>OV702279.1:335869095-338369095 GCA_916181665.1 Avena sativa | reverse complement strand
CAAGTATTGTCCGTGGATGCTTTTTATATCTTCGGGACAGTCCAGACCTTCTACCGCATATTCATCATGATCAATCACACTAGTCTTCAAAGCCATGTTGACCCCCTTTTGCATCCCCATAGCTCGAGCACGAGCATCTTCGGCATTCTTGGCAGCCACTTTGAAGGCGGCCATTTCTTGCATTACCTCATTGGATGACATGAGGTGATAATTATGCCTACCTTGGAGACTTTTCAAATCTGTGGGCTCAAATGGCATAAGAGAACTGACATACTTGCGCTTGATCCAAGCATCATCAACATGAGTTGCACCGTGGTTTCTGAAGGTTGTAGCTATTTCCTTGAGCCTCCTATACATGTCCTCGTGGTCTTCTCCATCCAGCATATAAAATCCTTCAGCTTCATTGCTCAAGGAATCATATCTATTCCTTCTCATACTTTCATTTCCGATGAAGAGCTCGGTGAGAGCATCCCAAGCTTCTTTAGTTGTGCTAAGATGCTGAATGTGTGGCATGTCTTTGTCACCCACACCAAGCTGTATCATGTGTAGAGCTGTAGCATTGAGTTGGCTATCGACCACTTCTCTCCTTGTGAGATTGTTAGGATTTCCAACGTGAAGACCATTTTCGATGATCTTCCACAACTCTATGGAGGAACTGCACACATGAGATTTCATCAAAAATTGCCATTGAGAGAAAGTAGATGCTGAAAGTTTGGGTGGATCACCCCTATTATGTATATGTGGGTGAGGAATAGGCGGATCAGGGGAATACACATGAGAAACCTCATTGTATCCATCCTTACCGCTATCCTTTTTCGAGGAGGAGCTCTTACTAGTATCATCACCTACCACTTCGTTATCTTTGGAAACAGTTTTACCCGTTTCCTTGGATTGCGGAGTGGTATCCTCAGAGTTAGATGGAGGTGATGCTGCGGATGTGGAGAGACGCATTATCAATTGACGCATCTCTTCCATCTTAGCCTCCATTGAACTCACCAAGGTTGTTTCCAACGTCTTGAGATCGTTCATGGTGACTACCTCCGGAGCATCACTCCCATCTCCCTTGGAACCCATACTTCTCTTAGGCGGTTAAGCCCGAAATAAGAGCCGAGGCTCTGATACCAATTGAAATGGATCGTATGGGCACCTAGAGGGGGGTGAATAGGTGCTAACCAATTTTTAATTCTTTTTCAATTTTAGTCTTGACACAAAGTAAATTCTCTAGATATGCAACTACGAGAATTTCCCTATATGTAACCCTAACTACTAAGCACGTAAAAGAGGAGCGAGGAAACCGTAGTGGAGCACGCGGAGACACAGGGATTTGTTTTACCGCAGTTCCTTCCTTGTTAAGGGAAGTACATCTGCGTTGGAGGGGTGGGCGGTTCTAAGACCACCACGCCACAATAGGCCTCACCCTATTCTCTGATGGATCTCGCCACGAGACGCCTGATCCACCTTCTCCACTATTGGATCCCTTCGAGGCGGGAACCGGTGCCTTTTACAACACTATCGGGGCACACACCCACAACCGAATTGGGGGCTCCCGAGATGACAACAAGCTGCCACAAGAACAAGGTTTATCAATATAAACAAAAACGAGGATCTAGATATTTGCAAGAAATACTAGATCAGAGGTTCTCCAAATGGATGGAGAGGAGATGAAGCGCTTGATTGCTGATGATGAAGATCGAGTTCTCCTCCTTCGATTCCCCAAGGGATGGGGCCTTTGGGTGGATCTAGGTGGAGCACTCTTGGATGAAGCTTTCAGATCTGATATGTTCTTTTTCGAGATGAATCAAGAGTTCTGGCAGGAGGGGGATGGCTGGCTTAAATACCCCCTCCCCAGATCTGGCCGTTGCACAACTTTGGGGGCGGATTATCCGCCCCTCACTTGGGGCGGATTATCCGCCCCCTAGGAAAACTCCGCCCCAAGGGAGGATTCTCCGGGGGAAACTCCGCCCCCTCTCTGGGGCTTGTGCCTTGGTGAAACTTGGAGAAGATCTTGGGGGCGAATAATCCGGCCCCCCTAGGGGCGCATTATCCGGCCAAGCCGGAAAGTCCGGACAAAACCCGCCCCCTCTCTGGGGCTTGCGCCTTGGCGATGAGCAGGAGGGGCGGATTATCCGACCCTCCTAGGGGCGGATTATCCGGCGGGGCCGGAGAATCCGGCCAAAATTCCGCCCCCCTTCTGGAGCTTGCGCCTGCTTGGGCAGAGGGAGGGGCGGATTATCCGCCCCTGGTGGGGCCGGATTATCCGCCCCCAAAGGCAGAGTTCTGAGCTGCAACACTTCAACACACATTAAATGATCCTTGGTATTGTTATCTAACACACAAAACACTAGGGATTAAGAAATATTCTTTCACACCTCACCTTCTTCCTCCCCGCGCGTAGACCACGCCCTTCTCCCTCTGCCGTTCCGCCGGAGGTTTCTTCGCTTAATTGCTCGGTAATGGCGCAATAACCCAGCCTGCGATCCCGCCTACTTAACCGCCTCTTCCTCCTCTATGTTCCCCCTCAGTCCCCCACCCTAGCGCGCCCCCAGGCTGCTCAATTTCCCCCTGCACCGCCCTCTGCTCCGGCGATCTCCACCAGCAATTCCGGCCAGCCTCCTCCGCCCCTTGCCTCCTCGACCACGCTCACATGCTCCCCACCTTCTGGCGAACCGCCCCGTAGCGCCAGCTCGCTCGCGCGTGCTCTGCAGCATCGGCAACGACGACGACCAGTAGCGCCACCGCCTGCCATTTCCTCCGGCGAGATTTCCTGGTGCTTATCATTGATGCTCGCATGTTCCCTGGTACCGTGCGCGTCTAACGCACCCTTTATTTTGCATTGGCGTGCCTTGCAGCCTCGTCCCTGACAACTGCAGTGCGTGCCCGTCACCAGACATCTCTCCAGCGAGCAATCCATGCAACCCTCGCGCGCCCCTCGACAAACATAAGGCACCTTGAACTTCCCCACGCCATGGCGAACACGGTGAGCATCTCCTTTCACACTCTCGCTTCCTGTAGCATCGACACCGCCACTGTCTGACCGCTCCACCGCCAGTCGCCGCCGCCAGCGCCGCTGCGTAATGGTCAAAGCAATTAGGTCCATTGGATCTTGATCTGCCGGTTAAGATTAGAACTAAGCGAAGGGGTAAGAAGCAATCTGTGCCGTGTGATGTAATTCAGATCCAACGCCTCACAGAGCCTGATCAATGCGAACCGGTACCAGCAAATAGCAACACAACACGTGGCCTCTGTCTGTTTTAAAAACCAGAAACTTTCCTATTAGATGTTCAATTTTGTAAAATTCATAACTTTCAAACCACACGTCCAAATTTTGCAAATTTTATATCAATGGAATCAGCAAGACAAGTAATTTCTGACCATGCACTTTGTTTAGTAAATTGCTTCTGTTAAATTAATTGTTTTTGCAGAAACTTGTGTATGCATGTTTAGAATATAAAAATTGTTCTAAAATGATTTTTTAGATAAAATCTTTGGCAAATAGTTTGTTTTGAACCTACTGACCATATAAATCAATTTGTGGTTTCAAAAACATATTATGTGAAGCAAAAGAATAAAACCTTGAATTAAAGCAATTCTAGTCAAATAAAAATATGGTTTAATTGTTAAAAATGATTTTGGAGGAAAACCTTTGGGATGTGTTTTGATTTAAACTCTCTGACCCCAAAACCCCAAGTTTTATGATTTGAAAATGTATTTGGTGAACCCTATAAGATTATTACTTTTCTAAAGACATTTTCAACCACATAAAATAATGACTTGGTTTAAAAATGGTTTATGAAGTGAAATCTTTTGCAAATGATTTTGCCACTTTATAAAATGACCAATAAGTGTTTTGGAATGTTTATAACCTGTTATAAACCACTTTTGTAAATAAAACAAAGTTTGGCATGCTTGCATGCATTGTTTTGTTTCTATCATTTTATGTGATGAAATTGCTTGAATGGTAGATTGAAATATTGTTTACTTGATTGAATTGTAGTGATTTGAAGTGTGTGAACATTGCAAGATCAAGGAGTGAACCTATATTCTCTACCAAAAAGGCAAGTGATGCTTCATACTTTTGTCCTATTATTTTCATTATGCATTAGTGATATTTCTAAGTAGGATTTGCATGGGATTTTTGCTAAGTATAAACTATGCCATGGGAAATCCTAGTAGATGAAACCTTAGTAGAGTTTCCTAAGTTAAGATTCCTACTACTATCATGCTTAGCTTAGCTAGTAGAAAACAAGGGTGGAATATATTTTCATGCTATGGAAAATTTCTAAGTATGTGGACTTGTGTTTTGTTTAATAAAACAACTAAGTGAATGAATCACCTGGGTGGAATGGAAGGAATGGTTTGTGTTGAGTGGTCATGCAAGTCCAGTATGCTGGGGAAAACTTGGGCATCACCAAGTCCAGTATGCTGGGGAAAACTTGGTGTCTCACTTGTGGATGGCCACCCAGGAACAAAGAGATTTGAGATGTCAAATGTTGAGAAGCTTCAAGTGCAGCCACATGGCATTATGGGCTTTGCATGGATCATATAGGTTGCAATAACTTAGCCAAATGGATAGTTGGTGGTAGGGGAATGATAGGTTGGAACGTGTCCATTCTGGTCTAAGGGAAGGCTTCTGAAAGATCTTGTCTTGGTGAAACCAAGTCTTGTGGGGAAAGTGCACCACCTCTGCAGAGTGTAAAATCTAAGTACTTAGCCATGTCCCTAGAAAAGGACAATTTGAGCATCAAGACATGGAAGCTATCAAGAATCTCCTCATCCCAATTTCTAAGTTAAAAAATTGTGGTTGAACAAGGGTTGAAGGATCACCAATTTGTATTGGGAGATGCCTTGGGAAAGATTTTGTCAAGCAAAAACTTAGTGTTTTCAAACGATAAGGAAAATCTATTTTGAGCAAAGCAAGCCTAAGCTCCACTTAGCCAAATGCATATAGATGATAGACTCCACTATACTACTATAGTATCAGTTGCCAATACAATTCAAATGTATTAACCCTTGTGGCTGTAACTTATTATGTTGCAGGTTTGTTTGAGGTTAGTGAAGTTTAATGATTAGGATTACAAGTCTTCAACAAACATTTCTACCTGTGGCATTGTGAAGATGAAGGACCCCATGCTAATGTTATATTCTGCTGCATTGTAATGAGATAGCCAAATGAGCTATGTAAGATGTAATAAATTATTTTATTCCTGGTTATAAAGTTGTATTATGACCTTTGTTTCTTGATATTACATCTTAACTGTGGATGCTAGCTATTGATCCAGGGACTAGCATTGTAAACACAGGGATCTCTACCTTATTAAAGGTTGGGAACCTTACAGATGGTATCAGAGCATTGTGTTGCCTATAGAATTTGTAAACCTAGGATTGGACAAACCCCTTAGAAAAATAGGAGTTGTATTTGTTCCAAAACTTATTTACAAACAATCTTGTAAACTCTTTCCTCAACCATTTTGGTTTTGATTCTACATCTCTTCTATTTCAACTTGATGGATAAAGCCTACCCCATGGCCAAAGACTTCACCATGTGCAAAGGACTTCATCAACTCTAATGACTTCAACATCTTCAAGTGATTTCAACCTTATTCTCAACAAGGACTTCAACCTTGGATATCACTAAGGATTACAAGTGAGACAAGAAATGTTACTCAAGACTTGAAGACTAAGGAAATCCAACTTAGAAAGAACCATCATCACTTTTAAGTTTTGTGACCAAGATTCAAGAAATTCTCTAAGGATACAAACATCTTGTTCAAGAAGAATCAACCAAGAAGGATGGAAAGATCTCAAGTGAACCATATAGTTGGACCAGCATGTTTAGTTCAAATTAAACTCACCAACTTATGTGGTGTAACAAAAATATTTTTGGTTGCCTGAAAATGTGCTTGAAACTTGTTGTTTGAGTGGAATGTTTGTTTGTGATTGCTTGCACATTGCTTGTGTGAATTGTGATGTGTGTGATTAGAATTATTTCCTTAGAAATATTTTGCCTATTCTATTCCCAATCCAACCCAAACAGATGACTACTCCAAGAAATTCCAACATCAAGGATAGTGACAACAACAACAACCAAGAGACCAACATGAGAGAACTCATAGTAACCCAAACCCAGTTGAACCAAGTGACAACTCTATTTATAGCCAACACCAGTGAGGTAGATCCAACCATGCAAAGGTTTTTGGAAACCCAAACCCAATTGTTGCATAAGGTGACAGATCAAATGATCAACATGGGAAACAACTCTTCCAAAGGAGTTTGTGACAACAAGGATGACAAAGATGATATTTTAGAAGGAACCCAAGCTTGCAATATTGGTGGATACAAGGATCACACTTCCAAGGAGCATGAAGATCAATGCCCCAATTGTGAAGAGAAACATCCAACTGACCAATTCCCCACATATCAAGATACTTGTTACTTATGTGAAGGAAATAATCATGTCCCTATCCAATGCCCCATCTATTCCATAGTTCAGCCAAGGAAACAAGGTGGAGTACAACAACTGATTGCAGACTACCATGAGAGAGCAAAGTCAACCAAGAAGGATGAAGACAAAGGAAAATCTCAGCTTGCACCTACATGCAATATGACTCAATTTAAAGGACCAAAGAGGAGACATATGTATTATCCAAGGAATAAGAAAAGGTCAAGGAGACCAGGAAACATTCCTACCTTTGAGATAACATATGAAGAACATGAACTAGAAGCACTCCTAGCTTTGGAGAAGCCCAAGAAGAAAAAATATAAGGAGATTAGCCAAGTGTGGTGCAACAATTGCAAAGAGTTAGGCCAGTATGTATCAACTTGTCCACAGAAGATACGTGAAGAACTCAATCTTATCACATGTTACAATTGTGGTAACCAAGGACATTATGCAAGCAACTGTCCAGAAAAGATGAAGCACAAGATAAAGCCTATGAAGGATCTCAGCCTTGTCACATGTTTCAAGTGTGGAAACAAAGGACACTATGCAGATGTTTGCCCAGAGAGATTTCAACAAGATCCCAAGCAAGCCAAGATGTAATCTAGTTGGAAAATTTTTAAGGGTGGTAGTACCCTAGTTGCTTTGAGCCAACTTGTAACCCTAGCCTCCCCAAATCTCGGGACGAGATTTATTTTAAGGGTGGTAGCCTGTCACATCCCAAGATTTTCCAAATCTTGTAATGTGAAAAAATAAATAAACAAAATAAAATTATTGTTGAAAATCATGGTGAAAAGAAATTTTTGTTTCTAAATGGAAACTTAAAATCCCATCTTGAACAAACTTTAATTAAAGTTTGAATCCAACAAAATTCAAATCAAGAGAAATGCATTCCTCCTAAAATGCATCTAGAAATTTAAACACTTGGAAAATAAATCTAAACCCTAATGGAATAAAATCATTTTCAAGTTATCTCTAAGACCATGGATTTGATCCAAATAGAAATTTGTCAAACAATCATTTCAAAATGATCAAGAATGACAAATGGAAATATTATAAAATCATATAAATTGATTTCATTCAATTTGGAGTCATAGATAAAATCTTATCAATTTAATAAGATAAGGAAAAGTAATTTCCAAAGCTAATAAAACATTTATCTAAATGGTGAGAAAATAATCCTAAAGTCATTTAAGAGGATAAAAAAATATCAAATAAGATTTTACAAATTGGAATCACCAAGTTTGGATCTATAAATTAAAAGATATAGACTTTACAAGATAGAGAAAGAAATAATAAATGAGAAATATTTAAAGGACCAAATTAAATCTTGGCCTAATCCATTAAGCAAATGGAATGAATAGAATCCAAATCCAAATAAAATAAAAGGATAAAGAATTTCCAAAATAGAATAAAATGGCATTAACCATTCTATCCCTATTTTAATAGAGACAAATCTCTAATAAGAATAATTATATAATTCATGGGAAAATAGTATTTTGGAAATTACCCAAGTGGAATAAAAGTTGTTTAATTCATTTAAATAAAATAAATCTTCCAAATAAACTTTAGGGAATTAGAACTATATTTAAATTCCATTGGAATTAAAACAAATACCCAATTCAAATGATTTATGAATCATATTAAATACTTTCCAAATAATTCAAGATGAATTATTTGACACCCTACTAATCAAATAAAAACCTACTGAAAATATTTGGAAGGTTTTTAGAAACTTAAATGGTGTTTGAAAATATTATTAAATCTTATTTGATTTAAAACAAGGGCTTATTTGAATAATTAAAAGACCCCAAAAAGAATAAAACTTTATTCCAAAATTGACTTCAGAATATACTATTAATCAGTATTTGAGTCTTCACAAAATTTGGCAAAGATTTGAATTCAAATGAATGTTTGAATTGTTTAAACAAAATCAAATCAGAATATTCAAACAGAAAAAGGAAAAACATTTGGTATAGAAAAAATGAAAGGAACAACCCAGCCCACTAAGCCCAACTTGCAGCCCACCTACACCCCGTCTGCCGAAAAGTTTTTCCACTCACCCTTGCACCCGCAGAGTCACCGACAGATGGACCCCACCTCCTCCTCCTCTCTCTCGCTGCCAGACGACCCCACAACCACCTCACCTTCTTCCTTCCCGCGCGTAGACCACCCCCTTCTCCCCCTGCCGTTCCGCCGGCGGTTTCTTCGCTTAATTGCTCGGTAATGGCGCAATAACCCAGCCCGCAATCCCGCCTACTTAACCGCCTCTTCCTCCTCTCTGTTTCCCCCTCAGTCCCCCACCCTAGCGCGCCCCCAGGCTGCTCAATTTCCCCCTGCACCGCCCTCTGCTCCGGCGAGCTCCACCAGCAATTCCGGCCAGACTCCTCCGCCCCTTGCCTCCTCGACCACGCTCACATGCTCCCCACCTCCTGGCGAACCGCCCTGTAGCGCCAGCTCGCTCGCGCGTGCTCTGCAGCATCGGCAACGACGACGACCAGTAGCGCCACCGCCTGCCATTTCCTCCGGCAAGATTTCCTGGTAAGCTTGGACCGCCCCGGTGCTTACCATTGATGCTCGCATGTGTAACATCCCTAAAATCATGATTTCAAAGATTGCATATCATTCATGCATGCATATAGTTTTGAGATCAATTTCAAACCAATTCCAAGAAAACAGAAGCACATAGTGATATCATTTTATGTGAGCAAACTTAAATCAAATGTTCATCCCCATTTGAGAGCTTAAGTATTTAAACCAAGTTTGTTTGATTCCTTGTTGATTGGATTGAGTGTGGAGTTTGAACAAAAATATACAAAATAAAAATGGTTTCAAAACATTTGCAAATCAAGTGCTACGGCACTATTTATTTTGTTTATTCAAAAGAACCAAGCTTGAACAGAGAGACCACTTGATTTTATGCCCTGAAATGTGAATGTTGCACCCTACAAAATCTTGGAAATTTTTTGAATTCAAAAGCTTTTGAAATCATTTGAAAATCAATCCAGAAAATCAAAACAGAAAAAGAAAAAGAGAAAGGAAATAGAAAAGGGCCGGCGCCAGACCTTGAGCCCATCAGCAGATCCAGCCCAGCTAGCCCACCCGGGTCCCCTCTCTCTCTCACGCGCAGAAGCAACCCCAGAGTCGCTGACACTCGGACCCCACTCCCTCTCTGTTCTATACGCTGACAAGCGGGCCCTGTCTACGTCATCGTCGTCTTCCCCCAAATTTCGCGAGGAGCACGTCGCCGCTGGCCATTGCTGCGTTGATTCCGCGGAGTAATTGGCATTGATTCTCCAGGCGTTTCTGGTCGAGCTCCTGCCTACTTAAGCCCCTCCCTCTCGCGGCCATTTCCCCTCACCCAATTTCCTCTCCACGCCACCAGGCTGCTCGCAACTCGCCCGACTGCCGCTGTTCCGACGACCTCGCCAATGAATTCTGGTGAGCACCGTGCCCCCCTCTGTCCATGGTTCATACTAGCATGCTCTGCAGATCCGTGTGCATCTACTAACACCTCCATTTTGCTCGCGCATGGTCTGTAGCCTCGACAACGACAACGACCAAGCACCGCCACTCTCTGCTCGAACTCCGGCGACCTCTCCCCGTAAGTACCAGCCGCCCCTTGCCCTCTATCTGATATGCCTAAGATCCCCAGCGTCTTGCGCGTCTAACGGTGCCCTCCTCTTGTCTTAGCGCGACGTAGAACCTCGCCAACGTCGACCAACAGCCGTACCCGACGCGTTCGTGAACTCCGGCGAGGAATCCCCGACGACTCCGAGCGCCCCTTCGCCAACCAGAGACACGTTGAGCTTCACCTCGACACGGCGGTTTTGGTGAGCATCCTCTCCCCTCCCTGGGCAACCTAGAACGCCGGCACCGCCGCTGACAGACACGCCGCCGCCAGTCGCCGCCGCTAGGCTATGGTCAAGGCAACAGCAGTCGTTAGATGTAGATCTTGCAATTTAAATTAGATCTGAGCAAAACGTTTTCTTTTGATCTGGCGCGTTGGATCTGACTTGATCTGACGGCACGGAAGGGTGATCCTGAGTGAAACGGTATCGGCCAATAGGAAACAGACGCGTGGCTAGAGTTTGATTTTAAAACAGATTTTGAATCTGATTTATATCCAATTTTGAATTAGCTATAACTTTTGATTCCCACGTTAGATTTTGACAAATTTTATACCGTTGGAATTAGGAGAGCAAGCTCTATCAGATTATGCAATGTGTTTAATGTTTAGCTCCTGTTAAAAAGGTTTTATTTGCAGAAACTTGTGTAGGGCTTATTTGAGCATATGAATTGTTTAGGAATTGTTTTTAGTGTTAAATAAAATTTGGTTTGGCAAAGTTTTGACTTGTTTAGAATTCAGTACTATGCACTTGCTTGGTTGAGTTTTAAAAATCATCACTTAGCATCTTGCATGCATGCATATATATTTTTGATTGTATATGTCTTGTATGTGATTATGGCTATATTCTATGTGTAGATTTTGGTGCTAGTGATTGTGATTGTGAAGAGTGCTAATCTCCCAACTACCAAGGCAAGTGGTACTTCATGAATATTTCTATCCCTATATTTTATACTAAGCATTAGAAATATTTTGCTAAGTCTTGCATGTTAATATTTTGCCTAATGCCATGATGGGAAATCCTAAGTACTTGTAGAATTGCTAGGAAATTTCTAAGTTAAGCTACTATCTATGCCATGCTTAGCCTAGCTAGTAGCAAACAAGGGTTGGTGAAATATACATGCTATGATGAAAATATTTCTAAGTCTTTGGACTTGTTTTACTTAATAAAACAACTAAGTCAATGAATCACCTGGGTGGAAAGGGACTTGATTGGTGGTTTTTGGTTGAGTGGTTACACAAGGCCCATGGCTATGGTTTACCTTGTGTATCACACTTGTGGTAAGCCACCCAGGAACAAAGAGATTTTAGAGGCCAAGTGTTGAGAAGCTTCTAGTGCAGCCACTTGGCAATATGGGCTCTGCCTGGATCACATAAGTTGCTAGAACTTAGCCATTTGGACAGTTGGTGGTAGTGGGAATGATAGGTTGGAGCGCGTCCATTTGGTCTAAGGGAAGGCTTCTGAAAGGTCCTGTCTTGGGAAACCAAGTCTGGTGGGAAAGTGCACAACCTCTGCAGATGGAAAAATCTAAGTACTTAGCCAAGTCCATGGCAATGGACAACTTGAGCATCAAGGCATGGAAGCTATCAAGAATCTCCTCATCCCAATTTCTAAGTAAAAATTTGTGGGTGAACAAGGGTGAAGGACCTCAATGTCTATTGATGGTTCCTTGGGAAAAATTTTGACAAAGAAAAACTTAGTGATTTCAACTAATAGGAAAAAACCTATTTTGAGCAAAGCAAGCCAAGCTACACTTAGCCAAATTTGCATATAGTATCTAGTCCACTTAAAATATACTAAGGTATCACTTGCCAATACTATTCCAAAGTATTGACCCACTGTGGCTGTAACTTGTGATGTTGCAGGTTACTCTGATGAGGATTAGGTGTCATGAGTCTACACTCAACATGTTTGCCTGTGGCACATGAAGATGAAGACTTATATTTATTTACTTATTCAAACTCTTGTATTAGGCCTGTGGCCTTGAGTTGTAAAGACTATGTTTATCTCAGGAATGGATGTAATAAATGACCTTTGTATCTGTGTACTTCATCTTAAACTGTGGATGCTAGCAATGATCCAGCGACTAGCATTGCAATCACAGGGATCCTTTTTCCTTTACAAAGGAGGGATCTTACAGATGGTATCAGAGCATTGTGTTGCCTGTAGGATTATGACCCTAGGATTGGAAACCACTAAGGAAAAAATTTCCACTTCTACTCTTGTCTATTCTTCTCGTAAAACTTTTCTAATCTTCTCTCTCATCTCTATTTGTAGATGAACTCCATCAACGAAGCCGTGAGGAAAGGACCACTCATGACAATGACTTTGGAGTGTGAGACAGAATTCCCCAAGGCTCTCAAGGACCTCATGGTTGCATTAGAGATACAAGGTGCAGCTGTGTACAAAGGTTTTCCTGTGATGGATGAAGGATTGGAATACTGGTGGGTGCAACTTCACTTGTATAAAAACAAGGAAGATAACCATCAAGAAAAAGGATTCTGCATGTTCACCAATTCAGTGGTGCAACCTACATTCTTTGAATCAGCAAAGGATGCAGCTTGGAAGACCATCAAAGAACTTGGTGATAGAGTCAAGTGCAGAATGCTCAACCTCCAAAATGATCTAAGGAAAGAGAAGGAACATACCCAAGAGTTGGAAGCTACCAACCAAACCTTAAGAGGAGACATTATAGACTTAGTGATGGAGTCATGTGAGCAAGATAGGCTGATTGCTTCTAGAAATAGTGTGTTAGCCAACAGATCCAGTGAGATAGGATTGTAAACGTACTTCGTTAGTTGGACCACCACTATCACCTTATTTTCCAAAATGTTGCTTTAAAATAAGATTGAACCTTGGTTGTTGTAATGGTTTCATGTATGCATGACTTGTGTGTTTTGCTTCCCAAGGATATGTATGTGATGTTTTGTCTTTTGTTTTATCTTGATTTGTGTTGTTCTAACTTTTCTATCTTATAAATAGATGCCTATTACCATCAGCACTATTGAGGAGTTCCAGGTTACCCGCTTTGGTCCTCGTATCATTGAGCTTACTACTTTGCTCAATCTCCCTCTTCCCACCATCATGGTGCATCCCCTCACCAAGTTTGAGAGGAAGGACCTCTGGGGCTTCAAGGTCAACCAGCCCAGACGCCAGACTGAGCCTACCACGGAGGCCATTGTCTTCAAGCTCATGCACGATGACAGGGAAAGAGGCCTTGAGGTAGTTATGCAGGATCTGATAGGACGTCTCACTACTAGGAAAACGGCTATAGGTAATCAGCACATCCGTGGCTCACATGGTTGAAGTGCCCCACGGCTAAAACAGGCATGGCTCACCTGTGGGCAGTGCCCTACTAGTAACTAGAACAACCGTGGCGCACATGACTATAGTGCGCCACAGATGTGTGTGGGACAGGGCCCTATTGGCCGCACGCCAAACATCTGTAGCGCACTATAGTCATGTGCGCCACGGTTGTTAGTGTCATCTGTGGCGCACATGTGGGGGGTGCGCTACGCCTAAGCGCACGCCCCCCTCTGCTGTGAAACGACCACAAACATCTGTGGCGCACTCGGCCTAGTGCGCCACAGGGAGTAGGAGCATCCGTGGCGCACATGGCATGGTGCGCCACAGATGTTTGTACTCCCTGTGGCGCACTGGGGCCGTGTGCGCCACGGATGTGTCGATTTTTTTAGGACAGCTCTTTATGTGCACATGTGTGACCACATCCACCACCCCACACTTCACTTTCCCCTTCTTCTTCCTCCTTAGATCTAGTCGGGATCTTCTCCTTCCCACCTCAATTTCTCCACCCATTCACCATTTTTAGCATGTAAAACTTGATTTGGATGTGACATAAGTAATAGAGGAGGTCTCCGGTCTCTCATCTCCTTCTCCGGTCGATGCGCACACCTCTCCTTTCCATCTTTCTCGCGATCGGTCTCTCATCTCGGTAAGTTGTCCATGTAAGGATGTGTTCATGTGTATATGGATGATGTGCTCATATGTATGTAGATGATCGATGCTCATGATGTGTGTATGTGGAGAGGATGGTCATATGTGTGTGTATATGGAGAGTATCGATGATGCTCATGCATGTGTGTATGGAGAGGATAATGATATGTTCATGTGTGTATGGATCGGTCTCTCTCTCTTGTGTTTGTATGTGAACAAGTTGCCATTTGTTTTGCCAAAATGTTGATTCATTTCCATTTTGGCAAGACTTTGGCATTTCGCAAAGGTCCTAATTTTAGGATAGGTCATGCCGAAATTTTCTATCGACCATTGCATGCATGCATTCATTATGTGGTTCTAATAGACTTCAAAATTGTACCGTGTACACCGTGCAGGCAAAAATGGTCCGCATAATGAGGGAAGGCATTGTGGCTAGATTTTTAAAATGTGCGACGGCCGACATGATACGAAATAACAAGACATATATAAGATGTCCATGCAGAAGATGCAAACTCAACTGGGTGATCGACCCAGATTCCAGGAATCTGCAGGCGCACCTGCTCCGCCATGGTTTCATGGATGGATACACTCGTTGGATAAGCGATGACGTAGATGATGGAGACGGTGAAGGTGGCCAACATGATGATGATCATCATCACGGCGAGAACGGGCGAGATGATGAAGAGTCTCCTGGAGATGGTGAAGGTGCGGAAGCAGACCGGGATGATGATGATCTTGATGCCGGAGGAGCAGACGACGATGGAACAACGTCAGGCTGGGTGCGGGACCCTTATGTGCAAGAGCTGCTTCTCAAGCAGACGAGTAACACCAGGGCTTCCGCTAGAGAGAAAGCCAAGCTTGCGCAACTTGAGAAAGACGCGGTTACTCCATTGTATGAAGGATGCAGGCCCGATGATACCCGGTTGAATGTAACGCTCAAGGCTATGGAGATGAAGGCAAAGCACAAATTGAGCGACGCAAGCTTCGACGATATGATGGCATTCTGGCACGATCGTCTCCCGGAGGGGAACACATGTCCAACTAGTATCGAGGATGCCAAGAAAATCGTCTGTCGTCTCGATCTACCGCACGTTAGATATCACGTATGCATCAACGATTGCATCATTTATCGGGGCGAGGACGCGGAGAAAACCACATGTCCGGTGTGCGGCGTGAGTCGATACAAGAAAGGGAAGAAAGCACCTCGAAAAGTGGTATGGTACTTTCCTATCACTCCTCGTCTGCAGCGCTATTTCGCGGACCCTAAGGAAGCGAAGCTCATGCGATGGCATGCAGAAAGGAAGAAGCCAGGAGATGATGATGACCCCGAAAAGGATGAGCTGCTGACGCACCCTTCAGATGCTAGCCAGTGGAAAGCATTGGACCTCGAATTCCCAGAATTCGGTGGAGATTCGAGGAACATCAGGCTTGGTGCGAGCACTGATGGACTCAATCCGTTCGGTAGCCAGAGAAGCACGCACAGCACTTGGCCCGTGTTTGTATGGATGTACAACCTACCTCCATGGTTGTGCATGAAGAAGAAGTACATACAAATGAGTATGCTAATTCAAGGGCCGAAACAACCTGGTACCGACATCAATCTGTATCTCGGGCTGTTGAAAGAGGAGCTAGCCACGTTATGGGAATCTGGAGCCAATACTTACGACGCCGTCGCACAAGATTATTTCACTATGAGAGCCGCGTTGGTCACTACGGTGCAAGACTATCCAGGTTGCGGGTATATCTCGGGGCAGGTTATCCAAGGATTCTGCGCATGCGTTAGGTGCATGGATAACACAAGCTATCTCCAACTAGAGAAAGATCCAGGGTCATCGAAAACCATGTTCATGGCGCACCGGAGGTGGCTTGGCAAGAATGATCCATGGAGAAAACGTGGAGACCTGTTCGATGGCAAATCAGAGACCCGAGGAATCCCAGAGCGTAGGAGCAGCGAAGAAGTGGAAGAGTTGCTGAAAAACTGGAAAGATTTTCCTAAGCCAGGAAAGAAGCAAAAGAGGCAGCAAGAAGACAAGCCACTGATGAAGGTATGGAAAACAAGGTCTGTTTTCTGGGAGTTGCCATACTGGAAGTTTCTCCGCACGCCTCATAGCCTCTACATCATGCATATCACGAAAAACGTGTGCGAGAGTCTGGTCGCCACCATGATCAACATGCCAGATAGGACGAAAGATGGTCCGAAAGCAAGGCACGACCTGATATGCTTGGGTATCCGGAAGGAGCTTCACGGAGGACGCACTACTCCTGATGATCAGGAAGATGACGATGATCATGAGTCGGAGACGACACAAGGTCGTCGGAAGGGTAAAAAGTTCAAGAAGAACGAATATTACTGCCCTCCTTCTTGCTTCACTCTAAGCCAGGATGAGATCAAACAGTTTTTCAAGTGCCTTCTAGGAGTCAAATTTCCTTACGGCTACGCGGGCAAGATAAGCAGATACCTAGAGGAGGCGAAGCAGAGGTTCAGTGGCATGAAGTCTCACGACTGTGCCGTGCTAATGACGTAGGTACTTCCGGTCGCACTAAGAGGGATAATGGACGAGCACGTCCATGAAACGTTATTTGGCCTATGCAAGTTTTTCGACGTCATCTCTAGGAAGTCGATTGGCGTGAATCAGCTCGGAAGGCTACAGGAGGAGATCGTGGTGATACTATGTGAGCTTGAGGTCTACTTCCCACCCGCATTCTTCGACATTATGGTGCATCTGCTGGTCCATGTCGTGGAGGATATCGTACAACTCGAGCCGATGTTCCTCCGCAGCATGATGGCGTTCGAAAGGATGAACGGACACATCAAAGGATACGTTCGCAACAGGTCCCGTCCAGATGGAAGCATATATAGCCAAGGGCTTTCTGGCCGAAGAGTGCATCTCTTTCTGCACGAATTATCTAGACATTGAGAACCATGTCGGTCTTCCCGTCAACAGACACCTTGGCAAGCTCGACGGATCTGGTCACCGAGAGGGTCGTCGCATACTGCATGCAGACTTCGATTTTCGACGTGCATACTTTGATCGAGCAAACCTCGTCGCGCTATAGCATTTAGAACTGGTCGATCCTTGGGTACAGAAGCACAAAAGGTTAATCGAGAAGAAGTACAGTGACCGGGGCATACAGAGGACGCAGGGAGAAATAATCAAAGAGCACAACTCAGATTTCACGCGTTGGTTTAGGCAGACGCTCCTTGATAATCCCCCGCGCTCGCATTCTTCTGACACGGAAAAGATCGTATTCACCTTGTCGCAGGGACCGATGCAAAACCTGGTGACCTATCAGGCGTATGATATCAACGGCTACACATTCTACACGGAGGAAAAGGACAACAAGTGTGATTATCAGAACTCAGGCGTAACATCCGAATTCTACACCGATGACAACGTGAAGGAAAGATTCTACGGAAGAATCGAGGAGATCTAGGAGCTCGACTACTGTGGAGAAAAGGTGCCGATGTTCCGTGTCAGATGGGCAAAGAGCGTCGAAAGAGAAGACCGGTATTTCACAACCATGGTTATACCCGAAGCAGCCAAATCCAAGGCCGCCGGTGCAAATGTGGCCGCGAAAAATGAACCGTGGGTACTGGCTACCAAAGTGGACCAATGTTTTTTCATTACCGACCCGACAAAGCCTAGCCGTGTTGTCGTGAGGAGAGGAAAAAGAAACATCATCGGAATGGATGGAGTCGCCAACGAGCAAGACTTCGACCAGTACGGCGATCCAAAGATTGAAGATGACGACGACTACGATGCAGCAACATACATCACAAGAAGAAAAAGGATAACCCTACCCAAAAAAGGTAGCCCGTTCGAAAGAAGAAAAATTAAAGTGCCGGGGCTAAATTATTCAACCGCGACAAAGAAGGGAAAAAAGATTGTAAAACGCTAGCTCAAAAAATATTGTAAAACGCGTGGTCGAAAAAGATTGTAATATTCATGGACAAAGTATTATGAAATTTAGTTATACTTTGAATCATACTTGTAACACTTTTATGACATATATCACTACTTTTGGGCATTTTTGGAATATTTAAAAGTATTTTAAAAACAAAAAAAACTTGTATGGCATAAATCACCACTTTTGGGCATTTTTTGGAACATTTAAAAGTAATTTTAAAATAAAAATAAAAAAGTGGAGCACCAGGAACTTGGGTGCTCATAGTTTAGAATAGAGCTAAGGGGCAGAACCAGTGGGCTATGACAGTACTAGCGTTAACAGAAGGGGTGGCCGCCCTCTTATTTGGTAGTCCAACACACATAGGCGTAGCGCACCCTGGCCAAGTGCGTTGCGGTTATCCGTAGCGCACTTGGCCAGGGTGCGCTACGCCTATGTGTGTTGGACTAGTCAACCGCGCCGCTCACAATCTGCGCCACTCCATCTCACAGACACCACGCACCGCGCCGCTCACAATCTGCTCTCGAGGAGGAGGAGGCCCGCCACCACCGCGCTGCGCTACGCTCTCGAGGAGGAGGAGGAGGCCCGCCACCGCGCTGCGCTCTCGAGGAGGAGGAGGCCCGCGCTTGTGGAGGAGGAGGCCGCTGCCGATCCGTGGAGGAGGAGGAGGCCCGCCGCTTGTGGAGGAGGAGGATCGCTCCGCCGCCCGTCGTCGTCCGCCCGTCGTCCGCCCGTCAGAGGTGAGCGTAGCCCCTCCCCTGTCTCTCCCTCTCTCCCTCTATCCCTCTCTCCCCCTCTCTCTCCCCGATGGGGGTCTGCCTGTGGGCACAGCTTGCGAGGTTGCTAGGTTGCTAGGTTGAAAGAGTCTAGATTGCTAGGTTGAACCAAGGTCTGAACCAAGCCAGATTGCTAGGTTGAAAGGGGAAAAAATTGAAGTTCTGGCCCAAGTGAACAATTAACTAGTGCATAGGGCAACATGCTCATGGGCTTCGTGGGAATCCCTTCCTACCTCAATTATGACACCGGCCTGGAAGTGTAGGTACCTTTTCTCACACTCAACTTTATGCTCATTTCAACCATGATTTGATGGTGCTTCAAGATTGTCCTGTTTCTCATATTTGCTATTTTCACAATTTTATAACCAAAGATAGTGTGTATTTGCTTCTGCACTTAAGACCCTAAGAGAGAAATAGTATTTTTATGGCATATCACAATGGAGACAATAACTATCTCGGTGCAAAAACATACAGCAAAGTGAAAAAAAATCCCAAGATTAACTTAATATATAATTTTCCATAAAGGCTTCAAAGCCTGTCATGTCTGAAATGGTAGAATAATTGTCTCTAAGAATTCATCAGATGAAGTATCTTTGCTAACAGGTTTTGGTCAAGATCCTACAGAAAAGCGTGGAATTTCTGTTTGGATAGAGTGCATTACCTCTTCAAGGCTTGCATTCTTCAGCATCTGCAGTGTAAAGCGTAAACAGGGTGAGCTACAATTAGCCTCTGTATTAAAATGTTATTAGCAAAAGATCCACACAAAAATTTTATTAGCAAAACATATGTTGCCTGCATAGATGATAGAGCTAGAAAATAGTGGCCCAATCATTTCCTCGATCAACTTATCACCCTCCTTGTTGAACTGAAGAATACATAAAAAGTGGCCCAATCATTTCATTCCGATGACAATGCAACACTAAATCGTAGAAACCGGTGGTAATTATGCTCACCGTATCAGGGGGGATCTCGTCCATGTCGGTGCTGGCAGCCACCTTGGTGCTCTGAATCAAGAACTTATCCTTGGACTGCATTTCTGGTGGGTACTCTTTCTGTGCCTGGAGGGTAACTATATATATCCCCCCACCCCAAAACGAAGGCAGATGCATGGATCAGAACCAAATGAAGAAGTCTAGAGAGAAACAGGCCTGTGTGGCATACACCAACTGGTAGCATGTTAGTTAATGAAAAACAGTAAAAAAGGAGGTCCTGCTGGTGCTGCTGCTGCTTCTGTTACCAGTGTCCAGGTAGTAGTAGCTTTGCTAGAAATGGATGGTGTGTTATTGGTAGTAGTAGGTTTAGAAAGTAGTGTTAGGTGCTACTGCTGCTTCAGTACTTTTATACTTAAGCAAATAGCAAGATTCAAGTTGTAAAAAATCTGAGTACTAAACTCTTGTGAAAATCTTGCCTTAATTACTAGCTTAGCTGATTTCTGTATGAATCCAGGGCAAAAGTTCAAGCAAGAGTTTGTGCTGGGTTGTTTCTTAACCAGCATCCTAACATTAGATATCAACTAGCATCAATGGCTATTACAATGTTTGTGCTGGGTTGTTTCTACTTGTGCTACTACTACTTCTATGCTACTTGAGCTGCTACTACTTCTATTATCTGTGCTGCTACTACTATCTGTTCCTTATATCCATCCTAGTGTTGCTCTAGCTACTACTATCTGTGGTGCTACTGTGGTGCTACTGTGCTTCTACTACTATCTGTGCTGGGACAACAACACCTTGAAATTGTGCTTGTGCTTGTATGAAGCACTTTATTATGTCGTGTATGCAGGTTCTTGTATGAAACGAGTCACGATTTTTTCCGGAATGTTGATTAACTTCCGTTTTGGCAGAAATCGGGCACTCCTAGTTTAAGAAAATTAGCAAAGGTCATGCCGGATTTTTCCGTGCATTTAACCAATTATTTGTTTTTTATTAGTGCAAAGATGTGTGACAACGACGAGGCTGGATGTTCTAAGCGCATCAGCGCTGAAGGAGAACTCAGACCTCCAAATAAACAATTGACATTCTGGGAGGCGGCCCAACGGCTAGAAGACGATGAAGAATACCATCCTTCGGAGAGCGAGGATGATGAGATGGAAGACGTGGAGGAAGAAGCCGAAGGAACGACGGACGATGAAACCACTGATGGCGGCGAGGGCACAGGGAGTGGTAGCAACCCTCCTAAGAAGAAGAAGAAGCCGAAGGACCGGCGCCCGAACACGGTCGGCATGGTCAGGGAGGAAATTACCGAAGTGAGCCCATTAGGGGTTCCTTTGGAGCCCCCCCTTGTCGTCAAAGCTACGGTGGGCAAGTGGCGGCGATCACCCGGACAACCATCTCGATCAACACTGAGAATCTCCGGCATAAAGATAATGGGCACTTGCGCACACTCCTCTTCGAGAAGCTGCACGCAAGATACAAGTTCGCCGCTAAGTATCAGAACACAAATTATCATGGGAACGAAGTAAACAAATCCGCCCTCACAAAGATGAGCACCGCCCTGGCCAGCTGGAGAACCCGGATAAAGAAGAAGATCTATAAAGAAGGCAAAAGTCTCGAGGAGATCTAGAAGATTGACCCGCAGATCACCGAAGATCAGTTCCGGGAGTTCAAGGAGAGGTGTGAATCCGAAAGAGCCGTGGCCAATAGTAATCGGGGAAAGGTGCTGCAGGCGATGAATATAGGTCATCACCATCTCGGATCTGGTGGATACAGAACCGCGGAGGCCAAATGGAATAAGGAGGACGAAGAGTATAGATCCAAGGGGATAGAAAACCCCTTTGCTAAATTCGAACCCGGGCAGGTTCGAAACTTCATCAGGGCCCGTTACCATGTGACCCAAAAACCAAACAACTCACCGCGGATCCTGCGGTGAAGGAATTCGAGGAAATTGTGGTAAGTATAATCTAATTACTGCGGATCAACACGATTGCAATCTAATCGATGATCTAGATGATTCACTGTTACTTCTTCTGCAGGAGGAGGAAATTGTTGCTAGTCATGGATCCCAGGGTTCCTCATCCCAGGGGTCGACGGCGGCCACCCGGTGGGATAACCCTTTTAACAGGGCGATGAACCGGGCCAAGAAAATAGAGCCGGTTACGAAGAAGCCGTCGTCGGCTGGCCGTCTGGCCGGCCTCGGGGGTAAGAATTGGGTGGATCATTTTGGTCCACCGCCGAGGATGCATGTGGCGCCGTCGGGAAGGAGCGAGGAGGAAAACCGAGAGGTTCAAGAACTTAAGGCACAAGTGGCACGGATCCCGCAGATCGTCCAAGACAACCTGGCAATCACCCTCACGTCCTTCCTGCCTACCTTGGTGGAGTCAATAGTGAACTGGAGTGCGGGTGGTCGAGTAGGGCCGTGCCCGATTCCAATCATGGTCAGCAGCCACTCGAACAACGCGGCGCCGACGAATCAGGCGAACTACGTGTTCGTGACTCCGCCCGCTAGCACCGCGGTGCCGCAAGTGTTGGTGACTCCCCCTGCCATCACCGCAGCGCCGGAGTACATGTTGGTGCCCCCCCTGCCATCGTCGCGGCGGCACCGGAGCTCCAAGCACCCGTCGGTAGGGAGAATACACCGGCGGCCAGCACCGCGCCATCAAGCAGCCCTTCTGTCTCTTGCACGCCCGTCGCCGTATGCGGTGCGTCGACATTAGCCGATCTCGACGCCATCACGGTAAACAAATTGCTTTAATTACCGCCTTTCATGCCATCTATTACTCTTATGGCATCTCGCTCTGACGACGCCGTACATGTTTTCCGCAGACGGATGTTCCTTGCACTCTCTTATGCTACGTGAACAACGAGCTGAGGGATGTTGCCAAGGATACCATCGTTCAACCCTTGCAGCACACGTTCCACTCAAAGCCGATGCCAGATAGCGTGCACAGGGTTAAAATTAGTCGGGTGCTAAGGGGCTGCGACGACCTGGAACCTCCCATTCAACCCCCAGGAGCGGATGAAGAAGAGCTGTCTGTCCTCAGAACTTGCTTCGGCTTATTCTTGCTATGGCCAAAGAGCATGATCCGTTTGGGGACGGCGGGGGCCATCACGCCACAGACAACAGCACCGCCTGTCGTGCCAGCGACAAGCGGTAGCAAGGCCCCCTTACCGCCCTCGCCGTCACCTCCACGCGGTGGGTCGGATGATCATGTTGATGATATGCACATGGCGCAGGATCCGAACGAGGACGACGAAGACTGGAATGATCACTTCTTCAGCACTCAGTTTGGCAACGAAGAAGACCTAGCTGGTGGCCCCACAGAGAAAGCCACTATCACCAAGCGTCTGTTTGGTTCTCAGGAGACGCCTCCAGCTTGCGCCTTTACAGAGCCAGCTGATACAACCAACCGGCCCTTTATTCTAAGCCCTGACACACTACATAGGGCGGCCGGTGCTCAGATTGCGGTGCCTGCCCGCTCTCGAAAAGGAAAAAAGGGCAGGAAAAGAAAATCTAGCAGCTCGAGCCAGCCGGTGGCGTCAACAACTGCGAATCCGATCAGATTTCGGGACGGGCCACCAAGACCCGAGGGTATTATGTGGAGGATTCATGTGGTGGGTGAGCCCACGCTACCTAAGAATTTGCGGAAGCTCGCCAGTTCGGAACTGCAGAGTGTGCATGACGGCATGCTGACGATAGAGAGACGCCTTCTATCGGAGAAAGATCCCTCGCACCCGGTATTCGTGGTTAAGGTGCCACCAGGCTTGGGCTTCGTCGACAATGCCCCTGTGGATCTGTTCTTCCTGCGGTTCGACGACATCTTCAATATGTTCCACCTATACCCTCTGCACTATACCATGGTCCGTCTGTTTTCTCTCAGCCTGGCCATGCAGATCATTAGAGAGAACACACCGGGCATCGCTATAGTGGACCCCTACTACATGCGTGACGACTGCTTGGGTTCCCCCACCGAACGACGTATCGTGGCCTCGTACCTAAAAAGAATCCTCGTGGCAAACAAGACAAAGGAATACATTCTCGTGCCTTACTTTCCCGAGTAAGTCGTTATTCACTCGCCACCGTCGATTGGCTTTATTAGATCATCATCATTCTTTTTCCAACACATTCCATTTGAATTTTTTGCGCAGATATGAACACTGCACGCTCATCTCGTTATCGCCGAAGCATTCCCACGCCACGTATTTCGACTCGGGGAGTCTAGAAAAGAAGAAAAACTACGACAAGATCAAGGAAGTTCTGGATGATGCTCTCACTGGCTTTGCCTCGACGGAAGGCACCACCTTCGTGCGTACGAAGGTCAAGTTCGGCAGGCACGTCTTCAACCACATAACGGAGTTCCCCTGCGTGAAGTAGCCGGAAAACAGTAAGAAGGAAGCCTACTACGCACTCCATAACATGAGGGCGTTCCTACTTGACCAGCAGAATTCTACGCTGCCAGATCATCTCAAACAGTGGGCCGAAGCAAAGGACAAGATCAATGATTCGGATATTAGACAAGAGATGTATCGTATCCAGCAGCAGTTTGGGGCAATCATCTTTCATGATGTCATGACTTCGGGGGGGGGGGGGGGGGGTCTTCTACGGAGGAAATATCCTGAATAACCGTGACATAGAAGATTGCCTAGAGATGCAGGGTGACTATAGGAAGTTCATGATGAGACAGGGCGTCCTCCCGTTCCCTAAGCCGAGCCAGAAGGCTTGATGTTGGCCTAGTCGTAGTTACAAACTATAGATGACCTTTGTGTGTGTGTGTGGACAAGTGTACTTATCTTATTAGGTTTATGAATCATCGCTTACTTATTTTGCTTATTATTATTATATATCAATCAATGCTTGGTTTTTTTGCTTACTCTTTGGTCCTTTGCTCAATTTGGTCCTTCTTTTTTTCCTTACTCTTTTTTCGAGAATAATGTCGATGATTGAAATGTCGTGGCACACTATATATGTGAATGTGCTAAGATGGGACTGTGAGCCTTGTGATATGCACAAGTCCAGGTCTTGTGCATCCTACTTGGCTCACCGTTCCATCGTAGCATATTCCTGTGTCCAACGACCTATGTATATATATGAGGTATTCTTTTCGAGTTATTTTTGTCTTTTTCGAGAATAATGCCGATGATTGAAATGTCGTGGCACAATGTATATGTGAATGTGCTATGATGGGATTGTGACCTTGTGATATGCACAAGTCCAGGTCTTATGCATCCTACTTGGCTCACGGTTCCATCATAGCATATTCCTGTGTCCAACGACCTAGATAGTTATATATGAGGCATTCTTTTCGAGCTACTTTGGTCTTTTTTGAGAATAATGCCGATGATTGAAATGTCGTGGCACACTATATATGTGAATGTGCTACGATGGGATTGTACGCCTTGTGCTATGCACAAGTCCAGGTGTTGTGCATCCTACTTGGCGTACGGTTCCATCGTAGCATATTCCTGTGTCCAACGACCTAGCTAGTTATATATGAGGCATTCTTTTCGAGCTACTTTGGTCTTCTTCGAGAATAGTGCCGATGATTGAAATGTCGTGGCACACTATATATGTGAATGTGCTACGATGGGATTGTTCGCCTTGTGCTATGCACAGGTCCAGGTGTTGTGCATCCTACTTGGCGAACGGTTCCATCGTAGCATATTCCTGTGTCCAACGACCTATGTATATATATGAGGCATGCTTTTTGAGTTACTTTGGTCTTTTTCGAGAATAATGCCGATGATTGAAATTTCGTGGCACACTATATGTGAATGTGCTGCGATGGGATTGTTCACCTTGTGCTATGCACAGGTCCAGGTGTTGTGCATCCTACTTGGCGAACAGTTCCATCGTAGCATATTCCTGTGTCGAACAACCTAGTTATATATGAGGCATGCTTTTTGAGTTTGGTCTTTTTGATTTAGGAGTACTTTGTATAAGTGTATCTTCATATGCGACTTTAATTATATATGTTTTTTTTCAATAATCGGTTAATTATTATTGTCAACTTATAGATGACGTGGTACGTCGTGTACAAGGGACGGGTTCCCGGAGTCTACGATGATTGGGAAGACTGCCGGAGACAGGTGCACCGTTTCAACGGCAATAGCTACAAAGGGTACAACACTATGGCGGAGGCGGAAGCTAGATACACGCGCTATCTAGCGGGAGTTAGGACAAGGAACCGGATGAAGACCTACACCTTCGTCGCGACGGTGATCATGCTTATCTTCTTTGGTTATTTATCCCGCGTTTGTGTCTAGCTAGCTAGTTTAGATGTCTAGGCGAGCTTCCGAGCTCTAACTTGTTCGATCGACACATGTATTCGCATGTCACCAACTACTACTTTGTAACATGATCGAAACAATGTAACATAGACTATGTATTCATGTATGAGACTTATCTATATGTATTTGTTTCAATCTTGTTTTTCATATTGAGTATTTATATATATAATTGTATATCTTGTATCTGTGTGTGTATATCTGCTGTAATATTGTATATAATCTGTATTGCACATAATCTGGCTCGGAAATTAAAAAAAACAAAAAATACATCTGTGGCGCACATGGTCTACCTTCTGTGGCGCACTACACCTAAAGCGCACTATGGAAGCTTAGTGGCGCACTAGGTAGTGCGCCACATAAGATCCCAGGGGTAGCGCACCTGCCCAAACATCTGTGGCGCACTAGCAGGTGCGCTACGCCTGTCTCTACACAACCGTGGCGCACTAGGCAGTGCGCCACGGCTGAGAGATAGCCGTAGCGCAAGGCCCGTGGCGCACAGGTGCGCCACTAAAGGCCATTTTCCTAGTAGTGTCTGCTAGGGTGACACTCCTGACAGGTTAGAGGTACCCACTTCCACGTCTTCGGAAGACGTGATGAGGATGGAGAGTCCATCGACTTTGAGGACGATTCGAGTGACGCAGCAGAGACGATACGCCTGTACCTCCAGGACTTAGAGTCTCTCATTAGGCACGTGGACACGGACAGGACCAATGTCATGCTCAGCAATGACGAGCTCCAGGTGCAGCTTCGCGAGAAGGACAAGCTCTTCGCGCAGCAAGACGAGATATTCAAGGAAATGGAGGCGAAGTTCGAGACCCAGGATAGGAAGTTCAAGAGTCAGGAGAAGCGTGTCCAGGATAGGAACAAGAAGATCCGGGACATGACTGAAGAACTGCAGTCCAAGGATTTCGAGCTCGAGCAGCAGCAGACAGTGATAGAGAGGCTTCGTTCCCAGAAGAGGGTTCTCAAGGCCAAGATAGAGACCTTGACTACTAACGTCGAGGAATACAAGACCGCGATGGAGAACGCAGGTCTTACTATTGTCGAGGAGGAGATTGATGCCGAGGAGTAGATTTGACTACTCGTTTATCTTTTATTATCTTACTTGTTATTTGAGAACTTGTTATTGGACCATCCGACATGTGGATGGCTTGCTACTTGTGTGTTTTACTTTGTGAACTTGTTATCTTGTTGTTGAACCTTTATCTTTGTGTTGCATGCTTTATGTTTGCTTATGTGATGTAATGTGCATGAAAGCATCTATGGGTATCTCATTCTTATCTCTATTTGAATAAACCACAGATGCCTCCCCGTCGTGCAAACCCCAACCCCAACAACAACAACATCACTCTAGAAATGCAACAGATGATGACTGCTCAAACTCAGCTAATGCAGATGATGACGACATTCATCCAGAACCAAAACAACAACAACAAAAATAACAACAACAATAACAACAATAACAACAACAACAACAACCCACCGGGCTTTGATATGCTTACCAGATTCTTGAGATTGAGGCCAGAAAAGTTCTCAGGAACGACTGATCCCATGGTGGCCAATGACTGGCTATGCTCAGTAAACAAGGACTTGGTAACAGTGGGCTGTACGGATGCTGAAAAGGTCAGATTTGCAGCACGTCTGCTGGAAGGACCAGCCGCCACTTGGTGGGACAACTTCCGGATCACCACTCCCATAGATGATGTGACATGGGCTATCTTTGAGGATGGCTTTCGCACTGCTCATATCTCATCTAGGGTGATGAGTCTGAAAAAGAAAGAGTTCCACAATCTGAAGCAGCTCCACCGCAGTGTGGCTGAATATATTGAAGAGTTCAACAATCTGGCGCGTTATGCACCGGATGAAGTTGACACTGATGCCAAGAGAAAGGAAAAATTTCTTGAAGGCTTGAATGATGAGCTGAATCTGCAATTGAATGTGGCCTATGTTCCCACTTATCAGTCGCTCTGTGACAAGGCTACTATTTTGGAGAACAAAATGAAGCAAGTTGAGAGTAGAAAGAGAAAGCACTCCGACAAGCACATCTCGGGATCGTCTCACAAACGATCTCATTATGATGATAGCGGAAGCTCAGGATCCCACAAGCATGGGAAATTCAACAAGCACCACAACCACAACCGTCATGACAACAAGCATCACCGAAGTCATGACAATGACAAGTACAAGAACCACAAGAGTGGACATAAGAGCCACCACAGTGGTAATGGAAGTGGAAGTGGAAGTCAGCCTGTTAAGAGAGACATCAGTCAGGTTGAATGCTTCAAATGCAAAAAGATGGGGCATTATGCAAATGAATGCCCAGAAAAGAACGTTGAAGGACCCAACAATCCCAACCCTTTTCAGAATGGACAAGTAAACCACATGAATGTGGAGGAGGTCTATGAGGAGCCTGATGCTGTTGCTGGTAAGTTGAGACTCAATTCTATTACAGCATTTGTTCTTTTTCATACTAGAGCATCGCATTCATTCATATCAAAAGCATTTGTTGATAGATATGGGTTTCCAACTGAAAACATTGGGTGTCCAATAAAAGTTAGTTCTCCGGGTGGAGATATGATAGTAAGTCTTGGATGCCGGGATCTAGTAATAGAGTTTGGAAAACATAAATTTCCAGTGAGTCTGATAATCCTAGAATCCCAAGGACTGGACGTAATATTGGGAATGGATTGGATGGCTAAGTATGAAGGAGTACTAGACTGTGCTAATCGTACTGTTGCACTCACAACCCCGGAAAGAAAGCGGATTAAATTCAAGTCCAACTTTGAATCTAAAGGAAGTAAGCTAAATTCTCTTAAGGGGGTTAGCATGGACAGATGTGTTTCCGGAAGAATTGCTGGGAATGCCACCAGATAGAGATGTGGAGTTTCTTATAGATTTGGTACCAGGGTCTGGACCAATAGCAAAGAGACCTTATAAGATGTCAGTTGATGAACTAAAAGAACTCAAGAAGCAACTGGGAGAACAGTTGCAGAAAGGATTTATTCAACCAAGTTCTTCATCTTGGGGAGCCCCAGTTTTGTTCGTAGAAAAGAAAGATAGAAGTCAACGGTTATGCATAGATTACCGTTCACTCAACGAGGTAACTATCAAGAACAAATAACCTTTGCTTAGAATCAATGACTTGTTTAATCAGCTAGAAGGAGCATGTGTGTTCTCAAAGATTGATCTCCGGACAGGTTATTTTCAACTCAAGATAAGGGAACAAGACATACCTAAGACAGCGTTCACTACACGGTATGGATTGTATGAGTATACCGTAATGCCTTTTGGCTTGACCAATGCTCCAGCATACTTCATGAATATGATGAACAAGGTGTTCATGGAATTCCTTGACAAGTTTGTTGTCGTTTTCATCGATGACATCTTAGTCTACTCCAAGAGCAAAGAAGAGCATGAAGGACATTTGCGATTGATACTTGAGAAGTTAAGAGAGCATAAACTTTATGCCAAATTCAGCAAGTGTGAGTTTTGGTTAGATGAAGTTGGTTTTCTTGGTCATGTTATGACAAAGGATGGTGTAGCAGTTGATTCTGCTAAAGTTTCAGCTGTAACTGAATGGGAATCTCCCAAGTCAGTGAAAGAAGTTCGTAGTTTCCTTGGCTTAGCAGGTTACTACAGGAGGTTCATTGAGAATTTCTCAAAGGTTGCTAAGCCTATGACAGAATTGCTAAAGAAAGACAAGAAGTCTGCTTGGTCTGAAGGTTGTGAACTCAGCTTTCAGGAATTGAAGAAGAGACTTGTGACAGCACCAGTCTTGTGTCTACCAGATTTGGAGAAAGATTTCCAAGTTTATTGTGATGCATCTCATCAAGGTTTGGGTGCAGTACTTATGCAAGACGGTAAAGTTGTGGCTTATGCCTCGAGACAACTCAAAACTCATGAAGTGAACTATCCTACTCATGATTTAGAGTTAGCCTCTGTTGTCCATGCACTGAAAACATGGAGACACTATCTTTTGGGAAAGCGTTGTGAAGTGTTCATAGATCACAAAAGTTTGAAGTATATCTTCACCCAGAAGGAAATTAATATGAGACAAAGAAGATGGCTAGAACTTATCAAGGACTATGACTTAAGTTTGTAGTACCACCCCGGTAAAGCAAATGTTGTAGCAGATGCTCTAAGTCGTAAGGTTTTTGTGAATGGCCTTACCAAAGGAGAATTGCCAAATGATCTGTGTACCCAATTTAGAAAACTCAGATTGGAGATTGTGCCTGAAGGACATCTCATGTCTTTGGATGTTCAACCCACTTTGTTGGACAAGATCAAAGAAGCCCAGAAGACTGATAAGGAAATTGAAGAGATTAAGGAAAATATTAGCAAAGGAAAAGCCAAAGAATTCCATGAAGACGAACAGGGTACTTTATGGCATGGGAAACGTATCTGTGTTCCACAAGACCCGGAATTGCGGAAACTGATTTTGCAAGAAGCACACAACTCTCCGTATTCCATTCACCCGGGTAACACCAAAATGTACATGGACATGAAAGAAAGATTTTGGTGGAATAATCTCAAGAAGGACATCGCCGAACATATTGCTTTGTGTGATGTGTGTAGTAGAGTGAAAGCGGAGCATCGGAAACCAGCAGGTTTGCTTCAACCACTACCTATTCCTGATTGGAAGTGGGACAAGATTGGTATGGATTTCATTACCGGATTACCAAGGACCCGGTCAGGATACGATTCTATTTGGGTAGTAGTGGATCGCCTAACTAAAGTGGCTCATTACATACCCGTGAAGACAACCTACACAAGTGCTAAGTTAGCCAGAATCTACATGAGTAGAATTATATGTCTGCATGGAGTGCCCAAGAGTATTGTGTCTGATAGGGGAACTCAATTCACTTCCCATTTTTGGAGACAGTTGCATGAGTCATTAGGAACGAGGCTGGAATTCAGTACTGCTTTTCATCCTCAAACTGATGGACAAACATAAAGGACTAATCAGATTCTTGAAGACATGTTGAGGGCGTGTGCCTTAGACTATGGAGCCAGTTGGGATGAAAGTCTGCCTTACGCAGAATTTTCTTATAAAAACAACTATCAAGCCAGTATTGAGATGGCACCATTTGAGTTTCTCTACGGAAGAAAGTGTACCACCCCATTGCTATGGAATGGTGTGGGAGAAAGAAGTTTATTCGTTCCAGATCTTATCAAAGAAGCCGAAGAGAAGGTCAAGTTGGTTAAGGTGTCACATCCCAAGATTTTCCAAATCTTGTAATGTGAAAAATAAATGAATAAAATAAAACTTTGTTGATTTTCAGGGTGAGAAGAAACTTTTGAATCCAATTGGAAACTTTCAAAACCTATTTGGATCAAATAAAATCCTAAAGGGATTTAAAAAGTTAAATAAACAATAAACTTCAAAATATTTAAAATTACTATTTTTTGGATCTTTTTATAAAAGATTTGATTTTCAAAGGAAAAGGTAGATTTATAAATAAAGATTATTTAATAGAGCCAAATTAAACCTTGGCCAAGTTTTTGAAATAAAACATTTTGTTTTGATCAAAAGAACAAAGTTTTATTTAAAGAAAATAATAGGGATTTATTATTACCCAATTTTGTTAAAGTAAAGACTTTCCCTTTTAAATAAAACATTAAAACTTATTATTTTATTTTAAATAAGTTTTCCAAGTATTTTATTTTCTCAAATAAAACCTACTGAAGTGTTTTGTTGTTATTTTAGATTTCAAAATAAAGATTTTAATAAAACAAATCCTATTTGATTTAATGACTAAAGTCCATTTTATTTAATAATTAATGGACCCTAAAATAAAAATGATATTTTATTTTAAACAAGTTTTCCAAATATATTTTTCAAATAAAACCTACTGATTTGGTTTTGAAAATATTTAGATTTCAAATGGAGTTTTTAAATAAATTAAAACCCATTTGATTTATTAACTAGTGTCCATTTTATTTAATTATAAATGGACTCTAAAATAAAAATATTATTTTATTATTAGACTTTGGTTTTGTGTTGTTAAAATAGAACTAACACAATACAAAGTTTGGTGAATGTTTTGAATTGATTTGTTGATTGATTTGTTTGTTTGAATTTCAAAACAGAAAAATCAATTAGAAAAAGAAAAAGATTTCTGAATAAAAAAAGAGAGAAACAAGCCAGCCCAGCCGGCCAGCCCAAACAGCCCAGTTAGCCCAGCTCCTCTCTCCCGAAGAAAAACGTTTTGCACCCAGTTTTGAACCCGCACCCTCACTGACTGGTGGACCTTATTCCCTCTCCCCCTCTCTCGCTGACCAGCCGACCCCACCCCTCCTGTTCATCGTCCTCACCCGCCGCGACCTCTTCTCCCCGAAACCTCGTCGCCGTTTCTGTCAAATAACTGCATGCTTGATTCCTCTTAACCACGCGTTGAATCAGCCTCGTGACCGCGCGCATTTAAGCGTCCCTCTCCCCTCTCTGATCTCCCTCACACGCCAGACCTCCCTTGCCCCCAGGCTGCCGAATTTCTCCAGACACCGCCCACTGTCCGACGACGCTCCGGCGAGGATTCCAGCAGCTCCACGCTGCCCCTTGCCTCATCGACCACGCACACATACTCTCCACCTCCTGGCGCATCTCCCCGTGCCACTCATTCATCCGCGAGTGCCCTGCAACCTCGGCTTCGTCGACACCGAGCGTGCGCCGCCGTCTGCCATTGCTCCGTCGAGCATTCCAGGTGAACTCCGACCGCCCCAAGCTCTCTCGATGATGCACACAACTTCCCCAGATCATTCTGCGTCTAACCATTCCCCTATCTTGCCTTAGGGTGCCTTGTAACCCATCCCCGACGACTTCCAGAGCGTGCCCGACGCCGAGCGAACTCCGGTGAGCAATCCAGGGCAACCACGAGCGCCCCTCGACCCAAGAAGACCACGTTGAGCTTCCCCATGATGTTGCGAACGCGGTAAGCATCTTCCCATCCTCCCTGGCTTCCTGTTTCACCAGCGCCACCACCATCTGACCGTCGCCGCCGCGCGCAGCCGTCGAGCGCCGCCGGGTTTTGGCTAGTGTGTCAGGAGCCGTAGGATGCGAAACATCTGGCTAGGATTAGATCCAATCGAAAAGGTACGCGTCCATCTGTGCCGCACGTTTCCAGTTAGATCCAACGTACCCCGTAGCTGATCCGAGCAAACCGTTATTGTCCAATCAGAAACAACCACGTGGAATGGATTCGATTCAAAACAGATTTTTGATCTGATTAGAATGCAAATTTGTAATTGGTATAACTTTTGATCCACACGTCCAAAAATTACAAATTTTATACCAATGGAATCAGTGGAACAAGCCCTAGCCAACATGCCATTTGTTTAGTAAAAAGCTTCTGTAAAAATGTTTGTTTTTGCAGAAACATTTGTATGCTTGTTTAGATTGTAAAAATTATTCAAAAATGATTTTGGGGTTAAAATCTTTTGCAAATGGAATGTTTTGAACCTACTGACCATAGGAAACACTTTGTGGTTTCAAAAATGTATTTCGTGGAACAAAAGAATGATTCTTTGATTTAAAACCATTTCTAGTCAAATAAAAATATAGTTTATTTATTAAAAATGGTTTTGGAAGAAAACCTTTGGGATATGTTTTATTTTAAACTCTCTGACCCCAAACACCAAGTTTTATGGTTTGAAAACATATTTGGTGAACCCTATAGATTAATGCCTTAGTAAAATATTTCTACACCACATAAAATGATACCTTGTTTTCAAAATGGTTTATGAAGTGAAAACCTTTTGCAAATGACTTTGCCACTTTACAAAATGACCAATATATGTTTTAAAATGTTTATGACCCATTAGGAACCACTTTTTCAAATAAAACAAAGCTTGGCATGCTTGCATGCATTACTTTGACTTTATAATTTTATGTGTTATTTTGCTTGATTGGTAGATTGAGATTGTACCTTGCTTGAATTGTAGTGACTTGAAGAGTGTGATTGTTGCAAGGACAAGGAGTGAACTTATACCCTCTACCAAAAAGGCAAGTGATGCTTCATACTTTTTGTCCCATTACTTTCACTATGCATTAGTGATTTCTCTAAGTAAAACTTGCATGGAATTTTTGCTAAGTATAAACCTTGCTATAGGAAAACCTAGTAGATGAAACCTTAGTAGAAATTTTCCTAAGTTAAGATTCCTACTACTATGAATCTTAGCTTAGATAATAGAAAACAAGGGTGGAATATACATTCATACTATGGAAAAATTTCTAAGTCTGAGGACTTGTGTTTTTGTTTAATAAAACAACTAAGTTAATGAATCACCTGGGTGGAATGGTAATTGCTTGGTGGATTTTGGTTGAGTGGTTCACAAGGCCCATGTCTATGGTTTACCTTGTGTATCACACTTGTGGATGGCCACCCAGGAACAAAGAGATCTGAGATGTCAAATGTTGACAAGCTTCAAGTGCAGGCACTTGGCATTATGGGCTCTGCCTGGATCATATAGGTTGCAAGAACTTAGCCATATGGACAATTGGTGGTAGAGTTTGATAGGTTGGAACGCGTCCATTTTGGTCTAAGGGAAGGCTTCTGAAAGATCTTGTCTTGGGAAACCATGTCTTGTGGGGAAAGTGCACCACCTCTGCAGAGTGTAAAATCTAAGTACTTAGCCATGTCCCTGGTAAAGGACAATTTGAGCATCAAGACATGGAAGCAATCAAGAATCTCATCATTCAAATTTCTAAGTTAAAAACTTGTGGTTGAACAAGGGTTAAAGGATTTTCAATCTTTGATTGGGAGAAATGTTTTTGTCAAGCAAAAACTTAGTGTTTTCAAATGTTAAGGAAAAATCTATTTTGAGCAATGCAAGCCTCAACTCCACTTAGCCAAATGCATATAGATGATAGACACCACTATACTACCATAGTATCATTGCCAATACAATTCAAATGTATTGACCCTTGTGGCTGTAACTTGTTATGTTGCAGGTTTGATTGATTTAGTGAAGTGTGTTGATTAGGATTACAAAGTCTACAACCAACATGTCTGCCTGTGGCACTTTGAAGATGAAGGACCCCATGCTTATAGTTATTCCGCTGCAATGTAATGTAATAGCCAAATGAGCTATGTAAGATGTAATAAAATTATGTTATTCCTGGTTATAAAGTTATATTATGACCTTTGTTTCTTGATATTACATCTTAACTGTGGATGCTAGCTATTGATACAGGGACTAGCATTGTAAACACAGGGGACTCTACCTTATGAAAGATTGGGACCCTTACAGATGGTATCAGAGCATTGTGTTGCCTGTAGGATTTGTAAACCCTAGGATTGGACAAAAACCCTTAGAAAAATAGGAATTGTATTTGTTCCAAAACTTATTTACAAACAATCTTGTAAACTCTTTCCTCAACCATTTTGGTTTTGACTCTACCTCTCTCCTATTTCAAGCTTGATGGAAAAACCTACCCCATGGCCCAAGACTACACCATGTGCAAAGGACATCTTCAACTCTAATGACTTCAACATCTTCAGCATGATCACCAAGGACATCAACTTGGATACCACTAAGGACTACAAGTGAGACAAGGAAATCTTGCTCAAGATATGGAGACTGAGGAAATGCAAAATTAGAAGGAGTTCACTTCACTTGAAGCTTTTGTGACCAAAAGTTTTCCCAAGGAAACCATGATCTCATGCAAGAAGAATCAACCAAGAAGAATGGAAAGATCACAAGTGAACCATATAGATGGACCACCATATTTTAGTTAAGTCAAACACACCAACTTATGTGGTGTAACAAAAATATTTTGTTGCCTAAAATGTGCTTGAACTTTGTTGTTTGAGTGAAATGTTTGTTTGTGATTGCTTGCACATTGCTTGTGTGAATTGTGATGTGTGTGATTAGAATCATTCCCTTAGAAATATTTTTGCCTATTCTAATCTCAATCCAACCCACACAGATGACTTCTCCAAGAAACCCCAACATCAAGGATGGTGACACCAACAACAACCAAGAGGACAACATGAAAGAACTTATAGCAACCCAAAACCAGTTGAGCCAAGAGACAACTCAGCTTTTAGCCAACAACAATGGACTAGACCCAGCCATACAAAGGATTTTGAAACTTCAATCCCAATTGTGGCAAGGATTGATTACTCAAATGATCAACATGAGAGAAAACTTTTCCCAAAGAGCTAATGACAACAAGGATGACAAAGATGTTAATCTAGAAGGAACCCAAGCTAGCAATACTTGTGGAGACAAGGATCATGCATCCAAGGAGCATGAAGACCACTGCCCCAAGAAGAGAGAAAGACTTCCCACCTCTGAGGTGAGATATGAAGAACATGAACTAGAAGAACTCCTAGCTTTGGAGAGACCCAAAAAGAAGAAGAAGAACATAAGCCAGTTGCAATGTTACAATTGCAAAGAGAAGGGACACTATGCCAGTGATTGCCCAGAAAAGAAGAAGAACCAAGGAAATAAACAAGAAGAATTGTTACCCAAGGAAAAGAATGATATTAGCCAAGTGTGGTGCAACAACTGCAAAGAGCTAAGACATTATGCAAGCAACTATCCAGAAAATATGAAACACAAGATAAACAAGCCTATGAGGGATCTCAGCCTTGTCACATGTTTCAAATGCAAGGAACTAGGCCATTATGCAAACTTTTGTCCAGGAAAGTTACATCAAGATCCCAAGCAAGCAAATATGTAAACTAGTTGGAAAATTTTAAGGGTGGTAGTACCCTAGTTGTTTTGAACCTACTTGTAACCCCTAGCCTCCCCAAATCTCGGGACGCGATTTATTTTAAGGATGGTAGCCTGTCACATCCCAATATTTTCCAAATCTTGTAATGTGAACAATAAATGAATAAAATAAAACTTTGTTGATTTTCAGGGTGAGAAGAAACTTTTGAATCCAATTGGAAACTTTCAAAACCTATTTGGATCAAATAAAATCCTAAAGGGATTTAAAAAGTTAAATAAACAATAAACTTCAAAATATTTAAAATTTCTATTTTTTGGATCTTTTTATAAAAGATTTGGTTTTCAAAGGAAAAGGTAGATTTATAAATAAAGATTATTTTATAGAGCCAAATTAAACCATGGCCAAGTATTTGAAATAAAACATTTTGTTTTGATCAAAAGAACAAAGTTTTATTTAAAGAAAATAATAGGGATTTATTATTACCCAATTTTGTTGAAGTAAAGACTTTCCCTTTTAAATAAAACATTAAAAATTATTATTTTATTTTAAATAAGTTTTGCAAGTATTTTATTTTCTCAAATAAAACCTACTGAAGTGTTTTGTTGTTATTTTAGATTTCAAAATAAAGATTTTAATAAAACAAATCCTATTTGATTTAATGACTAAAGTCCATTTTATTTAATAATTAATGGACCCTAAAATAAAAATGATATTTTATTTTAAACAAGTTTTCCAAATATCTTTTTCAAATAAAACCTACTGATTTGGTTTTGAAAATATTTAGATTTCAAATGGAGTTTTTAAATAAATTAAAACCCATTTGATTTATTAACTAGTGTCCATTTTATTTAATTATAAATGGACTCTAAAATAAAAATATTATTTTATTATTAGACTTTGGTTTTGTGTTTTTAAAACAAAACTAACACAATACAAAGTTTGGTGAATGTTTTGAATTGATTTGTTGATTGATTTGTTTGTTTGAATTTTAAAAAAGAAAAATCAATTAGAAAAAGAAAAAGATTTCTGAATAAAAAAAAAGAGAGAAACAAGCCAGCCCAGCCGGCCAGCCCAAACAGCCCAGTTAGCCCAGCTCCTCTCTCCCGAAGAAAAACGTTTTGCACCCAGTTTTGAACCCGCACCCTCACTGACTGGTGGACCTTATTCCCTATCCCCCTCTCTCGCTGACCAACCGACCCCACCCCTCCTGTTCATCGTCCTCACCCGCCGCGACCTCTTCTCCCCCAAACCTCGTCGCCGTTTCTGACAAATAACTGCACGCTTGATTCCTCTTAACCACGCGTTGAATCAGCCCCGTGACCGCGCGCATTTAAGCGTCCCTCTCCCCTCTCTGATCTCCCTCACACGCCAGATCTACCTTGCCCCCAAGCTGCCGAATTTCGCCAGACACCGCCCACTGTCCGACGATGCTCCGGCGAGGATTCCAGCAGCTCCACGCTGCCCCTTGCGTCATCGACCACGCACACATACTCTCCACCTCCTGGCGCATCTCCCCGTGCCACTCATTCATCCGCGAGTGCCCTGCAACCTCGGTTTCGTCGACACCGAGCGTGCGCCACCGTCTGTGTCACATCCCAAGATTTTTCAAATCTTGTAATGTGAAAAATGAATGAATAAAATAAAACTTTGTTTGATTTTCAGGACCAGAAGAAACTTTTTGAATTCAAATGGAACCTCAAACCAATTTGAATCAAATAAATCCTAAAGAGATTTAAAAAGATAAACTTTTATTAAAGGAAAATAAAAATATTTAAAATACTATTTTGGATCTCTTAATAAAAGATTTGGTATTCAAAAGAAAAGATGGATTTATAAATAAAGATTATTTTATAAAGCCAAATTAAAACTTGGCCAAGCTTTTGAATTAAAACATTTTATTTTAAATAAAATAGCAAAGGTTTAATTAAAAATAATAAAGGATTGCTTAAATAAAATAATAAGGAATTAATATCCAAACTCTTTTAAAATAAAAGGTTTTACCAATTTAATTGAAACATCAAAACTTATTAAAATTATTTAAAATAAGTTTTCCAAATATTTATATTCACAAACAAAACCTACTAAAGTGTTTTGGCTTTATTTTGGATTTCAAAATAAATATCTCAATAAAACAAATTCTATTTGATTTAATAATGAAAGTCTATTATATTTAACTAATAATGGACTCTAAAATAAAATGTTAGTTTGTTTTAAAACCAGTTTCCAAGTATTCTATATTTCCCAAATAAAACCTACTGATTAGTTTTTTAAATATTTGGATTTCAAATGGAGATTCTATTAATTAAATCAAACCCTATTTTATTAAATAACTAATGAACCATTTTATTTAAATTAATGAATGGTCTTAAAAAGAATAAAAATTATTTTATTTTTGGAATTTGGTTTATATTTATAAAACAGAACCAAATTCATATTTGAAAAGCTTGATGATTGTTTGAATCATTTTGAATGTGTTTGGTTGTTTGAATTTCAAAACAGGAAAATGGAAATAGAAAAGGAAAAAGAATCAGACAGAAAAAAATAATGGAAATGGACTGACCCAACTGAGCCAGCCCAAAACAGCCCACCTAGCCCAAATCCCCACCCCACCGCAGCGAAGCGTTTCTCACCATAGAAAGAACCCTCGGAGCAACCGACAAGTGGACCCCTCCCCTTCTTCCTTTCTTTCACTGCCAGCGGACCCCACACCCTACTGTTCTTCGTCCTCACCCTCTGTGACCCGTTCTTCCCCCGTTCTGCCGTTGAATCCTCCAGCTTAACTCACCTTAATGCCGCGAGTTAAACCTGCAGTGATCACGCACATTTAATCGTCTCCCTCCCCTCTCCGTTTCCCCTCTGCCTCCTTCCCCGAGCACGCCTCCAAGCCGCCACAATCTCTCCTTGACTGCCTCGGCTCCGACCACCGTCTCCGGCCAATTCAGGCCAGTACACGCCACCCCCTTCCTTCTCGAGCACCCTAGCAGCTTCCCCACTCCCAGACACTCCTCCCCGTACCACCCGTTCGACCGCGGACACCGCTGAGCCTCGCCAACGATAACCTCCAGTACCGCCGCCGTCTGCCTCTACTCCGACGACGCCCACAGGTTAATTCCGACCACCCCGTGTCCTCTAGATCACGCACATATCTTTGCCATGGTCTTGTGCAGCTAACCCCGTCCTCCGTTTGTCTTCCCGTGGACCACAGCATCGTCTTCGACCTCGACCAGAGCCAGTCGTCGCCAGACCGAACTCCGGCGAGGAATTCCTCTTGCCCTCGTGCGCCCCTTCGCCAACCAGTGCCTCCTTGAGCTTCCCCAGGCGTCTGCGAACAAAGTGAGCACATTATTTTCCTTCCTTGCTTCCTGTAGCGTCGAACCCGCCGTCGTCTGACCGTCACCGCCGCGCGCAGCTGTCAAGCGTCGCCCGTCCTTGGCTTAGTTGCTTTGAACCGTAGGATGAGAAACGTCTGGCTGGGATTAGATCTGATCGAAACGGTATGCGTCGATCTGCGCCGCACGTTTTCAGTTAGATCCAACGCACCCCAATAGCCGATCCGAGTGAACCGTTATTGCCCAATCAGAAGCAGCCACGTGTACAGGATTCGATTTAAAACAGAATTTTGATCTGATTAGAATGCAAATTTGTAATTTCTATAACTTTCAAACCACACGTCCAAAAATTACAAATTTTATATCAATGGATTCAGGAGAACAAGCCCTAGCCAACCATGGCCTTAGTTTGACAAATAGTATCTGTTAGCTTGTTTGAATTTGCAGAAACTTTTGTGAGCTTGTTTAGAGTATAAAAATTGTTTAAAAATGATTTTGGGATTAAAACCTTTGCAAAATAGTTTGTTGTGACCTTACTGACCCTAGGAACCAACCCTTGGTATTAAAAATGATTTTTGTAAGATTTAGGTTGGATTACTTGACTTAGTCATTTTCTAGCCAAATAAAAAGGAATGGTTTTTGTTATAAAAATGTTTATGGAAAGAAAACTTTAAGGAAATGTTTTGGACCAAACCTACTGACCTAAAAACACCAAGTTTTGCAATAGCAACTCATTTGGTGAACAACTTAAGAGTTTTGCCTTAATAAAAACATTTTTCACCACATGAAATGATGAATGGATTTAAAAATAGTTTTTGTACAAAACCCTCTTGCTAATGACTTTGCCACTTTGGTAAATGACCAAATTGGATCTTACAAAGTTTAGAAACCCCATAGAGACCCCTTTGCAAAATAAAACTATCTTGTGCATGCTCCCATGCATGACTTAGATTCTATTACTTTGTGTGTGTGAAGATTTGTTTCTTTGACTTTGGTTTGGAATGTGAATTGAATTTGTGTTTACTTGATTGATTTGTAGTGAAGTGTGAGACTAGAAAGATCAAGGAGTGAACTACCATTCCCTACCAAAAAGGCAAGTGATGCTTCATACTTTCTATCCTATTACTTTCTCTATGCATTAGTGATTTTGCTAAGTAAACTTGCATGGATTTTGCTAAGTATAGATCTTGCTATAGGAAAACCTAGTAGATGAATCCTTAGTAGGATTTTCCTAAGTTAGAGATTCCTACTACTACCAAGCTTAGCCTAGCTAATAGAAAACATGGGTGGAATATATATTCACACTATGGAAAATATTCTAAGTCTAAGGACTTGTGATTTTGTTTAATAAAACAACTAAGTTAATGAATCCCCTGGGTGGAATGGGCTTGCTTGGTGGAGATTGGTTGAGTGGTTCACAATGCCATGGACTTGGATTGTGTATCTCACTTGTGGATGGCCACCCAGGAACAAAGGGATTTGAGATGTCAAATGTTGAGAAGCTTCAAGTGCAACCACTTGGCAATATGGGCTCTGCCATGATCATATAGGTTGCAAGAACTTAGCCATATGGACAGTGGGTGGTAGTGTTTGATAGGTTGGAGCGCGTCCATTTTGGTCTAAGGGTAAGCTTCCGAAAGATCTTGTCTTGGGAAACCAAGTCTTGTGGGGAAAGTGCACCACCTCTGCAGAGTGTAAAATCTAAGTACTTAGCCATGTCCCTGGTAAAGGACAATTTGAGCATCAAGACATGGAAGCAATCAAGAATCTCATCATTCAAATTTCTAAATTAACACTTGTGTTTTGAACAAGGGTTGTTTGAATTCTTCAATCATTGATGGAGAGATGGCTTGGTACAAGGATCTTGAAATCTTTGATTGAGAAAATGATTTTGTCAAGCAAAAACTTAGTATTTACAAAATGATAAGAAAAATCTATTTTGAGCAATGCAAGCCTCAACTCCACTTAGCCAAATGCATATAGATGATAGACTCCACTATACTACTACAGTATCACTTGCCAATACAATTCAAAATGTATTGACCCTTTGTGGCTGTAACTTGTATGTTGCAGGTTTGATTGATTTTAGTGAAGATTGATTGTTTAGGATTACAAAATCTACAACCAACATCTGCCTGTGGCACTTTGAAGATGAAGGACCCATGACTATATTTATTCCGCTGCAATGTAATGTAATAGCCTAATGAGCTATGTTTGATGTAATAAAATTATGTTATTCCTGGTTATAAAGTTATATTATGACCTTTGTTTCTTGATATTACATCTTAACTGTGGATGCTAGCTATTGATCCAGGGACTAGCATTGTAAAACACAGGAGGAACCTAACTTATCAGGTTGAGGCCTCTACAGTCTGCCATTGCTCCGTCGAGCATTCCAGGTGAACTCCGACCGCCCTAAGCTCTCTCGATGATGCACACAACTTCCCCAGATCATTCTGCGTCTAACCATTCCCCTATGTTGCCTTAGGGTGCCTTGTAACCCATCCCCGACGACTTCCAGAGCGTGCCCGACGCCGAGCGAACTCCGGTGAGCAATCCAGGGCAACCACGAGCGTCCCTCGACCCAAGAAGATCACGTTGAGCTTCCCCACGACGTTGCGAACGTGGTAAGCATCTTCCCATCCTCCCTCGCTTCCTGTTTCACCAGCGCCGCCACCATCTGACCGTCGCCGCCGCGCGCAGCCGTCGAGCGCCGCCAGGTTTTGGCTAGTGTGTCAGGAGCCGTAGGATGCGAAACATCTGGCTAGGATTAGATCCAATCGAAAAGGTACGCGTCCATCTGTGCCGCACGTTTCCAGTTAGATCCAACACACCCCGTAGCCGATCCGAGCGAACCGTTATTGTCCAATCAGAAATAGCCACGTGGACTGGATTCGATTCAAAACAGATTTTTGATCTGATTAGAATGCAAATTTTTAATTGGTATAACTTTTGATCCACACGTCCAAAAATTAAAATTTTATATCAATGGAATCAGTGGAACAAGCCCTAGCCAACCATGCCATTTGTTTAGTAAAAAGCTTCTGGAAAAATGTTTGTTTTTACAGAAACATTTGTATGCTTGTTTAGATTGTAAAAATTATTCAAAAATGATTTTGGGGTTAAAATCGTTTGCAAATGGAATGTTTTGAATCTACTGACCATAGGAAACACTTTGTGGTTTAAAAATGTATTTGGTGGAACAAAAGAATGATTCTTTGATTTAAAACCATTTCTAGTCAAATAAAAATATAGTTTATTTATTAAAAATGGTTTTGGAAGAAAACCTTTGGGAAATGTGTTATTTTAAACTCTCTGACCCCAAACACCAAGTTTTATGGTTTGAAAACATATTTGGTGAACCCTATAGATTAATGCCTTAGTAAAATATTTCTACAAAACATAAAATGATACCTTGTTTTGAAAATGGTTTATGAAGTGAAAACCTTTTGCAAATGACTTTGCCACTTTACAAAATGACCAATAGATGTTTTCAAATGTTTATGACCCATTAGGAACCACTTTTTCAAATAAAACAAAGCTTGGCATGCTTGCATGCATTACTTTGACTTTATAATTTTATGTGTTGTTTTGCTTGATTGGTAGATTGAGATTGTACCTTGCTTGAATTGTAGTGACTTGAAGAGTGTGATTGTTGCAAGGACAAGGAGTGAACTTATACCCTCTACCAAAAAGGCAAGTGATGCTTCATACTTTTTGTCCCATTACTTTCACTATGCATTAGTGATTTCTCTAAGTAAAACTTGCATGGAATTTTTGCTAAGTATAAACCTTGCTATAGGAAAAACTAGTAGATGAAACCTTAGTAGAAATTTTCCTAAGTTAATATTCCTACTACTATGAATCTTAGTGGAATATACATTCATACTATGGAAAAATTTCTAAGTCTGAGGACTTGTGTTTTTGTTTAATAAAACAACTAAGTTAATGAATCACCTGGGTGGAATGGTAATTGCTTGGTGGATTTTGGTTGAGTGGTTCACAAGGCCCATGTCTATGGTTTACCTTGTGTATCACACCTGTGGAAGGCCACCCAGAAACAAAGAGATTTGAGATGTCAAATGTTGAGAAGCTTCAAGTGCAGCCACTTGGCATTATGGGCTCTGCCTGGATCATATAGGTTGCAAGAACTTAGCCATATGGACAGTTGGTGGTAGAGTTTGATAGGTTGGAACGCGTCCATTTTGGTCTAAGGGAAGGCTTCTGAAAGATCTTGTCTTGGGAAACCATGTCTTGTGGGGAAAGTGCACCACCTCTGCAGAGTGTAAAATCTAAGTACTTAGCCATGTCCCTGGTAAAGGACAATTTGAGCATCAAGACATGGAAGCAATCAAGAATCTCATCATTCAAATTTCTAAGTTAATAACTTGTGGTTAAACAAGGGTTAAAGGATTTTCAATCTTTGATTGGGAGAAATGTTTTTGTCAAGGCAAAAACTTAGTGTTTTCAAATGTTAAGGAAAAATCTATTTTGAGCAATGCAAGCCTCAACTCCACTTAGCCAAATGCATATAGATGATAGAATCCACTATACTACCATAGTATCACTTGCCAATACAATTCAAATGCATTGACCCTTGTGGCTGTAACTTGTTATGTTGCAGGCTAGATTGATTTAGTGAAGTGTGTTGATTAGGATTACAAAGTCTACAACCAACATGTTTGCCTGTGGCACTTTGAAGATGAAGGACCCCATGCTTATATTTATTCCTCTGCAATGTAATGTAATAGCCAAATGAGCTATGTAAGATGTAATAAAATTATGTTATTCCTGGTTATAAAGTTATATTATGACCTTTGTTTCTTGATATTACATCTTAACTGTGGATGCTAGCTATTGATCCAGGGACTAGCATTGTAAACACAGGGGACTCTACCTTATTAAAGGTTGGGACCCTTACATAAGGACAGGTTGAAGATAGCACAGTCCCGACAGAAAAGCTACGCAGATCCTAAGCATAGAGAAGTCACCTACGAAGTTGGTGATAGAGCCTATCTTAGAGTGTCACCACTTCGTGGAGTGAAAAGATTCGAAGTCAAAGGAAAATTGGCACCAAGATATGTTGGGCCATTCAAGATTCTGAGTCGCAAAGGAGAAGTTGCCTATGAAATTGAACTCCCAGAATCTTTGTCAGCAGTTCATAATGTGTTTCATGTGAGTCAGCTTAAGAAATGTCATCCAGAAATGGAAGAAAATTCTTTGAAGGATACTATACCTTTGGAGGAGGTTCAATTGGAAAGTGATCTCACCTATGAGGAGAAACCTATCAAGATTCTTGAGACTGTAGAAAGAGTCACAAGGACTAAGACTATCAAGTTCTGCAAAGTGCAGTGGAATCATCATTCCGAAGAGGAAGCAACATGGGAAAGAGAAGATGATCTTCGGAAAGACCACCCTCACCTATTTGCTAGCCAAACCGAATCTCGAGGGCGAGATTCACCTTAAGGGGGTTAGATTTGTAACATCCCTAAAATCATGATTTCAAAGATTGCATATCATTCATGCATGCATATAGTTTTGAGATAAATTTCAAACCAATTCCAAGAAAACAGAAGCACATAGTGCTATCATTTTATGTGAGCAAACTTAAATCAAATGTCCATCCCCATTTGAGAGCTTAAGTATTTAAACCAAGTTTGTTTGATTCCTTGTTGATTGGATTGAGTGTGGAGTTTGAACAAAAATATACAATATAAAAATGGTTTCAAAACCATTTTCAAAACATTTGCAAATCAAGTGCTATGGCACCGTTTATTTTGTTTATTCAAAAGAACCAAGCTTAAACAGAGAGACCACTTGATTTTATGCCCTGAAATGTGAATGTTGCACCCTACAAAATCCTGGAAAAAGTTTGAATTCAAAAGCTTTTAAAATCATTTGAAAATCAATCCAGAAAATCAAAACAGAAAAAGAAAAAGAGAAAGGAAATAGAAAAGGGCCGGCGCCAGACTTTGAGCCCATCAGCAGATCCAGCCCAGCTAGCCCACCTGGGTCCCCTCTCTCTCTCACGCGCAGAAGCACCCCCAGAGTCGTTGACACTCGGACCCCACTCCCTCTCTGTTCTATACGCTGACAAGCGGGCCCTGTCCACGTCATCGTCGTCTTCCCCCAAATTTCGCGAGGAGCACGTCGCCGCTGGCCGTTGCTGTGTTGATTCCGTGGCGTAATTGGCATTGATTCTCCAGGCGTTTCTGGTCGAGCTCCTGCCTACTTAAGCCCCTCCCTCTCGCGGCCATTTCCCCTCACCCAATTTCCTCTCCACGCCACCAGGCTGCTCGCAACTCGCCCGACACTGCCGCTGTTCCGACGACCTCGCCGACGAATTCCGGTGAGCACCGTGCCCCCCTCTGTCCATGGTTCATACTAGCATGCTTTGCAGCTCCGTGCGCATCTACTAACACCTCCCTTTTGCTCGTGCATGGTCTGTAGCCTCGGCAACGACAACGACCAAGCGCCGCCACTCTCTGCTCGAACTCCGGAGACCTCTCCCCGCAAGTACCAGCCGCCCCTTGCCCTCTATCTGATACGCCTAAGATCCCCAGCGTCTTGCACGTCTAACGGTGCCCTCCTCTTGTCTTAGCGCGAAGCAGAACCTCGCCAACGTCGACCAGCAGCCGTACCCGACGCGTTTGCGAACTCCGACGAGGAATCCCCGACGACTCCGAGCGCCCCTTCGCCAACCAGAGACACGTTGAGCTTCACCTCGACACGGCGGTTCTGGTGAGCATCCTCTCCCCTCCCCGGGCGACCTAGAACGCCGGCACCGCCGCTGACAGACACGCCGCCGCCAGTCGCCGCCGCTAGCGCCGCTAGGCTATGGTCAAGGCAACAGCAGTCGTTAGATGTAGATCTTGTGGTTTAAATTAGATCTGAGCGAAACGTTTTCTTTTGATCTGGCGCGTTGGATCTGACTTGATCTGACGGCGCGGAAGGGTGATCCTGAGTGAAACGGTATCGGCCAATAGGAAACAGACACGTGGCTAGAGTTTGACTTTAAAACAGATTTTGAATCTGATTTATATCCAATTTTGAATTAGCTATAACTTTTGATTCCCATGTTAGATTTTGACAAATTTTATACCGTTGGAATCAGATTATGCATTGTGTTTAATGTTTAGCTCTTGTTAAAAAGGTTTTATTTGCAGAAACTTGTGTAGGGCTTATTTGAGCATATGAATTGTTTAGGAATTTTTTTTAGTGTTAAATAAAATTTGGTTTGGCAAAGTTTTGACTTGTTTAGAATTCAGTACTATGCACTTGCTTGGTTGAGTTTTAAAAATCATCACTTAGCATCTTGCATGCATGCATATATATTTTTGACTGTATATGTCTTGTATGTGATTATGGCTATATTCTATGTGTAGATTTTGGTGCTAGTGATTGTGATTGTGAAGAGTGCTACTCTCCCAACTACCAAGGCAAGTGGTACTTCATGAATATTTCTATCCCTATATTTTATACTAAGCATTAGAAATATTTTGCTAAGTCTTGCATGTTAATATTTTTCCTAATGCCATGATGGGAAATCCTAAGTATAGTTGTAGAATTGCTAGGAAATTTCTAAGTTAAGTTACTATCTATGCCATGCTTAGCCTAGCTAGTAGCAAACAAGGGTTGGTGAAATATACATGCTATGATGAAAATATTTCTAAGTCTTTGGACTTGTTTTACTTAATTAAACAACTAAGTCAATGAATCACCTGGGTGGAAAGGGACTTGATTGGTGGTTTTTGGTTGAGTGGTTACACAAGGCCCATGGCTATGGTTTACCTTGTGTATCACACTTGTGGTAAGACACCCAGGAACAAAGAGATTTTAGAGGCCAAGTGTTGAGAAGCTTCTAGTGCAGCCACTTGGCAATATGAGCTCTGCCTGGATCACATAAGTTGCTAGAACTTAGCCATTTGGACAGTTGGTGGTAGTGGGAATGATAGGTTGGAGCGCGTCCATTTGGTCTAAGGAGAAGGCTTTTGAAAGGTCCTGTCTTGGGAAACCAAGTCTGGTGGGGAAAGTGCACAACCTCTGCAGATGGAAAAATCTAAGTACTTAGCCAAGTCCATGGCAATGGACAACTTGAGCCTCAAGGCATGGAAGCTATCAAGAATCTCCTCATCCCAATTTCTAAGTAAAAATTGGTGGGTGAAGGACCTCAATGTCTATTGATGGTTCCTTGGGAAAAGTTTTGACAAAGAAAACGCCACGGCGCGCCCATCGACAAACAGAAGGCACCTTGAGCTTTCCCACGCCACGGCGAACACGGTGAGCATCTTCTTTCACACTCTCGCTTCCTGTAGCGTCGACACCGCCACCGTCTGACCGCTCCGCCGCCAGTCGCCGCCGCCAGCGCCGCTGCGTAATGGTCAAAGCAATTAGGTCCATTGGATCTTGATTTGACGGTTAAGATTAGAACTAAGCGAAGGGGTAAGAAGCAATCGGTGCCGTGCGATGTAATTTAGATCCAACGCCTCACAGAGCCTGATCCGTGCGAACCGGTACCAGCAAATAGCAACACGACACGTGGCCTCTGTCTGTTTTAAAAACCAGAAACTTTCCTATTAGATGTTCAATTTTGTAATATTCATAACTTTCAAACCACACGTCCAAATTGTGCAAATTTTATATTAATGGAATCATCAAGACAAGTACTTTCTGACCATGCACTTTGTTTAGTAAATTGCTTCTATTAAATTGATTGTTTTTGCAGAAACTTGTGTATGCATGTTTAGAATATAAAAATTGTTCTAAAATGATTTTTGAGATAAAATCTTTGGCAAATAGTTTGTTTTGAACCTACTGACCATATAAATCAATTTGTGGTTTCAAAAAAATATTAGGTGAAGCAAAAGAATAAAACCTTGAATTAAAGCAATTCTAGTCAAATAAAAATATGGTTTAATTGTTAAAAATGATTTTGGAGGAAAACCTTTGGGAAATGTTTTGATTTAAACTCTCTGACCCCAAAACCCCAAGTTTTATGATTTGAAAATGTATTTGGTGAACCCTATAAGATTATTACTTTGCTAAAGACATTTTCAACCATATAAAATAATGACTTGGTTTAAAAATGGTTTATGAAGTGAAATCTTTTGCAAATGATTTTGCCACTTTATAAAATGACCAATAAGTGTTTTGGAATGTTTATAACCTGTTATAAACCACTTTTGTAAATAAAACAAAGTTTGGCATGCTTGCATGCATTGTTTTGTTTCTATCATTTTATGTGATGAAATTGCTTGAATGGTAGATTGAAATATTGTTTACTTGATTGAATTGTAGTGATTTGAAGTGTGTGAACATTGCAAGATCAAGGAGTGAACCTATATTCTCTACCAAAAAGGCAAGTGATGCTTCATACTTTTGTCCTATTATTTTCACTATGCATTAGTGATATTTCTGAGTAGGATTTGCATGGGATTTTTGCTAAGTATAAACTATGCCATGGGAAATCCTAGTAGATGAAACCTTAGTAGAGTTTCCTAAGTTAAGATTCCTACTACTATCATGCTTAGCTTAGCTAGTAGAAAACAAGGGTGGAATATATTTTCATGCTATGGAAAATTTCTAAGTCTGTGAACTTGTGTTTTGTTTAATAAAACAACTAAGTGAATGAATCACCTGGGTGGAATGGAAGGAATGGTTTGTGTTGAGTGGTCATGCAAGTCCAGTATGCTGGGGAAAACTTGGGCATCACCAAGTTCAGTATGCTGGGGAAAACTTGGTGTCTCACTTGTGGATGGCCACCTAGGAACAAAGAGATTTGAGATGTCAAATGTTGAGAAGCTTCAAGTGCAGCCACATGACATTATGGGCTCTGCCTGGATCATATAGGTTGCAATAACTTAGCCAAATGGACAGTTGGTGGTAGGGGAATGATAGGTTGGAACACGTCCATTCTGGTCTAAGGGAAGGCTTCTGAAAGATCTTGTCTTGGTGAAACCAAGTCTTGTGGGGAAAGTGCACCACCTCTGCAGAGTGTAAAATCTAAGTACTTAGCCATGTCCCTGGAAAAGGACAATTTGAGCATCAAGACATGGAAGCTATCAAGAATCTCCTCATCCCAATTTCTAAGTTAAAAACTTGTGGTTCAACAAGGGTTGAAGGATCACCAATTTCTATTGGGAGATGCCTTGGGAAAGATTTTGTCAAGCAAAAACTTAGTGTTTTCAAATGATAAGGAAAATCTATTTTGAGCAAAGCAAGCCTAAGCTCCACTTAGCCAAATGCATATAGATGATAGACTCCACTATACTACTATAGTATCACTTGCCAATACAATTCAAATGTATTGACCCTTGTGGCTGTAACTTATTATGTTGCAGGTTTGTTTGAGGTTAGTGAAGTTTAATGATTAGGATTACAAGTCTACAACCAACATGTCTGCCTGTGGCACTTTGAAGATGAAGGACCCCATGCTAATGTTATATTCTGCTGCATTGTAATGAGATAGCCAAATGAGCTATGTAAGATGTAATAAATTATTTTATTCCTGGTTATAAAGTTGTATTTTGACCTTTGTTTCTTGATATTACATCTTAACTATTGATGCTAGCTATTAATCCAGGGACTAGCATTGTAAACACAGGGATCTCTACCTTATTAAAGGTTGGGAACCTTACAGAAAGTAACGCACCTCTGTTGAGTGTAAGAATTGTAACTGGTTACTCCCTGTTCTGGGAAGGAGCTACGAACGCGGCAGGAAAGGAACTCCATGAAAGTTTTGGTCAACCTGTGAAGGCTGATGGTCATAAATTTTCACAATAAAATCAATTTTTGAAGAAAGATTTACGAAAACTGCATAGTGCCAAGGACTTATAGTCTGAGGTGGTAGATTGTGCATCAAACTTCCCACCTTGCATATAATGAACTTGTTGGGTAACGCTGTTACTCACCTTTTGCTTTGATCCCCTGCTTAGACTCTGAGGATCCAGAAGAAACTCCAATGTATGTAGCTGAAAGCCAAGAGGAGGTCTTCTATGAAGAGCCCAATATGTATGGAGCCGTAGAAGGGGTGGACTACGATGTCGTCTACGGATGAGAGCACCAAGAGTCAGAATAGTTACCATAGTTCTAGGAACCAATTGAGTCGAGCAACATGAACAATATATAAAAATAAGTTGTTGAGCTCAATTTGGATTTTAAGTTTTCACTTTAAAACTTCCGATGAAACCCTTTATATTTGGTTTATAAGTTGAATCTTTTAAAGTCGTGAACTTCTAGTATTGTAATAATAATAATGTGTGTATGTTTGTAATATGGACCCGCAATGTTTCTAATGTACCACTCTGAGGGATGTGATATTTACGGAACGGTGTTCTATGGATGTCATGTCAACGACTATAGTGTACTACACATGCAGTGGTATGCTAGGTCACCGTAGTTGGTATCATAGTAAATTGCTTTGACCTTAGGTTGGAAACCTAGTAAAGGGTATTACCTGTAGGAGGGTATAGCAACGATAAAGAATTCTCTAAAAAGGGCATAATGGGTATTCAAATGAGAATATTCCGTTATATAATTTTTTAGTGCGATAATTCTTTGTTATGATGCAATATATTATTTATTACTAATCAAAATATTTTTGAATATATAGAGTTATGGCACCAAAGTTTCCAAAACAAACTTTGGTAAGGAAAGAGGAGACTCTTGATGATTACCAAGGATCATTCACGGATCAGCTTCGTCAACTAAAATTTCGGTGAATACCATAACCTATTATGATGGTTGGATGTTATCCAAGTATCGTGTGAGTAGCCAACTTCCAGAGGAGCTTGGATTATATCACGATCTACCTATAGGTGAAGGTAGGAGTCATTTAGCAGCATATCATGTTGCTGTTGTGGAGGCGATAGCTAATATCCGGGAGCATAAAGCCAAGGAGTTAGAAAGGAGCACATTTTCTATGATTTCTCATGATTCTATAGACTCGGAACCAGTACCGGATCATCTTACTTGGGTAAAGAAGCGTCCTAAGTTATCTTCCAAGTTTATGGATCGATATCGAACACTTGTTGCATCTTTTTATAAGACACATCAAGTTATTGTTGAAGATAAAAATGACATGTTAGAGGATCTAACCGATCCGGAAGAACAAAGTAGTTAGCATTCTAGTTGGATAAAGAAGCAAGCAGTAGTACAAAACCAATCTTTAAGGATATACCCATAGATCTCGAATCTTTTACACCATATCCTTATTCCCCTACACATGAACCTACCTATGATCCTACATTAGATATGAGGTATCCTGTACCACAGGGTTCAGAGGAAGGGTCTGATTCTAAACTTCCTATCAAGAATTCTGATGGTTGGAGAAGGAGATCATTTGAAGGATCCCAAGGAAATCAGATGTCCATAGATGGGTCTGACAGAAATGTTGGACAATCCAGTTGGATGGGTGCAAGAAACAATCCTAGTAACAGTAGTAGAAATACCATATTCGTAGACGATCAGGATGAGGAAGAAGATCCTGAGGAGAGAGTGTTTGAATCAACAACATCTTCTCAAAACCTAGGGAATGTACATTATCCGATGTTTAATTATCTTGACCAATAGAGCACCTAGGGAGCAGCAGAATCTATGTATTCTGTTGATAACTCAAGGAATGAAGCTCAGGAGATGCAAGTGAGTGATAATGTTGAACATGTTTCTGAAGACTTTTCAGTTGAGCTGGAGGGAGTCAATACACTCAGCTTGAGTAATGACTCAAGTCCTGATACTTCAGATACTAAGTATATTCCTTCTGGAAGGCCATTTGTTCTGCAAACTATGCGACGGACATTACGTCATCACGGTTGGACGTCAGGCGTGTATGATGAGCGTCGTGGATACTAGAAGCAGGTGGATTATTAGCAAGTATTGGGTATCGCGTATTGTAATCTGAGAGAATGATGTAGATAAATAAGTGAGGAAGTATGTTTACTTTATTATAGTACCTGTAGATTACAAGTGTAATGACTTTGTACTTTGTTAAGAGGTTTTTAATGTATAATATGTGAAATACATATTTGGATTTTATTTGGATTTTGATTTCCATTGTGTGACTAGTTATGTGCGTAAAGTTGAGCTCAGAACACATGTGCATGATGTAATTATGAGTATTCACTTTATGTTGCAGGACTAGGGGGTCATGGAATCGGGTGTATAAAACGAATCTGAGAAGCAGCGCATGGAGCGCGAAGCCAAGGAGAAGGAAGATGCGGATGCCGCAAATCAGGGAACCTTACCACCACCACCAATGAGGCTGCTAATGGAGCATAACTTTATGCAGTATATGAAAATGATGCACGAAAACCAGAACAAGTTCATGGAAGAGCTGTTGGGACAAGCTGGGAACCAGAGAGCGCCTGAAGGCGGAGGAGTGAGTCTTTCCGACTTCCAGAATGCAAGGCCGTTACCTTTTGCATCAGCCCCTGAACCAATGGATGCAGAAGATTGGCTAGCAGACACAGAGAGAAAGCTGAAGACTGTAGGTTGTAATGATGAGGAAAAGATGAGGTATGCAGCTCATCTTCTGACAGGACCTGCAGCTTCATGGTGGGAAAATCAGATAGCCATGCGACAACCAGGAAGAGAGTATACGTGGGAAGAGTTCAAGCAAAGGTTCCGTGAGTATCATGTTCCGGAGAGTGTTATGGAGTTGAAGCGGAGAGAGTTTGAGGAGCTTCAGCAAAGTTATACTAGTGTCATGAAGTATATCCTAGAATTTAGCCAACTGTCTTGCTATGCAGAGGAAGAAGTCAACACTTAAGAAAAGAGGAAGAAGCATTTTCTAGGAGGGTTAAATCCATTTGTGAAGATGCAGTTAAGGTTGGCAAATAAACAAACCTATCAGCAGTTACTGGATGCAACCATCACTTTTGAAGATGACTACAATAATGTCCAAGAGGATAGAAGGAAAAGAGCCAAGAAGGAAACTGTCACATCCCAAGATTTTCCAAATCTTGTAATGTGAAAAATAAATGAATAAAATAAAACTTTGTTGATTTTCAGGGTGAGAAGAAACTTTTTGAATCCATTTGGAAACTTTCAAAAACTTATTTTGATTAAGATAAATCCTAAAGGGATTTAAAGAGATAAACATTTAATAAAGGAAAATAAAAATATTTGGAATTACTATTTTGAATCTTTTTATAAAAAGATTTGGTTTTCAAATGAAAAGGAAGAAATTTAAATAAGGATTATTTTAATAGCCAAACTAAAACCTGGCCAAGCCTTTGAAATAAAATATTTCTATTTGATAAAAATAGTAAAGGTTTATTTAAATAAAATAATAAGGATTTAATATCCAATTTTATTTAAGTAAAGGCTTTTCCTATTTTTAAACAAACACTGAAACTTATTTTTTTAATAAGTTTTCCAAGTGTTTATTATTTTCAAATAAAACCTACTGAATGGTTTTGTTACTATTTTAGATTTCAAATAGAGTTTTAAAATAAGTAAAACAAACCCTATTTGATTTAATAACTAAGGTCCATTTTATTTAATTATTAATGGAACCTAAAATAAAAATGTTATTTTATTTTAAACAAGTTTTCCAAGTATTTTATATTTCCAAATAAAACCTACTGAGTTGGTTTTGATAATATTTGGATTTCAAATGGAGATTTCATTAAAATAAATCAAAACCTATTTGAATTATTAATTAAGGTCTATTTATTTAATTAATAATGGACCCTAAAATAAAAATATTATTTTGACCTTTGGACTTTGGTTTATGTTGTTAAACAGAACCAAAAACCCAATACAAGTGTGGTGAATGTTTGAATTGATTTGAATGCTTGAATTGTTGTTTGAAATTCAAAACAGAAAATAGTTTTGGAAAAAGATAAAACTTTCAGGAAGAAAAAAATAGAGTCGGACTCAGCCCAGCTGGCCAAGCCCAACAGCCCAGTACCAGCCCAGCTTCCCTCTCTCCCGAAGAAAACGTTTCACACTCAGTCATTAACCCGCGCAGGCACTGACTGATGGACCCTCTCCCTACCTCTCTCCTTCGCTGACGAAGCGGACCCACGCGCCAGCTCACCTCCTTCTTCCTCGCGACGACGCCGTGCCGTTTCCTGCCCTTTACGCCGGCAATCAATTCGCGTTAACCACAGCCATTACTTCCCCTGCGACCACGTCCTTTTAATCGCCTGCGCCTTCTCCTCCTTTCCCCTCAAACACCACAGCACGAGAGCCCCTAGGCTGCCTCAATTCGAGCTCGCAATGCCACTGCTCCGACGAGCTTCCTCCTCGATTCCGGCCGAACCTCGCCACCCCTTGCCACCCGGAGCACACGACCGTGATCCCCACTCCCAGGTGCACATGTCTGTGCCCTCCGTTCAACCGCGGGCGCCCCAGAGCGTTGACTTCGACAACTTCCGAGCGCCGCCGCGTCTGCTTCCCACTCCAGCGAACTCCACCGGTAAACTCCGTTCGCCCCAGCACTCCTAGATGATACTCCCACACTCGCCTCACTCTTGTGCATCTAACCATTCTCTTATCTTGCCTTAGGGCGATCTACAACGTCGACCCCGACCACGAACAGAACCACTCGACGCTGTTCCCCACTCCGGCGAGGAATTGCTGCTGTCCCTGAGCACCCCTTGCCAAGCCGACCACACGTTGAGCACCACCTCGACCTCACGAACACGGTGAGCACCTCTCCTTCCCTCCTTGCTTCCTAGAACCGTCGCTAGCCCACCGTCCGAGCGTGCGCCGCCGTCTGCCGCCGCTAGCGCCGCCAGTTACTGGTTGAGCAGCTGTGAGCAGTGCGATGCAATTCGTCTGGCTAAGAATAGAACCTAAGCGAAAGGGTATGGATCATTCCGCGCCGTGCGATTAAGTGAAATCCAACGCCCTGCAGAGCACGATCCGACCGAAGCGGTACCAGCCAATAACATCGCGACGCGTGGCCAGTCTTTGTTTAAAACAGAATTTGAAAAACAGATTTAGATGCAAATTTGAAACCCTTGTAACTTTTGATCCACACGTCGAAAAATTACAAACTTCATATCAATGGAATCAGTGGAACAAGCCCTAGCCAACCATGCAATTTTTTTAGTAAAAAGCCTCTGGGAAAATGTTTATTTTTGCAGAAACATTTGTATGCTTGTTTAGATTAGAAAAATTATTCCAAAATGTTTTCAAGGATGAAATCTTTGCAAATTGGTTTGTGGTGAACCTACTGACCCTAGGAACCAACCCATGGTTTTGAAAATGGATTTGGTGAAGTTTAGGATGGATTAATTGATTTAGCCATTTCTAGCCAAATAAAAATATTGGTTTTGTTGTGAAAATGTTTTTGGAGTAGAAACCTTGGGAAAATGATTTGAATCAAACCTACTAACCCTAAACACCAAGTTTTGAGAATTATCAACTTATTTGGTGAAAGACATAAAGTTTTTGATTTGATAAAAACATTTTCCACCACATAAAATAATGTTTGGATTTAAAAATGGTTTATAGTTAAAACCCTTTTGCAAATGACTTTGACACTTTAGAAAATGACCACTTTGAACCTTACAAAGTTTATAACCTAGTAGAAACCATCTTTGCAAATAAAACTATCTTTTGCATGCTTGCATGCATGACTTAGTTTCTATTATTTTATGTATGTTTTGATTGTTTGATTTTGGTTGGAATGCTAGTTGATATTGTGTTTGCTTGATTCATTGTAGTGAAGTTAGAAAAGTGTGAAACTAGCAAGATCAAGAATTGAACCAACATTCCCTACCAAAAAGGCAAGTTACACTATCATCTAAAGTCCTACTATTTTCATTATACTTAGTGGATTTGAAAGCATGCATGAAAAGAATTTTTATACTTATGCTATGCCAAAACCTAATAGGATATATACCTTATACATTCCTTAGTGAAAACAATGTAGTTGTTACATGCTTAGCCATGCTATATTTTGAAAAGAGATACATGTTGAGATTTATGAAATTGAGAAAAGGACTTGTGTTTTTACATAATAAAACAAGGACTCAATGAACCACCTGGGTGGACAAGGATACTTTGAGTTTTGAGAAGGTGGCAACTAAAGGAACCATCTCTATGGCAATCTCTTTGTGTTGTGCATCAAAAGAAAACCACCCAGGAAACTTAGAGATTGAACATGTTTCTCCAATTGTGGCTTTCGTGTACAACCACATGCTACTTATGGCTCTGGCTTGGTCAACTACATTGGTAAGACCCATGCATTGTCTTCAGGTTACTGAAAATGAGGAACTTGGAATCCTACATGGGTACTGAAGACAAGCTAGCAATGGTGTATGGTAGGACCCTTTGGAAAGACTTCGTCACATTCTCAATCCGCCAGTACTCCATCTTGGTGAGTACCAATCCAGTGGCCACTGGTGGCAACAAGATGAGATTGTGACATGTGGGTAAAGTGTACTACTTCTGCAGAAGATAATAAAATCTAAGTACTTAGCCGTGTCCCCGGTTATGGACAATACTGAGCAACTAAAGCTTGAAGCTATGGGAAATCTCGACATTCAAATTTCTAAAAGAAAAACTTTTAAGTGACAACAAAAGACTTGATGCACTTGGGGGTACCAAGGAGCTCAAGAGATTTGGATAAAAACTTGATGCACTTGGGGTTACCAAGGAGCTCAAGAGATTTTGATAAAAACTTGAAGTACTTGGGGGTACCAAGGAACTCAAGAGATTTTGACAAAGACACTTGGGGATTTACCAAGGAGTTCAGAAAGATTGACAAAGATTCAAACCATATTGAAAAGATAGGATAAATTATTGCTTTATGCGAATGAGCCTAAAACCCTACTTAGCCAAATATGCATGTAATGATAGGATCCACTTATATTCAACATAGTAGTGAAACTTTCCAATACAATTCAAATGTATTGACCCTTGTGGCTATAACTTGTAATGTTGCAGGTTTGATTGATTTTAGTGAAGATTGAATGATTAGGATTACAAAGTCTACAACCAACATGTTTGCCTGTGGCACTTTGAAGATGAAGGACCTCATGCTTATAGTTATTCCGCTGCAATGTAATGTAATAGCCAAATGAGCTATGTAAGATGTAATAAAATTTTGTTATTCCTGGTTATAAAGTTGTATTATGACCTTTGTTTCTTGATATTACATCTTAACTGTGGGTGCTAGCTATTGATCCAGGGACTAGCATTGTAAACACAGGGGACTCTACCTTATTTAAAGGTTGGGACCCTTACAGAAACTAAGAGGATATAGGACAGTAAACCCAAGCCCAATCTAGAATTCAAGCCAAGGAATAGAACTTATAACAACAACAATTCCAACCGGAGTGCAAATCCCATCGGAAGGAATATTATATGCCATAATTTCAAACTTCTAGGGCATATAAGCAAGGATTCCCAGAAACCAGTAATAGTGTGCCATGCTTGTGGTCAGAGGAGTCATATAAAGCCAAATTGTCCGAGAAAACCACCAGGTGGTTGGCCTACCAAGGGTGCAGGACAAGCCAGTGGAGTTAATGGACATCCCAATCGAGGAGGAAATAATGTCAAGAACAACAATGGCAAGAGAAATAGACCCACAGGGAAGCTGAATTGTGCAACCTTGGAGGAGGTGGACAACTCCGAGCATGCCATAATAGGTACGCTCAACATCCTTACCAATCCTGGAAAAGTTCTATTTGATACTGGTGCAACTACTTCATTCATTTCTGAAGAATTCTATGATAAATTCGGGATTAGAAGGGCAACATTAGAAAACCCTATGACCATAGTGATGGCAGGGGGAATGTAGTTGTACGCCACATTAAACAAGATCATGTTATATTGATCTGTGGTTGTACATACTTTGCGAACATCTATGTGATTCCTTTGTAGGGGATTGTAGTAGTGCTGGGTATGGACTGGATGACTGAACATGGAACTCAGATTAATTGTGAGGACAAAACTGTCTCAATCAAAACTCCAAGTGGAGCAAGGATAGTTTATCAAGCAGATAAGCACAGTCATATCATGGTTGATCTTCAGTTGAAATCAATGAAGGAGGTCAAGTTGTAAGATATTCCTATAGTAAATGAGTTTCCAGATGTTTTTCTAGCAGAACTACCAGGAATGCCACCAGATCGGGAAAAAGAGTTCACTATTAATCTAATTCCGGGTACAACACCAATAGCTCAAGCACCATACAAAATGGGTACAAAAGAATTAAAAGAAGTAAAAGAGCAAATTGAAGAGTTAGCCAGAAAAGGATTCATCCAAGAAAGTGTATCCCCATGGGGAACACCGGTGATCTTTGTGGATAAAAGAGATGGATGAAGAAGGATGTGTGGGGACTACAGAAATCTGAACAATGTTACCATAAAGAATAAGTACCCATTGCCAAGAATTCAAGATTTTTTTGATCACGTTAAAGGAGCTGGAGTATTTTCTAAGATCAATCTAAGATCCGGATACCATCAAATAAAAATCATACCAGAAGATGTTCCAAAGACAACATTTGTCTCAAGGTATGGACATCATGAGTATCATGTCGTACCATTTGGTTTGATCAATGCACTAGCAATATTCATGAATCTGATGAACAAAATCTTCATGTCGTACTTGGACAGGTTTGTCATAGTGTTTATTGATGATATTCTGATATATTCCAAGGATAAGGAAGAGCATGCTGATCATTTGATAATAGCATTGCAAATCCTAGGAGAACATAAGCTTTATGCTAAGTTCAACAAGTGTGAATTCTGGTTAGATGAGGTAGAATTCCTCGGTCATGTGATCAGTAAAGATGGGATTGCTATAAACCTATCCAAAGTTCAATCAGTATTAGAATGGACCGCACCAACTAATGTGAAACAAATTCGATGTTTCTTGGGAATGGCTGGTTATTATCGGAGGTTCATTGAAGGTTTCTCCAAAATAGCTAGACCAATGACCAAATTGTTAAGTAAGAATACACCATTCATATGGGATGAGAAGTGTGAAGAAAGTTTTCAGGAGTTAAAGACCAGATTAACTATCGCTCCAATCTTAGCAGTTCCTGAAACAGGGAAGGATTTTACAGTATATTGTGATGCATCCAAAGAAGGTTTGGTTTGTGTGTTAATGCAAGATCAGAAGGTAATTTCTTATGGATCAAGACAACTGAAACCACATGAAGTCAATTATACTAGCATGCTTTGCAGCTCCGTGCGCATCTACTAACACCTCCCTTTTGCTCGCGCATGGTCTGTAGCCTCGGCAACGACAACGACCAAGCGCCTCCACTCTCTGCTCGAACTCCGGCGACCTCTCCCCGTAAGTACCAGCCGCCCCTTGCCCTCTGTCTGATACGCCTAAGATCCCCAGCGTCTTGCGCGTCTAACGGTGCCCTCCTCTTGTCTGAGCGCGACGCAGAACCTCGCCAACGTCGACCAGCAGCCGCACCCGACGCGTTCGCGAACTCCGGCGAGGAATCCCCGACGACTCCGAGCGCCCCTTCGCCAACCAGAGACACGTTGAGCTTCACCTCGACACGGCGATTCTGGTGAGCATCCTCTCCCCTCCCCGGGCGACCTAGAACGCCGGCACCGCCGCTGACAGACACGCCGCCGCCAGTCGCCGCCGCTAGCGCCGCTAGGCTATGGTCAAGGCAACAACAGCCGTTAGATGTAGATCTTGCGGTTTAAATTAGATCTGAGCGAAACGTTTTCTTTTGATCTGGCGCGTTGGATCTGACTTGATCTGACGGCGCGGAAGGGTGATCCTGAGTGAAATGGTATTGGCCAATAGGAAACAGACGCGTGGCTAGAGTTTGATTTTAAAACAGATTTTGAATCTGATTTATATCCAATTTTGAATTACCTATAACTTTTGATTCCCACGTTAGATTTTGACAAATTTTATACCGTTGGAATCAGGAGAGCAAGCTCTATCAGATTATGCAATGTGTTTAATGTTTAGCTCCTGTTAAAAAGGTTTTATTTGCAGAAACTTGTTTAGGTCTTATTAGAGCATATGAATTGTCTAGGAATTGTTTTTAGTGTTAAATAAAATTTGGTTTGGCAAAGTTTTGACTTGTTTATAATTCAGTACTATGCACTTGCTTGGTTGAGTTTTTAAAATCATCACTTAGCATCTTGCATGCATGCATATATATTTTTGATTGTATATGTCTTGTATGTGATTATGGCTATATTCTATGTGTAGATTTTGGTGCTAGTGATTGTGATTGTGAAGAGTGCTACTCTCCCAACTACCAAGGCAAGTGGTACTTCATGAATATTTCTATCCCTATATTTTATACTAAGCATTAGAAATATTTTGCTAAGTCTTGCATGTTAATATTTTTCCTAATGCCATGATGGGAAATCCTAAGTACAGTTGTAGAATTGCTAGGAAATTTCTAAGTTAAGTTACTATCTATGCCATGCTTAGCCTAGCTAGTAGCAAACAAGGGTTGGTGAAATATACATGCTATGATGAAAATATTTCTAAGTCTTTGGACTTGTTTTACTTAATAAAACAACTAAGTCAATGAATCACTTGGGTGGAAAGGGACTTGATTGGTGGTTTTTGGTTGAGTGGTTACACAAGGCCCATGGCTATGGTTTACCTTGTGTATCACACTTGTGGTAAGACACCCAGGAACAAAGAGATTTTAGAGGCCAAGTGTTGAGAAGCTTCTAGTGCAGCCACTTGGCAATATGGGCTCTGCCTGGATCACATAAGTTGCTAGAACTTAGCCATTTGGACAGTTGGTGGTAGTGGCAATGATAGGTTGGAGCGCGTCCATTTGGTCTAAGGGAAGGCTTCTGAAAGGTCCTATCTTGGGAAACCAAGTCTGGTGGGGAAAGTGCACAACCTCTGCAGATGGAAAAATCTAAGTACTTAGCCAAGTCCATGGCAATGGACAACTTGAGCATCAAGGCATGGAAGATATCAAGAATCTCCTCATCCCAATTTCTAAGTAAAAATTTGTGGGTGAACAAGGGTGAAGGACCTCAATGTCTATTGATGGTTCCTTGGGAAAAGTTTTGACAAAGAAAAACTTTGTGATTTCAACTAATAGGAAAAACCTATTTTGAGCAAAGCAAGCCAAGCTACACTTAGCCAAATTTGCATATAGTATCTAGTCCACTTAAAATATACTAAGGTATCACTTGCCAATACTATTCCAAAGTATTGACCCACTGTGGCTGTAACTTGTGATGTTGTAGGTTACTCTGATGAGGATTAGGTGTCATGAGTCTACACTCAACATGTTTGCCTGTGGCACATGAAGATGAAGACTTATATTTATTTACTTATTCAAACTCTTAATTAGGCCTGTGGCCTTGAGTTGTAAAGACTATGTTTATCTCTGGAATGGATGTAATAAATGACCTTTGTATCTGTGTACTTCATCTTAAACTGTGGATGCTAGCAATGATCTAGGGACTAGCATTGCAATCATAGGGATCCTTTTTCCTTTACAAAGGAGGGATCTTAAAGCATGTTCCCTGGTACCGTGCGCGTCTAACGCACCCTTTATTTTGTATTGGCGCGCCTTGCAGCCTCGTCCCTGACAACGGCAGTGCGTGCCCGTTGCTAGACATCTCTCCCGCGAGCAATCCACGCGACCCCCGCGCGCCCATCGACAAACAGAAGGTACCTTGAGCTTCCCCACGCCACGGCGAACACGGTGAGCATCTCCTTTCACACTCTCGCTTCCTGTAGCGTCGACACCGCCACCGTCTGATTGCTCCGCCGCCAGTCGCCGCCGCCAGCGCCGCTGCGTAATGGTCAAAGCAATTAGGTCCATTGGATCTTGATCTGATGGTTAAGATTAGAACTAAGCGGAGGGGTAAGAAGCAATCGGTGCCGTGCGATGTAATTTAGATCCAACGCCTCACAGAGCCTGATCCGTGCAAACCGGTATCAGCAAATAGCAACACGACACGTGGCCTCTGTCTGTTTTAAAAACTAGAAACTTTCCTATTAGATGTTCAATTTTGTAAAATTCATAACTTTCAAACCACACGTCCAAATTTTGCAAATTTTATATCAATGGAATCAGCAAGACAAGTACTTTCTGACCATGCTGTTTGTTTAGTAATTTGCTTCTGTTAAATTGATTGTTTTTGCAGAAACTTGTGTATGCATGTTTAGAATATAAAAATTGTTCTAAAATGATTTTTGAGATAAAATCTTTGGCAAATAGTTTGTTTTGAACCTACTGACCATATAAATGAATTTTTCGTTTCAAAACCATATTAGGTGAAGCAAAAGAATAAAACCTTGAATTAAAGCAATTCTAGTCAAATAAAAATATGGTTTAATTGTTAAAAATGATTTTGGAGGAAAACCTTTGGGAAGTGTTTTGATTTAAACTCTCTGACCCCAAAACCCCAAGTTTTATGATTTGAAAATGTATTTGGTGAACCCTATAAGATTATTACTTTGCTAAAGACATTTTCAACCACATAAAATAATGACTTGGTTTAAAAATGGTTTATGAAGTGAAATCTTTTGCAAATGATTTTGCCACTTTATAAAATGACCAATAAGTGTTTTGGAATGTTTATAACCTGTTATAAACCACTTTTGTAAATAAAACAAAGTTTGGCATGCTTGCATGCATTGTTTTGTTTCTATCATTTTATGTGATGAAATTGCTTGAATGGTAGATTGAAATATTGTTTACTTGATTGAATTGTAGTGATTTGAAGTGTGTGAACATTGCAAGATCAAGGAGTGAACCTATATTCTCTACCAAAAAGGCAAGTGATGCTTCATACTTTTGTCCTATTATTTTCACTATGCATTAGTGATATTTCTGAGTAGGATTTGCATGGGATTTTTGCTAAGTATAAACTATGCCATGGGAAATCCTAGTAGATGAAACCTTAGTAGAGTTTCCTAAGTTAAGATTCCTACTACTATCATGCTTAGCTTAGCTAGTAGAAAACAAGGGTGGAATATATTTTCATGCTATGGAAAATTTCTAAGTCTGTGGACTTGTATTTTGTTTAATAAAACAACTAAGTGAATGAATCACCTGGGTGGAATGGAAGGAATGGTTTGTGTTGAGTGGTCATGCAAGTCCAGTATGCTGGGGAAAACTTGGGCATCACCAAGTTCAGTATGCTGGGGAAAAGTTGGTGTCTCACTTGTGGATGGCCACCTAGGAACAAAGAGATTTGAGATGTCAAATGTTGAGAAGCTTCAAGTGCAGCCACATGGCATTATGGGCTCTGCCTGGATCATATAGGTTGCAATAACTTAGCCAAATGGACAGTTGGTGGTAGGGGAATGATAGGTTGGAACGCGTCCATTCTGGTCTAAGGGAAGGCTTCTGAAAGATCTTGTCTTGGTGAAACCAAGTCTTGTGGGGAAAGTGCACCACCTCTGCAGAGTGTAAAATCTAAGTACTTAGCCATGTCCCTGGAAAAGGACAATTTGAGCATCAAGACATGGAAGCTATCAAGAATCTCCTTATCCCAATTTCTAAGTTAAAAACTTGTGGTTCAACAAGGGTTGAAGGATAACCAATTTCTATTGGGAGATGCCTTGGGAAAGATTTTGTCAAGCAAAAACTTAGTGTTTTCAAATGATAAGGAAAATCTATTTTGAGCAAAGCAAGCCTAAGCTCCACTTAGCCAAATGCATATAGATGATAGACTCCACTATACTACTATAGTATCACTTGCCAATACAATTCAAATGTATTGACCCTTGTGGTTGTAACTTATTATGTTGCAGGTTTGTTTGAGGTTAGTGAAGTTTAATGATTAGGATTACAAGTCTACAACCAACATGTCTGCCTGTGGCACTTTGAAGATGAAGGACCCCATGCTAATGTTATATTCTGCTGCATTGTAATGAGATAGCCAAATGAGCTATGTAAGATGTAATAAATTATTTTATTCCTGGTTATAAAGTTGTATTATGACCTTTGTTTCTTGAAATTACATCTTAACTGTTGATGCTAGCTATTAATCCAGGGACTAGCATTGTAAACACAGGGATCTCTACCTTATTAAAGGTTGGGAACCTTACAGAAAGTAACGCACCTCTGTTGAGTGTAAGAATTGTAACTGGTTACTCCCTGTTCTGGGAAGGAGCTACGAACGCGGCAGGAAAGGAACTCCATGAAAGTTTTGGTCAACCTGTGAAGGCTGATGGTCATAAATTTTCACAATAAAATCAATTTTTGAAGAAAGATTTACGAAAACTGCATAGTGCCAAGGACTTATAGTCTGAGGTGGTAGATTGTGCATCAAACTTCCCACCTTGCATATAATGAACTTGCTGGGTAACGCTGTTACTCACCTTTTGCTTTGATCCCCTGCTTAGACTCTGAGGATCCAGAAGAAACTCCAATGTATGTAGCTGAAAGCCAAGAGGAGGTCTTCTATGAAGAGCCCAATATGTATGGAGCCGTAGAAGGGGTGGACTACGATGTCGTCTACGGATGAGAGCACCAAGAGTCAGAATAGTTACCATAGTTCTAGGAACCAATTAAGTCGAGCAACATGAACAATATATAACAATAAGTTGTTGAGCTCAATTTGGATTTTAAGTTTTCACTTTAGAACTTCCGCTGAAACCCTTTATATTTGGTTTGTAAGTTGAATCTTTTAAAGTCGTGAACTTCTAGTATTGTAATAATAATAATGTGTGTATGTTTGTAATATGGACCCGCAATGTTTCTAATGTACCACTCTGAGGGATGTGATATTTACGGAACGGTGTTCTATGGATGTCATGTCAACGACTATAGTGTACTACACATGCAGTGGTATGCTGGGTCACCGTAGTTGGTATTAGAGTAAATTGCTTTGACCTTAGGTTGGAAACCTAGTAAAGGGTATTACCTGTAGGAGGGTATAGCAACGATAAAGAATTCTCTAAAAAGGGTGTAATGGGTATTCAAATGAGAATATTCCGTTATATAATTTTTTAGTGCGATAATTCTTTGTTATGATGCGATATATTATTTATTACTAATCAAAATATTTTTGAATATATAGAGTTATGGCACCAAAGTTTCCAAAACAAACTTTGGTAAGGAAAGAGGAGACTCTTGATGATTACCAAGGATCATTCACGGATCAGCTTCGTCAACTCTTAAAGATTTTTAGTTGTTCAACTAAAATTCCGGTGAATACCATAACCTATTATGATGGTTGGATGTTATCCAAGTATCGTGTGAGTAGCCAACTTCCAGAGGAGCTTGGATTATATCACGATCTACCTATAGGTGAAGGTAGGAGTCATTTAGCAGCATATCATGTTGCTGTTGTGGAGGCGATAGCTAATATACGGGAGCATAAAGCCAAGGAGTTAGAAGGGAGCACATTTTCTATGATTTCTCATGATTCTATAGACTCGGAACTAGTACCGGATCATCTTACTTGGGTAAAGAAGCGTCCTAAGTTATCTTCCAAGTTATGGATCGATATCGAACACTTGTTGCATCTTTTTATAAGACACATCAAGTTATTGTTGAAGATAAAAATGACATGTTAGAGGATCTAACCGATCCGGAAGAACAAAGTAGTTAGCATTCTAGTTGGATAAAGAAGCAAGCAGTAGTACAAAACCAATCTTTAAGGATATACCCATAGATCTCGAATCTTTTACACCATATCCTTATTCCCCTACACATGAACCTACCTATGATCCTACATTAGATATGAGGTATCCTGTACCACAGGGTTCAGAGGAAGGGTCTGATTCTAAACTTCCTATCAATAATTCTGATGGTTGCAGAAGGAGATCATTTGAAGGATCCCAAGGAAATCAGATGTCCATAGATGGGTCTGACAGAAATGTTGGACAATCCAGTTGGATGGGTGCAAGAAACAATCCTAGTAACAGTAGTAGAAATACCATATTCGTAGACGATCGGGATGAGGAAGAAGATCCTGAGGAGAGAGTGTTTGAATCAACAACATCTTCTCAAAACCTAGGGAATGTACATTATCCGATGTTTAATTATCTTGACCAATAGAGCACCTAGGGAGCAGCAGAATCTATGTATTCTGTTGATAACTCAAGGAATGAAGCTCAGGAGATGCAAGTGAGTGATAATGTTGAACATGTTTCTGAAGACTTTTCAGTTGAGCTGGAGGGAGTCAATACACTCAGCTTCAGTAAGGACTCAAGTCCTGATACTTCAGATACTGAGTATATTCCTTCTGGAAGGCCATTTGTTCCGCAAACTATGCGACAGACGTTACGTCATCACGGTTGGACGTCAGGCGTGTATGATGAGCGTCGTGGATACTAGAAGCAGGTGGATTATTAGCAAGTATTGGGTATCGCGTATTGTAATCTGAGAGAATGATGTAGATAAATAAGTGAGGAAGTATGTTTACTTTATTATAGTACCTGTAGGTTACAAGTGTAATGACTTTGTACTTTGTTAAGAGGTTTGTAATGTATAATATGTGAAATACATATTTGGATTTTATTTGGATTTTGATTTCCATTGTGTGACTAGTTCTGTGCGTAAAGTTGAGCTCAGAACACATGTGCATGATGTAATTATGAGTATTCGCTTTATGTTGCAGGACTAGGGGGTCATGGAATCGGGTGTATAAAACGAATCTGAGAAGCAGCGCATGGAGCGCGAAGCCAAGGAGAAGGAAGATGCGGATGCCGCAAATCAGGGAACCTTACCACCACCACCAATGAGGCTGCTAATGGAGCATAACTTTATGCAGTATATGAAAATGATGCACGAAAACCAGAACAAGTTCATGGAAGAGCTGTTGGGACGAGCTGGGAACCAGAGAGCGCCTGAAGGCAGAGGAGTGAGTCTTTCCGACTTCCAGAATGCAAGGCCGTTACCTTTTGCATCAGCCCCTGAACCAATGGATGCAAAAGATTGGCTAGCAGACACAGAGAGAAAGCTGAAGACTGTAGGTTGTAATGATGAGGAAAAGATGAGGTATGCAACTCATCTTCTGACAGGACCTTTAGCTTCATGGTGGGAAAATCAGTTAGCCATGCAACAACCAGGAAGAGAGTATATGTGGGAAGAGTTCAAGCAAAGGTTCCGTGAGTATCATGTTCCGGAGAGTGTTATGGAGTTGAAGCGGAGAGAGTTTGAGGAGCTTCAGCAAAGTTATACTAGTGTCATGAAGTATATCTGAGAATTTAGCCAACTGTCTTGCTATGCAGAGGAAGAAGTCAACACTTAAGAAAAGAGGAAGAAGCATTTTCTAGGAGGGTTAAATCCATTTGTGAAGATGCAGTTAAGGTTGGCAAATAAACAAACCTATCAGCAGTTACTAGATGCAACCATCACTTTTGAAGATGACTACAAGAATGTCCAAGAGGATAGAAGGAAAAGAGCCAAGAAGGAAACTGTCACATCCCAAGATTTTCCAAATCTTGTAATGTGAAAAATAAATGAATAAAATAAAACTTTGTTGATTTTCAGGGTGAGAAGAAACTTTTTGAATCCATTTGGAAACTTTCAAAAACCTATTTTAATTAAGATAAATCCTAAAGGGATTTAAAGAGATAAACATTTAATAAAGGAAATAAAAATATTTGGAATTACTATTTTGAATCTTTTTATAAAAAGATTTGGTTTTCAAATGAAAAGGAAGAAATTTAAATAAGGATTATTTTAATAGCCAAACTAAAACCTGGCCAAGCCTTTGAAATAAAATATTTCTATTTGATAAAAATAGTAAAGGTTTATTTAAAAAAAATAATAAGGATTTAATATCCAATTTTATTTAAGTAAAGGCTTTTCCCATTTTTAAACAAACACTGAAACTTATTTTTTAATAAGTTTTCCAAGTGTTTATTATTTTCAAATAAAACCTACTGAATGGTTTTGGTACTATTTTAGATTTCAAATAGAGTTTTAAAATAAATAAAACAAACCCTATTTGATTTAATAACTAAGGTCCATTTTATTTAATTATTAATGGAACCTAAAATAAAAATGATATTTTATTTTAAACAAGTTTTCCAAGTATTTTATATTTCCAAATAAAACCTACTGATTTGGTTTTGATAATATTTGGATTTCAAATGGAGATTTCATTAAAATAAATCAAAACCTATTTGAATTATTAATTAAGGTCTATTTATTTAATTAATAGTGGACCCTAAAATAAAAATATTATTTTGACCTTTGGACTTTGGTTTATGTTGTTAAACAGAACCAAAAACCCAATACAAGTGTGGTGAATGTTTGAATTGATTTGAATGCTTGAATTGTTGTTTGAAATTCAAAACAGAAAATAGTTTTGGAAAAAGATAAAACTTTCAGGAAGAAAAAAAATAGAGTCGGACTCAGCCCAGCTGGCCAAGCCCAACAGCCCAGTACCAGCCTAGCTTCCCTCTCTCCCGAAGAAAACTTTTCACGCTCAGTCATTAACCCGCGCAGGCACTGACTGATGGACCCTCTCCCTACCTCTCTCCTTCGCTGACGAAGCGGACCCACGCGCCAGCTCACCTCCTTCTTCCTCGCGCAGACGACGCCCTGCCGTTTCCTGCCCTTTACGCCGGCGATCAATTCGCGTTAACCACGACCATTACTTCCTCTGCGACCATGTACTTTTAATCGCCCGTGCCTTCTCCTCCTTTCCCCTCAAACACCGCAGCACGAGAGCCCCTAGGCTGCCTCAATTCGAGCTCGCAACGCCACTGCTCCGACGAGCTTCCTCCTCGATTCCGGCCGAACCTCGCCACCCCTTGCCACCCTGAGCACACAACCGTGATCCCCACTCCCAGGCGCACCTGTCTGTGCCCTCCGTTCAACCGCGGGCGCCCCAGAGCATCGACTTCGACAACTTCCGAGCGCCGCCGCGTCTGCTTCCCACTCCGGCGAACTCCACCAGTAAACTCCGTTCGCCCCAGCACTCCTAGATGATACTCCCACACTCGCCTCACTCTTGTGCATCTAACCATGCTCTTATCTTGCCTTAGGGCGATCTGCAACGTCGACCCCGACCACGAACAGAACCACTCGACGCCGTTCCCCACTCCGGCGAGGAATTGCTGCTGTCCCTGAGCACCCCTTGCCAAGCCGACCACACATTGAGCACCACCTCGACCTCGCGAACGCGGTGAGCACCTCCCCTTCCCTCCTTGCTTCTCAGAACCGCCGCTAGCCCACCGTCTGAGCGTGCGCCGCCGTCTGCCGCCGCTAGCGCCGCCAGTTACTGGTTGAGCAGCTGTGAGCCGTGCGATGCAATTCGTCTGGCTAAGAATAGAACCTAAGCGAAAGGGTATGGATCATTCCGCGCCGTGCAATTAAGTGAAATCCAACGCCCCGCAGAGCACGATCCGACCGAAGCGGTACCAGCCAATAACATCGCGACGCGTGGCCAGTCTTTGTTTAAAATAGAATTTGAAAAACAGATTTAGATGCAAATTTGAAACCCTTGTAACTTTTGATCCACACATCCAAAAATTACAAACTTCATATCAATGGAATAAGTGGAACAAGCCCTAGCCAACCATACAATTTGTTTAGTAAAAAGCCTCTGGTAAAATGTTTGTTTTTGCAGAAACATTTGTATTCTTGTTTAGATTAGAAAAATTATTCCAAAATGTTTTCAAGGATGAAATCTTTGAAAATTGGTTTGTGGTGAACCTACTGACCCTAGGAACCAACCCATGGTTTTGAAAATGGATTTGGTGAAGTTTAGGATGGATTAATTGATTTAGCCATTTCTAGCCAAATAAAAATATTGGTTTTGTTGTGAAAATGTTTTTGGAGTAAAAACCTTGGGAAAATGATTTGAATCAAACCTACTGACCCTAAACACCAAGTTTTGAGAATTAGCAACTTATTTGGTGAAAGACATAAAGTTTTTGATTTGATAAAAACATTTTCCACCACATAAAATAATGTTTGGATTTAAAAATGGTTTATAGTTAAAACCCTTTTGCAAATGACTTTGCCACTTTATAAAATGACCACTTTGAACCTTACAAAGTTTAGAGCCTAGTAGAAACCATCTTTGAAAATAAAACTATCTTTTGCATGCTTGCATGCATGACTTAGTTTCTATTATTTTATGTATGTTTTGATTGTTTGATTTTGGTTGGAATGCTAGTTGATATTGTGTTTGTTTGATTGATTGTAGTGAAGTTAGAAAAGTGTGAAACTAGCAAGATCAAGAATTGAACCAACATTCCCTACCAAAAAGGAAAGTTACACTATCATCTAAAGTCCTACTATTTTCATTATACTTAGTGGATTTGAAAGCATGCATGAAAAGAATTTTTATACTTATGCTATGCTAAAACCTAATAGGATACCTTATACATTCCTTAGTGAAAACAATGTAGTTGTTACATGCTTAGCCATGCTATATTTTGAAAAGAGATACATGTTGAGATTTATGAAATGGAGAAAAGGACTTGTGTTTAAAGGACTCAATGAACCACCTGGGTGGACAAGGATACTTTGAGTTTTGAGAAGGTGGCAACTAAAGGAACCATGTCTATGGTAATCTCTTTGTGTTGTGCATCAAAAGAAAACCACCCAGGAAACTTAGAGATTGAACATGTTTCTCCAATTGTGGCTTTCGTGTACAACCACATGCTACTTATGGCTCTGGCTTGGTCAACTACATTGGGAAGACCCATGCATTGTCTTCAGGTTACTGAAAATGAGGAACTTGGAATCCTACATGGGTACTGAAGACAAGCTAGCAATGGTGTATGGGAGGGCCCTTTGGAAAGACTTCGTCACATTCTCAATCCGCCAGAACTCCATCTTGGTGAGTACCAATCCAGTGGCCACTGGTGGCAACAAGATGAGATTGTGACATGTGGGTAAAGTGTACTACTTCTGCAGAAGATAATAAAATCTAAGTACTTAGCCGTGTCCCCGGTTATGGACAATACTGAGCAACTAAAGCTTGAAGCTATGGGAAATCTCGACATTCAAATTTCTAAAATAAAAACTTTTAAGTGACAACAAAAGACTTGATGCACTTGGGGGTACCAAGGAGCTCAAGAGATTTGGATAAAAACTTGATGCACTTGGGGTTACCAAGGAGCTCAAGAGATTTTGATAAAAACTTGAAGTACTTGGGGGTACCAAGGAACTCAAGAGATTTTGACAAAGACACTTGGGGATTTACCAAGGAGTTCAGAAAGATTGACAAAGATTAAAACCATATTGAAAAGATAGGATAAATTATTGCTTTATGCAAATGAGCCTAAAACCCTACTTAGCCAAATATGCATGTAATGATAGGATCCACTTATATTCAACATAGTAGTGAAACTTGCCAATACAATTCAAATGTATTGACCCTTGTGGCTGTAACTTGTAATGTTGCAGGTTTGATTGATTTTAGTGAAGATTGAATGATTAGGATTACAAAGTCTACAACCAACATGTTTGCCTGTGGCACTTTGAAGATGAAGGACCCCATGCTTATAGTTATTCCGCTGCAATGTAATGTAATAGCCAAATGAGCTATGTAAGATGTAATAAAGTTTTGTTATTCCTGGTTATAAAGTTGTATTATGACCTTTGTTTCTTGATATTACATCTTAACTGTGGGTGCTAGCTATTGATCCAGGGACTAGCATTGTAAACACAGGGGACTCTACCTTATTTAAAGGTTGGGACCCTTACAGAAACTAAGAGGATATAGGACAGTAAACCCAAGCCCAATCTAGAATTCAAGCCACGGAATAGAACTTATAACAACAACAATTCCAACCGGAGTGCAAATCCCATAGGAAGGAATATTATATGCCATAATTGCAAACTTCTAGGGCATATAAGCAAGGATTGCCAGAAACCAGTAATAGTGTGCCATGCTTGTGGTCAGAGGGGTCATATAAAGCCAAATTGTCCGAGAAAACCACCAGGTGGTTGGCCTACCAAGGGTGGAGGACAAGCCAGTGGAGTTAATGGACATCCCAATCGAGGAGGAAATAATGTCAAGAACAACAATGGCAAGAGAAATAGACCCACAGGGAAGCTGAATTGTGCAACCTTGGAGGAGGTGGACAACTCCGAGCATGCCATAATAGGTATGCTCAACATCCTTACCAATCCTGGAAAAGTTCTATTTGATACTGGTGCAACTACTTCATTCATTTCTGAAGAATTCTATGATAAATTCGGGATTAGAAGGGCAACGTTAGAAAACCCTATGACCATAGTGACGGCAGGGGGAATGTAGTTGTACGCCACATTAAACAAGATCAGGTTATCTCGATCTGTGGTTGTACATACTTTGCGAACATTTATGTGATTCCTTTGTAGGGGATTGTAGTAGTGCTGGGTATGGACTGGATGACTGAACATGGAACTCAGATTAATTGTGAGGACAAAACTGTCTCAATCAAAACTCCAAGTGGAGCAAGGATAGTTTATCAAGCAGATAAGCACAGTCATATCATGGTAGATCTTCAGTTGAACTCAATGAAGGAGGTCAAGTTGTATGATATTCCTATAGTAAATGAGTTTCCAGATGTTTTTCTAGCAGAACTACCAGGAATGCCACCAGATCGGGAAATAGAGTTCACTATTGATCTAATTCCGGGTACAACACCAATAGCTCAAGCACCATACAAAATGGGTACAAAATAATTAAAAGAAGTAGAAGAGCAAATTGATGAGTTAGCCAGAAAAGGATTCATCCAAGAAAGTGTATCCCCAAGGGGAACACCGATGATCTTTGTGGATAAAAGAGATGGATGAAGAAGGATGTGTGGGGACTACAGAAATCTGAACAATGTTACCATAATAATAAGTACCCATTGCCAAGAATTCAAGATTTTTTTGATCACGTTAAAGGAGCTGGAGTATTTTCTAAGATCAATCTAAGATCTGGATACCATCAAATAAAAATCATACCAGAAGATGTTCCAAAGACAACATTTGTCTCAAGGTATGGACATCATGAGTATCATGTCGTACCATTTGGTTTGATCAATGCACTAGCAATATTCATGAATCTGATGAACAAAATCTTCATGTCGTACTTATACAAGTTTGTCATAGTGTTTATTGATGATATTCTGATATATTCCAAGGATAAGGAAGAGCATGCTGATCATTTGATAATAGCATTGCAAATCCTAGGAGAACATAAGCTTTATGCTAAGTTCAACAAGTGTGAATTCTGGTTAGATGAGGTAGAATTCCTCGGTCATGTGATCAGTAAAGATGGGATTGTTGTAAACCCATCCAAAGTTCAATCAGTATTAGAATGGACTGCACCAACTAATGTGAAACAAATTCGATGTTTCTTGGGAATGGCTGGTTATTATCGGAGGTTCATTGAACGTTTCTCCAAAATAGCTGGACCAATGACCAAATTGTTAAGTAAGAATACACCATTCATATGGGATGAGAAGTGTGAAGCAAGTTTTCAGGAGTTAAAGACCAGATTAACTATCGCTCCAATCTTAGCAGTTCCTGAAACAGGGAAGGATTTTACAGTATATTGTGATGCATCCAAAGAAGGTTTGGTTTGTGTGTTAATGCAAGATCAGAAGGTAATTTCTTATGGATCAAGACAACTGAAACCACATGAAGTCAATTATCCAACTCATGATTTAGAGTTAGCAGTAGTAGTCTTTGCTCTAAAAGGATGGAGGCATTTTCTTTATGGATCCAGATGTGAGTTATACACTGAACATAAAAGTCTCAAGTATTTTTTCACCCAAAGGAATTGAATATGAGACAGAAGCGTTGGTTAGAGCTAATCAAAGATTATGATTTAACAATCAACTATACCCCCTGGAAAAGCAAATGTTGTAGCAGATGATTTAAGTCGTAAAAGTGCAGATATTCAGCCTAGAAATTGGGAGCTACCAAAAGAGTTACAGATGGACTTGGAAAGATTAGAGCCTCAATTTATAAGAACAGAAACTCTTGGAGGACTATCTACTATGCAGATAGTTGCAAAACAAAATAGTGATCTTAAGAACGAAATTTTTAGGCATCAAGCAAAAGATCCTTTTATTACTAAAGAAATTCAGAGGATATCACAAGGACAAGCATCAGTTTTTCTCTTAGGAGACTATGAGTCTTTATGGTTCCAAGATCATCTTTGTGTTCCAGATGTGCCTAAGATTCGTGAAGTAATACTTTGAGAAGCACATGAGACACCATATTTCATTCATCTAGGAAGTACTAAGATGTCCATGGATTTTAAAGAATTATTCTGGTGGAACAACATGAAGAGAGACATCGCAAAATATGTGTTAGAATGTCATACTTGCCAAAGGGTAAAAGCTGAACATCAAAGTCCAGTGGGACCATTGAAACCTTTGGAAATTCCTAAGTGGAAATGGGAGGAAATTGGTATGGACTTCATCACAGGGTTACCCATGACACCTAAACGGAAAGATACAATATGGGTAATTGTTGATAGACTCACTAAAAGTGCACATTTTATTCTGGTGAATCAGAAGGATAATGCCGAGAAGTTAGTAGAAGTTTACATCAAGGAGATAGTAAGTAAGCACGGAGTGCCCAAGAAGATCGTAACTGATAGAGGATGATACGCCCAATTTGCATCACCATTCTATATCATAATTTACCTCTATTCATTGATATTTGTCTTATTATGAGGTATTACTTGTGGATTTTCATCTGTTTATGCATGTTGGATGATTCTTGGAGGATGGACTGCCGGAGTCTGGATTCTGATGGAAAAGAAGGCATTTCGGTGCAATTTCGTGAAGATAAAAAAAATACCAGCAAAAATATGGAAACATATTATTTTACCCGGGGACGAAGTAAGCCAGAAGAAGGAGCGAAGGGGGGTGTAACATCCCAAAAATCATATTTTGTAAAGCTTGCATAGAATTCATGCATTCATGAGCATTTGATCTTTTTCCAAATAAAATTCAAACATAAGAACCATATTTATGCCTATTACTTATTCAAGTGAGGCAAGATATTTTCTATATGTGATCTGTTTGTGATCAGTATGGTTTGGAACATAAATACAAGGCCACACAAAAGTTTCAAACCAATTTAAATTCTAATACCACTCATATGCTTATTATAACTATTTAATTAAGTCATAGTTTAAAATTTATTTTCAAACCCAAAATGAATTTGAGTATGAATGGATGTTTTACACACCCCAGGACACAACAAACACAATATAAAAATCTGGATAAAATTCAAATTGAAACAGAATTGAAATAGGCATTCAAATTCAAACCAGAAAATCAAAACAGAAAAAGAAAAAGAGAAATAGAGAAAAAAATAAACCAAACCAGCTATCTAACCCAACCCAACCCGCGGCCCTGTTACCAGCCCAGCAAGCCCACCCGGTAACCTCCCCCTCCCCTCTCTGTTTCTCACCGCACTCGCGCTACCCCACAGTCACTGACTGGTGGACCCTCGCCAGCTCACTTCTTCTTCCCCATAATCACGCCCGCGACCACGTCGTCGCTGGCCGTTTCCTCCTCATCACTGCGATGATCAATCCCATTGATTCACCGCAAGATTTCCCCCCTGCTCTGGCTACTTAACCCCCACCCCTCTGCGACCATTTCCGCTCACTCAGCACCCCCACTCCGCCACCAGGCTGCCCATATTTCGCAGAACACCGCCGATGTCCGACGAACTCTGACGACGAAATTCTGGTGAGACCAATCGCCCCTGTTCTTCTGGTTCATACGAGCGTGTTCCTTGTGACCTTGTGCATCCTCTAACATTGTTTGTTTGTCCGCGCATGACCCAGGCCGCCGTCCCCGTTCACGCCTGCAAGCGACAGAGCCGCCGCTCAACTCCGGCGATCGATTATGGTAATTACTGAACGCCCCTTGACCTCTCTTGCATACGACCAGGTTCGCCTTGTCTTTGCGCAGCTACTGATACCACTGGCTTTTGCTAGGACGATCTAGAGACTCGGCAACGACCTCGTCTGCAAGGACCCGAGGCCGCTAGCAACTCCGACGAGCTCTATCCCCCGCTGCAGCACGCCCCCTGCCCAACCGCGACCACTTTGAGCTCCCTCGTGCGCGTGCGAGTCTGGTAAGCATCATCACCACCCCTAGGACTTGCTAGAATCGCTGTTCCACCACCACCAGTAGCGCCGCTGCCGCATCTCCGTCGCTAGCGATGCCCATCCTTGGTCGTGTGCTCAGCAGCGTTGGATCTAGATCTAACGTTTCATATTAGATCACTTAAACGAACCGGTACGGGCAGATCTAGCCGTGCACTGTCACTTAAATCCAACGGCCCACGTTGATCGATCCGTGCGAAGCGGTTTCAGCCAATAGAAACAACCCACGTGGCCTAGCTTGTCTGTTTAAAATTTCAGAAATGATTTTTGAAAGTTTAAACTTGTAAATTCAATAACTTTTGTTCTGTTTATCCAAAAAATGCAAATAAGATATCAATGGAATCACAAAAATAAATCCTACACTATGGGCTTAGTTTTGTATTTTGTTTCTGTTAAAATGGAATTTTATGCAGAGACATTTGTAGGCATATTGTGTGTATAAAAATTATTTGGAAAATGTTTTAAAGGCCAAATTAAGTTTATTGGTGTATAATTGTTTTGTTTATTGTTCAGTACTGTTTCAATTGTCTTGTTTGGTTTAGAAAAATCATCACATGGAATTTGCATGCATTCATATATTTTTGCTTGTTTATTTGATATGTGAATTTGGTGCTATCATTTTATGTGTAGATTTTGGTGCTAGTGGTGATTGTGACTGCGAGGACTGTTGTTACTCCCCCAACTACCAAGGCAAGTGGTGATTCATACTTTTGTACCAATATTTTAACTATGCATTAGAAATATTTTGTATAGGGCTTGGATGATAATTTTTGCTAAGTATCTATATGCTATGCTTGGGAAATCCTAGTAGTTGTAGAATTGTTAGAATTTTCTCAAAGTAAAGATACTTGATATTGCCATGCTTAGCCTAGCTAGTAGCAACCAAGGGTGGAATATATACATGTTATGGAAAAATATTGCTAAGTCTTTGAAACACCTGGGTGGATTGGTAATTGCTTGGTGGATTTTGGTTGAGTGGTTACCAGGGCCCATTTTCCAATTGTTTACCCTGTGTATCTCACTTGTGTAATGCCACCCAGGAACAAAGGGATTTGAGATGCCATATGTTAAGAAGCTTCAAGTGCAGCCACATGGCATTATGGGCTCTGCCTGGATCATATAGGTTGCAATAACTTAGCCAAATGGACAGTTGGTGGTAGGGGATGACAGGTTTGGAGCGCGTCCATTTTGGTCTAAGGGAAGGCTTCTGAAAGGTCCTGTCTTGATGAAAATCAAGTCTTGTAGGAAAAGTGCACCACCTCTGCAGAAGGAATAAACTAAGTACTTAGCCATGTCCCCGGAAAAGGACAATTTGAGCATCAAGACATGGAAGCTATCAAGAATCTCCTCGTCCCAATTTTCTAAGTTAAAACTTGTGGTTAAACAAGGGTGAAGGTTCACCAATGTCTATTGGTGGTTCCTTGGGAGTTTTTGCCAAATAAAAACTTAGTGTTTTCAACTTATAGGTAAAACCTATTTTGAGCAAAGCAAGCCTAAGCTAGACTTAGCCAAATTCACGTAGAAGCTAGATACTATTATTCTACTAAGGTATCACTTGCCAATACTATTCCAATGTATTGACCCACTGTGGCTATAACTTGTGATGTTGCAGGTTACTCTAATGAGGATTAGGGTTATGAGTATACACTCAACATGCTTGCCTGTGGCACATGAAGATGAAGACTTTTATTTATATTGTTAAGTTAAACTCTTGTACTAGCCTATGGCTATGGAGTTGTAAAAGACTATGTTATCTCTGGAATGACGATGTAATAATGACCTTTGTTTTTGTGTAATTCATCTTAAACTGTGGATGCTAGCAATTGATACAGGGACTAGCATTGCAATCACAGGGACCTTTACCTTTATAAAGGTGGGTTCTTACAGATGGTATCAGAGCACTGTGTTTACTGTAGGATTATGACCCTAGGATTGGATTAGAAACCACTAAGGAAAAAATTTCAACACTTTAAAAAAATTCCACACTTGTCTTTTCTTCTCGTAAACTTTTCTAATCTTCTTTCTCATCTCTATTTGTAGATGAACTCCATCAATGAAGCTGTAAGGAAGGGACCACTCATGACCATGACCTTGGAGTGTGAGACTGAATTTCCCAAGGCCCTCAAGAACCTTATGGTTACCATGGGGATACATGGTGCAGCTGTGTACAAAGGATTCCCTGTGCTGGATGAAGGAGAAGAGTATTGGTGGGTGCAACTTCACTTGTACAAAAACAAGGAAGACAACCACAACGAGTTAGGATTCTGCATGGTCACCAACTCAGAAATGCACACAACATTCTTTGACTCTGCAAGAAATGCAGCTTGGAATGCTATCAAGGAGCTTGGTGATAGACTCAAGTGCAGAATATTGCTCAACACCCAAAATGACCTTAGAGAAGAAAAGAAGCATACCCAAGAGTTAGATGCTACCAACCAATAGCTAAGGGGAGACATCATAGATTTAATATGGGAGTCTTGTGAACAAGATAGACAAATGGCTACTAAGGATGCCATGATAGCTATTTTGTCTAGTGAGTGAGAGTTGTAACGTACTTCGTTAGTTGGACCACCACACTTATTGTTTTTACTTCCAAAAAATTGTCTAAGTTATGTTGAACCTTTGATGCTTGCAATGGATTTGTGTATGCCATGACTTGTGTGATTTTTGCAAAAGATGTGCTTGTGATATTTTGTCTTGTGATTTTTCTCTATTTGATGTTGATTCTAAATCTTCTTTATCTTATAAAAATAGATGCCTAATGTTGTTATCAATACGGCCGAGGAGTTCAAGGGAACTAGTTTTGGTACTCGTCTCATTGAGCTCACTAGTGTGCTCAACCTCCCACTTCCTAGCATCATGACACTTCCACTCACCAAGTTTGAGAGGAAGGACCTATGGGGCTTCAGAGTCACTCAGTCGGGACGCCAGACAGAGCCAACCACGGAGACCATCACTTTCAAGCTGATGCATGACGACAAGGATAAAGGCTTAGTTGTAGTCATGCAGGAGTTACTTGGGCGCCTGGTAGGGAGACACTCCACCGAGCTTAGAGGTCTTTACTTTCACCCCTTCGGGAGACGCAATGAGGAGGGTGAGGCCATAGAGTACGAGGATGCTGCTAGAGAGATGATGGAGCCGATTCGTCTGTACCTCCAGGACCTAGAGGGTCTTATTAGGCACCTAGATACTGATAGGACCAACGTCATGCTTAGCAATGACGAGCTCCAGGTTCAGCTTTGTGAGAAGGACAAGCTCTTCACGGAGCAAGACGAGATAGTCAAGGAAATGGAGGCCAATTTTGAAAGCCAGGACAAGAAGTTCAAGAGCTAGAAGAAAAGAGTCCAAGACAGGAACAAGAAGATCCGGGAGATGAAGGAAGAGCTAGAGGCCAAGGACTTCGATCTTGAGCATCAGCAGGGAGTGATCGAGAGGCTTCGCTCACAGAAGAGGGCTCTTAGGGCCAAGATTGAGGCCTTGACTACTAATGTTGAGGTGTACAAGACCGCTATGGAGAATGCAGGTCTTACCCTTGTTGATGTGGAGATTGATGCGGAGGAGTAGTGTAGACTACTCGTTTATCTTTCATCTACCGTACTTTGAATATTGAGTCGCAATGACCATCCAACATGTGGATGGCTTGCTATGGTGTGTTTGCTTTTTCCAAAACTTGTTGTTTATGTCGTTGAACTCTATGTTATTTTGATGCTTGGTTATTGTGATTGTCTATGTGATGTATTGTGCATGTTAAGCATCTATGGGTATCTCATTCTCATCCTTATGAAAACCACATATGCCTCCTCGATGTGCCAACCCCAACCCAAACAACAACAACAATGTCACTCCCGAGATGCAGCAGTTGATGACAGCACAAGCACAACTGATGCAGATGATGACCACTTTCATGCAGAACCAGAATCAGAATAACAACAACAATAACAACAACAACAACAACCAGAATAATCCACCAGGATTTGACATGCTCACCAGATTTCTAAGACTGAGGCCTGCAAAGTTCTCAGGAACCACTGATCCAATGGTGGCCAATGATTGGCTGCGTTCAGTGAACAAGGATTTAGTGACAGTCGGCTGCACCGACGAAGAGAAGGTCAGGTTTGTTGCACATCTACTGGAAGGGCCAGCAGCAACCTGGTGGGACAACTTTCACATCACCACTCCCATTGAGGATGTGACTTGGGCTATCTTTGAGGATGGATTCCGTACAGCTCACATCTCATCGGAGTGATGAATTTGAAGGAGTTCCACAACCTGAAACAGCATCACCGCAGCGTGGCTGAGTATATTGAGGAATTCAACAATCTGGCGCGTTATGCACCGGATGAAGTTGATACAGATGCCAAGAGGAAGGAGAAATTCCTCGAAGGACTGAATGATGAACTGAATCTACAGCTGTTTGTTGCCTATGTCCCAACATACCAATCACTTTGTGACAAGGCTACCATCTTGGAAAACAAGATGAAACAGGTTGAGAGTAGGAAGAGGAAGCACAACTTTGATAAGCACAGCTCATGATCATCTCACAAGCGTTCCCATCATGATGATAGTGGGAGTTCTGGATCCCACAAACATGGAAAGTACAACAACCACCACGGCCAAAACCGCCATCATGACAACAAGCATCATCGTAGTCTTGATAATGACAAGTACAAGAACCACAAGAGTGGACACAAGAGTCACCATAGTGTAGGTGGAAGTGGAAATGGAAGTCATCCTGCAAAGAGAGATATCAGTCAGGTTGAACGCTTCAAGTGTAAGAAGATGGGGCACTATGCTAATGAGTGCCCAAAGAAGAAGGTTGAAGGAACCACCAAGACCAACCCTTTCCAGAAGGGACAAGTGAACCACATCAATGTGGAAGAGATATATGAGGAATCTAATGCTGTGGCTGGTAAGTTCAAACTCAATTCTATTCCAGCACTTGTTCTTTTTGATACTGGTGCATCACATTCATTCGTATCAAAAGCATTTGTTGATAGAAATGGATTTCCAACTGAAAATATTGGGTGTCCTATAAGAGTAAGTTCTCCCGATGGAGATATGATAGTAAGTCTTGGATGTCGTGATCTAGTGATAGAATTTGGGAAGCATAAGTTTCCAGTTAGTCTGATAATCCTGGATTCCCATGGGTTGGATGTAATTTTGGGAATGGATTGGATGACCAAGTATGAAGGAGTACTAGATTGTGCCAATCGTACTGTCGCACTCACAACCCCGGATAAGAAACAGATTAGATTCAAGTCTAACTTTGAATCAAAAGGGAGTAAGCTAAATTCTCTTAAGGGGTTAGCATAGACAGTGTGATAATTGTGAGAGAATACCCAGATGTGTTTTCGGAGGAATTGCCGGGAATTCCACCAGATAGAGATGTGGAGTTTTTGATTGACTTGCTGCCAGGATCATGACCAATAGCAAAGAGACCTTAATTACAAGATGTCAGTTGATGAATTGAAGGAACTCAAGAAACAACTTGGAGAACAGTTGCAGAAAGGATTTATACAACCAAGTTCTTCATCTTAGGGAGCACCAGTTTTGTTTGTGGAAAAGAAAGATAGAAGTCAAAGGTTATGCATAGATTATCGTTCACTCAATGAGGTCACTATCAAGAACAAATATCCTTTGCCCAGAATCAATGACTTGTTTGATCAGTTAGAAGGAGCCCGTGTGTTATCAAAGATTGATCTCCGATCAGGCTACTTTCAGCTAAAGATAAGGGAACAAGACATACCTAAGACTGCTTTCACCACTAGGTATGGATTGTATGAGTACACCGTGATGCAATTTGGTTTGACCAATGCACCAGCATACTTCATGAATATGATGAACAAGGTGTTCATGGAGTTTCTTGACAAGTTTGTCGTTGTTTTCATCGATGAAATTTTGATCTAGTCCAAGAGTGATGAAGAGCATGAAGGACATTTGCGTTTGATACTTGAGAAGCTTAGAGAGCATAAACTGTATGCCAAATTCAGCAAGTGTTAATTTTGGCTGAATGAGGTTGGATTTCTTGGACACATAGTTTCAGGAGATGGTGTAGCAGTTGATCCCGCAAAAGTGTCAGTTGTAACCGAGTAGGAATCTCCTAAGTCCGTGAAAGAAGTTCGTAGTTTCCTTGGCTTGGCAGGATACTATAGAAGGTTTATTGAGAATTTCTCCAAGGTAGCTAAGCCAATGACGGAGTTACTCAAGAAAGACAAGAAATTTGATTGGACTGAAGGATGTGAACTCAGTTTCCAAGAGTTGAAGAAGAGACTAGTGACAGCACCAGTCTTATATCTGCCAGACTTGGAGAAGGATTTCCAAGTGTATTGTGATGCATCTCACCAAGGATTGGGTGCAGTTCTGATGCAAGAAGGGAAAGTTGTGGCTTATGCCTCGAGATAACTCAAAACTCATGAAGTGAATTATTCTACTCATGATTTAGAGTTAGCCTCTGTTGTCCATGCACTCAAAACATGGAGACATTATCTTTTGGGAAAGCGATGTGAAGTGTTCACAGATCACAAAAGTTTGAAGTATATCTTCACTCAGAAAGAAATCAACATGAGACAAAGAAGATGGCTAGAACTCATCAAGGACTATGAATTGAGTTTGCAATACCACCCCGGTAAAGAAAATGTTGTAGCGGATGCATTAAGCCGTAAGGTTTATGTGAATGGCCTTACTAAGGGAGAGTTGCCAGATGATCTGTGTGCCCAATTCAAATATCTCAGATTGGATATTGTGCCTGAAGGACATCTCATGTCATTGGATGTTCAACCCACCTTGTTGGACAAAATCAAGGAAGCCCAAAAGACGAACAAGGAAATTGAAGAGATTAAGGAAAAGATTGGAAAGGGAAAAGCCAAAGGATTCCATGAAGACGAACAGGGTACTTTGTTTATGGAAAATGTATCTGTATTCTGCAAGATCCGGAGCTTCGGAAACTGATTTTACAAGAAGCACATAACTCACCATATTCCATTCATCCGGGTAACACCAAAATGTACATGAACGTGAAGGAAAGATTTTGGTGGAATAATCTCAAGAAGGACATCGCCGAACATATTGCTTTGTGTGATGTATGTAGTAGAGTGAAAGCGGAACATCAGAAACCAGCAGGATTGTTACAACCACTACCTATTCCTGATTGGAAATGGTAGAAGATTGGCATGGATTTCATTACTGGACTACCAAGGACTAGATCAGGATATGATTCTATTTGGGTCGTAGTAGATCGTCTAACTAAAGTGGCTCATTTCATACCTGTGAAGACAACCTATACAAGTGCTAAGTTAGCCAAGATATATATGAATAGGATTGTGTGTCTGCATGGAGTACCCAAGAGTATTGTGTCTGATAGGGGAACTCAATTCACTTCCCATTTTTGGAGGCAACTGCATGAGTCATTGGGAACGAGATTGGAATTAAATACTGCTTTTCATCCCCAGACTGATGTACAGACAGAAAGGACCAAACCAGATTTTAGAGGATATGTTGAGGGCATGTGCCCTAGATTATGGTGCTAGTTGGGATGAAAGTCTGCCTACACAGAATTCTCTTACAACAACAGCTATCAAGCCAGTATTGAGATGGCACCGTTTGAATTTATCTATGGAAGAAAGTGTACTACACCATTGCTATGGAATGGTGTCGGAGAAAGGAATTTGTTCGGGCCAGAACTAATCAAGGAAGCTGGAGAGAAGGTCAAGTTGGTAAAGGACAGATTGAAGATAGCATAGTCCCAACAGAAGAGCTACGCAGATCCAAAGCGTAGAGAAGTCACCTATGAGGTGGGTGATAGAGCATATCTTAGTGTATCACCACTTCGTGGAGTGAAGAGGTTTGGAGTCAAAGGAAAATTTGCCCCAAGATATGTTGGACCATTCAAGATTTTGAGCCGTAAAGGAGAAGTAGCATATGAGATTGAATTGCCTGAATCATTGTCTGCCGTTCATAATGTGTTTCATGTGAGTCAGCTGAAGAAATGCCATTCGGAGATGGAAGAGACTTCTTTGAAGGATACTATACCTTTGGAGGAGGTCCAATTGGAAAGTGATCTCACTTATGAGGAAAAACCTATCAAAATTCTTGAGTCTGCAGAAAGAGTTACTCGGACAAAGACTATCAAATTTTGCAAAGTTCAGTGGAACCATCATTCCGAGGAAGAAGCAACTTGGGAAAGGGAAGATGATCTTTGGAAAGGCCACCCTCACCTATTTGCTAGCCAATTCGAATCTCGAGGGCGAGATTCACCTTAAGGGGGTTAGATTTGTAACATCCCAAAAATCATATTTTGTAAAGCTTCCATAGAATTCATGCATTCATGAGCATTTGATCTTTTTCCAAATAAAATTCAAACATAAGAACCATATTTATGCCTATTACTTATTCAAGTGAGGCAAGATTTATGTTTTATTTTCTATATGTGATCTGTTTGTGATCAGTATGGCTTGGAACATAAATACAAGGCCAGACAAAAGTTTCAAACCAATTCAAATTCTAAAACCACTCATATGCTTATTATAACTATTTAATTAAGGCATATTTTTAAACTTTATTTTCAAATCCAAAATGAATTTGAGTATGAATGGATGTTTTACACACCCCAGGACACAAGAAACACAATACAAAAATCTGGAGAAAATTCAAATTGAAATAGCATTCAAATTCAAACTAGAAAATCAAAACAGAAAAAGAAAAAGAGAAATAGAGAATAAAATAAACCAAACCAGCTATCTAACCCAACCCAACCCGTGGCCCAGTAACCAGCCCAGCAAGCCCACCCGGGAACCTCCCCTCTCCTCTCTGTTTCTCACCGCACCCGCGCTACCCCGCAGTCAATGACTGGTGGAACCTCGCCAGCTCACTTCTTCTTCCCCAAAATCACGCCCGCGACCACGTCTTCGCCGGCCGTTTCCTCCTCATCACTGCGATGATCAATCCCATTGATTCAACGCGAGATTTTCGCCCCTGCTCCGGCTACTTAACCCCCACCCCTCTGCGACCATTTCCCCTCACTCAGCACCCCCACTTGCCACCAGGCAGCCCATATTTCGCAGAACACCGCCGCTGTCCGATGAACTCCGACGACGAAATTCCGATGAGACCAATCGCCCATGTCCTTCTGGTTCATACGAGCGTGTTCCTTGTGACCTTGTGCATCCTCTGACATTGTTCGTTTGTCCACGCATGACCCAGCCCACCATCCCCGTTCACGCCTGCAAGCGACAGAGCCACCCCTCAACTCTGGCGATCGATTACGGTAATTACTGAGCGCCCCTTGACCTCGCTTGCATACGACCAGGTACGCCTTGTCCTTGCGCAGCTACTGATACCACTGGCTTGTGCTAGGACGATCCAGAGCCTTGGCAATGACCTCATCTGCAAGGACCCGATGCCGCTAGCAACTCCGACGAGCTCTAGGCCCCGCTACAGCACGCCCCCTGCCCAACCGCGACCACGTTGAGCTCCCTCGTGCGAGTGCGAGCCTGGTAAGCATCATCAACACCCCTAGGCCTCGCTAGAATCGCTGTTCCACCACCACCAGTAGCGCCGCTGCCGCATCGCCGTCGCTAGCACCGCCCATCCTTGGTCGTGTGCTCAGCAGCGTTGGATCTAGATCTAGCATTTCATATTAGATCACTTAAATGAACCAGTACGGGCAAATCTGGCCATGCACTGTCACTTAAACCCAATGGCCCACGTTGATTGATCCGTGCGAAGCGGTATCAGCCAATAGAAATAGCCCACGTGGCCTAGCCTGTCTGTTTAAAATTCCAAAAATGATTTTTGAATGTTTACACTTGTAAATCCAATAACTTTTGTTCTGTTTATCCAAAAATGCAAATAAGATATCAGTTGAATCACAAAAATAAATCCTACACATGTTTGGGCTTATTTTTGTATTTTGTTTCTGTTAAAATGTAATTTTATGCAGAGACATTTGTAGGCATATTTTGTGTATAAAATTTATTTGGAAAATGTTTTAATGACCAAATTAAGTTTATTGGTGCATAATTGTTTTGTTTATTGTTCAGTACTGGATCACTTGTCTTGTTTGGTTTAGAAAAATCATCACATGGCATTTGCATGCATTCATATATTTTTGCTTGTTTATTTGATATGTGAATTTGGTGCTATCATTTTATGTGTAGATTTTGGTGCTAGTGGTGATTGTGACTGTGAGGATTGTTGTTACTCCCCCAACTACCAAGGCAAGTGGTGATTCATACTTTTGTACCAATATTTTAACTATGCATTAGAAATATTTTGTATAGGGGTTGCATGATAATTTTTGCTAAGTATCTATATGTTATGCTTGGGAAATCCTAGTAGTTGTAGAATTGTTAGAATTTTCTCTAAGTTAAGATACTTGCTATTTCCATTCTTAGCCAAGATAGTAGCAACCAAGGGTGGAATATATACATGTTATGGAAAAATATTGCTAAGTCTTTGACTTATGTTTTTGCTTAATAAAACAACTAAGAGAATGAAATACCTGGGTGGATTGGTAATTGCTTGGTGGATTTTGGTTGAGTGGTTACCAGGGCCCATTTTCCAATGGTCTACCCTGTGTATCTCACTTGTGGAATGCCACCCAGGAACAAAGGGATTTGACATGCCATATGTTAAGAAGCTTCTAGTGCAGCCACATGGCATTATGGGCTCTGCCTGGATCATATAGGTTGCAATAACTTAGCCAAATGGACAGTTGGTGGTAGGGGATGATAGGTTTGGAGCGCGTCCATTTTGGTCTAAGGAAAGGCTTCTGAAAGGTCCTGTCTTAATGAAAATCAAGTCTTGTGGGGAAAGTGCACCACCTCTGCAATAGGAAGAAACTAAGTGCTTAGCCGTGTCCCAAGAAAAGGACAATTTGAGAATCAAGACATGGAAGCTATCAAGAATCTCCTCATCCCAATTTTCTAAGTTAAAACTTGTGGTTGAACAAGGGTGAATGTTCACCAATGTCTATTGGTGGTTCCTTGGGAGTTTTTGCCAAATAAAAACTTAGTTATTTCAACTGATAGGTAAAACCTATTTTGAGCAAAGCAAGCCTAAGCTACATTTAGCCAAATTCTTGTAGAAGCTAGATACTATTATTCTACTAAGGTATCACTTGCCAATACTATTCCAATGTATTAACCCACTGTGGCTATAACTTGTGATGTTGCAGGTTACTCTGATGAGGATTAGGGTTATGAGTCTACACTCAACATGCTTGCTTGTGGCACATGAAGATGAAGACTTTTATTTATATTGTTAAGTTAAACTCTTGTACTAGCCTATGGCTATGGAGTTGTAAAAGACTATGTTATCTCTGGAATGACAATGTAATAATAACCTTTGTTTATGTGTACTTCATCTTAAACTATGGATGCTAGCAATTGAACCAGGGACTAGCATTGCAATCACAGGGACCTTTACGTTTAAAAAGGTGGGGTCTTACACGGGGCGCAGGGGGCCCACCTGAGGCCGCGCCTAGGGCAGGTGTGGCCCACCTGCCCGACCTCCAACTCTCCCCCTTCGCCTATAACTTCCCCTCGGAACCCTAATACACGGGGAGCGACCACAGATAGATTTCCGCCGCCTCTGGGGGAGGAAAACACCGAGAGAAAAAGGTCTCTCTCGCAGAAAGATTTCTGCCGGGGGAATTCCTTCCCAGAGAGGGGAGACTGCCGCCATCAACACCATCATCAAGATAGGATTCATCGGGATCATCATCATCATCCACACCATCATCTCCACCAGCACCATCATCACCACTCCGTCCCGCTGTAACAATTGTGTTGGATATTGCTTAGTTCATTAGGGGAAACTTTCCCGGTGTTAATTACTATTGTAATTGATTCTTGTGAGAGGAACCATTGGATTATTGTTTATGTTCATATTGTTATCCATTACCATATCATCTTTGATCTTTATCCGTATGATGTCTTTTGAGTAGTTCCTTGTGTTCTTGAGGACATGGGACAAGTCATGTTGTTAGTAGTGAATCTGTGATGAGTTATTATTCAATGGTTTAGTATTTGAGTTGTGGTGCTATTCTTCTAGTGGTGTCATGTGAACGTCGACTACATGACACTTCACCATTTATGGGCCTAGGGGGATGCATTATGTATGTGGCTACTAATTGTGGGATTGCCGGAGTGACAGAAACCTGAACCACCGTTAGGACACCTTTGCACAAGGGAGTGTAGGATCTCAGAGTTTAAGGCTATGGTTAGATTTATATATTAATTACTTTCCTGTAGTTACGGATGTTTGCAGGGGGTTTAATCACAAGTATGTATTAGTCCTAGGAAGGGAGGTATTTTAGCACAGGTTCACCCACACAACACTTACAAACACCAGAGAAGAGTCCTCATCTATTTGAAGCGAAAGCCCTTGACAGAATTCCCATTTGTCCTCGGGAACATTTGGTCCTTATAAGTATTTCCACCGGCATGTCCTTTGATAATAAAGGATTGGGCCACTTGCTCCGTTTGTTCGTTACTTTTGTTACTTGCTCTTTGTTTTGTTGCCTTATCAGACAGCCACTAAAAATCCGTTTGCTAAGTATTCACAGGGATTTCCTACTCCATACCACTGTTCAACACCTTCTGCTCCTCGTTGGGATCTACACTCCTATTTATAGAAAGTACTACGATACACCCCCTATACTTGTGGGTTAGCAATACTATTTTCTAGCGCCGTTGCCGGGGAGTGAAGCGCTATTGAAGAGTGGAACTGGTAAGGGAAACTTTTATTGTGAGTATTGCTTTTGTTACTACTTGTTACTTTGTTTCCAATATGGATAACCCACTTGGTTTTCTGTTTGGGAAAACTACTACCACTGCTAGGGTAGTAGATGAACCACCTCTTGTTGAGATAGATCCTTTTAAGATACCTACAAGTATTGTTGACCGTGTTATGGATAATTATTATTTTGGGAATGGAACTGTCCATCCTGGTGATCACTTGCTTTTTATCCATGAATTATGCGGGTTGTTTAAGTGTGCAGGTATCACAACTGAACATGTGAAGAAGAAGCTACTCTCCATATCCTTGAAAGGGAGAGCTGAAGAATGGTATAAGCTGCTGAAGAATGGAAAATCCATGGAATGGGAGGAGATGCCATCTCTCTTTTACTCTAAATTTTATCCTACCAGTGAAATTCATAAAGATAGAAATCTTATATATAACTTTTGGCCTTTTGATGGAGAGATTATAGCTCAAGCTTGGGGGATATTGAAGTTATTAATGCTTAAATGTCCTATTCATGAACTCCCTAACAATCTTATTCTCAATAACTTTTATTCTAGGATTTCTCTTTATGATAAAGATTTACTAGATGCTTCTTGTGCTGGATCATTCACACGTATGAAGGATGAAGCTAAATGGGATCTCTTAGACCGTATTCAAGATAACACTGAAGCTTGGGAGAATGATAAAGGAAGAAATCTAGGTATCAACTATGATTATGAATGCATTAAATATTTTATGGGAACTGATGAGTTCCGTGATATTAGTAATGAGTTTGGTCTTGGTCCTCAAATTCTTGCGAAATGTTTTAATGCTTTTGCCTCTTATATTGAGATTCCCAAGAAAGAGTGGGACAAGTACCATGCTCCTTATAAAGTCATTGTTACCCATGTTCCTATCGGTGAAGAGGTTTGTATTATTGATCCTATTTTTCCTGAACCTTATGTTGAGAAGATCCCTTTTCCCTCCAAGGTAAGGGAACATTCTATTTTAGCAAATGTGGTTAGTAAAGGCACAAAGAAAGCTGTAGGGTCTGATGAGTTTATTGATATTGAGCCTGTAGTAGCTATTGTGAAAGATCTTGTCACTAAAAATATAGAGGATGAGCATATTGTCTTCTGCGAAGACGCTACTAATATTGTTTCCCATCCAAAGAAAGTTAGAAAAGCTAGTGTCCCTGTGCTTTCTGTTAAAATTGGTAGTCATAGCTATTATGGTTTATGTGATATTGGTGCTAGTTCTAGTGCTATTCCTTATGAGATTTATAGGAAAATTATGCATGAGATTGGTCCTTGTGAGCTTGAGGACATTGATGTGGTTATTCATCTTGCTAATAGAGAGCAATTTTGCCCCATTGGAATTGTAAGAGATGTGGAGGTCCTTTGTGGTAAGATTAAATATCTTGCTGATTTTCTAGTACTTGGTAAAGAAGCTAGTAAAACCTATCCTATTATCTTTGGTAGACCCTTTTTGAATACTTGTGGGGCTATCATAGATTGTAGGAAGGAAAAAGTTTTGACTAAGTTTGCTGGAGAGTCTTATGAGTTAATTTTTTCCAAATTTGCCAAAACTCCTTATGAAAATGAACTGCCTGATGAGGATTTCAGAGTTGAACAACTTTCTGCTATTTCTCTCGCTCCTAACAATGCCTTGCGGCAATTTATGGAAGACCATGAAAGTGATTCCTTCATGAAGGAAAGAAATGAGATTGACGAGGTTATTCTTCGTCAGCCTGAGTTACGTAAGCATAATCTACCTGTGGAAGACTTGGGTACCACACTACCACCTAAAGGGGATCCTGTTTTTGAATTAAAACCCTTACCTAACGATCTTAAATATGCTTATCTTGATGATAAGAAAATATATCCTATTATTATCAGTTCTAAACTTTCAGGAAAGGAAAAAGAGAGGTTATTGGAGATATTGAAGAAACACCGAGGAGCTATGGGCTACACTCTTGATGATTTAAAGGGGATTTGTCCTACTATATGTCAGCATGCTATTAATATAGAACCTGGTACAAAACTAGTTATTGAGCACCAACGCTGTCTAAATCCTAAGATGAAGGATGTGGTAAGAAATGAGGTATTAAAACTCCTTGATGCTGGTATTATTTATCCTATTGCTGATAGTAAATGGGTTAGCCATGTTCATTGTGTTCCCAAGAAAGGGGGAATAACTGTTGTGCCTAATGAGGATAATGAGCTTATACTGTTGGGGAGGTAACCCCGGATAGGGTAAAGACGGGGAAAGACGAGAGTACATCCCTCGTCTGGTTTCCGAGTTACGGTCTAAGTCGGCCGAATCCTGTAGAGGTCGACCGAGATATGAAAGGGCGAGACCCATAAATTCATGCTAAGACATTGCCCGGCCGAGATACTGCGTAAGTCGGCTGGGTTAGCCTGAGCAATCTTGATGCAGGTGAAGGACGATCCGAGTTATGTGAGGAAGGACCGAATGATATGAAGCTTGCAGGAGAAGGAGAAGCCTAAAGTCAAACCCTAGCTGCAAGCTAGGGAGAATCTGAGCGGAGCCAAGCATAGTGACAAAGGCGCAGAGCGACAGAGGGGCAGGAGGAGGTCACGGAGGTGACAGTCCAGAAGCCCGAGGCGCACAGGAGGGGCCCTCTGGAACCTTGCCGTCATTAGGGGAGCGACAGGGAAAGGCGGGCGCCGAACTACTATATTGGGACAAGCATATTCCTCGAATATGCTTGCCACGTCAGCCCTAAAGGAACCCAAGGCTCTCCTTTATAAGGGGAGGCTTGGACCCTGAAGAGGGGATCGGCTCATTCTTAGTACCGTTAGGCTGGTAAAGTTCTCCCTTTCTCCTTGTAAACAGCTCAAGGAGCACTTGTAGCCAAAGGAAGGAGAAATAAAGATCTTTGCCTTAGTCTTCTGTGTGTAGAATCAACTACATCTTCCCTCCCCAGATCCCTCTAGCATCCATTGGCCCCAAACTTTAGCCTACCCATGGCATCTGCCGTGCCACCACCACGGCAGTTGGCGCCCACCATGGGGCCAGCAGCGGTGCTAGCTGGAGTTATAATCCGGACGAGAAACTTCATCAACACAGGCGAGCGCGTTGTTTCTGGCTTGGTCCAGAGATTTGGTCTCTGTGACTACGTCAGCGATAATGCGGGCAGCTTCAGGGGAAAAACTCCCCCGCGTAATGGTGTCTTCATCAGCCTGGGCGGGCACAAGGTCTACGTCGGCGTCGACATCACCGGCGTTTATCCTCACCAAGTTGTTGTTGCCGGAGAGCCACCTCTTAACACTGCGAGCCGACCGCCCGGAGCACATCCTGCAGGCAGCGTCGAGGTGATGGTCGCGGCCGGAGTGCAAGCTGGAGCAGCGGTTGCCGGATCAACTAGAGAACCTGCCACCGGCATACAGGGCGCACCCAGGCAAACAGTACCACTACCCACTAAGGTAATCCCACCAGCGACCAACCCGATCGAGGTGCAGGACACTACCCCAAAGGCACCAAGAGTAAGAGGGCCACCTCTGGAAAGACCAGAGAACATTCTTCAGGCAACCATAGAGAACTTGACTACACCTGTAGCGCCGATACTTGATCCGGCAAATGCTCAGGCAGAATTAGAAGAAACCAGGCAAAAGGTGCTGGTAGAGGCCAAAAAGGTGTCGGCCTTGCGAGAGTCCTTAAATAGGACCCTGCGCGAATATGCCAAAGCTAATAAGCTTGATGTCGCGCCCGAACGGGTGGACGAATTAAGATTGAGGGGGAAAAACCTCATAGATGATATCAACAAGGAGCATGATGCTCATAAGGCGGAATCAGTTGATTTGGGCTTGCCGAGGTACAGTACCCCGGCAAAGAACCTGAGAGCGGCAAATGCCGCAACATTGGAATTAGAGGGGTTGACCGGCGAAGCCCGGCAGAAACAGCAAGAAAGAGTGAATGAGCTGGTGCGCATCGCGAACCAGCAAAACAAAGAAATGCTCAGGGCAGACCCGGCGAGGCCGGGGGCCTCGCGAATGGTTCACTCAGCAGGAGCAGCACCTGCCTTGTCCGTGGCAGCAGCATCCTCACCCGGAAATAATGCACGGAAGGACAGAGCAGTAACCTCAGGAAAGAGAAACAAACGAATTGTTCCGTATGATCCGGCGATAGCCGGGAAGGCAAATGAGAACAGAGGCAATGGAAGCCGAGGTAACAGTGGTGAGAGGAATCCCGGCCGTGTAGAGAAAGACGGCGGAAGCCGAGGCAATGGAGACCTCGGACGAAGAGAGCTCAGAAGAGGCAATCATGAAAACAATACCCCGGCCGAAGTAAGAAGAGAACTGCCACTCATCCCGCAGACAAGGCATGAACCCCGGCAGGAAAGAGAAACGAGGCCAGCTCCCCACAACCAAGTGAATGAAAGGTACAATGATGGTTATTCAGAGATGGAATATGCGATCCGTGGTGGAAATAACCACTATGGGATACAAGACCGAGTTCTATACAGAGATTTGCCATCAAATGATGCAAGAGTGAAGCTAGACCGGCTATACCGGTCCGAGTTGTTGGAAGAACAGGGACCACCAGGTCCGACATGCTTTGGACCACGGATCATGGGCGAACCACCTGTGCCGAACTTTCAGCTAGCAAGAGGCACGAAAACATATAATGGGAGTACCAAACCATAAGACTGGTTGATTGACTATGCCACTGCTGTGAAAATAGCGGATGGAAACTTACGATGGGCAGTGCGGTATGTCCCGCAAATGCTTGAAGGACCAGCTAGGGTATGGCTGAATAATCTACCAGCGGGCAGTATCAACTGTTGGTTGGATTTTGAAGAAATGTTCGTCAGCAACTTTACCAGCACATACAAGAGGCCAAACAGACCGCAACAATTAGCCATGTGCAAGCAGATGCCAAATGAAACAGATAGAGAGTTTTTAACTCGATGGTGTAACCTGAGAAACTCATGTGAAGGAGTTATAGAATCACAAGCAATAGCCTGGTTCGCTCAAGGATGCCATTATGGCAGCGTGTTATGGCAACGTCTGCAAAGAGATATGCCGACTACATTGGCAGAAACCATCAGAATAGTGGATTCCTACGCGTTAGGAGATCCAACGCAACCAGAATTAATGTCGGCAGATCATCGGGAGAAACAAGACCATTATGTAAGAGATTTGGCCGGGTCATCCAGGCGCAGCGACTTCAGAGGAAGAAGAAGAGAAGAAAGGCCGGATTATAGATATAATTCGGCCCAAGTGGCAGCAGTAGCGCAGGATCCGCCGAGTCACGGACCGACTCAACGGCAAAAAAATGGTCCTCTGCAGTGGACACCAAGGAATGAAGGAAAAAGACAGTGGACCCCAGAACAAAAGAAACAGTGGCAGGCGAGGCCGAAGTACACGTTCGAATCTATGTTGGATCAGCCGTGCAAATTTCACACATCAAACCCATCCAGGCCAGCCAACCATACGACTCGCCAATGTGCATGGATGAAAAATGCAATGGGAAACCACGTAGGCATTCAGGCAGCACCCCATCAAGTACATCAGCAGCATCAACCACAGTTGACTGGAGCAAATGCACAACAACTGATGTTACCGCCTCCTCCCCCGAGGTACGATAACTCGGCGGAGAGATGCGGTACATCAGGTGATGAACCAAGTCCAGGATGGAAGGGCAAATCCAGCGAGTACTGGACGCAATGATTACAGAGAACATCATCAGTCTTATTGCGTGTTCACAACGGAACAGCAAGACAAGCAGAGTGTGCAGCGCCGGCATATGGAAGTAAACGCAGTTATGCCTGCAGTACCAAGATATGTCCCTTGGTCAGATCATGTGGCATCCCGCAAAAACCACTACTAGAAAATCGCGTTGTTTTTGCGCATTGCATCATCATGACCGCATGCTCATGTCATCATGCCACATTGCATTTGAGCATCGTCATCATCATGCATATTAATTTGCCTAAAAACTATTTGCGAAAGACAATCGTTTTCTAAAATTTACCCTCCTTCTATTTCAAATTACACCCCCGGATGCTTCCGGATATTTTGTTTGTCTAAAAACTATTTACAAAAATGTATTGCCAAATTAAATAAAAGTTTGAATTATTTTAGTGGGGCAGTCGAACGGGCCGAATCGACCCGAACGACCGCCCCAGAAATATAATCGGTCCACCTAATTACTAAACCTACCAACCTATCTACCCACACCCCCCCTCCACATCACCCCCACCAATGGCCTCCTGACACCTCAACCTCTCCCTCCCCCTAACCAACCCCAAACTGCCACCTCACCAGCCTCTCTCCCCTCCCTCTCTCTCTCCCGCTCTCTTCTCCCTAGGGCCCACCCCAGCACACAACACAACGCACGCACGCCAGTCCCACCACTCACCCGATCCCTGGGCCCCACCTGTCCCGCGCCCACGCTCCTCTCCCTCCCCGCACCGTCTTCCCCGCACGCGCACGCTCCCACCTCGCCTCGCCGACGCCAGTACCCGCCGCTCCTCCCCGCTTCCTCTCCAGCGCCGCCCCAGGCCTCCTCCCCGCCGGTCCTTCCCCCCTCTCTGCAAGCCGAGCAGGCCCCACCCCTGTCGCCCTCTCTCCTGCCCCGCTCGCCCGCTCCTCCCTCTCTCTTCCATCCACGCGTCGCGCCTCCACCGCCACCTTCGCCGCACCTCGCCGGGCCCCTCTCCCCGCGGCCACCCCCCTGCAGTGCTCCGCCCGCCTCCGCGCCGGCGAGCGCCGCGCCCGCCCGCGCCTGCGCCTTCCTCCTCGCCGGAACCCCTGAGCTCGCCTCCCGCGCCACCGCCTCCTCCGTCCGTCGGCCGCGCCGCGCCTCCCCCTCTCTTCGCCGGCCTTCCTCTCCCCTCCGGCGCCCTCCGGTCCTCCTCGTCGGCCCCCGCCACCGCCAGGCCGCGCCTCCGCTCGCCCCTCTCGCCCTCGTCCCGCCACCAACCGCCTCCACCGTCGCCAGCTGCCGCGTCCCCTCGCACGCCCTCGCCGCCTCCGCGCGCCCTGCTCGCTCTCCGCCTTCCGCCGCCCAAGCCGCCTTCCCTTCCCCGAGCTTGCCGGCCATGGCGCCCCGCCGCTGTGTCCCTCGCCGCCGGCGCCCTCCTGCGCGTCGACGCCGGCTCGCGGCCCCTTCGCCTCACCGCCCTCTGCCTCGCCCCTCTCCTCCCTGTCCAGGACGTCTTGGCCAAGGTCCCTGCTTCGTTGCGCATGCGCCAGCGCCTCCTCCCCGATGCCTTCGCTGGGTGTTCTGCAGGTCGTCGACGTTACCCCCGTTTCCGGTAATGCAAGATGGTGATGTTGCCCGAGACCGACGTGGTGGACAAGACCTACATCCGGGCAAGTACCTGCCTAGGTGGCCGACGACACTACCACCACGATGCCAACCGAAGACCGTCGGTGCCGTTCCAAGGTCATCATCGACAAGCGAATCCGGACCCGAAGGCCACATGGGACGACAAGTACTCCGACATGGACCCGATTGAAGCAAACCCGAAGACGGTAGATGCGACAAGTACTTCCCCAGATCCGATGCCCGAGGACCACGGATGCGACAATGTCTACCCACGGAACACCGAGAACTTCCCCCCGGAACGCCAAGACCGATCTGATTCGAGGACCCGACAAGACCTTCGCGATGACAAGAACGGCATCGACCCGGAAGAACCCGACGCGCCTCGACACCGACCCAAGTCCCGCACCCGGACGCGCCAAGATCTGCTCCGCTAACCGAGAACGCTTCCGTCGAGACCGAACCCGTCGAACCCTGGACCCTGAGACCGAACCCCGAACCCCGGAACCCCAAGATCGCCGAACCATAATGTGTGAACCCCTCCCCGAAACCCTAATTTTATAATATAATACAATTGTTGCATATCAAATCATTCATCTCGCATGCATATCATGTGGTTTGGGGGCCTTGTGCCGATTCACCTCATAATTAAATATGGGGCCATATGCGGACAAATCTAGTCTTACCTTGGCCTCATTTAAATTTGTGTAGCGAACCGACGATATATTCTGCCTTGTTAAAACAACATTTAAATTGCGGGGAATCTAAATAACTTGCACCATCTAATTAATTGTCGGGACCCCGGTTCCGCTTAATACTGACCTACTTGCATCGCATTTTTGCCATGCCATACATCATACATGCATCATGCCGATCTTTTGCCGTAGTATTAAATATTGCATCCGGTGTTTCTGCTAGTGATTTGCTTCTTCGCGGATAAGGCCGTTGAGTTGATGTGAGCTTCGCCCCGATCTTCGGGTGAACCTTCGACAATGTTTTCAGGCGAGCATCTCCCCCCTTCTACCTATCTTACTTTTATAGTATTTATTTCCCTCCTGTTGATCTATTGCTATCCGTGTTGCGATGCTCTAGTTCCCATACCTGTGATATCCTGTGCATCCCTATATTGCCTTGGACACATCCTATTACCTGTTGTTTGGTAGATAGTTGGACCCGCGCGTCGTAGTCGCTTGCTCAAGTGTTGTTGCGTGTCGTCAAGTACCACAGCTGTTGGAGAAGTGCCGCATGTTGATGTTGGAGATGATCATGGTTTTACTTATCGTTCGCTTTAATTCCTGCTTAACAACTAAAATTGAAGTAAGCAGAGGCATCGGTGGGTGATAGATAATATTTGGTTTCCGACCGCCCACTTGTGTCCCGTAGGACCCCGAGTTCTTGACACCTGTTCCGAGATCGAGCGGGCTAACCACAGGTGGGGAGATATGGGCCCCCCATTGATTAGTACCTGATTTCAAAGTATTGTACTGGGGGCCACAACTAGTTTGAGGATTTATTTACTATCCGGTAACTATGCCATGCTTTACTGCTTTATTTACGATTGTGTGAGGAGCACGCTGTACTGTTTTGGAAGCGAAGTGTTTTCGCTGTATCGACAGTCCCCGTTTGGGGATTTGCTGTCGTTTACAGCCACTGACGCAAACCCTAAGTCCGTCTCGGAGACCGGCCGACTTCGTTCGACTTGGTGGGGTGGCCCCCATGTACTTGCTTTGGATCTGGGAACGTCCTGACTTAGGCCCCGCCGACATACCGATGGGTGTATGTTAACTGATCTGGCAAAAAGGGTCGAAGTGCTTGTGGATACTTTGGTGCACCCCTGCAGGGTTAAATCTTTTCGAGAAGCCGTGTCCGCGGTTATGGACGACTTGGAGCACAGTGCTTGATCATAGACAACTATAACTAAAGTTTATTGTTATAAATTGACTTGTATCCGATATGACTAGTAATCAGCTTCACTACAACGGAATGGCTAAGTAAAAGTACCAACCACTGCTGGGTTTTGGGGTCATCTCATGCTAATTGTATCTGACTAGTAAGTGTTGCCACTATAACGGAATGGTTAACTAAAAGTACCCACTGCTTACTTTATCAGGATGATTATCTAAACCTGACTAGTAAAGTGCCGCAACTATAACCGAATAAGTAAAACTGCCAACTGTGTGAGTTCCTCGGTTGACTTCCTCGTTTGGTCTCGAGGGGGAAACGCCAGGATGGGTTTGTTTGATGATAGCATCAGGTTGGATCCGAATAGGTCTTCCCTACCCTCTCTGATAGCCGCCAGTTGTATCGAGTCTCTATAGGTGGTTTAGTGCATGCTGCCGCTGCCGCTTCAGTCCACCATACCTATGTAGGCGAGGACCGCCGAATTCTAGCCTCGCCGTGTACTGGCCTCAGTACTGACGCTCCTCTTTTTCCTTTGCCCTTTGTCGGCACCCCTTTTGTTTAAGCAGGTTTTGAGATCGACGCCGTTAGCAGGGTTACCCTTCCGGCTTGGCCTGGGCAGGGTTATGGACGCCATTGGTTATTCTTCAGGGCTCTTAGCCCCGTTTGCATCTTGTCCGTAGCCGGATGCTGTATCATTTTCAAGGTGATTTGGAACTTTGTACTTTATATCTGTATTCTTGACTCATTGAGTCGCTGCTGTATATATATCTGTTCTGTGGGTCCCATCGAGGACTGTTGTGTAATGTTATTACTTCGTTTTCCACCCGCACGCAAGTGCCTGGTGGGCACCTTCGAATCGTTTCTATGCGGGTTTGGCGGGTTTCGCTAAAACTTGCATAGGGCCGATTCTGAGGGTGTTACAGAGTGGTATCAGAGCTCAGCAGTTGCGATACCCCACAAGTCCAGCCTGTAGGATAACCTAGCTAACGGCCGAAGTAGAGTGTCAAAACTATTTTTGCAAACCGGTTGGATAGTTCTGAATAGGTCTGATTTTACTCCTTGCCCCTCTGCTATTCTCCTCTTACCCCTACGTGTTTTGAATCCGCTCTCGTCTTTATCTTCGAGTCCAGGAATTCTCGTGGTTGGGTTTCCGTCGTACCTTCAGGGTTTCGCTTCCTCCTTTGGTAACAGTGTTGCTACATCTGATCTTCATGCGATCCGAGGAATCCTTCGTCTGTGGTACCATCCTTTGTTCCTTGTTTGTGCCTTCCGGTGTTTTCCGACGCGACGACATCATCCACGCTGGATCCGATGCAGAGTCTGCATCACTCCTTTGTTTCCGAACCTCGCTTGTCGAGATCTTCAGTCTGAATCCTGAGGGTTGGTTGCATAATCTATCTGTTCGTGTACAGAGTAATGCTTTGAGTGCGGGATGGAGTCGCGACCATACCACTACTCTTATCATTTGCTTTGTATATTGAATGGTGGATCGATGCAATTCTACTCCTTCCGTGGAAGTTAGAGGTGGCCTTACCTTTAACTTCGTCCGTTGTTTTCCGGAGTGTTCTCTTGATGAACAGGATCAACGGCCTCTTGTTAGTGGTGTCGCGAAGATCTACACGAAGCGAGAAGACGCAGATCGCCGACCATCCTTCCGCTACCATGAGGCGGATCTCGAGGGCGAGATCCATTGTTAGTGGTGTCGAATTGTGGCATCCCGCAAAAACCACTACTAGAAAATCGCGTTGTTTTTGCGCATTGCATCATCATGACCGCATGCTCATGTCATCATGCCACATTGCATTTGAGCATCGTCATCATCATGCATATTAATTTGCCTAAAAACTATTTGCGAAAGACAATTGTTTTCTAAAATTTACCCTCCTTCTATTTCAAATTACACCCCCGGATGCTTCCGGATATTTTGTTTGTCTAAAAACTATTTACAAAAATGTATTGCCAAATTAAATAAAAGTTTGAATTATTTTAGTGGGGCAGTCGAACGGGCCGAATCGACCCGAACGACCGCCCCAGAAATATAATCGGTCCACCTAATTACTAAACCTACCAACCTATCTACCCACACCCCCCCTCCACATCACCCCCACCAATGGCCTCCTGACACCTCAACCTCTCCCTCCCCCTAACCAACCCCAAACTGCCACCTCACCAGCCTCTCTCCCCTCCCCCTCTCTCTCTCCCCCTCTCTTCTCCCTGGGGCCCACCCCAGCACACAACACAACGCACGCACGCCAGTCCCACCACTCACCCGATCCCTGGGCCCCACCTGTCCCGCGCCCACGCTCCTCTCCCTCCCCGCACCGTCTTCCCCGCACGCGCACGCTCCCACCTCGCCTCGCCGACGCCAGTACCCGCCGCTCCTCCCCGCTTCCTCTCCAGCGCCGCCCCAGGCCTCCTCCCCGCCGGTCCTTCCCCCCTCTCTACAAGCCGAGAAGGCCCCACCCCTGTCGCCCTCTCTCCTGCCCCGCTCGCCCGCTCCTCCCTCTCTCTTCCATCCGCGCGTCGCGCCTCCACCGCCACCTTCGCCGCACCTCGCCGGGCCCCTCTCCCCGCGGCCACCCCCCTGCAGTGCTCCGCCCGCCTCCGCGCCGGCGAGCGCCGCGCCCGCCCGCGCCTGCGCCTTCCCCCTCGCCGGAACCCCCCGAGCTCGCCTCCCGCGCCACCGCCTCCTCCGTCCGTCGGCCGCGCCGCGCCTCCCCCTCTCTCCGACGGCCTTCCTCTCCCCTCCGGCGCCCTCCGGTCCTCCTCGTCGGCCCCCGCCACCGCCAGGCCGCGCCTCCGCTCGCCCCTCTCGCCCTCGTCCCGCCACCAACCGCCTCCACCGTCGCCAGCTGCCGCGTCCCCTCGCGCGCCCTCGCCGCCTCCGCGCGCCCTGCTCGCTCTCCGCCTTCCGCCGCCCAAGCCGCCTTCCCTTCCCCGAGCTTGCCAGCCATGGCGCCCCGCCGCTGTGTCCCTCGCCGCCGGCGCCCTCCTGCGCGTCGACGCCGGCCCGCGGCCCCTTCGCCTCACCGCCCTCTGCCTCGCCCCTCTCCTCCCTGTCCAGGACGTCTTGGCCAAGGTCCCTGCTTCGTTGCGCATGCGCTAGCGCCTCCTCCCCGATGCCTTCGCTGGGTGTTCTGCAGGTCATCGACGTTACCCCCGTTTCCGGTAATGCAAGATGGTGATGTTGCCCGAGACCGACGTGGTGGACAAGACCTACATCCGGGCAAGTACCTGCCTAGGTGGCCGACGACACTACCACCACGATGCCAACCGAAGACCGTCGGTGCCGTTCCAAGGTCATCATCGACAAGCGGATCCGGACCCGAAGGCCACATGGGACGACAAGTACTCCGACATGGACCCGATTGAAGCAAACCCGAAGACGGTAGATGCGACAAGTACTTCCCCAGATCCGATGCCCGAGGACCACGGATGCGACAATGTCTACCCACGGAACACCGAGAACTTCCCCCCCGGAACGCCAAGACCGATCTGATTCGAGGACCCGACAAGACCTTCGCGACGACAAGAACGGCATCGACCCGGAAGAACCCGACGTGCCCCGACACCGACCCAAGTCCCGCACCCGAACGCGCCAAGATCTGCTCCGCTAACCGAGAACGCTTCCGTCGAGACCGAACCCGTCGAACCCTGGACCCTGAGACCGAACCCCGAACCCCGGAACCCCAAGATCGCCGAACCATAATGTGTGAACCCCTCCCCGAAACCCTAATTTTATAATATAATACAATTGTTGCATATCAAATCATTCATCTCGCATGCATATCATGTGGTTTGGGGGCCTTGTGCCGATTCACCTCATAATTAAATATGGGGCCATATGCGGACAAATCTAGTCTTACCTTGGCCTCATTTAAATTTGTGTAGCGAACCGACGATATATTCTGCCTTGTTAAAACAACATTTAAATTGCGGGGAATCTAAATAACTTGCACCATCTAATTAATTGTCGGGACCCCGGTTCCGCTTAATACTGACCTACTTGCATCGCATTTTTGCCATGCCATACATCATACATGCATCATGCCGATCTTTTGCCGTAGTATTAAATATTGCATCCGGTGTTTCTGCTAGTGATTTGCTTCTTCGCGGATAAGGCCGTTGAGTTGATGTGAGCTTCGCCCCGATCTTCGGGTGAACCTTCGACAATGTTTTCAGGCGAGCATCTCCCCCCTTCTACCTATCTTACTTTTATAGTATTTATTTCCCTCCTGTTGATCTATTGCTATCCGTGTTGCGATGCTCTAGTTCCCGTACCTGTGATATCCTGTGCAGCCCTATATTGCCTTGGACACATCCTATTACCTGTTGTTTGGTAGATAGTTGGACCCGCGCGTCGTAGTCGCTTGCTCAAGTGTTGTTGCGTATCGTCAAGTACCACAGCTGTTGGAGAAGTGCCGCATGTTGATGTTGGAGATGATCATGGTTTTACTTATCGTTCGCTTTAATTCCTGCTTAACAACTAAAATTGAAGTAAGCAGAGGCATCGGTGGGTGATAGATAATATTTGGTTTCCGACCGCCCACTTGTGTCCCGTAGGACCCCGAGTTCTTGACACCTGTTCCGAGATCGAGCGCGCTAACCACAGGTGGGGAGATATGGGCCCCCCATTGATTAGTACCTGATTTCAAAGTATTGTACTGGGGGCCACAACTAGTTTGAGGATTTATTTACTATCCGGTACCTATGCCATGCTTTACTGCTTTATTTACGATTGTGTGAGGAGCACGCTGTACTGTTTTGGAAGCGAAGTGTTTTCGCTGTATCGACAGTCCCCGTTTGGGGATTTGCTGTCGTTTACAGCCACTGACGCAAACCCTAAGTCCGTCTCGGAGACCGGCCGACTTCGTTCGACTTGGTGGGGTGGCCCCCATGTACTTGCTTTGGATCTGGGAACGTCCTGACTTAGGCCCCGCCGACATACCGATGGGTGTATGTTAACTGATCTGGCAAAAAGGGTCGAAGTGCTTGTGGATACTTTGGTGCACCCCTGCAGGGTTAAATCTTTTCGAGAAGCCGTGTCCGCGGTTATGGACGACTTGGAGCACAGTGCTTGATCATAGACAACTATAACTAAAGTTTATTGCTATAAATTGACTTGTATCCGATATGACTAGTAATCAGCTTCACTACAACGGAATGGCTAAGTAAAAGTACCAACCACTGCTGGGTTTTGGGGTCATCTCATGCTAATTGTATCTGACTAGTAAGTGTTGCCACTATAACGGAATGGTTAACTAAAAGTACCCACTGCTTACTTTATCAGGATGATTATCTAAACCTGACTAGTAAAGTGCCGCAACTATAACCGAATAAGTAAAACTGCCAACTGTGTGAGTTCCTCGGTTGACTTCCTCGTTTGGTCTCGAGGGGGAAACGCCAGGATGGGTTTGTTTGATGATAGCATCAGGTTGGATCCGAATAGGTCTTCCCTACCCTCTCTGATAGCCGCCAGTTGTATCGAGTCTCTATAGGTGGTTTAGTGCATGCTGCCGCTGCCGCTTCAGTCCACCATACCTATGTAGGCGAGGACCGCCGAATTCTAGCCTCGCCGTGTACTGGCCTCAGTACTGACGCTCCTCTTTTTCCTTTGCCCTTTGTCGGCACCCCTTTTGTTTAAGCAGGTTTTGAGATCGACGCCGTTAGCAGGGTTACCCTTCCGGCTTGGCCTGGGCAGGGTTATGGACGCCATTGGTTATTCTTCAGGGCTCTTAGCCCCGTTTGCATCTTGTCCGTAGCCGGATGCTGTATCATTTTCAAGGTGATTTGGAACTTTGTACTTTATATCTGTATTCTTGACTCATTGAGTCGCTGCTGTATATATATCTGTTCTGTGGGTCCCATCGAGGACTGTTGTGTAATGTTATTACTTCGTTTTCCACCCGCACGCAAGTGCCTGGTGGGCACCTTCGAATCGTTTCTATGCGGGTTTGGCGGGTTTCGCTAAAACTTGCATAGGGCCGATTCTGAGGGTGTTACAGAGTGGTATCAGAGCTCAGCAGTTGCGATACCCCACAAGTCCAGCCTGTAGGATAACCTAGCTAACGGCCGAAGTAGAGTGTCAAAACTATTTTTGCAAACCGGTTGGATAGTTCTGAATAGGTCTGATTTTACTCCTTGCCCCTCTGCTATTCTCCTCTTACCCCTACGTGTTTTGAATCCGCTCTCGTCTTTATCTTCGAGTCCAGGAATTCTCGTGGTTGGCTTCCTCCTTTGGTAACGGTGTTGCTACATCTGATCTTCATGCGATCCGAGGAATCCTTCGTCTGTGGTACGATCCTTTGTTCCTTCTTTGTGCCTTCCGGTGTTTTCCGACGCGACGACATCATCCACGCTGGATCCGATGCAGAGTCTGCATCACTCCTTTGTTTCCGAACCTCGCTTGTCGAGATCTTCAGTCTGAATCCTGACGGTTGGTTGCATAATCTATCTGTTCGTGTACAGAGTAATGCTTTGAGTGCGGGATGGAGTCGCGAACATACCACTACTCTTATCATTTGCTTTGTATATTGAATGGTGGATCGATGCAATTCTACTCCTTCCGTGGAAGTTAGAGGTGGCCTTACCTTTAACTTCGTCCGTTGTTTTCCGGAGTGTTCTCTTGATGAACAGGATCAACGGCCTCTTGTTAGTGGTGTCGCGAAGATCTACACGAAGCGAGAAGACGCAGATCGCCGACCATCCTTCCGCTACCATGAGGCGGATCTCGAGGGCGAGATCCATTGTTAGTGGTGTCGAATTGTGGCATCCCGCAAAAACCACTACTAGAAAATCGCGTTGTTTTTGCGCATTGCATCATCATGACCGCATGCTCATGTCATCATGCCACATTGCATTTGAGCATCGTCATCATCATGCATATTAATTTGCCTAAAAACTATTTGCGAAAGACAATTGTTTTCTAAAATTTACCCTCCTTCTATTTCAAATTACACCCCCGGATGCTTCCGGATATTTTGTTTGTCTAAAAACTATTTACAAAAATGTATTGCCAAATTAAATAAAAGTTTGAATTATTTTAGTGGGGCAGTCGAACGGGCCGAATCGACCCGAACGACCGCCCCAGAAATATAATCGGTCCACCTAATTACTAAACCTACCAACCTATCTACCCACACCCCCCCTCCACATCACCCCCACCAATGGCCTCCTGACACCTCAACCTCTCCCTCCCCCTAACCAACCCCAAACTGCCACCTCACCAGCCTCTCTCCCCTCCCCCTCTCTCTCTCCCCCTCTCTTCTCCCTGGGGCCCACCCCAGCACACAACACAACGCACGCACGCCAGTCCCACCACTCACCCGATCCCTGGGCCCCACCTGTCCCGCGCCCACGCTCCTCTCCCTCCCCGCACCGTCTTCCCCGCACGCGCACGCTCCCACCTCGCCTCGCCGACGCCAGTACCCGCCGCTCCTCCCCGCTTCCTCTCCAGCGCCGCCCCAGGCCTCCTCCACGCCGGTCCTTCCCCCCTCTCTACAAGCCGAGAAGGCCCCACCCCTGTCGCCCTCTCTCCTGCCCCGCTCGCCCGCTCCTCCCTCTCTCTTCCATCCGCGCGTCGCGCCTCCACCGCCACCTTCGCCGCACCTCGCCGGGCCCCTCTCCCCGCGGCCACCCCCCTGCAGTGCTCCGCCCGCCTCCGCGCCGGCGAGCGCCGCGCCCGCCCGCGCCTGCGCCTTCCCCCTCGCCGGAACCCCCCGAGCTCGCCTCCCGCGCCACCGCCTCCTCCGTCCGTCGGCCGCGCCGCGCCTCCCCCTCTCTCCGACGGCCTTCCTCTCCCCTCCGGCGCCCTCCGGTCCTCCTCGTCGGCCCCCGCCACCGCCAGGCCGCGCCTCCGCTCGCCCCTCTCGCCCTCGTCCCGCCACCAACCGCCTCCACCGTCGCCAGTTGCCGCGTCCCCTCGCGCGCCCTCGCCGCCTCCGCGCGCCCTGCTCGCTCTCCGCCTTCCGCCGCCCAAGCCGCCTTCCCTTCCCCGAGCTTGCCGGCCATGGCGCCCCGCCGCTGTGTCCCTCGCCGCCGGCGCCCTCCTGCGCGTCGACGCTGGCCCGCGGCCCCTTCGCCTCACCGCCCTCTGCCTCGCCCCTCTCCTCCCTGTCCAGGACGTCTTGGCCAAGGTCCCTGCTTCGTTGTGCATGCGCCAGCGCCTCCTCCCCGATGCCTTCGCTGGGTGTTCTGCAGGTCGTCGACGTTACCCCCGTTTCCGGTAATGCAAGATGGTGATGTTGCCCGAGACCGACGTGGTGGACAAGACCTACATCCGGGCAAGTACCTGCCTAGGTGGCCGACGACACTACCACCACGATGCCAACCGAAGACCGTCGGTGCCGTTCCAAGGTCATCATCGACAAGCGGATCCGGACCCGAAGGCCACATGGGACGACAAGTACTCCGACATGGACCCGATTGAAGCAAACCCGAAGACGGTAGATGCGACAAGTACTTCCCCAGATCCGATGCCCGAGGACCACGGATGCGACAATGTCTACCCACGGAACACCGAGAACTTCCCCCCCGGAACGCCAAGACCGATCTGATTCGAGGACCCGACAAGACCTTCGCGACGACAAGAACGGCATCGACCCGGAAGAACCCGACGTGCCCCGACACCGACCCAAGTCCCGCACCCGGACGCGCCAAGATCTACTCCGCTAACCGAGAACGCTTCCGTTGAGACCGAACCCGTCGAACCCTGGACCCTGAGACCGAACCCCGAACCCCGGAACCCCAAGATCGCCGAACCATAATGTGTGAACCCCTCCCCGAAACCCTAATTTTATAATATAATACAATTGTTGCATATCAAATCATTCATCTCGCATGCATATCATGTGGTTTGGGGGCCTTGTGCCGATTCACCTCATAATTAAATATGGGGCCATATGCGGACAAATCTAGTCTTACCTTGGCCTCATTTAAATTTGTGTAGCGAACCGACGATATATTCTGCCTTGTTAAAACAACATTTAAATTGCGGGGAATCTAAATAACTTGCACCATCTAATTAATTGTCGGGACCCCGGTTCCGCTTAATACTGACCTACTTGCATCGCATTTTTGCCATGCCATACATCATACATGCATCATGCCGATCTTTTGCCGTAGTATTAAATATTGCATCCGGTGTTTCTGCTAGTGATTTGCTTCTTCGCGGATAAGGCCGTTGAGTTGATGTGAGCTTCGCCCCGATCTTCGGGTGAACCTTCGACAATGTTTTCAGGCGAGCATCTCCCCCCTTCTACCTATCTTACTTTTATAGTATTTATTTCCCTCCTGTTGATCTATTGCTATCCGTGTTGCGATGCTCTAGTTCCCGTACCTGTGATATCCTGTGCAGCCCTATATTGCCTTGGACACATCCTATTACCTGTTGTTTGGTAGATAGTTGGACCCGCGCGTCGTAGTCGCTTGCTCAAGTGTTGTTGCGTGTCGTCAAGTACCACAGCTGTTGGAGAAGTGCCGCATGTTGATGTTGGAGATGATCATGGTTTTACTTATCGTTCGCTTTAATTCCTGCTTAACAACTAAAATTGAAGTAAGCAGAGGCATCGGTGGGTGATAGATAATATTTGGTTTCCGACCGCCCACTTGTGTCCCGTAGGACCCCGAGTTCTTGACACCTGTTCCGAGATCGAGCGCGCTAACCACAGGTGGGGAGATATGGGCCCCCCATTGATTAGTACCTGATTTCAAAGTATTGTACTGGGGGCCACAACTAGTTTGAGGATTTATTTACTATCCGGTACCTATGCCATGCTTTACTGCTTTATTTAAGATTGTGTGAGGAGCACGCTGTACTGTTTTGGAAGCGGAGTGTTTTCGCTGTATCGACAGTCCCCGTTTGGGGATTTGCTATCGTTTACAGCCACTGACGCAAACCCTAAGTCCGTCTCGGAGACCGGCCGACTTTGTTGCGGGTGTCGACTTGGTGGGGTGGCCCCCATGTACTTGCTTTGGATCTGGGAACGTCGTGACTTAGGCCCCGCCGACATACCGATGGGTGTATGTTAACTGATCTGGCAAAAAGGGTCGAAGTGCTTGTGGATACTTTGGTGCACCCCTGCAGGGTTAAATCTTTTCGAGAAGCCGTGTCCGCGGTTATGGACGACTTGGAGCACAGTGCTTGATCATAGACAACTATAACTAAAGTTTATTGTTATAAATTGACTTGTATCCGATATGACTAGTAATCAGCTTCACTACAACGGAATGGCTAAGTAAAAGTACCAACCACTGCTGGGTTTTGGGGTCATCTCATGCTAATTGTATCTGACTAGTAAGTGTTGCCACTATAACGGAATGGTTAACTAAAAGTACCCACTGCTTACTTTATCAGGATGATTATCTAAACCTGACTAGTAAAGTGCCGCAACTATAACCGAATAAGTAAAACTGCCAACTGTGTGAGTTCCTCGGTTGACTTCCTCGTTTGGTCTCGAGGGGGAAACGCCAGGATGGGTTTGTTTGATGATAGCATCAGGTTGGATCCGAATAGGTCTTCCCTACCCTCTCTGATAGCCGCCAGTTGTATCGAGTCTCTATAGGTGGTTTAGTGCATGCTGCCACTGCCGCTTCAGTCCACCATACCTATGTGGGCGAGGACCGCCGAATTCTAGCCTCGCCGTGTACTGGCCTCAGTACTGACGCTCCTCTTTTTCCTTTGCCCTTTGTCGGCACCCCTTTTGTTTAAGCAGGTTTTGAGATCGACGCCGTTAGCAGGGTTACCCTTCCGGCTTCGCCTGGGCAGGGTTATGGACGCCATTGGTTATTCTTCAGGGCTCTTAGCCCCATTTGCATCTTGTCCGTAGTCGGACGCTGTATCATTTTCAAGGTGATTTGGAACTTTGTACTTTATATCTATATTCTTGACTCATTGAGTCGCTGCTGTATATATATCTGTTCTGTGGGTCCCATCGAGGACTGTTGTGTAATGTTATTACTTCGTTTTCCACCCGCACGCAAGTGCCTGGTGGGCACCTTCGAATCGTTTCTATGCGGGTTTGGCGGGTTTCGCTAAAACTTGCATTGGGCCGATTCTGAGGGTGTTACAGATCAGGAGGTAACTTGGAGCATAAAGGATCACCCAAAGATAATGCCGAATCCCGGATCATATGCGCTCGTGCTGGATCCGACATTCGTTGGACCAAGCATCAATGTGAAATTCTCAAAAGTACTCATTGACAATGGAAGTAGCATCAACATCATGTACAAAGACACCATGCATAAACTCGGAATATTGCAGAACATGTTGCAATCCACGAGGACCACTTTCCATGGGATAGTGCCAGGGCTTTCATGTGAACCCATTGGTAAGGTCCGAGTGGATGTGTTATTCGGCACAAGAGATAACTGTAGAGCAGAAAACTTAGAGTTTGAGGTGGTGGATCTAGAGAGTTGTTATCATGCTTTACTCGAACGGCCAGCGTTGGCGAAATTCATGGGTAGCTGTCATATAAGCTATCTGAAAATGAAGCTACCCGGACCACAAGGAGTGATAACAGTAGAAGGTGATTACAAGAAGTCAATCGAGTGTGCTTCAGCCGGGTCAAATCTGGCCGAATCATTGGTTATAGCAAGAGAAATAAGAAGGATTCAGGAGGTAGCAGCCCTAGCTCAGTCGGCACAGCTGAATATGCCGGAACTAGCCAATCCACATGGAAGTGTCTCCTTTCAGCCGACTAAAGAAACAAAGAAGTTTCAGATAGATGAGCAATTCCCAGAACGTACTGTTACTATTGGGGCAGGCCTAGATGCTAAATAGGAAAGCGAGCTCACCAACTTCCTCCGTGAGAATCGGGATATCTTTGCATGGTCAACTCAAGATCTGCAAGGTGTTCCGAGGGAGTTGGCTGAGCACTCTCTGAATGTAAGGCCAGGAGCAAGGCCGGTGAAGCAACCTCTCCGCCGCTTTGCCGAAGACAGGAGAAAAATAATAGGGGATGAGATAGCTCGGCTCGTCGCAGCCGGGTTCATCATGGAGGTGTTATATACGGATTGGTTGTCAAATCCAGTGCTGGTAGAAAAGAAGAAAGATGATCCGAATGTAGCCATTGTATGGCGAATGTGTATCGATTACACGAACCTGAACAAGGCGTGTCCAAAAGATCCTTTTCCATTACCTAGAATAGACCAAGTCATTGATTCGACCGCTGGTTGTGAGTTATTATCATTTGTAGACGCGTATTCTGGTTTCCACCAGATACCGTTAAATCCGGCCGATCAAATAAAGACTGTGTTTATTACCCCTTACGGGGCCTATTGCTATCGCACCATGCCATTCGGCCTGCGAAACGCAGGAGCAACGTATCAGAGATGTATGCAAAAATGTCTACACGACCAGATAGGAAAAAATGTACAAGTATATGTAGATGACGTGGTCATCAAAACTAAGGAAAGCAAAACGCTACTGGATGATATACGACAGACTTTCGCGAACCTAAGAAGGTTCCGAATGAAGATCAATCCGGAAAAATGCACATTTGGTGTGCCATCAGGGAAATTACTCGGCTTCCTTGTATCTAGCCGAGGTATAGAGACCAACCCAACAAAGATAAAGGCAGTAGAAAGAATGGAGTTGCCAAAGTGTCTAAATGACGTACAAAAGTTCACGGGATGTCTAGCCTCGCTCAGCCGATTCGTATGTCGGCTGGGGGAAAAGGCACTACCACTCTATCAATTAATGAAGAAATCAGATAAGTTCATTTGGACTCCACAAGCAGACAATGCATTTCATGAGTTGAAAAAGATGTTGGTCACAGCACCCATTTTAGCTTCTCCATTATCAAAAGAGCCAATGTTACTCTATATAGCGGCTACCAACAGAGTGGTAAGTGTTGTAGTCGTCGTAGAACGACTCGAAGATGATAAGTCGGTTCAAAGGCCGGTGTATTATTTGAGCGAGGTGTTATCCGCCTCAAAACAGAATTACCCACATTATCAGAAGATGGCTTATGGAGTGTATATGTCGGCAAAGAAGCTTAAACATTACTTTGAAGAGCATCCCATCAAAGTAATTTGTGAAGCACCCATAGCCGACATATTGAGCAACAAGGATGCAAGTGGCCGAATAGCAAAATGGGCAATTGAGTTGTCACCATACGCTCCACAATTCGATAGGAGAGATGCAATCAAATCTCATGCGGTCGCCAACTTCTTCGTAGATTGGGCCGAGGTGCAGTATGAGCCGCCATTACCAGACCCAAATTATTGGACGATGCACTTCGATGGTTCCAAATTAAGAAATGGTTTGGGGGCGGGAATAGTATTAACCTCACCCAAAAGGGACCAGCTGAAGTATGTACTACAAATACATTTTGCAGCATCAAACAACGTAGCCGAATATGAAGCACTGGTACATGGGTTGAAAGAGGCCAAAGAGATTGGCATACGACGGATCTTATGCTATGGGGATTCGGATTTAGTAGTACAGCAAGTCTCAGGCAATTGGGATGCGTTAGATGATAATATGGCTTTGTATAGATTTCATGTGCAAAAGATCAGTGGATACTTTGAAGGGTGTGAATTTCACCACATACCTCGGGCAGAAAATGATGCCGCAGATACGTTGTCAAAACTCGGATCGACCAGGCAATCAATTCCACCAGGTATTGCCCTGGAACACCTTAGAAAACCATCGATAACCCCCTCACCAGAATCCGAATCTATCTTTATCCCGGCAAGATCAGCAGAAGAAAATGTGCCGATGGAGGTAGATGAGCAACATAACTCGGAATCATCCGAGAAAAGGACAGCAGAGATAAGCCTAATTGTGAAGGAAGCCGAGGTATATATGTCGGCGGAAAACATGGAGATAGAAAGTGAGACCGCACCAGAAAAAATCACACCGATATGGGCGCAACCCATATTCTCTTTCCTTAAGGATGCGAAGTTACCGAATAATGAAGTGTTAGCAAGTCAGACTGTAAGGAGAGCAAAAGCTTATACAATCATAAACAATGAGCTATACAAATGAAGCGTCACAAATGTATTGCAAAGGTGTGTGAGTTCGGCAGAAGGCCAGGAGATCCTCCTAGAAATACATCAAGGAGAGTGTGGACACCATGCCTCATCTCGTGCCTTGGTAGCCAAAGCATTCAGGCATGGGTTTTATTGGCCAACGGCATTGAAGGAAGCCAAAGAGCTGGTTGAAAAATGCAATGGTTGTCAGAGATATGCAACCAAGATACACATGTCGTCGTCCGAGTTAAAAACGATACCCATCACTTGGACGTTTTCGGTGTGGTGCCTGGATATGGTGGGACCGTTTAAGCCGGCATGAGGAGGGATGACCCACATATTGGTCATGGTAGACAAATTCACAAAATGGATTGAAGTCAAACCAATAAAGAAATGTGACGGGCTCACAGCAGTGAAATTCCTCAAAGATATTATCTTAAGATATGGATACCCACACAGTGTTATTACAGACAATGGCATAAACTTTTCAGAAGGAGCTTTTGCTAGGTTTTGCCGAGAAAAACACATAAGATTAGATGTTGCTTTTGTTGCTCATCCTGCATCTAATGGGCAAGTTGAAAGGTCTAATGGATTAGTGTTGTCCGGGATAAAACCACGACTCGTTGAACCATTACAAAGGTCGGCAGGATGCTGGATTGAGGAATTACCAGCAGTATTGTGGAGCCTCAGGACTACTCCTAATAGATCAACAGGTTATACACCATTCTTTCTGGTATATGGGGCGGAGGTCGTTCGTCCAGCCGACATACTACATGACTCGCCAAGAGTTACTCAATATACAACTTCAGAGATAAATGAAGTAGCTCGGCAAGACACTGTTGACCTATTAGAAGAAGCCAGAGAACTGGCGCTATCACGATCAGCTATTTATCAGCAGAACTTGCGACGATATCACAGCAATAAGGTGAATCCAAGGGTATTCAAAGAAGGAGATTTAGTCCTCCGACTGGTGCAACGCACGGCCGGTATGCACAAGCTATCACCTCCATGGGAAGGACCATTCATCGTGAGAAAAGCACTGCATAATGATGCCTATTACCTAATCGACGCTCAATCCCCTGGAAGGAACAAGGCAGACAAAGCCGGCGAAGAAATGAAGCGACCATGGAATGTAGCTTTACTTCGTCCATTTTACTCATAGCATAGTATTTCAAGGTCAAGAACCAATGATGTATTGAACCTCGGCATCCAGAGCAGTGACTCGGGGACTGCCATATGTTATTTCAATTTCATGTTATGTATTGAACCTCGCCATCCAGAGCAGTAACTCGGGGACTGCCATATGTTATTCCAATTTCATCTTGTGTATTGAACCTCGACATCCAGAGTAGTGACTCGGGGACCGCCGTATGTTATTCCAATTTCATCTTATGTATTGAACCTCGGCAACCAGAGAAGTGACTCGGGGACTGCCATATGTTATTTCAATTTCATCTTATGTATTGAACCTCGGCATCCAGAGCAGTGACTCGGGGACTGCCATATGTTATTTCAATTTCATCTTATGTATTGAACCTCGGCATCCAGAGCAGTAACTCGGCGACTGCCATATGTTATTTCAATTTCATCTTATGTATTGAACCTCGGCATCCGGAGCAGTGACTCGGAGACCGCCGTATCTTCTTTGGATTTCATCTCACGTATTCAACCTCGGTACCCTGGGCAGCGCCTCGGCAACGGTCTTATATTATTTCTGAAATTTGGTTTACACACTAGACTTCGGCGCAATAGGCCGTGACTCGGGGACTGCTATATATTGTTCCCAAGTAGTAGTCAACCTTTGGTACAAGGAATGTATCACACTTCGATACTCAGAATAAGAGTAGCTCAATCTCGTATGATATTCGAGGCTCACACCCAGATTCATTGGTTAAACCACGAGAATACAAAGACAAAGAGACATCCTAAAATCAGGGAATCGCAGATCATCAAAGCAAGAACTCGAACGAAAACCCACTTAAACAAAGTTATAACAACTACAAACATATATGTCGGAGCAGTACACGACAAAAGAAATTCAGGTCATACAGAAGACAGACAAATGTGCCATGTACATCGTACGCCCGGCATACCAGGGACAAGAAATAACTTAAAGATTTTCAGCTGGAGAGGCAGTAGTCGGGTCAGGGGCCGGATGCTCCGAGATAGGAGGAGCCTCGGATGAGATAGCCTCGCCTTCCACAGACCCAGGTGCGACTTCGGCTGAAGCTTGAGGTTGTTGAGGGGCATCAGTTTGCGCAGTTGAATGACCAGTACCTTTGGAGGAGGATCGCGCGTCACCATCGCCATCCGAGCTCGAACTGGAGTCACCAGAGGAAGCCGAATCATCTTCACCTTCACCTTGTTCAGCCGAGTTATTGTCTGATGCATCCTCGACTGCAACCTCATCGTCCGAGTTCGGGAGAAAGCTCGGACCTTCATTCCAGGTATGCACGTCGGCATACTCAACGAGCTGGAAGGCGCGAGCTTGCCGAAGAGCAACAAAAGTAGGATCCTCAACCCAACGGGAACCTGTGCGCAAATTTCTCAGAATGTCAAGGGAAATGTCTTCATACCATGACATGATAACAGTGAGGGCCATATCAGCGCCAGCTCGCCCAGCTGATTCCTTCCAGAGACTTAGTTGCTTCTCAGAGGCCATCAATCTTTTCACCAGCAATTCGACCACGTTGATATTAGGAGTCCCAGAGGTATTCGGCCAGAGAACATGGTAGGCTCGGATAGCTGCTTGCACCAAGTCCCTACCCATAATCTTCATCGGACCAACTGCAACGCCGATAGCGACAAGGAAATCTTCCATCGAGTACTCCGAATCAACTTTAGCAGGGACACCTCGGCGCGCACGAGCTGCAAGAACCGCTTTCGAACTCACAGGCTTAGCTTCTGGGAAATGACCTGCGCAAAACACGAATGCGTCAGGAGGCAACAAGGACAAAGAGAAAAACATAATCCGGCTGTGCTAAGAAACTTACAATGAATATAACTCAACATTATCTGAAGGTCTTTAGTCTAGATGATCTTGCTCTTTTCAGAGCAAGCAATCTCCTCGCTCATCCCACGAGTTTTCAGTTCGGCAGCCTCGAGGAGTTCTTTATTCTTCTGCAGCTCCAGAGCTAGCCGATACTTCTCTTCAGAGAATTCCTGATCGACCTTTTCAAGTTCGGATTTCTGGGAGAGCTTGAGGGTTTCCACCTCGGCCCGCAGGCGAGCTATTTCATCATCTTTTTCTTTTAGCTGCGCCGAATGAGTAGCGCTTTGTTCTAAAAAATGCAGCATCACGTCAGGCATGGGCGCGCAATCTTGGTGAGATACTGCAAAGGTTTGCAACTCGGCTTTACCAAAGCCAAACGAAATAAAAGAGAAGCTTAGCGTGCATTTTAAAGGGGGAAAAGGTGTAAGATAAAAGGGAAACTAACCTTCCAAGCTCTTGACCTTTTTCTCAAGACGAATGTTGAGGTTTTTAATATTACCTGTTCACCAAAAAAGTGAGCCGACATCTCGCGGACAAAACAATAAGAACGTCGAAAATGAACTATCGACTTACCAGCCTTTTTTACCACAGGAAGGACTTTCTCATATTTTTCTTCCAGCTTGCGGTGCGAAAAAAGCAACCTTTGAAATTTGGCAGTCTGCCGGTCATGTGCAACCTGAACAATGGAGCAAAACGATGAATGAATATTCAAAGCTAGACCAGATCCGAGTCAAGCAAAACTTAACCTGGATCTAGGTGGCTGGATATTCGAAGCTAAACCAGATCCGAATTACGCAAAACTTGATCCGGATCTAGGTGGCTAGATATTCGAAGCTAAACCAGATTCGAGTCAAGCAAAACTTAACCCGGATCTAGGGAGCTGGATATTCGAAGCTAAACCAGATCTGAGTCAAGCAAAACTTAACCCGGATCTAGGTGGCTGGATATTCGAAGCTAAACCAGATCCGAGTTAAGCGAAACTAAAACCAAATTTAGGTGGCTGGATATTCCAAGATCAACTAAACAAAAGTCAAGCAAGCTTTAAGACAGATCTAGTCGGATATAAATTCGAACCCTTGAGATAAAATTAGATTAAGTAAAGCATTATTAAACTTCCAAGCATATAACAAGTTATCTCCTTGCAAGTTTCGGGGACTAGAGCATATACTAACATCTAGAGAATTAATCTAAACTTGGCATATAGCAAAATAGCGATTACCTCATTCATCTTGTTAGTGTCAAGGATGAACTTGGCGGCTTGATCGAAATGGCCGCTAATGTCCGAAAGCTGAAAGGGCTGACTGATTGGATTACCCTCAAACTGATCGGCAGCATTCCAATTATTGGCATATTCCACCAACGAGCCGAGGCTGTTCCCACTAGCCGTCCGAGTTAGGACTTTACCCCGGACATGTTGTGTAACCACTGCGGCCGCAGGGCTTTTATGAAGAGCAAGCTGGGTGCCGGCAGCCGAAGTAAAGGAGGCTTTGGTAGGCGCAATCCCTTTGCGCAGCACATCGGCAATACTCGGCTGAGTAGAGACGACAAGACCTTTCTGGGAAGAGGAGGCCTTGGTGGCAACAGTTTTTCTTGCTTTAGAAGAGGCATCAGCAGGAGCCGATACCTCGGTAATGGGAACGGTGTCTTTAGGAGCTGAAGGGGTCACGGTCGCAGAGGGCGCCGAGATAACGACCTCTTCGGCCGGGGCTGGAGTTGCTGTAGAGACTGCGGGGGCAGATAGAGGCTCAGCAGAGGCGCTCGGATCCACAGAGGGAGCAACGGGTTCAGTGGAAAACTCGGTGGGTCGAGTGGGATCGGTGTCAATGAGAGGGATCTCAGGCACATCGTGACGAGGAGGCGACTGATTCGGAGCTGAAGGAGATGCAACGCGGGCAGGACTGGGAATCCTGGTATCTTCAGCGGGCGGAGGAGATGGCTGCCGAGTCACGCGGCTAGTCATACTAGGACCGCCGGGCTTAACAGAAAGTGGAGCACTGCAAGGGCAAGAAAGAAAAAAGGGTGTCAGGATGAGAAGCAGAAAGAGAGAAACAAGAAATACGAACAAAAGAAACTTACCCTGCGACTCCAGGCATGGTCTTGCGCCGGGGAGGATTCGGAGCGGATTTCTTCATTAGTTTCTTGGGGGCCGCATCTGAGGCACTAGCAGGAGCCCCGCGTTTCCCCGAGGTAACAGGGGGCCGGGAAGCAATAGGCTCGGCGTCGTGAACCTGACCGGCCGGATTAGCTGGGAAAGTAGAAGCTGGAAATGCATAAGAAATGGGCATTGCGGCAACTACCTCTAGAACTTGGACCTCATCCGAATCACCTTCCTCCTCGTGGGCCGAAGTCTTGCCACGAGCGCGAGCGGGGGCGAGGTCATATTTGGGAACGAATTCTTCCGAGTCCGGCTCCCCAACGTTCGGGGTATTCCGATCCGCAGGACACGAAAGTGACAGAACCTCGATATCTTCGCCCTTCTGTTCTGTGAACCTCTGTAATGCAAGAAAGAGGATAATTAGCGAAAACAGTTGCGGAAACAGTTGGAAAGCGAAGCGTTATTGATTAAGCTTACTTCAGGAGGCGGATGATCGCGGGTGAACGGTTTCAATCCCCAAGCCCAATCCTCAGGCATCTCCGTCTTGAAGATAGCTCGGACACACTAATAGATAAGATAATTGTCCAGCTCCACGGTTGAGACTCGGTTAGGGTCAAGAGGACCGCTCATGTAGCACAATTTGTGAGTCCGTTTCCGGAATGGGCAGATTCGGCTACTGATAAAGGTAGCCATCAGATCTTCGCCGCATAACCCGGCACGGATTAGCTCTTTGAGCCGAATCTCAAAGGCCTCGGCCAAGGCATGACTCTTCCTCGGATTATAAGTCCAATTCACCTTAGAAGGCGGACCAATGGAGAAGGCAGGGAGCCGGATCTTGTCCTTCGCCCCTTTGTTCTTGACATAAAAGAAGAACTTGTGCCACTTCTTGCACGACTCTAACCCAGTGACACGAGGAAATACGGACTTCCTCCGAGGTGTAATGGACGCTGCCCCACATTGAGTAAGCAGTTTCTCGGAAGGGTGCAGAGACTTGTCTGGGACTACGTTAGAACGAATCTGGAAGAACTTCGACCAGACGTGCATAGACGGCCATAGGCCTAAGTATCCCTCCGAGGCCGAGATAAAAGCAGAAAGAGAAGCGATCGCATTTGCAGGGAGATGATGCGGCTGAAGGCCGAAGTAGTCGAGAAACTCTCTAGCAAAATTGCTAAGAGGGAGACCAAAGCCGCGTGAGAAATGTGACATAAAAACTACATACTCGCCCTCCCTAATATCCGGAGAGGACTCGCTGCCGGGTAAGCGACGGGAGACCTCGGCAGGAATCCTCCGAGTTTGGATAAGCCACTCGATCTCGCGGCGTGTAACGGAGGAGCCCTACCACGAGCCTCGCTCGGGCCCAGAGCCAGCGTCATCATCCTCTACCAGGGCACCACTAAAGGAGCTAGACATGGCTTCGCCGGAAAAATCGATGGAGGAAGAGCTAGCGGCGGAGGAAAGTTTGGAGCTACGAGGCCCCGTTGTGATTTTGCACAGGAACGGCGGCGGAGGAGCAAAGGAACCGCCGCACGAATACAAGATCGAAACGGAGAAATCTAGGATAAAACCTAGGCAACACGGCCGGAAAGAACTCACCGGCGACGGCGCTGGAGCTAGCGAGCGCGGACGAGGTAGACGGAACAACACGGCGGAGTCCTCGCCGTCGGGAGTTCTGATGAGCGCGCGGCGGCGGAGCCACGAGCGGGCACGGAGGCGAGAGGAAGAAGAAGGGCGCAGACGAACGAAAAGGGGAAAAGTGAATTCCCAGGCGCCGCGCCCCTCTTTATAATCAAGCCACAAGCGAGGTAGTGGGATCGTGGGTGCGGCGGTTGACCGTGTAGATCGTGGGTGCAGCACAAACGCACGTCATTAAGTGGAACCGCACCAAGGGCCACACAGTAGCGAAGAAGGTCGCGATCCCCAAGGGAAGCGGCACACGAGGCGTCGCAGCGCCGGCACGACAGGCACAGTGTTAACTGTAGCCTGTCAGTGAATACTGTAGAGGAACAAAAAACTAGAGGAGCAATGATGGGGGTGACACGTAGGACAAGGCGTACGAGATAAGGAACGAGGGTACCCCGAATGAGAGAGAAGTAACTCGGAAAGAATGTGATGAAACTGATATGGCCCGGCCGAGGTTATCGGCGGGGCCACACCAGCTTCGGGGACTAATGTTGGGGAGGTAACCCCGGATAGGGTAAAGACGGGGAAAGACGAGAGTACATCCCCCGTCTGGTTTCCGAGTTACGGTCTAAGTCGGCCGAATCCTGTAGAGGTCGGCCGAGATATGAAAGGGCGAGACCCATAAATTCATGCTAAGACATTGCCCGGCTGAGATACTGCGTAAGTCGGCCGGGTTAGCCTGAGCAATCTTGATGCAGGTGAAGGACGATCCGAGTTATGCGAGGAAGGACCGAATGATATGAAGCTTGCAGGAGAAGGAGAAGCCTAAAGTCAAACCCTAGCTGCAAGCTAGGGAGAATCTGAGCGGAGCCAAGCACTAGTGACAAAGGCGCAGAGCGACAGAGGGGCAGGAGGAGGTCACGGAGGTGACAGTCCAGAAGCCCGAGGCGCATAGGAGGGGCCCTCTGGAACCTTGCCGTCATTAGGGGAGCGACAGGGAAAGGGGGGCGCCGAACTACTATATTGGGACAAGCATATTCCTCGAATATGCTTGCCACGTCAGCCCTAAAGGAACCCAAGGCTCTCCTTTATAAGGGGAGGCTAGGACCCTGAAGAGGGGATCGGCTCATTCTTAGTACCGTTAGGCTGGTAAAGTTCTCCCTTTCTCATTGTAAACAGCTCAAGGAGCACTTGTAGCCAAAGGAAGGAGAAATAAAGATCTTTTCCTTAGTCTTCTGTGTGTAGAATCAACTACATCTTCCCTCCCCAGATCCCTCTAGCATCCATTGGCCCCAAACTTTAGCCTACCCATGGCATCTGCCGTGCCACCACCACGACATATACTCCAGAGAGTAGTGGTTGGGAATATAATGTGCATTGATTTTAGAAAGATTAATAAAGTTACTAAGAAAGATCATTATCCTTTTCCCTTTATTGATCAAATGCTTGAGAGGTTGTCCAAAAAGACTCACTTTTGCTTTCTTGATGGTTATTCTGGGTTTTCTCAAATTTCTGTGAAAGCACAGGATCAAGATAAAACTACTTTCACTTGTCCTTATGGTACTTATGCTTATAGGTGTATGCCTTTTGGTTTATGTAATTCTCCTGCTACCTTTCAGAGATGTATGTCTGCTATCTTTCATGGTTTTTGTGAAGAAATTGTGGAGGTTTTCATGGACGATTTTTCCGTCTATGGAGCTTCTTTTGATAACTATTTGCACAACCTTGGTAAATTTTTGTAGAGATGTGAAGAAACCAACCTTGTTCTTAACTGGGAGAAATTCCATTTCATGGTTAATGAAGGGATTGTTCTTGGACACAAAATCTCTGAGAGAGGCATTGAAGTTGACAGATCCAAAATTGAAGCAATTGATAAGATGCCTTGTCCTAGAGATATCAAAGGTATTCATAGTATCCTCGGTCATGCTAGTTTCTATAGGAGGTTTATTAAGGATTTATCCAAAATTTCAAAGCCCCTTACTAAACTTCTTCAAAAATATGTACCTTTTGTTTTTGATGATGATTGTAAGGAAGCTTTTGAAACTTTGAAAAAATCTTTGACAACTGCTCCTATAGTCCAACCACCTGATTGGAGTTTACGTTTTGAAATTATGTGTGATGCTAGTGATTTTGCTGTGGGTGCTGTCCTTGGACAACGTGTTGACAAGAAGTTGAATGTTATTCATTATGCTAGTAAGAATCTAGATGCTGCTCAAAAGAATTATGCTACTACTGAAAAAGAGTTCTTAGCTGTAATCTTTGCTTGTGATAAGTTTATAACTTATATTGTTGACTCTAAGGTTACTATTCATACTGATCATGCCGCTATTAAGTACCTTATGACAAAAAAGGATGCTAAGCCTAGGCTTATTAGGTGGGTGTTACTTTTGCAAGAGTTTGATTTGCATATATTGGATAGGAAAGGTGCTGGAAATCCTGTTGCTGATAACTTATCTCGTTTGGAGAACATTTCTTTTGACCCATTGTCTGTTAAGGATAGTTTTCCAAATGAGCAGTTAGCTGCAATAAGGGTAAGTCCGCATGAGAGTTGTATGCTTATTATGCTAACTTTATTGTTTCCAAGTATTTGCCTCCAACCTTTACAGCTCAGGAAAGAAGGAAATTCTTTTATGATCTAAGGCATTACTTCTGGGATGACCCACACTTATATAAAGAAGGAGTAGATGGTATTATGCGAAGATGTGTTCCAGATTTTGAGCAACAAGAGATATTGAGAAAATGTCATGGTAGTGCTTATGGAGGACATCATGCAGGGGATAGGACTGCACAAAAGGTTTTACAATCTGGATTTTATTGGCCTACCCTTTTTAAAGATGCAAGGAAGTTTGTCTTATCATGTGATGAATGCCAACGAGTAGGTAACATCTCTAGACGCAATGAAATGCCTATGAATTATTCTCTTGTTATTGAACCTTTTGATTGTTGGGGATTTGACTTTATGGGACCTTTTCCTCCTTCAAAAGGATATACGCATATTCTTGTTGCTGTTGCCTATGTTACAAAGTGGGTGGAAGCCATACCCACAAACAGTACTGACGGTAAGACCTCTTTGAAAATGCTTAAAGATGTCATTTTTCCTAGGTTTGGTGTACCTAGATATCTCATGACTGATGGAGGCTCTCATTTTATTCATGGGGGGTTTGGAAAAACTCTCGCTAAGTACGATGTAAACCACATAATTGCTTCAGCTTATCACCCCCAGACTAGTGGGCAAGTAGAACTTTCCAATAGGGAAATTAAATCTATCTTGCAGAAGACTGTCAATAGATCTAGAAAAAATGGGCTAAAAAGTTGAAAGACGCTTTGTGGGCTTATAGAACTGCTTATAAAAATCCTATGGGGATGTCTCCTTACAAAATGGTCTATGGGAAATCTTGTCACTTGCCTTTAGAATTAGAACACAAAGATTTTTGGGCAGTAAAAGAGTTGAATAGAGATTTTAGACTCGCTGGTGAGAAAAGACTGCTAGACTTAAGTAATCTATATGAGTGGAGAGGTGAAGCTTATGAAAATGCTAGGCTCTTTAAGGAAAAAGTTAAAAGATGGCATGATAGGAGAATTCTAAAAAGGGAATTCCATGTTGGTGAGAAAGTTCTTTTGTATAGGTCTCGTCTCAGATTTTTTGCAGGAAAACTAATCTCAAAATGGGAAGGACCTTTTATTATCAAGGAAGTATACCGCTCAGGAGCCATAAAAATCTCTTCTCTAAAGGATGACACAACACATGTGGTTAATGGGCAAAGATTAAAACACTATATTTCTGGAGATTCCTATAACGAAGATGTTGATGTCATTCGAATGACGACTCCCAAATAATTTATCAAAAACCAAACACCAAAGTCTGCAAAGTTCTTCTTTGAATAGGTAAAAGTGGTGAAAACAGAAGGTTCGTGAAACTTCAATCTTTTTATATTTTTGATGTTTTTAATACATAAGGGAAGTTACGAGACGAAACTGAAGAGGAAACGGAGCCCGGGGTGGACAGACCCACCCTAGGCACGGGCCCCAGCCTGGCCGCGCCTGAGGGGGGTGTACCTTCCCCGAACTCCGTCTCCGCCTCGTTTCTGTGTCAAAACCTTCCTTATGCATTGAAACTTCGTAATATCTAACCCCCCGGATTTCCCGAGGTTCTTCCATCGAGATCTCGTCGTGTTTGTGTTTCGATCTGTTTCTGTCAGGCAAATTTCTCAGTTTTGGAGCTACAATGTATTCCTCTGGATCACCCATGGAGGATTCCTCTACGGATGTTCTCAACCCATACATGTATGAGTTGAAGATCCATCCAAAAGAGCTGATTCTAAAAGATGGGAAGGTATAGATGAAAGAAGTTGAAGGCCCCAAGGGAGAAGGAAGTCTGTAAGATAGGATGGAAGCATTGGAGCAGGAAGTTTTTAGGTACAATAAGATGGTGGAACGCGAAGTGGATGTTATCCACAAGATAAGTTCAGAACTCATCACCAAGAACGAGGGAGAAGTTGCTGAGCTCCGAGAAGAGATCTTCTCACTTTGTCAGACTACCAACCAATTGCAAGCACGGCTCTACGACATACAAAATCAAAACTACGAGTATGAGGCTAGATTTGATCGCATAAGCTCTGCTGCTAGTTTCAGGATTGCAGAGACTAGGACATCCTTTTTGGATGGGGATTCTTTGCCATGGAAGCTTTATGATGACAAGAGAACACCACCACCACCAAAGGAGTAATTCGTCATCAGGTTTGGCATCCCCTTGGCTTATTCCAAGCTTAGGGGAGTGTCGTGGTATCACCACCATTATCTTTTACCTTTTACCCTTCTAGTGGATTTATATCTGTGGTAGAGAAGTTATCTTATAGTTTGGTTTGCATGTGTAAGTATCTCTCCTTTAGTTGATTATCTATGTATCCCTTGGTGTGAGTGCCTTTATTGAATATTAAAGAGAAGTCTCATCTTTTACTGTTTGCACTTCTTATTTTAGTTTGCAATCTCTATTATATGATGGATCTTCTTGATCAGTATTAGCACCACTTTGGGAGCATCAAGTGGATCTAAATTGGTCTTGGCAAACCAAGTTCTGGTCAGTAGGAACAATTTTTGAGGTTTGAAAGAAAAAGAGAAAGAAAAAAGGCTTACAGGTATTTGGTATCATTTGTTTTCTTTCTTGTTGGCTCATAAGCTTAGTATTCTTTATTTAAGATCGTTTGTGTCTTCAAGGAAGATTTCATGTTTGGCTTTATTACTCGTATGTTTGCTTGTTTCTTTCAACTCTCTTGCTTGCTACCCAGCCTTGCTATCCAAAAACCTGTTTTGAGAGGGCATACTTCTCATGTTTCAAAATCCCTTTGAACAAAAACTTTTGCCACTTGTGTCCACCATATATACCTAGTAGCTATTGCTATTCCAAGCAAATTCTCAAGCTTCATCTATCTTTCGAATTAAAAAGTATTTTGTTATGTGAAAACTAGTTAGTAAAGCTCTCACGAACTTGATGGCACACTTTATTTTCTTGACCCTAATAAACTTGAACCATTGTGGACATCGAAGTTGTATATTCTTGCATCTATATGTTAGGATTAGCAGAACCGTGCCGTCACGGGTAATGTTTTCAACATTGCACTTGTACCTTGTTGTACATAGTTGATATTGTGTTCTTTTGTCTATGGGTGTCAACAGTGTGAAATGAGAGGGGAACTTGTGAGTCCATGGAGTTTGTACTTTGTGTTAGAGAAACGCCTGGGCCGCTAGCCTAAGCCATGCCTAATCATGGTGGAAACTTGCAGCACCACCATAGTGAACATCCTGTGAAGCATCCTCAATAAAAAACTATACACATAGTAAATAAAAAGATTGCCGAGGTGCTCACTTTCTACTTGCCTTGTCATTTTTGTTATGGGAAAGCTCATGTACCATGTGCAAGGGGTACCCCGTTGGCGGTTCTCGATGATATGCAAGTATTTACAATGACAAGAACTTGCCTGGGCCCAAAAGTGGAATAGCATGAGGATTGGCCCTCATATTCAAGGGACATGAGATTGCCAACTTATATTTCGTCAAGCATATACTCCATATTTGTTCACTTTAACCTTAATCATCTCAAGATGCTTATGATAGGGGTAATGAGGGCTCAAAGCTAGTAAGTACCATAATCTTTTGGAAGCTCTTTATGACTTGTAATCCCTACTTCCCTCTATGAAGGGACCTTTCTCCCACTTCCAAGTTGAGTCAGTAAACCTATTTCCTCTCTATCTCCAGCAAGCATTTCAGTTGTTGTGTTTCAAGCATTCATATGGTGATTTATTCAATCATGTTCTTTGTCTTCCTTGTTTGCACAAAACTCTTATGTATTGAGTATTACTTTGAAATCCTTCAATTGTGAAAAACCTTTATGAGCAAAGAGTGCTCCTGTTTTGAAACTCCAACAAAAAGCTTGTTGTGAAACTGTTTGCCAGGTGTTCTTTGACCAAGAACAAGTTTGCCAATTCCAATTATGATTTATCTTTATGCATCTATATTGTGACTTCTGTGCTTGGTTGCAAGCTAAGTTATATAATGGTGAGTTGCTTTCTTCTATGAGTTATGCGAAGGTAAGTGTGATGCTTCTTGTTCGTATTCTTTTATCGAGACTTCACTCCATAAACCTATGGACATGTTTACTGAGCTCAGTATTCGCTTGGGGACAAGCGAAGTCTAAGCTTGGGGGAGTTGATACGCCCAATTTGCATCACCATTCTATATCATAATTTACCTCTATTCATTTATATTTGTCTTATTATGAGGTATTACTTATGGCTTTTCATCTGTTTATGCATGTTGGATGATTCTTGGAGGATGGACTGCCGGAGTCTGGATTCTGATGGAAAAGAAGGCATTTCGGTGCAATTTCACGAAGATCAGAAAAATACCAGAAAAATATGGAAACATATTATTTTACCTGGGGACGAAGGAAGCCATAAGGAGGAGCGAAGGGGGACCACAGGGGGCCCACACCCCCTAGGCGCGGGCCCACCTGAGGCCGCACCTAGGGCAGGTGTAGCCCCCCTGCCTAGCCTCCGACTCTCCCCCTACGCCTATAACTTCCCCTCGGAACTCTAATACATGGGGAGCAACCACATATAGATTTTCACCACCTCTGGGGGCAGAAAACATCGAGAGAGAAAGATCTCTCCGGCAGACAAATTTCTGTCGGGGGAGTTCCTTCCCGGAGAGGGGAGACCGTCGCCATCAACACACACTAGTGCAGAACGTCCCATATATCCCGGTTGGTAAGGGGATTTAGTCCCGGTTCCCCAACCGGGACGGGGCAATCGGGACTAAATCCCCAACCTTTAGTCCCGGTTGCCCCACCAACCGGGACAAAAGGGTGTACACGTGGCTACAGCAGAGGGCGAGGGGGGAGGAGCATCCGTCCCGGTTCGTAACACGAACCGGGACAAATAACCCTCTACCGCGGCAGAGATTCGACACATTTCTCTGCCGCGACAGAGAATTCATTTTGGCAACTTTTGTTGCCGCGGCAGCATTTTGGCCACTTTTTGTGCCGCGGCAGAGAATTCATTTATGTTGTTTTATTGTTTATTTAGTGTTTTGCACTCATCAATGAAGGAACCATTATATTACACAAGATCATCATGACAATATAGATCCAAGTGTCGAACCTATTACATTCGATACACGGATCGAGTTCATGCACTACATACAAAATAAGATCTTTGTATAATTCCTATTGTTTATACACACCCGAATAGTATTCTCCTTTTGGGTTTAGGACTTCTGCATCCAAGAATCCCGCCAATTCCTCCTGAATTGCTCGTATGCAAACCTTTGGCAGAAGACCATCCCGTAGATGTTTGATCTGATTTAAAAAAGGAGTCAGCCTATATGAATGAAACATCACACAATTTGATGGTAATTAAAACTATAGAAATTGTTTACGTACGTGGAGTTGCTCTAAATTTCTGCCCTTCTCACAGCACGTCTGACGGATGAACACACAAACATAGTATCCACATAAATTATTCCCTGGTATCAAAACAATAATCAGATCAAAAAAATAATGTAAGATAATAACGGTATCAAAACTAGAATCAAAGAGATGCGCGGATATAGCTAGTGGTGCTTACATCTAGTGGTTGAAATGTAAGATCCTCTTGCCAAACACCCCTACTCTTGTTGGTGAACCGTTTCCAAGCGCTGCCCGGCGAAGAAAGCGAATAAAAGAAGTTATTAATTACTTGATATCATAAAATTCACGAACGTTGCCGATATAGTGTCATAATGATTAGAATTACCGCTGGAGAAGCATCTGCATGTCCTTCCACTGATCAAGGGGTTTATGTTTCGAGTCCATGAATAGTACACACCCTTTGTCAAGTTGAATGATTAACAGAATATAGTGGAAGCTGCGCATGCATAACTAATGAATTATACACTTAACATCGAGTAAGCGAATTAGAAAGTGTATACAAGACAATAACACTCACTCGAAGTTGTAAGGAAATAGTATTTCCCTTCTGGTTTCTTGAAACCTTAACGCGTGTATGATATTATCCTCCATATCCTGGGGGCTTGTTTTGAGATTATCTTGATGAACCCAATATGGGTCAATGAAGCCAATGTCATAGATTTGTCCTCTGCTGCATTCGAGAATCTTCATTCTGCATATTATAGTATGATTATATACATGCAATAAACGAGGTGAGATAGCTAGAGACTAAATTAATTACAGAATTAGTACTTACAGACAATAGGCACTGATTATCGATTTGTCCAAGGCGTCTTGATTGAATAATTGAAATAGTTCATCAAATTCAATGGATATCATGTCATCTATTTCTTTCCCATAATGCTTTTTTGTAACCTTCATCACTATCTAGTTAGCCCTGGCCTTTGTGGCATGCATGCACCAGTTATGCAATCTTCGCATTTTTGTTGGAAGATTATTTACCTCCTTAGGTTTGACGAGAGGTTTACCGTACTGGTATTTGTATGCTACTTCACTCACGGGGAAGTACTCTAACTGGGATAAGTACTGGGCAATACTCATACCTTGAGCAGCGGCAGCTTCTTCGTATTGTGCAACTACCTCTGGATCATACTTCTCTTCGGCCCCATATTTGCTCGACCCCACATTGGTATGGGAAATCACCTTGAGAGGGGTGCAAGACTGTTTTGCTTGTTCTCCGAGCTGGGCAACAGATTTCTCGCTTGCATCAGTACTGCTCTTCGAGGCTTGTTGTGCCGCATGTGACTTGAGAATAGAACGCTCATAGTCTGATGAAAGCTTTGGCTCGGGTTAATGAAGAGTCTTTAGCATTTTGAACACACTGGCTTTTTCTTCTTTGGTGCTGGGTAACTCTGGCTCTTTCGGCCGCCTCAGCTTAGCGAAAAACACTGTCGTTTCCGCATCAATGATAGCCGTAGTCTCCTCTTCAGTCTAGTCATAAGCTCTCTTGGGAGGAACCTTTGGTACTTTTGGAAGAGGCTCTTGTTTACGTTTCGGCGATCGCTTAGCACGACGCAGAGTAGAGGTGGTACTCTTACGCTTTTTATCCTTAGGCGCCAGCGATGGCTGCCGCGGCGATGGCTGCGTCGGAGATTGGTGAGGCGACGGAGACGGGTGAGGCGACGGAGCCGGGTGAGGCGACGAAGACGGCTGCCGCGACAGCGACGACCTCGCTGGAGATGGGTGAGGCGGCGGCGAAGATGGCTTTGGCATGTGATTTCGAAGCATGATACATTCCTTTGGCCATAGAATGATGACGTTTATTGCTTCTCCCAGTTCAGTCACATCCCCTTCACCTACAGGGTAGTCAAGTTTCAAAACTTCAAAGGTGGGCATGATTTCATCCACCCCGACAACAGTGTAGCCCTGTGGAACCGGAGAACAATGGTAAGTTGGTGTGGGTCCAATTGGTAAGGCATAGCCGACCGCCACCTTCATTGATATGTTCACAACTTTGACATGTAGCTCGCAGTGTGTCATATGTGTGATATCATCCACTGGGTAGCCAACAGGAGCCATCGTCGGTGCACCATCGTCATCGTCATTGTCATCACCCGGGACCTCGATGGAAGCCACACTGCTTTTTCGATTATTCGATAGGCCGGTAGCATCGAATGCAGGTTCTACCACCATGTGCATCTGAGATGGGTCGGTAGTACTTTGCTCTTTAAGTGCGTTAATTTCATCTTGTTGTTGCTTTATTCGTTCTTCAATTATACGCATTCACTCTTTCTGAATATCTGCTTCAACTTCCGCCTTGTCCTTTCTCCTCTGACGGCTTGTATCAGGATATTTCTTCCTCTCTTCGGGAAACCTAGTCCTCCATGGTTTGGAGCCGCTTGTGCCTCGTGTTCGTCCATCATGTTCCTTATTTCCAAGGGCGAGTGTGAGCTCATCATTCTCTCTATCGGGAATGAAGTCCCCATATTTAACAGCCTTTACTGCTTTTCTCATCTTCTCGATTGGCAAGGGGTCTTCTTTATGTCGTATGTTATATATACACATCCCTTCCGAGTCCAACTTGCCCCCATGCCCATAAAACCAATTCCTTGCACGTTCGATCCAATCGTCTGTCTCTGGGATGATCTTTTTAGCACGCAGTTCATCCTCAAGTTTCTCCCACTTAGGAATGCCAGCCCTGTAGCCACCTTGCCCCATAGTATGGTGATACTTCTTGTTAGCAGCATTCAGCTTATTCGTTGTAGACATTTTCTTAGCTTTTTTTGATGTCTTTTAATTCACAAACTCAACCTAGAATGGTTTTATCTTCTCAAACTGAATCTTCTTGAAATCCGGAGTCTTCTCTTTCACGACATAGTCAAGGTGCAATATTTTCTTCCAGTTGGTGAAACACTGGGCCATCTTCTTCATAGCGCACTCCCTGACCTTAGCCTCCATGGCTCTCCCATGTTCTAAGGCGTCCTCAACTGGATCCTCCGCATTTGGATCCAGCTCTATCTTCGGTAGTTTGAAATTAAGCATGAGCCTCTTCCACAGTAAATCTTTGGCCTTGTTAGGGACAAATAAACATGTTCCCTCTTCTTCCGCATCAGTAGGCCTATTCCAATTTCTAATGGTGATTGGGATTAAGTCCCTAACGATTACTCCGTGTTGTGCCACAAATTTGATTGCGACAACTTCGGGAGCCGTCGATTTGCCGTCTTCACCGATATCTTCGATCCTGAACCTCTCATGGTCTTCCAACTTTTTGGTTGGGCCTCGTCTGCTCTTTTCAGTAGATTTGTTTGATCTGGAGGGCTAAAAGAAGAAAGATCATCGTTACTATTAGTATATAGATAGCAGATGATTAATTAATGAATTAATTATATTACATGCACCTCGCCGGATCGGTCGTCTTATCGATCACACAAGGCATCGTATTCTCCCTCGCGGAAGGCATCACCTTCAACCTCAAACAAGTCGTCTCTTCCGGCAAAAAGAGGATCACCCTCACCGGAGTTGTTCAGAAACGTCGATACATCTAAATTTTCTTCCCCGCGGATCACACTTTCGATCAACTCTTCCTTTTCTCCGTCTCTGTCGTGTGGGTCCATATTTTCTGCATAGGTGGAAAAACGGATAAGTCAAAGCGGCTAAGGGAGAATGTTAGGTACGGTGTTGAGAGATATAAACCCTAATTCGGATAAACCCTAATATATACATACACAATAATAAAAATGAATTTACAATATCAGAAACCCTGATTCGTAGAAACCCTCGGGCTCGGATCCTATCGCGAAGAACGAATACCGGAAAGCAAGGCGGCAATCAATACATGGCATAATACAATGCGCAATCAATATGTATGACATGTCAGATCTAGAGATCCTACACTAATCCTAGGTGCAACATCGATTTAAAGGGGTTCGGGATGCCCTAGCAAGTACACACCGGCGAACCCACATGTACATAAGGGTTGTTGATGTTTATTTAACTAAACTAGGGTTTAAAGTTGCTAGACAATGTATTATGATTGCTTAGACACATATCTCTCAATTTTCTGAACATTTTGATATATTATTTGTATTTTTCTGACTTATAAATAATTAGTTATTGAATTTACAAGTTTATATCAATTTCTGAAAATATTAAACCATTTTAAAACAGTTACTGTGTCACTTTACATCAGCACAGGGGGGTAGTTTTTCATCGAGTCTAGGGCTACCCACAGTGACTGACCAGTGGGGCCGAAGACTAATAATACCTAACTAATTAATAAACCTAATAATACCTAACTAATAATAAACCTAATAATCCAAACTAATAAACCTAATAAACCTAATATGCTAGGAGCAGTGGATCAGGTAATATAAGCTCAAAGGGAGTAATGCAACATATAGTACACTGTATCTATCGATAAAAGACCACAGTAGAATTGTATGCATCATGGAAATAATTGAAATGCTTTCGAAATCATAGGATTATATCATGGTGGGGCTATGCTTGACTTTGCCTGTTGATAGCCGAAAGCAGAGCTTCAGGATCCTTGTACTTGACTTGATTAAAGTTGGTCAAGTATTTGTCTTCGAGCTTCGACGGTGTTGATCTCTGGCTTCGATCTCGATCTCGATATCGTATTCTACCGGGAAGAACCAAACACCGGAAAGAAAGGGAAACAATCAACACATGGCATTGATGCAATGCTCAAGCAAGTATGATGATATGAGAAGTTGAATTGCATTGATATGTAACCCTAAAGCATGCTCTACAATTAATTGGGGTTCCGAGGGGTGAAAACCCTAACTCGGAGAAACTCCGGAACACATGAGAAGGGTGGATTTGTTCTTCTAATTAAACTTGTCATTTAAGTTGTTGAACAATGAATGATTTTAGCTTAGATAGCTAGGTTTCATTTTTCTGAACATTTTGATATATTATTCATATTTTTCTGACTTATAGATTAAAAGTTATTGAATTTATAAGATTATAATTATTTCTGAAATTATTAAAAGCTGGTTTAACTTTTTACACCGCAGGCATACCTAGCCACAATGACTGACAGAGGGGCCCGGAGCCACCTCAGCAGCCACACAAGCAAAAGTGGTTTAGGGGCATTTTTCACTCGGGCTGGGGCTAGCCAAAGATGCTGACCTGTGGGCCAGAGGCCACATAGGCAAGCCACGCAGGCAAAGTGGGTCCCTGGCTGGGTTTGACCGGGTATGCGCACGCGCTGACGCACGGGTGACGTCAGGATGACATCACGCCAGCGGTGGCTTGCAGGACGGTGATGGGGAACGGCGTTAGGGGGCGGTCTAGGGCGTGTCCGTGCGTGCGTTAGAGAGAGGAGGTTGAGGCGAGCCAAAGAGTAGTGGCGCCGCCTCGAAAAGGTCACCAGAGAGGGGAGCACGACGATGGTGAGCGGCGGTGGTGGCAGGTGGTCGATGGGGAGGAGGAACCAGAGCGAGAGGGTGCGAGAGAGAGGGTCCACGAGGACCAGCAGCGTGTGCGGTGGTGGTCTCGGGGAGGCGAGGCGAGGTCGGGAGCCAGCGAATCGACGGCGGCGGTCGTCGGGCTCGAGGGAGACAGAGTCGTTGGCGACGATTGGGAGCGAGCGGGGCCGATTCCTTCGGGGAGAAGCCTCGGGGCGACGAGGCGAAGCTTCCTGCATGCTTGGCTGGGCGAGGGGCGGCCGGTAATGCGTGCAGGCCAACGGGGCAGCCTGACGGCGTCGTGCGCGAGAAGAGATTGTGAGATGGGGAAGAAGAAGAGTAGGGGTACCCAGTTATAACCAAAGGACCTTTTGTCCCGGTTGGTGGCTCCAACCGGGACCTTATGTTTAGAAAAACTTTAAACATAAAAAGTGTTTGAATTTGAATAACTAATTCAAAACCATTTTCTGATTTTAAAAATAATTAATGTAACCATTTAAACTATGAACCATTTAAAATAAAAAATGAATTAACTTATATTTTTTGAATATTAATTTGGAATTTAGAAAAACTTTAAACATAAAAAGTGTTTGGATGTGAATAACTAATTCAAAACCATTTTCTATTTTTAAAAATAATTAATGCAACCATTTAAAATTAAAAATGAATTAACTTATATTTTTCGAATATTAATTTGGAATTTAGAAAAACTTTAAACATAAAAAGTGTTTCGATTTGAATAACTAATTCAAAACCATTTTATGTTTTTAAAAAATAATTAATATAACCATTTAAAATATGAACCATTTAAAATTAAAAATGAATTAACTTATATTTTTTGAATATTAATTTGGAATTTAAAAAAACTTTAAACATAAAAAGTGTTTGGATTTGAATAACTAATTCAAAACCATTTTCTATTTTTAAAAATAATTAATGCAACCATTTAAAATGAAAAATGAATTAACTTATATTTTTTGAATATTAATTTGGAATTTAGAAAAACTTTAAACATAAAAAGTGTTTGAATTTGAATAAATAATTCAAAACATTTTTTGTTTTTAATTTGGATTTGAATTAACTTATATTTTTTAATATTAATGGGCGGGAAAAAAGGATGGGAAATAATGGGCGGAAAGAAAATTTTATTAGGATAGAACTGGAATTAAAGTACATAACGCAACTAACACAAATTTACATAGAAGAACTAAAAATTAAGATACATGGCCAGATTAAGCCACAATCGGCCGAACTTGTTTTGCAATGTTGGAGTGATTCAGTCGTGCTCCTGCCTACACCTGTAATACTCGCCACTGTAGTCGTCGTACTCGCCGCGGCCGTCGTCGCTGTTGTCGTCGGGGTCGCCGTAGTTGAACCTTGAAGGCTGAGTACGAGTGGGCTGGACTTGAGGGTAGCGCAGGCGGGGGTTAGAGTCGGCGGCCGTGTCGTAGGCCATGACGCTCTGGAGAGTCCGGCCGCGCCACCACAGCCGACGGCCGGCCTCATTGAAGTTCGGAGGAGGTGGGCCGTCCTCCTCATGCCTGGCGAGCGCCCTCTCACGCCGATCCACGAAGAAGGCTTCCCAAGTGGGGAAATAGTCGGGATGCCATCTAGGATTCCTCCGCTGCTCCGGCGTGAGCTCGAAGTAGTAGTGGTTCGTGATGGCCATCCGGCGCGCCACACCTAGAGGGACATGAGGAACCGGCACGCCTCTGGCGCTCAGCATCCAGCCGACGGGGACACAGTAGCTCGGCGGGCAGGGGTAGTTCGAGGCACAAAGTGCCTCCGCCTCCCTGGAGGTTAGTGGTAAGGTGGAAATCATGGGAAAGAGTGATGAGGTTGCAGATATGAGTCTAGAGGTGTGCAATGACAATGGAGGCCAACCCTACATATATATATAGTGAGAAATGGCAGGAAGATAACTGGAGGGAAGAACTGCAGGAAGGACTGGTGGGAAGAAATGGCGGGAAAAAATGGCGGGAAGAAAAATGGCGGGAAGAAATGGTGGGAAGAAATGGCAGGAAGAAATGGCGGGAAAAATGGCGGGAAGAAAAATGGCTCATTTATAAATTGCATTGGATCTCTGAAGAAACCACATATTGCGAGTCTAAAAATGATTTTTTCAAAAAATTACAGGCGTTAGATCATGTACCTGTAGTACAAACCGGACCCACTTCCTACCGATTCGACAGACATTTGTCCTTTTTACCCGGGATGGACGAAAAGGTTTGAGATGTCCCGGTTGGGAGATAGTCCATGTAAGGTGGTCTAGTATTTTATTAAAATGGGACGGTAGCATTTTGAAACAGCATTTGGTGGTTACTTCACAAAACGACCGATTTTTTGCGCTCGGAAAATGGAAAAGGGATTTTCCGTGCGACGAAAAGGAAAACTTCCTCCTGCAACATTTTTCTCCATACCAATGTCCACATGCATGCATAATATGGGCACAGCATCACAAACTATGCCGTGATTCAGCACATAACATCGGTCATTTGGACCGAAAGCCATGAAACCTCGAACATGATAGGTCATTTTGTGAAGGTTTTTTCGAAACATGATCAATATACCAAGTTTGGTATTTTTCCTTTCAACTATATCACATAATATGACACCACGCGAAGTATTTTCATTGTTCGGAATTTTTTTTGAATTTCTTATGCCCGTTTTGAATATTTTGAATTTCTAACTATGGTCGAACCGGCGTGCATGAAGATAGGGGACGAGCATCGTTAGAACTGGCATTGGATCTCTGAAGAAACCACATATTGCGAGTCTAAAAATGATTTTTTCAAAAAATCACGGGCGTTAGATCATGTACCTGTAGTATAAACCGGACCCACTTCCTACCGATTCGGGAGACATTTGTCCTTTTTACCCGGGATGGACGAAAAGGTTTGAGATGTCCCGGTTGGGAGATAGTCCATGTAAGGTGGTCTAGTATTTTAGGAAAATGGGACGGTAGCATTCTAAAACAGCATTTGGTGGTTACTTCACAAAACGACCGATTTTTTGCGCTCGGAAAATGGAAAAGGGCTTTTCCGTGCGACGAAAAGGAAAACTTCCTCCTACAACATTGTTCTCCATACCAATGTACACATGAATGCATAATATGGGCACATCATCACAAACTATGCGGTGATTCAGCCCATAACATCGGTCATTTGGACCGAAAGCCATGAAACCTCGAACATGATAGGTCATTTTGTGAAGGTTTTTTCGATACATGATCAATATACCAAGTCTGGTATTTTTACTTTCAACTATGTCACATAATATGACACCACGCGAAGGATTTTCATTGTTCAGATTTTTTTTTGAATTTCTTATGCCCGTTTTGAATTTTTTGAATTTCTAACTATGGTCGAACCGGCGTGCATGAAGATAGGGGACAATCATCGTTAGAACTTGCATTGGATCTCTGAAGAAACCACATATTGCGAGTCTAAAAATAATTTTTTCAAAAAATCACGGGCGTTAGATCATGTACCTGTAGTACAAACCGGACCCACTTCCTACCGATTCGGGAGACATTTATCATTTTGGACAAAAAGGTTTGAGATGTCCCGGTTGGGAGATAGTCCATGTAAGGTGGTCTAGTATTTTAGGAAAATGGGACGGTAGCACTCTGAAACAGCATTTTGGTGGTTACTTCACAAAACGACCCGTTTTTTGCGCTTAGAAAATGGAAAAGGGCTTTTCCGTGCGACGAAAAGGAAAACTTCCTCCTGCAACATTGTTCTCCATACCAATGTCCACATGCATGCATAATATGGGCACAACATCACAAACTATGCCGTGATTCAGCACATAACATTGGTCATTTGGACCGAAAGCCATGAAACCTCGAACATGATAGGTCATATTGTGAAGGTTTTTTCGAGACATGATCAATATACCAAGTCTGGTATTTTTCCTTTCAACTATGTCATATAATATGACACCACGCGAAGGATTTTCATTGTTCGGATTTTCAATATACTAAAGGTTCATCTTTAGTCCTGGTTGGAGGGATTTTGGTAGGGTGGGCCAGGAAGCACTAATGATAGGGTTGAGTGTCGACATTATGTCGTGCGGCGCGTACCTTGTCCCGGATGGTGTCACCAACCGGGACTAAAGATAAACCTTTAGTCCCGGTTGGAGACACCAACCGAGACAAAACACGAGTCAACACTAATAATAGGGGTGAGCGTCGACATTATGTCGTAAGTGTGGACACTATGCCGAGCTCCTTGTACTATAAATAGGCATCCTTGTGAGTCCAGTCCTCTAGCCAGATTGAGGCATCTCCAGTATTGTTTTTGAGAGCAGGGACACCACTACGACCAGTTTCAGGGAGATGCCGCCGGATCCCAGTCCCCCGGCATCTGCAAGAAACTGGTCATAGAGGCACTCCCTAATATGCGAATTTAGTTAGCTCCCACGTGTATTGATCTAGTTAGAGAAGTTACAAGATGCAAGATGGTTTTCGAGAGTAGGGACACCACTATGACTAGTTTCAGGGAGATGCCGCCGGATCCCAGTCCTCCGGCATCTCCAAGAAACTGGTCATAGAGGCACTCCCTAATATGTGACCACGCGCGTTTGGAGATCAGATCTTAATGGTAAGTATGAATCGGGACAACTTCTTCATAGTTCGGGAAAGTCGTTCTACGAATCGGGACGAAAGGCCCCCTTTAGTCCCGGTCCAGCCACAAAACAGGACTAACACTCAAGGCATTTATTAATATTAAAAACTGAGACTACAAAACCGGGACTAAAGGCCCCCCTATATATAGTCCCGGTCAAGCCACAAACCGGGACTAACACTTAATACATTTATTAAACTTGGGAAATTGCAAACATCATAAGATATCCCGGCCAGACATGAACTAGAGTTACACAATATGAGCATGAACTTCTTGGCATATGTCCTTCCTTATGATCGCTTCAGACGTAATCATGGAGCATCTTCTTTACTTAACGGAATGCTTGGGTCAGTTTTCACTGTGAAGGGCGGAATTTCATCAAACTTATCATAATCTTCTGACATGTCTTTCTTGTCCTCGATTCCCACGATGTTTCTTTTCCCTGAAAGAACTATGTGACGCTTTGGCTCATCATATGATGTATTCGTTTGCATATTTTTTCTTTTTTTCGGTCTGGAGGACATGTCTTTCACATAGAAAACCTGAGACACATGATTGGCTAGAACGAATGGTTCATCTCTATAACCAAGATTGTTGAGATCCGCTGTTGTCATTCCGTACAACTGGTCTATCTTTACCCCTTCCCCATTCAGGTTGACCCATTTGCAGCGAAACAAAGGGACCTTATAAGAGACTCCATAGTCTAGTTCCCATATCTCCTCTATGTAACCATAATATGTGTCTTTTTGTCCATTCTCATCTGTTGCATCAAAGCGGACACCACTATTTTGGTTGGTGCTCTTTTTATCTTGGGCGATCGTGTATAATGTATTCCCATTTATTTCGTACCCTTGGAAATTCAATATAGTAGAAGATGGCGACGCGACCAACAAGAATAGCTGATCTCCAGCAGTGGTGTCATTCAAGAGATGTGTCTGCATCCAACCACCGAAAGACTTCATGTGTTCATCTGTAATCCATGATTCAGGCTTCCCCGGGTTTTTGGAGCGTACAATATTCTTGTGTTCCTCGATATACGGAGCTGCCAAGGTGGAATTATGTAGAACCGTGTAGTGTGCTTTAGTGAAAGAATCATCGTCCCTACATATCATTGCTTTCTTTCCCAGCGTGCCTTTTCCACTTAGTCTTTCCTCATGCCGTGAGTCAGAAACACCAATCGGCTTAAGGTCAGGAATAAAGTCAACACAAAACTCAATGACCTCCTCTGTTCCATATCCCTTGGAGATGCTTCCTTCTGGTCTAGCACGGTTATGAACATATTTCTTTAAGACTCCCATGAACCTCTCAAAGGGGAACATATTGTGCAGAAATACCGGACCGAGAATGGCAATCTCTTCCACTAGATGAACTAGGAGATGCGTCATAATATTGAAGAAGGATGGTGGGAACACCAACTCAAAACTAACAAGACATTGTACCACATCCTTTTGTAATCTTGGCAGAATATCTGGATTGATTACCTTCTGAGATATTGCATTGAGGAATGCACACAACTTCACAATGGGTACTCGAACATTTTCCGGTAGAAGCCCCCTCAATGCAATCGGAAGCAACTGCGTCATAATCACGTGACAGTCATGAGACTTCAGGTTTTGGAACTTTTTCTCTGCCATATTTATTATCCCCTTTATATTAGATGAGAAGCCTGACGGCACCTTGATACTGTAAAGGACTTCAAAAAAGATTTCCTTCTCTGCTTTGGTAAGAGCATAGCTGGCACGACTTACGTGACGCCCTTTATCTGTCTTGTTATGTGTATGCATGTTCTTTGGGTCTTTCATAATTTGTTGGTCCTCCTGTGCTTCAGGTGTATCTTTTGTCTTCCCATACACGCCTAGGAATCCTAGCAGGTTCACGCAGAGATTCTTCGTCACGTGCATCACGTCGATTGAAGAGTGGACACGCAGGACTTTCCAATATGGCAGCTCCCAAAATATAGATTTCTTCTTCCACATGGGTGCGTGTCCTGTAGCGACGTCGTTCGGAACTTATTGACCGCCGGGACCCTTTCCAAAGATTACTTCTATGTCCTTGACCATACCAAATACATCATCACCAGCAGGGAGTTCAGGCTTCTTCCGGTGATCTGCCTCACCTTTGAAATGCTTGCCTTTCTTTCTTACGGGATGATTGGTCGGAAGAAATCGTCGATTCGCCAGGTACACAACCTTCTTGCATTTATGAAAATATGTACCTTCGGTCTTATCTAAACAGTGGGTGCATGCCTTATATCCCTTGTTTGTCTGTCCTGAAAGGTTACTAAGAGCAGGCCAATCATTGATGGTTATGAATAACAACCCTCGTAGATCAAATGGCTCCTGTTTGTTCTCATCCCACGCACGTACACCTGGTTTGCCACACAACTGTAAGAGTTCCTCAACTAATGGCATAAGGTACACATCAATGTTGTTGCCCGGTTGCTTCGGGCCTTGGATGAGCACTGGCATCATAATGAACTTACGCTTCATGCACAACCAAGGAGGCAGGTTGTAGATACATAGAGTCACGGACCAGGTGCTGTGACTGCAACTCTTCTCCCCAAAAGGATTCATGCCATCCGTACTTAGACCAAACCATAAGTTCCTTGCGTCACCTGCAAAGTCTGGGAAGTCTCTCTCGATTTTTCTCCACTGTGACCCATCAGCAGGGTGTCTCAACTTCCCGTCTTTCTTGCGGTCTTCTTTGTGCCATCGCAACAACCTGGCATGCTCTTTGTTTCTGAACATGCATTTCAACCTTGGTATTATAGGATCATACCACATAACCTTAGAAGGAACCCTCTTCCGGAGGGGCTCTCCCTCAACATCACCAGGGTCATCTCGTCTGATCTTATACCGCAACGCATTGCATACCGGGCATTTATCTAAATTCTCATACTCCTTACCGCGGTAGAGGATGAAGTCATTAATGCATGCATGTATCTTTTGCACATCTAATCCCAGAGGACAGAGAGTCTTCTTTGCTTCGTAGGTACTCTCGGGAATTTTGTTATGTTTTGGAAACTTCGGCTTCATTATTTTTAGCATCTTTTCAAATGAGGAGTTAGTTAGACCACACTCTGCCTTCCATCGCAACAATTCCAGTGTGGTACCGAGCTTTGTGCTGCCATCTTCACAATTTGGGTACAACAATTTCTTGTGATCTTCTAACATGCCCTCTAACTTCAACTTCTCATTTTCTGTTTCACAGTCTCCCTTTGCATCAGAAATGACCCTACCAAGTTCATCAGCCGGCTCATCTGATGCCCGTTCTTCACCTCTTTCCTCTCCATTGTCTTCCATTGCAGTATCACTGTATTCAGGAAACATATGATGATAGTTGTTATCATCATCTTCTTCTTCACCGTCTTCCATCATAACCCCTCTTTCCCCATGCTTGGTCCAACAATTATAGTTTGGCATGAAACCTTTCATAATCAGGTGGCCGCGAATGATTTTCGAGGAAGAGTGCTCCTTGTTGTTCCGACATGAACACATGGACAACGTATAAAACCATTATCTTTGTTTGCCGTAGCCACATCGATAAATTTATCCACGCCTTTCATATACCCGGGTACATGCCGGTCACCATACATCCATTCCCGGCCGTTCATCTGCATCATATAAGTAAGTTTATCAAAAACAGGACATCATAAATAGTGAAATGACCAATTCACATCGACACATGCATTGTATCAATGACAGAGAAAAGATAAGATTGCTAACCTCGATCGAGGGAAATAAAGAGGGGAAAGCTCAAGTGCGTCTCGGACACCTTCCGTATTTTTGTTCTATGAGAAATTGAACGGGATCATTCACTCAAACATTTCATCAAACACCTTGACTGCATACATAGGAAAAAATAAACTAGCACACCTCTGACACCTTCCACCAAGAAAAAACAGAGGGGAGGCAGAGGGCTGGGGCGTCGTATTTATAGAGGGCGGGATCATACGTCCCTCACGAGCACTCACGACATAATGTCGACACTCACCCCTATTATTAGTGCTGACTCATCTTTAGTCCCAGTTGGTGTCTCCAACCGGGACTAAAGGTTCATCTTTAGTCCCGGTTGGTGACACCATCCGGGACAAGGTACAAGCCGCACGACATAATGTCGACACTCACCCCTATTATTAGTGTTGCCTGGCACACTCTGCCGCAATCCCTTCAGTCGCGGTTGGTTCTCCAACCGGGACTAAAGATGAACCCTCTCTTTATATAGGCATTTCCCTCTATTTATTAGGTAAGACTCAAGACATTTATTAATATTAAAAACCGGGACAAACCGGGACTAGCTAACACTCAGGACTAAAGCCGCCCCCTTTAGTCATAATCATGCCTAGTCCTATAATACGCAGCTTCAGGGTCTTCATCGTCGTCGTCATCATCATCGTCATCGTCACCTGCCACTCCGGGGATCCTCAGCCCATCCATGGCATATACCAGGGGCCATTCCAGCCTCGGATTCACGGTGGGCGGGAGAGGGGTCTCCTGGAAGACGATGCCGCTACCGCCGGGACAGTGTGGGGCCTGTGGCGGGTGGACTCGTGGGCACCGTAGGCGAGGATGGTCTCCCCCGACGATGTAGCGCATCACTCCGATGATAGTACGGTTCGCCCACCACAGACGACGGCCGGCTTCGTTGTGGTTCACCGGTGGCTGGCCATCACCCTCGTACCTGGCGAGCTCCCTTTGCCGCCTATTAGCGAAGAAGGCATTCTAGGTGTCGTAGTTGTCGGGATCCCACTGGGGATCCATCCGCTGCTCCGGCGTGAGCTCGTGGTAGAAGTGGTTTGTGATGGCCGCCTGGCGTGCAGAACCTTAAGGGACAGGAGGGACAGGAACCCCTCCAGCGCTCAGCATCCAGCCGGCGAGCGGCCGGTAGCCCGGCGGACAAGGGTAGTTGGAGGCGCACAGCGCCTCGGTCTCCTCGAGGGTCAGAATGGCCCAGTAGGCATTGTCCATTGTTCTAAGAGAGGAAGGTGTGGATAGCCATGACACGATCACCCTAAATATAGAGGGAAAGGGCGGGAAAACTTGGCGTGAAGCTTTGGGAAATGGCGGGAAATATCTTTAGTCCCGGTTAGTGACTACATCCGGGACTAAAAGCTCTAGTAGAAAGGAAAGGGCGGGAAAACTTGGCGGGAAGAGGTGGGAAATGGCGGAAAATATTTTTAGTCCCGGTTTGTGACTACATCCGGGGATAAATGTCTGCCGAACAATGAAAATCCTTCGCGTGGTAGTCCATAGTTAGAAATTCAGATAATTCAAAACGGGCATAATAAATTCAAAAAAAATCCGAACAATGAAAATCCTTCGCGTGGTGTCATATTTTGTTACATAGTTGAAAGGAAAAATACTAGACTTGGTATATTGATCATGTTTCAAAAAAACCTTCACAAAATGACCTATGATGTTCGAGGTTTCATGGCTTTCGGTCCAAATGACCGATGTTATGTGCTGAATCACGGCATAGTTTGTGATGTTGTGCCCATATCATGCATGTGTGTGGACATTGGTATGGAGAACAATGTTGCAGGAGGAATTTTTCCTTTTTGTCGCACGGAAAAGCCCTTTTCCATTTTCCGAGCGCAAAAAACGGGTCGTTTTGTGAAGTAACCACCAAAATGCCGTTTCAGAATGCTACCGTCCCATTTTCCTAAAATACTAGACCACCTTACATGGACTATCTCCCAACCGGTACATCTCAAAACTTTTCGTCCATCCCGGGTAAAAAGGACAAATGTCTGCCGAATCGGTAGGAAGTGGGTCCGGTTTGTACTACAGGTGCATGATCTATCGCCCGTGATTTTTTGAAAAAATCATTTTTAGACTCGCAATATGTGGTTTCTTCAGATATCCAATGCAAGTTCTAATGATGCTCGTCCCCTATCTTCATGCACACCAGTTCGACCATAGTTAGAAATTCAGATAATTCAAAACGGGCATAATAAATTCAAAAAAAATCTGAACAATGAAAATCCTTCGCGTGGTGTCATATTTTGTTACATAGTTGAAAGGAAAAATACCAGACTTGGTATATTGATCATGTTTCGAAAAAACCTTCACAAAATGACCTATCATGTTCGAGGTTTCATGGCTTTCGGTCCAAATGACCGATGTTATGTGCTGAATCACGGCATAGTTTGTGATGTTGTGCCCATATTATGCATGTGTGTGGACATTGGTATGGAGAACAATGTTGCAGGAGGAGGTTTTCCTTTTTGTCGCACGGAAAAGCCCTTTTCCATTTTCCAACACTCACCCCTATTATTAGTGTTGACTCGTGTTTTATCCCGGTTGGTGTCTCCAACCGGGACTAAAGGTTCATCTTTAGTCCCGGTTGGTGTCGTTTTATCCCGGTTGGTGTCTCCAACCGGGACTAAAGGTTCATCTTTAGTCCCGGTTGGTGACACCATCCGGGACAAGGTACACGCCGCACGACATAATGTCGACACGCCATTTTTCCCGCTATTTTTTCCCTCCAGTTCTTCCCGCCAGTTCTTCACTATATATATATATGTAGGGTTGGCCTCCATTGTCATTGCACATCTCTAGACTCATATCTGCAACCTCATCACTCTTTCCCATGGCTTCGACCATAGCACTAACTCCCAGGGAGGCGGAGGCGCTTTGCGCCTCGAACTACCCCTGCCCGCCGGGCTACTGTGTCCCCGTCGGCTGGATGCTGAGCGCTGGAGGCGTGCCGGTTCCCCCTGTCCCTCTAGGTGTGGCGCGTCGGATGGCCATCACGAACCACTACTACTTCGAGCTTACGCCGGGGCAGCGGAGGAATCCCAGATGGCATCCCGACTATTTCCCGACTTGGGAAGCCTTCTTCGTGGATCGGCGTGAGAGGGCACTCGCCAGGCACGAGGAGGAGGGCCCACCTCCTCCGAACTTCAACGAGGCCGGCCGTCGGCTGTGGTGGCGCGGTCGGACTCTCCAAAGCGTCATGGCCTATGACACGGCCGCGGACTCTAGCCCCCGCCTGCGCTACCCTCAAGTCCAGCCCACTCGTACTCAACCTTCAAGGTTCAACTACGGCGACCCCGACGACGATAGCGACGACGGCCGCGGCGAGTACGATGACTATAGTGGCGAGTATTACAGGTGTAGGCAGGAGCATGACTGAATTATTCCAACAATGCAAAACAAGTTCGGCCGATTGTGGCTTAATCTGGCCATGTATCTTAATTTTCAGTTCTTCTATGTAACTTTGTGTTAGTTGCGTTATGTACTTTAATTCCAGTTCTATCCTAATCAAATTTTCTTTCCGCCCATTTTTTTCCGTGCTTTTTTTCCGCCCATTAAAAACAGAAAATGGTTTTGAATTACTTATTCAAATCCAAACATTTTTTATGTTTAAAGTTTTTCTAAATTCCAAATTGATATTAAAAAAATATAAGTTAATTCATTTTAAATTGTAAATGGTTCATATTTTAAATGGTTACATTAATTATTTTTTAAAACAGAAAATGGTTTTGAATTATTTATTCAAATCCAAACACTTTTTATGTTTAAAGTTTTTCTAAATTCCAAATTAATATTCAAAAATATAAGTTAATTCATTTTAAAAGGTTACATTAATTATTTTTTAAAAATAGAAAATGGTTTTGGATTATTTATTCAAATCCATACACTTCTTATGTTTAAAGTTTTTCTAAATTCCAAATTGATATTAAAAAAATATAAGTTAATTCATTTTTAATTGTAAATGGTTCATATTTTAAATGGTTACATTAATTATTTTTTAAAACAGAAAATGGTTTTAAATTATTTATTCAAATCCAAACACTTTTTATGTTTAAAGTTTTTCTAAATTTCAAATTAATTATCATTTAAAAAACAATACAAATTTAAACCCCAAAATAAAAAATAAGGCGGGAACAGAGAGAAAATACCTGAAATTTTTTGAAAACAGGGGAATATGTCCCGGTTGGAACCACCAACCGGGACTAAAGACCCCCTGCGCGCCAACCCTTGGTCTGCTGAAAATATTGGAGTATACGTCCTGGTTGGTGGCTCCAACCGGGACGTATAACCCTTTAGTCCCGGTTGGGGCCACTAACCGGGACTAAAGGTCCTTCCATTATAACTGCGCGCGCCTCTTCTTCTTCTTCCCTTCTCCATTTCACTTCTCTGCTTCACTGACGCGCGCACAACCGCCCCCGACGCCGTCAGGCTGCCCGAGCCCGCGCGTTCCATCCGCCAGCACCGCCGCCTCCGTCCGTGCGCGCACCAGTTGTCGCCCACGACTCCGTCTTCCTCGACTCCGACCGTGCTCGCCGGCGTCGATTCGCTCAACCTCGACCTCCCGCGCTCTCTCCGACCAACCTCACGCGCTCAGGGTGAGCAAGCGAACCATCTAGATGCCTCCTTCCTTCCCCTCTCGCTGTAGTTCATGCCTGCGCCGTTAGATCCCGTTCGCCGCCGTCGGTCGTCGTTGTACCACCTGCTCCGGCAACCAACAGAGGGCGGTGCCGCCAATTTTGAGTCTGCCTGGATGCGCTGATTCCAGCACGCCAAGTCCCGCAACCCCGCTTGCTCTCCTCCGCTGCCTACCATCACCGTCTGACGTGTCTCCGGCGAGCCCAACGTGGCGTCTAGGTGGCATCCGCGTGGCCCTGGTCCCACCAGTCAGCCTCTAGGGCTAGCTCCTTCTCTGGTGACAGATGACCCTATTTCCCCTTTGCTTGCGTGGCTGCTGAGATGGCTCCGGGCGCCTCCTGTCAGCCACTATGGCTAGTTGTTACTATGGTGCAAAAGGTTTAAACATTTGATTTAATAATTTCAGAATTTGAATAAAACTTGTAAATTCAATAACTTTTAATCTGTAATTCAGAAAAATACAAATAATATACCAAAATGTTCAGAAAAATGAGAACTATCTATCTATGCTATAATCATGCATTTTTCAACAACTTAAATGACAAGTTTAATTAGAACACCCTAGTAACCCTAACAGGTGATTCCGCAGTTCCTTGAGTTAGGGTTTGCGCCCCTCCGAACCCCGATTAACTTGTCAAGCATGCTTTAGGGTTACATTCCAATGAACATTAACTTGTCGTATCATCATCATTGCTTGAGCATTGCATCGATGCCATGTGTTGATTGTTTCCCTTTCTTTCCGTTGATTTGGTTCTTCTCGGTAGAATACGATATCGAGATCGAGATCTAAGACCGAGATCAAGACCATAGAAGATGGACGAACAATACTTGACCAACTATAATCAAGTCAAGTACAAGGCTTCCGAAGATCTATTTATCTTCTATCAACAGGCAAAGGTAAGCATAGCCCCACCATGATATAATCCTATGATTTCAAAAGCATTTCAATTCTTGCCATGATGCATACGATCCTACTGTGGTCTTTATCGATAGATAGAGTATCCTATCTATTGCATACTCCCTTGATCTTATATTACCTGATCCATTGCTCCTAGCATAACTAGGTTTGGCTTGTGTACACTGCTAGAGCTTGTATCTGTGTCTGCTTAGCCATGCATAGCTGTCAGTTCTGGTCCATCCAGATGATGTATCAGATGCAGAGAATCTAGTATGACAGGAGAACGTGATGAGATGAGATCAGATGTCACATTGTCAAGCAACTTAAAAGCCCTATCTTAGATAAGGAATCATTAATACCCCTTAGGTGCATGTGGGTTCGACGATGTGCCTTCGCCAGGGCATTCCGAACCCTCTTAAATCGATTCCAGTATGGTATTTTGTTAGTATCTAGTGTTACCTATCTGCTAGATAGTTTCCCTTTTGTAGCCTTATACTCATGTTCCCCTCTCATATGCATCCGAGGTTTCTCCGAACTAGGTTTTACACCCCTCGGAACTCCGGAATATTGATTTTAGTTGATTTTAGCTAGAGTTACCTATCTACTACACGGTTTCCTTTTTGTAGCTAGGTTTAGGGTTTAGGGTTTCTCTTCATTTTTATTATTGTGTATGTATATATTAGGGTTTCTCTGAATTAGGGTTTATATCTCTCAACACCGTACTTAACTTTCTCCTTTAGCCGCTTTGACTTATTCGTTTTTCCACCTATGCAGAAAATATGGACCCACACGTCAGAGACGAAGAAAAGGAAGAGTTGATCCAAGGTGTGATCCGTGGGGAAGATAATTTAGATGTATCAATGTTTCTGAACAACTCTGGTGTGGGTGATCCTCTTTTTACCGGAATAGACAACTTGTTTGAGGTTGAAGGTGTTGCCTTCCGCGAGGGAGAAGGCGATGCCTTGTGTAATCGAGAAGACGACCGCTCCGGCGAGGTGCATGTAATATAAATCAATTCATTAGTTAATCATCTGCTATCTATATAGAAATAGTAACGATGATCTTTCTTCTTTTATCCCTCCGGATCGAAGGAATCTACTGAAAAGAGCGGACGAGGCCCAACCAAAAAGTTGCAAGACCATGAGAGGTTCAGGATCGAAGATGTCGCTGAAGACGGCAAACTGACGGCTCCCGAAGTTGTCGCAACCAAATTTGTGGCACAATGCGGAGTAATCGTTAGGGACTTAATCCCGATCACCATTAGAAATTGGAATAGGCCTGCTAATGCGGATGAAGAGGGAACATGTTTATTTGTCCCTAACCACGCCAAAGATTTACTGTGGAAGAGGCTCATGGTTAATTTCAAACTACCGAAGATAGAGCTGGATCCAAATGCGGAGGATCTAGTTGAGGACGCCTTACAACATGGGAGAGCCATGGAGGCTAAGGTCAGGGAGTGGGCTTTGAAGAAGATGGCCCAGTGTTTCACCAACTAGAAGAAAAGATTGCACCTTGACTATGTCGTGAAAAAGAAGACTCCCGATTTCAAGAATATTCAGTTTGAGAAGATAAAACCATTCTGGGCTGAGTTTGTGGAATACAAGAAATCAGAAAAAGCTAAGAAAATGTCTGAAACAAATAAGCTGAATGCTGCTAACAAGAAGTATCACCATACTATGGGGCAAGGTGGATACAGGGCTGGCATTCCTAAGTGGGAGAAACTTGAGAATGAACTGCGTGATAAAAAGATCACCCTAGAGACAGACGATTGGGTAGAACGTGCAAGGAATTGGTTTTACGGGCATGGGGGCACGTTGGACTCGGAAGGGAGGTGTATATTTAACATACGACATAAAGAAGACCCCTTGACAATCGAGAGGATCAGAAAAGCAGTACAGGCTGTTAAAGATGGGGACTTCATTCCCGATAGAGAGAATGATGAGCTCACACTCGCCCTTGGAAATAAGGAACATGATGGACGAACACGAGGCACAAGAGGCTACCAACCATGGAGGACTGGGTTTCCCGAAGAGAGGAAGAAATATCCTGATAGAAGCCGTCAGAGGAGAAAGGACAGGGCGGAAGTTGAAGCAGATAGTCAGAAAGAGCGAATGCGTTTAATTGAAGAACGATTAAAGCAACAACAAGATGAAATTAACGCACTTAAAGAGCAAAGTACTACCGGCCCATCTCAGCAGCACACTGCATTCGATGCTACCGGCCTATCGAATAATCGAAAAAGCAGTGTGGCTTCCACCGAGGTCCTGGGTGATGACAATGGTGATGACGATGATGCACCGACGATGGCTCCTGTTGGCTACCCAGTGGATGATATCAAAGAGATGACACACTGCGAGCTACATGTCAAAGTTGTGAACATATCAATGAAGGTGGCGGTCGGCTATGCCTTACCAATTGGACCCACACCAACTTACCACTGGCGTCCGGTTCCAGAGGGCTACGCTGTTGTCGGCGTGGATGAAATCATGCCCACCTTTGAGGTTTTGGATCTTCACTACCCTGCAGGTGAAGGGGATGTGACTGTGCTGGGAGACGCAAAAAACGTCACCATTCTATGGCCGAAGGAATGTATCGTGCTTCGAAATCACACGCCAAGGCCATCTTCGCCGCCGCCTCACCCATCTCCAGCAAGGTCGTCGCCGTCGCGGCAGCCGTCTTCGTCGCCTCACCCGGCTCCGTCGCCTCACCAATCTTCGGTGCAGCCATCGCCGCGGGAGCCATCGCCGGCGCCTCAGGATAAAAAGCGTAAGCGTACCGCTACTGTGCGTCGTAAGCGATCGCCGAAACGTAAACAAGAGCCTCTTCCAAAAGTACCAAAGGTTCCTCCCAATAGAGCTTATGACTGTACTGAAGAGGAGACTGCGGCGATCGTTGATGCGGAAACGACAGCGTTTTTCGCTAAGCTGAGGCGGCCGAAAGAGCCAGAGTTCCCCAGCACCAAAGAAGAAAAAGCCAAAGTGTTGAAAATGCTAAAGACTCTTCATCAACCCGAGCCAAAGCTGTCATCAAACTATGAGCGTTCTATTCTCAAGTCACATGCGGCACAAAAAGCCTCGAAGAGCAGTACTGATGCAAGCGAGAAATCTATTGCCCAGCTCGGAGAACAAGCAAAACAGACTTGCGCCCCTCTCAAGGTGATTTCCCAAACCAATGTGGGGTCGAGAAAATATGGGGCCGAAGAGCAGTATGATCTAGAGGTAGTTGCACAATACGGAGAAGCTGTCGTTGCTCAAGGTATGAGTATTGCCCAGTACTTATCCCAGTTAGAGTTCTTCCCCGTGGGTGAAGTAGCATACAAATACTAGTACGGCAAACCTCTCGTCAAACCTGAGGAGGTAAACAATCTTCCAACAAAAATGCGAAGATTGCATAACTGGTACATGCATGCCACAAGGGCCGGGGCTAACTGGATAGTGCTGAGGGTTACAAAAAAGCATCATGGGAAAGAAAAGGATGACATGATATCCATTGAATTTGATGAACTATTTCAATTATTCAATCAAGACGCCTTGGACAAATCGATCATCAGTGCCTATTGTCTGTAATTACTAATTCTGTAATTAATTTAGTCTCCAGCTATATTATTTTGTTTATTGCATGTATATAATCATACTGTAATATGCAGAATGAAGATTCTTGAATGCAGCAGAGGACAAATCTATGATATTGGCTTCATTGACCCATATTGGGTTCATGAAGCTAATCTCAAAATAAGCCCCCAGGATACGGAGGATAATATAGTACACGCGTTAAGGTTTCAAGAAACCAAATGGAAAATACTATTTCCTTACAACTTCGAGTGAGTGTTATTTTCTTGTATACACTTTCTATTTCGCTTACTCGATGTTAAGTATATAATTGATTAGTTATGCATTTGCAGCTTCCACTATATTCTGTTAATCATTCAACTTGACAAAGGGCGTGTACTAGTCATGGACTCGAAACATAAACCCCTTGAGACGTGGAAGGACATGCAGATACTTCTCCAGCGGTAATTCTAATCATTACAACACTATATCGGCAACGTTCGTGAATTTTATGATATCAAGTACTTAATAACTTATTTTATTCGTTTTCTACGCCGGGCAGCGCTTGGAAACGGTTCACCATCAAGGCTAGGGGTGTTTGGAAAGAGGAGCTTACATTTCAACCACTAGATGTAAGCACCACTAGCTATATCCGCGCATCTCTTTGATTCTAGTTTTGATACAGTTATTATCATGCTTGATTATTATTTTGATTGAACTCTGTTCTCGTAAAGTGCCTGACGCAGGGACCAGGTAACAATCTATGTGGATACTATGTTTGCGAGTTCATCCGGCAGACGTGCGATGAGAAGGGCAGAAATTTAGAGCAACTCCACGTACGTAAACAATTTCTATAGTTTTTAATTACAATCAAATTGTGTTTAGTTTCATTCATATAGGCTGACTCCTTTTTTAAATCAGATCAAACGTCTACGGGACGGTCTTCTGCCAAAGGATCGCGTACGAGCAATTCAGGAGGAATTGGCGGGATTCTTGGATGCAGAAGTCCTAAACCCAAAAGGGGAATACTATTCGGCTGTGTATAGACAATAGGGATTGTAAAAATAGCAACTTTGAAGGAATTGGCCGGTAGCATCGAATAGCAACTTTTGTATGTAGTGCATGAACTCGATCCGTGTATTGAATGTAATATTTTCATGATGATCTTGTGTAATATAAGGTTCCTTCATTGATAAGTGCAGAACACTAAATAAACAATAAAACAACCTAAATGAATTCTCTGCCGTGACACAAAAAGTGGCGAAAATGCTGCCGCGGCAACAAAATGTGCCAAAATGAATTCTCTGCCGCGGCAGAGAAATGGGCCAAATCTCTGCCGCGGCAGAAGGTTATTAGTCCCGGTTCCTGTTACGAACCGGGACTAATGCTTCAACCCCCCTTGCCCTCTGCCGCTGCCACGTGTGCACCCTTTAGTCCCGGTTGGTGGGGCAACCGGGACTAAAGGTTAGAGCTTTAGTCCCGATTGCCCCGTCCCGGTTGGGCAACCGGGACTAAAGCCCCGTACCAACCGGGACCTATAGGGCTGTTTCCACTAGTGAGAAATAGGGCAATCAAGTACTGTAAGGTACAATGGGAGCATCACCCTGAGAGAGAAGCCACATGGGAGAAAGAGGATGACTTATGACGAGGTTCGATCTCGTTAATGCCCATTGTTATGAGCTTTGGTTTTGGAGAAGATTGGGATGCTAGATATCGCGTAACGGTTAACAGACAAGCAACACGGGGACACGAGAATTACCCAGGTTCAAGCCCCCGGAGGGAAAACCCTACTCCTGCCTGTCTTCTCTTTGATTACGGCGGAACCGAAAAGTACATGGGTGCGCAGATGCAATCTGGCGTGAGGTGTGTATGCGGTCAGAGGTGCCCTTCTCACCGTGCCCTCCTAGCCTTTATATATATAGGCAGGTCCCAGGCATCAGGTCGAGTCGGTTACAAATTAGGGGTTGCCCCTTTGAATATTCTATCTACTCTAGTCTTGCTCTCCAAGGATCTGAAGACGTCATGGGCTTGGGCCACCCAAAAATATCCACACGCCGCATATGTTCTTGTGGGCCTTCCTTGGGCTGGACCAGGTATGCTAACATCATGCACCCATAGGGTATAACCATGTCAGTAGCCCCCGAGTGTTCAGTCGAATCGAAGATTTGACTGAGGACTCTTCAATCTTTCGGGTGCAGCTGTTTCTGTTCATAAGAGAAATGATTTTAGTTTGTAGGGATTGTTGATGCTTGTGCCTGACTCTCCTGACGGATCAGGGTCAGTTAATTGTCTTAGGAAAAAACAACACGATCTTCTTCAGACTCGAGTCCCTGGACTCGAATCTGGAACAGATGCTGACGTGATTCGACTCAGACCGCTCAGGCCTTACAGGAGTCAAATCCCAGTAGTTTTCGAGTGATGTACCTAACTCATACATCAGGATTTTCATCGTGTCTGTTGACAGGGATTTTTACTGGCAGAGCGTAGTCAGGTGCGTTACCAGGCCATAAGATGATATTTGTAGGTCTTATCTTTGTGTCCCAGACATAACATCCGAAATGTTATCACCACGGAGGTGTTTCGGGTGGCCAAGGAGGATGCTTCTCACTTAGTGTTGGTTTGGGCAAAGTTGCCAGAAAAGATTTTGTCGTGTTTGATCCGAAGGATCTCCGTCGAAGAATTTATAGGGTGTGCGGCCAGTTCTCCCTATGGGAGTAGCCCCCGAGTGTATGTTCGAGTCGTAGACTCAAGCAGAGACTTTAGTTCAGTTGGTTGAGCTTCAGGTCCATAGGACACAATTTTTTCGGATGCTTGATCAGTCCTCCCTATGGGAGTAGCCCCCAAGTCCCTAGTGGAGACGTAGACTCAAAGTAGGACTCGAAGATGGCTTGCTAGTCGTTTTTCTCCAATCATCCTTCGGGTGCGCGACCAACGCTCCTAATAGGAGTAGCCCCCGAGTAGTTGTTCGAATCGTATATTCGAGGAAGTACTTGTTTGATCAGTCGAAAAATTCTAGTCGTTGCTAGGCTGCTTGATGACGTTAGTGCTGACGATCGATGACCTCAACCGTCTGCGGCGCCAGAGGTGATGTAACAGGACGAACGTGTGTCCCACTTTTTGACTTGAAGTTGACTAGTCATGCGTTACGTGGCGAGAATTACGGTGTCTCCTCGATTTCCGTGCATAGTTGACGGCGTGCGGGCGACGGTTCGTTGCTGTGATGACACGTGGACGGTTGGATCTGACCCTAGCGTTAGGGATTCTGGATGAACGGTTTCTGTTCGTCGTCTTCGTCCTTATAACCATGGGGAAAACACTAGTTTGTTTTCACCCTTTGCCATTTGCTTTCACTGTCTCCATTTTCACGAGCTTTTTCCTCGCGCGCACTGGACGTTCTCCGATCCTTTCCCTCCTCCTTTATGCGCGCATACCGGCGTCGTCGTCACTCCGTGATGGTGAAGTCAAAGAAGGCTTCCGTTGGAGCGGGCTCGAGCGCCGCCGCTGCCGGCAAGGAAGTTGTCGGTGCCTCGCGCATCACCGATGGCCATTGGAGGCGCACGGAGGCGCACGCGGCTTGATGGGGATATGCCTACCGGGGTATACCTAGCAAGATGTTTCCGACCGGCCCAGGAACAGGCGAGTGGGCCTGCAGGACGGCGACTGGATCAAGGCCTAGCGTAGATTCAAGCGACTGGAAGCCGAAGGCCCAGGAGAGTAGATAGGCCAAGTCGGATTAGGTTAAACGATTGCCGAAACCTTAACTGATTCGGTTGAGATATGTAAACCCTAGGGGGGTGAGTCTATATGAACCTCCCTAGAGGGCGTGTAGAGGAGACGTTCCATCATCCACCCAAGCGACTCGCCGCCTAGCCGCCGAGCTCGCCCCATTATACCTCTATCATAATACAATCTCGCAGGAGTAGGTCTTTACCCTCCCGGGGCCGAACCTGGGTAAAACCCAGTGTCTCCGCCCTCATCTCGCATCGCAGATGGCTGGCCGCCCTTGACCTATGTTCTACTACTCGCTGCCGCTTGCAGCATCTGCCGTGGTCATTCCCACGACAGTGGCGCCCACCGTGGGTGCTGGCCGGTCTAGCCGGTGTTCTGCGGCGAGATTCAATCTGCCCATCAACGAGTCGGTCGCCACCGGCCGCATGATAGCGATCGGCGAGATGCTCCAAATCTTGCCGAGAAGCTACGTCCCGGCGGCGCGACCCGTCACACATAGCATGATCTTGCCAGTCGGCATGATCAGCCTCTTAGTCGGCCTCATCGACGTCATCGTCTCGGAGGACTCGGCTCGCATCCGCGAGTCGCCACCACGCGACCGGCTCTCTGAGATCTAGGTCCGCACGATCCACCGCCTCGCCTCCGAGTACAACTCGGCCCACAGCGATGTGGCCGAAACCACCGCAGCCACGAAAGACGCGTCCCTCAATGACGACGCTAATTCGGCGACCCCGGTGTCACTCGCCGGATCCATCATCGCGGCTTCGCCCGCGGGCTCCATCACCCAGGTCTCCAACGCAGGAGACTTCGAGGATCCCTCCATCCTTGGGATCTTCGACTATGACTCCGGGTCGGAGAACTCCGCCGATCTCCTCGACGGGACCGGTCGCCATGCCGCGACCTACATGGCGATTGGCACCGACCCACCGGAGGATCCCTTCTCCATCCAATCCCTTCTCCACCCCGATCCCTCCCAACGCAACGGAAACGGAGGTCGAGGAACTCCGCCTGAAGCTGGCGGAAGCAGTCCGCAAACAGCAAGCCGAGCGCGAAAAATTTCGCCTCGAGCAGGTGACGGCGCAGGAGCTGTCGCGCTACCACCAGCAACGAATCAGGTCGCGCCTGAACCCCACCTTCCAGGGGCGCGCCCTGAACTTCGACGACGAGAACGACCCGGCCCGCGTGGCCGAGCGTGCAATCTGCGAGAATGCGCCACCAGGAGGAAGCACCCGGCCCCCACCAGGGTCGACGGAGAAAGGCGCCCCACCTCCACCCAACCGCGCACCCCCCAGGGACCAGCCGTGGATCGTGGTCTCCTCACGGGAGCGAGACGCGAACGGCCTACCACTGTTCTTCACCCCGATGGACAACCTCGTGGCGGGCCGAGCAGCGGCCGATAACATCATGGCCACCGGCGACGGCGCCCTACATATCCAGTACGTCAAGGCCTTGCTCGCAAAGTCGGTCGAGCAACAAAATGCAGGCGTCGACTCACAGGGTCGGATGTACTCGCGTTCATCGCATAGCAGAGCGGCCTCAAGCGGTCACCCATTAGCGGCAAACACCCTCAATTGCCCGCCACCCGAACCACTGCAGCTCCAACACCGACCCGCGAATGCGGCACTCTCCACCAATGACCCCAGGCCGGCAACCAACTTCGTCGCCGCCAACGGTCAGCCTGTCGATGCCCGCACCCACATCATCAACAACCAGAGCTGGCGCGCATGCCAGCCCGACGACCTGTGACACACCCTAACCAATCGCCGCGACGGCGAGCCGATGGGGTCGCTAAGCCGACTCGGGCCCCGATGCTTCGGTCCGATGATCCGAGGCGAAAAATACCCGGCAAACTTCAAAGCGCCGAAGGAAATAGAGAAGTATGACCCTTCGTACGACCCCTCCGTGTGGCTGGACACCTACCTCATGGCGATGGGGATCGCTGGCCACACCGACCTGCTGGCCGCCCGCTACCTCCCCCTGATGATGGAGGGAGCGTGCAGGTAGTGGATCAACACTCTCCCCCCGGATAACATCGACTCCTGGGAAGAAATGTGCGATGCCTTCGTCAGGCACTTCGAGGGTTCCTACACCCACGCCACCACCATCGAGGACCTGGAACGATGCGTCCAGGGACCCCGCGATTCGACCCGCAGCTGGGTCCAACGGTGGCAAGAACTATGGTACAACGCGGTCGGCATCCACCCGGACACCGCGATCCACTGCTTCAAGACCTCGTGCCACTACGAGCCCTTGGTCGCCAAGCTCAAACGAGCATACCGCACACTCGACAACATACCGGACCTCCTTGAGATCGCCAAAAGATACGCGGAGGAAGACCCAAACCAGGAAACCGATGACGAGTCGGGAGGTCAACGCCGCACGAACGGCAATGACAACGGACGACGGTCCGACCTACGCTACAGCAACACTCGCCTCACCGGCAAGCGCAGCGCGAGCCCAAGAGCTTCCGCCGCGACGGAGGGCAACACCCCAACGGCGGCAACTACAAGGCGAAACCAAGGTTCGACCCAGCGGCCCTCCTTAACCAACCTTGTGCGTTTCACAGCAGGGAAGGGAAGCCCGCCACGCACACGACCGCCGACTGCCACTCTCTCAAGGAGATCGAGAAGGCACGGCGAGCGCGGGAGGACCCCGACAACAACCCACCAAATGGCGGAAAATTTGGCAGCGTGGCCGGCTCGCTCCACACCTTCATAGGCTTCAACACGAAGCGCGAGAAGAAGGTCATCGCCCGCGCCGTCGCCGTCAATGCGGTGGCCCAGGTGGACGTTCCCCAGTTCCTCAACTGGTCGGAGCAACCCATCACCTAGAGCCGCCAGGACCACTCGCCACGCATCGAGTACCCAGGCCGAGTCGCCCTGGTGGTCAAGCCCAAGGTGGGAGACTATTGGCTCCCCAAGACATTGATGGACGGCGGCAGCTCCATCAACTTCCTGTACCTGGACACCTTCAGGCGACTGCGGCTCCCGCAGTCGATGGTCGAGACGACCTACACCATGTTCCACGGCATCGTCCTCGGTCGGAAGGCGTACCCGATCGGCAAGGTCACGCTGCCAGTCACCTTCGGCACACCAGCAAACTTCCGCACCGAGCGGATTGTCTTCGAGCTGGTGCCCTTCGACAGCCCCTACCATTGCGTCCTGGGGCGCCAGGCGTTCACCAAGTTCATGGAGGCGCCCCACTACGTGTACAACGCGATGAAGCTCCCCGGGCCGCGTGGCGTCATCACCATACACGGCGACCCCGACATGGCCGCCGAGTCCGAGGCCAAAGGATCCGAACTCGTCGACGCCGTCATCGCGGCTGAGGCCAACCACGCCGACGAGCTCGCCAAGTACACGAGCGGGGTCAACAACGATGACCCCACTATACTCAAGAAGCCCAACTCGGAAGGCGGCAACACCTCAGCCTTTGAGGCAACGACGCACACCCGCACCGTCGAGCTGGTCCCAGGCGACTCCAGCCAAACGGTGACGATCGGGACGGGCATGAGCCTAGCATAGGAAGGCGCGCTCATCGAGTTCCTCCGTGAGAACAGGGACATCTTTGCATGGAAGCCCTCTGACATGCCTGGTGTCCCTAGGGAACTTGCTGAGCACAAACTCAACGCCGACCCCAAAGTGCGACCTGTCAAGCAGTCGTTGCGGCCCTTCAATGAAGAGCGCCGCCGATCCATCGCCGACGAGGTGCAGCGTCTACTCGCTGCAGGCTTCATCCGACCAATCAAATACTCCAAGTGGCTGGCAAACCCAGTCCTGGTCGAGAAGAAAAATGGGACTTGGAGGATGTGTATCGACTACACAAACTTAAACAGTGCCTACCCGAAGGAGCAATTCGTCCTCCCGCGGATCGACCAAATAATCGATTCCACCGCGGGCTCGGAGTCGCTGTGTTTCCTTGACGCCTACTCTGGGTACAACCAAATCAAAATGGCTGTCGAGGACGAGGAAAAGACGGTGTTCATCACGCCATTCGGAGCCTTCTGCTACACCGCCATGACCTTCGGCCTCAAGAACGCCGGGGCGACCTACCAGCGGTGCATGCAGGAATGCCTTGTGAGCCAAATTGGCCGCAATATCCACGTCTACATCGACGACGTGGTAGTGAAGTCCGCTCGCCAGAGCGACCTACTCGCCGACCTGGCGGAAACATTCGCCAACCTGGCGAAAACATTCGCCAACCTGCGGAAATACAAGATAAAGCTAAACCCAGGCAAATGCACCTTCGGTGCACCAGCAGGGCAACTACTGGGCTACGTCGTCTCCAAGCACGGGATCGAGGCGAACCCCACCAAGATCGACACGATTGCTAGACTCGGCAAACCCGAGTGCCTGCGCGACGTCCAGAAGCTGGTCGGGCGAGTCGTGGCTCTCAGTCGCTTCATCCCCCGATTGGGCGAAAAGGCGATGCCCCTATACCGCCTGATGCGCAAGAACCCCACCTTCCAGTGGGACAAGGAGGCGGATGACGCGCTCCGCGACCTCTAGAAGGTTCTACTCGCAGCACCGCTACTCGCCCCCCCACCCGTCGACAAAGAACCCATGCTGGTCTACGTCGCGGCTTCCGAGCGCGTCGTCAGCGCCGTCATGGTCGTCGACGGCCATAGGAAGGAAAGGAGCGCCCGGTACAGCGACCGGTGTACTATATCAGCGAGGTCCTCACCGAGTTGCGACAACGATACCCGCAATACCAGAAACTGGTATACGCGGTCTTCAGAGCACAGCGGCTACTGCCGCACTACTTCCAGGAGCACCCGATCACGGTCGTCTCCTCAGCACCGTTGCAGGACATCATCTGCAACCGTGAGGCGACCGGGCGAGTCGCCAAGTGGGCCGTCGAAATCGGCGTCCACAACATCAAATATGATCCACGCAAAGCGATCAAGTCGCAGGCCCTCGCGGACTTCATCGCCGACTGGGAAGAAGCCCAGCAGCCGGAAAAGCTGTCGTACCTCGACTATTGGAACCTGCACTTCGACGGCTCCAAGAATGCAGACGGCGCAGGAGCAGGGATCATGCTGACTTCCCCGAAGGGCGACAAGCTCATCTACGTCCTCTGCCTCGACTTCACCCCCTGCACCATTACCATGGCCGAGTACGAGGCACTACTCCATGGCATGCGAGCCGCCAAGGAGATGAACGTCAACCGCCTACGCTGCTACGGAGACTCCGAACTCGTCGCTGGGCAGGTCGCTGGTACCTGCGACGCCGTCTCCCCCACCATGGCAGAAGAATGAGGAGGCCGACGCACTCTCTCGTATCGGCTCGGCTCGACTCGCACCACCCGCCAGCGTCTTCCTCGACACCATCACCAAGCCTTCCGTCTCTCCCCCAAGGGAGATCGACATCGGAGTCCCGCTGCAACCAGAGGCAGCCCTGGTCGCACTCATCGCCGAGCCAGAAGACTGGACTACGCCGTACATCGCCTACCTGGAGGGAGGCACCTTGCCGGCAGACGAAACAGACGCCCGGATGATAGCACGCCGCTGCAAATCCTTCGTCATCATCGACGGCGAGCTCCACAAGCGCAGCGTGACCGGCGTGTTCCAACGCTGCGTCCAACCCGTCGAAGGACGCAAAATCCTCCACGACGTCCATTCCGGCGACTGCGGCCACCACGCCGGCGCCTGCTCTCTGGTCGCAAAGGCTATGCGGCACGGCTTCTACTGGCCCGCCGCACATGCAGACGCTGTCGACATTGTCCAGCGGTGCGCCGGGTGCCAGAAGTATGCCAACCAGACACACATGCCGAGCTCAGCGCTCAAGACAATCCCCATCACCTGGCCGTTCGCCGTGTGGGGTATGGACATGGTAGGCCCTTTCAAAAAGGCCCCCTCCGGCTTCACCCACCTCCTGGTCGCGGTCGACAAATTCACAAAGTGGGTGGAGGCCAAGCCAGTCCGGAAATGCGACGGGAAGACCGCCACCAAGTTCCTACGCGAGCTCATATATCGCTACGGGTTCCCAAACAGCATCATCATGGACAATGGCACCAACTTCGCCAAAGGAGCCATGGCCGAGTTCTAAGAGGAACATCACATCCGACTCGACCTTGCCTCAGTCGCCCACTCGGAGTCCAACGGCCAGGCGGAACGTCCCAACCAGAGCATCCTCCACGGCCTGAAGCCATGGCTCCAAGTACCACTCGAGCGCACCGCCGGGTGCTGGGTCGAGGAGTTAACCTCCATCATCTAGGGTATCCGCACCTCGGTCAACAGGTCGACAGGGTTCACCCCCTTCTTCATGGTGTATGGCGCCGAGGCAGTCATGCCCACCGACCTAGAGCACGACTCGCCAAGGGTCGTCCACTACCCTGAGGCTGCGAACGAACTCGAACGCCAGGATGGAGTCGATCAACTCGACGAGGCACGTGACCTAGCTCGCTCCCGCACTGCCATCTACCAGCAAGGACTCCGTCGCTACCATAGCCGGCGGGTGAGGACTCGCACCTTCCAGGAAGGCGACCTGGTGCTACGCCTCATCCAGGACAAGAAGGGCATGCACAAGCTCTCCTCCCCCCCCCCGTGGGAGGGACCATTCGCCATCGGGCGAGTACTCGGCAACGATGCCTACTACCTCACCGACGTCCGCAGAGATGGGAAACTCGACGTCAAGCGACCGTGGAATGTAAACCTCCTACGGAAGTTCTACTCCTAGAACTCCATACATATACCCTCCACTAGCTATGAATTAAAATATATTGGTTACCGCAAATTGCGTCTACTCTCCGTGTCTTGTGCCACTCGCACTCGTAATAACAACGTCAAGCTAACTGCAGAAGTCAACCTCTGGTATAGCGACCGGCACGGCCAAGTAGTGCATTACGAGGGCACTGGGTTACCCCAGGACTCGAAACGTCCACAAAAAACGCCTACCCGGAGCCCCATTGGAGTCGCCTAGCTCGACTGGCTTAACGAGCCAAGACAACTGCCTTCGCTCCTCACAGTGACCGTGATCCTCCGCATCCTCGACACAGCGCCTCGAACAGCCAAGTACCACGCTCGGGTACTGACGACCAGTTAAGAACGAGCGACTAGGGAAAAACGCCAAGTACGAGAGCGTGCCCAGGACTCGCCACGCGACTGGCCCGACGGGCCAGTCAGGAGTGATGCGCTCACTCTAACGTGCCCAGTCCTCACCCACCCTAGAGCCACGACTAGAACCACCAAGTACCACGCTCGGGGACTCGGCCACCCGACCTCGTTCGTGCAAGGGAAAACGGTCAATTAAAGAGAACTCATGGGATTCGCCCTGCGACTGGCTTTCCAAGCTCGGGCGAGTCGACCTCAATAACAAAACAACTGACAAAACGTTCAAAACCACAAACACATAACAAACGAGGTAAACCCCATATAAAGGGCGGAAGCGCTCGGGGACTCGTCCAATCACCAATCAAAATTGCAAGACAAAATAACGCGAAATTCCATTACAGCATAACAAAGTTGTTACAAAATACAAGTTAATCCCAATGGCCAAATTACTACTAACGCCCCAAGGCACAATGTTTCTATTCCGTAGGCTTCGACGTCGATTCGCCTCCACCCTTGCGGTTGCGAATGAAGGGAGTGTATGGGTTCGACGGGTATGTCATCAACACACCTGCCATCGTCGCACGGAAGGGCTGCTCAACCTTGAAGTCCCGGTGCGGTGGCTCGGGATTGTTGGGCGCGACAGTCGTTTCCTGATAAGGGAGAAGGTCGCCCATCGCCCAGACGCGATCGGAGTATACCGCGTCCCGGTCTGTCAACTTCAGCACCTCGACAATCTCCACCGAGCCCGTCGACAAGGGGTAGCCACTCGTCACGTCGTCAAGGTCGAAGTCCTCCGGGAAGTGGGCAAGCCCAAGGCTAAGCGCCGTTGCCGACCCACGGCGGAACGCCGACCGCGTCATGAACTCGACGACTGACGGCGCCTTCTCCAGATACCGCCAAACTTCGACGAGGTCGCTGGGAATCACTTCTGTGGGTGACATCTCTTGAAGATAAGCTCGAATGCAAGCCACAGACAACGTGGCCGAGTCGACCAGAGTGGCCACGCACTGCCGCGCGTCATACGTTTGCGCCTCCTCCGAGCTGTCGATAATCCGACCTGCGAACAGGGGCCGGCAGTAAATACAGCGACGATTCCATAACAGAGCTACTACAGGCAGAGTCAGGAAAGCTTACCAATCAAAGGACGGCAGAGACCCGTGATGAAGCTTTGAAGAGAGGATAAGTCATCTTGTAGCCCAGCAACGAGGGCGTCAGAGACCTTCCGCTCTTCAGCAGCAGCCGTAACAGCAGCTTTGGCTCGCCCATCCGCTGAACTCGCCTCCGCCTTTGCTTCCTTCAGCTCGCGCTCAAGATCAGCGATCCGCTGCTCAGCCGTACTCAAGGCAGACTGAGCCGCCGACAGTTCACTCGCCGGGACAAGGCCCTGGCGGACCTCCTCTGCCTTGGCAGCGATTGCCTGGAGTCCCTTGTTATTCTCTTGGACGTCAACAAGCTCCTTCTTCGCGCGACACTTCGCAGAAAGCCGGTCGGCTGATTCACGCTGCAAGCCCTGTGCACAAGTCGAACAGTTAAACAAACAACGGAATCTTAAGTGCCCATTCGCTGAGATTCAGCAACTGGACACTCGGGGACTGGAGATCAAAAAACCTAAGTGCCCACCCGCTGAAATTCAGCGACTGGACACTCGGGGACTGGAGATCAAAAAACCTAAGTGCCCACCCGCTGAAATTCAGCGACTGGACACTCGGGGACTGGGTGTTACAAAAAAACACAAACAACAAAAAGAATCTGACCACTGAAATTCAGTGGCCCGATCCTCGGGGACTTTACATACCTGTATGGCTGCGCCTAGCATGCCATGGAGCTGCAGCGCGTCCATAGATGCGAGAAGAGCCGGAGTGTGCCCGCGACGCTGTTCGACCTCCATTTCGGCGACCCCAGGTGCGTGGCTCGATGGCGTTGTACCACTCGATGGAGCCGCTTTGGCCATGAAGCGGGGGAAGGTCGCGGTGGATGCTCCAGCACCAAGAGAAGCATCCTCCTTGGTCTTCACGGCTGCCTCCGTCGTAGTCAGAGGACCACTCGGAGCAACCGTTGTGTCGTCAGACACCGTGACAACATCATCGCCCTTGGCCTTCTTGGCACTGTCTGCGGGGGCAGCGACCTCATCAGCTTTCCTCTTCCGCGAGGGGTCCTCCTCGGCGAAGACTGGTGGCACCTTGGCCACGGACGGGTGGCCTATCTTTTTAACTCCAGTCTTGCGAGTTGATTATATGAGCAAAATGGTCCGATTACAACAAAAGGCAAAGCAACTGAACAAAAATTACTTGGCGACTGGTATGAACCGCAGCCCCGTGCGGATGCTGGCCGGCTTCTCCAGGTCGGGGCCCAGTTTCCGACTGAGGCCCATCTCCAAAACATCATGTGCCCAAGACACGGAAGGCCTCTTCGACGACGAGGCCGCGATAGGAGCCTCCGAAATGACTTCGGCAGGAGCTCTCCTGGGAGGCGAAGCCGCTGCGGCTGAAGCAACCCCCAACCTAGAGACTAGGGCGAATAGGGGGGGAAGCGAGGCCAGAGGTACCTCACTCAGGGCGGCAGTGGCATCCGGTGCTGCTGTCGTCTGCGGCGCTTCATCCTTGGCCAAGCTGGTGGCGTCGGAACTACTCGCCGAGCGAGGCGGAGATGCCTGTTTTGCCGGCTTCGTCTTCCTCTTTGGAGGGGCCTTCAATTCCTTCTTCTTCTTTTTCAATGGTGTAGCCTCACGACGTCAGGTGTGATAGGGAAGCTCGTCGTCGTCATTGTCATGACGTTCGAGGCTTCTACTCGCCTCGAACTCGCGCTGATGTTGCCCGCGAGTTTTGCGGACCATCGGGGCGGCGTTTTCCCTGGGCTCGTCATCGTTGTCGTCGTCATCACTCGCGTTGATCCCGACCCCGCCCTTGGAAGGAGGTGACTCGTCCCCGTCCTGGACGGACGAGCTCGAGTTCTCGTCGTCCGCGGGTCGGAGCCACCCTTCCACTACCTGGAATAGCTGCAGCAGGCACGAGACAATATCAGTATAACCGTGACAGCATCAACTGCGACTGCGAATGATAGTGAAAATAGCGACTTACCGTCGGAGCTGGATGCTTCGCGGTGTAGGGGCGACCCCAGCCTTCGTGTCCAGGTATGTCGCCTGGGTGATCTTCTTCAGCGCCAGGGTATAGTCTTCGAGTTTCCACTCGGCGAGGCAGGATTTCGTCGAGTCCTCCCTGCCCGTGTACTCGTACATGTAATGGTCACGGCGGGCCAGGGGAACAAGTCGCCGCCCGAGCCAACAGTTGTACAAGTTGATGGTTTGAAGACCCTTCTTCTTCAGGCCGCGGATGGTTTGAAGCATCTCGTCTATGACCATCCGCTGGTCTACTGGGAGCTTGCCCACTTGGAGTCGGTGCGGTTCGGGTCGGTCGGTGGAGTATCTTGGGATCGCCACCTCGCCGTCTGGAGTCGCCTCGGTGACGTAAAACCAGGACTTCTTCCACTCGCTCGCCGCCTTGGCAGGTAGCATCAGGTCGAAGAAGGAGGCCTTCGACTTCAACTGAAACGTCAGGCCACCCGCAGCAAGCATCGGGCCGCCTGATTCATCTCGACTGATCCTCCCGTGGAACAGATCTTGCCATAGGGGGAAGTAGGGCCTGCAGCCCATGTAGCACTTGCAGAATGCCACGAAAATGGCAAGATGCTCGATGTTGTGCGGGCCCAGGTCTGACGGCTGGATCCCGTAGAAGGCGCAGAAGCGCCGGAAGAAGAGAGATGTGGGAAACCCCAGCCCCCTCTCAAGGTGGCTGGTGAAGCAAATAAATTCTCCCTCGCGCGGGTCCGGAGTCACCTCTCCGGCCGCGGGGATGCGCCACCTGCCGGCGCGCAGGATCCCGACTTCCTCGAAGGATGCCAGTAGCGCTCTGGTGCACTTGGACCTGCCCCATGGTTCGGTGGAGGGGGCCATTGGCAGAAAGATTCGCGGAGGTCGAAGGTTTTCGGATCGATTGGATCGCGGGGCGGAGGAAGACGGAGATGGGCGAAAGTGGAGGAAATGACAGAGGAGTGGTTCACCGATCGCCTGCCATTTCCCTTATATAGTGGTTGCTACCCGCCAATTTCGGGAGCCGTTACTATGCGGTGATTACGCCAAAGTTACCGTTGGATTACCCCAACGGCTAGTTTTGACTGCATCTGACGGTCCAACTTCGTCCATTCGACTCGCCGACCCGATCACTACAATAGTGACTGAACATTTCGCCGACTCGTTCGCCGAGCTGCGACCCGATTGACCACTATCATTGCGACTAGAATAATTGGTTTTTTCCTTTATTCAGGAGTCCGCCGCCGATTCTACTGGGCGTCCGCATTGGACCCGTATACTCCGACTGCCAACGAACACCTGCGACCAATCAACGACGGCCTCGGGGACTACTGATGGGGATATGCCTACCGGGGTATACCCAGCAGGACGTTTCTGACCGGCCCAGGAACTGGCGAGTGGGCCTGCAGGACGGCGACTGGATCAAGGCCTGGCGTAGATTCAAGCGACTGGAAGCCGAAGGCCCAGGAGAATAGATAGGCCCAGTCGGATTAGGTTAAACGATTGCTGAAACCTTAACTGATTCGGTTGAGATATGTAAACCCTAGGGGGTGAGTCTATATAAACCTCCCTAGAGGGCGTATAGAGGAGACGTTCCATCATCCACCCAAGCGACTCGACGCCTAGCCGTCGAGCTCGCCCCATTGTACCTCCATCATAATACAATCTAGCAGGAGTAGGTATTTACCCTCCGGGGGGCCGAACCTGGGTAAAACCCTGTGTCTCTGCCATCATCTCGCACCACAGATGGCTGGCCGCCCTTTCCCTATGTTCTACTACTCGCTGCCGATTGCAGGATCTTCCGATTCCCACGACACGAGTGACCTGCGCAAGTTGTGTGAGGCGGGATTGATCCCACAGGACAAGGATGCAACGATGCTTCTAGGCGATGAGGTAATTACCCATCCACCCGCAGGGTTTCAGGTGATTTTTGTCGCCTTCGTTCTTCGCGGCCTCTTTTTACCAGTCCAAAATTTTCTTCGTGCACTTCTATTTTTCTATGGCATCCAGCTCCATCATATTTCTCCCAACTCTCTTCTCCACATCGCTTGTTTTATTACCTTTTGCGAGTGCTGGGTCGGTATCGAGCCACACTTTGGCCTCTTCCGGAAGCTCTATTCCATGAAGAGGCAGTCTGGCACCGGCGGGGTCTGCCCGCTTGGCGACGGCGTCATTTCCATCCGATCTACTATTCTCTTCTTTTCTTTTTCTATGTCTGAGTCCATCCAATACTGGCGGAAGAAGTGGTTTTATATCAGCGACTCCATAGTGGACGGGAAAGACTTTGGCCTTGCTCCCTTTGACTCCTCCCAGGAGATTGTCCCGAAGCGTTCCTAGAAGAACCACATCTTGGAGGGCGAGGTGGCGGAGGTGGAGGAGCTCTACCGTCGGGTGGAGGCGCTCCAGGTGGAGCCTGGGGAGGAGGTCAACGATGTGGATATTATCCGCACCTTCCTCAAACGTCGGGTGCAGCCGCTCCAACCGAGGGCGCATCCGATGTTTCTTTACACTGGCCGCAATGACCCGACGAGGGTCTCAGCCGAGGAGTTGTACCGCGGCGACCTTGATGGAGTTCTTCGGCCGCTGCAAAAGTACAAGTCCGAGGAGGACCTTCCGGGGAAGTCGTTGACGCCCCCCTTTAGTGCCACAAAACCCGTTCCGCGGGTGTAGATTTGCGACATGCGCGTTGCGCCTTTTTCGAGTGCTTTTCCTTATGATTGCTTGTACTAATCTTTGATGTCTTCTTTTTGCAGGAGTTCAAGGAGGCTGGCATGGTGCCCCCGCTGCCCGAAAAGTTTCCGGTTGCACCGGGGAACAAGGTTGTGGACTCCTAGTCCGAACTTCCGCTGGTGCAGTCGCCCACTCATGAAGCCCCCGAGGCGAGCGAGGAGCGAAACGGACCCGAAAGCGGGTACGGAGGTCGAGCGAGTCTTTGGATGCCTCGACTCCGCCAACGCCTAGGTACCCATCCTTCCTCCTGCGCCACGGCGAGGATGATGATGCTTCCTCCACACCGTTCCCGGCTGTGCCCCTGCGGTTAGTGGCGCCGCAGCCGCCGGCTAAGAAGAAGAAGAAGAAGGAGAAGGGGCCGCCCGTCTTCAACTTGAGCGACATTGATTCGTAAGTAGTTTTCGGATGCTTTCATTTTGTACTTTGTGTGTGCACTTTTTCTTCGTGCTTTGATTAATATTGTCCTTGCAGCCACTCCTCGAAGAGCTCTCTTAGTGAGGGCGCTCAGGAGACCGTAGGGGAGTCAAAGCCGACGGCCCCTCCTTCTCAGACGGTGTCCAACTCTGGGGGAGATGCTCCGAACCCCTCCCCGCAGGTGGCTCGAGTAATCGTCACTCAGAAGACTGCACCTGGACCTTCGGAGTCCCCGTCTGAGCATGTAAGTTATTTTCCTCTTGTCCTGGGGGAATCCCCCGAGCCTGTTTCGAGTCGTGTTATTTGATGCGTTGATTTTTTTGGGGCGCAGCCCCCGAGCCCTTTTTATGATGCTTCTTTTATTATTTTGTTGCCTTCTCGCAGCCTTTTGTGCGTAGCGCAAATCTTATCGTCCAGCAGCATCTGGCGTTGGAGGCCAGCATGCAGCAGTTTCGAGGACTTGTCTTGCTTGTTCTTGTCTTTTTTGTCTGTTGCATGAATGTAGCTTATGTTTCTCATGTGTTCTCTTGAAGCTTTGTAGATGAAAATAATGCGGCCCTTCACCGGCTGGACGCTCGTCAAAAGAGCCTCGGTCGTGCGGAGAAACAGGCTGCAGATGCTGTGGAAGCGAAGGAGCGCCTACAGCAGGAGTTGGCAGATGTTGCCGAGTCCAAGGAGCGCCTGCGGCGGGAGGCTTCAGTTGCGAAGAGCAACTCGCAACTGTTGCGGCCGCGCGCGAGAAGGATATGGCCGAGAAGCTGATGGCTGAAGCCAAGGCCTTCTCCGGTAAGTGTCTTGCATTCGAATTGGTTTTTTGGTTTTTTGACTACTCTTTCTTCATGTCCTTATTCGAATCCTGCATGTTCTTCTTTTGCACTAGATGTTTCGGGCATTGCATTTGATCACAATGTCTTGGAGAACGGGAGCGCTCTGGAAGATGCCACTGCAGCGGTCGAAGATGCTGCAGCACTGCTGCTGGCTCCCTTGCTAAGGCCAAGGAGGTCCTCCATCGTTTCTACAAGGAGATCGTTCCCAAGGGCGCTGCCCTTGAGGACGTTGATTCTCTAGCGGATGTGCTGTCAGAGGGTGCTCATGCGGCCTACAAGAGCAAGCAGAAGGGCATCGGCGCCTCCATGTGTCTGGCCATGGCTATGGCATCGGGAGCGGAGCTGGATCTTCCGCACATCACCTCCCAGATGCCTACAACTCCAGACGGCTCTAAGGTAGCCTTTGCTCTCTTCGCCTCTCGCTGTAAGCGGTATGGTCCAAAGTTTATCGATCTGCTGGCGGACTATGCGGCGAAGCAGCAGGGAGAATCCAGGAGCAGGCACTCTGGCTCCAAGGCTACCCCGGATGCGGGCGCCTAAATCTGTTGTAGCTAGGATAGCTTTTCTTCTTCTTTTGCTATAATATTTTGCTGAACAATTTCCTAGTGCCACACAGTGGCTTTTTGATGTATATATAAATGATGCTTCGAGTTATTGCCAAAGAAGTGTGTTGTTCATATTTTTACTTGCTTGCCTTTAGGGACCTTCGGGTGATGCTCCTGTGGATACTTCGACTGTCCCTCAACCGCGACCATCCTTGGATGATGGGTCGCAGGTTGTTTTTCTTCGTGACCGTGTCCGTAGCCTAGAGAAGGAGATCCTTGGCGTTCGAGGCCATGCAGACGTGTGGAAGTCGAAGGCTGAGCGATCTACCGCCAGGGAGGAGTATCTGATGGGGGAGCTGTGGCAGTTGAGCGACCAGCTACAATGTGAGTTTTCTTGAGTTGTTGCTCGTCTTCGGATGCGCCTTCTTTGCGTGTCGCCTTACTCTGGATTATCTGCAGGTGTCAATCTTGTCCCGAGGGAGGAGAAATAGTGTGTTGCAGTTCGGATCAACTGTCTTACCCAACAAGACTTGGAAGCTGGCGGTTTCTTCTGGATGGACCGTGACCGGGCCACCGTCCTTGCAACGGTGCAGGATCGTGTGCATCAAGTGTCACGGGTGATGAAGCAAGCGAAAACGTCCCTGGCGTCGATTCTGTATGTCATGTTCCCCCTTGATGAGGCACCTTCAACTCTTTGGGGTTTGCTAGCGAAGTTTCGAGACATGGGTCACATGAGGGAGTTTGTGCGGCACCAGCTGGTTGCAGGGGTGAAGGCTACCCTTTTGCTTGTTCGGCTGCATCGCCCTAATGTTGACCTTGCGATGGTGGCGACTGGGCCGCCTCTCCGACCAGATGGTAGCTTCTGGGATATGCGCCCGCACTATGCGGCTGTTAGGCAGTATGCCAAAGAGACCGTGGATCTCTTTGAGCATCGGGCGCGCGTCATCCTTCAGAATAGGTAGACCCTGTAAAATGATAGATGTAAAAATTGTATATATTTCGAGTGGGCTTATTATTCCCTTTGTTGTAAAGATTATTTGTGTTAGCACATGGTGCTTTTGTTGTATGCATGTCCTTTTCGTTAGCCTGACGCGGTCAGCTACTCAGGTTTTCATGTGTTATTCCCAGTCGACGAAGTCGTGAGGTGAGGCGGAGCCCCTGAGTGTGTTGTAACAGAAAGTAAATGCAAGGTAAAAGAGATTTTCGGACTAGGGACTTAGATTTCATTCATATCGTAACGAGGAGGTACATTGTTTATCTGAGTAGCCTTGGCTGAATAGCCTTATTGAGAGTAAAGAGGTAACTAGGGGTAGAAGCGTCGCAGTTGTGCGACGTTCCATGGGTTGGAGTATGCGACTCCTGACTTGACGTCCTTTAGGCGGTAGGCGCCACCTGGAATGACTTCGGTGACGATGCATGGTTCTTCCCAAGGAGACTCGAGCTTCTTCAGTCGCTCTTGTTTGAGTCGCAGGACGAGGTATCCTTCAACAAAGGACCTTGGGCGCAGCCGGTGGCTGTGGTAGTTGTGGAGGCTCTGCTGGTAGACCGCTGAGCGAGCCGCGGCGATGTTGCGTGCTTCGTCGAGTGTGTCGACGACGTCTTCGAGTGCGGCCGATGATTCGGCTTCGCTATAGGAGATGACCCGTGGGGCCTTATGGCGCACTTATGTAGGTAATACAGCTTCGGCTCCGTGCACCATGAAGAATGGCGTGTAGCCAGTTGAGCTGTTTGGAATTGTACGCAGGCTCCAGAGGACGGAGGGTAGCTCTTCTGTCCAGGCTCCTGCGAGTCATTCGAGTGGGCTGACTAGGCGTTTCTTGATGCCACCGCCTACGAGACCATTGGCTTTTTCGACCTACCCGATGGTCTGCGGGTGCGCCACGGAGGCGTATGATATGTTGATGCCAAGGCCTTCGCAGAAGTCCTGGAATTCTTTGGAGATGAAGTTCGACCCATTGTCCGTGATGATGATGTGTGGCACGCCGAACCTATAGACTATGGACTCGAAGAACTTGACGGTTGTTTTTCCCTTCTGGTTGGTGACATGCATGGCCTCTATCCACTTGGTGAACTTGTCGACTGCTACCAGGAGGTAGACGTGGCCTCCTTTCGAAGATTTGGGCAGTTTGCCGATCATGTCGAGGCCCCATTGGGCGAAGGGCCAGGCCAAGGGTATGGGCCTAAGCTCCTCTCCTGGTGCGTGTGGCTTGTCCGCAAACCTTTGGCAGTCGTTGCACCTCTGGACGATGTCCTTGGCATCATTCATGACCGTTGGCCAGTAGAATCCAGCTCGTAAAGCTTTGGCTACAACGGCGCGGTTGCCCGCATGATGGCCGCAGATGCCCTCGTGGATGTCTTGGAGGATGGTTTTGTCATCACCACTGGTGACGCACCAGTGGAGTACACCTGAAATGTTGCGCTTGTATAGCTCGCCATTGATGATGGTGAAGGCCTTGGACCGGCAAGATATGCGTCGGGCATCTGTCGGGTCATCAGGCAGTTCTCTGTTTATCAGGTACCAAAGGTACGACTGCGTCCATGTTTCTTAGATTGCCATGACCTGCACCAGGCTGACCAACTCAACCTTCGTGTTGAGCTTTTTGGGTCCTTCCTATCCTTCGGGTGGTGCAGCCCCCAAGTGCTCTGCTTCTTCGGATGATCCCTTGGGGAATTTCCTTTTGATAGAGGGTACGCAGATTTGTTCGAGGAACACACCTAGTGGCACCCGTGCGCAGGTGGAGCCAATGTTGGCGAGTATATCGGCCACCTCGTTGCTTTCCCTTCCAACATGGTGAAGCTCGCAGCCGTCAAAGTCTTATTCGAGTGAGTTATAGAGCACGCAGTACACGATCATTTTGGTGGTGTGGGCATCGCACTCATGCATCGTCTGTTGGACGACGAGGTTCGAGTCGCCATAGATGACTAGGCTCGTTGCGCCAAGATCGTTGCCATCCTCGTGCCATGGATGAGGGCCTCGTATTCGGCCTCATTGTTGGAGGCGCAAAATTTCATTCGAAGGACGTATTTCATCTTATCACATTGCGGGGACGTCAGTATGACACCAGCTCCTGCTCCAGCCTCGCGCTTGGAGCCATCGAAGTGCATTGTCCATGACTGCATCATGTCTGGAGTATCTGGCAGCTGGAGCTCCATCCAGTGAACTAGGAAGTCAGGGAGGACCTGAGATTTGATTGCCTTGCGTCGCTCGTAGACTAATTCTAAAGGGGAGAGCTCGATACCCCACAGGGCTACGTGTCCCGTAGCTTCGGGGTTGTTCAGGATGTTGGAGAGTGGTGCCTCATTGACGACCATTATCTGATGCTCCTGGAAGTAGTGGCTCAGCCGACGAGCCGTCATGAACATGCCGTAGGCGAGCTTCTGGTAGTGAGGGTACCTCTGTTTTGTTGGCGTCAGTACCTCGCTGAGGTAGTAAATTGGGCATTGGACCCCATGGGTCTTGCCTTCTTCGGGTCGTTTGACCACGAGTATAGTGCTTACCACCTGATGCGTGGCTGCTATGTATAGCAAAGAGGCTCACGTTCCTTTGGCGTGACCAGGACAGGCGAGGTGGAGAGCAGTCGCTTTAGATCTTCGAATGCATCATCTTCTTCGGGTGTCCACTCGAATTTGTCTGCTTCACGTAGCAGCTGGTAGAAAGGCAGGGCCTTCTCACCCATGCGGCTGATGAATCTGCTCAGCGCCGCGATGCGCCCAGCTAGCTGCTGGACACCTGTGATGTTCTTTGGCTTCTTTGTGGTTAGTATGGCCCAGATTTTCTTTGGTTTTGCCTCGATCCCTCGTTGGGAGATGAAGTAGCCAAGTAATTGGCCATATGGGACGCCGAAGGCGCACTTTTCTGGATTCAACTTGATCTTGTAGTGATCAAGGTTGTTGAACGTCTTGCGGAGGTCGTCGATCAATGTTTTGGCTTCCTTGGTTTTAATGACTATGTCTTTGACATAGACTTGTATGTTGCGGCCGATCTGGCTTTTCAGGCACGCCTGCATGCACCGCTGGTATGTGGCACCTGCGTTCTTCCGCCCGAAGGGCATGGTGTTGTAGCAGAACACTCCGAACGGCGTGATGAATGTTGTTTTCTCCTGATCTTCGACCTTCAGTCGAATCTGATTGTAGCCTGACTAGGCATCAAGGAAGGAGAGCTTCTTGCATCTGGCGGTCGAATTGATGATCTAATTGATCCGCGGTAGGGGAAAGTGATCCTTGGGGCGATGCTTGTTGAGCGACGTGAATTCCACGCACATCCGTATCCTTTTTAGGGACCAGAATAGTGTTGGCTAGCCATTCGCTCTCCTTGATCTCCCGAATTAAGTCGGCGTCGAGCAATCTGTTGACTTCGACTCCGACGGCTTCTGCTCGTGGCTCGGACAATCGTCGGATGGACAGTTTGACGGGCTTGGCATCCAGGAACACATTGACTGCATGCTCGTCGAATTCTCTGGGAACTCTGGCATGTCCGCAGGACACCAGGCGAAGATTTCCCAGCGCTCATGGAAGAATTTGATGAGCGCGCTTTCCTATGCGAGGCTGAGGTCGTTGGCGATCAGCACCATCTTGGAGGTGTCCGTCGGATGGACCTGCACCTTTTTCGTGTTGACTATGGAGTCGAATGACATGTCGGGTGTGTTTTTCCTGGAGACTGGGGGTGCCCCGTTGTCTGTCACCTCTCGAAGCCTCGTGAGCTCTTCCTGCATACCGAACGACCGGGAGATTCTGTTGAAGTCTCTGTCACAGTGGTCGGATCGGGTGAAGCCTTCGTGGACCGTGATGACGCCCCTAGGCCCTGGCATCTTAAGTAGCAGGTACGCATAGTGGGGTATTGCCAGGAACCTTGCAAATACCACACGGCCGAGGATAGCATGGTATTATGATGGCCAGTCCACCACTTCGAACTCTAGCCGCTCGCATCGGAAATTATCGGGCTTGTAGAAGATGACGTCGAGCCATATCTTTCCCAGGGGTATATTGTAACACTCCAGTTTTAGCTAATTACTATTTAGGGTTTGATTGTGCATTCATTAGCATCATCTTATAAAAATGCATGCAAGAAAGAAATACAGACAAAACCCTAAAACCCACATTCTTCCCTCTCTTTGAAAAGCATTCAAAAGGTTTTGAATATTTTGAAAAGTATCAAAATAGTTGGAACCCAAATTGAATAAAAGGGAACCTCATTTGTTATATATTTTGTAAACCTTCTAGTACTTTTGAAATAATTCAAAACAGATTTGAAATAGTTTTGTAAAAGGAGAAATGAAAACAGAAATTGGAAAAAAGGTTTTCAGATAAAAAAAGAAGGGCAGCAAGCTAACAGGCCGCAACCCATCTTTCCTCTCCCATCTTGCCCTTCTCTCTCTCCTGCACAGAGCAGCGCTCAGCAGCCCAGCTTGGCCCAGCTATAGCCCGTCCACGGCCCAATACCGCTTCGCCTTTCCTCTATCATCTTCCTCGTTGTCGGCAAGCTGCTCGGTGTCGCCGGCGCCGCCGTCGATCCCTGCTGCCTACTCCCCGCCGTCCATTGCTCCCTGGGGAGGATAAGGACCCCGCAGCGTCGCCCTGGCCATCCTCATCCATTTCCCCCTTTCCCCAGACCTCTCTCTTCCTCTCTGCAGAGAGCCCAGAACCCTAGCTCCGACTCATCGCCGCTCTGGCCACCCCCGAGCTCGGCCGAGTATGCCATCAGCACCGCCATGTTCGCCTACCTCGACTCGCCAGAGGAATCGAGCAGGGGCGCTCGGAATCGCCCGCATCGCCTCCGTCTTCCCCGAGCCTGACGCTCGCCGCCGTGGACATTGCCGACGTTATGAACCACCTCCGGCCTCGCCGCCACCCCCGTTAGCATCACGGTGAGCCCGTGGTCCCTGTGGACCATTCCCCCTCCTCCCTCCTGCTCTAGAGTGTGCTTCCACCATTGCTCCGCTGTCCGCCGCCGCAGTAGTAGCGCCGCCGTCGCCCCTGTGTCCAAAACCAGACGGCGCCGCCTCCTTTTGGTTCGGCTGCTCCGCTGGTTCGAACGCAACCCTCTGCGCTAGCCCGCTCGCCCCCTAGCTCCGCCAACCGCCGCCATCTGCAGTGCTCGTCGGCGAGCCCGTGTGGCGCCTGCGTGGGTTGCCAACGTGGCCCATACGCCACCTCGCAGCCGCAGCAGCTAGCTACTGCCTTGGTGAAAAACACCCCAACTGGCCCCCTTGTCCCACTTTGCCTGCATGGAGGCTGAGGTGGCCAGAGGCCCACCTGTCTGTGTCTGTGGCTAGCCCAGCCCCTGTGTAAAAAGTATTTCCAGTTTTATTTTAATTAAGAAAAGGTTTAACAATTTCAGAAACTCTTTTGAATATTGTAAATTCAATAACTTTTAATTTATAATTCATAAAAATATGTTTAATATACCAAAATGTTCAAAAAATGAGAACTATCTATCTATGCTATAATCATGCATTGTTCAACAACTTTTATAACAAGTTTTATTATAAGAACATAGTAACCCCTCTCATATACATCCGGAGTTTTCCCTAGTTAGGGTTTGTACCCCTTAGGACCCCGATTAAAATGTCGAGCATGCTTTAGGGTTTCAATTCAATGCAAATTAACTTGTCATATCATCATTCTTGTTTGAGCATTGCATCGATGCCATGTGTTGATTGTTTCCCCTTTATTTCTGGTGTTTGGTTCTTCCCGGTAGAATACGAGATCAAGATTGAGATCGAAGACCGAGGACAACACCGTCGAAGATCGAAGATCGACGAACAATACTTGAACAACTAAAACCAAGTCAAGTGTTAGATGTTTGAAGATCTGTTTATCCATTATCAACAGGCAAAGGCAAGCATAGCCCCACCATGATATAATCCTATGTTTTCCAAAACATTTCAATTCCTGCCATGATGCATAAGATTCTACTGTGGTATTTTATCGATAGATAGAGTATCCTATCTATTGCATACTCCCTTTGAGCTTATATTACCTAATCCACTACTCCTAGCATATCTAGGTTTGGCTTGTGTGCACTGCTAGAGCTCTTATTTGTGTCTGCTTAGCCATGCATAGTTGTCTGATCTGGTCCATCCAGATGATGTATCAGATGAAGAGAATCTAGTATGACAGGAGAACGTGATGAGATGATATCAGAGGTGATATGAGTTAAACATGCTAAGGCTTGTATGGGAGGCCATGGTGGGATGTGGTTTTTCTAGTCCCATGCTCGCCACCACTAGGGCCTGATGTTCTTGCCTCTTGAACCAAGACGAGCGTACAACCACACGGGGCCTGGAAAACCCCACAAGTGACTAACTTGCCTAGTAGATTCCATGAGTCACATAGTTCGGGCGTTACATTCGACATATGCATAGAAAATCTTTTAGAAGACTTGTCGGGCGAAGTTGGTGTATTCATAACAGGTAGGTAATTGTGGCTTGGGTTCCTTGGGGTCGATGGAGCCCCTGGTGAACCAACCTCACCTCACATATTTAAGTACCAGCTTCGGGATTTGACCCGTTACGGCGGAACCATACTTATTGCGTGACTCATGGTGTCGGCGAAAGCAAGGTAAAGGTCGTGTCTAACCACCCTCTGCCGACCTTCCAAGGAAGAGGGCTATTACTAGTGGAATTAAGAGAAGGTTAGTACGTGTGGGTAAAGTTGTACACCCCTGCAGGGTAATAATCTTTCGGAAAGCCATGTCCACAGTTATGGACGACTTGGGAATGGACGTGATGATCATAGAGAACTTGAACTTAATCGTAAAACTTGGTAGATCAACGTGTGCTTAACGATGCTTCCTCATGGGTACGAGGGTGTGATCCTAGATAGGGTTTAGATGATGATGATTCGGTGGATATCAGAAGAGATGATGATCAATATTTCAAAGACGACGCTCTCTTATCCCCTTTTAAAATACTCTGACTAGACGAGCTTCTTCTCCCTCTTGTTTTATAAACAAAAGTGGCTTTATGCAAAACAACTCCACCAGCCATAAGTCTTGCGGAGTACACCCTGTACTCACCCTTTCTTTGTTGATACTTTTGGCAGAGTAAGTGTTCACCTGAAGACGAGTTCCGTACTACATCAACATCGACGAGTAGCTTGGGGTTCCCGGCCGGCAGCCTGGAATCTATGGGCTGGGACGTCATCGTTATGCTTCAGGCCTCTTAGGCCATTTGTTAAGTTTGCTATGCTTAATGGCATAATTTGCCTTCCGTTATTTGATGTTTGTGGTCAGTGACCTCTGCTTGTAATATTTTGGTTCTCTGCTCAGTTATGAGCTTGCTGTAATAAATTTTTCTATCGTAGGGTCACTGCCGTGTTACCGATTCTTCACTGGATATTCTCGAACTCAAGGTTCAGCTTATTTCAGACGAAGGTCTGGGATTTATGTAGCCCTGATCCCGGGGGTGTCACAGTTCTTGGTATCAGAGCAGTACCGACCGTAGGAAAACCTTGCTATTGGTCGATGTTGAGTCTAGCATTTGAGAAAACTACTTTAATGCAGAATAGTATTTGCGAAAACTCTAGTATGCTTCTTTTATCCTTATCCAGTTTTGCTCTAACTCTGGGTTATCTTATCTGGTGTTGATTTTGGAAAACTTTTGATATCTCTTCTAGTCTTTCAAAGCTTAGGTGCCTTATGGGCATGTCGTTTATCAGCCAGTTGACCCAGTGTTGAGTTCTCTATAGTTGTGTCTGTTGTGAATTCCTTGTTTCCCTTTGCTCTTGTTCACATGAGAGATTCCTTTCTATCATGGTCTCTCTATCTTTCGAACCCAAAATATTATATTGTTGGATCTGTAGTGTTCTGTTCTAGGCTTCGAGGTTTCCTTTTGCCTCGAGTGCCTCCTTTTTGTTTGCTTGGGTACTTCAGAAGTCTTATCTTATTTTGGAAGATACCTCGTGATCCCTATCTTGCAGTGTACGCTATGTCACTCAAGTAGTGGTTACTCCTTTCTTTGGATTTTAACCCTTGGACTTGAACTTAATATCCCTGATTGTGCTGGATTCTGGTGTTGTGAATCTTGTACATGAAGGTGACTTTTAACCCAAGATTCATTCTTTTGACCCCTGTTGTTAATGTTCACACATTACCTCAGGATGACTGGTACTACAATTCTAGCCTTAAAGCTTGTGGTCTTTGTCGTGATTGAATTGTGACAATGAAGGACTTCCCCTACCACTAGCTATGGCAGATGTTCTTTAATGGAACCAAATAGATCACGACAAGAGTACTCCTCGAGAGTCTCGCATCTATACTCGTGACTCTGCCATACCTTACCCCTTCCTTGCATTGGTTTTTGGAAGGATGTTGACTTATGCATCCACATCTCGGGATTCCATCCTGAGCATGTTCTTTTTCCTTGATGCTTTCCGACCTTTGTCTACCAGTTGGTAGCCAAGTATGTCGTGGTATTGCACGGAAGATGCTACTGGGGGTAGCTTACGTAGAGGGAGCAAGGCGACGTAGGAGAATCCGGGAGCGAGATTGGCACACGATGTACCCAGGTTCACGTCCCCTCGGTGGAGGATCGCTACGTCCTGCTATCAATCCAGTATGGGTATATAGATTGGTTTACATGGGAGCCGCCGTAGGCGGAGGGAGACTAGATCTAATATGATGTACCCCTTGGGGGTGCCCCTGGTGGCTTTATATATGCAGCCAGTTAGGGTTTACAAGTGCTAGTGGGCTTTGCATACAAGTCGCCATCTTGGGCCTCTAGTCGCCGCCACTCGTCTGGGTACAGCATGCGCTAGTCGCCGGATTAGGCGAGTCGACCCGCTCAGGGCTAGGTTCCAGTCGGCTCGATCTAGCTGGAGAATCCGCTTCGTGGGTATACCCCGATTGGTATTCCCCCATCAGTAGTTCCCGAGCGCGTTGTCGATTTGACGCGGGCTTGAGGCAGGGCGCAGAGAGTCTTGACGATGGGTCATGGCGAATCGGCGACGAGCTCCTGAATAGAGAAAAGAACCGTGAAGCGGGAGGCGGTTGGCGTGAGCCAGTCGGTGATGGCCAGTTGGCGAAAGACGCAGGGTGTCGGTGAATCTGCCAGTTGCGGCGAGTCCTCGAACGTGGAGCGTGCCGAGTCCCCGAGCATGGCAAGTGGCGAGGCCGAGCGACCGGCGAGTCCACGAGCGTGGAGAGTACCCGAGGGCGAGTTCGCGGTGGCGAGTCCTCGAGCGCGTTGAGTAAACAAGTGGAGAGTCCGCAGTGGTGAGTCGACGATGGAGAGCCACGGTCGCGGAACCACGCGTACACGCAGCATGCCTAGGAGTAGTCCCCGAGGCTCGAGTTGGCTTGTAGAGGCGACTTGAGGCTCATATTTTGAAAATAGTGGTGGTTGTTGCCGAGCGTGGCGAGTGGTGAGTTCGAGCGACCGGCGAGCACCGAGTCCCCGAGCGCGGCGAGTGGCAAGGTCGAGCAACCGGCAGGCGCCGAGTCCCCGGGCGTGTTGAGTACGCGATGATTGCGAGTCCGCGAGAGGAGAGTCCCCGAGTGTGGCGAGTCCGCGATGATTGCGAGTCCGCGAGGGGAGAGTCCCCGAGTGTGGCGAGTCTGCGATGATTGCGAGTCCGCGAGGGGAGAGTCCCCGAGTTTGGCGAGTCCGCAATGATTGCAAGTCCGTGAGGGGAGAGTCCCCGAGTGTGGCGAGTCCGTGATGATGTTGATTGCGCTGCTTTTGTTAGCGAGTCTCTCGTCTTGGCCCGGGGGGCCAGTCGCATGGCGACTCCAAAGACGGCTCTCGGCTGGACGTTTTTCCTGGACGATCCGAGGCTCAGTTTGCGAGTCCTCGTCCGCAGTACTTGGCCGTGCGAGTCGCACTGTCTAAGGTTGAGGAGGACATGGTGCTGTTTCTGTAACACTACCATTTGTCTTGGCCCGAAAGGCCAGTCGAGCAAGGCGACTCCAATGATGGCTCTCGGTTAGCGTTTTTCGTGGACGACTCGAGGCTCAGTTTGCGAGTCCTCGTTCGCACTACTTGGCCATTGTGAGTTGCTCTTTCAAAGGTTGACAAAGGCGAATATATTTTTTCCGGGGGGAAGAGACACCCAGTGGTGAGGCCATGCAGCGTGGCATGCGACTCTCTCTGGCGACTCGGACGATGAAGGTCCCTTAGTAGGCATGGCGTACGCATTTAACATAGCAGACGGGGTCGCACGGCGTTTAGCCGGGAAAAGTCGACACGGCGAACGTATGGTCGCGCTTTGGCAAAGTCGACGCGGTGGACACGGGGTCGCACGGCGGACGGGGGTCACGCTATGGCGAAATCGACGCGGCGGACACGGAGTCGACGCAGCGGATGGAGATGGCGTGAGACCGGCGAGTGCCACTGTCTGGAGCGCACTGAGTCCCCCGAGCGCGTCGAGTGGCGAGGTCGGGCGACCGGCGAGTGCCGCTGTCTGGAGCGTACCGGGTCCCTGAGTGCGGCAAGTACGCGAGGGAGAGATCGCGATGGCGAGTCCCCAAGCATGGTGAGTACGTGATGATGAGTCCAGGAAGGTGATTTCGCGGTGCCGAGTAGAGTCCTCGAGGGCAGCGATCGCAAGGGGCGAGTCCGCGGCGGACGAGTCCCCGAGCGTGGAGAGGTCCACGATGGTGAGTCCCCGAGCACGGCATTTAGACAAAAAGGAGTAGGCGCGGCAGCGAGTAGTGGTAGCGAGCTCGGTCAGATCATTGGTCGGACGGAGCCGCGTGGCAGAGCTGCTTTGGTGTAGACATGTGGTAGCCGGTTGAATGGCGAGCCCACGACGGATGATTCACCGAGCATGTCGAGTCCACGGCCGATGAGTTCCCACATGCCGCGGGGCGAGTGAGCAACATGGGAGTCGGCATCAGGCGTCGCGAGTCCGACCATGTATTAGCAATCTGATTTTCTACATGTCTCAAATATCACGCATATAAAGGATTATGTCTCAAAATAATTGATCGGTGAAGTAATTAACGTGTAATATCAAAAGTGAGGTCTGTGTAATTAGATTAGAAAGACCAATTACTTATGGGATTAGAAAAACCAGTTACGTATGGAATCGATGTGTGTATCCATCTGGGAGCTGACTCCTTCCTCTAATCCTCTGGGATAACCCTGCCTTGGTCCATCGATCATGTACGGTATTGTATCATATTGAATCTCGCAGCCATGAGACATGCACAAGGGAAAAAACACGTAGGCATTAGATGATCAGATCCAAATAAGATATTATAATAGTTTAAGAGAGGATCGTGATCGAATCTGCAATCTGGAGACTACGGTCACGTGAAACCAAATACATAGGTTTCCACGCGCGATGGTGACAACCACTTGGAGGAGCAAAAGATAGATTGTAAAGTTAACTGGTCGCCGCGGAAAGCCTTTTAGGCTCCCGATCAATCTCGGAGACGTGCACGTGGGCAGTGTTGATCCTCGGACGTCGCGATCGTATTTTTTCTTGATCAGGTGTGTATGTTGATGACGAATTTGAGGATCCTGCCCGGATTATCACCCTCCAAGCGTCGCTTGCCCCACGGTGGGCGCCAACTGTCGTGGTATTGCACGGCAGATGCTACTGGGGGTATCTTACGTAGAGGGAGCAAGGCGACGTAGGAGAATCCGGGAGCGAGATTGGCACACGATGTACCCAGGTTCACGTCCCCTCGGTTGAGGATCGCTATGTCCTGCTATCAATCCAGTATGGGTATATAGATTGGTTTACATGGGAGCCGCCGTAGGCGGAGGGAGACTAGATCTAATATGATGTACCCCTTGGGGTTGCCCCTGGTGGCTTTATATATGCAGCCAGTTAGGGTTTACAAGTGCTAGTGGGCTTTGCATACAAGTCGCCATCTTGGGCCTCCAGTCGCCGCCACTCGTCTGGGTCCAGCATGCGCCAGTCGCCGGATTAGGCGAGTCGACCCGCTCAGGGCTAGGTTCCAGTCGGCTCGATCTAGCTGGCGAATCCGCTTCGTGGGTATACCCCGATTGGTATTCCCCCATCAAGTAGTAAATGTGCATCGGTGTCTTCCGATGTAAGATACTCTTGTGGTACGTCAAGACAAACCATTTCGGAATGTCTAGGAGAAACAAACTCCAGTACCTCGTCATTTCTAGGACCAGGTCAAAGGGTTGCAATCCGCAGGTTAAGAGGCATTGATTAGCTTCTTTTTGTTCTATCTTGAAGTATCACACTCTTTTATACTAAAGAGGTTGTGCTGAGTTTCATGACCCCTTAATGAAGTGATACTTCCACACATCTTTACTCACCCTCCCTCGAGCTTTCACGCTCGTGAGTGATGCGTGTGCGTAATAATGTGGCCATCTGAGATTCTAGCAATTCTTATAGTTTAAACTCTAAGGACATTTGAGTCATTCTTAGCGTGATTGGTTAACCCCGTCACTAAGCAAAGGATGATTGTGCTACCAAGTCCGTTATTCTGGCACACTCTTGTCGGTTAAAGAGTTAGGTTTGTGCCGAAGCTCTAAGACTATGTCTTCTTGCCTTACCAAGCAAGTTTCCTCTCGAACTAAGTGACATACCAGTGGTTTATGATATTCTAGATGTCTACTAGAAGTACCTCCATGTTGCCACATGACCGTGTTGTCAAGTTCTTGAGCAAGCAAGTTCTTTGAACTGCTCCTTTCTCCAAGGATCTGTACTGGATACCCTTGAACTAGTTGGTTGAGTTTAAACAACAACTTGGAGAGTTGTAAGAAAAAAGTACTATCCGACTCTGTTCCTTCCTAAAGGGATATCTAGTTTTGTTCATGTTGAAGAAAAATAAAATTTCCTTTGTGGATATGTTATTTTCCCCCACCTTTGATTTGATTTGGGTTATCGTCAAATCAAACTCAGTTCCAAGGACTATCTTGATGGTGTTTCTCCTTGTGATGTTTCACTTGAGTACATCTTCATGTCCTTTAATCTGACCAGTATTCTTGCCTTGTTCAGGAAACATATGTGTCCACCTTCTTGGAGTGGCCTGATAAGTTTATTTTGGAGCCCATCTACAATGTTCTTATTCTCTCCATGTTAGATTAGATTCATGTGGAACATTTGGCATTAATGTTGGAAAATTTCGAGAACCATCTTCAAGTCATCTCAAAGTGTGTGTTCTGGATGTTAGAAGTAACATCTCCAATTCACATGCAAATGTTGAAAGATGTTGTCGTGGATTCGAGTAGAGTTAACTCTGTTCCTTAAGGACACATGTGTGTTTGATTGTCAGTACTTTATGTATGCAGTTGTCTTTCGAAAAGTTGCTAAATACATGGGTCTAGCAATCTAGCTCAGTCTTTTGGAGCTTTACACTGTAGTCCATATCTTCAGAATCTAGTAACTTTACCTTTGTGGTAAATGTTGCAAATTTTCTATTCGGACATGCTGAGTCTGAAGAATCATACCACCTAACCAGATCTGAATCTCAAGCAGATACGATCGTTTGTGTTCCTCAAGGTTTTGACATAGGTCTCTTTGTGAATCTGGCAAGATTAATGTAATAGTTGACACAACTAGCCGGAAAGACCTACCATCACATTCTCTTGATTCAGCAATAACAACCACTCTTCATGAGGCTTATTCTATGATCCACTATAGGAGTTGTGCTTATGGTTTCCTTTGTAGCCGAAGTCCGACCTTTAATTGATGTCTGATTTCTCGAACATCAAGAAGAACATTTAAAGTAGTGTTGCCAAATGTCTCTCGGTCGATCCTCTAGACCCTTTATGTTGTCAAGCATCTTGTTGTGCCAAGTAATTGAAGTCTGAGAATGAAGTTTCGTTCTTCTCGTGTCATCAGGAATCTTCTTAACTATCCATCTAGTGGTGTAAAGTAATATCATGATCTTGGCAAAGATTTTGATAAATCAGGATGGATAAAGAGTTTCCTTTGTTCTATAAACCATGTTTTAAGAGTGACTATGATTTTGGTAATCAGAAGTTTCTCTTGTTACATGTTCTTTGTGACTCTTACGAGTCCTCGCCACCAAAACACCTTTCTGTCTTAAGCCTTCTGCAAATGAAAGAGTGATCCTTCTGTGTCCAAGGTAGTTCAACAGCTTGGTTTTGTTGATCCATATCTGTGCAACCTGAAATCTCTACTTAAGTCATTTAGTAGAGGTTCCCTATCGAAGTCTCTGGTCATGTTCTTTCTGTTGAAACCTTCTTTCTCAGAAGTTTAACCCTTCTGAGCTCCATGGTCTCAATCCTTATGAAGACCATCAACTCAACAACTTGAAACCTTCTCCTCTTGTTTCCTCTGTTACCTTGGCGTATTTCATGTTTGTCATCTCAGACTTGTTTCTGAACACTCCATCCATGAGTTGACCATGAGATACTCTGTGTGTTGTTTAGTGTGCTTCCCTCTTATATTTAGAGTGACCTTGTTTCTTTCTCTCTCTGTCTCTTTTCCTACCTTTGGAATCTCGGGCCGAGATTCTCGTAAGGGGGATAAAGCTGTAACACCCCAGTTTTAGCTAATTACTATTTAGGGTTTGATTGTGCATTCATTAGCATCATCTTATAAAAATGCATGCAAGAAAGAAATATAGACAAAACCCTAAAACCCTCATTCTTCCCTCTCTTTGAAAAGCATTCAAAAGGTTTTGAATATTTTAAAAAGTATCAAAATAGTTGGAACCCAAATTGAATAAAAGGGTCCCGCATTTGTTATATATTTTGTAAACCTTCTAGTACTTTTGAAATAATTCAAAACAGATTTGAAATAGTGTCAACACCCGGATTTTTCAATCCTAGATGCCTCTTATGCCATACATCGCAATCCCAGGATTACCATTTTTGCGAGACATAACAGAATTGGATACCATGGTACATCATCCATTACAAACGATACATAAGTTCTTACACAAATAGGGATCTCATGATCCAGTTCTTAATACAACTTCAAGCAGCGGAATACGTAATAATAACGGTAGCGTAGGCGAAGCTCCATCTTCGGGGTCACGGGCAATGCTGATGATGGGAGATGATCCTAGTTGTCGTAACCTTCCAGGGGTCCATCTTCCAGGTACTCCTCTTCATAGTCTGGCCATGGGAATAGCCAGGGACAAAGCCATGAGTACTCTTTAAGTACTCGCAAACTAATACTAACAGGTAAAGGGGTTTTTGGATAATAGGACACTAGGCTCTAGGGTTGTTTTGCAAAAGCCACATTTATCTCTACTAGGTTCCAAAGCTAGTCATAATTTTATAACTCCTAAGTGGGATCTTGTAACTCATGTCACAACTCTGTTGTGGTCAAGTCAAAGTCTCAATTTAGTTCACAAGTCATTTTGAAAAGTCTGACGAGGGAACAGTATGGCCACTCCAATTGTCCATAACCGCGGACGCGGCTATTCGAATAGTTTGACACTCTGCAGAGATTGTACACTTTCACCACAACATTCGATACATCCGTCAGGAACAAATCCTGAATTCACCATACTCATTATGCAGATAATCAATCCTAACCTTTCAATTACACGCCCTAGTATAAGCACCTCTCCTGTGAGTTTGGCCTCCCAACCATGACCAACTGTCATCTTAGGTGGACAATCTTCACAAGGTAGCCTCAGCTCAGACCTTGGCCGTGAGGGAACTAATACTAAGGTATATAAGTTTTTAGTTAAGCCCTACCCAATATTCGGGTATTGTGGTTGTACGATAAAATTGGAATGGTATCGCATCCAGACAACCATCAGTTTTATAAAGGACTAAGTCTCATGCCTCAACGTTTTCATCACCAAAATCATCAAGTGTTCGGAAACACATGTCCAAAACATTTCAATAGAATGATCCATCATTCCAAGGTTTTCATAACCGTTTTTCCACCAAGTATTCCCAATCTAAAGTTGATCAAGTTTTAGGCTTAGCACTAGCATCTACAAGTGGGGTAAGTACTAATGAGGGGTGGTAAACTAGTGGAGTTTCAACAAGGTACAACCTTATATCTTAGGCTGTGTCAAGGTTTCTATCTTAGGCCAAATTTTATGTTCTTTATGTAACCTTCAATTATTTTTCTAGTATCTATAATTCCCTTAAGTAAACTCTAAGTAAGCTTTGATAAAGAAATAAAGTAAGAAGCTTGCAAATAAAACTAGGATTGGGTTATCAAGTGGATATGATCACATATGCTTAAGGCATATAGTAGGTATAGTAACAAGTAGGGGTTTGTTGCATTAGTAGGGTATCTTGCAAGGGTTAGCTTGCATAGGTCAACTTGATTAGTAAGGCTTGCATTAGTGTCAACATAAGATTGCCTTGTGCAGAGCAGTGGTTGAAGTTCTCCTCGGCTTCTTCTTCGGAGTATCGTCCTTCCTCCTCGTATCCTTGGTCAGTACTAGCGTCTATGAATAAATACGAGGTACACAATCACCAAACAATACTTAACTACCTGCAATCATCACACACAAGGGTACTATAGATGATCTAGCATCATCTCTAACATTACAAGTTTAAGGCTTGGTTTAATTCCTTTTATTTTTAGAAAAGTAATTTCTACTCATTGAAAAACTACTTAAGATTTAATATTCTCCAAACCAAACATGGGATCATGTAGACACATGTCATCACCACATATTGTAGTCCATGGGAATGTGATTTAAAGTGGTGTCACAATTTAATAAGGTTTTACCCTTTTATCTTAATTAATTAAAGTGGCTAGTAATGCTTATGGGGCATTCTTTTATTACTTGAACAATATTTCTGCAAGTAAACCTATATATTTTTATATATTCTGAAAGGTATGGTTAAATGTGATTTTTGAGAGTTGGAATCAACTCAAAATCTATTATGGTTTAAATTTGAAAAATGTTTGAATGCAGAAAAGCTTCTGCCTTGTTATTTTTACCATGGCCGATCTATAGATCCAAATGACTTGAATCCAACGGGCTTGGATTCAGCATTCACAGACCTTTCCAACGAAATTGGTTTCATTCAATTTGGTGTAATGAATCGATCTGGGTTGATTTTTGAAGTTGGGTACAGAAGTGTGTTTGAATTGAAATGGAAAAAGTTTAATTTGAATAACTGGGCTTGCGCGGGAAAAGTTAACGGGCCGGCCTGCTAAGCGCAGTGCTCCCGTGGGCTGCTTAAGTGGGTGTCCCCACTCGTCAGTGACACGGGGCTGGGTGAAGCGGTATGGGGCAACGTGGATCGTTCGATCTAGTTCTAATCCAACGGCTGGGAGTCATCGTCGACGCGAGACAACGCCGGCGAGAACGAAACCTAGCGCGGCCAGTGAGGGGTGCTGGGGGCTCACCGGGGTACGGGCGAGGGTCGGCGAGGCGGGCGAATGATGAAGTCGAGGACGGCGAACTCAGGGGTGGTCGCGGCAGCTCCTGGGGTGGACGAAGTCGATGGCTCCCTTCTTCTCCAGAGGCGGCGGGCTTCGGTGAAATTCCGGCGGGGTGGTGCTCGCCTTGCTCTGAGAACGGTGTGGCATGATCAGTGAGGAGAGGAGAGTGAGATGGTGTGAATAAATCGAGCGGGGGTGGCCTTTATTTATAGTCGAGCGAGGGGACCGTCGGGGCGCACGGTGAGCTCGTAGGGGGCGATGTTACAGGCGGCTAATGGCATGGGCAAGGGTAGGGGACGGTGCTGTGTCTCCTGGCGATGCTCAATGACATGGTTTTGAGGCGTGGGGCGGTGTGGATTGGTCTGGAACGGGCGATGCTCTGCGCGGCAGAAGCGGCGTCTTCGACGGCGGGCGGTGGCTGTGCGGCACGGGGCGGCAAACGGGGATGTCTGGCGGTCTCCTGGGTCGCTGGCGATCGTGTGTGCACGCGGCGAGGGCGGCGCGCGGTCTGTGGGCGCTGGTCGAGGGTGGCGCTCTGGCGCACGCTCGGCATGGTCTCTGGCGGTCTAGGCGCGGCTCTTACGCGTGGTCCAGGGCTTGGCAACGCTCGCGGCTGGGACAGTGAGTGGCGGTGGACGGTGGGATGCCTCCCAGACATGCTGGCTAGGCTTGCTGCTGCTCCTAGCTTGCTGTCGACTATGGGGTGGCAAGGGGGTGCTCGGTTGTTCACCATTGATGGCAATGGCAAGCTCACAGTGGTGCTAGTGCTTAGTTAATCTTACTAGATGATCTACTGAGCTGGGTGTGAGCTAACTAGGGAACAAGTTAGGCAAGAATCACTGCTCACAATAGTGTTTGATGTTTTGTTTGATTTGTGTCTGCAACCTGTTTGATGAAATGGCCGCATGAAATCAAGTTTTGAATTTTGAAAAGATTTTTGGTGGGTTTGCTAGATTGGTGCTGGTGAGTCTGCAGATGCTTGGGTTTTGAAAGTTGAGCTTGTTTGAGTGGTTTTTGAAAAAGTGGGATCTTCCCATATGATAAAGATTCAATTTTGAATTGTCATTTAAACTATGCATTTGAAAGTTTCTGGATGATCACAAAGTGGGCCTTGATACTTTGTTATGAGTACAATCAAGGGGTGCAAAGATCCAGAAAAGTTTCTGTTAGGTTCTGAAAGTTTGAGACAACCAATGTAGGCATGAGAGTTAAATTGGTCAAAGTGACCATTCATTTAATATATGTGTTTTCATTTACTTGTCTTTAGGAAAAGTGTGGGAAATGTTTTAGATGATGTTTATTTCACCTAAGAAACATTTTACAAGCAATGAAACAAACAAACAAACAAACAAGGTGGTTTTAAAAGAATTCAAAATCAATGCATACACATATGCATGCATTCATAATTTTATTTAGAAAAGTTTTTGTTAACCCTAATTTTGATGATTAGAGTTGGATGATCCAAGCTTAGTAGTTTTGGGATGTTACAAATATTTTTGTAAAAGGATAAATGAAAACAGAAATTGGAAAAAAGGTTTTCAGATAAAAAAAGAAGGGCAGCAAGCCAACAGGCCGCAGCCCATCTTGCCTCTCCCATCTCTCTCTCTCCCGCACAGAGCAGCGCTCAGCAGCCTAGCTTGGCCCAGCTGCAGCCCGTCCCCATCCCAATACCGCTTCGCCTTTCCACTGTCATCTTCCTCGTTGTCGGCAAGCTGCTCGGTGTTGCCAGCGCCATCGTCGATCCCCGCCGCCTACTCCCCGCCGTCCATCGCTCCCTGGGGGAGGATAAGGTCCCCGTGGCGTCGCCCTGGCCATCCTCATCCATTTCCCCCTTTCCCCAGAGCTCTCTCTTCCTCTCTGCAGAGAGCCCGGAACCCTAGCTCTGGCTCATCGCCGTTCTGGCCACCCCCGAGCTCGGCCGACTATGCCATCAACATCGCCGTGTTCGCCTACCTCGACTCGCTAGAGGAATCGAGCAGGGGCGCTCGGAATCGCCCGCATCGCCTCCGTCTTCACCGAGCCCGACGCTCGCCGCCGTGGACATTGCCGATGTTCTTGACCACCTCCAGCCTCGCCGCCACCCCCGTTAGCATCACGGTGAGCCTGTGGTCCCTGTGGACCCTTCCCCCTCCCCCCTCCTGCTCTGGAGTGTGCTGCCACCTGTAAGATCCCACCTTTATAAAGGTAAAGATCCATGTGTTTACAATGCTAGTCCCTGGATCAATATCTATCATCCACAGTTAAGATGTAATATCAAGAAACAAAGGTCATAATACAACTTTATAACCAGGAATAAAATAATTCATTACATCTTACATAGCTCATTTGACTATATCATTACAATACAGCAGATATAACTATAGCATGGAGTCCTTCATCTTCAAAGTTCCACAGGCAATCATGTTGGTTGTAGACTTGTAATCCTAATCAACACACTTCACTAATATCAAACAACCTGCAACATAATAAGTTACAGCCACAAGGGTCAATACATTTGAATTGTATTGGCAAGTGATATTATGGTAGTATAGTGGAGTCTATCATCTATATGCATTTGTCTAAGTGGAGCTTAGGCTTGCTTTGCACAAAATAGATTTTCCTTAACATTTTGAAAACACTAAGTTTTTGTTTGTCAAAATCACCCAAGGCATCTCCCAATAGAAATTGGAGATCCTTCAACCCTTGTTCAACCACATGTTTTAACTTAGAAAATTGGGATGAGGAGATTCTTGATAGCTTCCATGTCTTGATGCTCAAATTTTCCATTGCCGGGGACACGGCTAAGTACTTAGATTTTTCACTCTGCAGAGGTGGTGCACTTTCCCCACAAGACTCGACATGCATCGAGACAAGATCTTTAAGAAGCCTTCCCTTAGACCAGAATGGACACGTTCCAACCTATCATCCCCTACCACCAACTGTCCATTTGGCTAAGTTATTGCAACTTATATGATCCAGGTAGAGCCCATAATGCCAAGTGGCTGCACTTGAAGATTCTCAACATTTGACATCTCAAATCTCTTTGTTCCTGGGTGGCATTCCACAAGTGAGATACGTAGGGTAAACCATGAAAATGGGCCCTGGTAACCACTCAACAAAAATCCTTCCAAGCAAGTCCCTTTCCACCCAGGTGATTCATTCACATAGTTTTTTTATTAAACAAAAAACAAGTCCTTGACTTAGAAGTATTTCATAGCATGAATATAATCCACCCTTGTTTTGTACTAGCTAGGCTAAGCATGATAGTAGTAGGAATCTTAACTTAGGAAATTCTACTAAGGTTTCTTCTACTAGGCTTTCCCATGGCATAGTTTATACTTAGCAAAAAATTCATGCAAGTCCTACTTTAAAATATCACTAATGCATAGTGAATATAATGGGACAAAAGTATGAAGCACCACTTGCCTTTTTGGTAGAGAATATAAGTTCACTCCTTGATCTTGCAATAGTCACACTTCAAATTTCACTACGATTCAATCAAGGTACAAATTCAATCTACCATTCAAGCAATTCATCACATAAAATAATAAAAACAAAGCAATGAATGCAAGCATGCCAAAGATTTTTTTATTTGTAAGAGTGGTTTCTAATAGGTTATAAACATTTTAAAACACCTATTGGTCATTTATAAAAGTGGGAAAACCATTGGATATCAAGTTAGTGAAAATGGCCATTTGAATCATTATTGTTTTGCTAAAAATGATTTAAATCAAAGTAATGATTTCTATTGTTTGACAAATATATTTTTAAACACAAATGTTAGTGTTTTATGGTCAAGTGTTTATTACTAAAACCATTTTCAAAAGGTTTTACTTATAATCCATTTTTAAACCAAAGCAATACTTTTATTTGCTTAGAAATTCCTTTAAACAAAGTAATATTTTTTCTAGGGTTCACCAAATATATTTTAAAATCTCAAATCTTGGTGTTTAGGGTCAGAGAGTTTAAATCAAACCATTTCCCAAAGGTTTTACTCAAAAAGCATTTTTATCACATAAACAATATTTTATTTAACTAGAAATGTTCTTATTCAAAGATTTATTCTTTAGTATCACAAAATATGTTTTTAAATCCACAAGTTGGTTTCTATGGTCAGTGGGTTCAAAACAAACCATTTGCCAAAGATTTTATCCTAAAAAAATTTCTAGAATAATTTTTACGTTCAAATTATGCCTACACAAGTTTCTGCAAAAACAACCAATTTAACAGAAGTAATTTACTAAAAGAAAGTCATGGTTGGAAAGTACTTGTTTTGCTGATTCCATTGATATAAAATTTGCAAAATTTGGACGTGTAGATTTAAAGTTATGCAATTTACAAATTCACATATCTAATAGAGTCAAATATGTTTTTAAAACAACACACATGCCATGCGTCGTGTTTTCATTCATCGATACTGTTTCGCATGGATCAAGCGACACTGGCCATAGGATCTAAAGGGCAATGCACGGATCAGATCGCTCATACCCTTTCGTTTAAGTCATCTATTCCTCACTCTACGATCTCGATCTAACGGCCCTAAGCGTGATGACCAAGATCCGGCGGCGCTGGCGACGGTGCGCGGCGGCGGCGCGTCGGGTGGTGGCGTTCGGTGAATATAGGAAGCAAGGAAGGGGAAGGAAGGCATTACCAGAGTCGTCGTGGCGAGGAGATGCTCAAGGTGGTCTTTGTGGGCGAAGGGGCGCACGGGGTTGTCGTCAATCTCTCGCCGGAGTTTGCGTCGTCTTCGGGTGTGCTCATACATCGTCGAAGGTGAAGCTACATAGTGCGCTAAGGCAAAAGAAATATGGCATTAGACGCGCAAGAGGGAGGTTAGTGAGAGAGCATCAACGAGAGGGAGAGGGATGGTCAGATGCTACCAGGGGGTGTCGCCGGAGTTGATGCCGAAGGCGGTGGCACGTTTGTGTCGTCGGAGGCGATGTTCTAGGGCATGGGCGAACGAGCTACGGCTACTGTCAGGTGCACCTGGTGCCGGCGAGCACGCTCGTGTGCTCCAGGGGCAGTGGGGGTAGCTATGCTGCCGGAATTTGGACGGTGAACTCGTCGGAGCAGAGGGAGGTTTTGGGCAAAATCGGAGCGGCCTGGTGGCGATCTGGTGTGAGAGAGAGAGGGGAAATGGAGAGGGGAGATAGGAGCCTTTAACGAGCATGGTCGCGGCGAGAATCACTGAGCCATTAATCGTGAATTCAACTCGCGAATTCAACGCAGAAACGCTCGGGATGAACGGGTCATGGGGATGACGATGACTGCGTGGCAGTGGGGCCAGGCGTCAGCGAGGTAAGTTAGTCGCGTGTGGGTTCAAGTCGTCAGTGAGGCTGCGGGTCATTTCTCTGGTGCGAATCGTTTTCCTGTGGGGGGAGGGAGAGATGGGCTCGCTGGGCTTAGTGGGCTAGGTTGGGCTAGGATGCTTCTTCTCCATTTTTTTGTTCTGTTTCATTTTTCTTTTTTTCCATTTATATTTTCTGTTTTGATTTTATTCAAATGATTTCAAACCCTTTTTCTTTTCAAATCTTTCCAAACTTTTCAGTAGGTTTTTAATATGTTTTAAACATGTATTCAAAGTCCTTTTTAGGAATAAATCCTTTATTCATTTATGGTTTATATTTTATTTAAAATGGGCACTTGCCTTTATTCAAATAAAATTTTAAATAGAATTTCAACTCTTATTTGAATTCATTTTTTCACTAAACCTTTTCAGTAGGTTTTTTTATTTAATAGGGTGTTAAATAATTCACTTTGAATTATTTTAAGTATTTTAATATGATTATTAATCTTTTAATTTGGGCAAATGACTTTATTCCAATGAAATCAAATATGGTTTTAATTCCATAAATTTAATTTTGATGATTTCTTTGATTCCATTTAAGTTAATTAAATAACTTTTATTCCATTAGGGTTTTAGGGTTTTGGTTTAACTTCCAAGTGTTTAAATTTCAATATGCATTTATGAAGAATGCATTTCACTTGATTTGAATTTAGTTGGATTCAAATTTTATTCAAAGTTTGTTCAAGATGGGTTTTGATGTTTTCCATTTTTAAAACAAAAAGTTTCTATTCACCCTAAATTTCAATAATTATTTATTTTGTTTATTTAATTTTCACATTTAAAAATTTGGAAAATTTTGTGATGTGACACCACCATTGCTCCGCCTTCCGCCGCCGCAGTAGTAGCGCCGCCGTCGCCCCTGTGTCCAAAACCAAGTGGCGCCGCCTCTTTTTGGTTCGCGTGCTCCGCTGGTTCGAACGCAACCCTCTGCGCTAGCCCGCTCGCCCTAGCTCCGCCAACCGCCGCCGTCTGCAGTGCTCACTGGCGAGCCCGCGTGGCGCCTGAATTGGTTACCAACGTGGTCTAGACCCCACCTGGCAGCCGCAGCGGCTAGCTACTGCCTTGGTGAAAAACACCCCAACCGCCCCCCTGTCCCACTTTGCTTGCGTGGAGGGTGAGGTGGCCAGAGGCCCACCTGTCTGTGTCTGTGGCTAGCCCAGCCCCTCAGTAAAAAGTATTTCCAGTTTTATTTTAATTAAGAAAAGGTTTAACAATTTCAGAAACTGTTTTGAATATTGTAAATTCAATAACTTTTAATTTATAAGTCATAAAAATATGTTTAATATACCAAAATGTTCCGAAAAATGAGAACTATCTATCGATGCTATAATTATGCATTGTTCAACAACTTTTATAACAAGTTTAATTGGAAGAACAAAATAACCCCCTCTCATATACATCCGGAGTTTTCCCGAGTGAGGGTTTGTACCCCTCGGGACCCCGATTAATTTGTTGAGCATGTTTTAGGGTTTGAATTCAATGCAAATTAACTTGTCATATCATCATTCTTGTTTGAGCATTGTATCGATGCCATGTGTTGATTGTTTCCCCTTTATTTCCGGTCTTTGGTTCTTCCCGGTAGAATACGAGATCGAGATTGAGATCGAAGACCGAGGACAACATCGTCGAAGATCAAAGATCGACGAACAATACTTGACCAACTGAAACCAAGTCAAGTGCCAGATGTCCGAAGATCTATTTATCCGTTATCAACAGGCAAAGGCAAGCATAGCCCCACCATGATATAATCCTATGATTTCTAAAGCATTTCAATTCCTGCCATGATGTATATGATTCTACTGTGGTATTTTATCGATAGATAGAGTATCCTATCTATTGCATACTCGCTTTGAGCTTATATTACCTGATCCACTACTCCTAGCATATCTAGGTTTGGCTTGTGTGCACTGCTAGAGCTCTTATTTGTGTATGCTTATCCATGCATAGCTATCAAATCTAGTCCATCCAGATGATGTATCAGATGCAGAGAATCTAGTATGACAGGAGAACGTGATGAGATGATATCAGAGGTGATATGAGTTAAACATGCTAAGGCTTGTATGGGAGGCCATAGTGGGATGTGGTTTTTCTAGTCCCATGCTCGCCACCACTAGGACCTGATGTTCTTGACTCTTGAACCAAGACGAGCGTACAACCGCACGAGGCCTAGAAAACCCCACGAGTGACTAACTTGCCTAATAGATTCCATGAGTCACATAGTTCGGGCGTTCCATTCGACATATGCATAGAAAATCTTTTAAAAGATTTTCCTGGTGAAGTTGGTGCATTCATAATAGGTAGGTAAGCGTGGATGGGGTTGCTTGGGGTCGATGGAGCCCCTAGTGAACCAACCTCACCTCACATCTTTAAGTACCGGCTTCGGATTTGACCCGTTACAGCAGAACCATACTTATTGCGTGACTCATGGTCTCGGCGAAAGCAAGGTAAAGGTCGTGTCTAACCACCCTCTGTCGGCCTTCCAAGGAAGAGGGCTATTACTAGTGGCATTAAGAGAAGGTTAGTACGTGTGGGTAAAGTTGTACACCCATGCAGGGTAATAATCTTTCGGAAAGCCGTGTCCACGGTTATGGACGACTTGGGAACGGACGTGATGATCATAGAGAACTTGAACTTAATCGTAAAACTTGGTAGATCAACGTGTGCTTAAGGATGCTTCCTCATGGGTACGAGGGGGTTGTAGGGGTCCCAATCTTAGATAAGATTGATCCCTCCTGTGTTTACAATGCTAGTCCCTGGATCAATAGCTAGAATCCACAGTTTAGATGTAATATCAAGAAACAAAGGTCATAATATAACTTTATAACCAGGAATAACATAAGTTTATTACATCAAACATAGCTCATTTGGCTATTACATTACATTGCAGCGGAATAAATATAGTCATGGGTCCTTCATCTTCAAAGTGCCACAGGCAGATGTTGGTTGTAGACTTTGTAATCCTAAACAATCAATCTTCACTAAAATCAGTCAAACCTGCAACATACAAGTTATAGCCACAAAGGGTCAATACATTTGAATTGTATTGGCAAGTGATACTATGGTAATATAGTGGAATCTATCATCTATATGCATTTGGCTAAGTGGAGTTGAGGCTTGCATTGCTCAAAATAGATTTTTCTTATCATTTTGAAAATACTAAGTTTTTGCTTGACAAAATCATTTTTCTCAATCAAAGATTTCAAGATCCTTGTACCAAGCCATCTCTCCATCAATGATTGAAGAATTCAAACAACCCTTGTTCAAACCACAAGATTTTAATTTAGAAATTGGAATGATGAGATTCTTGATTGCTTCCATGTCTTGATGCTCAAATTGTCCTTTACCAGGGACATGGCTAAGTACTTAGATTTTACACTCTGTAGAGGTGGTGCACTTTCCCCACAAGACTTGGTTTCCCAAGACAAGATCTTTCAGAAGCCTTCCCTTAGACCAAAATGGACGCGTTCCAACCTATCAAACACTACCACCCACTGTCCATATGGCTAAGTTCTTGCAACCTATATGATCATGGCAGAGCCCATATTGCCAAGTGGTTGCACTTGAAGCTTCTCAACATTTGACATCTCAAATCCCTTTGTTTCCTGGGTGGCCATCCACAAGTGAGATACACAAGCCAGGTCCATGGTCTTGTGTAACCACTCAACATAACCCAATCCTTCCATTTCCACCCAGGTGATTCATTAACTTAGTTGTTTTATTAAACAAAACCTAAGTCCTCAGACTTAGAATATTTTCCATAGTGTGAATATATATTCCACCCATGTTTTCTATTAGCTAGGCTAAGCTTGGTGGTAGTAGGAATCTTAACTTTAGGAAAATCCTACTAAGGATTCATCTACTAGGTTTCCCTATAGCAAGATCTATACTTAACAAAATCCATGCAAGTTTTACTTAGCAAAATCACTAATGCATAGTGAAAATATTTGGGATAGAAAGTATGAAGCATCACTTGCCTTTTTGGTAGGGAATGGTAGTTCACTCCTTGATCTTGTTAGTCTCACACTTCACTACAAGTCAAACAAGCAAACACTAATTCAATTTACATTCCAAACCAGTAATCACTCAAACAATTTCACACACACAAGACAATGGAAACCAATTCATGCATGGGGGCATGCACAAGATAGTTTTATTTTGCAAAGGGGTCTCTATGGGGTTTCTAAACTTTGTAATATCCAAATTGGTCATTTACCAAAGTGGCAAAGTCATTAGCAAGAGGGTTTTGTCCAAAAACTATTTTTAAATCCATTCATCATTTCATGTGGTGAAAAATGTTTTTATTAAGGAAAAACTCTTAGGTTGTTCACCAAATGAGTTGCTATTGCAAAGCTTGGTGTTTTTGGGTCAGTAGGTTTGGTCCAAAACATTTTCTCAAAGTTTTCCATTTAAAACCATTTTCATAAACAAAACAATAGTTTTGTTTGGCTAGAAATGGACTAAACTAATTAATCCATCCTAACCCTTTCCAATTTCATTTTCCAAAACATTAGTTGGTTCCTAGGGTCAGTAAGGTCACAACAAACCAATTTGCAAAGGTTTTATCCTTAAATTCAATTTTAAACAATTTTTCTACTCTAAATAAGCCTACAAATGAATCTGCAAAAATAAGCAAACAAACAGATACTATTTGCTAAACTAATTCCACAGTTGGCTAGGGCTTGTTCTCCTGAATCCAATGACATAAAATTTGTAATTTTTGGACGTGTGGATCCAAAGATACAAGGGTTTGAAGTTTGCAATTAAATCTGTTTTCAAATTTGTTTTTAAACGGAATAGATGACACGCGGCGTTATCTAACTGGTTGGTACCGGTTCGGTCGGATTGACCTCTCTGGATCGTTAGATCTAAGTGGGATCGCACGGCACTGGTTGCTCGATACCCCTTCGATAAGTCATTCAATCGTGTGCCTCGGATCTGTATCGGACGGCTGCTACTGCCTGGCCAAGAATTGGCGGCGTGAGTTCACCGGCGAGCGGCGGTGCGGTCAGTTGGCGGCGGTGCTGGCGAGGCAGGAAACGAAACAGGGAGGGAGCAAGCTCACCGAAGTCGCGAGGATGAGGTGATGCTGTTCGTGTGGTCGTCGTGGCAAGGGGCGCACGGGGACGGGCAGGATTTCTCGCCGGAGTTGGTTCTGGCGACGGTCGCGTGCGGTCGAGGTCGAGGATGACGCTGTGGTCCACGGGAAGACAAACGGAGGACGGGGTTAGCTGCGCAAGACCATGGCAAAGATGTGTGCGTGATCTAGAAGGCACGGGGTGGTCGGAATTAACCTGTGGGCGTCGTCGGAGTAGAGGCAGACGGCGGCGCGGTCAGATGTTGTCGAAGTCGACGCTCTGGGCGCCCGCGGATGAATGATTGGCACGGTAAGATGCGCCAGGGTGCGGTGAGCGTTCTCGTGTGTTCGGGAAGGCAGGAGGTGGTGTGGCTCGGCCGTATTCGTCGGTGGAAGCTCGTCGGATACGGAGCTGTTCGAGGACAAATTGCGACGGCCTAGAGGCGTGCTTTGGGGAGGGGGCAGAGGGAAAACGGAGAGGAATCAGGGGCGATTAAGACAGCGTGGTTGCAGGAGCGATTCAGTGCGGCGTTAACGCGAATTGATGCTCGCGAATTCATCACAGAAACGGGAGAGAGGGGGAAAAGAACAGGTCGCGGGGTGAGGAAGAAGGGGGCGTGGTGTGGGGTCCTCTAGCAGTGAGAGAAAGGGAGTGGAGGTGGGGGCCAGTAGTCATTCTCTGCGCGGTTAAGTTTCTGAGTGAGAAAAGAATGCTTCGGGGAGGAGAGCAGGTGGGCTAGGTGGGCTTCCTGGGCTGTTGGGTTGGGTTGGCCATTTCCTATTTTTTTTTCTGTCTGATTCCTTTTTCCTTTTCTAATTCTATTTTTCTGTTTTGAATTTCAAACAAACAAACAAACAAGGTTCACATCAATTCAAACAACACCCAAACTTTGTAAATTTGACTTGGTTCTGTTCAGTAGCCTGAACCTAAATCTAAAATCCATAATTTTTAAATAATAAAGTCCATTATTAATTAAATAAATGCCCATTGCTAACTAATCAAATTAGGTTTTGATTTATTTCAAACTCAATTTAAATCCATATATTTTCCAAAACCAAAATAGTGGGTTGTATTTGAAATAAGGTATATCTAAAAAGCTTGTTTAAAATAAATAACAATTTTGTTAAAGGTTCCATTTATAATTAAATAAAATGGACCATGGTTTATTAATAAAATAGGGTTTGATTTTATTAATAAAATCTTTATTTGAAACCTAAATATTTTCAAAACCAAATCAGTAGGTTTTATTTGGAAATAATAAATACTTGGAAACTTGTTTTAAAACAAAATAACATTTTATTTTAGAGTCCATTATTAAATAAATAAAATAGACTTTCATTATTAAATCAACTAGGGTTTGTTTTATTGAGAATATTTATTTTAAAAATCTAAAATAAAGCCAAAACACTTTAGTAAGTTTTAATTTAAGAAAATAAAATACTTAGAAAACTTATTTAAAATAATTTAATAAGTTTTGATGTTTTAATTAAAATGGTAAAACCTTTTATTAAATAAAGTTGGATATTAAATCCTTATTATTTTTAATTAAACCTTTGCTATTTTATTTAAAATAAAATGTTTTAATTCAAAAGCTTGGCCAAGGTTTTAATTGGCTTTATAAAAAAAATCTTTGTTTATGAATCCACCTTTTCTTTTGAAAACTAAATCTTTCATTAAGAGATCCAAAATAGTATTTTAAATATTTTTATTTTCCTTTAATAAAAGTTTATCTTTTTAAATCTCTTTAGGATTTATTTGATTCAAATGGGTTTGAAGTTCCAATTGAATTCAAAAAGTTTCTTCTGGCCTTGAAAATCAAGAAAGTTTTATTTTATTCATTTATTTTCACATTACAAGATTTGGAAAATCTTGGGATGTGACAGGGGTGATCCTAGATAGGGTTCATATGATGATGATTCAGTGGATATCAAAAGAGATGATGATCAATATTTCGAAGACGACGCTCTCTTATCCCCTTTTAAAATACTCTAACTAGACGAGCTTCTTCTCCCTCTTGTTTTATAAACAAAAGTGGCTTTATGCAAAACAACTCCAGCTACCATAAGTCTTGCGGAGTACACCGTGTACTCACCCTTGCTTTGTTGATACTTTTGGCAGAGTAAGTTTTCACCTGAAGACGAGTTCCGTACTACATCGACATCGACGAGTAGCTTGGGGTTCCCGCCGGCTGCCCAGAATCTATGGGCTGGGACGTCATCGTTATGCTTCAGGCCTCTTAGGCCATTTGTTAAGTTTGCTATGCTTAATATCATAATTTTCCTTCCGTTGTTTGATGTTTGTGGTCAGTGACCTATGCTTGTAATATTTTGGTTCTCTTCTAAGTTATGAGCTTGCTGTAATAAATTTTTGTGTCGTAGGGTCACTGCCGTGTTACCGATTCTTCACTGGATATTCTCGAGCTCAAGGTTAAGCTTATTTCAGACGGAGGTCTGGGATTTGTTTAGCCCTGATCCCGTGGGTGTCACATATATGCCCTTCCCTGGGACGATTCTGTGGAACGTTGTGTCGGATTGTTCCAGGCCACACGGCGGGATCCGCATTGCTGTTAGGGTGCTAGCGAACATCAGGTTGATGCTGCTGCCGACGTACATGAAGACACGGCTCATTTCGAACCCTCCGATCTGTGCCTCGAGCAACAGGGCAGCATGACCTGGGCGAGGGATCTGGCGTGGGTGATCCCAGTGACTGAATGTAATGCAGGACTCCGAGCCGTTGAGGTACTCAGGGATGGCAGGCGGAACGGTCACAGCCAGGTTGACTTGGCGGGTGATCTTATTTTGCACCCTATTTGTTGGGCGCCCCTTTTGGATCATCAGGGACCCTTTTGGCGCTAGGTACCCATTATGTCGTTGTTTTGCACGGGTGTGATTGCTTGATTCGGGGGTCCCATGGGTGGTGGTGGAGGAGCAACGTGGGCGATGTCACCTGGTGCAGGTGCGGGTCCGAACCCTGGGTTCACTATCAGGCGTCACATTTGGGTGAGACCCTCGCCGAGTTTCTAAAACTCTCGGCAATCCTTTAGCATATGGCTGGCCTTCTTTTTGCCATCCTGCTTGTCGATGTAGAAGTGGATGGTGGAAGGGCCCGACAACTTGTCGTATGCCGAGGGCTCGTACGTCGTCGCGATTGCGACATTGCCACGTCTGTGCGAGGCGTCCTCCATCGCGGAAATTGCCTCCGCGGTATCCACCGCTGCTGCGGTTGTTATCGTTGTGGCGTTCGGCATAGCCAGCCTGGTCCATCGCGATCGTCGTAGACGCGCGATCTCCGCTTTCTACGGCGTTCGCGTCTACGGCCGTATCCATCCTCCTCATCTGAATGTGCTCGGTGGAGGGAGTCCTCGCCATCTTCCCACCTGTTGGCGATGTCCATGAGGTGGTCGAGTGTCTTGGGCTTGACGCTCCCAAGTTCTTCCTTGAAGTCAGGGCGCTTGACACCATTCTTGAAGGCGTCGATCATTCTCTCCTCGGACATGTGTGCCGCAGAGTTCTTGGTGTTGGACCAGCTTAGTATGTACAAGCGAATGGACTTGCCTGTTCATTGGGTGCAGGCCCGTTGTAACATCCCAGCATTAGAGCTTATAAATAAGTTGAACCCAGATGTGTGCATTGCATTCATGCATAGAAAATCCGAATAATTTTTGCGCTTTTGAATAAAACTTGTCAAAGTGATTGAAGCTTCTCTCAACTTGATGGAATTGAAATTGAACATCAAGTTGACTGTGATAAGTTTCAATATGATCTTTTCTAAAACCTTATTTGGGTAAACAAGATTTTATCTAAGGGTAGATCAAATCTAATAAAATTAAACCATTACATATGTAATGATTGTAATTAGATCCCTAGCTGATCACATCCTAGTATTCATTACAATAACTCATGAATACCAAGTAAAAAGAATGTAATAACTAATCCTGACCTATCTTATTCTTATATATTCCTACTATGAGTATCGTGGTAATACCTAACCTTAATCCTTTAGTGAGATTAGGTAGCAAGGGAATTAAGTCAGGATTATTCACCACATATCTTTCTTTCCATATCAATCTTTGTCATCTCTACTGAATCTTATCTTAATATCTGTTGTTCATCAATGTTGAGTAATCAACTATTGATTCACCAATCCTTAACCTATCAATTCTTGATCTTTTTAACTCTTGTTCTTATCTTAGCATTCACTTAAAATCCTTTAGAGAAGGAAGAAAGGAAAGGTAAGTGGTAATGTTAGTTCTGGATATCATCTATAGGATGGGAGTGATTGAAGAGAATTAAATCAATAGGATTATTGATGGAGTTAACTCACTCCTGAAATGATAGTAGAGTAACTAGGGTAAAGATTACAAGGATGAATATTGAAGATAGTTAATAGGAGTAATCTCATGGGATCAAGTATGTATAGTCAAAGAATAATATCTCTTAACTCAATAGAGATATTAAGAAGATGATTCCAATACAACTGTAATGTAGTATTGATGAAGCCTTGACTAGCTCATTAGAAACCTAAACCATAAAGGATCAAAGTATTATAATGATCATGTTTTAGTCACCAAGATTGAATGCTTATATCCTGTATAAGTGACATTGGTGCCTAAGACATGATTGAACTCTAATATGAGATATTGGAGTCAAGTAAAGATAAGATTGTATGATTAGGATGATGTTAGAGCAGCATAGAATTATAGAGTTAGTATTTTCCTCTGGGAAAATAGTAAACACTTGAGGTGAAGTAGGATTTGATGTATATCTAATTATAAATACATCTACTAGAGTAATATTAGTAGTGGATGATTATGGAAGAGTATGAATGGAGTTGGAAGTATCTACTTGTTGGATTGGAGGTTATCGGCAGTAGAGTAGTTGATATAACCAAGCAGGAACATGTGAAGATTAGGAAAAGCTTTAGTGTCAAGCTCATTGGATTTATAAATGGATTTGGAAGAAGAAGGTGGATAGAATATTCTTGTGAAGTAAAGCTCATCATTATTAGCACATGATGATGGTTATGAAGGAGTAGTATATCTAGGAAAGGAATTCCTTAATTAGAAATCCAGGATTGTGAATTATAGAAGATAGGAATTCTTAGTAAACACTAAATCCTAAAGCTGTGATCAAGCTTAACATCCATCTCATCTGTTGCATAACTCATTTTATCTTCACAATGTTTTATAGAAATATTTCCCTATAGCAAATCACTTAAGCACATCTCTGTCATTTCCAATCATCATAACCATATGTGCTTAGGAGTTATTTCTATCAATCCTTTTCATAAGGCATTCCAGTTAATAACTTTCACTTTTAAAAGGTGATATCACTAAAGATCACATACATAAAGACAATGTGTTTTAACTATTAATATTTACTCATATCAACAAAAGAATATAAGTATAGTAAGAACCCTAAACCTTAGGGTAAGCATTTTTAATTCAAACCTTAACTCCTATATTAGTTATAATGAAATGTATACAGGGCTATTTTCTAAAATTATGGGAATAATATTATCCATGTTAAATCCCTAGAATTCTATTTATCATACAAAAATGAAAGATCGCCACATAAAAATTTCCTTAATAATATAAGTCAATGAGAATCAAATTCCATAAGTTAAAAGTAATGCATTCTCTAATAAGTTTGTGATTATAAGATAAATTAAAAATTCATAACAAAAGCTCTTACAAATAATAAAAAGAAAGAAATATTATAATATAAATCCATAGTTTATTCTGGACAGAAAATAAAGAAATATAAAATTATGGAATAAAAGCTCACAAAATGCTAGTAAATACTTTTTAATATAGTTACAATTATTTAGCAAATAAAGCCTATGAAGAAAATTCAAATCAAATATGCGAATTCAAATCTGAAAACAAAACAGAATATAGAAATGGGAAAGAACCAGGAAAAAACAGTAGGAGATCAGATCTGGCCCATGGCCCAACTTCCCTCTCTTTATCCACTGCTCACAAGCAGCCCGTAGCAGCCCACCTCGACCCAGTAACCAGCCCGACTTATCTCACTCTGTGACTGACAAATGGGACACTGCCAGGGACCGTGGGTTTGGACACTGCCATCCAAAACTTTTCTGCAAAATGATCATCGTCGTCATCCTCACGCACACAGGCACCTGCGTGCGTACCGTCGATGCCGTCCGCCGCCGTCATCAAAATCCAAACGCCGTGCTGCTCGCCGCTGACCCCGAGGAGTGTAGATAAGACCGCCGCGTCCTCCTCTACCCTCTCATACCTATCTCATCTCCTCTCGCTCTCTCTATCTCTCTCTCACATAGGACCCAAAACCCTAGCTCGCCGGAGTTGCTTGCCGTCGCCGTTTGAGACCACCCCAAGACCAACTGGTGATACCACAAGCTCCACCGTAGTGGACTTCGTCTGATCAGAGGATGAATCGAGCTGGGGAGGCCAGAATCATGTGCATCGAACACGTTTGTCTGCCGCTCGCCGTTGACAATGGCGACGCCGTCTAAGCTCGCCTCTCTTCTCCGTCGTCACTACAAGCATCCTGGTGAGTCACCGGTTTTTCCAGTACATTTTATCCTCTGTATTTCGCTTTAGTTCGCCCCCCCCCCGCAAGCACCCGACGCTGCCGTCGTTGTCTGCCGTCGTTGCCCAACTTCCGGCGACCATTAACTAGTGGTGCTGCCACTGTTAGGTTCCCCGTCATGCCCTCTTTCCAACGAGCCTAGCCACTTCCCCGCGCACGCACCAAATCGCAAGATCAACCATCGATCTAAGAGGATCAGCTGCAGTGACATCATGATCACATCATCCCCTGCCTAGTCAGCTAGTTTGACTTAGTCTTTGCATGTGTGGCTGATGATGTGGCCATAGGCCCACTGGTCAGTGACCTAGGGTAGCTTTGACTGTGGTGTAAAAAAGTTATTTTCTGTTTAGGAATTAGATAAAACATTATAAGATCAAATATAAATATTTCCTGAAATATAATAAAATGATTAAATCTTAGAAATTTAATAACCTTTGTTTTATAAGTCAGAAAAATATGTTTAATATGTGAAAAATTTCAGAAAAATAAAATCTGTAACATTAAACTATTATTAAAAATTATTATGTTAACAATTTAAATAATTACTATTTAATAAAGATTTTATAAGTATTAATAATTTGATAATTCATATTTCAATATTGGTAAATATTAAAAATATAAATAAAATAGAAAAATCTTAGAAAAATAAAAAAATATTTTAAAACTATAACCATACATTATTATTCCACTTAATTAAATATTTATTATTTATTAATTATTTATAAAGTAATAAATCTTATAAAAATCATATCTTATTATTTATAAACCATAAATATAAATGTAATATACCAAAATGATCACAAAAATGATACCTACATGTTAAAAAATATAATAATCCACTTTTGAGGTAAATAAAAATTAAAAAACTTTAGCAATTTGAATTTAAACCTATTTCCTTAGTTGTTAATTCATATAAGGTTAGATAAAATTTGTTAATATTTCTAAAATTAGCCAATGGAGTCTAATAAATATTATTAGTCTTAAATACTAATAATATGAAGTCATAATGGTTCAAACATTATAAATACCATTTTATTGAATTATCTTTAAACCATAAGTGCAGATTATTTTCTAAAAGGATCCTTATCCAACATAAAATCTCCAAGAATGATTGTGACTAAATTAAATCTTTTCCATTTACTTCAACCACCAGATTACAAAAATATCACAACACTATAATGAATCCATAAGTAGTTAAGTAATATTATTTCCTTGTTTATAAACTATAACCACCCATCTATAAAAAGGTAAATGATTCTATTTCATTATAAAATCAAGAAACCACTACACCAAGTAAAAGTATAACCATTCTTAAGTAACCTTAAGGAAACATTATAAAGTACACAAGGTACAAATATCATAAGCATTACACCTTAAATCCATCCATGTTTTTAAAGTTAACTTTAGTCTACAAGACTTTAAATATAATACTAAAGACTTTGTTATATGTTTTATGGTTAACTTTGGTTTCTTATAGTTGAGTCATAAAGTGTAACATCCCTAAATTCATATTCCAAAACTCATTCATATCATCTAAGCATTCATCATCATTTAGGGTTCTTCTCAAAAACAGAAACTTGTGCTATGATTTCATGTGAGTAAATTTCACTCATTAGGCCATCACCTTTTGAAAACCTAAATGTTAAGGAACTTGTTTGCTTGCCCCACTATTAGAAATATTGGGTGTAAAAGTTTAACCAAAATTTTCAAATTAAAAATAATTTCAACACCTCTATTTTCAAACATTTGCAAAATAGTGCAAAGTCTCTGGTTGTTTGAAATCCAAGTCTGATCAAAGCCTTTGCAAGGCAACCCCATGAGCTTTGACTTATTTCTGAGACCAATTCACCCCTGCAAAACCTCAGAAAGATTTGAATTCAAACTGATTTTGAAACTATTTGAAAACCTAACCAGAAAATCAATTTAGAAAAGAAAAAGAACTAAACAAAGGAAAGGGGCCGAGCGCCAGGTATCTGGCCCAGCAGAGGATCGAGCCCAACTAGCCCACCCGGGGATTTCTTTTTCTCCTCTCACGCGCGAAGGCACACAGCCAGTCGCTGACAGACGGACCCCACATTCATTTCGCGGACATCGCTGACGAGCGGGCCCTGTCCATGCTGTCATCGTCTTCCTCAAACCCCGCCCGCGACCACGTCGCAGCTGCAGTGACTGCCGGTGATGGCGCGGCTTAATTGGGCAATTAAACACAGGCGTTTCCTGTCGAGGCACCGGCTATAAGATCCCCACCTCCCCACGATCATTTTCCCCCAGTCAATCTCACACTTACGCCACCAGGCTGCCCACGACTCGCTCGAGACCGCTGCAGACAGAGCCAACTCCGGCGATCCATTCAGGTGAGCTCCGTGCGCCCCTTCCCCTCTGGATTGTTCGAGACACTTAGTAATCCTCTTGCGCACCTTCTAACCACAACAGAGCATCCTGTACTGCCCCAGGTCGCCGTGTTCGCTTGACGCCGTAAGCACCCGACGACCACCCCAACTCCGGCGAGCAATCTCAGTAAGTCCCAAGCGCCCCTTGCTTTCTTATTCACCCGAGCGTGTTCGCAATTGCCCTGCGCATCTCCTAAACCCATTGGTTCGTGTTAGGGCGACGCAGAACCTCGGCAACGACTCCGACAACACCCACCCGACGCCAGATGCAACTCCGACGAGATCTAGATCCCATCTCCGAGCGCCCCTCCGCAAGCCAGTACCACGTCGAGCTTCAGCAGCCTCCGGCGAACCTGGTAAGCCCCTTCTTTCCCTTGCGGACGATCTAGAACGCCGGCGCCGCCGTAGTCTGACGCGCCGCCGCTAGTCAACGCCGCCAGCGCCGCTCGTTCGTGGCTTGATGGTTTGGTCCGTTGGATCTGCATCGTAGGGCTAGGATAGATCTAGGCCGAAGAGGTACGCGCGCGTCTGGATCGTTAGATCTAAGTTAGATCCAACGGCCTGCGACTGCCGATCCGCGCGAAGCGGTACGCACCAGTAAGGTTGCGACGCGTGGCAGGGTTTAATTCAAAAACAGAATTTAAAACCAGATTTTGATCCAAACTTTAAACTGCTATAACTTTTGAATGCCACGTTAGATTTTTACAAATTTTATACCGTTGGATTCAGTGAAACAAGACCTTTCTGAATGTCCAATTTGTTTAACAAATAGTAACCATTAAAATGACTTTATTTGTGGAATCATATTTAAAGCTATTTGGAGTATAGATTTGTTTTGATAATTAGTTTTAATGTTAAAAAAATTTGTTATGGCAAAATTTTGTGTCCTGTTATGTTTCAGTATCATGCACATTCTTGGTAAAATTTTCCAAAATCACCACTTAGTAAAATTCTTGCATGCATGCATTCATATTATTTTTGATTGAATAAATTGTGTGAAATTGAATGCTATAATTTTTCTTGTAGATTTTGCTAGTGATTGTGATTGTGAAGAGTGCTACTCTCCCCACCACCAAGGCAAGTGATATTTTCATGAATGTTTCTATCCTATGTTTTGTTCTAGCATTATATATGTTGCTAAGTATTGCATGCTATTTTGCCTAATGCTAAGTTGGGAAATCCTAAGTAGAGTAGAATTGTAGAATTGCTAAGGAATTTTCCTAAGTTAGGTTATCTTACCATGCTTAGCCTAGCTATTTAGCAAACAAGGGTTGGTGGAAATCTATACACACTATGATGAAAATATTTCTAAGTCATGAGACTTATGCTTTTCTAATAAAAACAACTAAGTCAAATGAACCTCCTGGGTGGAATGGAAAGATTGGGTTATGTTGAGTGGTTACACAAGGCCATGGACTTGGGTTGTGTACCTCACTTGTGGTATGCCACCCAGGCACAAAGGGATTTGGAGGCCAAGTGTTGAGAAAGCTTACAGTGCAACCACTTGGCAATATGGGCTCTGCCATGATCATATAGGTTGCTAGAACTTAGTCACTTGGACAGTTGGTGGTAGTTGGGATGATAGGTTGGAGCGCGTCCATTTTGACTAAGGAAAGGCTTCTGAAAGGTCCTGTCTTGGGAAACCAAGTCTGGTGGGGAAAGTGCACAACCTCTGCAGATGGAAAACCTAAGTACTTAGCCTAGTCCAAGGCAATGGACAATTTGAGCATCAAGACATGGAAGCTACAAGAATCTCATCACTCCAACTTCTAAGTAAAAAATTCGTGGGTGAACAAGGGAGAAGGACCCCAATGTCTATTGGTGGTTCCTTGGGGATGTTTTGACAAAGAAAACTTAGTGATTTCAACTAATAGGAAAAACTTATTTTCAAGCAAAGCAAGCCAAGCTACACTTAGCCAAAATGCATATAGTGAAATAGTCCACTTAAAATGTACTAAGGTATCACTTGCCAATACTATTCCAAAGTATTGACCCTCTGTAGCTGTAACTTGTGATGTTGCAGGTTACTCCGATGATGAATAGGAGTCATGAGTCTACACTCAACATGCTTGCCTGTGGCACATGAAGATGAAGACTTATGTTTATTTACTTATTCCATAAACTCTTGTACTAAGCCTATGGCCCTGAGTTGTAAAAGACTATGTTTTATCTCTGGAATGAATGTAATAAACGACCTTTGTATCTGTGTACTTCATCTTAAACTGTGGATGCTAGCATTGATCCAGGGACTAGTATTGCAATCACAGGGATCCTTTCCTTTATAAAGGAGGGGTCTAACAGATGGTATCAGAGCACTGTGTTGCCTGTAGGATTATGACCCTAGGATTGGAAAAACCACTAAGGAAAAAGTTTTCAACTACTTCTACACTTGTCTATTCTTCTCGTAAAACTTTTCTAATCTCTTTCAACTTTCTTTGTAGATGAACTCCATCAACGAAGCCGTGAAGAAAGGACCACTCATGACCATGACCTTGGAGTGTGAAACTGAGTTTCCCAATATTCTCAAGGACCTCATGGTGGCAATGGAAGCACATGGTGCAGTTGTGTACAAGGGCTTTCCAGTGATGGATGAAGGAGTGGAGTATTGGTGGGTGCAACTTCACTTGTACAAAAACAAGGAAGACAACCACAAAGAAAGGGGATTCTGCATGTACACCAACACTACAATGCACACCTCATTCTTTGAGTCAGCCAGGGATGCAGCTTGGAGGACTATCAAAGAACTAAGTGCTAGAGTCAAGTGCAGAATGCTCAACCTCCAAAAGGACTTAGAGAAAGAGAAGGAACTTACTCAAGAGTTGGAAGCCACCAACCAAGAGATAAGGGGAGATGTTATAGACTTAGTGATAGAATCAAGAGAGCAAGATTGGTGGATTGCCTCTAGGAACATTGTGTTTGCTAATAGATCCCGTGAGATTGGATTGTAAGGACACTTCGTTAGTTGGACCACCACTTATCACCCTATTTCCAAAAATGATACTTTAATAAGTGTGGACCTTGATTGATGTAATGGACTTATGTATGCATGACTTGTGTGATGATTGTGTTCTATGGATATGTATGAATGTTGTCTTGATTTACCTTGAATTGTGTTGTTCTAACTTTTTCATTCTTATAAATAGATGCCTATTGCCATCAGCACTGTTGAGGAGTTTCAGGTTACTCGTTTTGGTCCCCGTATCATTGAGCTTACCACTTTGCTTGATCTCCCCCTTCCCACCATCACGGTGTATCCACTCACCAAGTTCGAGAGGAAGGACCTCTGGGGCTTCAAGGTGAACCAGCCCGGACGCCAGACTGAGCCTACTATGGAGGCCATTGTCTTCAAGCTGATGCACGACGACAGGGAGAGAGGCATGGAGGTAGTCATGCAGGACCTGATAGGACGACTGTTAGGCCGTCACTCCCGACAGGTTAGGGGCACCCACTTTCACGTCTTCGGAAGACGTGATGTTGATGGAGAGTCCATCGACTTTGAGGACGACTCGAGGAGCACTGCAGAGCCGATACGTCTCTATCTCTAGGACTTAGAGACTCTTCTCAGGCACGTAGATACGGACAGGACGAACGTCATGCTTGGCAATGACGAACTTCAGGTGCAGCTTCGCGAGAAGGATAAGCTTTTTGCGCAGCAGGATGAGATGATCAAGGAAATGGAGACAAGGTTCGAGGCCCAGGACCGCAAGTTCAAGAGTCAAGAGAAACGCGTCCAGGATAGGAACAAGAAGATCCGGGATATGACCGAGGAACTGAAGTCCAAGGATTTCGAACTAGAGCAGCAGCAGATGGTTATTGAGAGGCTTCGTTCCCAGAAGAGGGCTCTCAAGGCCAAGGTCGATTCCTTGACCACTACGATTGAGGAGAACAAGACCGCGATGGAGAACGCAGGTATTACCTTCGTCGAGGAGGAGATTGTTATTGATGAGTAGACTTGACTATTCGTACACCTTTCATATTCATACTTGTTATTGTGAACTTGTTATTGGACCATCCGACATGTGGATGGCTTGCTACTTGTGTGTTTTATTTCATGAACTTATCATCTGGTTGTTGAGTTTTATTCTTATGTTGCATGTTATGTGAATTTCTTGTGATGTATTGTGCATAAAACATCTAAGGGTATCTCATACTTATCTATTTGAACAAACCACAGATGCCTCCCCGTCGCGCAAACCCCAACCCCAATAACATCACCCCGGAAATGCAAAAAATGATGAATGCGCAAACACAGCTTATGCAAATGATGACGACATTCATTCAAAACCAGAATAACAACAACAACCCCAACAACAACAACAACCCCAACAACAACAACAACCCCAATAACAACAACAACAACAACCCACCGGGTTTCGATATGCTCACCAGATTTCTGTGATTGAGGCCAGCAAAGTTTTCGGGAACAACTGACCCCATGGTGGCCAATGACTGGCTACGTTCCGTGAACAAGGACTTAGTGACCGTGGGCTGCACGGATGCTGAAAAAGTCAGATTCGCAGCACATCTGTTGGAAGGACCAGCCGCCACATGGTGGGACAACTTCCAAATCACCACTCCTATTGATGAAGTGACTTGGGCTATCTTTGAAGATGGCTTTCGCACTGCTCATATCTCATCAGGAATGATGAGTCTAAAAAAGAAGGAGTTTCACAACCTGAAACAGCGCCACCGCAGCGTGTCAGAATACATAGAAGAGTTCAACAATCTGGCGCGCTATGCACCGGATGAGGTTGACATAGATGCCAAAAGAAAGGAAAAATTTCTGGAAGGCTTGAATGATGAGCTGAATCTGCAGTTGTCTGTGGCATATGTTCCAACTTATCAGTCTTTGTGTGACAAGGCTGCTATTTTGGAAAGTAAAATGAAGCAAGTCGAGAGTAGAAAGAGGAAACACTCCGACAAACACAGCTCGGGATCGTCTCACAAACGATCTCACTATGATGACAGTGGCAACTCAGGATCCCATAAACATGGGAAATTCAGCAAGCACAACCACAACCGTCATGACAACAAGCATCACCGCAGTCATGACAAGGACAAGTACAAGAATCACAAGGGTGGACATAAGAACCACTATGGTGGAAATGGTAGTGGAAGTGGAGGCCAGCCTCCTAAAAAGGACATTAGTCAGGTTGAGTGCTTCAAATGCAAGAAGCTGGGGCATTATGCTAATGAGTGCCCTGAGAAGAAAGTTGAAGGACCTAACAAGCCAAATCCTTTTCAGAAAGGACAAGTTAACCACATTAATGTGGAGGAGGTCTTTGAGGAGCCTGATGCCGTGGCTGGTAAGTTCAGACTCAATTCAATTTCAGCATTTGTACTCTTTGATACCGGTGCATCTCATTCATTCATATCAAAGGCATTTGTTGATAGAAATGGGTTTGCATCAGAAAACATTGGGTGCCCAATAAAGGTTAGTTCTCCGGGGGGAGATATGATTGTAAGCCTTGGATGCCGAGATCTCATCATAGAGTTTGGTAAGCATAAGTTTCCAGTAAGCCTGATAATCCTAGATTCCCAAGGACTAGACGTAATTTTGGGAATGGATTGGATGGCTAAGTATGAGGGAGTACTAGATTGTGCCAATCGTACTGTTGCACTCACAACCCCAGAAGGAAAAAGAATAAAATTCAAGTCAAACTTTGAATCCAAGGGAAGTAAGCTGAATTATCTTAAGGGGGTTAGCATGGACAGTGTGCCAATTGTAAGTGAGTATCCGGATGTATTTCCGGAAGAGTTACCAGGAATGCCACCGGATAGAGATGTGGAGTTTCTGATAGATTTGGTACCAGGTTCTGGACCAATAGCTAAGAGACCATACAAAATGTCAGTTGATGAACTGAAAGAGCTCAAGAAACAACTAGGAGAACAGTTGCAGAAAGGGTTTATTCAACCAAGTTCTTCATCTTGGGGAGCCCCAGTATTGTTCGTGGAAAAGAAGGATAGGACACAAAGATTATGCATTGACTACCGTTCTCTCAACGAGGTAACCATCAAGAACAAATATCCTTTGCCAAGAATCAACGACTTGTTTGATCAATTAGAAGGAGCATGTGTGTTCTCGAAGATTGACCTTCGGTCAGGTTATTTTCAACTCAAAATAAGAGAGCAAGACATACCTAAGACAGCTTTCACCACAAGGTATGGATTGTATGAATACACAGTGATGCCTTTTGGTTTAACCAACGCTCCAGCATACTTCATGAATATGATGAACATGGTGTTCATGGAATTCCTTGACAAGTTTTTTGTCGTTTTCATCGATGACATCTTAGTCTACTCCAAGTTCAAGGAAGAACATGAAAGACACTTACGCATGATACTTGAAAAGTTAAGAGAACATAAACTTTATGCCAAATTCAGAAAGTGTGAGTTCTGGTTAGAGAAAGTTGGCTTTCTTGGTCAGGTGATGATGAAGGATGGTGTGGCAGTTGATCCTGCTAAGGTTTCAGCGGTGACAGAATGGGAATCACCCAAGAATGTGAAAGAAGTTCGTAGTTTCCTCGGCTTAGCAGGTTAGTACAGAAGATTCATTGAAAATTTCTCGAAGGTTGCTAAGCCAATGACGGAATTGCTAAATAAGGACAAGAAATTTGCTTGGTCTGAAGGTTGTGAAGTCAGCTTCCAAGAATTGAAGAAGAGACTCGTGACAGCACCAGTTCTATGTCTGCCAGATTTGGAAAAGGATTTCCAAGTATATTGTGATGCGTCACATCAAGGTTTGGGTGTCGTACTAATGCAAGACGGTAAAGTCTTAGCCTATGCTTCGAGACAACTTAAAACTCATGAAGTAAACTACCCTACTCATGATTTGGAATTGGCCTCTGTCGTTCATGCACTCAAAACATGGAGACATTAACTTTTGGGAAAACGATGTGAAGTGTTCACCGATCATAAAAGCTTGAAGTATATCTTCACCCAGAAGGAAATCAACATGAGACAAAGAAGATGGCTAGAACTTATCAAGGATTACGACTTAAGTTTGCAATACCATCCCGGAAAAGCAAATGTAGTAGCGGATGCTCTAAGTCGTAAGACGTTTGTAAATGGCCTTACCAAAGGTGATTTGCCAGAAGACTTGTGTAAGCAATTCAAAGAACTCAGATTGGAAATTGTGCCTGAAGGACATCTCATGTCTTTGGATGTTCAACCCACTCTATTGGACAAGATCCAAGAAGCCCAGAAGACCGATAAGGAAATTGAAAAGATTAAGGAAAATATTAGTCTAGGGAAAGCTAAGAGTTTCCATATAGATGAACAAGGTACTTTATGGCACGGGAAACGTATATGTGTTCCACAAGACCCGGAGTTGCGGAAACTGATCTTACAAGAAGGTCACAACTCTCCGTATTCTATTCACCCAGGAAACACCAAGATGTACATGGATATGAAAGAAAGATTTTGGTGGAACAATCTAAAAAGGGACATCGCCGAGCATATTGCTTTGTGTGATGTGTGTAGCAGAGTAAAAGCGGAGCATCAGAAACCAGCGGGTTTGCTTCAACCACTGCCTATTCCTGAATGGAAATGGGAAAATATTGGTATGGATTTTATTACCGGATTACCAAGGACCAGGTCAGGGTATGATTCCATATGGGTGGTAGTGGATCGCCTAACTAAAGTGGCTCATTTTATACCCGTGAAGACAACTTATACAAGAGCCAAGTTAGCTAAAATCTACATGAGCAGAATTGTATGCCTTCACGGTGTGCCTAAGAGTATTGTGTCAGATAGAGGAACTCAGTTCACTTCTCACTTTTGGAGACAACTTCATGAATCTTTGGGAACAAGGTTGGAATTCAGTACTGCCTTTCATCCCCAAACTGATGGACAAATGGAAAGGACTAACCAAATTCTTGAAGACATGTTAAGGGCATGTGCCTTAGACTATGGAGCAAGTTGGGATGAAAGTCTGCCTTACACAGAGTTCTCTTACAATAACAGTCATCAATCTAGTATGGTAATGGCACCATTTGAGTTACTCTACGGAAGGAAATGTACCACCCCATTACTATGGAATGGTGTGGGAGAGAGAAGTTTATTTGGACCTGATCTTATCAAAGACGCCGAAGAGAAGGTCAAATTGGTTAAGGACAGGTTGAAGGTAGCACAGTCCCGACAGAAAAGCTACGCAGATTCTAAGTGTAGAGAAGTCACCTATGAAGTTGGGGATAGAGCTTATCTCAGGGTATCACCACTCCGTGGAGTGAAAAGATTTGGAGTCAAAGGAAAGTTGGCACCAAGATATGTTGGGCCATTCAAGGTTCTAAGTCGCAAGGGAGAAGTTGCATATGAAGTTGAATTGCCAGAATCTCTGTCCGCTGTCCATAATGTGTTTCATGTGAGTCATCTCAAGAAATGTCACCCAGAAATGGAGGAAACTTCTCTAAAGGATACCATACCTTTGGAAGAAGTCCAACTAGAAAGTGATCTCACCTATGAAGAAAAGCCTGTCAAGATTCTTGAGACCGCAGAAAGAGTCACAAGGACAAAAACTATCAAGTTTTGCAAAGTGCAATGGAATCATCACTCCGAAGAGGAAGCAACATGGGAAAGAGAAGATGATCTTCGGAAAGACCACCCTCACCTATTTGCTAGCCAATCCGAATCTCGAGGGCGAGATTCATCTTAAGGGGGTTAGATTTGTAACATCCCTAAATTCATATTCCAAAACTCATTCATATCATCTAAGCATTCATCATCATTTAGGGTTCTTCTCAAAAACAGAAACTTGTGCTATGATTTCATGTGAGTAAATTTCACTCATTAGGCCATCACCTTTTGAAAACCTAAATGTTAAGGAACTTGTTTGCTTGCACCACTATTAGAAAGATTGGGTGTAAAAGTTTAACCAAAATTTTCAAATTAAAAATAATTTCAAAACCTCTATTTTCAAACATTTGCAAAATAGTGCAAAGTCTCTGGTTGTTTGAAATCCAAGTCTGATCAAAGCCTTTGCAAGGCAACCCCATGAGCTTTGACTTATTTCTGAGACCAATTCACCCCTGCAAAACCTCAGAAAGATTTGAATTCAAACTGATTTTGAAACTATTTGAAAACCTAACCAGAAAATCAATTTAGAAAAGAAAAAGAACTAAACAAAGGAAAGGGGCCGAGCTCCAGGTATCTGGCCCAGCAGAGGATCGAGCCCAACTAGCCCACCCGGGGATTTCTTTTTCTCCTCTCACGCGCGAACGCACACAGCCAGTCGCTGACAGACGGACCCCACATTCATTTCGCGCACATCGCTGACGAGCGGGCCCTGTCCATGCTGTCATCGTCTTCCTCAAACCCCGCCCGCGACCACGTCGCAGCTACAGTGACTGCCGGTGATGGCGCGGCTTAATTGGGCAATTAAACACAGGTGTTTCCTGTCGAGGCACCGGCTATAAGATCGCCACCTCCCCACGATCATTTTCCCCCAGTCAATCTCACACTTACGCCACCAGGCTGCCCACGACTCGCTCGAGACCGCCGCAGACAGAGCCAACTCCGGCGATCGATTCAGGTGAGCTCCGTGCGCCCCTTCCCCTCTGGATTGTTCGAGACACTTAGTAATCCTCTTGCGCACCTTCTAACCACAACAGAGCATCTTGTACTGCCCCAGTCGCCGTGTTCGCTTGACGCCGTAAGCACCCGACGACCACCCCAACTCCGGCGAGCAATCTCAGTAAGTCCCGAGCGCCCCTTGCTTTCTTATTCACCCGAGCGTGTTCGCAATTTCCCTGCGCATCTCCTAAACCCATTGGTTCGTGTTAGGGCGACGCAGAACCTCGGCAACGACTCCGACAACACCCACCCGACGCCAGACGCAACTCCGACGAGATCTAGATCCCATCTCCGAGTGCCCCTCCGCAAGCCAGTACCACGTCGATCTTCAGCAGCCTCCGGCGAACCTGGTAAGCCCCTTCTTTCCCTTGCGGACGATCTAGAACGCCGGCACCGCCGTAGTCTGACGCGCCGCCGCTAGTCAACGCCGCCAGCGCCGCCCGTTCGTGGCTTGATGGTTTGGTCCGTTGGATCTGCATCGTAGGGCTAGGATAGATCTAGGCCGAAGAGGTACGCGCGCGTCTGGATCGTTAGATCTAAGTTAGATCCTACGGCCTGCGACTGCCGATCCGCGCGAAGCGGTACGCACCAGTAAGGTTGCGACGCGTGGCAGGGTTTAATTCAAAAACAGAATTTAAAACCAGATTTTGATCCAAACTTTAAACTGCTATAACTTTTGAATGCCACGTTAGATTTTTACAAATTTTATACCGTTGGATTCAGTGAAACAAGTCCTTTCTGAATGTCCAATTTGTTTAACAAATAGTAACCATTAAAATGACTTTATTTGTGGAATCATATTTAAAGCTATTTTGAGTATAGATTTGTTTTGATAATTAGTTTTAATGTTAAAAAAATTTGTTATGGCAAAATTTTGTGTCCTGTTATGTTTCAGTATCATGCACATGCTTGGTAAAATTTTCCAAAATCACCACTTAGTAAAATTCTTGCATGCATGCATTCATATTATTTTTGATTGAATAAATTGTGTGAAATTGAATGCTATAATTTTTCTTGTAGATTTTGCTAGTGATTGTTATTTTGAAGAGTGCTACTCTCCCCACTACCAAGGCAAGTGATATTTTCATGAATGTTTCTATCCTATGTTTTGTTCTAGCATTAGATATTTTGCTAAGTATTGCATGCTATTTTGCCTAATGCTAAGTTGGGAAATCCTAAGTAGAGTAGAATTGTAGAATTGCTAAGGAATTTTCCTAAGTTAGGTTATATTACCATGCTTAGCCTAGCTATTTAGCAAACAAGGGTTGGTGGAAATCTATACACACTATGATGAAAATATTTCTAAGTCATGAGACTTATGCTTTTCTAATAAAAACAACTAAGTCAAATGAACCTCCTGGGTGGAATGGAAAGATTGGGTTATGTTGAGTGGTTACACAAGGCCATGGACTTGGGTTGTGTATCTCACTTGTGGTATGCCACCCAGGCACAAAGGGATTTGGAGGCCAAGTGTTGAGAAAGCTTACAGTGCAACCACTTGGCAATATGGGCTCTGCCATGATCATATAGGTTGCTAGAGCTTAGTCACTTGGACAGTTGGTGGTAGTTGGGATGATAGGTTGGAGCGCGTCCATTTTGACTAAGGAAAGGCTTCTGAAAGGTCCTGTCTTGGGAAACCAAGTCTGGTGGGGAAAGTGCACAACCTCTGCAGATGCAAAACCTAAGTACTTAGCCTAGTCCAAGGCAATGGACAATTTGAGCATCAAGACATGGAAGCTACAAGAATATCATCACTCCAACTTCTAAGTAACAATTTGTGGGTGAACAAGGGAGAAGGACCCCAATGTCTATTGGTGGTTCCTTGGGGATGTTTTGACAAAGAAAACTTAGTGATTTCAACTAATAGGAAAAACTTATTTTCAAGCAAAGCAAGCCAAGCTACACTTAGCCAAAATGCATATAGTGAAATAGTCCACTTAAAATGTACTAAGGTATCACTTGACAATACTATTCCAAAGTATTGACCCTCTGTGGCTGTAACTTGTGATGTTGCAGGTTACTCCGATGATGAATAGGAGTCATGAGTCTACACTCAACATGCTTGCCTGTGGCACATGAAGATGAAGACTTATGTTTATTTACTTATTCCATAAACTCTTGTACTAAGCCTATGGCCCTGAGTTGTAAAAGACTATGTTTTATCTCTGGAATGAATGTAATAAACGACCTTTGTATCTGTGTACTTCATCTTAAACTGTGGATGCTAGCATTGATCCAGGGACTAGCATTGCAATCACAGGGATCCTTTCCTTTATAAAGGAGGGGTCTAACATAAAGCATCTCAAGTCCAAACTATTCAAGCAAGCACAAACAACCTTGACCACAATTGATTAACCACAAAGATTGTTGAGACCTTAATAAACAAATATTTTCCTCAAAAGTTATTCGTTTTGCCACTTTAGTCAACATATGACAATTAATCAGGATCACATTACTTTATCCTTTGCTTGTATACTTAGGATTGTTAACACTTAAGTTCCTTATAAATTCCCTTATTTGCAAAGTTAAACTTGAAGATAAGATAATTATTATATAAGAATTCCTTGAATAGCGTACCTCAATGGTATACCTTATTGTTGTACACCATTATGTACATGATGTTTCACACACACTCACAAGCCTTAATAAGAAGCACAAGTGTGAAACTTATCTAAAAGGACAACATATTCTAAACAAATCATTTCCAGTATCCAAACCCTAGAACAACGCTTATTCTAGGGATTCATGTTTATAAAGCGCATCACATTACTTATGCATAAGAGCATCTTGCTTATTTAAACATTAGTCCTTACCGGACCAATGATGCTGATTTCAGATAATGGATCTTATATTGTCTTGAAGACCATGAGTGCATAATCTTGCAATCACAAAAGGCAAGTTCACACTTGCTCATGTCCTTTGGTTATTTTTTGTAAAGTATTTTACAAATCCAGTGTTGTCATCACCTGCATTTGAAAAAGGTCCGAAAACACTATTTTCATAATAATGTGATTATAGGTTATTTTACCATGAGGTAATAACCTACTATGAAAGTTCCGGTGGTAAAGGAACATATTATCTAGAACTTAACAACCAATGTCGCAAGTGATTATTGCACTGTATATCACGTGTTAACCATGAGATTTGGAATGGGACGGAGAAGTCAGCTGTATCTTCTTCCTCTCGCATGTAGCCGGATGTGCAAGTCGTGGCTGTTATCACTCGTAGCGTGCATATTAATTGGTAATTCGTAGAGGATATGCAGCATATGGGTGGGAACCCTCAATGTCCCACGATAGTTCTGGCATCTAACGGTCTGTACAAACCATTGCCGTAATTCAATATGTGGGCATATGTGCAGTAGCAGGGCATCGACGCCTTTGCGCCTGTTGCACGACTGGAGTACGTGCGGCTCCTACTGCACCACGGGTGGGCTGTGCACCATATGGACGTCAAGTCTGATGGCTAGGGTTCGTCATTGCTGACTAGGAGCACAAGGTAATGTGCCTGCAAAAGGCCCTCTACGAACTCCATCAGGAAACTAGAGGCTAGAGCCTGGAACATGAAGTTGTACGCCATGCTCGACCCGCTCGGCTTTAGTTTAGGTGCTAGTCTGTCAGAGTTTTAGTTTCATCAGATTAGCACTTAGCCATTTTAGTTGGTTGATTTAGTTAGAGGTCTAGCTCCGGTTTTGTTGTAACAAACTGGAGTGAGTCGCGCGGATAATGACCCGTTCGTGGGATGGCACGAACATGTAACATACCAAATTTTTGTGTAATATTAATAAAGACATGTTTGAGCATTGCATGCATGCATTACACTTGCACCTTGATTCAACCAAATAATAACAAATTAAATTTCTCCCTCTCAAAACCAATCAAATGGTTATTGTATTTTGAAAACTATCCAAATGAGTGGAGCCCAAATTGAATAAAAGGGTCCCACAATATCTTTATAGTTTTATAAAAGTCTCTGGTATTTTGAAATTTTTCAAAACAGATTTGTGTTTGAAATCTATATAGAAAGAGGATAGGAACAAAAGAAAAATAATTCCTAAGAAAAAAATAAACAAAACCCTGCACTGGACCCTCTCTTTCCCTGGCCTTTTCTGCAGCCTAGCAGCAACCGCAGCCGGCCCACCCGAGGCCCAAGCCAGCCCAGCTATGGCCCGTACCATTTTGTCCCCTATGTCTTCGTTGTCTTTGTTGACGACGTGAAGCAGCTGCGTTCCGACGCACTCGTCGTCGATCTCTGCCACGGTGATGCACTCCACTGCCCCCGAGCACCTATAAGACCCCGTGGCCGCCGTGGATAAACCCTAGCCATGCCCCACTTCTCTTATTCTTTTCTTTTTCTTTTAATGTTTTCTGTATTTATTCTGTAAAGGATAAATACTGATAGGTGGGCCCCCTTGGTAATTTAAATAAACATTTTCAGTAAATGTTTTCTTAATAAAATGTTCAAGTAATTCTAAATTGTAATTCTTTTTATAATGTTCTAAAACTGATTTAAAATGAATTAAAAATGGAGAAATTCATAATAATTCGTTTTAAATCAGAAAAATACAAATAATATATCAAAATGTTCAGAAAAATGAGTTCTATCATTTAAAAATGTAAGCATCCACATTCATACAACTTTGAACCCTAACTTATTTAGAGGAACATCGACACCCCCTAAGTACCATGGGTTCGATGGTTTTCCTAGCTAGGGCATTCTGAAATCCATTTAAATCGATGATGCATCTAGGGCTACTCTATTACATGTTATATCTCATATCATCCATATTGTATGAGCATTGCACATGTCATGTGTTGAATGTTGCTTTTTTCCGGTGAATGAATCCTATGTTTACAAAGTATTTCATTCTCACCATATGCATGCGATTCAATAGTCTTTTATCAGTAGATAGAGTATTCCTATCTGATGCATGTTTCTCTTTGTGAACTATAATACCTGATCTACTGCTCCTAGCATAACTAGGGTCTGGCTTATGAGCATAGCTAGTGCCACAAATCAGTCGAGCTTAGCCATGCTTAGTGGTCCGAGATTGATCATCCAGATGCTGCACCGGAGATGTGAATGAATCTAGTATGATAGGATATCGAGATATGATCAGATATGGATAATAAACATGCTAAGCCAGGTATGGGAGGCCACGTTGGGTGTGGTTTTTGTAGTCCCATGCTAGCCACCCTTAGGAACTGAGTTCTCGCCTATTGAACCAAGACAAGCGTACAACCACACGGGGGCCTAGAAACCCTCTCGACTCACTAACTTGCCTAGTAGATTCCATGAGTCACATAGTTCGGTCTTTCCATTCGACATACACATCTTGGTTGTTCTTGAATGGAGGTGAAGGAGGTGCATTCATAACAGGTAGGTAAGCGTGGCCAGGAACAAGAGAGAAACAGCCTCCGTAATCTTGAACCCCGCACACATCTCTAGGGACCGGCTTTGGGACTCGACCCGTTATGGCGGAATCTCCTTAGTGTGTGACTCATGGTCTCGGTGAAAGCAAGGTAAAGGTCGCGGTCAACCACCCTCAGCTGGCCTTCCTAGGAAGAGGGCTAATAATTTGGCATTAAGAGTCAGTTCGTACGTGTGGGTAAAGTTGTGCACCCCTGCAGGGTTATAATCTTTTCGAAAAGCTGTGTCCACAGTTATGGACGACTTGGGAATAGATTCTATGATCATATAAAACTATAACCAAATGATAAAACTTGGCCAACTAATGAGTGTTCTGGAATACTTCCTCGAGGTTGTTTAAGGGGGTAGTCCGAGAAGAAAGGTTTAGCTAATGATGGTTCTTGGTGGATATGAAAAAGATGATTCTAAGAGGTAGATTTGTAGTCTTATTATCACCTTTGAAAATGATCTTACTAGACGGGCTTCTTCTCCTTCTTGTTTTGAAAACAAAAGATGGCTTTATGAAAAACAACTACACTAGCCATAAGTCTTGCGGAGTACACCCTGTACTCAGCCTTGCCTCATTGATGTTTTTCTATAGATAAAGTTGTGCCAACTGAAGGTGGTTTCTACATCGATGTCGACGAGTAGTTGGGGTTCCCGAGAAGCAACCTAGGATCTATGGAAGGGTCGCTACTTCTGTTTAAGGCCTCTTAGGCCCTTTGCTAAGTTTGTTGTTTAGAACAACTTGTTTGTTTTTGTTGCTTGTTGTAATGATGGGTGTGTGGCCCCTGGTTTGTATGACTGGTTTGTAACTCTCTTAAGAGTTTACCTTATTAATGTATGGTTTGTATGTTCTGTAATGTTACCAATCAATCCCTGTGCATTTCGGAATTTAGGTTAGACTTATGTCAGAAGAAGATCTGATATTGGTCTATCCCTAATCCCGGCTCGTGACAGATTTTGGTATTAGAGCGGGACTACCTGTAGGAAACTGTTCTTGCTAGTCGATGTTGAGTCTAGAGTTTGAGAAAACTATTTGAAAGCTAAACATTATTTGCAAAACTCTGAATAGGACTCTTTTACTCCTTATCTAAGGTTGTTCTATTGCTGAGTTATCTTACCTCGTTTGTTTTGCAAAGGTTTCACTTCTGGACTATTATTTCAAATTTCTAGGATATATGGGTTTGGGTTGTTTTTCCTAGTACTCCGTACTTGGTTGCAAGGCTCAGAGTTTCCAAGTTACATTCGTGCATCTGAATCATTGTTTTTCAACTTTGGTAAGGATAGCTTGTAATCCTACTCTCTATTCTTTTGTGACTTGTTGGTATCATATCATGCTTGCATCCCATTGTTATGGTTTGTATCTAAGTTGGTAGTGTATATGTTTCGTATGCTTGTTCTACTGCGATACTTAATGCATTGATATAATCTCCATCCACATGTTCACATCTACCATGATCTTTCTACATGGTTCATGTCATCCTTTGGTGTACCCTTTTGGTGAATCCATTTTCAAGGTTTCTGTTTTCTCCTCAGGATGTCGTCTGGTACTCGTGGTTCTATTGGTCGTCGAGCAAACAATAATGTTGAACAGGAACTTCCGCCACCTCCCACAATGGCCGAGGTTCTTAACAACATTGAGCCCAACCGCCTGAGGAATGAACGCATTCTGGAGCGTGTGGCGCGGAACAATGAACATTGTCCCGACGACTTTGTCGCACTTGGAGATTTCATCCGTTTTTTTCCTCCAATCTTCACCCACCCCAAGGAGCCCCTTGATGCTGATGATTGGCTTCGCATAATAGAGCGCAAGTTCAGTGCTCTTCGTGTCCGTCCAGATGACCGCGTCAACTTCGCCACCTATCAACTGGACGGTGAAGCTGGTGTTTGGTGGGAAGGTTTCCTGAATATGCAAGCTCAGGGACATGTTGTTAGTTGGGAAGAGTTTGTTGCAGCATTTCATGCCTCTTATATCCTTAAGCCCATCATGGATCTTAAAAGGAGGGAGTTTCTGGATGTGACTCAGGGGCGCAGGGATATTGAAACATATGGGCGTGAGTTTATTCGCCTGGCTCGTTATGCAACCAGGGATGTGACCAATGATGAAGATAAGCAAGAGATGTTCCGTAAGGCACTTAACCTTGCACTTCTCTATGAGTTGTTGTCCTTTAAGTTCTAGTCTTTCCAGGAACTGTACAATCAGGCTCTTACTTTGGAGCATGCAAGGAAGGATATGGAGGTCTCTCAGAAGCGTGAAGAAGGAAATTCTCGTGCTTCTTCCTCTGGTAACAAGAAGTGCAATGTCTTTGTTCCATAGAGTGTTTTGCCTCGTGCTCCTTATGCACCCAAGTCTTCTGGAAATGCTTCTCGTCAGCCATTGTCAAATACCGGTGGAGCAAATTATCGTCCTCCTGCTGGTTCTTACTCTAGAGTTACCTGCTACTCGTGTGGTCAACCTGGTCACTACTCAAGGGAGTGTCCCCAAAGGGCTGTCGGTTGCAATGATCAACCGGCAAAGAATAATGATAAAGCTCAAGGTGCTGGACATGGTCGTCTGACCCATGTTACTGTTGAAGAAGCCCAGGAAGATCCACGCGTCATTCTAGGTACGCTCCGTGTCAATTCAATTCTAGCAACAATCTTGTTTGATTCTGGAGCATCGCATACATTAATATAACAAGATTTTGCGCAAATGCATGATATCGCCTTTGAAGGTGTGGCCTCTCCTCTAGATATTAGTACTCCTGGGACTTGTTGGCAGACCATCTGGGATTACTCATGGCGTTGAGATAGATATAGCATATCAGAAGTTTCCCACTTCTCTCATTGCACTCAAGTCAACTGATATTGATGTCATTCTGGGCATGGACTGGTTAACTGTAAGATCCCTCCTTTGTAAAGGAAAAGGATCCCTGTGATTGCAATGCTAGTCCCTGGATCAATAGCTAGCATCCATAGTTAAGATGTAATATCAAGAAACAAAGGTCATAATACAACTTTATAACCAGGAATAACATAATTTTATTACATCCTACATAGCTCATTTGGCTATTACATTACATTGCAGCAGAATATCTATAAGCATGGGGTCCTTCATCTTCAAAATGCCACAGGCAGACATATTGGTTGTAGACTTTATAATCCTAATCAATCAATCTTCACTAAAAACAATCAAAACTGTAACATAACAAGTTATAGCCACAAGGGTCAATACATTTGAATTGTATTGGCAAGTGATACTATGGTAGTATAGTGGTATCTATCATCTATATGCATTTGTCTAAGTGGAGTTGAGGCTTGCATTGCTCAAAATAGATTTTTCCTTAACATTTGAAAACACTAAGTTTTTGCTTGACAAAAACATTTCTCCCAATCAAAGATTGAAAATCCTTTAACCCTTGTTCAAACCACAAGTTTTTATCTTAGAAATTTGAATGATGAGATTCTTGATTGCTTCCATGTCTTGATGCTCAAATTGTCCTTTACCAGGGACATGGCTAAGTACTTAGATTTTACACTCTGTAGAGGTGGTGCACTTTCCCCACAAGACTTGGTTTCCCAAGACAAGATCTTTCAGAAGCCTTCCCTTAGACCAAAATGGACGCGCTCCAACCTATCAAACTCTACCACCAACTGTCCATATGGCTAAGTTCTTGCAACCTATATGATCCAGGCAGAGCCCATAATACCAAGTGGCTACACTTGAAGCTTCTCAACATTTGACATCTCAAATATCTTTGTTCCTAGGTGGCCATCCACAAGTGAGATACACAAGGTAATCCATAGACATGGGCCTTGTGAACCACTCAACCAAAATCCACCAAGCAAGTCCCATTCCACCCAGGTGATTCATTGACTTAGTTGTTTTATTAAGAAAAACATAAGTCCTCAGACTTAGAAATTTTCCATAGTGTGAATATATTTCCACCCTTGTTTTCTATTAGCTAAGTTAAGCATGATAGTAGTAGGTATCTTGACTTAGGAATTTCTACTAAGGTTTCATCTACTAGGATTTCCTATAGCAAGGTTTATACTTAGCAAAATTCCATGCAAGTTTTACTTAGAGAAAATCACTAATGCATAGTGAAAGTAATGGGACAAAAAGTATGAAGCATCACTTGCCTTTTTTGGTAGAGTATGGGTTCTCTCCTTGTCCTTGCAACAATCACACTCTTCAAGTCACTACAAATCAATCAAGCAAGGCACAATCTCAATCTACCAATCAAGCAAAACATCACATAAAATGATGAAGTCAAAGTAATGCATGCAAACATGCCAAGCTTTGTTTTATTTGAAAAAGTGGTTCCTAATGGGTCATAAACATTTGGGTACACCTAATGGTCATTTTTTAAAGTGGCAAAGTCAATTGCAAGAGGTTTCACTTCCTAAACCATTTTCAAAACAAAGTATCATTTTATGTGGTGTAGAAATATTTTTACTAAGGCATTAACCTATAGGGTTCACCAAATATGTTTTCAAACCACTAAACTTGGTGTTTGGGGTCATAGAGTTTAAAACAAAACATTTCCCAAAAGTTTTCTTCCAAAACCATTTTTAATAAATAAACTATATTTTTATTTGACTAGAAATGGTTTTAAATCAAAGAATCATTCTTTTGTTTCACCAAATACATTTTTGAAACCACAAAGTGTTTCCTATAGTCAGTAGGTTCAAAGAAATCCAATTGCAAAAGATTTTATCCCCAAATTCATTTTTAAACAATTTTCACATCCTTAACAAGCATACAAATGTTTCTGCAAAACATCCATTTTTTCAGAAGTTTTTTACTAAACAAAAGGCATGGTTGGCTAGGGCTTGTCTTGCTGATTCCATTGGTATAAAATTTGTAATTTTTGGACGTGTGGTTTGAAAGTTACAGGGTTTTCAAAATTGCATCTAAATCTGATTACAAAATCTGTTTTAAACAGAAACTAGCCACGCGTCATAATCCTATTGGGCGGTAACGGTTCGTCTGGATCACGTGTTGCAGGCCGTTGAATCTAACTGATATCGCACGGTGCAGGTTCACTCTTACCCCTTCGCTCTCTTTCTTTCCTAGCCGCTGGATGATGATCTAACGGCTGCAGAGCACTCGCGAGCGAGGGAAAAGTACTGGCAGGTGCAGGAGATGATGGCGAGCAAGATAGTGTGCTCTGGTAGCAGTGGGGCTAGCGGTGGTGGCCGGAATTGCCGCCGGAGGGCGTCAGAGACAGTGGCGGTTTGGAGACGATTCCGAACAGCCTGGTGGCCGAGAGAGCCGGGCGAGAGAGGGGAAATGGAGAGGAGGACATGGCGTTTAAGCGAGTTTGGTCAGGGGGCGTTGATCACGCGGCATTGAAGCGAATTGACGACGCGAATCAATCGGCAGTAAACGGCCAGGCGACGGGGTCGTGCTTGAAGACGATGAATAGGAGGGGGTGGGGTCGGCTGGTCAGCGAGAGAGGGAGCGTGAGTGTGGGGTCCAGTCGTCATCCTCTGTGCGGTTAAGTTCCTGAGTGAGAAAAATAACGGTTCGCTGGGGAGGGAGGTGGGCTGCTGGGCTGGGATGGGCTTTTGTTGGGTTGGGTCGTTTTGCTCTATTTTTTCTGTCTGAATGATTTATCCTTTTCTATTTCTATTTACTGATTTGAAATTCAATTCACAATTCAAACAACAAAACAAACATTCAAACAATCACGACACTTGTAATTGAATTTGGTTCTGTTTAACAACACAAAACCAAAGTCAAATAATAAAATAATATTTTATTTTTGAGTCGATTTATAATTAAATAAAATGGACACTAGTTAATAAATTAAATAGGTTTTAATTTATTTAAAAACTCCATTTGAAATCCAAATATTTTCAAAACCAAACCAGTAGGTTTTATTTGAAAATAAAATATATTTGGAAAACTTGTTTAAAATAAAATAACATTTTATTTTTAGCGTCCATTAATAATCAAATAAAATGGGCCTTAGTTATTAAATCAAATAGGATTAGTTTTATTTAAATCTTTATTTTGAAATCTAAAATAAACCAAAACCATTCAGTAGGTTTTATTTGAAAATAGTATTCACTTGTAAAACTTATTTAAAATAATTTAATAAGTTTTGATGTTTTAATTAAAATGGTAAAACCTTTTATTTCAATAAAATTGGATATTAAATCCTTATTATTTTATTTAAATAAACCTTTACTATTTTTAATTAAAAAAAACATTTTATTTCAAAAGCTTGGCCAAGGTTTAATTTGGCTCTATAAAATAATCTTTATTTATAATCCACCTTTTCTTTTGAAAACCAAATCCTTTTATTAAAAGACCCAAAATAGAAATTTTAAATATTTTTAAGTTTTATTGTTTTAATAATTTTTTTTTAAAATTCCTTTAGGATTATTTGATCCAAATAGGTTTGAAGGTTTCCAATTGGATTCAAAAAGTTTCTTCTCACCCTAAAAATCAACAAAGTTTTATTTTATTCATTTATTTTTCACATAACAAGATTTGGAAAATCTTGGGATGTGACAGGCTACCACCCTTAAAATAAATCTCGTCCCGAGATTTGGGAGGCTAGGGGTTACAAATTGGCTCAAAAGCAACTAGGGTACTACCACCCTTAAAATAAATTTCAAACAAAATTACATATTGGCCTTCTTGGGATCCTGGGGAAACTTCTCTAAGCAAACAGTTGCATTGTGTCCTTGGTTTCCACACTTGACTCATGGGCCAAGGTTGAGTTTCTCCATAGGCTTGTTCAACTTGTTCTTCATCTTTTCTGGACAGTTGCTTGCATAATGTCCTGGGTTCTTGCAATTGAAACAGTTGATGTCTTTGAGTTCTTTACGTGGCTCTTATGGACAAGTTGCTACAAAGTGTCCTAGCTCTTTGCAGTTGTTGCACACCACTTGGCCAATCTCTTTATTCTTCTGGTTCTCTGGGCATTCACTGGAATAGTGTCCCATTTCTTTACACTTATGACATTGCACATGGCTTTTGTCCTTCTTTTGCCTTTTGGGTTTCTCCAAAGCTAGGAGTGCATCCAGTTCATGTTGTTCATATGTTATCTGGTAGGTAGGAATGTCTACATGTTTCTTGTACCTTTTATTGCTCTTTAGAAAATTCACATTCCTCTTACTTGATCCCTTGAATTGGGTTGTTTTGATTGGAGGTATAAGTGGACCTTTTCCTTTGTCATCAACCTTCTTGGTAGACTTGGATCCTTCTTGATGGTTTGCAATCATTTGTTGCACTCCACCTTGTTTCCTTTGTTCAACAATGGAATAGATGGGGAATTGGATAGGAACATGGTTGTTTCCTTCACATAGGTAGCAAGTAGCTTGAGAGGTGGGACATTGGCCAACAGGATGTTTCTCTTCACAGTTGGGGCATTGATCTCCATGCTCCTTGGAAGTATGATCCTTGTCTCCACAAATAATGCAAGCTGGGGCTCCATCTAGAATAACATTTCTGTCATCCTTGTTGTCACTAACTCTTTTGGAATAGCTTTCTTCCATTTTGATCATTTGATCAGTCACCTTAAGCATCAGTTGGACTTGAGTTTCCAAAAATCCTTGCAGTGTTGGATCTTCTCCACTGGTGTTGGCCATGAATTGAGCTGTCACTTGGTTCAACTGGTTCTGGGTTGCTATGAGCTCTTTCATGCTGTCCTCTGGGTTGGGGTTGGTGTCATCAACCTTGAGGTTGGAGTCTCTTGGAGTAGTCATCTGTTTGGGTTGAATGAGGATTAGAATAGGCAAGATATTTCTAAGGAATCAATTCTAATCACACACATTACAATTCACTCAAGCAATGTGCAAGAATTCACAAACAACTTTTCACTCAAACAACAAAGTTCAAGCACATATTTAGACAAAAAAATATGTTTTTTACACCACAGAAGTTGGTGTGTTTGACTTAACTAAAATATGGTGGTCCATCTATATGGTTCACTTGTGATCTTTCCATCATTCTTGGTTGCTTCTTCTTACTTGAGATCATGGTTTCCTTGAGAAAAACTCTTGGTTACAATAACTTCTAGTGAAATGATCTCCTTCTTATTTTTGCATTCCCTTAGTCTCCATATCTTGATCAAGATTTCCTTGTTTCACTTGTAGTCCTTAGTGGTATCCAAGTTGGAAGTCCTTGGTGAATATGCTGAAGATGTTGAAGTCATTAGAGTTGAAGATGTTGAAGTCATTAGAGTTGAAGAAGTACTTTGCACATGGTGTAGTCTTTGGCCATGGGGTAGGTTTTTCCATCAAGTTGAAGCAGAAGAGATGTAGAGTTGAAACCAAAATAGTTGAGGAAAAAGTTTACAAGATTGTTTTGTAAATAAGTTTTTGGAAAAAATACAACTCCTATTCTTCTAAGGGTTTTTGTCCAATCCTAGGTTTACAAATCCTACAGGAAACACAATGCTCTGATACCATCTGTAAGATCCCTCCTTTGTAAAGGAAAAGGATCCCTGTGATTGCAATGCTAGTCCCTGGATCAATAGCTAGAATCCACAGTTAAGATGTAATATCAAGAAACAAAGGTCATAATACAACTTTATAACCAGGAATAACATAATTTTATTACATCCTACATAGCTCATTTGGCTATTACATTACATTGCAGCAGAATATCTATAAGCATGGGGTCCTTCATCTTCAAAATGCCACAGGCAGACATGTTGGTTGTAGACTTTATAATCCTAATCAATCAATATTCACTAAAAACAATCAAACCTGCAACATAACAAGTTATAGCCACAAGGGTCAATACATTTGAATTGTATTGGAAAGTGATACTATGGTAGTATAGTGGTATCTATCATCTATATGCATTTGGCTAAGTGGAGTTGAGGCTTGCATTGCTCAAAATAGATTTTTCCTTAACATTTGAAAACACTAAGTTTTTGCTTGACAAAAACATTTCTCCCAATCAAAGATTGAAAATCCTTTAACCTTTGTTCAAACCACAAGTTTTTATCTTAGAAATTTGAATGATGAGATTCTTGATTGCTTCCATGTCTTGATGATCAAATTGTCCTTTACCAGGGACATGGCTAAGTACTTAGATTTTACACTCTGCAGAGGTGGTGCACTTTCCCCACAAGACTTGGTTTCCCAAGACAAGATCTTTCAGAAGCCTTCCCTTAGAACAAAATGGACGCGTTCCAACCTATCAAACTCTACCACCAACTGTCCATATGGCTAAGTTCTTGCAACCTATATGATCCAGGCAGAGCCCATAATACCAAGTGGCTGCACTTGAAGCTTCTCAACATTTGACATCTCAAATCTCTTTGTTCCTGGGTGGCCATCCACAAGTGAGATACACAAGGTAATCAATAGACATGGGCCTTGTGAACCACTCAACCAAAATCCACCAAGCAAGTCCCATTCCACCCAGGTGATTCATTGACTTAGTTGTTTTATTAAGAAAAACATAAGTCCTCAGACTTAGAAATTTTCCATAGTGTGAATATATTTCCACCCTTGTTTTCTATTAGCTAAGCTAAGCATGATAGTAGTAGGTATCTTGACTTAGGAATTTCTACTAAGGTTTCATCTACTAGGATTTCCTATAGCAAGGTTTATACTTAGCAAAATTCCATGCAAGTTTTACTTAGAGAAAATCACTAATGCATAGTGAAAGTAATGGGACAAAAAGTATGAAGCATCACTTGCCTTTTTTGGTAGAGTATGGGTTCTCTCCTTGTCCTTGCAACAATCACACTCTTCAAGTCACTACAAATCAATCAAGCAAGGCACAATCTCAATCTACCAATCAAGCAAAACATCACATAAAATGATGAAGTCAAAGTAATGCATGCAAACATGCCAAGCTTTGTTTTATTTGAAAAAGTGGTTCCTAATGGGTCATAAACATTTGGGTACACCTAATGGTCATTTTGTAAAGTGGCAAAGTCAATTGCAAGAGGTTTCACTTCCTAAACCATTTTCAAAACAAAGTATCATTTTATGTGGTGTAGAAATATTTTTACTAAGGAATTAACCTATAGGGTTCACCAAATATGTTTTCAAACCACAAAACTTGGTGTTTGGGGTCAGAGAGTTTAAAACAAAACATTTCCCAAAAGTTTTCTTCCAAAACCATTTTTAATAAATAAACTATATTTTTATTTGACTAGAAATGGTTTTAAATCAAAGAATCATTCTTTTGTTTCACCAAATACATTTTTGAAACCACAAAGTGTTTCCTATAGTCAGTAGGTTCAAAGCAATCCAATTGCAAAAGATTTTATCCCCAAATTCATTTTTAAACAATTTTCACATCCTTAACAAGCATACAAGTGTTTCTGCAAAACATCCATTTTTTCAGAAGCTTTTTACTAAACAAAAGGCATGGTTGGCTAGGGCTTGTCTTGCTGATTCCATTGGTATAAAATTTGTAATTTTTGGACGTGTGGTTTGAAAGTTACAGGGTTTTCAAAATTGCATCTAAATCTGATTACAAAATCTGTTTTAAACAGAAACTAGCCACGCGTCATAATCCTATTGGGCGGTACCGGTTCGTCTGGATCACGTGTTGCAGACCGTTGAATCTAACTGATATCACACGGTGCAGGTTCACTCTTACCCCTTCGCTCTCTTTCTTTCCTAGCCGCTGGATGATGATCTAACGGCTCACAGGAGGTTGACCAAAAGCTGGCGGCACCGGCGGCGACGACTGGCGGCGCACGCTTTGTCCGAGGTGGTCTGGCCGTTCTAGGAAGCGATATAAGAGGAGGAGAGGCTTACCGTGATCGCAGGGTCATGGGGAAGCTCGACGTACTAGTTGCAGACGAAGGGGCGCTCGCATGTGCTAGCGATTGCTCGCCGGAGTTCGCTCGGCGTCGGGCTTGCTCAGGCGTTGTTGGAGGCGGGGCTATGGTGCACGCTAGGACAAACGGGAGACAGGGTCAGACGCGCAAAGCTATGGCGACGATGTGTGCGTCAAGGAGAAGGAGAGGCGCGGTCGGAAACTACCTGTGGGGCTCGTCGGAGTTGGAGCGGACGGCGGCGTCGTTCAGTCGAAGACGAAGACGTCGCTGCAAAGCACTCGCGAGCGAGGGAAAAGTACTGGCAGGTGCAGGAGATGATGGCGAGAAAGATAGTGTGCTCTGGTAGCAGTGGGGCTAGCGGTGGTGGCCGGAATTGCCGCCGGAGGGCGTCGGAGACAGTGGCAGTTTGGAGACGATTCCGAACAGCCTGGTGGCCGAGAGAGCCGGGCGAGAGAGGGGAAATGGAGAGGAGGCCAGGGCGTTTAAGCGAGTGTGGTCAGGGGGCGTTGATCACGCGGCATTGAAGCGAATTGACAACACGAATCAATCGGCAGTAAACGGCCAGGCGACGGGGTCGTGCTTGAAGACGATGAATAGGAGGGGGTGGGGTCGGCTGGTCAGCGAGAGAGGGAGCATGAGTGTGGGGTCCAGTCGTCATCCTCTGTGCGGTTAAGTTCCTGAGTGAGAAAAATAACGGTTCGCTGGGGAGGGAGGTGGGCTGCTGGGCTGGGATGGGCTTTTGTTGGGTTGGGTCGTTTTGCTCTATTTTTTCTGTCTGAATGATTTATCCTTTTCTATTTCTATTTACTGATTTGAAATTCAATTCACAATTCAAACAACAAAACAAACATTCAAACAATTCAAACAATTCAAACAATCACCACACTTGTAATTGAATTTGGTTCTGTTTAACAACACAAAAACAAAGTCAAATAATAAAATAATATTTTATTTTAGAGTCCATTTATAATTAAATAAAATGGACACTAGTTAATAAATTAAATGGGTTTTAATTTATTTAAAACCTCCATTTGAAATCCAAATATTTTCAAAACCAAATCAGTAGGTTTTATTTGAAAATAAAAGATATTTGGAAAACTTGTTTAAAATAAAATAACATTTTATTTTTAGGGTCCATTAATAATCAAATAAAATGGGCCTTAGTTATTAAATCAAATAGGATTGGTTTTATTTAAATCTTTATTTTGAAATCTAAAATAAACCAAAACCATTCAGTAGGTTTTATTTGAAAATAGTATTCACTTGTAAAACTTATTTAAAATAATTTAATAAGTTTTGATGTTTTAATTAAAATGGTAAAACCTTTTATTTAAATAAAATTGGATATTAAATCCTTATTATTTTATTTAAATAAACCTTTACTATTTTTAATAAAAAAAACATTTTATTTCAAAAGCTTGGCCAAGGTTTAATTTGGCTCTATAAAATAATCTTTATTTATAATCTACCTTTTCTTTTGAAAACCAAATCCTTTTATTAAAAGATCCAAAATAGTAATTTTAAATATTTTTAAGTTTTATTGTTTTAATAAAATTTTTTTAAATTCCTTTAGGATTATTTGATCCAAATAGGTTTGAAGGTTTCCAATTGGATTCAAAAAGTTTCTTCTCACCCTAAAAATCAACAAAGTTTTATTTTATTCATTTATTTTTCACATAACAAGATTTGGAAAATCTTGGGATGTGACATTAACCAAGTACCAAGCCATCATTGACTGTGTACTTCGAATAGTTACTGTGTCCTCTCCTGCTGGCATAACTGTCAAGTACTGGACTGATGGTTCAAAGTCTCCATCGGCATTTTCCATTCCTTTCACGGAGTTGTATGCCATGGATGTTCTACCTTCTCTCGAGGTTCAAGATGTCCAGGTATTCTATGATTTCCCGGATGTCTTTCCTGAAGAGTTGCCTGGCATGCCACCTGATCGAAGTGTGGAGTTTGTCATAGAGATAGTTCCTAGAAGTGCTCCTATCTCCAAAAGACCTTACCGCATGCCTCCTCATGAGTTGGTGGAGTTGAAGAAGAAACTTGAAGAGTTAGAAGGCCTAGGCTACATCCAACCTAGCACATCCTCTTAGGGTTGCTCAACCATCTTTGTCAAGAAGCGGGATACAAATATTCCAAGATTGGTTGTTGACTATCGTCCACTCAATGCGACGACAATCAAGAATAAGTACCTCTTCCTCGGATAAATGACCTCTTTGATCAATTAAGTGGTGCCATTGTCTTCTCCAAAATGGATTTAAGATCAGGGTATCATCAAATCAAGATCAGAAAGGAGGATATTCCAAAGACAGAATACACAACTCGTTATGGTCTTTATGAGTATACAGTGATGTCCTTCGGGTTAACCAATGCCCCTTCCACTTTTATGAGGCTCGGGAACTCCATTTTCATGGAGTATCTCAAGAAGTTTGTAGTGGTCTACATCGATGATATTCTAATCTACTCCAAAACCAAAGAAGAGCATGCCAAACATCTACGTTTGGTGTTGACTAAACTTCGTGAACATCGTCTCTATGCCAAGTTCTCCAAATGTGAGTTCTGGTTACAAGGTCTCATCTTCCTTGTCCATGTTGTATCCACAATTGGTGTTGCTGTTATACCAGATAAGGTTCAAACCATTCTTGAATGGAAGTCACCTACTTTAGTCAAGGAAAACTAGAGTTTTCTTGGAATGGCTGGATATTACCACTGATTCATCGAGAACTTCTCCAAGATATCCAAGCCTATGACTGATCTTCTTAAGAAACAGAAGAAGTTTGAATGGTCAGAAAAGGCAGAAGAAATCTTTCAATCTTTGAAAACTAAGATAATATACCGCTCCTGTGCTTGTCCTTTTGGATACAATCAAGCATTTCGTCATTTATTGTGATGCATCCCTTAAAGGGCTCGGTTGTGTGTTGATGCAAGATGGTCATGTAGTGTTGGCAGTTAAAGCCACATGAGAACAATTATCCAACCCATGATCTCGAACTAGTTGCTGTTGTTCATGCTCTTAAGCAATGGCGACATTTCCTCATTGGTAACCGTTGCGAACTTTACTCGGATCATCAAAGCCTGAAGTATCTCTTTACCCATCCAGATCTGAATCTCAGGCAAAGACGATGGTTGGAACTCATCAAAATTATGATTTGGGTCTCAACTATCAACATGGAAAAGCCAATGTCTTTGCTGATGCGCTAAGCCGGACGTCTTATTACAATAATCTGACGATTGCACAAGCCCAACCTGCTCTCTATGAGGAAATGAAGCGTCTTAACCTTGAAGTGGTTCCTCGTGGATTCCTTGCTAACCTTGAAATAAAATCTTCTCTGGAGTACCAAATCAAGGAAGCTCAAAAACGAGATGATGAGGTTACCAAGATCAAGGAACGTGTTGCAAGTGATGAAGCTAAATGCTTCTCCATCAAGGATCAAGGTACCCTCTATTTCGGTAACCGGCTAGTGGTGCCAAACAGTCGGAAAATCAAAGATCTAAAACTACTAGAAGATCATGAATCCCCTCTGTCCATTCATCCTGGTGTTACCAAGATGTACCGTGATCTCTGTCAACGATTCTGGTGGAGTGGAGTGAAACCAGAAATTGCTTGTTTTGTTGCAGAATGTGACGTTTGTCGTTGTGTGAAGGCTGAACACCAAAGACCTGCTGGACTTCTGCAACCATTCAAAATTCCTGAGTGGAAATGGGATGAACTTGGTATGGATTTTATCACTGGACTCCCAAAGACACAAACCGGACATGATGCCATATGGGTAGTGATTGATCGACAATCCAAAGTTGCTCACTTCCTCGCTGTTCGGGAAAGCATTACTACAAGCCAGTTGGCAGAACTATATGTATCCCGGATAGTAGTACTTCATGGTGTTCCCAAGAAGATCATATCTGATCGTGGAAGTGTGTTCATTTCCAAATTCTGGGCCAGTTTCCAACAAGCTATGGGAACTAATGTCTCTTTCAACACAACCTATCATTCTAAAACTGGTGGTCAGACCGAAAGAGTGAATCAAATTCTTGAAGACATGCTTAGAGCGTGTGTCATATTATTTGGAAAGAACTAGGAGAAATGTCTTCCTTTTGCTGAGTTCTCTTACAACAACAGTTTTCAATCCAGTTTGGGAATGGCACCTTTCCAATTCCTATATGGGAGAACATGTCTAACTGAAAGGAATATGCCCGAGAGGCAATAATAAAGTGGTTATTATCGTATTCCTTATTTATGATAAATGTTTATTTTGCATGATATAATTGTATTAATACGGAAACGTTAATACATGTGTGTTTAATAAACAAAAAGGAAGTTCCTAGTTATGCCTCTCTTATAAACTAGCTCGTTGATTAACAAGATGATCAAAGGTTTCCTGATAATGGACATTGGATGTTGTTAATAACAAGGTCACAACATTATTGGAATGGTGTGATGAACATTCATCCGAAGTATAGCATTACGATCAAGGTCATTGTGTTTATATTGCTATAGCATTATACGAAGTAATCTTAGTCCTTAGACCATGAGATCATGTCAATCACTAACACCGGAAGAGTATCTTGATAACGTCAAATGTCACACCGTAGCAGGGTGATTATAAAGATGGGTTCAGTGAAACGAAGGTGTTATGTTGAGGCTCATGGATCAAGAGTGGAATTTGTCCATCCCGATGACGGATATATATACTCTGGGCCCTCTAGGTGATATCACATTGATTAGCTTACAAGCAAGTGATTCGATCACTAGAATGTTGTATCACGGGAACAAGAAAAGAGTACATGTCAGTAACGAGATCAAACTAGGTATGGAGATACCGACGATCGAATCTCGGACATGTAATATATCGCGAGACAAAGGGATTGAGTTACATGCGTATAAGGTTCACACGATCACATTAGTCATCGTTGAATATGTGGGCGTCAGTACGGATCTCCAGGTCCCGCTGCTGATTATTGATTGGAGAGGGGTCTCGATCATGTATACATTATTCGCGAACCATAGGGTGACACACTTAAGGGATACCGACACCATTTAGAGGAAATAATATGCCAGAGAAAGAAAAAGGAAAGCGCGGGAATTTATTTCACTAGACACCGAAACTGTTTCGGTTCAAATTGCTGAAACTGGTTCTGCATGTGAAATTGAAATGTTGTAAGGGGTTTTATGTGAATATTTGTTAATTAAAGTAATTAACAAAATTCTGAATAAATAAATAAAATAATTTTATTTAAATGAGAGCTTGCATTAAATTTGGTGGAAATTTAATGCATGTGAGTGGATTTTTGAGTGGAGAATTTTTAATGGCAGTGGAGGCTTTTCATTTTGAGTGGGAGCTCCACCCACATGAATGTGGAAGAGGTGGGGGCAGCCACCATGGCTGGCTCCATGCCCCTTGGGGTGCCCCCCTCTCCCTATAAAAGGCCCCCTCTCATCCTCTCAAAGCACACCTCCTCGCGAAGGATCTCTCTCCCCCCTTTAGAATTCCCCATGGTCTCGGATCAGCGAGATACATGTTCCTGGTGGCTTTTTCTGGAAGGATTTGTTTCTTCCGTTGCTTCGATAGAGTGAGGGCGCAGAGGTTGTCGGTGTACCCGGATGTGTGTGCGATCACGGATGCACCACTTCTTTGCGGTGCTGGACTTGATGGTGTTGGACCGGCTGGACCAGATGGACTTCATCGCGATCTTGAGATCGGCAAGCATTCATATACATCATCCACGAGTACAACCTCGTTAACACTATTCGGTCTTCGAGGGTATGTTTTCTATGGATGTATATCCACCCGTTGCTTGTATCTAGTAGATAGATCTTGGTACATAGTTGTTCCCATCGTAGGAAATTTTTTGTTTTCTATGTTGCGAACCCTACAGTGGTATTAGAGCCGGATCTATGCATAGATACTTTGCACGGATAGTACACATATGAGTATGTGGGTGATGATGATCATTTTATTGCTTCTTAGTTGTACTTTGGATATTGGTGGCATAGTGGGATGAAGCGGCCCGGACAAACTTTACATGTCCTCGCACATGAGACCTGTTCCACGCTTGACATGCAACTAGTTTTGCATAAGTGGCTAGCGGGTGTCTGTCTCTCCTACTATATTCAATATATAATTTGCAACGAGTTGTCAACAATTTGGTTATCCTCGTTGTGGTTCATGTTCGTAGGTATGAACGGTTCTATCTTCGAAAGCCCTAAGCCACGTAAAACTTGCAATGGATAAATTAGAGGCGTCTAGTTTAGATTGTTGATGGGCTAGTTTTATGATATGGTGATGTTGTAAGTAGAAGTATAAGATGATCCTCTTACAACACACATAGCGTGTAAGTTCCATAGACCTTGGCCTTACACATAAAGGTATGATAGTGATCATACCACGGTGCACATGATGGAGATCATATGCGGGAACCATATCATTTCACTTATTAACATGTGATGTTTGATTGCATCTTATATTGCTTGTTTGGCGTTTTATTAGCAAAATAAGATGATCCCTCATTTAAATATCAAGATAAGAATGTGTTCTTCCTTTAGTATGCATCGATTATGTTTCGTCGCTTCAAGACATCAAGTGATGATCGAGTGTACTTGAATCCACGGGCATATCTCGGGTGTAAGACAGTTACACACGCGAATACTAAGGTTCTAACTTGGCGAGCCTAGCATGTACAGACATGTCACATCCCAAAATTTTCCAAATTTTGAAATTTGAAAAATAAATAAACAAAATAAATAACTGTTGAAGTTTAGGGTGAAACGAAATTTTTTGTTTCTAAATGGAAACATCAAAACCCATCTTGAACAAACTTTGAATAAAATGGAATCCAACAAATATCAATCAAGTGAAATGCATTCATCAATGAATTTATCTTCAAATTCAAACTTGGGAAAAATAAACTAAAACCCAAAACCTTAATGGAAGAAAATCATTTCCAAGATATCGATCCATATAAAAATTGGTCAAAAAACATTTATAAATGATCAAAGATGATAAATAAAAATATTATAAAAACCATAGAAATTGGTTTCACTTAATTTGGAACCATAGATAAAAACTTATGAATTTAATAAGATGAAAGGAAATAATTTCCAAAGATAATAAAGCTCCTATCTAAATCCATACCAAATTGTGAGCAAAATAATGCTAAATATATTTAAAAGGATAATCCAATATCAAATAAAATTATACAAATTGGAATCACCAATTTTGGATCTTTAAATAAAAAGATATGGATTCTATAAGATAAAGAAAAAAAGAAATAAATAAAGGATATTTAAAAGCCAAATTAAATCTTGGCCTAATCCATAAGCAAATGGAATAAATATAATCCAAATCCAAATAAAATAAAGGGATAAAGAATATTCAAATAAAATAATATGGCCTTAACCAAATTCTATTCCATTTAAATGGAGACCAAATCCCACATAAAAATGATTAATTAAATCATGGGAAAATAATAATTGGAATTTGCCCAAGTGAAATAAAAGTTATTTAAGTTAACTTTAATGAAAAAAAGAATAATTTAAATAAAATTTATATGGATTTAAAACCATATTGGATTCTATTTGAATAAAGACAGATACTTAATTTAAATGATTAATAAATCATATTAAAAATATTTAAAATAATTCAAAGTGAATTATTTGACACCCTAATAAATAAATAAAACCTACTGAAAAGAATTTGGTAAAAATTTAGAATTTAAATAGAAGTTGGAAAACATAAAATCCTATTTAAATGAAGACAAAAGGACCATTTTTAAATAATTAAACCATGTGGGAATAAAAGAAATATTCCAAAATTATCTTTAAAATACATGTTTAAACAATATAGAAACTACTGAAAAGTTTGAAAAGATTTGATAAATAAATCCGATTCAAATAAGAGATTGAATTTGAAAACAAAAAATCAAAATGGAAAAAGCAAAAAGAAAACAGAAGAAGAAAAAAAAACCAACCCAGCCCAGCTGGCCCAGCTAGCCTACTCCTCTTCTTACCCGTAGAAAACGTTTCACACTCGTTAAGGCACCCACAAACTCACTGACCGCTGGACCCCTCCGCAAACCCCTCTCTCACGCTGACAACATGACCCGACATGTCAGTCATCGTTTTCACCCGCGCGACCTGTTCTTCCTCCCTCCTCTCTCTCCCATTACTACTTGATTCCCGTGGCTTAACTCAGACAAAATTTTGCGAGTAAATCGCCGCTATAAATACGCTCGTCAACACGCCTCGCTCCCCTCTATCTTTCCCCCCAGACACCACGCACTCACTGCCCATAGGCTGCCTCAATTTTGCGGTTGAGCGTCCTCTGCTCCGACGAACCTCCACTCAAATTCTGGCAGCACTAGCCACCGCCTTGCCCCCTCGACCACTCGAGCCTGCTCCCCTCTCCCGCACGCATCTCCCAGTATCTCCAGTTCGCCCGCGCATGCACCACAACTTTGGCAATGACCAAGACCGAACGTCACCGTCCACTGCCTCGACTCCGGCGAGTTCCCCAGTGAGTTCTGACCGCCCCTCTCCCTCTCGTTGATGCTCATACACCCACCATCCTCTTGTGCGTCTAACGCCACCCTCGGCCCGCCTTCTCGTGCTTCGTAGCTTCACTTTCGATGATGCTAGAGCGTGCCCGACGCCAGCAGGATCTCCGATGAGCAATCCACGGCGACCTCGTGCGCCCCTCGGCCAAAGGAGACTACCTTGAGCATCTACTCTCCACGAAGATCTCGGTGAGTCACCCCACGTCCTCTCTTGCTTCCTGTATCGCCGGCACCATCCTCGTCTGAACGCGTCGCCGCCGCCAGCGCCGCACATCTGTGGTCACTCGCACGTTAGCCGTCAGATCACGATCGTGTGGCTAGGATAGAACGACTTAACGAACCGGTATGTGTTGATCTGTGCCGCACGATTAACATTAGATCTGACGCTCCATGTTAGTTGATCCGTGCGAATCGGTATGGACCAATCAGAACACACCACGTGGCATGTAGTTAGTTTTAAAAACAGAAAACATGTCTATTAGATGATAGATTTGAAAAAATCATAACTTCAAATATACACGTCCAAATTTTACAAACTTTATATCAATGGAATCAGCAAAAAGAGTACTTTCCAACCATGCACTTTGTTTAATGAATTGCTTCTGTAAACTTAGTAGTTTTTGCAGAAACATGTGTAGGCATATTTTGAATATAAAATTCATTCTAAAAATATTTTCAGGGTAAAATCTTTTGTAAATGGTTTGTTTTGAACCTACTGACCATAAAAACCAACTTATGGATTTAAAAGTGTATTTTGTGAAGTTAAAGAATAAATCTTTGGATAAGAGCATTTCTAGTTAAATAAAAATATTGTTTATGTGTTAAAAATGCTTTTTGAGTAAAACCTTTGGATAATGATTTGATTTAAACTATCTGGCCCTAAACACCAAGTTTTAGGATTTAAAAATATATTTGGTGAACTCTAGAAAGTTATTACTTTGTTTAAAGGCATTTCTAATGAAATAAAATGTTGTTTGATTTAAAAATGGTTTATAGGTAAAACCTTTTGCAAATGGTTTTAATATTAAACACTTGACCTTAAAAAACTAACACTTGTGTTTAAAGATATATTTGTCAAACACTAGAAAATATTACTTTGATTTGAATCATTTCTAGCAAAACAAAAATGACTTAAAGTGGCCATTTTCACTAACATGATATCAAATGGTTTTGCCACATTTATAAATGACCAATGGGTGTTTTAAAATGTTTATAACCTATTAGAAACCACTTTTCCAAATAAAACAATCTTTGGCATGCTTGCATGCATTGCTTTGTTTTCATTATTCTATGTGATTGAATTGCTTGAATGGTAGATTGAATTTGTGCCTTGATTGAATTGTAGTGAAATTTGAAGAGTGTGGCTATTCCAAGATAAAGGAGTGACTTTATATTCTCAACCAAAAAGGCAAGTGGTGCTTCATACTTTTTTCCTATTATTTTCACTATGCATTAGTGATGTTTTGAGTAGGACTTGCACAGAATTTTCTAAGTATAAACTATGCCATGGGAAATCCTAGTAGATGAAACCTTAGTAGAATTTTCCTAAGTTAAGATTCCTATCATGCTTATCCTAGCTAGTAGAAAACAAGGGTGGATTATATTCATGCTATGGAATATTTCTAAGTCAAGGACTTTTGTTTTGTTTAATAAAACAACTATGTGAATGAATCACCTGGGTGGAATGGTATTGCTTGGATGGATTTTTGTTGAGTGGTTACACAAGGCCAGGGGACTGGTGAACCTTGTGTATCTCACTTGTGGAATGTCACCCAGTAACAAAGAGATTTGAGATGTCAAATGTTGAGAAGCTTAAAGTGCAGCCACTTGGCATTATGGGATCTGCCTGGATCATATAGGTTGCAATAACTTAGCCAAATGGACAGTTGGTGGTAGGGGGATGATAGGTTGGAATGCGTCCATTCTGGTCTAAGGGAAGGCTTTTGAAAGATCTTGTCTCGATGCATGTCGAGTCTTGTGGGGAAAGTGCACCACCTCTCGAGAGAGTAAAATCTAAGTACTTAGCCATGTCCCCGGAAATGGACAATTTGAGCATCAAGACATGGAAGCTATCAAGAATCTCCTCATCCCAATTTCTAAGTTAAAAACTTGTGGTTGAACAAGGGTTAAAGGATCTTCAATCTCTAATTGGTAGATGCCTTGGGTGATTTGGCCAAAAAAACTTAGTGTTCTCAAATGATAAGGAAAATCTATTTTGAGCAAAGCAAGCCTAAGCTCCACTTAGCCAAATGCATATAGATGATAGTTACCACAATACTACCATAGTATCACTTGACAATACAATTCAAATGTATTGACCCTTGTGGCTGTAACTTATTATGTTGCAGGTTTGTTTGATGTTAGTGAAGTGTGTTGATTAGGATTACAAGTCTACAACCAACATGATTGCCTGTGGCACTTTGAAGATGAAGGACTCCATGCTATAGTTATTTCTGCTGCATTGTAATGAGATAGCCAAATGAGCTACGTAAGATGTAATGAGTTATTTTAGTCCTGGTTATAAAGTTGTATTATGACCTTTGTTTCTTGATATTACATCTTAACTGTGGATGCTATCTATTGATCCAGGAACAAGCATTGTAAACACAGGGATCTCTACCTAATTAAAGGTTGGGACCTCTACAAGACATGGCCTCGGAAGACGGACCGAAAGGTTAAGCATGAGTCATATGTTTTGATATGATGACCATATGGATGCTCGCCTTTGAAGCTACACCAACTCACGTGATGATCGGACTTGGTGTAGTGGATTTGGTTCATGTAATCACCAAAAATGCACGAGGGATGTCGTTTTTGAGTGGGAGTTCATTTCTAATTTGGATTAGTAGAACTCAATTTATCATAAATTAAATCAAAGTGAATTTGCATAATTTGTTGTAGTCATTGGCATTCGTTCACCACCTTATGCATAGTTGTAATTGAGATAATAGAACTATAGAATTCTTGATATATACTTTACGAGCTGGTATCGTATTGTGTTGAGTGTCAATCTAAAGTTTAAAGTCCTATTGCAAACTTTCAGCAAACTCTGTTTACTCCGTGAAATTTAATAATTGGTATTAAATCGAGAGTAACAATTCCAGTGTTAGTATTTTAAGTATCATGTTTGTCTCCATGATTCTTGATTGTTTTAATATCATGTTTATCTAGGAGCTGAAAGAATTGTTTCAGAAACCATGATGTGTGGCAGATATAACGATATCTGAAAAAATGTTTTGGTTGCAATATGATAGAGTATAATACATGTTCTCATATTGAATGAGAATTTGCAAAGGTTGGAGATGCTAGACATCCTAACACTAGTGCAGACCCCCCCCTCTAACACCAGTTTGGAGGGCCCTCTAACAGCGGTTGTAGAACCGCTGTTGAGGGTTCGGTGTTAGAGGGGGGCCCCCTTTAACACCGGTTCTTATACGAACCGGTGTTAAAGGGTGGGGCACGTGGGGCTGCCGCAGGGCTCAGGCCCCCCCCTTTAACACCGGTTCATAACACGAACCGGTGTTAAAGGTTCTCTGTCGCGGCAGAAAAAGAGATAAATCTCTGCCGTGGCAGGAAAACGGCCTAAATCTCTGCCGTGGTAGAGCTCTGCCGCGGGAGGAAAACGGCCTAAATCTCTGTCGCGGCAGAGTTCTGCCTCTGCCCCGTTCTGGGCGTATTTCTGCGGGAGGGTGGGAGGGGGAATCGATCGGGAACGGTACACACATACATCGTCATCGGTACATACGAGTACATGAATAATTAAGCAACTATTATTATACATAAACATCGTCATTGTGTGGTATTCTCCGTAAACGTTGAAGAATCAAGTACAAGACAAACACGTTAAAGCATATATACAACGTTCATTTTGGTGGATATCTAAAGAGTTCTCCACCAGGCGTGACGACCTCATCAAGTATGAACCCCGCCAATTCCTCTTGAATGGCTCGTATGCGGTCAAATGGTAGGAGTTAGTCCCGCATCCATTCGATCTGAATATATATGAAGAATCGGGTCAATATATATATAAGAATAAAACTCAACACAATTGATGGTAATAAAATAATGTTGTGGACTTTGTTTACTTACTCTAAGTTGTTCTAGTGCGGCTTGGCCCGTCGCACATATCGTGTTGCGAATGAACTCGCAAACATAGTATCCACATAAGTTATTGCCGCGTCCCTGATGCGCGCACTTTACGAGAATAGAGAGTTCAATCAAAATAATAATCAATAAAGCATGATATAATGGAATTGGAAGAAGAATCAAAGAGATACGCAGACCTAGCTAGCTAGTATTACTTAAATTTTGGTCTGCAAATTTTAGTTCTTCTGACCATTCACCCACGGCCCTGCCCGTGAACCTTTTACAAACCCTGTCCGGCAAAGAAAATGGATAAAGGAGTAATTAATTACTTGTTGTCACGAAAGTTGCCGATCTAGTGCGATAATATGATTGAAATTACCTCTGGAGCATCTCTCTAAAGTCTGCCCATAGCTCTTTTTCTTTTCGTAATGAGTCCATGACAAGGACTTTTCCTGAGTCGGATTGAATGACTAGCAGAATAAAGTGGAACCTACGCACGCATAACTCATCATCAGTTACACTTAACATCGAGTAAGCCGAAACAGAATGTGTACAAGAGAGAGGGTAACAGTACTCACGAGAAGTTGCAAGGCAATAGTATTTCCCTTTTGGTTTGTTGTCTCAGTAAAGACCTTAGCAAGTAATCTTCTATTTGCCCGGGTTTGGTTCTTACCACTTCTTCATGAACTCTATTTGGGTCAACGAACCCAATGTCAAAAGGGCCTCCTTTCATGCATTCCATAACCTTTTTCCTGCATAATAGTATATACATATATGGTGAGCATATATATATACATGCAATTAATGAAGTGAATGAGATGAGATATAAATTACAGAAATAGTACTTACACACAATAAAGGCTGATGGCAGCTTTGTCGAGTTCCTTCTGATTGAATAGAAAATGCAAGTCTTGAATGTTGAAGTCGATCGCGTCGTCTCCGCACAAGAAAATTTGATCTCTTATATGCGCCGTGATCCATTCTTCCTTTCTCGTCTTGCAGAAATCAAGGTACCACTTGAGCAATCTTTGCATCTTTGTTGGTAGATTCTTGAGCTCCTCTTTCTTGACGAGATTCTTCCCATACTTCCATGGCTGTATGGAGTTGGCATCGCATTTGGGCAAGTTGTCTCCCATGATGTTCAAGTATGCAATGTAAGTCATCCCCATCTCATTGGCCTTTCTTTGTAGCTCTGCCTCGTAATCATTTACGTGAGGAGCGTCCCGTGTGTCGAACACTTGGAGCGGGGCACATGATTGGTTTTCCTGCTCTCCGAGCATGGGAACTGTTTTCTGGGGTGCCGCACGACTTCTACTTTCAGTCTCCCTACGGTGCCTTGCATCCCCCTTCAAAATCTGGCGCTCGTAGTCCGGCACAAGTGGGGTTTCAGGTTTCAAAAGATTATTGTAAAACTTCTCCACCACCGTCAGATCTATTTTCTCCTTTGGCTCGGCCCGTCTAGGTGCAAAGAATTTCTTGACCTCTTCTTCCGAGATCCTATTGGTCTCCTCGTCGCTGCGATTCCATGGTAAAACCGGCAATGGCTTGGCGGAAGGTTGCGAGACATAGTTTTTTGAACTCTTTGGCATACGGTTTCCTGCGGATTTCTTTGTGGCAGTGCTAGTGATGCTCTTCGTGGCAGTGCTCTTCCGCTTACGCTGAGGAGATGGCTGAAGCACCGGAGATGGCTGACGGGTAGGAGATGGCTGGCGCGCCGGAGATGGCTGCCGCGCAGGAGATGGCTGAAGCGCCGGAGATGGCTGCCGCGCAGGAGATAGCTGAAGCGGCTCAGACTGTTGACGCTGCGGAGACGGCGGGGGTGCTAGTGGCCTCCAATTTGGAAGCACGATGTGTTCCTTCTTCCAAAGAATGGTTGTTTTCACTGCAAATTTGAGTTGAGTTTCCCCTTCACCTGTAGCATGGTCAAGCTGTGCTTCCTCATATTCCTTCACAACCTCAGCCAACCCGACAATAGCATAGCCATCTGGAATCGGTCAGCAGTGGTAAGTTCCACCAGCTACAGGAGGTAAGGCATAGCCGACAGCCACCTTAATGGATAATCCCATTAATCTCACATGCAGCTCAGCGTGTTCGCTCTCCGTGATCTCATCCACGGGGTATCGAGGACCCGCCATTTCAAGCGTGGGCTGCACGTTCTCCGTGGAAGCCACGCTCCTTTTCGGCGTAGAGTCTGGGCCGCCGGCAGCTTCCAATGCAGGCTCTTCGTGCCGCTGAGATGGGCCGGTAGCTTGATGGCTCTGTTGTGCATTCACTTGCCCCTGCAGTGCCACAAGTGCATGTTCTATTTGTGTCATCCGCTCTGTACGCTCTTTTTCTTTTCTGCCGCGCCATCTGTAAGAGTCGCTCCACTCGGCAAACCCATCCTTCCACGTCATACCCCCTATGCCTCATGCATGTCCAAGGGGTTCTTTTTTACCGATGGCGCGTGTGAGCTGGTCATTCTCTCTGTCGGGATGGAAGGTCCTGGTGGCTGTTTCCTCGTATGCCGTGATGAGTTCAGTGACGGGTTTGGCAAGGAGGGTTGGGAAGATAAACAATCCTGTTTCTGGGTCCAACCTTGCCCCAATTCCGTAGAACCAAGTGTTTGCACATAGGTCCCACCCATCTGTCTGGGGTGTGATCCCTCTAGCGCGAAGGGCCTTCTCAACTTCCTCCCACTTAGGCCTCTGAGATATGTAGCCACCTAACCCCGTCCTCTGGTGATATTCCTTCTTCTGGGCATTTAGTGTATTGGTTTCTGACCTCTTTTTAGCTATAGCACCCTCCTTATATGCCACAAATTCTGGCCAGTGAGGTCTTATATTCGCATAATATGCGTCTTCAAAATTTGGAGTCTCGCGAGCTTTGACAAATTTGTTCAATTTTGTCTTCCAGTTGCGGAAAGCGTCAGCCATCTTCTTTAGAGTCCACTCTTTGACCTTTTCCTTTATAACCGGATTGTTTTCATCCTCCTCTGGCGGAAGGGTGAAATTTACCAACAACGAATTCCAAAGCGTTTCTTTGGATATTTCATCGACAAAGGTACCGCCGCCCTTCTTTGGCTTATTCCAATATTCAATTATGATTGGGATTTGGTCCCTAACAAGAACTCCAGCCTGACGTACAAATTTTTCCGCGGCCTTCTTGGGATCCATCGGCCTGCCATCAACACAGACTGCTTCGATCGTGAACTTTGCACGATCTTTCAACCGATGGCTCGCGCCTCGCTTGCTCTTTTTCGTAGAAGAAGATGGTTGCTGGCTGGTCGATCCAGAGGGCTAAAAGAAGAAAGAAGCGTTAATTAATACATGTAGAAGAAGATTGTTGGTGGAAGTCAGCAGAGGCTTAATCAATGCATATACCTCGCCGGACTTTGTAATCACTAAATTGCGTTCATCGGAGTCTTCATCTTCTCCATGACTACTTGAGCTGTCATCATGTCCCTCCAAGTTCAGATATTGTGAGGTGTCCTCATCAATAATGTTCTCCATTATTTCTTCTTCTTCAAGGTTTCTACTAAGTGGATCCATAGTTTCTAAAACAATAATATTATCTAGAGTAAGAGAGTAAACATTCAAGTGGACTTGGATTCATACACAAATATACATATTATTCATACAGAAATACACAAATAAATACACAAATGAAATTAAAACCCTAAGGATGCTTGATCATTTTAAACGAGTTCCGAGGGGTCCAAACCCTAATTCGGAGAAATCCCGGATGCATATGAGAGGGGCTAGCTATAGTGGCTGACCGGAGGCTGGCAGCATTGGAGAGCGACCTAGGGCGCGCGAGGTAGCGTGATACGGCCTACCTAAAACGGGCGTTGTTCGAAAGAGGAGGCCGAGGCAAGCATTATAGTGTCGGCGCCGCCTCAGTATGGTCACCAGAGCGACAGCAGCGACGGCAAACAACTTGGCAGAATCGGCGGCCCTAGAGACCTATGGTAAAGGGTTTTAGAAAATTCATATCTTTTTCATTTCAACTCAGAAAAATATGAATAATATATCATAATTTTCAGAAAAATAATATCTATCCATTCATGTAAAAACATTTTATATTTACTTTAGATGAAAATTTTCAAAATGATTAAAACACTTACATATAAATTTTGATTATTCAATTCAAACAAAAATAAATTGTCAAATCCTAAAAGGAATCTAACCCTATTTTATTAGAGCAAATCATATGTTAATGCCGCATATTTTGTATTAACATTTTTGAATTGATTGGATATTTAAATGCCACATCTTTTGTATACACTTGAATCTGACCAAGCCTCGCTCAACTTGCATTAGATTTTTGATAAAATAGCATATTGTAAACCTAAAAATGATTTTTGTAAAAAATCATGAGCATCGTATCATGTAATATAACACCACGCGAAGGTTTCGCACTGTTTCGATCTTTTTTTATTTTTTTATCCCCGTTTTAAACTATCGCCAAACTTTGTCGAACAACGGGCATGAAGATTCTTAGATCGGGGCCAAGCCTCGCTCAACTTGCATTGGATTTTTGATAAAATAACATATTGTGAACCTAAAAATGATTTTTGTAAAAAATGATGAGCATCGTATCATGTACCTGTAGTTCATATCTGACCCACTTCCTGCCGATTCGGCAGGAATTTGTCTTTTTCACCAGAGGTGGACGGAAAGGTTTCAGATCCACCTGTTGGTACATTGTCCATATAAGGTGGTCTAGTATTTTTGTAAAATGTGTTGGTGGTTTTTTGAATTAACTATTTGGTGGTTGCTTCACAAAACCGTCCGTTTTTTATGCTCGGAAAATGGAAAATGCCTTTTTGGTGCGATAAAAAGGAAAACTTCCTCTTGCAACATTGTTTGCCATGCCATGATGCACATGTATGCACAATATGGCCATATTATCACAAACTATGCCTTGATTCTAGCCATAACATTGGTCAAGCCAAGAAACCTCGAATGAGATAGGTCATTTTGTGAAGGTTTTTTTGAGACATAATCAATATACCAAGTTTGATATTTTTCCTTCTAACTATGTCACATAATATAACACCACGCGAAGGTTTCGCACTGTTTCGATCATTTTTTATTTTTTATCCCCGTTTTAAACTATCGTCAAACTTTGTCGAACAACGGGCATGAAGATTCTTAGCTCGGGGCCAAGCCTCGCTCAACTTGCATTGGATTTTTGATAAAATAGCATATTGTGAACCTAAAAATGATTTTTGTAAAAAATCATGAGCATCGTATCATGTACCTATAGTTCATATCTGACCACTTCCTACCGATTCGGCAAGAATTTGTCTTTTTCACCAGAGGTGGACGGAAAGGTTTCAGATCCCCCTGTTGGTACATTGTCCATATAAGGTGGTCTAGTATTTTTGTAAAATGTGTTGGTGGTATTTTGAATTAGACATTTGGTGGTTGCTTCACAAAACCGTCCGTTTTTTATGCTCGGAAAATAGAAAATGCCTTTTTGGTGCGATAAAAAGGAAAACTTCCTCTTGCAACATTGTTTGCCATGCCATGATGCACATGTATGCACAATATGGCCATATTATCACAAACTATGCCTTTATTCTAGCCATAACATTGGTCATTTGACCCGAAAGCCAAGAAACCTCGAATGAGATAGGTCATGTTGTGAAGGAGATAGAACTGGAATTAAAATACAGAATGCAACTAATAGTTAGTTACATAAAGCACGACTGAAAATTAAGATACATAAAAGAACTAAAAATTAAGATACATGGCCAGATTAAGTAACAATCGGCCAAACTTGTTTCGGAATGTTGGAGTGATTCAGTCATGCTCCTGCCTACACCTGTAATACTCGCCACTGTAGTCGTCGTACTCGCCGCCGCCGTCATCGCTTTCGTCGTCGGGGTCGCCGTAATTGAACCTTGAAGGCTGAGTACGCGTGGGCTGGACTTGAGGGTAGCGCAGACGGGGGTTAGAGTCGGCGGCAGTGTCATAGGCCATGACGCTCTGGAGAGTCCGACCGTGCCACCATAGCCGACAACCGGCCTCGTTGAAGTTAGGAGGAGTTGGGCCGTCCTACTCATGCCTGGCGAGCGCCCTCTCACGCCGATCCACGAAGAAGGCTTCCCAAGTAGGGAAATAATCGGGATGCCATCTGGGATTCCTCCGCTGCTCCGGCGTGAGCTCGAAGTAGTAGTGGTTCATGATGGCCATCCGGCGCTCCACACCTAGAGGGACAGGAGGAACCGGCACACCTCCGGTGCTCAGCATCCAGCCGACGGGGACACAGTAGCCCGGCGGGCAGGGGTAGTTCGAGGCGCAAAGCGCCTCCGCCTCCCTGAGGGTTAGTGCTACCGTGGAAGCCATGGGAAAGAGTGATGAGGTTGCAGATATGAGTCTAGAGATGTGCAATGACAATGGAGGCCAACCCTACATATATATATATAGTGAACTGGCAGGAAGAACTGGAGGGAAGAACTGGCGGGAAAAAATGGCGGGAAGAAAAATGGCAGGAAGAAAAATGGAGGGAAGAAATAGAAGGAAGAAGAATGGCTCATTTAATACATATACGGTTAACAAAAGAAATATGACATTGTTCTAAAAATGGGATGGTTGGAGGGATTTCAGGCTGGGCCAGGCAACACTAATGATAGGGGTGAGTGTCGACATTATGTCGTGCGGCGTGTACCTTTTCCCGGATGGTGTCACCAACCGGGACTAAAGATGAACCTTTAGTCCCAGTTGGAGACACCAACTGGGACAAAACACGAGTCAGCACTAATAATAGGGGTGAGTGTCGACATTATTTCGTAAGTGTCGACACTATGCCGAGCTGCTTGTACTATAAATAAGCATCCTTGTGAGTCCAGTCCTCCAGCCAGTTTGAGGCATCTCCAAGATGGTTTTCGAGAGCAGGGACACCACTACGGCCAGTTTCAGGGAGATGCCGATGGAGGCCAGTCCTCCGGCATCTCCGAGAAACTGGTCATAGAGGCACTCCCTAATATGTGAAATTAGTTAGCTCCCAGGTGTATTGATCTAGTTAGAGAAGTTACAAGCTGCAAGATGGTTTTCGAGAGCAGGGACACCACTATGGCCAGTTTCAGGGAGATTCTGACGGAGCCCAGTCCTCCGGCATCTCCAAGAAACTGGTCATAGAGGCACTCCCTAATATGTGACCGCGCGCGTTTGGAGATCAGATCTTAATGGTAAGTATGAATCAGACAACTTCTTCTCATAGTCCCGGTCCATCCACAAAACAAGACTAACACTCAAGACATTTATTAATATTAAAAACTGAGACTACAAAACCGGTCCCCCTATATATAGTCCCGGTCAATCCACAAACCGCGTAAGATATCCTTCGGTCAAGCCACAAACCGCGAAAGACATGAACTAGAGTTACATAATATGAGCATGAACTTCTTGGAATATGTCCTTCCTTATGATCGCTTCAGACGTAAGCATGGAGCATCTTCTTTACTTAACGGAATGCTTGGGTCAGTTTTCACTGTGAAGGGCAGAATTTCATCAAACTTATTATAATCTTCTGACATGTCTGTCTTGTCCTCGATTCCCACGATGTTTCTTTTCCCTGAAAGAACTATGTGATGCTTTGGCTCATCATATGATGTATTCGTTTGCATATTTTTTCTTTTTTTTTGGTCTGGAGGACATGTCCTTCACATAGAAAACCTGATCCACATCATTGGCTAGGACGAATGGTTCGTCTAAGTTCTTGTCTACCTTCATAAGATTGTTGAGATCCACCGTTGTCATTCCGTACTTCTTGTCTACCTCAACCCCTCCTCCTATTAGCTTGACCCATTTGCATCGAAACAAGGGGACCTTAAAATTAGGTCCATAGTCAAGTTCCCATATCTCCTCTATCAACCCATAATACGTGGTCTTCTGCCCATTGTCTTCTGCTGCATCGAAGCGGACACCACTATTTTGGTTGGTGCTCTTTTTATCTTGGCCTATCGTGTAAAATGTATTCCCATTTATCTCGTACCCTTGGAAAGTACATATAGTCGAAGATGGTGTCCTGGCCAACAAGTACAGTTGATCCCCAACAGTGGTGTTATTCGTGAGAAGTCTTTGCAGCCAGCCGCCAAAACTCGCCATGTGTTCATTTATAATCCATTCATCAGACTGCCCCGGGTGTTTGAGGCGTATTAAATTCTTGTGTTCATTGATATACGGGGCAACCAAGATAGATCTTTGTAAAACCGTGTAGTGTGCTTGATTGAGAGAATTCCCGTCCCTACATATCATTGCTTTACATCCTAGGGTGCCTTTTCCACGCAGTCTCCGCTCATGTCGTGATTATGGAACACCAATCGCCTTAAGGTCAGGAATAAAATCAACACAGAACTCAATGACCTCCTCTGTTACATAGCCCTTGGAGATGCTTCCTTATGGCCTAGCACGGTTATGAACATATTTCTTTAAGACTCCCATGTACCTCTCAAAGGGGAACATATTGTGTAGAAATACAGGACCGAGAATGGCAATCTCTTCTACTAGGTGAACCAGGAGATGCATCATAATATTGAAGAAGGATGGTGGGAACACCAACTCAAAGCTGACAAGACATTGGGCCACATCTGTTTGTAACCCTGGTAGGCTTTCTGGATCGATTACCTTCTGAGATATTGCATTGAGGAATAGCTTCACAATGGGTACTCGAACATTTTCAGGTAGAAGCCCCCTCAATGCAATCGGAAGTAATTGTGTCATAATCACGTGGCAGTCATGAGACTTCAGGTTTTGGAATTTTTTCTCTGCCATATTTATTATTCCCTTTATATTCGACGAGAAGCCAGACGGGACCTTGATACTGCTCAGACATTCAAAAAAGATTTCCTTCTCTGCTTTAGTAAGAGCGTAACTGGCAGGATTTCATTTGGAACAGATAGACTGCCAGGACCTTTTCCAAAGATTACTTCTAGGTCCTTGACCATACCAAATACCTCCTCACCGGTACGGAGGACAGGCTTCTCCGGGGTTCTGCCAGACGTTTGAAATGCTTGCCTTTATTTCTTACTGGATGCAGGTTCGGAAGAAATTGGCGATACCCTAGGTACACAACCTTCTTACATTTATCCAAATATACACTTTCAGTCTCATCTAAACAGTGTGTGCATGCATTGTATCCCTTGTTTGTCTGCCCTGAAATGTTACTAAGAGCAGGCCAATCATTGATGGTTACGAAAATCAATGCTCATAGGTCAAATGGCTCCCCTTTGTGCTCATCCCACATACGTACACCTGGTTTGGCCCACAGCTGTAAAAGTTCTTCAACTAATGGCCTTAGGTACACATCAATATCGTTGCCGGTTTGCCTCGGGCCTTGGATGAGCACTGGCATCATAATGAACTTCCTCTTCATACACAACCAAGGAGGAAGGTTATAGATACATAGAGTCACAGGCCAGGTGCTGTGACTGCAGCTCTGCTCACCAAAAGGATTCATGCCGTCTGTACTTAGACCAAACCTTAAGTTCCTTGCGTCACATGCGAAGTCCGGGTACTCTCGCTCGACTTTCCTCCACTGTGACCCATCAGCGGGGTGTCTCAACATTGCTTCTTTCTTGCGGTCTTCCATGTGCCATCGCAACAACTTGGCATGCTCTTTATTTCTGAAGAGACGTTTTAACCGTGGTATTATAGGAGCATACCACATAACCTTGGCAGGAACCTTCTTCCTAGAGGCCTCGCCCTCAACATCGCCAGGATCGTCTCGTATGATCTTATACCGCAGTGCAGTGCATACCGGGCATGCATCCAAATTCTCGTACTTCTCACCGCGGTAGAGGATGCAGTCATTAATGCAGGCATGTATCTTCTGCATGTCTAATCCTAGAGGGCAGACAACCTTCTTTGCTTGGTATGTACTGTCGGGCAACTCATTATTTCTTGGAAGAAGATTCTTCATTTTTACCAACAACTTTGAAAAGCGCTGTCAGTCACACTGTTCTCTGCCTTCCATTGCAGCAAATCCAGTGTGGTACCTAGCTTTTTGTGGCCATCTTCGCAAGTTGGATACAACAATGTTTTGTGATCCTTTAACATCTGCTCCAGCTTCTCCTTCTCCTTTTCAGTTTCACATTCTTCCTTTGCATCAGTAATGGCCCGACCAAGATCGTCATCAGCGGGCCCATCTGCTGCCTCTTGATCTTCATTATCAACCCCCGTTGCAGTATCATCATATTCAGGATACATATTATGATAGTTGTCATCATCCTCTTCTTCTTCATTGTCTTCCATCACAACCCCTTTTTCTCCGTGCTTGGTCCAACAATTATAGCTGGGCATGAAACCGGATCGAAGCAGGTGGGCGTGAATGGTTCTGGTATTTGAGTAGTCTTTATTGTTCTGACAGTGAACATACGGACAACACATAAAACCATTGTGACCACGGTTTTCATTAGCCACAACGATGAAATTTTGGAGGCCCGTAATGTACTCGGAAGTGCAGCGGTCACCGTACATCCATTGCCGGTTCATCTGCATTAATATGTAGTATATATCAAAAAATAATAGGGAGATGACCATTTATATATATAGTACATCAATGACACATGAAAGGATAGTTACCGACCTCGACCGAGAAGGAAAGAGCAACGAGAAAACTTATTTTGAGCTCTCGGGCATTTCACCGAACACCTCTTGTGCATATGAAAAAAACACAAACTAGCACTCTTCACACCCTCTTGCTAGGCTCCAAAATGAGATAGTGAAAAAAATGGAAGAGTGGGGTGTGGGCTGCGGTGTCTAATATAGCCCCCCCCTTTAACACCGGTTGAAGCCACGAACCGGTGTTAAAGGGGGGGCTGCGCGGGCCACTGTTGCAGGGTCCTTTAACACCGGTCCGTGGCACGAACCGGTGTTAAAGGGGGCTCCTTTTTTGCCGCACGGGCCACGCTGGTACGCCCCCCCTTTAACACCGGTTCATAGAAGAACCGGTGTTAAAGCCCTTTTCCAGTATCAACAAAAAGCCTTGTTTCCACTAGTGTAATCATCCAAAAGGGTTTTGGAAAGTAATGTTATACTCACGATTCGCCTTTATAAGCTACAGTAGCTTGATCATTAAAGTCGTCATGATAAGGGTGAACTGAAGATGTATGTAAAGTGTTTACTACACTAAAAGATTACTAAAGAATGGATTTTGAAAGAATACCGATCATTTGATGATGGTGATTTACTTCAAAATGCAAGTCCAAAGGTATTATTATTTGAATATACATGCTTTGGACTATGTGTCATGTATATGGCACCACTTTTGATGTTGATAGATTCTTTTAAAAGGAAAAGTAAATGGTGAAAGAGAATCTATAAAATATATTTGGCAGAAAAGAAAAGATTGGAAATATCCAATTTAGGTATATGGATGATATACATGTTATGGTTGTATTCTTTGCTTGTTAAACAATGTGGTTCTTGGGTATTGGATACCGAATTGGTTGGTATGAAATTTCATACGAAACGACGCAATTCATGAACCACAATGGCCTAAGTAACTAGCAAGAGAATATGCGATGATGCTCATCGAAAACAAATTGTTTGTATTTCTTGTTGACATCAAAGCTTGACTTCAAGATTTGTTTTAATAATTGTTATTTAAATTAGGTATTATGAGAACAAAGATTGTTCAAATAATTACCGTATTCCATATAAGATGGATGATTTACAAATCTAGTTGAAGAAATCACATCCATAAAAACTAATGCTAAAATGTCGCAAGGCATCGTTGTTTAAATTATATTGGAAAGAAAACATGAAGAAACTCCATTTTCATGGATTTTTGTAGTCTTTGATTTGATCAAATGACGCTTGTGAGACTTTCCTCGGTATAATTAAAACTTCGTTCAAAGGCCAAAGAAAAACGAACGACTAAAATATTGTAATTTATACATATCGATGTATGTAGTCCATTATGTATAGTCGTAAGAGATGGATTTCAACTTCATATGCTTTCTCCGGAAATTTGAGTGAATGTTCACTTAATGATAAATAAGTGTGAAATATTTGAAAATGTTCAAAGACTTTCAAGATGAAGTGGAAAATCATTGTAACAAGATAATAAATTTATGATTTGATCATAAAGGGATTTATTTGAGTTACAAGTGTAACAAGAAAAATAAATGAATTATGATTTATCATAAAGGGATTTATTTGAGTTACAAGTTTAGCAAAACACCTAGATTTACATCTCCCGAAACACCATAGGAGTATGGAGTGTTTGAGATTTGAAATGAAACCTTGTTTGACATGGTTGGATCAAAGGTGTTATCTATAAAACTGTCATTATGTTTTAAAAGATTAAAGCTTTAGAGACTACCGCTTTTACAATGAAAATAGCTACATCTTGATCCGTTGAAATGACACCATGGAAGTTATGGTTTGGGGTAAAACCCAAGTTGTCCTTTATTAAATTTTGGTATGCTAAACATAAGTAAGATGTTTACAACCGATGTCGGATGAGCATGTCTTTGTAGGTTATTTCGAATAACAATTGGTTATTCCTCCATAACACCAAGGACAAAAGGGTTTATCGCTTGAAACGTGAAGTTTCTTGAAGAAGGAATTTTTCATAAATGTTAAGTGGGAGGACAATAGAACTTTGATAAGTTTAACGAACCTTAGCTAAATGTGCTGATTTGCGCAGCGCCGGAAAATGTTTCGGAGGCAGCCAGAATGCTCATGGCTCACGTGCCTCAAAGGTTATGGTCACGGAGGTCTAAGTTCCTATTGAACCTAGTAGGTCAGATAAACAATCAAATGTTGAGATTTGAGAGTAAATCATTATTGTTTTACAATGATGAACCGACTACATGCAAAGAAGCGATGATGGGCCCTGACTCCGTCAAATGGCCTGAAGCCATAAAATTCGTGATAGTTCCATACACGAGAAATCAAGTTTTGAACTTGGAAGACCCTCCGGAAAGGTGTAAAAACCTATCGGTCGTATTTGGATCTATAAAGAAACAAACATAGATGAAATAGTCGACATGTCGTAAAGTATTTTATGACAATGTTCAAGGAGTTGACTATGACAAGATTTGATATTTCATAGTGATATTTAGTCTGGACGGATTAAAGTAGCAACCACTACATATAATTTGTTATATGGTAGATGAATAAACAAAACAAAGTTCTTCTAATAGAATGGTTACCTAGGACATGTACATGTGTCAACACCCGGATTTTTAATCCTAGATGCCTGTTATGACATACATCGCAATCCCAGGATTACCATTTTTGCGAGACATAACAGATTTGGATACCACAGTACATCATCCATTACAAACCATACATAAGGTCTTACACAAATAAGTATCTCATGATCCAGTTCTTAATACAACTCAAGCAGCGGAAATACGTAATAATAACGGTAGCGTAGGCGAAGCTCCATCTTCGGGGTCACAGGCAATGCTGACGATGGGAGATGGTCCTAGTTGTCGTAACCTTCCTAGGGTCCATCTTCCTGGTACTCCTCTTCATAGTCTGGCCATGGGAATAGCCAGGGACAAAGCCATGAGTACTCTTTAAGTACTCGCAAACTAATACTAACAAGTGAAGGGGTTTTTGTAGTAGGACACTAAGCTCTAGGGTTGTTTTGCAAAAATCCAGATTTACCTCTACTAAGTTTAGAAACGAAGAAAGCTAGTTGAAATTTTATAACACCTAAGTGGGAACTTGTATTTCATATCACAACACTGTTGTGGTCAAGTCAAAGTCTCAATGCATTTCACAATTCATTTTCAAAACATCTGACGGGGGAACAGTATGGCCACTCCAACTGTCCATAACCACGGACGCGGCTATTCGAATAGTTTGACACTCTGCAGAGATTGTACACTTTCACCACAACATTCGATACATCCGTCAGGAACAAATCCTGAATTCATCATACTCAGTATGCGAATAATCAATCCTAACCTTTCGATTACACGCGCTAGTATAGGCACCTCTCCTGTGAGTTTGGCCTCCCAACCATGACCAACTGTCATCTTGGGTACTTCACAGGTGGACAATCTTCACAATGTAGCCTCAGCTCAGACCTTGGCCGTGAGGGAACCAATACTAAGGTATATAAGTTTCCAGTGAAACCCTACCCAATTCTCGGGTATTATGGTTGTACGGTAAAATTGGAATGGTATCACATCCAGACAACCATCAGTTTTATAAAGGGCTAAGGTTCATGCCTCAACATTTTCATCACCAAAATCATCTAGTGTTCGGAAACACATGTCAAAACATTTTAGTAGAATGATCCATCATTCTAAGGTTTTCATAACCATTTTCACCAAGTATTCCCATCTAATGTTGATCAAGTTTTATGCTTAGCACTAGCATCTACAAGTGGGGGTGAGTACTATTGAGGGGTGGTACACAAGTGGAGTTTAACTATGTTCAATCTTATGCCTTAGGATGACATAAAGATTATCTAGCTTAGGCCAAATTTTATGCTCTTTATGCAACCTTCAATTATCTTTCTAGTATCTACAATTTACTCAAGTAAACTCCAAGTAAGAGCTTTCATAAAGAAATAAAGTAGAAAGCTTGCAAGTAAAACTAGGAATGGGGTTATCAAGTGGGTATGATCGGGTTTTCTCCTGGTGTAGACCTTTCCTCCTTCTTTCTCTCTCGCTACAGTTCCTCCCCAGATCCAGATCGGCCGGCCCGATCCCGAGCCCCTCCGGCGGCCATGCCGGCCGGAGGTGGCGGAGGAGAGGTGCTGGCGTAGAATAGGGTAGTTATAGGGTGTTTTGCGGCGTTTCTGCCGCGGTTTGGGCGTCTTGCCCGGAGTGTTCTTCGGACCTTTCGACCTAGGTTCGAAGGTGGCGGCGGTGGCTCCCTCGACCAAGTGTTCCGGTGGTCGGAATCAATGGTGTGTTGCGGATCTATCCTCGGCGACTCCCAATAAAGGTCTAGGACCCGGTGTTTCAGCGTCGGAGGCGAAGCTTTGGTCTTTCCTCGGCCGGCCGTGGCGGCGAGGGGGGAAGGGCCGGTGATGGATGGCTCGCGTGCTTCTCCTTTTCCCGGCCGGCCGTGGAGGCGAGGGGGTCATGGAGCTGCGCGACCGTCTTCGTTCTTCTTCTCTGGACGGCGGGGCAGGTACGTGCTGCGATGGGTTCCCTTCCTCGGCTTTCTTTGGTGGCCATGGTGGTTGCCTTGGAAACGGGGTCTCGGTGCCTGTTTAAGCGGCTTCTTTCTGGAGCTTCTCTCCGGTGTTCACTGGCGGCCGTGTGTCCGCCACTGTGCCGGACTCTATGGCAGTAGGGCTGCCGCTCCGCTGCTGCTCTCCTCTGTGTGTTTGGAGCTCCCTGCTCTCCGCCCCAAGTGGTGTGTCCCCGGCGGCGCGATTGCAGGCTGGCAACGGAGGAGGTCGTCGATCTGGAAGATGAAGTTTAGGGACCTGATCGCTTTTCTGTATTTTCTTTTGGTTCCTTTGTGCAATTATCTCGGCCCTCTATGTATTTCCTTCATCTTTTAGGGCCTTTTTGTAAACTTCCTGAGACTTCTATGCAGCTAATATATCGGGTGCTTTGCGCCCGTCACTTGTTCAAAAAAAAAAGTGGGTATGATCATATATGCTTAAGGCATATGGTTGGCATGGTAACAAGCAAGTATTAGCTTGCATAATTGCAAGTATAAGCTTGCTAAAGTAGGGTATCTTGCAAGTGTTAGCTTGCTCAATCAACTAGTAGTATTAGGCTTGCATAGGTCAACTTGATTAGTAAGGCTTGCCTTGTGCAGAGCAGTGGTTGATGTTCTCCTCGGCTTCTTCTTCGTAGTATCCTCCTTCCTCCTCATATCCTTGGTCGGTACTAGCGTCTATAAATAAATACGAGGTACACAATCACCAAACAATACTTAACTACTTTCAATCATCACACAAGGGTGCACTATAGATGATCTAGCATCATCACTAATATTACAAGATTAAAGCATTTGTCTTATTTATTTTATTTTTAGAAAAGTAATTTCTACTCATTGAAAAACTACTTAAGATTTAATATTCTCCAAACCAAACATGGGATCATGTTGACACATGTCATCACTACATATTTCAGTACATGGGAATGTGATTTAAAGTGGTGTCACAATTTAATAAGGTTTAACCTTTTATTCCAATTAAATAAAGTGACTAGAAATGCCTATGAGGCATTCTTTTATTACTTGAACATTATTTCTATAAGTAAACCCATATGTTTTTATATTCTGAAAGGTATGATCAAATGTGATTTTTGAGAGTTGGAATCAGCTCAAAATCTATTATGGTTGAAATTTGAAAAAAATTTGAATGCAGACAAGCTTCTGACTTATTATTTTTACCAAGGTTGATCTATAGATCCAAATGATTTAAATCCAACGGGCTTGGATTAAGTTTTTCAATATCTTTCTAACAAAATTGTTTTCATTCAATTTGGTTTACTGAATCGAGCTGGGTTGATTCTTGAAACTAGGTACAGAACTATGTTTGAATTAAAATAGAAAAAGTTAAATTCAAACGGCTGGGCTGCGCGGCAACTGCTAATGGGGAGGCCCAGTGTCACTCCGCAGCGCGGGGCGCAACTTACAGGGGGGGTCTACTGGTCAGTGGCTCTTTAAACGCGAAGTGGTACGGGGCTATCTCATCCGCACGATCTAAGTCTAATCGAACGGCTGCTACTCATCGTCCACGTCGGGCGGCGCCGCCGAGACAGAAACCTAACGCGGAAGGTGGGGGTTGTGGGAGGCTCACCGGGGCTCAGGCGAGGGTCGGCGATGCGGGCGAACAACAAAGTCGATGACGGCGATCCTCCTGGTACCGGCAGCTCCTCCAGGGGTGGACGAAATCGACGGCTCCTCTTCTCCTCTGCAGCGGCGAGATCCGGTTAAATTCCGGCGATGCGCTGCTCGCCTTGCTCCGACTAAGGGGTGGAATGATCAGTGAGGTGAGGGGAGTGAAATGGTGTGCTTCAATCGGCTGTGGGTGGCCTCCTTTTATAGGCTCGAACGCGACACCGAGAGGGATGGGCAGGCGACGGTGGCGACACGGCTACGGGCGGCTAGAGGCATGGCTGAGGGTGGCGATCGATCGCTGGTCTCCTGGCGATGCTCTAAGGTTTAAATGCGCTTGTAGGGGCGGTGGCAAACGGTCGGGAATGCGCGATGCTCTGTGAGGCAGAGGCGGCAAACTTTGCGGCACGCGGTGGCTACGGGGTACGGGCGGTGAAATGGGCATGTCTGGCGGTCTCCTGGGATGGTGGGGAGCATGCTGGAGGGCGGCGAGGGCTCGAGGTGGTCGGGTTGAGTGGGAACGGTGCGTGCTCTGCGGCGCATGTCGGCATGGTCGACAGCGGCATGGGTGCAGCGTTCCTAGCGGTTCTGGGCGTTGTCTTCGAGCTAGGGCTGGTCGAGAGGGGGCGGTGAGACACGGGCTACCTCCCAGACAAGGTTGGCACGACTAGTTCTTCTCCTAGCTTGCTGTCCACACTGGGGTGACATGGGTGCTCCCGACCTGTTCACCATTGATGACATTGGCGAGTTTACAGTGGTTCTAGAGCTTAGTTAAGTTTGCTAGATGATCTACTAAGGCTAGTGTAACCAGAGTGGGAACAAGGTTGGCTCAAATCACTGCTCCAAATAGTGTTTTGATTTTGTTTGATTTGCATCTGCAACCTGTTTGATGAAATGGCCGCATGAACTCAAGTTTTGAATTTTGAAAATATTTTTGGTGGGTGTGATAGGCATGTACTGGGGAGTCTGTGGATGCTTGGGTTTTGAAAATTGAGTTGGTTTGAGTGGTTTTTGAAAAAGTGGGATCTTCCCATATGAAATAGATTCAATTTTAAACTATCATTTAAACTTAGCATTTGAATGTTTCTGGATGATCACAAGGTGGGCTTTGATACCTTGTTATGAGTACTATCAAGGGCTGCAAAGATCCATACATGTTTCTGTTAAGTTCTGAAAGTTAGAGATAGCCAAATTAGGCATGGGAGTTAAATTGGCCAGAGTGACCATTCACTTAATTTGTTTGTTTTGACTTGTTTGTCTTTGGGAAAAGTTTGGGGATTGTTTAGATGATGTTTATTTCACCTAAGAATCATTTTACAAGCAAAGAAACACATAATCATGGCAATTCAAAAGAATCCAAATTTCAATACACACATATATGAATGCTTTCATACTTTTCATTGGAAAAGTTTTTGTTAACCCTAATTTTGTTGATTAGAGTTTGATGATCCATGCTTAGTATTTTTGGGATGTTACAAACCTTCCCCCTTAAACAAAATCTCGTCCCGAGATTTGAAAAAGGACGAAAAATATTACCTAGGATTTGAAAAGATCGGGAAACTCGGTCCTGATGTGATCTTCGCGCTCCCAGGTAGCTTCTTCTTCTGCGTGGTTGCTCCACTGAATCTTGAGAAACTTGATGCTTCGGGTTCTGGTAGTTCTGAAAGCTTCCTCCAAAATACGTATGGGTACTTCGGGATAGGTCAGGTCATCGTTAATCTCTATGGTACGGTGATCAATATTCTTGAACACTTCAGTCTTCTCGGGGACTTCGAGGCACTTACGAAGTAATGCGATATGGAACACATTGTGCACGGCTGACATCTCTTCGGGCAGTTCCAATTGATACGACACTTCTCCTCGACGGTTCAGAATCTTGAAGGGGCCGATATATCTGGGGCTAACTTTCCCTTGAGTTGGAAATGTTGCATTCCTTTCAATGGCGACACTTTCAGATACACAAAATCTCCGATGTTAAAGGCGAGGTCTCTACGTCTCTTATCGGCACAACTCTTCTTTCTGGATTGGGCAGTCTTGAGGTGCTCACGAATCTTGTGTACCTTCTCTTCTGCTTCTCGTAGGATGTCGGGTCCAAAAATCTGACTCTCTCCTACTTCCGACCAGTTCAAAGGGGTGCGACACTTCCTTCCGTACATGAATTCAAAGGGGGCCATTTGCAAACTAGCTTGATAACTGTTGTTGTATGAAAATTATGCGAACGGCAGACAGTCTTTCCACTTAGATCCATACTCTAACACACATGCTCTCAGCATATCTTCGAGTATTTGATTTACTTGCTCCGTTTGTCCATCGGTCTGAGGGTGATAAGCGGTGCTGAAATCTAGTCGGGTTCCTAAACCTTCTTGGACTTTCTTCCAGAATCTCGAGGTAAACTGAGTTCCTCGATCCGATACAATGTTCTTGGGGACTCCGTGCAAACTGACGATTCTAGCGATGTATAACTCCACTAGCTTCAAACTCTGATATGTGGTCTTGACTGGTAAGAAATGGGCGACTTTGGACAATCTGTCCACTATGACCCAGATAGAGTCATTTCCCCTACTAGAAGTAGGCAATCCGATGATAAAGTCCATTCCAACGGAATCCCATTTCCATTCCGGAATCTGCAATGGTTGCAACAATCCAACGGGTCTTTGATGTCCCGCCTTGACTCGCTGACATATATCACACTTGACGATATAGCTTCCGATTTCTCTCTTCATCTTATGCCACCAAAATTGTTCTTTCAAGTCTTGATACATCTTCGTTCCTCCGGGATGGATAGAATAAAGAGTATCATGAGATTCCTTTAGAATTACTTCTTTCAACTCAGAATCTGCTGGTACACAAAGGCGTCCTTTGTACCACAGAACTCCTTCTTCATCTTCGGTGAATCCGGTACTTTGCATGTACCGATACGACGCTTGATTCCATCGATACTAGCATTTCCTTTCTGCGCCTCTTTGATCTGACTGATCAAAGTGGGTTGAAGTTCTATTCTAGCCAAAAATCCTTCACTCACTAATTCCATTCGAAAATCTTACATCTCTTTGTGCAAGCTTGGTTGCTCCTTTAAAATCATGGAGTTTAAGCGGCACGGCAATCTTCTAAGGGCATCTACTACCTCGTTGGCTTTACCGAGGTGATAGTGAATGTCCAGGTCGTAATCCTTGATTAGCTCAATCCATCTTCTATGTCTCATATTCAGCTCCTTCTGAGTGAATATATAATTTAGGCTCTTGTGATCTGAGTAGATCTCGCAACGATTTCCCATCAGGTAATGCCTCCATGTCTTCAGGGCTAGAACTACGGCTGCGAGTTCGAGGTCATGGGTTGGGTAATTTTGCTCATGTTGTTTCAGTTGTCGAGATAGATAAGATATAACATTGCCTTCTTGCATTAGCACACATCTGAGACCGATCTTGGATCCATCACAATACACATCAAAGGGCTTCGTGATATCCGGCATGATTAAGATTGGGGCTGAAATCAATCTTCTCTTGAGTTCTTGAAAACTCGCTTCACATTTGTCCGTCCATTCAAACTTCTTGTCCTTCTTCAGCAATTGTGTCATGGGTCTGGCGATACTCGAGAATCCTTCTACGAACTTGCGATAGTATCCCGCCAATTCGATAAATGCATGAACTTGGGTCTGGGTGGTTGGGGCTTGCCAATCTTCGACATCTTTCACTTTCGCAGGGTCAACGGCAATTCCTCCGACTGATACAATGTGGCCGAGGAATCCTACCTCCTGTAACCAGAATTCACATTTGCTAAACTTGGAATACAACTGATGCTCTCTAAGGGTTCCAAGAATGGTCCTTAGGTGTAGCTCATGCTCTTCTCCTGATTTGGAATAAATTAGAATGTCGTCGATGAAAACAACGACAAACTTATCCAGGAAGTCCATAAAAATCTTATTCATGAGATTCATGAAATAAGCGGGGGCATTGGTTAATCCAAAAGACATGACGGTATACTCGTATAATCCATATCTGGTGGTAAAGGCAGTCTTGGGAATATCCTCTGCACGAATCTTGAGTTGATGATAGCCTGTTCTAAGATCAATCTTAGAAAAATACTTTGGCACCGGTCAACTGATCAAACAAATCTTCTATCTTGGGCAATGGGTACTTGTTCTTGATAGTGACATCATTCAACTTCCGATAATCCGTACACAAATGGTTACCTCCATCCTTCTTATCCACAAATAAGATAGGGGATCTCCAAGGTGACGCACTTGGTTGAATCAATCCAATTTCCAACATGGCATCTAGTTGCTTCTTCAATTCTGCTAGTTCAGACGGGTTCATACTATATGGTCTCTAGGCTATGGGTCCTGTTCCGGGGATTAGTTCAATGATAAACTCGATATCCCGATCTGGGGGCATACCGGGCGAAACATCTAGAAATACATCGGGGTATTCACAGACTATCCGGACTTTGTCAATGGTAGGTTTGGCTATACTCTTGTTGCATTTGAACTGACGAGGTAAGGTTTCAGATACATGCTCGGCTGATATTCCGGCGGTACTGGTCATGGTTATGGCTTTCTTGGCACAGTCAATTAATCCTTTATGTTTGGACATCCAATCCATTCCTAGTAATACTTCCAAACATTTAGTTCCAAGTACTATCAGATTAGCATAAAAATCTATGCCATGGATTCATATAGGAACGACTTTGCAAATTTTCCTAGCCTTGGTGGTTGAACCGGGGATGTGAACAATCATAACATGCTTCAGTTTGGTTGGTTGAATCTTGCAGGCAAATTCTTCGGTGACAAATGAATGCGATGCACGAGAATCAAACAACACTCTAGCAAGTAGTGAATTAACAGAGAACATACCCAGCACGACGTCTGGTGCTTCCTGAGATTCTTCAGCATGCATGAGAAAAAGACGGCCATTGCGGTTGAGCGAGTTCCCTGGGGCAAACCTTCTTCTAGGCTGAACACGACGATGCTTCTGAGCTGGGGCATTTGCATTGGGGATTGCGGCATTCTTCTTGTTGGGGAACTCGTTGGAGTAGTGACCGTTATTTCCACAGTCATAAGAAGTCACTTGCGACTTGTCCTTTGCTGCAACAGGCACAGCATTGCTCCCAGTCCTCGGGGCAGTGTTGGTGTTGGCGGCAGCATTGTTGTTGTTGAACTTGGGTGGTGCACGGTTGAAATTGTTAGAGTTGCCGGGGTTGTTGTGATTTCCTCCGGGCCTTGGGTTTCCACGGTTCGGATAGGTCGGACTGTTCATCGGGGGTCTGTTGGTTCTCGAGGCAAATCCTGGAGATGGGTTAGGGCGATACTTTGGGGAATGATGGGTTCCTGGCTGATGCATCATGCGACTCTTGCGGTTCTCGTTGGCTTGGTTTATCTTTCCTTCCATCTGGATAGCAGAGTCGACTAGGGCTTCAATATCAGCAAAAGGGATATTGACTAACACCGTCTGCATCTCATCGTGCAGTCCATTCAAGAATCTTTCTTTCTTCTTGGCTTCGGTGTCGATCTCATCTGGGGCATACCTAGCTAATGACAAGAATTTGTAACGGTATTCCACTACGGTCATCCTTCCTTGCTTTAGTTCTCTGAACTCAGCTCTCATTCTCTTGATCAAACCCGGTGGCACATGGGTTCTGTTGAACTTGACCTTGAATTCCTCCCAGGTCATCATCTGTCCTCCGGTCATTGCACGAACGCTGTTCCACCATGCTCTTGCATCTCCGGCTAGATAGTGGGTGGCGAACATAACTTTATTGTTAGCTTCCACTCCAATGACTTCTAGGTTGTTTTCCATGGTTTGTAGCAAATCATCTGCATCTAGGGGATCCTCTGACTTAGTGAAAATGGGTGGGTTGGTGTTCTAAAAATTCTTGAGCTTAGATCCATGGTTGTCCTGATTTCCGTGGCCTTGGTTGTTGTTGGCCATCTGAGCTATGTGTTGAAGGGTGGCTAAGTTGGCTTGACGTTCAGCTCTTTCATCTTCACGGTCAGAAACCAACATTTGCAGGATCTGCAACATCGGGTCCGGGGATGAACCACTTCATCCGCGTGGCATCTGAAGATTGAGATAGATCATGAGAGAAGAGGGAAATTTCTAAGGTTCGGGGACTCTGAAAAGTTTTTAAGTTTTGACTCAGATTTTTTTTGCAACTTGCTTTTCATTCATTCATTCATATCACACAATACAACACACACCACAAAACAAGAAAAACAGATGGTTTTGAGAACCATTCTGGAAACTACGATACAGTGGGACCAAATACTACTCACTACGCTAGTTCTCAAGTGCTACTACTCCTCAGAGTCGGTGTAGTCGTCATCCTCATCATCCTCATCGTCATCGATGAAGGCGAAATCATCCTCATCGGTGAAGAAGTCCATAGCCTAATCCTCCAGAAAATCATCGTCATCGCTGAGATAGGAGTAGGGGTCTCCACGAAGATCTTCTCTGGCATTCTCCCTTTCCTCCAGCTGCATGTCTCTCTCGTGGATGGTCTCCTCCAAATCCGAGATACGGTGGCAAAGACGGGCAATGATGCGCTCCTTCTTGTCGAGCTGACGGCGACGAGACTTGAGGTCCTTCGCTAGCATGGCGATGGTCTTATCCTTCATTTTGATGATGGCGGACTTGTGGTTGCAGTAGTCACGGCAATTATCCAATTCCTACTGACGATCATACATCATGAAGCTAAGGTGGTCCAACTGAGTCTTCAACTAGGGGTGGTATGGGGCTTCCAGTGGCTGTCCCATAGCATCACACCTTGGGCAAAAATCAAAGCGGGTACCCTTGATCTGATTGATACTCTTCCCACACAGACGGGCAAGAGCTTCCTGCATGGCCCTGGCAAGTCCATCTAGCCAGTTGTTCTCTCTTAAGGTAAACTAGATTCCCTCAGCAGTGGGAGGTTCAATCTTTCCTCAGATACTTGCAACAATTAGCCACTTTAGATCTTCTCCTCCTTGATCATTGAGCTGAGCTCCAAAGAACTCGGGGTGCGGACGCTCCAGAAGTTCCGAAAGCTGGTCCAAATCCCGCTCACAGATAAGGTCTCCTCCATTCCCCAACTGAAAAAAATTGTTGTACCTCACGTCCATCTATAAGAATATAGGATGAGTAAGTTATTAGACTGATCAAGTGTGTCAAGTTTTAGGTATTTTGCAAGAGTTGTTGAGGAACATGAATTTTTATGAAAGAATTCAAGTGATAAGAATGGGAATAAGTTTTTGTAAATACTTGCTTCCTTTGGTTTTCAAACTAAGTTTTTGATTCAAATGTCCAGTCTAACTAGGGTCTCCTATGGTCAGGATGGCTCTGATACCAACTTGTCAACACCCGGATTTTTAATCCCAGATGCCTGTTATGCCATACATCGCAATCCTAGGATTACCATTTTTGCGAGACATAACAGATTTGGATACCACAGTACATCATCCATTACAAACCATACATAAGGTCTTACACAAATAAGGATCTCATGATCTAGTTCTTAATACAACTCAAGCAGCGGAAATACGTAGTAATAACGGTAGCGTAGGCGAAGCTCCATCTTCGGGGTCACGGGCAATGCTGACGATGGGAGATGGTCCTAGTTGTCGTAACCTTCCTAGGGTCCATCTTCCTAGTACTCCTCTTCATAGTCTGGCCATGGGAATAGCTAGGGACAAAGCCATGAGTACTCTTTAAGTACTCGCAAACTAATACTAACAAGTGAAGGGGTTTTTATAGTAGGACACTAAGCTCTAGGGTTGTTTTGCAAAAAGCCAAATTTACCTCTACTAAGTTTAGAAACGAAGAAAGCTAGTTGAAATTTTATAACACCTAAGTGGGAACTTGTATTTCATATCACAATTCTGTTGTGGTCAAGTCAAAGTCTCAATTCATTTCACAATTCATTTTGAAAACATCTGACGGGGGAATAGTATGGCCACTCCAACTGTACAATAACCGCGGACGCGGCTATTCGAATAGTTTGACACTCTGTAGAGATTTTACACTTTCACCACAACATTCAATACATCCGTCAGGAACAAATCCTGAATTCACCATACTCAGTATGCGGATAATCAATCCTAACCTTTCGATTACACACCCTAGTATAGGCACCTCTCTAGTGAGTTTGGCCTCCCAACCATGACCAACTGTCATCTTGGGTACTGCACAGGTGGACAATCTTTAAAAGGTAGCCTCAACTCAGACCTTGGCCGTGAGAGAACCAATACTAAGGTATATAAGTTTCCAGTCAAGCCCTACCCAATTCTCGGGTGTTGTGGTTGTACAGTAAAATTGGAATGGTATCGCATCCAGACAACCATCAGTTTTATAAAAGGCTAAGGCTCATGCCTCAACATTTTCATCACCAAAATCATCTAGTGTTCGGAAACACATGTCAAAACATTTCAGTAGAATGATCCATCATTCTAAGGTTTTCATAACCATTTTCACCAAGTATTCCCATCTAATGTTGATCAAGTTTTATGCTTAGCACTAGCATCTACAAGTGGGGGTGAGTACTATTGAGGGGTGGTACACAAGTGGAGTTTAACTAAGTTCAATCTTATGCCTTAGGATGACATCAAGATTATCTAGATTAGGCCAAATTTTATGCTCTTTATGCAACCTTCAATTATCTTTCTAGTATCTACAATTTACTCAAGTAAACTCCAAGTAAGAGCTTTGATAAAGAAATAAAGTAGAAAGCTTGCAAGTAAAACTAGGAATTGGGTTATCAAGTGGGTATGATCATATATGCTTAAGGCATATGGTTGGCATGGTAACAAGCAAGTATTAGCTTGCATAATTGCAAGTATAAGCTTGCTAAAGTAGGGTATCTTGCAAGTGTTAGCTTGCTCAATCAACTAGTAGTATTAGGCTTGCATAGGTCAACTTGATTAGTAAGGCTTGCCTTGTGCAGAGCAGTGGTTAAAGTTCTCCTCGGCTTCTTCTTCGTAGTATCCTCCTTCCTCCTCGTATCCTTGGTCGGTACTAGCGTCTATAAATAAATACGAGGTACACAATCACCAAACAATACTTAACTACTTTCAATCATCACACAAGGGTGCACTATAGATGATCTAGCATCATCACTAATATTACAAGATTAAAGCATTTGTCTTATTTATTTTCTTTTTAGAAAAGTAATTTGGTTTACTGAATCGAGCTGGGTTGATTTTTGAAACTAGGTACAGAACTATGTTTGAATTAAAATGGAAAAACTTAAATTCAAACGACTGGGCTGCCCGGGAACTGCTAATGGGTCGGCCTAGTGTCACTCCGCAGCGCGGGGCGCAACTGACAGGGAGGTCTACTGGTCAGTGGCTCTTTAAACGCGAAGCGGTACGGGGCTATCTCATCCGCACGATCTAAGTCTAATCGAACGACTGCTACTCATCGTCCACGTCGGGCGGCACCGGCGAGACAGAAACCTAACTCAGCAGGTGGGGGTCATGGGAGGATCACCGGGGCTCAAGCGAGGGTCGGCGATGCGGGTGAACGACGAAGTCGACGACGGCGATCCTCCTGGTACCGGCAGCTCCTCCTAGGGTGGATGCAATCGACAGCTCCTCTTCTCCTCTACAGCGGCGAGCTCCGGCCAAATTCCGGCGATGCGCTGCTCGCCTTGCTCCAGCTAAGGGGTGGAATGATCAGTGAGGTGAGGAGAGTGAAATGGTGTGCTTCAATCGGCTGTGGGTGGCCTCCTTTTATAGGCTCGACGGCGAGACCGAGAGGGATGGGCAGGCGACGGTGGCGACACGGCTACGGGCGGCTAGAGGCATGGCTGAGGGTGGCGATCGATCGGTAGTATCCTAGCGATTCTCTAAGGTTTAAATGCGCTTGTAGGAGCGGTGGCAAACGGTCGGGAACACGCAATTCTCTGTGAGGCAGAGGCGACGAACTCTGCGGCGAGCGGTGGCTATGGAGTACGCGCGGTGAAATGGGCATGTTTAGCGGTCTCCTGGGACGGTGGGGAGCATGCTGGCGGGCGGCAAGGGCTCGAGGTGGTCGGGTTGAGTGGGAAAGGTGCGTACTCTGCGGCGCACATCAGCATGGTCGACAGCAGCATGGGCGTGGTGTTCCTGGCGGTTCTGGGTGTTGTCTTCGAGCTAGGTCTAGTCGAGAGGGGGCGGTGAGACACGGGCTACCTCCCAGACAAGGTTGGCACGGCTAGTTCTTCTCCTAGCTTGCTGTCCACACTGGGGTGACATGGGTGCTCTCATCCTGTTCACCATTGATGACATTGGCGAGTTTACAGTGGTGCTAGAGCTTAGTTGAGTTTGCTAGATGATCTACTAAGGCTAGTGTAACCAGAGAGGGAACAAGGTTGGCTCAAATCACTGCTCCAAATAGTGTTTTGATTTTATTTGATTTGCATCTGCAACCTGTTTGATGAAATGGCCGCATGAAGTCAAGTTTTGAATTTTGAAAAGATTTTTGGTGGGTGTGCTGGGCATGTACTGGGGAGTCTGCGGATGCTTGGGTTTTGAAAATTGAGTTAGTTTGAGTGGTTTTTGAAAAAGTGGGATCTTCCCATATGAAATAGATTCAATTTTAAACTGTCATTTAAACTTAGCATTTGAATTTTTCTGGATGATCACAAGGTGGGCTTTGATACCTTGTTATGAGTACTATCAAGGGGTGCAAAGATCCATACATGTTTGTGTTAAGTTCTGAAAGTTAGAGATAGCCAAAGTAGGCATGGGAGTTAAATTGGCCAAAGTGACCATTCACTTAATTTGTTTGTTTTGACTTGTTTATCTTTGGGAAAAGTTTGGGGATTGTTTAGATGATGTTTATTTCACCTAAGAATCATTGTACAAGAAAAGAAACACATAATCATGGCAATTCAAAAGAATCCAAATTTCAATACACACATATAGGAATGCTTTCATACTTTTAATTGGAAAAGTTTTTGTTAACCCTAATTTTGTTGATTAGAGTTTGATGATCCATGCTTAGTATTTTTGGGATGTTACAACATGACACGATCCAAAGGGTTTTGTTAATTCAAATGATGCTAAAAGGGGCATGCAAACTTCAATGGTTGAAGTAAGCATCGCGGAGTTTGAATCTTCACCGTGATGAAAAAGAGTTTTCATCAGGAGACGATGAAGATGCTTGCATTAGCAAGAAATTAAGTGGGAGCGCTAAGACATATTTCTAATACATTATGTGGAGGACATATTGTTGATTATAATTGATGTATCTTTTATTTAAAAAGGTTAAGAATTTCATTTTGATGAAAAACTTAGGCAAAACCCGAATATTTAGCATGAATGTCTATAGTAGATAGACTGTGGTGCTAATATGGTTGTGCCAAACGTACATATATGAGATATTGAAGGAGTTCAATATAGAAACAGCAAGAAATGGTTCTTGTCGCATGGAAAAGAATTGAATCAAGATTCAAGTGTATCGACACTTGATAAGTGAAACAAGATTTAAGTGTTTTGACACTTGATGAGTGAAATCACGAGAATGTTTTGATCAATCATACCATGATATGTACACATCCAGATATGTTCTATGCTCTAAGTGTTATGAGCATATACCAGAATGAATCATAAAATGATCATTGGACAATAGTGAGGATATTCTTATGATATTTTGGAAGAACTAAGAATATATTTGTATAGAGGTGACAAACAATTACAAATAGTTAATTGTAAAGCGTTGCATTGATACTAGTTTTGTCACAAGATACAAATTAAGTTTATCTCAATTTAAACTATGGGTGGCACAATGTAATGGAAAGAAGATTACATGATGGATTTGGATGAATTCCAAAGTTAAGACATTGTGACGGATACTACAACAAAAGGCTAAGTATATGACTGCTATAGTAGCAGTAAAGGAGGGAATTTGTGTTAAGTAGTTTGTTATGAAACTAAGGTGTGGTTCGCAATGGGCTAACACTAAAGATATATTGTACCACAATAATATCGACATGGTTTAACCCCAAGGAACTGAAGGTCTCACCAAAAGACCAAATTTATACAATGCCATCTCATTAGAGAATGAGTGATGCGTGGAGACGCAAAGACATGCAAATACACAAGGACCTGAAGCGTAAGATCCGTAGATTATGTTAACCACTTTCAATTGCGTATATGGAACATCAGAAAGCCATATGTGTTCAATACGCAAAGTTTTCAAACTAGATTATTGTCTCTAGTGCAAGTGGGAGACTGAAAGGAATATGCCCGAGAGGCAATAATAAAGTGGTTATTATCGTATTCCTTATTTATGATAAATGTTTATTTTGCATGCTATAATTGTACTAATACGGAAACGTTAATACATGTGTGTTTAATAAACAAAAAGGAAGTTCCTAGTTATGCCTCTCTTATAAACTAGCTCGTTGATTAACAAGATGATCAGAGGTTTCCTGATCATGGACATTGGATGTTGTTAATAACGAGGTCACAACATTATTGGAATGGTGTGATGAACATTCATCCGAAGTATAGCATTACGATCAAGGTCATTGTGTTTATATTGATGTAGCATCATACAAAGTAATCTTAGTCCTTAGACCATGAGATCATGTCAATCACTAACACCGGAAGAGTATCTTGATAACATCAAACGTCACACTGTAACAGGGTGATTATAAAGATGGGTTCGGTGCTACGAAGGTGTTATGTTGAGGCTCATGGATCAAGAGTGGAATTTTTCCATCCCGATGACGGATAGATATAATATGGGCCCTCTAGGTGATATCACATTGATTAGCTTGCAAGCAAGTGATTTGAACACTAGAATGTTGTATCACGGGAACGAGAAAAGATTACATGTCGGTAACGAGATCAAACTAGGTATGGAGATACCGATGATCGAATCTTGGACATGTAATATATCGTGAGACAACGGGATTGAGTTACATGCGTATAAGGTTCACACGATCACAGAAGTCATCGTTGAATATGTGGGAGTTAGTACGGATATCCAGGTCCCGCTGCTAATTATTGATCGGAGAGGGGTCTCGATCATGTCTACATTATTCGCGAACCGTGGGGTGACACACTTAAGGGATACCGACACCATTTGGTGCAAATAATATGCCAGAGAAAGAAAAAGGAAAGCGCAGGAATTTATTTCACTAGACACCGAAACTGCTTTGGTTGAAATTGCTGAAACTGGTTCTGCATGTGAAATTGAAATGTTGTAAGGGGTGTTATGTGAATGTTTTTTAATAAAAGTAATTAACAAAATTCTGAATAAATAAATAAAAGAGTTTTATTTAAATGAGAGCTTGCATTAAATTTGGTGGAAATTTAATGCATGTGAGTGGATTTTTGAGTGGAGGCTTTTTAATGGGAGTGGAGGATTTTCATTTTGAGTGGGAGCTCCACCCACATGAATGTGGAAGAGGTGGGGGCAGCCACCATGGCTGGCGCCATGCCCCTTGGGGTGCCCCCTCTCCCTATAAAAGCCCCCCCTCTCATCCTCTCAAAGCACACCTCCTCGCGAAGGATCTCTCTCCCCCCTTTAGAATTCCCCATGGTCTCGGATCAGCGAGATACATGTTCCTGGTGGATTTTTCTGGAAGGATTTGTTGCTTCCGCTGCTTCGCTGGACCGAGGGCGCGGAGGTTGTCGGGGTACCCGGACCTGTGTGCGATCACGGATGCACCACTGCTTTGCGGTGATGGACTTGATGGTGCTGGACCGGCTGGACCAGATGGACTTCATCATGATCTTGAGATCGGCAAGCGTTCGTCTACATCATCCACGAGTACAACCTCGTTAACACTATTCGGTCTTCGAGGGTATGAATTCTATGGATGTATATCCACCCGTTTATTGTATCTAGTAGATAGATCTTGGTACATAGTTCTTTCCATCATAGGAAAATTTTTGTTTTCTATGTTGCGGACCCTACACGAACAACGCTGAACTGGACAGAAACCAGCGAAATACAATTCTTTGGTCCAGATATGATCCAAGAAGAAGAAGATCAAGTTCGCATAATTTACGAGCGTCTGAAGGCCACTCAATCTCGTTAGAAGACCAACTATGATCATCATCATCTAGAAGTTGGTGATCAAGTTTACCTCTGTGTCACTCCTCTGAAGGGTGTCCATCGATTGGGTATCAAAGGAAAATTGGCTCCTTGCTAAGTTGGTCCCTTTCGCATTCTCTCCAAGCGGGGTGAGCTTGCCTACCAATTGGATATACCTTCAAGCTTTCCAGAAGTTCATGATGTCTTCCATGTGTCTCAACTCAAGCGTTGCTTCAAATATCCCATTCGTGGTGTGGACCATGAAACTTTGGATCTCCAAGATGATCTAACCTACCGAGAATACCCTGTTCATATTCTTGATGAAACCGAGTGCAAGACTCGTCGTCAAACCATCAAGTTCCTGAAAATTCAATGGTCTCATCACTCTGAGTCAGAAGCAACCTCGGAACGCGAAGATCGTCTTCGATTTAGTACCCTGCTTTCTTTTCTAAAACCTAGGAATCTCGGGTCAAGATTTTTGTAAGTGGGGTAGAGCACTAACATACCAACTTTTTGTGTAATGTTAATAAAGACATGTTTGAGCATTGCATGCATTACACTTGCACATTGATTCAACCAAATAAGAACAAATAAAACCCTAAATTTCTCCCTCTCAAAACCAATCAAATGGTTTTTGTATTTTGAAAACTATCCAAATGAGTGGAGCCCAAATTGAATAAAAGGGTCCCATAATACCTTTATAGTTTTATAAAAGTCTCTAGTATTTTGAAATTGTTCAAAACAGATTTGTGTTTGAAATCCAAATAGAAAGAGGATAAGAACAAAAGAAAAAATTCCTGAGAAAAAAAACAAAACCCTGCCCTGGACCCTCTCTTTCCCTGGCCTTTTCTGCAGCCCAGCTATGGCCCATACCGTTTTGGCCCCTTTGCCTTCGTCGTCTCCGTCAATGACGCGAAGCAGCTGTGTGCCGATGCGCTCGCCGTCGATCTCCACCGCTCCCAAGCGCCTACAAGACCCCCTGGCCGCCGCGGATGAACCCTAGACATGCCCCACTTCTCTTCTTCCTCTCCCTCTCTCGTTTTGGCGCCTAGGCCGAAACCCTAGCTCGCCGGCCACCGTCGTCCTTGCTGTCTTCGGTCTCCCCGGGACAAGCCAAGGCCACCAGCGTGACCGCCTTGTCGCCCTCGCTCTTCTCCGCAAAGCACGCAAGCAGGGGAGCCATATGCTCGCTGAAATCAAGCTCGAACCATTGTCGGCCGCCGTAGTTCTCGACGTTGATTCGTCGCCGTCTGAGCTCGCCTCGCCTCACCGACACCACCGTCATGCTTAGGGTGAGCCACTGGTCCTCCCAGACCTCTCCATCCTATCCCTCATCGTCTGGTTCATATTGTCGTCGACCACCAGCGAGAGTCGCCCCCAGATCTCATCTCCTGGCAGTCTCCTCTCCCCAACGCCCCCATTCACGCGTCCGAGCGCGCACGAGATCGGCAAATCCATGCTCGACCTGGCAGCACCGCCATTGCTGACGTCAGCATGACGTCATGCTGGCATAGTAATTCTTTTCTTTTTCTTTTAATGTTTTCTGTATTTATTCTGTAAAGGATAAATACTGATAGGTGGGCCCCCTTAGTAATTTAAATAAACATTTTTAGTAAATGTTTTCTGAATTAATAAAATGTTAAAGCAATTCCAAAATGTAATTCTTTTTATAATATTCTAAAAATGACTTAAAATGAATTAAAATGGAGAAATTCATAACTAATTCATTTTAAATTAGAAAAATACAAATAATATATCAAAATGTTCAGAAAAATGAGTTCTATCATTTAAAAATGTAAGCATCCACATTCATACAACTTTGAACCCTAACTTATTTAGAGGAACACCGACACCCCCTAAGTACCATGGGTTCGATGGTTTGCCTAGCTAGGGCATTCCGGAATCCATTTAAATTGATGATGCATCTAGGGCTACTCTAGTACATGTAATCTCTCATATCATCCATATTGTATGAGCATTGCACATGCCATGTGTTGAATGTTGCTTTTCTTTCCGGTGAATGGTTCTTCATGAATAGGAACCAAACCCGAGGCTGAAGTGAACGCCACCGAAGAGAAGTACCAGTCCAACAGCTGACAAGGCAAGCAAATCCCCACTCATACATATGAATCCTATGTTTACAAAGTATTTCATTCTTGCCATATGCATGCGATTCAATAGTCTTTTATCAGTAGATAGAGTATTCCTATCCGATGCATGTTTCCCTTTGTGAACTATAATACCTGATCCACTTCTCCTAGCATAATTAGGGTTTGGCTTATGAGCATCGCTAATGCCACAAATCAGTTGAGCTTAGCCATGCTTAGTGGTCCGAGATCGATCATCCAGATGTTGCATCGAAGATGCGAATGAATCTATTATGATAGGATATCGAGATGTGATCAGAGATGGATAATAAACACGCTAAGGTAGGTATGGCAGACCACGTTGGGTGTTGTTTTTGTAGTACCATGCTAACCACCCTTAGGAACTGAGTTATCACCTCTTGAACCAAGACGAGCGTACAACCACACGGGGTCCTAGAAACTCCCTCGACACACTAACTTGCCTAGTAGATTCCATGAGTCACATAGTTCGGGCTTTCCATTCTACATACACATATTGGTTGTTCTTGAATGGAGGTGAAGGAGGTGCATTCATAACAGGTAGGTAAGCGTGGTCGGGAACAAGAGAGGCATGGCCTCCGTAATCTTGAACCCCGCACACATCTCCAGGGACCGGCTTCGGGACTCCCGTTACGGTGGCATCTCATTAGTGCACGACTCATGGTCTCGGCGAAAGAAGGGTAAAGGCCGCGGTCAACCACCCTCTGCCGGCCTTCCCAGGAAGAGGGCTAATAATTTGGCACTAAGAGTCGGTTGGTACGTGTGGATAAATTTGTGCACCCCTGCAGGGTTATAATCTTTTCGAAAAGTTGTGTCCATGGTTATTGACGACTTGGTAACGGATTATGTGATCATAGAAAACTATAACCGAATGATAAAACTTGGCCAAATAATGAGTGTTCCGGAATACTTCCTCGGGGTTGCTTGAGGGGGTAATCTAAGAAGAGAGGTTTAGGTGATGATGGTTCTTGGTGGATATCAAAGATGATTCTAAGAGCTAGAGTTGTAGTATTCTTATCCCCTTTGAAAATGATCTGACTAGACAAGCTTATTCTCCTTCTTGTTTTGAAAACAAAAGATGGCTTTATGCAAAACAACTACACAAGCCATAAGTCTTGCGGAGTACACCTTGTACTCAGCCTTGCCTCATTGATGTTTTTCTACAGATGAAGTTGTGCCAACTGAAGGTGGTTTCTACATCGATGTCGACGAGTAGTTGGGGTTCCCGGGCAGCAGCCTAGGATCTATGGAAGGGTTGCTACTTCTGTTTAAGGCCTCTTAGGCCCTTTGCTCAGTTTGTTATTTATAACAACTTGTTTGTTTCCGTTGCTTGTTGTAATGATGGGTCTGTGGCCCCTGGTTTGTATGAGTGGTTTGTAACTCTCTTAAGAGTTTACCTTATTAATGTATGGTTTGTATGTTCTATAATGTTACCGATCATTCCCTGCGCGTTTTGGAATTTAGGTTAGACTTATGTCAGACGAAGATCTGATATTGGTATAGGCCTGATCCTTGGTCATGATAGAACACAAGGATCATGGCCACGTTTTCCCTTTGTAAGCAAGAATAAAAGGAGAGAAAGATAGCCAGAAATATGGAATATGCATCTCGAGTATTTCATACTTCATATTATCGATGCATCTTACATTGTAAATGAATGAAATTAAAATTGAGCACTAAAAACACATGAACAACTATGTATAGGCATACACATATATGTGGTAGAAGCAAGTGTGCATCATACCATGGCATATCAAATTTTTACTCATACTACAACAAGTTGATGATGGTGTTTCTAGTCAACTCACATGGGTCTAGAGCCTAATGAAATGTTGGGATATATGAGCCTATATGAGGCACAAGTATGCATCATGACATGTGAATACCACTTTTATACTTAGAATCAATGTCATGATTTGGCATTAGTAGTTGTATAGTTTGATGTAACAACTAGGTGGGATCATGTTGACCAAGTGTTGAGTCATACAACCACAAGATGATGCAGGTGTTCCTAGACAACTCCCATAGGTCAAGAACCCATGCAATGTTGGCATGAGGCTATATGTGCTACAAGTGTGCACCAACCTATTTGATTGTGTATGTACACGTGTTGCTACCTATTAATCCCAATTTGAGGGCTCCTTACATCAATGATGATCTGACATACAAACATGTGTAAATGCTAGCTAAATCCAACATTTTAGTTCAAACAACGAATAGTTTTATTAGTATATTTTAAACTTTTCATATGATATGTTTCATGGCAATTATTTTGTTACATATGACACAATAATTTGATTACCAACCTCGTCGACATGTTGAACATATGAATTTGTTCACCATTATTTCGTATGCTATGCACCATTGCAATTGTTTCCTATTTATGTCTACGCACTTCTATTCTTGTAAATAGTTGTTGGGCCTCCAAGTGCAGAGGTTTGTAGAACAGCAGCAAGTTTCCATTAAGTGGATTACCCAAGGTTTATCGAACTCAGGGAGGAAGTGGTCAAAGGTATTCCCTCTCAAGAAACCCTGCAATCAAGATACAAGAAGTCATGTGTCCCCAACACACCCAATACACTTGTCAGATGTATAGGTGCACTAGTTCGGCGAAGAGATAGTGAAATACAAGTGGTAACGGTGCCAGAAAATAGCTTCTGGCTTGTTGTTGACGTGGGGTAACGGTGCCAGAAAAGAGATGATGGTGTGGAGGAAAGACTAAAGGCAACAAGAAGGAAGCAAGCAAACATGCAACAGATCTAGTAGAAAACGGTGTTTCAATGTTTAGAAACAAGGCCTAGGGATCATACTTTCATTAGTGAACACTCTCTCATATAAATATCCTCTCTTCATGATACTACTCTTAACTACTCTCCGGTTGGACACTCTAATCATCGGTAGGGCTATAACAGCACTCCTCAAAGTCCGCCTTCCCCAATCTAGATAACCCCACACTGTCACCTTGAGCACTAGATGGTTCCAACAAACACCACAATTTTATAGAGACATCCAACTCCAAATATAACTCATAAAAAATATCCAATCATCCAAAGTGCCACACACGGTATGCACGCTGTCACTTTCACACACATGGGGAAAAGCATAGATCTATTAAAGCACAAAGATTATTTATGTAGACTCAAACCTAAGTGCCACCATGGTGTGCACGCTGTCACTTTCACACACATGGGGAGAGCAAAGATCTATTGAAGCACTTGAGTAGCAAGGTAGATCTACTTGATTACAAAGCTCATGATCACAATATGACCATGCATAGAGAGAGAGATGAACACATAGCTACCAGTAGAGACCTTATCCCTGATGAAGAACTACTCCCTCCTCATCATGGGAATTAGCAATGGTGATGAAGATGGCGATGGAGATCGATGGAGATGGCTCCGGGGGCACTTCCCCGTCCCGGCAGGGTGCCAGAATAGAGACTTTCTATCCCCCGAATCTCCCCTTCGGTGGCGGCGGCGCTACAGAGGTTTTCGTGGATTTCTTCTGGATGCCTTAGGGTTTTCTCATTGGGGGGCTTTTATAGGCGCAGGAATAAAGGTCGGTGGTGGTCCAGGGGGCCCACACCCCCTCCAAGCGCCTCCAGGGCTTGCCCGCGCCTAGGGGGGTTTAGCCACCCTGTGGCCCCCCTCCGGCTCTGCTTCATGGTTCTGTGTTGCTCCGGGAAACATAATAACTTTGGCTTTTGTCCCATCCAATTCCAAGAATATTGATTTTCTGCCTTTCTGGAACCAAAAACAGAAGAAAACAGGCAACTGGCACTATGGCAACTTGTTAATAGGTGTAACATCCCAAAAATATTAAACTTGGATCATCAAACTCTAATCATCAAAATTAGGATTAACAAAAACTTTCCCAACTAAAAATATGAAAGCATTCATATGTGTGTGTATTCAAAATTTGGATTATTTTTGAATTGTCATGGTTCTATGTTTCCTTGCTTGTAAAATGATTCTTAGGTGAAATAAACATCATCTAAACAATCCCCAAACTTTTCCTAAAGACAAACAACTAAAAATGAACAAATGAAGTGAATGGTCATTTTTGCCAAATTAACTATCATGCCTACTTTGGATATCCCTAGTTTTCAAAACTCAATAGAAACATTTGTGGATCTTTGCACCCCTTGTTAGTACTCATAATAAGGTACCAAGGCCCACTTTGTGATCATCCAAAAACATTCAAATACTAAGTTTAAATGACAGTTTAAAATTGAATCTATCTCATATGGGAAGATCCCACTATTTCAAAAACCACTCAAACAAGCTCAATTTTCAAAACCCAAGCACCCACAAAATCCTCAGCCCATGCCTAACACACCCACCAAAAATCTTTTCAAAATTCAAAAGTAAGTTTCTTGCGGCCATTTCATCAAACAGCTTGCAGATTCAAATCAAACAAATCACACACTATAGTGTGCAGTAAAATTGGCCTAACTTGTTCCCTGTCTGGTTGCAACTAGTATTTAGTAGATCATCTAGCTCATTTGTAAACATCTAGCACCACTGTGAGCTTGCCTTTCCATCAATGGTGAGCAGGCCGAGCCTCACGATGCCACCCCATTGTCGCCGGACAGATAGCAGCCACCCTAGCCTTGCCAACCTAGTCTGGGAGGTAGCCAGCAGCTCACCGCCGCTCACTGTCCCCTCCCCAAGCTAGTGCAAGCCGTGGACCACCAGGAACTCCGCGCGCCCAGTGCCACTGCGACATGCCGAGCCCGCCCCAGAGCGTCGCACCCGACACGCGTGCACACGCCGCCCCTCAACCACAACCCGTGCCTACCGCTTCGCCATGATCCCAGGAACACGCCAGGCACCCCCGTTCGCCGCCCCGTGCCTCATAGCCATTGCTCGCCATCGAAGACGCCGCCTCTACCACGCAGAGCACTGCACGTTCCCGACCGATTTCCACCTCCCCTAAGCGCGCATTTAAGCTCTAGGGCATTGCCAGGAGATCGCCCATCGACCGCCAACCTCAACCATGCCGCTAGCCGCCCGTAGCCATGTCGCCACTGTCGCCTGCCCATCCCTCTCGGTCTCGCCGTCAAGCCTATAAAAGGAGGCCACCCCCAGCCGTTTGAAGCACACCATTCCCCTCCCCTCACCTCACTGATCATTCCACCCTCTAGCCGGAGCACGAGGAGCAGTAGCTCGCCGGAATTGCGCCAGAGCAGGCCGCCTCTGGAGAAGAAGGGAGCCGTTGATTTCGACCACCCCCGGAGCTGCCTCGACCATCCCTGAGCTCGCCGTCGACCACATGTTCGTTTGCCCGCCTCGCCATCGTTTTTGGAGCCCTGGTATGCCCCCTATGCACCCCCACTGCTCCGCTAGGGTTCGAGCTCGTCGGTGACATGTTCATTGTCGACGACGATCTCCAGTCGTCGATCTTCCATCTAATCCAACGAACCACACAACCCCATACCGCTTCGCGTGTTATGAGCCACTGACTGGTGGAACCCCCTGTCAGCTGAGCCCCGCGTTGCGGAGTGACACTTGGCCGGCCCATTAACCTCTCCCGCGCAGCCCAACAGTTTGAATTTAGATTTTTCTATTTTAATTCAAACTCAATTCTGTACCTATATTAAAAAATCAACCCAGCTCAATTCAATGAACCAAAATGCATGAAACCAATTTTGTTAGAAAGGTACTGAAATGCTTAATACAAGCCCGTTGGATTCAAATCATTTGGATCTGTAGATCAACCTTGGTAAAACTAACAAGTCAAAAGCTTTTCTGCATTCAAACATTTTTTAAAAATTCAACCATAATAGCTTTTGAGTTGATTCCAACTCTCAATAATCACAATTGATCATACCTTTCAGAATATATAAAAACATATGGGTTTACTTACATAAATAATGTTCAAGTAATAAAAGAATGCCACATAGGCATTTCTAGTCACTTTAATTATTTAAAATAAAAAGGTTAAACCTTATTAAATTGTGACACCACTTTAAATCACATTACCATGTACTAAAATATGTGGTGATGACATGTGTCAACATGATCCCATGTTTGAGTTGGAGAATATTAAATCTTAAGTAGTTTTTCAATGAGTAGAAATTACTTTTCTCAAATTAGAATAAATAAGGCAAATGCTTTAATCTTGTAATGTTAAGTGATGATGCTAGATCATCTATAGTGCACCTTTGTGTGATGATTGCAAATAGTTAAGTATTGTTTGGTGATTGTGTACCTCGTATTTATTTATAGACGCTAGTACCGACCAAGGATACGAGGAGGAAGGAGGATACTACGAGGAAGAAGCCGAGGAAAACTTCAACCACTTCTCTACTCAAGGTAAGCTTATACTGATACTTATGCAAGCCAATACTTGAAACCTTGCAAGCTAACACTTGCAATTATGAAAGTTAGATAACCTATGCAATGCATTAAGCATGCTTGGTTGGACACATTTGATGATACCCAATCCTAGTTTTACTTACAAGCTTTATACTTTATTTCTTTATCAAAGCTTTCTCTTAGAGTTTACTTAAGTGACTTGTAGATTCTAGAAAGATAATTGAAGGTTGCATAAAGAGCATTAAATTTGGCCTAAGTAGATAATCTTGATATCACCCTAAGACATGAGATTGAACTTAATTATTCTTCACTTGTTTACCACCCCTCATTAGTACTTAACCCCACTTGTAGATGCTAGTGCTAAGCATAAAACTTGATCAACTTTAGATGGGAATACTTGGAGAAAATGGTTAAAACCTTGGAATGATGAGTCATTCTACTGAAATGTTTTGACATGTATTTCCGAACACCAGATGATTTTGATGATGAAAATGTTGAGGCTTGAGCCTTAGCCCTTTATAAAACTGATGGTTGTCTGGATGCGATGCCATTCAAATTTTACCGTACAACCAAAATACCCGAAAATTGGGTAGGGCTTGACTGGAAACTTATATACCTTAGGATTGGTTCCCTCACGGCCAAGGTCTGAGCTGAGGCTACCTTGTGAAGATTGTCCACCTGTGCAGTACCCAAGATGACAGTTGGTCATGGTTGGGAGGCCAAACTCACAGGAGAGGTGCCTATACTAGGGCGTGTAATTGAAAGGTTAGGATTGATTATCCGCATACTGAGTATGGTGAATTCAGGATTTATTCCTGACGAATGTATCGAATGTTGTGGTGAAAGTGTACAATCTCTGCAGAGTGTCAAACTATTCGAATAGCCGCGTCCGCGGTTATGGACAGTTGGAATGGCCATACTGTTCCCCCTTCAGATGTTTTCAAAATGACTTGTGAAATGAATTGAGACTTTAACTTGACCACAACAGGGTTGTGATATGAAATTCAAGTTCCCACTTAGGTGTTATAAAATTTCAACTAGCTTTCTTTGCTTATGAACTTAGTAGAGGTAAATCTGGCTTTTTGCAAAACAACCCTAGAGCTTAGTGTCCTACTACAAAAACCCCCTTAACTTGTTTGTATTAGTTTGCGAGTACTTAAAGAGTACTCATGGCTTTTGTTCCTGGCTATTCCCGTGGCTAGACTATGAAGAGGAGTACCAGGATGATGGACCACAGGAAGGTTACGACAACTAGGATCATCTCCCATCGTCAGCATTTCCTGTGACCCCGAAGATGGAGCTTCGCCTACGCTACCTTTATTATTACGTTATTCCGATGCTTGAGTTGTATTAAGAACTAGATCATGAGATCCTTATTTGTGTAAGACCTTATGTATAGTTTGTAATGGATGATGTACTGTGATATCCAAATCTGTTATGTCTCGCAAAAATGGTAATCCTGGGATTGCGATGTATGGCATAATAGGCATCTGGGATTAAAAATCTGGGTGTTGACAAGTTGGTATCAGAGCCATCCTGACCATAGGAGACCCTAGTTAGATTGGACGTTTGAATCAAAAACTTAGTTTCAAAACCCAAGGAAGTGAGTATTTACAAAAACTTATTCCCATTCTCATCACTTTGATTCTTTCAGGAAATTCATATTCCTCAAAAACTTTTGCAAAATACCTAAAATTTGACACACTTGATCACGCTACTAACTTACTCATCCTATATTATTATAGATGGACGTGAAGTACAGCAAGTTTTATCAGTTGGGGAATGGAGGAGACCTCATCTTTGAGCGTGACCTGGACCAGCTTTCGGAACTTCTAGAGCGTCCGCACCCCGAGTTCTTCGGAGCTCAGCTCAATGATCAGGAAGGAGAAGATTGGCAGCGGCTAGCTGTTGCAAGTCTTCGAGGAAAGATTGAACCTCCCACTGCCGAGGGAATTCAGTTCACCTTAAGAGAGAACAACTGGCTCGATGGACTTGCCAGAGCCATGCAGGAAGCTCTTGCACGTCTGTGTGGGCAGAGTATCGACCAGATCAAGGGTACCCGCTTTGAGTTTTGTCCAAGGCGTGATGTTATGGGATAGCCACTAGAAGCCCCATATCACCACGAGCTGAAGACTCAGTTGGACCACCTCAGCTTCATGATGTATGATCGTCAGCAAGAACTGAACAATGCCCATGACTACTCCAACCACAAGTCCGCCATCATCAAGACGAAGGATCAGACCATCGCCATGCTAGCGAAGGACCGCCCGTCTTCGCCATCGTATTCGGATTTGTAGGAGACCATCCACGAGAGATACATGCAGTTGGAGGAAAGGGAGAATGCCGGAGAAGACCTTCATGGAGACCCCTACTCCTATCTCAGCGATGATGATGACTTTCTGGAGGATCAGGCCATGGACTTCTTCACCGATGAGGAGAATTTCGCCTTCATCGATGATGATGAGGATGACAATTACACCGACTCCAAAGAGTAGTAGCACTTGAGCACTAACGTAGTGAGTTGTATTCGGTCCAACTGTATCGTAGTTTCCAGAATGGTTCTTAAAACCATCTATTTTTCCTTTGTTGTGGTGTGTGTTGTAGTGTGTGCTATGAATGAATGAATGAAAAGCAAGTTACTAGAAAATCTGAGTCAAACTTTAAAAACTTTTCAAAGTCCCTGAACCTTAGAAATTTCCCTCTTTTCTCATGATCTATCTCAATCTTCAGATGCCTCGCGGAGGAAGTGGTTCATCCCCGGACCCGATGTTGCAGATCCTGCAAATGTTGGTTTCTGACCACGAAGCTGAAAGAGCCGAACGTCAAGCCAACTTAGCCACCCTTCAGCAGATAGCTCAGCTGGCCCACAACAATCAAGGCCAAGGAAATCAGGACAACCATGGATCTAAGCTCAAGAATTTCCAGAACACCAACCCACCTGTTTTCACTAAGTCAGAAGAGCCCCTAGATGTAGATGATTGGCTACAAACCATGGAAAACAACCTGGAAGTCGCTGGAGTGGAAGCTAACAAGAAAGTTCCGTTTTCCACCCACTATCTAGCCAGAGATGCAAGAGCATGGTGGAACAACGTTCGTGCAATGACCGGAGGGCAGATGATGACCTGGGAGGAATTCAAGGTCAAGTTCAGCAGAACCCATGTGCCACCGGGTTTGATCAAGAGAATGAGAGATGAATTCAGAGAACTGAAGCAAGGAAGCATGACCGTAGTGGAATACCGTGACAAATTCTTGTCATTAGCTAGGTATGCCCCGGATGAGATCGACACTGAAGCCAAGAAGAAAGAAAGATTCTTGAATGGTCTGCACGATGAGATGCAGACAGTGTTTGTCAATATCCCCTTTGCTGATATTGAAGCCCTAGTCGACTTTGCCATTCAGATGGAAGGAAAGATCAACCAAGCCAACGAGAACTGCAAGCTACGCATGATGCATCAGCCAGGAACCCATCATACACCAAAGTATCGCCCCAACCCATCTCCAGGATTTTCCCCGAGAACCAGCAGACCCTCGATGAACCGTCCAACCTATCCCAACCGTGGAAAACCAAGGCCCGGAGGAAATCCCAACAATCCTAGTAACTCTGGCAATTTCAACCGTGCACCACCCAAGTTCAACAACAACAATGCTGCCGCCAACACCAACACTGCCTCGAGGATTGGAAGCAATGTTGTGCCTGTTGTAGCAAAGGACAAGTCGCAAGTGACTTGTTATGACTGTGGAAATAAGGGTCACTACTCCAATGAGTATCCCAAGAAGAATGCCGCAGCCCCCAATGCAAATGCCCCAGCTCAGCAGCAGCGTCGTGTTCAGCCCGGAAGAAGGTTTGCCCCAGGGAACTCGCTCAACCACAACGATCGTCTTTTTCTCATGCATGCTGAAGAAGCCCAGGAAGCGCCAGACGTCGTGATGGGTATGTTTTTTTGTTAATTTAGTACTTTCAAGAGTGTTGTTTGATTCTGGTGCATCGCACACATTTGTCATCGAAGAATTTGCATGCACTAGTAAGATTCAACCAACCAAGGTGAAGCATGTTATGATTGTTCAAATCCCCGGCTCAACCACCAAAGCTAGGCAAATTTGCAAAGTCGTCCCTATCCGAATCCATGGCATAGATTTTTATGCTAATCTGATAGTACTCGGAACTAAAGGCTTGGAAGTAGTACTAGGAATGGATTGGATGTCCAAACATAAAGGATTAATTGACTGTGCCAAGAAAACCATAACCATGACCAGTACAGCCGTAGTATCAGTCGAGCATGTATCTGAAACCTTACCTCGTCAATTCAAGTGCAACAAGAGTATAGCCCAACCTACCATTGACCAAGTCCGGATAGTCTGTGAATACCCTGATGTATTTCCAGATGTTTTGCCCGGTATGCCCCCAGATCGGGATATCAAGTTTATCATTGAACTAATCCCTGGGACAGGACCCATAGCCTAGAGACCATATAGTATGAACCCGTCTGAACTAGCAGAACTAAAGAAGCAACTGGATGCCATGTTGGAAATTGGATTGATTCAACCAAGTGCGTCACCATGGAGATCACCTGTCTTGTTTGTGGATAAGAAGGATGGCGGTAACCGTTTGTGTACGGATTATCGGAAGTTGAATGATGTCACTATCAAGAACAAATACCCATTACCCAAGATAGAAGATTTGTTTGATCAGTTGATCGGTGCCAAAGTGTTTTCTAAGATTGATCTTAGAACTGGCTATCATCAACTCAAGATTCGTGCAGAGGATATTCCAAAGACTGCCTTTACCACCAGATATGGATTATACGAGTATACTGTCATGTCTTTTGGATTAACCAATGCCCCCGCTTATTTCATGAATCTCATGAATAAGATTTTGTTGGACTTCCTGGATAAGTTTGTCGTTCTTTTCATCAATGACATTCCGATTTATTCCAAATCAGAAGAACAACATGAGCTACACCTAAGGACCATTCTTGGAACCCTTAGAGAGCATCAGTTGTATGCCAAGTTTTGCAAATGTGAATTCTGGTTACAGGAGGTAGGATTCCTCGGTCACATTGTATCAGCCGGAGGAATTGCCGTTGACCCTGCAAAGGTGAAAGATGTCGAAGATTGGCAAGCCCCAACCACCCAAACCCAAGTTCGTGCATTTCTCGGATTGGCGGGATACTACCGCAAATTCGTAGAAGGATTCTCGAGTATCGCCAGACCCATGACCCAATTGCTGAAGAAGGACAAGAAGTTTGAATGGACGGACAAATGTGAAGTGAGTTTTCAAGAACACAAGAGGAGATTGATTTCAGCCCCAATCTTAATCATGCCGGATATCACAAAGCCCTTTGACGTGTATTGTGACGCATACAAGATCGGTCTCGGATGTGTGCTAATGCAAGAAGGCAAAGTGATATCATATTTATCCCGACAACTAAAACAACACGAGCAGAACTATCCAACCCATGACCTCGAGCTCGCAGCCGTAGTTTTTGCCCCGAAGACATGGAGGCACTACCTGATGGGAAATTGTTGTGAGATTTATTCGGATCACAAGAGCCTAAAGTATATATTCACTCAGAAGGACCTGAATATGAGGCAGAGAAGATGGATTGAGCTACTCAAGGATTATGATCTGGACATTCACTATCACCCCGGTAAAGCCAATGTGGTAGCGGATGCCCTTAGCAGATTTTCGTGCCGCTTGAACTCCATGATTTTGAAGGAGCAACCAAGTTTGCACAAAGAGAAGGAAGATTTCCGAACGGAATTAGTGACTGAAGGATTTTTGGATAGCATAGAACTTCAACCCACTTTGATCAGTCAGATCAAGGAGGCGCAGAAAGGAAATGCTAGTATCAACAGAATCAAGCGTCATATCGGTACAGGCAAGGTACCCGGATTTACCGAAGACGAAGAAGGAGTTATGTGGTACAAAGGACGCCTTTGTGTACCGGCATATTCTGAGTTGAAGGAAGTTATTCTGAAAAAGCTCATGATACTCTTTATTCTATCCACCCTGGAGGAACGAAGATGTATCAAGACTTGAAAGAGAAATTTTGGTGGCATAAGATGAAAAGAGAAATCGGAAGCTATATCACCAAGTGTGATATATGTCACAGAGTCAAGGCGGGACATAAAAGACCCGCTGGATTGTTGCAACCATTGCAGATTCCGGAATGGAAATGGGATTCCGTTGGAATGAACTTTATCACCGGATTGCCAACTTCTAGTAGGGGAAATGACTCTATCTGGGTCATAGTGGACATATTGTCCAAAGTCGCCCATTTCTTTCCAGTCAAGACCACATATCAGAGTTCGAAGCTAGCGGAGTTATACATCGCTAGAATCGTCAGTTTGCACGGAGTCCCCAAGAACATCGTATCGGATCGAGGAACTCAGTTTACCTCGAGATTCTGGAAGAAAGTCCAAGAAGGTTTAGGAGCCCGACTAGACTTCAGCACATCCTATCACCCTCAGACCGACGGAAAAACTGAGCGAGTAAATCAAAACTCGAAGATATGTTGAGAGCATGTGTGTTAGAGTATGAATCTAAATGGAAAGACTGTCTGCCGTTCGCATAATTTGAACTGGTCGGAAGTAGGAGAGAGTCAGATTTTCGGACCCGACATCCTACGAGAAGCAGAAGAAAAAGTTCACAAGATTCGTGAGCACCTCAAGACAGCCCAGTCAAGGTAGAAGAGACGTCGAGACCTCGCTTTCAATATCGGAGATTTTGTGTATCTGAAAGTGTCGCCATTGAAAGGAATGCAGCATTTCCAACTGAAAGTAAAGTTATCCCCCAGGTATATCGGCCCCTTCAAGATTCTGAACCGTCGAGGAGAAGTGTCATATCAATTGGAATTGCCTGAAGAGATGTCAGCAGTGCACAATGTGTTCCATATCTCATTACTTCGCAAGTGCCTCGAAGTTTCGTAGAAGACTGAAGTGTTCAAGAACATTGATCACCGGACCATAGAGATCAACGATGACCTACCCTATCCCAAAGTCTCCATCCGTATTTTGGAAGAAGCTTTCAGAACTACTAGGACCCGAAGCATCAAGTTTCTCAAGATTCAGTGGAGCAACCACACTGAAGAAGAAGCTACCTGGGAGCGTGAAGATCACATCAGGACGGAGTTTCCCGATCTCTTCAAATCCTAGGTAATCTTTTTCGTCCTTTTTCAAATCTCGGGACGAGATTCTGTTTAAGGGGGGAAGGTTTGTAATATCCCAAAAACATTAAACTTGGATCATCAAACTCTAATCATCAAAATTAGGATTAACAAAAACTTTCCCAACTAAAAATATGAAAGCATTCATATGTGTGTGTATTCAAAATTTGGATTCTTTTGAATTGCCATGGTTCTGTGTTTCATTGCTTGTAAAATGATTCTTAGGTGAAATAAACATCATCTAAACAATCCCCAAACTTTTCCCAAAGACAGACAACTCAAAATGAACAAATGAAGTGAATGGTCATTTTTGCCAAATTAACTCTCATGCCTACTTTGGCTATCCCTAGTTTTCAAAACTCAACAGAAACATTTGTGGATCTTTGCACCCCTTGTTAGTACTCATAATAAGGTACCAAGGCCCACTTTTTGATCATCCAAAAACATTCAAATACTAAGTTTAAAGACAGTTTAAAATTGAATCTATCTCATATGGGAAGATCCCACTATTTCAAAAACCACTCAAACAAGATCAATTTTCAAAACCAAGCACCCACAGAATCCTCATCCCATGCCTAGCACACCCACTAAAAATCTTTTCAAAATTCAAAAGTAAGTTTCTAGCGGCCATTTCATCAAACAGCTTGCAGATTCAAATCAAACAAATCACAAACACTATAGTGTGTAGTAAAATTGGCCTAACGTGTTCCCTCTATGGTTGCAACTAGTCTTTAGTAGATCATCTAGCTCATTTGTAAACATCTATCACTACTGTGAGCTTGCCTTGCCATCAATGGTGAGCAGGCTGAGCCTCACCATGCCACCCCATTGTCGCTGGCCAGATAGCAGCCACCCTAGCCTTGCCAACCTTGTCAAGGAGGTAGCCAGCACCTCACCGCCGCTCACTGTACCCTTCCCAAGCCAGTGCAAGCCGTGGACCACCAGGAACGCCGCGCGCCTAGTGCCACTGCGACATGCCGCGCCCGCCCCAGAGCGCCGCACCCGACACGCGTGCACACGCCACCCCTCGACCGCAGCCCATGCCTACCGCTTCGCCATGATCCCAGGAACATGCCAGACACCCCCATTCGCCGCCTCGTGCCTCACAGCCACCACTTGTCTTCGGAGACGCTGCCTCTTCCACGCAGAGCACTGCACGTTCCTGACTGATTGCCACTGCCCCTAAGCGCGCATTTAAGCTCTAGAGCATCGCCAGGAGACCTCCCGTCGACCGCCAACCTCAACCATGACGCTAGCAGACCATAGCCATGTCGCCACCATCGCCTGCCCATCCCTGTCGGTCTTGCCGTCGAGCCTATAAAAGGAGGCCACCCCCAGCCGTTTGAAGCACACCATTCCACTCCCCTCACCTCACTGATCATGTCACCCTCTAGCCGGAGCACGAGGAGCAGCAGCTCGCCAGAATTGCGCCGGAGTAGGCCACCTCTGGAGAAGAAGGGAGTAGATGATTTCGACCACCCCCGGAGCTGCCTCGACCGTCCCTGAGGTCGCCGTCGACCACTTGTTCGTTTGCCCGCCTCGCCGTCATTGCTGGAGCCGTGGTATACCCCCTATGCACCCCCACTACACCGCTAGGGTTCGAGTTTGCCAGTGACATGTTCATCGTTGACGACGATCCCCAGCCGTTGATCTTCCTTCTAATCCAACGGACCACACAGCCATGTACCGCTTCGCGTGTTATGAGCCACTGACTGGTGGAACCCCCTGTCAGCTAAGCCCCGCGCTGCGGAGTGACACTGGGCCAGCCCATTAACCTCTCCCGCGCAGCCCAACAGTTTGAATTTAGATTTTTCTATTTTAATTCAAACTCAGTTCTGTACCTATATTCAAAAATCAACCCAGCTCGATTCAATGAACCAAAATGCATGAAACCAATTTTTTTAGAAAGGTACTGAAATGCTTAATCCAAGCCCGTTGGATTCAAATCATTTGGATTTGTAGATCAACCTTGGTAAAAATAACAAGTCAGAAGCTTTTCTGCATAAACATTTTTTCAAAATTCAACCATAATAGCTTTTGAGTTGATTCCAACTCTCAAAAATCACACTTGATCATACCTTTCAGAATATATAAAAACATATGGGTTTACTTACAGAAATAATGTTCAAGTAATAAAAGAATGCCACATAGGCATTTCTAGTCACTTTAATTATTTAAAATAAAAAGTTTAAACCTTATTAAATTGTGACACCACTTTAAATCACATTCCCATGTACTAAAATATGTGGAGATGACATGTTTCAACATGATCCCATGTTTGAGTTGGAGAATATTAAATGTTAATTAGTTTTTCAATGAGTAGAAATTACTTTTCTCAAATTAAAATAAATAAGATAAATGCTTTAATCTTGTAATGTTAAGTGATGATGCTAGATCATCTATAGTGCACCTTTGTGTGATGATTGCAAATAGTTAAGTATTGTTTGGTGATTGTGTACCTCGTATTTATTTATAGACACTAGTACCGACCAAGGATACGAGGAGGAAGGAGGATACTACGAGGAAGAAGCCGAGGAAAACTTCAACCACTGCTCTACTCAAGCCAAGCTTATACTGATACTTATGCAAGCCAATACTTGAAACCTTGCAAGCTAACACTTGCAATTATGAAAGTTAGATAACCTATGCAGTGCATTAAGCATGCTTGGTTGGACACATACCCAATCCTAGTTTTACTTAGAAGCTTTATACTTAATTTCTCTATCAAAGCTTTCTCTTAGAGTTTACTTAACTGACTTGTAGATTCTAGAAAGATAATTGAAGGTTGCATAAAGAGCATTAAATTTGGCCAAAGTAGATAATCTTGATGTCACCCTAAGACATGAGATTGAACTTAATTATTCTTCACTTGTTTACCACCCCTCATTAGTACTTAACCCCACTTGTAGATGCTTGTTGGGGGGGCGGCCCTGGATAGGGTCAAGACAGGGGAAAGACGAAAGGAATTTCCCTCATCATAAGGCGAATTACTGATTGTGTCGTCTGAATCATGTAAGATTCGGCCGAGATAAGCAGGGCCATGACAAATGTAGAATGAGTAACGCCTTATCCAGCCGACATATGAGGTAAGTCGGCCAAATGAGTCTGACTAACTCGAATGCAGGTGAAGGCCGAGCCGAGTTATGCGAGACAAGGCCGAATAACGTGAAGCTTGCAAGAGAAGGAGGTGCCTATAGTCAAACCCTAGTCACTGGCTAAGAGGAATCTAGACAGAGCCAAGCGCAAAGGACAAGGAGCAGAGCAGCAGAAGGGCGGACAAACGTCACGGAGGTGACAGTGAGGAAGCCCGAGGCGCGCATGTGAAGGTTTCTGGAACATTGCCGCCGATCGGAGGGGGACACAGAAAGGAGGCCGCCGAGTTACCATGTTGGGACAAGCATATTCCAAGGATATGCTTGCCACGGCAGCCCTAGAAGGAACCCAGGAACCCCTTTATAAGGGGGGACGCTGGCTCCTGAGGGGGGGTCGATTCATTCTATGTCGTAAGGCTCGTGTATTAGTGTTCTTCCTCTCTATGAGACAGCTCTAGGAGCACTTGTATTTCTTGAGAAGAGGAGTAAAGATCTACTTATAAGACACTTGAGTGTTGAAATCACTACATCTTCCCTCCCCGGATCCCTCTAGCTTCTATTGGCCCCATACTTTAGCCTACCCATGGCATCTGCCGTGCCACCACCATGACAGTTGGGGCCCACCGTGGGGCCAGCTGTGGTGCTAGCTGGAGTCAAGATCCAGACGAGAAACTTCATCCACACCGGCGAGCGGGTTGTCTCTGGTTTAGTCCAGAGATTCGATCTCTGGGACTATGTCAGCGATAAACGGGGTAGCTTCAGGAGGAAAGCGCCTCCACGCAACGGCGTCTTCATCAACCTGGGCGCGCACAAGGTCTACGTCACCGTCGACACGTCCTGCGTCTATCCTCATCAAGTCGTTGAAGCAGGAGAACCTCCCCTCCGTGCTGCTAACGGTCCGCGTGGCACATGCCCTGTTGGTAGCGTCGAGGTGATGGTGATAGCCGCAGCACCGGCGGCAGGAGCAGGCACCGGACCAAGCAAGGAACCGGCGGCAGGAGGACAGATGGCCACAAAGCAGACAGCTCTGCAGCCCAACGAGGTAGATCCACCAGCAGCCAAGTCAGCTGAGGTGTAGGAGACGACCCCAAAGGCGACAAGGGTAAGATGGCCACCTCTGGAAAGGCCAGAGAATATTCTTCAGGCAACTATAGATAATCTAACCATGCCTGTGGCACCGATACTTGATCCGGCTAATCAACAGGCGGAGTTAGAAGAAACTAGACAAAAGGTACTGGTAGAGGCAAAAAAGGTGTCGGCCTTGCGGGAGTCCTTAAACAGGACCCTGCGAGAGTACGCTAGGGCAAACAAACTGGATGTGGCCCCCGAGCGGGTAGATGAATTGAGATTAAGAGGAAAGAACCTCATGAATGATATCAACAAAGAGCATGAGGCTTGTGAAGGTGATTCAGTCGATCTATGCTTGCCGAGGTATAGTACCCCGGCAAAGAACCTAAGGGAGGCATATGTCGCGGCTTTGGAGCTGGAAAGATTAAGCGGGGAAGCCCGACAAAAACAACAAGAAAGAGTAAATGAGCTGGTGCGCACTGCAAACCAGCAGAATGAGGAAATGCTTAGGGCTGACCCGGCAAGACCGGGAGCTTTGCGTATGGTTCATTTGGCTGGAGCAGCGCCCGCACTATCTGCGGCAGCAGCATCCTCACCCAGAAACAACGCGCTAAAAGATAGAGCGGTGACCTCGGGAAAAAGAAATAAGCAAATTGTTCCATATGATCCGGCAGTAGCTGGAAAGGTCAATGACAACAGAGGCAATGGCAGCCGAGGTAACACTGGAGATAGAAACCCCGGCCATGCAAACAAAGGGCACGGGGACCTCGGAAGGGGAAATCATGAGAACAATAACCCGGTGGAGGGAAGGAGAAACCCTCCACCAGATCCTCAACCGAGATATGAGCCTCGGCAAGAGCGAGAAGTGAGACCAGCTCACCATAATCAGGCAAATGATAGGTACAATGATGGTTACTCGGATATGGAGCATGCAGAACATGGTGGGAATAACCATTATGTAATACAAGAGAGGATCGTTTACAGAAACTTGTCGTCAAGTGACGCAAGACTAAAACTGGACAGATTATATCAGTCCGAGTTATTGGAAGAACAGGGTCCGCCTGGTCCGGCATGTTTCGGACCTCGGATCATGGGCAAACCACCAGTGCCGAACTTCCAATTGGCAAGGGGCACGAAAACATATAACGGGAGTACAAAACCACAGGATTGGTTGATTGACTATGCCACAGCGGTGAAAATAGTTGGTGGAAACCTACGATGGGCGGTGAGATACATCCCACAGATGCTGGAAGGACCAGCCAGAGTATGGCTAAACAATCTGCCGACAGGTAGTATCAACTGTTGGTTAGATTTTGAAGAAATGTTCGTCAGCAATTTCACCAGTACCTATAACAGACCAAACAGTCCTCAACAGCTCGCTATGTGCAAGCAGAAGCCGAATGAAACAGATAGGGAATTCTTGACTCGGTGGTGTAACCTCAGAAACTCATGCGAAGGAGTCATAGAGTCTCAAGAGATAGCTTGGTTTGCTCAAGGCTGCCGATATGGAAGTGTATTATGGCAAAGGCTGCAAAGATATATGCCGACCATGTTGGCAGAAACCATCAGGATAGTAGATTCGTATGCTTTAGGGGATCCGACACAACCAGAATTAATGTCGGCAGAGCATCGGGAGCATCAAGATCAATATGCAAGAGATGCGGCCGGATCATCGAGGCGCAACGAATACCGAGGTAGAAGAAGGGAGGAGAGGCCAGATTACAGATATGCTTCCAATCAGGTGCAGCAGTGGTACAAGATCAGCCAAGTCATGGAAACAGTCAGCGACAGAAGAATGGTCCTCAGTAGTGGACGCCGAGGAATGAAGGGAAAAGACAGTGGACACCAGAACAGAAGAAGCAGTGGCAGGAAAGGCCAAAGTACACATTTGAATCCATGCTGGATCAACCGTGTAAGTTCCACACTCCAAATCCGGCCAAGCCGGCTAATCATACAACTCGTCAATGTGCTTGGATGGAAAATGCAATGGGAAATCCGGCGGGCATGCAAGCGCTTCCTCATCAAGCGCATCAGCAACAACATCCACAGCTAACCGGAGCAAATGCGTAGCATTTAATGTTACCACCGCCTCCTCCGAGGTATGATAACTCGGACCGGAGGGATGCAGTACATCAAGTGGTGAATCAAAATCAAGATGGAAGGGCAAACCCCGGGAAAAATGGGAGTAATGATTACAGGGAGCATCATCAATCATACTGTGTGTTCACAACAGAACAGCAAGATAGACAGAGTATACAGCGCCGACATATGGAAGTGAATGCAGTCATGCCGGCAGTACCTAGATACGTGCCTTGGTCTGATCAAGAAATAACCTGGAGCATAAAGGATCACCCGAAGATAATGCCAAACCCAGGGTCGTATGCACTCGTGCTAGATCCGACATTTTTCGGGCCCATCATTAATGTGAAATTCTCAAAAGTACTCATTGATAATGGGAGTAGTATCAACATTATGTACAAAGACACAATGCACAAACTCGGAATAGCACAGAATATGCTACAATCCACAAGAACCACGTTCCATGGAATAGTGTCGGGTCTTTCGTGTGAACCCATTAGGAAAGTCCGAGTAGATGTATTATTCGACACAAGGGAGAATTGCAGAGCGGAGAATTTGGAGTTTGAGGTAGTGGACCTAGAAAGTTGCTATCATGCCTTACTCGGACGGCCAGCACTGGCTAAATTCATGAGCAAATGCCACATTACTTATTTGAAAATGAAGTTACCCGGGCCACAGGGGGTAATAACAGTAGCCGGAGATTACAGAAAATCAATGGAGTGTGCTTCATCCGGATCAAACCTGGCCGAGTCATTGGTAATTGCAAGGGAAAAAAGAAGGATTCAGGAGGTAGCGGCTCTAGCTCAGTCGGCACAGCTGAATATGCCGGCATTAGCCAACCCCCATGGAAGTGTTTCTTTCCAGCCGACTAAAGAGACGAAAAAGATCCAGATAGATGAGCAGTTCCCAGAGCGCACCATCACGATTGGTGCTGGCCTAGATGCCAAATAGGAAGGCGAGCTCACCAACTTCCTCCGTGAGAATCGGATATCTTTGCATTGTCGACTCAAGACCTGCAAGGTGTGCCGAGGGAGTTGGCTGAGCACTCTTTACATGTAAGGCCAGGAAAAAGGCCGGTGAAGCAACCTCTCTGCCGCTTCGCTGAAGACAGGAGAAAAATAATAGGGGATGAGATAGCTCGACTCCTTGCGGCCGGGTTCATCATGGAAGTGCTTCATCCAGATTGGCTATCAAATCCGGTGTTAGTAGAAAAAAAGGATGACCCAAATGTAGCCGTCGTATGGCGAATGTGTATCGATTACACAAACCTAAACAAGGTGTGCTCCCAAAGATCCTTTTCCTTTACCTAGGATAGACCAAGTCATTGATTCGACCGCTGGTTGTGAGCTGTTGTCATTTGTAGACGCGTATTCTGGTTTCCACCAGATACCATTAAATCCGGCCGATCAAATAAAGACTGCGTTTATTACCCCGTATGGGGCTTATTTCTATCGCACCATGCCATTCGGCCTGCGTAATGCAGGATAAACATACCAAAGATGCATGCAAAAGTGTCTACATGACCAGATAGGAAAAAATGTACAAGTATATGTAGACGATGTGGTTATAAAAACCAAATAGAGCAAAACGCTTCTTGATTATATTTGGTAGACATTCGCAAACTTGAGAAGATTCCGAATGAAGCTTAACCCGGAAAAATGTACCTTCAGTGTGCCGGCTAGAAAATTACTCGGTTTCCTCGTGTCCAGCCGAGGTATAGAGGCAAATCCAACTAAAATCCGATCAGTTGAAAAAATGGAACTGCCGAGGTGTTTGAACGATGTACAAAAATTCACGGGATGCCTGGCTTCGCTGAGTCGATTCGTATGTCGGTTAGGGGAAAAGGCATTACCTCTATATCAACTGATGAAAAAATCTGATAAATTCATCTAGACACCACAGGCTGATAATGCATTTCATGAGTTAAAAAAGATGTTAGTCACAACACCGATCTTGGCTTCTCCATTGGCAAAAGAACCTATGTTACTTTATGTAGCGCCACTAACAGAGTGGTAAGTGCGGTGATTGTCGTGGAGCGGAATGAAGGGGATAAGTCAATACAAAGGCCGGTATATTACCTAAGTGAGGTATTATCGGCCTCGAAGTAGAACTACCCGCACTACCAGAAGATGGCTTATGGAGTATACATGTCAGCAAAAAAACTCAAACACTACTTCGAAGAACATTCGATAAAAGTGATTTGTGAAGCGACAAAGATGCAAGTGGCCGAATAGCAAAATGGGCAATCGAGTTATCACCTTATGCTCCGCAATTTGATAGGCGAGATGCAATCAAATCTCAGGCAGTGGCTGACTTCTTTGTGGATTGGGCCGAGGTACAATATGAGCCCCCATTACTAGATCCGAATTATTGGACAATGCATTTTGACGGATCCAAGCTGAGAAATGGGTTAGGGGCAGGAATAGTATTAACTTCGATGAAAATAGATCAACTGAAATATGTGCTGCAGATACATTTCGCCGCGTCAAACAATGTGGCCGAGTATGAAGCACTCGTCCATGGGTTAAAAATGGAAAAAGAGATTGGTATACGTCGGATCCTATGCTATGGGTATTCAGACCTGGTAGTACAGCAAGTATCAGACAATTGGGACGCACTAGATGCGAATATGGCCTATATAGGTTTCATGTGCAAAATATCAGTGGTTATTTTGATGGGTGCGAGTTTCACCATATACATCGGGCGGAAAATGACGCTGAAGATATACTGTCAAACTCGGATCAACTAGGCAATCAATTCCCCCGGGCATTGACCTAGAGCGCCTGAGAAAACCATCAATTACACCCTCACCAGAATCCGAGTTAATTCGTATCTCGGCAGAACTGATAGAAGGAAGTGTGCCAATGGAAATTTACAAAGAATCTGACCCGATCTCTATAAGGGTGAACCCGGCAGACACACGAGCAAACACGGAAAAGTCCAAAGCTGTTATGTCGGCGGAAAATATGGAAATCAACAGTGAAACTATCCCAGAGAAAATCACGCCGATATGGGCACAACCCATATTCTCATTCCTTAAAGAGGCAATCTTGTCGAGTAATGAGGTACTGGCTAGACAGATAGTGAGAAGAGCAAAAGCCTACACAATCATAAACAATGAGCTGTATAAGATAAGTGTCACGAGCGTACTGCAACGATGTGTTGACTCGGCAGAAGGGCGGGAAATACTCCTAGACATACATCAGGGAGAATGTGCGCATCACTCCTCATCCAGAGCCCTAGTGGCCAAAGCATTTAGGCATGGATTTTATTGGCCGGCTGCGTTGAAGGAGGCAAAGGAATTAGTGGAAAAATGTAATGGTTGCCAGAGATACGCCAGCAAGATACATCTGCCTTCGTCCGAATTAAAAACAATACCAATCACTTGTCCATTTTATGTGTGGTTCTTGGATATGGTAGGTCCGTTCAAGCCGGCTCGAGGCGGAATGACTCACATTCTAGTCATGGTGGACAAATTCACAAAATGGATCGAAGTGAAACCAATAAGAAAATGTGATGGACCCACAGCGGTAAAATTCCTCAAAGATATTATCCTGAGATATGGATATCCACACAGTGTTATCACGGATAATGGCACAAACTTTGCTGAAGGGGCCTTTGCTAGGTTCTGCCAAGAGAAACACATAAGACTGGATGTTGCCTCGGTGGCTCACCCGGCATCAAATGGGCAAGTAGAACGATCAAATGGACTGGTATTGTGGGAATAAAACTCCGGCTTATCGAACCACTGCAAAGGTCGTTAGGATGCTGGATTGAGGAGCTTCCAGCAGTACTGTGGAGCCTCAGGACCACACCAAACAGGTCGACGGGGTATACCCCATTCTTTCTAGTATATGGGGTAGAAGTTGTGCTTCCAGCCGACATAATGCATGACTCGCCAAGAGTGATCCAGTACACAACTGCCGAGGTAAACGAAATATCGCGGCAAGACGATGTGGATCTACTAGAAGAAGCTAGGGAATTGGCATTATCAAGATCAGCTATTTATCAGCAAGATCTCAGACGATATCATAGCAAAAAAGTCAATCCGAGAGTCTTTAAAGAAGGAGACTTGGTTCTTCGGCTAGTGCAACGCATAGCCGGCATGCACAAACTCTCACCCCCATGGGAAGGACCATTCATCGTGAGTAAAGCATTGCACAATGATGCATATTACCTGATCGATGCTTAGTCACCAGAAAAGAACAAGGCAGACAAAGCCGGAGACGAATCAAAAAGACCATGGAACATAGCCTTACTTCGCCCGTTCTACACTTAGAAGCCATATATTGCACGTCGTGATATGACGCATCAAGTTGGAGTATTAAGCATGTATTAAACCTCGACACCTCGAGCAGCGACGCGGGGACTGCACCATGTTGTTTCTTATTTTAAATTATGTATTAAACTTCGGCACCTCGAGCAGTGACTCGGGGACTACCCCATGATTGTTTCTCGTTTTTGAATTATGTATTAAACCTCGGCACCTCGAGCAGTGACTCGGGGACTACCCCGTGGTGTTCTCTGCATTCAGTTATGAACTATATTTCGGCAACCCAGTTTATAACTTGGGGACTGCTTCATGTCATTCAATGTTTTTTGAACAGATGTGAACCTTCAGCAACCCAAGTGATAACTCGGGAATGACTTACGCTACCCATTAATTTTTTCCATACGTGTAAGAGCTCGATAACTTCAGCAGAAACTCGGGGACTACCCCAATTTGCTGCTCATAACTCGTAAGATGCAATGTAAGCTTGCCTTGATCGTCAAAGGAATAACAAGGAGGAAACAACTAACAATTTCTAAGGATAACAACCTCAGCAAGTCGAAGTATAATAAGGGATAAAAGCCAATCTATGAGATTACAGCATTGTATTTCAAGTAGAAATTGCGAAAACAACAACTATACAACCAAGTTTTATAGAGGGAAAATAAGATAGATGATGGACAAAGGTCAACCATATCGGAGAATATGATTCGGCTTTACGAAATTAAAATTGAGCAAAGCAAAGATGTGAAGCAGATAGATCCACTTAGATGAAATGACAATAGTTACCATGACCAATGCCTCAGCGGCACAAGGCAAAAAGGTTCACACCACACCAAAAGACGGATAATTGTTTCACAGACATCATACGCCCAGCATACCGGGGACTTAAAACAACTTGAAGTTTTTGAGCCTAAACACCGGAAGAGGCCAAATCACCCTTAAGGGGCAGTAGCATTGTCAGGAGCATCGGGCATGGGTATCTCGGACGCTGGAGGAGGGACCTCGGTCTCCTTCAGAAGGGCATCTTCAGGAACAGGGCGCTCCGAGGTAGCTGGCACCTCAGCAGAAGTTACCTCGGCTTCAACAGAAGCCATAGTAACCTCGGGGACAAGCCCCGGCTGCTGAGAGACATCAACTTGGGTTCGAGAGGTTTCAGTCCCTTTAGAGGACGATCACGCATCGCCATCCTCATCCGAGCTGTCGTTTGAATCGCGGGAATTATCCGAATAACCCTCCGGTTCGTCCTGATCGGCCGAGTCACCAACTGATACATCTTCAGCTTCGACATCATCCGCCGGGTTGGGAAGAAAACTCGGCCCTTCGATCCAATTATGCACGTCAGCATACTCAATAAGCTGGAAGGCACGAGCTTGACGGCGAGCAACAAACTTCGGATTTTCAACCCAAGGAGAGCCAGTGCGCAGATGCATCAGAGTATCGAGGGAGATATCCTCATACCAAGACAAAACGTCCGTAAGGGCCATGTCAGCACCAGCCCTCCCAGCAAATTCCCTCCAGAGGTTAAGTTGGGTTTGAGATGCCATCAGCCTCGCCACAAGCACTTCAACCTCCTTAATATCTGGCGAATTCGGCCAGAGAACATGGTAGGCTCGAATAGCTGCTTGCACTAGATCTTTTCCCATAATCTTCATTGGTCCAATAGAAGCACCGACGGTAATGAGGAAGTCTTCCATCGAATATTCTTGACTCGGAGTAACGGGAACACCTCGGCGCTCACGAGCAGCAATCACAGCCTTAGAGCTCACTGGTTTCGCTTCTGGAAAATGATCTACATGAAAGGAAATCATATAAGTTAAAAATAAGAAAGGGAAGAAAATAAATCGGCCACGGGCGGAAACTTACGATTGATATAACTCAACATTTTCTGGAGATCCAGGGACCAATCGGCCCTACTCTTCTCGAAACGAGTGATTTCCTCACTCATCGCCTGGTTCTTTAGCTCGGCAGCGTCAAGAAGTTCCTTATGTTTTTGCAACTGCAAGCTCAGTCGATTCTTTTCTTCAGAGAATTCCTGATCGACTTTTTCCAATTCAGACTTCTGGGAAAGCTTAAGAGACTCAACCTCGGCGCGTAACCGAGTTATCTCATCATCCTTTTCTTTGAGTCGCGCCGAATGAGTGGCAGCTTGTTCTAAAAAATGCAGCATCATATCAGGCATAGCTATGCATTATTGATGCGATGCTGCAAGTGTTTGTAACTTGGCTATACCAAAGCTGAAAGGTTGTAATAAACCCAATATTTATCTCGGACAAGAATTAACAAATTAAAAAACAAAAAAGAGTAACCAACCTTCAAGAGCGTCAACCTTCTTGGTAAGGCGGGTATTCAAATTGTTGATACTAGATGCACGCCAGCGAAGAGTCAATTAGCACGACAAGCCAAAAATGTTACGACCTTAAGGAACAGTACATGAATTAGTTAAATTACCAGTTTTCTTCACTACAGGAACAACCTTCTCATATTTTTTGAAGTTTCTTGTGGGAAAAGAGCAAGCTTTGAAATTCGGCTGTCCGCCGATCATGGGCAACCTAAATACAAAAGAAAGTTACAAGACTGGATATTCAAAGTTAAAGCAGATCCGAATCAAGTGAAACTTGACTCGAATCTAGGTGACTGGATATTCAAAATTAAAACAGATCCGAATCAAATAAAACTTGACTCGGATCTAGGTGACTGGACATTCAAAGTTAAAACAGATCCGAATCAAATAAAATTTGACTCGGATCTAGGTGACTGGACATTCAAAGTTAAAACAGATCCGAATCAAGTAAAACTTGACTCGGCTCTAGGTGACTGGATATTCAAAATTAATCCAAATCAAGTAAAACTTGACTCGGATCTAGGTGGCTGGATATTCAATGATAAAAGCAGATCTGAATCAAGTAAAACTTGACTTGAATCTGAGTGGCTAGATATTCAAAACTAAAGCAAATCCGAATCAAGTAAAACTTGATTCGGATATGCATGGACCACGGCTAATCCGAGTCACGAAGGGAGTTGACTTACAAAGAAATGCATTTGAAGCTTGACAAAGCTTCCAAACGAACAACAAGTTATCCGGTTGCAAGCTTCGGGGACTAGTGTGTATATAATACCATTTGAATAATAGACAAACTATCAACGAAAGCACTTACCTCATTCATCTTGTCACTATCAAGGACAATCTTAGCAGCCATGTGCAAGCGGCTGCTGATGTCGAAAAGCTGAAATGGTTGGCTACTCGGATTGCCTTCAAGTTGATCGGCAGCGTTCCAGTTATTGGCGTACTCCACCAAAGAGCCGAGGTTGTTTCCGCTCTCAGTACGGGTCAACACTTTACCTCGGGCCCGCTGTGTAACTACCGCCGTTGCCGGACTCTTGTGAAGAGTAAGTTGAGTGTCGGCAGCAGGGGCGACGCCAGGCTTAGCAGAGGAAGCTCCCTTGCGAAGTGCATCAGCTATGCTGGGCTGAGAAGAGCTAGCTGGCCCCTTCTGAAATGTCGAAGGTTTAGTAACAACAACCTTCTTACTTTTAGTAGAGGCTTCGGTAGGGGAAGCAACCTCAGCACTAGGAATCATGCCCTTGGGGGCATGAGGAACTATAGTTTCCAAGGGGGCCGAGGTGGTGATATCTTCGGTTGGAGTAGCAGCTGGGATTGTGGTGATCAAAGGATCTTTGGGGTGAACCTCGGTGGTCTTGAGAGGGGCAACAGGCTCAACCAGGTGATCTGGTCACTAGAGGAAAAAGGGCCATCCGTTCGCGACCCCTCGGAGCATTAGTCCCGGTTGCGCCACCAACCGGGACTAATGCTGGCACGCGTCCCGGTTGGAGCGGGCACGGGGCCAGGGGGCATGCGTCCCGGTTGGTAAGGGGGAATACGTTCCGGTTGGAGCCACCAACCGGGACTAAAGGTTTGGCCATAGCCACGTGGCGTGGCACGCACCTTTAGTCCCGGTTGCGGGCTCCAACCGGGACTAAAGACCCCTTGCCCTCTATAAATGCAACACCCTAGCCCCCTCTGCCTCCACTCTGTTTTTTCGAATGGTGTAAGGTGTGAGGGTGTGTGCTAGTTTTTTCTCATGCATGCATTGAAGGTGTTTGTTGAAATGTTTGAGTGAAAAATCCCGTTGAATTTCTCATAGAACAAAAATATAGAAGGTGTCCGAGACGCACTTGAGCTTTCTCCTCTTTATTTCCCTCGATCGAGGCTAGCAATCTTATCTTTTCTAGGTCATTGATACAATTCATGTGTCGGTGTGAATTGGTTATTTCACTATTTATGATGTCCTGTTTTTTGAAAAACTTACTTATATGATGTAGATGAACGGTCGGGAATGGATGTATGGTGACCGGCGGGTAGCCGGGTATATCAAAGGCGTGGATAAATTTATCGATGTGGCTACGGCAAACAAAGAGAATGGATTTATACGTTGTCCATGTGTTCAATGTCGGAACAACAAGGAGTACTCTTCCTCGAAAATCATTCGCGACCACCTGATTATGAAAGGTTTCATGCCCAACTATAATTGCTGGACCAAGCACGGGGAAAGAGGGGTTATGATGGAAGATGGTGAAGAAGAAGATGATGATAACAACTATCATCATATGTTTCCTGAATACAGTGATACTGCAATGGAAGACAATGGAGAGGAAAAAGGTGAAGAACGGGCATCAGAGGAGCCGGCTGATGAACTTGGTAGGGTCATTTCTAATGCAAAGCGAGACTGTGAAACAGAAAATGAGAAGTTGAAGTTAGAGGGCATGTTAGAAGATCACAAGAAATTGTTGTACCCAAATTGTGAAGATGGCAGCACAAAGCTCGGTACCACACTGGAATTGTTGCGATGGAAGGCAGAGTGTGGTCTAACTGACTCCTCATTTGAAAAGATGCTGAAAATAATGAAGCCGAAGTTTCCAAAACATAACGAACTTCCCGAGAGTACCTACGAAGCAAAGAAGACTCTCTGTCCTCTGGGATTAGATGTGCAAAAGATACATGCATGCATTAATGACTGCATCCTCTACCGCGGTAAGGAGTATGAGAATTTAGATAAATGCCCGGTATGCAACGCGTTGCGGTATAAGATCAGACGAGATGACCCTGGTGATGTTGAGGGAGAGCCCCTCCGGAAGAGGGTTCCTGCTAAGGTTATGTGGTATGCTCCTATAATACCAAGGTTGAAACGCATGTTCAGAAACAAAGAGCATGCCAGGTTGTTGCGATGGCACAAAGAAGACCGTAAGAAAGACGGGGAGTTGAGACACCCTGCTGATGGGTCACAGTGGAGAAAAATCGAGAGAGACTTCCCAGACTTTGCAGGTGACGCAAGGAACTTATGGTTTGGTCTAAGTACGGATGGCATGAATCCTTTTGGGGAGCAGAGTTGTAGTCACAGCACCTGGCCCGTGACTCTATGTATCTACAACCTGCCTCCTTGGTTGTGCATGAAGCGTAAGTTCATTATGATGCCAGTGCTCATCCAAGGCCCGAAGCAACCGGGCAACGACATTGATGTGTACCTTAGGCCATTAGTTGAAGAACTCTTACAGTTGTGGGGCAAACCAGGTGTACGTGTGTGGGATGAGAACAAACAGGAGCCATTTAATCTACGAGGGTTGTTATTCGTAACCATCAATGATTGGCCTGCTCTTAGTAACCTTTCAGGACAGACAAACAAAGGATATAAGGCATGCACCCACTGTTTAGATAAGACCTAAGGTACATATTTGCATAAATGCAAGAAGGTTGTGTACCTGGCGAATCGACGATTTCTTCCGACCAATCATCCCGTAAGAAAGAAAGGCAAGCATTTCAAAGGTGAGGCAGATCACCGGAAGAAGCCTGAACTCCCTGCTGGTGATGATGTATTTGGTATGGTCAAGGACATAGAAGTAATCTTTGGAAAGGGTCCCGGCGGTCAATCAGTTCCGAACGACGTCGCTACAGGACACGCACCCATGTGGAAGAAGAAATCTATATTTTGGGAGCTGCCATATTGGAAAGTCCTGCGTGTCCGCTCTTCAATCGACGTGATGCACGTGACGAAGAATCTCTGCGTGAACCTGCTAGGATTCCTAGGCGTGTATGGGAAGACAAAAGATACACCTGAAGCACTGGAGGACCAACAAATTATGAAAGACCCAAAGAACATGCATACAGATAACAAGACGGATAAAGGGCGTCACTTAAGTCGTGCCAGCTATGCTCTTACCAAAGCAGAGAAGGAAATCTTTTTTGAAGTCCTTTACAGTATCAAGGTGCCGTCGGGATTCTCATCTAAGATAAAGGGGATAATAAATATGGCAGAGAAAAAGTTCCAAAACCTGAAGTCTCATGACTGTCACGTGATTATGACGCAGTCGCTTCCGATTGCATTGAGGGGGCTTCTACCGGAAAATGTTCGAGTACCCATTGTGAAGCTGTGTGCATTCCTCAATGCAATATCTCAGAAGGTAATCAATCCAGATATTCTGCCAAGGTTACAGAAGGATGTGGTACAATGTCTTGTTAGTTTTGAATTGGTGTTCCCACCATCCTTCTTCAATATTATGACGCATCTCCTGGTTCATCTAGTGGAAGAGATTGCCATTCTCGGTCCGGTATTTCTGCACAATATGTTCCCCTTTGAGAGGTTCATGGGAGTCTTAAAGAAATATGTTCATAACCGTGCTAGACCAGAAGGAAGCATCTCCAAGGGATATGGAACAGAGGAGGTCATTGAGTTTTGTGTTGACTTTATTCCTGACCTTAAGCCGATTGGTGTTTCTGACTCGCGGCATGAGGGAAGACTAAGTGGAAAAGGCACGCTGGGAAAGAAAGCAATGATATGTAGGGACGGGGATTCTTTCACTAAAGCACACTACACAGTTCTACATAATTCCACCTTGGCAGCTCCGTATATCGAGGAACACAAGAATATTGTACGCTCCAAAAACCCGGGGAAGCCTGAATCATGGATTACAGATGAACACATGAAGTCTTTCGGTGGTTGGATGCGGACACATCTCTTGAATGACACCACTGTTGGAGATCAGCTATACTTGTTGGCCGCGTCACCATCTTCTACTGTATTGAATTTCCAAGGGTACGAAATAAATGGGAATACATTCTACACGATCGCCCAAGATAAAAAGAACACCAACCAAAATAGTGGTGTCCGCTTTGATGCAATAGACGAGAATGGACAAAAGGACACATATTATGGTTACATAGAGGAGATATGGGAACTAGACTATGGAGTCTCTTTTAAGGTCCCTTTGTTTCGCTGCAAATGGGTCAACCTGAATGGGGAAGGGGTAAATATAGACCAGTTGTACGGAATGACAACAGTGGATCTCAACAATCTTGGTTATAGAGATGAACCATTCGTCCTAGCCAATGATGTGTCTCAGGTTTTCTATGTGAAGGACATGTCCTCCAGACCGAAAAAAAGGAAAAATATGCAAATGAATACATCATATGATGAGCCAAAGCGTCACATAGTTCTTTCAGGGAAAAGAAACATCGTGGGAATCAAGGACAAGACAGACATGTCAGAAGATTATAATAAGTTTGATGAAATTCCGCCCTTCACAGTGAAAACTGACCCAAGCATTCCGTTAAGTAAAGAAGATGCTCCATGGTTACGTCTGAAGCGGTCATAAGGAATGACATATGCCAAGAAGTTCATGCTCATATTATGTAACTCTAGTTCATGTCTTTCGCGGTTTGTGGCTTGACCGAAGGATATCTTTCGCGGTTTGTGGCCTTTAGTCCCGGTTTTGTAGTCTCAGTTTTTAATATTAATAAATGTCTTGAGTGTTAGTCCCGTTTTGTGGCTGGACCGGGAGTGCCTCTATGACCAGTTTCTTGGAGATGCCGGAGGACTGGGCTCCGTCGGCATCTCCCTGAAACTGGTCGTAGTGGTGTCCCTGAACTCGAAAACCATCTTGCAGCTTGTAACTTCACTAACTAGATCAATACGCCTTGGAGCTAACTAATTTCACATATTAGGGAGTGCCTCTATGACCAGTTTCTTGGAGATGCCGGAGGACTGGGCTCCGTCGGCATCTCCCTGAAACTGGTCGTAGTGGTGTCCCTGCTCTCGAAAACCATCTTGCAGCTTGTAACTTCACTAACTAGATCAATACGCCTCGGAGCTAACTAATTTCACATATTAGGGAGTGCCTCTATGACCAGTTTCTTGGAGATGCCGGAGGACTGGGCTCCGTCGGCATCTCCCTGAAACTGGTCGTAGTGGTGTCCCTGCTCTCGAAAACCATCTTGCAGCTTGTAACTTCACTAACTAGATCAATACGCCTTGGAGCTAACTAATTTCACATATTAGGGAGTGCCTCTATGACCAGTTTCTCGGAGATGCCGGAGGACTGGGCTCCGTCGGCATCTCCCTGAAACTGGCCGTAGTGGTGTCCCTGCTCTCTAAAACCATCTTGGAGATGCCTCAAACTGGCTGGAGGACTGGACTCACAAGGATGCATATTTATAGTACAAGCATCTCGGCATAATGTCGACACTCACGACATAATGTCGACACTCACCCCTATTATTAGTGCTGACTCATCTTTAGTCCCGGTTGGTGTCTCCAACCGGGACTAAAGGTTCATCTTTAGTCCCGGTTGGTGACACCATCCGGGACAAGTAACAAGCCGCACGACATAATGTCGACACTCACCCCTATTATTAGTGTTGTCTGGCCCACTCTGCCGCAATCCCTTCCGTCGCGGTTGGTTTCTCCAACCGAGACTAAATATGAACCCTCTCTTTATATAGACATTTCCCTCTATTTATTAGGTAACACTTAAGACATTTATTAATATTAAAAACCGGGACAAACCGGGACTAGCTAACACTCAGGCCTAAAGCCACCCCCTTTAGTCATAATCATGCCTAGTCCTATAGTACGCAGCTTCAGGGTCTTCATCGTCGTCGTCATCATCATCGTCATCGTCACCTGCCACTCCGGGGATCCTCAGCCCATCCATGGCATATACCAGGGGCCATTCCAGCCTCGGATTCACGGCGGGTGGGCGAGGGGTCTCCTGGAAGGTGTGGATGTGTGGATAGCCATGACACGATCACCCTAAATATAGAGGGAAAGGGCGGGAAAACTTGGCGTGAAGCTTTGGGAAATGGCGGGAAATATCTTTAGTCCCGGTTAGTGACTACATCCGAGACTAAAAGCTCTAGTAGAAAGAAAGGGCGGGAAAACTTGGCGGGAAGAGGTGGGAAATGGCGGAAAATATTTTTAGTCCCGGTTTGTGACTACATCCGGGACTAAATGTGTGCCGAACAATGATCATGTTTCGAAAAAACCTTCACAAAATGACCTATCATGTTCGAGGTTTCATGGCTTTCGGTCCAAATGACCGATGTTATGTGCTGAATCACGGCATAGTTTGTGATGTTGTTCCCATATTATGCATGTGTGTGGACATTGGTATGGAGAACAATGTTGTAGGAGGAAGTTTTCCTTTTTGTCGCACGGAAAAGCCCTTTTCCATTTTCCGAGCGCAAAAAACGGGTCGTTTTATGAAGTAACCACCAAAATGCCGTTTCAGAATGCTACCGTCCTATTTTCCTAAAATACTAGACCACCTTACATGGACTATCTCCCAACCGGTACATCTCAAACCTTTTCTTCCATCCCGGGTAAAAAGGACAAATGTCTGCCGAATCGGCAGGAAGTGGGTCCGGTTTGTACTATAGGTACATGATCTATCGCCCGTGATTTTTTGAAAAAATCATTTTTAGACTCGCAATATGTGGTTTCTTCAGAGATCCAATGCAAGTTCTAACGATGCCCGTCCCCTATCTTCATGCACACCGGTTCGACCATAGTTAGAAATTCAGATAATTCAAAACGGGCATAATAAATTCAAAAACAATCCGAACAATGAAAATCCTTCGCGTGGTGTCATATTATGTTACATAGTTGAAAGGAAAAATACCAGACTTGGTATATTGATCATGTGTCGAAAAAACCTTCACAAAATGACCTATCATGTTCGAGGTTTCATGGCTTTCGGTCCAAATGACCGATGTTATGTGCTGAATCACGGCATAGTTTGTGATGTTGTGCCCATATTATGCATGTGTGTGGACATTGGTATGGAGAACAATGTTGCAGGAGGAAGTTTTCCTTTGTCACACGGAAAAGCCCTTTTCCATTTTCCGAGCGCAAAAAACGGGTCGTTTTGTGAAGTAACCACCAAAATGCTGTTTCAGAATGCTACCGTCCTATTTTCCTAAAATACTAGACCACCTTACATGGACTATCTTCCAACCGGTACATCTCAAACCTTTTCGTCCATCCCGGGTAAAAAGGACAAATGTCTGCCGAATCGGCAGGAAGTGGGTCCGGTTTGTACTACAGGTACATGATCTATCGCCCGTGATTTTTTGAAAAAATCATTTTTAGACTCGCAATATGTGGTTTCTTCAGAGATCCAATGCAAGTTCTAACGATGCCCGTCCCCTATCTTCATGCACACCGGTTCGACCATAGTTAGAAATTCAGATAATTCAAAACGGGCATAATAAATTCAAAAAAAATCCGAACAATGAAAATCCTTCGCGTGGTGTCATATTATGTTACATAGTTGAAAGGAAAAATACCAGACTTGGTATATTGATCATGTTTCGAAAAAACCTTCACAAAATGACCTATCATGTTCGAGGTTTCATGGCTTTCGGTCCAAATGACCGATGTTATGTGCTGAATCACGGCATAGTTTGTGATGTTGTGCCCATATTATGCATGTGTGTGGACATTGGTATGGAGAACACTTTTTGAATTATTTATTTAAATCCAAACACTTTTTATGTTTAAAGTTTTTCTAAATTCCAAATTAATATTAAAAATATATAAGTTAATTCATTTTTAATTGTAAATGGTTCATATTTTAAAAGGTTACATTAATTATTTTTTAGAAATAGAAAATGGTTTTGGATTATTTATTCAAATCCATACACTTCTTATGTTTAAAGTTTTTCTAAATTCCAAATTAATATTCAAAAATATAAGTTAATTCATTTTAAAAGGTTACATTAATTATTTTTTAGAAATAGAAAATGGTTTTGGATTATTTATTCAAATCCATACACTTCTTATGTTTAAAGTTTTTCTAAATTCCAAATTGATATTAAAAAAATATAAGTTAATTCATTTTTAATTGTAAATGGTTCATATTTTAAATGGTTACATTAATTGTTTTTTAAAACAGAAAATGGTTTTGAATTATTTATTCAAATCCAAACACTTTTTATGTTTAAAGTTTTTCTAAATTCCAAATTAATATTCAAAAATATAAGTTAATTAATTTTAAATGGTTTCATTAATTATTTTTTAAAAATAGAAATTGGTTTTGGATTATTTATTCAAATCCATACACTTCTTATGTTTAAAGTTTTTCTAAATTCCAAATTAATATTTAAAAAATATAAGTTATTTCATTATTAATTTTAAATGGTTCGTATTTTAAATGGTTACATTAATTATTTTTCAAAACAGAAAATGGTTTCGAATTAGTTATTCAAATCCAAACACTTTTTATGTTTAAAGTTTTTCTAAATTCCAAAGTAATTATCATTTAAAAAACATTACAAATTTAAACCCCAAAATAAAAAATAAGGCGGGAACAGAGAGAAAATAACTGAAAAAATTTGAAAACAGGGGAATACGTCCCGGTTGGAGCCACCAACCTGGACGAAAGAGCCCCCTGCACGCGCGCCCCTTCAGCTACTGAAAATTGGACTATAGGTCCCGGTTGGTGGCTCCAACCGGGACGTATGCACCTTTAGTCCCGGTTGGAGCCACGAACCGGGACTAAAGGCCCTTTAGTTATAACAGCGCGTGCCTCCTCTTCTTCTTCCCTTCCCCACTCACTTCTCTGCCTCTGCCTCTGCCCGTGCCCTCGCCGACGACGACGCCGCCAGGCTGCCCCCGCCACCGTCGCGCGCTCCCCGTAGCGGCTCCGTCGTCAACGCCTTCGCCTCCGGCCGCCACCCGCGTCTCTTCCCGCGCGCCGACGACCGCGCCGCCCGCGCGTCTCCTTCCCCCGACGACCGCCGTCCGCCCGCGTCTCTGCTTCCCGCCGACGACCGCGCCCGTCCCCCACCGCCACGCGTCAGGTACGACGCCGCCCCTCCCTGCCTCTCTGTCCTCCCCCTCCCTCTGCTGCTGGTGGTGGGCGCGGCGGCTTCGATCGGGTGGTGCATCGTCGCCGGCGCCGTTTCCTCCATCACCGCGTCGTCCTTGTCCACGGCCACGGCCCCACCTGTCAGCGTCCTCTGTTTCCCCTTTGCTTGCGTGGCTGCTGAGGTGGCTCCGGGCCCCACCTGTCAGCCACTATGGCTAGTTGTTACTATGGTGCAAAAGGTTTAAACATTTGATTTAATAATTTCATAATTTGAATAAAACTTGTAAATTCAATAACTTTTATTCTGTAATACAGAAAAATACAAATAATATACCAAAATGTTCAGAAAAATGAGAACTATCTATCTATGCTATAATCATGCATTGTTCAACAACTTAAATGACAAGTTTAATTAGAACAACCTAGTAACCCTAACAGGTGATTCCGGAGTTCCTTGAGTTAGGGTTTACGCCCCTCGGAACCCCGATTAACTTGTCGAGCATGCTTTAGGGTTACATTCCAATGCACATTAACTTGTCGTATCATCATCATTGCTTGAGCATTGCATCGATTCCATGTGTTGATTGTTTCCCTTTCTTTCCGGTGATTTGGTTCTTCTCGGTAGAATACGATATCGAGATCGAGATCGAAGACCGAGATCAAGACCATAGATAGATCTAATTAAATGACAAGTTTAATTAGAACACCCTAGTAACCCTAACAGGTGATTCCGGAGTTCCTTGAGTTAGGGTTTGCGCCCCTCGGAACCCCGATTAACTTGTCGAGCATGCTTTAGGGTTACATTCGAATGCACATTAACTTGTCGTATCATCATCATTGCTTGAGCATTGCATCGATGCCATGTGTTGATTGTTTCCCTTTCTTTCTGGTGATTTGGTTCTTCTCGGTAGAATACGATATCGAGATCGAGATCGAAGACCGATATCAAGACCATAGATAGATCGAAGACCTTTTGTAGCCTTATACTCATGTTCCCCTCTCATAGCCTTAGGGTTTAGGGTTTCTCTTCATTTTTATTATTGTGTATGTATATATTAGGGTTTCACCTTCGATCCGGAAAATATTCGTTAGCCGCTTTGACTTATTCTTAACTTTCTCCTTTAGCCGCTTTGACTTATTCGTTTTTCCACCTATGCAGAAAATATGGACCCACACGTCAGAGAAGAAGAAAAGGAAGAGTTGATCCAAGGTGTGATCCGTGGGGAAGATAATTTAGACGTATCAACGTTTCTGAACAACTCCGCTGAGGGTGATCCTCTTTTTACCGGAGTAGACAACTTGTTTGAGGTTGAAGGTGTTGCCTTCCGCGAGGGAGAAGGCGATGCCTTGTGTAACCGAGAAGACGACCGCTCCGGCGAGGTGCATGTAATATAAATCAATTCATTAATTAATCATCTGCTATCTATATAGAAATAGTAACGACGATCTTTCTTCTTTTAGCCGTTCGGATCGAAGGAATCTACTGAAAAGAGCAGACGAGGCCCAACCAAAAAGTTGCAAGACCATGAGAGGTTCAGGATCGAAGATGTTGCTGAAGACGGCAGACCGACAGCTCCCGAAGTTGTCGCAACCAAATTTGTGGCACAATGCGGAGTAATCGTTAGGGACTTAATCCCGATCACCATTAGAAATTGGAATAGGCCTGCTAATGCGGATGAAGAGGGAACATGTTTATTTGTCCCTAACCACGCCAAAGATTTACTGTGGAAGAGGCTCATGGTTAATTTCAAACTACCGAAGATAGAGCTGGATCCAAATGCGGAGGATCCAGTTGAGGACGCCTTACAACATGGGAGAGCCATGGAGGCTAAGGTCAGGGAGTGGGCTTTGAAGAAGATGGCCCAGTGTTTCACCAACTGGAAGAAAAGATTGCACCTTGACTATGTCGTGAAAAAGAAGACTCCCGATTTCAAGAATATTCAGTTTGAGAAGATAAAACCATTCTGGGATGAGTTTGTGGAATACAAGAAATCAGAAAAAGCTAAGAAAATGTCTGAAACAAATAAGCTGAATGCTGCTAAGAAGAAGTATCACCATACTATGGGGCAAGGTGGCTACAGGGTTGGCATTCCCAAGTGGGAGAAACTTGAGCAGGAACTGCGTGATAAAAAGATCACCCCAGAGACAGACGATTGGGTAGAACGTGCAAGGAATTGGTCTTACGGGCATGGGGGCACGTTGGACTCGGAAGGGAGGTGTATATATAACATACGACATAAAGAAGACCCCTTGCCAATCGAGAGGATGAGAAAAGCAGTAAAGGCTGTTAAAGATGGGGACTTCATTCCCGATGGACTCGAAACATAAACCCCTTGAGACGTGGAAGGACATGCAGATACTTCTCCAGCGGTAATTCTAATCATTACGACACTATATCGGCAACATTCGTGAATTTTATGATATCAAGTACTTAATAACTTCTTTTATTCGTTTTCTTCGCCGGGCAGCGCTTGGAAACGGTTCACCAACAAGGCTAGGGGTGTTTGGAAAGAGGAGCTTACATTTCAACCACTAGATGTAAGCACCACTAGCTATATCCGCGCATCTCTTTGATTCTAGTTTTGATACAGTATTATCATGCTTGATAATTATTTTGATTGAACTATGTTCTCGTAAAGTGCCTGACGCAGGGACCAGGTAACAATCTATGTGGATACTATGTATGCGAGTTCATCCGGCAGACGTGCGATGAGAAGGGCAGAAATTTAGAGCAACTCCACGTACGTAAACAATTTCTATAGTTTTTAATTTCAAACAAATTGTGTTTAGTTTCATTCATATAGGCTGACTCCTTTTTTAAATCAGATCGAACGTCTACGGGACGGTCTTCTGCCAAAGGATCGCGTTCGAGCAATTCAGGAGGAATTGGCGGGATTCTTGGATGCAGAAGTCCTAGACCCGAAAGGGGAATACTATTCTGCTGTGTATAGACAATAGGGATTGTAAAAATAGCAACTTTGAAGGAATTGGCCGGTAGCATCGAATAGCAACTTTTGTATGTAGTGCATGAACTCGATCCGTGTATTGAATGTAATATTGTCATGATGATCTTGTGTAATATAAGGTTCCTTCATTGATAAGTGCAAAACACTAATAAACAATAAAACAACCTAAATGAATTCTCTGCCGCGGCACAAAAAGTGGCGAAAATGCTGCCGCGACAACAAAATGTGCCAAAATGAATTCTCTGCCGCGGCAGAGAAATGGGCCAAATCTCTGCCGCGGCAGCAGGTTATTAGTCCCGGTTCGTGTTACGAACCGGGACTAATACTCCACCCCCCCTCGCGCTCTGATGCCGCCACGTGTGCCCCATTTGTCCCGGTTGGTGGGGCAACCGGGACTAATGGTTAGAGCTTTAGTCCCGATTGCCCCGTCCCGGTTGGGCAACCGGGACTAATGGCCCTTACCAACCGGGACGCATGGGCCCTTTTCTACCAGTGGGTGGGGGCGTTATGTCGGCAATAACGATGGGAGCTATAGGCACATCTCGTTGAGGCGATATATGGGTCGGCGTAGGAGGAGAATCAACACGAGAGGGACTGGGAACCCGAGTATCTTCCAGAGGAGGAGGAGGAGAAGGATGCCGAGTAGTATGGCTTGTCATACTCGGACCGCTTGGCTTCGCGGAGGGATGGCTCTACAAGCAAGGAAAAAGGCGAGTCAGAGACAGAAAGAGAGAAACAAGAAATATAAATGAAAAGAAACTCACCCAGTAACCCCAGGCATGGTTTTACGCCTTGGGATATCCTGCGAAGATTTCTTCATTCGTTTCTTGGGGGCAGCATCGGAGGGATTTGTCGAAGCGGTGCGCTTCTTCGACGCAGCAGGAGCCTCAGAAGCAAGAGGTTCGGCGTCGTGCACCTGACCAGCTGGATTAGCTGGGAAAGAAGGAGCCGGAAATGCGTAAGAGATAGGCACCACGGCAACTACCTCAAGAATTTGGACGTCGTCCGAGTCACCTTCATCCGCGTGGGCCAAGGTCTTACTCCGGGCACGAACGGGAGCGACATCCGACTTAGGGACAAACTCCTCCGAGTCAGGCTCTCCGTTGTCCGGGGTTTTGCGATCAGCAGTCCACGGAAGAGCCAGAACCTCGGCATCTTCCGTCTTCTGTTCCGTGAACCTCTGCGAGAGAAGTAAATTAGAGTTAGTAAATGAACAAGCACAAAAGTAGCTCAGAAGAAAACACTAGTGCTTAAACTTACCTGAGGAGGGGGGTTTCCGCGAGTGAATGGCTCGAGTCCCCATTTCCATTCCTCCGGCATATCGGTCTTGAAGATAGCTCGGACACGCTTATAAATGTGATAATCGTCGAGCTCAACCGTAGAAACTCGGTTGGGACCGAGAGGACCACTCATGTAACAAAGCTTGTGAGAGCGAAGCTGAAAACGGCAGATTCGGCTGCTGATGAATGCGGTTATCAGATCTTCACCACGGAGCCCCGCGCGGATCAACTCTTTGAGCCGAATCTCAAATGCCTTGGCCAGAGCATGGCTCTTCCTAGGATTGTAGTTCCAATTCTTCTTGGAAGGGGGGCCGATATATAAAGCGAGGAGCCGAATCTTATCTTCCTTCCCAGTATTTTTGACATAGAAAAACGATCTATGCCATTTCTTACAAGACTCGAGGTCGGCGACACGGGGGAACTCAGAATTTCTCTGAGGTGTAATGGACGCAGCCCCGCATTGGGTAAGAGATTTCTTAGAAGGATGAAGAGATTTGTCTGGCACAACATTAGATCGGATTTGAAAGAATTTGGACCAAACATGTACGGAGGGCCAAAGGCCGAAATACCCCTCTGAAGCCGAGTAAAAGCCGACAAAGAGGCGATAGCATTGGCCGGCAGGTGATGCGGCTGGAGACCGAAGTAATCAAGGAACCCCCTAGCAAAATCGCTAAGGGGGAGGCCGAACCCACGAGCAAAGTGGGACATGAAAACTACATACTCGCCTTCGTTGAGTACTGGAGAGGATTCCTTGTCGGGCAAGCGACAGCTTACCTTGGCAGGAATTCGGCGCGTCTTAATTAACCACTCTACCTCGCGACGAGTGACGGTGGAACCCTGCCAAGAACCCCGTTCTGGACCGGACGTAAATTCTTCGTCCTCAATGAGGGCTCCGCTGGGAGAACTAGACATAGGCTCGTCGGAGGAATCAACGGAGGAGAGACTAGCGGCGGGGAGAGACCTCGAGATACAGGGCCCCGTCGTGATTCTAACAAGCGCGGCGGAGGAACCAAAGAGAACCGCCGCGGGGAATCTAAGAAAACCAGAGAGATGCCTAGCGCGCAGACCTAATGGTGGCGCTGTAGGAGAACTCACCGGCGGGAGCACCGGAGCAAGGGCACTGCAGCGAGGTCGCAGGAGCCGAGCAACAGCAGCGTGACCGTCGAGGAGGACGACGATGGCACGGCCGCTAGAACATGAACGGAGGCGGCGGCACGAGGAAGAAGATGAAGGGAAAACGAGGGGGGAAGTGAATCGCCTAGCCCCGCTCCCCTCTTTATAACCGCGTAATGTTAGCGGTAGTGGGATCGTGGCTATGCCACGATGGGCGCATAATTGCGCATGTGGATAAACCGTTCGCAAGTAGTGGAGCCACACCAAAGACCACACAGCGCAGGAGAGGATCAGGCCCTCTGACCGATGCGGGACTCGAGACGTCACTGCGCCGACACAACAGGCGTAGTAATTACTGTAGCTTATCAGCAACCACTATAGAGGAACAAAAAACTAGAAAACAATGATGATTGATACACGTAGGACGAGGCTTACCCAGGAAGCCACACGAATACCTCGAAGAGGGAGTAGCTCGGAAAGTGATCCATGGAAGGAAAAAGATGAAAAGAGAAAGAGGGTGGCGAATAAAGAACGTCGGCTAAGAAATACGTCTGAAAGAAAGAGAGAAGAATGTCAGGAAACTAATTTGCCCCAGCCGAGGTTTCCGGCGGGAACGCACCAGCTTCGGGGACTAATGTTGGGGGGTGAACCTGGATAAGGTCAATACAGGGGAAAGGAGAAAGGAATTTCCCTCATCGTAAGCCGAATTACTGATTGTGTCGGCCGAATCATGTAAGATTCGGCCGAGATAAGCAGGGCCATGACAAATGTAGAATGAGTAACGCCTTATCCGGCCGACATATGAGGTAAGTCGGCCGAATGAGTCTGACTAACTCGAATGCAGGTGAAGGCCGAGCCGAGTTATGCGAGACAAGGGCGAATAACATGAAGCTTGCAGGAGAAGGAGGCGCCTATAGTCAAACCCTAGTCACTGGCTAAGAGGAATCTAGACAGAGCCAAGCGCAAAGGACAAGGAGCAGAGCAGCAGAAGGGCAGACAAACGTCATGGAGGTGACAGTGAGGAAGCCCGAGGCGCGCATGTGAAGGTTTCTGGAACATTGCCGCTGATAGGAGGGGACACAGAAAGGAGGCCGCCGAGTTACCATATTGGGACAAGCATATTCCGAGGATATGCTTGCCACGTCAGCCCTAGAAGGAACCCAGGAACCCCTTTATAAGAGGGGACGCGAGCTCCTGAGGGGGGATCGATTCATTCTACGATGTAAGGCTAGTGTATTAGTGTTCTTCCTCTCTATGAGAAAGCTCTAGGAGCACTTGTATTTCTTGAGAAGAGGAGTAAAGATCTACTTACAAGACACTTGAGTGTAGAAATCACTACATCTTCCCTCCCCGGATCCCTCTAGCATCTATTGGCCCCATACTTTAGCCTACCCATGGCATCTGCCGTGCCACCACCACGACAATGCTAGTGCTAAGCATAAAACTTGATCAACTTTAGATGGGAATACTTGGAGAAAATGGTTATGAAAACCTTGGAATGATGAGTCATTCTACTGAAATGTTTTGACATGTGTTTCCGAACACCAGATGATTTTTATGATGAAAATGTTGAGGCATGAGCCTTAGCCCTTTATAAAACTGATGGTTGTCTGGATGCGATACCATTCCAATTTTACTGTATAACCACAATACCCGAAAATTGGGTAGGGCTTGACTGGAAATTTATATACCTTAGTATGGGTTCCCTCACGGCCAAGGTCTGGGCTGAGGCTATATACCTTGTGAAGATTATCCACCTGTGCAGTACCCAAGATGATAGTTGGTCATGGTTGGGAGGCCGAACTGACAGGAGAGGTGCCTATACTAGGGCGTGTAATTAAAAGGTTAGGATTGATTATCCGCATACTGAGTATGATGAATTCAGGATTTGTTCCTGACGGATGTATCGAATGTTGTGGTGAAAGTGTACAATTTCTGCAGAGTGTCAAACTATTCGAATAGCCGCGTCTGCGGTTATGGACAGTTGGAATGGCCATACTGTTCCCCCGTCAGATGTTTTCAAAATGACTTGTGAAATGAATTGAGACTTTGACTTGACCACAACAGGGTTGTGATATGAAATTCAAGTTCCCACTTAGGTGTTATAAAATTTCAACTAGCTTTCTTTGCTTCTGAACCTAGTAGAGGTAAATCTGGCTTTTTCCAAAACAACCCTAGAGCTTAGTGTCCTACTACAAAAACCCCCCTTAACTTGTTAGTATTAGTTTGCGAGTACTTAAAGAGTACTCATGGCTTTTGTCCCTGGCTATTCCCGTGGCCAGACTATGAAGAGGAGTACCAGGATGATGGATCACAGGAAGGTTACGGCAACTAGGATCATCTCTCATCGTCAGTATTGCCTGTGACCCCGAAGATGGAGCTTCGCCTATGCTATCTTTATTATTACGCTATTCCGCTGGTTGAGTTGTATTAAGAACTGGATCATGAGATCCTTATTTGTGTAAGACCTTATCTATGGTTTGTAATTGATGATGTACTATGATATCCAAATCTGTTATGTCTCGCAAAAATGGTAATCCTGGGATTGTGATGTATGGCATAACAGGCATCTGGGATTAAAAATCCGGGTGTTGACAATAGGTTAGTTCCAGAAAAGATATAAAAACACCTCAAAGTGTAGACAAAGCAAAGTAGATACTAAACAAGCATGGAGCATCAAAAATTATAGCTACATTTCCGACGTATCACCTATGTAGGGAAACATGTCCAAGATACTTATTACATAGTTTGGGAGGCTTTTTTTGGCTCCATTTTTTCCTCACCCCTCCTATACCTAAATCCTGGCTCCGCTCCTAATTTTATAGTTAATTTCTGAATTCTGAACAGCTAGGTTTGCTATGTTTGATTTTAGTGACTTTCTGAACTCTTATCAACCAGTATACCATATTATTGTTGTACCATTCTATGGTGTATATTGTTAGATAACTATAATCTGGATTTCACATTCAGCCGTCGCAGTTGTACCTGAATCTCAGACCACAAAAATAACTCCAACAAACCAGGTACTAAAATATCATTGTTTGTAGATGAACAACCCAGAATTCAGTTCATGATACTCCATGTCAGTTTTGTAATCAACCGGAGCATGCATGGCCATACATTGTGAGTACCTATGACTTGTGGTTATATAAGGCCGGAGAGTGCGGCTGTATTCATAAAAAACTAAAAGAGCTATGTTAATAAATGAAGACAGCGAACAGTACTAGGTCCTGAAGTTTCCACAAAAGTGTATGTTTTGTTGAAACTATAAGCAATAATCTATATGATTTAATCCGCAATAATAAACTGATAAAGCATGATCATATAAACAGTACTAAAACTAATCATGCAGATCAACAAAGTAGATGAACAGATTATATCTATACAATATAAACCTATCACATCTACGCCAAATGCTAGACCTAGAAACTCTAGCAAAATCCAAAAGAGAGAGATTGAAATCACATACGATGCAGTTGCGGCAGTAGCCACAGCAGAGGTTGCAGTAGCGGCAGTAGCAACAGCAGAGCTGTCACCCATGTTGAGGTTGCCGAAGAGGTCGCTGACGTCCGGGAAGAAGTCGTTGCTCGGGAACTCGTCGTCGGACGACGTCGTGGTTTCCAGTAGTCGCGCTTGAGCGCTCCCCCAAAAACCTGATCGCCCCTCACCCGTACAGGTTCACGAGAGGCGGGGTTCCGGAGGCCTACTGTCCCGATTTACGGTGCACGCCGCAAGCTAGGATGGGGAACACAAAGGCGGTGGCGCATGGTTCTGGAGGTAGGCGCAAGTGTGGATTAATTATCGATTATGTTTAGCGCAGACGCTTATATAGTACAGGTCAGGGAGATAGTGGGGCACAACCCACGTCCGAGTCGGTAACAACCCACGATCCATAAAACTGGAAACAACTATAATTAACGCGTCCATTAATGACTCATAATTAATTTTCCCAAACAACAAAATAAAGCTCGGCTCGGCGAGATTCCCGCAACCCGCGCCGCGCGTGCATCGTGACAATGCGATGCGAGGCGAGGCAAGGCGAGGCAAGGCGGGCGGTGTCGGAGGAGGAGTGCGCGAGGTCTTCTCTCCTTGTCACACCTTAGTGAGTGGTGCAACACTCTACTATATAAGCCGGTCCAACTCCCCTTCCACTAGCAATTTGGTACTAAACTTTAGCACCACTAGCACAACCATATGATGCCATGCACAAGTGGGCCAAAGAGAATTTCAGAATTTGTCTAATGGGCCAGCAGCCCAAAACTCACTAAATTCCAACAATCCCCCACAAAGTCTCATTGGCACATCACATCACTTTTATTCCAGAACATTGTTTTATATACCGGTGTGTAGTGGAGACTGTTAAATTGAACTTCCATGTTAAACTTCATGCTACACTAGCTAGAAAATTGAGTAGTGGACTATGCCTTGAACTACAAGTTTTCTGCGTGCTAGTTTCACATAAAATCTAGACCGGTACAGGGCTGTCATTGGCTTCCCCGCGGTTTGGAGCTTATGCGTCATACTCCAGGGCCTTTCATGAGTTTATTAGAGAGCACCCAACTCTCATGGACTAAGACGTTTGACAGTCAGACTCATATAGGTGTGTTCCTCAAGAGATGTTCTGCAGGACAACATCTCTGCTTATAAAATCCACTTGGAACATATTAAGATAAATATCAACCTGTCATGCAGTTTTAAGAGAGTATTGCATCTTTATGGAGATGTAAATATAATATGGGTATACTCTCCTCTCAGCTGACCAACAGCTTGTCTCCCAGCTCTAATTCACGGGATCTCCGATCACATAGAGTGGGTTGCCACTGGGATTAACTCATAGCGTGGGTCTCAAACCCATCTCCCTCGATGAATTTTCTATCACATTGCGTGATAAACCCTTTGTGAATGGATCTGCCAGGTTTTTGATGTTTGGATATAATCCAGTGCAATAACTCCAGAGTTTCTCAGTTTCCTGACAGATTTCAATCTCCTCTTCACATGCCTTGATGACTTCATATTATCCTTAGAACTGTTTACTTTGACGATCATAGTTTGATTATCACAGTTCATCGGGATGGCGGATATTGGTTTTTCAACCACATGTAACTCCATCAGGAGCTCACGAAGCCACTCTGCTTCAACAGTGGTTGTGTCTAATGCTGTGATTTTGCTTCCATTGTTGACCTCGTTAAGATGGTCTACTTGCAAGACTTCCAGGAAACAGTGCCACCACCAAATGTAAACAAATAACCACTCGTGGCCTTAATCTCATCAGCATTAGATATCCAGTTTGAATCACTATAACCCTCAAGTACCCGTGGATACCCAGTATAGTGAATACCATAACTCGCAGTGCCTTTCAAATAGTGAAAAACTCTTTCAAGAGCATGCCAATGATCATCTCCAGGATTTGACACAAATCGACTCAGTTTGCTTATAGCAAAGGATATGTCAGGTCTAGTAGCGCTAGCTAAATACATGAGCAAGCCAATAATTTGAGAATATCTCAATTGATCTTTAGCAATCCTTCGATTATTTCGAAGTAGCACACTCAGATCATAAGGCGTTGGAGAAGACTTGTAGTCGCTATACCCTAAGCGACTCGATATCTTTTCCACATAGGGATACTGAAGTAGTGTAATCCCACCATTGTCATCCTTTAGTAGCTTGATGTTTAATATTACATCAGCCACTCCCAAGTCCTTCATCTCAAAGCAGCGAGATAGGAACTGTTTGACCTCCTCGATAACAGCGAGGTTGGTCCCAAATATCAATATGTCATCAACATAGAGACACATAATAACTCCCTAGCCCCCACCATGGTGATAGTACACACATTTGTCAGCTTCATTTACAACAAAGCCTTTAGCAGTTAAAGTTCTTTCAAACTTCTCATGCCACTGCTTAGGAGCTTGCTTAAGACCATACAAAGACTTCGCTAACTTACACACCTTTCTTTCTTGACCATCTACTACAAATCCGCCAGGCTGCTCCATATAAATTTCCTCATCTATCTCTCCATTTAGAAAAGTTGTCTTAACGTCCATTTGATGAATGAGAAGACCATGTCAGGTAGCCAAGGATAGTAGTACTCGAATAGTGGCCAATCTAGCTACAGGTGAGTAGGTATCGAAGAAGTCTTCACCTTCTTTTTGGGTATAACCCTTGGCCACAAGACGTGCCTTGTACTTTTCAATAGTACCATCAGGTCTAAGCTTTTTTATTGAACACCCATTTACATCCTATAGGTACCTTCTTAAAGGACGATCAGTGACTTCCCAAGTACCATTAGCTAAGATGGAGTCCATCTCGCTTCGGATAGCTTCCTTCCAGTAGTAAGCATCTTGAGATGCATAAGCTTTTGAAATAGAAGTGGGAGTATCATCCACAAGGTACACAATGAAATCGTCACCAAATGACTTTGCTGTCCTTTGTCTCTTGCTCCTTTTGGGAGCTTCATTGTCTTCCTCCATAGGATTATCAGAGTGTTCTATCAGCATAGTGGGTTCAGAAATTATAGAAAATTCCTGACTAGATGAACTAGTCATCTCCTGATTTGATGAGCTAGACATACCTTTCATAGGAAAGATGTCCTCAAAGAAAGTCGCATCATTCGAATCCATAATTGTACCAACCTGCACGTCGGATACCTCAGATTTTACTATCAAAAATCTATAGCGAATGCTATGAAAAGCATATCTTAGAAAAACACAATCCACGGTTTTTGGTCCAAGCTTTCGCTTCTTGGGTATTGGAATATTGACTTTCGCCAAACAACCCCAAGTTCGTAAGTAAGAGATTTTAAGCCTTTTCTTTTCCCATTCCTCAAATGGAGTCATGGTTTTATCCTTTATAGGAACACGGTGTTGGAATTATGCCCTAGAGGCAATAATAAAGATGTTATTATTATAATTCTTGTTCATGATAATGTTTATATTCCATGCTAGAATTGTTTTAAGCGGAAACTTTAATACTTGTGTGGTTTGTGAACAACACCGTGTCCCTAGTACGCCTCTATGGACTAGCTCATTGATTGATGATGGTTAAGGTTTCCTAACCATAAGACATGAGTTGTCGAATAATAATGAGATCATATCATTGGGAGAATGATATGATGGACAGACCCAAACTAAGCGAAGCAATTAGATCGTGTCATCGTGTTCATCTTTGCGAAGCTTTTCTTATGTCAAATATTGTATTCCTTAGACCATGAGATAATATAACTGTCACATCCCAAGATTTTCCAAATCTTGTAATGTGAAAATAAAGGAATAAAATAAAACTTTGTTTGATTTTCAGAGCCAGAAGAAACTTTTTGAATTCAGTTGGAACTTCAAACCCATTTGAATTAAATAAAACCTAAAGGGATTTAAAAAGATAAACATTTAATAAAAGGAAAAATAAAAACAATTGGAAATACTATTTTGAAACAATTAAATGAAAAGATTGTTTTCAAATGAAATAGAAGTTTTACAAATAAGGATTATTTTATAAAGCCAAATTAAACCTTGGCCAAGCTTTTGAATTAAACTTTTTGTTTTGAATAAAAATAACAAAGGTTTTATTTAAATAAATTAATAAGGATTTAATATCCAACTTTATTTAATAGAAGGTTTTACCAATTTAATTGAAACATCAAAACTTATTAAAATTATTTAAAATAAGCTTTCTAAATATTTGATATTCACAAATAAAACCTACTAGAGAGTTTTGGCTTTATTTTAGATTTCAAAATAAATATCTCAATAAAACAAATCCTATTTGATTTAATAATGAAAGTCTATTATATTTAATTAATAATGGACTCTAAAATAAAATGTTATTTTGCTTTAAAACTAGTTTCCAAGAATTCTATATTTCCCAAATAAAACCTACTGATTTGGTTTTGAAAATATTTAGGTTTCAAATAAAGATTTTATTAATAAAATCAAACTCTATTTGATTTAATAACTAAGGCCCATTTTATTTAATTATTAATGGACCCTAAAATAAAAAGTTATTTTGTTTTAAACAAGTTTTCCAAATATTCTTTATTTCCAAAAAAAAATCTACTGATTGGTTTTGAAAGTATTTGGAGTTCAAATGAAGATTTTATTAAATAAACCAAACCCCATTTTATTAATAAACCATGGACCATTTTACTTAATTAATAAATAGAACCTAAAAGATTTAAAATATTATTTTTAAATTTGGATTTTGGTTCATGTTACTGAACAGAACTAATTTCAATGTTACAAAGTTTGGGTGTTGTTTGAATTGATTTGAACCATGTTTGATTGTTTGGAAATTCAAAACAGAAATTAGATTCAGAAAAAGAAATGAATTACAGGAAGAAAAAAAAATGGAAACGGACTGGCCCAGCTAACCTAGCCCAGCCCAGCCCAGTATCAGCCCAGCTTCCCCTCCCCGAAGCATTTTCTTCTCCACTCAGAACCGCACCCACACAGAGTATGATTGGTGGACCTCCTCCTCGCTCCTTTCCCACTGACCGACCGGCCCCACTCCTCCTGTTCTTCCTCTTCACCCCGCACGACCTCTTCTCCCCCTCGCCGGCCGTTGCAGGCCTTGATTTCGCGGCATCAATTCTCCTTAACGCGGCCACCTTAACTCGCAGTGATCAAGCACCTTTAAACGCCAGCGCATCCTCTCTCATTCCCCTCTGCCCACTCCCCAAAGCACGCCCCCAGGCCGCCTCAATTACTCTCCGAGCACCCTCTGTTCCGACGAAGTCCGGCGCCGATTCCGGCCAGCACACGCCACCCCGAGCCTCCCTGAGCACGCTGACAACTTCCCCACAACCAGACGCATCTCCCAGCACCCTCCTCTCAACCGCGGGCGCCCCCTAGTGTCGGCTACATCAAGCTTTCGAACGCCGCCGTCTGCCCTCTTCTCCGACGACGTCCCCAGGTAGAACCTGACCTCCCCCCCCCCTTTCCCCGTGGACACGATGATGATCTCCAGGCTTATAAGAACCTAACCGCATCCTCCGTTTGTCCTAGGACGCCTCCTATCCTCGCCCTCGACGACCGCCTGAACCGCCCGAGGCGTAGCTCCACTCCGGGGAGCAATCAGGGACAGCCCCGTGCGCCCCTTCACCAACCAGAACCACGTTGAGCATCAACGAGCTTCGGCGAATCTGGTAAACCACCCCTCTATTCCTCTAGCTTCCCGCATCACCGGCACTGTCATCATCTGAGCCGTGCCGCCGCGCGCCACCGTTGAGCGCCGCCCGTTTTTGGCCAGGCAGTAGCAACCGCAGGATCTGAATCTGACGGATACGATAGAACATTAGCGAAGGGGTAAGTGGTGATCCTATGCCGCACGATTTAACTTAAATCTAACGGTCTGCAGCGCGTGATCCGGCCGAACCGGTACCGTCCAACCAAAGTGTGCCGCGTGTCACCTATTCCATTTAAAAACAGATTTGAAAACAGAATAATTTGCAATCTTCAAACCCCTGTAACTTTCAAACCACACGTCCAAAAATTACAAATTTTATATCAATGGATTCAGTGGAGCAAGCCCTAACCAACCATGCCCTTAGTTTAGCAAATAGTATCTATTAGCTTGTTTGAATTTGCAGAAACATTTGTGTACTTGTTTGGATTAGAAAAATTGTTTAAAAATGATTTTTGGATTAAAACCTTTGCAAAATGGTTTGTTGTGACCTTACTGACCCTAGGAACCAACCCTTGGTGTTAAAAATGACTTTGGTAAGATTTAGGTTGAATTACTTGACTTAGCCATTTTCTAGCCAAATAAAAAGAATGGTTTTTGTTATAAAAATATTTATGGAAAGAAAACTTTAAGAAAATGGTTTGATCAAACCCACTGACCCAAAACACCAAGTTTTGCAAATTATCAACTCATTTGGTGAACAACTTAATAGTTTTTCCTTGATAAAAACATTTTTCACCACATGAAATATGAATGGATTTAAAAAAATGGTTTATGGATAAAACCCATTTGCAAATGACTTTACCATTTTGGTAAATGACCAATTTGGAACTTACAAAGTTTACAAGCCTAGTGGAGACCATCCTTGCAATAGAACCAACCTTTGCATGCTTATGCATGACTTAGACTCCATTACTTGTGTGTGTAAAAATTGTTTGTTTGACTTTGGTTTGGAATGTGAATTGAATTTGTTTTTGCTTGATTGATTTGTAGTGAAGTGTGAGACTAGAAAGATCAAGGATTGAACCACCATTCTATACCAAAAAGGCAAGTGATGCTTCATCCTTTTTGTCCCATTACTTTCACTATGCATTAGTGATTTTGCTAAGTAAAACTTGCATGGATTTTGCTAAGTATAAACCTTGCTATAGGAAACCTAGTAGATGAATCCTTAGTAGGATTTTCCTAGGTTAAGATTCCTACTACTACCAAGCTTAGCCTAGCTAATAGAAAACATGGGTGGAATATATATTCACACTATGGAAAAATATTCTAAGTCTAAGGACTTGTGATTTTGTCTAATAAAACAACTAAGTTAATGAATCACCTGGGTGGAATGGAATAGCTGGGTGGAGAATGGTTGAGTGGTTCACAAGGCCATGGACTTGGATTGTGTATCTCACTTGTGGATGGCCACCCAGGAACAAAGAGATTTGAGATGTCAATTGTTGAGAAGCTTCAAGTGCAACCACTTGGCAATATGGGCTCTGCCATGATCATATAGGTTGCAAGAACTTAGCCATATGGACAGTGGGTGGTAGTGTTTGATAGGTTGGAACGCGTCCATTTTGGTCTAAGGGAAGGCTTCTGAAAGATCTTGTCTTGGGAAACCAAGTCTTGTGGGGAAAGTGCACCACCTCTGCAGAGTGTAAAATCTAAGTACTTAGCCATGTCCCTGGTAAAGGACAATTTTGAGCATCAAGACATGGAAGCAATCAAGAATCTCATCATTCAAATTTCTAAGTTAAAATCTTGTGGATTGAACAAGGGTTGTTTGAAATCTTCAATCTTTGGTTGGTAGATGCCTTGGAAAGGATCTTCCATCTTTGATTGAGAAAAATGATTTTGTCAAGCAAAAACTTAGTATTTTCAAATGTTAAGGAAAAATATATTTTGAGCAATGCAAGCCTCAACTCCACTTAGCCAAATGCATATAGATGATAGATTCCACTATACTACCATAGTATCACTTGCCAATACAATTCAAATGTATTGACCCTTTGTGGCTGTAACTTGTATGTTGCAGGTTTGGTTGTTTTAGTGAAGATTGATTGATTAGGATTACAAAGTCTACAACCAACATCTGCCTGTGGCACTTTGAAGATGAAGGACCCCATGACTATAATTATTCCGCTGCAATGAAATGTAATAGCCAAATGAGCTATGTAAGGATGTAATAAAATTATGTTATTCCTGGTTATAAAGTTATATTATGACCTTTGTTTCTTGATATTACATCTTAACTGTGGATGCTAGCTATTGATCCAGGGACTAGCATTGTAAACACAGGGGACACCACCTTATGTTAATAAAGGTTGGGACACTCCCTCTACAGATGGTATCAGAGCATTGTGTTGCCTGTAGGATTTGTAAACCCTAGGATTGGACAAAAACCCTTAGAAAAATAGGAGTTGTCTTATTCCAAAAACTTATTTACAAAAACACTTGTAACTCTTTCCTCAACCATTTTGGTTTCAACTCTACATCTCTTCTATTTCAACTTGATGGAAAAACCTACCCCATGGCCAAAGACTACACCATGTGCAAAGGACTTCTTCAAGTTCTTCAATTCTAATGACTTCAACATCTTCAGCATGTTCACCAAGGACTTCCAACTTGGATATCACCAAGGACTACAAGTGAAACAAGGAAGTCTTACTCAAGAATTAGAGACTGAGGGAATGCAAAATAAGAAGGAGCCATCAACAACTTTGAAGTATTGCAACCAAGAGTTTATCTCAAGGAAACCATGATCTCATACAAGAAGAATCATAAAGGAAGGAAAAATCACAAGTGAACCATATAGATGGACCACCATATTTTAGTTAAGACAAAACCACCAACCTAAGAGGTGTAACAAAAATATTTTTGTTTGCATGCTTGAACCTTGTTTGAGTGAAATGTTTGGTTTGTGATTGCATGCACATTCCTTGTGTGAATTGTGATGAGTGTGATTAGAAATATTTCCTTAGAAAAAAAAAAACCTTTTGACCTATTCTAATCTCCCTTCAACCCAAACAGATGACTACTCCAAAAGACTCCAAGGTTGATAATACCAACAACAACCAAGAGGACAGCATGAAAGAACTTATAGCAACCCAAAACCAATTGAGCCAAGAGACAACTCAGCTTCTAGCCAACAACAATGGATTAGACCCAGCCATACAAAGGATTTTGAAACTTCAATCCCAACTGTTGCAAGGATTAGTTACTCAAATGATCAACATGGGAGAAAACTTTTCCCAAAGAGCTAATGACAACAAGGATGACAAAGATATTATTCTATAAGGAACTCAAGCTAGCAATACTTGTGGAGACAAGGATCATGCATCCAAGGAACATGAAGGTCAATGTCCCAAGAAGAGAGAAAGATCTCCCACCTATGAAGAACATGAACTAGAAGAACTCCTAGCTTTGGAGAGACCCAAGAAGAAGAAGAAATTCCCCAACACTAGCAAGAAGGATATTACTCAAGAGCAATGTTACAATTGCAAAGAGATGGGACACTATGCCAATGAATGCCCAGAAAAGAAGAAGAACCAAAGAAACAAACAAAAGGCAATGATACCAAAGGAAAAGAAAGATATCAGCCAAGTGATGTGTTTCAAATGCAAGGAACTAGGCCACTATGCAAGCAATTGTCCAGAAAAGATGAAGAACAAGTTAAACAAGTCTATGAAGGATCTCAACCTTGGCCCATGAGTCAAGAATGGAAACCAAGGACACAATGCAAAAGATTACTTGGAGAAATTTTCCCTAGGATCCCAAGAAGGACAATGTGTAATTTTTGTTTGAAAATTTTTAAGGGTGGTAGTACCCTAGTTGTTTTGAATGTGCTTGTAACCCCAGCCTTACCAAATCTCGGGACGAGATTTATTTTAAGGGTGGTAGCCTGTCACATCCCAAGATTTTCCAAATCTTGTAATGTGAAAATAAAGGAATAAAATAAAACTTTGTTTGATTTTCAGAGCCAGAAGAAACTTTTTGAATTCAGTTGGAACTTCAAACCCATTTGAATTAAATAAAACCTAAAGGGATTTAAAAAGATAAACATTTAATAAAAGGAAAAATAAAAACAATTGGAAATACTATTTTGAAACAATTAAATGAAAAGATTGTTTGCAAATGAAATAGAAGTTTTACAAATAAGGATTATTTTATAAAGCCAAATTAAACCTTGGCGAAGCTTTTGAATTAAACTTTTTGTTTTGAATAAAAATAACAAAGGTTTTATTTAAATAAATTAATAAGGATTTAATATCCAACTTTATTTAATAGAAGGTTTTACCAATTTAATTGAAACATCAAAACTTATTAAAATTATTTAAAATAAGCTTTCTAAATATTTGATATTCACAAATAAAACCTACTAGAGAGTTTTGGCTTTATTTTAGATTTCAAAATAAATATCTCAATAAAACAAATCCTATTTGATTTAATAATGAAAGTCTATTATATTTAATTAATAATGGACTCTAAAATAAAATGTTATTTTGCTTTAAAACAAGTTTCCAAGAATTCTATATTTCCCAAATAAAACCTACTGATTTGTTTTTGAAAATATTTAGGTTTCAAATAAAGATTTTATTAATAAAATCAAACTCTATTTGATTTAATAACTAAGGCCCATTTTATTTAATTATTAATGGACCCTAAAATAAAAAGTTATTTTGTTTTAAACAAGTTTTCCAAATATTCTTTATTTCCAAAAAAAAAATCTACTGATTGGTTTTGAAAGTATTTGGAGTTCAAATGAAGATTTTATTAAATAAACCAAACCCCATTTTATTAATAAACCATGGACCATTTTACTTAATTAATAAATAGAACCTAAAAAGATTTAAAATATTATTTTTAAATTTGGATTTTGGTTCATGTTACTGAACAGAACTAATTTCAATGTTACAAAGTTTGGGTGTTGTTTGAATTGATTTGAACCTTGTTTGATTGTTTGGAAATTCAAAACAGAAATTAGATTCAGAAAAAGAAAAGAATTACAGGAAGAAAAAAAAATGGAAACGGACTGGCCCAGCTAACCTAGCCCATCCCAGCCCAGTATCAGCCCAGCTTCCCCTCCCCGAAGCGTTTTCTTCTCCACTCAGAACCGCACCCACACAGAGTATGACTGGTGGACCTCCTCCTCGCTCCTTTCCCACTGACCGACTGGCCCCACTCCTCCTGTTCTTCCTCTTCACCCCGCACGACCTCTTCTCCCCCTCGCCGGCCGTTGCAGGCCTTGATTTCGCGGCATCAATTATCCTTAACGCGGCCACCTTAACTCGCAGCGATCAAGCACCTTTAAACGCCAGCGCATCCTCTCTCATTCCCCTCTGCCCACTCCCCAAAGCACGCCCCCAGGCCGCCTCAATTACTCTCTGAGCACCCTCTGTTCCGACGAAGTCCAGCGCCGATTCCGGCCAGCACACGCCACCCCGAGCCTCCCTGAGCATGCTGACAACTTCCCCACAACCATACGCATCTCCCAGCACCCTCCTCTCAACCGCGGGCGCCCCCTAGCGTCGGCTACATCAAGCTTTCGAACGCCGCCGTCTGCCCTCTTCTCCGACGACGTCCCCAGGTAGAACCTGACCTCCCCCCTTTCCCCGTGGACACGATGATGATCTCCAGGCTCATACGAACCTAACTGCATCCTCCGTTTGTCCTAGGACGCCTCCTATCCTCGCCCTCGACGACCGCCTGAACCGCCCGAGGCGCAGCTCCACTCCGGCGAGCAATCAAGGACAGCCCCGTGCGCCCCTTCACCAACCAGAACCACGTTGAGCATCAGTGAGCTTCGGCGAATCTGGTAAACCACCCCTCTGTTCCTCTAGCTTCCCGCATCACCGGCACCGTCATCATCTGAGCCGCGCCGCCGCGCGCCACCGTTGAGCGCCGCCCGTTTTTGGCCAGGCAGTAGCAACCGCAGGATCTGAATCTGACGGATACGATAGAACGTTAGCGAAGGGGTAAGTGGTGATCCTGTGCCGCACGATTTAACTTAAATATAACGGTCTGCAGCGCGTGATCCGGCCGAACCGGTACCGTCCAACCAAAGTGTTCCGCGTGTCACCTATTCCGTTTAAAAACAGAATAATTTGCAAACTTCAAACCCCTGTAACTTTCAAACCACACGTCCAAAAATTACAAATTTTATATCAATGGATTCAGTGGAGCAAGCCCTAACCAACCATGCCCTTAGTTTAGCAAATAGTATCTGTTAGCTTGTCTGAATTTGCAGAAACATTTGTGTACTTGTTTGGATTAGAAAAATTGTTTAAAAATGATTTTTGGATTAAAACCTTTGCAAAATGGTTTGTTGTGACCTTACTAACCCTAGGAACCAACCCTTGGTGTTAAAAATGACTTTGGTAAGATTTAGGTTGAATTACTTGACTTAGCCATTTTCTAGCCAAATAAAAAGAATGGTTTTTGTTATAAAAATATTTATGGAAAGAAAACTTTAAGAAAATGGTTTGATCAAACCCACTGACCCAAAACACCAAGTTTTGCAAATTAGCAACTCATTTGGTGAACAACTTAATAGTTTTGCCTTGATAAAAACATTTTTCACCACATGAAATGATGAATGGATTTAAAAAAATGGTTTATGGATAAAACCCATTTGCAAATGACTTTACCATTTTGGTAAATGACCAATTTGGAACTTACAAAGTTTACAAGCCTAGTGGAGACCATCCTTGCAATAGAACCAACCTTTGCATGCTTATGCATGACTTAGACTCCATTACTTGTGTGTGTAAAAATTGTTTATTTGACTTTGGTTTGGAATGTGAATTGAATTTGTTTTTGCTTGATTGATTTGTAGTGAAGTGTGAGACTAGAAAGATCAAGGATTGAACCACCATTCTCTACCAAAAAGGCAAGTGATGCTTCATCCTTTTTGTCCCATTACTTTCACTATGAATTAGTGATTTGGCTAAGTAAAACTTGCATGGATTTTGCTAAGTATAAACCTTGCTATAGGAAACCTAGTATATGAATCCTTAGTAGGATTTTCCTAGGTTAAGATTCCTACTACTACCAAGCTTAGCCTAGCTAATAGAAAACATGGGTGGAATATATATTCACACTATGGAAAAATATTCTAAGTCTAAGGACTTGTGATTTTGTCTAATAAAACAACTAAGTTAATGAATCACCTGGGTGGAATGGAATAGCTTGGTGGAGAATGGTTGAGTGGTTCACAAGGCCATGGACTTGGATTGTGTATCTCACTTGTGGATGGCCACCCAGGAACAAAGAGATTTGAGATGTCAATTGTTGAGAAGCTTCAAGTGCAACCACTTGGCAATATGGGCTCTGCCATGATCATATAGGTTGCAAGAACTTAGCCACATGGACAGTGGGTGGTAGTGTTTGATAGGTTGGAGCGCGTCCATTTTGGTCTAAGGGAAGGCTTCTAAAAGATCTTGTCTTGGGAAACCAAGTCTTGTGGGGAAAGTGCACCACCTCTGCAGAGTGTAAAATCTAAGTACTTAGCCATGTCCCTGGTAAAGGACAATTTTGAGCATCAAGACATGGAAGCAATCAAGAATCTCATCATTCAAATTTCTAAGTTAAAATCTTGTGGATTGAACAAGGGTTGTTTGAAATCTTCAATCTTTGGTTGGTAGATGCCTTGGAAAGGATCTTCCATCTTTGATTGAGAAAAATGATTTTGTCAAGCAAAAACTTAGTATTTTAAAATGTTAAGGAAAAATATATTTTGAGCAATGCAAGCCTCAACTCCACTTAGCCAAATGCATATAGATGATAGATTCCACTATACTACCATAGTATCACTTGCCAATACAATTCAAATGTATTGACCCTTTGTGGTTGTAACTTGTATGTTGCAGGTTTGGTTGTTTTAGTGAAGATTGATTGATTAGGATTACAAAGTCTACAACCAACATCTGCCTGTGGCACTTTGAAGATGAAGGACCCCATGACTATAATTATTCCGCTGCAATGAAATGTAATAGCCAAATGAGCTATGTAAGGATGTAATAAAATTATGTTATTCCTGGTTATAAAGTTATATTATGACCTTTGTTTCTTGATATTACATCTTAACTGTGGATGCTAGCTATTGATCCAGGGACTAGCATTGTAAACACAGGGGACACCACCTTATGTTAATAAAGGTTGGGACACTCCCTCTACAATAACTCCCTGGTATCGGAAGAAAGCTTTGAGGTCATCAAACGTCATCCTATGATAGGGTGATCATAAAGGTGTCTCTCATGTGATCGGAAAGTATCTGTTGGGTTGTATGTATCGAGATGGGATTTGTCCCTCCCAAGTCGGAGAGATATACTTCGGGCCCACTCGGTAATCGATATCAACACCGCTTGCAAGCATGTGGTTAAGGAGTTAATCACAAAGTGATATCGTATTACGGAACGAGTAAAGTACTTGCTGTGAATGAGATTGAACTAGGTATGACGGTACCGACGATCAAATCTTGGGAAAGTAAAATATCGCGAGACGAAGGGAATATATATATGGGATTGATTGAATCCTGGCATCGTGGTTCATCCGATATGATCATCGATGAATGTGTGGGAGTCAATATGGGTTTCCATACCCCGCTGTTGATTATTGATAGAAGATCATGTCCGCATATTCTCGAACCCGAAGGGTCACACACTTAATGTGTCTCGACGCTAGGATAGATTGGATAATTGGTTTATGAGTTTTTGTTCGGAGTCTCGGATGGGATCCGGGACATCACGAGAGGTTCCAGAGTGGTCCGGAGAATAAGATTCATATAAGGCAGTGCAGTTTTTGGAGTTCGGAATTGTTCCGAGTTAATCGGTATTGTACCAGAAGCTTCTAGAACCTTCCGGAGGGGGACCAACGTGGTCCCACCTATCGGGAGGGGGCATGGTCCTATGAGGGAGTGCCCTGGCCGCATTGGGCCAGGGGCACAAGGCCCCATAGGGCCCAACTGGCCAGCAAGGGTAAAACCCTAGTTGGAGCTTCTAGAAGGGGGGGGGGGTTTCCTTGCCCCCCACTCCTCCCTCCTTTGGCCGCCGGCCTAGGGCTTGGGGGAGGGGTTAGGGCAGGCACCCAGCCCTCTATATATAGAGGGCTGGGGCGCACCACCCCCCCACACCTTCCCCTCAAGCCTAGTCGCCCTGCTGCCCTCCTCTCTTTCTCCCTCCCGACTGCGTGTACGCGAAGCCCTGCTGCAGAAACTCTCCACCACATACACCGCGCCATCGCGTTGTAGATCCAATCCGTCTCTCCACCATACTTGCTGGACCGAGGAAGGAGGAGACGTCAAGGTGCCGCACGTGTGTATCTCACGGAGGCATCGCCACTTGTGGTGCTAGATCGGATCGGATCGTGAGGAGGAGAAGCGAGTATGACTACATCACCCACGTTCCGACGAATGTTCCGCTGTGCGAATCTTCAAGGGTATGAAGATCTAATCCAATCTCTCTCGTTGTTTGAATCTCCTAGATTAGATCTTGGCTTTTCCTCTGTTCGCATCCGTAGAAAATTTTGATTTACTATGCCGCGAAACCCTTCAGTGGTATCAGAGCTAGATCTATGCGTAGATGTGTTTCACGAGTAGAACGCAACATGGTTGTTGCGGGCGTTGATGTTTTCTGTTGCAAGCCTCTTGTTTGTGTTCTTCTTATGACGCGGTATAGTGAGATTGAAGCGGTCCAGTCCAACCTTACGCGACGTCGTTCGCGAGACCGGCTCCGCACTTGACGTGTGGCTTGTTCCACACATGCGGCTGGTGGATGCCAGTTTCTCTCACTATAGTTGTCACGGAATTAACACCGGAGTTTAGCAAACATAATATCACCATTGTGGCTTTCCGTAGGTAAGAATCGTTCTTAGCATGCTACTCCCATAAGCCACGTAAAACATGCAACAACAAAGTAGAGGCGTCTAACTTGTTTTTGCAGGGAGTGTTTTCTGTGATATGGTATGGCCCAAGATGTGATGTGTATAATGTATGCGATGATCATGTTTTGTAATGTTTCACGACTTGCATGTCGATGAGTACACAACCGGCAGGAGCCACATGGTTGTCTTTATAATTGTGTATGACCTGTGTGTCAACTTCTTATACGCCATGTAATAGTTTCGCTTTATCGCTAAGTAGTTAGCAATAGTTGTAGTTGCTATTCGTGGTGGAGGAAATCATGGTGGAGTGATCGAGATCATGCCGGCACGCACAAGATGGAGATCATTGCGCGAAGATTGGCTATACCATGTCACATAAAGTTATATGCATGTGATGTTTATCCTTTTATGTATCTTATTATGCTTAGATCGCGACGGTAGCATTATAAGATGATTCCTCACTTAAAGATCAAGATAAAAACTGTGTTCTCCCCAAGTATGCACCGTTGCGAAAGTTTGTCGTGTCCAAGCATCACGTGATGATCGGGTGCTATAGACTCTACGTTCACATACAACGGGTGCAAGCCAGTTTTGTACACGCGGAAATACTTGGGTCTAGCTTGACGAGCCTAGCATGTATAGACATGGCCTCGGAACACATGAACCGAAAGGTTAAGCATGAGTCATATGAATGATATGATCGACACTTCATTGTCCACCATTGAAACCACATCTCTTCTCGTGAAGATCGGATTAGGTGTGGTGAATTTGGATCGTGTTCACTAAACAACTTGAGGGATGTTGAATTTAGTGGGAGTTCATCTAGTAATTTGATTAAAAGTTGAACTAGTTATCATGAACATAGTCTAATTTGTACTTGCAAATATTGTAGATCAAATGGCTAAGTCCAACTTCAACTTCAACGTTTTTGCTGAGAAGGAAAAGCTTAAAAACAATGGGTCTAACTTCACCAACTGGTTCCGCAATCTAAGAATCATTCTCTCTGGCGGTCAAAGGACTATGTCCTTGAGAATGCGTTAGGTGACGCCCCTGCTGCTACTACGTCGGCTGATGAGAAAGCTGTCTATCAGTCGCGCAAAGATGATTATGGTGTGATTAAGAGCACCATGTTGTTTGCTATGGAATCGGACCTTCAAAATCGTTTTGAAGACTATCCCGGGCCCTTTGAGATTCTCGAGGAGCTGAAAACCATGTTTCAGACTCAGGCCCGTTCTAAGAGATATGAGATCTCTGAGAAGTTCTTTAACTGCAAGATGGAGGAAGGGAGTTCCGTTAGTGAGCACGCCATTAAGATGTCGGGCTACACTCAACGCCTTGAGCAACTGGACTGCAAGATTCCAAAGGAGCTCAAGATTGACAGGGTTCTGCAATCACTCCCTCCCAGCTACAAAAGTTTTGTAGTGACTCACAATCAGATTGGTTCCACTGATACGATCACCGAGATCTTCGCAAAGCTGAAGGCTGCGGAGGTGGACATCAAGAAGGATAATCATGTGTTGATGGTCAACAAGCCCCCCACCTTCAAGAAAGGTAAGGGTGCAAAGAAGCCCTTCAAGAAAGGCGGCGGCAAGCGCGTTGCCCCTGCTGAGAAGAAGCTCAGGTCTGGTCCTAAGCCGGACACTGAGTGCTTCTATTGCAAGGACAAGGGTCACTGGAAGCGCAACTGTCCGAAGTACTTAGCGGACAAGAAGGCTGGCACCATCAAAGGTATATTTGATATACATGTTATTGATGTTTTCCTTACTAGCCCTCGTTGTAGTGCCTGGGTATTTGATACTGGTTCAGTTGCTAATATTTGTAACTCGAAACAGGAGCTACGGAATAGACGGCGGCTTGCGAGGGATGAGGTGACGATGCGCGTTGGCAACGGATCAAGAGTTGATGTGATGGCCGTTGGCACGCTCTCCTTAGTTTTACCTTCGGGATTAGTTTTAAACCTCAATAAATGTTATCATGTGCCTGCATTGAGCATGAACATTATTTCTGGATCTTGTTTATTGCAAGACGGTTATTCATTTAAATCGGAGAATAATGGTTGTTCTATTTATATGAGTAACATCTTTTATGGTCGTGCACCTATTGTAAATGGTTTATTTCTTCTAAATCTCGAAAGGGATGAAACACACATCCATAACATTGAGGCTAAGAGATGCAAACTAGATAGTGATAATACTACTTATTTGTGGCACTGTCGTCTAGGTCATATTGGTGTAAAATGCATGAAGAAACTCCATTCTGATGGACTTTTGGAGTCTCTTGATTTTGAATCATTTGACACATGCGAACCATGCCTCATGGGCAAGATGATCAAAACCCCGTTCTCCGGTATGATGGAGCGAGCAACGGACTTGTTGGAAATCATACATACCGATGTATGCGGACCGATGAGTGTTTCGACGCGCGGTGGATATCGTTATTTTCTCACTTTTACCGATGACTTAAGTAGATATGGGTATATCTATTTAATGAAACATAAATCTGAAACATTTGAAAAGTTCAAAGAATTTCAGAATGAAGTGGAGAACCATCGTAACAGAAAGATTAAGTTTCTACGATCCGATCGTGGAGGTGAATATTTGAGTTATGATTTTCTCACGCATCTTAAAGCAAGCGGAATCGTTTCGCAACTCACGCCACCCGGAACACCACAGCGCAATGGTGTGTCTGAACGCCGAAATCGAACCCTATTAGATATGGTCCGATCGATGATGTCTCTTACTGATTTGCCGTTATCATTTTGGGGTTATGCATTAGAAACCGCTGCATTCACTTTAAATAGGGCACCATCTAAATCCGTTGAGACGACACCGTATGAACTGTGGTTTAGTGCTAAACCTAAGTTATCGTTTCTTAAAGTTTGGGGATGCGAAGCTTACGTCAAGAAATTGATGCCGGACAAGCTCGAACCCAAAGCGGAGAAATGCGTCTTCATAGGATACCCTAAGGAAACTATTGGGTATACCTTCTATCACAGAACCGAAGGCAAAGTGTTTGTCGCAAAGAACGGTTCCTTTCTTGAGAAGGAGTTTCTCTCGAAAGAAGTGAGTGGGAGGAAAGTAGAGCTAGACGAGGTTGTTGAACCTTATCTTGAATTGGAGAGTAGCGCAGCACCTGAAATTGTTCCAGTGCCGCCTGCACCAACAATAGAGGAAGCTAACGACAAGGATCATGAAGCTTCGGACGATGGTGCTACTGAACGTCGCAGGTCGACAAGGTCGCGTGCCCCTCCTGAGTGGTACGGCAACCCTGTCTTGACTGTCTTGTTGGTAGAAGACAGTGAACCTACGAACTATGAGGAAGCGATGATGAGCCCAGACTCTGAGAAATGGCTAGAAGCCATGAAATCCGAATTGGGATCCATGAGCGAAAACCAAGTATGGACTTTGGTGGACCCTCCTAGCGACCGAAAGGCCGTTGAGTGCAAATGGATATTCAAGAAGAAAACGGACGCGAATGGTAATGTTACCGTCTATAAAGCACGGCTTGTCACGAAAGGTTGTCGACAAGTTCAAGGTGTTGACTACGATGAGACTTTCTCTCCCGTAGCGATGTTTAAGTCTATTCGGATTTTATTAGCAATTGATGTGTTTCATGATTATGAAATATGGCAGATGGATGTCAAGACTGTGTTCCTCAATGGCAACATTGATGAAGAGTTGTATATGATGCAACCCGAAGGTTTTGTCGATCCTAAGGATGCTGATAAAGTGTGCAAGCTTCAGCGTTCCATTTATGGACTGAAGCAAGCATCTCGGAGTTGGAACCTTCGTTTTGATCAAGTGATCAAGAGCTTTGGATTTGTTCCAAATTGTTACGAAGCTTGTATCTACAAGAAAGTGAGTGGGAGCTCGGTGACATTCCTGGTACTATATGTGGATGACATATTGATTATTGGAAATGACATTAACATGCTTAACGATGTGAAGAGTTATTTGAACAAGTGTTTTTCAATGAAAGACCTAGGTGAAGCTGCTTATATATTGGGCATCAAAATCTATAGAGATAGACAAAGACGCCTGATAGCTTTAAGCCAGAGTACATACCTAGACAAAGTTCTGAAAAGGTTCAGAATGGATAAGGCAAAGAAAGGTTCAGTGCCTATGTTGTCAGGTAAGATATTGAGCAAGGCTCAGTGTCTAGCTACGGTAAATGTCACATCCCAAGATTTCCAAATATTGTAATGTGAAAATAAATGAATAAAATAAAACTTTGTTTGATTTTCAGAGCCAGAAGAATTTTTTTTTTTGAATTCAATTGGAACATCAAACCCATTTGAATTAAATAAAATCCTAAAGGGATTTAAAAAGATAAACATTTTAAATAAAGGAAAACAAAATATTTTGGAAATAGTATTTTGGATCTTTTAAAATAAAAGATTTGGTATTCAAAAGAAAAAATGGATTTATAAATAAAGATTATTTTATAAGCCAAATTAAACCTTGGACAAGCTTTGGATTTAAAACATTTAGTTTTGAATAAAAATAGCAAAAGTTGATTCCAATAAATTAATAAGAATTTACTATCCAACTTTATTTAAATAAAAGGTTTTACTAATTTAATTGAAACATCAAAACTTATTAAATATACTTAAAATAAGTTTTCTCAAATATTTGATATTCATAATTAAAACCTACTAAAGTGTTTAACTTTATTTTTAGATTTTAAAATAAACATTCTCAATAAAACAAACCCTAGTTGAATTAATAATGAAAGTCTATTTTATTTAATTAATAATGGACTCTAAAATAAAATGATATTTTGTTTTAGAACAAGATTTTCAAATGAATTGTATTTTCAAATAAAACCTACTGATTTGATTTTGAAAACATTTGGATTTCTAATGAAGATTTTATTAATTAAAACAAACCCTAATTTATTAAATAACTAAAGATCCATTTTATTTAATCAATAAATGAGTCTTAAAAATAAATAAAAATATTATTTTATTTTGGACTTTGGACTTTGTTGATGAACAGAACCAAAAACACAATGCAAAGTTTAATGATTGTTTGAATTGTTGAATTATTTGAATGCTTGAATAATTGTTTGAAATAACAAATCAGGAAATAGAAATGGAAAAAGAAAAAGGATTAGACAGAAAAAATAGAACAAAACGAGCAGCCCAACCATCTGGCCCAGCTCCAGCCCATCTAGCCCACCTCCTCTCCCGAACCGTTTTTCTTCACCACAGAAAGAACCCGCTGAACCACTGACAACTGGAACCCTCCCCTTCTTCTTTTCTTTCACTGCCAGCGGACCCCACACTGCCTCCCCCTTCTTCTTCCTCGCACGACCATGCCTCCCCCAGACGACGCTGCCGTTGCTGCCCATGAATGCCGTGATCAATTCGCCTTAACGCCGCGTAAATTCCTCGTCGCGACCACGCCCATTTAACCGCCTGCTCCTCCTCCTCCTTTTCCCCCAGACACCGCCTCCCCTCTGCCTCCAGGCCGCCCCAATTTTCCTCTGTACCGCTGCTACTCCGACGACCCTCCTCGCCAATTCCGGCCAAAACTCGCCGCCCCTCTCCTCCCCGACCAAGCTCACAGCATCCCCACTCTCAGGCGCATCTGCTAGTGCGTCCAACTCGACCGCGGGTACCCTGTAACCTCGCCTTCGACAACGGCCACCGTCGCCACTGTCTGCTTCATCTCCGGCGAAGGCCACAGGTAGTATCTGACCACCCCGCGCCTTCTAGTTCACGCACCCGACTCTGTCTTGATCCTGCACATCTAACCGTGTCGTCATTTCGCTTTGAGGTGATCCACAGCACCGTCCACGACGACCATCTGACGCGCCCGACGCCGTCTTCAACACCGGCGAGCAATCAAGCCCGACCCAGTGCGCCCCATCACCAACCCGTACCACGTTGAGCATCAGCGAGCGTCAGCGAACCCGGTGAGCACACTTCCCCTCTGCTTCGCTTCCTGTATCGTCGGCGCCGCCGTGAAACAGAGTCACCGCCGCCAGCAGCCGTCGCAGCGCCGCCCGTCTATGGTCGAACACCCCACAGCCGTCAGATCTAGTTTGAACGAGCGGGATTAGATCACTTAAACTCGAAGAGGTACACAGCCAGCGCCGTGCGATCTCACTTAGATCCAACGATCCAGAGAGGTCAATCCGACCGAACCGGTACTAACCAGTTAGATAACGCCGCGTGTCCTCTATTCCGTTTAAAAAACAAATTTGAAAACAGATTTATTTGCAAACTTCAAACCCTTGTAACTTTCAAACCACACGTCCAAATTTGGCAAATTTTATATCAATGGATTCAGGAGAACAAGCCCTAGCCAACCATGCCCTTAGTTTGACAAATAGTATCTGTTAGCTTGTTTGAATTTGCAGAAACTTTTGTATGCTTGTTTAGAGTATAAAAATTGTTTAAAAATGATTTTTGGATTAAAACTTTTGCAAAATGGTTTGTTGTGACCTTACTGACCCTAGGAACCAACCCTTGGTGTTAGAAATGATTTTTGTAAGATTTAGGTTAGATTACTTGACTTAGTCATTTTCTAGCCAAATAAAAAGAATTGATTTTATTATGGAAATGTTTATGGGAAGAAAACTTTGAGTAGATGGTTTGGACCAAACCTACTGACCAAAACACCAAGTTTTGCAATAGCAACTCATTTGGTGAACCCTATGGGCTAATGCCTTAGTAAAAATATTTCTACACCACATAAAATAACACCTTGTTTTGAAAATGGTTCTAAAGTGAAACCTTTTGCAAATGACTTGGCCACTTTAGGAAATGACCATTAGATGTACCCGAATGACTATGACCCACTAGGAACCACTTTTTCAAACAAAACAAAGCTTGGCATGCTTGCATGCATTTCTTTGACTTTGTTATTTATGTGTGTTATTTTGCTTGATTGGTAGATTGAGTTTGTGCCTTGCTTGATTTGTAGTGACTTGAAGAGTGTGATTGTTGCAAAGATCAAGAAGTGAACCTATACTCTACCAAAAAGGCAAGTGATGCTTCATTCTTTTGTCCCATTACTTTCACTATGCATTAGTGATTTTGCTAAGTAAAGCTTGCATGAATTTTGCTAAGTATAGGACTTGCTATAGGAAAACCTTGAAGATGAATCCTTAGTAGGATTTTCCTAAGTTAAGTTTCCTACTACTACCAAGCTTAGGCTAGATAATAGAAAACATGGGTGGAATATATATTCACACTATGGAAAAATATTCTAAGTCTGAGGACTTAAGTTTTGTTTAATAAAACAACTAAGTTAATGAATCACCTGGGTGGAATGGGCTTGCTTGGTGGAGAATGATTGAGTGGTTCACAATGCCATAGGCTTGGATTGTGTATCTCACTTGTGGAATGCCACCCAGGAAACAAAGGGATTTGAGATGTCAAATGTTGAGAAGCTTCAAGTGCAACCACTTGGCAATATGGGCTCTGCCATGATCATATAGGTTGCAAGAACTTAGCCATATGGACAGTGGGTGGTAGTGTTTGATAGGTTGGAATGCGTCCATTTTGGTCTAAGGGAAGGCTTCTGAAAGATCTTGTCTTGGGAAACCAAGTCTTGTGGGGAAAGTGCACCACCTCTGCAGAGTGTAAAATCTAAGTACTTAGCCATGTCCCTGGTAAAGGAAAATTTGAGCATCAAGACATGGAAGCAATCAAGAATCTCATCATTCAAATTTCTATATTAAAACTTGTGGATTGAACAAGGGTTGTTTGAATTCTTCAATCATTGATGGAGAGATGGTTGGTACAAGGATCTTGAACTCTTTGATTGAGAAAAATGATTTTGTCAAGCAAAAACTTAGTATTTTCAAAATGATAAGAAAAATCTATTTTGAGCAATGCAAGCCTCAACTCCACTTAGCCAAATGCATATAGATGATAGACTCCACTATACTACCATAGTATCACTTGCCAATACAATTCAAATGTATTGACCCTTTGTGGCTGTAACTTGTATGTTGCAGGTTTGACTGATTTTAGTGAAGATTGATTGCTTAGGATTACAAAGTCTACAACCAACATCTGCCTGTGGCACTTTGAAGATGATGGACCCATGATTATAGTTATTCCACTGCAATGTAATGTAATAGCCAAATGAGCTATGATTGATGTAATAAACTTATGTTCTTCCTGGTTATAAAGTTATATTATGACCTTTGTTTCTTGATATTACATCTTAACTGTGGATGCTAGCTATTGATCCAGGGACTAGCATTGTAAAACACAGGAGGGATCAATCTTATCTAAGGTTGGGACCCCTACAGATGGTATCAGAGCATTGTGTTGCCTGTAGGATTTGTAAACCCTAGGATTGGACAAAAACCCTTAGAAGAATAGGAGTTATATTTTGATCCAAAAACTTATTTACAAAAACACTTGTAAACTCTTTCCTCAACCATTTTGATTTAACTCTACACCTATTCTACTTCAACTTGATGGAAAAACCTACCCATGGCCAAAGACTACACCATGTGCAAAGGACTTCTTCAACTCCTTCAACTCTAATGACTTCAACATCATTCAACTCTAATGACTTCAACATCATTCAACTCTAATGACTTCAACATCTTCAGCATATTCACCAAGGATTTCCAATATGGATATCACCAAGGACTACAAGTGAAACAAGGAAATCTTGCTTAAGATTTAGAGACTGAGGGAATGCAAAATAAGAAGAAGCCATCAACAACTTTGAAGTATTGTGACCAAGTGTTTTCTCAAGGAAACCAAGATCTCATACAAGAAGAATCATGAAGGAAGGAAAGATCACAAGTAAACCATGTAGATGGACCACCATTTATAGTTAAGTCAAACACACCAACTTATGTAGTATAACCAAAAATATTTTGTTGCCTAAAAATGTGCTTGAACTTTGTTGTTTGAGTGAAATGATTGTTTGTGATTGCATGCACATTGTTTGGGTAAATTGTGATGTGTGTGATTAGAAATAATTTCTTAGAAATATCTTGCCTATTCTAAACTCCCTTCAAACCCAAACAGATGACTACTCCAAAAGACTCCAAGGTTGATGACACCAACACCAACCAAGCTGATAGCATGAAAGAGCTCATAGCAACCCAACACCAGTTGAACCAACTAACAGCTCAGTTCCTAGTCAACAATAGTGATAAGGATCCAGCACTGCAAAGGTTTTTGGAAGAGCAGTCTCAACTGATGCTTAAGGTGACTAATCAAATGATTAGCATGGAAGAAAACTATCCAAAGAGAATGTATGATAACAAGGATGAAAAGAATATTGTTCTAGATGGAGCCCCGGCTTGCATTATTTGTGGAGACAAGGATCATACTTCCAAGGAGCATGAAGGACAATGCCCCAATTGTGAAGAGGATCATCCTGTTGGACAATGTCCTACCTCTCAAGCTACTTGCTACCTGTGTGAAGGAAGTGATCATACTCCAGGTCTATGTCCTATCTATGCCATGGTGGAACAAAGGAAACAAGAAGGATCCAAGTCTACCAAAGGAAAAGAACCACTCCTACATCCAACCAAGACAACCCAATTCAAAGGATCAAAGAAAATCAAGAAGCCCAAGCAAGACATGAGCCTTGTGCAATGTCGTAAATGTAAAGAAATGGGACACTACTCCAGTGGATGCCCAGAGAACAAGAAGAATAAAGAGATTGACCAAGTGTGGTGCAACAACTGCAAAGAACCAGGCCACTATGTAGCAACTTGCCCTCAAGAGCAACGCAAAGAACTCAAGGACATTCATTGTTTCAACTGCAAGAATCCAGGACATTACGCAAGCAACTGTCCAGAAAGGATGAAAAACAAGTTGAACAAGCCTATGGAAAAGCTCAACCTTGGCCCATGAGTCAAGTGTAGAAATAAAGCAAAAGTTGGCTTAGAGAAGTTTTTCCAGGACCCAAGAAGGCCAATATGTAATTTTTGTTTGAAAATTTTTAAGGGTGGTAGTACCCTAGTTGTTTTGAACTTGCTTGTAACCCTAGCCTCCCCAAATCTCGGGACGAGATTTATTTTAAGGGTGGTAGCCTGTCACATCCCAAGATTTTCCAAATCTTGTAATGTGAAAATAAATGAATAAAATAAAACTTTGTTTGATTTTCAGAGCCAGAAGAATTTTTTTTTTTTGAATTCAATTGGAACATCAAACCCATTTGAATTAAATAAAATCCTAAAGGGATTTAAAAAGATAAACATTTTAAATAAAGGAAAACAAAATATTTTGGAAATAGTATTTTGGATCTTTTAAAATAAAAGATTTGGTATTCAAAAGAAAAAATGGATTTATAAATAAAGCTTATTTTATAAGCCAAATTAAACCTTGGACAAGCTTTGGATTTAAAACATTTAGTTTTGAATAAAAATAGCAAAAGTTGATTCCAATAAATTAATAAGAATTTACTATCCAACTTTATTTAAATAAAAGGTTTTACTAATTTTATTGAAACATCAAAACTTATTAAATATACTTAAAATAAGTTTTCTCAAATATTTGATATTCATAATTAAAACCTACTAAAGTGTTTAACTTTATTTTTAGATTTTAAAATAAACATTCTCAATAAAACAAACCCTAGTTGAATTAATAATGAAAGTCTATTTTATTTAATTAATAATGGACTCTAAAATAAAATGATATTTTGTTTTAGAACAAGATTTTCAAATGAATTGTATTTTCAAATAAAACCTACTGATTTGATTTTGAAAACATTTGGATTTCTAATGAAGATTTTATTAATTAAAACAAACCCTAATTTATTAAATAACTAAAGATCCATTTTATTTAATCAATAAATGAGTCTTAAAAATAAATAAAAATATTATTTTATTTTGGACTTTGGACTTTGTTGATGAACAGAACCAAAAACACAATGCAAAGTTTAATGATTGTTTGAATTGTTGAATTATTTGAATGCTTGAATAATTGTTTGAAATAACAAATCAGGAAATAGAAATGGAAAAAAGAAAAAGGATTAGACAGAAAAAATAGAACAAAACGAGCAGCCCAACCATCTGGCCCAGCTCCAGCCCATCTAGCCCACCTCCTCTCCCGAACCGTTTTTCTTCACCACAGAAAGAACCCGCTGAACCACTGACAACTGGACCCCTCCCCTTCTTCTTTTCTTTCACTGCTAGCGGACCCCACACTGCCTCCCCCTTCTTCTTCCTCGCACGACCATGCCTCCCCCAGACGACGCTGCCGTTGCTGCCCATGAATGCCGTGATCAATTCGCCTTAACGCCGCGTAAATTCCTCGTCGCGACCACGCCCATTTAACCGCCTGCTCCTCCTCCTCCTTTTCCCCCAGACACTGCCTCCCCTCTGCCTCCAGGCCGCCCCAATTTTCCTCTGTACCGCTGCTACTCCGACGACCCTCCTCGCCAATTCCGGCCAAAACTCGCCGCCCCTCTCCTCCCCGACCAAGCTCACAGCATCCCCACTCTCAGGCGCATCTGCTAGTGCGTCCAACTCGACCGCGGGTACCCTGTAACCTCGCCTTCGACAACGGCCACCGTCGCCACCGTCTGCTTCATCTCCGGCGAAGGCCACAGGTAGTATCTGACCACCCCGCGCCTTCTAGTTCACGCACCCGACTCTGTCTTGATCCTGCGCATCTAACCGTGTCGTCATTTCGCTTTGAGGTGATCCACAGCACCGTCCACGACGACCATCTGACGCGCCCGACGCCGTCTTCAACACCGGCGAGCAATCAAGCCCGACCCAGTGCGCCCAATCACCAACCCGTACCACGTTGAGCATCAGCGAGCGTCAGCGAACCCGGTGAGCACACTTCCCCTCTGCTTCGCTTCCTGTATCGCCGGCGCCGCCGTGAAACAGAGTCGCCGCCGCCAGCAGCCGTCGCAGCGTCGCCCGTCTATGGTCGAACACCCCACAGCCGTCAGATCTAGTTTGAACGAGCGGGATTAGATCACTTAAACTCGAAGAGGTACACAGCCAGCGCCGTGCGATCTCACTTAGATCCAACGATCCAGAGAGGTCAATCCGACCGAACCGGTACCAACCAGTTAGATAACGCCGCGTGTCCTCTATTCCATTTAAAAAACAAATTTGAAAACAGATTTATTTGCAAACTTCAAACCCTTGTAACTTTCAAACCACACGTCCAAATTTGGCAAATTTTATATCAATGGATTCAGGAGAACAAGCCCTAGCCAACCATGCCCTTAGTTTGATAGATAGTATCTGTTAGCTTGTTTGAATTTGCAGAAACTTTTGTATGCTTGTTTAGAGTATAAAAATTGTTTAAAAATGATTTTTGGATTAAAACTTTTGCAAAATGGTTTGTTGTGACCTTACTGACCCTAGGAACCAACCCTTGGTGTTAGAAATGATTTTTTTAAGATTTAGGTTAGATTACTTGACTTAGTCATTTTCTAGCCAAATAAAAAGAATTGATTTTATTATGGAAATGTTTATGGGAAGAAAACTTTGAGTAGATGGTTTGGACCAAACCTACTGACCAAAACACCAAGTTTTGCAATAGCAACTCATTTGGTGAACCCTATGGGCTAATGCCTTAGTAAAAATATTTCTACACCACATAAAATAACACTTTGTTTTGAAAATGGTTTTAAAGTGAAACCTTTTGCAAATGACTTGGCCACTTTAGGAAATGACCATTAGATGTACCCAAATGACTATGACCCACTAGGAACCACTTTTTCAAACAAAACAAAGCTTGGCATGCTTGCATGCATTTCTTTGACTTTGTTATTTATGTGTGTTGTTTTGCTTGATTGGTAGATTGAGTTTGTGCCTTGCTTGATTTGTAGTGACTTGAAGAGTGTGATTGTTGCAAAGATCAAGAAGTGAACCTATACTCTACCAAAAAGGCAAGTGATGCTTCATTCTTTTGTCCCATTACTTTCACTATGCATTAGTGATTTTGCTAAGTAAAGCTTGCATGAATTTTGCTAAGTATAGGACTTGCTATAGGAAAACCTAGAAGATGAATCCTTAGTAGGATTTTCCTAAGTTAAGTTTCCTACTACTACCAAGCTTAGCCTAGCTAATATAAAACATGGGTGGAATATATATTCACACTATGGAAAAATATTCTAAGTCTGAGGACTTAAGTTTTGTTTAATAAAACAACTAAGTTAATGAATCACCTGGGTGGAATGGGCTTGCTTGGTGGAGAATGGTTGAGTGGTTCACAATGCCATAGGCTTGGATTGTGTATCTCACTTGTGGAATGCCACCCAGGAAACAAAGGGATTTGAGATGTCAAATGTTGAGAAGCTTCAAGTGCAACCACTTGGCAATATGGGCTCTGCCATGATCATATAGGTTGCAAGAACTTAGCCATATGGACAGTGGGTGGTAGTGTTTGATAGGTTGGAACGCGTCCATTTTGGTCTAAGGGAAGGCTTCTGAAAGATCTTGTCTTGGGAAACCAAGTCTTGTGGGGAAAGTGCACCACCTCTGCAGAGTGTAAAATCTAAGTACTTAGCCATGTCCCTGGTAAAGGACAATTTGAGCATCAAGACATGGAAGCAATCAAGAATCTCATCATTCAAATTTCTAAATTAAAACTTGTGGATTGAACAAGGGTTGTTTGAATTCTTCAATCATTGATGGAGAGATGGCTTGGTACAAGGATCTTGAAATCTTTGATTGAGAAAAATGATTTTGTCAAGCAAAAACTTAGTATTTTCAAAATGATAAGAAAAATCTATTTTGAGCAATGCAAGCCTCAACTCCACTTAGCCAAATGCATATAGATGATAGACTCCACTATACTACCATAGTATCACTTGCCAATACAATTCAAATGTATTGACCCTTTGTGGCTGTAACTTGTATGTTGCAGGTTTGACTGATTTTAGTGAAGATTGATTGTTTAGGATTACAAAGTCTACAACCAACATCTGCCTGTGGCACTTTGAAGATGATGGACCCATGATTATAGTTATTCCGCTGCAATGTAATGTAATAGCCAAATGAGCTATGATTGATGTAATAAACTTATGTTCTTCCTGGTTATAAAGTTATATTATGACCTTTGTTTCTTGATATTACATCTTAACTGTGGATGCTAGCTATTGATCTAGGGACTAGCATTGTAAAACACAGGAGGGATCAATCTTATCTAAGGTTGGGACCCCTACAGTAAATGATAGGGAAGCTATGAGCAAAGTGCCTTATGCCTCAGCCATAGGTTCTATCATGTATGCCATGTTGTGTACTAGACCGGATGTGTCCAATGCTCTTAGTTTGACGAGCAGATATCAAAGTGATCCAGGAGTGGAACACTGGACAGCCGTGAAGAACATCCTAAAGTACCTAAATAGGACTAAAGAAATGTTCTTAGTCTATGGGGGTGATGAACAGCTCATCGTAAAAGGTTACGTCGACGCTAGTTTCGACACCGACAAGGATGATTCTAAATCTCAGACAGGATACGTGTATATTTTGAATGGAGGAGCTGTGAGCTGGAGAAGTTGCAAGCAAAGCGTGATCGCGGGATCTACAGTAGAAGCGGAATACATGGCTGCTGCAGAAGCATCAAGTGAAGGAGTTTGGATCAGGAACTTCATCACTGAGCTTGGCATGGTTCCAAGTGCATTGGACCCACTGGAGATATTGTGTGACAACACTGGCGCCATAGCACTCGCTAAGGAACCAAGATATCATCCAAAGACCAAGCATATCAACCGCAAGTTTCATATAATCCGAGATTATATAGCAGATGGAGATCTGAAGATTAGCAAAGTACATACAGATCTGAATGTCGCAGATCCATTGACTAAACCTCTTCCACGTGTAAAACATGATCAGCACCTCAGTGCCATGGGTGTGAGATTGTTGCCGAATGTAAACTAGATTATTGACTCTAGTGCAAGTGGGAGACTATTGGAATTATGCCCTAGAGGCAATAATAAAGATGTTATTATTATAATTCTTGTTCATGATAATGTTTATATTCCATGCTAGAATTGTATTAAGCGGAAACTTTAATACTTGTGTGGTTTGTGAACAACACCGTGTCCCTAGTACGCCTCTATGGACTAGCTCATTGATTGATGATGGTTAAGGTTTCCTAACCATAAGACATGAGTTGTCGATTAATAATGAGATCATATCATTGGGAGAATGATATGATGGACAGACCCAAACTAAGCGAAGCAATTAGATCGTGTCATCGTTTTCATCTTTGCGAAGCTTTTCTTATGTCAAATATTGTATTCCTTAGACCATGAGATAATACAACTCCCTTGTATCGGAAGAAAGCTTTGAGGTCATCAAACGTCATCCTATGAGAGGGTGATCATAAAGGTGTCTCTCAGGTGATCGGAAAGTATCTGTTGGGTTGTATGTATCGAGATGGGATTTATCCCTCCCAAGTCGGAGAGATATACTTCGGCCCACTCGGTAATCGATATCAACACCGCTTGCAAGCATGTGGTTAAGGAGTTAATCACAAAGTGATATCGGATTACAGAACGAGTAAAGTACTTGCTGTGAACGAGATTGAACTAGGTATGACGGTACCGACGATCAAATCTCGGGCAAGTAAAATATCGAGAGACGAAGGGAATATATATATGGGATTGATTGAATCCTGGCATTGTGGTTCATCCGATATGATCATCGATGAATGTGTGGGAGTCAATATGGGTTTCCAGACCCCGCTGGTGATTATTGATAGAAGATCATGTCCGCATATTCTCGAACCCGAAGGGGCACACACTTAACGTGTCTCGACGCTAGGATAGATTGGATAATTGGTTTATGAGTTTTTGTTCGGAGTCTCGGATGGGATCCGGGACATCACGAGAGGTTCCGGAGTGGTCCGGAGAATAAGATTCATATAAGGCAGTGCAGTTTTTGGAGTTCGGAATTGTTCCGGGTTAATCGGTATTGTACCGGAAGCTTCTAGAACCTTCCGGAGGGGGACCAACGTGGTCCCACCTGTCGGGAGGGGTCATGGGCCTATGAGGGAGTGCCCTGGACGCATTGGGCCAGGGGAACAAGGCCCCATAGGGCCCAACCGTCCAGCAAGGGTAAAACCCTAGTTGGAGCTTCTAGAAGGGGGGTTTCCTTGCCCCCCATTCCTCCCTCCTTTGGCCGCCGGCCTAGGGCTTGGGGGAGGGGTTAGGGCAGGCGCCCACCCCTCTATATATAGATGGTTGGGGCGCACCACCCCCCCCCCCCCCACACACACACACCTTCCCCTCAATCCTAGTCGCCCTGCTGCCCTCCTCTCTCTCTCCCTCCCGACTGCGTGTAGGCGAAGCCCTGCTGCAGAAACTCTCCACCACATACACCGCGCCGTCGCGTTGTAGATCCAATCCGTCTCTCCACCATACTTTCTGGACCGAGGAAGGAGGAGACGTCGAGGTGCCGCACGTGTGCATCTCACGGAGGCATCGCCACTTGTGGTGCTAGATCGGATCGGATCGCGAGGAGGAGAAGCGAGTACGACTACATCACCCACGTTCCGACGAACGTTCCGCTGTGCGAATCTTCAAGGGTATGAAGATCTAATCCAATCTCTCTCGTTGTTTGCATCTCCTAGATTAGATCTTGGCTTTCCCTCTGTTCGCATCCGTAGAAAATTTTCATTTACTATGCCGCGAAACCCTTCACACGGTTTAGGACATGACACGCTGTCATTAGCGCCTCCCCCCACCATTCCTTGGAGAGACCCGATGTATCTAACATGGCGTTAACCAAATCAGTCAGAGTGTGGTTCTTTCTTTCGGACACCCCATTTGACTAAGGTGAGTAGGGAGGCGTCCTATCATGTATAATACCATGTTCCATACATAATAAATCAAATTCATTTGAAAATTACTCTCCACCACGATTTGACCTTAGCCGCTTGATTTTAAGATCAAGTTGGTTTTCTGCCTCAGCTTTATAGATTTTAAAGAAGTTCAAAGCTTCATCTTTAGATTTCAGAAAATAAACATAGCAGTATCTATTGGAGTCATCAATCAATGTCATAAAGTATCTTTTCCACCTTTTTTCAACACACCATTCATCTCACAAATATCTGAATGTATAAGTTCTAGTGGTGCTGAGTTTCTCGGTTCTGCAGCCATATGAGACTTGTGGGGTTGCTTTGCTTGCACACAAACTTGGCACTTAGAACCTTTGACAGTGATCGGAATTAAACTCATATTGGCTAGCCGTGTCAGGCAACTAAAGTTAATATGGCAGAGTCGTGAATGCCAAACATTGAAATCATTACCATTGCAAACATGATTAATAAGTTTAGTACATGAGTCTAACAAAGACAAGCAGAACAAACCTCCACACTCATAACCCTTTCCAACAAATTGTACATACTTAGAAATTACAACTTTATTGGACTCAAAAACCAACTTAAAACCATCTTGACATAAAAGCGATCCGCTGACGAGATTCTTATTGATGGAGGAAATGTGCTGCACATTCTTCAGCTGTACGATCTCCCCCGAAGTAAACTTTAGATTTATCGTACCAACACCATGAACAGAAGCACGTGAGCCATTTCCCATTAGCACGGAAGAATTCCTTGACACCTTATAAGAGGAAAATATGGAAATATCAGAACATACATGTGTATTAGCACCCGTGTCTATCCACCAATCAGGAGAATGACATACTGAAAGGATAGTAGGAAAAATACCATACCCAGCATCCTTCGTATCAGTATCGCTAATAACAACATTAGCGGTCTTGCCGCTGTTCCCATGTTGACGCTTTTCAAAGAGATTAGGGCATCTAGGAGCCCAATGATCAGGATCACCACAGACGTGCCAAGAGCCTTTCCTCTTATCATTTTTCTTCTTGAAGTTGTTTGAGTGTGTGGCCTTGTTCTTGCCATCAAACTTCCCTTTTCCTTCAGACTTGTTCTTGTTTTTGAACTTGTGGGATTGGAAGTTTTTTTTCTACACCAAATTGTCATTAGAACCTCCCTCAAATCCTCGAACAGTTTTGTCATTTGCTCTCTCCTTCTCTTCCACATGAAGAGACCCAATGAGATCCGTAATGGAAAACACTTGTCTCTTATGTTTCAGAGAAGTAGCAAAGTTCCTCCACGAGGGAGGAAGCTTGGCAATAATGCCACCGGCCACAAATTTGTTCGGTAAGGAACACTTGAACTTCTCAAGTTCTTTGGAAAGTGATTGTATCTCATGAGCTTTCTCAACGACAGAGCGCTTGATACGTCCAAAACATATCTAATTTCCCGAACACTTTTGCTATTGTTTCTCCTCTAAACTTGTGTGATTTGGATACAACTAACGCGGACTGACGCTATTTTCAGTAGAATTACCTTGGTTTCTAGTTTTTGTGCATAAAATCAACTATCAGGAAAAATCCCGAAAAATATGCCAAAAATCCTATTTTACAAGAAGACTCACGGAGACAGAAGACGAGACGGAGGAGGGACACGAGGGGCCCACACCCCCTGGCCGCGCCTAGGAGGGGTGTGGCCGCCTTGGGCACCCCCTCAGCCTCCCTCTTCGCCTATGAGAAGCCTCTTGACCTAAAAAATTTGGGGGTTCGATGTTTTTCCAGAAAGATTTTTGCTGCGCCGCCACCACCAGAAACCGCAATTCGGAACCAAAAACTCCGTTCTGGCACCTTGCCGGGACGGGGAATTTTGAGGGGATCATCATCATCACTGACGCCTCTCCATCAACCATCCATGTTTTCCCCATCCATGAGTGAGTAATCCCCGCCTGTAGGCTATGGGGATGGTAGGGATTGGACGAGTTCTATCATGTAATCGAATAAGATTGTTAGGGCATGGTACCTAGTGTCTCTACTAGTGCTATTTGACTTTGTTGCAACTTGTTGTGCTTAATGATTGTCACTAGGGCCCGAGTGCCATGATCTCAGATCTGAACTTATTATTGATTCATTATGATAGTATTGTTTGTGATCTTATCTACAAGTTGTGTACACATATCATTGTCCGGATCCAAAGGCCCCGAAGTGACAGAAATTGGGACAGCCAGAGGGGATGGCTATGATATGAGGATCACATGTGTTCACAGGGTGTTAATGCTTTGCTTTGGTGCTCTATTAAAAGGAGTACCTTAATTTTCAGTAGATTCCCTTGAGGCCCCGCTGCAATGGGCTGGCAGGACAAAAGAAGTTGTGCAAAAGTTCTCATTGCGAGTAGGTATGACTATAGATGGAACACATGTCTATGATTGTTTAGTACTTGGATGCATTATCTTATTTATCTGCAAATTCCCTAGATATTGAAGTTACATGAATAGTCTCATCCATGCAATTCCCGTCCATCCATCTCTATGCCTACCACACGCATATCCTACTGTTTGCTACTATTGTTACTACTGCCTTTGTTTTACTGCTGCTATTACTTTGCTATTGCTACTACAAAACTGTTGCTACTAATAAACTATTATGAGCAAGATTATTTCTAGGTGCAACTGAATTTGATGGGGATATGCCTACCGGGGTATACCCAGCAGGACGTTTCCTACTAGCCCAAGCCGACAGCGAGTGGGCCTGCAGGACGGCGACTGGATCAAGACTTGGCGTGGACTCAGGCGACTAGAAGCTGAAGGCCCAGAAGCGTAGCTAGGCCCAGTCGGACTAGGTCATAGAATCTCTGATCCTTAACTAATTAGGTTGTGATCTGTAAACCCTAGCGAGGTGAGTCTATATAAACCTCCCTGGGGGACGCATAGAGGGTACGTTCTACCATACACCCAAGCGACTCGCCGCCTAGCCGTAGAGCTCGCCCATTGTACTCTCACCATAATACAATCTAGCAGGAGTAGGTATTTACCCTCCGGGGGGCCGAACCTGGGTAAAACCTTGTGTCTCAGCCCTCATCTCGCACCGCATATGGCATGCCGCCCTTGCCCCATGTTCTACTACTCGCTGCCAATTGCAGCATCTGCCGTGGTCGTTCCCACGATAGTGGCGCCCACCGTGGGGCCTGGCCGGTCAGGCCAGTGTTCTGCGGCGAGATCCAATCTACCCATCAACGATTCGATCGCCACCGGCAGCATGATCGCGATCGGCGAGAAGCTCCAGATCTTGCCGAGCAGCTACGTCCCGGCGGCGCGACCCGTCACGCACGGCGTGATCCTGCCGGTCGTCACGATCAGCATCTTCGTCGGTCTCACCGACGTCATCACTTCGGAGGACTCGGCTCGCATCCGCGAGTAGCCGCCACGCGGCCGTATCTCCGAGAGCTAGGTCCGCACGATCCACCGCCTCGCCTCCGAGTACGACTCGGCCCACAGCAACGTGGCCGAGACCACTGCGGCCGTGGGCGACGCTGTAACACCCTCAGAATCGGACCTATGCAAGTCTTAGCGGAACCCGCCAAACCCACATAGAAACGATTCAAAGGTGCCCACCAGGCACTTTCATGCGGGTGGAAAACGAAGTAATAACATTACACAACAGTCCTCGATGGGACCCACAGAACAGATATATATAACAGCGACTCCATGAGTCAAGAATACAGATATAATATACAAAGATCCAAATCACCTTGAAAATGATAGAGCGTCCGACTACGGACAAGAGGCAAATGAGGCTAAGAGCCCTGAAGAATAACCAATGGCATCCATAACCCTGCCCAGGCCAAGCCGGAAGGGTAACCCTGCTAACGACGTCGATCTCAAAACCTGCTTAAACAAAAGGGGTGCCGACAAAGGGTCAAAGGAAAAAGAGGAGCGTCAGTACTGAGGCCAGTACACGGCAAGACTAGAATTCGGCGGTCCTCGCCTACATAGGTATGGTGGACTGAAGCGGCAGCGGCAGCATGTACTGAACAACCTATAGAGACTCGATACAACTAGCGGCAATCATAGAGGGGTAAGAAAGACCTATTCGGATCCAACCTGATTCTAACATCAAACAAACCCATCCTGGTGTTTCCCCCTCGAGACCAAACGAGGAAGTCAACCGAGGAACTCACACCGTTGGCAGTTTGATTTATTCAGTTATCGTTGCAGCAATTACTAGTCAGGTGTAGATAATCGTCCTGATAAAATAAGCAGTGGGCCATTTTAGTTACCCATTCCGTTGTAGTTGCAACACTTACTGGTCAGATACAAATAGCATGAGATAACCCAAAACCCAGCAGTTGTTGGTACTTTTATTTAGCCATTCCGTTATAGTTGCAATACTTACTAGTCAGATACAATGGTCGCAAGCGACGAACCAAGCAAGCAATTGTTGGCAGTTTTAATTAGCCATTCCGTTATAGTGAAGCTGATTACTAGTCATTATAAAGTCAAATTTATAGCACTACTTTAGTTATAGTTGTCTATGATCGAGATATTGTGCTCCAAGTCGTCCATAACCGCGGACACGGCTTTCAGAAAGTTTTAACCCGGCCGGGGTGCACAAATAGCAACACACACACGATCAACCTCGGAAAAACCAAATCAAAACCCAACGAGGCTTTCACGACAAAGCAATCACAGGATTCAGAAATATTTCAGGGGGCCACCCCTTGGAGTACACCCGCAACGAAGTAAGCTAGCTCCGAGACGGACCCGAGGTTTGGGTGGACGGCTGTGAACGACTGGGAACCCAAAACTAGGCTTGTCGACACCGCGAAAACGTGTCCCGATCCTAAACAGTACAGTGTGCTCCTCGCACAATCGTAATAAAGTAGTAAAGCATGGCATAAGTACAGGATCGTAAATAAAACCTCAAACTAGTTTGTGGCCCCAAGAAATAAGTCTGAATCAAGCTCTGGCTAAGGGGGGCCCATAATTCCCCGTATGTGGATAGCGCGATAAATCAAGGAACAGGTATCAAGTACTCGGGGTCCTACGGGACACAAGTGGGCGGTCGGAAACCAAATATTATCTATCACCCACCGATGCCTCTGCTTACTTACTTCAATTTTAGTTGTTAAACAGGAATTAAAGTGAACGATAAGTAAAACCAGGATCATCTCCAACATCAACATGCGGCAATACACCAACAACTGTGGCACTTGACGACACGCAACAGCACTTGAGCAAGCGACTACGACGCGCAAGACCAACTATCTACCAAACATCAGGTAATAGGATGTGTCCAAGGCAATATAGGGCTGCAAGGGATTTCACGGGTACGGAAACTAGAGCATCGCAACACAGAAAGCAATAGATCAACAGGAGGGAATAAATACTATAAAAGTAAGATAGGTAGAAAGGGGGAGATGCTCGCCTGAAAACATTGTTGAAGGTTCAACCGAAGATCGGGTCGACACTCGCATCAACTCAACGGCCCAGTCCGCGAAGAAGCAAAACACTAGAAGAAACACCGGATGCAATATTTAATACTACGGCAAAAGATCGGGCATGATGCATGAATGATGTATGGCATGGCAAAGGTGCGATGCAATTAGGTCAGATTAAGCGGAACCGGGGTCCCGACAATTAATTAAATGGTTCAAGTTGTTTAGATACCCCGCATTTTAAATGTTGTTTAACAAGGCAGAATATATCACCGGTTCGCTACACAAATTTAAATGAGGCCAATATGAGACTAGATTTGCCCGCATATGGGCCCCATATTTAATTATTAGGTGAATCGGCATAATGCCCCCAAACCACACGACAATATGCATGCATGAACATTTAATATGCGACAAGTTTATATATAGCATTTATAAAATAGGGCTCGGGAAAAGGTTCACACATTAGAGGGTCTCGACGAACTTGGGGTTCCGGGGTTCGGGGTCGGTCTCAGGGTTCGGATCTGGGGTTCGGTGGAAGCGGTCTCGGCAGAACATTCTCGAACAACGGGGCAAATCTTGTCGCATCCGGGTTCTCGGCGGACTCGGCGTCCGGAAAGGAGTACTTGTCGTCCAGGGTCTCGGCGTCCGGGGTGAAGTACTTGGCGTCCGCGGCGAAGTGCTTGTCGTACCGGTGGCGTTCTTGGCGGTCTTCGGGTTCGGGCCTTGGCGCTTCGGGTCGGTGTACTTGTCGTATCGCATCGGCGACCTTGGCGTCCGGAAAGAAGTACTGGTCGCACCGGGGTTTCGGTGCCCTCGGATCCAATTGAAGCACTTGGCGGGTCGGGTTCGGTGAGGTCGCCCTTCGGGTTCTCGGCGTCCCATGACGAAGGCCTTGAGGTACCACCTTATTCGCCGGTGGCGAACTTGGGATCGGCACCAAGGTCCGGGTTCGGTCTTGGCGTCCGTGGCGATGACCTCCGGGGTTCATGTCTCCGAAAGTCTTCGGTAGATCTTGGGGTTTGAGGTGGTTCGACGAGGTTCGGACTTTGGACTCCGGGAAGAAGGTCTTGGCATTCGTGAAGGAGATCTTGAGATTAATGTCAGGGTATCCGAGTAGCACCATGTACATCCTTCAAAAACATCGGCATCGAGCCGGCCTTGTCGAGGGGGTCCCGACGCCTTGTCTGTGTAACCTGAGTTCAGCTGTTCTTGGCATAGAAGATCTTCCGAAGACGGCACTGAGGCAGAGATGACGCGTTCTCGGCGGACCACGGAGGCGGGGAGCGGCGGCGGGACGCGGGAGAAGACACGACCGGCGCACCGGCCAGAGGGCGGCAGCGACCATAACTAAAGTGCAGGGCGCTGCGGGGCTCGGGACCCGCGGTGCACCTCGGCCACCACCGGTTGCTGACGCATCACGGAGGGCTTGGGGAGGCGGGCCTGCGCGTGGAGGACGGAGGGCTCGCCGGCCGAACTCGACAGCGGGTGGCGGCGGCTCAGGCGAGGCAGAGCGATGGAGGCCGGCGGGGACGACGGAGGTGCGGGGCCGGCGAGGCCGACGGGGGCGCCGAGGTTGGCCGGTGCAGTGAGGGAGCTCGGGCCGGAGCAGGGCGAGAGGGGGCGCTGGCGGGGCTCGACGAGATGTTGGAGGCCGGCGCTCGGAGGGGCGGAGGCGGTTAACCGACGGGGGCGAGCGGGGCGGCGAGGTGGAGATGGGTGCGGGGCGCCGGCGGCGGGGAAGACTTCGGCGGCTCCGGCAGCGTCGGCGCGCTCGACGGAGAGGGGCAGAGGACGCAGGAGAGAGCCGCGGCCGGAGGCGGGGGATCCTGGGCGGCGGCGAGGGCGACCCTGCGCGGAGCGGGGAGGAGGCCCTGGCACGGCGGCGGGGCGCTGGAGGAGGCCGGCGGAGCGAGGCGGCACCGGGCGGCCCTGGCGGCGAGCGGCGGCTCGCAGGCTGCCGAAGGGAGCAGATGGAGGGCGTGGGCGAGGAGGTACGGCGGGAGGCGGACTCGCCGGAGAGCACGGGGTCAGGCGGCGGTGAGCGGAGGGAGGCGGTTGATGCTTGGAGGGGAGAGAGGAGAGAGGGGGCGCGGGGAGACGAGGTGGGGAAGAAGAACAGGGGAGGAGCGGGGACAGGGGGTCTCGGGGGAGAGGAGAGGGAGTGGTGGGGCCGGAGGGGTGGGACCCAGGGGCAGGTGGCGGGCCAGGCGTGGGGGCTGTGTGTGGGTGGTGTTGACCGGGGTGGCAGGTGAGGGAGATGAGAGGAATGGGGTGAGGTGTCAGCTTTTGATTGGAGGGGGGATGGCCAAGGGTGATGTGGCGAGAACCGATTGGAGGGACTGATGTGGCTGGGGACTGGGTAGGATTAGGATAGGTAGGAAAAGAATAACGGGGCGGACCGATTTTTATTCTGGGGGTGGTCGTTCGGGTCGAACCGGCCCGTTCGACTGCCCCCTAAAAATATTTAACTATTTTATTTGTTTTAAACGGACCGTTTGCAAACCGATAGCAGACTAAACAAAATAATCCGGAGACCCGGGTTTTGCGTTTGAACAAAGACGGGGCGTTTTAGAAAACAAATTAGGTTTTTCCAAAATTAGTTTGATGCAAGCAAATGCAAGATGGTGATGATGCTCAAATGCAATGCGGCATGATGACATGAGCATGCGGTCATGAGGATGCAATGCACAAAAACAACGCGATTTTCTAGTAGTGGTTTTGCGGGATGCCACAATTCGACACCACTAACAATGGATCTCGCCCTCGAGATCCGCCTCATGGTACCAGAAAGAAGGGCGGCGATCTGAATCTTCTCGCTTCGTGTAGATCCTCGCGACACCACTAACAAGAGGTCGTTGTCCGTGATCGTCGAGGGAACACTCCGGGAACAAAAGGTCAAAGGTAGAGGTATCAACAAATGAAGCCACCTCTAACTTCCGTGAACGGAGTAAAACTGCTGGATCCGCTGATTCGATGTACAAGAGCGAATGATAAGAGTAGTCGGATGGTGATCAGTCCATCGCGCACCCAAACCATTACTCTGCAACACGAATAAGCGGATTATGCAACCAACTCTCGAAATCAGACTGAAGATCTCGACAATCGAGATTCGGAAACAAAGGAGTGATGCAGACTCTGCATCGGATCTGGCGCAGAGGATGTCGTCGTGTCGGAAAACACCGGAAGGCACAAACAAGGAACAAAGAATGGTACCACAGTAGATGGATTCCTCAGGCAGCTTGAACACCGGATGGTAGAACACCGTTATCAAAGGAGGAAGCGAAACCCTGAAGGTACGACGGAACCCAACCACGAGAAATCCTGGACTCGAAGAAAGATAAGAGGTGGATTCAAAACACGTAGAGGTAAGAGGAGAATAGCAGAGGGGTAAGGAGTAAAATCAGACCTAATCAGAATTATCCAACCGATTTTGCAAAAATAGTTTTGACACTCTACTTCGGCCGTTAGCTAGGTTATCCTACAGGCTGGACTTGTGGGGTATCGCAACTGCTGAGCTCTGATACCACTCTGTAACACCCTCAGAATCGGACCTATGCAAGTCTTAGCGGAACCCGCCAAACCCACATAGAAACGATTCAAAGGTGCCCACCAGGCACTTTCGTGCGGGTGGAAAACGAAGTAATAACATTACACAACAGTCCTCGATGGGACCCACAGAACAGATATATATATAACAGCGACTCCATGAGTCAAGAATACAGATATAATATACAAAGATCCAAATCACCTTGAAAATGATAGAGCGTCCGACTACGGACAAGAGGCAAATGAGGCTAAGAGCCCTGAAGAATAACCAATGGCGTACATAACCCTGCCCAGGCCAAGCCGGAAGGGTAACTCTGCTAACGACGTCGATCTCAAAACCTGCTTAAACAAAAGGGGTGCCGACAAAGGGGCAAAGGAAAAAGAGGAGCGTCAGTACTGAGGCCAGTACACGGCGAGACTAGAATTCGGCGGTCCACGCCTACATAGGTATGGTGGACTGAAGCGGCAGCGGCAGCATGTACTGAACAACCTATAGAGACTCGATACAACTAGCGGCAATCAGAGAGGGGTAAGAAAGACCTATTCGGATCCAACCTGATTCTAACATCAAACAAACCCATCCTGGTGTTTCCCCCTCGAGACCAAACGAGGAAGTCAACCGAGGAACTCACACCGTTGGCAGTTTTATTTATTCATTTATCGTTGCAGCAATTACTAGTCAGGTGTAGATAATCGTCCTGATAAAATAAGCAGTGGGCCATTTTAGTTACCCATTCCGTTGTAGTTGCAACACTTACTGGTCAGATACAAATAGCATGAGATAACCCAAAACCCAGCAGTTGTTGGTACTTTTATTTAGCCATTCCGTTATAGTTGCAATACTTACTAGTTAGATACAATGGTCGCAAGCGACGAACCAAGCAAGCAATTGTTGGCAGTTTTAATTAGCCATTCCGTTATAGTGAAGCTGATTACTAGTCATTATAAAGTCAAATTTATAGCACTACTTTAGTTATAGTTGTCTATGATCGAGATACTGTGCTCCAAGTCGTCCATAACCGCGGACACGGCTTTCAGAAAGTTTTAACCCGGCCGGGGTGCACAAATAGCAACACACACACGATCAACCTCGGAAAAACCAAATCAAAACCCAACGAGGCTTTCACGACAAAGCAATCACAGGATTCAGAAATATTTCAGAGGGCCACCCCTTGGAGTACACCCGCAACGAAGTAAGCTAGCTCTCAGACGGACCCGAGGTTTGGGTGGACGGCTGTGAACGACTGGGAACCCAAAACTGGGCTTGTCGACACCGCGAAAACGTGTCCCGATCCTAAACAGTACAGTGTGCTCCTCGCACAATCGTAATAAAGCAGTAAAGCATGGCATAAGTACAGGATCGTAAATAAAACCTCAAACTAGTTTGTGGCCCCAAGAAATAAGTCTGAATCAAGCTCTGGCTAAGGGGGGCCCATAATTCCCCGTATGTGTATAGCGCGATAAATCAAGGAACAGGTATCAAGTACTCGGGGTCCTATGGGACACAAGTGGGCGGTCGGAAACCAAATATTATCTATCACCCACTGATGCCTCTGCTTACTTACTTCAATTTTAGTTGTTAAACAGGAATTAAAGTGAACGATAAGTAAAACCAGGATCATCTCCAACATCAACATGCGGCAATACACCAACAACTGTGGCACTTGACGACACGCAACAGCACTTGAGCAAGCGACTACGACGCGCAAGACCAACTATCTACCAAACATCAGGTAATAGGATGTGTCCAAGGCAATATAGGGCTGCAAGGGATTTCACGGGTACGGAAACTAGAGCATCGCAACACAGAAAGCAATAGATCAACAGGAGGGAATAAATACTATAAAAGTAAGATAGGTAGAAAGGGGGAGATGCTCGCCTGAAAACATTGTCGAAGGTTCAACCGAAGATCGGGTCGACACTCGCATCAACTCAACGGCCCAGTCCGCGAAGAAGCAAAACACTAGAAGAAACACCGGATGCAATATTTAATACTACGGCAAAAGATCGGGCATGATGCATGAATGATGTATGGCATGGCAAAGGTGCGATGCAATTAGGTCAGATTAAGCGGAACCGGGGTCCCGACAATTAATTAAATGGTTCAAGTTGTTTAGATACCCCGCATTTTAAATGTTGTTTAACAAGGCAGAATATATCACCGGTTCGCTACACAAATTTAAATGAGGCCAATATGAGACTAGATTTGCCCGCATATGGGCCCCATATTTAATTATTAGGTGAATCGGCATAATGCCCCCAAACCACACGACAATATGCATGCATGAACATTTAATATGCGACAAGTTTATATATAGCATTTATAAAATAGGGCTCGGGAAAAGGTTCACACATTAGAGGGTCTCGACGAACTTGGGGTTCCGGGGTTCGGGGTCGGTCTCAGGGTTCGGATCTGGGGTTCGGTGGAAGCGGTCTCGGCAGAACATTCTCAAACAACGGGGCAAATCTTGTCGCATCCGGGTTCTCGGCGGACTCGGCGTCCGGAAAGGAGTACTTGTCGTCCAGGGTCTCGGCGTCCGGGGTGAAGTACTTGGCGTCCGCGGCGAAGTGCTTGTCGTACCGGTGGCGTTCTTGGCGGTCTTCGGGTTCGGGCCTTGGCGCTTCGGGTCGGTGTACTTGTCGTATCGCATCGGCGACCTTGGCGTCCGGAAAGAAGTACTGGTCGCACCGGGGTTTCGGTGCCCTCGGATCCGATTGAAGCACTTGGCGGGTCGGGTTCGGTGAGGTCGCCCTTCGGGTTCTCGGCGTCCCATGACGAAGGCCTTGAGGTATCACCTTATTCGCCGGTGGCGAACTTGGGATCGGCACCAAGGTCCGGGTTCGGTCTTGGCGTCCGTGGCGACGACCTCCGGGGTTCATGTCTCCAAAAGTCTTCGGTAGATCTTGGGGTTTGAGGTGGTTCGACGAGGTTCGGACTTTGGACTCTGGGAAGAAGGTCTTGGCGTTCGTGAAGGAGATCTTGAGATTAATGTCAGGGTATCCGAGTAGCACCATGTACATCCTTCAAAAACATCGGCATCGAGCCGGCCTTGTCGAGGGGGTCCCGACGCCTTGTCTGTGTAACCTGAGTTCAGCTGTTCTTGGCATAGAAGATCTTCCGAAGACGGCACTGAGGCAGAGATTGCGCGTTCTCGGCGGACCACGGAGGCGGGGAGCGGCGGCGGGACGCGGGAGAAGACACGACCGGCGCACCGGCCAGAGGGCGGCAGCGACCACAGCTACAGTGCAGGGCGCTGCGGGGCTCGGGACCCGCGGTGCACCTCGGCCACCACCGGTTGCTGACGCATCGCGGAGGGCTTGGGGAGGCGGGCCTGCGCGTGGAGGACGGAGGGCTCGCCGGCCGAACTCGACAGCGGGTGGCCGCGGCTCAGGCGAGGCAGAGCGACGGAGGCCGGCGGGGACGACGGAGGTGCGGGGCCGGCGAGGCCGACGGGGGCACCGAGGTTGGCCGGCGCAGCGAGGGAGATCGGGCCGGAGCAGGGCGAGTGGGGGCGCTGGCGGGGCTCGACGAGATGGTGGAGGCCGACGCTCGGAGGGGCGGAGGCGGTTGACCGGCGGGGGCGAGCGGGGCGGCGAGGTGGAGATGGGTGCGGGGCGCCGGCGGCGGGGAAGACTTCGGCGGCTCCGGCAGCGTCGACGCGCTCGACGGAGAGGGGCAGAGGACGGAGGAGAGAGCCGCGGCCGGAGGCGGGGGATCCTGGGCGGCGGCGAGGGCAACCCTGGGCGGAGCGGGGAGGAGGCCCTGGCACGGCGGCGGGGCGCTGGAGGAGGCCGGCGGAGCGAGGCGGCACCGGGCGGCCCTGGCGGCGAGCGGCGGCTCGCAGGCTGCCGGAGGGAGCAGATGGAGGGCGCGGGCGAGGAGGTACGGCAGGAGGCGGACTCGCCGGAGAGCACGGGGTCAGGCGGCGGTGAGCGGAGGGAGGCGGTTGATGCTGGGAGGGGAGAGAGGAGAGAGGGGGCGCGGGGAGACGAGGTGGGGAAGAAGAACAGGGGAGGAGCGGGGACAGGGGGTCTCGGGGGAGAGGAGAGGGAGTGGTGGGGCCGGAGGGGTGGGACCCAGGGGCAGGTGGCGGGCCAGGCGTGGGGGCTGTGTGTGGGTGGTGTTGACCGGGGTGGCAGGTGAGGGAGATGAGAGGAATGGGGTGAGGTGTCAGCTTTTGATTGGAGGGGGGATGGCCAAGGGTGATGTGGCGAGAACCGATTGGAGGGACTGATGTGGCTGGGGACTGGGTAGGATTAGGATAGGTAGGAAAAGAATAACGGGGCGGACTGATTTTTATTCTGGGGGTGGTCGTTCGGGTCGAACCGGCCCGTTCGACTGCCCCCCTAAAAATATTTAACTATTTTATTTGTTTTAAACGGACCGTTTGCAAACCGATAGCAGACTAAAAAAAATAATCCGGAGACCCGGGTTTTGCGTTTGAACAAAGACGGGGCGTTTTAGAAAACAAATTAGGTTTTTCCGAAATTAGTTTGATGCAAGAAGATGCAAGATGGTGACGATGCTCAAATGCAATGCGGCATGATGACATGAGCATGCGGTCATGAGGATGCAATGCACAAAAACAACGCGATTTTCTAGTAGTGGTTTTGCGGGATGCCACAGACGCGACCCTCACCGACGACGCCAATTCGGCGACCTCGGCGTCACGCGCCAGATCCATCATCGCCGCATCGCCCGCGGGCTCCATCACCTAGGTCTCCAATGTCGGAGACTTTGAGGACCCCTCCATCCTTGGGATCTTTGACTTCGACTCCGGGTCGGAGAACTCCGCCGACCTCCATGACGGAACCGGCCGCCACGCCGCGACCTACATGGCGACCGGCGCCGACCCACAAGAAGACCCCTTCTCTACGCCGATCCCGCCAAACGCGACGGCAACGGAGGTCGAAGAACTTTGCCAGAAACTGGCGGAGGCAGTCCGCAAGGAGAAAGCCGAGCGCGAAAAATTTCGCCTCAAGCAGGCGACAGCGCAAGAGCTGTCGCGATATCACCAGCTTCGAATTAGGTCACGCCTAAACCTCGCCATCCAGGGACGAGCCCTGAACTTCGACGACGAGAACGACCCGGCTCGCATAGCCGAGCACGCGATCTGCGAGCACGCGCCGCCAGGAGGAAGCGCTCGACCCCCACCAGGGGCGACGGCCAATGGCGCCCAGCCACCACCCAACCGCGCGCCCCCAGGGACCAACCAAGGATCGTGTTCTCCTTGCGAGAGCGAGACGCGAACGGCCTCCCGCTGTTCTCCACCCCAATGGACAACGTCATCGCAAGCTGAGCAGCGGTCGACATCATCCAAGTAACCAGCGAAGTTGCGCTGCAGATCCAGTACGCCAAGGCTCTGCTCGCCAAAGCAGTGGAGCAACAAAATGCGGGCGCCGACTCACAGGGTAGGATGTACTCGCACTCATCGGGCAGCAGGGCGGCCTCGAGCGGCCGCCCCATGGTAGAAAATACCCTCAACTGCCCTCCACCCGAGCCCCTCCAGCTCCAGCACCGACACTCGAACGCGGCACTCTCCACCAACGACCCGCGGCCGGCGAACAACTTCGTCGCCGCCAACGGGCAGCCTGTCAATGCACGAACACACATCATCAACAACCAGAGTTGGCGCGCACGCCAGCCCGACGATCTGTGGCACACCCTCACCAATCGCCGCGACAGCGAACCAAGGGGATCGCTGAGCCGGGTCGGACCCCAGTGCTTCGGACCGATGATCCGAGGCGAAAGATACCCGGCGAACTTCAAAGAGCCGAAGTAAATAGATAAGTACGACCCTTCGTACGATCCATCTGTGTGGCTAGATACCTACCTCATGGCGATGGGGATCGCCGGCCACACCGACCTACTAGCTGCCCGCTACCTCCCCCTGATGATGGAGGGGGAGTGCAGGCAGTGGATTAACACCCTCCCCGCGGACAGCATTGACTCCTGGGAGGAGATGCGCGATGCCTTCGTCAGGCACTTCGAGGGTTCTTACACCCGCGCCACCACCATCGAGGATATAGAGCGGTGTGTCTAGGGACCCCGCGAGTCGACCCGCAGTTGGGTCCAGCAGTGGCAATACATGTGGTATAACACGGCCGGAATCTACCCGGACACCGCGATCCATTGCTTCAAGACCTCGTGCCACTACGATCCCCTGGTCGCCAAGATCAAGCGAGTGTACCGCACACTCAACAACATATCGGACCTCCTGGAGATCGCAAAGAAGTACGTGGAGGAGGACCCAAACCAGGAAACCGACAACGAGTCGGGAGGGCATCGCCGCACAAGCGGCCACGACAACGGGAGGCGGCCCGAGCTACGCTACAGCAACACTCGCCTCATCGGCAAGCGCCGCGGTGACGGGCGAGTCGACTTCGTCGCCAACGCCTGGTATGCGCAGCGCGAGCCCAAGAGCTTCCGCCGCGACGGAGGATAGCGCCGCGACGGCGGCAACCACAAGGCAAAGCCGAGGTTCGATCCCACGGCCCTCCTCAACCAACCCTGTGTGTTTCATAACAGGGAAGGAAAGCCCACCACGCACACGACCGCCGACTGCCACTGTCTCAAGGAGATCGAGAAGGCATGGCGCGCACGGGAAGACCCCGACAACAACCCGCCGAACGGCGGAAAATTCGGCAGCGTCGTCGGCTCGCTCCACACCTTCACAGGATTCAACACGAAGCGCGAGAAGAAGGTCATCGCCCGCGCCGTCGCCGTTAACACGGTGTCCCGGATAGACATCCCCCAGTTCCTCAACTAGTCCGAGCAACCAATCACTTGGAGCCGCGAGGACCACTCACCACGGATCGAGTATCCAGGCCGAGTCGCCCTAGTGGTCAAGCCCAAGGTGGGGGACTACTGGCTCCCTAAAACGCTGATGGACGGCGGCAGCTCCATGAACATCCTGTACCTGGACACCTTCAGGAGATTGCGGCTCCCGCGGTCGATGGTCGAGACGACCTACACCACTTTCCACGGCATCGTCCCCGGTCGGAAGGCGTACCCGATCGGCAAGGTGACGCTGCCAGTCACCTTCGGCACATCAGCAAACTTCCGCACCGAGCGGATCGTCTTCGAGCTGGTGCCCTTCGACAGCCCCTACCACTGCATCCTAGGGCGCCAGGCGTTCGCCAAGTTCATGGCAGCGCCCCATTACGCGTACAACGCGATGAAGCTACCCGGGCCGTGCGGCATCATCAGCATCCACGGCGACCTCGACATAGCCGCAGAGTGCGAGGCCAAAGGGGGCGAACTCGCTGACGCCGTCATCGTGGCAGAGTCCAACCACGCCGAGGAGCTCGCCAAGTACGCGAGCGGGGTCAACAGCGACGACCCCACCATACTCAAGAAGCCCAACTCGGAGGGCGGCAACTCCACCGCCTTCGAGGCAATGACGCATACCCGCACCGTCGAGCTGGTCCCAGGCGACTCCAGCCAGACAGTGACGATCGGGACGGGCATGAGCCCAGCATAGGAAGGCGCGCTCATCGAGTTCCTCCGTGAGAACAGGGACATCTTCGCATGGAAGCCATCCGACATGCCTGGTGTCCCGAGGGAACTCGCTGAGCACAAACTCAACGCCGACCCCAAAGTGCAACTTGTTAAGCAGTCGCTGCGGCCCTTCAATGAAGAGCGCTGTCGAGCCATTGCCGAGGAGGTGCAGCCTCTACTCGCTGCAGGCTTCATCCGGCCAATCAAGTACTCCAAGTGGCTAGCAAACCCAGTCCTGGTCGAGAAGAAAAACGGGACCTGGAGGATGTGTATCGATTACACAAACATAAACAGCGCATGCCCGAACGAGCAATTCGTCCTCCCGCGGATCGACCAAATCATCGATTCCACCGCGGGCTCGGAGGCGCTATGCTTCCTCGACGCCTAATCTGGATACAACCAGATCAAAATGGCCGTCGAGGACGAAGAGAAGACGGCGTTCATCAGGCCATTCGGAGCCTTCTGCTACACTGCCATGACCTTCGGCCTCAAAAACGCCGGGGCGACCTACCAGAGGTGCATGCAGGAGTGCCTTGCGAGCCAGGTTGGCCGCAATATCCACGTCTACATCGATGACGTGGTGGTGAAATCCGCTCGCTAGGGCGATCTACTCGCCAACCTGGCAAAAAAATTCGCCAACTTGCGGAAGTACAAGATAAAGCTAAACCCTGGAAAGTGCACCTTCGGTGTGCCAACTGGACATCTACTGGGATACGTCGTCTCCAAGCGCGGGATCGAGGCAAACCCCGCCAAGATCAACACGATCGCTAGACTCGACAGACCTGAGTGCCTGCGCAACGTCCATAAGCTGGCCGGGCGAGTCGCGGCTCTCAGTCGCTTCATCCCCAGCTAGGCAAAAAGGCGATGCCCCTTTAACGCCTAATGCGCAAGAACCCCACCTTCCAGTGGGACAAGGAGACAGACGACGCACTCCACGCCCTCAAGGAGGTGCTACTCGTAGCACCGTTACTCGCCACCCCCGTCGACAAGGAACCCATGCTGGTCTATGTCGCGGCTTCCGAACGCGTCGTCAGCGCCGTTATGGTCGTCGAACGGCCAGAGGAAGGAAAGGAGCGTCCGGTGCAGCGACCAGTGTACTACATCAGCGAGGTCCTCACCGAGTCGCGTCAGCGCTACCCGCAATACCAGAAACTAGTATACGCGGTCTTCAAAGCACAGCGGTGACTGCCGCACTACTTCCAGGAGCACCCAATAACGGTCGTCTCCTCAGCACCGCTGCAGGACATCATCTGCAACCGCGAGGCAACCGGGCGAGTCGCCAAGTGGGCCGTCGAGATCGGCGTCCACAACATCAAGTACGAGCCGCGCAAGGCGATCAAATCGCAGGCTCTCGCAGACTTCCTCGCCGATTGGGAGGAGGCCCAGCAGCCAGAGAAGCTGCCATACCTCCACTATTGGAACCTACACTTCGACGGCTCCAAGAACGCGGACGGCGTAGGGGCAGGGATCGTGTTAACGTCTCCGAAGGACGACAAGCTCCGCTACGTCCTCTACCTCGACTTCACCCCCTGCACCAACAACATGGCCGAGTATGAGGCGCTACTCCACGGCATGCGAGCTGCCAAGGAGATGAACATCAATCGCCTGCGCTGCTACGGAGACTCTGACCTCGTCGCCGGGAAAGTCGTCGGCACCTGCGACGCCGTATCCCCCACCATGGCGGCATACCGCCAAGCAGTGGACCAGCTGGGTGGACACTTCGCAGGTTACTCTATCGAGTGGATCGATAGGCGGAAGAACGAGGAGGCCGACGCACTCTCTCGCATCGGCTCGGCTCGACTCGCACCACCCGCCGGCGTCTTCCTCGACACCATCACCAAGCCATCCGTCTCTCCCCCAAGGGAGATCGACATCGGAATCCCACTGCAACCAGAAGCAGCCTTGGTCGCACTAATCGCCGAGCCAACCGACTGGACCGTGCCATACGTCGCCTACTTGGAGGGAGGCACCCTGCCCGCGGACGAAACGGACACCCGGATGATAGCACGCCGCTGCAAATCCTTCGTCATCATCAACGGCGAGCTCCACAAGCGCTGACCGGCGTGTTCCAACGCTGTGTTCAACCCGCGAAAGGACGGAAAATCCTCCAAGACATTCACTCCGGCGACTGCGGCCACCACGCTGGCGCCCGCTCTCTGGTCACAAAGGCTATGCGACACGGCTTCTACTAGCTCACCGCACACGCAGACGCTGTCGACATCGTCCAGTGATGCGTCGGGTGCCAGAAATACGCCAACCAGACCCACGTGCCAAGCTTGGCGCTCAAGACAATCCCCATCACCTGGCCATTCGTCGTATGGGGCATGGACATGGTAGGCCCCTTCAAGAAGGCCCCTTCCGGCTTCACCCACCTCCTAGTCGCAGTCGACAAATTCACAAAATGGGTGGAGGCCAAGCCAGTCCGCAAGTGCGACGGGAAGACCGCCACCAAGTTCCTACGTGATCTCATCTATCGCTACGGCTTCCCAAACAGCATCATCACGGACAACGGGACCAACTTCGCCAAAGGAGCCATGGCCGAGTTCTGCGAGCAGCACCACATTCGGCTCGACCTCGCCTCACTCGCGCACCCGGAGTCCAATGGCCAGGCGGAACGCGCCAATCAGATCATCCTCCATGGCCTGAAGCAACGGCTCCAAGTGCCACTAGAGCGCACCGCCGGGTGCTGGGTCGAGGAACTACCCTCCATCATCTGGGGCATCCGCACCTCCATCAACAGTTCAACGGGATTCACCCCCTTCTTCATGGTGTATGGCGCCGAGGCAGTCATGCCCACCGACCTCGAGCATGATTCACCACGGGTGGTCAACTACACGGAGGCTGCAAATGAAATCGCACGCCAAGACGGAGTCGACCAGCTCGACGAGGCACGCGACCTCGCCCGCTCCCGCACTGCCATCTACCAACAAGGGCTCCACCGCTACCATAGCCGGCGAGTGAGGACTCGCACTTTCCAGGAAGGCGATCTGGTACTGCGCCTAATCCAGGACAAGAAAGGCATGCACAAGCTCTCCCCCCCCCTTGGGAGGGACCATTCGCCATTGGGCGAGTGCTGGCAACGACGCCTACTACCTCACCGACATCCGAGGAGACGGAAAACTCGATGTCAAGCGGCCGTGGAATGTAAAGCTCCTACAAAAGTTCTACTCCTAGAACTCCACACATGTACTCCCCACCCGCTATGAAATAAAACAACTCGGTTACTGAAAATTGTGTCTACTCTCCGTGTCTTGTGCCACTCGCACTCGTAATAACAGCGCTATGCTATTCGCAGAAGTCAATCTCTGGTACAGCGACCAGCACGGCCAAGTAGTGCGGAACGAGGGCACTGGGAAACTCCAGGCCTCGTAACGTCCACGAAAAACGCCAACCCGGAGCCCCATTGGAGTCGCCTAGCTCGACTGGCTCACCGAGCCAAGACAACTGCACTCGCTCCTAACAGCGACCAAATCCTCCGCATCCTTGGCGTAGCGACTCGAACGGCCAAGTACCACGCTCGAGGACTAACACCCAGCCAAATACGAGCAACTAGGGAAAAACGCCAAGTAGGAGAGCGCACCTAGGACTCGCCACGCGACTGATCCTCCGGATCAGGCAATAGAGATGCGCTAAAAACGACGCGCTTAGTCCTCACCTACATTGGAGCTGCGACTAGAACCACCAACTACCACGCTCGGGGACTCGGCAACCCGACCCCGTTCGCGCCCGGTAAAACGGTCAAGTAAAGAGCACCCCTGGGAGTCGCCCTGCGACTGGCTCTCCGAGCCATGGCGAGTCGACCTCAATTCATTAAAAGTGAACAAACATATAATAACGAGGTAAACCCCATAAAAAGGGCGGACGCGCTCGGGGACTCGCTCAATCAAAATCCAAAATCACAAAACAACTGACAAATAACACAAGTTTCCTTTATAGCAGCACAAAGTTGTTCCACATACAAGGAAGTTACATAGTTATTCCACACTAACGCCCCAAGGCAAAACACTTCTACTCCGCATGTTCTGACGCAGGCGCGCCACCGTCCCTGCAACTACGGATGAAGGGCATGTACGGGTTCGACGGGTACGTCGTCAGCTCGACCGCCATCGCAGCACGAAACGGCTGCTCGACCTTGAAGTCCCGATGCTTCGGTTCGGGATCGTTGGCGGCGACAATCGTCTCCTGATAGGGGAGGAGGTCTCCCATTGCCCAAACGCGATCGGAATACACCACGGCTCGGTCCGTCAGCTTAAGAACCTCCGAAATCTCCACAGAGGCCGTCGACGAGGGGTAGTCGCTCGTAACATCATCGAGGTCAAAATCCTCCGGGAAGTGTGCAAGCCCAAGGCTGAGCGCCGTCGCCGCCCCGCGCCGGAAGGCCGACCACGTCATGAACTCGACGACTGACGGAGCCTTCTCCAGGTAGCGCCATACCTCGAAAGGTCGCTGGGGATTACCTCTGTGGGCGATATCTCCTGAAGATACGCTCGAAGGCAAGTCGTGGACAACGTGGCCGAGTCGACCAGGGTGGTCACACATTGTCGCGCGTCGTACGACCGCGCCTCCTCCGCGTTATCAGTAATCCGACCTGCGGAACAGAAGCGGGCAGTGAGCACACTAACGACTTCAAAATGCAGTGTTGCTGGCAGAGGGAAGAAGAAGGAAGGCTTACCAATTAGTGGTCGGCAGAGGCCCGTGATGAAGCTTTGAAGAGAAGAGAAGTCGTTTTGCAGCCTAGCAACGAGCGCATCAGACACTTTCCGCTCTTCAGCGGCTGACGTAACAGCAGCTTTCGCCCGCCCTTCTGCCGAGCTCGCTTCTGCCCTTGCCTCCTTGAGCTCATGCTCTAGGTCAGTGATTTGCTTTTCGACCGTGAACAAAGCAGACTGCGCCACCGTCAGGTCACCCACTGGGACAAGGCCCTGGCTAGCCTCCTTCGCCTCGGCTGCAACTGCTTGAAGCCCCTTGTTCGTCTCCTGGACGGCAACGAGCTCCTTCTCCAAGCGACACTTCATAGCAAGCCGTTCGGCCGACTCGCGCTGCAAGCCCTGTGCACACACTATAACGTCAACAACAATGAAATTCCTAAGTGCCCACCCGCTGAAATTCAGTGACTAGGCACTCGGGGACTGGACAATAAAAATCCTAAGTGCCCACCTGCTGAGATTCGGTGACTAGGCACTCGGGGACTGGACGGTATAAAATCATTAAGAATCCGACCACTGAGATTCAGCGGCCCGATCCTCGGGGACTGGACATACCTGGATGGCAGCGCCTATCATGCCGTGAAGCTCCAGAGCATCCACAGACGCAAGCACGACCGGAGTATGGCCGCGACGCTGCTCGACCTCCACCTCGGCGACCCCGGGCATCTAGCTCGTCGGCATCGAGGTACTCGCTGCGGCTGCCTTCGTCATGGAGCGAGGGAAGGTCGCTGTAGATGCTGCCGCGCCACTCGGAGTCGGCTCGGCCACATCGGGTGAGTCGACACCCTCCTTGGTCTTCGAGGCTACTTCAGCTACAGTCGGAGGATCGCTTGGAGCAACCGCCAGGTCATCTGACACCATGACGACGTCGTCGCCTTTCGTCCTCTTGACGCTTTCGGCGGGAGCAGCGACTTCGTCGGTCTTCCTCTTCCACAAGGAATCTGCCAACACCTCGGTGGCGACTGGCGGAACCTTGGCCACAGAAGGATGGCCGATCTTTTTGACACCGGTCCTGCGAAACAGTTTGGTGAATAAGAATGTCCGAGTAAAACGAAAAACAAGCAGAAGAACAGCACTCACTTGGCGACTGGTAAGAACCGTAGACCGGTGCGGATTCTAGCCGGCTTCTCCAGTTCAGGCCCCAACTTCCGAGTGAGGCCCGTTTCAAATAAATCATGTGCCCAAGACACGGACGGCTTTTTCGAAGATGAAGCCGCAGCAGGAGCCTCCACGGTAATTGCTGAGGGAGCCTCCCTTGGAGGCGAGGCCCCTGCGGCTTGAGCAGCACCCAAACCAACGAGTGGGACGAATGGAGGTGGTAATGATGCCAGCGGCACCTCAACCCTGGGGGCGGTGGCGCTTGTTGCCGCGGTCGTGCGTGCCGCAGCGTTCTCCGCCGAGCTGTGGCGTCGGAGCTGCTCGCAGATCGGGGCAGAGACGCCCGTTTCGCCGGCTTCATCTTCTTATTCTGCGGAGCCTTCTTCTTCTTTGACGGCGTGGCCTCACGATGTGAGGTGTTCTCGGGAAGCTCGTCGTCGTCATCATCGTAGGGCTCGAGGCTCTTGCTCGCTTCGAGCTCGCGTTGGTGTTGCCCGCGGGTTTTGCGAGCCGTGGGGGCAGCAACTTCCAAGGGCTCGTCTTCTCCGTTGCCATCGTCGTCGCCCCCATCGCTGTCGGCCTCATCTTTGTCGGGTGATGATTCGCTTCCGTCCTCGACGGACGAGCTCGAGTTCTCGTCGTCCGCGGGTGGAAGCCACCCTTCCACCACTTGGAACAACTGCAACAAGAACAAACAAAATTAGCATGACCGCGAATGCACAAGCTGCGACCGCGAGTGTCAACGGGATAACCACGTACCGTTGGAGCTGGGCGCCTTGCAGTATAAGGGGCGACCCTGTCCTTCGCATCGAGATACACCGCCTGGGTGATCTTCTTCAGGGCCAGGGTGTAGTCGTTGAGTCTCCACTCAACGAGGCAGGACTTCGTTGGATCGTCCTTACCCGTATATTCGTACATGTAGTGCTCGCGGCTGGCCAGGGGCACGAGCCGCCGCCCGAGCCAGCAGTTGTAGAGGTTGATGGTCTGGAGGCATTTCTTCTTCAGGCCGCGGATGGTTTGCAGCATTTCGTCAACAACCATCCGCTGATCCAGCGGGAGTTTGACGACCTGGAGCCGACGCGGTTCGGGCCGGTCGGAGGAGTACCTTGGGAGCGCCACCTCGTCGCCTAGAGTAGACTCGGTGACGTAGAACCAAAACTTTTTCCATTCATTCGCCGCCTTGGCGGGCAGCATCAAGTCGAAGAACGACGCCTTCGACTTCAGCTAGAATGCCAGGCCGCCCGCAGCTAGCATCGGGCCGCATGTTTCTTCGAGGCTGATTCTCCCGTGGAACAGGTCTTGCCACAGGGGAAAGTAGGGCCTGCAGCCCAGATAGCACTCGTAGAACGCCACGAAGATGGCGAGCTGCTCGATACTGTGCGGACCCAGATCTGATGGCTGGATTCCGTAGTAGGCGTAGAAACGCCGGAAGAAGAGGGGAGTTGGGAAGCCCAGCCCCCGCTCCAGGTGGCTGGTGAAGCAGATGAACTCTCCCTTGCGCGGAACCGGAGTCACTTCTCTGGCCGCGAGGATGCGCCATCTTCCGGCGCGGAGGATCCCAGCCTCCTCGAAGGATGCTAGCAGCGCCTTAGTGCATTCGGATCTGCCCCATGGCTCGCTGGAGGGGGCCATTGGTTGGAAATTTGTGGAGATCGGGGATCTTTGGGTTGACCTGATCGCTGCGCTGTAACATCCCAAAAATACTAAACTTGGATCATCAAACTCTAATCAACAAATTTAGGGTTAACAAAAACTTTGCTAAATAAAAATATGAAAGCATGCATGTGAGTATGCATTTCATTTTGAATTCTTTTGAACCAACTTCTTTGTGTGTTCCTTTGCTTGTAAATGGATGCTTAGGTGAAATAAACATCATCTAAACAATTCCCAAACTTTTCTCAAAGACAAGTAAATCAAAACAAATAAAATAAGGGAATGGTCATTTTGACCAATTTAACTCCCATGCCTACTTTGGCTATCTCAAACTTTCAGAACTTAATAGAAACTTAATTGGATCTTTGCACCCCTTGATTGTACTCATAACAAAGTATCAAGGCCCACTTTGTGACCATCCAGAAACATTCAAATGCATAGTTTAAATGACAGTTCGAAATTGAATCTTTATCATATGGGAAGATCCCACTTTTTCAAAAACCACTCAAACAAGCTCAACTTTCAAAACCCAAGAATCTGCAGACTCACCAGCACCAACCTAGCACACCCACCAAAAATCTTTTCAAAATTCAAAACTTGAATTCTTGCGGCCATTTCATCAAACACCTTGCAGATACAAATCAAACAAAATCCAAACACTATTGTCAGCAGTGATTCTTGCCTAACTTGTCCCCTCTCTAGCTCACAACCATCTCAGTAGATCATCTAGCAAGTTAAACCAAGCACTAGCCTCAATGTAAGCTGGGCAATGACATCAATGGTGAACAGCCGAAGCTCACCATGCCACCCTAGTGTAGACAGCAAGCTAGGAGAGAAACTAGCCGTGCCAACCTTGTCTGGGAGGCAGCCCACCGTCCACCGCCACTCCCTGTCCCAGCCGCGAGCGTTGCAAAACCCTGGACCACACACACAGACCGCGCCCAGCTCGCCAGCAACCATGCCGAGCATGCGCCAGAGAGCGCCACCCTCGACACACGCCCACAGACCACGCGCCGCCCTCGCCGCGTGCATACGTGATCGCCACCGACCCAGGAGACTGCCAGACATCACTGTTTGTCGCCCCATGCCTCACAGCCACCGCTCACCACTACTAGAAAAACGCCTATTCGTGGCGCACCTGAAAAGGCCTTCCGTGGCGCACTAGCAGTGCGCCACGGGCCTCGCGCTATGGCTATCTCGTAGTCGTGGTGCACTACATGGTGCGCCATGGTTATATCGAGATAGGTGTGGCGCACTACCATGTGCGCCACGGGTAGGGGTACTGGTGCGCCACGGATGTTTTTTTCAAAAATCAAAAAAAATGCAAAAAAACACCCTCGTTTTGAATTGCAAAAGCAATCGGGTCCAGAAATCGCTGCCGTCGCGTCGCCTCGCCGGAGCAGTGGCCGTGGCCACGACCTACCACCGCAGGGATGTGCGGGAGGCCGTGGCCGTGCTAGTCCTCATCGGCGTCGAGGCAGTAGGAGGAGGTGTGGTCGGAGGAGACAGCCGGAGGTGCGTCGGAGGTGGACGGAGGTACGGTCGGAGGAGGTGGTGGCGGCGACGGTGGCTGGAGGACGTGTGGTCGGAGGAGGCAACGGCGACTTCTGAAGGAGCTGGTTACCCGTGGTCGTCCTTGGTCGGAGGAGGCCGAAGTGAGGAGAAGGAGAAGAGGAAGAGAAGAAGAGATGGAGGAAGGAAGAGAAGAGGAAGAAAGAAGAGAGGGAGGAAGGAAGAGAAGAGGAAGGAAGATAAGAAGAGAGGGAGGAAGAGAAGAGGAAGAGAAGAACAGAGGGAGGAAGGAAGAGAGGGAGAGAGGGAGGTAGGTGGGCGGGGTGGTGATTCGAATTTCGAATCTCACCCAACTTACTCGTGGCGCACTAGGTGGTGGTGCGCTATGGGTAAGTTGCCTCAATTTTTTTCTGCACCAAAAAATCTTGTTTTTTCCATAACTTTTTACTCTTTTCGAATTTTGAGATTCTAAAAAATCGCTAAACGACCTAAAGGAGTTGCAAGCGGATCTGGAATCTCGTTCTGGTCATTTTGGTATATTATACGTTTTTTTTCGACATCGTATGCAAAAGTTACGGCCTTTTTACCGTTGCATGACTTTTTTTTGCAAATAAAGTCGAAACTCATGTTTGTTAATTTTACTAGAAGCTATACCACATTACCTACCTAAATATGAAAGGATTTAATTTTTTGAAGTGTTTATCATTTTCTTTTATTTTTTGCAAAGTCTAAAAAGGCGATCCACGGGGGGGGGGGAGGGATGGAGTTGGTGCAGGATAGTTAGGCGTAGGGCACTAGGGCAAGGTGCCCTACTACTAAGTTTATACATCCGTGGCGCACATGGCATAGTGCGCCACGGATGTGTCTGGCCGTTTCACAGCAGAGGAGGGGCATGCGCTTAGGCGTAGCGCACCCCCTCCATGTGCGCCACGGTTGACACTAACAACCGTAGCGCACCTACCCTATGTGCGCTACGGAAGTTTGGCGTGCGGCCAACAGGGCCCTGGCCCACACATATCTGTGGCGCACTATGGTCATGTGCACCACGCTTACGGCAGTTAGCCGTAGGGCACCTGTGGGCAGTGTGCCACGCCTATTTTACCCGTGGGGCACCACTAGCACGTGCGCCACCGATGTGTGGATTACCTATAGCCGTTTTCCTAGTAGTGCATCGTCGAAGACGCCGCCTATGCCGCGCAGAGCATCGCGTGTTCCAGACCATTTTCCACCGCACCTACATGCGCATTAAAGCCGTAGAGCATCACCAGGAGACCACCAAGCGATCGCCACCGCCGGCCATGCCTCTAGAAGCCCGTAGCCATGTCGCCACCGTCGCCTGCCCATGCCGTTCGGTCTCATCGTCGCGACTATAAATAGAGGCCACCCCCAGCCGAATTGAGCACACCATCTCACTCCCCTCTCCTCACTGATCATGCCACCCCGTTCCCGAAGCAAGGCGAGCAGCACTTCGCCGGAATTTCACCGGAGTCTGCCACTGCGGTAGAAGAAGGGGGCCAGCGATTAGAGCCGCCCGAGGAGAAGCTTCTGGTACTAGGAAGTTCGCCATCGTCGACTTCATCGTTCGCCCACCTCACTGACCCTCGCCTGAACCCCGGTGAGCCCCCGACGACCCCCACTGGCCGCGCTAGGTTTCTGTGTCGCCGGCGTTGCCCAACGTCGACGATGACCCTCAGCCGTTGGATTAGAACAAGATCGAACGCACCACATCGCCCCATACCGCTTCGCACCCCCTCGTCTCACTGACGCGTGGGGACAGCCACTTAACCAGCCCACGTAAGCACTGTGCTTAGCAGGCCGGCCCAGTATCGTTTCCCGCCCAACCCAGTCATTTGAAATAAACCTTTTCCATTTTATTTCAAACACACTTCTGAACATAGATTCAAAAATCAACCCAGATCAATTCACTGAACCAAATTGAATGAAACCAATTTTGTTAGAAAGGTCTGGGAATGCTGAATCCAAGACCGTTGGATTCAAGTCATTTGGATCTGTAGATCATCCTTCGTAAAAATAACAAGGCAGAAGCTTTTATGCATTCAAACATTTTTCAAATTTAAACCATAATAGCTTTTGAGTTGATTCCAACTCTCAAAAATCACATTTGATCAAACCTTTCAGAATATATAAAAATATATAGGTTTACTTATAGAAATAATGTTCAAGTAATAAAAGAATGCCACATAAGCATTTCTAGTCACTTTATTTAATTAAAATAAAAGGGTAAAACCTTATTAAATTGTGACACCACTTTAAATCACATTCCCATGGACTAAAATATGTGGTGATGACATGTGTCAACATGATCCCATGTTTGGTTTGGAGAATATTAAATCTTAAGTAGTTTTTCAATGAGTAGAAATTACTTTTCTAAAAATAAAAGGATTTAAACCAAGCTTTAATCTTGTAATGTTAGTGATGATGCTAAATCATCTATAGGACCCTTTTGTGTGAGGATTGCAAGTAGTTAAGTATTGTTTGGTGATTGTGTACATCGTATTTATTTATAGACGCTAGTACCGACCAAGGATACGAGGAGGAAGGAGGATACTACGAAGAAGAAGCCAAGGAGAAATTCAACCACTGCTCTGCACAAGGCAAGCCTTACTAATCAAGTTGACCTATGCAAGCCAATACTTTCTTGTCACCATGCCAACTATATGCCTTAAGCATAGATGATCCTACCCACTTGATAAACCAATCCTACTTTTTACTTACAAGCTTATTACTTTATTTCTTTATCAAAGCTATTACTTAGAGTTTACTTCAGTAAATTGTAGATACTAGAAAGATATTTGAAGGTTGCATAAATAGCATTAAATTTGGCCTAAGCTAGATAATCTTAATGTCATCCTAAGGCATGAGATTGAACTTAGTTGAAACTCCACTTGTTTACTACCCCTCATTATTACTTACCCCCACTTGTAGATGCTAGTGCTAAGCATAAAACTTGATCAACTTTAGATGGGAATACTTGGTGGAAAAATGGTTATGAAAACCTTGGAATGATGGATCATTCTATTGAAATGTTTTGGACATGTGTTTCCGAACACCAAATGATTTATGGTAACGAAAATGTTAAGGCATGAGCCTTAGCCCTTTATAAAACTGATGGTTGTCTAGATACGATACCATTCCAATTTTATCGTACAACCACAATACCCGAAGATTGGGTAGGGCTTTACTAGAAACTTATATACCCTAGTATTAGTTCCCTCACGGCCAAGGTCTGAGATGAGGCTACCTTGTGAAGATTGTCCACATGTGCAGTATCCAAGATGACAGTTGGTCATGGTTGGGAGGCCAAACTCACAGGAGAGGTGCTTATACTAGGGCGTGTAATTGAAAGGTTAGGATTGATTATCCGCATACTGAGTATGGTGAATTCAGGATTTGTTCTTAACGGATGTATCGAATGTTGTGGTGAAAGTGTACAATCTCTGCAGAGTGTCAAACTATTCGAATAGCCGCGTCCGCGGTTAAGGACAGTTGGAGTGGCCATATTGTTCCCCCGTCAAATGTTTTCAAAAGACTCGTGAAATGAATGGAGACTTTGACTTGACCACAACAGAGTTGTGATATGAATTACAAGTTCCTACTTAGGAGTTATAAAATTGTGACTAGCTTCTCTTGCTTCTCAGCTTAGTAGAGATAAATCTGGCTTTTGCAAAACAACCCTAGAGCCTAGTGTCCTGTTATCCAAAAAACCCTGTCACTTGTTAGTATTAGTTTGCGAGTACTTAAAGAGTACTCATGGCTTTGTCCCTAGCTATTCCCGTGGCCAGACTATGAAGAGGAGTACCTGGAGGATGGACACCAGGAAGGTTACGACAACTAGGATCATCTCCCATCGTCAGCATTGCCTGTGACCCCGAAGATGGAGGTTCGCCTACGCTATCGTTGTTATTACGTATTCCACTGCTTGAAGTTGTATTAAGAACTGGATCATGAGATCCCTATTTGTGTAAGAACTTATGTACGGTTTGTAATGGATGATGTACTATGGTATCAATTCTGTTATGTCTCACAAAAAATGGTAATCCTGGGATTGCGATATATGGCATAACAGGCATCTGGGATTAAAAATCCGGGTGTTGACAAGTTGGTATCAGAGCCATCCTGACCATAGGAGACCCTAGTTAGACTGGACGTATGAATCAAAAACTTAGTTTCAAAACCTAAGAAAACAAATATTTACAAAAACTTATTCTCATTCTTATCCCTTTGATTCTTTCATGAAAATTCATGTTCCTCAAAAACTCTTGCAAAATACCTAAAATTTGACACACTTGATCACTCTACTAACTTACTCATCCTATATTCTTATAGATGGACGTGAAGTACAACAAGTTTTACCAGTTGGGAAATGGCGGAGACCTTATCTTTGAGAGGGATTTGGACTAGCTTTCAGAACTTCTGGAGCGTCCGCACCCCGAGTTCTTCGGAGCTCAGCTCAATGATCAAGGAGGAGAAGATCTGCAGTGGCTAATTGTTACAAGTCTACGAGGAAATATTGAACCTCCCGCTGCTGAGGGAATTCAGTTTACCTTAAGAGAGAACAACTGGCTCGACGGACTTGCCATGGCCATGCAGGAAGCTTTTTCCCGTCTGTGTGGGCAAAGTATCAACCAGATCAAGGGTACTCGCTTTTAGTTTTGTCCAAGGCGTGATGCTAATGGACAACCACTGGAAGCCCCATACCACCCCGAGCTGAAGACCCAATTGGACCACCTCAGCTTCATGATGTACGATCGTCAGCAGGAGTTGGATAACTGCCGTGACTACTCCAACCACAAGTCTGCCATCATCAAGACGAAGGATCAGACCATCGCCATGTTAGCAAAGGATCGCAAGTCTCGCCGCCGTCAGCTCAACAAGAAGGAGCGCATTATTGCCCGTCTTTGCCACCGTATCTCATCTTTAGAGGAGACCATTCACGAGAGAGACATGCAGTTGGAGGAAAGGGAGAATGCCAGAGAGGATCTTCGTGGAGACCCCTACTCCTATCTCAGCGATGACGATGATTTCCTGGAGGATCGGGCTATGGACTTCTTCACCGATGAGGACGATTTTGCCTTCATCGAAGATGATGAGGATGACGAAGCCACAGATTCCAAGGAGTAGTACCACTTGAGCACTAGCGTAGTGAGTAGTATTCGGTCCCACTGTATTGTAGTTTTCAGAATGGTTCTTAAAACCATCTGTTTTTCTTGGTTGTGGTGTGTATTGTACCGTGTGCTATGAATGAATGAATGAAAAGCAAGTTACTAGAAAATCTGAGTCAAACTTTGAAAACTTTTCAAAATCCCAGAACCTTAGAAATTTCCCTCTTTTCTCATGATCTATCTCAATCTTCAGATGCCACGTGGAGGAAGTGGTTCATCCCCGGACCCGATGTTGCAAATTCTGCAAATGTTGACCTCTGACCGCGAAGCTGAAAGAGCAGAACGTCAAGCCAACTTAGCCACCCTGCAACAGATAGCTCAGCTAGCCCACAACAACCAAGGCCACGAAAATCAGGACAACCATGGATCTAAGCTCAAGAACTTCCAGAATACCAACCCACCTGTTTTCACTAAGTCAGAAGAACCCCTAGACGCCGATGATTGGCTGCAGACCATGGAAAATAACCTAGAAGTCGCTGGAGTGGAAGCCAATGAGCAAGTTCTGTTCGCCACCCACTATCTAGCCGGAGATGCCCGAGCATGGTGGAACAGTGTTCGTGCAATGACCGGAGGCCAGATGATGACCTGGGAGGAATTCAAGGTCAAGTTTAGCAGAACCCATGTGCCACCGTGTTTGATCAAGAGGATGAGAGACGAGTTCAGAGAACTGAAGCAAGGAAGGATGACCGTAGTGGAATACCGTGACAAATTTTTGTCATTAGCTAGGTATGCCCCGGATGAAATCGACACTAAAGCCAAGAAGAAAGAAAGATTCTTGAATGGTCTGCATGATGAGATGCAGACAGTGTTAGTCAATATCCCCTTTGCGGATATTGAAGCCCTAGTCGACTCTGCTATCCAGATGGAAGGAAAGATCAACCAAGCCAATGAGAACAGCAAGCGTCACATGATGCATCAGCCAGGAACCCATCAGACCCCAAAGTATCGCCTAACCCATCTCCAGGATTTACCCCGAGAACCAACAGACCCCCGATGAACCGTCCGACCTATCCCAACCATGGAAACCCTAGGTCTGGAGGAAATCACAACAACCCCGGCAACTCTAGCAATTTCAACCGTGCCCCACCCAAATTCAACAACAACAATGCTACCGCCAACACCAACACTGCCCCGAGGACTGGAAGCAATGTTGTGCCTATTGCAGCAAAGGACAAGTCACAAGTGACTTGTTATGACTGTGGAAATAAGGGACACTATTCCAACGAGTGCCCCAACAAGAAGAATGCCGCAGCACCCAATACCAATGTCCCAGCTCAGCAACAACGTCGTGTTCATCTAGGAAGAAAGTTTGCCCCAGGGAATTCGCTCAACCGCAATGGCCGTCTTTTTCTCATGCATGCTGAAGAAGCTCAGGAAGCGCCAAACGTCGTGTTGGGTATGTTTTCTGTTAATTCAGTACTTGCACGAGTGTTGTTTGATTCTGGTGCATCGCACTCATTTGTCACCGAAGAATTTGCATACACTAGTAAAATTCAAACTGAAGCATGTTATGATTGTTCAAATTCCCAGATCATCCACCAAGGCTAGGCAAATTTGCAAAGCCGTCCCTATCCGAATCCATGGCATAGATTTTTATGCTAACCTGATAGTACTCGGAACCAAAGGTTTGGAAGTAGTACTAGGAATGGATTGGATGTCCAAACATAAAGGATTGATTGACTGTGCCAAGAAAGCCATAACCATGACCAGTACAGCCGGAATATCAGTCGAGCATATATCTGAAACCTTACCTCATCAATTCAAGTGCAACAAGAGTATAGCCCAACCTACCATTGACCAAGTCCGGATAGTCTGTGAATACCCCGATGTATTTCCAGATGTTTTGCCTGGTATGCCCCCAGATCGGGATATTGAGTTTATCATCGAACTAATCCCCGGAACCGGACCCATAGCCCAGAGACCATATAGTATGAACCCGTCTGAGCTAGCAGAACTGAAGAAGCAACTGGATGCCATGCTGGAAATTGGATTGATTCAACCAAGTGCGTCACCATGGAGATCACCTGTCTTGTTTTTGGACAAGAAAGATGGAGGTAACCGTTTGTGTACGGATTATCGGAAGTTGAATGATGTCACCATCAAGAACAAATACCCCTTGCCCAAGATAGAAGATTTGTTTGATCAGTTGACCGGTGCCAAAGTGTTTTCTAAGATTGATCTTAGAACTGGTTATCATCAACTCAAGATTCGCGCAGAGGATATTCCAAAGACTGCCTTTACCACCAGATATGGATTGTACGAGTATACATTCATGTCTTTTGGATTAACCAATGCCCCCGCTTATTTCATGAATCTCATGAATAAGATTTTTATGGACTTCCTGGATAAGTTTGTCGTTGTTTTCATCAATGACATTCAGATTTATTCCAAATCGGAAGAAGAACATGAGCTACACCTAAGGACCATTCTTGGAACCCTTAGAGAGCATCAGTTGTATGCAAAGTTTAGCAAATGTGAATTCTGGTTACAGGAGGTAGGATTCCTCGATCACATTGTATCAGCCAGAGGAATTGCCGTTGACCCTGCCAAAGTGAAAGATGTCGAAGATTGGCAAGCCCCAACCACTCAAACCCAAGTTCGTGCATTTCTCGGATTGGCGGGATATTACCGCAAATTCGTAGAAGGATTCTCGAGTATCGCCAGACCCATGACCCAATTGCTGAAGAAGGACAAGAAGTTTGAATGGACCGACAAATGTGAAGCGAGTTTTCAAGAACTCAAGAGGATATTGATTTCAGCCCCAATCTTAATCATGCCGGATATCACGAAGCCCTTCGATGTGTATTGTGACGCATCCAAGATCGGTCTCGGATGTGTGCTAATGCAAGAAGGCAAAGTTATATCTTATCTATCTAGACAACTGAAGCAACATGAGCAAAATTACCCAACCCATGACCTCGAACTCGCAGCCGTAGTTCTAGCCCTGAAGACATGGAGGCATTTCCTGATGGGAAACCGTTGTGAGATTTATTTGGATCACAAGAGCCTGAAGTATATATTCACTCATAAGGAGCTGAATATGAGACAGAGAAGGTGGATTGAACTAATCAAGGATTACGACCTGGACATTCACTATCACCCCGGTAAAGCCAACGTGGTAGCCGATGCCCTTAGCAGATTGCCGTGCCGCTTGAACTCCATGATTTTAAAGGAGAAACCAAGCTTGCACAAAGAGATGGAAGATTTTCGAATAGAATTAGTAAGTGAAGGATTTTTGGCTAGCATAGAACTCTAGCCCACTTTGATCAGTCAGATTAAAGAGGTGCAGAAGGGAAATGCTAGTATCGGCGGAATCAAGCGTCGTATTGGTACAGGCAAAGTACCCGGATTCACCGAAGACGAAGAAGGAGTTCTGTGGTACAAAGGACGCCTTTGTGTACCATCAGATTCTGAGTTGAAAGAAGTTATTTTGAAGGAGGCTCATGATACTCTTTATTCTATCCATCCCGGAGGAACTAAGATGTATCAAGATTTAAAGGAGCAATTTTGGTGGCATAAGATGAAGAGAGAAATCCGAAGCTATATCGCCAAGTGTGATATATGTCAACGACTCAAGGCAGGACATAAAAGACCCGCTGGATTGTTGCAACCCTTGCAGATTCCGGAATGGAAATGGGATTCCGTTGGAATGGACTTTATCACCGGATTGCCTACTTCTAGTAGGGGAAATGAGTCTATCTGGGTCATAGTGGACCGATTGTCCAAAGTCGCCCATTTCATGCCCGTCAAGACCACATATCAGAGTTCGAAGCTAGCGGAGTTGTACATCGCTAGAACAGTTAGTTTGCATGGAGTCCCCAAGAACATCGTATCGGATCGAGGAACTCAGTTTACCTCGAGATTCTAGAAGAAAGTCCAAGAAGGTTTAGGAACCCGCCTAGACTTCAGCACAGCGTATCACCCTCAGACCGATGGACAAACAGAGCGAGTAAACCAGATACTCGAAGATATGCTAAGAGCATGTGTGCTAGAATATGGATCCAAGTGGGAAGACTGTCTGCGGTTTGCAGAATTCTCATACAATAACAGTTATTAAGCTATTTTGCAAATGGCCCCATTTGAATTTATGTACGGAAGGAAGTGTCGCACCCCTTTGAACTGGTCGGAAGTAGGAGAAAGTCAGATTTTCGGACCCGACATCCTACGAGAAGCAGAAGAGAATGTTCACAAGATTCGTGAGCACCTCAAGACCACCCAGTCCAGACAGAAGAGTTACGCCGACAAGAGACGTAGAGACCTCGCTTTCAACATAGGAGATTTTGTGTATATGAAGGTGTCACCATTGAAGGGAATGCAGCGTTTCCAACTCAAAGGAAAGTTAGCCCCCAGATATATCGGACCCTTCAAGATTCTGAACCGTCGAGGACAAGTGTCGTATCAATTGGAACTACCCGAAGAGATGTCAGCTGTGCACAATGTGTTCCATATCTCATTACTTCGCAAGTGTCTCGAAGTCCCCGAGAAGACCGAAGTGTTCAAGAATATCGATCACCAGACCATAGAGATCAACGATGACCTGACCTATCCCGAAGTACCCATCCGTATTTTGGAAGAATCCTTCAGAACTACCCAAACCTGAAGCATCAAGTTTCTCAAGATTCAGTGGAGAAACCACACAGAAGAGGAAGCTACCTAGGAGCGCGAAGAACACATCAGGACGGAGTTTCCCGATCTCTTCAAATCCTAGGTAATCCTTTTCGTCCTTTTTCAAATCTCGGGACGAGATTTTGTTTAAGGGGGGAAGGTTTATAACATCCCAAAAATACTAAACTTGGATCATCAAACTCTAATCATCAAATTTAGGGTTAACAAAAACATTGCTAAATAATAATATGAAAGCATGCATGTGAGTATGCATTTCATTTTGAATTCTTTTGAACCAACTTGTTTTTGTGTTCCTTTGCTTGTAAATGGATGCTTAGGTGAAATAAACATCATCTAAACAATTCCCAAACTTTTCTCAAAGACAAGTAAATCAAAACAAATAAAATAAGGGAATGGTCATTTTGACCAATTTAACTCCCATGCCTACTTTGGCTGTCTCAAACTTTCAGAACTTAACAAAAACTTAATTGGATCTTTGCACCCCTTGATTGTACTCGTAACAAAGTATCAAGGCCCACTTTGTGATCATCCAGAAACATTCAAATGCATAGTTTAAAGGACAGTTTAAAATTGAATCTTTATCATATGGGAAGATCCCACTTTTTCAAAAACCACTCAAACAAGCTTAACTTTCAAAACCCAAGCATCTGCAGACTCACCAGCACCAACCTAGCACACCCACCAAAAATCTTTTCAAAATTCAAAACTTGAATTCTTGCGGCCATTTCATCAAACACCTTGCAGATACAAATCAAACAAAATCCAAACACTATTGTGAGCAGTGATTCTTGCCTAACTTGTCCCCTCTCTAGCTCACAACCATCTTAGTAGATCATCTAGCAAGTTAAACCAAGCACTAGCCTCACTGTAAGCTGGGCAATGACATCAATGGTGAACAGCCGAAGCTCACCATCACTAGAGGAAAAAGGGCTATCCGTTCGCGACCCCTCGGAGCATTAGTCCCGGTTTCGCCACCAACCGGGACTAATGCTGGCACACGTCCCGGTTGGAGCGGACACGGGGCTAGGGGGCATGCGTCCCGGTTGGTAAGGGGGCATGCGTCCCGGTTGGAGCCACCAACCGGGACTAAAGGTTTGGCCACAGCCACGTGGCGTGGCACGCACCTTTAGTCTCGGTTGCTGGCTCCAACCGGGACTAAAGACCCCTGCCCTCTATAAATGCAACGCCCCAGCCCCCTCTGCCTCCACTCTGTTTTTTCGAATGGTGGAAGGTGTGAGGGGGTGTGCTAGTTTTTTCTCATGCATGCATTGAAGGTGTTTGTTGAAATGTTTGAGTGAATAATCCCGTTGAATTTATCATAGAACAAAAATATAGAAGGTGTCCGAGACGCACTTGAGCTTTCTCCTCTTTATTTCCCTCGATCGAGGTTAGCAATCTTATCTTTTCTAGGTCAATGATACAATTCATGTGTCGGTGTGAATTGGTTATTTCACTATTTATGATGTCCTATTTTTTGATAAACTTACTTATATGATGCAGATGAACGGTCGGGAATGGATGTACGGTGACCGGCGGGTAGCCGGGTATATCAAAGGTATGGATAAATTTATCGATGTGGCTACGGCAAACAAAGAGAATGGATTTATACGTTGTCCATGTGTTCAATGTCGGAACAACAAGAAGTACTCTTCCTCGAAAATCATTCGCGGCCACCTGATTATGAAAGGTTTCATGCCCAACTATAATTGCTGGACCAAGCACGGGGAAAGAGGGGTTATGATGGAAGATGGTGAAGAAGAAGATGATGATAACAACTATCATCATATGTTTCCTGAATACAGTGATACTGCAGTGGAAGACAATGGAGAGGAAAGAGGTGAAGAACGGGCATCAGATGAGCCGGCTGATGAACTTGGTAGGGTCATTTCTGATGCAAGGCGAGACTGTGAAACAGAAAATGAGAAGTTGAAGTTAGAGGGCATGTTAGAAGATCACAAGAAATTGTTGTACCCAAATTGTGAAGATGGCAGCACAAAGCTCGGTACCACACTGGAATTATTGCGATGGAAGGCAGAGTGTGGTCTAACTGACTCCTCATTTGAAAAGATGTTGAAAATAATGAAGCCGAAGTTTCCAAAACATAATGAACTTCCCGAGAGTACCTACGAAGCAAAGAAGACTCTCTGTCCTCTGGGATTAGATGTGCAAAAGATACATGCATGCATTAATGACTGCATCCTCTACCGCGGTAAGGAGTATGAGAATTTAGATAAATGCCCGGTATGCAACGCGTTGCGGTATAAGATCAGACGAGATGACCCTGGTGATGTTGAGGGAGAGCCCCTCCGGAAGAGAGTTCCTGCTAAGGTTATGTGGTATGCTCCTATAATACCAAGGTTGAAACGCATGTTCAGAAACAAAGAGCATGCCAGCTTGTTGCGATGGCACAAAGAAGACCGTAAGAAAGACGGGAAGTTGAGACACCCTGCTGATGGGTCACAGTGGAGAAAAATCGAGAGAGACTTCCGAGACTTTGCAGGTGACGCAAGGAACTTATGGTTTGGTCTAAGTACGGATGGCATGAATCCTTTTGGGGAGAAAAGCTGCAGTCACAGCACCTGGCCCGTGACTCTATGTATCTATAACCTGCCTCCTTGGTTGTGCATGAAGCGTAAGTTCATTATGATGCCAGTGCTCATCCAAGGCCCGAAGCAACCGGGCAACGACATTGATGTGTACCTTAGGCCATTAGTTGAAGAACTCTTACAGTTGTGGGGCAAACCAGGTGTACGTGCGTGGGATGAGAACAAACAGGAGCCATTTAATCTACGAGGGTTGTTATTCGTAACCATCAATGATTGGCCTGCTCTTAGTAACCTTTCAGGACAGACAAACAAAGGATATAAGGCATGCACCCACTGTTTAGATAAGACCGAAGGTACATATTTGCATAAATGCAAGAAGGTTATGTACCTGGCGAATCGACGATTTCTTCCGACCAATCATCCCGTAAGAAAGAAAGGCAAGCATTTCAAAGGTGAGGCAGATCACCGGAAGAAGCCTGAACTCCCTGCTGGTGATGATGTATTTGGTATGGTCAAGGACATAGAAGTAATCTTTGGAAAGGGTCCCGGCGGTTAATCAGTTCCGAATGACGTCGCTACAGGACACGCACCCATGTGGAAGAAGAAATCTATATTTTGGGAGCTGCCATATTGGAAAGTCCTGCGTGTCCGCTCTTCAATCGACGTGATGCACGTGACGAAGAATCTCTGCGTGAACCTGCTAGGATTCCTAGGCATGTATGGGAAGACAAAATATACACCTGAAGCACGGGAGGACCAACAAATTATGAAAGACCCAAAGAACATGCATACAGATAACAAGACGGATAAAGGGCGTCACTTAAGTCGTGCCAGCTATGCTCTTACCAAAGCAGAGAAGGAAATCTTTTTTGAAGTCCTTTACAGTATCAAGGTGACGTCGGGATTCTCATCTAATATAAAGGGGATAATAAATATGGCAGAGAAAAAGTTCCAAAACCTGAAGTCTCATGACTGTCACGTGATTATGACGCAGTTGCTTCCGATTGCATTGAGGGGGATTCTACCGGAAAATGTTCGAGTACCCATTGTGAAGTTGTGTGCATTCCTCAATGCAATATCTCAGAAGGTAATCAATCCAAATATTCTGCCAAGGTTACAGAAGGATGTGGTACAATGTCTTGTTAGTTTTGAATTGGTGTTCCCACCATCCTTCTTCAATATTATGACGCATCTCCTGGTTCATCTAGTGGAAGAGATTGCCATTCTCGGTCCGGTATTTCTGCACAATATGTTCCCCTTTGAGAGGTTCATGGGAGTCTTAAAGGAATATGTTCATAACCGTGCTAGACCAGAAGGAAGCATCTCCAAGGGATATGGAATAGAGGAGGTCATTGAGTTTTGTGTTGACTTTATTCCTGACCTTAAGCCGATTGGTGTTTCTGACTCGCGGCATGAGGGAAGACTAAGTGGAAAAGGCACGCTGGGAAAGAAAGCAATGAGATGTAGGGACGGGGATTCTTTCACTAAAGCACACTACACAGTTCTACATAATTCCACCTTGGCAGCTCCGTATATCGAGGAACACAAGAATATTGTACGCTCCAAAAACCCGGGGAAGCCTGAATCATGGATTACAGATGAACACATGAAGTCTTTCGGTGGTTGGATGCGGACACATCTCTTGAATGACACCACTGTTGGAGATCAGCTATACTTGTTGGCCGCGTCACCATCTTCTACTGTATTGAATTTCCAAGGGTACGAAATAAATGGGAATACATTCTACACGATCGCCCAAGATAAAAAGAGCACCAACCAAAATAGTGGTGTCCACTTTGATGCAATAGACAAGAATGGACAAAAGGACACATATTATGGTTACATAGAGGAGATATGGGAACTAGACTATGGAGTCTCTTTTAAGGTCCCTTTGTTTCGCTGCAAATGGGTCAACCTGAATGGGGAAGGGGTAAAGATAGACCAGTTGTACGGAATGACAACAGTGGATCTCAACAATCTTGGTTATAGAGATGAACCATTCGTCCTAGCCAATGATGTGTCTCAGGTTTTCTATGTGAAGGACATGTCCTCCAGACTGAAAAAAAGAAAAAATATGCAAACGAATACATCATATGATGAGACAAAGCGTCACATAGTTCTTTCAGGGAAAAGAAACATCGTGGGAATCGAGGACAAGACAGACATGTCAGAAGATTATAATAAGTTTGATGAAATTCCGCCCTTCACAGTGAAAACTGACCCAAGCATTCCGTTAAGTAAAGAAGATGCTCCATGGTTACGTCTAAAGCGGTCATAAGGAATGACATATGCCAAGAAGTTCATGCTCATATTATGTAACTCTAGTTCATGTCTTTCGCGGTTTGTGGCTTGACCGAAGGATATCTTTCGGGGTTTGTGGCCTTTAGTCCCGATTTTGTAGTCTCGGTTTTTAATATTAATAAATGTCTTGAGTGTTAGTCCCGTTTTGTGGCTGGACCGGGAGTGCCTCTATGACCAGTTTCTTGGAGATGCCGGAGGACTGGGCTCCGTCGGCATCTCCCTGAAACTGGTCGTAGTGGTGTCCCTGCTCTCGAAAACCATCTTGCAGCTTGTAACTTCACTAACTAGATCAATACGCCTCGGAGCTAACTAATTTCACATATTAGGGAGTGCCTCTATGACCAGTTTCTCGGAGATGCCGGAGGACTGGGCTCCGTCGGCATCTCCCTGAAACTGGCCGCAGTGGTGTCCCTGCTCCCGAAAACCATCTTGCAGCTTGTAACTTCACTAAGTAGATCAATACGCCTCGGAGCTAACTAATTTCACATATTAGGGAGTGCCTCTATGACCAGTTTCTCGGAGATGCCGGAGGACTGGGCTCCGTCGGCATCTCCCTGAAACTGGTCGTAGTGGTGTCCCTGCTCTCTAAAACAATCTTGGAGATGCCTCAAACTGGCTGGAGGACTGGACTCACAAGGATGCATATTTATAGTACAAGCAGCTCGGCATAATGTCGACACTCACGACATAATGTCGACACTCACCCCTATTATTAGTGCTGACTCATCTTTAGTCCCGGTTGGTGTCTCCAACCGGGACTAAAGGTTAATCTTTAGTCCCGGTTGGTGACACCATCCGGGACAAGGTACAAGCCGCACGACATAATGTCGACACTCACCCCTATTATTAGTGTTGCCTGGCCCACTCTGCCGCAATCCCTTCAGTCGCGGTTGGTTTCTCCAACCGGGACTAAATATGAACCCTCTCTTTATATAGGCATTTCCCTCTATTTATTAGGTAACACTTAAGACATTTATTAATATTAAAAACCGGGACAAACCGGGACTAGCTAACACTCAGGACTAAAGCCGCCCCCTTTAGTCATAATCATGCCTAGTCCTATAGTACGCAGCTTCAGGGTCTTCATCGTCGTCGTCATCATCATCGTCATCGTCACCTGCCACTCCGGGGATCCTCAGCCCATCCATGGCATATACCAGGGGCCATTCCAGCCTCGGATTCACGGCGGGTGGGAGAGGGGTCTCCTGGAAGACGATGCCGCTACCGCCGGGATAGTGTGGGGCCTGTGGCGGGTGGACTCGTGGGCACCGTAGGCGAGGATGGTCTCCCCCGGCGATGTAGCGCATCACTTCGATGATAGTACGGTTCGCCCACCACAGACAACGGCCGGCTTCGTTGTGGTTCACCGGTGGCGGGCCATCACCCTCGTACCTGGCGAGCTCCCTTTCCCGCCTATTAGCGAAGAAGGCATTCCAGGTGTCGTAGTTGTCGGGATCCCACTGGGGATCCATCCGCTGCTCCGGCGTGAGCTCGTGGTAGAAGTGGTTTGTGATGGCCGCCTGGCGTGCGGAACCTTGAGGGACAGGAACCCCTCCAGCGCTCAGCATCCAGCCGGCGGGCGGCCGGTAGCCCGGCGGACAAGGGTAGTTGGAGGCGCACAGCGCCTTGGTCTCCTCGAGGGTCAGAATGGCCCAGTAGGCGTTGTCCATTGTTCTAAGAGAGGAAGGTGTGGATGTGTGGATAGCCATGACACGATCACCCTAAATATAGAGGGAAAGGGCGGGAAAACTTGGCGTGAAGCTTTGGGAAATGGCGGGAAATATCTTTAGTCCCGGTTAGTGACTACATCCGGGACTAAAAGCTCTAGTAGAAAGGAAAGGGCGGGAAAACTTGGCGGGAAGAGGTGGGAAATGGCGGAAAATATTTTTAGTCCCGGTTTGTGACTACATCCGGGACTAAATGTGTGCCGAACAATGATCATGTTTCGAAAAAACATTCACAAAATGACCTATCATGTTCGAGGTTTCATGGCTTTTTCGGTCCAAATGACCGATGTTATGTGCTGAATCACGGCATAGTTTGTGATGTTGTGCCCATATTATGAATGTGTGTGGACATTGGTATGGCGAACAATGTTGCAGGAGGAAGTTTTCCTTTTTGTCGCACGGAAAAGCCCTTTTCCATTTTCCGAGCGCAAAAAACGGGTCGTTTTGTGAAGTAACCACCAAAATGCCGTTTCACAATGCTACCGTCCCATTTTCCTAAAATACTAGACCACCTTACATGGACTATCTCCCAACCGGTATATCTCAAACCTTTTCTCCATCCCGGGTAAAAAGGACAAATGTCTGCCGAATCGGTAGGAAGTGGGTCCGGTTTGTACTACAGGAACATGATCTATCGCCCGTGATTTTTTGAAAAAATCATTTTTAGACTCGCAATATGTGGTTTCTTCAGAGATCCAATGCAAGTTCTAACGATGCTCGTCCCCTATCTTCATGCACACCGGTTCAACCATAGTTAGAAATTCAGATAATTCAAAACGGGCATAATAAATTCAAAAAAAATCCGAACAATGAAAATCCTTCGCTTGGTGTCATATTTTGTTACATAGTTGAAAGGAAAAATACCAGACTTGGTATATTGATCATGTTTCGAAAAAACCTTCACAAAATGACCTATCATGTTCGAGGTTTCATGGCTTTCGGTCCAATTGACCGATGTTATGTGCTGAATCACGGCATAGTTTGTGATGTTGTGCCCATATTATGCATGTGTGTGGACATTGGTATGGAGAACAATGTTGCAGGAGGAAGTTTTCCTTTTTGTCGCACGGAAAAGCCCTTTTCCATTTTCCGAGCGCAAAAAACGGGTCGTTTTGTGAAGTAACCACCAAAATGCCGTTTCACAATGCTACCGTCCCATTTTCCTAAAATACTAGACCACCTTACATGGACTATCTCCCAACCGGTACATCTCAAACCTTTTCGTCCATCCCGGGTAAAAAGGACAAATGTCTGCCGAATCGGTAGGAAGTGGGTCTGGTTTGTACTAAAGGTACATGATCTATCGCCCGTGATTTTTTGAAAAAATCATTTTTAGACTCGCAATATGTGGTTTCTTCAGAGATCCAATGCAAGTTCTAACGATGCTCGTCCCCTATCTTCATGCACACCGGTTCGACCATAGTTAGAAATTCAGATAATTCAAAACGGGCATAATAAATTCAAAAAAAATCCAAACAATGAAAATCCTTCGCTTGGTGTCATATTTTGTTACATAGTTGAAAGGAAAAATACCAGACTTGGTATATTGATCATGTTTCGAAAAAACCTTCACAAAATGACCTATCATGTTCGAGGTTTCATGGCTTTCGGTCCAATTGACCGATGTTATGTGCTGAATCACGGCATAGTTTGTGATGTTGTGCCCATATTATGCATGTGTGTGGACATTGGTATGGAGAACAATGTTGCAGGAGGAAGTTTTCCTTTTTGTCGCACGGAAAAGCCCTTTTCCATTTTCCGAGCGCAAAAAACGGGTCGTTTTGTGAAGTAACCACCAAAATTCCGTTTCACAATGCTACCGTCCCATTTTCCTAAAATACTAGACCACCTTACATGGACTATCTTCCAACCGGTACATCTCAAACCTTTTCGTCCATCCCGGGTAAAAAGGACAAATGTCTGCCGAATCGGTAGGAAGTGGGTCCGGTTTGTACTACAGGTACATGATCTATCGCCCGTGATTTTTTGAAAAAATCATTTTTAGACACACAATATGTGGTTTCTTCAGAGATCCAATGCAAGTTCTAACGATGCTCATCTCCTATCTTCATTTTAAAAGGTTACATTAATTATTTTTTAAAAATAGAAAATGGTTTTGGATTATTTATTCAAATCCATACACTTCTTATGTTTAAAGTTTTTCTAAATTCCAAATTAATATTCAAAAATATAAGTTAATTCATTTTAAAAGGTTACATTAATTATTTTTTAGAAATAGAAAATGGTTTTGGATTATTTATTCAAATCCATACACTTCTTATGTTTAAAGTTTTTCTAAATTCCAAATTAATATTCAAAAATATAAGTTAATTCATTTTAAAAGGTTACATTAATTATTTTTTAGCAATAGAAAATGGTTTTGGATTATTTATTCAAATCCATACACTTCTTATGTTTAAAGTTTTTCTAAATTCCAAATTGATATTAAAAAAATATAAGTTAATTCATTTTTAATTGTAAATGGTTCATATTTTAAATGGTTGCATTAATTGTTTTTTAAAACAGAAAATGGTTTTGAATTTTTTATTCAAATCCAAACACTTTTTATGTTTAAAGTTTTTCTAAATTCCAAAATAATATTCAAAAATATAAGTTAATTAATTTTAAATGGTTACATTAATTATTTTTTAAAAATAGAAATTGGTTTTGGATTATTTATTCAAATCCATACACTTCTTATGTTTAAAGTTTTTCTAAATTCCAAATTAATATTTAAAAAATATAAGTTATTTCATTATTAATTTTAAATGGTTCGTAGTTTAAATGGTTACATTAATTTTTTTTCAAAACAGAAAATGGTTTCGAATTAGTTATTCAAATCCAAACACTTTTTATGTTTAAAGTTTTTCTAAATTCCAAAGTAATTATCATTTAAAAAACATTACAAATTTAAACCCCAAAATAAAAAATAAGGCGGGAACAGAGAGAAAATAACTGAAAATTTTTGAAAACAGGGGAATACGTCCCGGTTGGAGCCACCAACCGGGACGAAAGAGCCCCCTGCGCGCGCGCCCCTTCAGCTGCTGAAAATTGGACTATAGGTCCCGGTTGGTGGCTCCAACCGGGACGTATGCACCTTTAGTCCCGGTTGGAGCCACGAACCGGGACTAAAGGCCCTTTAGTTATAACAGCGCGTGCCTCCTCTTCTTCTTCCCTTCCCCACTCACTTCTCTGCCTCTGCCTCTGCCCGCGCCCTCGCCGACGACGACGCCGCCAGGCTGCCCCCGCCACCACCGCGCGCTCCCCGTAGCGGCTCCGTCGTCAACGCCTCCGCCTCTGGCCGCCACCCGCGTCTCTTCCCGCGCGCCGACAACCGCGCCGCCCGCGCGTCTCCTTCCCCCGACGACCGCCGGCCGCCCGCGTCTCTGCTTCCCGCCGACGACCGCGCCCTTTCCCCACCGCCGCGCGTTAGGTACGGCGCCGCCCCTCCCTGCCTCTCTGTCCTCCCCCTCCCTCTGCTGCTGGTGGTGGGCGCGGCGGCTTCGATCGGGTGGTGCATCGTCGCCGGCGCCGTTTCCTCCACCGCTGCGTCGTCCTTGTCCACGGCCACGGCGGCCGCGTACTCCTTGACAGCGGTGGCGAGGTGGCTCCGGGCCCCACCTCTGTTTCCCCTTTGCTTGCGTGGCGAGGTGGCTCCGCGTCCTCTGTTTCCCCTTTGCTTGCGTGGCTGCTGAGGTGGCTCCGGGCCCCACCTGTCAGCCACTATGGCTAGTTGTTACTATGGTGCAAAAGGTTTAAACATTTGATTTAATAATTTCAGAATTTGAATAAAACTTGTAAATTCAATAACTTTTAATCTGTAATACAGAAAAATACAAATAATATACCAAAATGTTTAGAAAAATGAGAAATATCTATCTATGCTATAATCATGCATTGTTCAACAACTTAAATGAAAAGTTTAATTAGAACACCCTAGTAACCCTAACAGGTGATTCCGGAGTTCCTTGAGTTAGGGTTTGCGCCCCTCGGAACCCCGATTAACTTGTCGAGCATGCTTTAGGGTTACATTCCAATGCACATTAACTTGTCGTATCATCATCATTGCTTGAGCATTGCATCGGTTCCATGTGTTGATTGTTTCCCTTTCTTTCCGGTGATTTGGTTCTTCTCGGTAGAATACGATATCAAGATCGAGATCGAAGACCGAGATCAAGACCATAGATAGATCTAATTAAATGACAAGTTTAATTAGAACACCCTAGTAACCCTAACAGGTGATTCCGGAGTTCCTTGAGTTAGGGTTTGCGCCCCTCGGAACCCCGATTAACTTGTCGAGCATGCTTTAGGGTTACATTCCAATGCACATTAACTTGTCGTATCATCATCATTGCTTGAGCATTGCATCAATGCCATGTGTTGATTGTTTCCCTTTCTTTCCGGTGATTTGGTTCTTCTCGGTAGAATACGATATCGAGATCGATATCGAAGACCGAGATCAAGACCATAGATAGATCGAAGACCTTTTGTAGCCTTATACTCATGTTCCCCTCTCATATCCTTAGGGTTTAGGGTTTCTCTTCATTTTTATTATTGTGTATGTATATATTAGGGTTTCACCTTCGATCCGGAAAATATTCGTTAGCCGCTTTGACTTATTCGTAACTTTCTCCTTTAGCCGCTTTGACTTATTCGTTTTTCCACCTATGCAGAAAATATGGACCCACACGTCAGAGACGAAGAAAAGGAAGAGTTGATCCAAGGTGTGATCCGTGGGGAAGATAATTTAGACGTATCAATGTTTCTGAACAACTCCGGTGAGGGTGATCCTCTTTTTACCGGAGTAGACAACTTGTTTGAGGTTGAAGGTGTTGCCTTCCGCAAGGGAGAAGGCGATGCCTTGTGTAATCAAGAAGAAGACCGCTCCGGCGAGGTGCATGTAATATAAATCAATTCATTAATTAATCATCTGCTATCTATATAGAAATAGTAACGACGATCTTTCTTCTTTTAGCCCTCCGGGTCGAAGGAATCTACTAAAAAGAGCAGACGAGGCCCAACCAAAAAGTTGCAAGACCATGAGAGGTTCAGGATCGAAGATGTCGCTGAAGACGGTAGACCGACAGCTCTCGAAGTTGTCGCAACCAAATTTGTGGCACAATGCGGAGTAATCGTTAGGGACTTAATCCCGATCACCATTAGAAATTGGAATAGGCCTGCTAATGCGGATGAAGAGGGAACATGTTTATTTGTCCCTAACCACGCCAAAGATTTACTGTGGAAGAGGCTCATGGTTAATTTCAAACTACCGAAGATAGAGCTGGATCCAAATGCGGAGGATCCAGTTGAGGACGCCTTACAACATGGGAGAGCCATGGAGGCTAAGGTCAGGGAGTGGGCTTTGAAGAAGATGGCCCAGTGTTTCACCAACTGGAAGAAAAGATTGCACCTTTACTATGTCGTGAAAAAGAAGACTCCCGATTTCAAGAATATTCAGTTTGAGAAGATAAAACCATTCTGGGCTGAGTTTGTGGAATACAAGAAATCAGAAAAGGCTAAGAAAATGTCTGAAACGAATAAGCTGAATGCTGCTAAGAAGAAGTATCACCATACTATGGGGCAAGGTGGCTACAGGGTTGGCATTCCTAAGTGGGAGAAACTTGAGCAGGAACTGCGTGATAAAAAGATCACCCCAGAGACAGACGATTGGGTAGAACATGCAAGGAATTGGTTTTACGGGCATGGGGGCACGTTGGACTCGAAAGGGAGGTGTATATATAACATACGACATAAAGAAGACCCCTTGCCAATCGAGAGGATCAGAAAAGCAGTAAAGGCTGTTAAAGATGGGGACTTCATTCCTGATAGAGAGAATGATGAGCTCACACTCGCCCTTGGAAATAAGGAACATGATGGACGAACACGAGGCACAATAGGCTCCCAATCATGGAGGACTGGGTTTCCCGAAGAGAGGAAGAAATATCCTGATAGAAGCCGTCAGAGGAGTAAGGACAGGGCGGCAGTTGAAGTAGAAAGTCAGAAAGAGCGAATGCGTTTAATTGAAGAACGATTAAAGCAACAACAAGATGAAATTAACGCACTTAAAGAGCAAAGTACTACCGGACCATCTCAGCAGCACACTGCATTCGATGCTACCGGCCTATCGAATAATCGAAAAAGCAGTGTGGCTTCCACCGAGGTCCCGGGTGATGACAATGGCGATGACGATGATGCACCGACGATGGCTCCTGTTGGCTACCCAGTGGATGATATCACAGAGATGACACACTACGAGCTACATGTCAAAGTTGTGAACATATCAATGAAGGTGGCGGTCGGCTATGCCTTACCAATTGGACCCACACCAACTTACCACTGTCGTCCGGTTCCAGAGGGCTACGCTGTTGTCGGCGTGGATGAAATCATGCCCACCTTTGAGGTTTTGGATCTTCACTACCCTGCTGGTGAAGGGGATGTGACTGTGCTGGGTGACGCAAAAAACATCACCATTCTATGGCCGAAGGATTGTATCGTGCTTCGAAATCACACGCCAAGGCCATCTTCGCCGCCGCCTCACCCGTCTCCAGCGAGGTCGTCGCCGCCGCGGCAGCCGTCTTCGTCGCCTCACCCGGCTCCGTCGCCTCACCAATCTCCGGTGCAGCCATCGCCGCGGGAGCCATCGCCGGCGCCTCAGGATAAAAAGCGTAAGCATACCGCTACTGTGCGTCGTAAGCGATCGCCGAAACGTAAACAAGAGCCTCTTCCAAAAGTACCAACGGTTCCTCCCAAGAGAGCTTATGACTGTACTGAAGAGGAGACTGCGGCGATCGTTGATGCGGAAACAACAGCGTTTTTCACTAAGCTGAGGCGGCCGAAAGAGCCAGAGTTCCCCAGCACCAAAGAATAAAAAGCCGAAGTGTTGAAAATGCTAAAGAATCTTCATCAACCCGAGCCAAAGCTGTCATCAGACTATGAGCGTTCTATTCTCAAGTCACATGCGGCACAAAAAGCCTCGAAGAGCAGTACTGATGCAAGCGGGAAATTTGTTGCCTAGCTCGGAGAACAAGCAAAACAGACTTGCGCCCCTCTCAAGGTGATTTCTCAAACCAATGTGGGGTCGAGCAAATATGGGGCCGAAGAGCAGTATGATCCAGAGGTAGTTGCACAATACGGAGAAGCTGCCGCTGCTCAAGGTATGAGTATTGTCCAGTACTTATCCCAGTTAGAGTTCTTCCCCGTGAGTGAAGTAGCATACAAATACCAGTACGGAAAACCTCTCGTCAAACCTGAGGAGGTAAACAATCTTCCAACAAAAATGCGAAGATTGCATAACTGGTACATGCATGCCACAAGGGCCGGGGCTAACTGGATAGTGCTGAGGGTTACAAAAAAGCATCATGGGAAAGATAAGGATGACATGATATCCATTGAATTTGATGAACTATTTCAATTATTCAATCAAGACGCCTTGGACAAATCGATCATCAGTGCCTATTGTCTGTAAGTACTAATTCTGTAATTAATTTAGTCTCCAGCTATATTATTTTGTTTATTGCATGTATATAATCATACTGTAATATGCAGAATGAAGATTCTCGAATGCAGCAGAGGAAAAATCTATGACATTGGCTTCATTGACCCATATTGGGTTCATGAAGCTAATCTCAAAATAAGCCCCCAGGATACGGAGGATAATATAGTACACGCGTTAAGGTTTCAAGAAACCAAAAGGGAAATACTATTTCCTTACAACTTCCAGTGAGTATTATTGTCTTGTATACACTTTCTATTTCGCTTACTCGATGTTAAGTATATAATTGATTAGTTCTGCATTCGCAGGTACCACTATATTCTGTTAATCATTCAACTTGACAAAGGGCGTGTACTAGTCATGGACTCGAAACATAAACCCCTTGAGACGTGGAAGGACATGCAGATACTTCTCCAGCGGTAATTCTAATCATTACGACACTATATCGGCAACGTTCGTGAATTTTATGATATCAAGTACTTAATAACTTATTTTATTCGTTTTCTACGCCGGGCAACGCTTGGAAACGGTTCACCAAGAAGGCTAAGGGTGTTTGGAAAGAGGAGCTTACATTTCGACCACTAGATGTAAGCACCACTAGCTATATCCGCGCATCTCTTTGATTCTAGTTTTGATACAGTTATTATCATGCTTGATTATTATTTTGATTGAACTCTGTTCTCGTAAAGTGCCTGACGCAGGGACCAGGTAACAATCTATGTGGATACTATGTATGCGAGTTCATCCCGCAGACATGCGATGAGAAGGGCAGAAATTTAGAGCAACTCCACGTACGTAAACAATTTCTATAGTTTTTAGTTACAATCAAATTGTGTTTAGTTTCATATTTATATAGGCTGACTCCTTTTTTAAATCAGATCGAACGTCTACGGGACGGTCTTCTGCCAAAGGATCGCGTACGAGCAATTCAGGAGGAATTGGCGGGATTCTTGGATGCAGAAGTCCTAAACACACAAGGGGAATACTACTCGGCTCTGTATAGACAATAGGAATTGTAAAAATAGCAACTTTCAAAAAATTCGCCGGTAGCATCGAATAGCAACTTTTGTATGTAGTGCATGAACTCGATCCGTGTATTGAATGTAATGTTGTCATGATGATCTTGTGTAATATAAGGTTCCTTCGTTGATAAGTGAAAAACACTAAATAAACAATAAAACAATCTAAATGAATTCTCTGTCGCGGCACAAAAAGTGGCGAAAATGTTGCCGCGGCAACAAAATGTGCCAAAATGAATTCTCTGCCGCGGCAGAGAAATGGGCCAAATCTCTGCCGCGGCAGCAGTTTATTCGTCCCAGTTCGTGTTACGAACCGGGACTAATGCTCCACCCCCCCCCCCCCTCGCGCTCTGATGCCGCCACGTGTGCCCCATTTGTCCCGGTTGGTGGGGCAACCGGGACTAAAGGTTAGAGCTTTAGTCCCGATTGCCCCGTCCCGGTTGGGCAACCGGGACTAAGGGCCCTTACCAACCGGGACGCATGGGCCCTTTTTGTAGGGGTTTGTAGCATGGAAAACAAAAAATTTCTATCGCATACAAACAAACAAGCCAAGATCTATCTACTAGATTGTAGCAACGAGTCGATGGAATAACTTACCCTCGAAGATTCCAATGTGATTAACGAGAGCGGATTCTCGTGGGTGATGTAGCCGTACTCTTCCCGATCTCAAGATCGTGTAGACGATCCTTCCGGCGCTGCGTTCCGGCAGCGCTCCCGCAGTCGGTCACACGTTCGGTACTCGACGAAGGCCTTCCTCTCCCTTGTTCCAGCAGGCAGCGGAGGTTGTAGCACTCTCCTCGTGATTCCGGCAGCACAACGGCGTGGTACCGGAAGTAGAGGGGAGATCCCGCAGGGCTTCGCCTTAAGCCGGAGCGAGTATGGTGGAGTATGAGAGAGGGCTATTAGTGGTCTAGGGATTAGACACACCAATTAGAAGGCTCTAAACCGAAGGCTAGGGCAATTAGAAGCTCTAAACCAAAACGGCTCTAAACCGGAGATTAGAGGATAGGAACTTGTGTGTCTAGAGGAGGAGGCCCTGCCCCTCCTCTTATAGGTGGGAGGCGCGGCCAAGGGGAGGGGAGTCCCTCCCCAAGTCGGCCTTGGGTGGCGCGCCGGCTTGGAGAGGAGGGACTCCTCCCCCAAGTCGGTTTTGCCTCCTCTTGCTTGTTTCCCACAGTTTCCTGTTTTAGCCGTTTGACTTTCAAACTGGACATTTGACTTTTCTGTTTTAGGATTCAATTTAATCCTTTATTTGGAACAGCAAGAACACTTAGTACATGATGCAATCATTACAATATGTAATGACACATTTATGTACCCCTCCCCCCTCCCGGAGTGCCGGACATTCCGGAACCTTCTAGAACATTCCCGATGAAAACACCGGAATCATTTCCGAACTCCGAAACGGGACTTTCCTTATATGAATCTTATTCTCCGGACCATTCCGGATCACCTCGTGATATCCCGGATCCCATTCGAGTCTCCGAACAACATTCGGTCTCTTTCTCATAATACCATAACTACTCAAACAACGTCGAATCCTTAAGTGTGTCTCCCTACGGTTCGTGAATTATGCGGACATGATCGAGACACTTCTCCGAACAATAACCAATAGAGGAATCTGGAAATTCATATGGCTCCCACATATTTCTACAATTACTTTGCGATCGAATGAACCACTTACATACGATACCAATTTCCCTTTGTCTCACGATATGTTACTTATCCGAGGTTATGATCGTCGGTATCTCTGCATACCTAGTTCAACCTCGTGACTGATAAGTACTCTTTTCTCGTTCCCGTGATATGTGATCCCTTGTGAGCCAGTCACATGCTTGCAAGCTAATTGGATGACATTCCACCGAGAGGGCCCAGAGTATATCTATCCGTCATATGGATGGACAAATCCCACTCTTGATCCATGTGTCTCAACCAATACTTTCCGAACACTCAATGCCACCTTTATAGCCACCCAGTTACGGTGTGGTGTTTGATGTCATCAAAGCATCCATCCGGTAAAGGTGATATGCATGATATCATGGTCGAAGGAATTAGGTTACTATGTATCAGAAAGCATATAGCAATTGAACTATTGAAATGACTTGATCTTTATGCTACGCTTATCTATAGGAGTATGTCCACCATATCATTCTCCTAATGATATGATCTTGTTGTTGATAACATCTCAATGTTCATGATAGGGAAACCACAATCATTTATCAACCAACAAGCTAGTGAAGTATAGAGGCTATACTAGGGACTTCAAATTAAGTTTACAAATCACACAAGTATTAATGTTTCCTTGTTAATACTATTATAGCATGAATGTAAACATTTATCATAAACACAAAGATATAATAATAACTACATTTATTATTGCCTCTAGGGCATATCTCCAACAGTCTCCCACTTGCACTAGAGTCATCTAATCTAGATTACATGGTAATATACCGAACACCCATGGCAGTTTGGTGTTGGTCATGTTTTGCCCTCGGGAGAGGTTTAGTCAACGGATCCGCCACATTCAGATCTGTGTGTACTTTGCAAATCTTTATATCCCCATCCTAGATATGTTCTCGAATAGCGTGAAAACGTAGCTTGATATGCTTCAGCTTCTTGTGTGACCTTGGTTCTTGCGCATTGGCTATGGCACCCATGTTATCACAGTAGATAGACATTGGGTCCAGCGCACTAGGAACCACACCCAGCTCTGTAATGAACTCTTTCATCCATATCGCTTCTTGTGAAGCCTCCGAAGCAGCCATGTATTCCGATTCAGTTGAAGATCTCGCCACAACGCTTTGCTTTGCACTCCTCCAGCTAACTGCTGCACCATTCAAAATAAATACGTATCCAGATTGTGATTTAGAATCATCCGGATCGGTGTTCCAACTAGCATCGGTGTAACCATTAACAACGAGCTGTTCATCACCTCCATAAGAAAGAACCATATCCTTAGTTCTTCTCAAGTACTTAAGGATGTTTTTGACCGCTGTCCAATGATCCACTCCTGGATCACTTTGATATCTGCTAGTTAAACTAACAGCATATGCAATGTCGGGTCTAGTACATAGCATGGCATACATTAGAGATCCTATGGCTGATGCATAGGGAGTCTTACTCATCCTTTCTCTATCTTCTGCCGATGTCGGACTTTGAGTTTTACTCAAGATCGTATTGGGCAACATGGGCAAGAACCCTTTCTTGCTTTCTTCCATTCCAAACCTCTTTAGAACTTTGTCCAAATATATACTCTGTGACAATGATATTTGGCGTTTCGATCTATCTCTGTAAATCTTTATGCCTAATATGTAAGCTGCTTCGCCAAGATCCTTCATTGAAAAACTATTATTCAAATATTCTTTGACACTATTAAGAAGGTCTACATCATTCCCAATCAACAATATGTCATCCACATATAGTATTAAGAATGCTATAGAGCTCCCACTCACTTTCTTGTAAATACAAGCTTCTCCATAAGTTTGTATAAAACCAAAACTTTTGATTACCTTATCAAAACGTTGATTCCAACTTTGGGATGCTTGCTTCAATCCATAAATGGATCGTTGAAGTTTGCATACCTTGTTAGCATCTTTAGGATCGACAAAACCTTTGGGTTGCATCATATACAACTCTTCATCAATATCTCCATTGAGGAATGCTGTTTTGACATCCATCTGCCATATCTCATAATCATAATATGCAGTGATTGCTAACATAATCCTCACAGACTTTAGCTTCGCTACCGGTGAGAAAGTCTCATCGTAGTCAACTCCTTGAATTTGTCGAAACCCTTTTGCGACAAGTCGAGCTTTATAGACAGTAACATTACCATCAGCATTTGTTTTCTTCTTGAAAATCCATTTGTTCTCGACAGCCTTTCGGCCATCCGGTAAGTCCACCAAAGTCCATACTTGGTTTTCGTACATGGATCCAATTTCGGATTTCATGGCTTCTTGCCATTTATTGGAATCTGGGCTCATCATCGCTTCCTCATATGTCTCGGGGTCATCGGTGTTGTCCACCAACATGACACTCATAACGGGATCATACCAATCTGGAGTGGTACGAGTTCTCGTTGACCTCCGAGGCTCTGTAGCAACTTCAACCGAAGTTTCATGATCACCATCATTAGCTCCCTCTCTTATTGGTGCAGGCACCACAGGAACTTCTTCCGGTGCTGCGCTACTCGCAATTTCGAGATAAGGTTCGACAACCTCGTCGAGTTCTACTTTCCTTCCAGACACTTCTTTCGGGAGAAATTCCTTCTCTAGAAAGGATCCATTCTTGGCAACGAAGACTTTGCCTTCGGATCTATGATAGAAGGTATACCCAATAGTTTCCTTCGGGTATCCTATGAAGACGCATTTTTCCGCTTTGGGTTCAAGCTTGTCCGGCTGTAACTTCTTTACATAGGCTTCGCATCCCCAAACTTTAAGGAACGACAATTTAGGTTTCTTCCCAAACCATAATTCATACGGTGTCGTTTCAACGGATTTAGACGGTGCCCTATTTAAAGTGAATGCGGCTGTTTCTAATGCATAACCCCAAAATGATAGCGGTAAATCTGTAAGTGACATCATAGAACGAACCATATCTAAGAGAGTTCGATTACGACGTTCGGACACACCATTACGCTGTGGTGTTCCCGGCGGGGTCAATTGTGGAAGTATTCCGCATTTATTCAAATGCTCGCCAAACTCGCAACTTAGATATTCACCTCCACGATCAGAACGTAGAAATTTAATCTTCTTGTTACGTTGAATCTCTACCTCACTTTGAAACTCCTTAAACTTCTCGAAAGTTTCGGACTTATGTTTCATGAAATAGATATACCCATATCTACTCAAGTCATCCGTGAAGGTAAGAACATAACGATAACCACCGCGCGATGCTACACTCATTGGACCACACACATCGGTATGTATGATTTCCAATAAGTCCGTAGCTCGCTCCATCATACCAGAAAATGGAGTCTTAGTCATTTTTCCCATCAGACATGCTTCGCATCTTTCAAGTGATTCAAAATCAAGTGATTCAAGAAGTCCATTGGAATGGAGTTTCTTCATACGCTTCACTCCAATGTGACCAAGACGACAGTGCCACATATAGGTCGAATTATCGCTTGATTTCAAACGTTTAGCCTCAATGTTGTTGATATGTGTATTTCCACTATCGAGATTCAATAAGAATAGACCATCTATCAAAGGTGCATGTGCGTAAAACATATTACTCATATAAATCGAACAACCATTATTCTCGGACTTAAATAAGTAACCGTCTCGCAATAAACAAGATCCCGATATAATGTTCATGCTCAACGCAGGCACCAAATAACAATTATTTAAGTATAAAACTAATCCCGATGGTAGATGAAGGGGTAGCGTGCCGACCGCGATCACATCAACCTTTGATCCGTTTCCCACGCGCATCGTCACCTTGTTCTTCGCTAGCTTCCATTTATTCTGCAGCACCTGTTTCGAGTTACAAATATGAGCAACCGAACCAGTATCAAATACCCAGGCACTACTACGAGTACTAGTGAGATACACATCAATAACATGTATATCAGATATACCTTTCTTCTTGATGTTGCCGTTCTTCAAATCCGCCAAGTACTTTGGGCAATTCCGCTTCCAGTGACCTTCTCCCTTGCAGTAAAAGCACTCAGTATCAGGCTTAGGTCCAGCCTTGGTCTTCTTCGCCGGCGTGGTAACTTTCTTACCACCCTTCTTGAAGTGTCCCTTTTGCTTAGACTTGCCTTTCTTGAATTTGGTGGTCTTATTGACCAACAACACTTGGTGCTCTTTCTTGATCTCCACTTCTGCAGATTTCAACATGGCAAAGAGTTCTGGCAACGTCTTGTTCATGTTCTGCATGTTGTAGTTCATCACAAAGTTCTTGTAACTTGGTGGTAGTGATTGGAGGACACGGTAAATCCCCAAAGCATTAGGAATCACTATACCCAAGCTTTGAAGTTTGTTTGCGTGCCCAGACATCTTAAGCACATGCTCACTGACGGAGCTGCCCTCTTCCATCTTGCAGTTAAAGAACTTTTCAGAAGCCTCATAGCTTTCAATTGCCGCATGAGTCTCAAAAATCAATTTGAGATCCTCGACAATATCATATGGGTCTGAATCCTCAAACCTTTTCTGAAGCTCCGATTCCAAACCATACAAGATAGCACACTGAACTATGGAGTACTGATTCTTCCGAGCGAGGTAAACATTCTTTACTTCATCGGGAGCATCATCTGCAGGTGGGTCACCCAGCGGTGCATCCAGCACATAGGTCAAATTACCAGCTTTGAGGACAATCCTCAAATTGCGGAACCAATCCGCGAAGTTGCTTCCATTGTTTTTCAACTTTTCTTTCTCTAGGAACGCATTAAAATTGATGGTAGGGGCTGCCATTGATCTACAACATATTTGCAATAGTTTAGACTAAGTTTATGACAAATTGAGTTCAAATTAATAATGAAATTAAACTAGGTGAACTCCCACTCAAAACAATATCCCTCACATTGTTTTAGTGATCACACGAACCAAATCCACCATATCAACACCGATCATCACGAGAGTTGACATAGTTTCAATGGCGAACAATCGACATGTTCATCATATCTACTATATGATTCATGCTTTACCTTTCGGTGATCCGTGTTCCGAGACCATGTCTGTACATGCTAGGCTCGTCAAGATCAAACCTTAGTTTCCGCATGAGCAAATCTGGCTTGCTCACGTTGTATACACTTGCAGAATCTAACACACCCGATCATCACGTGGTGCTTCGAAACAACAAGCTTTAGCAACGGTGCTAACTAAGGGTGAACACTTTATGACTTGAAATTGATGTGCATGAGGGATCATCTTATAATGCTACCGTCGTCTACTAAGCAATACAAGATGCATAAAGGATTAACATCACATGCAATTCATAATATGTGATATGATATGGCCTTTCTTCTTTTTGCTTCCGATCTCCATCTTCAAGCACGAACATGATCTCCATCATCACCGGCATTGCATCAAGGTCAATGACGCTTCACCATGGTTGTCGTCCACCGGCTTCAACTATTACAACTACTTTGAATAGACACGCGGGTCTTAACATAAATTAAAGACAACCATATGGCTCTTGCCGGTTGCCAACTTACAATAAGGAACATTGCATACATCAAATATAATCACAATCATGGCCATATCACATCACTGCACACCCCTGCAAAACAAAGTTAGACACCTCTACTTTCTTTGCATATTTTACGTGGTTTGGGGCTTTCAATAAGTGTCGTTCTAACTTACGAACAAGAACCACAACATTGATACTAGCATTGTTGATCACCCGTTGTAAATTGGATCTTAACTATGCTAGGAGAAACAGGCACCCGCAAAGCCACTTATGCAATACAAGTTGCATGTCAATCATGGAGCAAGTCTCACGAACGATGTCATGTAAGGTTAGCCCGGGCCGCTTCATCCCAACATACCGCAAGATGCAAAGTACACAAGAAGCAATCGACAATAAAAGCATCAACGCCCACAATGACCATTGTGTTCTACTCGTGCAACAGATCTACATATAGACACGGCTCTGATACCACTGTAGGGGTTCGTAGCATGGAAACCAAAAATTTTCTATCGCATACAAACAAACAAGCCAAGATCTATCTACTAGATTGTAGCAACGAGTCGATGGAATAACTTACCCTCGAAGATTCCAAAGTGATTAACGAGAGCGGATTCTCGTGGGTGATGTAGTCGTACTCTTCCCGATCTCAAGATCGTGTAGACGATCCTTCTGGCCCTGCGTTCCGGCAGCGCTCCCGCAGTCGGTCACACGTTCGGTACTCGACGAAGACCTTCCTCTCCCTTGTTCCAGCAGGCAGCGGAGGTTGTAGCACTCTCCTCGTGATTCCGGCAGCACAACGGCGTGGTACCGGAAGTAGAGGGGAGATCCCGCAGGGCTTCGCCTTAAGCCGGAGCGAGTATGGTGGAGTATGAGAGAGGGCTATTAGTGGTCTAGGGATTAGACACACCAATTAGAAGGCTCTAAACCGAAGGCTAGGGCAATTAGAAGCTCTAAACCAAAACGGCTCTAAACCGGAGATTAGAGGATAGGAACTTGTGTGTCTAGAGGAGGAGGCCCTGCCCCTCCTCTTATAGGTGGGAGGCGCGGCCAAGGGGAGGGGAGTCCCTCCCCAAGTCGGCCTTGGGTGGCGCGCCGGCTTGGAGAGGAGGGACTCCTCCCCCAAGTCGGTTTTGCCTCCTCTTGCTTGTTTCCCACAGTTTCCTGTTTTAGCCGTTTGACTTTCAAACTGGACATTTGACTTTTCTGTTTTAGGATTCAATTTAATCCTTTATTTGGAACAGCAAGAACACTTAGTACATGATGCAATCATTCCAATATTTAATGACACATTTATGTACCCCTCCCCCCCTCCCGGAGTGCCGGACATTCCGGAACCTTCTAGAACATTCCCGATGAAAACACCGGAATCATTTCCGAACTCCGAAACGGGACTTTCCTTATATGAATCTTATTCTCCGGACCATTCCGAATCACCTCGTGATATCCCGGATCCCATCCGAGACTCCGAAAAACATTCGGTCTCTTTCTCATAATACCATAACTACTCAAACAACGTCGAATCCTTAAGTGTGTCTCCCTACGGTTCGTGAATTATGCGGACATGATCGAGACACTTCTCCGAACAATAACCAATAGAGGAATCTGGAAATTCATATGGCTCCCACATATTTCTACGATTACTTTGCGATCGAATGAACCACTTACATACGATACCAATTTCCCTTTGTCTCACGATATGTTACTTATCCGAGGTTATGATCGTCGGTATCTCTGCATACCTAGTTCAACCTCGTTACTGATAAGTACTCTTTTCTCGTTCCCGTGATATGTGATCCCTTGTGAGCCAGTCACATGCTTGCAAGCTAATTGGATGACATTCCACCGAGAGGGCCCAGAGTATATCTATCCGTCATATGGATGGACAAATCCCACTCTTGATCCATGTGTCTCAACCAATACTTTCCGAACACTCAATGCCACCTTTATAGCCACCCAGTTACGGTGTGGTGTTTGATGTCATCAAAGCATCCATCCGGTAAAGGTGATATGCATGATCTCATGGTCGAAGGAATTAGGTTACTATGTATCAGAAAGCATATAGCAATTGAACTATTGAAATGACTTGATCTTTATGCTACGCTTATCTATAGGAGTATGTCCACCATATCATTCTCCTAATGATATGATCTTGTTGTTGATAACATCTCAATGTTCATGATAGGGAAACCACAATCATTTATCAACCAACAAGCTAGTGAAGTATAGAGGCTATACTAGGGACTTCAAATTAAGTTTACAAATCACACAAGTATTAATGTTTCCTTGTTAATACTATTATAGCATGAATGTAAACATTTATCATAAACACAAAGATATAATAATAACTACATTTATTATTGCCTCTAGGGCATATCTCCAACACTTTTCTACCAGTGCATGCCACCCCAGTGTAGACAGCAAGCTAGGAGAGAAACTAGCCGTGCCAACCTTGTCTGGGAGGCAGCCCACCATCCACCGCCACTCCTTGTCCCAGCCGCGAGCGTTGCAAAACCCTGGACCACACGCACGGACCGCGCCCAGCTCGCCAGCAACCATGCCGAGCATGCGCTAGAGCGCCACCCTCAACACACGCCCACAGACCGCGCGCCGCCCTCGCCGCGTGCATACGTGATCGCCACCGACCCAGGAGACCGCCAGACATCACCGTTTGCCGCCCCATGCCTCACAGCCACCGCTCACCGTCGAAGACGCCGCCTCTGCCGCGCAGAGCATCGCGCGTTCCAGACCATTTGTCACCACCCCTACATGCGCATTAAAGCCGTAGAGCATCGCCAGGAGACCACCAAGCGATCGCCACCGCCGGCCATGCCTCTAGCAGCCCGTAGCCATGTCGCCACCGTCGCCTGCCCATGCCGTTCGGTCTCATCGTCGCGACTATAAATAGAGGCCACCCCCAGCCGAATTGAGTACACCATCTCACTCCCCTCTCCTCACTGATCGTGCCACCCCGTTCCCGTAGCAAGGCGAGCAGCACTTCGCCGGAATTTCACCGGAGTCTGCCGCTGCAGGAGAAGAAGGAGGGCAGCGATTGGAGCCGCCCCAGGAGAAGCTGCTGGTACCAGGAGGTTCGCTGTCGTCGACTTCGTCGTTCGCCCACCTCGCCGACCCTCGCCTGAACCCCGGTGAGCCCCCAACGACCCCCACTGGCCGCGCTAGGTTTCTGTCTCGCCGGCGTTGCCCAACGTCGACGATGACCCTCAGCCGTTGGATTAGAACCAGATCGAACGCATCACATCGCCCCATACCGCTTCGCACCCCCTCGTCTCACTGACGCGTGGGGACAACCACTTAACCAGCCCGCGTAAGCGCTGTGCTTAGCAGGCCGGCCTAGTATCGTTTCCCGCGTAGCCCAGTCATTTGAAATAAACCTTTTTCATTTTATTTCAAACACACTTCTGAACCTAGATTCAAAAATCAACCCAGATCGATTCGCTGAACAAAATTGAATGAAACCAATTTTATTAGAAAGGTCTGGGAATGCTGAATCCAAGCCCGTTGGATTCAAGTCATTTGGATCTGTAGATCATCCTTGGTAAATAACAAGGAAGAAGCTTTTCTGCATTCAAACATTTTTCAAATTTAAACCATAATAGCTTTTGAGTTGATTCCAACTCTCAAAAATCACATTTGATCATACCTTTCAGAATATATAAAAATATATAGTTTTACTTACAGAAATAATGTTCAAGTAATAAAAGAATGCCACATAAGCATTTCTAGTCACTTTATTTAATTAAAATAAAAGGGTAAAACCTTATTAAATTGTGACACCACTTTAAATCACATTCCCATGGACTAAAATATGTGGTGATGACATGTGTCAACATGATCCCATGTTTGGTTTGGAGAATATTAAATCTTAAGTAGTTTTTCAATGAGTAGAAATTACTTTTCTAAAAATAAAAGGACTTAAACCAAGCTTTAATCTTGTAACGTTAGTGATGATGCTAAATCATCTATAGGACCCTTTTATGTGAGGATTGCAAGTAGTTAAGTATTGTTTGGTGATTGTGTACATCGTATTTATTTATAGACGCTAGTACCGACCAAGGATACGAAGAGGAAGGAGGATACTACGAAGAAGAAGCCGAGGAGAAATTCAACCACTTCTCTGCACAAGGCAAGCCTTACTAATCAAGTTGACCTATGCAAGCCAATACTTGCTTGTCACCATGCCAACTATATGCCTTAAGCATAGATGATCCTACCCACTTGATAAGCCAATCCTAGTTTTTACTTACAAGCTTATTACTTTATTTCTTTATCAAAGCTATTACTTAGAGTTTACTTCAGTAAATTGTAGATACTAGAAAGATATTTGAAGGTTGCATAAAGAGCATAAAATTTGGCCTAAGCTAGATAATCTTTATGTCATCCTAAGGCATGAGATTGAACTTAGTTGAAACTCCACTTGTTTACTACCCCTCATTAGTACTTACCCCCACTTGTAGATTCTAGTGCTAAGCATAAAACTTGATCAACTTTAGATGGGAATACTTGGTGGAAAAATGGTTATGAAAACCTTGGAATGATGGATCATTCTATTGAAATGTTTTGGACATGTGTTTCCGAACGCCAGATGATTTATGGTAACAAAAATGTTAAGACATGAGCCTTAGCCCTTTATAAAACTGATGGTTGTCTAGATGCGATACCATTCCAATTTTATCGTACAACCACAATACCCGAAGATTGGGTAGGGCTTTACTGGAAACTTATATACCCTAGTATTAGTTCCCACACGGCCAAGGTCTGAGCTGAGGCTACCTTGTGAAGATTGTCCACCTGTGTATTGCCCAAGATGACAGTTGGTCATGGTTGGGAGGCCAAACTCACAGGAGAGGTGCTTATACTAGGGCGTGTAATTGAAAGGTTAGGATTGATTATCCGCATACTGAGTATGGTGAATTTAGGATTTGTTCCTGACGAATGTATCGAATGTTGTGGTGAAAGTGTACAATCTCTACAGAGTGTCAAACTATTCGAATAGCCGCGTCTGCCGTTATGGACAGTTGGCGTGGCCATATTGTTCCCCCGTCAGATGTTTTCAAAAGACTCGTGAAATGAATGGAGACTTTGACTTGACCACAACAGAGTTGTGATATGAATTACAAGTTCCTACTTAGGAGTTATAAAATTGTGACTAGCTTCTCTTGCTTCTCAGCTTAGTAGAGATAAATCTGGCTTTTGCAAAACAACCCTAGAGCCTAGTGTCCTATTATCCGAAAACCCCTGTCACTTGTTAGTATTAGTTTGCGAGTACTTAAAGAGTACTCATGGCTTTGTCCCTAGCTATTCCCGTGGCCAGACTATGAAGAGGAGTACCTGGAGGATGGACCCCATGAAGGTTACGACAACTAGGATCATCTCCCATCGTCAGCATTGCCTGTGACCCCGAAGATGGAGCTTCGCCTACGCTACCGTTATTATTACGTATTCCACTGCTTGAAGTTTTATTAAGAACTGGATCATGAGATCCCTATTTGTGTAAGAACTTATGTATGGTTTGTAATGGATGATGTACTATCGTATCCAATTTTGTTATGTCCCGCAAAAATGGTAATCCTGGGATTGCGATGTATGGCATAACAGGCATCTGGGATTAAAAATCCGGGTGTTGACATGCGCGGAATGGGGAAACAGAGATGAGCGAGATCGGAGGCAGAGAGTAGAAGCGTTTCCCCGTTTGCCTTTCATCCTCCTTATATAGCGGTTGTTACCCGCCAGTTTCGGGGGCCGTTACTATGCGGTAATTACGCCAAAGTTACCGTTGGATTACCCAATGGCTAGTTTGACCACGGTTGACAGTCCAACTTCATCAACTCGATTCGCCGCTTCCAGCGACAAAGTACTCGCCGACCCTATCGCTATAACAGCGACAAAGTACTCGCCGACCCGATCGCTATAACGACGACTAAGTATTCGCCAACCCGTTCGCCGAGCTGCGACACAATTGGTCGCCGTTATTGCGACCGAAATGACTAGTTCTTTCCCTTTGTTCAGGAGTCTGCCGCCGATTTGACTAGGCGTCCGCATTGGACCCGCATACTCCGACTGCCAGAAAACACCTGCGACAAATCAACGACAGCCTCGGGGACTACTGATGGGGATATGCCTACCGGGGTATATACCCAGCAGGACATTTCCTACTGGCCCAAGCCGACAGCGAGTGGGCCTGCAGGACGGCGACTGGATCAAGACTTGGCGTGGACTCAGGCGACTGGAAGCTGAAGGCCCAGAAGCGTAGCTAGGCCCAGTTGGACTAGGTCATAGAATCTTCGAATCCTTAACCAATTCGGTTGTGATCTATAAACCCTAGCGAGGTGAGTCTATATAAACCTCCCTGGGGGATGTATAGAGGGTACGTTCTACCATACACCCAAGCGACTCGCCGCCTAGTCGTCGAGCTCGCCCATTGTACTCTCACCATAATACAATCTAGCAGGAGTAGGTCTTTACCCTCCGGGGGGCCGAACCTGGGTAAACCCTTGTGTCTCAGCCCTCATCTCGCACCGCAGATGGCAGGCCACCCTTGCCCCAGGTTCTACTACTCGCTGCCGGTTGCAGCATCTGTCGTGGTCATTCCCACAACAGAATTGACAACTTAGTTGTTAAGGCTTATAAGTATTCTTTGGCTCCCCTTGTGTCGGATCAATAAATTGGGTAATACTACCCTCGAAGACTGTTCGATCCCCAATACTTGTGTGTCATCAAGACTATTTTCTGGCACCGGTTTCAGGGACCATAGCTTTATTTGTAAGTTCACTTGGATCTATTATTGATCACTACTATTCCTTTCATCATGGGGAAGTCTCTGATGGAAAGTTTCCTATTTTATCATCCACTACAAGAAGAGGTACAGTCCTAAACACCTCTGCTGCTCTTGATTCACCGTTTGTTATAAGTAAGCTTGTCACACCACCACCACATACTCATGCTACACACACTGCTACTACTGCTGAATTTAAAATTGCTTCTGATACTCATGATGTTACTTCTACTGTGCTTAATGCAAGTGGTTCATTAGGTCCTTTTCTAGATACTACTATTGCTAGAACTATATTGGGAAACACTGAAACTCCTAGTGAAGACACTATTTTACCTGTTAGCTCACTTGAGTCTAGAGAGAGATATGATATTAATGATGGTTACATTTAAATGACTGATGAATTTATTGAAGAGTACAAAAACACACGTGGTGCTAGTGCTATTAGGAGTCTCCTTGAGAGACGTACTATTATTCCTAAACTGTCTCCTGATGCTAAGTTTGCTACTTCTCCCATAGACATTAAAGATAAAGATTATGATTTCTCTCTTGATTTATCCTATATAAACATTTTTTATAAAGAACCTTTTTGTGGGACTGAGAATGAAAGTGTTGTGGCACATATGAATGAGTTTTGTACTATGAGTGCCTTATTTTCGAATGATGTTAAAATGCGCAAGTACTTTGTTACAAAGATCTTCCCTTTTTCACTAAAAGGAGAAGCTAAAGCTTAGTATAATAGATTACCTCTTGGATCCATTGATAGCCCTGATTGCTTCTTTCTTTAAGAAATATTTTCCTCCTAGTGCTAGACATGCTGCTTTGCAGAAACTTTTTGATTTTAAACAGGGAGAAGAAGAGAAATTGCCTAAGTCATGGACAAGGTTCTGTTCCTTGATTCATGCACACCCTGGATGTCCATTACCTAAAAATGAGCTTCTTGATATCTATTATAATGGACTAATTGATGAATCTAGGACCTACCTAGATAGTTTTGCTGATTGTGTTTTTAGGAAAAGAACTCCTGCAGAAGCTAAAGAATTAATGGCTAAAATAAGCAAGAATTATCATGATTGGACTTTAACTGAGCCAATTACACCTGAACCAATTGTGCCTGAACCAACTCCAACTCCAACACCAAAGAAGAGGGGAATGATTGAATTAAATGATGAAGTGATGAAAGAAGCTAAGAAATGTCTTAAGGAGAAAGGTATTAGATCTGAAGATGTGAAACATTTACCTCCTATAGAAGAATTATGTAAGCCAATTCCCCACTCATCCACTATTGAGATAGACTCTCTCCAACACTTTGGTGAAGGTGATATTCCCTATGGTAAACCTCCCGATTAATGCTTAGAGGAACTTGACATTTTTATTGTTAAACAAGGTAATTTTAATAAACAATTTCAGAATCATTTATTGGAAAAATATAGAGCTATTAATGAGTTGAAAGATATTGTGGAAAGAACTGCTAATGATGTTAAAATGCTTTGTAAATACTTCCAAATGGTTCAAACCCAAAATGATCAACTTGCTAAGGTACAAAAACATATGCTAGTTAATGCCTTAGGAGATAAACATGCTTATGGAATTAGAACTAGGAGTGGTACAACCACTCAAGATCCTTTATATCCTGAAGGACATCCTAAAAGAGTTGAGCAGGATTCTCAGGAAGCTGAAAATAGTGGTAGTCCTCATAAGAGAAAGAAAAAGAAACATAAAACAGTTGAGGAACCTTCTGAACCCGCTGTAGATCCTAATAGTATATCTGTCTCTGATGCTGAAACTGAAAGTGGTAATAATAATAATGATGCTCCTGATAAGGAAGAAATTGAATAAGAACCTGAGAAGCACACTAAGAACACTAGGTACACTAAGGATGGTTTTATTGCTAATAAACATGGTAGTGAAAGAGAACCTTGGGTGCAGAAACCTATGCCTTTTCCCAACAAGAAACACAAGTCAAAGGAGAAAGAACACTATAACAAGTTTTGTGAGTGGATGAAACCTTTATTTTTGCAAATTCCTTTGACTGATGCTATTAAGTTGCCTCCTTATTCAAAGTATATGAAGGATATTTTCTCTAATAAAAGGAAGATTGCTAATGAGGAAATTTCTACTTTGCTTGCTAATTATTCCTTCAATGGTAAGGTTCCAAAGAAACTTGGCGATCTAGGTATTCCAACTATTCCTTGCTCTATTAATAATAATTATGTTAGAACTGCTTCGTGTGATTTGGGAGCTGGAGTTAGTGTTATGCCTTTTTCTCTCTACAAGAGATTCCAGCTAGAAAAATTGATACCAACTAATATATCTTTGCAAATGGCTGATAAGTCAAATACTATTCATGTTGGTATATGTGAGGATGTTCCTATTCAGGTGTCTCATAATGGCTTGGTTTTAACTGATTTTGTTGTGCTTGAGATGCCTGAAGATGATAATATGTCCATTATACTTGGGAGACCTTTTCTTAGTACTGTAGGTGCTATCATCAATTGTAATCAAGAAAAAGTAACTTTTAATATTAATGACAAAGAGCATACTATCTATTTCCCCAAGAAGGTTGACAAGAGCTATTGCCTGAATTCCATTGAAAATATTGAGAGCATCAAAGTTGGAGAAATATATTGTCCCATTCCACAAGAAAGTTTTGAAACTATTATGATTGTGACTATTGCTATCAAGTTTGAGGTAACATAATCATTTTGTGAAATGCAAAGTTTTGTTTCATATAAGATTGTTTTGGTAACAAGACTTGATCAACCTTGTTGACAAAGGGATTTTAATGAACAAAACAATGTTTCCACAATGGTTATACTTGCTCACTTTTATTTTTCTCCTTTCTAGTCTTTAATCTTCATCTTGTTAGCTTTAGTTTTGCTAGTTGTTTTCTTTTTAGAGTGTCTTAGAACTTCTGTAGTTTTGGTTTTTTTGCTTCTTCTAAACAATCTTTTTCTGCGAGAAAATCAATTTTCATATTAAATGGCCAAAATAAAGTTTCCCAAAAATTCATATTAAATTTTTCCTCAAAAAAAGGGGCAGAGGGACACCTGGATTGGCCTAGGGGGACTCACCAGGCCAGCACACCCCCTGGTGGAGTGGCCAGCCTCAGGGCGCACCTGGCCTGGGTGGGGCTCACCTGTGGCCCTCCAAGATGTCTCCTTCCACCCACTTCTTTCTCTCTCCCAAAAAATACCAGAAAACTTTCTCAAGCTCGAGTTCCTACTGTTCTTGCTCCCGATTTTCGATCTCCTTGCTCAGCCCATCTTTGCTGCTGATTTTTGGAGGGATTGCTCTCCGGTATGTGCCTCCTCCGCTTGTCCAATTAGATTTTTGATTATGGATTGCATCTTGAGTATTTTGCTACTGTAGGTGACCGGTTGTGTGATATTGCATGCTTGTTCTATGCTTAGAGATTTCATTTTGATGCATGTTTAGCCCTCTAGAAAGTTCCTATAGTAGTTCCTCATCATTTATCAACTTGGAAATCACTTGGTTTGATGTTTGTCTAAAATTTTTAGAAAAGAAGATGAGTGCATACCAGTTGAACCAACATGAGTTTATGGTACTTGAGCCAATGAAATTCCATCGTGAGGAGGAAGTTTTCTCTTCCATATATACATGCCCCGAATTTATGAGAGCTGTTGGGATTATTTCAGGATTTCCAAACTATGATTTCTAATGCAAGGTTGGAACACTTTGTTGTAGAGGAGCCTTACCAATATGTTAAGCTAAGCATGTCTGTGGTGCAGGACTTTTGGTTTAGTTGGTCCTTGTCTAATCCCATGGTCCACTATAAAATTTACAATATAGCTGTCTACCTCCCTTTTGTTTATTTTTGTGTAGCTATCAAAGTGCCAAAGTGGGGTTCATGTGAGAAGATTATAGAGAGGCCTAAGCCACTCATGGACATATATGCTGAAATTTGCCAAGGTTGCGACTTCTCAAAGGAGAGTGGTAAAATTCAGAATATTCATTTCCCATCCATTAGATATTTTGCCTATTTCATTGCCAAGTGTGTTCTTGCTAGGAAGACTGCTAGAAAATTATCTTCATTTGATCTAGCTTTTATCTCAGCTGCTTTGAATAGGGATAGAACTTATAACTTGGGTGCTTTGATTGCTTACCGTCTTACCACCAATCGCGAGAAAGGTGGAATTTGTGGAGGTCTCATTGCCTCTCGTTTGCTAGCTTTTCATGGTTTAGAGCCTCACCATTCAGATTTTCGGTTCCCCATAGAGAGACTCGATCTCAATTCCATGGTTCAGCATAATTTTGTTTCTTCTTGGGATACTTTGAGAGATTTACCGTATGAAATAACCTTTGTCAAGCGTGGTTGGAGAGGGGTTAGATCTGAGAAGGTAGTCTCTTTGCCTGCACCTGCTTTGTTTAATTTTGGTAACAGGCAAGGATGGTCACTCACGGAGGAAGAACTTGACACATACATGGCAGAGCTCTCCCAGCAAGAGGAGAATGTTGGAGAGGATGCCGAAGATGATTCGGTTCAGCCCTCCAACATGGGGGAGTCTTCATACCAGCAACCCTCCTATGATTGGAGCGCATCTTCTTCTTCATCGTGAGGGCCTGATTATGATCATTCCTACGATGACCCACCAGCTTGGGGTTACTACCTGCGCTATTGAACCCCACTTAGGCCAAAATCCTAAGCTTGGGGGAGGTACAACGACATCACACTCATATATATATCATGTTTCGTCGGTACTTTGTATATCCATGTTTCGCTTTCCTTTTGGTTTTTGTTTCTGCTTTCTCAAAACACAAAAGGACCAAAAATATTTTTGTTGTTTCTCTTGGTTTGTTTCTTTGCTTTTTAGCTTTGGTTTTCCTTAAGAAAAATCCAAAAAGATTTTTCTTTGTTTGTTTTTGTTTTGAGTGCTTGCCTAAAAAAAATCAAAAACACCAAAAATATTTGTTGTTCTTCTTTGGTTTTGTGAAGTTTGTTGCAGGGTTCAGCGGTCCTCAGTGGATTTCGGTTTCATGCTATTATTCAAGCCACACAAGTGAAGGGCAATAATGAAGGTTAATGACAACTTGAGGTGTGGTAAGAGGTTGGTAATGAACTCTATTTGTTTTCATTTTTGTACATATACTCATCATTGTGGGCATGCTTAGTCTATTCATGTAAGGTGTATGTTATTTATGGATGCTTAGTTGTTCTTGCTCTCTTATGATTAGCTCCAGCTTGCCAATAGTTTGTAGAATGTCATATGAATGTTTTGTTGCATTGTTCTATTCATAACTTGGTATGACATTGTGGTATACTCCTCTGAATGTTTCAGTTCAATTGACTTGGCACATGCTCACGCATGCATATTACTGAACAATAGTCAGTAAGCCTCGATGATTTATTTTGCCTCAGAGTTCTTGTATCACTTTCATGCCATAATTAGTCCTGTTTTGTTGCAAGCATGATTATGACAGTTATTGCTCTCTCGTTTGTCACTCCCTTTCTATTGCTAGCCTTCACTTGCACTGAGTATGAGCTCTACTCGTGCTTCCAACTCCCCAAAACTAACATTGCCAAAAGTGTCCACCATACCTACCTACTAGCATCGGTTGCTATTCCATGCATATTCAATATGCCTTGTTTTCTTCCAAATAAAATGTTTGCTTGTTATGAGAAAGTTAGTTAGTAAAGCTCTCACGAACTTGATGGCACACTTTATTTTCTTGCACTTAATAAACCTGAACCATTGTGAATGTCCATGAAAGTTACATGCTTGCAAATTATAGGCTAGGAGTTAGCAGAACCGTGCTGTCTTGAGGAACGCTTTCGACACCTGTAAATATATACCCAGTTGATATCATGCTCTTTTGTTTACGGATGTCGTCAGTGTGAAATAAAAGGAGAGCTTGTAAGTCCATGGAGTTATGTATATGTGTTAGAGAAACACATGGGCCGCTAGACTAAGCCATGCCTAATCATGGTGGAAACTTGCATCATAACCATAGTGAGTAGTCTATGAAGCATTCTTCTTATAAAAAAGAGATGGATATTGAGAAAAAGAAGAAAAAAGATGATAAAAGAGGAAAGGGATAGAAAAAAGCACCATTTTCCCATGGTAAATAAGAAGATTGCTGAGATGCTCATTGTCTGCTTGCCTTGTCATTTTGATATGAGATAGCTCCTATATCATGTGCAAGGGGTACCCCATTGGTGGTTCTCTATGATACACATGTATTTACTATGACAAGAACTTACCGATAACTAAAGTTTAGTAGCATGAGGAGCGGCCCTCGTACTCAAGAGACATGATATTTCTAGTTTATGGTTTGTCAAGCATATAACTCACATTGGACCTCACTTTCACCTTAACCATCTAAAGATGCCTATGATAGGGGCAATGAGAGCTCAAAGCTAATGAGTATCATACTTTTAGCATTTGGAAGCCTTTCAAACTTTTCAAAACCTTTTCACTTCCTTATTGAGTCACCACTTATTCTATGAGCACCTTCTTGAGAGCATAGTTGTCATTCTTAGTGTGATGTGCTTGTCTCAAAACTTGGTTAATTATGTCATGACTTTGATGCCTGTATCTTTGACATCTTTACTTCCAGTCTTCACTTGAAATTTAGAGGTGCCTTAGCATTTATGTTTTGCTCCACCATCAAAGGCAAGAAAGATACCACTCTATCATACCTTTTTATGAGCATTGCAATGTTGCTTATGTTTATGTTTCATGCTACTTATTCTTATTGAGTTGGAATCTCTTCATAGCTTGCAATGACTATTGAGTAGACTTAATTGCTTACTCCTTATTATGAATTGTCTAAGTACCTACTCATGTGCTGAGAATATTTACTTCATATGAAGCAAATATGTTCATGAAAGTTCTTTTATCGCACTCAGTTTTCAACTAAATTGCTTGAGGACAAGCAATAAGCTAAGCTTGGGGGGAGTTGATACGTCCAAAATGTATCTACTTTCGCAAACACTTTTGCTATTGTTTCTCCTCTAAACTTGTGTGATTTGGATACAACTAACACGGACTGACGCTGTTTTCAGCAGAATTACCTTGGTGTCTAGTTTTTGTGCAGAAAATCAACTATTAGGGAAAAACCCGGAAAATATGCCAAAAATCCTGTTTCACCAGAAGACTCATGGAGCCAGAAGAAGACACGAAGGAGGGCCACGAGGGGCCCACACCCCCTGGCCGCACGGGCTAGGCCTGGCCGCGCCTAGGAGGGGTGTGGCCGCCTTGGGCACCCCCTCGGCCTCCCTCTTCACCTATAAGAATCCTCTTGACCTAAAAACTCTGGGGGTTGAAGTTTCTCCAGAAAGAGTTCCATTGTGCCGCCACCACCAGAAACCGCGATTCGGAACCAGAAACTCTGTTTTGGCACCCTGCTAGGACGGGGAATTTGGATGGGATCATTGCCATCATCATCACCGATGCCTCTCCATCAACCATCCATGTTTCCCCTATCCATGAGTGTGTAATCCCTCGCTGTAGGCTATGGGGATGGTAGGGATTGGATGATTTCTATCATGTAATCGAATAAGATTGTTAGGGCATGGTGCCTAGTATCTTTATTAGTGTCCTTTGACTTTGTTGCAACTTGTTGTGCTTAATGCTTGTCATTAGGTCCCGAGTGCCATGATCTCAGATCTGAACTTATTATTGATTTATGATGATAGTATTGTTTGTGATCTTATCTGCAAGTTATGTACACATATCATTGTCCGGATCCAAAGGCCCCGAAGTGACATAAATTGGGACAGCCAGAGGGGATGGCTGTGATATGAGGATTACATGTGTTCAGAGAGTGTTAATGCTTTGCTCTGGTGCTCTATTAAAAGGAGTACCTTAATTGCCAGTAGATTCCCTTGAGGCCCCGCTGCAATGGGCTGGCAGGACAAAAGATGTTGTGCAAGTTCTCATTGCGAGCTCATAGATGGAACACATGCCTATGATTGTTTAGTACTTGGATGCTTTATCTTATTTATTTGCAAATGCCCTAGATCTTGAAGTTACATGAATAGTCTCGTCCATGCAACGCCCGTCCATCCATACCTATGCCTACCGCACTCCTATCCTACTGTTTGCTACTATTGTTACTACTGTCTTTGTTTTACTATTGTTGTTACTTTGCTATTGCTACTACAAAACTGTTGCTACTGATAAACTACCGTGAGCAAGACTATTTCCAGGTGCAGATGAATTGACAACTCAGTTGTTAAGGCTTATATGTATTCTTTGGCTCCCCTTGCGTCGAATCAATAAATTGGGTAATACTAACCTCGAAGACTGTTGCGATCCCCTATACTTGTGGGTCATCGGCACTCATCAACCATCTTGTAGTCATAGAATTTATCCATGACATACAACTCAGTGCCAGCGTCCGAGACCCCAAACTTGGCCTCGAGCGCTTCCCACGCGTCCTTGCCATTATCAAATGACATATACGGGTCAATAATGTTGTCCCCAAGAACACTGAACAGAGCCGCCATAAACATGGTATCGTCTTTCTTAAAGGTCGCTCCTTGCTCAGCAGAAAGTTCTCCTTCAGGCTTGCAAAGAGTGGCGCTATAGCAGTTTAGGTTTTCAAACCAGAGGACTGCTCTCTTGCGCCATCTCTTATAGTGCATGCCATCAAAAGGAGGCGGCCTAGTAGCCGCGACTATACTAGTGGAATTCAGTTGCCTATAATCAGTGTCAACACCCGGATTTTTAATCCCAGATGCCTGTTATGCCATACATCACAATCCCAGGATTACCATTTTTGCGAGACATAACAGATTGGTACCATAGTTCATCATACATTACAAACCATAATAAAGGTCTTACAAATAAAGGATCTCATGGTCCAGTCTTAATACAATCATTGCAGCGAAATAATAATAGTAGCATGGTCAAAGCTCCATCTTCAGGGTCATAGGAAATGCTGACGATGGGAGATGATCCTAGTTGTCATAGACTTTCCGCTTTTCATCATCCTGGTAGTCCTCCTCATAGTCTGGCCATAGTAATAGCCAGGGACAAAGCCATGAGTACTCTTTAAGTACACGCAAACTATCACTAACAAGTAAAGTGGTTCAAGTAGGAATACTAAGCTCTAGGTTTATTTGCAAAAAGGCAGGTTTATCCCTAACTGAGTTTAGAAGTAAAGAAAACTAGTTTAATGTTTTATATCACCTGAGTGGGAACTTATTTTTCACTTTCACAACCCTATTGTCGTCAAGTCAAGTCATCATTCATTTCACAAGTCATTTTGAAAACATCTGACGACGGAACAGTGTGGCCACTCCAACTGTCCATAACCACGGACGCGGCTATTCGAATAGTTTGACACTCTGCACAGGTGGTACACTTTCACCATGACATTCGATACATCCGTCAGGAACAATCCTGAATCACCATACTCAGTATGCGGATAATCAATCCTAACCTTTCAATTACACATCCTAGTATAGGCACCTCCCCTATGAGTTTGGCCTCCCAACCATGACCCTCTGTCATCTTGGGAACTGCATAGGTGGACATTCATCGTGAGGTAGCCTCAGCTCAAACCTCTTCCGCAAGGGAACCCATACTAAGATATATAAACTTCTAGTCAAGCCCTACCCAAATTCAGGTATTATGGTTGTATGGTAAAATTGAAATGGTATCGCATTCGATCCCAACCATCAGTTTTATAAAGAGCTAAGGATCATGCCTCAACATTTTCATCATCAAATCATCTGGTGTTCATAACACATGTCAAAACCTTTCATTAGAATGACTCATCATTCTAAGGTTTTCATAATCATTTTCACCAAGTATTCCCATCTAAAGTGATCAAGTTTTATACTTAGCACTAGCCACTAAATTGGGGTAATCACTAATGAGGGGTAAAAATCAAATGTGACTTTCTAAATCTAGATCTGATGCCTCAGTATGACATCTAGTTCTAACTAACTTAGGACAAGTTTTATGCTCTTTATGCTATCTATAATATCTTTCCAAAATTTACAAGTCACTAAGTAAAATTAATAAAGAACTTTGATAAAGAAATAAAATAAAGCTTGCAAGTAAAAACTTGGATTTGGTAAAATAAAGGGGTATAACCAAATATGCCTAAGGCATTCAATAGGTTAATTGGTATGGTGGGGCTTGTAAGTATTAGCTTGCATGGTTAAGAAACTTGCAAGTGGTAGCTTGCCTTGAGTAGTGCAGTGATTGAAGTTCCCCTCTTCTTCTACTTCGTAGTAGTCTCCTTCCTCTTCGTATCCTTGGTCCTGTATTAGCGTCTATAAATAAATACGAGGTACACAATCACCAAACAATACTACTTCTAATTAGCACACAAAGGTTCACACTAGATGGTCTAGCATCATCACAGGGATTAATGGCTTAGTTTTATTTATTTTATTTTAGAAAAGTAATTTCTACTCGTTGAAAACTACTTAAGATTTAATATTATCCAATTAAAATATGGGATCATGTTGACACATGTCATCACTCATATTTTAATACTTGGGAATGTGATTTAAAGTGGTGTCACAATTTAAGAAGGTTTAACATTCTTATTTTAATTAATTAAAGTGACTACAAATGCCTATGGGGCATTCTTTTAATACTTGTCCATTATTACTGCAAGTAAACCTAGATCTTTTTACATATTCAGAAAGATATGATCAAATGTGATTTTTGAGGGTTAGAATCAACTCAAAAGCATTTATGGTTGATTTTTGAAAAATGTTTGAATGTAAAAAAGTCTCTGCCTTGTTATTTTTACTATAGATGATCTATAATTCCAAATGGTTCGAAACCAACGGGCTTGGATTCATAATTTCAATACCTTTATAACAAAAGTGGTTGCTATTGCAATAGAAATTGCAGCGAAAATAACCCAAAACAAATAGCCAGATGCCCGCTTTTTCCCTCCTTTTGGGGAAGAGGCGCGGTTCATCCGTTTATGGTTCGCCAAAACATGCCCTTTTTCTCCCCCGTCAGGTCTAGACCCTTCGCCTTCTTCAACAAAACAAGAAAACTTGCTTCGACAGCTTTCTAAAAAGTATGGTTCAAACTAAGGCATCCTCTACTAAATTAGTTTCATGTAATTTGGTTCAGTGAAACTCTCTGAATTGGTTTTTGAATCTACTGATAGAACTAGAGTTTGAATTAAACGGAAAATCTATATTTGAATTTATTGGACTGCGCGGGAACTAACTGGGTCGGCCCACTGCGCATAGCGCAGCGCACAGGCTGACTTAAGTAATGGCCCCACGCGTCAGCGACTCTTGTTACACGAAGTAGTAAGTGGCAATCTGGACCGTGCAATTAGAATCTAATTTAACGGTCGAGGCTCATCGTCGATGACGAACATCTCTGGCGAGGTCTAAACCCTAACGCGGCGGTGGGGGTCGTGTGAGGCTCACCAGGGCTCCAGCTAGGGTGGGCGTTGGGGGCGAACGACGTTGTCGACAACGGTAGTTCGAACGGTGGTCACGGCGGCTCCTGGGGTGGCTCCAATCAACGACGCCCTTCTCCTTCTGTAGCGGCGGGCTCCAGTGAAATTCCGGCAATGCAGAGCTCGCCTTGCTCCGGGAAGGGGTGTGTGAGGTTCAGTGAGAGGTGGGGAGTGGAATGGTGTGGCGAATTGAGGCTGGGAGGCCTCCTTTTATAGTCGAGCGAGAGAGGCAGTGCAGAATGGACAGAGCTCGTCGGGGTCGACGGTACATCAAGCTAACGGCATGGCTCAGAGGCTAGGATGGTGTGTGGTCTCCTGGCGATGCGCAAGGAAGTAATGGCGCGGAAAGGGCGGTCTGGAATGGTCAGGAACGGTCGACGCTCTGCGCGACACCGACGATGGTTTTGACGATGTGCGGGTGCTACGGGTTGCCCGGCGACGAACGGGGATGTCTAGGGTGTTGCTGGTTTTGCGGTCATTGCAGGCACGGGCGGCAAAGACAAGGCGCGACATGTGCGAGCGTGTCGAGCGGCGCTCTGGCGTGCTCTCGGCATGACGCAGAGACAATGGGCGCGGCGCGTTCTCTGTGGTCCATGGCCTGGCTGCGTGCGAGGGCTGGACAGGGGGTGGCAGTGGATGGTCAGCTGCCTCCTGGACATGGTGGCTAGGCGCGGCACTGCCTCCTGCTAGCTAGCCATGGTCGGCCAGCAATGGGGGGGTGCTCGAGTGGCATGGCACTAGTGCAATGGTAGGGTTCTAGCTTATTCAATGCTTGTGTGCTCACTGGGGAGACAAGTGTAAAGATTTGGGGACAAGAATTAGATAAAGCTTTGATCACAAGCAGTGATAGTTAGGCAGGTTTCACTATGCTCACCAAGTGTTTGTCAAAATGGCCGAAAGAAATTTAGTATGGAATTTTTGGATGAATTTTGGTGAGTGCTCTAGTCACATGCTTGGTAGTATATGGTTGCTTGGGTTTGTCAAGTTGAACTGGTTTGAGTGGTTTTTGAGAAATGGTGATCTTAGTACCTACACTTTATTCAATTTTGAATTGTCATTTGAATAGATTTGCAATCTGTTTCTGTGGGTTTACAAAGTGGGATTGGGTTCACTTTTACTTGGTCTAGCAAGGGTGAAAAGAGTTGGATTTTTTTCTGTTAGAAAACTTGGACTAGCAACACTCAAAGTAATCTAGTGGTTAACTTTGGTCAAAATGACCATTTGCTTATATTCTTTGTATTTGAATTTATCTTCATTTGATTCTGCTGGGAAATGTTTTAGATGATGTTGTTTTCATCTTTAAACCAATCCTTGCCTTTCATAGCAATCAAACATGGCAATATCAATCATTCATGCATTCATCACATACACACATGCATTCATATTAAGTTTAATAATAAAAGTTTTTGTTAACCCTAAAATTGGGTGGTTGGAACTTGATAATCTTGATTAATATTTTTGCGATGTTACAAACCTTCCCTCCTTAAACAAAATCTCGTCCCGAGATTTAATAAAAAGTAAAACTAGGATTTAAAGAGATCTGGAAACTCAGTCCTAATGTAATCTTCTCGCTCCCATGTAGCTTCTTCTTTAGTGTGGTTACTCCATTGAATCTTGAGAAACTTGATACTCCGGGTTAGGGTGGTTCTGAAGGATTCTTCCAAAATACGAATGGGTACTTCAGGATATGTTAGGTCATTGTTGATCTCTATGGTTCTGTGATCAATATTCTTGAAAACTTCGGTCTTCTCCGGGACTTCTAGGCATTTGCGAAGTAACGAGATATGGAACACATTATGCACGGCTGACAGCTCTGGCAGTTCCAGTTGATACGATACTTCTCCTCGACGATTCAAAATCTTGAAGGGTCCGATATATCTGGGGGCTAACTTTCCTTTGAGTTGGAAACATTGCATTCCTTTCAAGGGTGATACTTTCAGATACACAAAATCTCCGATATTGAAGGCTAGGTCTCGACGTCTTTTGTCGGTGTAACTATTCTGTCTGGATTGGGCGGTCTTAAGGTGCTCATGGATCTTGTGAACTTTCTCTTCGGCTTCTCGTAGGATGTCGGGTCCGAAAATCTGACCCGCTCCTACTTCCGACCAATTCAAAGGGGTACGCACTTTCTTCCATACATGAACTCAAATGGGGCCATTTGCAAACTGGCTTGGTAACTGTTGTTGTATGAAAATTCTGCGAAAGGCAGACAATCTTCCCATATTCCAACACACAAGCTCTCAACATATCTTCGAGTATTTGATTTACTCGCTCCGTTTGTCCAACAGTCTAAGGGTGATAAGCTGTGCTGAAATCCAGTCTGGTTCCTAATCCTTCTTGGACTTTCTTCAAATCCTGATACATCTTGGTTCCTCGGGGTGGATAGAATAAAGAGTATCACGGGCTTCTTTCAAAATAGCTTGTTTCAACTCTGAATCTGCTAGTACACAGATACGTCCTTTGTACCACAAAACTCCTTCATCTTCGGTGAATCCGGGTACCTTTCCTGTACCGGTACAACGTTTAATTCCGTCGATACTAGCATTTCCTTTCTGTGCCTCCTTGATCTGACTGATCAAAGTGGGTTGAAGTTATATGCTAGCCAAAAATCCTTCACTTACTAGCTCCATTTTGAAATCTTCCAACTCCTTGTGTAGACCTGGTTGCTCCTTCAGAATCATGGTGTTCAATCGGCACGGCAATCTGCTAAGAGCATCCGCTACCACATTGGCCTTGCCGGGGTGATAGTGAATGTCAAGGTCATAGTCCTTGATTAGCTATATCCATCTCCTTTGCCTCATATTTAGCTCCTTCTGGGTGAAGATATACTTCAGGCTCTTGTGATCCGAATAAATCTCATAGTGGTTACCCATGAGGTACTGTCGCCATGTTTTCAAGGCTAAAACTATGGCTGCTAGTTCAAGATCATGGGTAGGGTAATTCTGCTCATGTTGCTTTAGTTGTCGGGATAGATAGGATATGACTTTGCCTTCTTGCATTAGCACACATCCGAGAATAATCTTGGATGCGTCACAAAATACATCAAAAGGCTTTGTGATATCCGGCATAATCAAGATTGAGGCTGAAATCAATCTCTTCTTGAGCTCTTGAAAACTTGCTTCAAATTTGTCCGTCCATTTAAACTTCTTATCTTTCTTCAACAATTGGGTCATGGGTCTTGCGATGCTCGAAAATCCTTCTACGAACTTGCGGTAATATCCCGCTAATCCGAGAAATGCGCGAACTTGGGTATTGGTGGTTGGGGCTTGCCATTCTTCAACATCCTTAACCTTGGCAGGGTCGACAGCAATTCCTTCGGCCGACACAATATGTCCGAGTAATCCTATTTCCTTTAACCAAAACTCACATTTGCTAAACTTGGCATACAACTTAAGCTCTCTAAGGGTTCCAAGGATGGTCCTTAGGTGTAGCTCATGTTTATGGCCGGGCACAAAAAACCGAAACCAAAGACCGAAACCGAAAAAACCAAGACCGAAACCGAAATATGAGGTAATTTGGTCTTCGGGTATATTATCATTCCTAGAAATGACATGATCGAAATAAGTTCGGTCTGTTTGGTTGTTGTCAGGTGAAGACCGATTTGACCGATTAGACCAAACTTCCAATACCGCATGGCTCTAATCGACAGAATCTATCCAGTGGCAGCCCAAGAGATGCCTGGGCCTCTCTTTTTCCTGGATCCCTCCTCTCACTCGTCCCTCCCCAGGTCTCCTTGACCAGAGCTACCCCTGCCCCGCCGCCAGCCGCTAGGACCCCGACGAAGCGCTGCCCCCATCGTGTTCCCGCGCTCAGCGAGGAACCAGTGAGCCAGCCAGTACCTAGCCCTGCCCCTGCCGCCCACCTCCAGGACATACACCTGCCCCTTGTCGCAAGGACCTACCCCTGTCGCCCGCCGCCAGGTCCCCCGACGAGGCGACGACGACCATCACCCCGACGAGACGCCGCCCATCTTGTTCCCGCGTGTCTCCAACCCCGGGGCACCGCCCGCTGCCACGTCTCCGACTCCAACGCCAAGGTAAGCAATCCGCACCTTCCCAGTTCATCTGTAGACCACACATACAACATTTGTTGGAGCCTCGTAGAACACTAGTAGACTATTATACACGTATTTGTTCTGAACTTGTACACGCAGAATATTTGTAATCAACGGTAAAACAAACAATAAGAGATTTTTTTGATTCTTTTTTGTAGATGGCATCAGAATCTACGGAAGAGCCGAACATTTTTATTCTCGAAGATGAGCTGAACTTCTATTGTGTATTTGCACTAGAGCACTAGTGCTTGTGACCTGTGAATTATAATCTGTTATTTGTCCAGTTGTGTATGAACTTCTATTATGTATGTTCACTAGAGAACAGTGCTTGTGATCTGTGAGACCACACTAGTTCTTGCTTATCAGTTTGAATTCTAAATTGCTATTTGTAAGGCTCTAAGGTACCGTCATTTTGTGCTGCCACCATAAGGTGTTGCCGTCCTGCCATTTGTGTCGTTTCTAGCTGTCATATACTCATATAGTCATATGTGTTCTGTCATTTTGTGTTGCTGCCGTAAGGTATTGACAGTATGTTGAAGGTGTTGCCATTTTATTATATATACACATGTGCTGGTGGTGCCGCTATTTTATCTCTTTGGTCTGCATGTGCTGGCATTTTACATATTCATATTTGGTCTATATGGTCATAACCGAAGACCGGACCGAAAAGACCGAAGACCGAATACAGAAAGACCAAAAAGACCGAAGGTAATTTGGGTAGTATTTTTGGATGACCGAAATTTTCAATGACCGAATAGACCGGACCGAGCAAACCGAACTGACCGAACGCTCATCTACAAGAATGTAAGATGATTAAGTTAGTGAGGTGATCAAATGTGCCAAATTTTATGTAGTGCAAGAATTTTTTAGAAACATGAATTAAATGAAAAATCTATATTTGAATTTATTGGACTGCGCGGGAACTAACTGGGCCGGCCCACTACGCACAGCGCAGCGCGCGGGCTGACTTAAGTAATGGCCCCACGTGTTAGCGACTCTGGTTACGCGAAGCGGTAAGTGGCAATCTGGACCGTGCGATTAGAATCTAATCTAAGAGGCTCATCGTCGATGACGAACAGCTCCGGCGAGGTCTAAACCCTAACGTGGCACTAGGGGTCGTGTGAGGCTCACCAGGGCTCCAGCTAGGGTCGGTGTTGGGGGCGAACGACGTTGTCGACGACGGCGATTCGAACGATGGTCACTGGTCACGACGACTCCTGGGGTGGCTCCAATCAACGACGCCCTTCTCCTTCTGCAGCGGCGGGCTCCAGTGAAATTCTAGCGATGCGGAGCTCGCCTTGCTCCAGGGAGGGGTGTGGGAGGTTCAGTGAGAGGTGGGGAGTGGAATGGTGTGGCGAATTGAGGCTGGGGAGGCCTCCTTTTATAGCCGAGCGAGAGAGGCAGTGTGGGATGGGCAAAGCTTGTCGGGGTCGACGGTACAACGAGCTAACAACATGGCTCGGAGGCTAGGACGATGTGCGGTCTCCTGGCACTGCTCAAGGAAGTAATTGCGTGGCAAGGGGCGGTCTGGAATGGTCGGGAATGGTCGACGCTCTGCGTGGCACCGACGGTGGTTTTGACGATGCGCGGGTGCTACGGGTCGCGCGGCGGCGAACGGGGATGTCTGGGGTGTTACTGGTGTCGTGGTGATTGCAGGCACGAGCGGCGAAGGCGAGGCGCAGCGTGTGTGAGCGTGTCGGGCGCGGCGCTCTGGCGTGATCTCGGCATAGCACAGAGACAATGGGCGCGGTGCGTTCTCTGTGGTCCAGGGCCTGGCTATGTGCGAGGGCTGGACAGGGGGTGGCGGTGGACGGTCAGCTGCCTCCTGTACATGGTGGCTAGGCGCGACGCTGCCTCCTGCTAGCTAGCCATGGTCGGCCATCAATGGGGGTGCTCGGGTGGCATGACACTGGTGCAATGGTAGGGTTCTAGCTTGTTCAATACTTGTGTGCTCACTGGGGAGACAAGTGTAAAGATTTGGGGACAAGAATTAGACAAAGCTTTGATCACAAACAGTGATAGTTAGGCAGGTTTCACTGTGCTTACCAAGTGTTTGTCAAAATGGCCAAAAGAAATTTAGTTTGGAATTTTTGGATGAATTTTGGTGAGTGCTCTGGTCACATGCTTGGTAGTATATGGTTGCTTGGGTTTGTCAAGGTGAACTGGTTTGTGTGGTTTTTGAGAAATGATGATCTTAGTACCTACACTTGATTCAATTTTGAATTGTCATTTGAATAGATTCGCAATCTGTTTCTGTGGGTTTGCAAAGTGGGCTTGGGTTCACTTTTACTTGTTCTAGCAAGGGGTAAAAAGAATTGGATTTGTTTTTGTTAGAAAACTTGGTCTAAAAACACTAAAAGTAGTCTAGTGGTTAACTTTGGTCAAAATGACCATTTGCTTATATTATTTGAATTTGAATTTATCTTTATTTGATTCTATTTGGAAATGTTTTAGATGATGTTGTTTTCATCTTTAAACCAATCCTTGCCTTTCATAGCAATCAAACATGGCAATATCAATCATTCATGCATTCATCACATACATACATGCATTTATATTAATTTTAATAATAAAAGTTTTTGTTAACCCTAAAATTGGGTGATTGGAACTTGATAATCTCGATTGATATTTTTGGGATGTTACAATCAGGTTTTTGGATTGTTGAAAATATAAGCAATAATCCATATGATTTAATCCAAATAATAAACTAATAAAGCATGATCATACAAATAGTACTAAAACCAATCATGTAGATCAATAAAGTAAATGAACAGATTACATCTATATAAAATAAACCTATCACATCTACGCCAAACGCTAAACTCTAGCAAAATTCGAAAGAGAGAGATTGAAATCACATACGATGCAGTTGCGGTAGTAGCCACAGCAGACGTTGCAGCAACGACAATAGCAGCAGCAGAGCTGTCACCCATGTTGAGGTTGCCGAAGAGGTCGCTGACGTCCGGGAAGAAGTCGTCGTTCGGAAGATCGTCGTCGGACGACATCGTGGTTGCCATTATTCGCGCTTAAGCTCTCCCCAAAAACCTAATCACCCCTCACCCGTACAGGTTCACGAGAGGTGAGGTTTCGGAGACCTACTGTGCCGATCTGCGGTGCACGCCACAAGCCAGGATGGGAAAGACGAAGGCGGTGACACAAAGTTCTGGAGGTAGGCGCGTGTGTGGATCGATTGCCGATTCCCGCAACCTACGGCGCGCGTGCTTTGTGACAATGCGAGGCGAGGCGAGGCGGGGCGTCGAAGGAGTGCGCGAGGGCTTATCTCCTTGTCACACCTTACTGAGTGGTGCAACACTCTACTATATAAGACGGTCCAACTCCCCTTCCACTAGCAATGTGGGACTAAACTTTAGCACCACTAGCACAACCATATGCTGCCATGCATAAGTGGGCGAAAGAGAATTTCAGAATTTGTCTAATTGGCTAGGGGCCCAAAACTCACCAAATTTTAACATGTTTAAGTTATTTTATATTATCCTCCTATCTTATGGCATTTGATATCTAGGTATGAAAAATAATATGGATTTTCCTATCTGCTATGTTCTTTCTTGTAGGATTTTGTTGCATTACTTTATAATAGAAGAAATTGTTTTGCGAAAGTTTTTATTTTCCAATTCCCCCCCCCCTTTGCTTCAGATGAATGTTGTTCTTGGAAAACTTGTTGCTACCAACGAGGAGCTCTCCTTCACATGTAAATTTGCACATCTTATTACTTCACATTGTTAGGGGTTAACATGCACTGATAGCTTGACATGTACAATTTGATTTGCTAAAAAATTAACCCATAGCAGAGAAAATATTTTATTTTTGGTGATAAGTAATTATTATTACTTAATTATTTATACCAGTTGCAACCCACGTGTATTATGCTAATTTACAAGATTAATTTTAGCGGACAACTTACAAGATTAAATGAGAAACCTGCTAAGAGAAGTTTAGAGGTATATTATTGTTTCTCTTGTCAACCAGTATACTTATATTGTTTATTGTCTTCATTATATTGTCAATCTTCTCAATTGCGTTTCATTTTATTCATTATCGATATTGGATTCTTTCTGTCATACTATGATGTTTAGTCTTATGAACCGTTAACTTGGCTTGTACCAAAGAAGTAAAGAAATGGTTCAGTTATAAGTTTGAGGAGGTGTGCTTCTATCATGATCTCACTGTTTCCATGTTAACCGTAATATGTTCAACAAAGCATTGACATAAAAGCTTCTTTAGCAGGCGCGCTATAATAGAAGCTGTATATTCGGGTTTACAATGGCGCCAACGAGAGCTTCACCGGGTGCTGTAAACCGCCACGCTGAATTGGTTCTTTTGCAGATGCGCTAAAATGCAGCCTAAAAACTATATTTTCACACAATTTCACATGTAAATAGATCAAACAAAATGTAAAAATAGACTACAAATATTAATATATTACATAGTTTTAAAACTAGATTAATAATTAGAACTAATCTGACTCCCAGTCGAAGGAGTCAAATGTTGAGGACGACACCGAAGTCGAGGACCACTCGTACTCCAAGGAGGAAGAGTCGATGGCGATGGTCGATGGACCGAGACCATTCTTCTTCTCCTCCTTCCTTGCGGCCTTCTACTTCTTCTTGGCCTCCTTCTTGGTCCTCCTCACCTCCCGATCTTGCTTCTTCGCCGCCTTCGGCGCCTTCTTCTATTCTTTCTTGTCGGCGTAGAAGGCGACCTCCGTGGCCACGTCCTTCGGGAAGCGCCACGCCTACTCGAGGCGCATGCGCTCGCCCTGCTCGGCGACGATGAGGCGCTGCTCGAGCTCGCGCTGCTGCTGTCTTGCCTCCTGCATGACGGCCTCCAGCGGCGGCGCGAGGTCTTCCACCTGCTGACGCGTCCAGACGTCCGTGAAGTTCATTGACCGTCGAGGACGGCCGAGGCGCCAGGCGACCGCGTCGTACGCGATGCGCTCGTCACCGCTTTCAGATCTCAGCGTAGAATGTCCTGTTCGGACGCACGCGCACACCGCGGTAGCCGGAGCTCGAGCGGCGGCGGGGAGGCATAACGCAGGCGGAGCGACGCACAGCGAGGTCGAGGCAGAGGACGTAGGCGGTGGCGGAGCGACGCGCAGCGAGGTGGTGGTGGAGGTGGCCGAGCGACGGTGGAGCGACTCGCGAAGGTGAGGACGGAGCGCAGGTGAGGCGACGCGTGGCCGAAAGCGAGGGGACACGTGGCTGAATTTCCCAGGCGGTTGGGTGCGCGCGGGCGGCTTGCTTTATTGCGCGCGCTGGAAGCGACGCGACGGTTTTCGCGCGTAGGATGTCGCAGAAACCCTCTCGCGGCTAAAAGTTTAGCGTGCATCGTGTTTTCGCGTGACTGCTAGAGCTCCACGCGTCCGCTCCCGTGCTGTATTTCGGCGGTTTTTTAGCATGCGCATTATCATGTGTACATTTGTAAATTCTGTTAATGTTTTGAATATACTTGATGGCAGTTTTTTCATACACGTGATTTGTATTCATATGTCTAAGGCTGGTCCTATTGGTAGTATCATACTACTAGTATCATGCATATGATACTAGTGTATGATACTATCTTTAGTGCATGGTATCATATGATAGTATCATATTAGTACTATATTTAATAATTTGTAGAATCTTAATACAAAATTGTGTACAAGATTTATTTGTGTGAGAGTTTTCTAGTTTTACGTGCTATGATACGGTATCTACCTATGATACTCTAACCATATCTTTCTTCATTAATTATTGTGCCACATCAGATTTTAACAACATGACATGCATGATACTAGCTATGATACTCTCAACCAGCCTAAGAGCAGTACATCGCAGTCGCTAATGCAGGCACTAGGGATTAGATTCCCAGCTATTACGCCATATTCCTTATGAATCCCGGGATTTTAGCTAGCTTTCGGCGCAAGAAGTAACGTCGGACGCAGTTCGTTTCCGTGAAAAATGTTCTCGCCCAGAAAAAAAAAAGGTATTTAGCGTCCCAAATTAACGTCCTCGGTTTCAGGTTTAGAACGCTAGTCCGTTTAATTTATAATAATTAATTAAATTTATCTACTTAAGCCTCTACCTAAGAGGCTAGCGTTAACCCTAACTTCTTCACCGCGGCGGCGTTGGCGGCTGCGACATCGGCGTTGGCGGCTGCGGCAATCGAATCCACACCGCGGTACTTTTCTCGATTGATTTCCTGCTCTTCTTATTCGGTTTGTTTGTGGACTTGATACAACGAAATCCCACTCCTCCTTCATCAGCAAGATGTCGGGCGTGGACGAGAATCCGGAAAACGAACTGGCCATCGAAGATTACGCTTCCCTGCCTGTCGTGGATGAGCAGCTAGCGGCTAAAAGAAAAGATGCATGTTTGGATCTTCAGCGGGTAAAGCGTCCTCGGCCCGACAAGATAGGATACGAATACATGGACATGCAGATCCGTATGAAGAAGATCCAACCTAGTGCTCCGCTCATCGGTCCGGACCGCGAGACTGATAAGCTGTGCTCGTTCAGTGAATTGGTGAAGCGCTTGGATGCATGTACACTGGCTGATTTGCACAGGCGTAGAGTCGATGAGCTCTTGGTAAAGGATCCCAAAAGGAATGCTTGTGTCCCTAGCCGCTTCTGCAGCTTCCACCTTGAGGGCTTCGACCTTGATGAGAAGTGTGAGTATCGATATTCAGAAATCACAACCCCCTATTAAATTGTGACCTCGTGGGCTAGGTTTAGCTATTGATTCCAAATCACCCATCCTCTATTAAATTGTTCTGATCTGTATTGTCTGCTCTTGATTGATTTACAGCAAATGTTCCACTTGGTCCACCGTATGAACCGGACCTGTCACTACCACGGAAGAGGTTGACAGAATATGTTACAGCAAATGGAAGTCTTGACCTGATATCTTCATCCACTGATGTCATTTCCTTGAGGGTGGTCAAAGTTGGTCCTGGTTGCACTTATCCGGTTGAGATTTATGGTAAAGTTATCGCGAGGGACGAGGTTGACTACAAATGTGTCTTTATCTTTAACCGTGAAAGGAAGGATGCCCAACTCATCAAATCGGAGGTATTTCTTCCTTGATTCTATTTGCTCACTTGATCCCATGTATATAGTAATTAATTCCAGTCGATGTAGTTATCCTCTTCACATGTAAATTTTCTCTGCACGTAGAGTTGCACCTTTAATGTTACCAGTTATATTTATGTTCACACAAATGCAGTGAGTTGTCTCGTCCAATATGTTCACTAAAATAATTCTCCAGAGCAAATATTGCGATTCAGATACTTATTTTATACACTTTGTCAAGAATAAAATTAAATGTATTTGCATTTCAATTTGGTCCCCTAAAAATAATACTCCCTCTGACCCAAATTAGTTGGTTTAGATTTGTCTAGATTCGATTGTATCTAGACATGATTTAGTATTAGATTCATCTGTATCTTGACAAATTTCAGTCAACTAAATTGGGTCGGAGGGAGTAGGAACATTATTATATTGCTAGCAAGTCGTCATCATGTCAAGCTTTTGTTTTATCAATATTGCTTCCTAATAATCTGTGTTTTTATTTTCTAACAACTCATGTTCCATCTATTCTTCTGCCTTCAACTTGCTCTGAGATTTCTCATCTGAGGTCCTGTCACCTTTTTATCTGTTCCTGTGTAAAGTTGGATTTCTTTTTTATAGCAGGAAGTGTGTTAGTGCTGACAAGTTTTAGTCATAAAATATATCATGCCTTGCTCATTTTTACCATCTAAGTCACAAATGTCTAGTTGCTTAGCAACAGCAGTGCAGCAGCAGAAGGGATGTTGAGCATAATTCTGGAATTGTTTATATTCATCTTGCTAGTCATGGTTGTCATGTCCAACTATATAAGTTTGTAAAACTACATGAAGCTATGTTTCGATTCTAACTGTTTCTCTAAACCCTTCTGTAGGGAGATATGTTAGCTCTGACAGGTCCATACCGACCATTGATCACATTAGATCTGATGTATTTTGAGTTCGATCTAAAGATCAAGGGCAAGCATGACAATGAAGATGTGAAGTTTAGCCAAGGTGTAATACCGTACTATTGCAACCCAGACCGCAATCGCGTCATCTTGCAGCTACCTAGTTTCAAGAGTACAGTGAAATTGGTATTGCAACGTGTGCCACTTCCAGTGGCAGCTAGCATCGAAGTCAGTGTTGTGAACGAAGGTCATGATGACACAAGTGTCCACTACAACGGTAAAATAACAGCTGGGACTACTAAAAATTATAGACAACACATGGTTCTGTATGATAGTAGTGTGCCGTCTAGCGGGAGCTTGGTGACAAGAAATGGCTCTCTTGTATTATATCGTAATATGTTAGCTGTCAAGGGGTATGCAGAAGACCCTGATGAACAACCGGTGCTCTATGTTTGTTTTCTTGATCCTGGCTGTGAGATTGAGGATGAGGATATGAAGCCCCCTGAGGAAGAGGATGAAGAGGAAGAGGAAGAGCAGGAGTGGGAAGTTTATGAAGAAGAAGAGGAGAAGGGGGATGAGGAGAAGGGGGAAGATGATGAAGAAGAGAAGGGGGAAGAGGATGAAGAAGAAGAGGAGAAGGGGGAAGAGGGTGAAGAAGAGGAAGAGGAGGAGCCTAAGAACTTTGTCATTCTCAAACACCCTCTCCGTGAGACTGTTTGGGAGTATGGTTCCCCCAAACTGAAAGTGAAGGTGGATTGGACTGCCATTTTGTATACGCCGAAGCGTCGTGACTATTACCAAAGAAGTTTTTTCGTTCCAGGCGATTATAGATCGCCTGATTATCGATATGGTGGTTTCTTGGAGTCCGACTGATTGCAGTTTCCTGATTGCTTTGTTTATTCTGATGATAAAGCTGTGTAATATTGAGGGCATGTCACGGCTCTCACCTAATTAACTCTTAGCAGTAAGAAATGTTGTAGATCGTACGTTTTGGTTTCTTTGCAAATGAATGTTGTATCCTGGATAAAATGAAGACTATCCATAATATGCAGTGTGTGGAAGTTTAATCTTCTGCAGTGGTCTAGCTGCAGTCATGTTAATTCCATGCATGTTTTAAGTTTGAGGTGTCAGAATACAGTCTTGTTTTTTTTTAAGATAATTCTGCATGGAAATAAGGTGGTGCAAATGAAACACATGAAACTGGTTTAGATAATGTTCAGTTCCGTACTCGATGTTTGTAACATGGAGTACTTATTAATCTTTGGGCCACCTGTATGAGCGTCGCACCTGACCGTTTGCCTGGGTGCCAACCGACTCACCGCTCAAAAAACAAATTGAGTGAACTGACCGGGTTTCCCCTTCTCCCCAATATCCACCCCCCTAATTCATGCCCTCACCTGCAGGTCATCGCCCCACCCTTTCCATCCCAACTCCCCACCTCTCCATCCATCTCCCACGTAGAAGCAATGGCCAGTGGTGTTCGGCCGACGACTACGCACTGGAGGCTAGATGAGCATGCGGTGTGGGACCTGCAGGAGGCCACCACCGACCTTGCCACGTGTTTCGCTGCCGATAAGGACGTGCTACGGCGGCGCTGGACGAGACGTCGGGCACCTGCCCGACTAGATATCCGTCTGAAGCGGCGAGGCAATGGGCGGCAACGGAGATGCTCCGGAGCTTGGAGGAGAAGGTGGCGTAGGAGCTGCAGGAGGCCGTCACAGTTCTCGCCGAGTGCCGCCGCTAACAAAGAAATGTTGCGGCCACGCTGGATGGCATGTCTGCTGCCTCTAGGGATGGGCCGTCTACCTCGACCCCGCCAAAGCCGACAAGGTACGCGTCATGTCCCACCTCTCTCTTGCACACACTAGGATGAACAGCTTCAAAATGTAGATCGTGATTCCCTCTCCAAGCAAAACTGTGGGTGATTTTACCCGTATCTACTTCATGATTAATCGTTGATTGGATGATTCTCCGTGAGGCATTCGTTCCCTTTAGAAGTTCACCCAGAGGCATCTGTTCTCAGTATTTTTTATTTTGTTTGTTAGATGTTCGATGGAATGCCTGTGAGAGCATGGCTCATTATGGATGTCGCTACGCCCCTGCTAATCTCAAATGAAATGCCCATAGAAATGGCCATGTTGAGAAGTTACAGAAGTGTTTATAGTTTCACATCTTTTTGTGAAGCAACTACCAAAGCTTGGAAATTTGCATTGAATAAGGATAGTGGGATGCAACAGAGCAATTTCAGGATTTTAGGGCCTTCCTCTTTCTCAGTTTACTGGGAAAAAACTAAAATCCCAGTAAACTACTGGATATATTCGGAAGATACACACGAAGAAATGCATTACCCAGGCCAGGATGGATAGATTTAATCACATGTGAAATCCACAAGTCGAAATGCCTAACATTTGTTTGCAATGACATATATAATTCTGACAGAAAATATGAACGAAAGTTCTTGGGGTCTCTACGCATTAAAAGTTCAGAGAGAGCATTCAAACAAGGGTTATTTGCTTTATTTTCAATGGAGTTACTCCTGGGTGTTGTGTACTTTTTGTGATACGAGCCAAAAGGTGGACGACAATATGTGGACGTGCCTCATGTTGCATGCTGTTTTTTTTGTGGTAGGTACTTCTCTGTAAGCACCTCATTCATCAATTATTGATGCACCTCCATTTTGTGGAAAAGTTAATTTACTCCATGGGTGAAAAATTTAGTTGGGACAATAAAATTTAATAGGTTCTTTGATACTTTTGTTAGGTTACATGTGAGATTAGGTGAATGGCTTATTAGAAGTGTTCATGTTTGATATATATATGTGAAACCTGCAACATCTATTTTAAATGTACATTGGAATAATATAGTGATATAGCATTGATGAAATTAATCTGGTATTAGAATAGTATTTCTCCTGTGCTCCTAACATCACTAGGCCTCAAGGATTTGTATATTGGAAGAATAGGCCAATCTGTTTTTATACAATCAATTATTATTATGTATTTTTGCTCATGTCTCGCTCCTCAGATAAGCATGGAGGACGTGTCTGCACTGTAGCAGTAGCTTATGAAGTTGTTCATGTTGCGCGATGGCAGGAAATACTAGGCCGTCGACGACGTGCTCATGATGATCCTCTATGGAGAGATGGTGGTCAACACTATGGAAGACTATGGAGATTGTTCTGCATTTTCAGGATTATGATGCATTATTTTATTATTTATACTTACTAATTTACCACTTCAATTTTTGTTTTCCTCATTTGTTGTTCCGACTACAGATTCTAAAGCTCCACTTATCGGCATCTAGAGATATTGTTTTTCCGTTAGTCAATCATTGTGTGGGTACATGGACCATATCTTAGCTTGCATTATGATCTAACAATACATTATTAGAAGAAATTGGTAACAAATGCAATTACACAATCAAAACAACCTTGGACCTGAATGACTATTTGTGTGCCAGACCATTCTTCACACTGTTAAATTGAATATATGTTTCATGGGGATAGAGTCTGTTCTCTATTGTTCACCAACTATATAGTTTGATATGTTAGTGCATTTACGGTCTTGATATTTGCCATCACAAGCATATAGATAGGTGGCCAGTTTTGTGATCTTCATCTGCTTCCGGTATCAGTCATGTGCACTACCTTGCCATTTAGCTAATAAAAACAATTCTTCCATCGGAAAAGATCTACACTGCATGGTATTGGATAAGTAGTATAGGATTATGTTAATTAGCTATCAAGTTTATTTTTCCACCCAATCATATTGTTCAGGAAAGCACAACTTGTTCTTATCTATACATGTACTAAATTATTGGCATATATAGAACTCCTGGTAAGCATTTTTGCAATTTGCACTAATGTTCAGAAAATGAAATGCGTGTTTCCTTTACTAGAATTAGATAAATTAATTGTAACCAAATAGGGTTGTTTGATGCTCCAAAACTGATTGTTTTCCTCCACATGTAGTACTATTAGCAAACAACATTACTCGAGTTATATATTTGATATTGCTCCAGGTTCTCTTTCATTGCATCAGACATGGAGGTTAAAAAATAATATTCTTATCTATGTACATACTGATGTTCAGTACATTATCATTACTAGGTTGGTCGAACTTTTAGAATATAATAGTCATGTTGTTTTAGGCATACTAGCATTTTTGTCTTGAGTAAAGTCTGGATCCTCACATGAATTTCAGACATAACTCATGATAAAAATATAATAGATGGAACTATTTCACAACTTCTGAATTCCTTGCCAGGTAGTCATTGTTTTGCAGATTGCTTTGGTACCCTTTTAGATCCTTCTTCGCAGTCTTAATATTTTATCATTTGTGTTCATTACTTAAGGCATAGGTATGTACTTTCTGTTGCAGTTGTGCTTGGCATATTAGATTTGCAATGAGATCAAAATATATGTATTATCATACTGAACATGGTTTGATTTATTTATGAAGAATAGGTCCATCAGATTACATGGTCATTTGGTGTGGTCTCAGACCAGGGATGACCTTAAAATATTTTGTACGACCATAAGCCTGTCATGTGTCATAGGTAGAAAAAAAGAGCTATCTATATGTACCATTAACTTGATGTTCGCAGTGTAAAAATCCTTCTTGTGGCAAGGGATGGGAAAATGTGGGAAAACATATGGGGTTGACTCCATCCAGTATGAATACAACTTTAGCATCTCTATGTATCCTTTTTGTCTGCTAAGTAGTTCTACATGGTAGAGAATCATGTTTCTATCTATACATAAGCAAGGTAGGCTCCATCTTTTTGGAGGCTTCCACCCTGAGGTATAAATTGTTGAGTAGGTTGTGACAAATCTATAGAGTTAAAATCCAGTGATGGTTAATCCGATACATATTATTGTTTCGTAGACTTTTTCAATTTGGTAATAGATGATCCAGTACATCTTATTACTTTCTAAAACAAATCTAGACATTTCCTTTCCAGAACCAGATAGGCAGACAATGGGAAGGCATGTGCTCTGGGTAACAATACACAGTTGCTGAAGGATTTTATTTCGCAAGTGGAATCTTTTCGGAAGGAGAATATATCACACTGAAAATGAATCTCGGTACGTAAAATATTTTGAATTGAGAAAGACAGTTCAATCCAGTGCGAACTTACCTTTGGTTTGTTTGATGATTTGTGACAAGTATAGATTTGATAGACCAAATCGTGCAGATTACTAGGATAATAATAGACTGATAGTTTGTTCTCAGTCAAGCCTTACCTTGTTTAAATTAACTATTTTTTATCTGGATTTGTTTACACATTTCTTCTATGAAGATGGTTCTCCATGGTACATGTACAAGAAAACTGTCCAATGAAATAGTATCATATGCTCTATCCATTCTAAAAATATAAGATGTTTTAACTTTTTCTAAAACACATGTATCTAGACGTCTTTTAGTGTGTATGTTCGAAACAAAATGAGAGAACTTACACACTAAAAAACATTTAGATACATGTGTTTAAAAAAAAGCTAAGGCATCTTATATTTTGGAATGAATGGAGTAGTATACACAACATGTATACTCCTAAGCATTTAGTTATATGTACCAGCACAAGGTTGAACTGACAAAATAAGGCAAGAGAGAAGGGGACGAGAAACAGAGGAGCCGCTCAATCCGTTCAGTGTCTAGCAGTCATCGACCTGCTTGGTTGCGGCCACCTCAGGTGCTCTGCTTTCCGGGTCACCGTGTCGGTCGGTGGTTCCATTGTGGCTGATCGGTCGGTGGTTCCATTGTGGCTGATCCATTTGGTGACGATGGTACCCTGGAACCCAGTCTGCTATTTCCTGATTTCCACGTGAATTGATGGATGGTATGTCCTAATTTTTGCAACTAATGTCACATTCAGGTGGATGGATTATACAGTGCTTTATACAATGCGGAGGCCCAATGGAAATCAATTACTTTCATTCATGGATGGATAGCATGTTGTGAATTCTGTTCGTGATTTGTTTTTTAGTATTTTCATGTCGATGAGCTGCTCGATTGCGCAAGAAAAATTCTACTCCTCCTTTGCATGTAAGATACATCAATATAGTTCAGGCAAGGGGAGAAATAATCTTATTGCATAATTCAGCTAAAAATATATTCAAATGGTTTCCGTGAATGGGCCATAGTCGTTTGCAGTCAAATCAAGCAAAAATGTCCAGTGAAGTACCTAGATTCTTTGGCTTCCCTGTTCAGTTTCAGATGTCAAGTTGGTATCTGTCACCTACCAAAATATCAACATAGATCACACGAGAAAATTAAACGACACCAGCAAAGATCGTGGTAAAGCGCGCTAAGTCCATCTAGTAGTGTGATATTGTCGATACTAGTTGACCGCCTATGTTTTTTTTAAACAGTTGATACATTACTTGTATTTCTAACTGTAGCAATATGAATATGAAAGGATAAAATAAACGATTGGATAGCTTATGAAAGGAGTAATATAAAGATCATCACCAGCTGGTGCCATGCAAACTGTCCTCGCCGGAGAAGATGAAGATCATCACCGGCTGGTCCACACTTTGGCACGAAGAAACTCTTAGCTATGAGGACATGTATAACGGTAGAGAAGACATGTCTTTCCTTAGCTTTCCACGCCATTTAAAGAAAACAATATATATAAGTTGTACAATACAATCACTTATTGTTATCTCTATCAATTAACAAGAATTTACTATTTTAGTAAGAAAAACTGGTTTGCTAAGAGAAGTGGTACAATGGAGAAAGACAACCTTTTTTTATTTCTCTTTTTTTTAACTAAGCAAAAATCCAACACGGTAACCATAAGGGAATCCTACGTCACCATATTGTACATGCCCTGAGAAGTTAATGAGCCACAATAACCACCAGCCTCGTAAGACTGGATCTAGCCTACTGCTAAGGAACATCGACCGAAAAAGCCCTTAGAGTATCTTGAATGCCGTATCGAGGGCCAACGCCACCCCACATATCAAGCGTCCGTATCCTCCACCATCCACCACAAACCAGCAGCAATCCACACTGCCACACTCCAAGACCGCTAGGACCAGATCGGCGACGAGATCAACACCACACAAAGCCGAAGAACACGCCCGACGAAGATCATATCTCACAGGCTTCTCGACCGTAAATGTTGCCACAACCGTTTTCATTTCTTGCTATATACACATATATATTTATATGGATATTCATCATCATCATAGAAAAGAAAGCTACAACATGCTATTCTAAAATTTCTAGATTTCAATTGTGTATTGTGATAAAAGCCAATTGGACAAACAATATATTTGTTGCTAATAACTACTACCTCCGTTCTACATCCTTTCTCATACAAGCCAATTGCAGTAGTAAAGATGCCTTAGACACATTTTGTTTCATCTACTAGAAACATGCCATTGCAGGTAGACAACATTGGATCCTTTTTAATAAAATCTTTGTAATGTCAGCACCATAGTAGTGTACTGCCCGAATATGATTAGTGTATACTAGCTGAATGTCCGTGCGTTAACACACCTCCACAAGCCAATATTGTTGGTCGTTCAAACTAATTTCTCATAAGTCATAAGTAAAATTGCGACGTGTCTCAGAACAAGCCAGGTTTAGCGTGTCCACTGGACCTCTGCGGTCAAGTACGCCACTACCCTCTCTCCTTGTTTCTTCATATACACTTTTTTCGATGATAGAAAGATCACCTGATCAAACTAAATCTTGCCCGAATAATTTGTATTCCCTCCGTTCCGAAAATAAATAACTTGTATTTATCTAGATTCGCATATATGTAGAACATTTATTAGCATATAGATATATGCAAATTTAGATACAACCAAGTCACTTATTTCAAAACATATGTTTTTAAAGTTTTTTTTTCCTTTGGTGGGTTTTAAAATTTCTAGTTGTTTATGAATCTAAAACATTTATTAATATATAGATACATACGAATCTATTCACTTATTTCAGAACAGAGAGATAGATGCGTTTTGTTTCCCTTCAGTAGGTTTTAAAATTTTCAATTGTTTATAATAAAAAAATTAAAACCCAGCTCGCACGTGAGCACACCTATGCCTAAACTAATTCTCATACGCGCACGCACCCAGGCCAGCCAACAACACCCACACGATTGCACACCCCAGCCTAACACCCCCACCATAAGCATCAGAAGAGCTATCCACCCCATCTCCGCTGCTGACAAAGGCAAAGGGGTGGAGTCAAGTAAAAGGGCGCTGGGGCATGCTTCCACCCAGAGTGGGCCGCCAAGATTCTTCAAGCGTGCGGCGGGGCGTCCTGCCCTAGCCAAGAGGCGAACAGAGTGCCCGCGGCGCCTCGCCCTGCTCCCGCGTCAGCCCTTGCTGTTGTGCACACATCGAAACTGGACCAGTATGGCTCTCGCCTCTCCTCCCCGTCCTTCGCGGAGAATCTTTCTGAGGCCATATCCCCACCGCCACCTTCCTCGAGGCCTACCTCAAAGACCGCTCCTGCTTCGCCTTCTTCCTCTAAATCTCTGGAGGAATCCTTGGAGGATAGGGAGCTTGTGCACATCCCATCCTTCACGCCAGGAAAAATGCAGAGGATGTCCGAAGGTGAACGGCGGGAGATTGGATGTCCGAGGATGAGTGGGAATTTGAAAATGAAACGCTGGCGGACCGCACCAAGAAGCTCAGAGCGGCAAAGGTTGTCCCTCCCCTCGCAATGGTTGATTTGTCTAAAGACGCTTCGATCTCTTTGGGTGCGGCCAAGGGCAAGCACTCTACTCCTGTGGTGTTGGTTCTGGAAGATTCTACCACGTACAAATCCCCTGCCAGGACCACCTCGAGTTCTGAGCCACGAGCGCTGGCTTCTACTCCTTCCTCCTCAACCAGACGTAGCCAGCGGCGGAAGGACAAGGATGCGGAGTCAGTGTTGGCCAAGGCCATCCGCGTCACCGCTCTGGTAAGTCCCCTGCGCCCTCCCCTAACTTGGAGTTTCTGCCGCTTTTGGCGATCCCGGATGTAAATCTGCTTGAGGTTGCCCTTGACTCTGGTTTTGCGCTTAATCCTTCTTGCTCGCCTTTGTGGTTACTCTCTGTTATTCGGGCGAAAGAACTGGCATAGGCCGCCCTTGCTATGGCCAGTAGGAAAGCGAGCGCGGAGTGGCGGGAGACGACGTCCGCCGCTCAATCGACTCCTCTTGTCAACGGACAACGGCGTTGTACCGTTGACTGAGGCATCGCAAGAGGGGGAGTGTCCCCCGCTCCTGCTATGCCTCCCAAGCCCCTGAAAAGGCGTCATGGGATTTCAATTGCCAAGCTTACTAGGCCTAGTGCCAACCTTCGCAAAACCCTATCCCGTCAAGCACGGGCTTTATTGATGCAGCCTGTCCTATGGACGTGTCTACATCCCCGCCGAGCCAAGCTCCTACAAGTCAAGGTTAACTGATTTCGATACATCCTTAGATGGCTTGCTACTTCATTCCTATACTTTGTGCATCCTCATCTATGAACCCAATGAAGCATCGTCAAGGGAGGGACAAAAGGCAGCACGAGTCGACACTCCAGAGCAAACCGGCGCCAGGCTCGGCGAACCGGTTCCCTCGCCGAAACTTTCGGCGACAGGTCCGGTCGACCGACCCCCTCGCCGACAATCCCGGTCACGACCGAAGTCCCCCGGCGGCGGCCGATAACATGTTATGTAAGGCTTTCCGGTTGGCGACCGGAAATACCGGCGGCCACCGAAATTTCCGGCACCAGCTCTGGCGCCGCCGGGCCGCTCGCCGGAAATTCCCAGATTTAAGTCAACTTTCGGGCTTGGCCCGTGTAACCCTTTATTTCGCCTAGAATTTACCTTTTCGTACCCAAACTACCCCTATTTATGTGGCTGGCCTATAAATAGCCCCACCCTCTATTGTACATCCTAGACTTGGATAATTGTAATTGAAGACACCCCTTGAGGATCTATCAATTACTAGTCTCATGCTCCTTGACAAGGAGCACCAATTATCCCCCGCCTCTTGGATTTTGCCTCGTGCGTTCAAGTCCTTGGGATCTCGGTGTCTCGTCCCCAAGTAGTCAAGATCTCATCAAGCCTCTTACCCCCGATGTTGGCCGTGGGAGAGTGTCTTGCCCAACGCCGATCCTAGGGATTGTGTTGGACCGGTTGCCACCAGCGTGAGCTATCGGCCTGTACCGTGTTTTCATGTGTGTGTGTTCATCGAGTTCTTCGTGTGTGTGTTCGTGGATTTCATTCCCCTCCTCCTCCCACTCGCTTCCCCCCTCGATTTCCACGGGATCCGTGAAAGATCGGGCCACCCTAAGGGATCACGCCATAACATATTGGTATCAAGAGCAAGGTTGATCACGATTCCCCTCAATTTTTCTTCTATCCACCATAAAATCGAAAATTCCCAAAAAGAGCCCCAAATTGCCTTTGGATCGATCTCTGGATTTGGTGAGTTTTTCGTGGTTTTGGTCCATAGATCTGTTGCTTTGGGTCTTGATCTACATTCCTTGACCTTTCCCTAGCTCAATTTTGACGGATTTTCGATAGATTTTCCCTTTTGACTTTCTTGAGTTCGTCCCGAACAAATTTTGGCACCAGATCCGGCGAACCGGTTCTACAACCGGAATTTCCGGCGACAGCTCCGACACGACTGGACCAGCGACCGAAAATTCTGGCGGCAGACTCGGCTCCGCCGGTTCCTGTGCCAAAAAATTTACATATCCCAAATTTTGACAGTTTCCTCCTTGTTTGTTCGTGTTTCGCGTGCGTGTCGCCCACAACTAACAACAAGCTTCCGCAAAACCGTACATCACGCGCTCCTCGACACTGCAACACCCAAGCATCTTCCTAAACACCGGTTGCAAGTCGTCAATAATACCAAAGGTATAACTTGCGCCACTTTGACAATCCCATATCTTCCTTTGTGTGTATCTATCTATGAGAGCAACTCATTTTGTGTTTGTCTAAGCATTATGCACTTTTCATTGGAAAGTGAGAGTGTGAGGGAAAATACAAAAGTTAACATAGTAGTATAGAAAGGGAGAAAAAGAATCCAAAAAAAGAGAAAAAAGCAAAAGAAAAATAGAAAGATACATAGTCTCCCAATACAAGAGAGTATCAAGCTTGTAAGCAAAGAGAGAGGAAAAAGCAAGCCAAGGCAAGTGCACAAATATGTTTCTTAACTCTCTTCTGGCAAACGAGTTGTGGTCTCTCCTTGAGTTGGCACGACACCAAGCTTAGGCTACGTTAGGACATTTTGGTGCTCACTTTAATAGTCGTGCTAAACCATTTCATATCCACATGTGTGTTTCCTCGTGTTTTGGTAGATCATGTCCTTTTTGCTTTTGATCTTTGGTTCTTTACCACCTAGAACAATAACCTTTTTCTTGGATAGTTTCGTTTGGTTTTCCACAACCCTAACCTTCCACCAAAAGCTTTTGAGAGTTGTAGTTTACTTGTGTGTGAGTTTTTTTTCGATTTCACTTTGCAAGCTCTTAGTTCTCTTGTGTGGCAATTGGTTTGATACAATCTCCAAGGTGAGGTAAAAGGCTAACTCCCCATGTTTTCTCCTCCATATACAATCCTTGTCGGCTTTGTATCATGGACAGGAATGGTGAGTCGTCTCACCGAACGCCACTTCAAGAGGGAGACGCGGAATACATGACAAGGTTGGATCATTGGAAGATACGAGGAGAATTCAACTACCGTTGTGACGCCCTTGAGCAGCGCCAAGAAGAACAATTTAGCGAAACCTGAGTGGAGTTCAAGAGCATCGACAACCGCTTCGAGGAGGTCCGAGGACAAATGCATGCCATGCAACACAACCTCGGCCATCAAAATGAAGATCTTGGGCGCGCTCTCGCCGCAACGGATGAGAAACTCCAACGTCTCATTGATGGGCTAGCAAGGCCACGACCTCGCAACTCAAGCTCGTCACGACACTCCTCAAGTGAATCAAGATCTTCATGCCATCGCGCTTCTAGGCACAACGACGGACCCGTCCTTCACTCCATGAGCTCATCGCAAGTGGTACCATCTCCGCGACATGCCGCAACGTCAAGCTACGGTGGTGACCTCTCCGCAAGACCTCCAAGACATGAAGCGCACCATCCACAACCAAGAGCACTAGTGATCCAATAAGAGCAGCCTCAAATGGACCCCCAAGCACCTCGTCACCGACACGTTCCTTCAACGACAAGTGAAGCCTCCAAGTTGGACGAAAAAGATCACCGTCGACGTGAAGCACTCGAAGATCCACCAAGGCATCATCATCGCCATGAACGTCAACGTCGACAACATGATCACCATGACGAGCCCCCTCCGCATCATGAGGAAAGGGAGCGGTCCATTGCACATGCGGCTCGACGTCCTCCTCGCCACATGGCTCAATACAATGCTCATCGTCATGATGACCATAGACCAAACCAACCTCGTGACGACCAAGCGCCTCCTCCTCGTCATCAACCGCGCCAAGAACACGAGCAAGCTCCCCAAGCTTGTCGTCAATACCAAGTCCCACCACCAAATGAGGCACCACAACAACCGCAAGGGCAACGCCACCATCACCAAGCAAGACGTGAGAGCTCAGATGATGAAGATGGCCACCAAAATCATGGCAACCGTCGATACCAGAACCGCAATGAAGAAGAAACTTTCGGCAAGCTCAAATTTACCATGCCCAAGTTCACCGGTTCCAATGAACCCGAAGAATATCTCTCGTGGGAACTCAAGGTTGACAAGATCTTCCGCATGCACAACTATAGAAATGAGAAGATGATGGCCATGACGTCCCTCGAGTTTGATGATTATGCCAAACTTTGGTGGGAACAAGTCCAACTTTCTCGGGAAGCAAAAGAAGAGCCTCCAATTACAACTTGGCAAGATATGAAGACTCATATGAGATCCCTCTTTGTTCCTTCTCCCTACACGCGTGATCTCTCCAACAAGCTTCAAACGCTTAGTCAAGTGACAAAGACCGTGGAAGAGTACTTCAAGCAAATGGAGCTCAACATGATCCGTGCAAACATTGAAGAATGTGATGAGAAAACAATGGCATGTTTCATCAATGGCTTGAACCATCCAATCAAGCGCATCACCAAGTTCCAAAAGTACAACAACATGGTTGATCTTGTACACATAGCAACAAAAGCCGAACGTCAAATGCAAGAGGACATCAAGTATAACAAGCCAAAGACGTACTTCACCTACAAGCAAGCGCTAACCACGACATCAACAACCCCAAGTGGAATCTCATCAAGTACCACCAAGCTTCCCTTCAAGCCAACACTTCCTCAAGGAAAACCGCCCCAAGTGGCAAATACACAAAGGATGATCAACCATTCAATGGTGAATGCTACAAGTGTGGAGGCAAAGGACACAAGTCAGCCACATGTGGAAACAAGAAAGTTTTGTTCATCCATGACAATGGCGATGAAGAATACTTGAGTGAAGATGAGTTTGATGCAAGGGTCAAGGAAGCATTGGCAAGGAAACATTTGGAAGATGACCAAGAACTACTTGTGTGTGAGCATGACGCAATTCCATAGCTTGTGGTCACAAGGGTCTTAACTACTAAAGTCAATGAGAATGAAGACCAAATATCAAACATCTTTCAAATGCGTGTCGGTATCAATGGGAAGTCCATCAAAGTTGTCATCGATGGAGGGAATTGCCACAATATTACAAGCACGGAATTGTGTGAGAAGCTCAACCTCACCCTCCATCCACATAAGCATCCCTACCATATACAATGGCTAAGTGACCAAGGGTCCGTCAAGATCAAGCACACCATCTCGATGACCTTCTCAATTGGACCATACCAAGACACGATGGAGTGTGATGTGGTTCCCATGACAGTTTGCCATATGTTGATAGGTAGGCCGTGGCAATATGACAAGCGTGCTTTGCATAATGGTCACACAAACGCTTATACCTTCAAATGGCTTGAAAAGACTTATGTTTTGCAAACAATGACTCCTAGCCAAATAATTGCGGACAATGCAAAGTCTTTAGCGAGGGCTCAAAGCACAACACCATCTTGTGAGAAGAGCGGTGAGAGAACCACACTATAGTGAGTGAGAGCCACAAGCCAAACTCGAGTGGAAAAACTAAGAGTGTTCTTCTTTCCACCAAAAGTGATATGAGAGAAGTGCGGAACAACCCATCCATCTTGCACTATGTCCTTATATGCAAGGGACTAGCGCAAGGAACTAATGACTTGACAAATGTTCCTCCTTCTTTGATGACTATTTTGCAGGAATTACAAGATGTGTTCCCCGAAGAGCTTCCTCATGGACTACCCCCTCTTCATGGAATCGAGCACCGCATTGACCTCATACTCGATGCACACCTTCCAAACCGCGTCGCGTACCGCACGAACCCGGAAGAGACGAATGAGATAGAACGACAAATAAACCAACTGGTCTCCAAAGGTTTGATCTAAGTAAGCACTAGCCCAAGCGTGGTACCCGTGATTCTAGTCCCAAAGACAGATGATACGTTGCGGTTATGCATGGACTGCTGTCCAATCAATGCTATCACCGTGCGTTATCGACATCCTATACCGTGTCTTGATGCCATGCTTGATGAGTTGTGTGGAGCCACTATATTTTCAAAAATTGATCTTCGTAGTGGTTACCATCAAATACGCATGGCCGAGGGTGATGAGTGGAAAACCGCATTCAAGACCAAACTTGGTCTCTATGAATGGTTGGTTATGACTTTTGGCTTATCTAATGCCCCATCCACCTTCATTCGCCTTATGAACCATATTTTGATATCTCTCATTGGAAAGAGTGTCGTTGTTTACTTTGATGATATTCTTGTCTATAGAAAGTCACTAGAGGAGCATGTTACACATGTTAAGGAGGTCCTTAAAATCCTTCGTCATGAAAAGCTATATGCTAATCTCCCCAAGTGTACTTTTGCGAAAGACAAACTAATTTTCCTTGGTTTTGTTGTGTCTTCTAATGTCATTGAAGTTGATGTCTCAAAAGTTAAGGACATACGAGATTGGCCCGTCCCTACCAATGTTAGTGAACTTCGTAGTTTTCATGGCTTGGATGGATTCTACCATCACTTTGTGAAAGACTTTTCTACCATTTCTTGCCCTCTCAACGAGTTGACCAAGAAAAATGTCACATTCGTTTGGGGCAAAGCACAACAAAAGGCATTTGATGAGCTCAAAAAGAGGCTCACCGAAGCACCACTCCTTGCTTACCGGATTTCACAAAAACTTTTGAAATCGAACGTGACGCTAGCGGTATTGGCATTGGAGGCGTCCTCATGCAAAATGGGCATCCTATTACATACCATAGCGAGAAACTTGATGGCGCACGCCTTAACTATCTAATTTATGACAAAGAGCTTTTTGCCTTGGTTCGTGTCCTCCAAGTGTGGCAACACTACCTTTGGCCCAAAGAATTTATCATACATTCCGACCATGAGTCGTTGAAATATCTTAAGGGTCAAGCCAATTTGAGTAAAAGGCACGCCAAATGGGTTGAGTTCATGGAGTCTTTTACTTACATTGTCAAGTACAAGAAGGGCAAAGAAAATGTAGTAGCGGACCCCTTGTCTCGCAAAAATACAAGCCTTCTTACGCGACTCGAAGTAAATGTTTTGGGTCTTGATGACATCAAATCTTTGTACGCTTCCGACCCATTCTTTGGATCAATTTTTGCAAAGTGTTCAATAGACAAAGGGGTTGATGATTTCTATTTGCATAAGGGTTTTCTATTCAAACAAAACAAGCTTTGCATTCCAAAGTCGTCTCTCCAAATTTTGCTTCTTCAAGAGTCCCGTGGTGGAGGCCTTATGGGTCACTTTGGCCATGACAAGACATATGACATGCTCTCCACTCACTAATTTTGGCCGAATATGAAGCGCGATGTGGAGCGCCACCTCCAACGATGCACTACATGTGTCCAAGCTAAGTCTAAGTCTAACCCTTTTGGTCTTTACATGCCATTGCCTATTCCTCATGCACCTTGGTCGGACATTAGCATGGATTTAGTGTTGGGATTACCTAGATATAAACATGGCCACAATTCTATATTTGTTGTAGTGGATCGTTTTTCCAAAATGGCACACTTCATTCCGTGCCATAAGACCGATGATGCTTCACATGTAGCAAATCTGTTTTTCACGGAAATAATTCGGCTACACGGTGTACCTCAAACGATCATCTCCGACCGCGATGTCAAGTTCATGAGCTACTTTTGGAAGACGCTCATGGCAAAGCTCGGGATCAAGCTACTATTCTTGCCCGCATCACATCCCCAAACGGATGGACAAACTGAGGTTGTTAACCGGAGCCTCGGAACACTTCTCCGCGTGTTGATCAAAAAGAACCTTAAGGATTGGGAGGAATGCATTCCCCACGCCGAGTTCGCCTACAACTGCGCCAAACACTCCACAACCATGAGCAGCCCGTTCATGATCGTCTATGGATTCGAGCCTCTCACCGCGCTCGACATACTACCTCTTCCTCTCCACGACCGCACCAACATGGACGTTGACAAGCGTGCCCAAGCAATGAAAAAACTCCATGAATACACAAGAGCTACGATCGAGCAACAAGTCCTTCGCCAAGCATCAAGGCTAAACAAGAACAAGAAAGAGATGATCTTCAAAGAAGGCGACCTTGTGTGGATACACTTGAGCAAAGACCGCTTCCCCAAGGATCGCGACTCCAAGCTCAAGCCAAGAGGTGATGGGCCGTTCAAAGTACTCAAGAGGATCAATAACAATGCCTATATCATCTACATACCAACATCAAAGTACCTTGTGAGCCCGACGTTCAATGTCAAGGAACTTTCATGTGACACCCCCGAGATCAGGGCTAAACAAATCCCAAACCTCCGTCTGAAATAAGCTTAACCTTGAACTCGAGAATATCCAGTGAAGAATCGGTAACACGGCAGTGACCCTACGACACAAAAATTTATTATAGCAAGCTCATAATTGAGCAGAGAACCAAATTATTACAAGCAGAGGTCACTGAACACAAACATCAAACAACAGAAGGCAAATTATGCTATTAAGTATAGCAAACTTAACAAATGGCCTAAGAGGCCCGAAGCATAACGATGACGTCCCAGCCCATAGATTCCAGGCTGCCGGTCGGGAACCCCAAGCTACTCGTCGATGTTGATGTAGTACGGAACTCGTCTTCAGGGAACACTTACTCTGCCAAAAGTATCAACAAAGGAAGGGTGAGTATAGGGTGTACTCCGCAAGACTTATGGCTGGTGGAGTTGTTTCGCATAAAGCCATCTTTTGTTTATAAAACAAGAGGGAGAAGAAGCTCGTCTATTCAGAGTATTTTAAAAGGGGATAAGAGAGCGACGTCTTCGAAATATTGATCATCATCTTTTGATATCCACCAAATCATCATCATCTACCAACAAGGATCACCCCCTCGTACCCATGAGGAAGCATCCTTAAGCACATGTTGATCTATCAAGTTTTATGATTAAGTTCAAGTTCTCTATGATCATCACGTCCGTTCCCAAGTCGTCCATAACCGTGGACATGGCTTTCCGAAAGATTATTACCCTGCAGGGGTGTACAACTTTACCCACACGTATTAACCTTCTCTTAATGCCACTAGATAAGCCCTCTTCCTTGGAAGGCCGGCAGAGAGTGGTTAGACACGACCTTTACCTTGCTTTAGCCGAGACCATGAGTCACGCAATAAGTATGGTTCCGCCGTAACGGGTCAAATCCCGAAGCCGGTACTTAAAGATGTGAGGCGAGGTTGGTTAACAAGGGCTCCATCGACCCCAAGCAACCCGGTCCACGCTTACCTACCTGTTATGAATGCACCAACTTCACCCGACAAATCTTTCAAAAGATTTTCTATGCATATGTCGAATGGAACGCCCGAACTATGTGACTCATGGAATCTACTAGGCAAGTTAGTCAATCATGGGGTTTTCCAGGCCCCGTGTGGTTGTACGCTCGTCTTGGTTCAAGGGGCAAGAACATCGGGTCCTAGTGGTGGCGAGCATGGGACTAGAAAAACCACATCCCACCGTGGCCTCCCATACAATCCTTAGCATGTTTAACTCATATCACCTCTGATATCATCTCATCACGTTCTCCTGTCATACTAGATTCTCTGCATCTGATACATCATCTGGATGAACCAGACTCAACAGCTAAGCATGGCTAAGCAAGGCATAGATAAAAGCTCTAGCATTGCACACAAGCCAAACCTAGTTATGCTAGGAGCAGTGGATCAGGTAATATAAGCTCAAAGGTAGTACGCAACAGATAGGATACTCTATCTATCGATAAAAGACGACAGTAGAATCGTATGCCTCATGGCAGAATTGAAATGCTTTCGAAATCATAGGATTATATCATGGTGGGGCTATGCTTGCCTTTGCCTGTTGATAGCAGATAAATAGATCTTCGGAAGCCTTGAACTTGTCTTGGTTACATTTGGTCAAGTATTGTTCGTCGATCTTCGATCTTCGACAGTGTTGACCTCGGTCTTTGATCTCGATCTCGATCTTGATCTCGTATTCTACCTGGAAGAACCAAACACCAGAAATAAAGGGGAAACAATCAACACATGGCATTGATGCAATGCTCAAACAAGAATGATGATACGATAAGTTAAATTGTATTGAATTGAAACCCTAAAGCATGCTCGACAATTTAATCGGGGTTCCGAGGGGTAGAAACCCTAATTCGGAGAAACTCTGGAACATATGAGAGGGGTGCATTTGTTATTATAATTAAACATGTCATTTTATTTGTTGAACAATGCATGATTATAGCTTAAAGAGATATCTCTCATTTTTCTAAACATTTTGATATATTATTTGTATTTTTCTGACTTATAATGAATTAGATATTGAATTTACAAGTTTTATTCAAATTGAGGATTTATTAAATCAATTAAAAGGGTTTATTGCGTCACTGTGACATCAGCTTGGGGGGGGGTTAAACTTTTTGCACCGCTACTGAGCCTAGCCACTGTGAGTGACCAGTGGGGTAATGGCCACCTCAGCACGCCACACAAGCAAGAGGGACCGGGGGGGCTGGTTGTTATTTCTCACCTAGGCAGAAGCTACCCACTGCCACTGACGGGTGGGGCCTGGGTCAGGTCAACATGCCACGCAGGCGCCACGCGGGCTCGCCGACGAGCGCTTCGGACAGCGGCCAGGGACGTCGGAGGAGGGCGATCTAGGAAGCGCTATTGCATGCGTTCGAATCAGAGGAGCTGCGCGAACCAAATAGAGGCGGCGCCACTCGATTTGGATCACCGGAACGACAACACGGATGAGGTCTAGCAGCGGCGCTCGGTGATGAACGGCGGCAGGGCGAACCAGATAGGTAGGGGACGCGTGGGATGGTGCCTAAGCACCGCTGGCTTACCAGGAGCGCGAAGAGGTGGTCAGCGAGGCGGGGCGCGGTCGGACGCGGCTGGAATCGTCGACGGAGATGATGGCCGGAGACGGGGAAGGAGGTCCCGATTGTGGCAGTTGGAGGCTCGCCGGCTTGCGTGCTTCGGGGCAATCGACATAGGAGGGTGCGTCGGTTCTAGTGGTGTGCTCATCTGGGTGAGGGGAGGCCGGAGATGGCGATGACGGTCGGGGTCCGCACGGGCCAGGGTTCGGCTTCGCGCGAGAGAGGAGAGAGGAAGGTCGGGGAAGAGAGGGGGAGTGGATGGGGATGGCCAAGGAGACGTGGCGGTGATCTTATCCATCTCCAGGAGGCAGCGGATGGCGGGATGCAGGCGGCGCGGATGGACGGCGGCGCCAGTGACACCGAGAAGCGTGTCTGCCTGAGGAAGAAGACAGGGGAAGAGGCGAAGGGGTATGGGCCCTGGCTGGTCTGGCTTGGGCCGGCTGCGGCTGCTGCGAGCAGCAAGGAAGAGAAGAGGGGAGGTGGGCCGGTTGGGCTGAGGCCTGGCCGCTCTATTTTTTTATACCAGAAACTTTTTCTAATTATGTTTTGATTTCCTGTTTTGCATTTACAAATCCTTTTCATTTTTTTGAATATTTCAAAAATACCAGGACTTTTATAAAACATATAAAATACTACAGGGACCCCTTTAGACAATTTGGGACCCATAAATTTTGATACTTTTCAAAATTCAAAACCTCTTTGAATATATTTGCAAATAGAAAGAGAGGGAAAAGCTAGGGTTTGTATGGTTTGACTTATTTCTTCAATGCACAATTTTAATACATGATGCTCATGATGCACAAAACAAACCCTAAAATGGATTAACTAATTACTGGGGTGTTACAGCTCTATCCCCCTTACGAGAATCTGGACCCGAGATTCCAAAGGTAGGAAGAGAGACAGAGAGAGAGAAAGGAACAGGGCCACTCTCTAGATAAGAGGGAAACACACTAAACAACACAGAGTATCTCATGGTCAACTCATGGATGTAGTGTTCAAAAACAACTCTGAGGTGACAAACATGAAACACATCAAGGTAACAGAGGAAACAAGAGGAGATGGTTTCAAGTTGTTAGATAGCTGGTCTTCATAAGGATTGAGACCATGAAACTTACAGGAGGTTTTGAAGCTTCTGAAGAAGAAAGATTCCAATAGAAATATCACAACACAGACTTTGATGAAGTACCTCTACTAAATGATAAGTAGAGATTTCAGGTTGCAGAGATTGGGATCAACAAAACCAAGTTGTTGAACTATTTTTGAAACAGAAGAGTCACTCTTTCATTCAACAGAAGGCTTAAGGCAGATAGGTGTTTTGGTGGAGAGGACTCGTAAGAGTCACAAGGAACATGTAAGAAGAGAAACTTTTGATTACTAAAATCGTAGTCACTCTTAAAACATGCGAAAGAAAACGAAGGAAACTCTTTATTTCATCTAGGGCTGTCAAAATCTTTGCCAAAGATGATGATATCACTTTACACCACTATCATGAATAAGTAAAGAAGATTCCTGATGACACGAGAAGAAAGAAACTTCTTTCTCAGACTTCAATTACTTGGCACAACAAGATGATTGCCAACATAAGAGGGTCTGGAGGATCGACCGAGAGACATTTAGCAACACTACTTTAATGTTCTCCTTGATGTTCGAGAAATCAAACATCAAGTAAAGGTCGGACTTCGGATACAAGGAAACGATAAGCACAACTCCTATAATTAATTATAGAAGAAGCCTCATGAAGAGTGGTTGTTATTGCTGACTTCAAGAGAATATGGGAAAGGTCTTTCCGGCTAAGTGTGTCAACCATTACATCACTCTTGCCAGACTTCAAAGAGACCTATGTCAAAACCTTGAGGAACACAAACCATCGTATCTGCTTGAGATTCAGATTTGATTAGGTGACATGATACTTTAGACTCAGCATGTCTATGTCACATCCCAAGATTTTCCAAATCTTGTAATGTAAAAAATGAATGAATAAAATAAAACTTTGTTTGATTTTCAGGGTGAGAAGAAACTTTTTGAATTCCAATGGGAATCTTCAAACCAATTTGGAACAAATAAAATCCTAAAGGGATTTAAAAAGATAAACATTTAATAAAGGAAAAATAAATATTTTGGAATTACTATTTTGGATCTTTAAAATAAAAGGATTTGGTTTTCAAAAGAAAAAGTGGATTTATAAATAAAGATTATTTTATAGAGCCAAATTAAACCTTGGCCAAGCTTTTGAAATAAAACATTTTGTTTTGATAAAAATAGTAAAGGTTTATTTAAATAAATTAATAAGGATTTAATATCCAAGTGTTATAAATAAAGGTTTTACTATTATAATTAACCATCAAAACTTATTTATTTAATTCAAATAAGTTTTTCAAGTATTTTATATTCCCAAATAAAACCTACTGATTTGGTTTTGAAAATAATTAGATTTCAAAAGGAGTATTTAAATAAAACAAATCCTATTTTGATTTAATAACAATGGTCTATTTATTTAATTAATAATGGACCCTAAAATAAAATTATTATTTTGGTTTTAGAATTTTGGTTTATGTTACTGAACAGAACCAAATTCAAAGTTGCATAGTGTGGTGATTGTTTGAATTGATTTGAGTAATGTTTGGTTGTTTGAATTTCAAAACATAATTTAGAAATAGAAAAAGAAAAAGGTTTCAGGAAGAAAAAAATAAGGATTTGGTCGACCCAACCCAGCAGCCCAACTAAGCACAGTACCAGCCCACTTCCACTCTCCCTCTGTGAAACGTTTTCCACCTGTTAACTGACCCGCAGAACCAATGACTGGTGGCCCCAAACCCCTCTCTCTCTCCCTGTAGCATCCCAATTGTCTAACAATTGCAATGCTACTAGCCTAGTCTATATAATGGCTACTTCATATACATAATTGTTGCATTATCATTATATCATGCTCATGTCATCATGCCACCTTGCATTTGAGCATCATATAAAACCTTTTTGGTTTGGTTCTTCTCTCCTATGCATTGTTAATTGTATTTGCCTCTTGATATTGTATTTGGTTCTTGATATATTGTTTAAATGCCCAAGTTGAGTTGGGGGCATATCTTTTACTAACTCCACCACCTTTCTTGTCACCACCCCAACATTCCACCATTCCACCACATGTGAGCATTGCATTTTAGTTTATCTCTAGCTCATGTTGTTGGAATGGACTCTTTTCCATTCTACCTGGTTCCATATGGAATGATATGGGAAGGTTGTTCATGTTGGAATATTTTGAGGATAATATGCAAATAGTGGAATTTACACACTAGCATGTCCAAAATATATTCAAATATGGTCATCCCCATTCACTCCACATGGAACATTCCTTCAATCCTTAGCTTGGCCCTTACTCCATCTTTTGAGGATGCACATAAATAAATGCCATGAGATTTTATTTTTGTTTTCACAAGATTAACACATGGCATTAAATGCTTGCATGGGCCATGCAACCATCACCATCTTTTGATCTCCTTTGGGTTTTCTTTGGTTTTTGAGTGGATCATGTTCAAACCCTAAATCCCTCACATCTTGACCTCCTCTCTTTGTCTTGGGCACTAAAACCCTAGTGTCACATCCCAAGATTTTTCAAATCTTGTAATGTGAAAATAAATTAATAAAATAAAACTTTGTTTGATTTTCAGAGCCAGAAGAAACTTTTTGAATTCAATTGGAACTTCAAACCCATTTGAATTAAGTAAAACCTAAAGGGATTTAAAAAGATAAACATTTAATAAAAGGAAAAATAAAACATTTGGAAATACTATTTTGAAACAATTAAATGAAAATAATTGTTTTCAAATGAAATAGAAGTTTTACAAATAAGGATTATTCTATAAAGCCAAAGTAAACCTTAGCCAAGCTTTGGAATTAAAACATTTTATTATTTAAATTAACTAAAGTTTATTTAAATAAATTAATAAGGATTTAATATCCAACCTTATTTAAATAAAAGGTTTTACCAATTTAAATTGAAACATCAAAACTTATTAAATTATTTAAAATAAGTTTTCCTAAATATTTGATATTCACAAATAAAACCTACTAAAGAGTTTTGGTTTTATTTTAGATTTCAAAATAAATCTTTTAAATAAAATAAATTAATAATGAAGGTTTATTGTATTTAAATTATTAATGAATCCTAAAATAAAAGATTATTTTATTTTAAACAAGTTTCCAAGTATTCACTATTTCCAAATAAAAGCTACTGATTTGGTTTTGAAAGCATTTTGGACTTCAAATAAAGATTTTATTAAATACACCAAACCCTATTTGATTAATAAACCATGATCCATTTATTTAAATTATAAATGGAACCTTTAACAAAATTGTTATTTATTTTAAACAAGCTTTCTAAATATACCTTATTTCAAATACAACCCACTATTTTGGTTTTGGAAAATATATGGATTTAAATTGAGTTTGAAATAAATCAAATCCTAATTTGATTAATTAGCAATGGACATTTATTTAATTAATAATGGACTTTATTATTTAAAAATTATGGATTTTAGATTTAGGTTCAGGCTACTGAACAGAACCAAGTCAAACTTACAAAGTTTGGGTGTTATTTGAATTGATGTGAACATTGTTCATTTGTTTGAATACCAAATCAGAAAATAGAAATAGAAAAGAATAAAATAAACAGGTAGAAAAAAAATATGGAAAAGGACAGACCCAACCCAGCAGCCCAGGAAGCCCACCAACCAGCCCAACTCCCCTCCCCCGAAAGAAAACGTTTCACACTCCTTTTTAAACCCACGGAGCAACTGACATGTGGACCTCCCCCTCGTTTCTTTTCCCACTGACCAGTGGACCCCTTTCCACTATTCTCCTTCTCCACCCCGCGACCGGTTCTTCCTCCTCTCGTCGCCGTTGCCAGCTTTGAATCGCGGCATCAATACGCCTTAACGCAGCCACCTTAACTTGCAGTGATCAAGCTCGATAAAACGCCAGCACGTCCTCTCTCGTTCCCCTCTGCCTCCTCCCCCGAGCACGCCTCTAGGCCGCCACAATCTCTCCTCGACTGCCTCGGCTCCGACCACCGTCTCCGGCCAATTCAGGCCAGTACACGCCACCCCCTGCCTTCTCGAGCACCCTAGTAGCTTCCCCACTCCCAGACGCTTCTCCCCGTGTCCTTCACTCGACCGCGGACGCCCCAGAACTTTGGCTTGGACTAGCTCTGACAGCGCCGCCGCCTGTTTCTTCTCCGATGACGATCCCCGGTAAGCACTGACCGTCCCGCATCTTCTCGATCACGCAAGCATCTTTGCCATGGCCTTGCGCAGCTAACCCAGTCCTCCGTTTGTCTTCCCGTGGACCACAACGTCGTCCTCGACCTCGACCGCGCGCGTCCGTCGCTAGAACCAACTCTGGCGAGAAATCCTGCCCGTCCCCGTGCGCCCCTTGCCACGACGACCACACGACCAGCATCACCTCATCCTCGTGACCTCGGTGAGCTTGCTCCCTCCCTGTTTCGCTTCCTGCCTCGCCAGCGCCGCTGCTAACTGGCCGCTCCACCGCTCGCCGTCGACATTCGCCGCCAGTTCCTGGCAAGCATCTCGTAGCCATCCGATCTTGATCTGACGATTAGGATAGAACAAGAGTGAAGGGGTAAGTAGCACCTCTAGACCGTGCGATGCAACTAAAATCTAACGGCCCATATCTGTCGATCCACGCGAACCGTTTTCAGCGAATAAGAACGTGCCGCGTGTCACTGGATGAATTAGAATAGAGTTTGAAATCAGATTTAAATGCCATTTTGAAACCTTTGTAACTTTCAAACCACACGTCCAAATTTGGCAAATTTTATATCAATGGATTCAGGAGAACAAGCCCTAGCCAACTGTGGAGTTAGTTTAGCAAATAGTATCTGTTTGTTTGCTCATTTTTACAGATTCATTTGTATGCTTGTTTAGAGTATAAAAATTGTCTAAAATTGAATTTAAGGATAAAACCTTTGCAAATTGGATTGTTGTGACCTTACTGACCCTAGGAACCAACCCTTTGTGTTAAAAATGATTTTGGAAAGATTTTAGTTGGATTACTTGACTTAGTCATTTTCTAGCCAAATAAAAAGAATGTTTTTTGTTATAAAAAATGTTTATGGAAAGAAAACTTTAAGGAAATGTTTTGGACCAAACCCACTGACCTAAAACACCAAGTTTTTCAAAGTAGCAACTCATTTGGTGAACAACCTAAGAGTTTTGCCTTAATAAAAACATTTTTCACCACATAAAATGATGAATGGATTTAAAAATGGTTTTTGGGCAAAACCCTCTAACTAATGACTTTGCCACTTTGGTAAATGACCAATTTGGAACGTACAAAGTTTAGAAACCCAATAGAAGCCCTCCTTGCAAAATAAAACTATCTTGTGCATGCTCCCATGCATGACTTAGATTCCATTACTTTGTGTGTGTGAAGAATTGTTTGTTTGACTTTGGTTTGGAATGTGAATTTAATTTGTGTTTGCTTGATTGATTTGTAGTGAAGTGTGAGACTAGAAAGATCAAGGAGTGAACCACCATTCCCTACCAAAAAGGCAAGTGATGCTTCATACCTTCTATCCTATTACTTTCTCTATGCATTAGTGATTTTGCTAAGTAAAACTTGCATGGATTTTGCTAAGTATAAACCTTTCTATAGGAAAACTAGTAGATGAAACCTTAGTGGAAATCTTCCTAAGTTAAGATTCCTACTACTATCAAGCTTAGCCTAGCTAATAGAAAACATGGGTGGAATATATATTCACACTATGGAAAAATATTCTAAGTCTGAGGACTTGTGTTTTGTTTAATAAAACAACTAAGTCAATGAATCACCTGGGTGGAAATGGAAGGATTGGGTTATGTTGAGTGGTTCACAAGGCCATAGACTTGGCTTGTGTATCTCACTTGTGGTATGCCACCCAGGCACAAAGAGATTTGAGATGTCAAATGTTGAGAAGCTTCAAGTGCAACCACTTGGCAATATGGGCTCTGCCATGATCATATAGGTTGCAAGAACTTAGCCATATGGACAGTTGGTGGTAGTGTTTGATAGGTTGGAACGCGTCCATTTTGGTCTAAGGGAAAGCTTCTGAAAGATCTTGTCTTGGGAAACCAAATCTTGTGGGGAAAGTGCACCACCTCTGCAGAGTGTAAAATCTAAGTACTTAGCCATGTCCCTGGTAAAGGACAATTTTAGCATCAAGACATGGAAGCAATCAAGAATCTCATCATTCAAATTTCTAAGTTAAAATCTTGTGGATTGAACAAGGGTTGTTTGAATTCTTCAATCATTGATGGAGAGATGGCTTGGTACAAGGATCTTGAAATCTTTGATTGAGGAAAAATGATTTTGTCAAGCAAAAACTTAGTATTTTCAAATGTTAAGGAAAAATCTATTTTGAGCAATGCAAGCCTCAACTCCACTTAGCCAAATGCATATAGATGATAGACTCCACTATACAAATATAGTATCACTTGCCAATACAATTCAAATGTATTGACCCTTTGTGGCTGTAACTTGTATGTTGCAGGTTTGATTGATTTTAGTGAAGATTGTTTGATTAGGATTACAAAGTCTACAACCAACATCTGCCTGTGGCACTTTGAAGATGAAGGGCCCATACTTATAGTTATTCCGCTGCAATGTAATATAATAGCCAAATGAGCTATGTAAGATGTAATAAAATTATGTTATTCCTGGTTATAAAGTTATATTATGACCTTTGTTTCTTGATATTACATCTTAACTGTGGATGCTAGCTATTGATCCAGGGACTAGCATTGTAAAACACAGGAGGAATCTACCTTATTAGGTTGAGGCCTCTACAGATGGTATCAGAGCATTGTGTTGCCTGTAGGATTTGTAAACCCTAGGATTGGACAAAAACCCTTAGAAAATAGGAGTTGTACTTGTTCCAAAAACTTATTTACAAAAACACTTGTAAACTCTTTCCTGAACCATTTTGGTTTCAACTCTACATCTCTTCTACTTCAACTTGATGGACAAAACCTACCCCATGGCCAAAGACTACACCATGTGCAAAGGAATTCTTCAACTTCTTCAACTCTAATGACTTCAACTTCTTCAACTCTAATGACTTCAACATCTTCAGCATATTCACCAAGGACTACCAGTGAAACAAGGAAATCTTACTCAAGAATTAGAGACTGAGGGAATACAAAATAAGAAGGAGCCATCAACAACTTTGAAGTGTTGCAACCAAGAGTTTATCTCAAGGAAACCAAGATCTCATACAAGAAGAATCATGAAGGAAGGAAAAATCACAAGTAAACCATATAGATGGACCACCATATTTTAGTTAAGTCAAAACACACCAACTTATGTGGTGTAACAAAAATATTTTGTTGACTAAGTATGTGCTTGAACCTTGTTTGAGTGAAATGTTTGGTTTGTGATTGCATGCACATTGCTTGTGTGAATTGTGATGTGTGTGATTAGAAAAAAAAATTTCCTTAGAAATATTTTGCCTATTCTAATCTCCCATCAAACCCAAACAGATGACTACCCCAAAAGACTCCCAGGTTGATGACAACAACAACAACCAAGAGGACAACATGAGAGAACTCATAGCAACCCAAAACCAGTTGAGCCAAGAGACAACTCAGCTCTTAGCCAACAACAATGGACTAGACCCAGCCATACAAAGGATTTTGAAACTTCAAGCCCAATTGATGCAAAGATTGGTTACTCAAATGATCAACATGAGAGAAAACTTTTCCCAAAGAGCTAATGACAACAAGGATGACAAAAATGTTATTCCAGAAGGAACCCAAGCTAGCAATATTTGTGGAGATAAGGATCATGCATCCAAGAAGCATGAAGATCAATGCCCCAAGAAGAGAGAAAGATCTCCCACCTATGAAGAACATGAACTATAAGAACTCCTAGCTTTGGAGAGACCCAAGAAGAAGAAGAAATGCCCCAACCCTAACAAGAAGGATATTACTCAAGAGCAATGTTACAATTGCAAGGAGATGGGACACTATGCCAATGAATGCCCAGAAAAGAAGAAGAACCAAAGAAACAAACAAGAGGCAATGATACCAAAGGAAAAGAAAGATATCAGCCAAGTGATGTGTTTCAAATGCAAAGAACTAGGCCACTATGCAAGCAATTGTCCAGAAAAGATGAAGAACAAGTTAAACAAGTCTATGAAGGATCTCAACCTTGGCCCATGAGTCAAGCATGGAAATTAAGGACATAAATGCAACTGTTTGCTTAGAGAAAGTTTTCCCAGGATCCCAAGAAGGACAATATGTAATTTTTTTTGTTTGAAAAATTTTAAGGGTGGTAGTACCCTAGTTGTTTTGAACCTGCTTGTAACCACTAGCCTCCCCAAATCTCGGGACGAGATTTATTTTAAGGGTGGTAGCCTGTCACATCCCAAGATTTTCCAAATCTTGTAATGTGAAAATAAATTAATAAAATAAAACTTTGTTTAATTTTCAGAGCCAGAAGAAACTTTTTGAATTCAATTGGAACTTCAAACAAATTTGAATTAAGTAAAACCTAAAGGGATTTAAAAAGATAAACATTTAATAAAAGGAAAAATAAAACATTTGGAAATACTATTTTGAAACAATTAAATGAAAAGAATTGTTTTCAAATGAAATAGAAGTTTTACAAATAAGGATTATTCTATAAAGCCAAAGTAAACCTTAGCCAAGCTTTGGAATTAAAACATTTTATTATTTAAATTAACTAAAGTTTATTTAAATAAATTAATAAGGATTTAATATCCAACCTTATTTAAATAAAAGGTTTTACCAATTTAAATTGAAACATCAAAACTTATTAAATTATTTAAAATAAGTTTTCCTAAATATTTGATATTCACAAATAAAACCTACTAAAGAGTTTTGGTTTTATTTTAGATTTCAAAATAAATCTTTTAAATAAAATAAATTAATAATGAAGGTTTATTGTATTTAAATTATTAATGAATCCTAAAATAAAAGATTATTTTATTTTAAACAAGTTTCCAAGTATTCACTATTTCCAAATAAAAGCTACTGATTTGGTTTTGAAAGTATTTTGGACTTCAAATAAAGATTTTATTAAATACACCAAACCCTATTTGATTAATAAACCATGATCCATTTATTTAAATTATAAATGGAACCTTTAACAAAATTGTTATTTATTTTAAACAAGCTTTCTAAATATACCTTATTTCAAATACAACCCACTATTTTGGTTTTGGAAAATATATGGATTTAAATTGAGTTTGAAATAAATCAAATCCTAATTTGATTAATTAGCAATGGACATTTATTTAATTAATAATGGACTTTATTATTTAAAAATTATGGATTTTAGATTTAGGTTCAGGCTACTCAACAGAACCAAGTCAAACTTACAAAGTTTGGGTGTTATTTGAATTGATGTGAACATTGTTCATTTGTTTGAATACCAAATCAGAAAATAGAAATAGAAAAGAATAAAACAAACAGGCAGAAAAAAAATATGGAAAAGGACAGACCCAACCCAGCAGCCCAGGAAGCCCACCAACCAGCCCAACTCCCCTCCCCCGAAAGAAAAAGTTTCACACTCCTTTTTAAACCCACGGAGCAAGTGACATGTGGACCTCCCCCTCGTTTCTTTTCCCACTGACCAGTGGACCCCTTTCCACTGTTCTCCTTCCCCACCCCGCGACCGGTTCTTCCTCCTCTCGTCGCCGTTGCCAGCTTTGAATCGGGGCATCAATACGCCTTAACGCAGCCACCTTAACTCGCAGTGATCAAGCTCGATAAAACGCCAGCACGTCCTCTCTCGTTCCCCTCTGCCTCCTCCCCCGAGCACGCCTCCAGGCCGCCACAATCTCTCCTCGACTGCCTCGGCTCCGACCACCGTCTCCGGCCAATTCAGGCCAGTACACGCCACCCCCTGCCTTCTCGAGCACCCTAGTAGCTTTCCCACTCCCAGACGCTTCTCCCCGTGTCCTTCACTCGACCGCGGACGCCCCAGAACTTTGGCTTGGACTAGCTCTGACAGCGCCGCCGCCTGTTTCTTCTCCGACGACGATCCCCGGTAAGCACTGACCGCCCCGCATCTTCTCGATCACGCAAGCATCTTTGCCATGGCCTTGCGCAGCTAACCCAGTCCTCCGTTTGTCTTCCCGTGGACCACAACGTCGTCCTCGACCTCGACCGCGCGCGTCCGTCGCCAGAACCAACTCTGGCGAGAAATCCTGCCCGTCCCCGTGCGCCCCTTGCCACGACGACCACACGACCAGCATCACCTCATCCTCGCGACCTCGGTGAACTTGCTCCCTCCCTGTTTCGCTTCCTGCCTCGCCAGCGCCGCCGCTAACTGGCCGCTCCACCGCTCGCCATCGACATTCGCCGCCAGTTCCTGGCAAGCATCTCGTAGCCATCCGATCTTGATCTGACAATTAGGATAGAACAAGAGTGAAGGGGTAAGTAGCACCTCTAGACCGTGCGATGCAACTAAAATCTAACGGCCCATATCTGTCGATCCACGCGAACCGTTTTTAGCGAATAAGAACGTGCCGCGTGTCACTGGATGAATTAGAATAGAGTTTGAAATCAGATTTAAATGCCATTTTGAAACATTTGTAACTTTCAAACCACACGTCCAAATTTGGCAAATTTTATATCAATGGATTCAGGAGAACAAGCCCTAGCCAACTGTGGAGTTAGTTTAGCAAATAGTATCTGTTTGTTTGCTCATTTTTACAGATTCATTTGTATGCTTGTTTAGAGTATAAAAATTGTCTAAAATTGAATTTAAGGATAAAACCTTTGCAAATTGGATTGTTGTGACCTTACTGACCCTAGGAACCAACCCTTTGTGTTAAAAATGATTTTGGAAAGATTTTAGTTGGATTACTTGACTTAGTCATTTTCTAGCCAAATAAAAAGAATGGTTTTTGTTATAAAAAATGTTTATGGAAAGAAAACTTTAAGGAAATGTTTTGGACCAAACCCACTGACCTAAAACACCAAGTTTTGCAAATTAGCAACTCATTTGGTGAACAACCTAAGAGTTTTGCCTTAATAAAAACATTTTTCACCACATAAAATGATGAATGGATTTAAAAATGGTTTTTGGGCAAAACCCTCTAACTAATGACTTTGCCACTTTGGTAAATGACCAATTTGGAACTTACAAAGTTTAGAAACCCAATAGAAGCCCTCCTTGCAAAATAAAACTATCTTGTGCATGCTCCCATGCATGACTTAGATTCCATTACTTTGTGTGTGTGAAGAATTGTTTGTTTGACTTTGGTTTGGAATGTGAATTGAATTTGTGTTTGCTTGATTGATTTGTAGTGAAGTGTGAGACTAGAAAGATCAAGGAGTGAACCACCATTCCCTACCAAAAAGGCAAGTGATGCTTCATACCTTCTATCCTATTACTTTCTCTATGCATTAGTGATTTTGCTAAGTAAAACTTGCATGGATTTTGCTAAGTATAAACCTTGCTATAGGAAAACTAGTAGATGAAACCTTAGTGGAAATCTTCCTAAGTTAAGATTCCTACTACTATCAAGCTTAGCCTAGCTAATAGAAAACATGGGTGGAATATATATTCACACTATGGAAAAATATTCTAAGTCTGAGGACTTGTGTTTTGTTTAATAAAACAACTAAGTCAATGAATCACCTGGGTGGAAATGGAAGGATTGGGTTATGTTGAGTGGTTCACAAGGCCATAGACTTGGCTTGTGTATCTCACTTGTGGTATGCCACCCAGGCACAAAGAGATTTGAGATGTCAAATGTTGAGAAGCTTCAAGTGCAACCACTTGGCAATATGGGCTCTGCCATGATCATATAGGTTGCAAGAACTTAGCCATATGGACAGTTGGTGGTAGTGTTTGATAGGTTGGAACACGTCCATTTTGGTCTAAGGGAAAGCTTCTGAAAGATCTTGTCTTGGGAAACCAAGTCTTGTGGGGAAAGTGCACCACCTCTGCAGAGTGTAAAATCTAAGTACTTAGCCATGTCCCTGGTAAAGGACAATTTTAGCATCAAGACATGGAAGCAATCAAGCATCTCATCATTCAAATTTCTAAGTTAAAATCTTGTGGATTGAACAAGGGTTGTTTGAATTCTTCAATCATTGATGGAGAGATGGATTGGTACAAGGATCTTGAAATCTTTGATTGAGGAAAAATGATTTTGTCAAGCAAAAACTTAGTATTTTCAAATGTTAAGGAAAAATCTATTTTGAGCAATGCAAGCCTCAACTCCACTTAGCCAAATGCATATAGATGATAGACTCCACTATACAAATATAGTATCACTTGCCAATACAATTCAAATGTATTGACCCTTTGTGGCTGTAACTTGTATGTTGCAGGTTTGATTGATTTTAGTGAAGATTGTTTGATTAGGATTACAAAGTCTACAACCAACATCTGCCTGTGGCACTTTGAAGATGAAGGGCCCATACTTATAGTTATTCCGCTGCAATGTAATATAATAGCCAAATGAGCTATGTAAGATGTAATAAAATTATGTTATTCCTGGTTATAAAGTTATATTATGACCTTTGTTTCTTGATATTACATCTTAACTGTGGATGCTAGCTATTGATCCAGGGACTAGCATTGTAAAACACAGGAGGAATCTACCTTATTAGGTTGAGGCCTCTACACCTAGGCTTTTCATCTCTCTATCTCTCCACCAACACCATGTGTCCAACCCAAAGCCCCTCAAACCCTAGCTCATTCTTTGTTCTCCTCCTAACCTTGTTCATCTTTTCTCTTGCATATGATCATATATGTAACCTAAATCTCCCTCCCCTTTTTCTTTTCTAACTACATCTAGTCCTTCCCTCCTTCTTTTCTTTCATCACTTAATGTTATCCTTTCCCACCATCACCATAGCTTCACCTTAACCCTTGCATGACCTTGGTAGAACATTTCTAGCCCTTAATTCTCCCTCTCTCTAACCCTAAACAAAACCCTAACCCGAGCCCTACCTAGCTAACCCGAGCTACCCCTCCCCTTCCCCTCTCTCTCGGCTCCCCCTCTCATCCTACCAGGCAGGCCCACCACGCCACCTCCCTTGGTCCCTCCCCAGCCCTCTCTCGGCTACAAGACAAAAAAGGAGGCAAGAGAGAAGACCTAGCCCGAGCTACCCTCCTCACCTTTATGCAAAGCCACCACCACCCCATGTGCCTCTCCCCTCTCTCCCTTATCACCCCAACCACCCCACCTCTCCGATCTTGATCTAGGATCATCTCCATCCTCTCCTTCCTCACCTATCTCCTCTCCTCAACCACCATGGCCATGGCCAACTCGAAAACCCTAGCCGGCCACCTCTATCTAGCCGATGTTCTGGAGCAGTCCAGGAGCATCCACGAGCACTTGGAGCTCCCCCGGAGTCCCCTGCATCATGCTGTACATGGAGTCGCGCCTGGACCCCGCTGGAGAAGCTGCAGCGCCGCCATCCCCGAAGTTCCAGGAGCACGCGGAGCGCGAGCCCCTCCGTTGATCGCCTTTACCTCGCCTCGCTTGGCTTGCACAGGGGTCCAAGGTGAGCACCACAAACCTCCCTGACATTCTCCCGTCACTCCCGGATGCATGTGCCACGAGATACTTCTGTCGAGCACTCTCGCTGCAGCCGCTGTGTGCGCTCGCCGTCGCGCGCCGCGCTCTGACCAGCAGCAGCGGAGCTTGGCGCACCCCTCTGTTCCTTTGCGTTTTCCGGGCGATGTGGTCCGCCTCCGTGCGATCTTGCTTAACCAAAGTTGTAGCCCGAGCAATCCTCTTCAACTCTACTTTTTACGGCAGGGCGAAATTCGTCTCCGTTCGGTCGCAATCGTCGTCGCAAACCAGCCCGATCTCAGCCCGTTTCTGCAAATTTTTCCGTCAGTTTTTAAACCGCGAGATCTCCTCTGTTCATCTCCTTGCCCCGTCCGCTGTAGACCTCCGTTGGCGAAGCTCCAAACACCAAAGTTGTAGTCCGACGTTGGCTCTACATCTTTTGTTTTTGCAGCGTCACAAAATTTCCAACGGATTGCTCGCCATCTTCGACGCAAATTTGAGTCAGCTAGCAGTTTTCGCCGGATTTAAATTCAGTTTCGTCAGTTCCAAAACCACCTCCCCGAACATTTTATAAAAAGGCCCCTGTGGTTTTCTCTTTCTCAACCCGCCGTCCTTGGCTCCACCACGTGGCATCCCCCATCTGGCCACACGTGGGTGGACCCATTATGCTCCTCTGGCCCACCTGTCATCCTCTAGGTCTAGCTCAACTCGCGGTGACAGAAACCTGTTCTGCCACTGTGTCACCCAGTCAGCACTGCGGCCCACCTGTCATCCTCCTTAGGTAGAATCCTGCGAGTAACAAAAGTCCAGAGAGCTTTTCTGAATTCAAATTCAAATTGTTTATATTCTGTTTAAATATGAATTAATTCATAACTTTCAAATGGTTTGGAATTTGAATTCAAACTCTATATGAAATATGTTTTGTTTTTGAATGTTAATTCAAATCTTTAGTCAAATATTTTCAGAACTAATTCAAACTAGTCAAACCTTTGACTTTGACTCCATTTGACTAATTTTGACTTTAAAATAAATTTAAATTCATAATTCCAAATATTACAAATAATATATGTTTTCAAATCAGAAAAATGTGAGGATTTCAAATATGCTATCCAAAATATATTTTGAACACTTTAAATTTCAAGTTGATTAAAATTACAACAAAATGCCCTTGGCCTTAATTAATTAATAACTTTTGCTTTATAACTCCAAATTTAACAAATAATATGTCTAAAATGATTAGCTCGACGAGACCTTTCTGTTTATGCATTCCATGTTCTGTTTTGCAGCATGCATCATATAAATATAATGTAATTGAGTATAAAACATGATTAAAACTCAATAAAATGACTTATTCTTGTATTCCACATCTCACCCATGCCATGCTACTTTATTGCCATGCAAATTGTGCATCGTTCATCATGGCATGATTGTTTGCTTGTCGCATTTTATTCTTATGCTTGTGCACTTTATTTATGTTGGCCCTTGTTTGTTTGGTTCTTCTTCGAATAGACGCTGAGCAGGGAATATCTCAAGAAACCCAGGAGCACTACCCAGATCCTTCTCTCGCTTCAACTGAGCTGCCAGGCAAGCACTACCACATGCTCGCATACATATAGTACCTATTGCCTCTATCTTATTCTTGCATCACTGAGTCGCGATTGCATTAAATTGAATCCCAAGTATTGCATAGCCCTTACTTTTAAACCCCACCAAAGCTTGTTCCTCCATCCCATGAGCCATTACTACAGGAGTTGTTTGAGCCATGCGAGTCGTAGAACAGCATGTGTAGGGTATGTGAGTGTCTGATGGATAACGAGGTACCTATACAACTTAACCTGAGTAGTAATGGGATAACTAATGAAAGTGGCACCGGTGAGCAATATCTGCTATTTGGTTTTTCATGCTCACTTGTGTCCCGTAGGACCCCGAGTACTTGATTCCTGTTCCTTGAATATTCGCGCTATCCACATCCGGGAGGATTATGGGACCCCCCTGAGCCAGAGCTTGATTCATTCTTATTTCTTGGGGCCACAAACTAGTTTGGGGTTTTATTACTATCCTGTACTTATGCCATGCTTTACTGCTTTATTTAAATTGTGCGAGGTACTGCACCTGTACTGTTTAGGATCGGGACACGTTTTCGCGGTATCGACAAGCCCAGTCATACTTTCGGGTTCCCAGTCGTTTACAGCCGTCCACCCAAACCTTGAGTCCGTTTCGGAGTCAGCTAACTTCGTTGCGGGTAGCTTAATGGGGCGGCCCCCTGAAATATTTCTGAATCTGGTGATTGCTTTGTCGTGAATGCCTCGTTGGGTTTTGATTTGGTTTTTCCGAGGTTGATCGAGTGTGTGTTGCTATTTGTGCACCCCTGCAGGGTAAAACTTTCTGAAAGCCGTGTCCGCGGTTATGGACGACTTGGAGCACATTTTCTTGATCATAGACAAGTATAACTAAAGTACCACTCTTAATTTGACTAAGTAACTGACTAGTAAATAGTGCAACACTCATGGAATGGATAATAAAACTGCCAACGGATGGGGGGTTGTTCGTCCGCTTCCTCGTTGGTAAGCGAGGAGGAGGATGGATCTGTTAATATTACCGTTATAACTGTTGTTATTAATTCACAGACATCCGTCTATCTTTGGTTAGGCGGATGGTTAGCGAGTATCTATAGAATTGTTAGGGTTTATCTTTTGCTGCAATTGCGTCACCCCAGGTTGTGTCCCCTTTAGAGGCATAAAGACTTGCTGAGTACCCCTAGGGTCTCACACGATAAACCATTTGATTCAGATGAACAGGTACACTCACAAGATGGATACTGGGTGGAGGAGACGGACGATGTGGGCAACGATCATTCGGTGTAGAGATTCCGGGAACAGGGATCCCTGAGATCTGTGGGCGGGATGTATTTATTTATGGGGCATCTTATGCCGATTTGCTTCTTATCTGTACTCTGATCTTGTTTGCCGCTTCCGCCTGATACTCTGATGTTTGATGTATGGGGAGCTATCCTAAACTATTATATCTATCTAGGATATTTGGATCTTGCCGTATGGCGTTGCAATATTTCTATTTCTTTTAGATGGAATGGCTCTAATGTACTGTTGTATGGTGGCTTGCATACATACCCATTTGTGTATGTAGTTGATCCCTTCGCCTGCCGATTACGCCGCCCGTTCTTGTCCCGATGTTTGGAAATGGTTGGGACGGCCGAAAGGTCTACCTGTGAGTGGCATTTGGGCCCCACCGTACTATTTCAACCATTTCCGCTCATCCCGGCTTGTAACTAGGAGCGTAATTCACCGAGGTAGTTACAGTTGGTATCAGAGCCATCCCGCCCTTCAGGGTCTCAGCCAAATGGTCGTTGTCTGTCTAGCAAATATTTTTGGTAGCTATGTATACTAGGGAAAAACAAAACGTGAGAGTAGGACTGCTTCCATTTTTCTTCTTACCCACCCACCCACCCTTTACTGGTAAGGAAGTGTAACGTTTTCAATCCTCTTCTTAAAATTCAAACTAGGATTCACGTGTTCTGGGTTTTCCGTAGTACCATAGAAAGTGTGTGTGTGTGTGTGTGGGTGTAATTCCTTGTCTATCTGTTGCATCCAACATGTTATCTTTATCTGCCTTTGGTTATCAACTGTTGGTACATTCCATACTGACAGGCTTTTGAATACCGACGCGATCTATCTGACTCCTTGTTAACCGGTGCCATCTTCTTAAGGGTGTCCTTCCTTCTAGCAACTCCACATTCTGTGAAACCATCAGTTGCTAATCGCTACCTGATGAGTGTTTTTGCGCATCTATTGGTATTTTAATGCCGAAAAATGCGGAAAAATTTTCCTTGATACATCTGTGCTTCCACACTCCTTTTCAGTCGTGTGTGAAACATTATCTATCTCCCTTTTATCAGCATGTCCATGCTAACTCATTCTTTTGTCACCGGCGCTTAATCCTGAAGTTTTATTTCATCTCCAATTCTCTTGGGCTAATTACATAACATGTGTCGATCCGATGCTGGTGATTGTAATTTGGTTCTCGGCATAGCTATATGACACTTATCATGAGTGGAATATGGAAAATGCTATCAACACTATCCTCCAAATGGTGACGGTTATCTCCTGTGATTTTGAGTACACCGCGATCATATCTATGCATATCCAAGCATCTTTGGCAATCCAGAGTTTCTCCAAGCACTACGGAGGTCTATCATCTGTCCATCATGCTGCACATCCTTTTGAACCCCATATCTGCACAATTCTCCTGGATACGAGGGAATTGCATCTTTTCGTCTCTGATAGCTTTGCTTAAGGTATGAGCTATCATCGGTTCTTATCCAAGATCTCTTTATCTTTGTAACCGGTGCTCCGATCGACAATGTGAACCAGGTGACATCTCTTTTTCTTCCGAAGGACCAGTTAACCTATTCTGTCAGCGCATCTTCTTCAACAGGAATCCTTACTTGTAACGTTGATCTTTCGAAGAGCGTTGAGCTCAGAAAGTGTTTCGAGCATTTGTTCGTTCTCCCGCCTCTTGAACTTGGTATTCTGGGAATATCTTGTTATTACATGGTGGTATATGTTGATAATATGCTTGCCTATTCGATATCAATGGAAGGACATGGAAGATCATCTGTGTCTCTTTCTCTCGAACTTCGTGAGCACTGCCTGTGTGCAAAGTCTCAAAGTGAGAATTCTGACTTTTTGAAGTCACATATCTCGACCACGTCCTTCTGCTAAATACATTACTTCAACTCTGGAATCAGCAAGTCCATTGTTAATTCCATCCTCCATCTTCAACCAATCCGGAGTTGTTCCTTCTTGGCAAGTTATCATCGTCGTTCCGCTGAAGATTTTCCTCAAGGCTGCTAAATCTCTCTCAATCATTTCAAGAAGAACATGGAGTTCTTTCACCTCAATCTCGTTAAGTAATCTCTTGAAACCCTCTCGCTCTATCGTCTATGCTCAATCCACCGGAGGCCATGAAGACCTTCCAGATCTTGTATTCCTTCTGTTCAAGTGGTGCTATCTTTTTCTATATCTGTGAAATTTTGCAGTTGTCTCCGTGATCTTCCTTTATATCTTTCCGGTGGCTTGGTACTTCTGACATGACGACAACATCATCATCTTTATCTATCTATGAATCCGGCGAATCGTTTGCATCTATCCTTGTTTTCTAACGGAGTTCTATGAGTTTTTGCCAACACCTTCAGTCTGTTTCGGTAGTTGGGTTGCATGATTTTCTTATTCATGTGCGAAGTAATGCTTTGAGTGCGGGATGGAGTAGCTACCATACCACTACTCTTATCATTCGCTCTTGTACATTGAATTAGTGAATTAATGTGATTTCACTCATTCCACGAAAGTTAGAAGTGGCCTTTATCCCTCGATACTTTTACTTCCGTCCTTGTTTTTCCGGAGTGCTCTCTCGAAGAAAGTAACCAACAATCTCTTCTTGGTGGTCTGTCTATTCTAGGTGGAGCAAAATCTTCAATTATCTGGTGGAAACAAACGCAAACCTTTTTCTATCCTCGTCTTTCTACCGATGCTCGATATCCCCAAACAAGATTAAAGGAAACTATCTCTCTCTCTGTTTCATCAATTCTTTTTCTGTGGTAAAGCAAATTATGGTTGATGCCATCAGCCGCAAATCTATTGCGTTAGCCTCAAGGCTAAAGAAAGCAATAAGTATCTCTACAGTAAACTCCAGATCCTCCATATTCTTTGCTTCTCGGGATTCCACAATGATCTGGCTTCACATCCATCTCTGGAAGTTATATCTGCGCACCTAAATTGCGTGATCCTTGGTTCTTACCGGCGCAACAAGAATCTAATCCGACGATGTCTAACTAAATCTTTCTGTTGTTATCAAGGGACTCTATTGTTTGAAGGCAATATTGTTTCCGTACTTCATTTCTCAAATCCGAGAGAAGATACGATGCTATTGTAATAGTGGTTCAGAACCTCTCCAATCTAGCTCCTTTCTTCCGGCGAGACAAAGATTCATCCTCTCTCGTATCGGTAAATCTTTAATCTTAATGGTGTGTCTTTCTTTATCCATGATACATCATCTTCCCCTTTTCTTTCACAAGTGGTTCTATTCTTTTATCATGATTCTTGGGAAAATCCGGAGCTATGTCCATCCTATCCTTCTTGTCTCACGACAATCCTTCAACTCTTCTAACCCGTTGTTTCTCAAGCAAAACGTAAGACTCGCAACAAGTCTAGCAGGTTTTGCAAGGTGTAGTGGTCGCACCATTCCGTTGTTCATCAACTTGGGAACGTGAGGGTCACCTTCGTTCGAACACCCGCCTCTCCTTGTGTTGTTTTCTTTTTCCTAGGAATCTCGGGGCGAGATTCTTGTTTAGTGGGGGAGAGTTGTAGCATCCCAATTGTCTAACAATTTCAATGCTACTAGCCTAGTCTATATAATGGCTACTTCATATACATAATTGTTGCATTATCATTATATCATGCTCATGTCATCATGCCACCTTGCATTTGAGCATCATATAAAACCTTTTTGGTTTGGTTCTTCTCTCCTATGCATTGTTAATTGTATTTGCCTCTTGATATTGTATTTGGTTCTTGATATATTGTTTAAATGCCCAAGTTGAGTTGGGGGCATATCTTTTACTAACTCCACCACCTTTCTTGTCACACCCCAACATTTCACCATTCCACCACATGTGAGCATTGCATTTTAGTTTATCTCTAGCTCATGTTGTTGGAATGGACTCTTTTCCATTCTACCTGCTTCCATATGGAATGATATGGGAAGGTTGTTCATGTTGGAATATTTTGAGGATAATATGCAAATAGTGGAATTTACACACTAGCATGTCCAAAATATATTCAAATATGGTCATCCCCATTCACTCCACATGGAACATTCCTTCAATCCTTAGCTTGGCCCTTACTCCATCTTTTGAGGATGCACATAAATAAATGCCATGAGATTTTATTTTTGTTTTCACAAGATTAACACATGGCATTAAATGCTTGCATGGGCCATGCAACAATCACCATCTTCTGATCTCCTTTGGGTTTTCTTTGGTTTTTGAGTGGATCATGTTCAAACCCTAAATCCCTCACATCTTGACCTCCTCTCTTTGTCTTGGGCACTAAAACCCTAGGCTTTTCATCTCTCTATCTCTCCACCAACACCATGTGTCCAACCCAAAGCCCCTCAAACCCTAGCTCATTCTTTGTTCTCCTCCTAACCTTGTTCATCTTTTCTCTTGCATATGATCATATATGTAACCTAAATCTCCCTCCCCTTTTTCTTTTCTAACTACATCTAGTCCTTCCCTCCTTCTTTTCTTTCATCACTTAATGTTATCCTTTCCCACCATCACCATAGCTTCACCTTAACCCTTGCATGACCTTGGTAGAACATTTCTAGCCCTTAATTCTCCCTCTCTCTAACCCTAAACAAAACCCTAACCCGAGCCCTACCTAGCTAACCCGAGCTACCCCTCCCCTCCTCCTCTCTCTCGGCTCCCCCTCTCATCCTACCAGGCAGGCCCACCACGCCACCTCCCTTGGTCCCTCCCCAGCCCTCTCTCGGCTACAAGACAGAAAAGGAGGCAAGAGAGAAGACCTAGCCCGAGCTACCCTCCTCACCTTTATGCAAAGCCACCACCACCCCATGTGCCTCTCCCCTCTCTCCCTTATCACCCCAACCACCCCACCTCTCCGATCTTGATCTAGGATCATCTCCATCCTCTCCTTCCTCACCTATCTCCTCTCCTCAACCACCATGGCCATGGCCAACTCGAAAACCCTAGCCAGCCACCTCTATCTAGCCGATGTTCTGGAGTAGTCCAGGAGCATCCACGAGCACCTGGAGCTCCCCCGGAGTCCCCTGCATCATGCTGTACATGGAGCCGCGCCTGGACCCCGCTGGAGAAGCTGCAGCGCCGCCATCCCCGAAGTTCCAAGAGCACGCGGAGCGCGAACCCCTCCGTTGATCGCCTTTACCTCGCCTCGCTTGGCTTGCACAGGGGTCCAAGGTGAGCACCGCAAACCTCCCTGACATTCTCCCGTCACTCCCGGATGCATGCGCCACGAGATACTTCTGTCGAGCACTCTCGCTGCAGCCGCTGTGTGCGCTCGCCGCCGCGCGCCGCGCTCTGACCAGCAGCAGCGGAGCTTGGCGCACCCCTCTGTTCCTTTGCGTTTTCCGGGCGATGTGGTCCGCCTCCGTGCGATCTTGCTTAACCAAAGTTGTAGCCCGAGCAATCCTCTTCAACTCTACTTTTTACGGCAGGGCGAAATTCGTCTCCGTTCGGTCGCAATCGTCGTCGCAAACCAGCCTGATCTCAGCCCGTTTCTACAAATTTTTCCTTCAGTTTTTAAACCGCGAGATCTCCTCTGTTCATCTCCTTGCCCCGTTCGCTGCAGACCTCCGTTGGCGAAGCTCCAAACACCAAAGTTGTAGTCCGACGTTGGCTCTACATCTTTTGTTTTTGCAGCGTCGCAAAATTTCCAACGGATTGCTCGCCATCTTCGACGCAAATTTGAGTCAGCTAGCAGTTTTCGCCGGATTTAAATTCAGTTTTGTCAGTTCCAAAACCACCTCCCCGAACATTTTATAAAAAGGCCCCTGTGGTTTTCTCTTTCTCAACCCGCTGTCCTTGTCTCCACCACGTGGCATCCCCCATCTGGCCACACGTGGGTGGACCCATTATGCTCCTCTGGCCCACCTGTCATCCTCTAGGTCTAGCTCAACTCGCGGTGACAGAAACCTGTTCTGCCACTGTGTCACCCAGTCAGCACTGCCGCCCACCTGTCATCCTCCTTGGGTAGAATCCTGCGAGTAACAAAAGTCCAGAGAGCTTTTCTGAATTCAAATTCAAATTGTTTATATTCTGTTTAAATATGAATTAATTCATAACTTTCAAATGGTTTGGAATTTGAATTCAACCTCTATATGAAATATGTTTTGTTTTTGAATGTTAATTCAAATCTTTAGTCAAATATTTTCAGAACTAATTCAAACTAGTCAAACCTTTGACTTTGACTCCATTTGACTAATTTTGACTTTAAAATAAATTTAAATTCATAATTCCAAATATTACAAATAATATATGTTTTCAAATCAGAAAAATGTGAGGATTTCAAATATGCTATCCAAAATATATTTTGAACACTTTAAATTTCAAGTTGATTAAAATTACAACAAAATGCCCTTGGCCTTAATTAATTAATAACTTTTGCTTTATAACTCCAAATTTAACAAATAATATGTCTAAAATGATTAGCTCGACGAGACCTTTCTGTTTATGAATTCCATGTTCTGTTTTGCAGCATGCATCATATAAATATAATGTAAACAGCAACTTAATTGAGTATAAAACATGATTAAAACTCAATAAAATGACTTATTCTTGTATTCCACATCTCACCCATGCGATGCTACTTTATTGCCATGCAAATTGTGCATCATTCATCATGGCATGATTGTTTGCTTGTCGCATTTTATTCTTATGCTTGTGCACTTTATTTATGTTGGCCCTTGTTTGTTTGGTTCTTCTTCGAATAGACGCTGAGCAGGGGATATATCAAGAAACCCAGGAGCACTACCCAGATCCTTCTCTCGCTTCAACTGAGCTGCCAGGCAAGCACTACCACATGCTCGCATACATATAGTACCTATTGCCTCTATCTTATTCTTGCATCATTGAGTCGCGATTGCATTAAATTGAATCCCAAGTATTGCATAGCCCTTACTTTTAAACCCCACCAAAGCTTGTTCCTCCATCCCATGAGCCATTACTACAGGAGTTGTTTGAGCCATGCGAGTCGTAGAACAGCATGTGTAGGGTATGTGAGTGCCTGATGGATAACGAGGTACCTATACAACTTAACCTGGGTAGTAATGATATAACTAATGAAAGTGGCACCGGTGAGCAATATCTGCTATTTGGTTTTTCATGCTCACTTGTGTCCCGTAGGACCCCGAGTACTTGATTCCTGTTCCTTGAATATTCGCGCTATCCACATCCGGGAGGATTATGGGACCCCCCTGAGCCAGAGCTTGATTCATTCTTATTTCTTGGGGCCACAAACTAGTTTGGGGTTTTATTACTATCCTGTACTTATGCCATGCTTTACTGCTTTATTTAAATTGTGCGAGGTACTGCACCTGTACTGTTTAGGATCGGGACACGTTTTCGCGGTATCGACAAGCCCAGTCACACTTTCGGGTTCCCAGTCGTTTACAGCCGTCCACCCAAACCTTGAGTCCGTTTCGGAGTCAGCTAACTTCGTTGCGGGTAGCTTAATGGGGTGGCCCCCTGAAATATTTCTGAATCTGGTGATTGCTTTGTCGTGAATGCCTCGTTGGGTTTTGATTTGGTTTTTCCGAGGTTGATCGAGTGTGTGTTGCTATTTGTGCACCCCTGCAGGGTAAAACTTTCTGAAAGCCGTGTCCGCGGTTATGGACGACTTGGAGCACAGTTTCTTGATCATAGACAAGTATAACTAAAGTACCGCTCTTAATTTGATTAAGTAACTGACTAGTAAATAGTGCAACACTCATGGAATGGATAATAAAACTGCCAACGGATGGGGGGTTGTTCGTCCGCTTCCTCGTTGGTAAGCGAGGAGGAGGATGGATCTGTTAATATTACCGTTATAACTGTTGTTATTAATTCACGGACATCCGTCTATCTTTGGTTAGTCGGATGGTTAGCGAGTATCTATAGAATTGTTGGGGTTTATCTTTTGCTGCAATTATGTCACCCCAGGTTGTGTCCCCTTTAGAGGCATAAAGACTTGCTGAGTACCCCTAGGGTCTCACACGATAAATCATTTGATTCAGATGAACAGGTACACTCAAAAGATGGATACTGGGTGGAGGAGACGGACGATGTGGGCAACGATCATTCGGTGTAGAGATTCCGGGAACGGGGATCCGTGAGATCTGTGGGCGGGATGTATTTATTTATGGGGCATCTTATGCCGATTTGCTTCTTATCCGTACTCGGATATTGTTTGCCGCTTCCGCCTGATACTCTGATGTTTGATGTATGAGGAGCTATCCTAAACTATTATATCTATCTAGGATATTTGGATCTTGCCGTATGGCGTTGCAATATTTCTATTTCTTTTAGATGGAATGGCTCTGATGTACTGTTGTATGGTGGCTTGCATACATACTCATTTGTGTATGTAGTTGATCCCTTCGCCTGCCGATTACGCCGCCCGTTCTTGTCCCGATGTTTGGAAATGGTTGGGACGGCCGAAAGGTCTACCTGTGAGTGGCATTTGGGCCCCACCGTACTATTTCAACCATTTCCGCTCATCCAGGCTTGTAACTAGGAGCGTAATTCACCGAGGTAGTTACACTCCCTCACTGACCAGCCGACCCCACCCGCCTGTCATCGTTTCCACCAGCCGCGACTTCTTCTCCCCAAACCACGTCGTCGTTTCTGCTGTTGAATGCGCGCTTGATTCCTCCTTAACCACGCATTGATTCAGCCTGTGACCGCGTGCACTTAAGCGCCTCTCCTCCCTCTGTCATTCCCCTCAAACGCCAACTCCTCCTCGCCACCAGGCTGCTCGGAATCGTCCCCAAACCGCCACTGTCTCCGACGCCCTCCGGCAGCAATTCCGGCCACCACCGCTAGCCCCACTGCTACCAGAGCACACAATCTTGCTCACCATCATCTCCTGCATCTGCCAGTATCTTTCCCTCGCTCGCGAGTGCTCTGTAGCGACGACTTCATCTTCGACTGAACGACGCCGCCGTCTGCTCCAACTCCGACGAGCCCCACAGGTAGTTTCCGACCGCCCCTTTCCCTCTCGTTCACGCACACACCTACACCGTGTCCTTGCGCGTCTGACCATGCGCTTCGTTTGCCTCCTAGTGATCCCTAACACCGTCCTCGATGACGACTGAACGTGGCCGAGGCGCAGCTCCACTCCGGCGAGCAATCGCTACTGTCCCTGAGCGCCCCTTGTCAAGCCGACCGCACGTTGAGCATCACCACGTCCTTGCAATCACGGTGAGCACTTTCCCTTCCCTTCTAGCTTCCTGCATCGCCGGCGCCGCCACCATCTGACCGTCGCCGCCGCGCGCAGCTGTCGAACGCCGCCAGTTCTTGGTTGAGTGCTGCAGACCGTAGGATCTAGATCGAACGAATAAGATAGATCACTTAAGCGCTGAAAGGGTACGCGTCCTGTGCCGCACGATCTGTTTAGATCCAACGCGCCGCAGAGCCGATCCGACCGAACCGGTACCAGCGAATAGCGTTGCGACGCGTGGCCAGTTCTTATTTAAAACAGAAGTTTGAATCTGTTTAGAATATGATTTTGAAACTCTTGTAACTTTTGATCCACACGTCAAAAAATTGCAAACTTTATATCATTGGAATCAGTGAAACAAGCCCTGGCCAACCATGGAATTTGTTTAGTGAATAGTATCTGTTAGATTGTTTGTTTTTGCAGAAACATTTGTATGCTTGTTTAAATTAGAAAAATTGTTCAAAAATGTTTTAGGGTTAAAATCTTTGCAAATTGGTTTGTGGTAAACCTACTGAGCCTAGGAACCAACCCATGGAGTTAAAAATGAATTTGGTGAAGTTTAGTATGGATTAATTGGTTTAGCTCATTTCTAGCCAAATAAAAATAATGATTTTGATATGAAAATGTTTTTCGAGTAAAAGCTTTGGGAAAATGATTTGGATCAAACCTACTGACCCTAAACACCAAGTTTTGAGAAACAACAACTTATTTGGTGAACAACATAAAGTTGTTACTTTGATAAAAATGTTTTCCACCATATAAAATAATGAAATGATTTAAAAATGGTTTATGGACAAAACCCTTTTGCAAATGACTTTGCCACTTTGGAAAATGACCACCTTGAACCTTACAAATTTTAGAAGCCTAGTGGAGACCACCTTTTCAAATAAACCTATCTCTTACATGCTTGCATGCATAACTTAGATCCCATTGTTTTATGTGTGTGAAATGTTTGATTGATTATTGGTTGGAATGCTAGTTGATATTGTGTTTGCTTGATTGATTGTAGTAAAGTCAGAAAAGTGTGAGACTAGCAAGATCAAGGAGTGAACCAACATTCCCTACCAAAAAGGCAAGTTACACTATCATCTAAAGTCCTACTATTTTCATTATACTTAGTGGATTTTGAAACATGCATGAAAATAATTTCTATACTTATGCTATGCTAAATCCTAATAGGATACCCTATACATTCCTTAGTAAAAACAATGTAGTTGTTACATGCTTAGCCATGCTATATTTTGAAAAGAGGTACATGTTAAGATTTTATGAAGTTGAGAAAAGGACTTGTGATTTTATATAATAAAACAAGGACTCAATGAACCACCTGGGTGGCCAAGGATACTTTGAGTTTTGGATAAGGTGGCAACAAAAGGAACCATGTCTATGGCAATCTCTTTGTGTTGTGCTCCAAAGGAAACCACCCAGGAAACTTAGAGATTGAACATGTTTCTCCAATTGTGGCTTTCGTGTGCAACCACATGCTATTTATGGCTCTGGCTTAATCAACTACATTGGGAAGACCCATGCATTGTCTTCAGTTTACTGGACATGGGGGTCTAGAATCCTACATGGGTGCTGAAGACAAGCTAGCAATGGTGTATGGGAGGACCCTCTGGAAAGACTTCGTCACATTCTCAATCTGCCGATACTCCATCTTGGTGAGCACTAATCCAGTGGCCACTGGTGGCAACAAGATGGGATTGTGACATGTGGGTAAAGTGTACTACTTCTGCAGAAGATAATAAAATCTAAGTACTTAGCCGTGTCCCCGGTTATGGACAATACTGAGCAACTAAAGTTTGAAGCTATGGGAAATCTCGACATTCTAATTTCTAAAAGAAAACTTATAAAACTTGATGCACTTGGGGGTACCAAGGAGCTCAAAGAGATTTTAATAAAACTTGATGCACTTGGGGTTACCAAGGAGCTCAAGAGATTTTGACAAAACTTGATGCACTTGGGGGTACCAAGGAGCTCAAGAGATTTTGATAAAACTTGATGCACTTGGGGGTACCAAGGAGCTCAAGGGAATTTTGACAAGGACTTGAACACTTGGAAATTTACCAAGGAGTTCAAGGAATTTTGAAAAGGAGATTTGACAAAGGACCAAAACCATTTTGAAAAGATAGGATAAATTTTGCTTTATGCAATTGAGCCTTAAACCCTACTTAGCCAAAATGCATGTAGTGAAAGAATCCACTTATATTCCACATAGTAGTGAAACTTGCCAATACAATTCAAATGTATTGACCCTTTGTGGCTGTAACTTGTAATGTTGCAGGTTTGATTGATTTTAGTGAAGATTGATTGATTAGGATTACAAAGTCTACAACCAACATGTCTGCCTGTGGCACTTTGAAGATGATGGACCCCATGACTATAGTTATTCCGCTGCAATGTAATGTAATAGCCAAATGAGCTATGAAAGATGTAATAAAATTATGTTATTCCTGGTTATAAAAGTTATATTATGACCTTTGTTTCTTGATATTACATCTTAACTGTGGATGCTAGCTATTGATCCAGGGACTAGCATTGTAAACACAGGGGACTCCACCTTATATTGTTTAAAGGTTGGGACACTCCCTCTACAGTCTAAATAGAAAATTTGCAACATTTATCGTGAAGGTAAAGTTACTAGATTCTCAAGACAGGGACTACAATGTCAAGCTCCGAAAGACGAGCTAGATTGCTAGACCTATGCATTAGCAACTTGTCGGAGGACAATTGCACATACATAAAATACTAACAATAAACCACACATGTGTCCTTAAGTAACGGAGATAACTCTTCTCGAATCCACGGTGACATCTTTCAATAATTGCACGTGAACCAGAGAAGGTTACTTCTAACATCCAGCATACTTCGAAATGACCCGAAGATGGTTCTCGAAAGTTTCCAACATTATTGCCCAATGTTCCATATGTATTCAATCTAACATGGAGAAGATAAGGATGTCATTGATGGGCTCAACAACAAACTTACCGAGACACTCCAAGAAGATGGACTCATATGTTGCTTGAACGAGACAACAATATTGGTCAGACCAAAGAACATGAAGATGTACTTAAGTGAAACATCTCAAATAGAAACACCATCAAGATAGTCCTTGGAACTGAGTTTTGATTTGACAATAACCCAAATCAAATCAAAGATGGGGGAGATAACATATCCATGAAGGAGATACTATATTTCTTCAGAACTGACAAAACTAGACATCCCATTATGAAGGAACTGGGTCGGATAGAACTTTTGTCTTACAACTCTCCAAGTTGTTGTTTAATATCAACCAACTAGTTCAGGGGTATCCAGTACAGATCCTTGGAGATAGGAACAGTTCAAAGAGCTTACTTTTTCAAGAACTTGACAACATGGTCATGTGGCAACATGGCAATACTTCTAGAAAGACGTCTAGAATATCACGAACCACCGATATGTCACTTGGTTCGAGAGGAAACTTGCTTGGTAAGGCAAGAAGACATAGTCTCGGAGCTTCGGCATGAACCTAACTCTTTGACCGAAGAGGGTGCACCAGAATAGAGGACTTGGTAGAACAATCAAACTTCACTTAGTGATAGGGTTAACCAATCACGCTAAGAATGACTCAAGTGTCCTTAGAGTTCAAAAAAATAATAATTGCTAAGAATCTCAGATGGCCACATTATTACGCACACGCATCACTCACGAGCGCGAAAGCTTGAGGAAGAGTGGGTAATATGTGTGAAAGCATCACTTCATTAAGGGGTCATGAAACTTAACACGACCTCTTAGTATATAAGAGTGTGATACTTTAAGGTAGAACAGACAGAAGCTAATCAATGCTTCTTGATCTGTAGATTACAACACTTTGACCAGGTCCTAGATATGACGAGGTACTGGAGTTTGTTTTTCCTGACATCCCGAAATGGTTTGTCATGACGGACCACAAGAGTATCTTACATCGGAAGACACCAATGCACATTTACTACTTGGATACCAACTGGTAGGCAAAGGTCAGAACACAACAAGGGAAAAGGAACATGCTCAGGATAGGATCCCGAGATGTGGATGCATAGATTAACAATCTTTTGAAAACCAATGCAGAGAAGGGGTAAGGTGTGGCGGAGTCACGAGCATATATGAGAGAATCTCGAGGAGTATGTCGTGACCTATTTGGTTCCATTAAAGAACATCTGCCATGGCATGTGGTAGGGGAAGTCCTTCATTGTCACAATTCAATCGCAACAAAGACCACAAGCTTAAAGGCTAGAATTGTAGTACCAACCATCCTGAGGTAATGTGAGAACATTAACAACAGGGTTCAAAGGAACGGATCTTGGGTTAAAGGTCAGCTTCATGTACAAGATTCACTACACCAGAATCCAGCACAATCAGGGATCTTAGGTTCAAGTCCAAGGGTTAAAACCCAAAGGAAGGAGTAAATACTACTTGAGTGACATGGCGTACAATGCAAGTTAGTATTCACGAGGTAGCTTCGAAAAGAAGACACAACTTAAGTACCCAAACAAATAAAAAGGAGGCACACGAGGCGAAAAGAAACCTCGAAGCCTAGAACAAAATATTGTAGTTCCAACAATATAATATTGTGGGTCCAAAAGATAGAGAGATCATGATAGGAAGAAATCTCTCAGATGAACAAGAGCAAAGGGAAACAAGGAATTCACAACACACACAACTCTAAAGAATTCAACACTAGGTCAATTGGCTTAGAAACGACATGCCAAGAAGGCACCTAAGTTTTGAAAGACTAGAAGAGATATCAAAACTTTTCCAAAGTCAACACAAGATAAGATGACCCAGAGTTAGAGCGAAACTGGATAAGGAGTAAAAGGAGCATACTGGAGTTTTCGCAAATACTTTTCACCTTTTAAAATAGTTTTTCACAAACACTAGACTCAACATCGACCAATAGCAAGGTTTTCCTACGGTCGGTACTGCTCTGATACCAAGAACTGTGACACCCCAAAGATCAGGGCTAAACAAATCCTAGACCTCCGTCTGAAATAAGCTTAACCTTGAACTCGAGAATATCCAGTGAAGAATCGGTAACACGACAGTGACACTACGACACAAAAATTTATTACAGCAAGCTCATAACTGAGCAGAGAACCAAATTATTACAAGCAGAGGTCACTGACCACAAACATCAAACAACGGAAGGCAAATTATGCTATTAAGTATAGAAAACTTAACAAATGTCCTAAGAGGCCTGAAGCATAACGATGACGTCCCATCCCATAGATTCCAGGCTGCCGGCTAGGAACCCCAAGCTACTCGTCGATGTCGATGTAGTACGGAACTCGTCTTCAGGGAAGACTTACTCTGCCAAAAGTATCAACAAAGCAAGGGTGAGTACAGGGTGTACTCCACAAGACTTCTGGCTAGTGGAGTTGTTTCGCATAAAGCCATCTTTTGTTTATAAAACAAGAGGGAGAAGAAGCTCGTCTATGCAAAGTATTTTAAAAGGGGAAAAGAGAGCGACGTCTCCGAAATATTGATCATCATCTTTTGATATCCACCAAATCATCTTCATCTACCAACAAGGATCACCCCCTCGTACCCATGAGGAAGCATCCTTAAGCACATGTTGATCTATCAAGTTTTATGATTAAGTTCAAGTTCTCTATGATCATCACGTCCGTTCCCAAGTCGTCCATAACCGTGGACATGGCTTTCCGAAAGATTATTACCCTGCAGGGGTGTACAACTTTACCCACACGTATTAACCTTCTCTTAATGCCACTAGATAAGCCCTCTTCCTTGGAAGGCCGGCAGCGAGTGGTTAGACACGACCTTTACCTTGCTTTAGCCGAGACCATGAGTCACGCAATAAGTATGGTTCCGCCGTAACGGGTCAAATCCCGAAGCCGGTACTTAAAGATGTGAGGCGAGGTTGGTTAACAAGGGCTCCATCGACCCCAAGCAACCCGGTCCACGCTTACCTACCTGTTATGAATGCACCAACTTCACCCGACAAATCTTTCAAAAGATTTTCTATGCATATGTCGAATGGAACGCCCGAACTATGTGACTCATGGAATCTACTAGGCAAGTTAGTCAATCATGGGGTTTTCCAGGCCCCGTGTGGTTGTACGCTCGTCTTGGTTCAAGGGGCAAGAACATCGGGTCCTAGTGGTGGCGAGCATGGGACTAGAAAAACCACATCCCACCGTGGCCTCCCATACAATCCTTAGCATGTTTAACTCATATCACCTCTGATATCATCTCATCACGTTCTCCTGTCATACTAGATTCTCTGCATCTGATACATCATCTGGATGAACCAGACTCAACAGCTAAGCATGGCTAAGCAAGGCATAGATAAAAGCTCTAGCATTGCACACAAGCCAAACCTAGTTATGCTAGGAGCAGTGGATCAGGTAATATAAGCTCAAAGGTAGTACGCAACAGATAGGATACTCTATCTATCGATAAAAGACGACAGTAGAATCGTATGCCTCATGGCAGAATTGAAATGCTTTCGAAATCATAGGATTATATCATGGTGGGGCTATTCTTGCCTTTGCCTGTTGATACCGGATAAATAGATCTTCGGAAGCCTTGAACTTGTCTTGGTTACAGTTGGTCAAGTATTGTTTGTCGATCTTCAATCTTCGACAGTGTTGACCTCGGTCTTCGATCTTGATCTTGATCTTGTATTCTACCTGGAAGAACCAAACACCGGAAATAAAGGGGAAACAATCAACACATGGCATTGATGCAATGCTCAAACAAGAATGATGATATGACAAGTTAAATTGTATTGAATTGAAACCCTAAAGCATGCTCGACAATTTAATCGTGGTTCCGAGGGGTAGAAACCCTAATTCGGAGAAACTCCAGAACATATGAGAGGGGTGCATTTGTTATTATAATTAAACTTGTCATTTTAGTTGTTGAACAATGCATTATTATAGCTTAAAGAGATAACTCTCATTTTTCTGAACATTTTGATATATTATTTGTATTTTTCTGGCTTATAATGAATTAGTTATTGAATTTACAAGTTTTATTCAAATTCTGGATTTATTAAATCAATTAAAAGTGTTTATTGCGTCATTGTGACATCAGCTGGGGGGGTTAAACTTTTTGCACCGCTACTGAGCCTAGCCACTGTGACTGACCAGTGGGGTACTGGCCACCTCAGCACGCCACGCAAGCAAGAGGGACCGGGGGGGCTGGTTGTTATTTCTCACCTAGGCAGAAGCTACCCACTGCCACTGATGGGTGGGGCCTGGGTTGGGTCAACATGCCACGCAGGCGCCACGCGGGCTCACCGGCAAGCGCGTCGGCCAGCGGCCAGGGACGGCGGAGGAGGGTGATCTGGGAAGCGCTATTTCATGCGTTCAAATCAGAGAAGCAGCACGAACCAAATAGAGGCGACGCCACTCGATTTGGGTCACCGGAATGACGACACATATGAGATCTGGCGGCGGCGCTCGGTGATGAACGGCGGCAGGGAAAACCAGATTGGTAGGGGACGCGTAGGATGGTGCCTGAGCACTGCTGGCTTACCAGGAGCGCCAAGAGGTGGTCAGCGAGGCGGGGCGCGGTCGGACGCGACCGGAATCATCGACGGAGATGATGGCCGGAGATGGGGAAGGAAGTCCCGATTGCGGCGGTTGGAGGCTCGCCGGCTTGCGCGCTTCGGGGCAATCGGCAGAGGAGGGTGCGGCGGTTCCAGTGGTGTGCTCATCTGAGTGAGGGGAGGCCAGAGACGGCGACGACGGTCGGGGTCCGCACGGGCCAGGGTTCAGCTTCGTGCGAGGGAGGAGAGAGGAAGGTCGGGGAAGAGAGGGGGAGTGGATGGGGACGGCCAGGGAGACGAGGCGGTGATCTTATCCATCTCCAGGAGGCGGCGGACGGCGGGATGCAGGCGGCGCGATGGACGGCGGCGCCGGTGACACCGAGCAGCGTGTCTGCCTAAGGAAGAAGACAGGGGAAGAGGTGAAGGGGTATGGGCCCTGGCTGGGCTGGCTTGGGCCGGCTGCGGCTGCTGCGAGCGGGAAGGAAGAGAAGAGGGGAGGTGGGCCTGTTGGGATGAGGCCTGGCTGCTCTCTTTTTTTTATACCAGAAACTTTTTCTAATTCTGTTTTGATTTCCTGTTTTGCATTTACAAATCCTTTCAGTTTTTTTTGAATATTTCAAAAATACCAGGACTTTTATAAAACATATAAAATACTGCAGGGACCCCTTTAGACAATTTGGGACACATAAATTTTGATACTTTTCAAAATTCAAAACCTCTTTGAATATATTTGCAAATAGAAAGAGAGGGAAAAGCTAGGGTTTGTAGGGTTTGATTTATTTCTTCAATGCACAACTTTAAGACATGATGCTCATGATGCACAAAACAAACCCTAAAATGGATTAACTAATTCCTGGGGTGTTACATTTCACCCTTCCATGGAGAAGATGTAGTTGAGAAGGTTCAAGAGTCGAGGAAGACTCTTTCCCAAGGGGGGGCTAGGGAGATGATGCAGCCCGTCCTATGGACGTGTCTACATCCCTGCCTACTAATCCCCCAAGTGGACCAACGACACGCGCTCGAGCCAAGCTCCTACAAGCCAAGGTTAACGCGCTCCTTGCCTCGTGTGATTTCAATACACCCTTGGATGGCTTGCTAGTTCATTCCCATACTTTGTGCATCCTCAAATATGAACCCAATGAAGCATCGTCAAGGGAGGGACCAAAGGTAGCACGAGTTGACACTCCAGAGCAAACCGGTGTCAGGCTCGGTGAACCGGTTCCCTCGCCGGAACTTCCGGCGACAGGTCTGGTCGACCGACCCCCTCGCCGACAATCCCGGTCACGACCGAAGTCCCCCGGCGGCAACTGACAACATGTTTTATAAGGCTTTCTGGTTGGCTATCGGAAATACCGGCGGCCACCAGAATTTCCGGCACCAGCTCCGGCGCCACCGGGCCGCTCGCTGGAAATCCCCAGATTTAAGTCAACTTTTGGGCTTGGCCCGTGTAACCCTTTATTTCGCCTAGACTTTACCTTTTTGTACCCAAACTACCCCTGTTTATGTGGCTGGCCTATAAATAGCCCCCACCCTCTATTGTACACCCTAGACTTGGATAATTTTAATTGAAGACACCCCTTAAGGATCTATCAATTACTTGTCTCATGCTCCTTGACAAGGAGCACCAATTATCCCCCACCTCTTGGATTTTGCATTGTGCGTTCAAGTTGTACAAGTCCTTGGGATCTCGGTGTCTCGTCCCCAAGTAGTCAAGATCTCATCAAGCCTCTTACCCCTGATGTTGGCCGTGGGAGAGTGTCTTGCCCAACGCCGATCCTAGGGATTGTGTTGGACCGGTTGCCACCGGCGTGAGCTATCAGCTTGTATCGTTTTTTCGTGTGTGTGTGTGTTCACCGAGTTATTCGTGTGTGTTCATGGATTTCATTTCCCTCCTCCTCCCACTCGCTTCCCCCCCTCGATTTCCATGGGATTCGTGAAAGATGGGGCCACCCTAAGGGGTCACCCATAACATTTATCCTCTGAGTCCAGATGAGAGTCCTGGGCTGGAACATCCGTAGCTTTCGGCACAGAGGCCGCCATAATCAACTACGGGAATACCTGCGTAGATCCTTTATCGACATCCTGTTTCTCCAGGAAACGATGTGTCAAGATTTCTTCCTGCAAGAACTAGAGAGTCTAGAACTTGGGGATAAGTTTTTTTGGTCTTGGCTCCCTACGATTGGTAGATCTAGGGGTCTGCTTCTTGGGATTAGAGACGCTGTGTTCGAGGTTGGGGCCACCCTCCTCCATAGGGAACTCAATTTTATTTTTTCCTTTGTGGGTGTGTATGGCCTTGCCAATCATGCCAACTCAAGGTATTTCTTAGAAGAACTCGAGTCTTTGTCTAGTGCGTCTCCCTATCCAGTGGTGATAATGGGCGACTTCAATCTTATTCGTTGTAGTATGGATAAAAACAATCATAACATAGACTGGCCTCTAATTAACCTGTTCAACGATGCCATCGCTAGGATGCAGCTTCGTGAGGTAGTGCGCAACGGGGCAAGATTCTCATGGTCCAATTGTTGGAGATATTCCCTAGAGGCAATAATAAAAGTGGTTATTATTATATCTTTGTGTTTATGATAAATGTTTACATTCATGCTATAATAGTATTAACCGGAAACATTAATACTTGTGTGATTTGTAAACTAAATTAGAGTCCCTAGTAAAGCCTCTTTATAATACTAGCTTGTTGGTTGATAGATGATCGTGGTTTCCCGATCATGAACATTGAGATGTTATTAACAACAAGATCATATCATTAGGAGAATGGTATGATGGACATACTCCTATAGATAAGCATAGCATAAAGATCAAGTCATTTCAATAGTTCGTTTGCTATAAGCTTTCTGATACATAGTAACCTAATTCCTTCGACCATGAGATCATGCTAATCACCATCACCGGAAGGATGCTTTGATGACATCAAACACCACACCGTAACTGGGTGGCTATAAAGGTGGCATTGAGTGTTCGGAAAGTATGTGTTGAGGCACATGGATCAAGAGTGGGATTTTTCCATCCATATGACAGATAGATATACTCTGGGCCCTCTTGGTTGAATGTCATCCAATTATCTTTCAAGCATGTGACTGGCTCACAAGGGATCACATATCACGGGAACGAGAAAAGAGTACTTATCGGTAACGAGGTTGAACTAGGTATGCAGAGATGCCGACGATCAAACCTCGGATAAGTAAACTATCGCGAGACAAAGGGAAATTGGTATCGTATGTAAGTGGTTCGTTCGATCGCAAAGTAATCGTAGAAATATGTGGGAGCCATATGAATTTCCAGATTCCTCTATTGGTTATTGATCGGAGAAGTGTCTCGGTCATGTCCGCATAATTCACAAACCGTAGGGAGACACACTTAAGGATTCGATGTTGTTTAGTAGATATGGAATGTAAATAGGGAAACCGAATGTTGTTCGGAGTCTCGGATGGGATCCGGGATATCACGAGGAGATCTGGAATGGTCCGGAGAATAAGATTCATATAAGGAAAGTCCGATTCCGGAATTCAGGAATGATTTCGATGTTTTCATCGGAGAGGTACTAGAAGGGTCTAGAAGTGTCTAGAAGGTTCATCAGAACGGAAGGGGAATGGTCCATTAATGTGTCATGGGTAAATGGAATGATTGGATCATGTCCTAGGTCACTTGGTTGGGAATTTGCGAGAGAGAATTAAAGCTCTAAATTGAAAGTCAAAAGGGAGGTTTGAAAAGTCAAACTGGAACAATAATTTCCTAGTGGAAGAAGGAAAGAGTCCTTCCTTCTATCCAACTTGGGTTTGGGTATGGATTCAAACTCCCCTCTCCCAAGGCTTCCCCCTCTCATAAATAGAGGGGGGGATGCCCCAAAGACGACACAACCTAGCCCTGCCCACTGTGCGCCGCCGCCGCCGCCCAAATCGCCGCTGCTGCCAGCCGCCTCCGGCCCGTCGTCGTCGCCCTAGCCGCCACCGACACCACCTCCTCCTCTCCGGCCTTCTAAACCTAGATCACCAGAAACCCTAGATCCACCATAACTTGCACCAGCTTAGGAAAAGCCCTGCGGGATCTTCCCTCTACTTCCGACACCACGCCGTCGTGCTTCCGGAATCGCGAGGGGAGAACTACAACCTCCGCTGCCTGTTGGAACAAGGGAGAGGAAGGTCTTCATCGAGTACCGAACGTGTGACCGACGGCAGAAGCGCTGTCGGAACGCAGCGCTGGAAGGATCGTCTACGCGATCTTGAGATCGGCAAGTTTACGACTACATCACCCACAAGAATCTGCTCTCGTTAACCACTTTGGAACCTTCGAGGGTGAGTACTCTAATCGACTCGTTGCTTCAATCTAGTAGATAGATCTTGGATTGTTTGTATGCATGCGGTAGAAATTTTTTGTTTTCCATGCTACGAACCCCTACAGTGGTATCAGAGCTGTGTCTATATGTAGATCTGTTGCATGAGTAGAGCACAATGGTCATTATGGGCGTTGATGCTTTTGTTGTCGATTGCTTCTGGTGTACTTTGCACCTTGCAGGATGGTGGGATGAAGCGGCCCGGGCTAACCTTACATGACATCGTTCATGAGACTTGCTCCACGCTTGACATGCAACTTGTATTGCATAAGTGGCTTTGCGGGTGCCTGTTTCTCCCAACATAGTGAAGATTAAATTTACAACGGATAATTGATAATACTAGTATCAATGTTGTGGTTCTTGTTCGTAAGTTAGAACGACACTTTTTGAAAGCCCCAAACCACGTGAAACATGCAAAGAAAATTAGAGGCGTCCAACTTTGTTTTGCAGGGGTGTGCTGTGATGTGATATGGCCATGATTGTGATTATATATGATGTATGCAATTGTAAGATCCCTCCTTTGTAAAGGAAAAAGGATCCCTGTGATTGCAATGCTAGTCCCTGGATCATTGCTAGCATCCACAGTTTAAGATGAAGTACACAGTTACAAAGGTCATTTATTACATCCAATCCAGAGATAAACATAGTCTTTACAACTCAAAGGCCACATGCCTATTACAAGAGTTTGAATAAGTAAATAAATATAAGTCTTCATCTTCATGTGCCACATGCAAACATGTTGAGTGTAGACTCATGACACCTAATCCTCATCAGAGTAACCTACAACATCACAAGTTACAGCCACAGTGGGTCAATACTTTGGAATAGTATTGGCAAGTGATACCTTAGTAAAATTTAGGTGGACTATATTACTATATGCAATTTGGCTAAGTGTAGCTTGGCTTGCTTTGCTCAAAATAGGTTTTTCCTATTAGTTGAAATCACTAAGTTTGTCTTTGTCAAAACTTTTCCCAAGGAACCATCAATAGACATTGAGGTCCTTCACCCTTGTTCACCCACTAGTTTTTACTTAGAAGTTGGAGTGATGAGATTCTTGATAGCTTCCATGTCTTGATGCTCAAGTTGTCCATTGCCATGGACTTGGCTAAGTACTTAGATTTTTCCATCTGCAGAGGTTGTGCACTTTCCCCACCAGACTTGGTTTCACCAAGACATGACCTTTCAAAAGCCTTCCCTTAGACCAAATGGACGCGTTCCAACCTATCATTCCCACTACCACCAACTGTCCAAATGGCTAAGTTCTAGCAACCTATGTGATCCAGGCAGAGCCCATATTGCCAAGTGGCTTGTGGCATCCCGCTAAAACCACTACTAGAAAATCGCGTTGTTTTTGTGCATTGCATCATCATGACCGCATGCTCATGTCATCATGCCACATTGCATTTGAGCATTGTCATCATCTTGCATTTGCTTGCATAAAACTATTTGCGAAAAAACCTGTTCTTGTTTTCTAAACGCCCCGTCTTTGTTCAAACGCAAAACCCGGGTCTCCGGATTATTTTGTTTTGTCTACTATCGGTTTGCAAAAGCCCTGTTTGAAATAAGTAAAATATTTAATTATTTTTAGGGGGGCAGTCGAACGGGCCGATTCGACCCAGTCGGCCACCCCCAGAATAAAATCGGTCCACCAAAATCCTAAAACTACCCAACCTAGTCTACCCACCCCTCCAGCCACCTCACCCCACCCAATAATCTGCCGCCACCTCATCACCTCCCCTCCCCCTATCCAACCCCAACCCGCCACCTGGCCACCCTCTCTCACCCCCACCCCCCAGCACACCCAGCCACACTCACACCACACAACACCCACACACGCAGCACACCCCCCCACCACCTGCCTGTTCCCCGGCCCCACCTCCCCCACGCGCTCCTCTCCCCCCGCACGCGTCCTCCCTTCCCCAACCTTCCACCGCCTACCTCGCTCGCCCCGCCAGGGCCTCCTCCCCTCTTGCCGGCTCTGCCGCCCGCCTCCTCGCCGGCAGCCGTGGCACCCTCCCGCCGCCTAGCATCTCCACCCTCCGGCGGCCTGCGCCCCTTTTCTCCGCGCCTCACCTCGGCCACCGCCAAGCCTCCCTCTCCTTCCTCCGGCCGCCGGGCTCCCCTCCGACCCGCCGCCGCCACCGAGCCTTCCTCACCCATCTCTGCCTCCCGCGAGCTCCGCGGCACACCTTCCTCCTCTCCCCCTCTGCCGGCTCGCCCCGCCGCCCAACCTCCTCCGGTGCCGCCCGCTCACCCGGCTCCTCCTCCCGTGCGCCACCAACGTGCTCGCCCCTCTCCTCCGGCACGCGTCCGCCGCCTCTCCCCCTCCTCCGGCCGCCCCGTCCCCGCTCACCGGAGGCCGCCTCCCCGTCGCCTCTTCCCCTGCTCGCCCTTCTCCCTCTCCGGCAGCGACCTCCCTCCTCCACGCGGCCTCGTCCGGCCAGGGCCCCGCCTCCTCGCCCCGTCTCAGGCCGACCACCGCCGTCCGCCGCTCCGCCTGCATCCACCGAGCTCCGGCTCCGCCGTCTCCGGCCGCGACGTCCCTTGCCCTCCACCGAGCTCCGCTGCCTGCCCACGCGAGCCACCTTTGGCCCGTGCACGTATCCCCGTCGGCAACGACCGTGCCCACCTGCTACATCTTGCTCCTGTTGGTTTCCTGTCGGCATCGTTTTTCGTTTGCTGCCACCTGCAGAGGTCCTTCGAGAGACCGAGACCGACCGAGACGAGAACCCGAAGATCCGCACAAGGTCGATGCCTAATTCAAGTTCGCCGTCGACAACGGAACCGTGATACCTCGAGATCCCCTTCATGGACATCAAAGCCGGGACATCAAGGCCGTCTACATGGAACATCAAGACCCCGATCCCTCTCGGGTCCGAGGACCGAAGATGCCCGGAACGCCAAGATCGCCTTTCGGACCCTTGAAGACCGATCACGGCGTCCTCCTCCCTCTCGGACCACAAGGCCGACGCCACGAGAAGTAACCGCCACGATGCCAAGTTCGGCTGACGACCAGACCGACACGAGTCGAGACCCGGAAACTATGAAAGATCGGCGCCGGACCCAGAGAATCCCAGGACGACAAGTTCTTCTACCCGGACCCGACAAGTTCTTCGCGATGACAAGAACGGCACCGACCAGGACGGACCCGATGTGCCCCCGACGCCACAACCAAGTCCTTCTTCCGGGGTGCGCCAAGAACTACTTCCGGAGTCCGAGAACGATCCCGTCGAACCCTGAACCCTGAGACCAACCCCGAACCCCCGGACCAAGATCTTCGACCCCTAATGTGTGACCCTTTTCTCGAGCCTTATTTTATAAATGAAATATAAACTCGTGCATATTGAATTGTTCATGCATGCATCCTTGTCATGTGGTTTGGGGGCCTTATGCCGATTCACCTCATAATTAAATATGGGGCCCATATGCGGGCAAATCTAGTCTTATATTGGCCTCATTTAAATTTGTGCATCGAACCGTTGTCATATCTTTCCTTGTTAAAACAACATTTAAAATGCGGGGTATCTAAATAACTAGAACCATATATTTAATTGTCGGGACCCCGGTTCCACTTAATCTTGCCTAATTGCATCGCATCTTTGCCATGTCATGCATCATACATGCATCATGCCCGATCTTCTGTCGTAGTATTAAATATTGCATCCGGTGTTCCTTCTAGTGTTTTGCTTCTTCGCGGATAAGGCCGTTGAGTTGATGTGAGCTTCGCCCCGATCTTCGGATGAACCTTCGACAATGTTTTCAGGCGAGCATCTTCCCCTTTCTACCTATCTTACTTTTATAGTATTTATTCCCTCCTGTTGATCTATTGCTATCTGTGTTGCGATGCTCTAGTTTTCGTACCCGTGTTATCCCTTGCAGCCATATATTGCCTTGGACCCATCCTATTACCTGTTGTTTGGTAGATAGTTGGACTTGCGCGTCGTAGTCGCTTGCTCAAGTGCTGTTGTGTGTCGCCAAGTTCCACAGTTGTTGGAGTATTGCCGCATGTTTAAGGTTGGAGAGGATCATGGCTTTAATTATCGTTCACTTTAATTATTGTTTAACAACTAAAATTGAAGTAGGTAAGCAGAGGCACAGGTAGGCAATAGATGTTATTTGGTTGTTAACCGTCCACTTGTGTCCCGTAGGACCCCGAGTACTTGATACCTGTTCCTTGAATATTCGCGCTATCCACATCCGGGAGGCTTATGGGACCCCCCTGAGCCAGAGCTTTATTCCGTCTTATTTCTTGGGGCCACAAACTAGTTTGAGGTTTTACTTACGATCCTGTACTTATGCCATGCTTTACTGCTTTATTTACGTTTGTGCGAGGAGCACACTGTACTGTTTAGGTAAGCGGAGTGTTTTCGCGGTATCGACAATCCCATTTTTGGGTTCCCAGTCGTTTACAGCCATTGACGCAAACCTTGAGTCCGTCTCGGAGTCAGCTAGCTTCGTTGCGGGTGTACTCAATGGGGTGGCCCCCTGAAATATTTCTGAATCTTGTGATTGCTTTGTCGTGAAGGCCTCGTTGGGTTTTGATTTGGTTTTTCCGAGGTTGATCGAGTGTGTGTTGCTATTTGTGCACCCCGGCCGGGTAAAACTTTCTGAAAGCCGTGTCCGCGGTTATGGACGACTTGGAGCACAGTATCTCGATCATAGACAACTATAACTAAAGTAGTGCTATAAATTTGACTTTATAATGACTAGTAATCAGCTTCACTATAATGGAATGGCTAAATAAAACTGCCAACAATTGCTTGCTTGGGTTGTCATTTGCGACCATTGTACCTGACTAGTAAGTATTGCAACTATAACGGAATGGCTAAATAAAAGCACCAACAACTGCTGGGTTTTTGGGATATCTCATGCCAATTGTATCTGACTAGTAAGTGTTGCAACTACAACGGAATGGTTAACTAAAACTGCCCACTGCTTATCTTATCAGGATGACTATCTATACCTGACTAGTAATTGCTGCAACGATAACTGAATAAGTAAAACTGCCAACTGTGTGATTTCCTCGGTTGACTTCCTCATTTGGTCTCGAGGGGGAAACCCCAGGATGGGTTTGTTTGGTGGTAGCATCAGGTTGGTTTCGAATAGATCTTTCTTATCCCTCTCTGATAGCCGCCAGTTGTATCGGGTCTCTATAGGTTGTTTAGTGCATGCTGCCGCTGCCGCTTCAGTCCACCATACCTATGTAGGCGAGGACCGTCGAATTCTAGTCTCGCCGTGTACTGGCCTCAGTACTGACGCTCCTCTTTTTCCTTTGCCCTTTGTCGGCACCCCTTTTGTTTAAGCAGGTTTTGAGATCGACGTCGTTAGCAGGGTTACCCTTCCGGCTTGGCCTGGGTAGGGTTATGGACGCCATTGGTTATTCTTCAGGGCTCTTAGCCCCATTTGCATCTTGTCCGTAGTCGGACGCTCCATCTTTTCAAGGTGATTTGGATCTTTGTACCGTATATCTGTATTCTTGACTCATGGAGTCGTGTTGTATATATATATCTGTTCTGTGGGTCCCATCGAGGACTGTTGTGTAATGTTATTACTTCGTTTTCCACCCGCACGAAAGTGCCTGGTGGGCACCTTTGAATCGTTTCTATGCGGGTTTGGCGGGAATCGCTGAAACTTGCATAGGGTCGATTCTGAGGGTGTTACATGGCTGCACTAGAAGCTTCTCAACACTTGGCCTCTAAAATCCCTTTGTTCCTAGGTGGCTTTCCACAAGTGAGATACACAAGGTAAACCATAGCCATGGGCCTTGTGTAACCACTCAACCAAAAACCACCAATCAAGTCCCTTTCCACCCAGGTGATTCATTGACTTAGTTGTTTTATTAAGAAAAACATAAGTCCAAAGACATAGAAATATTTTCATCATAGCATGTATATTTCACCAAACCTTGTTTGCTACTAGCTAGGCTAAGCATGGCATAGATAGTAACTTAACTTAGAAATTTCCTAGCAATTCTACAACTACTTAGGATTTCCCAACATGGCATTTGGCAAAAATAGTAACATGCAAGACTTAGCAAAATATTTCTAATGCTTGTATAAAAATATAGGGATAGAAATATTCATGAAGTACCACTTGCCTTGGTAGTTGGGAGAGTAGCACTCTTCACAATCACAATCACTAGCACCGAAGTCTACACAAATAATATAGCCGCAATCACATACAAGACATATTCAATCAAAAAATATATATGTTTGCATGCAAGATGCTAAGTGATGATTTTTAAAACTCAACCAAGCAAGTGCATAGTACTGAATTCTAAACAAGTCCAAACTTTGCCAAACCAAATTTTATTTAACACTAAAACAATTCCTAAACAATTCATATGACTAAATAAGCCCTACACATGTTTTTGCAAAATAATCCATTTTAGCAGAAGCTAAACATTAAACACATTGCATATTTAGAAAGGGCTTGTCTTTCTGATTCCATCGGTATAAAATTTGCCAAAATCTAACGTGGGAATCAAAAGTTACAAACAAAACAAATTTGAACTAAAATCTGATTCAAAATCTGTTTTAAATCTAACTCACTGCCACGCGGCGCTATCCTATTGGCGCGTACCGCTTCGCACGGATCGGTCGACGCACATCGTTGGATTTAAGTGATCGCGTACGGCTCAGATCTAACGTACCGTTTCGTTAAGTGATTCTATCGCACGCGTTGGATCTAGATCCAACGGCTCTCGATCAAACGACCAAGGTCTGGCGGCGCTAACGCGGCGGCGAGCGACGGAGCGCTCTGTCAGTGGCGGTGCCGGCATTCTAGGTCGCCCGGGGAAGGAAGAAGGTGCTCACCTGAACCGTAGGGACGAGGTGAAGCTCAACATGGCGGTGGCTTGGCAAGGGGCGCTCGGAGTCGTCGGGGATTCCTCGCCGGAGTTCGCGAACGCGTCGGGTACGGCTGCTGGTCGACGTTGGCGAGGTTCTGCGTCACGCTAAGACAGGAGAAAGGCACCGTTAGACGCGCAAGGTTCTAAGGGTCCTAGGAGTAACAAACAGAGAGCAAGGGGCGGCTGGTACTTACGGAGAGAGGTCGCTGGAGTTCGAGTAGAGAGCGGCGGCGCTCAGATGTTGTCGCTGTCGAGGCTACAGATCATGCGGGAACAAATGGGGTGTGTCAGTGGATGCGCAAGGAGATGTAGAGCATGCTAGTATGAACCATGGACAGAGGGGGGCACGGTGCTCACCGGAATTCGTCGGCGAGGTCGTCGGAACAGCAGCAGCGTCGGGCGAGTTGCGAGCAGCCTGGTGGCGTGGAGAGGAAATTGGGTGAGGGGAAATGGCCGCGAGAGGGAGGGGCTTAAGTAGGCAGAGGCTCGACAAGAAACGCTCAGTGATTCAATGCCAATTACGCCGCGGAATCAACGCAGCAACGGCCAGCGGCGGTGTTCGTGCGCGGAATCTGGGGAAGACGATGACGACGTGGACGGGGCCCGCTTGTCAGCGAATAGAACAGAGGGGGAGTGGGGTCCGGGTGTCAGCGGCTCGCTGGGTGTGTCTGCGCGTGAGAGAGGGAAATGGGGAACCCGGGTGGGCTAGTTGGGCTGGATCTGTTGCTGGGCTCAAATCCTGGCGCCGGCCCTTTTCTATTTCCTTTCTCTTTTTCTTTTTCTGTTTTGATTTTCTGGATTGATTTTCAAAAGCTTTTGAATTCAAACTTTTTCCAAGATTTTGCAGTGTGCAACAGTCACAAATCTTGGCATAAAACCATGTGGTCACTTTGAATTGGCTTGGTCATTTGGAAAAATAAAATAAACAGTGCCATAGCACTTTGTTTTTGGTTTTCAAATTGCATTTGCTTTGAATTTTGGTTTAAACCTTAGCAATCAAGCAATTCATTCAGAAACAACAAGGCACAAGGTTTGGTCTCAAGAACAACAACCTCTCATGGAGAGAGTAGCATTTGTTTTCAAATGATGATCACATAAAATAATGAGCTCATATGCTCCTGTTTTTGAATTGTTTTGTTTGAAATGAGTCCTATATGATCATGGATGCATGGATGATATGCATGAGTTTGAAACATGATTTTAGGGATGTTACAGCAATGTTCCTTATTGTAAGTCGGCAACCGGCAGGAGCCATATGGTTGTCGTTTAATTCTGTTAAGACCTGCATGTCTATTATTCAAAGTAGTTGTAATAGTTGATGATGGTGGACGACAACCATGAAGCGGCGCCACTGACCTTGACGCCATGCCGGTGATGATGGAGATCATGTTCGTGCTTGAAGATGGAGATCGGAAGCAAAAGAAGAAAGGCCATATCATATCCCATATTTTGAATTGCATGTGATGTTAATCCTTTTATGCATCTTGTATTGCTTAGTTCGTGACGGTAGCATTATAAGATGATCCCTTTAGCACAAAATTTCAAGTTATAAAGTGTTCATCCTTAGTAAGCACCGTTTCTAAAGCTTGTTGTTTCGAAGCACCACGTGATGATCGGGTGTGTTAGATTCTACGAGTGTATACAACGGGAGCAAGCCAGATTTTCTCATGAGGAAGCTAAGGTTTGATCTTGACGAGCCTAGCATGTACAGACATGGTCTCGGAACAAGGATCACCGAAAGGTAAAGCATGAGTCATATAGTAGATATGATGAACATGTTAATTGTTCGCCACTGAAGCTACATAAACTCTCGTGATGATCGGTTTTGATGTGGTGGATTTGGTTCGTGTGATCACTAAAACAATGTGAGGGATATTATTTTGAGTGGGAGTTCACCTAGATTAATTTAACTATTAATTAGAACTCAATTTGTCATAAACTTAGTCTAAACTATTGCAAATATGTTGTAGATCAATGGCGGCCCCTACCATCAATTTTAATGTGTTCCTAGAGAAAGAAAAGTTGAAAAACAATGGAAGCAACTTCGCGGATTGGTTCCGCAACTTGAGGATTGTCCTTAATGCTGGTAATTTGACCTATGTGCTGGATGCACCGCTGGGTGACCCACCTGCAGCTGATGCTACCAATGAGTTAAAGAATGTTTTCCTCGCTCGGAAGAATCAGTACTCCATAGTTCAGTGTGCTATCTTGTATGGTTTGGAATCGGAGCTTCAGAAAAGGCTTGAGAACCATGACCCACATGATATTGTCCGTGAACTCAAAATGATATTTGAGGCTCACGTGGTAGTTGAGAGTTATGAGGCTTCTGAAAAGTTCTTTAACTGCAAGATGGAAGAGGGCAGCTCCGTCAGTGAGCACGTGCTTAAGATGTCTGGGCATGCAAGCAAGCTTCAAAGCTTGGGTATATTGATTCCTAATGCTTTAGGGATTCATCGTGTCCTCCAATCACTACCACCAAGTTACAAGAACTTTGTGATGAACTACAATATGCAAAATATGGACAAGTCATTGCCCGAACTCTTCTCCATGTTAAAGTCTGTGGAAGTGGAGATCAAGAAAGAGCACCAAGTGTTGATGGTCAATAAGACCACCAAATTCAAGAAGAAAGACAAGTCTAAGAAAAGGGAAACTTCAAGAAGGACGGTAAGAAAGTTACCGCGCCGACGAAGAAGACCAAGGCTGGGACTAAGCCTGATACTGAGTGTTTTTAGTGCAAGGGAGAAGGTCACTGGAAGCGGAATTTCCCTAAGTACTTGGCGGATTTGAAGAACGGCAACATCAAGAAGAAAGGTATATCCGACATACATGTTATTGATGTGTATCTCACTAGTACTCGTAGTAGTGCCTGGGTATTTGATACTGGTTCGGTTGCTCATATTTGTAACTCGAAACATGTGCTGCAGAATAGACGGAAACTAGCGAAGAACAAGGTGACGATGCGCGTTGGAAATGGATCAAAGGTTGATGTGATCGCGGTCGGCACGCTAACTCTTCATCTACCATCGGGATTAGTTTTATACTTAAATAATTGTTATTTAGTGCCTGCGTTGAGCATGAACATTATATACGGATCATGTTTATTGCGAGACGGTTACTTGTTTAAGTCCGAGAATAATGGTTGTTCGATTCATATGAGTAATATGTTTTATGCACATGCACCTTTGATAGATGGTCTATTCTTATTGAATCTCGATTGTAGAAATACACATATTAATAACATTGAAGCTAAACGTTTGAAATTAAGCGATAACTCGACCTGTGTGTGGCACTGTCATCTTGGTCATATTGGAGTGAAGTGTATGAAGAAACTCCATTCCGATGGACTTCTTGAATCACTTGATTTCGAATCACTTGAAAGATGCGAAGCATGTCTGATGGGTAAAACGACTAAGACTCCATTTTCTGGTATGATGGAGTGAGATACGGACTTATTGGAAATCATACATACTGATGTGTGTGGCGCAATGAGTGTAGCATCGCGCGTTGGTTATCATTATGTTCTTACCTTCACGGATGACTTGAGTAGATATGGGTATATATATTTCATGAAACATAAGTCCGAAACTTTCAAGAAGTTTAAGGAATTTAAAAGTGAGGTAGAGAATCAACGTAACAAGAAGATTAAATTTCTACGATCTGACCGGGGAGGTGAATATCTAAGTTACGAGTTTGGCTAGCATTTGAAGAAATGAGGAATACTTTCACAATTGACACCGCCGAGATCACCACAACGTAATGGTGTGTCCGAACGTCGTAATCGAACTCTCTTAGATATGGTTTATTCTATGATGTCACTTACATATTTACCGCTATCGTTTTGGGGTTACTCTCTTAGAAACATCCATATTCACTTTAAATAGGGAACCATCTAAATCCGTTGAAACGACACCGTATGAATTATGGTTTGGGAAGAAACCTAAATTGTCGTTCCTTAAAGTTTGGGGTTGCAAAGCTTATGTAAAGAAGTTACAGCCAGACAATCTTGAACCCAAAGAGGAAAAATGCGTCTTCATAGGATACCCGAAGGAAACTATTGGGTATACCTTCTATCATAGATCCGAGGGCAAAATCTTCATTGCCAAGAATGGATCCTTTCTAGAGAAGGAGTTTCTCTCGGAAGAAGTGACTGGAAGGAAAGTAGAACTCGACGAGGTTGTTGAACCTTCTCTCGAACTTGAGAGTAGCGCAGCATCGGAAGTGGTTCCTGTGGCGCCTATACCAATAAGAGAGGAAGCTAATGATGTTGATCATGAAACTTCGGTTGAAGTAACTACAGAACCTCGCAGGTCAACGAGAAATCGTACCACTCCTGATTGGTATGATCCCGTTATGAGTGTCATGTTGGTGGACAACACCGATGAACCTGCGACATATGAGGAAGCGATGATGAGCCTAGATTCCAATAAATGGCAAGAAGCCATGAAATCCGAGATTGGATCCATGTACGAAAACCAAGTATGGACTTTGGTGGACTTACTGGATGGCCAGAAGGCTGTCGAGAACAAATGGATTTTCAAGAAGAAAACATATGCTAATGTTAATGTTACTGTCTATAAAGCTTGACTTGTCGCAAAAGGGTTTCAATAAATTCAAGGAGTTGACTACGATGAGACTTTCTCACCGGTAGCGAAGCTAAAGTCTGTGAGGATTTTATTAGCAATCGCTGCATATTATGATTATGAGATATGTCAGATTGATGTCAAAATGGCGTTCCTCAATGGAGACATTGATGAAGAGTTGTATATGGTACAACCCAAAGGTTTTGTCGATCCTAAAGATGCTAACAAGGTATGAATGGATTGAAGCAAGCATCCTGGAGTTGGAATCAACGTTTTGATAAGGTGATCAAAAGTTTTGGTTTTATACAAACTTATGGAGAATCTTGTATTTACAAGAAAGTGAGTGGGAGCTCTGTAGCATTCTTAATACTATATGTAGATGAGATATTGTTGATTGGGAATGATGTAGACCTTCTTAATAGTGTCAAGGATTATTTGAATAATAGTTTTCAATGAAAGATCTTGGCGAAGCAGCTTACATATTAGGCATAAAGATTTATAGAGATAGATCGAGACGTCTAATATCATTGTCACAGAGTACATATTTGCACAAAGTTCTAAAGAGGTTTGGAATGGAAGATAGCAAGAAAGGGTTCTTGCCCATGTTGCCCAATACGACCTTGAGTAAAACTCAAAGTCCTGCAATGGCAGAAGATAGAGAAAGGATGAGTAAGACTCCCTATGCCTCAGCCATAGGATCTCTTATGTATGCCATGCTATGTACGAGACCCGACATTGCATATTCTGTTGGTTTGACTAGTATATATCAAAGTGATCCAGGAGTGGATCATTAGACAGCGGTCAAAAACATCCTTAAATACTTGAGAAGAACTAAGGATATGGTTCTTTCTTATGGAGGTGATGAACAACTCGTTGTTAACGGTTACACCGATGCTAGTTGGAACACCGATCTGGATGATTCTAAATATCAATCTGGATACGTATTTACTTTGAATGCTGCAGCAGTTAGCTGGAGGAGTGCAAAGCAAAGCATTGTGGCGAGATCTTCAACTGAATCAGAATACATAGCTGCTTCAGAGGCCTCACAAGAGGCGATATGTGTAACACCCTTAGAATCGGCCCTATGCAAGTTTCAGCGATTCCCGCCAAACCCGCATAGAAACGATTCAGAGGTTCCCACCAGGCACTTGCATGCGGGTGGAAAATGAAGTAATATCATTACACAATAGTCCACGATGGAACCCACAGAACAGATATATACAACAATGAATCCAAGAGTCAGGAATACATATATACAATACAAAGATCCAAATCACCTTTAAAACGATACAGCGTCCGAGTATGGACAAGATGCAAATTGAGCTAAGAGCCCTGAAGAATAACCAATGGCGTCCATAACCCTGCCCAGGACAAGCCGGAAGGGTAACCCTGCTAACGACGTCGATCTCAAAACCTGCTTAAACAAAAAGGGTGCCGACAAAGGGCAAAGGAAAAAAGAGAGTGGTCAGTACTGAGGCCATTACACGGCGAGACTAGATGTCGGTGGTCCTCGCCTACATAGGTATGGTGGACTGAAGCGGCACAACAACATGCACTAAACAACCTATAGAGACTCAATACAACTGGCGTCTATCAGATAGGGATAAGAAAGACCTATTCGAATCCAACCTGAAACTATCACCAAGCATACCCATCCTGGTATTTCCCCCTTGAGACCAAACAAGGAAGTCAACCGAGGAACTCACACAGTTGACAGTTTTATTCATTCCGTTATAGTTGCAGCAATTACTAATCAGATATAGATAGCATGAGTCATCCTGATATTATAACAGTGGGCAGTTTTAGTTAACCATTCCGTTGTAGTTGCAGTACTTACTAGTCAGATACATATAGCATGAGGCATCCCAAAACCAGCAGTTGTTGGTACTTTTATTTAGCCATTCCTTTGTAGTGAAGCTGATTACTAGTCATTATAAAGTCAAATTTATAGCACTACTTTAGTTATAGTTGGCTATGATCGAGATACTGTGCTCCAAGTCATCCATAACCGCAGACACGGCTTTCAGAAAGTTTTACCCTGTAGGGGGGCACAAATAGCAACACACGCAGGATCAACCTCGAGAAAAAACAAATGAAAACGCAACGAGGCATCACGAGAGAGAAATTGCAAGATTCATATAAATTTCAGGGGGCCACCCCACTAAGCAACCCGCGATGAAGTTGGACGGCTCCGAGACGGACCCAGAGGTTTGTGTCAATGGATGTAAACGACTGGGAACCCGAAAGTGTGACTGGGCTTATCTATACCGCGAAAACATTCCACTTACCTAAATAGTACAGGCGCTCCACGCGCAATCGTAAATAAAGCAGTAAAGAATGGCATAAGTACATGATAGTAATAAATCCCTAAACTAGTTTGTGGCCCTAAGAAATAATATATGACTCAAGCTCTGGCTAGGGGGATTCATGGTCCCACATGCGGATAGTTCGAATATTCAAAGAACAGGTATCAAGTACTCGGGGTCCTACGGGACACAAGTGGACGGTTAAAAACCAAATAACATCTATTGCCCACCTGTGCCTCTGCATTAATTACCTACTTCAATTTTAGTTATTAAACGGTAATTAAAGTCATAATCATCTCCAACATTAAACATCCGGCATTACTCCAACAACTATGGAAGATCGACGACGCGACACATCACCTGCACAAGCAACTACGACTCGCAAGGCCGACTATCTACCAAACAACAGGTAATAGGATGTGTCCATGGCAATATAAGGGCTGCAGGGAAGTATAACGGGATACAGAATCTATAGCATCGCAACATAGATAGCAATAGATCAATAGGAGAAAATAAAGACTATAAATATAAAATAGGTAGAAAGGGGAGAATGCTCGCCTGAAAACATTGCAGAAGGTTCATCCGAAGATCGGATCGAGTCTCGCATCAACTCATCGGCCTATTCCAAGAAGAAGCAAAGCACTAGAAGAAACACCGGATGCACTGTTTAATACTACGGCAGAAGATCGAGCATGATGCATGTATGACATGGCAAATGTGCGATGCAACTAGGCAATATTAAACGGAACCGGGGTCCCGACAATTACTTAGAAGGTTCATGTTGTTTAGTTGCCCCGCAAATTTAAATGTTGTCTTAATAGGGCAAATATGTCACCGGTTCGATGCACAAATTTAAATGAGACTAATATTAGACTAGAAAAGCCCACATATGGCCTCCATATTTAATTATGAGGTGAGTTGGCAAAAGCCCCCAAACCACATAATATGTATGCGGCATGAACATTTTAAATTCAACAAGTAATTTCATTTATAAAATATAGGTCTAGGAAAAGAGGTTCACACATCGGTATCGGTGATCTTGGGGTTCGCCGAGGGTTTGGGTTTAGCGGGACAGGGGGTCAGGGGTCTCGGTGTCCGAGAGGGAGTACATGGCATTCCAGGTAGGCGATCTTAGGGTTCCGTCTTCGATATCAAGCTTGGTGGCGAACTTGAAACAACACTGGATACTCATGCTTGTGTCCAACATTGGAGATCTTGTCGAAAGCCAGAGAGTGCAACCTTTGCGGGAGTCTGGTATCCTTCGGTCGACATCGTGCCAACTTAAGGACATAACCATATCTCCACATCCTCTCATATCCCAAGCGCTTCACCTCAGATAGCAAGAGACAAACGTGGATATGATCACCAGTAGAGCAAGTAGGACTGAAAAACGCAGGGATGCCCTGGTACAACGGCTACAGTACCTGCCAACAGCAAGCCGATACGGGACGAGCACAAGGCGACCAAAGCGTCAGGCAGAGGGAGGCCAAGGGCGCTCAGGAGGCGGCTGCTGCAGGAAGGACCATGACGATGGCCAAGGCGCGCTGGCCGATGAGGAAGGAGGGTGCGGGACCTTCCGGAGTCGATCCAGAGACAAGGGAAAGCAGCGACGACGATCGGTCAAGGGAAGGAGGAGGCCCGACGAGAGGACGCAAGACGGCGAGGTCGGCGCAGGGTGCCGAGTGCTGACCGGAGGCGGTGGATGGAGCTCCAAGGAGGTGGCGCGAGCGGGAGAGGTTGGCGGCCGGGCGCTGGGCCAGCAAGGAGGCGCCGGGGCTTGTGGCAGGGCATGAGGAGGGGCGGAAGAGGCGAACAAGGTGGGGGCTCCTGTGGTGGCGGCGGTAGGTGGAGAGCCAGGAGGTGACGGCGGCTTTGGGGAGGAAGGACGCGAGAAGGGGAAACGGGTCGCGAGCGAGGCGAGAGAACGAGGGGAGCGGGGCGGGTGGGTCTCAGGGTGGGGCCGGCTGCGAGAGGAGCGGTTGCTGGGGACTGGGGTCAGGTTCGTGCGGTGTGGACGGGGTGTGACCGCGTGAACGGGCACTAGCGGCTAGGTGGGTGCCTGGCGGCGGGTGAAGGGGTGCTGGGGGAAGGGTAGGGTTTCTAGGATGTGGGGTGGTAGTTGGCTAGCTGCTGGTCTTTTGGGCCTGGTGGCTGGCTGACTCCCCCAAAGGTTTTATAAATGTTTTTATATTAGTATTTAGTTTTATTTTTCAAATATTTTGTAAATAGTGTTAGATAAACAAAATATTCGGGAAGGGTCCGGGGTTTCGCATTTGAATAAAGAGAGGGGTATTTGTAGAAAACAAAAATAGGGTTTTTCGCCAATAGTTTCAGGCAAATAGATGCATGGTGATGTCATGATGATGCATGAATAAAAAATAACACGCGATTTTCTAGTATTGGATTTACCCGGGGTGCTACAATATGGATGAAGGAGTTCATTACAGAGCTTGGTGTGGTTCCAAGTGCACTGGACCGAATGTCTATATATTGTGATAACATGAGCGCCATAGCCAATGCGCAAGAACCAAGGTCACACAAGAAGCTGAAGCACATCAAGCTACATTTTCACGCTATTTGAGAGCATGTCCAAGATGATGACATAAAAATTTGCAAAGTACACACAGATCTGAATGTGGCGGATCCGTTTACTAAACCTCTCCCGAGGGCAAAACATGACCAGCACCAAACCGCCATGGGTGTTTGGTATATTACCATGTAATTTAGATTAGTTTACTCTAGTGCAAGTGGGAGACTGTTAGAGATATGCCCTAGAGGCAATAATAAAAGTGGTTATTATTATATCTTTGTGTTTATGATAAATGTTTACATTCATGCTATAATAGTATTAATTGGAAACATTAATACTTGTGTGATTTATAAACTAAATTAGAGTCCCTAGTAAAGCCTCTTTATAATACTAGCTTGTTGGTTGATAGATGATCGTGGTTTCCCGATCATGAACATTGAGATGTTATTAACAACAAGATCATATCATTAGGAGAATGGTATGATGGACATACTCCTATAGATAAGCATAACATAAAGATCAAGTCATTACAATAGTTTGTTTGCTATAAGCTTTCTGATACATAGTAACCTAATTCCTTCAACCATGAGATCATGCTAATCACCATCAGCGGAAGGATGCTTTGATGACATCAAACACCACACCGTAAGTGGGTGGCTATAAAGGTGGCATTGAATGTTCGAAAAGTATGTATTGAGGCACATGGATCAAGAGTGGGATTTGTCCATCCATATGATGGATAGATATATTCTGGGCCCTCTCGGTGGAATGTCATCCAATTATCTTGCAAGCATGTGACTGGCTCACAAGGGATCACATATCACGGGAACGAGAAAAGAGTACTTATCAGTAACGAGGTTGAACTAGGTATGCAAAGATACCGACGATCACACCTCGGATAAGTAAACTATCGCGAGACAAAGGGAAATTGGTATCGTATGTAAGTGGTTCATTCGATCGCAAAGTAATCATAGAAATATGTGGGATACATATGAATTTCCAGATTCCTCTATTGGTTATTGATCGGAGAAGTGTCTCGGTCATGTCCGCATAATTCACGAATCATAGGGAGACACACTTAAGGATTCGATGTTGTTTAGTAGATATGGAATGCAAGTAGGGAAACCGAATGTTGTTCGGAGTCTCATATGGGATCCGGGATATCACGAGGAGATCCGGAATGGTCCGGAGAATAAGATTCATATAAGGAAAGTCCAATTCCGGAGTTCGTGATTTCGATGTTTTCATCGGAGAGGTTCTCGAAGGGTCTAGAAGGTTCACCGGACCGGAAGGGGAATGGTCCATGAATGTGTCATGGGTAAATGGAATGATTGGATCATGTTCTAGGTCACTTGGTTGGGCATTTGCGAGAGAGAATTAAAGCTCTAAATTGAAAATCAAAAGGGAGGTTTGAAAAGTCAAACTGGAAAAATAGTTTCCTAGTGGAAGAAGGAAAGAGTCCTTCCTTCTATCCAACTTGGGTTTGAGTATTGATTCAAACTCCCCTCTCCCAAGGCTGCCCCCTCTCATAAATAGAGTGGGAGGGCTGCCCCAAAGACGACACAACCTAGCCCTCCCCACCATGCGCCGCCGCTGTCGCCGCCCAAATCGCTGCCGCCGCCACCCAGCGCCGCCGCGCACTACTAGGAAACTAGCTATAGATAGATATACCTTCTGTGGCGCATGGTCCTGACCATGCGCCACAAAAGTTATCCAGTGGCACATCCGGAGAAATGCGCCACAGAACCACCAAACTTCTATGGAACATCTTCCAGAGCCATGCGCCACAGAAGTTTGGTGGGACCTACACCAGCCGTTGGACCATGAATCTTCTGTGGCGCATCACTCCGTATGCGCCACAGAAGTTTGGTGGGACCCACAGCAGGAGGGGTCTGACCGTGCTCTGACCAAACTTCTGTGGTGCATACAAGGAGATGCGCCACAGAAGTTTATATCTTCTGTGGCGCATATCACAATATGCGCCACAGAACAATTATGTGGGACCCACTCTCTGGAGACCTATGTACAAGCTTCTGTGGCGCATTGTTGCGTATGCGCCACAGAAGAACAAACTTTTGTGGCGCATGTGTGCAGTATGCGCCACAGAATGCTTTGTGCTTCTCAGATTATTTGTTTCCTAGTACACACATTTTCCTCTTGTGCTTTTCCCAACTAAACAAGTACCAGTGGAATAGGTAGAATATATAGACAGTCTAGTAGATAGACATGTGCAGTGGCATACATCGTTGCAAAATCCACATGCACATAGCCTTGAACAGCAAAACAACAATGCCATACATCATTGCAAATACACAAACTACAACATTTCAAATCCCTTCAAAGAGCTGGTGGGGGCGATGGCGGTGGAAGATGCCAAACCTCCCTGTTCACGCGCGCCTGCAGCCTGCGGACGTGGTCCTCCATGGACACATTGGGGTCGAGCACCGGCCACCACCCGATTGGTTCCGCCATGCGCGCCCTCTCCTCCGGAGACGCAAGCACGGCGTACAACCTCATGGCCTTGTTGTAGAGGGCCTCGTGCTACAGTCTGGCCTCCTCCTCGATTAGGCTGACCTCTGAATCCCGCGGCGGCTGACTCCGAGCACTGGCCCTCGACCTCGCCCCTCCACTGCAAGTAGGCTACAGGGAACGCGAGCGGGCTGTGCTCTCCAGCGAGTCTTCCGACGAGTTGTGGGAAGAAGACATGAGGGCAGGTATGTTGCTTTGGACAGGGAGTGTGGCATATATATAGAGGGGTGTCATTAAAGAGCTCTATCTGCCACCTTTATTTGGTACAGATCTGTGCCCTCAGTGTTCTGTGGTGCATAGGTCAGATATGCGCCATAGAAGTTTAACCTTCTCTAGCGCATAACCATAGTATGCGCCACAGAACACATTCGTTGGCCATGCTCCACAGAACATTGAGTCAGGGGCCCACATGGCCCACGGCACCCTATGGCTAAGGTTCCGTGGCGCATGCAGCCTGTATGCGCCACAGAAGATTGAACTTCCATGGCGGACACGGCCTGTATGCGCCACAAAATCCTTCGACCAGATCTGCACAAAGGTGGCAGCTTTGCACCCCTCTATCTACCACCATCCATTTCACATCCTTCTTCCCCCTCCTCCCAGCTCGTCTTCCTCCTCTCTCCCACCCTATTGTGTCTATACTTTTCTACATTTTGTTGTATTTAAACCTACTATAGTTGATAGATTGGCTAGGGAAAGCCTTTCTCCAACTAGTTGATCTAAAACACACCTACTTTTCTCCTCCACATCTCTATTTGTGTACTATTATCTCTCTATAGATCTATTGATCCACACTCTCTCACATCACGCTCTCGACTCGGTATTCTATCTACCCGGTGAGTAATTGGCCATGAATATGCATGTTTTGTAGGTGTAAAGCTTGTCGCGCGGGCGGTGTGTATATGCGATGCATGCATGGCGCGAAGATGATGTTTGTGCATGAATGCTTGCATGGGAAGCTTGCATGGGAAGAAGATTCTTGTTTTTGCTTGTCTCTGTCCCGGTGTGGTGCATGGATGTTTGCCAAAATGTTGACTCATTTCCATTTCGGCAAATTTTTGCACCACCCATATGTCCTACTTTTAGGAAAGGTCATGCCGAATTTTTCCGGCAACGACCATGCATGTGTGTTTTGTGTGTGTATATTTCTAATTAAACTTCTCTCTGTCTTTTTGCTCTATATGTGCAAACCGTGCAGGCTACCATGGTCGTCAGCATGAGCGAATGTCGAGTTACTAGGTATAAGAAAGACGCCAAGGCGGACATGATTTGGAACAACAAGACCCAGATAAGATGTCCATGTCGAACATGCAAACTCTAGCGCTGGATCGAACCTGATTCTGGACAATTGGAGGATCACCTGCTCAGGCGCGGTTTCATGCGCGACGACTTTGATGAGGAGCTGGCAGTAAATGGTGTTGGTCATCATGAAGACTTGGGCGAGCGAGAAGACGAAGAGTCTCCCGACGGGCATGGTCATGATGACGAAGAATATACCGGCGACGGGCATGATCATCATGACGAAGAAGGAGATGTCGACGGGCATGACCATCATGAAGAAGGAGAAGAAGCAAACACCCAGACGCTACTAACTTCGGTGTTAAGGGGCCCTCATGTTCAGGAACTGCTTCTCAAGGAGACGAGCAACGCCAAAGCTGCAGCCAGAGAGAAAGCCAAGCTGGCGCAAATGGAGTTAGATGGGATGACTCCATTGTATCCTGGGTGTCGGCCCGAGGATACACGCCTGAGTGTAACGCTCAAGGCTCTAGAGATGAAGGCGAAACACAAATGGACCGACGTGAGATTCAATGCTAACATGGAATTCTGGCATGATCGTCTTCCTAACGGGAACACATTGCCAACAAGTATAGAGGAGGCCAAGAAAATCGTGTGCCCTCTCGACCTACCGCACGTTAAATACCACACATATATCAATGATTGCGCACTTTATCGTAACGAGTACGCGGAGAGAACCACATGTCCGGTGTGCGGCCATGGACGGCACAAGAGAGGGAACAAGAAAGTTTCTCGAAAAGTGGTATGGTACTTTCCTATCACTCCCCGTATTTCGTAGATCCTAAGGAAGCAAAGCTAATGCAATGGCACGCGGAAAGGGAGAAACCCGAAGATGATCCAGAGAAGGGCAAGATCCTAACACACCCTTCAGACTCTAGCCAGTGGAATGCATTGGACATCGAGTTCGAAGAGTTCGGGGGTGATGCAAGGAACGTCAGGCTGGGTATGAGCACCGATGGACTCAATCCTTTTGGCAACCAGAGTAGCACGCATAGCACCTGACCCGTGTTTGTATGGCCGTACAACATCCCCCGTGGCTCTGCACAAAGCAAAGGTACGTACACATGAGCATTCTTATTTAGGGGCCGAAACAGCCAGGTGTCGATATGCATCTTTATCTCGGGCTGTTGAAAGAGGAGTTAGCCACGCTGTGGGAGACGCCAGCCCATACGTGGGACGCCTACACTAAAGAATATTTCCCTCTAAGAGCCGTGTTGCTCACGACGGTGCAGGACTATCCTGGTTACGCATATGTATCGGCCCAGGTGAACTACGAACACAATGCATGTGTCAAGTGCATGGATAAGACCCCGCATCTCCAGCTACCCAAGGATCCCGGGTCTTCGAAAACCGTGTTCCAAGGGACTCGAAAGTGGCTTCGCATGGATCACCCGTGGAGAAAACGCGGTGACCTGTTCAATGGTAAAGACGAGCTCGAAAGAGCCCCGCGTACGAGGAGCGGCGAAGAAATCGTGGAGCTTCTGAATAATTGGGATGAGTGCCCTGCGCCAGGGAATAAGCGACCAAGGACAAAGCCGCTTCTGGGTGTATGGAAAGCAAGGTCTGTTTTCTGGGACCTGCTGTACTGGAAGGTCCTCCACATGCCCCATAGCCTCCATGTAATGCACATCACGAAGAACGTTACCGAGATTCTTCTTGGAACTCTCCTCAACATGCCGGAGAGGACCAAGGATAGGCCGAAAGCAAGAAATGACCTGAAATTGCTTGTCATCAAGAAGGAGATTCAGTACCCTGATAGTGATGATGATGACGATCAAACGTAAGGGACTCAGGGTCGCCGCAAAAGGGTTAAGAAGAATGAGGTGGTTGTGCTTCGCGCTGCCTGCTTCACTCTGTGTCAGGAGGAGATCGAGCAGTTTTTCAGGTGCCTCCTAGGAGTCAAAGTTCCTCACGGTTACTCGGGCAAGATAAGCAGGTATCTCGACGTAGCGAAGAAGAGGTTCAGCGGTATGAAGTCCCACGACTGTCACGTGATGATGACACAGATACTTCTAGTTGCCATACGAGGGATAATGGACGAGCACATCCGTGAGACGCTGTTTGGCTTGTGCAACTTTTTCGACGCCATCTCTAGGAAGTTGATCGGCATGAAGCAGCTCGAGAGGCTATAGTAAGAGATCGTGGTGATACTATGCGAGCTCGAGATTTACTTTCCGCCCGAATTCTTCGACATCATGGTGCATCTACTTGTCCATGTCGTGGATGACATCATCCAGCTCGGGCCGACATTCCTGCATAACATGATGTCGTTTGAAAGGCTGAACGGTGTAATCAAAGGGTTCATTCGCAATAGGTCCGTCCAGATGGAAGCATAGCCAAGGGCTTTTTGATCTATGAGTGCATCTCTTTCTGCCAGAACTATCTAACCACCGAGAACGAGGATGTTGGAATACCCACCAAGAAGCACCTCGGCAGGCTCGCTGGGTATGCTCACCGCGAGGGCCACCGCTCACTGCATGTCGTCATTGCTAATCGACGCGCCGACTTTGCCAGGGCACACCGAGTCGCACTACAACACATTGAATTGGTTAGCCCTTGGGTGGAAGAGCACAAAAGCTTGATCGAGCAGGAGTACATGGACCGGGCCCGCCCGAGGAAGAAAGGAGACGTAACAAGAGAACACAACTCCACCTTCACGGGTTGGTTCAAGAAAAGGCTGCTGGACAATCCCCCGCAGACGCCTTCTACGGAAGATCAACAACTCATATTCTCCTTGTCACAGGGCCCAACGCATAACGTAAAGACCTATCAGTCATACGACATCAATGGTTATAGATTCTACACCGAGGAAAAGGACATGAATAGCGAATATCAAAACTCAGGAGTTACTATGATGTCCTTCGCCGATGATGAGACTACTGTCATGGAAATATTCTACGGAAGGATCGAGGAGATATGGGAGCTCGACTACTGTGGAGAGACGGTATCGATGTTCCGTGTTAGATGGGCCAAGAACGTCGAAAAATAAGGCCGATATTTCACCACCTGCGTTATACCAGATGCCAAGTTTGCAAAGAAGGCCTCCACGAAAAATGAGCCATGGATACTCGCTAGCCAAGTTGATCAATGTTTCTTTATTACCGACCCGTTAAAGCCCAGTCGTGTTGTAGTGAGGAGGGGCAAGAGGAGCATCATCGGAATGGAAGGATCCGCCAACGAGCAAGACTTCGACAAGAATGGTGATCCGAAGATCGAAGAGGAGTTCGACAAGTACTTCAACATCCTACTACTACTAATATAGTAAGAAGAAAGACCACACTACCTACTAAAGGTTGTCTGTTCACGAGAAGAAATCTCATAGTGCCCGGGCTAAAGTATTCAACCGCGAAGAAAAAAGGCAAGAAGATTGTGAAGAGAGGCTAGCTAGCTCGAAATATCACACGACGATGTTTGACCTTTTTTGTGTATTAGTTAGAGACTAAAATATATCGTGATATTTGTGTGGGTATACAAATTCACATGTGTTTGTGACAAGCACAATATATACAATAATTAGGGGAGTGTTTTTTAATAAATATACATGTGTATGTGCTTGGTTTTAAATATATTAGTAACATGTAATTTTGAAACAAAGAAAAAAAAGTGACCCAGCCAGGATTCGAACCTGGCTGGGAAAGGTTTGTCAATGCATCATAACCACTGGGCTAATCTGTGTTTGATCTCCAACTAGAGCCTCACGTTTGTTTTGACTAACTGTCAATGTTCTGTGGCGCATATCGCTCGCATGCGCCATAGAAGTTAACTTCTATGGCGCATGCGAGCGATATGCGACACAGAACATTGGCACTTAGCCAAATAACTGTTCGCCCCCTTCCCCTTTCCTTCCCCAACCTGTAGCTTACCTCTCGCGCCCGACGAACCCTGGCGCCTGCATGCACCCTAGCACCGAAGGAGGAGGGAGCCGTCGCTGCTGTCGGAGCCGCTGTCAGAGATCGTGGAGGAGGAACCCTAGCCGCTGTCGGAGCCCGTGGAGGAGGGAGCCCATGGAGGAGCAGGCGCAGGAGCCCGTGGTGGAGGATGAGCCGCCGCCGGAGCCCGTGGAGGAGCAGGAGAAGGAGCCCGCCCACGCCACCTCGCCGTCCATGCTTCCTCGCCGTCCACGCCACCTCGCCGTCTACCCCTTGGTGAGCATCGCCGTCTCCTCCCCTCTCCCCTCTCTCTCTGTTCTTCTCTGTTCTTCTCTCTGTGGCGCTGCGGTCGGCGTCCCTCTCTCGGATTTCTTGTTGATAGAATTGATATCGAAGTTTTGTGACTTGCAGTTGAAATTTGTTCATCTGACATCCTTGTGCTGAAACTATGATCCTTTTACAGTTATTTGTTACGCTTACCTGGAACTGGAATCGATGCAACAATTACTTGATTTGGTTGTGTGCCGATGATTACTGATTGGCAGTTTATTTCTTACTCGCACCATGCTTGTTATCCGAAATGATCTTCTCAGCTAGAATGAAGTGCTAGTCCTAAAGTAGGAAGTCCATCATGTAGATTCAGTACGCATACAGTAACAGTAGTGTCAAGCCAGCGAATTTGTACTGTTGTTAGCTGTTGCGGTTATCTGGAACTGGAATCATGATCGATGCAGTAATCCCTCAAGTTTGGGTGTGTGTTGATTGTGGCTAATTAGCAGCAGCTTATTTCCTGTTGATAGAATGGTTTCCATGGATGATATGCAGCAGCGATTTGTTTCTGCAACTTGTTTTCTGACAGGAAGTTTTGTGACTTGGCTGGTGGTTCATCTATCTGGCATCCCATAGTTAACTGCTGTGATCCTTCTGCTGATCCTGGAACTGGAATGGATGCAGCAATTCGTTGATTTGGTTGTGTGCCGTTGTTGATTACTAACTAGCAGTTTATGTCCTATTAACACCATGCATGGTTTACAACAATCTACAGTAGTGTGTATTCAGTTGACAAGCAAATAATTTTCCAGTAATGAGTTAGCATTTCAGAACAGTCTTTTTGTTTACCGTTAGCAGGTCAACCCCTTCATCTTCCAGTGTTGGGACTGCACAAGTCAACTTCTGTGATTTCCACTGTGGATATTCATCACAGTCCCTCAGCGCGGTGACTCCATGCCAATTTTGCTCAGTAGGAGTTCCCAACAGCCTTGTCACAAGCAGTTTAGGTTAATGGCTCAATACAAGTACAGTATAAATTGATAGAAGAAATGGAAAGTAAGAAAAACGATCAGATATTGTACTGGTAGTAATTTCCAACCACAAGTTTTACTTTTGAGTCATTGCAATAGGATCTAATTGTTAGACAAAGTCCAGGCATCTCAAATTGCAACAAGTCGGGATGTTGTTTATATGATGATCCGTTTATGATCTGGTTATAGAGATGGTGCTGTTTATGATCTGGTTATGATGATCTTTATATGATGCTCTGGTTTATTTATATGATATGATATGCTGTTGTTTATTTATATGAAATGGTTATGTATATGATCTGGTTATGCTGCTGTTTATGATCTATGGATGAGATGGTGCTGCAGAGGTTTGTTTATTTTGTGAATGAGATGTTGTTGGATGATGATGGATGGTGACAATGGGGTTGTCAATGGGGATGGGGTGTTTTTTCTTGTAGGGATTTCAATTGAGTTGCCCATTTCTCCCGAAGTGTTGATTCACTTCTGTTTCGGTTGAGAAATGGGCACTCGTAAGTCCAAAAATTAGCAAAGGTCATGCCGAATTTTTCGATCGATATTTGTGCTAACTTTTTCCCTCTTTTTTAGTAATAAAGCGCAAACATGTCGACTAATGACGAGGCCGGTCCTTCTAAACAAATGAGCGTCGAGGATCTAGACCGAGAGGCCAACAAATCGTTCTGGGGCCATCCCAAGAGCATGAGGAGGCGGAGGATATGAGAATGACACCACCACCGACGACCGTCGTCGGAGGTGCTGGGGCGAGGAAGATCCAGATTACGAGGGGGACGACGACGACTACGATGGAACTAGTGAAGGCGGGGAGGGGGGTAACACCACCACAGATGGTGGCGAGCGCACAGATGGTGGTAGCGGCAACTCGTCCACCATACAGAAGAAGAAGAAGGATATTAAGGATCGGAAGCCACAAGTGCTCGCCAACGTCTGTGATGAGTTCACCGAGGTCACAGAAGGTGGCCAACCCATTGATCCTTCATCGATTGCCTGCGGGTACGGCATGCAACTCGGGTGCATCGTCCGGGAAAGCATGTCGATCAACACGAAGTACATCCGACGTAATCATGCTTTGGTCGAGAACCTCCTTAAGAAGCTTCACAAGCGATACACATTCCCAGAGAAGTTCAGAAACCTGGAGAGTAATAAGAACCCGGTGAACAAACTAGCACTGACAAAGATGAGCAACGCCTTGAGCAGCTGGAAAACCCGGGTAAAGAACAGCATTGACAAAGGTGAAATCTGGGAGATTATAAGTAGAAAAAATCCGATGCTCGACGAAGAAGAGTTCAAGATATTCAAGGCGGACTTAGATACCGCTGCCTCTAAAGCATGGACTGAGTGGGGAAAGACTATGCGAGAGAAGAACATAGGTAACCACCGGCTTGGAAGCGGCAGATATAGAGGGAAACAACCCATTTGGGACAAGAAGGACGCCGAGCTTGAACGCCTGGGTAAAGAGAACCCATGGCATAAAATTACAGACCTGCAGATCCGAAAATTTGTCCGGGCCCGCAACTACCTGGACCCTGTTATAGGGGAGTTCGTCACCAACGACCCGGATGTGAAGGCCTTTGAGGATGAGATGGTAAGGAATTTACCGTGGATCTCTCATTAAAATAATTAAGCCAAGAATCTAAATGCATGCATGGGTTCACCTCTCCTTGTATCTCTGCAGGAGAAGGAATTGAACGCTAGCGAGGACTTGTCGTCCCAAGATTCAGCGGCGGAGCCATGGGACACTGTTTTTAACAGGGCGACGAACACTTACAAGAAGAGGGAGAAGAAGTTGCCGCCAAAATTAGCTGGCCGTGTGTCCGGCTTCGGTACAAGCATGAAGTTTACCGAGTACTACAAAGAGGACGCAAAGAAGAGGAGGGAGAGGAAGAACCAGTCGGCGGCTAAAGATAAAGCCGAGGTTGAAAAGCTGAAGTTGAAGGTGAAGACATTAGAGGCAAAAGTGGACGAGAAAGCAATGGACAAGTTATTGGAGGAGAAGCTTCGTGCGATCATACCCCTGGGTTGATGGAGGGGCTAGCTGTTTGGAATGCGGGAGGTCGACAGGGGCCGATAAACGTGCCCGGCTTTAGCGGCAGCAACTCGAGCATCAACGTTAACGCGTCGCCGGACTTGGTGACCCCGCCGGCCACCATCGCCGCGGCGCAGCCGCAAGAGCTTGTTGTCGCACAGCTGCCCCCTGCTGCTCCCGCCAAAAATACCAGTATCGCACAGCCGACGGTGGCACCAGTACCGCTGGAGAATGCTGATGATAGGCCTGCCGCCGGGATCGGCCGTGTGTTGACATTAGCCGAGCTCAACGCCCTCACCAAGGTAACTAATATCATACTCCGCTTCATCTTATTTATGCGCCTTTGGTGATTGCCACCTCGATCATGATGCCCAACACATATGTGTCGATATTCAGGACGCTGCTTGTGTACTACTCCACAAAGTTGCCGACGACGAGTTGAAGGATGTTGCCAAGGGAAATATCATACAACCGGCGAACCGCACGATGCACAACAATGCAATGGACGATGCCATGATGAGGGTACGGATTGCTCGGGTGTTGCCAGGGTGCGACAACATGGACCCCCCCTTTTAACCTCAGGGAGCCGACGAACACAAGACCCTTGCAGAATGCCACGGCTGGCCCTTGACATGTCTGAAGACTCATTCGTCTTACGGGGCACCTAAGTGCCACCTCGATCGCCCGGCCACCACCTCGGATGCCACCTGTCACCGGCGCCACCTCGATCGTCCGGCCATCACCTAGGAAGCCACCTGTCGTCGTCGCCACCACCAGTCGCCACCAACAACTGTTGGGAGCGTGTGGGCCGCCCCAAGGCGATGCCGCCGTCGCAACGCAACCGCCGTCGCCCCCGCCACCACCATCACCACATGGCGGCAACAACGATGATGATGAAGAATTTGTCAACATCGACGACTACATCAACACCGGCGCCGGCATAGGATTGTACATGCCTGCTGTGGATGAAGAACCCTTCGTCGCTCGCGAGGGTCAAGGTGGGCGTCCCACTACATGAACGCAACTCCTGGTCTTCGGCGGTTTATCTCAAGAGACGCCTCCGGCCGCCGATCAACAGGAGAAACCAGTTGGATTCGTCTTTAGCCCTGACACACTCCAAAAGGCGGCCGTTGAGCACTTAGCATCCCTAGTGGAGGAGCCTGCTCAGAAGACGAAGAAGCACAGGAAGAGAGGTAATAAAGCTGAGAGCCAACCTCCTCCGAAGAGGATCCGGGCTAAGGATGACGTCGTACCAGCCCGCGAGGATGGCTTGCCCAGGATACATATAGCCGGTGAAGCGATACTGACTCAGGAGCTGCTTCGCCTTGCTGGTGGACATATGCTCGCTTTGAGTGATAGTATCAAGACACTAGAGGGCATTCTTCTTAAAGACAAAGATCCAAATTACCCGGTTTTCACTGTCAAGGTGACATCGGACGTGGACTTCGTCTATGAAGCCCCCGCGGACATGTTCTTCATATCGTACGAGGACGTCTTCAAGCTGTTTCTCTCGAAACGGCTGGACTATAACATGGTCCGCCTATTCGCGCACAATCTAGCGATGAAGACCAAGAGAGAGCAGACCCCCTACATCGCGATAGTGGATCCCTACTACATGCGTGATAGCCAGTTGAGGGAAGGATCTGAGACGCGTGCCAAGGCGATGGCGTATCTCGAGAAGTTCATGGTGGAACACAAGAGGATGAACACGCTTCTTTTGCCTTTCTTTCCCGAGTAAGTACACACACCCCCTAGCATTGTTAACTTAGGCTTTCTTATAGCTTTCTTCCTTTGCCCTTTTCCAACATCCCGTTTCAATCGTGTTGTGCAGAGACAAATACTGCACACTCATCGTCATTTGCACAAAGTACTCGATAGCATCGTATTTCTACTCGGCGAGTCAGAAAAAGAAGAAGGAATACACCATAATAAGGGGTGTTTTGAATGAGGCTCTCGAGGGCTACGCTAAAAAGGGATGCCCCTTCGTCAACAAGGGGGAATGTATCAAGGATGACAAGCACGTGTTCAAGCACGTGCTCGAGTTCCCCTGCGTCAAGGAGCCGGCTACTGGCGGCGCCAAGGAGGCCTTCTACGCCATGCATCACCTTAAAGGGTTTGTCCGGGATTGCCAGAACCTAACTCTGCCATCTAGTGTCCGAGCATGGGCCGAAAATTTGGCGCGAAGGGACGGTGATGATCTTAGAGAAGACTTCAATTGCATCTAGGTTAAGTTGTCGGAAATCATCGTGGAAGATGTCAACACGAGGGAAGGGGTCCTAAAACACAACAGAGGGTTGACTAAGAGGGAGATTGAAAATATTCTTCGTCAACAGGGTGACAACAGGACGTGGATGACGAAGGATGGCTATCTACCATTCCCGAAGCCGAGCGTTAGCAGTTCTCAACATTGATCAATGTGTGCGCCTAGAATTATCATAGATGTCTGTGTGTAGTGTTGTGTCACAAACTATATACTACCATGGTCGTATGTTCTAAACTTCACTATTGTGGTCGTTGTCGTCGAAGTTCTATGATTATGATCGATGTGCTATCTTCTATGTTTACTGATCTTTTTCTTTAGTTTATGTGAATATATATGCATGTGAACCAATTTAGTTCTTTCTGTTGCATGATTTACTAATATGTCTTGTCTATAGAGATGACGAAGTGGTACGTGGTGTACAAGGGTTGGGTTCTAGGAGTCTACGATGAGTGGGAGGACTATCAGAAACAGGTGAACAAGTTTAGCGGCAACAGCTAAAAAGGATACGCGACTCGAGAGGAGGCGGTAGCCAAGTGGAGGAACCACCTATGGAAGGAGAACCGGATGAAGATATTGCTAGTGCTCTTGCTCTTGCTCACCGTCGTCATAGTTGTATTCTGTTTGATTCTAGTGTAGGCGATGAACACTTCATTTGTAATGTGATGAGATGGTGAACTTTGTAACAAACACTTGTAACAAACCACTTCATTTGACTTGTATTGTAATGTGATGATCACTTGTCTATCTCGTTCGGGCTCTAAGTAGTGTGATGGCACTATATTCATGTTTGTATTATATTTGTTTTCATATACTAAGTTAAATATACTGTTTCTGTATAATACCTGTATAATACAGTATATTTGGACAAGTTTTAATTTTTTTTAATACCTGATATTCAAACCAGTGGCGCATCGTTGTAACCTTCAGTGGCGCATAGAGATTCAGTGGCGCATTGTCCATAATGCGCCACTGAACAGAGTCCTGTGGCACATCAACAAAAATGCGCCACAAAAGTATCATGACTTCTGTGGCGCATTTCGGAATGCGCCACAGAAGTTTTCATCAGTGGCGACGTAACATTGGCGTCCCTGCCATGCGCCACAGAAGACCAATATTGATGCGCCACTGATGAAGGATTTCCTAGTAGTGGCGCCGCCGCCGGCCCGTCGCCGTCGCCCTAGCCGCCGCCGACACCACCTCCTCCTCTCCGACCTTCTAAACCTAGATTGCCAGAAACCCTAGATCCACCATAACTCGCACTGACTTAGGCGAAGCCCTGCAAGATCTTCCTTCTACTTCCGATACCACGCCGTCGTGCTGCCGGAATCGCGAGGGGAGAACTACAACCTCCGCTGCCTGCTGGAACAAGGGAGAGGAAGGTCTTCATCGAGTACCGAACTTGTGACCGACTGCGGAAGCGCTGCCGGAACGCAGCGCCGGAAGGATCGTCTACACGATCTTGAGATAGGAAAGTGTACAACTACATCACCCACGAGAATCTGCTCTCGTTAACCTCTTTGGAATCTTCGAGGGTGAGTACTCTAATCGACTCGTTGCTTCAATCTAGTAGATAGATCTTGGCTTGTTTATATGCATCCGGTAGAAATTTTTTATTTTCCATGCTACGAACCCCTACACCAATCACCAACTTAATCCAGTTAGATGTGTTCTTGACAGGGTCTTGGCTTCACCAGAGTGGGAAGCCAAGTTCCCCCTTGCCTCATTCCGTGCGGAACCGAGCATTGGCTCCGATCACTCTCCCCTACTGCTAGAGACTGGGGACGTGATCCCTCAAAAACCCAATCGTTTCTTCTTCGAGAACAACTCTCGTTTCCGAATTTCTTCCACACCCTCTCAACTAGGTGGTTGGAGACGGCCGCGCTTCCAGCGCAGAGTTGCAACTGCGTGGATATTTGGCAAGCCTAGGCGGACGGTCTGAGGAGATTTCTAGAAGGCTGGGTAGCCAACATATTTGCGATGGCCAAGGAAGAGAAAGCCTCGCTCCAATAGCAAATCGAAGAGTTGGATCTGCAGGCAGATGGGGGATCACTTGATGAGGATGTGTGGGATCAGAGATACCACTTGGAAGAACATTTGGTCAACCTATACCAATGCGAAGAGGATTACTGGCGCCAACATGGTAGAATTAAGTGGACGCTTTAGGGGGATGCGAACACTAAATTCTTTCATGCCATTGCTAACGGGCGTCGTAGAAAATGTGCGATCAAATCCCTGTCCTCACCCTCAGGCGTCCTCATGGACTTTAATGAGATTCAAGCGCATGTTTATTCTTTCTACCAGCAGCTGATGGTATCAGAGGAGACGGTATGCATTTCTCTTAGTAGTGATTTGTGGTATGGGGATAAAAGAGTTTCTAGCGAACAAAACCTTGCCATATCTATCGCTTTCTCTCCTGAGGAAATGGATGCCATCCTTAAGGAGATGAAGAATGATACGAGACCCGGTCTTGATGGCTTCTTGGTGTCCTTTTTTAAGTTCTTAAGTCCTGTTCTTAAACCCTTGGTGTTACAGATTTTGAATGATTTCATGCTGGGTCATATTGAAATCTCTCGTTTGAATTTTGGTATTCTCTCTTTGATCCCTAAAGTCCCCGACGCGGATGACATCGAACTTTTTCGGCCTATTTCCCTTATTAATGTCGTTTTCAAGCTCGTGCCAAAGGCCCTGGCATCACGCTTATCTGTGGTAGCGCACCACACGATTCCCCTTGCTCAGACGGCTTTCATTAAAGGTAGAATCATCCACGACAGGGCCCTGGCTCTTCATGAAATCATCCATGATTTGGTTTCTAGGAATACGAAGGCTGTCATGCTGAAGCTTGTCTTCGAGAAAGCCTACGATAGGGTCAGTTGGTCCTTTCTCCGTGAGGTCCTAAATCGAAAGGGCTTTGATTCTCGAATCACCCACAGACTCATGCAGCTTGTCTCTGGAGGACAAACCGCGATTAGCATTAACGGGGTTGTAGGACCCTACTTTAGAAATAAGAGAGGAGTACGTCAGGGTGACCCCGTTTCTCCTCTTCTGTTCGATTTCATGGCGGACGTGCTTGCGGCAATCCTGGACTCTGCCATGGTGGCTGGACACATCCAAGGGATGGTACCCCACCTTATCCCTGGTGGGGTCTCTCACCTACAATATGCCGACGATACGATCCTCTTGGTAGAGCTTAATTACCAATGCCTTATCAACCTGAATCTCATCCTAATCTGCTTTGAAATCGCCTCTGGCTTAAATATTAATTCTCTCAAAAGCAAGGCCTTTGTCTTAGGGGTGGACAAGGCAGAGCGAGCAAGAGTCGCCAATCTTGTCAACAGCAAGGAAAGGGTTTTCCTCTTCACCTATCTGGGCCTACCCATGGGCGACAAAGCCCTTTGTATGTCTGACTGGGATAACCTTGTTTCGGTGGTAGGCTGGAGGGTTGAGCCGTGGCAGGGTAGGGTTATGTCCTTGGCAGCGCGCCTGACTCTTGTCAACTCTTCCCTCTCTAGCTTGCCCATGTTTGCTATGTCCTTATTCTTGTTGGCGGATGGGACACATGCTCGACAAACACATCTCTAGATTCTTATGGGAAGGTGTGACAGATAAAAGAAAATTCCATTGGGTGAACTGGCAAGATGTTTGTCGGCCCAAGGACCTTGGAGGGCTTGGGGTCTTGAACTCTAAATTCCTGAATGTAGCTTTGATGCTCAAATGGGTTTGGAGGCTATTTAACCCTGAAGATTAGCATAACCTATGGCACATGCTGCTTAGGGCTAAATATAACAATTCCTCCAATATTCTAAATCTGAATAGTCGGGGTGGCTCTCAATTCTGGAGGAGACTTAATAGAATCAAGCATCCGTTCCGCCTTGGGGCCAGATTCAAGGTGGGGTCTGGCTCCAAAGTTTGCTTCTGGTCAGACTGGTGCCTAGGAGAGGGGCCTCTAGCCAGTAGATACCAGAGACTGTTTCACATATGTGCTATCCCGGACCTGACGGTTTCCCAAGCCTGCATTAACAATAGATGGAACTTGCTCTTCAGGCGCACTTTTGGGCGGAAGAGCTCCGCCTGTGGGATCAGCTGCTGCAAGAGCTGGCAAGCGTGCAGCTTTCTCCTCAGGAGGACGTGGTCTCCTGGGCCCTGGACCCTTTCGGGGTGTTTTCGGTTCCATCCGTGTATATAAAAATGGTTGTGGGTTCTAGTGCCCCGATCTATGACATAATCTAGAAGGCTAGGATCCCCACTAAAATTAAGATTTTTACTTGGCAATTGGCACATGGGCGCCTGCCAGTGAATGATCAAATTCATGAGTGCCATGACCCACAGAGGGCAAGTGTTGCCTATGTGGGCAGCATGAAACGGTGGCTCATACTTTTTTCCAATGTGTTCTTGCGAAGTTTTGTTGGAATGCCGTTCGCTCTTATTTGAATGTTGCTTGGAATCCATCATCTTTTGATGAATTCTTTAGTACTCTAGTGACTCTCTCCTCGAAAGCTAAATGAGCCATTTGGATCTTGTTTGGCGCCCAATGCTAGGCTATTTGGAACATCAGAAACAAATTCTCCATTGAGCACAGTTTCCCTAAGCAACCTGCTGACTGCCTTTTTAAACAATGCATATTTTTACAATCATGGAGGCCGCTGTTTAGGAGGGAGGATATCTCCAGGATGGACATGCTACCGGAGGGCGTGCGGAAGATGCACCGTGATACGTACTCACCTCAAGCTCCTAGTCAGTAGTAAGCTCTCCTGAGTGATGTACTCGGTTGGGCAAGCGTTGCCTTTGCTACCATCCTTTTGCCCCGTTCATGTGTATGCCTGCTATACTTTGTCCCTGGGTTTGCTTGGTACTCTCGTGGCCTCTAGGCCCGAAAAAACCGTCAAATCATTGTTGGCGATTCGTGCATCCCCTTCTGCACTTTGTAGAAAACACCATGTGATATATTGATTTTGTGTTTGTGAGCCCCTATCCTTTTGCTACCATAACCCTTGAGTCTCTACGTTTAACAGAAATGCATCTATTCTGCAATCCGGAACAAATTGGGTCAAGATTCTGTGAGTAGGAAGGATGAGCTCGGATCAAGAACAAAACAAGAGAAATATTTTAGAACAAAAAAAAAGAAAATCGAAAAAAATCAAGTAGGATGCGGTGGAGTTGTAGGCTCATGGTCTAGGGCGTCGGGGCAGGTACCATGGAAGGGAAATAAATCACGAGGCGCTTCGCTTCCTTGATGAGCACCATGGCTGCCGTCCGTTAGGGAGGGGGCAAGACAACCTCGCTCTCATCTTCTGTCAGGGGCAGGAGAACGGATCCGTGGCCCGAGATCTTAGATCAAAGGAGAGGGATAGGAGAGAGTTGGTCGGCAGCGGCGAGGCTCGTGGATGTTGGCTCGGTCTATCCGTCCATGGCGGCAGCGATTTTCTTGATGGCGACAGGATGAATGTGGCATGTGGTGAGAGGAGAACCGGTAAGAGATAAGATTGATATGTCCAGTTTAGTTCCTATAGGGTGCGATTCTACCAGGTACAAAATACAAACTGTACAGACACGAATCGTGGAAGTGCAAAATACAAACTGTACAGACACGAATCGTGGAACGCTAACAACCGTTGGATAAGACCAGGACCCCTACAACATGGTAGAATCGCTGCGTTTCTCTAAGCCAACCTATATCTGTGTTATAAACTCTGTGGCTTTATTAATTTAAAGTCGGACATCTGTTGCTGTCTTTTGTCTAAAAAAGAACTACTATCTAGAGTTTTAGACGCAACGCCAACCCCAACCCGAGTCGATCCCCTACCCCCGCCGCCATCTCCTTCCTCTCGTCGCTCACCCAATCCAAGCTCCAAACACCACTGACCCAAGCCCCGCTTCCTCTCCCTTAGCTCTCTCTGCAGAGCAACACCATTTAGTCTAGCCCCTCTCACACTCTCAGCTTGCCCGCCCCCTATCCTACCTAGTCCGCTTGCTGCCAGCGGCTCCTTCATTCCATGTCCGCAGCGAGCCGGCCACACCTCCATCAACCGGCGACGACGGCAATCAAGGATGTGCGACCACGACCACATCCACGTGCCCCGCAGCCAAGAATCGACCACCAGAACCTGTAGGACGTGCTCTGCATCCTCGACCTCCAGATCCTCTACACCACGTGCCCACGGACGTCGCCCGTCGGCCCTGTCTTCTTTGTGGCTGGTAGCGCACGTACGCGCACCTCCCGCGAGCTCGTCCACCCGCCTCGTCGCTCCACCCGTTGCTGCCAGCGCACCCTGCAGTTTATCCTGCATCTGCTTCATTTGTGTCGTCAAGCACGCCATGGATGCCCCGCGTCCGCCGGCCATGGGAGAGAGTCGCGGGAAGGAGGCACTACAGCGACAGAGCAGGGCCTTGGAGACGACGACCGGGACGAGAAGGAGCGGGGCGGAGCATGGCCTTGGAGACGACGTCCAGGACGAGAAGGAGCGGGACGGAGCCGAGGACGACGAGGAGGATCTCGGGGGATAGAGGTAGCTTGGAAGATCGAGCGGCGTCCGGCGATGCGGATGCTGCAGAGGGGAAGGGAAAGAGGCGGTAGAGCAGCTAGGGGGCGGAGAGGGGAGAGATCAAGTAAAACAAGGAGGGAGGCGATGAGTGAGTGGCCAGGTTGGGGAATGCCGTCGGGCTCATCTCGGTCTGGAGGTTGATGGCTAAGGGCATCTCTAATCCAAAAAAGGCATATGCCAAATCCATAGATCCTTCCATGCCACCGTTTTTAGGATGATTGTTGGGTCGTTGCAATGTCCCTTGTACTGACCTTTTCATTCAGCTGGATAATTCTTCCATATTCAATGCATGCAATCTATTGAGCCAAGCATCCCGACCATCCTCTTTCTTGGCTCTCACCCAAGAGCCTCTCGGTGTCATCCTCAATGGGTGCCCTCATATACTCATCTCCAAAGATCTCAATCACATCCATTGTGAACCTCCGGATAGCCTCCAAGATGGTATCTTCGCCAATACGTACATAGTCGTCAATGACATCCGCAGAACACCCATATGCAAGCACTCGAACAGCTGCAAGACACTTCATCAACGGGCTTGCGCTAATCTCACCGGATGCACTCCTCCGAAGATTGAACCAATCATCATGCTTCTCCACCGCTTTGTCAATGGTGAGAAAGAGGCTCTTGTGCATACGAAAACGTCGGCGAAAGTACTCCAGATAGGTGGCATTGGGGTTGAAATAGTCGGGCATGATCTTGACATGGCCCTCGGCTCTATCCCGGTTGATGTATGCGCGGCCGAACTACGATCCTAGCCTCGGCGGCTGAACTTCATCGTTCAAAATGATGGCCATGGCCATCTCGGCATCGTCGTCATCGTCCTCCTCTTCCTCCGACGATGAGTCGTCCAAGATGTACTCCCTCAACCTCTTCATCTACATGATGACGGCGCCGGTCAAATTTGAAAACCTCACCTTGCTATTCGGTCGAACACCTCATGGCGGAGGAGGTGACGAGGTTGGCCGGGCGGTCATCGGGTAGGGAATAGGAGGCGTCGAGGGAGATGGTGCCTACCTTCTGCAGCCTTCGCAGCCTCCGACGGCTTGAAGTTGCCGCGAATCGATAGCGACGGAGCCCGATTTGCTCCAAATCAGGGCAGCGACCGGGGAAAACAAGCTCACCCCGTCGATTCCGACGACGACGAGAGGCAGCGAGCGAGGGGAGAGGTAGGCCAGAGAACGGCGTCGGGACCGGGGTAGGGGCGGCGGGGTATGGGGGTCGCCGGTGGCGACGCCAGCGGGAATGGGTGCGGTGGGTCGAGAGGCGGGAGGTTTTCTTGGAAGTGGCCTCGGAGGAGTAAATTTAGGAGTCAGCCGCCACTTTTACTCCTCCGATAAGTAAAAATTTACTCCTCTAACTGTTTCGAGGATCGGTTAAGTACGGCATGTACCAAATTTTACTCTTCTAACCGAGTTTAGGGGATCAGTTAGAGATACCCTAAGGACATAGGAATCGAATCATCTACTTTGACTTATGGGCATGGACAAAACTATCAAAAATACAACAAACGGAAAATTCTAAAGAGATGACGAACGCCGTGAATCTTTTTAATACTCCCTCCGTTTTAAAATATAAAATGTTTTAGATTTATGAAGAAAATGTATCTAGACTTTTTTTTAGTGTATATATTTACTCCAAACCTAAATGAACCTACATATAAAAAAGTCTAGATATATTTGTTTCACAAAACTAAAACATCTTATATTTTAAAACGGAGGGGGAAATATCTCCCAATCACATGCCACGTAGCGCTGTTGCTACTTTGCGTTTCTTTCTCTACTTTTATTTCTTAAGTTGATGTTTTTAGAATCTTTGACGGTACGTAATTTTCAACGTAGATTTTGGATAATTATTTCCTAGCGACCTACGTCTAAATTTCAAACAAGTAGTTGGCTCGGTGATACTTTTTGAGTCACTTATTTTAACTACTCAACGGTAAATTTTTGACACTTTTTTGGCCATAATTTCCAGACTGTAGTTAGCCTACGTGTATAATAGTAATTTTTTAGCTTCTTATTTTTAGTTACTCGCCGGTAATCTTCCTGCATAACTTTATGGTCTTAATCTATTACGCAATTTTCCTGCAGTAATTTCCGGTGATAGTTACATACATCTACAATGATCTTATTTTACGTTCCTTCTTTTTAATTACTTGACGGTAATTCTTTTAAATACCTTTCTGACCGCGACTTCCTGACGGTATTTTCCTCAGCTTCTTCTAATTATTTGATGATAATTTTTTTGGCATAACTTTTTGGCTGGATTTTCTACGCCAAGTCAATGGAGTGTATTTCTAGACCATAATTCGTTTAACTGTCAACTATAAATTTTCCCTTAGCCAGTAATTCAACTTTCCTGCTGTAGTTTCCATACTGTTACTCTTCAATGGTGAATAATTTTCTGTCAGCAAGTAAATTATCTGTATTACTACACTAGTAGAAAAAGGGCATATAGTCCCGGTTTGCAAGGGCCTTTAGTCCCGGTTTTGCATCCGGGACTGCGAAATCGGGACTAAAGACCCCTATTTCTAGTCCCGGTTCTAGAGGGCCACCACATGGCCGTTTTTGCTGCAGGGGGATGAAGGATCTTTAGTCCCGGGTCGTAATACGGCCCTGAAAAAAAGATTTTTTTTCATTTTTTTATTTCAATTTTTTTTTAATTTTTTCGAATTTCTTTTCGATTTTTTCTTAAACTTTTGAATTGTTTGACTCGTAATCCTCTCACTTGGAACATTTTTAGCACTAAGTATATATAATCTTAGGTTAAATTACACTTATGGTCAAAATTCTCATTCGGTCACCCATCCTAGCACTACTCCACCCTCAGCAAGCTTAATTTCTCTGTTCTATCCGGATGTCACGCGAAGCCCTTTTATACCTTGTTGTTAACACTATCATATCAATCCTATTAGCTCATATCAATATGCCATATATCTTTATTTATTAAAACTATAAACAACTATTTTAGTAAACAACAATAAATAAGTAATAATAATATTTTAATATATTGAAAGTAAAAAACTAAATAAAAAAAATATTTTATTCATTTTTTGCCATTATACATTTATTATGGCATAAATAATATCTTTAAATCTGTAAATCGAAATTCAAAAAATAATATATTCATTATTATCAGAAAAATGCGAGGAATCAAAATATGGAATAAAAACTTGCTAAATAATAAATTTTTTAAATAACTTTTTTCCCTTTTTAAATTTAAAAAATGTAAAAGAATCAGAAAAATGTGAGGAATCCATTATTTATAACTTTAAAAATCTAAAAATGTGAGGAATCCAAATAAGGCTGTTAAAATCCAACTCAAATTTTTTTTCCACACATTTTGATAGGTTGTACATTTTTTTCAACATCGTATGCAAAAGTTATAGCAATTTTAAGTTGCCCGTGTCGCACCCCTTTAGTCCAGGACCCCCTTTAGTTCCGGACTGTATCATGGCCCGGGACTAAAGGGTGTTGCCCGCACCTGCACACCTTTAGTCCCGGACCGTATCACGACCCGAGACTAAAGGTTCGAAATGACCCGAAACTAGAGTTTTCTCGGCCTCCTGGCCACTAAAAACGATACGAACCGAGACTAGTGCTTATACTAGTCCCGACCCGTAATAAATCGGGACTAGTGTCAGACTTTAGATCAAACCGAACCCTCTTTTTCTACTAGTGCTATACGCATTAGAAAGTACATATTGAAATCTCAAAAAAAAATACATATTGAACATATGTACTACTTCTTTATATCATAGCAACGTGAACATATATTTTACTTCTTTTATACCGTGCGCAGCGGCTAACATCTAACAACTTCCCAAAAGCATGTCAATGTTGAACCTAGCCACATACACAACTTGATTAACACCACGGACACTAGTATGATTAGTGTACTTCCAAAAACAATACTTTCTCTCTGTAAATAGTACACAAACAGCAGCAAGCAATTCATTCGGAAACAGAATCTACATCCATTATCGGTCAGATACGGTATTGTTGTTCATGTATTTCTCCGAAACACTAGGTTTTTTTTCTGGGGTAAATGGGATTGTATTAATTAGACGGCTCACTACAAGATTAGTTACTGTCTATGACGTTCTGTAGACGTCATGAATGAGAGACTAAACGTCACGGATTATGACGTATTCGGTGACAAAAAACAGTCGTGTATGGCATGTCATAGATGGATCCATGGCATTTTTCCTATATGAAAACGTCAAGAGCCTCCGTGACGTTCCAGCATTCAGGACCAGCCTAGACTAGGCCCAGTTAGATGTGACTTTTTTTTACCATGAACGGTGACATGTGTTGTGGTATTGTCGATGAGTATATCATAGAGGGGTTCTTACAGGGCGTGTTTATAGACGTGCGATAAGACGGAAGGTTGACGGGTACGAGGCGACATAGTTTACTCAGGTTTAGATCCCACGATGGTGGCACAATCCTAGTCCTGCTATAAATCACTATAACGACAATACGCCGAGTTACAGGGATCGCTTCGCTGTGCGCGATGTGAGTTGTGTCATTGCCCTAAAGACTCCTTTAGGTCCGGCTTATATAGTCGCCAGATCCTAGGGTTACAGGGAAAGTCCTAGCCGGACAGGTTACAGAATCCTACACAATATACAACTAGTCTAGTGTGTCTTGTACTCCAAGGCTCCGGGTACGTCGGTAACTCCAGCGCAGCCTTCCTTTATCCGGCATGAGCCTCCCTTCTGGATCCATCTAACTAGGCCACCCAGCAGGCCATAGGCCTTGCTACCAACTGTGGGCCATCCGAGTTATCTGGATTAGAGACATGCAATGGTGATACCCATTTAGCATATCTCCAACAGTAGTCTCCGGAGAACTCCAAGATCTTGCGCCATCTTGCCTCTTCAAGTTGAATGCTCCGTCTAGATGAATGTCGGCAAATCGTCAAGCAACACCTTGTAGTCCTCCCAAGAACCCTTCGACATTCTCCGTCTTCGATACGTAAGTCGGAGAGTCACCGAGATTTCCATCGTACTCTTCTTGTAGCCGAACAGGATCCGTCCATGCTGGGATCTTCAGATGGGACCGCTCATCTGCACATGTTAGCGAGATGACGTAGACCATAGGTCAATGGCGCCTCGTAACTCACACATGCAGATAACGTAATCATAGACATTTTCCCACATGAAGGATACGAAACGTTGGCGGCGGCGGTGGGAACATGGTGAAATTTCTACGCACGCTCACGCACGCGCTGTCCACGCATCAACTGTTGGATCAACTTGCATGAATCTTGACACCGAGTACTATATATTTTAACTGTGGTGGCTTTTTATTTTTTCACCTCATTCTTCCTCGTGTCATCGTCTTTCTCCAGCCAAACCACTCCTCGAGCTCTTCGCGCACACAGAGGAAAACCCTATTTTTTCCTATCTCCAATCACTTCCAACCACCCAAATGGCTAGCAGCAACAATACTCCATCGATGGCGGCGTCGAGCGAGGCCACAACCAAGCCATCTAGCACCGTACATGTCCCACCGAAGGGCGTGGTGGTACCACGTACTGCGGTGGTCTAGTCCACCGGGGGCGACCACATTCTAGCGGTGCTGGAGCCGTTGGAGGAGGAAGCTGACTCACACAAAGGAGAATGGAAAGGCTCAGATATCTCCGAGAGCGACATCAAGGAGATGCTCGCAGAAGGGTACCTTCCTGCGACGGAGGGCCTGGTCTGGCGGGCGGCGCCGGCCGGCGAGGTCATCCCTTCTCCCTTAGACGGAGAAAAGGTATACCGCAAGGCCCAGTTTGTGCATGATACGTCGGAAACGTATTTATAATTTTTGATGTTCCATGCTTGTTTAGTATCTACTTTGCTTTGCTTTGTCTACACTTTGAGGTGTTTTTATATGTTTTCTGAAACTAACCTATTAACAAGTTGCCACCGTGCTAGTTGCCTGTTTTCTTCTGTTTTTGGTTCCAGAAAGGCAGAAAATCAATATTCTCGGAATTGGACGGGACAAAAGCCAAAGTCAATATTTTACCGTGGGCAACACGAAGCCAGAATACGAGACAAAGGAGGCTCACCAGGGGGCCACAACCCCTAGAGGCGTTCCCTAGGGCTGGCCGCGCCTGGGAGGGGGGGTGCAGCCGCCCTGGTCGCCCCCCTGCCTCGCCTCTTTGCCAATAAAGTCCCCCCGATGCCAAAACCCAAAACACCCGATCAATATTCCACGAAACTATCTGTAGCCGCCGCCACCATCGTCCCTAGATTGAGGGGGGGGATCTGAAGTTCTTCCCGGCACCCTGCCGGAGGGGAGATCATCCCGGAGGCCTTCTTCTTCATCATGCCAGCCTCCAGTATGAAGTGTGAGTAGTTCCACCTTGGACTACGGGTCATGTAGTAGCTAGATGGTTGTATATCCTCCTTGTGCTTTCATGTATAGATGTTGTGAGCTCCGGTCATGATCAAGATCTAATCTATTTGTAATCATGCATGTTGTGTTTGTGGGGATCCGATGGAAATTGAGATTACTATGTCAGATTGATTAATGGTTTTATCTTATTGATTCTATCATGTCTGAGTTGTTTGTGATATTGCATGCTCTCCGTTGTTAGTAGCTATCTTGGCCAAGTAGTTGCTAGTGACTCCAAGAGGGGGTATTTATGCTCGATAGTGGGTTCATGCCTCTACTTTTCAAGGGAAGTTACAGAAATATCTTCAATGGTAGATGTGCTGTTTCCACTAGGGAGAAAACAACGGTCTCTTGTTCATGGAACAAGTGGATTGTTTACCTTACACACTTTGCTTAAAGCAGTTGTCTGTTGCTTGCAACTTAATACTGGAGGGGGTTCAGATGATAACCTGAAGGTGGACTTCTAGTCATAGATGAAGTTGGATGGCGGTCTATGTATATTGTTGTATTGCCCAATGGAATCTCATTGGATCTTTTTGTCTAGTATTGCATTGTTATGCCTTGCTCAGTTCCTGTCAATTGCCCTGCTGTAATTTGTTTACCCTTCATGCCATGTTGTTTATCTAAGGAGAGCACCTCTAGTGAACTATGGACCTGGTCCAATCTTTACCATTGATACTAAATGGAATATGCCCTGAGAGGCAATAATAAAGTGTTTATTATGTGTATTCAAAGTATATGATAGATGTTTATTTTGCATGCTATAATTGTATTAATATGGAAACGTTAATACATGTGTGTTTAATAAACAAACAGGAAGTTCCTAGTTATGCCTCTCTCATAAACTAGCTCGTTGATTAACAAGATGATCAAGGTTTCCTGATCATGGACATTGGATGTTGTTAATAACGAGATCACAACATTAGTGTAATGGTGTGATGAACATTCATCCGAAGTATAGCATTACGATCAAAGTCATTGAGTTTATATTGCTATAACAACTTACGAAGTGATCCTAATCCTTAGACCATGAGATCATGTCAATCACAAACACCGGAAGAGTTTCTTGATAACATCAAACGTCACACCGTAACATGGTGATTATAAAGATGGGATCAGAACTAATTGTCACATCCCAAGTTTTTCCAAATCTTGTAATGTGAAAAATAAATAAACAAAATAAATTATTGTTGAAAAACATGGTGAAAAGAAACTTTGTTTCAAAATGAAAACTTAAAATCCCATCTTGAACAAAGTTTGATTAACATTTGAATCCAACAAAAATCCAAATCAAGAGAAATGCATTCCTCATAAAATGCATCAGGAAATTTAAACACATGGGAAATAAATCCAAACCCTAAACCCTAATGGAATAAAATCATTTCCAAGTTATCTCCAAGCCTATGGATTTGTTTCATATAAAAATTTGTCAACAAACATTCACAAATGATCAAGAAAGACAAATAGAAATATTATAAGACCATAGAAAGTCACTTAATTTGGAGCCATAGATAAAATCTTATGAATATAATAAGATAAGGAAATTAAATTTCCAAAGCTAATAAAGAACCTATCTATAAATCCATACCAAATAATGAGTAAATAATCCTAATTATATTTAAAAGGATAAATAAATATCAAATAAGATTTTACAAATTGGAATCACCAAGTTTGGATCTATAAATAAAAAGATATGTATTTTATAAGATAAGGAAAGAATTATTAAATAAAGATTATTTAAAAACCAAATTAAATCTTGGCCTAATCCATTAATCAAATGGAATGAATAGAATCCAAATCCAAATAAAATAAAAGGATAAAGAATTTCCAAAATAAAATAAAATGGCATTAACCATTCTATCCCTATTTTAATAAAGACAAATCTCTAATAAGAATAATTTTATAATCCATGAGAAAATAGAATTTTGGAATTTACCCAAGTGGAATAAATGTTGTTTAATTAACTTAAATAAAATAAATCTTCCAAATAAAATTTAGGGAACTAAAACTATAATAAATTCCATTGGAATTAAAACAAATACCCAATTCAAATGATTTATGAATCATATTAAATACTTTCCAAATAATTCAAGATGAATTATTTGACACCCTATTAAACAAATAAAAACCTATTGAAAAGATTTGGAAGGTTTAAGAATTTAAATGGTGTTTGAAAATGTTATTAAATCTTACTTGATTTAAAACAAGGGCCTTTTGAATAATCAAAAGACCCCAAAATGAATAAAATTTTATTTCAAAATTGACTTCAAATTATATCACTAATCATTATTTAAACCTACACAAATTTGGCAAAGGTTTGAATTCAAATGAGTGTTTTAATTAATTAAACAAAACCAAAACAGAAATCAGAAATAGAAAAAGAAAAGCAAAACAGTACAAAAAAAATATAAAACAGACCCAACCCATCTGGCAGTCCACTAAGGCCCAGTTAGCCCATCTACCCACCCCGCGAGAAAAACGATTCGCACCATCGCCTGCACCCGCTCAGCAACTGACCGATGGACCCCACCCCCACACTCTCTCTCTCGCTGCCAGACGACCCCACCGCCACCTCACCATCGTCTTCACTCGCCGCTGACCGCGCACCTCTTTCCTCCTCGCCATTTCTGGCCGTTGAAGCCGGCGTCAATACTCTTTACTGCCTGCGTTACTCCACCCCGCGACCATACTATCTTAAGCGCCAGCATCCCCTCTCTGTTTCCCCCTCAGTACCCCACCCTAGCGCGCCCCGAGGCTGCTCAATTTCTCCCTGCACCGCCCTCTGCTCCGGCGAGCTCCACCAGCAATTCCGGCCAGCCTCCTCCGCCCCTTGCCTCCTCGACCACGCTCACATGCTCCCCACATCTTGGCGAACCTCCCCGTAGCGCCAGCTCGTCCCCGCGCGCCCCAGAACCTCGAAAACTATGACCGCTGCACATCGCCACCGCTGCCTCCGCTCCGACGAGCACTACAGGTGAGACCAGACTCCCCCTTGCCCTCCTTTTGATGCACACATGTCCATGACTCGCGTATGAAGCTAACCGCGTCTTCCGTTTGCTCCCTCGTGTTCCGTAGCGTCGCCCTCGACGACGACAGCACGTGCCCGTCGCCAGACACCTCTCCGGCGAGCAATCCCAGCAACTCCAGCACGCCCCTCGACAAACAGAAGGCACCTCGAGCACCCCCACGACACCGCGAACTCGGTGAGCACCTCCCTTCACTCCCTCGCTTCCTAGACTCACCGAACCACCGCCACCAGACACGCCGCCGCCACTCGCCGCCGCCAGCGTCGCCCATCTTTGGCAAACGTGCTGCGCGCCGTCCGATCTTGATCTGACGATTAGGATAGAAACTAACCCGAAGGGGTATCGAGTGATATGAGCCGCGCGATTAAACTTAGATCCAACGGTTGTTGTCTGTCGATCCAACCGAAGCGGTACCGACGAGTAGTATCACGCCACGTGGCCCTGTCCGTTTGAACAAAAACAGAAATGTTCTATTTGATATGCCAATTTGGAAAATTCATAACTTTCAAACCACACGTCCAAATTTTGCAAATTTTATATCAATGGATTCAGCAAAACAAGTACTTTCTGACCATGTACTTTGTTTAGTAAAATGCTTCGGTTAAATTGATTTTTTTTGCAGAAACTTGTGTATGCATGTTTAGAATATAAAAATTGTTCTAAAATGATTTTTTGAGATAAAACCTTTGGAAAATGGATTGTTTTGAACCTACTGACCTTAGGAATCAATTTGTGGATTCAAAAATATATTTGGTGAAGCAAAAGAATAAACTTTTGATTTAAACCATTTCTAGTCAAATAAAAATAATGTTTTAAAATGCTTTTGGGAGAAAATCTTTGGGAACTGTTTCGGAATAAAATCTCTGACCCCAAGCACCAAGTTTCATGATTTGAAAATGTATTTGGTGAACCATATAAAACTATTACTTTACTAAAGACATTTTCAACCACATAAAATAATGACTTGGTTTAAAAATGGTTTATGAAGTGAAATCTTTTGCAAATTGTTTTTCCACCTTATAAAATGACCAATAAAGTGTTTTATAATTTTTATAACCTATTATAAACCACTTTTGTAAATAAAACAATCTTTAGCATGCTTGCATGCATTGTTTTGTTTCTATTATTTTATGTGATGTTGCTTGAATGGTAGATTGAAATTGTGCCTTGCTTGATTGAATTGTAGTGATTTGAAGAGTGTGATCATTGCAAAGACAAGGAGTGAACTTATATTCTCTACGAAAAAGGCAAGTGATGCTTCATAATTTTGTCCCATTATTTTCACTATGCATTAGTGATTTTTCTAAGTAGGACTTGCATGGAATTTTGCTAAGTATAAACTATGCCATGGGAAATCCTAGTAGATGAAACCTTAGTAGAATTTCCTAAGTTAAGATTCCTACTACTATCATGCTTAGCTTAGCTAGTAGAAAACAAGGGTGGAATATATATTCATACTATGGAAATATTTCTAAGTCTGTGGACTTGTGTTTTGTTTAATAAAAACAACTAAGTGAATGAATCACCTGGGTGGAATGGAAGGAATGGTTTGTGTTGAGTGGTTCACAAGGCCCATTTCTATGGTTTACCTTGTGTATCTCACTTGTGGATGGCCACCCAGGAACAAAGAGATTTGAGATGTCAAATGTTGAGAAGCTTCAAGGGCAACCACTTGGCATTATGGGCTCTGCCTGGATCATATAGGTTGCAATAACTTAGCCAAATGGACAGTTGGTGGTAGGGGAATGATAGGTTGGAGCGCGTCCATTCTGGTCTAAGGGAAGGCTTCTGAAAGATCTTGTCTTGGTGAAACCAAGTCATGTGGGGAAAGTGCACCACCTCTGCAGAGTGTAAAAATCTAAGTACTTAGCCATGTCCCTGGTAAAGGACAATTTGAGCATCAAGACATGGAAGCTATCAATAATCTCATCATCCCAATTTCTAAGTTAAAAACTTGTGGTTGAACAAGGGTTAATGGATCACCAATTTCTATTGGGAGATACCTTGGGAAAGATTTTGTCAAGCAAAAACTTAGTGTTTTAAAATGTTAAGGAAAATCTATTTTGAGCAATGCAAGCCTAAGCTCCACTTAGCCAAATGCATATAGATGATAGACTCCACTATACTACCATAGTATCACTTGCCAATACAAACCAAATGTATTGACCCTTGTGGCTGTAACTTGTTATGTTGCAGGTTTGTTTGATGTTAGAGAAGTTTATTGATTAGGATTACAAGTCTACAACCAACATGTCTGCCTGTGGCACTTTGAAGATGAAGGACCCCATGCTATTGTTATATTCTGCTGCATTGTAATGAGATAGCCAAATGAGCTATGTAAGATGTAATAAATTATTTTATTCCTGGTTATAAAGTTGTATTATGACCTTTGTTTCTTGATATTACATCTTAACTGTGGATGCTAGCTATTGATCCAGGGACTAGCATTGTAAACACAGGGATCTCTACCTTATTAAAGGTTGGGAACCTTACACTAATAAAGTGTTATGTTGAGGCCCATGGATCGAGAGTGGAATTTGTTCATCCCGATGACGGATAGATATACTCTGGGCCCTCGGTGATATCACATTGGTTAGGTTGCAAGCAAGTGATTTGATCACTAGAATGTTATATCACGAGAATGAGAAAAGAGTGCATGTCAGTAACGAGATCAAACTAGGTATGGAGATACCGATGATCGAATCTCGGACATGTAATATATCATGAAACAAAGGGATTAAGATACTAGCGTAGAAGGTTCCGACGATCACAAGAAAGTCATCGTTGAATGCGTGGGAGTCAGTATGGGTCTCCAGATCCCGCTTCTGATTATTTAATGACAAAATTCTGAATAAATAAAAGGAGTTTTATTTAATGAGAGTTTGCATTAAATTTGGTGGAAATTTAATGGGAATTTGAGTGGGATTTTGAGTGGAGGGAATTGAAAGGATTTTTGTTCGTGGAGTGTCCACCCACATGAATGAGGGGAGGGCAAGGGGGCAGCCCCATGCGCCGGCCACCCCCTTGGGGTTCCCCCCTCTCCTATAAAAGGCACCCCCTCCTCACTTCTCACTCACACCTCCTCGTGACAGATCTCTATCCCCCTCTAGTATTTATCCCCCATGGTCTCGGACTAGCGAGATACATGTTCCCGGTGACTATTCGACAAGAAAGAGTTGTGCTTCCGCTGCATCGCTGGAGCGAGGAGGCGTAGGTTGATCGATGCCTCGTATGTGTGTGCGAGCACGGATGTGCCGCTAAGTTGCGGTGCTAAGGACTTCCTCTCGATCTTGAGATCGGCAAGAGATCGTCTACATCAACCACGAGTTTAACTCGTTAAGCTTTGTCGGTCTTCAAGGGTATGTTCTCTACGGATATACATCCGCCCGTTGTTTGTATCTAGTAGATAGATCTTGGTACATAGTTGTTCCCATCGTAGGAATTTTTTGTTTTCTACGTTGCGAACCCTACAGTGGTATCAGAGCCGGATCTATGCGTAGATGCTTTACACAGGTAGTACACATATGAGTATGTGGGCAATGATGATTATATTATTGCTTCTTAGTTGTATTTTGTATTGGTGGCATAGTGGGATGAAGCGGCCCGGACAAACTTTACATGTCCTCGCACATGAGACATGTTCCACGCTTGACATGCAACTAGTTTGCATAAGTGGCTAGCGGGTGTCTGTCTCTCCTACTATAGTCAATATCTAATTTGCAACGAGTTGTCAACAATTTGGTTATCCTCGTTGTGGTTCATGTTCGTAGGTAAGAACGGTTCTATCTTCGAAAGCCCTAAGCCACATAAAATTTGCAATGGACAAATTAGGGGCGTCTAGTTTAGATTGTTGCTGGGATAATGTTATAATATGGTGATGTTGTAAGTAGAAGTATGAGATGATACTCTTACAACACACATAACGTGTAAGTTCCATAGACCTTGGCGTTACACATAGAGGTATGATAGTGATCATACCATGGTGCACATGATAGAGATCATATGCGGGAACCATATCATTTCACTTATAAACATGTGATGTTTGATAGCATCTTATATTGCTTGTTTGGCCTTTTATTAGCATAATAAGATGATCCCTCATTTAAATATCAAGATAAGAACGTGTTCTTCCTTAAGTATGCACCGATTATGTTTTCTTTGCTCCAAGACATCACGTGATGATCGGGTGTTCTTGGATACACGACCATATTTCGGGTGTAAGACAGTTACACACGCGAATACTAAGGTTCTTACTTGGCGAGCCTAGCATGTACAGACATGGCCTCGGAACACGGACCGAAAGGTTAAGCATGAGTCATATAGTAGATATGATGCCCATTTGATGCTCGCCTTTGAAGCTACACCAACTCACGTGATGATCGGACTTGGTGTAGTGGATTTGGTTCATGTAATCACCAAAAAGGCACGAGGGATGTTGTTTTTGAGTGGGAGTTCATTCTTAATGTGGATTAGTTGAACTCAATCCATCATAAACTTAGTCTAAACTTTACAAATTATGTTGTAGAAGGCACCACCTGCTTTTAATTTCAATGTGTTCATGGAGAAAGAGAAAGTTGAAACGAATAATAGCAACTTTACCGAATGGGCCATGAATTTGAGGATTCCCCTCTCTGCTGCACAAAAGCAATATGTTCTAGAAGTGCCGCTAGGCCCCCCACCATTCTATGATGCCCCTGACAAGGAGAAGAATGTCTATCAGACACATCAGGAGGACCACAACTTAGTTCATTGCGGCATATTGTATGGGCTAGAGCCAGAACTTCGAAAGCATTTTGAAAACGGCAATGCATTTGATACAATGGGTCAGTTGAAAATGATTTTTGACACACATGCTGCTATAGAGAGCTATAATGCTTCAGAAAAGTTCTTTAGCTGCATGATGGAAGAGCACAGCTCCGTAAGTGAGCATGTACTCAAGATGTCGGGTTATGCCAATAAGCTTGTGTCCTTGGGAATATCGATTCCCATTGACTTAGGCATCCATCGTGTTTTGCAGTCTCTGCCACCTAGCTATAAGATCTTCGTGATGAACTATAATATGCAAGGCATGAAGAAGTCTCTCCCCGAGCTTTTGTCAATGCTTAAAACTGCAGAAGTGGAGATCAAGAAGGAACATCAAGTGTTGATGATCAATAAGAACACCGGTTTCAAGAAAGACAAGAACGGAAAATGGAAGGGAAGTAAGGGCGGAAAGTCGGTTGCCGTGCCTGAAAAGAAACCCCGAGTTGGCCCTAAGTCTGATACCGAGTGCTATTATTTTAAGGGGACTGGCCACTGGAAGCGCAACTGCCCCAAGTATTTGGTAGACAAGAAGACCGGAAAGGCAAACAAAGGTATATATGATATAAATGTTATTGATGTGTACTTGACTAGTGCTCATAGTAGCACCTGGGTATTTGATACCGATTCAGTTGCTATTATTTGTAACTTGAATCAGGGGCTATGGAACAAGCGACCGCTAGCAAGGGGTGAGGTCAAGATGCGTGTCGGCAATGGATCAAGTGTTGATGTGATCGCCGTCGGAACACTGCCTCTCCACTTGCCATCGGGATTAGTAATAAACTTGAATAATTGTTATCGGGTGCCAGCACTGAGCATGAACATTGTATCTGGATCGTGTTTTATGTGAAGTGGTGATTCATTTAAATCCGAGAACAATGGTTGTTCTATTTATATGAATGAAATCTTTTATGGTCATGCACCAAAGATGAATGATTTATTTCTGTTGGATCTCCATAATAGTGTTACACATATTCATAATGTTGATGCTAAAAGAATTAAACTTAATGATGATATATCCGCATATATGTGTCACTGGCGTCTAGGTCATATTGGCGTTAAACGCATGAAGAAGCTCCATTTGGATGGACTTTTGGAATCACTTGATTTTGAATCATTTGATACATGTGAGCCATGCCTTATGGGCTAGATGACTAGAACACCGTTTTTCGGTTCAATGGAACGGGCGACAAATTTATTGGAAATCATACATTCTGATGTATGTGGTCCAATGAGTGTGTCGACGTGAGGTGGATATCGTTATTTTGTTACTTTCACGGATGATTTGATAGATACGGTTATATCTACTTGATGAAACACAAGTCTGGAACCTTTGAAAAGTTCAAGGAATTTCAGAGTGAAGTGGAAAATCATCGTAATAGAAAGATCAAATTTCTACTGTCCAACCATGGAGGTGAGTATCTAAGTTACGAGTTTAGCACTCATATGAAAGAGTGTGGAATTGTTTCACAACTCACACCTGCCGGAACACCACAGCGAAATGGTGTGTCGGAACATCGTAATCGTACTTTATTGGATATGGTTCGATCTATGATGTCTCTGACGGACTTGCCGTTGTCATTTTGGGGTTATGCACTTGAAACTGCTGCATTCACTTTAAATCGGGCACCATCTAAATCCGTTGAAAAGACACCGTATGAATTGTGGGTTGGAAACAAACCTAAGCTGTCATTTCTTAAAGTTTGGGGATGCGATGTTTATGTGAAGAAACTTCAACCGGATAAACTCGAACCCAAAGCGGAAAAAAATGCGTCTTCATAGGATACCCTAAGGAAACTGTTGGGTATTCCTTCTATCACAGATCCGAGGGCAAGGTTTTTGTTGCCAAGAATGGATCATTTCTAGAGAAAGAGTTTCTCGCGAAAGGTGTGAGTAGTCGGAACGTAGAACTCGAAGAGGTTATTGAACCTTCTCTTCAAAGTATGGAGAGTAGCGCAGCGCCGGAAGTCATTCTGGAGTTGGCTTCACCAGTTGAAGAGGGAACTTATAATAATGATCATGAAGCTCCGAAAGAGACTACTACTGAACCTCGCAGGTCTAGCAGGACGCGTGCAACTCCCGAGCTGTATGGAAACCTTGTTATGAATTTTCATGGTTGGTAAAATTGATGACCCTGCGACGTATGAAGAAGCGATGATGAGACCGGATTCCAACAAATGTTTAGAAGCCATGAAATCCGAGATGGAATCCATGTATGAAAATCAAGTTTGGAACTTGGTGGACTTACCTCACGACCGAAAGGCCGTGGAGAATAAATGGTTTTTCAAAAGGAAAACTGATGATGATGGTAATGTGACCGTCTATAAATCTCGACTTGTCGCAAAGGAGTTTCGACAAATTCAAGGAGTTGACTACGATGAGACATTCTCTCCCGTAGCGATGCTAAAGTCAGTTAGGATTATGTTAGCAATTGTTGCATATTTCGATTATGAGATATGGCAGATGGATGTCAAAACCGCGTTTCTCAATGGTAATATTGAAGAAGAGTTGTATATGATACAACCAAAGGGTTTTGTCGATCCTAAGGATGCTAACAAGGTGTGCAAGCTTCAACGATCCATCTATGGACTGAAGGAAGCATCATGAAGTTGGAATCTCCGCTTTGATGAGGTGATCAAAGAGTTTGGATTTGTCCAAACTTATGGAGAGGCTTGTATTTACAAGAAAGTGAGTGGGAGAAATGTGGCATTTCTGAAATTATATGTGGATGACATATTATTGATCAGAAATGATATAGATCTTTTAAACAGTGTTAATAGTTATCTAAACAGCAAATTTTCAATGAAGGACCTAGGTGAAGCGTCATACATATTAGGCATAAAGATATATAGATATAGATCTAGGCGCCTAATAGGGCTATCGCAAAGTACATACCTTGATAAGATTTTAAAGAAGTTTAAAATGGACGGAATTAAGAAGGGGTTCTTACCTATGTTTCAAGGCAAGACATTGAGTAAGACTCAAAGTCCGGCTACGGCAGAAGAAAGAGGGATAATGGACAAAGTCCCCTATGCTTCAGCCATTGGCTCTATAATGTACGCCATGCTATGTACAAGACCGGATGTGGCACATGCTATTAGTTTGACTAGTAGGTACCAATCGGATCCAGGTTCGGAACACTGGATAGCGGTCAAGAATATCCTTAAGTACTTACGAAGAACTAAGGATATGTTTCTTGTGTACGGAGGTGAAGAAGAGCTCGTCGCTAAGTGTTATGTCGACGCTAGCTTTAACACCGATTCGGATGACTCTAAGTCTCAATACGGATACGTATTTCTCATGAATGGCGGAGCGATTAGTTGGAGGAGTTCCAAACAACATGTGGTGGCGGGATCAACAACGGAGGCCGAATATGTTGCTGCTTCGGAAGCGGCTCAGGAAGCGGTTTTGTAACATCCCTAAAATCATGTTTCTAAAGCTTTGCATATCATCCATGCATTCATGATCATTTAGGATTCAATTTCAAAGTCATTACAAAAACAGAAGCATTTGGGTGCTTATTATTTTATGTAAACAAGCATTGATTCAAATGCCACTCTCTGGTGAGAGAATATTTGTTTTAAAACCATGGTTGTGAGTTCATAGGATTGGTTGATTGAGTTCCAAGCTTGGACAAATTTTTCAAAAACAAAATTTGATATTAAAACCATTTTCAAATCTTTATCAAACTTTGTGCAGGGGCACTGTTTATTTTGAATTTTCAAAAGGACCAAGTAAGTCTAATGAGACAGCAAGGTTTTATGCCCAAAAATATGAAGTTTACACTTTACAAAAATCCAGAAAGATTTGTAATTCAAATGTTTTTGAATTAGTTTGAAAAAGATTCCTAAAAATCATTCTGGAAAAAGAAAAGAGAATTAGAAATCTAACTGGGCCTGGCGCCACCATTCCAGCCCAACAGGAAAAACAGCCCACCCGGGCCACCTCTCTCTGCTTTTGCTCACCGCGCCCGCGCACACCCCCCGCTGACCACTAGGCCCCACAGCCACGTCACCTAATCACGCCTGCGACCAGCGCCGCCGCGGCCGTTTCCTCCCGACGCAAATGCGCTTAAATCCCATTGATGTCGTGCGTAATTCTCGCCCTTGCTCCGGCTATTTAACCCCCACCCTTCCGTGACCATTTACCCTCACTCAGCGCCCCCACTCCGCCACCAGGCTGCCCACAATCTCGCTTGCACCGCAGCGGTACCGAGCCACTCCGGCGTGCGATTCCGATGAGCACTTCTCGCCACTTGCCTTCTAATCTTGCCAGCATGATCGCAGCAACCTTGCGCATCTTCTAACACCACTGGTGCATGCTAGGACCATCCGGAGCTTCGCCAACGTCGATGACCGCAAGTGCCTGACGCAGCCGCAACTCCGACGAGCTCTCCTGGTTTGTACTGACCACGCCTCCCTCTCTCGTTCATACTCACACACTCGCCTCGTCTGCACGCATCTAACGCAATCTCTCTCGTGCCTTAGCATGAACCGTAGCGTCGCCACCGTCTCCAGCAGCACACGCCCGACGACAGCAGCGGCTCCGACGAGCAATACCCGTCGACCTCGAGTGCCCCTTCGCCAACCAAGCATACCTTGAGCATCAGCAGCGCACGACGAACTCGGTGAGCTATCTCTCCCTCTCCCGCGCAACCTAGATCGCCGGCAACGTCTCTGACAGAGCCGCCGCCGCTGGCGCCGCCAGACTTTGGTCGCTTGATCGGAAACCGTTAGATCCAGATCCAACGCGTTAGATAGATCACTTAAACGAACGGGTACGAGACAGATCTGGCCGTGCGATTTCATTTAGATCCTGCGGTCCACGCTGGTCGATCCGTGCGAAGCGGTACCGACGAATCAGAAAGCGCCGTGTGGCCTGTGTTTAAATTTAAAAAATAGAAATTTGATCTATTAGTTAACCAAACTTGTAAAATTCATAACTTTTGATCCACACGTTCAAATTTTACTAATTTTATATCATTGGAATCAGGAGAGAAAATCCTTTCTGTTTTGCAATGTGTTTAATGTTTTGCCTCTGTAAAAAATGTTTGTTTTTACAGAAACATTTGTAGGCATAATTTGTGTATAGTAATTATTTGAAAAATGATTTGTTGATCAAATAAAGTTTATTTGGTGTGTTTTGGACTTGTTTAGGATTCAGTACTGTATACTTGTCTTGTTTGGTGTATAAAAATCATCACATGGCATTTGCATGCATTCATATATTTTTGTTTGTATATTTTGATATGTGATCTTTGTGCCATTGTTTTATGTGTAGATTTTGGTGCAAATAGTGATTGTGATTGTGAAGATTGTTGCTACTCCCCAAACTACCAAGGCCAGTGGTGCTTCATGATTTTATTCCTATATTTTTCAACTATGCACTAGAAATATTTTGTATAGGACTTGCATGAATATTTTGATCTATATGCTATGCTTTGGAAATCCTAGTAGTTGTAGAATTGCTAGAAATTTCTAAGTTAAGATTCTTACCATTGCCATGCTTAGCCTAGCTAGTAGCAACCAAGGGTGGTGATATATTCATATTATGTGAAAATATTTCTAAGTCTTTGGACTTGTGTTTTGTTTAATAAAACAACTAAGTGAATGAAACACCTGGGTGGAATGGAAAGAATGGTTTGTGTTGAGTGGTTACACAAGGCCCATTTCTATGGTTTACCTTGTGTATCTCACTTGTGTAAAGCCACCCAGGAACAAAGGGATTTGAGATGCCATATGTTAAGAAGCTTCTAGTGCAGCCACATGGCATTATGGGCTCTGCCTGGATCATATAGGTTGCAATAACTTAGCCATTTGGGCAGTTGGTGGTAGTGGGATGATAGGTTTGGAGCGCGTCCATTTGGTCTAAGGGAAGGCTTCTGAAAGGTCTTGTCTTGGTGAAAATCAAGTCTTGTGGGGAAAGTGCACAACCTCTGCAGATGGAAGAATCTAAGTACTTAGCCATGTCCATGCTATTGGACAACTTGAGCATCAAGACATGGAAGCTATCAAGAATCTCCTCATCCCAATTTCTAAGTTAAAACTTGTGGTTGAACAAGGGTGAAGGCTCACCAATTTCTATTGGTGATTCCTTGGGAAAGTTTTATCAAAGAAAAAATTAGTGTTTTCAACTGATAGGTAAAACCTATTTTGAGCAAAGCAAGCCTAAGCTACACTTAGCCAAAATGCATATAGTAACTAGACTGCTAATATTCTACTAAGGTATCACTTGCCAAAACTATTCCAATGTATTGAGCCACTGTGGCTGTAACTTGTGATGTTGCAGGTTATTCTGATGATGATTAGGGGTTATGAGTCTACACTCAACATGCTTGCCTGTGGCACATGAAGATGAAGACTTATTTATCTTATTATATATTTGAACTCTTGTAATAGGCCTGTGGCCATGGAGTTTGTAAAGTACTATGTTTGTCTCTGGAATGATATGTAATAATGACCTTTGTTTCTGTGTACTTCATCTTAAACTGTGGATGCTAGCATTGATCCAGGGACTAGCATTGCAATCACAGGGATCCTTAACTTTATAAAGGGAGGGATCTTACAGATGGTATCAGAGCACTGTGTTGCCTGTTGGATTATAACCCTAGGATTGGAAACCACTAAGGAAAAAATTTCAACAATTTCCACACTTGTCTTTTCTTCTCGTAAACTTTTCTAATCTTCTTTCTCATCTCAATTTGTAGATGAACTCCATCAACGAAGCCGTAAGGAAGGGACCACTCATGACCATGACCCTAGAGTGTGAGACTGAATTTCCAAAGGCCCTCAAGAACCTTATGGTTACCATGGGGATACATGGTGTAGCTGTGTACAAAGGTTTCCCTGTGATGGATAAAGGAGAAGAATATTGGTGGGTGCAACTTCACTTGTACAAAAACAATGAAGACAACCACAAAGAATCTGGATTCTTCATGGTCACCAACTCAGTGATGCACACCACATTCTTTGATTCTGCAAGGGATGCAGCTTGGAAGGCCATCAAAGAGCTTGGTGAAAGACTCAAGTGTAGAATGCTTAACACCCAAAATGACCTTAGGGAAGAAAAGAAGCATACCCAAGAGTTGGAAACTACCAACCAATAACTAAGGGAAGACATCATAGACTTGATTTTGGAATCTTGTGAACAAGATAGGCAGATGGCTACTAAGGATGCTTTGATAGCCATTTTGTCTAGTGAGTGAGAGTTGTAACGTACTTCGTTAGTTGGACCACCACACTTATCATTTCTTTTCCAAAAATTTTGTCTAAGTTATGTTGAACCTTGGATGCTTGTAATGGATTTGTGTATGCCATGACTTGTGTGTTTGATTTACAAAAATATGCTTGTGATGCTTTGTCTTATGATTTTCTCTATCTATGTTGATTCTAACTTTTTCTATCTTATAAAATAGATGCCTAATGTTACTATCAGCACGGCTGAAGAGTTCAAGGGAACTCGTTTTGGCACTCGACTTATTGAGCTCAGTAGTCTGCTCAATCTTCCGCTTCCTAGCATCATGGTGCTTCCCCTCACCAAGTTTGAGAAGAAAGACCTTTGGGGCTTCAAGGTTAATCAGCCAGTACGCCAGACTGAGCCTACCACGGAGGCAATCATCTTCAAGTTCATGCATGACGACAGGGAGAGAGGCCTAGAGGTAGTAATGCAGGATTTACTTGCACGTCTGTTAGGGAGACACTCTCTGGAGATTAGAGGTACTCACTTCCACGCCTTCGGGAGACGCGACGAGGATGGTGAGGCTATTGAGTTCGAGGATGCTGCTAGAGAGATGGTAGAGCCGATTCGTCTGTACCTCCAGGACCTAGAGGTTCTTCTTAGGCACCTAGATACTGATAGGACCAACGTCATGCTTAGCAATGACGAGCTCCAGGTGCAGCTACGTGAGAAGGACAAGCTCTTCGTGGAGCAAGATGAGATAGTCAAGGAAATGGAGGCCAAGTTTGAGAGTTAGGATACAAAGTTCAAGTGCCAAGAGAAAAGAGTCCAAGATAGGAACAAGAGGATTCGAGAGATGACTGCAGAACTAGAGACCAAGGAATTCGAGCTCGAGCATCAACAGACTGTGATTGAGAGACTTCGTTCACAGAAGAGGGCTCTCAAAGCCAAGGTAGAGGCCTTGACTACCAATGTCGAGGAATACAAGACTACTATGGAGAATGCAGGTCTTACACTTGTTGATGAGGAGATTGATGCAGAGGAGTAGTGATGACTACTCATTTACCTTTCATTTACCATGCTTTTGATTAGTGAGTCGCAAAGACCATCCAACATGTGGATGGCTTGCTATTGGTGTGTTTACTTTTCAAAAACTTGTTGTCTATGTTGTTGATCCTTTGTTATTTTGATGCTTGTTTATGTTTGTTCGTGTGATGTATTGTGCATGTTAAGCATCTATGGGTATCTCATTCTTATCCTTATTGAAAACCACATATGCCTCCTCGACATGCCAACCCCAACCCGAACAACAACAATGTCACCCCAGAGATGCAACAGCTGATGACAGCTCAGACACAGCTGATGCAGATGATGACCACCTTTATGCAGAATCAGAACAACAACAATAACAACAACAACAATAATAACAACAACAATAATAACAACAACAACAATCAGAACAATCCACCAGGATTTGACATGCTCACCAGATTCTTAAGACTGAGGCCAGCAAAGTTCTCAGGAACTACTGATCCCATGGTGGCCAATGATTGGCTACGCTCAGTGAACAGGGATTTGGTAACTATTGGCTGTACTGATGAGGAGAAAGTCAGGTTTGCAGTACACTTGTTGGAAGTACCAGCAGCTACTTGGTGGGACAACTTCCAGATCACCACTCCCATTGAGGATGTGACATGGGCTATCTTTGAAGATGGTTTCCGTACTACTCACATCTCATTCGGAGTAATGAGTTTGAAGAAGAAGGAATTTCATAACTTGAAGCAGCGCCACCGCAGCGTGGCTGAATATATTGAGGAGTTCAACAATCTGGCGCGCTATGCACCGGATGAAATTGACACTGATGCTAAGAGGAAAGAGAAGTTCCTCGAAGGATTGAACGAGGAACTGAACCTGCAGTTGTCTGTGGCCTATGACCCCACTTATCAGTCTCTTTGTGACAAGGCTGCCATCTTGGAGAGCAAGATGAAACAGGTTGAAAGCAGGAAGAGGAAACATTCTAACAAGCACACCTCGGGATCGTCTCACAAGCGTTCCCATTATGATGATAGTGGGAGTTCTGGATCCCACAAGCATGGAAAGTACAACAACCACCACAAACACAACCGTCATCATGACAACAAGCATCACCGTAGTCATGACAATGACAAGTACAAGAATCACAAGAGTGGGTACAAGAAACACCACAATGGAAGTGGAAATGGTAGTGGAAGACAGCCTGTTAAGAAGGATCTTAGTCAGGTTGAATGTTTTAAGTGCAAGAAGATGGGGCATTATGCAAATGATTTCCCAGAAAAGAAAGTTGAAGGACCCAACAAGCCCAATCCTTTCTAGAAGGGACAGGTGAACCACATAAATGTGGAAGAGATCTATGAGGAGTCTGATGCTATGGCTGGTAAGTTCAAACTCAATTCTATTCCAGCACTTGTTCTTTTTGATACTGGTGCATCACATTCATTCATATCAAAGGCATTTGTTGATAGAAATGGGTTTCCAACTGAAAACATTGGGTGTCCAATAAAAGTAAGTTCTCCAGGTGGAGATATGATAGTGAGTCTTGGATGCCGGGATCTAGTAATAGAGTTTGGAAAGCATAAGTTTCCAGTGAGTCTGATAATCCTAGATTCCCAAGGACTAGACGTAATATTGGGAATGGATTGGATGACCAAGTATGAAGGAGTACTAGATTGTGCTAATCGAACTGTTGCACTCACAACCCCGGAAAAGAAACGGATAAGATTCAAGTCTAACTTTTAATCGAAAGGGAGTAAGCTAAATTCTCTTAAGGGGGTTAGCATAGACAGTGTGCCTATTGTGAGTGAATATCCATATGTGTTTCCAGAAGAATTGCCGGGAATGCCACCAGATAGAGATGTGGAGTTTCTTATTGACTTGCTACCAGGATCTGGACCAATAGCAAAGCGACCGTACAAGATGTCAGTTGATGAGTTGAAAGAACTCAAGAAACAACTTGGAGAACAGTTGCAGAAAGGATTTATTCAACCAAGTTCTTCGTCTTGGGGAGCAACAGTTTTGTTTGTGGAAAAGAAAGATAGAAGCCAAAGGTTATGCATAGATTACCGCTCACTCAACGAGGTAACTATCAAGAACAAATACCCTTTGCCTATAATCAACGACTTGTTTGATCAGCTTGAAGGAGCATGTGTGCTCTCGAAGATTGATCTCCGATCAGGATATTTTCATCTTAAGATAAGATAACAAGACATACCTAAAACAGCATTCACCACAAGGTATGGATTGTATGAGTATACCGTAATGCCTTTCGGCTTAACCAATGCTCCAGCATACTTCATGAATATGATGAACAAGGTGTTCATGGAATTTCTTGACAAGTTCGTTGTCGTTTTCATCGATGACATCTTAGTCTACTCCAAGAGCAAAGAAGAACATGAAGGACATTTGAGCTTGATACTTGAGAAGTTAAGAGAGCATAAACTTTATGCTAAATTCAGCAAGTGTGAGTTCTGGTTAGAAGAAGTTGGTTTTCTTGGTCATGTTATGACAAAGGATGGTGTAGCAGTTGATCCTGCTAAGGTTTCAGCTGTGACAGAATGGGAATCTCCCAAGAATGTGAAAGAAGTTCGTAGTTTCCTTGGCTTAGCAGGTTACTACAGAAGATTCATTGAGAATTTCTCAAAAGTTGCTAAGCCCATGACTGAATTGTTAAAGAAAGACAAGAAGTTTGCTTGGTCTGAAGGTTGTGAAGTCAGCTTTCAAGAATTGAAGAAGAGACTGGTAACCGCACCAGTTCTGTGTCTGCCCGATTTGGAAAAGGATTTCCAAGTATACTGTGATGCGTCTCATCAAGGTTTGGGTGCCGTACTTATGAAAGACGGTAAAGTTGTGGCCTATGCCTCGAGACAACTCAAAACTCATGAAGTAAACTATCCTACTCATGATTTGGAGTTAGCCTCTGTCGTCCATGCACTCAAAACATGGAGACATTACCTTTTGGGAAAGCGTTGTGAAGTGTTCACCGATCACAAGAGTTTGAAGTATATCTTCACCCAGAAGGAAATCAATATGAGACAAAGAAGATGGTTAGAGCTTATCAAGGATTATGACTTGAGTTTGCAATACCACCCCGGTAAAGCAAATGTTGTAGAAGATGCTCTAAGTCGTAAGGTATTTGTGAATGGCCTTACCAAAGGAGAATTGCCAGATGATTTGTGTGCTCAATTCAAAGAACTTAGATTGGAGATTGTGCCTGAAGGACATCTTATGTCTTTGGATGTTCAACCCACTTTGTTGGAAAATATCCGAGAAGCTCAGAAGACCGATAAGTAAATTGAAAGGATTAAGGAAAATATTGGCCAAGGGAGAGCTAAAAGTTTCCATGAAGACGAACATGGTACATTATGGCATGGGAAACGTATCTGTGTTCCACAAGATCCGGAGTTGCGGAAGCTGATTCTGCAAGAAGCCCACAACTCTCCGTATTCTATTCACCCGGGAAACACTAAAATGTACATGGACATGAAAGAAAGATTTTGGTGGAACAATCTCAAGAGAGACATCGCCGAACATATTGCTTTGTGTGATGTATGTAGTAGAGTAAAGGCGGAGCATCAGAAACCAGCAGGTTTGCTTCAACCACTACCTATTCCTGATTGGAAGTGGGACAAGATTGGTATGGATTTCATCACCGGACTACCAAGGACCAGATCAGGATATGATTCCATATGGGTAGTAGTGGATTGCTTAACTAATGTGGCACATTTCATACCCGTAAATACAACTTATACTAGTGCCAAGTTAGCCAAAATCTACATGAGTAGAATTGTATGCCTTCACGGTGTGCCTAAGAGTATTGTGTCCGATATGGAAACGCAATTCACTTCCCATTTTTGGAGATAGCTACATGAGTCATTGGGAACGAGGTTGGAATTCAGTACTGCTTTTCATCCTCAAACCGATGGACAAACAGAAAGGACTAATCAAATTCTGGAAGACATGTTGAGGGCATGTGCCCTAGATTATGGAGCAAGTTGGGATGAAAGTCTGCCTTACGCAGAATTTTCTTATAACAACAGCTATCAAGCCAGCATTGAGATGGCACCGTTTAAGTTTCTCTACGGAAGAAAATGTACCACCCCATTGTTATCGAATGGTGTGGGAGAAAGAAGTTTATTCGGGCCAGATCTTATCAAAGAAGCCGAAGAGAAGGTCAAATTGGTTAGAGACAGGTTGAAGATAGCACAGTCCCGACAGAAAAGCTACGCAGATCCTAAGCGTAGAGAAGTCACCTACGAAGTTGGTGATAGAGCCTATCTTAGAGTATCACCACTCCGTGGAGTGAAAAGATTCGGAGTCAAAGGAAAGTTGGCACTAAGATATGTTGGGCCATTCAAGATTCTGAGTCGCAAAGGAGAAGTGGCTTATGAGATTGAACTGCCAGCATCTCTATCAGCAGTCCATAATGTATTTCATGTGAGTCAGCTTAAGAAATGTCACCCGGAAATGGAAGAATCTTCTTTGAAGGATACCATACCTTTGGAAGAAGTTCAACTAGAAAGTGATCTCACCTATGAAGAAAAACCTATCAAGATTCTTGAGACTGCAGAAAGAGTCACGAGAACAAAGACTATCAAGTTTTGCAAAGTGCAATAGAACCATCACACCGAAGAGGAAGCAACATGGGAAAGAGAAGATGATCTTCGGAAAGACCACCCTCACCTATTTGCTAGCCAATCCGAATCTCGAGGGCGAGATTCACCTTAAGGGGGTTAGATTTGTAACATCCCAAAAATCATAATTCAAAAGTTTGCATATCATTCATGCATGCATATAGATTTGAGATCAAATTTCAAACTCATTTCAGAAAAACAGAAGCACATAGTGCTATGATTTTATGTGAACAGATTTAAATCAAATGGCTATCCCCATTTGAAAGATTGATTGTTTATAAACCAAGTTTGTTGCCTTCTATGAAGATAGGTTTAAGTGTAGAATTTAAACCAAGTTTTCAAATTGGAAATAGGTTAAAAAAAACCATTTTTCAAATTTTGCAAGCCAAGTGCCAAGTCTCTGATATTTTTCTCCAAGCTTGACCAAGCCTTTGCAAAGCAACCACATGATCTTATGCCTATATTTGAGACTACTGCTCACTGCAAAAAAAATCCCAGGAATATTTGAATTCAAATTGAACTTGAAGTCATTTGAAAATCTATTCAGAAAATCGAATCAGAAAAAGAAAACAAGCAAACAAATGAAAAAGGCCAGGCGCCACCAATCGAGCCCAGCAACGGAACAGGCCTAACTAGCCCACCCGGGGCATTTTCTTTTCCTTCCGCACGCACGAGCACACCCACTCCGCCGCTGACAGCCAGACCCCACACCCCCTCTGCTTATTTCGCTGCCAAGCGGGCCCTGTCCACATCAGCTTCGTCTTCCCCTGATTCCGCGCACGACCTCCGCCGCTGCCCGTTGCTGCACTGATTTCGCGAGCTTAATTGGCATTGATGCAGCAAGCGTTTCTTGTCGAGCCTCGGGCTATAAGATCCCCCCATCCTCGCGACCATTTTCCCCCAAACAATTTCACCTCCACGCCACCAGGCTGCCCACAACTCGCACGACGCCGCTGTTCCGACGACTACGCCGGCGAATTCCGGTGAGTTCCGTGCTCCCCTCTGTCTCTCGTTCATGCTGTCAAGATCAGCGAGTCCTTGCGCACCTATTGACACTTTCCTTTTGACCTCGCATGACCTGTAGCTCCAGCAACGTCGACGACCGGCCGCCACCGTTCTCTGCACGAACTCCGGCGACTTCCCTCCATAAGTAGCCACCGCCCCTTGCCCTCTGACTTGTACACCTAGAATCTACGTCGATGTGCGCATCTAACGGTACCCTTATCTTGGCTTAGCGCGACGAGGAACCTCGCCAACATCGACGACCGACCGTGCCCGACGTCGGCCTCTACTTCGACGAGAAATCCTCGCCGTGTCCGCGCGGCCCTCGACGAACCAAAGCCACCTCGAGCTTCAGCATGCCACTGCGGTCCTGGTAATCGCCTCCTTGCTTCCCCGGGCGACCTAGAGCGCTAGCACCGCCGCAGTCAGACGCGCCGCCGCCTGTCGCCGCCGCTAGCGCCACTCGTTTCTGGTTAGCAGATTTTTAGCCGTCAGATCTGGATCCTACGCATAGAAATAGTTCACTTAACGAAGGGGTATGGACAGATTTGAGCCGTGCAGCGTTAGTTAGATCCAACGGCACAGAAGGGTGATCCGGTGCGAACCGTTACGCGCCAGTAATATCGCGACGCGTGGCTAGGGTTGATTCAAAAACAGAATTCAAAAACAGATTTAGATCCAGATTTCAAATGGCTATAACTTGAGATTCCCACGTTAGATTTTTGTAAATTTTATACCGTTGGAATCAGTGAATCAAGGCCTTTCTGAATCTGCAATGTGTTTAACAAATAGTATCTGTTAAAATGACTTTGTATGCAGAAACATGTTTAGGTCCATTTTGAGTATAGATTTTGTTTAGCAAATTGTTTTAGGACTAAATAAGTTTAGTTAGCAAACTTTGTGGCTTGTTTTGTTTCTGTATCATGCACTTGCTTGGTAGAGTTTTCAAAAAACATCACTTAGTAATTTCTTGCATGCATGCATACATAATTTTGTTTGTATATAAATTGTGTGTAATTGTGTGCTACAAATTTTTATGTGTAGATTTTGCTAGTGACTGGGATTGTGAAGAGTGCTACTCTCCCCATACCAAGGCAAGTGATACTTCATGATATTTCCACCCTTTATATTTTGAATAAGCATTAGAATTATTTTTGCTAAGTCTTGCATGCTACTTTTGCCAAATGCTATGTTGGGAAATCCTATGTAGTGTAGAATTGTAGAATTGCTAGGGAATTTTCCTAAGTTAAATTACTATGCCATGCTTAGCCTAGCTAGTAGAAAACAAGTGTTGGTAAAGTATGTACATGCTATGGTGAAATAATTCTAAGTCCTTTGGGACTCATGCTTTTCTTAATAAAACAACTAAGTCAATGAACTTCCTGGGTGGAATGGGACTTGAATGGTGGTTTTTGGTTGAGTGGTTGCACAAGGCCATGGATTTGGCTTGTGTATCTCACTTGTGGTATGCCACCCAGGCACAAAGGGATTTGGAGGCCAAGTGTTGAGAAAGCTTACAGTGCAACCACTTGGCAATATGGGCTCTGCCATGATCATATAGGTTGCTAGAACTTAGTCACTTGGACAGTTGGTGGTAGTGGGAATGATAGGTTGGAGCGCGTCCATTTGACTAAGGAAAGGCTTCTGAAAGGTCCTGTCTTGGTAAACCAAGTCTGGTGGGGAAAGTGCACAACCTCTGCAGATGGAAAAATCTAAGTACTTAGCCAAGTCCATGGCAATGGACAACTTGAGCATCAAGACATGGAAGCCACAAGAATCTCATCACTCCAACTTCTAAGTAAAACTTGTGGGTGAACAAGGGTGAAGGACCCCAATGTCTATTGGTGGTTTCTTGGGAAAGTTTTTGACAAAGAAAAACTTAGAGATTTCAACTAATAGGGAAAATCTATTTTCAAGCAAAGCAAGCCAAGCTACACTTAGCCAAAATGCATATAGTAATATAGTACACTTAAAATTTACTAAGGTATCACTTGCCAATACTATTCCAAAGTATTGACCCACTGTGGCTGTAACTTGTGATGTTGCAGGTTACTCCGATGATGAGTAGGAGTCATGAGTCTACACTCAACATTCTTGCCTGTGGCACATGAAGATGAAGACTTATGTTTATTTACTTATTCCATAAACTCTTGTATTAGGCCTTTGACCCTGAGTTGTAAAAGACTATGTTTTATCTCTGGAATGAATGTAATAAACGACCTTTGTATCTGTGTACTTCATCTTAAACTGTGGATGCTAGCATTGATCCAGGGACTAGCATTGCAATCACAGGGATCCTTTCCTTTACAAAGGAGGGATCTTACAGTATTCCAAGTATATGATAGATGTTTATTTTTCATGATATAATTGTATTAATATGGAAATGTTAATACATGTGTGTTTAATCAACAAACATAAAGTTCCTAGTTATGCCTCTCTCATAAACTAGCTCGTTGATTAACAAGGTGATCAAGGTTTCCTGATCATGGACATTGGATGTTGTTAATAACGAGATCACAACATTAGTGTAATGGTGTGATGAACATTCATCCGAAGTATAGCATTATGATCAAAGTCATTGAGTTTATATTGCTATAACAACTTACGAAGTGATCCTAATCCTTAGACCATGAGATCATGTTAATCACAAACACCGGAAGAGTTTCTTGATAACATCAAACGTCACACCGTAACATGGTGATTATAAAGATGGGTTCAGAACTAATAAAGTGTTATGTTGAGGCCCATGGATCGAGAGTGGAATTTTTTCATCCCGATGATGGATATATATACTCTGGGCCCTCTCGGTGATATCACATTGGTTAGCTTGCAAGCAAGTGATTTGATCACTACAATGTTATATCACGGGAACGAGAAAAGAGTGCATGTCAGTAATGAGATCAAACTAGGTATGGAGATACCGATGATCGAATCTCGTACATGTATTATATCGTGAAACAAAGGGATTAACATACTAGCATAAAAGGTTCCGACGATCACAAGAAAGTCATCGTTGAATGTGTGGGAGTCAGTATGGGTCTCCAGATCCCGCTTCTGATTATTGATCGAAGAGGGGTCTCAATCATGTCCGCATTATTCGCGAACCATAGGGTGACACACTTAAGAGACATCGACATCCAATTGGAGCAAAAGTTTCATGCCGAAAAGAATAACAAGCGTAGTAATTTATTTCACTAGATACCGAAACAGGTTTTGTGGTGAAATTGCAAAAAGTGTTTTTGCAGGTGAAATGAAATACTAGCAAGGGGTTATATGTGAATGTTTGTCATTAAAGTAATTGACAAAATTCTGAATAAATAAAAGGAGTTTTATTTAATGAGAGTTTGCATTAAATTTGGTGGAAATTTAATGGGAATTTCTAAGACTAAGGCCTGCAAAGTTCTCAAGAACCACCGATACAATGGTAGCTAATGACTGGTTACGTTCAGTGAACAAAGACTTAGTTACTGTTGGCTGCACCGACGAGGAAAAGATCATGTTCGCAACACATCTGCTTGAAGGGCCAACAGCAACCTGGTGGGACAACTTTCAGATCACCACTCCCATTGAGGATGTGACTTGGGCTATCTTTGAGGATGGATTCCGTATAGCTCACATCTCATCCGGAGTGATGAATTTGAAGAAAAAGGAGTTCCACAATATGAAGCAGCGTCACCACAGTGTGGCCGAGTACATTGAGGAATTCAACAATCTAGCGTGTTATGCACCGGATGAAGTTGATACAGATGCCAAGATGAAGGAAAAATTCCTCGAAGGACTTAATGATGAGTTGAACCTGTAGCTGTCTGTTTCCTATGTTCCAACCTACCAATCACTTTGTGACAAGGCTACCATCTTGGAAAACAAGATGAAACATGTTGAGAGCAGAAGAGGAAGCATAACTTTGATAAGCACAGCTCGGGATCGTCTCACAAGCGTTCCCATCATGATGATAGTGGGAGTTCTGGATCCCACAAACATGGAAAGTACAACAACCACCACAGCCACAACCGTCATCATGACAACAAGCATCACCGCAGTCATGATAATGACAACTATAAGAACCATAAGAGTGGACACAAGAGCCACCATAGTGGAGGTGGAAGTGGAAGTGGAAGTCAGCCTGTAAAGAAAGATCTTAGTCAGGTTGAATGCTTCAAGTGTAAGAAGATGGGGCACTATGCTAATGAGTGCCCAGAAAAGAAAGTTGAAGGTGCCAACAAGCCCAATCCCTTCCAAAAGGGACAAGTGAACCACATCAATGTGGAAGAAATCTATGAAGAATCTGATGCTGTGGCTGGTAAGTTCAAACTCAATTCTATTCCAGCACTTGTTCTTTTTGATACTGGCGCATCGCATTCATTCATATCAAGAACATTTGTTGATAGAAATGGACTTCCAGTTGAAACTATTGGGTGTCCTATAAAAGTAAGCTCTCCTGGTGGAGAAATGATACTGAACTCGGGATGTCATGATCTAGTGATAGAATTTGGGAGGTATAAGTTTCCTGTTAGTTTGATAATCCTAGATTCCCAAGGATTGGATGTTATTTTGGGAATGGATTGGATGACTTAATACGAAGGAGTACTAGATTGTGCCAATCGTACTGTCACACTCACAATCAAAAGGGAGTAAGCTAAATTCTCTTAAGGGGGTTAGCATAGACAGTGTGCTAATTGTGAGAGAGTATCCAGATGTGTTTCCGGAGGAACTACCTGGAATGCCACCAGATAGGGATGTTGAGTTTCTAATTGACTTGCTGCCAGGATCAGGACCAATAGCAAAGAAACCTTACAAGATGTGAGCTGATGAGTTGAAAGAACTCAAGAAACAACTTGGAGAACAGTTACAGAAAGGATTTATGCAACCAAGTTCTTCATCTTGGGGAGCACCATTTTTGTTTGTTGAAAAGAAAGATAGAAGTCAAAGGTTATACATATATTATCGTTCACTCAATGAGGTGACTATAAAGAACAAGTATTCTTTGCCCAGAATCAATGATTTGTTTGATCAGTTAGAAGGAGCCCGTGTGTTCTCGAAGATTGATCTCCGGTCAGGCTACTTCCAGCTAAAGATAAGGGAACAAGACATACCTAAGACTGCTTTCACCACTAGGTATGGATTGTATGAGTACACCGTGATGCCATTTGGTTTGACAAATGCACCAGCCTACTTCATGAATATGATGAACAAGGTGTTCATGGAATTTCTTGACAAATTCATTGTCATTTTCATCGATGACATTTTGATCTATTGTAACATCCCTAAAATCATGATTTCAAAGATTGCATATCATTCATGCATGCATATAGTTTTGAGATCAATTTCAAACCAAATTCAAGAAAGCAGAAGCACATAGTGCTATCATTTTATGTGAGCAAACTTAAATCAAATGGCCATCCCCATTTGAGAGCTTGAATGTTTTAAACCAAGTTTGTTTGCCTCCCTTGTTGATTGGATTGAGTGTGGAATTTGCACAAAATTTTACAAAATAGAAAAGGCTTCAAAAACCATTTTCAAACATTTGCAAACCAAGTGCAATGTCACTGTTATTTTGTCTTTCCAAAAATGACCAAGCCAACTCAAAGTAACCACATGGTTTTATGCCAAGATTTGTGACTATTGCACACTGCAAAAGTCCAGAAAAGATTTGAATTCAAATAGAGTTTGAATTCATTTGAAAACCAATCTAGAAAATCAAAACAAAAAAAGAAAAAGAATAAAGAAATGGAAAAGGGCCGGCGCCAGGAATTGAGCCCAGCTACAGACGCAGCCCATTTAGCCCACCCGGCTCCTCTCTCTCTCTCTCTCTCTCTCTCTCTCTCTCTCTCTCTCTCGCACGCGCAGACGCACCCACGCAGTCACTGACGCTCGGACCCCACTCCCCCTCTGTTCTATTCGCTGACAAGCGGGCCCTCTCCACGTCACTCCTTCTTCCCCAAATCTCGCGCGCAGACGCCGTTGCCACTGGCCGTTGCTGCGTTGATTTCTCGGCGTAATTTCCATTGATTCGCTGAGAGTTTCTTGTCGAGCCTCCGCCTACTTAAGCACCTCCCCACTCCGCTCCATTCCCCTCACTCAATTTCATCTCCACGCCCCCAGGTTGCTCGCAACTCGCCAAACACCGCCGCAGCTCCGACGACCTCCGGCAGCAAATTCCGGTGAGTCCCGACCGCCCCTATGCCTCTGATTCAAACAAATGTGCCCAACGTGATCTCGTGCATCTTATGATACTCTTTGCTTGCCTACTCGTGACCCAGGACGCCGTCCCCGTTCATGCCCGCAACCGACCGAGCCGCCACTCAACTCTGGCGACCGATTACGGTAAGCAGAGCGCGCCCCTTTCCCCCTCTTGCATACGAGGATGTTCGCCACTGTCTTGCGTGTCTCCTAATCCATCTGGTTTGTGCTAGGGCGACGCGAAACCTCGGCAACAACTTCGACAGCAACCACCCGACGCCGTGCGCAACTCCGACGAGCTTCAGCAGCCCCTGCCGTGCGCCCCTTGCCAAGCCACCTCCACGTTGAGCTTCACCTCGACCCTACGGTTCTGGTAAGCACCCTCTCCCCTCCCCGGACGACCTAGAACGCCAGCGCCGCCGCTGCCAGACGCGCCGCCGCCAGTCGCCGCAGGTAGCGCCGCTAGTCTATGGTCGAGGCAACAGCAACTGTTAGATGTTGATCTGGCGGTTTAGATTAGATCCGAGCAAATTGTTTTCTTTGAATCTGGCGCATTGGATCTGACTTGATCCGACGGTGCGGAATGGTGATCCTAAGCGAAGTGGTATCGACCAATAGGATAGCGCCGCGTGGCTAGGGTTTAGTTTAAAAACAAAATTTGAATCAGATTTATATCCAAATTTGAATTGCTTGTAACTTTTGATTCCCACGTTAGGTTTTAGCAAATTTTATACGGTTGGAATCAGGAAGACAAGCCCTTTATATTTATGCAATGTGTTTAGTGTTTAGTTTCTGTTAAAATGACTTTATTTGCAGAAACTTGTTTAGGACTATTTTGAGTATATGAATTGTTTAGGAAATTGTTTTAGTGTCAAATAAACTTTGTTTAGCAAGTTTTTAACTTGATTATGATTCAGTACTATGCACTTTCTTGGTTGAGTTTTAAAAATCATCACTTAGAATTTTTGCATGCATGCAAATGTATTTTTGTTTGTTTGTATATGTTGTGTATAATTTGTTGCTACCATTCTTTGTGTAGACTTTGGTGCTAGAGATTGTGATTGTGAAGAATGCTACTCTCCCAACTACCAAGGCAAGTGGTACTTCATGAATATTACCACCCCTATATATTTTTATACAAGCATTAGAAATATTTTTGCTAAGTCTTGCATGTTACTATTTTGCCAAATGCCATGATGGGAAATCCTAAGTAGATGTAGAATTGCTAGGAAATTTTCTAAGTTAAGTCCTATCTATGCCATGCTTAGCATAGCTAGTAGCAAACAAGGGTTGGTGAATTATACATGCTATGATGAAAATATTTCTAAGTCTTTGGACTTATGTTTTTCTTAATAAAACAACTAAGTCAATGAATCACCTGGGTGGAAAGGGACTTGATTGGTGGTTTTTGGTTGAGTGGTTACACAAGGCCCATGGCTATGGTTTACCTTGTGTATCTCACTTGTGGAAAGCCACCCAGGAACAAAGGGATTTTAGAGGCCAAGTGTTGAGAAGCTTATAGTGCAGCCACTTGGCAATATGGGCTCTGCCTGGATCACATAGGTTGCTAGAACTTAGTCATTTGGACAGTTGGTGGTAGTGGGATGATAGGTTGGAACGCGTCCATTTGGCTAAGGGAAGGCTTCTGAAAGGTCCTATCTTGGTGAAACCAAGTCTGGTGGGGAAAGTGCACAACCTCTGCAGATGGAAAAATCTAAGTACTTAGCCAAGTCCATGGCAATGGACAACTTGAGCATCAAGGCATGGAAGCTATCAAGAATCTCATCACTCCAACTTCTAAGTAAAAACTTGTGGGTGAACAAGGGTGAAGGACCTCAATGTCTATTGGTGGTTCCTTGGGAAAAGTTTTGACAAAGAAAAACTTAGTGATTTCAACTAATAGGCAAAACCTATTTTTGAGCAAAGAAAGCCAAGCTACACTTAGCCAAATTGCATATAGTAATATAGTCCACCTAAATTTTACTAAGGTATCACTTGCCAATACTATTCCAAAGTATTGACCCACTGTGGCTGTAACTTGTGATGTTGCAGGTTACTCTGATGAGGATTAGGTGTCATGAGTCTACACTCAACATGTTTGCCTGTGGCACATGAAGATGAAGACTTATATTTATTTACTTATTCAAACTCTTGTATTAGGCCTGTGGCCTTGAGTTGTAAAGACTATGTTTATCTCTGGAATGGCTGTAATAAATGACCTTTGTATCTGTGTACTTCATCTTAAACTGTGGATGCTAGCAATGATCCAGGGACTAGCATTGCAATCACAGGGATCCTTTTCCTTTACAAAGGAGGGATCTTACAGATGGTATCAGAGCACTGTGTTGCTTGTAGGATTATGACCCTAGGATTGGAAACCACTAAGGAAAAAAATTTCAACTACTTCTACACTTGTCTATTCTTCTCGTAAAACTTTTCTAATCTTCTCTCTCATCTCTATTTGTAGATGAACTCCATCAACGAAGCCGTAAGGAAAGGACCACTCATGACAATGACTTTGGAGTGTGAGACAGAATTCCCCAAGGCTCTCAAGGACCTCATGGTTGCATTAGAGATACAAGGTGCAGCTGTGTACAAGGGTTTTCCAGTGATGGATGAAGGAGTGGAATACTGGTGGGTGCAACTTCACTTGTATAAAAACAAGGAAGACAACCATTAGTAAAAAGGATTCTGCATGTTCACCAATTCAGTGGTGCACCCTACATTCTTTGAATCAGCAAGGGATGCAGCTTGGAAGACCATCAAAGAACTTGGTGATAGAGTCAAGTGCAGAATGCTCAACCTCCAAAATGAACTAAGGAAAGAGAAGGAACATACCCAAGAGTTGGAAGCTACCAACCAAACCTTAAGAGGAGATATTATAGACTTAGTGATGGAATCATGTGAGCAAGATAGGCTGATTGCTTCTAGAAACATTGTGTTATCCAACAGATCCAATGATATAGGATTGTAAACGTACTTCGTTAGTGGACCACCACCTATCACCCTATTTTCCAAAATGTTGCTTAAAATAAGATTGAACCTTGGTTGTTGTAATGGTTTCATGTATGCATGACTTGTGTGTTTTGCTTTCCAAGGATATGTATGTGTTGTTATGTCTTTTGTTTTATCATGATTGTGTTGTTTTAACTTTTCTATCTTATAAATAGATGCATATTACCATCAGCACTGTTGAGGAGTTCCAGGTTACCCGCTTTGGTCCTCGTATCGTTGAGCTTACTACTTTGCTCAATCTCCCTCTTCCCACCATCATGGTGCATCCCCTCACCAAGTTTGAGAGGAAGGATCTCTGGGGCTTCAAGGTGAACCAGCCCGGACGCCAGACAGAGCCTACTACGGAGGCCATCGTCTTCAAGCTTATGCACGATGACAGGGAGAGAGGCATGGAGGTAGTTATGCAGGATCTGATAGGACGTCTGCTAGGACGACACTCCCGACAGGTTAGAGGCACCCACTTCCACGTCTTCGGAAGACGTGATGAGGACGGAGAGTCCATCGACTTCGAGGACGACTCCAGGGACGCAGCAGAGCCGATACGCCTGTACCTACAGGACTTAGAGTCTCTCATTAGGCACGTGGACACGGACAGGACCAATGTCATGCTCAGTAATGACGAGCTCCAGGTGCAGCTTCGCGAAAAGGACAAGCTCTTCGCGCAACAAGACGAGATAGTCAAGGAAATGGAGGCGAAGTTCGAGACCCAGGACAGGAAGTTCAAGAGTCAGGAGAAGCGTGTCCAGGACAGGAACAAGAAGATCCGAGACATGACTGAAGAACTGCAGTCCAAGGACTTCGAGCTAGAGCAGCAGCAGACGGTGATAGAGAGGCTTCGTTCCCAGAAGAGGGCTCTCAAGGCCAAGATAGAGACCTTGACCACTAGCATTGAGGAGAACAAGGCCGCGATGGAGAACACAGGTCTTAAATTTGTCGAGGAGGAGATTGATGCCGATGAATAGACTTGACTACTCGTTTATCTTTCATTATCATACTTGTTATTTGAGAACTTGTTATTGGACCATCAGACATGTGGATGGCTTGCTACTTGTGTGTTTTGCTTTGTGAACATGTTATTTTGTTGTTGAACCTTTATCTTGTGTTGCATGCTTTGTGTTTGCTTATGTGATGTAATGTGCATGAAAGCATCTATGGGTATCTCATTCTTACCTCTATTTGAACAAACCACAGATGCCTCCCCGTCGTGCAAACCCCAACCCCAACAACAACAACAACATCACTCCAGAAATGCAACAAATGATGACTGCTCAAACACAGCTGATGCAGATGATGACAACGTTCATCCAGAACCAAAACAATAACAACAACAACAACAACAACAACAATAACAACAACAACAACCCTCCGGGCTTTGATATGCTCACCAGGTTCTTGAGATTGAGGCGAGCTAAGTTCTCAGGGACGACTGATCCCATGGTGGCCAATGATTGGCTACGTTCCGTGAACAAGGACTTAGTAACCGTGGGCTGTACGGATGCTGAAAAAGTCAGATTTGCAGCACATCTGCTGGAAGGGCCAGCCGCCACTTGGTGGGACAACTTCCAGATCACCACTCCCATAGATGAAGTGACATGGGCTATCTTTGAGGATGGCTTTCGCACTGCTCATATCTCATCAGGAGTGATGAGCCTGAAAAAGAAAGAGTTCCACAATCTGAAGCAGCGCCACCGCAGCGTGGCTGAATACATTGAGGAATTCAACAATCTGGCGCGTTATGCACCAGACGAAGTTGACACTGATGCCAAGAGAAAGGAAAAATTTCTTGAAGGCTTGAATTATGAGCTGAATCTGCAATTGGCTGTGGCCTATGTTCCCACTTATCAGTCGCTCTGTGACAAGGCTGCTATTTTGGAGAACAAAATAAAGCAAGTTGAGAGTAGAAAGAGGAAGCACTCCGACAAGCACAGCTCGGGATCGTCTCACAAACGATCTCATTATGATGACAGCGGAAGCTCAGGATCCCACAAGCATGGGAAATTCAACAAGCACCACAACCACAACCGTCATGACAACAAGCATCACCGTAGTCATGACAACGATAAGTACAAGAACCACAAGAGTGGACATAAGAGCCACCACAGTGGTAATGGTAGTGGCAGTGCAAGTCAGCCTGTTAAGAGAGACATCAGTCAGGTTGAATGCTTTAAATGCAAGAAAATGGGGCATTATGCAAATGAATGCCCAGAGAAGAAGGTTGAAGGACCTAACAAGCCCATCTCTTTCCAGAAGGGACAGGTAAACCACATCAATGTGGAGGAGGTCTATGAGGAGCCTGATGCTGTTTCTGGTAAGTTCAGACTCAATTCTATTCCAGCATTTGTACTCTTTGATACCGGTGCATCTCATTCATTCATATCAAGAGCATTTGTTGAAAGAAATGAACTACCGGTAGAAACTATTGGGTGTCCTATAAAAGTAAGTTCTCCTGGTGGAGAAATGATCGTGAATTCTGGATGTCATAATCTAGTCATAGAATTTGGGAAGTATAAGTTTCCCGTTAACTTGATAATTCTAAACTCCCAAGGATTGGATGCCATTCTGGGAATGGACTGGATGACTAATTACAAAGGAGTGATAGATTGTGCCAACCATACTGTCTCACTCACAACTCCAGAAAATAAAAGGATCAGATTCAAGACCAACTTCGAAGCAAAAAGGAGTATGCTAAATTCTCTTAAGGGGGTTAGCATAGACAGTGTGCCGATTGTGAGTGAATATCCGGATGTGATTCCGGAAGAACTGCCGGGAATGCCACCAGATAGAGATGTGGAATTTCTGATAGATTTGGTACCAGGGTCTGGACCAATAGCAAAGAGACCGTATAAAATGTCAGTTGATGAACTGAAAGAACTCAAGAAGCAACTTGGAGAATAGTTGCAGAAAGGATTTATTCAACCAAGTTCTTCATCTTTGGGAGCCCTAGTCTTGTTTGTGGAGAAGAAAGATAGAAGTCAAAGGTTATGCATAGATTACCGTTCACTCAACGAGGTAACTATCAAGAACAAATATCCTTTGCCTAGAATCAATGACTTGTTTTTTCAGCTAGAAGGAGCATGTGTGTTCTCAAGGATTGATCTAAGGTCAGGCTATTTTCAACTCAAGATAAGAGAACAAGACATACCTAAAACAGCGTTCACAACAAGGTATGGATTGTACGAGTATACTGTGATGCCTTTTGGGTTGACCAATGCTCCAGCATACTTCATGAATATGATGAACAAGGTGTTCATGGAATTCCTTGACAAGTTTGTTGTCGTTTTCATCGATGACATCTTAGTCTACTCCAAGAGCAAATAAGAGCATGAATGACATTTGCGGTTGATACTTGAGAAGTTAAGAGAGCATAAACTTTATGCTAAATTCAGCAAGTGTGAGTTCTGGTTGGAGGAAGTTGGTTTTCTTGGTCATGTTATGACAAAGGATGGTGTAGCAGTTGATCCTGCTAAGGTTTCAGCTGTGACTGAATGGGAATCTCCCAAGTCCGTGAAAGAAGTTCGTAGTTTCCTTGGCTTAGCAGGATACTACAGAAGGTTTATTGAGAATTTCTCTAAGGTAGCTAAGCCCATGACTGAATTATTAAAGAAAGACAAGAAGTTTGCTTGGTCTGAAGGTTGTGAACTCAGCTTTCAGGAGTTGAAGAAGAGACTTGTGACAGCACCAGTCTTGTGTCTGCCAGATTTGGAAAAGGATTTCCAAGTATATTGTGATGCATCTCATCAAGGTTTGGGTGCAGTACTTATGCAAGACGGTAAAGTTGTGGCTTATGCCTCGAGACAACTCAAAACTCATGAAGTAAACTATCCTACTCATGATTTAGAGTTAGCCTCTGTCGTCCATGCACTCAAAACGTGGAGACACTATCTTTTGGGAAAACGTTGTGAAGTGTTCACGGATCACAAAAGTTTGAAGTATATCTTCACTCAGAAGGAAATTAATATGAGACAAAGGAGATGGCTAGAACTTATCAAAGACTATGACTTAAGTTTGCAATACCACCCCGGTAAAGCAAATGTTGTAGCAGATGCTCTAAGTCGTAAGGTATTTGTGAATGTCCTTACCAAAGGAGAATTGCCAGATGATCTGTGTACCCAATTTAGAAAACTCAGATTGGAGATTGTGCCTGAAGGACATCTCATGTCTTTGGATGTTCAACCCACTTTGTTGGACAAGATCAAAGAAGCCCAGAAGATTGATAAAGAAATCGAAGAGATTAAAGAAATGATTGGCAAGGGAAAAGCCAAAGGGTTCCATGAAGACGAACAGGGTACTTTATGGCATGGGAAACGTATCTGTGTTCCACAAGATCCGGAACTGCGGAAACTGATTTTGCAAGAAGCACATAACTCTCCATATTCTATTCACCCGGGTAACACCAAAATGTACATGGACATGAAAGAAATATTTTGGTGGAATAATCTCAAGTAGGACATCGCCGAACATATTGCTTTGTGTGATGTGTGCAGTAGAGTGAAACCAGAGCATCAGAAACCAGCAGGTTTGCTTCAACCACTACCTATTCCTGATTGGAAGTGGGACAAAATTGGTATGGATTTCATTACCGGATTACCAAGGACCAGGTCAGGATATGATTCCATATGGGTAGTAGTGGATCGCCTAACTAAAGTGGCTCATTTCATACCCGTGAAGACAACTTATACAAGTGCTAAGTTGGCCAAGATCTACATGAGTAGAATTGTATGTCTACATGGAGTGCCCAAGAGTATTGTGTCTGACAGGGGAACTCAATTCACTTCCCATTTTTGGAGACAGTTGCATGAATCATTGGGAACGAGGTTGGAATTCAGTACTGCTTTTCATCCTCAAACTGATGGACAAACAGAAAGGACTAATCAGATTCTTGAAGACATGTTGAGAGCATGTGCCTTAGACTATGGAGCCAGTTGGGATGAAAGTCTGCCCTACGCAGAATTCTCTTATAAGAACAGCTATCAAGCCAGCATTGAGATGGCACCGTTTGAGTTTCTCTAAGGAAGAAAGTGTACCACTCCATTGCTATGGAATGGTGTGGGAGAAAGAAGTTTATTCGGACCAGATCTTATCAAAGAAGCCGAAGAGAAGGTCAAATTGGTTAAGGACAGGTTGAAGATAGCACAGTCCCGACAGAAAAGCTACGCAGATCCTAAGCATAGAGAAGTCACCTACGAAGTTGGTGATAGAGCCTATCTTAGAGTATCACCACTTCGTGGAGTAAAAAGATTCGGAGTCAAAGGAAAATTGGCACCAAGATATGTTGGGCCATTCAAGATTCTAAGTCGCAAAGGAGAAGTTGCCTATGAAATTGAACTGCCAGAATCTCTATCAGCAGTCCATAATGTGTTTCATGTGAGTCAGCTTAAGAAATGTCACCCAGAAATGGAAGAAACTTCTTTGAAGGATACTATACCGATGGAGGAGGTTCAATTGGAAAGTGATCTCACCTATGAAGAGAAACCTATCAAGATTCTTGAGACTGCAGAAAGAGTCACAAGGACTAAGACTATAAGTTCTGCAAAGTGCAGTGGAATCATCATTCTGAAGAGGAAGCAACATGGGAACGAGAAGATGATCTTCGGAAAGACCACCCTCACCTATTTGCTAGCCAATCCGAATCTCGAGGGCGAGATTCACCTTAAGGGGGTTAGATTTGTAACATCCCTAAAATCATGATTTCAAAGATTGCATATCATTCATGCATGCATATAGTTTTGAGATCAATTTCAAACCAAATTCAAGAAAGCAGAAGCACATAGTGCTATCATTTTATGTGAGCAAACTTAAATCACATGGCCATCCCCATTTGAGAGCTTGAATGTTTTAAACCAAGTTTGTTTGCTTCCCTTGTTGATTGGATTGAGTGTGGAATTTGAACAAAATTTTACAAAATAGAAATGGCTTCAAAAACCATTTTCAAACATTTGCAAACCAAGTGCAATGTCACTGTTATTTTGTCTTTCCAAAAATGACCAAGCCAACTCAAAGTGACCACATGGTTTTATGCCAAGATTTGTGACTATTGCACACTGCAAAAGTCCAGAAAATATTTGAATTCAAATAGAGTTTGAATTCATTTGAAAACCAATCCAGAAAATCAAAACAGAAAAAGAAAAAGAATAAAGAAATGGAAAAGGGCCGGCCCCAGGAATTGAGCCCAGCTACAGATGCAGCCCATTTAGCCCACCCGGCTCCCCTCTCTCTCTCGCACGCGCAGACGCACCCACGCAGTCACTGACGCTCGGACCCCACTCCCCCTCTGTTCTATTCGCTGACAAGCGGGCCCTCTCCACGTCACTCCTTCTTCCCCAAATCTCGCGCGCAGACGCCGTCGCCGCTGGCCGTTGCTGTGTTGATTTCTCAGCGTAATTGCCATTGATTCGCTGAGCGTTTCTTGTCGAGCCTCCGCCTACTTAAGCACCTCCCCACTCCGCTCCATTCCCCTCACTCAATTTCATCTCCACGCCCCCAGGCTGCTCGCAACTCGCCAAACACCGCCGCAACTCCGACGACCTCCGGCAGCAAATTCCGGTGAGTCCCGACCGCCCCTATGCCTCTGATTCAAACAAATGTGCCCAGCGTGATCTCGTGCATCTTCTGATACTCTTCGCTTTCCTGCTCGTGACCCAGGACGTCGTCCCCGTTCGTGCCTGCAACCGACCGAGCCGCCACTCAACTCCGACGATCGATTACGGTAAGCCGAGCGTGCCCCTTTCCCCCTCTTGCATACGAGGATGTTCGCCACTGTCTTGCGCGTCTCCTAATCCATCTGGTTCGTGCTAGGGCGACGCGAAACCTCGGCAACAACTTCGATAGCAACCACCCGACGCCGTGCGCAACTCCGACGAGCTCCAGTAGCCCCTGCCGTGCGCCCCTTGCCAAGACACCTCCACGTTGAGCTTCGCCTCGACCCTACGGTTCTGGTAAGCACCTTCTCCCCTCCACGGACGATCTAGAACGCCAGCGCCGCCGTTGCCAGACGCGCCGCCGTCAGTCGCCGCCGCTAGCGCCGCTAGTCTATGGTCGAGGCAACAGCAGCCGTTAGATGTAGATCTGGCGGTTTAGATTAGATCCGAGCGAATCATTTTCTTTGAATCTGGCGCGTTGGATCTGACTTGATCCGACGGCGCGGAAGGGTGATCCTGAGCGAAGCGGTATCGACCAATAGGATAGCGCCGCGTGACTAGGGTTTAGTTTAAAAACAGAATTTGAATCAGATTTATATCCAAATTTGAATTGCTTGTAACTTTTGATTCCCACGTTAGATTTTAGCAAATTTTATACCGTTGGAATCAGGAAGACGAGCCCTTTCTGTTTATGCAATGTGTTTAGTGTTTAGTTTCTATTAAAATGACTTTATTTGCAGAAACTTGTTTAGGACTATTTTGAGTATATGAATTGTTTAGGAAATTGTTTTAGTGTCAAATAAACTTGGTTTAGCAAGTTTTTAACTTGATTATGATTTAGTACTATGCACTTGCTTGGTTGAGTTTTAAAAATCATCACTTAGCATTTTTGCATGCATGCATATGTATTTTTGTTTGTTTGTATATGTTGTGTGTAATTTGTTGCTACCATTCTTTGTGTAGACTTTGGTGCTAGTGATTGTGATTGTGAAGAGTGCTACTCTCCCAACTACCAAGGCAAGTGGTACTTCATGAATATTTCCATCCCTATATATTTTTATACAAGCATTAGAAATATTTTTGCTAAGTCTTGCATGTTACTATTTTGCCAAATGCCATGATGGGAAATCCTAAGTAGATGTAGAATTGCTAGGAAATTTTCTAAGTTAAGTACTATCTATGCCATGCTTATCCTAGCTAGTAGAAAACAAGGGTTGGTGAAATATACATGCTATGATGAAAATATTTCTAAGTCTTTGGACTTATGTTTTTCTTAATAAAACAACTAAGTCAATGAATCACCTGGGTGGAAAGGGACTTGATTGGTGGTTTTTGGTTGAGTGGTTACACAAGGCCCATGGCTATGGTTTACCTTGTGTATCTAACTTGTGGAAAGCCACCCAGGAACAAAGGGATTTTAGAGGCCAAGTGTTGAGAAGCTTATAGTGCAGCCACTTGGCAATATGGGCTCTGCCTGGATCACATAGGTTGCTAGAACTTAGTCATTTGGACAGTTGGTGGTAGTGGGATGTGTAGGGTTTCGTAGCATGGAAAACAAAAAATTTCTACCGCATACAAACAAACAAGCCAAGATCTATCTACTAGATTGTAGCAACGAGTTGATAGAATAACTCACCCTCAAAGATTCCAAAGTGTTTAACGAGAGCGGATTCTCGTGGGTGATGTAGTCGTACTCTTCCCGATCTCAAGATCGCGTAGACGATCCTTCCGGCGCTGCGTTCCGGCAGCGCTCCCGCAGTCGGTCACACGTTCGGTACTCGACGAAGACCTTCCTCTCCCTTGTTCCAGCAGGCAGCGGAGGTTGTAGCACTCTCCTCGCGATTCTGGCAACACAACGGCGTGGTACCGGAAGTAGAGGGGAGATCTCGCAGGGCTTCGCCTTAAGCCGGAGCGAGTATGGTGGGCTATGAGAAATCCCTCGACGATCTAGGGTTTAGACACCCCGAGGAAGAGGTGCTAGAGCCGGCGGATAGGGCTTGGTGGTGCCCAAGTCGGCGGCAAGGAGATCCCTAGGCGGCGGCGGCTTGGAGGGCGGCGGCGGCTAGGGTTAGGGTTTTCGGGGCAAGGGACTTGTGTGTCTCTAGGAGGGAGCCCTGCCCCTCCTTATATAGGTGTAGGGGCCGGCCGGCCAAGGGGAGGGAGGGGAGTCCCTACCCAACTCGGCTTGGGTGGTGCGCCGCCGGTTGGAGGAGGGAAACCCTCCCCAACTCGGTTTCCCACTCCTCCTCCTCTTTCCAAAACTTGCCGTTTGACTTTCAAACTAGACGTTTGACTTTCAAACTAGCCGTTTGACTTTTCAAACTAGGATTTGAATAAACCCTCTATTTTGAACAGCGATGACACCGAGCACATGATGCAATCATATCAACTTGATATAACACATTCATGTACCCTTCCCCCCGGAGTGCCGGACATTCCAGAACCTTCTAGAACATTCCCGATGAAAACATCGGAACCATTCTCCATCTCCGAAACAGGACTTTCCTTATATGAATCTTATTCTCCGGACCATTCCGGATCTCTTCGTGATATCCCGAATCCCATTCGAGACTCCGAACAACATTCGGTCTCTTTCTCATCATTCCATAACTACTCAAACAACGTCGAATCCTTAAGTGTGTCTCCCTACGGTTCGTGAATTATGCGAACATGATCGAGACACTTCTCCGAACAATAACCGATAGAGGAATCTGGAAATTCATATGGCTTCCACATATTTCTACGATTACTTTGCGATCGAATGAACCACTTACATACGATATCAATTTCCCTTTGTCTCACGATTGTTTACTTACCCGAGGTTATGATCGTCGGTATCTCTGCATACCTAGTTCAACCTCGTTACCGATAAGTACTCTTTTCTCGTTCCCGTGATATGTGATCCCTTGTGAGCCAGTCACATGCTTGCAAGCTAATTGGATGACATTTCACCGAGAGGGCCCAGAGTATATCTATCCGTCATATGGATGGACAAATCCCACTCTTTATCCATGTGTTTCAACCAATAAATTCCGAACACTCAATGCCACCTTTATATCCACCCAGTTACGGTGTGGTGTTTGATGTCATCAAAGAATCCATCCGGTAAAGGTGATATGCATGATCTCATGGTCGAAGGAATTAGATTATTATGTATCATAAAGCATATAGCAATTGAACTATTAAAATGACTTGATCTTTATGCTACGCTTATCTATAGGAGTATGTCCATCATATCATTCTCCTAACGATATGATCTTGCTGTTGATAACATCTCAATGTCCATGATAGGGAAACCACAGTCATTTATCAACCAACAAGCTAGTGATGTATAGAGGCTTATACTAGGGACTTCAATTTAAGTTTACAAATCACATAAGTATTAATGTTTCCTTGTTAATACTATTATAGCATGAATGTAAACATTTATCATAAACACAAAGATATAATAATAACTACATTTATTATTGCCTCTAGTGTTGGAGATATGCCCAAGAGGCAATAATAAAGTGGTTATTATCATATCTTCACACTTATGATAAATGTTTACATACCATGCTATAATTGTATTAACCGGAAACATTAATACTTGTGTGATTTGTAAACTAAAATAAGAGTCCCTAGTAAAGCCTCTTGTTAAACTAGCTTGTTGGTTAATATATGATCATGGTTTCCTGATCATGAACATAGAGATGTTATTAACAACAGGATCATATCGTTAGGAGAATGATGTGATGGACATACTCCTATAGATAAGCGTAGCATAAAGATCAAGTCATTTCAATAGTTCAATTGCTATATGCTTTCTGATACATAGTAACCTAATTCCTTCGACCATGAGATCATGCATATCACCTTTACCGGATGGATGCTTTGATGACATCAAACACCACACCGTAACAGGGTGGCTATAAAGGTGGCAATGAGTGTTCAGAAAGTATTGGTTGAAACACATGGATCAAGAGTGGGATTTGTCCATCCATATGACAGATAGATATACTCTGGGCCCTCTCGGTGAAATGTCATCCAATTAGCTTGCAAGCATGTGACTGGCTCACAAGGGATCACATATCACGGGAACGAGAAAAGAGTACTTATCGGTAACGAGGTTGAACTAGGTATGCAGAGATACCGACGATCATAACCTCGGATAAGTAAACTATCGTGAGACAAAGGGAAATTGGTATCGTATGTAAGTGGTTCATTCGATCGCAAAGTAATCATAGAAATATGTGGGAGCCATATGAATTTCCAGATTCCTCTATTGGTTATTGTTCGGAGAAGTGTCTCGATCATGTCCGCATAATTCACGAACCGTAGGGAGACACACTTAAGGATTCGACGTTGTTTTGAGTAGTTATGGTATTATGAAAAAGAGACCGAATGTTGTTCGGAGTCTCGGATGGGATCCGGGATATCACGAGGTGATCCGGAATGGTCCGGAGAATAAGATTCATATAAGGAAAGTCCCGTTTCGGAGTTCGGGAATGATTCCGGTGTTTTCATCGGGAATGTTCTAGAAGGTTCCGGATTGTCCGGCACTCCGGGGGGGGGGGAGGGTACATGAGTGTGTCATTAAATGATTGCATCATGTACTAAGTGTTCTTGCTGTTCCAAAAACATGAAAGTCAAATTGCCAGTTTGAAAGTCAAACGGCTAAAACAGGAAACTGTGGAAAACAGGAAACTGTGGGAAACAGGAAACTGTGGGAAACAAGCAAGAGGAGGTTGAAACCAACTTGGAGGAGGAGTTCCTCTCCTCCTTGGCCGGCGCCCAGCCCTAGGCCGAGTTGGGGAGTGACTCCCTCCCTCCCTGGCGCGCCTAGCCCCTCCACCTATAAAAGGAGGGGCAGGGCTCCTCCTTGAGACACACAAGTTTCTACCTCTAATCTCCGGTTTAGAGCCGTTTTGGTTTAGAGCTTCTAATTGCTTTAGCCTGCGGTTTAGAGCCTTCTAATTGGTGTGTCTAATCTCTAGACCACTAATAGCCCTCTCTCATACTCCACCATACTCGCTCCGGCTTAAGGCGAAGCCCTGCGAGATCTCCCCTCTACTTCCGGTACCACGCCGTTGTGCTGCCGGAATCTCGAGGAGAGTGCTACAACCTCCGCTGCCTGCTGGAACAAGGGAGAGGAAGGTCTTCGTCGAGTACCGAACATGTGACCGACTGCGGGAGCGCTGCCGGAACGCAGCGCCGGAAGGATCGTCTACGCGATCTTGAGATCGGAAAGAGTACGACTACATCACCCACGAGAATCTGCTCTCGTTAACCGCTTTGGAATCTTCGAGGGTAAGTTATTCCATCGACTCGTTGCTACAATCTAGTAGATAGATCTTGGCTTGTTTGTTTGTATGCGATAGAAAATCTTTGTTTTCCATGCTACGAACCCCTACAGTGGTATCCGAGCCGTGTCTATATGTAGATCTGTTGCACGAGTAGAACACAATGGTCATTGTGGGCGTTGATGCTTTTATTGTCGATTGCTTTTGTGTACTTTGCATCTTGCGGTATGTTGGGATGAAGCGGCCCGGGCTAACCTTACATGACATCGTTCATGAGACTTGCTCCACGCTTGACATGCAACTTGTATTGCATAAGTGGCTTTGCGGGTGCCTGTTTCTCCTAGCATAGTTAAGATCCAATTTACAACGGGTGATTAACAATACTAGTATCAATGTTGTGGTTCTTGTTCGTAAGTTAGAACGACACTTATTGAAAGCCCCAAACCACGTAAAATATGCAAAGAAAGTAGAGGCGTCTAACTTTGTTTTGCAGGGGTGTGCAGTGATGTGATATGGCCATGATTGTGATTATATATGATGTATGCAATGTTCCTTATTGTAAGTCGGCAACCGGCAGGAGCCATATGGTTGTCTTTAATTTCTGTTAAGACCCGCGTGTCTATTCAAGGTAGTTGTAATAGTTGAAGCTGGTGGACGACAACCATGGAGAAGCGTCATTGACCTTGATGCAATGCCGGTGATGATGGAGATCATGTTCGTGCTTGAATATAGGAGATCAGAAGCACAAAGAAGAAAGGCCATATCATATCACATATTATGAATTGCATGTGATGTTAATCCTTTATGCATCTTGTATTGCTTAGTAGACGACGGTAGCATTATAAGATGATCCCTCATGCACATTTATTTCAAGTTCGAAAGTGTTCACCCTTAGTATGCACCGTTGCTAATGCTTGTTGTTTCGAAGCACCACGTGATGATCGGGTCTGTTAGATTCCGCAAGTGTATACAACGTAAGCAAGCCAGATTTGCTTATGCGGTAGCTAAGGTTTGATCTTGACGAGCCTAGCATGTACAGACATGGCCTCAGGAACACGGATTACCGAAAGGTAGAGCATGAGTCATATAGTAGATATGATGAACATGTTGATTGTTCGCCATTGAAGCTATATCAACTCTCGTGATGATCGGTTTTGATGTGGTGGATTTGGTTCGTGTGATCACTAAAACAATGTGAGGGATATTGTTTTGAGTGGGAGTTCACCTAGATTAATTTAATTATTAATTAGAACTCAATTTATCATAAACTAAATCAAAGTGAATTTGCATAGTTGTTGTAGTCATTGGCATCCGTTTACCACCTTACGCTTAGTTATAATTGAGATGATAGAACTATAGAATTCTGGTTAGTTACTTTATGAACTGGTATCGTATTGTTTTTGAAGTGTTAATCTAAAGTCTAAAATTCCTATTGCAAACTTTCAGTAAGTTCCGGTTACTCCATAAAGTTTAATAATTAGTATTAAATCAAGAGTAACAATTCCAAGTGTTAGTATATAAGTATTATGTTTGTCTCCGTGATTCTTGATATTCAAAGAATTGTCTTAATATCAAGGTTATCTAGGATCTGAAAGAGTTGTTTCAGAAACCATGATGTGTGGAAGATATTGTGATATCTGAAACGAAGTTTTGGTTGCAACATGATAGAGTATAATATGGCAAAAGTCATGTTCTCATATTTGATGAGAATTTGCAAAAAGGTTGGAGACACTTGTTGTCCTAATCCTCCAAAAGGTTTTGGATAGCAACATTATACTCATAATTCATCATTATAAGCTAAAAGTAGCTTGATCATGGACGATTCCATGATAAGGGTGAATATTTGATGTAGGTAAAATGTTTACTACACCAAGAGATTACTAAAGAAAGGAATTTGAAAGAACACCAAACATTTGGTGATGGTGATCTACTTCAAAGTGCAAGTCCAAAGACATTGGTATTTAACTATACACACTTTGGACTATGTGTCATATGTATGACTCCACTGTTGATGTTGATAGATTCTTTCAAACAGAAAAGGAGATACTGAAAGAGAATCTCATAAATATATGGCAGAAAAGAAAAGACTAGAATTGTTCAGCTTAAGTATATAGATGATATACATGTTATGGCTATATTCTTTGCTTATTAAACAATGTGGTTCTCAAGTATTTGATACTGAATTTGTTGGTGTGAATCGTCATACGAAACAACACAATTCATGAACTACAATGGCCTAAGTAACTAGCAAAAGAATATGTGATGATGTTCATCGAGAACAAATAAAGGGTTATTGTGTTGCTCGTTAAACATCAAAGCTTGCCTTCAAAGATTTGTTTTATCAGGTATTATGAGAACAAAAGGGTTGTTCAAATAATTGCCGTAATCCATAAAAGATGGATGATTCACAAATCTCGTTGGAGAAATCACATCCATAAAACTAGTGCTAAAAATGTCGATAGACAAATTGATTGAAAGATCACTTAGGAAGTAACATCGCAGTTTAAATTATATTGGAAAGAAAACATGAAGAAACTCCATGAGGATGGAATTTTGGAGTCTTTTGATTTTGATCACATGACGCTTGTGAAACTTTCCTAGAGATAATTAAAACTTTGTTCATAGGCCAAAAGGGGACGAATGACTAGCTTATTGGAACTTGTACATATTGTTGTACGAAATCCATTATGTGTAGTCAAGAGCGATGGATTTCAACTTCATATGCTTTCTCCGAAAATTTGAGTGAATATATGAATATTTACTTAATAAGGATGAAGTGTGAAATATTTGAAAAGTTCAAAGATTTTCAAGATGAAGTGCAAAATCATTGTAACAAGAATATAGATAGTTTATGATAAGATCATAAAAGAAGATATTTGAGTTACAAGTTTAGCATAATACCTAAGATTTAAGGAATCGTTCCGTGGATTTGCATTTCCCGAAACACCATAAAAGTATGGGGCGTTCGAGATATGTAATTAAACCTTGTTTGACATGGTAAGATCGAAGGTGTAAATCATAAAACTGCCATTGTATTTTAAAGATTAAAAGCTTTAGAGATTACCGTTTTTCCACTAAAAGGAGCTCCATCGTAATCCGTTGAAATGACACCATATGTTATGGTTTGGGATAAAACCCAAGTTGTCCTTTCTTAAACATTGGTATGCTATGCATAAGAAAGATGTTTGCAACCAAAGTCGGATGAACCTGTCTTTGTATGTTATTTCGAATAACTGTTAAGTAATCCTCCATAACATCGGAGACAAAAGTGTTTGTCACTTAAAACGTCAAGTTTCTTTGAGAAGGATTTTTTCGTGAAAAGTTAAGTGGGAGGACAATAGAACTTTGATAAGGTTAAAAGAACCTTAGCTATATGTGCAGAGTTGCGCAGCACCGAAAAGTGTTCCGGAGGCAGCAACAATGCTCATGGCTCACGTGCCTCAAAGGTTGTGGTCACGGAGATCTAAGTTCCTATTAAAACAAGTAGATCGGGTAAACAATCAAATACCAAGATTTGAGGGTTGAATCATTATTTGAGAATAATGAACCGACTACATACAAAGAAGCGATGATGGGCCCTGACTCCGTCAAATGGCTTGAAGCCATAAAATCCGTGATAGTTCCATACACGAGAAATCAAGTTTTGAACTTGAAGGACCCTCGAGAAAGGTGTAAGACCTTACAGTTGTGTCTGGATCTATAAAGAATTAGACATGGATGTTTTACATCTATGAAATAGTCGACATGTTGGGAAAGAGTTCACAAAATGTTCAAAGGTTGACTATGACAAGATTTGATCTTTCATAGCGATATTTAGTCTAGACGGATTAATATAGCAACCACTACATATAATTTTGTTATATGGTAGCTGAATAAACAAAACAAGTTCTTCTAATAGAATTGTTACCTAGGACATGTGCATAACACGGTCCATAGGGTTTTGTTAATTCAAAGGATGCTGAAAGCATATGCAAACTTCAATGGTTAAAGTGAGCATCGCGGAGTTGGAATCTTCACTGTGATGAAACTGTTAAAGGAGTTTAAAAGTTCATTAGAGACGATGAAGATGCTTGCGTTTGCAAGAAATTAAGTGGGAGCGCTAAGACATGTTTCTAATACATTATGTGGAAGACATATTGTTGATTGGAAAAGATGTATCTTTTATTAACACATATTAAGAATTTCATCCCGATGAAAGACTTAGGCAAAACCCAAATATTTGGCATCAATAGACGCTAATATGGTTGTGCCAGAAGTACATAGACAAGATATTGAATGAGTTCAATATAGAAACTACAAGAGAGGTTCTTGTCGCACAGAAAGGATTGAATGAGTTCAATGTTGATGATATATTCAAGTGTATTGACATTCGGTAAAGTGAAACAAATAATCAAGTATAGATTGATACTTGATGTATGAAATCACAAAGAGTATTTATATCAGTCATACTGTGATATGTACAAATCCAGATATGTCCTATGCTCTAAAAGTTGTGAGCATATACCAGAATGATTCGTAAAATGATCATTGGACAATAGTAAGGATATTCTTATGATCTTTTGAAAGAACTAAGAGTATAATATTTGTAGAAGTGACAAATAGATGGTTAGTTCATTGTAAAAGTACTACATTGATACTAGCTTTGTCACAAAGTACAAATTAAGTTTATCTCAATCTAAACTAAGGGTGGCACAATATAATGGAAAGTGAGTTCCATAATGGATTTGGATGATTTCCAAAGTTAAGACATTGTGACAGATACTACAACAAAAGGCTAAGTATATGACTGCTATTATAGCAGCAAAAGAGGGCATTTGTGTCAAGAAGTTTGTTATCAAACTAGGTGTAGTTCACAGTGGGATAATACTATGAAGATATATTGTGCGACAATATTATCAACATGTTTTAACCCCAAAGAGCTAAAGGTCACACCGAAAGACCAAATTTGTACAAAGCCATCTCATTAGAGAATGAGTGATGCGTAGAGACGCAAAGACATGCAATTACACACGGACCTGGAAGTATCAGATCCGGAGATCAGTTGACCACTAGCAATCGTGTGCATACAACACCGGAAAGCCATAGGTGTTGAATACACAAAGGTTTGAAACTAGATTATTGACTCTAGTGCAAGTGGGAGACTGTTGGAGATATGCCCAAGAGGCAATAATAAAGTGGTTATTATCATATCTTCACACTTATGATAAATGTTTACATACCATGCTATAATTGTATTAACCGGAAACATTAATACTTGTGTGATTTGTAAACTAAAATAAGAGTCCCTAGTAAAGCCTCTTGTTAAACTAGCTTGTTGGTTAATATATGATCATGGTTTCCTGATCATGAACATAGAGATGTTATTAACAACAGGATCATATCGTTAGGAGAATGATGTGATGGACATACTCCTATAGATAAGCGTAGCATAAAGATCAAGTCATTTCAATAGTTCAATTGCTATATGCTTTCTGATACATAGTAACCTAATTCCTTCGACCATGAGATCATGCATATCACCTTTACCGGATGGATGCTTTGATGACATCAAACACCACACCGTAACAGGGTGGCTATAAAGGTGGCAATGAGTGTTCAGAAAGTATTGGTTGAAACACATGGATCAAGAGTGGGATTTGTCCATCCATATGACGGATAGATATACTCTGGGCCCTCTCGGTGAAATGTCATCCAATTAGCTTGCAAGCATGTGACTGGCTCACAAGGGATCACATATCACGGGAACGAGAAAAGAGTACTTATCGGTAACGAGGTTGAACTAGGTATGCAGAGATACCGACGATCATAACCTCGGATAAGTAAACTATCGTGAGACAAAGGGAAATTGGTATCGTATGTAAGTGGTTCATTCGATCGCAAAGTAATCGTAGAAATATGTGGGAGCCATATGAATTTCCAGATTCCTCTATTGGTTATTGTTCGGAGAAGTGTCTCGATCATGTCCGCATAATTCACGAACCGTAGGGAGACACACTTAAGGATTCGACGTTGTTTTGAGTAGTTATGGTATTATGAAAAAGAGACCGAATGTTGTTCGGAGTCTCGGATGGGATCCGGGATATCACGAGGTGATCCGGAATGGTCCGGAGAATAAGATTCATATAAGGAAAGTCCCGTTTCGGAGTTCGGGAATGATTCCGGTGTTTTCATCGGGAATGTTCTAGAAGGTTCCGGATTGTCCGGCACTCCGGGGGGGGAGGGTACATGAGTGTGTCATTGAATGATTGCATCATGTACTAAGTGTTCTTGCTGTTCCAAAAACATGAAAGTCAAATTGCCAGTTTGAAAGTCAAACGGCTAAAACAGGAAACTGTGGAAAACAGGAAACTGTGGGAAACAGGAAACTGTGGGAAACAAGCAAGAGGAGGTTGAAACCAACTTGGAGGAGGAGTTCCTCTCCTCCTTGGCCGGCGCCCAGCCCTAGGCCGAGTTGGGTAGGGACTCCCTCCCTCCCTGGCGCGCCTAGCCCCTCCACCTATAAAAGGAGGGGCAGGGCTCCTCCTTGAGACACACAAGTTTCTACCTCTAATCTCCGGTTTAGAGCCGTTTTGGTTTAGAGCTTCTAATTGCTTTAGCCTGCGGTTTAGAGCCTTCTAATTGGTGTGTCTAATCTCTAGACCACTAATAGCCCTCTCTCATACTCCACCATACTCGCTCCGGCTTAAGGCGAAGCCCTGCGAGATCTCCCCTCTACTTCCGGTACCACGCCGTTGTGCTGCCGGAATCTCAAGGAGAGTGCTACAACCTCCGCTGCCTGCTGGAACAAGGGAGAGGAAGGTCTTCATCGAGTACCGAACGTGTGACCGACTGCGGGAGCGCTGCCGGAACGCAGCGCCGGAAGGATCGTCTACGCGATCTTGAGATCGGAAAGAGTACGACTACATCACCCACGAGAATCTGCTCTCGTTAACCGCTTTGGAATCTTTGAGGGTAAGTTATTCCATCGACTCGTTGCTACAATCTATTAGATAGATCTTGGCTTGTTTGTTTGTATGCGATAGAAATTTTTTGTTTTCCATGCTACGAACCCCTACATCTTGGGCATATCTCCAACAGTCTCCCACTTGCACTAGAGTCATCTAATCTAGATTACATGGTAATATACCGAACACCCATGGCAGTTTGGTGCTGGTCATGTTTTGCCCTCGGGAGAGGTTTAGTCAACGGATCCGCCACATTCAGATCTGTGTGTACTTTGCAAATCTTTATATCCCCATCTTGGATATGTTCTCGAATAGCGTGAAAACGTAGCTTGATGTGCTTCAGCTTCTTGTGTGACCTTGGTTCTTGTGCATTGGCTATGGCGCCCATGTTATCACAGTAGATAGACATTGGGTCTAGCGCACTAGGAACCACACCCAGCTCTGTAATGAACTCTTTCATCCATATCGCTTCTTGTGAAGCCTCCGAAGCAGCCATGTATTCTGATTCAGTTGAAGATCTCGCCACAACGCTTTGCTTTGCACTCCTCCAGCTAACTGCTGCACCATTCAAAATAAATACGTATCCAGATTGTGATTTAGAATCATCCGGATCGGTGTTCCAACTAGCATCGGTGTAACCATTAACAACGAGCTGTTCATCACCTCCATAAGAAATAACCATATCCTTAGTTCTTCTCAAGTACTTAAGGATGTTTTTGACCGCTGTCCAATGATCCACTCCTGGATCACTTTGATATCTGCTAGTTAAACTAACAACATATGCAATGTCGGGTCTAGTACATAGCATGACATACATTAGAGATCCTATGGCTGAGGCATAGGGAGTCTTACTCATCCTTTCTCTATCTTCTGCCGATGTCGGACTTTGAATTTTACTCAAGGTCGTATTGGGCAACATGGGCAAGAACCCTTTCTTGCTATCTTCCATTCCAAACCTCTTTAGAACTTTGTCCAAATATGTACTTTGTGACAATGATATTTGGCGTTTCGATCTATCTCTATAAATCTTTATGCCTAATATGTAAGCTGCTTTGCCAAGATCCTTCATTGAAAAACTATTATTCAAATATTCCTTGACACTATTAAGAAGGTCTACATCATTCCCAATCAACAATATGTCATCCACATATAGTATTAAGAATGCTACAGAGCTCCCACTCACTTTCTTGTAAATACAAGCTTCTCCATAAGTTTGTATAAAACCAAAACTTTTGATCACCTTATCAAAACGTTGATTCCAACTTCGGGATGCTTGCTTCAATCCATAGATGGACCGTTGAAGTTTGCATACCTTGTTAGCATCTTTAGGATCGACAAAACCTTTGGGTTGCATCATATACAACTCTTCATCAATGTCTCCATTGAGGAATGTTGTTTTGACATCCATCTGCCATATCTCATAATCATAATATGCAGCGATTGCTAACATAATCCTCACAGACTTTAGCTTCGCTACTGGTGAGAAAGTCTCATCGTAGTCAACTCCTTGAATTTGTCGAAACCCTTTTGCGACAAGTCGAGCTTTATAGACAGTAATATTACCATCAACATCTGTTTTCTTCTTGAAAATCCATTTGTTCTCGACAGCCTTCCAGCCATCCGGTAAGTCCACCAAAGTCCATACTTGGTTTTCGTACATGGATCCAATCTCAGATTTCATGGCTTCTTGCCATTTATTGGAATCTGGGCTCATCATCGCTTCCTCATATGTCTCTGGGTCATCGGTGTTGTCCACCAACATGACACTCATAACGGGATCATACCAATCTGGAGTGGTACGAGTTCTCTTTGACCTGCGAGGCTCTGTAGCAACTTCAACCAAAGTTTCATGATCATCATCATTAGCTTCCTCTCTAATTGGTGCAGGCACCACAGGAACTTCTTCCGGTGCTGCGCTACTCGCAATTTCGAGAGAAGGTTCGACAACCTCGTCGAGTTCTACTTTCCTTCTAGTCACTTCTTTCGAGAGAAATTCCTTCTCTAGAAAGGATCCATTCTTGGCAACGAAGATTTTGCCTTCGGATCTATGATAGAAGGTATACCCAATAGTTTCCTTCGGGTATCCTATGAAGACGCATTTTTCCACTTTGGGTTCAAGCTTGTCCGGCTGTAACTTCTTTACATAGGCTTCGCATCCCCAAACTTTAAGGAACGACAATCTAGGTTTCTTCCCAAACCATAATTCATACGGTGTCGTTTCAACGGATTTAGACGGTGCCCTATTTAAAGTGAATGCGGCTGTTTCTAATGCATAACCCCAAAATGATAGCGGTAAATCTGTAAGTGACATCATAGAACGAACCATATCTAAGAGAGTTCGATTACGACGTTCGGACACACCATTACGCTGTGGTGTTCCCGGCGGTGTCAACTGCGAAAGTATTCCGCATTTCTTCAAATGCTCGCCAAACTCGTAACTTAGATATTCACCTCCACGATCAGAACGTAGAAATTTAATCTTCTTGTTACGTTGATTCTCTACCTTACTTTGAAATTCCTTAAACTTCTCGAAAGTTTCGGACTTATGTTTCATGAAATAGATATACCCATATCTACTCAAATCATCCGTGAAGGTAAGAACATAACGATAACCACCGCGCGATGCTACACTCATTGGACCACACACATCGGTATGTATGATTTCCATTAAGTCCGTAGCTCGCTCCATCATACCAGAAAATGGAGTCTTAGTCATTTTACCCATCAGACATGCTTCGCATCTTTCAAGTGATTCAAAATCAAGTGATTCAAGAAGTCCATCGGAATGGAGTTTCTTCATACGCTTCACTCCAATGTGACCAAGACGACAGTGCCACATATAGGTCGAGTTATCGCTCGATTTGAAACGTTTAGCCTCAATGTTATTAATATGTGTATGTAACACCCCGGTTCTGAAAAGACCGTGGCCTCTATGTGACATGCCAATCCCTGGATCGGTTCATTGGCCCACAATAGAGTAAGATAGATAACATAGCAAAATATCCGTGTATCATAGATAACGAAGATCCAGAGTACCATTATTACAATAAAAGCTTAGCGCAAAGCTAGCTCAAATTATTCAGGTAGCAACATAAATAAGGTAAATCCTCCATTCTTCAAATTGCCCACAAGTGAACAAGTGCCGAGTGGAGTACCGTGGCCTATAACGATCAATCAGAATCGGAATAACCTGCAACATGAAACGTAGCAGCCCCGAAGGGTCAATACATGGAATGTATGGCAAGTAGAGATAGTAAAGGAGACAATAGTACTAACATCTACATGCATATTTGGCAAGTGAAGCTGTGTCTGGCTTGCATTTGCAAATACATTTGTCCTACTTTCATAAACAGTTTTTGATTTTTCTTCGAAAAGATCCCAATTAAGTTAACCCGTCCATATTAAAACAATTATGAAATTAGAATGAGCGAGAAACATGTCATGGAATCAATATCTAGCAACTCAGATGTCCATAACCGGGGACACGGCTAATCGATTAGATTATACACTCTGCAGAGGTTAGTACACTTTACCCATGTGACTTGGCCAGCCCAGCTCGTACCATCACTCTCATTTTGGGTGATGATAGGGAGAAGTCCAAGAAGAGACTGTTCGAGAAGTAGCTCCTCAATCCCGACGCGCACCGGTCCAACCTACCAAAATTCTACATCTCTGGATACGCGGGTTCGAGTTACCACAACCTACTAAGTCCAACCAACCGCCCATTTCATTATTGGCACATGGTTGTACACGTAAGCTACACAATAAAGAAGCCAATCATTCTCTCTTGATACCTGGGTGCCTTTCCGCAATGAAACCACCAAAAATTATCAATACCATCACACCCAGGGGATTAATTGATTAAGTTGTTTTTAGTTTTCACAAACCAATACTTTGAGAAAACAAGTATCAATGATGTATCCCAGCCCTCGTTCAACATAGCATGGCTAAGCACATCTACCAACGGTGTTTCATCTACAAGGAAAGCCGTACCACATAATAGGACATACCATAGCGATAGTATCATCCTACACATGCATCTACAAAATACACGACAATGCATTGAAAATAGTAGGACGATATCATGAACAAAGTAGCATCTACTTGCCTTGGTTGTAGCGGTCTGGAGCACAATCCTCACACGAGCAAGCGTTGCACTCAACACAATCTACACGATACAATTGCAATCATAAACAAACAATGCACAAGCATATGCAACAAATATGATGCATGAATGCATGAACGACAAGTGAATTGGTGCTACAGCTGCACCACACCATCCTATAATATAACACTACCGATTGCATGCATGGAAAATAGTTTTAGCGCTAGGGAAACTATTAAGTAAAAGTAATGCTCCAAACTAGAGCTAGAACTTAAATAATTCACTTCCGGTAGTATACTGTTTGTAAAATCTTGGGAAAATTCTACCGCATAGGCATCGCTGATTAGAAACAGTACCAATTGGAATTACTCGAAAAGGAATTATAAAACTCCCCGAGTAATTAAAACACTGCAGAAAGCCAATAGACAGTTTCTGCAGAAGTTTTTTCTGTAAGCCTACCTTTTTAATTCACGATGAGATTCCCCTCGTTCCACTAAATCCAGGGACACATCATACGCGATTTTTGGAGCTACGGATCTTTTTCTACGAATTTATTACTTCCAAAAGGCCATTAACTAGTTTGATTAAACTGTACTAAACCTTGCTGCAAAAGCCTGAACCAAATGTACAGCGAGATTCTACACGACTCACTGAATCTACAGATATTTTATTTGCAATTTTTGGCCAAGCGGTTTAATTTCTACGGAATTTACAAGATTCTACCGAAATCTGCCAACTAAAAGGATTAGCGAAATTGACCCAGTCAACTCGTGTGCTGACTGGGCGCTGACTGGACGTCTGACAAGTCAACGCCTGGGTGCTGACCAGTCAACGAACGATCTAAGCCACTGATCTGAGATCTGACGGTGGCTGTTGTCTTACCGGAAACAAGCGGCGAAACGGACTCCGGAAGGTGCGGCGAGTTCCGGACGGCGGTGTCGATCTGATCCGGCGTCGAGGTTCTTCCCGCGCGGGTACACACGGTCAACGAACGGGTCGAGTAAAATACACCGCGCGAGCAAAACGGCGCGTACGTGCACGTATGCGTGCATGCAATAACGCGCGCGTGCGTGTGCGTGTACGTGTGTGCATGCGAGGCGCGGCGCAGCGAGGCGGCGCGGCTTGCGAGCGGCGGCGGCGGAGCCTGGCGGCGGCGCGGCGGTGATGGCGCGGGGCGCCGGCGGCGGGAACGGAGAGGCGGCGGGGCGGCGCACCTGGCGGCGGGGTCGGCGATGGCCGGCGGCGGCGGCGGTGGCCGGTGGCGGCGGCGGCAGCCGGTCTCGGGAGGCGCGCGGCAGGAGGCGGCGATCGCGTGGGAGGCGGGCAGAGGCGGCGGGGTCGGGCACGGGTTACGAGGCAGGTGGGGTCTCCTTTTTGTGGCCCTCTCGCGCGGAATCCTAACCAGAAACGGTCCAGAGTTTGACTACAACTCGGAAATCGGTCCGGATTTTCGGACAGTTTTCCGGCGGTTTACTAAAACGTCCGAAGCTTTTCCGTACGAACTCCGATTGGAGCGATTCTCGCGCCTACGGGTTCGTATGGTCGAGGGGAACAACCTAGCGTCAAGGTTTGAGAGAAACCTCAAACCTACAAGGGTGGTTGTCACAAGTCTTACTAAAGCTCCCCGCAGGAATCTCGTAGTGAAACAAAATAGGGTTTTGAAGGTGGCGTTTCGCCGAACCTTTCTACTCGACGGTTTTGCGTGGAAAGATATGATGCAATGATATGAATGATATGCAAGACCAAATCTAAAATTTGGGATGTGACAGTGTATTTCCACTATCGAGATTCAACAAGAATAGACCATCTATTAAAGGTGCATGTGCATAAAACATATTACTCATATAAATCGAACAACCATTATTCTCGGACTTAAACAAGTAACCGTCTCGAAATAAACAAGATCCCGATATAATGTTCATGCTCAACGCAGGCACCAAATAACAATTACTTAAGTATAAAACTAATCTCGATGGTAGATGAAGGGGTAGCGTGCCGACCGCGATCACATCAACCTTTGATCCGTTTCCCACGCGCATCGTCACCTCGTTCTTCGCTAGCTTCCGTTTATTCTGCAGCACCTGTTTCGAGTTACAAATATGAGCAACCGAACCAGTATCAAATACCCAGGCACTACTACGAGTACTAGTGAGATACACATCAATAACATGTATATCAGATATACCTTTCTTCTTGATGTTGCCGTTCTTCAAATCCGCCAAGTACTTTGGGCAATTCCGCTTCCAGTGACATTCTCCCTTGCAGTAAAAGCACTCAGTATCAAGCTTAGGTCCAGCCTTGGTCTTCTTCGTCGGCATGGTAACTTTCTTACCACCCTTCTTGAAGTGTCCCTTCTGCTTAGACTTGCCTTTCTTGAATTTGGTGGTCTTATTGACCAACAACACTTGGTGCTCTTTCTTGATCTCCCCTTCTGCAGACTTTAACATAGCAAACAGTTCTGGCAACTGCTTATTCATGTTCTGCATGTTGTAGTTCATCACAAAGTTCTTGTAACTTGGTGGTAGTGATTGGAGGACACGGTAAATCCCCAAAGCATTAGGAATCACTATACCCAAGCTTTGAAGTTTGTTTTCGTGCCCAGACATCTTAAGCACATGCTCACTTACGGAGCTGCCCTCTTCCATCTTGCAGTTAAAGAACTTTTCAGAAGCCTCATAGCTTTCAATTGCCGCATGAGTCTCAAAAATCAATTTGAGATCCTCGACAATATCATATGGGTCTAAATTCTCAAACCTTTTCTGAAGCTCTGATTCTAAACCATACAAGATAGCACACTGAACTATGGAGTACATATTCTTCCGAGCGAGGTAAACATTCTTTACTTCATCGGTCGCATCAGCTGCAGGTGGGTCACCCAGCGGCGCATCCAGCACATAGGTCAAATTACCAGCTGTGAGGACAATCCTCAAATTGCGGAACCAATCCGCGAAGTTGCTTCCATTGTTTTTCAACTTTTCTTTCTCTAGGAACGCATTAAAATTGATGGTAGGGGCTGCCATTGATCTACAACATATTTGCAATAGTTTAGACTAAGTTTATGACAAATTGAGTTCAAATTAATAATAAAATTAATCTAGGTGAACTCCCACTCAAAACAATATCCCTCACATTGTTTTAGTGATCACACGAACCAAATCCACCACATCAACACCGATCATCACGAGAGCTGACATAGTTTCAATGGCGAACAATCGACATGTTCATCATATCTACTATATGATTCATGCTTTACCTTTCGGTGATCCGTGTTCCGAGACCATGTCTGTACATGCTAGGCTCGTCAAGATCAAACCTTAGCTTCTGCATGAGCAAATCTGGCTTGCTCACGTTGTATACACTTGCGGAATCTAACACACCCGATCATCACGTGGTGCTTCGAAACAACAAGCTTTAGCAACGGTGCTAACTAAGGGTGAACACTTTATGACTTGAAATTCATGTGCATGAGGGATCATCTTATAATGCTACCGTTGTCTACTAAGCAATACAAGATGCATAAAGGATTAACATCACATGCAATTCATAATATGTGATATGATATGGCCTTTCTTCTTTGTGCTTCCGATCTCCATCTTCTAGCACGAACATGATCTCCATCATCACCGGCATTGCATCAAGGTCAATGACGCTTCTCCATGGTTGTCGTCCACCGGCTTCAACTATTACAACTACTTGAATAGACACGCGGGTCTTAACATAAATTAAAGACAACCATATGGCTCCTGCCGGTTGCCAACTTACAATAAGGAACATTGCATACATCAAATATAATCACAATCATGGCCATATCACATCACAACACACCCCTGCAAAACAAAGTTAGACGCCTCTACTTTCTTTGCATGTTTTACGTGGTTTGGGGCTTTCAATAAGTGTCGTTCTAACTTACGAACATGAACCACAACATTGATACTAGTATTGTTAATCACCCGTTGTAAATTGGATCTTAACTATGCTAGGAGAAACAGGCACCCGCAAAGCCACTTATGCAATACAAGTTGCATGTCAAGCATGGAGCAAGTCTCATGAACGATGTCATGTAAGGTTATCCCGGGCCGCTTCATCCCAACATACCGCAAGATGCAAAGTACACAAGAAGCAATCGACAATAAAAGCATCAACGCCCACAATGACCATTGTGTTCTACTCGTGCAACAGATCTACATATAGACACGGCTCTGATACCACTGTAGGGTTTCGTAGCATGGAAAACAAAATTTTTCTACCGCATACAAACAAACAAGCCAAGATCTATCTACTAGATTGTAGCAACGAGTCGATAGAATAACTCACCGTCGAAGATTCCAAAGTGTTTAACGAGAGCGGATTCTCGTGGGTGATGTAGTCGTACTCTTCCCGATCTCAAGATCGCGTAGACGATCCTTCTGGCGCTGCGTTCCGGCAGCGCTCCCGCAGTCGGTCACACGTTCGGTACTCGACGAAGACCTTCCTCTCCCTTGTTCCAGCAGGCAGCGGAGGTTGTAGCACTCTCCTCGCGATTCCGGCAGCACAACGGCGTGGTACCGGAAGTAGAGGGGAGATCTCGCAGGGCTTCGCCTTAAGCCGGAGCGAGTATGGTGGGCTATGAGAAATCCCTCGATGATCTAGGGTTTAGACACGCCGAGGAAGAGGTGCTAGAGCCTGCGGCTAGGGCTTGGTGGTGCCCAAGTCGGAGACAAGGAGATCCCTAAGCGGCGGCGGCTTGGAGGGCGGCGGCGGCTAGGGTTAGGGTTTTCGGGGCAAGGGACTTGTGTGTCTCTAGGAGGGAGCCCTGCCCCTCCTTATATAGGTGGAGGGGCCGGCCGGCCAAGGGGAGGGAGGGGAGTCCCTCCCCAACTCGGCTTGGGTGGTGCGCCGCCGGTTGGAGGAGGGAAACCCTCCCCAACTCGGTTTCCCACTCCTCCTCCTCTTTCCAAAACTTGTCGTTTGACTTTCAAACTAGCCGTTTGACTTTTCAAACTAGGATTTGAATAAACCCTCTATTTTGAACAGCGATGACACCGAGTACATGATGCAATCATATCAACTTTATATAACACATTCATGTACCCTTCCCCCCCGGAGTGCCGGACATTCCGGAACCTTCTAGAACATTCCCGATGAAAACACCGGAACCATTCTCCATCTCCGAAACAGGACTTTCCTTATATGAATCTTATTCTCCGGACCATTCCGGATCTCCTCGTGATATCCCGAATCCCATTCGAGACTCCGAACAACATTCGGTCTCTTTCTCATCATTCCATAACTACTCAAACAACATCGAATCCTTAAGTGTGTCTCCCTACGGTTCGTGAATTATGCGGACATGATCGAGACACTTCTCCGAACGATAATCGATAGAGGAATCTGGAAATTCATATGGCTCCCACATATTTCTACGATTACTTTGCGATCGAATGAACCACTTACATACGATATCAATTTCTCTTTGTCTCACGATAGTTTACTTACCCGAGGTTATGATCGTCGGTATCTCTGCATACCTAGTTCAACCTCGTTACCGATAAGTACTCTTTTCTTGTTCCCGTGATATGTGATCCCTTGTGAGCCAGTCACATGCTTGCAAGCTAATTGGATGACATTTCACCGAGAGGGCCTAGAGTATATCTATCCGTCATATGGATGGACAAATCCCACTCTTGATCCATGTGTTTCAACCAATACTTTCCGAACACTCAATGCCACCTTTATAGCCACCCAGTTACGGTATGGTGTTTGATGTCATCAAAGCATCCATCCGGTAAAGGTGATATGCATGATCTCATTGTCGAAGGAATTAGATTACTATGTATCATAAAGCATATAGCAATTGAACTATTAAAATGACTTGATCTTTATGCTACGCTTATCTATAGGAGTATGTCCATCATATCATTCTCCTAACGATATGATCTTGCTGTTGAGAACATCTCAATGTCCATGATAGGGAAACCACAATCATTTATCAACCAACAAGCTAGTGATGTATAGAGGCTTATACTAGGGACTTCAATTTAAGTTTACAAATCACATAAGTATTAATGTTTCCTTGTTAATACTATTATAGCATGAATGTAAACATTTATCATAAACACAAAGATATAATAATAACTACATTTATTATTGCCTCTAGGGCATATCTCCAACATGATGATAGGTTGGAACGCGTCCATTTGGCTAAGGGAAGGCTTCTGAAAGGTCCTGTCTTGGTGAAACCAAGTCTGGTGGGGAAAGTCCACAACCTCTGCAGATGGAAAAATCTAAGTACTTAGCCAAGTCCATGGCAATGGACAACTTGAGCATCAAGACATGGAAGCTATCAAGAATCTCATCACTCCAACTTCTAAGTAAAAACTAGTGGGTGAACAAGGGTGAAGGACCTCAATGTCTATTGATGGTTCCTTGGGAAAAGTTTTGACAAAGACAAACTTAGTGATTTCAACTAATAGGAAAAACCTATTTTGAGCAAAGCAAGCCAAGCTACACTTAGCCAAATTGCATATAGTAATATAGTCCACCTAAATTTTACTAAGGTATCACTTGCCAATACTATTCCAAAGTATTGACCCACTGTGGCTGTAACTTGTGATGTTGTAGGTTACTCTGATGAGGATTAGGTGTCATGAGTCTACACTCAACATGTTTGCATGTGGAACATGAAGATGAAGACTTATATTTATTTACTTATTCAAACTCTTGTAATAGGCATGTGGCCTTTGAGTTGTAAAGACTATGTTTATCTCTGGATTGGATGTAATAAATGACCTTTGTAACTGTGTACTTCATCTTAAACTGTGGATGCTAGCAATGATCCAGGGACTAGCATTGCAATCACAGGGATCCTTTTCCTTTACAAAGGAGGGATCTTACATCTATTCCAAGAGCAACGAAAAGCATGAAGAACATTTGCGATTGATACTTGAGAAGATAGGGAGCATAAGCTGTATGCCAAATTCAGCAAGTGTGAATTCTGGCTGAATGAGGTTGGATTTCTTGGACACATTGTATCAGGAGATGGTGTAGCAGTTGATCCCGCAAAAGTGCCAGCTGTAACTGAATGGGAATCTCCTAAGTCAGTGAAGGAAATTTTTAGTTTCCTTGGCTTGGCATGATACTATAGAAGATTCATTGAGAATTTCTCAAAGGTAGCTAAGCCAATGACGAAATTACTTAAGAAAGACAAGAAATTTGATTGGACCGAAGGATGTGAACTCAGTTTCCAAGAGTTGAAGAAGAGACTAGTGACAACACCAGTCTTATGTCAGCCAGATTTGGAGAAGGATTTCCAAGTTTATTATGATGCATCTCACCAAGGATTAGGTGCAGTTTTGATGCAAGAAGGAAAAGTTGTGGCTTATGCCTCGAGACAACTCAAAACTCATGAAGTAAATTATCCTACTCATGATTTGTAGTTATCCTCTGTTGTCCATGCACTCAAAACATGGAGACATTATATTTTGGGAAAGCGATGCGAAGTGTTAACAGATCACAAAAGTTTGAAGTATATATTCACTCAGAAAGAAATCAACATGAGACAAAGATGGCTAGAACTCATCAAGGACTATGACTTGAGTTTGCAATACCACCCGGGTAAACCAAATGTTGTAGTGGATGCATTAAGCTGTTAGGTTTATGTGAATGGCCTTACTAAGGGAGAATTCCCAGATGATCTGTATGCCGAATTCAAAGATCTCAGATTGGAGATAGTGCCTGAAGGACATCTCATGTCATTGGATGTTCAGCCCACCTTGTTGGACAAAATCAAGGAAGCCTAAAAGATAGACAAGGAAATTGAAGAGATTGAGGAAAAGATTGGCAAGGGAAAAGCCAAAGGATTCCATGAAGACGAACATGGTACTTTATGGTATGGAAAACGTATCTGCATTCCGCAAGATCGGGAGCTTCGAAAACCGATTTTACAGGAAGCACACTGTAAGATCCCTCCTTTATAAAGGAAAAGGGATCCCTATGTTTACAATGCTAGTCCCTGGATCAATAGCTAGCACCCACAGTTAAGATGTAATATCAAGAAACAAAGGTCATAATACAATTTTATAACCAGGAATAACATAATTTTATTACATCTTACATAGCTCATTTGGCTATTACATTATATTGCAGCAGAATATCTATAAGCATGGGGTCCTTCATCTTCAAAGTGCCACAGGCAAACATGTTGGTTGTAGACTTGTAATCCTAATCCTTAAACTTTACTAATATCAATCAAACCTGCAACATAACAAGTTACAACCACAAGGGTCAATACATTTGAAATTGTATTGGCAAGTGATACTATGGTAGTATAGTGGAGTCTATCATCTATATGCATTTGGCAAAGTGGAGTTGAGGCTTGCATTGCTCAAAAATAGATTTTTCCTTATCATTTGAAAACACTAAGTTTTTGCTTGACAAAAATCACCCAAGGCATCTACCAATCAAAGATTGAAGATCCTTTAACCCTTGTTCATCCACAAGTTTTTAACTTAAAAATTTGGATGATGATATTCTTGATAGCTTCCATGTCTTGATGCTCAAATTGTCCTTTTCCAGGGACATGGCTAAGTACTTAGATTTTTACACTCTGCAGAGGTGGTGCACTTTCCCCACAAGACTTGGTTTCACTAAGACAAGATCTTTCAGAAGCCTTCCCTTAGACCAAAATGGACGCGCTCCAACCTATTAAACCCCTACCACCAACTGCCCATTTGGCTAAGTTATTGCAACCTATATGATCCAGGCAGAGCCCATAATGCCAAGTGGCTGCACTTGAAGCTTCTCAACATTTGACATCTCAAATCTCTTTGTTCCTGGGTGGCCATCCACAAGTGAGATACACAAGGTTCACCAGTCCCCTGGCCTTGTGTAACCACTCAACACAAACCATTCCTTCCATTCCACTCAGGTGATTCATTAACTTAGTTATTTTATTAAACAAAACACAAGTCCTCAGACTTAGAAATTTTTCGTAGCATGAATATATATTCCACCCTTGTTTTCTATTAGCTAAGCTAAGCATGATAGTAATAGGAATCTTACTTAGGAAATTTTCCACTAAGGTTTCATCTACTAGGATTTCCCATAACAAGGTTTATACTTAGCAAAAATTCCATGCAAGTCCTACTTAGAAATATCATTAATGCATAGTGAAAAATAATAGGACAAAGTATGAAGCATCACTTGCCTTTTTGGTAGAGGGTATAAGTTCACTCCTTGATCTTTGCAATGTTCACACACTTCAAGTCACTATAATTCAATCAAGCAAACAATATTTCAATCTACCATTCAAGCATTTCATCACATAAAATAATAAACAAAACAATACATGCAAGCATACAAAAGGGTTGTTTTATTTGTAAAAGTGGTTTCTAATGGGTCATAAACATTTGGATATACCAAATGGTCATTTTATAAAGTGGAAAAGTCATTTGCAAAAGGTTTCACCTTATAAACCATTTTTTAAAACAAGGTATCATTTTATGTGGTGTAGAAATGTTTTAGTAAGGCATTAATCTATAGGATTCACAAAATATGTTTTCAAACCATAAAACTTTGTGTTTAGGGTTAGATAGTTTATTTCTAAAACATTTCTCAAAGGTTTCTTCCAAAACCATTTTTAATAAATAAACCATATTTTTATTTGACTAGAATTGGTTTTAAATCCAAGATTCATTCTTTTGCATCACCAAATATATTTTTGAAACCAAAAAGTGATTACTAGGGTCAGTAGGTTAAAAACAAACCCTTTGCAAAAGATTTGATCCCCAAAATAATTTTTGAACAATTTTTATATCCTAAACAAGCATACACAAGTTTCTGCAAAAACAAACATTTTACCAGAAGCTTTTTACTAAACAAATGGCATAGTTGGCTAGGGATTGTCTTGCTGATTCCATTGATATAAAATTTGCAAAATTTGGACGTGTGGTTTGAAAGTTATGAAATTTACAAAATTGAACATCTAATAGAACATAATTTCTGTTTTAAATCAACTCTGGCCACGTGGTGAGTTCTGATTCGTCCATACCGTTTCGCTCGGATCGGCTACGGGGTGCGTTGGATCTAAGTGAGACTGAACGGTGCAGATTAGCTCGTACCCCTTCGTTAAGTGGATCTATCGTGTGCATAGGATCGTGATCTAACGGCTCACATCGTATCAGCCAAGAACCGGCGGCGCTGTGATGGTGGTCGGCGGCGGCGCGCTCTGATGGTGACGCTGCCGGTGAACTAGGACACGCGGGAGAGGGAGAGGTTGCTCACCAGCCTTGCAGGAGTGTGGCGAATCTCAAGGTATGGTCAGTTTGTCGAGGGGCACTCTGGTTCGACGTGGATTGCTCACCGGAGTCCACATGGCGTCGGGCATGCTCTGGTCGTCGTTGTTGGCGAGGCTACAAGCCACCCGAAGGCAAGAGAGAGGTGTCGTTAGACGCGGGCGAGAGCGTAGATCACAGGAGCCTCAACAGGGGAAACAGGGGCGGACGGAGGATACCTGGGGAGTTCGCCGGAGTCCAAGCCGAAGACGGTGGCGAGCGGCGTTGAGGTTGCCGATGCTAGGGAGCTTGCACGGCTAAGCTCAGAGTACTGGGGGATGCGCTAGAGGCCAGGGAGTGTGCTCGTGTGGTCGAGGGGGCTAGGCACGGCCTGGGTTCGTCGGAATTTGAGTGGGACCTCGTCGGAGGCAGCGACAGTGCAGGTGGAATTGGGGATGGCCTGGGGGCAGAGAGAGTCGGGCGAGAGAGGGGAAATGGAGAGGAGGAGCAGGCGAGTTATCAAGCATGATTTATGACAGACATTACTCGCTGTATTGACGTGAATTACTCCCGCGAGATCAATGCATAAACGGGTGAGGAAGTGGTCGTAGGGTGGAGACGATGAACAGTGTGTGGGTCCTGGTTGTCTGCGAGAGAGAGAGAGAGAGTGGGTGTGGGGTCCAGTCGTCATCCACTGTGCGGGTAAGCTCCTAAGTGAGAAAAGAATGGTTCGCTGGGGAGAGAGGTGGGCTGCTGGGCTGGGATGGGCTGGGCTTGCTGGCTGGGCAGGCTTAGTTCATTTTTTGTACAGATTTGTTTTTCCTTTTCTTTTTCTATTTATCTGTTTGATTTTTGTTTAATCATTTCAAACACCCATTTGATTTCAAAATTTTGCCAGATTTTGTGTAGGTTTAGGTACTGGTTAGTAGCACATTCTGAAATCATTTTTTTTGAATAAAACCTTATTCTTTTTGGGTCTTTTATTTATTCAAAATAGGCTTAGTTTTAAATCATATAAGATTTATTAATATTTCTAAACACCATTTGATTTTCCAAAACCAACCAAATCTTTTCAGTAGATTTTTATTTGATTAGTTGGGTGTCAAATAATCCATCTTGAATTATTTGGAAAAAGCTTTTAATAAGATTTACTAATCACTTAAGATTGGGTATTTGTTTTAATTCCAATAGGATTTGGATTAGGCCATTTATTTTATTTTTTTGGAAATTCTTAATCCTTTTATTTTATTTGGATTGGGATTATAATTCATTCCACTTGTTTAAAGATTTGGCCAAGATTTGGTTTGATCTTTAATATTCTTTATTTAATATCTCTTTCTTCAACTTATAAAATCCATATCTTTTTATTTTGAGATCCAAACTTGGTGATTCCAATTTGTGAAATCTTATTTGATATTTCTTTATCCTTTTAAATCCTTTTAGGTTTAATTGCTCACCATTTGGTATGGGTTTATATAAGGGCTTTAATAGATTTGGGAATTTCGATTTTATTAAATTCATAGGATTTTATTTATGGTTCCAAATTAAGTGAAACCAATTTCTATGGTCTTATATTATTTATATTTGTCTTTCTTGATCATTTGTGAATGTTTGTTGATCAATTTTCATATGGATAAAATCCATAGGCTTGGGGATACTTGGAATTGATTTTTATTCCATTAGGGTTTTAGGCTTTGGATTTATTTTCCAAGTGTTTAAATTTCCAGATACATTCATTGAGGAATGCAATTCTCTTGATTTGGATTTTGTTGAATTCAAACTTTAACAAAAGTTTGTTCAAGATGGGATTTTAAGTTTCCATTTAGAAACAAAAGTTTCTTTTCACCCTGATTTTCAACAGAAATTTATTTTGTTTATTTTATTTTTCACATTACAAGATTTGGAAAATCTTGGGATGTGACAGGCTACCACCCTTAAAATAAATCTCGTTCCGAGATTTGGGGAGGCTAGGGGTTACAAGTTGGCTCAAAAGCATCTAGGGTACTACCACCCTTAAAAAAAATTTCCAACTAGATTACATCTTGTCTTACTTGGGATCTTGGTGTAACTTTCCTGGACAGAGGTTTGCATAGTGGCCTAGCTCCTTGCATTTGAAACATGTGATAAGGTTGAGGTCTTGAGGTGGCTTCTCTGGACAATATGCTGCATAATGTCCTAACTTTTTGCAGTGGTTGCACATCACTTGGCTAACATCCTTCCTCATCTTGGGTTTCACTAGCTTTTGTTTGTCTTCTTGGATCTTCTTCTTTTCTGGGCATTCACTGGCATAGTGTCCCATCTCTTTGCAATTGTAACATTGCAACTGGCTTTTGTCTTTCTTCTTCTTTTTGGGTCTCTCCAAAGCTAGGAGTTCTTCTAGTTCATGCTCTTCATACCTCACCTCAAAGGTGGGAAATCTTTCTCTCTTCTTGGGGCAGTTACTAGAGATATGACCTTCTTCTTCACAAGAGTAGCAACACTTTATGGTCACTTTGGATTTGGCCTTATTTGGCATGGTTCTGACTTTGCCTTCATCCATCTTGGTAGAAGTTGTTCCCTTATGGAGGTTTCCAAACATTTGATGCATTCCATCTTGCTTCATTTGTTGAACTATAGGATAGATGGGGCATTGAATAGGGGCATGATCATTTACTTCACATAGGAAACAAATCACTTGAGATGTGGGGCATTGATTAGTTGGATGTTTCTTTTCACAATTGGGGCATTGATCTCCATGCTCCTTGGAAGTGTGATTCCTGTCTCCACAAATATTGCAAGCTTTGGTTCCTTCTAGAATAACATCTTTGTAATCCTTGTTGTCATTAGCTCCTTGGGAAGAGTTTTCTCCCATGTTGATCATTTGAGTAGCCATCCCTTGCAACAATTGGGATTGAAGTTTCAAAATCCTTTGTATAGCATTGTTGTTGGCTAAAAGCTGAGTTGTCACTTGGCTGAACTGGGTTTGGTTTGCTAGTAGTTATTGTCTCATGTGCATCTCTTGGTTGTTGTTGTTGTCACTATCCTTGATGTTGGAATTTCCTGGAGTAGTCTTCTGTTTGGGTTGGATTGGGATTAGAATAGGCAAAAAAAATTCTAAGGAAACAATTCTAATCACACACATCACAATTCTCACAAGCAATGTGCAAACAATCACAAACAAACATTCCACTCAAACAACAAGTTTCAAGCATATTTTTAGTCAACCCAAAAATATTTTTGTTACACCACATAAGATGGTGGGTTTGTCTTAAACCAAATATGGTGGTCCATCTATATGGTTCACTTGAGTCCTTTCCATATTCCTTGGTTGATTCTCTCTTGCAGGAGATCATGGTTTCCTTGGGGAAAACTCTTGGTCACAAAACTTTAAAGGTGATGATGGCTCCTTCTAAGTTGTGTTTCTTTAGTCTTCAAATCTTGAGCAAGATTTCTTGTCTGACTTGTCCTTAGTGATATCCAAGTTTGGAGTCCTTGGTGAAAATGCTGAAGATGTTGAAGTCATTAGAGTTGAAGATGTTGAAGTCATTAGAGTTGATGAAGTCCTTTGCACATGGTGAAGTCTTTGGACATGGGGTAGGCTTTATCCATCAAGTTGAAATAGAAGGGATGTAGAATCAAAACCAAAATGGTTGAGGAAAGAGTTTACAAGATTGTTTGTAAATAAGTTTTGGAACAAATACAACTCCTATTTTTCTAAGGGGTTTTGTCCAATCCTAGGTTTACAAATCCTACAGGCAACACAATGCTCTGATACCATCTATAAGATCCCTCCTTTATAAAGGAAAAGGGATCCCTGTGTTTACAATGCTAGTCCCTGGATCAATAGCTAGCACCCACATTTAATATGTAATATCAAGAAACAAAGGTCATAATACAATTTTATAACCAGGAATAACATAATTTTATTACATCTTACATAGCTCATTTGGCTATTACATTACAGTGCAGCAGAATATCTATAAGCATGGGGTCCTTCATCTTCAAAGTGCCACAGGCAAACATGTTGGTTGTAGACTTGTAATCCTAATCATTAAACTTCACTAATATCAATCAAACCTGCAACATAACAAGTTACAGCCACAAGGGTCAATACATTTGAAATTGTATTGGCAAGTGATACTATGGTAGTATAGTGGAGTCTATCATCTATATGCATTTGGCAAAGTGGAGTTGAGGCTTGCATTGCTCAAAAATAGATTTTTCCTTATCATTTGAAAACACTAAGTTTTTGCTTGACAAAAATCACCCAAGGCATCTACCAATCAAAGATTGAAGATCCTTTAACCCTTGTTCATCCACAAGTTTTTAACTTAAAAATTTGGATGATGAGATTCTTGATAGCTTCCATGTCTTGATGCTCAAATTGTCCTTTTCCAGGGACATGGCTAAGTACTTAGATTTTTACACTCTGCATAGGTGGTGCACTTTCCCCACAAGACTTGGTTTCACCAAGACAAGATCTTTCAGAAGCCTTCCCTTAGACCAAAATGGACGTGCTCCAACCTATTAAACCCCTACCACCAACTGTCCATTTGGCTAAGTTATTGCAACCTATATGATCCAGGCAGAGCCCATAATGCCAAGTGGCTGCACTTGAAGCTTCTCAACATTTGACATCTCAAATATCTTTGTTCCTGGGTGGCCATCCACAAGTGAGATACACAAGGTTCACCAGTCCCCTGGCCTTGTGTAACCACTCAACACAAACCATTCCTTCCATTCCACCCAGGTGATTCATTAACTTAGTTGTTTTATTAAACAAAACACAAGTCCTCAGACTTAGAAATTTTTCGTAGCATGAATATATATTCCACCCTTGTTTTCTATTAGCTAAGCTAAGCATGATAGTAATAGGAATCTTACTTAGGAAATTTCCCACTAAGGTTTCATCTACTAGGATTTCCCATAGCAAGGTTTATACTTAGCAAAAATTCCATGCAAGTCCTACTTAGAAATATCATTAATGCATAGTGAAAAATAATAGGACAAAGTATGAAGCATCACTTGCCTTTTTGGTAGAGGGTATAAGTTCACTCCTTGATATTTGCAATGTTCACACACTTCAAGTCACTATAATTCAATCAAGCAAACAATATTTCAATCTACCATTCAAGCATTTCATCACATAAAATAATAAACAAAACAATACATGCAAGCATGCAAAAGGGTTGTTTTATTTGTAAAAGTGGTTTCTAATGGGTCATAAACATTTGGATATACCTAATGGTCATTTTATAAAGTGGCAAAGTCATTTGCAAAAGTTTTCACCTTATAAACCATTTTTTAAAACAAGGTATCATTTTATGTGGTGTAGAAATGTTTTAGTAAGGCATTAATCTATAGGATTCACAAAATATGTTTTCAAACCATAAAACTTTGTGTTAGGGTTAGAGAGTTTATTTCTAAAACATTTCTCAAAGGTTTTCTTCCAAAACCATTTTTAATAAATAAACCATATTTTTATTTGAGTAGAATTGGTTTTAAATCCAAGATTCATTCTTTTGCATCACCAAATATATTTTTGAAACCACAAAGTGATTCCTAGGGTCAGTAGGTTCAAAACAATCCATTTGCAAAAGATTTTATCCCCAAAATCATTTTTGAACAATTTTTATATCCTAAACAAGTATACACAAGTTTCTGCAAAAACAAACATTTTACAAGAAGCTTTTTACTAAACAAATGGCATAGTTGGCTAGGGCTTGTCTTGCTGATTCCATTGATATAAAATTTGCAAAATTTGGACGTGTGGTTTGGAAGTTATGAAATTTACAAAATTGAACATCTAATAGAACATAATTTCTGTTTTAAATCAACTCTGGCCACGTGGTGAGTTCTGATTCGTCCATACCGTTTCGCTCGGATCGGCTACGGGGTGCGTTGGATCTAAGTGAGACTGAACGGTGCAGATTAGCTCGTACCCCTTCGTTAAGTGGATCTATCGTGTGCATAGGATCGTGATCTAACGGCTCACATCGTATCAACCAAGAACTGGCGGCGCTGTGATGGTGGTCGGCGGCGGCGCGCTCTGATGGTGACGCTGCCAGCGAACTAGGACACGCGGGAGAGGGAGAGGTTGCTCACCAGCCTTGCAGGAGTGTGGCGAAGCTCAAGGTATGGTCAGTTTGTCGAGGGGCGCTCTGGTTCGACGTGGATTGCTCACCGGAGTCCACACGGCGTCGGGCATGCTCTGGTCGTCGTTGTTGGCGAGGCTACAGGCCACCCGAAGGCAAGAGAGAGGTGTCGTTAGACGCGGGCGAGAGCGTAGATCACAGGAGCCTCAACAGGGGAAACAGGGGCGGACGGAGGATACCTGGGGAGTTCGCCGGAGTCCAAGCCGAAGACGGTGGCGAGCGGCGTTGAGGTTGCCGATGCTAGGGAGCTTGCACGGCTAAGCTCAGAGTACTGGGGGATGCGCTAGAGGCCAGGGAGTGTGCTCGTGTGGTCGAGGGGGCTAGGCACGGCCTGGGTTCGTCGGAATTTGAGTGGGACCTCGTCGGAGGCAGCGACAGTGCAGGTGGAATTGGGGATGGCCTGGGGGCAGAGAGAGTCGGGCGAGAGAGGGGAAATGGAGAGGAGGAGCAGGCGAGTTATCAAGCATGATTTATGACAGACATTACTCGCTGTATTGACGTGAATTACTCCCGCGAGATCAATGCAGAAACGGGTGAGGAAGTGGTCGTAGGGTGGAGACGATGAACAGTGTGTGGGTCCTGGTTGTCTGCGAGAGAGAGAGAGTGGGTGTGGGGTCCAGTCATCATCCACTGTGCGGGTAAGTTCCTGAGTGAGAAAAGAACGGTTCGTGTTGGCGATATGCCCTAGAGGCAATAATAAATGTAGTTATTATTATATCTTTGTGTTTATGATAAATGTTTGCATTCATGCTATAATAGTATTAACAAGGAAACATTAATACTTGTGTGATTTGTAAACTCAATTATGAAGTCCCTAGTAAAGCCTCTATACATCACTAGCCTGTTGGTTGATAAATGATTGTGGTTTCCCTATCATGAACATTGAGATGTTATCAACAACAAGATCATATCATTAGGAGAATGATATGGTGGACATACTCCTATAGATAAGCGTAGCATAAAGATCAAGTCATTTCAATAGTTCAATTGCTATATGCTTTCTGATACATAGTAACCTAATTCCTTCGACCATGAGATCATGCATATCACCTTTACCGGATGGATGCTTTGATGACATCAAACACCACACCGTAACTGGGTGGCTATAAAGGTGGCATTGAGTGTTCGGAAAGTATTGGTTGAGACACATGGATCAAGAGTGGGATTTGTCCATCCATATGACGGATAGATATACTCTGGGCCCTCTCGGTGAAATGTCATCCAATTAGCTTGCAAGCATGTGACTGGATCACAAGGGATCACATATCACGGGAACAAGAAAAGAGTACTTATCGGTAACGAGGTTGAACTAGGTATGCAGAGATACCGACGATCATAACCTCGGATAAGTAAACTATCGTGAGACAAAGGGAAATTGGTATCGTTTGTAAGTGGTTCATTCGATCGCAAAGTAATCGTAGAAATATGTGGGAGCCATATGAATTTCCAGATTCCTCTATTGGTTATTGTTCGGAGAAGTGTCTCGATCATGTCCGCATAATTCACGAACCGTAGGGAGACACACTTAAGGATTCGATGTTGTTTGAGTAGTTATGGTATAATGAGAAAGATATCGAATGTTGTTCGGAGTCTCGGATGGGATCCAGGATATCACGAGGAGATCCGGAATGGTCCGAAGAATAAGATTCATATAAGGAAAGTCCCGTTTCGGAGTTGGGGAATGTTTCCGGTGTTTTCATCGGGAATGTTCTAGAAGGTTCCGGAATGTCCGGCACTTCGGAGGGGAAGGGGTACATGAATGTGTCATTGCAAGTTGGAATGATTGCATCATGTACTAAGTGTCATCGCTGTTCCAAATAAAGGATTAATTCAAATCCTAGTTTGAAAAGTCAAATAGCTAGTTTGAAAAGTCAAACGGCTAAATTTGGAAAGAGGAAAAGAGGAGGAGGGTGAAACCGAGTTGGGGAGAGAGTCCCTCCTCCCCAAGCCGGCGCACCACCCAAGCCGAGTTGGGGAGGGACTCCACTCCCTCCCCTTGGCCGCCTGCCCCTCCACCTATGTAAGGAGGGGCAGGGCTCCCTCCTAGCACACACAAGTACCTCTCCTCCAAACCCTAGCTTGGCGCCTACCACCATAGCCGCCGCCGCCCCTAGGGTTTTGCCCTAGCCGCCGACTTGGGGTGCCCCAAACCCTAGCCGCCGGCTCTAGCCTCTCCTCCTTGGTGTGTCTAAAACCTAGATCGCCGAGGAGCTCTCTCATACTCCACCATACTCGCTCCGGCTTAAGGAGAAGCCCTGCGAGATCTCCCTTCTACTTTCGGTACCACGCCGTTGTGCTGCCGGAATCGCGAGGAGAGTGCTACAACCTCCGCTGCCTGCTGGAACAAGGGAGAGGAAGGTCTTCGTCGAGTACCGAACGTGTGACCGACTGCGGGAGCGCTGCCGGAACGCAGCGCCGGAAGGATCGTCTACGCGATCTTGAGATCGGGAAGAGTACGACTACATCACCCACGAGAATGCGCTCTCGTTAAACACTTTGGAATCTTCGAGGGTAAGTTATTCCATCGACTCGTTGCTACAATCTAGTAGATAGATCTTGGCTTGTTTGTTTGTATGCAATAGAATTTTTTTGTTTTCCATGCTACGAAACCCTACAGTGGTATCAGAGCCGTGTCTATATGTAGATCTGTTGCACGAGTAGAACACAATGGTCATTGTGGGAGTTGATGCTTTTATTGTCGATTGCTTCTTGTGTACTTTGCATCTTGCGGTATGTTGGGATGAAGCGGCCCGGGCTAACCTTACATGACATCGTTCATGAGAGTTGCTCCACGCTTGACATGCAACTTGTATTGCATAAGTGGCTTTGCGGGTGCCTGTTTCTCCTAGCATAGTTAAGATCCAATTTACAACGGGTGATTAACAATACTAGTATCAATGTTGTGGTTCATGTTCGTAAGTTAGAACGACACATATTGAAAGCCCCAAACCACGTAAAACATGCAAAGAAAGTAGAGGCGTCTAACTTTGTTTTGCAGGGGTGTGCAGTGATGTGATATGGCCAAGATTGTGATTATATTTGATGTATGCAATGTTCCTTATTGTAAGTTGGCAACCGGCAGGAGCCATATGGTTGTCTTTAATCTATGTTAAGACCCGCGTGTCTATTCAAAGTAGTTGTAATAGTTGAAGCCGGTGGACGACAACCATGGAGAAGCGTCATTGACCTTGATGCAATTGCATGTGATGTTAATCCTTTATGCATCTTGTATTGCTTAGTAGACGACGGTAGCATTATAAGATGATCCCTCATGCACATGAATTTCAAGTCATAAAGTGTTCACCCTTAGTTAGCACCGTTGCTAAAGCTTGTTGTTTCGAAGCACCACGTGATGATCGGGTGTGTTAGATTCTGCAAGTGTATACAACGTGAGCAAGCCAGATTTGCTCATGCGGAAACTAAGGTTTGATCTTGACGAGCCTAGCATGTACAGACATGGTCTCGGAACACGGATCATCGAAAGGTAAAGCATGAATCATATAGAAGATATGATGAACATGTCGATTGTTCGTCATTGAAACTATATCAACTCTCGTGATGATCGGTGTTGATGTAGTGGATTTGGTTCGTGTGATCACTAAAACAATGTGAGGGATGTTGTTTTGAGTGGGAGTTCACCTAGTTTAATTTTATTATTAATTTGAACTCAATTTGTCATAAACTTAGTCTAAACTATTGCAAATATGTTGTAGATCAATGGCAGCCCCTACCATCAATTTTAATGCGTTCCTAGAGAAAGAAAAGTTGAAAAACAATGGAAGCAACTTCGCGGATTGGTTCCGCAATTTGAGGATTGTCCTCACAGCTGGTAATTTGACCTATGTGCTGGATGCACCGCTGGGTGACCCACCTGCAGCTGATGCTACCGATGAAGTAAAGAATGTTTACCTCGCTCGGAAGAATCAGTACTCCATAGTTCAGTGTGCTATCTTGTATGGTTTAGAATCGGAGCTTCAGAAAAGGTTTGAGAATTCATACCCATATGATATTGTCGAGGATCTCAAATTGATTTTTGAGACTCATGCGGCAATTGAAAGCTATGAGGCTTCTGAAAAGTTCTTTAACTGCAAGATGGAAGAGGGCAGCTCCGTCAGTGAGCATGTGCTTAAGATGTCTGGGCACGCAAACAAACTTCAAAGCTTGGGTATAGTGATTCCTAATGCTTTGGGGATTTACCGTGTCCTCCAATCACTACACCAAGTTACAAGAACTTTGTGATGAACTACAACATGCAGAACATGAACAAGCAGTTGCCAGAACTGTTTGCTATGTTGAAATCTGCAGAAGTGGAGATCAAGAAAGAGCACCAAGTGTTGTTGGTCAATAAGACCACCAAATTCAAGAAAGGCAAGTCTAAGCAGAAGGGACACTTCAAGAAGGGTGGTAAGAAAGTTACCGCACCGGCGAAGAAGACCAAGGCTGGACCTAAGCCTGATACTGAGTGCTTTTACTGCAAGGGAGAAGGTCACTGGAAGCGGAATTGCCCAAAGTACTTGGCGGATTTGAAGAACGGCAACATCAAGAAGAAAGGTATATCTGATATACATGTTATTGATGTGTATCTCACTAGTACTCGTAGTAGTGCCTGGGTATTTGATACTGGTTCGGTTGCTCATATTTGTAACTCGAAACAGGTGCTGCAGAATAAACGGAAGCTAGCGAAGAACGAGGTGACGATGCGCGTGGGAAACGGATCAAAGGTTGATGTGATCGCGGTCGGCACGCTACCCCTTCATCTACCATCGGGATTAGTTTTATACTTAAATAATTGTTATTTGGTGCCTGCGTTGAGCATGAACATTATATCGGGATCTTGTTTATTGCGAGACGATTACTTGTTTAAGTCCGAGAATAATGGTTGTTCGATTTATATGAGTAATATGTTTTATGCACATGCACCTTTGATAGATGGTCTATTCTTATTGAATCTCGATAGTGGAAATACACATATTAATAACATTGAGGCTAAACGGTTGAAATCAAGCGATAACTCGACCTATATGTGGCACTGTCGTCTTGGTCACATTGGAGTGAAGCGTATGAAGAAACTCCATTCCGATGGACTTCTTGAATCACTTGATTTCGAATCATTTGAAAGATGCGAAGCATGTCTCATGGGTAAAATGACTAAGACTCCATTTTCTGGTATGATGGAGCGAGCTACGGACTTATTGGAAATCATACATACCGATGTATGTGGTCCAATGAGTGTAGCGTCGCGCGGTGGTTATCGTTATGTTCTTACCTTCACGGATGACTTGAGTAGATATGGGTATATCTATTTCATGAAACATAAGTCCGAAACTTTTGAGAAGTTTAAGGAATTTCAAAGTGAGGTAGAGAATCAACGTAACAAGAAGATTAAATTTCTACGTTCTGATCGTGGAGGTGAATATCTAAGTTACGAGTTTGGCGAGCATTTGAAGAAATGCGGAATACTTTCACAGTTGACACCGCCGGGAACACCACAGCGTAATGGTGTGTCCGAACGTCGTAATCGAACTCTCTTAGATATGGTTCGTTCTATGATGTCACTTACAGATTTACCGCTATCATTTTGGGGTTATGCATTAGAAACAGCCGCATTCACTTTAAATAGGGCACCATCTAAATCCGTTGAGACGACACCGTATGAATTATGGTTTGGGAAGAAACCTAAATTGTCGTTCCTTAAAGTTTGGGGTTGCGAAGCCTATGTAAAGAAGTTACAGCCGGACAAGATTGAACCCAAAGCGGAAAAATGCGTCTTCATAGGATACCCAAAGGAAACTATTGGGTATACCTTCTATCACAGATCCGAAGGCAAAATCTTCGTTGCTAAGAATGGATCCTTTCTAGAGAAGGAATTTCTCTCGAAAGAAGTGACTGGAAGGAAAGTAGAACTCGACGAGGTTGTCGAACCTTCTCTCGAAATTGCGAGTAGCGCAGCACCGGAAGAAGTTCCTGTGGTGCCTGCACCAATTAGAGAGGAAGCTAATGATGATGATCATGAAACTTCGGTTGAAGTTTCTACAGAGCCTCGAAGGTCAACGAGAACTCGTACCACTCCAGATTGGTATGATCCCGTTATGAATGTCATGTTGGTGGACAACACCGATGACCCTGAGACATATGAGGAAGCGATGATGAGCCCAGATTCCAATAAATGGCAAGAAGCCATGAAATCCGAGATTGGATCCATGTACGAAAACCAAGTATGGACTTTGTGGACTTACCGGATGGCCGGAAGGCTGTCGAGAACAAATGGATCTTCAAGAAGAAAACAGATGCTGATGGTAATGTTACTGTCTATAAAGCTCGACTTGTCGCAAAAGGGTTTCGACAAATTCAAGGAGTTGACTACGATGAGACTTTCTCACCAGTAGCGAAGCTAAAGTCTGTGAGGATTATGTTAGCAATCGCTGCATATTACGATTATGAGATATGGCAGATGGATGTCAAAACAACATTCCTCAATGGAGACATTGATGAAGAGTTGTATATGATGCAACCCAAAGGTTTTGTCGATCCTAAAGATGCTAACAAGGTATGTAAACTACAACGGTCCATCTATGGATTGAAGCAAGCATCCCGAAGTTGGAATCAACGTTTTGATAAGGTGATCAAAAGTTTTGGTTTTATACAAACTTATGGAGAAGCTTGTATTTACAAGAAAGTGAGTGGGAGCTCTGTAGCATTCTTAATACTATATGTGGATGACATATTGTTGATTGGGAATGATGTAGACCTTCTTAATAGTGTCAAGGAATATTTGAATAATAGTTTTTCAATGAAGGATCTTGGCGAAGCAGCTTACATATTAGGCATAAAGATTTATAGAGATAGATCGAAACGCCAAATATCATTGTCACAGAGTACATATTTGGACAAAGTTCTAAAGAGGTTTGGAATGGAAGATAGCAAGAAAGGGTTCTTGCCCATGTTGCCCAATACGACCTTGAGTAAAACTCAAAGTCCGACATCGGCAGAAGATAGAGAAAGGATGAGTAAGACTCCCTATGCCTCAGCCATAGGATCTCTAATGTATGCCATGCTATGTACTAGACCCGACATTGCATATGCTGTTAGTTTAACTAGCAGATATCAAAGTGATCCAGGAGTGGATCATTGGACAGCGGTCAAAAAAAACATCCTTAAGTACTTGAGAAGAACTAAGGATATGGTTCTTTCTTATGGAGGTGATGAACAACTCGTTGTTAATGGTTACACCAATGCTAGTTGGAACACCGATCCGGATGATTCTAAATCTCAATCTGGATACGTATTTATTTTGAATGGTGCAGCAGTTAGCTGGAGGAGTGCAAAGCAAAGCGTTGTGGCGAGATCTTCAACTGAATCGGAATACATGGCTGCTTCGGAGGCTTCACAAGCAGCGATATGGATGAAAGAGTTCATTACAGAGCTGGGTGTGGTTCCTAGTGCGCTGGACCCAATGTCTATCTACTGTGATAACATGGGCGCCATAGCCAATGCGCAAGAACCAAGGTCACACAAGAAGCTGAAGCACATCAAGCTACGTTTTCACGCTATTCAAGAACATATCCAAGATGGGGATATAAAGATTTGCAAAGTACACACAGATCTGAATGTGGCGGATCCGTTGACTAAACCTCTCCCGAGGGCAAAACATGACCAGCACCAAACTGCCATGGGTGTTCGGTATATTACCATGTAATCTAGATTAGATGACTCTAGTGCAAGTGGGAGACTGTTGGAGATATGCCCTAGAGGCAATAATAAATGTAGTTATTATTATATCTTTGTGTTTATGATAAATGTTTGCATTGATGCTATAATAGTATTAACAAGGAAACATTAATACTTGTGTGATTTGTAAACTCAATTATGAAGTCCCTAGTAAAGCCTCTATACATCACTAGCCTGTTGGTTGATAAATGATTGTGGTTTCCCTATCATGAACATTGAGATGTTATCAACAACAAGATCATATCATTAGGAGAATGATATGGTGGACATACTCCTATAGATAAGCGTGGCATAAAGATCAAGTCATTTCGATAGTTCAATTGCTATATGCTTTCTAATACATAGTAACCTAATTCCTTCGACCATGAGATCATGCATATCACCTTTACCGGATGGATGCTTTGATGACATCAAACACCACACCGTAACTGGGTGGCTATAAAGGTGGCATTGAGTGTTCGGAAAGTATTGGTTGAGACACATGGATCAAGAGTGGGATTTGTCCATCCATATGACGGATAGATATACTCTGGGCCCTCTCGATGAAATGTCATCCAATTATCTTGCAAGCATGTGACTGGATCACAAGGGATCACATATCACGGGAATGAGAAAAGAGTACTTATCGGTAACGAGGTTGAACTAGGTATGCAGAGATACCGACGATCATAACCTCGGATAAGTAAACTATCGTGAGACAAAGGGAAATTGGTATCGTATGTAAGTGGTTCATTCGATCGCAAAGTAATCGTAGAAATATGTGGGAGCCATATGAATTTCCAGATTCCTCTATTGGTTATTGTTCGGAGAAGTGTCTCGATCATGTCCGCATAATTCACGAACCGTAGGGAGACACACTTAAGGATTCGACGTTGTTTGAGTAGTTATGGTATAATGAGAAAGAGACCGAATGTTGTTCGGAGTGTCGGATGGGATCCGGGATATCACGAGGAGATCCGGAATGGTCCGGAGAATAAGATTCATATAAGGAAAGTCCCGTTTCGGAGTTGGGGAATGTTTCCGGTGTTTTCATCGGGAATGTTCTAGAAGGTTCCGGAATGTCCGGCACTCCGGAGGGGAAGGGGTACATGAATTTGTCATTGCAAGTTGGAATGATTGCATCATGTACTAAGTGTCATCGCTGTTCCAAATAAAGGATTAATTCAAATCCTAGTTTGAAAAGTCAAATAGCTAGTTTGAAAAGTCAAACGGCTAAATTTGGAAAGAGGAAAAGAGGAGGAGGGTGAAACCGAGTTGGGGAGGGAGTCCCTCCTCCCCAAGCCGGAGCACCACCCAAGCCGAGTTGGGGAGGGACTCCACTCCCTCCCCTTGGCCATCGGCCCCTCCACCTATATAAGGAGGGGCAGGGCTCCCTCCTAGCACACACAAGTACCTCTCCTCCAAACCCTAGCTTGGCGCCTACCACCATAGCCGCCGCCGCCCCCTAGGGTTTTGCCCTAGCCGCCGACTTGGGGTGCCCCAAACCCTAGCCGCCGGCTCTAGCCTCTCCTCCTTGGTGTGTCTAAAACCTAGATCGCCGAGGAGCTCTCTCATACTCCACCATACTCGCTCCGGCTTAAGGCGATGCCCTGCGAGATCTCCCTTCTACTTCCGGTACCACGCCGTTGTGCTGCCGGAATCGCGAGGAGAGTGCTACAACCTCCGCTGCCTGCTAGAACAAGGGAGAGGAAGGTCTTCGTCGAGTACCGAACGTGTGACCGACTACGGGAGCGCTGCCGGAACGCAGCGCCGGAAGGATCGTCTACGCGATCTTGAGATCGGGAAGAGTACGACTACATCACCCACGAGAATCCGCTCTCGTTAAACACTTTGGAATCTTCGAGGGTAAGTTATTCCATCGACTCGTTGCTACAATCTAGTAGATAGATCTTGGCTTGTTTGTTTGTATGCGATAGAAATTTTTTGTTTTCCATGCTACGAAACCCTACAGTTCGCTGGGGAGAGAGGTGGGCTGCTGGGCTGGGATGGGCTGGGCTTGCTGGCTGGGCAGGCTTAGTTCATTTTTTTGTACAGATTTGTTTTTCCTTTCCTTTTTCTATTTATCTGTTTGATTTTGTTTAATCATTTCAAACACCGATTTGATTTCAAAATTTTGCCAGATTTTGTGTAGGTTTAGGTACTGGTTAGTAGCACATTCTGAAATCATTTTTTTTGAATAAAACCTTATTCTTTTTGGGTCTTTTATTTATTCAAAATAGGCTTAGTTTTAAATCATATAAGATTTATTAATATTTCTAAACACCATTTGATTTTCCAAAACCAACCAAATCTTTTCAGTAGATTTTTATTTGATTAGTTGGGTGTCAAATAATCCATCTTGAATTATTTGGAAAAGGATTTTAATAAGATTTACTAATCACTTAAGATTGGGTATTTGTTTTAATTCCAATAGGATTTGGATTAGGCCATTTATTTTATTTTTTTGGAAATTCTTAATCCTTTTATTTTATTTGGATTGGGATTATAATTCATTCCACTTGTTTAAAGATTTGGCCAAGATTTGGTTTGATCTTTAATATTCTTTATTTAATATCTCTTTCTTCAACTTATAAAATCCATATCTTTTTATTTTGAGATCCAAACTTGGTGATTCCAATTTATGAAATCTTATTTGATATTTCTTTATCCTTTTAAATCCTTTTAGGTTTAATTGCTCACAATTTGGTATGGGTTTAGATAAGGGCTTTAATAGCTTTGGGAATTTCAATTTTATTAAATTCATAGGATTTTATTTATGGTTCCAAATTAAGTGAAACCAATTTCTATGGTCTTATATTATTTCTATTTGTATTTCTTGATCATTTGTGAATGTTTTTTGATCAATTTTCATATGGATCAAATCCATAGGCTTGGGGATACTTGGAATTGATTTTTATTCCATTAGGGTTTTAGGGTTTGGATTTATTTTCCAAGTGTTTAAATTTCCAGATACATTCATTGAGGAATGCAATTCTCTTGATTTGGATTTTGTTGAATTCAAACTTTAACCAAAGTTTGTTCAAGATGGGATTTTAAGTTTCCATTTAGAAACAAAAGTTTCTTTTCACCCTAATTTTCAACATAAATTTATTTTGTTTATTTTATTTTTCACATTACAAGATTTGGAAAATCTTGGGATGTGACACACACAACTCACCATATTCCATTCATCCGGGTAACACCAAAATGTACATGGATGTGAAGGAAAGACTTTGGTGGAATAATCTCAAGAAGTACATCGCCGAACATATTACTTTGTGTGATGTATGTACTAGAGTGAAAGCGGAACATCAGAAACCAGCAGGATTTTTACAACCACTACCTATTCCTGATTGGAAGTGGGACAAGATTTGCATGGATTTCATCATTGGACTGCCAAGGACTAGATCGGGATATGATTCCATTTGGGACGTAGTAGATCGCCTAACTAAAGTGGCTCATTTCATACCCGTGAAGACAACCTATACAAGTGCCAAGTTAGCCAAGACTTATATGAATAGGATTGTGTGTCTGAATGGAGTACCCCAAGAGTATTGTGTCTGATAGGGGAACTCAATTCACTTCCCATTTTTGGAGGCAACTACATGAGTCATTGGGAACGAGATTAGAATTCAGCACTGCTTTTCATCCCCAGACTAATGGACAGACAGAAAGGACCAACCAGATTTTAGAGGATATGTTGAGGGAATGCGCCCTAGATTATGGAGCTAGTTGGGATGAAAGTCTGCCTTACGCAAAATTCTCTTACAACAACAGCTATCAAGCCAGTATTGAGATGTCACCGTTTGAATTTCTCTATGGGAGAAAGTGTACTACACCATTGCTATGGAATGGTGTTGGAGAAAGAAACTTGTTTGGGACAGACCTAATGAAGGAAGAAGAAGAGAAAGTAAAATTGGTAAAGGACAGATTGAAAATAGCACAATCCCGACAAAAGAGCTACGCAGATCCAGAGCATAGAGAAGTCACCTATGAGGTGGGTGATAGAGCTTATCTTAGAGTATCACCACTTCGTGGAGTGAAGAGGTTTGGAGTAAAAGTAAAATTAGCACCAAGATATGTTGGACCATTCAAGATTCTGAGTTGTAAAGGAGAAGTAGCATATGAGATTGAATTTCCTGAATCATTGTCTGCCGTTCACAATGTATTTCACGTAAGTCAGCTAAAGAAATGCCATCCGGAGATGGAAGAGACTTCTTTGAAGGATACTATACCTTTGGAAGAGGTCCAATTGGAAAGTGATCTCACCTACGAAGAAAAGCCTATCAATATTCTTGAGACTGCAGAAAGAGTTACTCGGACTAAGACTATCAAGTTTTGCAAAGTTCAGTGGAACCACCATTCCGAAGAGGAAGCAACTTGGGAAAGAGAAGATGATCTTCGGAAAGACCACCCTCACCTATTTGCTAGCCAATCCGAATCTCGAGGGCAAGATTCACCTTAAGGGGGTTAGATTTGTAACATCCCAAAAATCATGGTTTATAAATTTGCACATCATTCATGCATTTTAAAATTTATTTCAAACAAGATTGCAAAACAGAAGCCAATTGTTGCCTATTATTTTATGTAAGAAAGGCAAAGGCTCCATTTCCATTTTTAAATCATGAGAATACTTGTTTCAACTAGAAAAGGTTTGAATGTGGTTTCCAAATCTTGTTCAAAGTTTGAAAACAAAAATCTAAATTTAAAACCATTTATATGCCTATTATAAATATTTAATTAAGGCATGGTTTTAATTCTATTTTAATTGGACCAGAGTTTATGATCAAATAGAAAGGTTTTATACACAAATATATGCTTGGAGTACTTTACAAAAATCCAGAGGAAATTTGAGTTCAAACTCATTTGAATAGCATTTGAAAATGATTTCAGAAAATCAAATCAGAAATAGAAAAGGAAGAAGAAAATAAGAAAAGACCGGCGCCACCATTCCAGCCCAACAGGAGATGCGGCCCAAAAGCCAGCCCACCCGGGTTCCTCTCTCCTCTTTGTTTCTCACCCGCGCACGCACCCCCTCTCACTAACGCCCCGGTCCCACGTGCCCCATCATCATCGTCCCCAAAATATCGCACCCGCAGACCACGTCGCCGCTGCCGCTGCTGCCGATAATGGCGCGACGTAATTAGCCTTGATTCCGGATGCGTTTCCTGTCACGCTGCCGCCTACTTAAACCCCTGAACTCCACGGTCATTTCCCCTCACTCAACTCACTCACTTCGCTGCCAGGCTGCCAGTATTTTGCACCGCACCGCCGCTGTCTGACAAGCTCCGGCAAGCGATTACGGTGAGCTCCGACCGCCCCTTTCCTTCTGGTTAAAACGAGCATGATCCTCGTGTCCTTGTGCATCCTCTGACGCCTCTGGTTTGCCTTATCTTGACCCAGGTCACCGTCCCCGTCCACCTCTGCAAACGATAGAGCTGCCGCTCAACTCCGTCGAACAATCTAGGTAAAACCCGAGCGCACATTGCCTTCTCTCTGACCCTATCGTGTTCGCCTGATATTTGTGCATGCACTGATGCTCTTGGCTTGTGCTAGAGCGATCCAGAACGTTGCCAACATCGCCGTCCGCACGAACCCGACGCCGCCCGCAACTCCGACGAGCGCTAGCCGCTGCTACAGCCCGCCCCTGTCCACGCCAGCAACATGTTGAGCTTCCCCGTGTTCTTGCAAGTCAGGTAAGCCACACCACAACCCTGATACCCTACTATATTCGCCGTACCATCGCCGCCAGTAGCGCCACCGTCGCCAGTGCCCATTTGCGCCACCCATCCATGGTCGATTGATCGGACACCATTAGATCTAGATCCAGCGCGCCAGATTAGATCACTTAGCGAAACGGTATGTTTAGATCTGAGCCGTGCGATTTTATTTAAATCCTACGGCTCTTGTTGATCGATCCAGCCGAACCGGTATGGGCCAAGCAGACACACCTACGTGTCTGGGTTTTTAATTTAAAATCTGTTTTTGAATCGATTAGTTATTCAAACTTGTAAATTCAATAAATTTTGTTCTGTTCATCCAAAAAATACAATAATATACCATTGGAATCACAAAAATAAATCCTAGACATCTTTAGGCTTGGTTTTATGATTTGCTTCTGTTAAAATATAATTTTATGCAGAGACATTTGTAGGCCTATTTTGTGTATAAAAGTTATTTGGAAAATATTTTAAAAGCCAAATTAAGTTTAATTGGTGTATAAATATTTAGTTTATTGTTCAGTACTGTTTTACTTGTCTTGTTAAGTTTAGAAAAATCATCACATGGCATTTGCATACATTCATATATTTTTGCTTGATTATTTGAAATATGAATTTGGTGCTATCATTTTATGTGTAAATTTTGGTGCTAGTGGTGATTGTGACTGTAAGGATTGTTGTTACTCCCCCAAGTACCAAGGCAAGTGGTGCTTCATATTTTTGTCCCAATATTTTTGACTATGCATTTGTGGTATTTTGTATAGGGCTTGCATGATAATTTTTGCTAAGTATCTATATGATATGCTTGGTAAATCCTAGTAGTTGTAGAATTGTTAGTATTTTCTCTAAGTTAAGATACTTGCTATTTCCATGCTTAACCTATCTAGTAGCAACCAAGGGTGGAAGTTATACATGCTATGGAAAATATTGCTAAGTCCTTGACTTGTGTTTTTGCTTAATAAAACAACTAAGTGAATGAAACACCTGGGTGGAATGGTATGTTTGGGTTATGTTGAGTGGTTACACAAGGCCCATATATGTGGTCTACCTTGTGTATCACACTTGTGGAAAGCCACCCAGAAACAAAGGGATTTGAGATGCCATATGTTAAGAAGCTTCTAGTGCAGCCACATGGCATTATGGGCTCTGCCTGGATCATATAGGTTGCAATAACTTAGCCAAATGGACAGTTGGTGGTAGGGGGTGATATGTTTGGGAACGCGTCCATTTTGGTCTAAGGGAAGGCTTCTGAAAGGTCCTGTCTCGATGCATGTCGAGTTTTGTGGGGAAAGTGCACCACCTCTCGAGAAGGAAGAATCTAAGTACTTAGTCATGTCCCCGGCAATGGACAATTTGAGCATCAAGACATGGAAGCTATCAAGAATCTCCTCATCCCAATTTCTAAGTTAAAAACTTGTGGTTGAACAACGGTAAAGGTTCATCAATGTCTATTGGTGGTTCCTTGAGAGTTTTTGCCAAACAAAAACTTAGTGTTTTCAACTGATAGGTAAAACCTATCTTGAGCAAAGCAAGCCTAAGCTACACTTATCCAAATTCATGTAGAAGCTAGATACTATTATTCTACTAAGGTATCACTTGCCAATACTATTCCAATGTATTGACCCACTGTGGCTGTAACTTGTGATGTTGCAGGTTACTCTGATGAGGATTAGGGTTGTGAGTCTACACTCAACATGCTTGCCTGTGGCACATGAAGATGAAGACTTTTATTTATATTGTTAAGTTAAACTCTTGTACTAGCCTATGGCTATGGAGTTGTAAAAGACTATGTTATCTCTGGAATGACGATGTAATAATGACCTTTGTTTCTGTGTAGTTCATCTTGAACTGTGGATGCTAGCATTTGATCTAGGGACTAGCATTGCAATCACAGGGACCTTTACCTTTATTGTCAACACCCGGATTTTTAATCCCAGATGCCTGTTATGACATACATCGCAATCCCAGGATTACCATTTTTGTGAGACATAACAAAATTGGATACCACAGTACATCATCCGTTATAAACCATACATAAGGTCTTACACAAATAAGGATCTCATGATCCAGTTCTTAATACAACTCAAGCAACGTAATAATAACGGTAGCGTAGGCGAAGCTCCATCTTCGGGGTCATAGGCAATGCTGACGATGGGAGATGATCCTAGTTGTCGTAACCTTCCTGGGGTCCATCCTCCCGGTACTCCTCTTCATAGTCTGGCCATGGGAATAGCCAGGGACAAAGCCATGAGTACTCTTTAAGTACTCGCAAACTAATACTAACAAGTGAAGGGGTTTTTTGTAGTAGGACACTAAGATCTAGGGTTGTTTTGCAAAAAGCCAGATTTACCTCTACTAAGTTTAGAAACGAAGAAAGCTAGTTGAAGTTTTACAACACCTAAGTGGGAACTTGTATTTCATATCACAACTCTGTTGTGGTGAAGTCAAAGTCTCAATTCATTTCATAAGTCATTTTGAAAACATCTGACGGGGGAACAGTATGGCCACTCCAACTGTCCATAACTGCGGACGCGGCTATTCGAATAGTTTGACACTCTGCAGAGATTGTACACTTTCACCACAACATTCGATACATCCGTCAGGAACAAATCCTGAATTCATCATACTCAGTATGCGGATAATCAATCCTAACCTTTCGATTACACGCCCTAGTATAAGCACCTCTCATGTGAGTTTGGCCTCCCAACCATGACCAACTGTCATCTTGGGTACTGCACAGGTGGACAATCTTCACAAGGTAGCCTCAGCTCAGACCTTGGTCGTGAGGGAACCAATACTAAGGTATATAAGTTTCCAGTCAAGCCCTACCCAATTCTCGGGTATTGTGGTTGTACGGTAAAATTGGAATGGTATCGCATCCAGACAACCATCAGTTTTATAAAGGGCTAAGGCTCATGCCTCAACATTTTCATCATCCAAATCATCTAGTGTTTGAAAACACATGGCCAAAACATCTCAATAGAATGATCCATCATTCCAAGGTTTTCATAACCATTTTTCCACCAAGTATTCCCATCTAAAGTTGATCAAGTTTTATGCTTAGCACTAGCATCTACAAGTGGGGGTAAGTACTAATGAGGGGTGGTAAACTAGTGGGGTTTAACTAAGTTCAATCTCATGCCTTAGGATGACATCAAGATTTTCTAGCTTAGGCCAAATTTTATGCTCTTTATGCAACCTTCAATTATCTTACTAATATCTACAATTTACTCAAGTAAACTCTAAGCAAGAGCTTTGATAAAGAAATAAAGTAAAAGCTTGCAAGTAAAATTAGGATTGGGTATCATCAAATGTGCCTAACCCAGCATGCTTGGTGCATTACATAGGTTATTTAACTCTCATAATTGCAAGTGTTAGCTTGCTCAATCAACTAGTAGTATTAGGCTTGCTAAGTTAATAGCTTGCAAGTATTGGCTTGCAAGGTTAACTTGTATAGTAAGGCTTGCATTGGTATAGTATCTTGCAAGTGTTAACTTGCCTTGTGTAGAGCAGTGGTTGAAGTTCTCCTCGCCTTCTTCTTCGTAGTATCCTCCTTCCTCCTCGTATCCTTGGTCGGTACTAGCGTCTATGAATAAATACGAGGTACACAATCACCAAACAATATTAACTACTTTCAATAATCACACAAAGGGGTTCTATAGATGATCTAGCATCATCACTAACATTACAAGATTAAAGCTTGGTTTAATTTCTTTTATTTTTAGAAAAATAATTTCTATTCATTGAAAAACTACTTAAGATTTAATATTCTCCAAACCAAACATGGGATCATGTTGACACATGTCATCACCACATATCTCAGTACATGGGAATGTGATTTAAAGTGGTGTCACAATTTAATAAGGTTTAACCTTTTATTTCAATTAAATAAAATGACTAGAAATGCCTATGTGGCATTCTTTTATTACTTGAACATTATTTCTGTACGTAAACCCATATGTTTTTATATATTCTGAAAGGTATGAACAAATGTGATTTTTCAGAGTTGCAATCAACTCAAAAGCTATTATGGTTTAAATTTGAAAAATGTTTGAATGCAGAAAAGCTTCTGCCTGTTATATTTACCAAGGTTGATCCGTAGATCCAAATGATTTGAATCCAACGGGCTTGGATTAAACATTTCAAAACCTTTCTAACAAAATTGGTTTCATTCAATTTGGTTCACTGAATCGAGCTGGGTTGATTTTTGAAACTAGGTACAGAACTGTGTTTGAATGAAAATGGAAAAATCCAAATTCAAACGAGTGGGCTACGCGGGAATTGCTAATGGGCCGGCCTGCTACGCATAGCGCTTACGCGGGCTGGTTAAGTTGATGTCCCCACGCGTCAGTGAGACGGGGGGTGCGAAGCGGTACGAGGCAACATGGTGCGTTGGATCTAGTTCTAATCCAACGGCTCTGGTTCATCGTCCACGTTGGGCAGCGCCGGCGAGACAGAACCCTAACGCGACAGGTGGGGGTCATCGGGGGCTCATCGGGGCTCAGGCAAGGGTCGGCGAGGTGGGCGAACGACGAAGTCGACGACGACGAACCTCCTGGTACCGGCAGCTCCTCCTGGGGTGGACGAAATCGACGGCGCCCTTCTCCTCCAGAGGCGGCCTGCTCCGACCAAATTTCGGCGATGCGCTGCTCGCCTTGCTCGGGGACTGAGGCGGGGTGGTTCTGGGTGAGAGGGGAGTGAAATTGTCTCAAGAATTCGAGCGGGGGAGGCCTCTATTTATAGTGGCGAGAGGGGACCGACGGGCGCAAGCTAAGCTCGTCGTGGTCGACGGCACAGAGGGCTATCGGCGTGGGCGATGGTAGGGGTCGGTGCTGTGCTTCCTGGCGAAGCTCAACGGCGTGGTGGCGAGGCGTGGAGCGGTGCAGATTGGTCGGAACGGTGTGGTGCTCTACGCGTGCTCGACGGAAATTTTAATGACGCACAGCTCGCGTGGTCCGCACGGCGGCGAACGGGCGTGTCTGCGGGGTTGCTGGGATGGTGGTGATCACGTATGCACGCGGGGAGGGCGGCGCGCGGTCTGTGGGTGTCTGTCGAGCGTGGCGCACGGGGCGCTCTCTCGGCATGGTTGCAGAGTGGCTTGGCATGGTCGGTGCGTGTGGTCCAGGGGCTGGCATCGCTCACGGCTGGGACAGAGAGTGGCAGTGGGGTGCTAGCTTGCTCCCAGACAAGGTTGGCGAGGCTAGTGCTGCTTGTAGCTTGCTGTCCACACTGGGGTGACCAAGGTGCTCTCGGGTTGTTCACCATTGATGACAATGGCTAGCTTACAATGGTGCTAGATATTAGTTAAGGTTGTTAGATGATCTACTAAGGCTAGTGGTGTCCAGAGAGGGAACAAGTTAGGCCAGAATCACTGCTCACTATAGTGTTTTGATTTTGTTGGATTTGAATCAGCAAGGTGTTTGATGAAATGGCCGCATGAATTCAAGTTTTGAATTTTGAAAATATTTTTGGTGGGTGTGCTAGGCAGGTGCTTGTGAGTCTGTGGATGCTTGGGTTTTGAAAGTTGACCTTGTTTCAGTGGTTTCTAAAAAAGTGGGATCTTCCCATATGAACTAGATTCAATTTTAAAATATCATTTAAACTATGCATTTGAATGTTTCTGGATGATCACAAGGTGGGCCTTGATACTTTGTTATGAGTACTATCAAGGGGTGCAAAGATCCAAACAATTTTCTGTTAAGTTCTGAAAGTTAGAGATAGCCAAAGTAGGCATGGGAGTTAATTTGGCCAAAGTGACCATTCCCTTATTTTGTTTGTTTTGATTTATTTGTCTTTGGGAAAAGTGTGGGGATTGTTTAGATGATGTTTATTTCACCTAAGAATCATTTTACAAACAAAGAAACACATAATCATGGCAATTCAAAAGAATCCAAAATTCAATACACACACATATGAATGCTTTCTTATTTTATTTAGAAAAGTTTTTGTTAACCCTAAATTTGATGATTAGAGTTTGATGATTCTAGTTTAATATTTTTGGGATGTTACAAAACTTCCCCCCTTATACAAAATCTCGTCCCGAGATTTGAAAAAGGACGAAAAGATTACCTAGGATTTGAAGAGTTCGGGAAACTACGTCCTGATGTGGTATTCGCGCTCCCAGGTAGCTTCCTCTTCTGTGTGCTTGCTCCATTGAATCTTGAGAAACTTGATGCTTCGGGTTCTGGTAGTTCTGAAAGCTTCTTCCAAAATACGGATGGGTACTTCAGGATAGATCAGGTCATCATTGATTTCTATGGCCCGGTGATCGATATTCTTGAACACTTTGGTCTTCTCTGGAACTTCAAGGCACTTGCGAAGTAATGATATATGGAACACATTGTGCATGGCTGACATCTCTTCGGGTAGTTCCAATTGATACGATACTTCTCCTCAACAGTTTAAAATTTTGACAGGTCCGATATATCTGGGGGCTAACTTTCCTTTGAGTTCGAAACGCTGCATTCCCTTCAATGGCGAAACTTTCAGATACACAAAATCTCCTATGTTGAAGGCGAGGTCTCTACGTCTCTTGTCGGCGTAACTCTTCTGTCGGGACTGGGCGGTCTTGAGGTGCTCACGAATCTTGTGAACCTTCTCTTCCGCTTCTTGTAGGATGTCGGGTCCGAAAATCTGACTCTCTCCTACTTCCGACTAGTTCAAAGGGGTGCGACACTTTCTTCCATACATGAATTCAAATGGGGCCATTTGCAAACTAGCTTGATAACTATTGTTGTATGAAAATTCTGCAAATGGCAGACAGTCTTCCCACTTAGATCCATACTCTAACACACATGCTCTCAGCATATCTTCGAGTATTTGATTTACTCTCTCCGTTTGTCTATCGGTCTGAGGGTGATAAGCGGTGCTGAAATCTAGTCGGGTTCCTAAACCTTCTTGGACTTTCTTCCAGAATCTCGAGGTAAACTGAGTTCCTCGATCCGATACGATGTTCTTGGGGACTCCATGCAAACTGACGATTCTAGTGATGTATAAATCCGCTAGCTTCGAACTCTGATAGGCGGTCTTGACGGGTAAGAAATGGGCGACTTTGGACAATATGTCCACTATGACCCAGATAGAGTCATTTCCCCTACTAGAAGTAGGCAATCCGGTGATAAAGTCCATTCCAACGGAATCCCATTTCCATTCCGGAATCTGCAATGGTTGCAACAATTCAGCGGGTCTTTTATGTCCTACCTTGACTCGCTGACATATATCACACTTAGCGATATAGCTTCCGATTTCTCTCTTCATCTTATGCCACCAAAATTTCTCTTTCAAATCTTGATACATCTTCGTTCCTCCGGGGTGGATAGAATAAGGAGTATCATGAGCTTCCTTCATAATAACTTCTTTCAATTCCGAATATGCTGGTACACAAAGGCGTCCTTTGTACCATAGAACTCTTTCTTCGTCTTTGGTGAATCCGGGTACTTTGCATGTACCAATATGACACTTGATTCCGTCGATACTAGCATTTCCTTTTTGCGCCTCTTTGATCTGGCTGATTCCCATTCACTTACTAATTCCCATTCGAAAATCTTTATAAGATACCTCCTTTATAAAGGAAAAGGATCCCTGTGATTGCAATGCTAGTCCCTGGATCAATGCTAGCATCCACAGTTTAAGATGAAGTACACAGAAACAAAGGTCATTATTACAGTCATTCCAGAGACAAACATAGTCTTTACAACTCCATGGCCACAGGCCTAGTACAAGAGTTTAAATAAGTAAATAGATAAATAAGTCTTCATCTTCATGTGCCACAGGCAAGCATGTTGAGTGTAGACTCATGACTCCTAGTCATCATCAGAATACCCTGCAACATCACAAGTTACAGCAACAGTGGGTCAATACATTGGAATAGTATTGGCAAGTGATACCTTAGTAGAATATTGGTGGACTAGATACTATATGCAATTTGGCTAAGTGTATCTTAGGCTTGCTTTGATCAAAATAGGTTTTGCCTATCAGTTAAAAAACACTAAGTTTTTCTTTGTCAAAACTTTTCCCAAGGAACCACCAATAGACATTGGGGTCCTTCACCCTTGTTTTACCACAAGTTTTTACTTAGAAATTGGGATGAGGAGATTCTTGATAGCTTCCATGTCTTGATGCTCAAGTTGTCCTTTTCCAGGGACATGGCTAAGTACTTAGATTCTTCCATCTGCAGAGGTTGTGCACTTTCCCCACAAGACTTGATTTTCACCAAGACAGGACCTTTCAGAAGCCTTCCCTTAGACCAAATGGACGCGCTCCAACCTATCATCCCACTACCACCAACTGTCCAAATGGCTAAGTTATTGCAACCTATATGATCCAGGCAGAGCCCATATTGCCAAGTGGTTGCACTAGAAGCTTATTAACATTTGGCCTCTCAAATACCTTTGTTCTTCGGTGTGTTTCCACAAGTGAGATACACAAGTTAAACCATGGAAATGGGCCTTGTGTAACCATTCAACATAAACCATTCCTTCCATTCCACCCAGGTGTTTCATTCATTTAGTTGTTTTATTAAGCAAAACACAAGCCCAAAGACTTAGAAATATTTTATCATAGCATGAATAGTTTCACCACCCTTGATTTCTACTATCTAGGCTAAGAATGGCATAGATAAACATCTTACTTAGAAATTTCTAGCAATTCTACAACTACTAGGATTTCCCAAGCATAGCATATAAGACAAAAAATTTATCCATGCAAGTCTAGCAAAAATATTTCTAATGCATATTTGAAAAACATAGGAATAAAGTCATGAAGCACCACTTGCCTTGGTAGTTTGGAGAGTAGCTACACTCCTCACAATCACAATTACTATTTGCACCAAAATCTACACATAAACTCATAGCAACAAATCACATACAAAATAAATACAAGCAAAAATATATGGATGCATGCAATATGATATGTGATGATTTTCTAAAACTCAACAAGACAAGTGCATAGTACTGGTTCATAAACAAGTTCAAAACTTGCCAAACAACCTTTATTTGAACACTAAAACATTTCTCAAATAATTAATATACACAAAATAGGCCTACAAATGTTTCTGTAAATAAAACCATTTTAACAGAATCAAAATATTAAACACATTGCGTATATGGAAAGGGCTTTCTCTCCTGATTCCATTGATATAAAATTCATCAAATTTGGACGTGGAAATCAAAAGTTATGATTAAAACAAGTTTAAACATCTAATAGATTCAAATCAGAAATTTAAAACAAACTAACAGACACGCGGCGCAATCCTATTTGTTAGTACCGCTTCGCACTGGATCGCGTCTGTGAGCCGTCAGATCTAACTAAAATGCACGGCCCAGATCTAAACTTATCATTTTGCCTAGGATCTATCGTATCCACTGGATCGAGATCTAATGATCCTAAGCATCTAACCATCCAGTGGCGGCGCTAGCGGCGGCGACAGGCGGCGACGGCTCTGTCCACAGCGGCGCGGTGGCTACAGAGGGTTCTGGGGTCGTCAGAGATGCTTACCAGACTCGCGGCGGTGTGCTGAAGCTCAACGTGGCGGTGGCTGGTCAAGGGGCATACAGATGCAGCGGCAGGGTCTCGTCGGAGTTGCTGGCAGCGTTAGTGTTTGTTGACGGAGATGTTGCCGAGGTTCTGCGTCGGCCTAGCATGAGCCAAATGGATTAGGAGGTGCGCAAGGACTCGGCGATCATGATAGCTTCGAAGGGAAGGCAAGGGGTGGTCGCGTTTTACCTGGATTGCACGTCGGAGACGAGCGGCGGCTCTGGTGTTTGCGGGCGTGAACGAAGACGTCGTTCTGGGTCACGAGAAAGCAAACAGAAGGCATCAGTGAACACGCAAGGACACGCTGGTCATGTTGGTTTGAACCAGAGACAGGGGGCAGTCGGTGCTCACCGGGATTAGTCGCCGGAGTGCGTCTGTGCTGCGGCGGAGTGAGTTCAAATTCGTGCATCCTGGTGGCGGAGTGGTGGCGCTAGGTGAGGGGAAATGAGCGGCGAGGGGTGGGGTTTATGTAGGCAGAACGAGGGCGGAAATCTCTCGCCGTATCAATGCAATTTACGCGCGGCATCAGTCTGGGGAAACGGCAGCGGCGAGGTGGTCGTCGGCGCTGATTGAGGACGAAGGGTGACGCGGCAGTGAGGCCCAGTCGTCAGCGAGAGAAAAGGTGTGGGGATGGGTCCAGGCTGTCAGCGAACCAGTCGGTTTGTCCGCGAGTGACAGATAGAAAAGGGGAACCCGGGTGGGCTAAATGGGCTAGTTCTGCTGTTGGGCTAGATAACTGGCGCCGGCCTTTTTACTTTTCTTTATTCCTTTTCTATTTCTATTTGCATTTTCAGAATTCATTTTGAAATGATTTCAAAAGCTGTTTGAATTCAAACCATTTTAGGATTTTTGTAGAGTGCAACATTCATATTTCTGGGCACAAAAACATGTGGTCACTTTGCACTGGCCTGGTCACTTGGAATAAAATAAAATAAACAGTGACATAGCACTTAGTTTTAAATAGGTTTTGAAAATGGTTTTCATCTTAAATTTGTTTTGAATTTTTTGGTTTAAGTCCTAGCAATCAAGCAATACAATCTGAGAGCAATATGGCAATAAGGTTTGGTTCATGAACAACAATCTCTCATTGGAGAGTAGCATTTGATTTAATGCTGATCACATAAAATAATGAGCTCATATGCTCCTGTTTTTGAATTGATTTTTGAAATGAACCCTACATGATCATGGATGCATGGATGATATGCATGAGTTTTGAAACATGATTTTAGGGATGTTACAAATCTAACTCCCTTAAGGTGAATCTCTCCCTCGAGATTCGGGTTGGCTAGCAAATAGGTGAGGGTGGTCTTTCTGAAGATCATCTTCTCTTTCCCATGTTGCTTCTTCTTCGGAATGGTGGTTCCATTGAACTTTTTAGAACTTAATGGTCTTAGTCCGAGTAACTCTTTCTGCAGTCTCAAGAATCTTGATAGGTTTCACTTCATAAGTGAGATCACTCTCCAATTTAACGTCTTCCAAAGATATAGTATCCTTCAAAGAAGTCTCTTCCATTTCTGGATGGCATTTCTTAAGCTGACTCACATGAAACACATTATGAACTGCTGACAAAGACTCTGGCAATTCAATCTCATAAGAAACTTCTCCTTTACGAATCAGAATCTTGAATGGTCCAACATATCTTGGGGCCAATTTACCTTTGACACCAAATCTCTTCACTCCACGAAGTGGTGACACTCTAAGATAAGCTCTATCACCGACTTCATAGGTGACTTATCTATGCTTAGGATCTGCGTAGCTCTTCTATTGGGACTGTGCTATCTTCAATCTGTCCTTAACCAGTTTGACTTTCTCTTCTGCCTCTTTGATGAGTTCTGGTCCAAATAAACTTCTTTCTCCCACACCATTCCATAGCAATGGGGTGGTACACTTTCTCCCATAGAGAAACTCAAATGGTGCCATCTCAATACTTGCTTGATAGCTGTTGTTGTAAGAAAATTCTGCGTAAGGCAGACTTTCATCCCAACTGGCTCCATAATCTAGAGTACATGCTCTCAACATATCTTCAAGAATCTGATTAGTCCTTTCTGTCTGTCCATCAGTCTGAGGATGAAAAGCGGTACTGAATTCCAACCTCGTTTCCAATGACTCATGTAGTTGCCTCCAAAAGTGAGAAGTGAATTGGGTTCCTCTATCTGACACAATACTTTTGGGTACACCATGTAGACACACAATTCTGCTCATATAAATCTTGGCTAACTTAGCACTAGTGTAGGTTGTCTTCACGGGTATTAAATGAGCCACTTTAGTTAGGCGATCCACTACTACCCAAATAGAATCATATCCTGACCGGGTCCTTGGTAATCCGGTAATGAATTCCATGCCAATCTTGTCCCACTTCCAATCAGGAATAGGTAGTGGTTGAAGCAATCCTGCTGGTTTCTGGTGTTCCGCCTTCACTCTGCTACATACATCACACAAAGCAATATGTTCGGCGATGTCCTTCTTGAGATTATTCAACCAAAATCTTTCCTTCATATCCATGTACATTTTGGTGTTACCCGGATGAATGGAATACGGTGAGTTGTGTGCTTCTTGTAAAATTAGTTTCCGAAGCTCCGGATCTTGTGGAACACAAATACGTTTTCCATGCCATAAAGTACCATGTTCGTCTTCATGGAATCCTTTGGCTTTTCCCTTACCAATATTTTCCTTAATCTCTTCAATTTCCTTATCAGTCTTCTGGGCTTCTTTGATCTTGTCCAACAAAGTGGGTTGAACATCCAAAGACATGAGATGTCCTTCAGGCACAATCTCCAATCTAAGGTCTCTAAATTGGGCACATAGATCATCTGGAAATTCTCCCTTAGTAAGGCCATTCACAAAAACCTTACGGCTTAGAGAATCCGCTATGACGTTCGCTTTACCAGGATGGAATTGCAAACTCAAGTCATAGTCCTTGATAAGTTCTATCCATCTTCTTTGTCTTATATTAATTTTTTTCTGGGTGAAGATATAATTCAAACTTTTGTGATCTGTGAACACTTCACAACGCTTTCCCAAAAGATAGTGTCTCCATGTTTTGAGTGCATGGACAACAGAGGCTAACTCTAAATCATGAGTAGGGTAGTTCACTTCATGAGTTTTGAGTTGTCTCGAGGCATATGCCACAACTTTTCCTTCTTGCATAAGTACGGCACCTAATCCATGATGAGATGCATCAAAATACACTTGGAAATCCTTCTCCAAATCTGGTAAACACAAGACTGGTGCTGTCACAAGTCTCTTCTTCAATTCTTGAAAGCTGAGTTCACAACCTTCAGACCAAGCAAATTTCTTGTCTTTCTTTAGCAATTTTGTCATAGGTTTTGCCACCTTGGAGAAGTTCTCAATGAACCTTCTGTAGTATCCTGCCAAGCCAAGGAAACTACGAACTTCTTTTACTGACTTAGGTGATTCCCATTTAGTCACAGCTGAAACTTTAGCAGGATCAACTGCTACACCATCTCCTGACACAACGTGTCCAAGAAAACCAACTTCATTTAACCAAAATTCACACTTGCTGAATTTGGCATACAGTTTATGCTCTCTAAGCTTCTCAAGTATCAAACGCAAATGTCCTTCATGCTCTTCTTTGCTCTTGGAGTAGATCAAAATGTCATCGATGAAAACGACAACAAACTTATCAAGGAATTCCATGAACACTTTGTTCATCATATTCATGAAGTATGCTGGTGCATTGGTCAAACCAAATGGCATCACGGTATACTCATACAATCCATACCTTGTGGTGAAAGCTATCTTAGGTATGTCTTGTTCTCTTATCTTGAGCTAGAAATAACCTGACCAGAGATCAATCTTTGAGAATACACAAGCTCCTTCTAGCTGATCAAACAAGTCATTGATTCTAGGAAAAGGGTATTTGTTCTTGATAGTCACCTCAATGAGTGAACGGTAATCTATACATAACCTTTGACTTCTATCTTTCTTTTCTACAAACAAAACTTGTGCTCCCCAAGATGAGGAACTTGGTTGGATAAAACCTTTCTGCAACTGTTCTCCAAGCTGCTTCTTGAGTTCTTTCAAGTCATCCACTGACATCTTGTACGGTCTTTTTGCTATTGGTCCAGATCCTAGTAGAAAATCAATAAGGAACTCCACATCTCTGTCTGGTGGTATTCCCGGCAATTCTTCCGGAAACACATCCGGATATTCGCTCACAATTGGCACACTGTCTATGCTAACCCCTTAAGAGAATTTAGCTTACTCCCTTTTGATTCAAAGTTAGACTTGAATCTAATCCGTTTCTTCTCCGGGGTTGTGAGTGCAACAATACGATTAGCACAATCTAATACTCCTTCATACTTAGCCATCCAATCCATTCCCAATATTATATCTAGTCCTTGAGAATCTAGGATTATCAGACTCACTGGAAACTTATGCTTTCCAAACTCTATCACTAGATCCCGGCATCCAAGACTTACTATCATATCTCCACCTGGAGAACTAACTTTTATTGGACACCCAATGTTTTCAGTTGGAAACCCATTTATATCAACAAATGCTTTTGATATGAATGAATGCGATGCTCCAGTATCAAAAAGAACAAGTGCTGGAATAGAATTGAGTTTGAACTTACCAGCAACAGCATCTGGCTCTTCATAGATTTCCTCCACATTGATGTGGTTCACTTGTCCCTTCTGAAAAGGGTTGGGCTTGTTGGGTCCTTCAACTTTCTTTTTTGGGCATTCATTTGCATAATGCCCCATCTTCTTGCACTTGAAACATTCAACCTGACTAAGATCCTTCTTGACAGGCTGGCTTCCACTGCCACTTCCACTACCACTGTGGTGGCTCTTGTATCCACCCTTGTGATTCTTGTACTTGTCATTGTCATGACTACGGTGATGCTTGTTGTCATGATGACGGTTGTCGTTGTGGTGCTTGTTGAATTTCCCATGTTTGTGGGATCCTGAACATCCAATATCATCATAATGGGAACGTTTGTGAGGCGATCCCGAGTTGTTCTTGTCAGAGTGCTTTCTCTTCCTACTCTCAACTTGCTTCATCTTGTTCTCCAAAATAGCAGCCTTGTCACAAAGAGACTGGTATGTGGGAACATAGTCCACAGCTAACTGCAGGTTCAATTCATCATTCAACCCTTCAAGGAACTTTTCCTTCCTCTTAGCATCAGTGTCAACTTCATCCGGTGCATAACGCGCCAGATTGTTGAACTCCTCAATATATTCAGCCATGCTGCGGTGGCGCTGCTTCAGGTTATGGAACTCTTTCTTCTTCAAACTCATCACTCCGGATGAGATGTGAGCAGTACGGAAACCATCTTCAAAGATAGCCCATGTCACATCTGCAATGGGAGTGGTGATCTGGAAGTTATCCCACCAAGTAGCTGCTGGTCCTTCCAACAAGTGAGCTGCAAATCTGACTTTTTCTTCATCAGTACAGCCAACTGTTACCAAGTCCTTGTTCACGGAGCGTAGCCAATCATTGGCCACCATGGGATCGGTAGTTCCTGAGAACTTTGCTGGCCTCAATCTTAAGAACCTGGTAAGCATGTCAAAACCCGGTGGGTTGTTGTTGTTGTTATTATTGTTATTGTTATTGTTGTTGTTGTTGTTTTTGTTGTTGTTGTTGTTGTTGTTGTTGTTGTTGTTATGATTCTGGATGAACGTAGTCACCATCTGCATCAGCTGAGTCTGAGCTGTCATCATTTGCTGCATCTCAGGGGTGATGTTATTGTTGGGGTTGGGATTGGCACGACGGGGAGGCATCTGTGGTTTGTTCAATAGAGATAAGAATGAGATACCCATAGATGCTAACACGCACAATACATCACATAAACAATCACCAACATGCATCATAATAATAAAAGTTCAACAACAAAGATAACAAGTTTGCAAAGTAAACACACCAATAGCAAGCCATCCACATGTTGGATGGTCATTGCGACTCAATAAAAAGCATGATAAATAAATGATAAATGAGTAGTCATCACTACTCCTCGGCATAAACCTCCTCCTCGACAAATGTAAGACCTGCATTCTCCATAGCGGTCTTGTATGCCTCGACATTGGTGGTCAAGGTCTCTACTTTGGCTTTGAGAGCCCTCTTCTAAGAACGAAGCCTCTCAATTACAGTCTGCTGATGCTCGAGCTCAAAGTCCTTGGGCCTCCAGTTCTGCAGCCATGTCTCGAATCCTCTTGTTCCTATCTTGGACTCGCTTCTCTTGACTCTTGAACTTTCTGTCTTGACTCTCGAACTTGGCCTCCATCTCTTTGACTATCTCATCTTTCTCCGCGAAGAGCTTGTCCTTCTCACGAAGCTGCACCTGGAGTTCGTCATTGCTGAGCATGACGTTGGTCCTATCAATGTCCACGTGCCTAAGGAGAACCTCTAAGTCCTAGAGGTATAGACGAATCGGCTCTGCTGTCTCCCTCGAAGTGTCCTCGAAGTCAATGGCCTCACCATCCTCATCACGTCTACCAAAGGTGTGGAAGTGAGTACCTCTAACCTGTCGAGAGTGTCTTCCTAACAGACGTCCAATCAAGTCCTGCATGACTACCTCTAGGCCTCTCTCCTTGTCATCGTGCATGAGCTTGAAGATGATAGACTCCGTGGTAGGCTCAGTCTGGCGTCCGGGCTGATTGACCTTGAAGCCCCAAAGGTCTTTCCTCTCAAACTTAGTTAGGGAAAGCACCATGATGGTAGGAAGAGGGAGATTGAGCAAACTAGTGAGCTCAATAATACGAGGGCCAAAACGAGTTCCCTGGAACTCTTCAACAGTGCTGATGGTAACATTAGGCATCTAGTTAATAAGATAGAAAAAGTTAGAATCAACACAATTTTAAGACAAATCTCAACACAAGGCATCACATGCATAGTTTTGGAAATCAAAACACAAGTCATAGCATTCATAAAATCCATTACAAGCATCCAAGGTTCAACTTATTTAGACAACATTTTTTTGGAAAATAAAATGATAAGTGTGGTGGTCCAACTAACGAAGTACGCTTACAGTCCCATCTCACTTGCCAAGTTGGATAACAGGATATTTCTAGAAGCAATATGTCTATCTATAGTACATGACTCCATTACTAAGTCTATAATGTCTCCTCTTAAGGTTTGGTTGGTAGTCTCCAACTCTTGGGTATGTTTCTTTTCTTCCTTCAGGTCATTTTGAGTGTTGAGCATTCTGCACTTGACTCTATCACCAAGTTCTTTGATGGCTTTCCAAGCTGCATCCCTTGTTGCATCAAAGAATGTGGTGTGCATCACTGAATTGGTGACCATGCAGAATCCTGATTCTTTGTGGTTGTCTTCCTTGTTTTTATACAAGTGAAGTTGCACCCACCAGTACTCAACTCCTTCATCCATCACAGGAAAGCCTTTGTACACAGATGCACCATGTATTCCCATTGCAACCATGAGGTCCTTGAGAGCCTTGGGGAATTCTGTCTCACATTCAAAAGTCATTGTCATGAGTGGTCCCTTCCTTATGGCTTCGTTGATGGAGTTCATCTACAAATAGATATGAGAAAGAAGTTTAGAAAATTTTACGAGAAGAAAAGACAAGTGTGGAAGTTGTTGAAATTTTTTTCCTTAGTGGTTTCCAATCCTAGGGTCATAATCCTACAGGCAACACAGTGCTCTGATACCATCTGTAAGATCCCTCCTTTATAAAGGAAAAGGATCCCCGTGATTGCAATGCTAGTCCCTGGATCAATGCTAGCATCCACAGTTTAAGATGAAGTACACAGAAACAAAGGTCATTATTACAGTCATTCCAGAGACAAACATAGTCTTTACAACTCCATGGCCATAGGCCTAGTACAAGAGTTTAAATAAGTAAATAGATAAATAAGTCTTCATCTTCATGTGCCACAGACAAGCATGTTGAGTGTAGACTCATGAATCCTAGTCATCATCAGAATACCCTGCAACATCACAAGTTACAGCCACAGTGGGTCAATACATTGGAATAGTATTGGCAAGTGATACCTTAGTAGAATATTGGTGGACTAGATACTATATGCAATTTGGCTAAGTGTAGCTTAGGCTTGCTTTGCTCAAAATAGGTTTTGCCTATCAGTTGAAAAACACTAAGTTTTTCTTTGTCAAAACTTTTCCCAAGGAACCACCAATAGACATTGGGGTCCTTCACCCTTGTTTTACCACAAGTTTTTACTTAGAAATTGGGATGAGGAGATTCTTGATAGCTTCCGTGTCTTGGTGCTCAATTTGTCCTTTTCCAGGGACATGGCTAAGTACTTAGATTCTTCCATCTGCAGAGGTTGTGCACTTTCCCCACAAGACTTGATTTTCACCAAGACAGGACCTTTCAGAAGCCTTCCCTTAGACCAAATGGACGCGCTCCAACCTATCATTCCACTACCACCAACTGTCCAAATAGCTAAGTTATTGCAACCTATATGATCCAGGCAGAGCCCATATTGCCAAGTGGTTACACTAGAAGCTTATTAACATTTGGCCTCTCAAATACCTTTGTTCTTCGGTGTGTTTCCACAAGTGAGATACACAAGTTAAACCATGGAAATGGGCCTTGTGTAACCATTCAACATAAACCATTCCTTCCATTCCACCCAGGTGTTTCATTCATTTAGTTGTTTTATTAAGCAAAATACAAGCCCAAAGACTTAGAAATATTTTATCATAGCATGAATAGTTTCACCACCCTTGTTTGCTACTTGCTAGGCTAAGCATGGCATAGATAAACATCTTACTTAGAAATTTCTAGCAATTCTACAACTACTAGGATTTCCCAAGCATAACATATAAGACCAAAAGTTTATCCATGCAAGTCTAGCAAAAATATTTCTAATGCATATTTGAAAAACATAGGAATAAATTCATGAAGCACCACTTGCCTTGGTAGTTTGGAGAGTAGCTACACTCCTCACAATCACAATCACTATTTGCACCAAAATCTACACATAACATCATAGCAACAAATCACATACAAAATAAATACAAGCAAAAATATATGGATGCATGCAATATGATATGTGATGATTTTATAAAACTCAACAAGACAAGTGCATAGTACTGGTTCATAAACAAGTTCAAAACTTGCCAAACAACCTTTATTTGAACACTAAAACATTTCTCAAATAATTAATATACACAAAATAGGCCTACACATGTTTCTGTAAATAAAACCATTTTAACAGAAGCAAAATATTAAACACATTGCATATATGGAAAGGGCTTTCTCTCCTGATTCCATTGATATAAAATTCATCAAATTTGGACGTGGGAATCAAAAGTTATGATTAAAACAAGTTTAAACATCTAATATATTCAAATCAGAAATTTAAAACAAACTAACAGACACGCGGTGCAATCCTATTGGTTAGTACCGCTTCGCACTGGATCGCGTCTCTGAGCCATCAGATCTAACTAAAATGCGTGGCCCAGATCTAAACTTACCATTTCTCCTAGGATCTATCGTATCCACTAGATCTAGATCTAACGATCCTAAGCATCTGACCATCCAGTGGCGGCGCTAGCGGCGGCGACAGGTGGCGACGGCTCTGTCCACGGCGGCGCGGTGGCTACAGGGGGTTTTGGGGTCGTCGGAGATGCTTACCAAACTCGCGGCGGTGTGCTGAAGCTCAATGTGGCGATGGCTGGTCAAGGGGCATACAGATGCAGCGGCAGGGTCTCGTCGGAGTTGCTGGCGGCGTCGGTGCTTGTTGACGGAGATGTTGCCGAGGTTCTGCATCGGCCTAGCATGAGCCAAATGGATTAGGAGGTGCGCAAGGACTCGGCGATCATGATAGCATCGAAGGGAAGGGAAGGGGCGGTCGCATTTTGCCTAGATTGCACGTCGGAGACGAGCGGCGGCTCTGGTGTTTGCGGGCGTGAACGAAGACGTAGTTTTGGGTCACGAGAAAGCAAACAGAAGGCATCAGTGAACGCGCAAGGAGATGCTGGTCACGTTGGTTTGAACCAGAGACAGGGGGCGGTCGGTGCTCACCGGGATTAGTCGCCGGAGTGCGTCTGTGCTGCGGCGGAGTGAGTTCAAATTCGTGCATCCTGGTGGCGGAGTGGTGGCGCTAGGTGAGGGGAAATGAGCGGCGAGGGGTGGGGTTTATGTAGGCAGAACGAGGGCAGAAATCTCTCGCCGTATCAATGCAATTTACGCGCGGCATCAGTCCGGGGAAACGGCAGCGGCGAGGTGGTCATCGGCGCTGATTGAGGACGAAGGGTGACGCGGCAGTGAGGCCCAGGCGTCAGCGAGAGAAAAGGTGTGGGGATGGGTCCGGGCTGTCAGCGACCCAGTCGGTTTGTCCGCGAGTGACAGATAGAAAAGGGGAACCCGGGTGGGCTAAATGGGCTAGTTCTGCTGTTGGGCTAGATAACTGGCGCCGGCCTTTTTACTTTTCTTTATTCCTTTTATATTTCTATTTGCATTTTCAGAATTCATTTTCAAATGATTTCAAAAGCTGTTTGAATTCAAACCATTTCAGGATTTTTTTAGAATGCAACATTCATATTTCTGGGCACAAAAACATGTGGTCACTTTGCACTGGCCTGGTCACTTGGAATAAAATAAAATAAACAGTGACATAGCACTTAGTTTTAAATAGGTTTTGAAAATGGTTTTCATCTCAAATTTGTTTTGAAATTTTTGGTTTAAGTCCTAGCAATCAGTCAATACAATATGAGAGCAATATGGAAATAAGGTTTGGTTCATGAACAACAATCTCTCATTGGAGAGTAGCATTTGATTTAATGCTGATCACATAAAATAATGAGCTCATATGCTCCTGTTTTTGAATTGATTTTTGAAATGAACCCTACATGATCATGGATGCATGGATGATATGCATGAGTTTTGAAACATGATTTTAGGGATGTTACAATCTTCCATCTCTTTGTGCAAACTTGGTTGCTCCTTCAAAATCATGGAGTTCAAGTGGCACGGCAATCTGCTAAGGGCATCTGCTACCACCTTGGCTTGACCAGGGTGATAGTGAATGTCCAGGTCGTAATCCATGATTAGCTCAATCCATTTTCTCTGTCTCATATTCAGCTCCTTCTGAGTGAATATATACTTCAGGCTCTTGTGATCCGAATAAATCTCACAACGATTTCCCATCAGGTAATGCCTCCATGTCTTCAGGGCTAGAACTACGGCTGCGAGTTCGAGGTCATGGGTTGGGTAATTTTGCTCATGTTGTTTCAGTTGTCGGGATAGATAAGATATAACTTTGCCTTCTTGCATTAGCACACATCCGAGACCGATCTTGGATGCGTCGCAATACACGTCAAAGGGCTTCGTGATATCCGGCATGATTAAGATTGGGGCCGAAATCAATCTCCTCTTGAGTTCTTGAAAACTCGCTTCACATTTGTCGGTCCATTCAAACTGCTTGTCCTTCTTTAGCAATTGAGTCATGGGTCGGGCGATACTCAAGAATCCTTCTATGAACTTACGGTAATATCCCGCCAATCCGAGAAATGCACGAACTTGGGTTTGAGTGGTTGGGGCTTGCCAATCTTCGACATCTTTCACCTTTGCAGGGTCAACGGCCATTCCTCCGGCTAAGACAATGTGGCCGAGAAATCCTACCTCCTGTAACCAGAATTCACATTTGCTAAACTTGGCATACAATTGATGCTCTCTAAGGGTTCCAAGAATGGTCCTTAGGTGTAGCTCATGTTCTTCTTCTGATTTGGAATAAATCAGAATGTCATCAATGAAAACAATGACAAACTTATCCAGGAAGTCCATAAAAATCTTATTGATGAGATTCATGAAATAAGCGGGGGCATTGGTTAATCCAAAAGACATGACGGTATACTCGTATAATCCATATCTGATGGTAAAGGCTGTCTTGGGAATATCCTCTGCATGAATCTTGAGTTGATGATAGCCTGTTCTAAGATCAATCTTAGAAAACACTTTGGCACCGGTCATGTCACATCCCAAAATTTTCCAAATTTTGTAATGTGAAAAATAAATAAACAAAATAAATAATTGTTGAAATTTAGGGTGAAAAGAAACTTTTGTTTCTAAATGGAAACTTAAAAATCCCATCTTGAACAAACTTTTATTAATGTTTGAATCCAACTAAATTCAAATAAAATGGAATGCATGCTTCATAAATGCATCTGGAAATTTAAACACTTGGAAAATAAACCAAAACCCTAAAACCCTAATGGAATAAATTCATTTCCAAGATATCTCTAAGACCATGGATTTGATCCATATAAAATTGTTAACAGACATTTATAAATGATCGAGAATGAAAAATAGAAATACTGTAAAACCATAGAAATTGATTTCATTCAATTTGGAGCCATAGATAAAATCTTATGAATTTAATAAGATAAGGAAATTGAAATCTCCAAAGCTAATAAAGCACCTATATATAAATCCATACCAAACGGTGAGCAAATAATCCTAAAGATATTTAAAAGGATAAATAAATATCAAATAAGATTTTACAAATTGGAATCACCAAGTTTGGATCTCTAAATAAAAAGATATGGATTTTATAAGATAAAGAAAGAAATATTAAATGAGGAATATTTAAAGACCAAATTAAATCTTGGCCTAATTCATAAGCAAATGGAATGAATATAATCCAAATACAAATAAAATAAATGGATAAAGAAATTTTCCAAATAAAATAAAATGGCATTAACCAAATTTTATTTGAATAAAGACAATTCCCTAATAAGAATGATTATTTAAATCATGGGAAAATAATATTGGAATTTACCCAAGTGGTATAAAAGTTATTTCATCAAATTAAATGGGATCAAAGGAATTCTAAATAAAATTTATGGAATTAAAACCATAATTGATTTCAATAGAATAAAAACAAATACCCAATTCAAATGATTTATAAATCATATTAAATATTTTTCCAAATAATTCAAGGTGAATTATTTGACACCCTAATAAATAAATAAAACCTACTGAAAAGATTTGGAAAGATTTAGATTTCAAATGGAGTTTGAAAACATTATTAAATCTTATTTGAATAAATGCAAGAGCCTATTTTAAATAATTAAAGACCCTAAAAAGAATAAAAGAAATATTCTAAATTTGACTTTGAAATGTATTAATAAACAGTATTTGAATATACACAAAGATTGGTTGAAATTTTAAACCAAATAATCGTTTGAAATAATTAAATAAAATCAAAACAGATTAATGAAAATAGAAAAAGAAAAACAATCAGTACAAAAAAAATGAAAGAATCCAGCCCAGCCAGCAAGCCCAGCCCACTGGCCCAACTAGCCCATCTTCCCCTCCCGCAGGAAAACAATTCGAACCAGAAACTTAACCCGCGCAGTCGCCGACAGATGGACCCAACCCTTCCTCTCTCTCTTTCGCTGACGCCCAGACCCCACTGCCACCTCATCGTCGTCCTCACCCGCGGTGACCGCGCCTTCCCTCCTCGACCGTTTCTGGCGAAAATTATCAGCATCAATACGCGTTGATGGCACAGTAATCTCTCCTCGCGATCACGCCCGATAAATCCCCTCTCTCTTCTCTCTCTTTCCCCTCAAACCCCGCTTCTAGAGGCCACCAGGCTGCCTCGAATTTACTTTGCACCGTCGCGGCCTTCGACGAGCTCCGACAACGATTCCGGCCACTCCTCGCTGCGCCTTGCCCCCTCGACCACTCGAGCTCACTCCCCAGCCTATGGCGCATCTACCGGTGGTATTAACTTGCCCGCGCACACCCCACTTCCTCGACTCTGTCCACGACTAAGCGTCGCCGCTATCTGCCCCGACTCCGGCGAACGCTACTGGTAACAACTCACCGCGCCTTCCCCTCTCATTGACGCTCGCATATCCCCCTCTCTCGTGCGCATCTAAAGCGACCCATACCTTGCCTTGGCATTCCTTGTAGCATCACCGTCTACGATGCCCGAGCGCACCCGTCGCCAGTAGCAACTCCGGCGAGAGATTGCCGACCCGTTTGTGCGCCCCCTGTCCTGCGATAACCACGTTGAGCATTAGTACGTCGTGGCAATTCTGGTGATCTACTCCTCTGTCACCCTTGCTTCCTAAATCACCGGCGACTGCACCGTCTGACCGCGTCGCCGCCAACCACTGCCGCCAGCGCTGCCACTTTATGGTCAAATAGATCAGGGCCATTCGATTTAGATCGGACGCGTAAAAACATGCGACTTAAGCGAAAGGGTAAGCACTGATCTGAGCCGCACGATCTGTTTAGATCCAACGCACCGTGTAGGTTGATCCGAACGAATCGGTACCGCCCAATCAAAACATTCCACGTGGCACTGACTCTGTTATAAAAACCAGGAAATGTTCTATTAGATATTTAAACTTGCAAAATTAATAACTTTCAAACCACACGTCCAAATTTTGCAAATTTTATATCAATGGAATCAGAAAGACAAGTACTTTCTAACCATACACTTTGTTTAGTAAATTGTTTCTGGTAAAATGGTTGTTTTTGCAGAAACTTGTGTAGGCATGTTTTGAATATAAAATTCTTTCTAAAATTATTTTTGTGATATAATCTTTGGAAAATGGATTGATTTGAACATACTGACCTTAGAAACGAACTCATGGATTTTAAAATGTATTTGGTAAAGCTAAAGGGCAAATCTTTGATTTAAAGCATTTCTAGTCAAATAAAAATGTTGTTTATATGTTAAAAATAATTTTTGGAGAAAAATCTTTGGGAAATGATTTGGATTAAACTCTCTGACCCCAAACACCAAGTTTTATAATTAAAAATGTATTTGGTGAACCCTATAAAGATTATTACTTTGCTAAAGGGATTTTCAACCACATAAAATATTGATTTGGTTTAAAAATGGTTTATAAGTAAAATCTTTTGCAAATGATTTTGCCACTTATATAAAATGACCAATAGGTGTTTTAGAATGTTTATAACATGTTAGAAACCACTTTTCCAAATAAAACAATCTTTAGCATGCTTGCATGCATTGCTTTGTTTTTATTATTTTATGTGTTGTTTGCTTGAATGGTAGATTGAATTCTTACTTGCTTGATTGAGTTGTAGTGGAATTTGAAGAGTGTGATCATTGCAAGATCAAGGAGTGAACTTATATTCTCTAACAAAAAGGCAAGTGATGCTTCATACTTTTGTCCCATTACTTTCACTATGCATTAGTGATATTTCTAAAGTAGGACTTGCATGGAATTTTTGCTAAGTGTAAACTATGCCATGGGAAATCCTAGTAGATGAAACCTTAGTAGAAATTTCCTAAATTAAGATTCCTACTACTGTCATGCTTAGCTTAGCTAGTAGAAAACAAGGGTGGAATATATTCATACTATGGAATATTTCTAAGTCAAGGACTTGTGTTTTGTTTAATAAAACAACTAAGTGAATGAATCACCTGGGTGGAATGGAAGGAAAGGTTTGTGTTGTGTAACATCCCAAAAATACTAAGCTTGGATCATCTAATTCTAATCATCAAAATTAGGGTTAACAAAAACTTTTCTAAATGAAATCATGAATGCATGCATATGTGTATGCATGGATTTTGAAATCCTTTAAAACCACCTTGTTTGTTTGTTCCATTGCTTGTAAAATGTTTCTTAGGCGAAATAAACATCATCTAAAACATTTACCACACCTTTCCTAAAGACAAGTAAATCAAAACACATATATGAAATGAATGGTCATTTTGGCCAATTTAACTCCCATGCCTACTTTGGCTGTCTCAAACTTTCAGAACCTAACAGAAACTTTTCTAGATCTTTGCACCCCTTGAATGTACTCATAACAAGGTATCAAGGCCCACTTTGTGATCATCCAGAAACTTTCAAATGCATAGTTTAAATGATAATTCAAAATTGAATCTTTATCATATGGGAATATCCCACTTTTTCAAAAACTACTCAAACAAGCTCAACTTTCAAAACCCAAGCATCTGCAGACTCACCGGCACCAATCTAGCAAACCCACCAAAAATCATTTCAAAATTCAAAACTTGATTTCATGCGGCCATTTCATCAAACAGGTTGCAGACACAAATCAAACAAACATCAAACACTATTGTGAGCAGTAATTCTTGCCTAACTGGTTCCCCATTTAGCTCACACACAACTCAGTAGATCATCTAGGAAGATTAGCCAGGCACTAGCACCACTGTGAGATTTCCATTGTCATCAATGGTGAATAGCCGAGCACCCTCTTGCCACCCCATAGTCGACAGCAAGCTAGGAGCAGCAGCAAGCCTAGCCAGCATGTCTGGGAGGCAGCCCACCGTCCACCGCCACTCACTGTCCCAGCCGCGAGCGTTGCCAAGCCCTGGACCACGCGCACAAGCTGCGCCCAGACCATGCCGAGCGTCCGCCAGAGCGCCACCCTCGACCATCACCCACAGTCCGCGCGCCGCCCTCGCCGCGTGCATACACAATCCCCACCGACCTAGGAGACCGCCAGACATCCCCGTTTGCCACCCCGTGCCGCACAGCCACCTCCCGCCATCGAAGACGCCGCCTCTGCCGCGCAGAGCACCGCTTGTTCCAGACCAAACCACACTGCCCCATGCCTCGAGACCATGTCGTTGAGCATCGCCAGGAGACACCGCACTGTCCCCTACCCTAGCCCATGCCTTTAGCCGCCTGTAACATAGCCCCCGACGAGCTCACCGTGCGCCCCGACGGTCCCCTCGCTCGACTATAAATAGAGGCCACCCCCGCACGATTTCTTCACACCATCTCACTCTCCTCTTCCCACTGATCGTGCCACACCATTCTCATAACAAGGCGAGCACCACCTCGCCGGAATTTCACTAGAGCCTGCCGCTGCCGGAGAAGAAGGGAGCCAGCGATTAGAGCCGCCCTAGGAGCTGCCGCGACCACCCCTGAGTTCGCCGTCGTCGACTTCGTCGTTCGACCGCCTCGCCGACCCTTGCCAGCACCCCGGTGAGCCCCCAGTGACCCTCACTGTCCGCGCTAGGTTTCGTTATCGCCGGAGTTGTCTCGCGTCGACGATGACTCCCAGCCGTTAGATTAGAACTAGATCGAACGATCCACGTCGCCCCATACCGCTTCGCCCAGCCCCGTGTCACTGACGAGTGGGGACACCCACTTAAGCAGCCCGTGGGAGCACTGCGCTTAGCAGGCCGGCCCAGTAACTTTTCCCGCGCAGCCCAGTTATTCAAATTAAACCTTTTTCTATTTCAATTCAAATACACTTCTGTACCCAACTTTAAAAATCAACCCAGATCGATTCAGTGCACCAAATTGAATGAAACCAATTTTGTTGGAAAGGTCTGTGAATGCTCAATCCAAGCCCGTTGGATTCAAGTCATTTGGATCTACACATCACCCATGGTAAAAATAACAAGGCAGAAGCTTTTCTGCATTCAAACATTTTTCAAATTTTAACCATAATAGCTTTCGAGTTGATTCCAACTCTCAAAAATCACATTTAACCATACCTTTCAGAATATATAAAAATATATAGGTTTACTTGCAGAAATAATGTTCAAGTAATAAAAGAATGCTACATAAGCATTTCTAGCCACTTTAATTAATTAAAATAAAAGGGTAAAACCTTATTAAATTGTGACACCACTTTAAATCACATTCCCATGGACTACAATATGTGGTGATGACATGTGTCAACAAGATCCCATGTTGGGTTTGGAGAATATAAAATCTTAAGTAGTTTTTCAATGAGTAGAAATTATTTTTCCAAAAATAAAAAGTTTTAAACCAAGCCTTAACCTTGTAATGTTAGGGATGATGCTAGATCATCCATAGGACCCTTGTGTGTGATGATTGCAAGTAGTTAAGTATTGTTTGGTGATTGTGTACCTCGTATTTATTCATAGACGCTAGTACCGACCAAGGATACGAGGAGGAAGGAGGATACTACGAAGAAGAAGCCGAGGAGAACTTCAACCAGTGCTCTGCACAAGGCAAGCTAGTAACCTTGCAAGTTAACACTTGCAATTTAGCAAGCTTATACTGATATTGTGCAAGCTGAGACTATACCTATGCAAGCCCATACTTGTTACTATGCCTACTATGTGCAAGCTGAGACTATACCTTAAGCATATGTGATTATACCCACTTGATAAACCAAGCCTAGTTTTACTTGCAGGCTTCTTACTTTATTTCTTTATCAAAGCTTACTTAGAGTTTACTTAAGTGACTGGTAGATATTGGAAAGATGCTGAAGGTTGCATAAAGAGCATAAAATTTGGCCTAAGTTAGAAACCTTGACATCAGCCTGAGACATGAGGTTGTACTTAGTTGAAACTCCACTAGTTACCACCCCTCATCATTACTACCCCCACCTGTAGATGCTAGTGCTAAGCATAAAACTTGATCAACTTTTAGATGGGAATACTTGGTGGAAAAATGGTTATGAAAACCTTGGAATGATGGATCATTCTATTGAAATGTTTTGGACATGTGTTTCCCAACACTTGAGAATTTTGGTGATAAAAATGTTGAGGCATGAGCCTTAGCCCTTTATAAAACTGATGGTTGTCTGGATGCGATACCATTCCAATTTTATCGTACAACCACAATACCCGAATATTGGGTAGGGGTTGACTGGAAACTTATGTACCTTAGTATTAGCTCCCTCACGGCCAAGGTCTGAGCTGAGGCTACCTTGTGAAGATTGTCCACCTGTGCAGTACCCAAGATGACAGCTGGTCATGGTTGGGAGGCCAAACTCATAGGAGAGGTGCTTATACTAGGGCGTGTAATCGAAAGGTTAGGATTGATTATCTGCATACTGAGTATGGTGAATTCAGGATTTGTTCCTGACGGATGTATCGAATGTTGTGGTGAAAGTGTACAATCTCTGCAGAGTGTCAAACTATTTGAATAGCCGCGTCCGCGGTTATGGACAGTTGGAGTGGCCATACTGTTTCCCCGTCAGACTTTTCAAAATGACCTGTGAGATGAATTGAGACTTTGGCTTGACCACAACAGAGTTGTGATATGAAATACAAGTTCCCGCATAGGATTTATAAAATTGTGACTAGCTTTGGAGCTTAGTAGAGATAAATATGGCTTTTGCAAAACAACCCTAGAGCCTAGTGTCCTATTATCCAAAAAACCACTTTACCTATTAGTATTAGTTTGCGAGTACTTAAAGAGTACTCATGGCTTTGTCCCTGGCTATTCCCATGGCCAGACTATGAAGAGGAGTACCTGGAAGATGGAACCCAGGAAGGTTACGACAACTAGGATCATCTCCCATCGTCAGCATTGCCTGTGACCCCGAAGATGGAGCTTCGCCTACGCTACCGTTATTATTACGTATTCCGCTGCTTGATGTTGTATTAAGAACTGGATCATGAGATCCCTATTTTTGTAAGAACTTATGTATCGTTTGTAATGGATGATGTACTATGGTGTAAGGTTCCAAACCTTTAATAAGGTAGAGTCCCCTGTGTTTACAATGCTAGTCCCTGGATCAATAGCTAGCATCCACAGTTAAGATGTAATATCAAGAAACAAAGGTCATAATACAACTTTATAACCAGGAATAACATAATTTTATTACATCTTACATATCTCATTTGGCTATTACACTACATTGCAGCAGAATATCTATAAGCATGGGGTCCTTCGTCTTCAAAGTGCCACAGGCAGACATGTTGGTTGTAGACTTTGTAATCCTAAATATCAAACTTTACTAACATCAATCAAACCTGCAACATCACAAGTTACAGCCACAAAGGGTCAATACATTTGAATTGTATTGGCAAGTGATACTATGGTAGTATAGTGGAGTCTATCATCTATATGCATTTGGCTAAGTGGAGTTGAGGCTTGCATTGCTCAAAATACATTTTTCCTTAACATTTGAAAACACTAAGTTTTTGCTTGACAAAATCATTTTTCTCAATCAAAGATTGAAGATCCTTTAACCCTTGTTCAACCATAAGTTTTTAACTTAGAAATTTGAATGATGAGATTCTTGATTGCTTCCATGTCTTGATGCTCAAATTGTCCTTTACCAGGGACATGGCTAAGTACTTAGATTTTACACTCTGTAGAGGTGGTGCACTTTCCCCAAAAGATTTGGTTTCCCAAGACAAGATCTTTCAGAAGCCTTCCCTTAGACCAAAATGGACGCGCTCCAACCTATCAAATCCTACCAACAACTGTCCATATGGCTAAGTTCTTGCAACCTATATGATCCAGGCAGAGCCCATAATGCCAAGTGGTTGCACTTGAAGCTTCTCAACATTTGACATCTCAAATCTCTTTGTTCCTGGGTGGCCATCCACAAGTGAGATACACAAGGTCAACCATAAACATGGGCCTTGTGTAACCACTCAACCAAAAACCACCATTCAAGTCCCATTCCACCCAGATGATTCATTAACTTAGTTGTTTTATTAAACAAAAACATAAGTCCTCAGACTTAGAAATTTTTCCATAGTAAGTATGTATATTCCACCCTTGTTTTGTATTAGCTAAGCTAAGCTTGATAGTAGTAGGAATCTTAACTTAGGAAAATTTTACTAAGGTTTCATCTACTAGGTTTTCCTATAGTAAGGTTTATACTTAGCAGAATTCCATGCAAGTTTTACTTAGAGAAATTACTAATGCATAGTGAAAGTAATGGGACAAAAAGTATGAAGCATCACTTGCCTTTTTGGTAGAGGGTATAAGTTCTCTCCTTGTCCTTGCAACAATCACACTCTTCAAGTCACTACAAATCAATCAAGCAAGGCACAATCTCAATCTACCAATCAAGCAAAACATCACATAAAATCATAGAACCAAGATAATGGATGCAAGCATGCCAAGGATTGTTTTATTTGAAAAAGTGGTTCCTAATGGGTTATAAACATTTGAAAACACCTATTGGTCATTTTATAAAGTGGCAAAAGTCATTTGCAAAAGATTTCACTTTATAAACCATTTTCAAAACAAGGTATCATTTTATGTGGTGTAGAAATATCTTTACTAAGGCATTAATCTATAGGGTTCACAAAATATGTTTTCAAACCATAAAACTTGGTGTTTGGGGTCAGAGAGTTTAAAACAAAACCTTTCCCAAAAATTTTCTTCCAAAACCATTTTTAATAAATAAACCATATTTTTATTTGACTAGAAATGGTTTTAAATCAAAGAATCATTCTTTTGTTTCACCAAATACATTTTTGAATCCACAAAGTGTTTCCTATGGTCATTAGGTTAAAAATACACCATTTTCCAAAGATTTTATCCCCAAAAACATTTTTGAACAATTTTTATAATCTAAACAAGCATACAAATGTTTCTGCAAAAACAAACATTTTACCAGAGGCTTTTTACTAAAAAAATGGCATGGTTGGCTGGGTCTTGTTCCACTGATTCCATTGATATAAAGTTTGCAAAATTTGGACGTGTGGAACTAAAGTTATGGATTTTACAAGTTTGAATATCTAATAGACACATTTCTGTTTTTAAAACAAAGCACTCACCACGTGGCGCCTTCTTACTGGCTGAAAACGGTTCGCGCGGATCGCTCTCTGTGGGTCATTGGATTCTAATTAGATCGTGCGGCACAGAACTATTCGTACCCCTTCGATCCTGTTCTATCGTGGCGCTTGGATTTACATCCTACGCTGCACAGCACGTCAGCCAGAAATGGGCGGCGCTGCGGTGGCTACTGGCGGCGCAGCGGCCAGACGGTGGCGATGCCGGCGATACAGGAAGATAGAGTGGCTGGGGAGATGCTCACCGCGTTCGCAGAAGCCTGGGGAAGCTCAAGGTGTTCTCGAGGAGTCAAGGGGCGCACGGAGTTCACGGCTATTGCTCACCAGAGTTCCTGCTGGCGTCGGTTGCGCGTGGTCGTGGTCGAGGGCGAGGCTGCAGAGCATGCCGAAGCAAGGTAGAGGGTGCGTTAGATGCGCAAAGTCATTGCGGTGATGCGAGCGTGAAGGAGGAGGAGAGGGGCGGTCAGACACTACCTGGAGGACTCGCCGGAGTTGCAAACAGACGGTGGCGGTGCTTGGAGTCGTCGTTGTCGAGGCTCAGAGGCGCGCGCGAGCGAGCTGTGGATGCAGAAAGATGCGCCAGGTGATGGGGATCACGGCTGGGTGCTCGAGGAGGCGAGGGGCGATGTGGTGCTGCCGGAATCATCGTCGGAGTGTCGTCGGACAGTGGGTGGTGTGGCGAGGAATTGGGCGGCCTGGGGGCGTGTTGAGGTGGGGCGACAGAGGGGAACGAGAGAGGAGACGCTGGCGTTTATCACTGCGTTGTCACGGCGAGGTTTAAGCGCGACATTATGGCGAATTGATCGCGAGCTTTCAATGGCAGAAACGGCCGCGGCGTGGTCAGCGGCGGGTGGAAACAACGAACAGGAGGGGTGGGGTCCTTTGTCAGCGTGAGAGAGGAGAGGAGAGTTGGGTCCACCGGTCGGTGTCTGCGCGGGTGCGAGAATGGGTGTAAAACGATTCGCGCGTGGGGAAAAGGAGTTGGGCTGGAATGGGCTGCTGGGCCTAGTTGGGTTGGGTCAGTCCGTTCTCATATTTTTTTCTGTCTGAATCTTTTTCTTTTTCCAAATTTAATTTCTGTTTTGAAATTCAACATCCAATCAGGCATTCAAATTAATTCAAACATCCACCACACTTTGCAATTGAATTTGGTTCTGTTTAACAACATAAACCAATTCCCAAAATAAAATAATATAATTTTATTCTTTTTAGGACCTATTTAATAATTAAATAAAATAGATCTTAATTATTAATTCAAATAGGTTTTGATTTATTTAATAAAATCTCCATTTGAAAACTAAATAATATCAAAATCAAATCAGTAGGTTTTATTTGAAAATAAAAGATAATTGGAAAACTTGTTTAAAATAAGATAACATTTTTATTTTAAGGTCCATTAATAATTAAATAAGATGGACCTTAGTTATTAAATCAAATAGGATTTGTTTTATTAAAATATTTATTTTGAAATCTAAAATAACACCAAAACACTTCAGTAGGTTTTATTTGAGAATATAAAATACTTGGAAAACTTATTTAAAATAAATAAATAAGTTTTAGTGTTTATTTAAAATGGGAAAAGCCTTTACTTAAATAAAATTGGATATTAAATCCTTATTATTTTATTTAAATAAACCTTTACTATTTTTTATCAAAACAAAATGTTTTATTTCAAAAGCTTGGCCAAGGTTTATTTTGGCTCCATAAAATAATCCTTATTTATAAATCTATCTTTTCTTTTGAAAACCAAATCTTTTATTTAAAGATCCAAAAATAGTAATTCTAAATATTTTTAAGTTTATTGTTTATTTATCTTTTTAAATCCCTTTAGGATTTTATTTGATCCAAAATAGGTTTTGAAAGTTTCTAATTGGATTCAAAAAGTTTCTTCTCACCCTGAAAATCAACAAAGTTTTATTTTATTCATTTATTTTTCACATTACAAGATTTGGAAAATCTTGGGATGTTACATATGGTATCCAATTCTGTTATGTCTCGCAAAAATGGTAATCCTGGGATTGCGATGTATGTCATAACAGGCATCTAGGATTGAAAAATCCGGGTGTTGACAAGTTGGTATCAGAGCCATCCTGACCATAGGAGACCCTAGTTAGACTGGATGTTTGAATCAAAAACTTAGTTTCAAAACCAAAGAAAACAAATATTTACAAAAACTTATTCTCATTCTTATCTCTTTGATTCTTTCATAAAAATTCATGTTCCTCAAAAACTCTTGCAAAATACATAAAATTTTGACACACTTGATCACTCTGCTAATCTACTCATCCTCTATTTTTATAGATGGACGTGAAGTACAGCAAGTTTTACCAACTTGGGAATGGGGGAGACCTTATCTTTGAGAGGGATCTGGATCAGCTTTCGGAACTTCTGGAGCGGCCGCACCCCGAGTTCTTTGGAGCTCAGCTCAATGATCAAGGAGGAGAAGATCTGCAGTGGCTAATTGTTGCAAGTCTCCGAGGAAATATTGAACCTCCCCCTGCAGAGGGAATTCAATTTACCTTGAGGGAAAACAACTGGCTCGATGGACTTGCCAGAGCAATGCAGGAAGCTCTTTCCCGTCTATGTGGGCAGAGCATCAATCAGATCAAGGGTATTCGCTTTGAGTTTTGCCCAAGGCGTGATGCAAATGGACAACCACTGGAAGCCCCATACCACCCCGATCTGAAGTCTCAATTGGACCACCTTAGCTTCATGATGTATGATCGTCAGCAGGAGTTGGACAACTGCTGTGACTATTGCAACCACAAGTCTGCCATCATCAAGATGAAGGATCAAACCATAGCCATGCTAGCAAAGGATCACAAGTCTCGCCGCTGTCAGCTCGATAATAAGGGGCGCATTATTGCCCGTCTTCGCCACCGCATCTCATCTCTTGAGGAGACCATCCACGAGAGAGACATGCGGTTGGAGGAAAGGGAGAATGCCGGAGAGGATCTTCGTGGAGACCCTTACTCTTATCTCAGCGATGACGATGATTTTCTAGAGGATCAGGCCATGGACTTCTTCACCGATGAGGATGATTTCGCCTTCATCGATGATGCTGGAGATGATGAAGCCACAGACTCCGAGGAGTATTAGCACTGAGCACTAGCGTAGTGAGTAGTAGTCGGTCCCACTGTATCGTAGATTCCAGAATGGTTCTTAAAACCATCTGTTTTTCTTTGTTGTGGTGTGCGTTGTACTGTGTGCTATGAGTGAATGAATGAAAAATCAAGTTGCCAGAAAAATCTGAGTCAAACATTTAAAACTTTTCAAAGACCCAAGACCTTAGAAATTTCCCTCTTTTCTCATGATCTATATCAATCTTCAGATGCCACGTGGAGGAAGTGGTTCAGCCCCGGACCCGATGTTGCAGATCCTGCAAATGTTGACTTCTGACCGCGAAGCTGAAAGAGCGGAACGTCAAGCCAACCTAGCCACTCTGCAACAGATAGCCCAGCTATCCCACAACAACCAAGGCCACGGAAATCAGGAGAACCATGGATCTAAGCTCAAGAATTTCCAGAATACTAACCCACCCGTTTTCACCAAGTCAGAAGAACCCCTAGATGCCGATGATTGGCTGCAAACCATGGAAAACAACCTAGAAGTCGCCGGAGTGGAAGCCAACGAGAAAGTCCTGTTCGCCACCCATTATCTAGCCGAAGATGCCAGGGCATGGTGGAACAGTGTTCGTGCAATGACCGGAGGCCAGATGATGACCTGGGAGGAATTCAAGGTCAAGTTTAGCAGAACCCATGTGCCACCAGGTTTGATCAAGAGAATGAGAGACGAGTTCAGAGAGCTAAAGCAAGGAAGGATGACTGTAGTGGAATACCGTGACAAATTTTTGTCATTAGCTAGCTATGCCCCGGACGAGATAGACACCAAAGCCAAGAAGAAAGAAAGATTCCTGAATGGTCTGCATGACGAGATGCAGACGGTGTTAGTCAATATCCCCTTTGCTGATATTGAAGCCCTTGTCGACTCTGCTATCCAGATGGAAGGAAAGATCAACCAAGCCAATGAGAACCGCAAGCGTCGCATGATGCATCAACCCAGAACCCATCAGACCCCAAAGTATCGCCCCAACCCATCTCCAGGATTTGCCCCAAGAACCAACAGACCCCCTATGACCCGTCCGACCTACCCCAACCGTGAAAACCCTAGACCCGGAGGAAATCACAACAACCCCAGCAACTCTAGCAATTTCACCCGTGCCCCACCCAAGTTAAACACCAACACTTCCCCGAGGACTGGAAGCAATGTTGTGCCTGTAGCAGCCAAGGACAAGTCACAAGTGACCTGTTATGACTGTGGGAATAAAGGCCACTATTCCAACGAGTGCCCCAACAAGAAGAACGCTACAGCCCCTAATGCCAATGCCCCAGCTCAGCAGCAGTGTCGTGTCCAGCCAGGGAGAAGATTTGCCCCAGGGAATTCACTCAACCGCAATGGCCGTCTTTTTCTCATGCATGCTGAAGAAGCTCAGGAAGCGCCAGACGTCGTGCTGGGTATGTTTTCTGTTAATTCAGTACTTGCAAGAGTGTTGTTTGACTCTGGTGCCTCGCATTCATTTGTCACCGAAGAATTTGCCTGCACTAGTAAAATTCAACCAACCAAACTGAAGCATGTTATGATTGTGCAAATTCCCGGTTCAACCACCAAGGCTAGGCAAATTTGCAAAGTCGTCCCTATCCGAATCCATGGCATAGATTTTTATGCTAATATAATAGTACTCGGAACTAAAGGTTTGGAAGTAGTACTAGGAATGGATTGGATGTCCAAACATAAGGGACTGATTGACTGTGCTAAGAAAGCCATCACCATGACCAGTACCGCCGGAATAACAGTCGAGCATATCTCTGAAACCTTACCTCGCCAATTCAAGTGTAACAAGAGTCTAGCCCAACCTACCATCGACCAAGTCCGGATAGTCTGTGAATACCCCGGTGTATTTCCCGATGTTTTGCCCGGTATGCCCCCAGATCGGGATATCGAGTTTATCATCGAACTAATCCTCGAAACAGGACCCATAGCCCAGAGACCCTATAGTATGAACCCGTCGGAACTAGCAGAACTAAAGAAGCAACTGGATTCCATGCTAGAAATTGGATTGATTCAACCAAGTGCGTCACCATGGAGATCACCTGTCTTAATTGTGGACAAGAAAGATGGAGGTAAACGTTTGTGTACGGATTATCGGAAGTTGAATGATGTCACCATCAAGAACAAGTACCCCTTGCCCAAGATAGAAGATTTGTTTGATCAGTTGACCGGTGCCCAGGTGTTTTATCAGATTGATCTTAGAACTGGCTATCATCAACTCAAAATTCGTGCAGAGGATATTCCAAAGACTGCCTTTACCACCAGATATGGATTGTACGAGTATACAGTCATGTCTTTTGGATTAACCAATGCCCCCGCTTATTTCATGAACCTCATGAATAAGATTTTTATGGACTTCCTGGATAAGTTTGTCATTGTTTTCATCGATGACATTCTGATTTACTCCAAATCAGAAGAAGAACATGAGCTACACCTAAGGACCATTCTTGGAACCCTTAGAGAGCATCAGTTGTATGCAAAGTTTAGCAAATGTGAATTCTGGTTACAGGAGGTAGGATTCCTCGGTCACATTGTATTAGTCGGAGGAATTTCCGTTGACCCTACCAAAGTGAAAGATGTAGAAGATTGGCAAGCCCCAACCACTCAACCCAAGTTCGTGCTTTTCTCGGATTAGCGAGATATTACCGCAAATTCATAGAAGGATTCTCGAGTATCGCCCGACCCATGACCCAATTGCTGAAGAAGGACAAGAAGTTTGAATGGACAGACAAGTGTGAAGCGAGTTTTCAAGAACTCAAGAGGAGATTGATATCAGCCGCAATCTTAATCATGCCGGATATCACGAAGCCCTTCGATGTGTATTGTGACGCATCAAAGATTGGTCTCGGATGTGTGCTAATGCAAGAAGGCAAAGTTATATCTTATCTATCTCGACAATTGAAGCAACACGAGCAAAACTATCCAACCCATGACCTTGAACTCGCAGCAGTAGTCCTAGCCCTGAAGACATGGAGACATTACCTAATGGGAAACCGTTGTGAGATTTATTCGGATCACAAGAGCCTAAAGTATATATTCACTCAGAAGGAGTTGAATATGAGGCAGAGAAGATTGATTGAGCTAATCAAAGATTACAACCTGGACATTCACTATCACCCTGGTAAAGCCAATGTGGTAGCCGATGCCCTTAGCAGATTGCCGTGCCGCTTGAACTCCATGATTTTGAAGGAGCAACCAAGTCTGCACAAGGAGATGGAAGATTTTCGAATGGAATTAGTAAGTGAAGGATTTTTGGCTAGCATAGAACTTCAGCCCACTTTGATCAGTTAGATTAAAGAGGCGCAGAAGGGAAATGCCAGTATCGACGGAATCAAGCGTCGTATCGGTACAGGCAAAGTACCCAGATTCACCGAGGACGAAGAAGGAGTTCTGTGGTACAAAGGACGCCTTTCTGTACCAACAGATTCGGATTTGAAAGAAGTTATCTTGAAGGAGGCTCATGATACTATTTATTCTATCCATCCAGGAGGAACTAAGATGTATCAAGATTTGAAAGAGCAATTTTGGTGGCATAAGATGAAGAGAGAAATCGGAAGCTATATCGCCAAGTGTGATATATGTCAGCGAGTCAAGGCAGGACATCAAAGACCTACTGGATTGTTGCAACCTTTGAAAATTCTGGACTGGAAAAGGGATTCTGTAGGAATGGACTTTATCACTGGACTACCTACTTCTAGTAGGGGAAATGACTCTATCTGGGTCATAGTGGACAGATTGTCCAAAGTCGCCCATTTCTTGCCCGTCAAAACCACCTATCAGCGTTCGAAGCTAGCAGAGTTATACATCGCTAGAATCGTCAGTTTGCACAGAGTCCCCAAGAATATAGTATCGGATCGAGGAACTCAGTTTACCTCGAGATTCTGGAAGAATGTCCAAGAAGGTTTAAGAACCCGCCTAGATTTCAGTACCGCGTATCACCCTCAGACCGATGGACAAACAGAGCGAGTAAACCAAATACTCGAAGATATGCTGAGAGCATGTGTGCTAGAATATGGATCCAAGTGGGAAGACTGTCTGCCGTTTGCAGAATTTTCCTACAACAATAGTTACCAAGCCAGTTTGCAAATGGCCCCATTTGAATTCATGTACGGAAGAAAGTGTCGCACCCCTTTGAACTGGTCGGAAATGGGAGAGAGTCAGATTTTTGGACCCGACATCCTCCGGGAAGCAGAAGAGAAGGTTCACAAGATTCGTGAGCACCTCAAGACCGCCGAATCCTGACAGAAGAGTTACGCCGACAAGAGACGTCGAGACCTCTCCTTCAACATAGGAGATTTTGTTTATCTGAAAGTGTCGCCATTGAAGGGAATGCAGCGTTTCCAACTCAAAGGAAAGTTAGCCCCCAGATATATCGGACCTTTCAAAATTCTAAACCGTCGAGGAGAAGTATCGTATCAATTGGAACTACCTGAAGAGATGTCAGCTGTGCACAATGTGTTCCATATCTCGTTACTTCGCAAATGTCTCGAAGTCCCCGAGAAGACCGAAGTGTTCAAGAATATCGATCACCGGACCATAGAGATTAACGATGACCTGACCTATCCCGAAGTACCCATCTGCATTTTGGAAGAAGCTTTTCGAACTACCCGAACCCGAAGCATCAAGTTTCTCAAGATTCAGTGGAGCAACCACACAGAACAGGAAGCTACCTGGGAGCGCGAAGATCACATTAGGACGGAGTTTCCTGATCTCTTGAAATCCTAGGTAATCTTTTCGTCCTTTTTCAAATCTCGGGACGAGATTTTGTTTAAGGGGGGAAGGTTTGTAACATCCCAAAAATATTAAGCTTGGATCATCAAATTCTAATCATCAAAATTAGGGTTAACAAAAACTTTTCTAAATGAAATCATGAATGCATGCATATGTGTATGCATGGATTTTGAAATCCTTTAAAACCACCTTGTTTGTTTGTTCCATTGCTTGTAAAATGTTTCTTAGGTGAAATAAACATCATCTAAAACATTTCCCACACCTTTCCTAAAGACAAGTAAATCAAAACACATATATGAAATGAATGGTCATTTTGGCCAATTTAACTCCCATGCCTACTTTGGCTGTCTCAAACTTTTAGAACCTAACAGAAACTTTTCTGGATCTTTGCACCCCTTGAATGTACTCATAACAAGGTATCAATGCCCACTTTGTGATCATCCAGAAACTTTCAAATGCATAGTTTAAATGACAATTCAAAATTGAATCTTTATCATATGGGAAGATCCCAGTTTTTCAAAAACTACTCAAACAAGCTCAACTTTCAAAACCCAAGCATCTGCAGACTCACCAGCACCAATCTAGCAAACCCACCAAAAATCATTTCAAAATTCAAAACTTGATTTAATGCGGCCATTTCAACAAACAGGTTGTAGACACAAATCAAACAAACATCAAACACTATTGTGAGCAGTGATTCTTGCCTAACTGGTTCCCCATTTAGCTCACACACAACTCAGTAGATCATCTAGGAAGATTAGCCAGGCACTAGCACCACTGTGAGCTTGCCATTGTCATCAATGGTGAATAGCCAAGCACCCTCTTGCCACCCCATAGTCGATAGCAAGCTAGGAGCAGCAGCAAGCCTAGCCAGCATGTCTGGGAGGTAGCCCACCGTCCACCGCCACTCACTGTCCCAGCCGCGAGCGTTGCCAAGCCCTGGACCACGCGCACAAGCCGCGCCGAGACCATGCCGAGCGTGCGCCAGAGCGCCACCCTCGACCATCACCCACAGACAGCGCGCCTCCCTCGCCGCGTGCATACACAATCCCCACCGACCCAGGAGACCGCCAGACATCCCTGTTTGCCGCCCCGTGCCGCACAGCCACCGCCCGCCGTCGAAGACGCCGCCTCTGCCGCGCAGAGCACCGCTCGTTCCAGACCAAACCACACTGCCCCATGCCTCGAGACCATGTCGTTGAGCATCGCCAGGAGACACCGCACCGTCCCCTACCCTAGCCCATGCCTTTAGCCGCCTGTAACATAGCCCCCGACGAGCTCACCGTGCGCCCCGACGGTCCCCTCGCTCGACTATAAATAGAGGCCACCCCCGCACGATTTCTTCACACCATCTCACTCCCCTCTCCCCACTGATCGTGCCACACCATTCTCATAACAAGGCGAGCACCACCTCGCCGGAATTTCACTAGAGCCTGCGCTGCCGGAGAAGAAGGGAGCCAGCGATTAGAGCCGCCACAGGAGCTGCCGCGACCACCCCTGAGTTCGACGTCGTCGACTTCATCGTTCGCCCGCCTCGCCGACCCTCGCCAGCACCCCAGTGAGCCCCCAGCGACCCTTACTGGCCGCGCTAGGTTTTGTTCTCGCGGGAGTCGTCTCGCGTCGATGATGACTCCCAGCCGTTAGATTAAAACTAGATCGAACGATCCACGTCGCCCCATACCGCTTCGCCCAGCCCCGTGTCACTGACGAGTGGGGACACCCACTTAAGCAGCCCGCGCGAGCACTGCCCTTAGCAGGCCGGCCCAGTAACTTTTCTCGCGCAGCCCAGTTATTCAAATTAAACCTTTTTCTATTTCAATTCAAACATACTTCTATACCCAACTTCAAAAATCAACCCAGATCGATTCAGTGCACCAAATTGAATGAAACCAATTTTGTTGGAAATGTCTATGAATGCTGAATCCAAGCCCGTTCGATTCAAGTCATTTGGATCTATAGATCACCCATGGTAAAAATAACAAGGCAGAAGCTTTTCTGCATTCAAACATTTTTCAAATTTAAACCATAATAGATTTTGAGTTGATTCCAACTCTCAAAAATCACATTTAACCATACCTTTCAGAATATATAAAAATATATAGGTTTACTTGCAGAAATAATGTTCAAGTAATAAAAGAATGCTACATAAGCATTTCTAGACACTTTAATTAATTAAAATAAAAGGGTAAAACCTTATTAAATTGTGACACCACTTTAAATCACATTCCCATGGACTACAATATGTGGTGATGACATGTGTCAACATGATCCCATGTTGGGTTTGGAGAATATAAAATCTTAAGTAGTTTTTCAATTAGTAGAAATTACTTTTCTAAAAATAAAAAGATTTAAACCAAGCCTTAACCTTGTAATGTTAGGGATGATGCTAGATCATCCATAGGACCCTTGTGTGTGATGATTGCAAGTAGTTAAGTATTGTTTGGTGATTGTGTACCTCGTATTTATTCATAGACGCTAGTACCGACCAAGGATACGAGGAGGAAGGAGGATACTACGAAGAAGAAGCCGAGGAGAACTTCAACCACTGCTCTGCACAAGGCAAGCTAGTAACCTTGCAAGTTAACACTTGCAATTTAGCAAGTGATGGGGATATGCCTACTAGGGTATACCCAGCAGGACGTTTCCGACTGGCCCAGGAACTGGCGAGTGGGCTTGCAAGACAACGACTGGATCAAGGCCCGGTGTGGATCCAAGCGACTGGAAGCTAAAGGCCCAGGCGAGTAGATAGGCCCAGTCGGATTAGGTTAAATAAGTACCGAACCTTAACTGATTCGGTTGATATATGTAAACCCTAGGGGAGGTAAGTCTATATAAACCTCCCTACAGGGCGTGTAGAGATACGTTCCATCATACACCCAAGCGACTCGCCGCCTACCGCCGAGTTCGCCCATTGTACCACCATCATAATACAATCTAGCAGGAGTAGGTCTTTACCCTCCGGGGGGCCGAACCTGGGTAAAAACCCTGTGTCTCCGCCCACATCTCGCACGCAGATGGCTGGCCGCCCTTGCCCCTCGTTCTACTACTCGCTGCCGATTGCAGCATCTGCCGTGACCATTCCCACGACAGTGGCGCCCACAGTGGGGCCTGGCCGGTCTGGCCGGTGTTCTGCGGCGAGATCCAATCTGCCCATCAACGAGACGGTCGCCACCGGGCGCATGATAGCGATCGGCGAGATGCTCCAGATCTTGCCGAGCAGCTACGTCCCGGCGGCGTGACCCGTCACGCACAACATGATCTTGCCGGTCGGCACGATCAGCCTCTTCTTCGGCCTCACCGACATCATCGTCTCGGAGGATTCGGCTCGCATCCACGAGTCGCCGCCACGCGATCGGCTCTCCGAGAGCCAGGTCCGCACGATCCATCGCCTCGCCTCCGAATACAACTCGGCCCACAACAACGTGGCCGAAAACTCCGCAGCCGCGGAAGACACGACCCTCAACGATGACGCCGAATCGGCGACCCCGGCGTCACTCGCCGGATGCATCACCGCGGCTTCACCCGCGGGCTCCATCACCCAGGTCTCCAACGTGGGAGACTTTGAGGATCCCTCCATCCTTGGGATCTTCAACTTCGACTCGGGGTCGGAAAATTCCGCCGATCTCCGCGACGGTACCGGTCGCCACGCCGTGACCTACATGGCGACCGGCACCGATCCGCCGGAGGATCCTTTCTCCACCCCGATCCCTCCTAACGCCACGGCAACGGAGGTCGACGAACTCCGCCTAAAGCTGGCGGAGGCAGTCTGCAAGGAGCAAGCCGAGCGCGAATTTTTTTGCCTCGAGTAGGTGACAGCACAGGAGATGTCGCGTTACCACCAGCAGCGAATCAGGTCGCGCCTGAACCCCACCGTCCAGGGTTGCACCCTGAACTTCGACGACGAGAACGACCCGGCCCGCGTGGCCGAGCGCGCGATCTGCGAGAACGCGCCGCCAGGAGGAAGCACCCAGCCCCCACCAGGGTCGACGGTAATGGACGCCCCACCTCCACCCAACCACACACCCCCCAGGGATCAGCCGCGGATAGTAGTCTCCTCACGGGAGCGAGACGCGAACGACCTCCCACTGTTCTCCACCCCGATGGACAACCTCGTGGCGGGCCGAGCAGCAGCTGACAACATCACGGCCACCGGCGACGGCGCCCTACAGATCTAGTATGTCAGGGCCCTACTCGCAAAGGCCGTCGAGCAGCAAAACGCAGGCGCCGACTCGCAGGGTCGAGTGTACTCGCGTTCTTCGGGAAGTAGAGCGGCCTCAAGCGGCCGCCCAGTGGCGGCAAACACGCTCAACTGCCCGCCACCAGAGCCACTGCAGCTCCAACACCGACCCGCGAACGCGGCACTCTCCACCAACGACCCCAGGCCAGCGACCAACTTTGTCGCCGCCAACGGTCAACCCATCGACGCCCGCACCCACATCATCAACAACCAAAGCTGGCGCGCACGCCAGCCCGACGACCTGCGACACACCCTAACCAATCGCCGCGACGGCGAGATGATGGGGTCGCTAAGTCGACTCGGGCCCAGGTGCTTCGGACCAATGATCCGAGGCGAGAAATACCCGGCGAACTTCAAGGCGCCGAAGGAGATAGAAAAGTACGACCCTTCGTACGACCCCTCCGTGTGGCTCGATACATACCTCATGGCGATGGGAATCGCTGGCCACACCGACCTACTAGCCGCCCGTTACCTCCCCTTGATGATGGAGGGGACGTGTAGGCAGTGGATCAACACCCTCCCCCAGGATAGCATCGACTCTTGGGAGGAGATGCGCGATGCCTTCGTCAGGCACTTTGAGGGCTCCTACACCCGGGCCACCACCATCGAGGACCTGGAGCGATGCTTCCAGGGACCCCGCGAGTCGACCCGCAACTGGGTCCAGCGGTGGCAAGAACTATGGTACAACGCGGTCGGCATCCACCCGGACACCGCGATCCATTGCTTCAAGACCTCGTGCCACTACGAGCCCTTGGTCGCCAAGCTCAAGCGACATTCTCGCACACTCGACAACATACCGGACCTCCTCGAGATCGCCAAACGGTATGCGGAGGAAGATCCAAACCAGGAAACCGGCGACGAGTCGGGAGGACAACGCCGCGACGGCGGCAACTACAAGGCCAAGCCAAGGTTCGACCCCGCGGCCCTCCTTAACCAACCTTGTGTGTTCCATAGCAGGGAAGGGAAACCCGCAACGCACACGACCGCCGACTGCCACACTCTCAGGGAGATTGAGAAGGCACGACGAGCACGGGAGGACGCCGACAACAACCCGCCAAACGGCGGAAAATTCGGCAACATGGACGGCTCGCTCCATACCTTCACAGGCTTCAAAACGAAGCGCGAGAAGAAGGTCATCACCCGCGTCGTCGCCGTCAACGCGGTGGCCCAGGTGGACGTTCCCCAGTTCCTCAACTGGTCGGAGCAGCCCATCACCTGGAGCCGCCAAGACCACTCACCACGCATCGAGTACCCAGGCCGAGTCGCCCTGGTGGTCAAGCCTAAGGTGGGCGACTACTGGCTCCCCAAGACATTGATGGACGGCGGCAGCTCCATCAACATCCTGTACCTGGACACCTTCAGGCGGCTGCGGCTCCCGCAGTCGATGATCGAGACGACCCACACCATGTTCCACGGCATCGTCCCTGGTCGGAAGGCGTACCCGATCGGCAAGGTCACGCTGCCAGTCACCTTCGGCACACCAGCAAACTTCCGCACCGAGCAGATCGTCTTCGAGCTGGTACCCTTCGACAGCCCCTACCACTGCGTCCTTGGGCGCCAGGCGTTCGCTAAGTTCATGGCAGCACCCCACTACGCGTACAACGCGATGAAGCTCCCCGGCCCGTGCGGCGTCATCACCATCAACGACAACACCGACATGGCCGCCGAGTGCGAGGCCAAAGGAGCCGAACTCGCCGACGCCGTCATCGCGGCAGAGACCAACCACGCCGACGAGCTCGCCAAGTATGCGAGCGGGGTCAACAACGACGACCCCACCATACTCAAGAAGCCCAACTCGGAGGGCGCAAACACCTCAGCGTTCGAGGCAATGACGCACACCCGCACCGTCGAGCTGGTCCCAAGCGACTCCAGCCAGACGGTGACGATCGGGACGGGCATGAGCCCAGCCTAGGAAGGCGCGCTCATCAAGTTCCTCCGTGAGAACAGGGACATCTTCGCATGGAAGCCCTCTGACATGCCTGGTGTCCCTAGGGAGCTGGCTGTGCACAAACTAAACGCCGACCCCAAAGTGCGACCCGTCAAGCAGTCACTACGACCCTTCAATGAAGAGCGCCGCCGAGCTATCGCCGAGGAGGTGCAGTGTCTACTCGCTGCAAGCTTCATCCGGCCAATCAAATACTCCAAGTTGCTGGCAAACCCAGTCCTGGTTGAGAAGAAGAACGGGACCTGGAGGATGTGTATCGACTACACAAACTTGAACAACGCCTGCCCGAAGGAGCAGTTCGTCCTCCCACGGATCGACCAAATAATCGACTCCACCGCGGGCTCGGAGTCGCTATGTTTCCTCGACGCCTACTCTGGGTACAACCAGATCAAAATGGCTATTGAGGACGAGGAGAAGACGGCGTTCATCACGCCATTCGGAGCATTCTGCTACACCGCCATGACCTTCGGCCTTAAGAACGTCGGGGCGACCTACCAGCGGTGCATGCAGGAGTGCCTCACGAGCCAAATTGGCCGCAATATCCACGTTTACATCGACGACGTGGTCGTGAAATCCGCTCGCCAGGGCGATCTACTCGCGGACCTGGTGGAAAAATTCTCCAACCTGCGGAAATACAAGATAAAACTCAACCCAGGCAAATGCACCTTCGGTGTACCAGCAGGGCAACTACTGGGGTACGTCGTCTCCAAGCGCGGGATCGAGGCGAACCCCACGAAGATCGACACGGTCGCTTGACTCGGCAAACCCGAGTGCCTGTGCGATGTCCAGAAGCTTGCCGGGCGAGTAGCGGCCCTCAGTCGCTTCATCCCCCGCCTGGGCGAAAAGGCGATGCCCCTATAGCGCCTGATGCGCAAGAACCCCACCTTCCAGTGGGACAAGGAGGTGGACGACGCGCTCCCCGACCTCAAGAAGGTGCTACTCGCCGCACCGCTACTCGTCGCCCCCGCCGACAAAGAACCCATGATGTCTACGTCGCGGCTTCCGAGCACGTCGTCAGCGCCGTCATGGTCGTCGAACGGCCGGAGGAAGGAAAGGAGCGCCCAGTAAAGCGACCGTTGTACTACATCAGCGAGGTCCTCACCGAGTCGCGCCAGCGATACCCGCAGTACCATAAACTGGTATACGCGGTCTTTAGAGCACAGCGGCGCCTGCCGCACTACTTTCAGGAGCACCCAATCACGGTCGTCTCCTCAGAACCGTTGCAGGACATCATCCGCAACCACGAGGCGACCGGGCGAGTCGCCAAGTGGGCCGTCGAGATCGGCGTCCACAACATCAAATACGAGCCACGAAAAGCGATCAAGTCGCAGGCTCTAGCGGACTTCATCGCCGACTGGGAAGAGGCCCAGCAGCCAGAAAAGCTGCCATACCTCCACTACTGGAGCCTACACTTCGACGGCTCCAAGAACGCGGATGGCACACGAGCAGGGATCGTGCTGACGTCACCGAAGGGCGACAAGCTCCGCTACGTCCTCTGCCTCGACTTCACCCCCTGCACCAACAACATGGCCGAGTACGAGGCACTACTCCACGGCATGCGAGCCGCCAAGGAGATGAACGTCAACCGCCTACGCTGCTACGGAGACTCCGACCTCGTCGCTGGGCAAGTCGCTGGCACCTGCGACGCCGTCTCTCACACCATGGCGGCATACCGCCAAGCAGTGGACAAGCTGGGCGGACACTTCGCAGGCTACTCCGTCGAGTGGATTGACAGGCGGAAGAACGAGGAGGCCGACGCACTATCTCGCATTGGGTCGTCTCAACTCGCACCACCCGCCGGTGTCTTCCTCGACACGATCACCAAGCCATCAGTCTCTCCCCCAAGGGAGATCGACATCGGAGTCCCGCTGTAGCCAGAGGCAGTCCTGGTCGCACTCTTCACCGAGCCAGACGACTGGACCAAGCCCTACGTCACCTACCTGGAGGCCGGCACCTTGCCGGCAGACGAGACGGACGCCCGGATGATCGCACGCCGATGCAAATCCTTCACCATCATCGATGGCGAGCTCCACAAGCGAAGCGTCACCGGCGTGTTCCAACGCTGCGTCCAACCCATCGAAGGACGCAAGATCCTCCACGACATCCACTCTAGCGACTGCGGCCACCACGCCGGCGCCCGCTCTCTGGTCGCCAAGGCTATGCGGCACGGCTTCTACTGGCCCACCGCACACGCCGATGCCGTCAACATTTTCCAGCGGTGTGCCGGGTGCCAGAAGTACGCCAACCAGACGCACGTGCCGAGCTCAGCGCTCAAAAAAATCCCCATCACCTGGCCATTCACCGTGTGGGGCATGGACATGGTAGGCCCCTTCAAAAAGGCTCCCTCTGTCTACACCCACCTCCTGGGGGCGGTCGACAAATTCACAAAGTGGGTGGAGACCAAAGCAGTCCGGAAATGCGACGGCAAGACCGCCACTAAATTCCTACGCGAGCTCATCTATCACTACGGGTTCCCAAACAGCATCATCACGGACAACGGCACCAACTTCGCCGATGGAACCATGGCCGAGTTCTGCGAGGAACACCACATCCGGCTCGACCTCACGTCAGTCGCCCACAACGGCGCCGAGGCAGTCATGCCCACCGACCTCGAGCACGACTCGCCATGGGTCGTCCACTACACGGAGGCTGCAAACGAACTCGCCCGTCAGGATGGAGTCGATCAACTCCACGAGGCACGTGACCTCGCTCGATCACGCACCGCCATCTACCAGCAAGGACTCCACCGATATCACAACCGTCGGGTGAAAACTCACACCTTCCAAGAAGGCGACCTGGTGCTGCGCCTCATCCAGGACAAGAAGGGCATGCACTAGCTTTCCCCTCCATGGGAGGGACCATTCGCCATCGGGCGAGTACTCGGCAACGACGCCTACTACCTCATCAAATTCCGCGGGACGACAAACTCAACGTCAAGCGACCATGGAATGTGAACCTCCTACGGAAGTTCTACTCCTAGAACCCCACATATGTACCCTCCAGTCGCTATGAAATAAAAAAGAATTGGTTACCGCAAATTGCGCCTACTCTCCGTGTCTTGTGCCACTCGCACTCGTAATAACAGCGCCAAGCTAACTGCAGAAGTCAACCTTTGGTACAGCGATCGGCACGGCCAAGTAGTGCGTTACAAGGGCACTGGGTCACCTCAGGTCTTGCAACGTCCACGAAAAACGCCTACCTGGAGCCCCATTGGAGTCGCCTATCCCGACTGGCTCTACGAGCCAAGACAACTGCCTTCGCTTCTCACAGGGACCATGATCCTCCGCATCCTCGACATAGCGACTCGAACAGCCAAGTACCACGCTCGGGGACTGACGACCAGTTCAGCGCGAGCGGCTAGGGAAAACGCCAAGTATGAGAGCATGCCTAGGACTCACCATGCGACTGACCCAACGGGCCAGGCAGGAGTGATGCGGTCAAACTGACGTGCCAAGTCCTCACCCACCCTCGAGTCGCGCCTAGAACAGCCAAGTACCACGCTCAGGGACTCGACCACCCGACCTCGTTCGCGCAAGGGAAAACGGTGAAGTACAGAGCGCTCATGGGAGTCGCCTTCCGACTGGCTCTCCGAGTCCGGGCGAGTCGACCACAATAACAAAACATTCAACAACCGCAAACACATAACAAACGAGGTAAACCCCATAAAAAGGGCCGACACGCTCGGGGACTCGTTCAACCCTCAATCCAAAAACAACACGACATCTCATTAATAGCATGTTGCAATCGTCACAAAATACAAAGTATGCCCAACAGCAGAACTGCTACTAAAACCCCAGGGCAAACTACTCTACTCCGCAGGCTTCGATGACAACTCGCCAACATCCTTGCGATTGCGAATGACGGGAGTATACGTGATGGGGATATGCCTACCGGGGTATACCCAGCAGGACGTTTCCGACTGGCACAAGAACCGGAGAGTGGGCCTGCAGAACGGCGAGTGGATCGAAGCCCAGCAAGGAACCGAGCGACTGGAAGCTGAAGGCCCAGGCGAGTAGATAGGCCCAGTCGGGTTAAGTTAAACGACTACCGCAGCTTTAACTGAATCGGTTGAGATATGTAAACCCTAGGGGAGGTGAGCCTATATAAACCTCCCTATAGGGCGAGTAGAGACACGTTCCCTCATACACCCAAGCGACTCGCCGCCTAGCCGCCGAGCTCGCCCATTGTAACACCTCCATAATACAATCTAGCAGGAGTAGGTCTTTACCCTCCGAGGGGCCGAACCTGGGTAAAACCCTGTGTCTTTGCCCTTATCTCGCACCGCAGATGGCTGGCCACCCTTGCCCCTCGTTCTACTACTCGCTGCCGATTGCAGCATCTGCCGTGACTATTCCCACGACAGTGGCGCCCACCGTGGGGCCTGGCCGGTCCGGCCGGTGTTCTGCGGCGAGATCCAATCTGCCAATCAATGAGGCGGTCGCCACCGGTCGCATGATAGCAATTGGCGAGATGCTCCAAATCTTGCCGAGAAGCTACGTCCCGGCGGCGCGATCACGCACAGCGTAATCCTGCCGATCGGCACGATCAGCCTCTTCGTCGGTCTCACCGACGTCATAATCTCGGAGGATTCGGCTCGCATCCGCGAGTCGCCGCCACGCGATCGGCTCTCCGAGAGCCAGATCCGCACGATCCATCTCCTCGCCTCCGAGTACAACTCGGCCCACAGCAACGTGGCCGGGAATTCAGCCGCCGCAGAGGATGCGGCCCTCACCGACGACGCCGACTCGGCGACCCCGGCGTCACTCGCCGGATCCATCACCGCGGCTTCGTCCGCGGGCTCCATCGCCCAGGTCTCCAACGCGGGAGACTTCGAGGATCCCTCCATCCCAGGGATCTTCGAGTTCGACTCCGGTTCGGAGAACTCCGGTGACCCCCGCGACGCAACCGGTCGCCACACCGCGACCTACATGGCGACCGGCACAGATCCGCCGGAGGATCCGTTCTCCACCCCAATCCCTCCTAACGCCACGGCAATGGAGGTCGAGGAACTCCGCCTGAAACTGGCGGAGGCGATACGCAAAGGGCAAGCCGAGCGCGAGAAATTTCGCCTCGAGCAGGTGACGGCGCAGGAGCTATCACGCTACCACCACCAGCGGATCAGGTCACGCCTGAACCCCACCATTCAGGGGCGTGCCCTGAACTTCAACGACGAAAACGACCCGGCCCGCGTGGCCGAGCGCGCGATCTGCGAGAATGCGCCACCAGGAGGAAGCGCCCGGCCCCCGCCAGGATCAACTGCAATGGGCGCCCCACCACCACCCAACCGCACCCCTCCTAGGGACCAACCGCGGATAGTAGTCTCCTCACGGGAGCGAGACGCAAACGGCCTACCACTGTTCTCCACCCCGATGGACAACCTCGTGGCAGGCCGAGCAGCAGCCGACAGCATCACGGCCACCGGCAACGGCGCCCTGCAGATCGAATACGTCAAGGCCTTGCTCGCGAAGGCCGTCGAGCAACAAAGAGCGGGCGCCGACTCGCAAGGTCGAGTATACTCGCGTTCCTCGGGAAGCAGAGCGGCCTCCAGCGGCCGCCCAGTGGCGGCAAACACCCTCAACTGCCTGCCACCAGAGCCACTGCAGCTCCAATACCGACCCGCGAACGCGGCACTCTCCACCAACGACCCCAGGCCGGCAACCAACCTTGTCGCCGCCAACGGGCAACCTATCGACGCCCGCACCCACATCATCAACAACCAAAGTTGGCGCGCACGCCGGCCCGACGACCTGCGACATACCCTAACCAATCGCCACGACGGCGAGCCCATGGGGTCGCTCAGTCGACTCGGACCCAAGTGCTTCGGACCAATGATCCGAGGCGAGAAGTACCCGCCAAACTTCAAGGCGCCGAAAGAAATAGAAAAGTACGACTCCTCGTACGACCCCACCGTATGGCTCGACACATACCTCATGGCGATGCGGATCGTGGGCCACACTGACCTGCTAGCCGCCCGTTACCTCCCCCTGATGATGGAGGGGACGTGAAGGTAGTGGATCAACACCCTCCCCCAGGACAGTATCGACTCCTGGGAGGAAATGCGCGACGCCTTCGTCAGGCACTTCGAGTGCTCCTACACCCGCGCCACCACTATCGAGGACCTGGAGCGGTGCGTCCAGGGACCCCGCGAGTCGACCCGCAACTGGGTCCAACGGTGGCAAGAGCTTTGGTACAACGCGGTCGGCATCCACCCGGACACCGCGATCCATTGCTTCAAGACCTCGTGCCACTACGAGCCCCTAGTCGCCAAGCTCAAGCGACACTCCCGCACACTCGACAACATCCCCGACCTCCTCGAGATCGCCAAACGGTACGCCGAGGAAGATCCAAATCAGGAAACTGACGACGAGTCAGGAGGTCAACGCCGCACGGGCGGCAACGACGGTGGACGCCGATCCGACCTACGCTACAGCGGCACTCGCCTCACCGGCAAGCGCCGCAGTGATGGGCGAGTCGACTTCGTCGCCAACGCCGGGCACGCGCAGCGCGAGCCCAAGAGCTTCCGCCGCGACGGAGGACAACTCCGCGACGGCGGCAACTACAAGAACAAGCCAAGGTTCGACCCCGCGGCCCTCCTTAACCAACCATGTGTGTTCCATAGCAGGGAAGGGAAGCCCGCAACGCACACCACCGCCGACTGCCACACCCTCAGGGAAATCGAGAAGGCACGGCGAGCGCGGGAGGACCCCGACAACGACCCGCCAAACGGTGGCAAATTCGGCAAAGTGGCCGGCTCGCTCCACACCTTCACAGGCTTCAATACGAAGCACGAGAAGAAGGTCATCGCCTGCGCCGTCGCCGTCAACGCGGTGGCCCAGTTAGACGTCCCCCAGTTCCTAAACTGGTCGGTGCAGCCCATCACCTGGAGCCGCCAAGACCACTCGCCACGCATCAAGTACCCAGGACGAGTCGCCCTGGTGGTCATGCCCAAGGTCGGCGACTACTGGCTCCCCAAGACACTGATGGACGGCGGAAGCTCCATCAACATCCTCTACCTCGACACCTTCAGGCGGCTGCAGCTCCCGCAGTCAATGATCGAGACGACTCACACCGCATTCCACGGCATCGTCCCCGGTCAGAAGGCGTACCCGATCGGCAAAGTCACGCTGCCAGTAACCTTCGGCACACCGGCAAACTTCCGCACCGAGCGGATCGTCTTCGAGCTGGTGCCCTTCGACAGCCCCTACCACTGCGTCCTGGGGTGCTAGGCATTCGCTAAATTCATGGAAGCGCCCCACTACGCGTACAACGCGATGAAGCTCCCCGGGCCATGCGGCGTCATCACCATCCACGGCAACCCCGACATGGCCGCCGAGTGCGAGGCCAAAGGAGCCGAGCTTGCCGACGCCGTCATCGCGGCGGAGACTGTAACACCCTCAGAATCGACCGTATGCAAGTTTCAGCGCTTCCCGCCAAACCCGCATAGAAACGATTCAAAGGTGCCCACCAGGCACTTTCGTGCGGGTGGAAAACGAAGTAATAACATTACACAACAGTCCTCGATGGGACCCACAGAACAGATATATATACAACACGACTCCATGAGTCAAGAATACAGGTATAATAGACAAAGATCCAAATCACCTTGAAAGGATAGAGCGTCCGACTACGGACAAGATGCAAATGGGGCTAAGAGCCCTGAAGAATAACCAATGGCGTCCATAACCCTGCCCAGGCCAAGCCGGAAGGGTAACCCTGCTAACGACGTCGATCTCAAAACCTGCTTAAAAAAAAGGGGTGCCGACAAAGGGCAAAGGAAAAAGAGAGAGCGGTCAGTACTAAGGCCAGTACACGGCGAGACTAGAATTCGGCGGTCCTCGCCTACACAGGTATGGTGGACTGAAGCGGCAGCGGCAGCATGCACTAAACACCCTATAAAGACTCGATATAACTGTCGGCTATCAGAGAGGGATAAGAAAGACCTATCCGGATCCAACCTGAATCTTACACCAAACAATCCCATCCTGGTATTTCCCCTCGAGACCAATCGAGGAAGTCCACCGAGGAACTCACACAGTTGGCAGTTTTATTTATTCAGTTATCGTTGCAGCAATTACTAGTCAAGTATAGATAGTCATCCTGATAAAATAAGCAGTGGGCACTTTTAGTTAACCATTCCGTTGTAGTTGCAACACTTACTAGTCAGATACAAATAGCATGAGAAAAACCCAAACCCAGCAGTTGTTGGTACTTTTATTTAGCCATCCCGTTATAGTTGCAATACTTACTAGTCAGGTACAATGGTCGCAAGCGACAACCCAAACAAGCAATTGTTGGCAGTTTTATTTAGCCATTCCATTATAGTGAAGCTGATTACTAGTCATTATAAAGTCAAATTTATAGCACTACTTTAGTTATAGTTGTCTATGATCGAGATACTGTGCTCCAAGTCGTCCATAACCGCGGACACGGCTTTCAGAAAGTTTTACCCTGCAGGGGTGCACAAATAGCAACACACACTCGATCAACCTCGGAAAAACCAAATCAAAACCCAACGAGGCTTTCACGACAAAGCAATCACAGGATTCAGAATTATTTCAGGGGGCCACCCCATTGAGTACACCCGCAACGAAGCTAGCTGACTCCGAGACGGACTCAAGGTTTGCGTCAATGGCTGTAAACGACTGGGAACCCAAAACTGGGCTTGTCGATACCGCGAAAACACTCCGCTTACCTAAACAGTACAGTGTTCTCCTCGCACAATCGTAAATAAAGCAGTAAAGCATGGCATAAGTACAGGATAGTAAATAAAACCTCAAACTAGTTTGTGGCCCCAAGAAATAAGAATGAATCAAGCTCTGGCTAAGGGGGGTCCCATAATTCCCCCGTATGTGGATAGCGCGAATATTCAAGGAACAGGTATCAAGTACTCGGGGTCCTACGGGACACAAGTGGACGGTTAACAACCAAATAACATCTATTGCCCACCTGTGCCTCTGCTTACCTACTTCAATTTTAGTTGTTAAACAATAATTAAAGTGAACGATAATTAAAGCCTTGATCATCTCCAACATTAAACATGCGGCCATGCTCCAACAACTGTGGTACTTGACAACACGCAACAGCACTTGAGAAAGCGACTATGACGCGCAGGTCCAACTATCTACCAAACAAAGGTAATAGGAGGTGTCCAAGGCAATATAAGGCTGCAAGGGATATCACGGGTACGAAAAGCTAGAGCAACGCAACACAGATAGCAATAGATCAACAGGAGGGAATAAATACTATAAAAGTAAGATAGGTAGAAAGGGGGAGATGCTCGCCTGAAAACATTGCCGAAGGTTCAACCGAAGATCGGGTCGACACTCGCATCAACTCAACGGCCTTATCCGCGAAGAAGCAAAACACTAGAAGAAACACCGGATGCACTATTTAATACTACGGTAGAAGATCGGGCATGATGCATGCATGATGTATGACATGGCAAAGATGCGATGCAATTAGGCAATATTAAGCGGAACCTGGGGTCCCGACAATTAATTAGATGATTCATGTTATTTATCTACCCCGCAATTTAAATGTTGTCTTAACATGGCAAAATATATCACCGGTTTGCTACACAAATTTAAATGAGGCCAATATAAGACTAGATTTGCCCGCATATGGGCCCCATATTTAGTTATGAGGCGAATCGGCATAAGGCCCCCAAACCACATGACAATATGCATGCAAAAATGACAATTTAATATGCAACAAGTATATATTATTATAAAAATAGGGGCTTAGGGTCACACATTAGGGTTCGGCGATCTTGGGCTCCGAGGGATTTGGGGTCGGGTCTCAGGGTCCGGATCTAGGGTTCGGTCTCGGCGGGATCGTTCTCGGATAACTGAGGTCGATCTTGTCGCATCCGGGAAGCAGGACTTGGGTCGGTGTCGGGGCGCATCGGATTCTTCCCGGTCGGTGCCGATCTTGTCGTCGATGGTGAACTTGAGTGGATCGGATACCGGGGTCTTCGGATCCGTGAAGTAGATCTTGTCGCACGGTGTTCGGGAAGACGAACTTGGCGTATTCACGTCGGTGATCTTGGCGTTCGGGTTCTCGACGTCGCCTCCGGGAAGAAGGTCTTGTTTCATCCGGGGTCGTCGGGTCATGTCGATGGTCATGGCGTTTGGGATGAAGTACTTGTCGCCCCGGGGTCTCGGGTCGAAGAACTTGGCGCGCCCGGGTTCGGTCTTCGGATCCGGGAAGGAGGCCTTCGGATCCTCGGGTCCGTGAAGGAGTACTTGGCGTCCGGCGGTAGATCTTGTTGGTTTCACTCCGAAGGACTTGTTGTTCTGCAGTGGAGATCATGGTTCATCGGGGTTCGGGTTCGCCGGGATCGGTGCAGGGTCTCGGACATCGGATCCTTGAAGGAGGTCATGGCGTCCGTGTAGAATTCCTTCGGTCATCGAATCCGTGTGGGCGCACTCGGGGTCTCGACGTCTAGGTTCCGTGAAGATCTTGGCTAAACTTGTCAATGGTCCTGCTTGTGTTTCCAGTTTTGTCGATCTTGTCGCATGGCCACTGTAGGGCAGAACCACGTCGACAACTTGCTGCCATCGACACGGGCAGCAGGGTCGCCGAGGCGCGCGACGACGGAGGTGGTCTTGGCAGGCGGGGGTGGGCGGTCGCGCTGTCGGGACGGTTAGGAGGCAGGAGGCAGTGCTTGGCGGCACGAATCCCTGGACGATGGTGTGGCGTCTGCGAACGGCGAGGATGGGGCCGGGGAAGACGTGGGGGCCGCGCGACAGCGAGGAGGCGGGAGGCGCTGGAGCAGAGGAGCTTCGGGGAGACGTCCCAACGCGGGAGGGGCCGGGGCCGACGGGCTCGAAGCCGAGAAGCGGGGGCAGGGGCGGCCGGCGAAAGGAGGGAGGGAAGGGTGGACGGCGCGGGGCGGAGGACGCCTGCGAGGAGGACGAGGAGGCGAGCCGGAGAGGAGAGGGCGGAGCACGCGGCCGGCGATGGCGCGGGGCCGATGCGGAGGACCTCCGGTGGCGGGGAGAGGAAAGGGGAGGGGATGGAGGTGAGGGCGCGGCCCGCGGGGAGGGTGGTCGCCGGCGGCGGGGGCGCAGCTGGTGGCGAGGAGACAGGGTAGGAGGTGCGGCGAGGGCTCTGGCCGGGGGAAGCCGGCGGCGAGCGGCGGGAGGAGGCGCGGCGTCGGGGGGGCGGCCGGACGCGGCTCAGGGAGAGGAGGACCCGGGGCGGCGGGGTGGAGGCGGCCGGACGCCTGGCGGAGGAGGGGGTTCGCGTGCGGGCGGTGCAGAGAGGAAGAGAGGAGGGAGAGCAAGGTGGGGAGAGGCGAGAGCAGAGGAGGCGGTGGGCGGAGGCGAGGCGGGAGACGAGGGACGGGGCCAGGGGAGCGGCAGGTGGGACCCGCGGGGTGGGGCCCGGGTTCCAGGGAGGGGGAGAGGGAGTGGGTCGGCGTGGGGAGGTGGGGCCGCTGGGTGTGTGTGTTGGGGGTGGGGCCAGGGTGTAAGGGAGAGAGGGAGCAGGCGGGTGAGAGAGAGGAAGTGGGGATGGGGTCGGCTGTGAGGAAGAGAGAGAGGGGATGGGGTGATGGATTGGTGAGGTGGCGGTGGGTGTGATGAGGTGGAGGGAAGGTGAGGTGGCGTGCCGTGGTTGGTGGGTAGATTAGGACTGGGTGTGAATAGATTTAGTTTTCTAGGTGGACCGATTTTTATTCTGGGGGTGGCCGACTGGGTCGGATCGGCCTGGTTTGGATGCCCCCAATAAAATAATTAAACATTTTATTTATTTAAAACAGGGCTTTTCCAAACCGATAGCAGACAAAACAAAATAATCCGGAGTCCCGGGTTTGAGTTGAATTAAAGACGGGGCGTTTAGAAAACAAAAATAGGTTTTTCCGAAAATGGTTTTATGCGAACAAATGCAAGGTGATGGCGATGCTCAAATGCAATGTGGCATGATGACATGAGCATGCGGTCATGATGATGCAATGCACAAAAACAACGCGATTTTCTAGTAGTGGTTTTAGCGGGATGCCACAGAGACCAACCACGCCGATGAACTTGCCAAGTACGCGAGCGGGGTCAACAACGATGACCCCACCATACTAAAGAAGCCCAACTCAGAGGGCGCAAACACCTCAACGTTCGAAGCCACGACGCACACCCGCACCGTCGAGCTGGTCCCAGGCGACTCCAGCCAGACGGCGACGATTGGGACGGGCATGTGCCCAGCGTAGGAAGGCGCGCTCATCGAGTTCCTCCGTGAGAACAGGGACATCTTCGCATGGAAACCCTCTGACATGCCCGATGTACCTAGGGAGCTCGCTGAGCACAAGCTAAATGCCGACCCCAAAGTGCGACCTGTCAAGCAATCGCTGCGGCCCTTCAATGAAGAGCGCCGCCGAGCCATCGCCGAGGAGGTGCAGCGTCTACTCGCTGCCGGCTTCATCCGGCCAATCAAGTACTCCAAGTGGCTGGCAAACCCAGTCCTGGTCGAGAAGAAGAACGGGACCTGGAGAATGTGTATCGACTACACAAACCTGAACAGCGCTTGCCCAAAAGAGCAGTTCGTCCTCCCGCGGATCGACCAGATAATCGATTCAACCGCGGGCTCGGAGTCACTCTGTTTTCTCGATGCCTACTCTGGGTACAACCAAATCAAAATGGCTGTCGAAGACGAGCAGAAGACGGCGTTCATCACGCCATTCGGAGCTTTCTGCTACACCGCCATGACCTTCGGCCTCAAGAACGCCGGGGCGACCTACCAGCGGTGCATGCAAGAATGCCTCGCGAGCCAAATTGGCTGCAACATCCACGTCTACATCGATGACGTGGTCGTGAAATCAGCTCGCCAAGGCGACCTACTCGCCGACCTGGCGGAAACATTCGCCAACTTGCGAAGGTATAAGATAAAGCTCAACCCAGGCAAATGCACCTTCGGTGTACTCGCCGGACAACTACTGGGGTACGTCGTCTCCAAACGAGGGATCGAGGGGAACCCCACGAAGATCGACACGATCGCCCGGCTCGGCAAACCCGAGTGCCTGTGCGACGTCCAGAAGCTGGCCGGGCGAGTAGCTGCTCTCAGTCGCTTCATCCCCCGCCTGGGCGAAAAGGCGATGCCCCTATACCGCCTGATGCGCAAGAACCCCACCTTCCAGTGGGACAAGGAGGCGGACGACGCGCTCCGCGACCTCAAAAAGGTGCTACTCGCCGCACCACTACTCGCCGCCCCCGCCGACAAAGAACCCATGCTGGTTTACGTCGCGGCGTCCGAGCGCGTCGTCAGCGCCGTGATGGTCGTCGAACGGCCAGAAGAGGAAAAGGAGCGCCCAGTCCAGCGGCCGGTGTACTACATCAGCGAGGTCCTCATCGAGTCACGCCAGCGGTACCCACAGTACCAAAAGCTAGTATACGCGGTCTTCAGAGCTCAGCGGCGCCTGCCGCACTACTTCCAGGAGCACCCGATCACGGTCGTCTCCTCAGCACCACTGCAAGACATCATCCGCAATCGCGAGGCGACCGGGCGGGTCGCCAAGTGGGCCGTCGAGTTCGGCATCCACAACATCAAATACGAGCCACGAAAGGCGATCAAGTCGTAGGCACTGGCAGACTTCATCGCCCACTGGGAGGAGGCCCAGCAACCAGAGAAGCTGCCGTACCTCCATTATTGGAGCCTGCACTTCGACAGCTCCAAGAACGCGGACGGTGCAGGCGCAGGGATAGTGCTGACTTCACCAAAGGGCGACAAGCTCCGCTACATCCTCTGCCTCGACTTCACGCCCTGCACCAACAACATGGCTGAGTACGAGGCCCTACTCCATGGCATGCGAGCCGCCAAGGAGATGAATGTCAATCCCCTCCGCTGCTACGGAGATTCCGACCTTGTCGCGGGGCAAGTCACCGGCACCTGTGACGCCGTCTCCCCTACCATGGCGGCGTACCGCCAAGCGGTGGACAAGTTGGGCGGCCACTTCACCGGCTACTCCGTCGAGTGGATCGATAGGCGAAAGAACGAGGAGGCCGACGCGCTCTCCCGCATCGGGTCGGCTCGACTCGCACCACCCGCCGGCATTTTCCTTGACACGATTACCAAGCCATCAGTCTCTCCCCCGAGGGAGATCGACATTGGGGTCCCACTCCAACCAGAGGCAGCCATGGTCGCACTCGTCAACGAGCCAGACGACTGGACCAAGCCCTACATCGCCTACCTAGAAGCCGGCACCCTGCCGGCAGACGAGACAGACGCTCGAATGATCGCTCGTCGATGCAAGTCCTACACCATCATCGACGGCGAGCTCCACAAGCGCAGCGTCACCGGCGTATTCCAACGCTGCGTCCAACCAGCTGAAGGACGCAAAATCCTCCACGACATTCACTCCGGTGACTGCGGCCACCACGCCGCCGCTCGCTCCCTGGTCGCCAAGGCTATGCGACATGGCTTCTACTGGCCCACCGCACACGCCGACGCTGTCGATATCGTCCAGTGATGCGCCGGGTGCCAGAAGTACGCCACTCAGACGCACGTACCGAGTTCGGCACTCAAAACAATCCCCATCACCTGGACATTCGCTGTGTGGGGCATGGACATGGTAGGCCCCTTCAAGAAGGCCCCCTCCGGCTACACCCACCTGCTAGTCGCTGTCGACAAATTCACGAAGTGGGTGGAGGCCAAGCCAGTCCGGAAATGCGACGGGAAGACCGCCACTAAATTCCTACGCAAGCTCATATATCGCTACGGGTTCCCAAACAGCATCATCACGGACAACGGCACCAACTTCGCCAAGGGAGCCATGGCCGAATTCTGCGAAGAGCACCATATCCGGCTCGACCTCGCGTCAGTCGCCCACCCGGAATCCAACGGCCAGGCGGAACGGGCCAACCAAAGCATCCTCCACGGCCTGAAGCTGCGACTCCAAGTACCACTCGAGCGCACCGCCGGGTGCTGGGTCGAGGAGTTGCCCTCTGTCATCTGGGGGATCCGCACCTCATTCAATAGATCGACGGGATTCACTCCCTTCTTCATGGTCTACGGTGCCGAAGCAGTCATGCCCACCGACCTCGAACACGACTCGCCGCGGGTCGTCCACTATACGGAGGCTGCAAACGAGCTTGCCCGCCAAGACGGGATCGACCAAATAGATGAAGCACGCGACCTCGCTCGGTCACGCACTGCCATCTACCAGCAAGGACTCCGCCGCTACCACAGCCGGCGGGTGAAAGCTCGCACCTTCCAGGAAGGCGACCTGGTGTTACGCCTCATCCAGGACAAGAAGGGCATGCACAAGCTCTCCCCTCCGTGGGAAGGCCCATTCGCTATCGAGCGCGTACTCGGCAACGACGCCTACTACCTCATCGACGTCCGCGGGGGCGGCGAACTCGACGTCAAGCAACCATGGAATGTAAACCTCCTACGGAAGTTCTACTCCTAGAACCCCACACATGTACTCTCCAGTCGCTATGAAATAAAAAGAAACGGTTGCCGCAAATTGCGCCTACTCTCCATGACTTGTGCCACTCGCACTCGTAATAACAGCGTCAAGCTAACTGCAGAAGTCAACCTTTGGTACAGCGATCAGAACGGCTAAGTAGTGCGGTGTAAGAGCACTGAAATCACCTCAGGTCTTGCATCGTCCACGAAAAACGCCCACCCGGAGCCCCATTGTAGTCGCCTAGCTCGACTGGTTCTACGAGCCAAGACAACTGCCCTCGCTTCTCACAGCGACCTTGGTCCTCCGCATCCTCGGCATAGCGACTCGAACAGCTAAGTACCACGCTCGGGGACTGAAGACCAGTTCATCGCGAGCGGTCAGGGAAAACGCCAAGTAAGAGAGCATGCCTAGGACTCGCCACGCGACTGACCCCACGGGCCAGGCAGGAGTGACGCGCTCACACCAACGCGCTAAGTCCTCAACCACCCTCGAGTCGCGCCTAGAACAACCAAGTACCACGCTCGGGGACTCGGCCACCCGACCTCGTTCGCGCAAGGGAAAACGGTAAAGTACAGAGCACTCAAGGGAGTCGCCTAGCGACTGGCTCTCCGAGCTCGGGCGAGTCGACCAAAACAACAAAACACATGACAACAACACATATATCATATACGAGGTAAACCCCACAAAAAGGGCGGACGCGCTCGGGGACTCGTTCAAAAATCAATCAAAAGCACACAAACAAATACCAAAATAGACATGACGTCTCATTCAATCGCATATTGCATTGTTTCATGTTACAAAATATGCCCGCGTGGCAGACCTGCTGCTAACGCCACAAGGCAAACTATCCTACTCTGCAGGCTTCGATGACGACTCGCCAACATCCCGGCGATTGCGGATGAACGCCGTGTACGGGTTTGATGGATACGTCATCAGTTCACCCGCCATCGCCGCGCGAAAAGGTTGCTCGACCTTGAAGTCACGATGCGGCGGCTCGGGGTCGTTCGGCGCGACAACCGTCTCCTGGTACGGCAGGAGGTCGCCCATTGCCCAGACACGTTCCGAGTACGTGGCGGCACGTTCCTGCAACTTGAGGACCTCGGACAGCTCCACCGCGCCAGTCGACGATGGATACCCACTCGTCACATCGTCGATGTCGAAATCTTCGGGGAAGTGGGCGAGTCCAAGGCTCAGTGCCGTCGACGCTCCACGCCGAAACGCCGACCGCGTCATGAACTCAACGATCGCGGGCGCCTTCTCCAAATACTTCCACACCTCAACGAGGTCGCTGGGAATCACCTCCGTGGGCGATATTTCTTGGAGGTAGGCGCAGATGCACGTTGCCGACAATGTCGCCGAATCGACAAGCATGCTTACGCACTGCCTCGCGTCGAGCGAGCTCGCCTCTCCTTCGCTATCAATGATGCGACCTGCGAGTAGAAGACAATAATGAGTACGACGGACACCACAAAAGACACAACCACTAGAAAGGGAAGATGTACTCACCAAGCAGCGGGCGGGCGAGTTCCGTGATGAAGCACTGAAGCGACGTGTGGTCGTCCTGAAGCCCAGCAATATGGACTTCCGACACCTTGCGATCCTCCTCAGCGGCCGCAATGGCGGCCTTAGCTTGCCCGTCAGCCGAGCTCGCTTCTTCTTTTGCCTCCCGCAGTTCGCGCTCGAGGTCGGCGAACCGCTGTTCAGCGGCACTCAGAGCAGATTGCGCCGCCACCAACTCACCAGCGGGGACAAGCCCCTGGCGAGCTTCTTCTGCCTTCGCAGCAACAGCCTGAAGCCCTTTGTTCGCTTCCTGGACAATGGCCAGCTCCTTCTCCGCGCGCTGTTTCGCGGCCAATCGGTCCGCCGACTCAAGCTGCAGACCCTGCACGTCATCAAAAAGTTAGTCAAAGCAAAATACCTAAGTGCCCACCCGCTGAAATTCAGCGAGTGCGCACTCGGGGACTGGCGATCAAGAAATTCCTAAGTGCCCACCCGCTGAAATTCAGCGAGTGCGCACTCGGGGACTGGCGGACAAGAAATTCCTAAGTGCCCACCCGCTAAAATTTAGCGCGTGCGCACTCGGGGACTGGATGCGAAAAACAAAAAAGATGAGAAATTATAAGAATCAGGCCGCTGCAAAGCACCGACCTGATCCTCGGGGACTGGATGTACCTGGATGGCCGCGCCAAGCATGCCATGGAGTTGTACCGCGTCCACGGACGCGAGAAGCGCCGGCGTATGCCCGCGACGTTGGTCGACTTCAGCGTCAGCGGTCCCAGGAGCGTGGCTCGAGGGCGCAGCCCCACTCGCCGTGGCTGCCTTGGTCACGAAGCGCGGGAAGGTAGCGATAGAGGCACCCGCTCCAAGAGAGGTCGCCTCCGCCGTTCCAGGCAAGGAAGCACCCTCCTTCGTAGACGCGGCTGCCTCCATCACGGGCCCGGCTGGCGCAACCGCCGTATCGTCAGAGATAGTGACAGTGTCGCCGCCCTTGGCCTTCTTGCTGCCATCCGCCGAAGCGACGACCTCGTCCGCCTTCCTCTTGCGGGAAGGATCCTCCTCGCTAGCGGCGGACGGCACCTTAGCCACGGTCGGATGGCCCATCCTCTTCACTCCGGTCCTGCGCATCAATCGAATAAGTAAAAACAATCGAAATGGTTATGAAAAACAAGGAAGGGTGAGTGCACTCACGTGGCGACTGGGATGAAACGTAGCCCCGTACGGAGGCCGGCCGGTTTTTCCAGCTCGGGGCCCAGCCGGCGACTGAGCCCCATCTCCAGGACATCGCGTGCCCAAGACACGGACGGCTTCTTCGTCGTTGAGGCCGCAGCTGGCGCCTCTGGGACATCCTCGGCGGGAGCCTCCGTGCGAGGCGAAGCCGCTGTAGCCGGAGCCTCCTTGCGAGGCGAAGCCGCTGCAGCCGGAGCCTCCCCCAGTCCAGAGACTGGGGCGAATGGCGGAGGCATTGAAGCCAGCGGCACTTCCACGGTCGCCGCGTCCAGCACGGCTGTCGCTGGTGGCGCGTCGTCACCGGCTGGGCTGGGAGCGTCAGAGCTGCTCGCCGAGTGCGGTGGCGAGGCCGTCTTCGAGGGCTTCGTTTTCTTCTTCGGGGGGGGCCTCGCTTCCCTTTCCTTCTTCTTATTCTTCGACGGAGTGGCTTGACGGCGCGAGGTGGTCTCTGGGAGCTCGTCGTCGTCATCGTGACGTTCGAGGCTTCTGCTTGCCTCGATCTCGCGCTGCCGTTGTCCGCGGGTCTTTCGGACCAGTGGGGCGACCTCCTCTTCGGACTCGTCATCGTTGTCTTCGTCACCCTTAGCCGGCGGAGACTCGCCTACGACCTGGGCGGACGAGCCCGAGCTTTTGTCGTCCGAAGGTGGGAGCCACCCTTCCACCACTTGGAATAGCTGCAACGAATACAAAGTGGAATCAGAATTACCGCGACTGCATAAACTGCGACTGCGAGCAAGGTAAAGTAATTACCGTTGGAGCCGGACGCTTCGCGGTATAGGGGGCGACCCCAGCTTGCGCATCCAAGTACACCGCCTGGGTAATCTTCTTCAGCGCTGGGAGGTAGTCCTCCAGCTTCCACTCGTCGAGGCAGGCCTTCGTCGAGTCTCCCCGGCCCGTGTACTGGTACATGTAGTGGCCGCCTTGGGCGAGTGGGACGAGCCGCCGCCCGAGCCAGCAATTGTACAGATTTATCGTCTGGAGGCCCTTCTTTTTCAGACCGCGGATGGTCTGGAGCATCTCGTCGATGACCATCCGCTGGTCGTTGGGGAGTTTGCCAACTTGGAGATGGCGCGGTTCGGACCGATTTGCGGAGTACCGCGGGGTCGCCACCTCGTCTTCCGGGGTCGCCTCGGCCACGTAGAACCACGACTTCTTCTAGTCGCTCGCTGCCTTGGCAGGTAGCATCAGATCGAAGAAAGAAGCTTTGGATTTGAGCTGGAATGTCAAGCCGCCCGCGGCTAGCATTGGGTCGCCTGCTTCCTCGCGGCTGATCCGTCCGTGGAACAGATCTTGCCACAAGGGGAAGTAGGGCCGGCAGCCCAAGTAGCATTCGCAGAACGCCACGAAGATGGCGAGCTGCTCGATGCTGTGGGGACCCAGATCTGAAGGCTGGATCCCGTAGTAGGCGCAGAAGCGCCGGAAGAACAGGGACGTAGGAAACCCTAGCCCCCGCTCGAGATGACTGGTGAAACAGACGAATTCCCTCTCTCGCAGGTTTGGGGTCGTTTCTCCGGCTGCGGGGATACGCCAATAGCCGGCTCGCAGGATCCCGGCCTCCTCGAAAGAGGCCAGCTGCGCCCTCGTGCATTTGGATCTACCCCACGGCTCGGTGGAAAGGGCCATGGCCGAGAGATTGGTTGGATATCGAAGGATTTCGGGTCGACTGGATCGCGATGCGAGGGAAGGAAAATGCGCGCACTCGGAAGAAGTGGTGAGAAGTTGGCGCTATGATTGCCTGCCATTCCTCTTATATAGCGGGTGTTACCCGCCAAATCAGGGAGCCGTTACCACGCGGTGATTACGCCAAAAGTTACCGTTGGGTTACCCAACGGCTAGTTTGACCACGCCTGACGGTCCAACTACGGCCACTCGGCTCGCCGACCCAATCACTATGACAGTGTTTTCGCCGACTCGACTCGCCAAAGCTGCGACCTGGATCATTGGTTGTCTCCTTTATACAGGAGCCCGCCGACGATTCAACTGGATGCCTACTCTGAAGCCGTATACTCCGACTGCCAGCAGCCACCTACGCCTAATCGACGACGGCCTCGGGGACTACTGATGGGGATATGCCTACCGGGGTATACCCAGCAGGACGTTTCCGACTGGCCCAAGAACCGGCGAGTGGGCCTGCAGAACGGCGAGTGGATCGAAGCCCAGCAAGGAACCGAGCGACTGGAAGCTGAAGGCCCAGGCGAGTAGATAGGCCTAATCGGGTTAAGTTAAACGACTACCGAAGCTTTAACTGAATCGGTTGAGATATGTAAACCCTAGGGGAGGTGAGCCTATATAAACCTCCCTATAGGGCGAGTAGAGACACGTTCCCTCATACACCCAAGCGACTCGCCGCCTAGCCGCCGAGCTCGCCCATTGTAACACCTCCATAATACAATCTAGCAGGAGTAGGTCTTTACCCTCCGGGGGGCCGAACCTGGGTAAAACCCTGTGTCTTTGCCCTCATCTCGCACCGCAGATGGCTGGCCGCCCTTGCCCCTCGTTCTACTACTCGCTGCCGATTGCAGCATCTGCCGTGACTATTCCCACGACAATACGGGTTTGATGGGTACGTCGTCAGCTCACCCGCCATCGCTGCACGGAAGGGTTGCTCGATCTTGAAGTCCCTGTGCTGCAGCTCGGGGTCGTTGGGTGCGACGACCGTCTCCTGATAAGGAAGGAGGTCGCCCATCGCCCAGACGCGCTCGGAGTACACCGCAGCGCGGTCCGTCAACTTCAACACCTCGGAGATTTCCACCGAGCCAGTCGACGACGGGTAGCCACTCGTCACGTCGTCCAGGTCGAAGTCCTCCGGGAAGTGAGCGAGCCCAAGGCTAAGCGTCGTTGCTGCTCCGCGTCAGAATGCCGATCGCGTCATGAACTCTATGACCGATGGCTCCTTCTCCAAGTATCGCCACACCTCGATGAGGTCGCTAGGAATTACTTCCGTAGGCGACATCTCCTGAAGGTACGCCCGTATGCATGTCGCTCACAGCGTTGCCGAGTCGACGAGCGTGGCCACACATTGCCGCACGTCGAACGAACTTGCCTCTTCCGCGTTATCAATGATCCGACCTGCAGACAGAAGATGTCAGCGAACACATCAAAGATTAAGGGGCGAGCGTGGCCACACAATGCACATGTAAAGTTACAGGAACAGGAAGACACACTCACCAATCAAGGGACGGGCGAGATCCATGATGAAGCTCTGAAGAGAGGTGTAGTCATCCTGAAGCCCAGCAACAAGGGCTCAGAAACCTTACGCTCTTCGGCGGCGGCTGTGACAGCGGCCTTGGCTCGCCCATCCGCCGAACTCGCCTCCTCCTTCGCTTCCTTCAGCTCGCGTTCGAGGTCGGCGATGCGCTGCTCAGCCGAGCTCAACGCCGATTGACCTACTGCCAACTCGCTCGCTGGGACGAGTTCCTGGCGGACCTCCTCCGCCTTTGCAGCGATCGCCTAAAGCCCTTCGTTCGCCTCTTGGACGACGGCAAGTTCTTCCTCCGCGCGACGCCTCGCAGCAAGCCGGTCAGCTGACTCGCGCTGCAAACCCTGAACACAAGCTAACCAGTTAGCAACATCGAAAATCCTTAGTGCCCACCCGCTGAAATTCAGCGAGTGCGCACTCGGGGACTGGCAATCGAAGATCCTAAGTGCCCGCCCGCTGAAATTCAGCGAGTGCGCACTCGGGGACTGGCAATCGAAAATCCTAAGTACCCACCCGCTGAAATTCAGCGAGCGCGCACTCGGGGACTAGACACGAGAATTAAAAACAAGAAATTAAAAGAATCAGACCACTGCAACACAGCGGCCTGATCCTCGGGGACTGGACATACCTGGATGGCCGCGCCTAGCATGCCATGAAGCTGCAGTGCATCCACGGAGGTAAGAAGGGCCGGAGTGTGCCCGCGCCGCTGCTCGACCTCCGTCTCAGCGACTCCGGGTGCGCGGCTCGACGGTGTGGTACCACTCGCCGTGGCCGCTTTAGCCATGAAGCGTGGGAAGGTCGCGATAGACGCGCTGGCACCAAAAGAGGCTGGCTCGGCCTCCCCTCACGAAGGAGCACCCTCCTTGGTTGCCGAGGCCGTCACCGCCATAGGAGCACTCGGGGCCACCATCGTATCGTCAGATACCGTGACGACCTCGTCGTTCTTGGCCTTCTTGGCACCATCTGTGGGGGCAGCGACCTCGTCAGCCTTCCTCTTCCGAGAGGGGTCCTCCTCCGCGATGACTGGCGGCACCTTGGCTACAGACGGGTGGCCTATCTTTTAGCTCCGCTCCTACAAATTGATCGCGTGAGCAAAATAATCCGAGTACAATGAAAGACAAAGATAGGTGAGCAAAACTCACTTGGCGACTAGAATGAAGTGTAGCCCCGTGCGGATGTCGGCCGGCTTCTCCAGTTCGGGGCCCAGTCGGCGACTGAGGCCCATCTCCAGGACGTCGCGTGCCCAAGACACGGACAGTTTCTTCGTTGTCGAGGCTGCGGCTGGAGCTTCCGAAACATTTTCGGCAGGAGCATCCTTGGGCGGCAAAGCTACCGCGACCGGAGCGGTCCCCGACCCAGAGACTGGGGCGAACGGCGGAGGCATCGAGGCCAGAGGCACCTCAGTCAGGACGGCGGTGATATCCGGCACCGTCGCCGTCTGTGGAGCTTCACCCCTGGCCAGGCTGCTGGCGTCGGAGCTGCTCGGCGAATGAGGCGGAGACGCCTGTTTCGCTGGCTTCGCCTTCTTCTTTGGAGGGGCCTTCACCTCCTTCTTCTTCTTCTTCTTCTTCTTCTTCGATGGAGTGGCCTCGCGACGCGAAGTGTGCTCGGGGAGCTCGTCGTCGTCATCGTCATGACGCTTGAGGCTTTTGCTTGCTTCCAGCGCGCGCTGCCGCTGTCCGCGTGTTCTCCGGACCAGCGGGGCGACCTCTTCTTCGGAGTCGTCGTCGTCGCCGCTCCCGTCACTCTCAACGCCTCCCCTCGCTGGAGGGGATTCGCCCACCTCCTAGACGGACGAAATCGAGTTCTCGTTGTCTGCGGGCGGAAGCCACCCTTCCACCACTTGGAATAGCTGCAATAGGCGTAAACAACATCAGTATGACCGCGACTGCATTTAACTGTGACTGCGAATGACGAAAAGATGACTTACTATTGGGGCTGGATGCTTCGCGGTGTAGGGGGCGACCCTAGCCTTCGTGTCGAGGTACGTCGCCTGGGTGATCTTCTTCAGTGCCAGGAGGTAATCCTCGAGTTGTCACTCAACGAGGCAGGACTTCGTCGAGTCCTCCCGGCCCGCGTACTCGTACATGTAGTGGTCGCGGCGGGCCAGGGGGACGAGTCGCCGCCCGAGCCAGCAGTTGTACAAATTGATGGGCAGGAGACCCCTCTTCTTCAGGCCGCGAATGGTCTGAAGAATTTCGTCCACGACCATCCGCTGGTCTGTTGGAAGCTTGCCGACTTGAAGTCAGCGTGGTTCAGGCCGGTCGGCGGAGTATCTTGGGATCGCCACCTCGCCGTCTGGAGTCGCCTCGGTGACATAGAACCAAGAATTCTTCCATTGGCTCGCCGCCTTGGCGGGTAGCATCAGATCGAAGAAGGAAGCCTTCGATTTCAGCTAAAACGTCAGGCCACCCGCGGCGAGCATTGGGCCGCCCGCTTCCTCGCGACTGATCCGCCCGTGGAATAGATCTTGCCACAGGGGGAAGTAGGGCCTGCAGCCCAGGTAGCACTCGCAGAACGCCATGAAAATGGCGAGCTGCTCGATGTTGTGCGGGCCCAGGTCCGACGGTTGGATCCCGTAGAAGGCGCAGAAGCGCCGTAAGAAAAGAGATGTTGGGAATCCCAGCACCCGCTCTAGGTGGCTGGTGAAGCAGACGAACTCTCCCTCGCGCGGGTCCGGGGTCACCTCTCGGGCCGCAGGGATGCGCCACCTGCCGGCGCGTAGGATCCCGGCCTCCTCGAAGGACGCCAGTTGCGCTCTGGTGCACTTGGATCTACCCCAAGGCTCGGTGGAGGGGGCCATTGGTGGAAGGATTCGTGGGGGTCGGCTAGATTGCGATGCGGAGAAAGACGAAGGTGTGCGCAATTGGAGGAAATGACGAGGAGGTGGTTCTCCGATCGCCTACCATCCCCTTTATATAGCGGTTGTTACCCGCCAAATCAGGGAGCCGTTACTACGCGGTGATTACGCCGAAAGTTACCGTTGGATTACCCCAACGGCTAGTTTGACTGTGTTTGGACGGTCCAACTTCAGCCACTCGGCTCGCCGACCTGCTCACTACAAACAGTGACTAAATATTTCGCCGACCCGATCGCCAAAGCTGCGACCAGAATGACTAGTTTCCTCCTTTATTTAGGAGCCCGCCGCCGATTCGACTGGATGCCCGCGTTGAAAGCCGTATACTCCGACTGCCAGCAACCACTTGCGCCCAATCAACGACGGCCTCGGGGACTACTGATGGGGATATGCCTACTGGGGTATACCCAACAGGACGTTTCCGACTGGCCCAGGAACTGGCGAGTGGGCCTACAAGACAGCGACTAGATCAAGGCCCGGTGTGGATCCAAGCGACTAGAAGCTGAAGGCCCAGGCGAGTAGATAGGCCCAGTCGGATTAGGTTAAACAAGTACCGAAGCCTTAACTGATTCGGTTGAGATATGTAAACCCTAGGGGAGGTAAGTCTATATAAACCTCCCTACAGGGTGTGTAGAGATACGTTCCATCATACACCCAAGTGAATCGCCGCCTAGCCACCGAGTTCGCCCATTGTACCACCATCATAATACAATCTAGCAGGAGTAGGTCTTTACCCTCCGGGGGGCGAACCTGGGTAAAAACCCTGTGTCTCCGCCCTCATCTCGCACCGCAGATGGCTGGCCGCCCTTGCCCCTCGTTCTACTACTCGCTGCCGATTGTAGCATCTGCCGTGACCATTCTCACGACAGCAAGCTTATACTGATATTGTTCAAGCTGAGACTATACCTATGCAAGCCCATACTTGTTACTATGCCTACTATGTGCCTTAAGCATATGTGATCATACCCATTTGATAAACCAAGCCTAGTTTTACTTGCAAGCTTCTTACTTTATTTCTTTATCAGAGCTTACTTAGAGTTTACTTAAGTGACTGGTAGCTATTGGAAAGATGCTAAAGGTTGCATAAAGAGCATAAAATTTGGCCTAAGTTAGAAACCTTGACATCAGCCTGAGACATGAGGTTGTACTTAGTTGAAACTCCACTAGTTACCACCCCTCATCATTACTACCCCCACCTGTAGATGCTAGTGCTAAGAATAAAACTTGATCAACTTTTAGATGGGAATACTTGGTGGAAAAATGGTTATGAAAACCTTGGAATGATGGATCATTCTATTGAAATGTTTTGGACATGTGTTTCCCAACACTTGAGAATTTTGGTGATAAAAATGTTTAGGCATGAGCCTTAGCCCTTTATAAAGCTGATGGTTGTCTGGATGCGATACCATTCCAAGTTTCGTACAACCACAATACCCGAATATTGGGTAGGGCTTGACTGGAAACTTATGTACCTTAGTATTAGCTCCCTCACGGCCAAGGTCTGAGCTGAGGCTACCTTGTGAAGATTGTCCACCTGTGTAGTACCCAAGATGACAGTTGGGCATGGTTGGGAGGCCAAACTCACAGGAGAGGTGCTTATAGTAGGGCGTGTAATTGAAAGGTTAGGATTGATTATCTGCATACTGAGTATGGTGAATTCAGGATTTGTTCCTGACGGATGTATCGGATTGTTTGGGTGAAAGTGTACAATCTCTGCAGAGTGTCAAACTATTCGAATAGCCGCGTCCGCGGTTATGGACAGTTGGAGTGGCCATACTGTTCCCCCGTCAGACTTTTCAAAATGACCTGTGAGATGAATTGAGACTTTGACTTGACCACAACAGAGTTGTGATATGAAATACAAGTTCCCGCTTAGGATTTATAAAATTGTGACTAGCTTTGGAGCTTAGTAGAGATAAATCTGGCTTTTGCAAAACAACCCTAGAGCCTAGTGTCCTATTATCCAAAAAAAAACCTTTACCTATTAGTATTAGTTTGCGAGTACTTAAAGAGTACTCATGGCTTTGTCCCTGGCTATTCCCATGGCCAGACTATGAAGAGGAGTACCTGGAAGATGGACCCCAAGAAGGTTACGACAACTAGGATCATCTCCCATCGTCAGCATTGCCTGTGACCCCGAAGATGGAGCTTCGCCTACGCTACCGTTATTATTATGTATTCCGCTGCTTGATGTTGTATTAAGAACTGGATCATGAGATCCCTATTTGTGTAAGAACTTATGTATCGTTTGTAATGGATGATGCACTATGGTATCCAATTCTGTTATGTCTCACAAAAATGGTAATCCTGGGATTGCGATGTATGGCATAACAGGCATCTAGGATTGAAAAATCCGGGTGTTGACATGTTGAGTGGTTATACAAGGCCCATTTCTATGGTTTACCTTGTGTATCTCACTTGTGGATGGCCACCCAGGAACAAAGAGATTTGAGATGTCAAATGTTGAGAAGCTTCAAGTGCAGCCACTTGGCATTATGGGCTCTGCCTGGATCATATAGGTTGCAATAACTTAGACAAATGGATAGTTGGTGGTAGGGGATGATAGGTTGGAACGCGTCCATTCTGGTCTAAGGGAAGGCTTCTGAAAGATCTTGTATTGGTGAAAATCAAGTCTTGTGGGGAAAGTGCACCACCTCTGCAGAGTGTAAAATCTAAGTAGTTAGCCATGACCCTGGCAAAGGACAATTTGAGCATCAAGACATGGAAGCTATCAAGAATCTCCTCATCCCAATTTCTAAGTCTAAAAACTTGTGGTTGAACAAGGGTTGAAGGATCACCAATTTCTATTGGGATATGCCTTGGGTGATTTTGTCAAGCAAAAACTTAGTGTTTTCAAATGATAAGGAAAACCTATTTTGAGCAAAGCAAGCCTAAGCTCCACTTAGCCAAATGCATATAGATGATAGACGCCACTATATTACCATAATATCACTTGCCAATACAATTCAAATGTATTGACCCTTGTGGCTGTAACTTATTATGTTGCAGGTTTGTTTGATGTTAGTGAAGTTTATTGATTAGGATTACAAGTCTACAACCAACATGACTGCATGTGGCACTTTGAAGATGAAGGACCCCATGCTATTGTTATATTCTGCTGCATTGTAATGAGATAGCCAAATGAGCTATGTAAGATGTAATAAATTATTTTATTCCTGGTTATAAAGTTGTATCATGACCTTTGTTTCTTGATATTACATCTTAACTGTGGATGCTAGCTATTGATCCAGGGACTAGCATTGTAAACACAGGGATCTCTACCTTATTAAAGGTTGGGACCTCGACAGGTCAACTGATCAAACAAATCTTCTATCTTGGGCAATGGGTACTTGTTCTTGATAGTGACATCATTCAACTTCCGGTAATCCGTACACAAACGGTTACCTCCATCCTTCTTATCCACAAATAAGACAGGTGATCTCCATGGTGACGCACTTGGTTGAATCAATCCAATTTCCAACATGGAATCCAGTTGCTTCTTCAGTTCTGCTAGTTTAGACGGGTTCATACTATATGGTCTCTGGGCTACGGGTCCTATTCCGGGGATTAATTCAATGATAAACTCGATATCCCGATCTGGGGGCATACAGAGCAAAACATCTGGAAATACATCGCGGTATTCACAGACTATCCGAACTTGGTCAATGGTAGGTTGGGCTATACACTTGTCGCACTTGAATTGACAAGGTAAGGTTTCAGATATATGCTCGACTGATATCCCGGCTGTACTGGTCATGGTTATGGCTTTCTTGGCACAGTCAATCAATCCTTTATGTTTGGACATCCAATCCATTCCTAGTACTACTTCCAAACCTTTTAGTTCCGAGTACTATCAGATTAGCATAAAAATCTATGACATGGATTCGGATAGGGACGGATTTGCAAATTTGCCTAGCCTTGGTGGTTGAACCGGGAATTTGCACAATCATAACATGCTTCAGTTTGGTTGGTTGAATTTTACTAGTGCATGCAAATTCTTCGGTGACAAATGAATGCGATGCACCAGAATCAAAGAACACTCTAGCAAGTACTGAATTAACAGAAAACATAACCAGCACGATGTCTGGCGCTTCCTGAGATTCTTCAGCATGCATGAGAAAAAGACGGCCGTTGCGGTTGAGCGATTTCCCTGGGGCAAATCTTCTTCCAGGCTGAACACGACGCTGCTGCAGAGCTGGGCGTTTGCATTGGGGGCTGCGGTATTCTTCTTGTTGGGGCACTCTTTGGAGTAATGTCCTTTATTTCCACAGTCATAATAGGTCACTTGCGACTTGTCCTTTGCTGCAACAGGCACAACATTGCTTCCAGTCCTCAGGGCAGTGTTGGTGTTGGCGTTAGCATTGTTATTGTTGAACTTGGGTGGGGCACGGTTGAAATTCCCAGAGTTTCTGGGGTTGTTGTGATTTCCTCCGGGCCTTGGGTTTCCACGGTTGGGATAGGTCGGACGGTTCATCGGGGGTCTGTTGGTTCTTGGGGCAAATCCGGGAGATGGGTTGGAGCGATACTTTGGGGTCTGATGGGTTCCTGGCTGATGCATCATACGACGCTTGCGGTTCTGGTTGGCTTGGTTGATCTTTCCTTCCATCTAGATAGCAGAGTCGATAAGGGCTTCAATATCAGCAAAAGGGATATTGACTAACACCGTCTGCATCTCATCATGCAGACCATTCAAGAATCTCTCCTTCTTCTTGGCTTCGGTGTCGATCTCATCCAGGGCATACCTAGCTAATGACAAAAATTTGTCACGGTATTCCACTACGATCATCCGTCCTTGCTTCAGATCTCGAAACTCATCTCTCATTCTCTTGATCAAACCCGATGGCACATGGGTTCTGCTAAACTTGAACTTAAATTCCTCCCAGGTCATCATCTGTCCTCCGGTCATTGCACGAACGCAGTTCCACCATGCTCTGGCATCTCCGGCTAGATAGTGGGTGGCAAACAAAACTTTCTCGTTAGCTTCCACTCCGGCTACTTCTAGGTTATTTTCCATGGTTTGCAGCCAATCATCAGCGTCTAAAGGCTCTTCTGACTTAGTGAAAACAGGTGGGTTGGTGTTCTGGAAATTCTTGAGCTTAGATCCATGGTTGTCCTGATTTCCGTGGCCTTGATTGTTGTTAGCCATCTGAGTTATGTGCTGAAGGGTGGCTAAGTTGGCTTGACATTCGGCCCTTTCAGCTTCACGGTCAGAGACCAACATTTGCAGGATCTGCAACATCGGGTCCGGGGATGAACCACTTCCTCCGCGTGGCATCTGAATATTGAGATAGATCATGAGAAAAGAGGGAAATTTCTACGGTTCGGGGACTTTGAAAAGTTTTTAAAGTTTGACTCAGATTTTTCTAGCAACTTTCTTTTCATTCATTCACTCATAGCACACAATACAACACACACCACAAAACAAGAAAAACAGATGGTTTTAAGAACCATTCTGGAAACTACGATACAGTGGGACCGAATACTACTCACTACGCTAGTGATCAAGTGCTACTACTCCTCGGAGTCGGTGTAGTCGTCATCCTCATCGTCATCGATGAAGGCAAAATCATCCTCATCGGTGAAGAAATCCATAGCCTGATCCTCCAGAAAATCATCATCATCGCTGAGATAGGAGTAGGGGTCTCCACGAAGATCTTCTCCGGCATTCTCCCTTTCTTCCAACTGCATGTCTCTCTCATGGATGGTCTCCTCCAAAGACGAGATACGGTGGCAAAGACGAGCAATGATGCGCTCCTTATTGTCCAGCTGACAGCGGCGAGACTTGTGATCCTTCGGTAGCATGGCGATGGTCTGATCCTTTGTCTTGATGATGGCGGACTTGTGGTTGGAGTAGTCACGGCAATTAGCCAACTCCTGCTGACGATCATACATCATGAAGCTAAGGTGGTCCAATTGAGTCTTCAAATCGGGGTGGTATGGGGCTTCCATGGGTTGTCCATTAGCATCACGCCTTGGGAAAAACTCAAAGCGGGTACCCTTGATCTGGTTGATACTCTGCCCACACAGACGGGCAAGAGATTCCTGCATGGCCCTGGCAAGTCCATCGAGCCAGTTGTTCTCTCTTAAGGTGAATTGGATTCCCTTCGCGGTGGGAGGTTCAATCTTTCCTCGGAGACTTGCAATAATTAGCCACTGCAGATCTTCTCCTCCTTGATCATTGAGCTGAGCTCCAAAGAACTCGGGGTGCGGACGCTCCAAAAGTACCGAAAGATGGTCCAAATCCCTCTCAAAGATAAGGTCTCCTCCATTCTCCAACTGGTAAAACTTGTTGTACTTCACGTCCATCTATAACAATATAGGATGAGTAAGTTAGTAGAGTGATCAAGTGTGTCAAATTTTAGGTATTTTGCAAGAGTTTTTGAGGAACATGAATTTTTATGAAAGAATCAAGGTGATAAGAAGGGGAATAAGTTTTTGTAAATGTTTGTTTCCTTTGGTTTTGAAACTAAGTTTTTGATTCAAACGTCCAGTCTAACTAGGGTCTCCTATGGTCAGGATGGCTCTGATACCAACTTGTCAACACCCGGATTTTTAATCCCAGATGCCTGTTATGCCATACATCGCAATCCTAGGATTACAATTTTTGCGAGACATAACAAAATTGGATACCACAGTACATCATCCATTACAAACCATACATAAGGTCTTACACAAATAAGGATCTCATGATCCAGTTCTTAATACAACTCAAGCAGCGGAAATACGTAATAATAACGGTAGCATAGGCGAAGCTCCATCTTCGGGGTCACAGGCAATGCTGACGATGGTAGATGATCCTAGTTGTCGTAACCTTCCTGGGGTCCATCCTACTGGTACTCCTCTTCATGGTCTGGCCATGGGAATAGCCAGGGACAAAGACATGAGTACTCTTTAAGTACTCGCAAACTAATACTAATAAGTGAAGGGGGTTTTTGTAGTATGACACTAAGCTCTAGGGTTGTTTTGCAAAAAGCCAGATTTACCTCTACTAAGTTTAGAAACAAAGAAAGCTAGTTGAAGTTTTACAACACCTAAGTGGGAACTTGTATTTCATATCATAACTCTGTTGTGGTGAAGTCAAAGTCTCAATTCATTTCACAAGTCATTTTGAAAACATCTGACGGGGGAACAGTATGGCCACTCCAACTGTCCATAACTGTGGACGCGGCTGTCCAAGAAGCAAGGAACACTCCATAAGCTAGCTTTTGGTAGTGCGAGTACCACTGCTTGTACTCCGTCAAGACCTTGCTTACATAGTAAACTGGTTGTTGTTGCACTCCATACTCAAGCGTTGGTTCTTTCCTCTCTACCACGATGACGATGCTGATAACCCGGTTGGTGGCCACCATGTAAATCAACATAGGCACCATTGGCTCGGGTGCTGCAACTATAAGAGCCGTAGAAAGTATCCTTTTTAGCTCCTTAAGCGCAGCATCTACCTCGTCCATCCATACGAATTTGTCCGCCTTTTTCAACAACTTGTAGAGCGGCAGAGCCTTCTCTCCAAGACTCCTGACGAATCAGCTAACTGCTGCCATGAAGCCTGCTAGCCGTTGAATGTCCTTCAGGCATGTCAGACGATTGATGTTTAGTATGGCCTTGATCTTCTCCGGGTTGACCTTGATTCCATGCTGGGAAACTATGAAGCCCAACAATTTGCCGGCTGGAACTCTGAAGACCCATTTCTTTGGTTAAGCATCATGCTGTCTTTCCCGAGATTATCAAATGTTTCCTTTAAGTCGGAGATTAAGTCATTTGATTTTTTATACATCACCGCGGTATCGTCCACATAGGCATGAACGTTCCGACCAATTTGGTCATGTAGGCAACGTTGCATAGTCCGCTGGTAGGTAGCACCTGCGTTTTTAGCCCAAAGTGCATCGTGACATAGCAAAACATGTCATAAGGTGTGGTGAATGAAGTGGCCAATTGGTCCGACTTCCTCATCTTTATCTGGTGGTATCCTGAGTATGCATCTAGAAAACATAGAAGCTCCGTGCCAACCGTCGAGTCAATGAGTTGGTCAACGCGAGGCAAAGAAAATGGATCCTTCGGACATGCTTTGTTCAAGCCGGTGTAATCAACGCACATTCTTAATTCTTTGGTTCCCTTTTTGGGGACAAGTACAGGATTGGCCACCCATCGGGTGTGAAGGACTTCTCAGATAAAACTATCCTTAATTAACCTAGCTATCCTTTTGCCTATGGCGCGTCTCTTCTCATCTTTGAAGCGTCGTAGAGGTTGTTTCACTAGTTTGAATTTTGGATCAATATTCAAGCTGTGCTCGGCAAGTTCCCCAGGTACACCTTTCATGTCGGCAGGTTGCCAGGCAAAGATGTCCCTATTCTCATGGAGGAACTCGACGAGTGCGCTTTCCTATTTAGGGTCCAGGTTCATCCCAATAGCGGTGACCTTGGAGGCGTCGCCTACCACAAGTTCCACCGACTTGGTCTCGATGGCGTCCTTGAAGGCAGGATTAGAGTCAGAAATCTGCTTCTTCGATGTCGGCATCTCCGAGTCATCGACCTTGCTCTGGATCTCCTTGATTTTTTTGCTATAGAGAATAGCTTCTGCAAAGGCCGCTTCTCCAATCTCGCAGTCCCTTGCCTTTTAAAAGCTTCCGGATACAGTGATGACACTGTTTCGTCCGGATATCTTGAGCTTGTTGTAGACTAAGCATGGCTTAGCCATGAAGGAGTTGAAAATGTCGCGTTCGAATATGACATGGTGCACGCTCTTGAAGGGAACCACTTTGAAGATCATGTGTTCTTGGCGGTAATTGTTGACATCACCAGAAGCGACCAGAAGCGTGATACACCCAAGGGACCGAGCCTCCCAACCAGGGACTATGCCATGGAATACGGTGTTGTTCCTCCTTAGGTTGGTCTCCGTCAAGTTTATCTTGTGCAGTGTATCTAGGTACATAATGTTGATGTTGCTTCCACTATCCACCATGCACTTGGTGAACTCATTGCCGACAATCAAGGGGTTGATGACCATGGCGTATTAGTTCTTTGTTGGGATGATGTCGGGGTAATCCTTCCTGTCCCAAGTGATTGGAACTTCAGACCAGCGATGGAACTGGGAACTGGAGGTAGGGTGGCCATCAGAATTCTCAGAGAGGTCTTCTGTGCCCGGACAGTTGGGGTGCCAAGGAAAGTGTGGTAGATGGGGCCTTTCTTCTTGAAGGGGTTCTTGCCTTTGTCATCATCTTTGTCGGCGTGCTTGGGGTCGACGTCCTTGTCCCTGTCACTTGAATCCTTGGACTCCTCTTCTTTCTTCTTCCCTTTGCCCTTGGCCCAATCCCAATACAAGTTCAACTCCCTGAAGAACACGGCCAGGATGTAGATAGAATATTCAAGGGAGAAACCCTAACTTGTAACCGACTCGACCTACCCCCGAGACCTGGCCTATCTATCTAAAGGCCAGGAGGGCACGACGAGAAGGATCCTCCCAACTCACACACACCTCATGACAGATTGCATTTGCGCACCCGTGTAACCTTCGGTTCTGCTGTAATCAAGAACAGACAAGCAGGAGTAGGGTTTTTCCCTCTGGGGGCCTGAACCTGGGTAAACCTCGTGTCCCCATGTTGCTTGCCTATTAACCGTCTCGCGACTTCCAGCATCCCCATCTTCTCCAAAACCCAAGTCCATAACAATGGGCATTGATGAGATCGAACCTCGTCAATTGGCGTCGTCTGTGGGAACTGGGGACGTTGATCGTGCGGTCATGACGGTACCATCCGAAGCGATCTACGACTCTATGGCGATAGAGAATCACCTCCTATTCGGTGCTTTCGACTTCACTGCCCACTCACCAGCCACTCGCAAAGATTTTGAGTCCGTAGGCGACGGATTCGAGATGCTGTTCAGGAGCTTCTACTTCCAGGTGGGGCAGACTGGCACCCTCTGCCTCCCAGAGTGGGTGTTACCCCCACCAATCAGGCCCACTTCATGGGCGCCACCAATCGACGCCCTGCGCTCGGAGTCGCTAACAAGCGATTCGGATGACAGCAGCATCTGCAACTCCGATCCCCCTTCGGATGAAGGAACCTACAGTTCTGGATCTAAAAGCTATGGAAGCAACGACCCTATCCGTGAGCGCTACATGTGCGCTGTCATTCACGATGGAAACATCAATGACGGAACCGACCCATCGCTAGATCCACCTCCTAATTCCCCTTGCAACCTCAGGCTCGGAACGGAGGAACCAGGGCGAACCCGCAAAATCCTAATGAGCATAGGGCGCCTCGAGGCACTGAGTGATGGGGGAATACCAATCGGGGTATACCCACAAAGCGGAGTCGCCGGCTGGACCGAGCCGACTAAAACCTAGCCCTGAGCGGGTCGACTCGCCCAATACGGTGACTGACGCATGCTGGACCCAGACGACTGGAGGCCCAAGACGGCGAATTCAATACAAAGCCCACCAAATACTTGTAAACCCTAACTGGCTACATATATAAAGCCACCAGGGGCACCCCACGGGGTAGGCTCTCCCATGTCATATTAGATCTAGTCTCTCCCACCGCCTTCGGCGACTCCATTGTAAACCAATCTATGATCATATACTGGATTGATAGAAGGACGTAGCGATCCTCCACCAAGGGGACGTGAACTTGGGTACATCGTGTGCCAATCTCGCTCCCGGATTCTCCTACGTCGGCTTGCTCCCTCTACGTAAGCTACCCCCAGTAGCATCTGCCATGCAATACCACGACAGTTGGCGCCTACCGTGGGGCAAGCGATGCTTGGAGGTGATAATTCGGGCGAGATCCCTCAACTTGGTCGGCGGCAAGATCACGCGCAACGCCGAGTACTGCTAGTCAAAGAGATTGGAAGCTGATCGATCTGGATTGCCTTGCGGCCAAGGCACATGCGGCTGCAGAGATCGATTCATGTGACTGTAAGCTGAGTTTTCTATTCGATTCCCTCTCTCTAATTAATTGCTCTATCCACTAGTTATTTTATTTAGATTTAATCTCACATGCATGACTACTTGTGCGTATTGTTTGGTACTCACATGCACGATTACTTGTGCCTATTGTTTGGAGGACCAATCTATGAACGCGAGATTGGATCGCTGGTAGTGGTCAGATCACTCGATCAATTCCCAAGATGCCACAGATCAACTTTGGGTCAATGCTAAATTGATTCTACATCAAAAAACAGCTCGCAAGCTACCACGCGGCAGGAACCCACGCTGATCGGCCGGCTTTAATCTTCTTGAAGCTGGTGAGTGTGTGCAAGAAATTTCTCTGATACATCAAAAAATCGATCCTCCGCACTAATAGCAAAAGCGGCGATGAGTTGATTTAAAACCCGTGCTTCTCTCTCTTACATCAGATTTAACTCTTCGCATGTCCTTTTTTTATACATGCCCCACCTTGAGATCGAACCATGGTGTTCTTGGACAAGAGCCACCTCTTGGTCATGGCCTGCCTGCCGGCGAGCAGGCTTCTTATTTTGCCTCAGTGTTAACAGACTCTCCATCATGGTCTCTTGGCGACTCGTCTGTCACAGACTCGCCCAGTGCAGACTCACCATGCTTGCGAACTCGCTGTCACGGACTTGCCACGGCTAAGTTTCTTTACACTCGTACATGTTATGGGTCCAAAAAATATATGCATCTCCATTCATTCTTCAAAGCCGACCATGTTGTCGCATATAACCCTTTCAGGGACCAAAATCATAGTTGGGATCGGTCAGTTTTGTCCGCTGTTTATTCACGTCCGTCGAAGTAGTGAGGCTGGGTACTAAAAGGCCAACCTTGTCTCCGGGTTTAACAGTCTGGCATCGCGTCCCTGTTACCCGGCAAGCGTTTGATGCTGGAGGTCTGCCTACTCATGAAAAGACACGCATAAATCTTACATACTGCCCATCGATCCACATAACAAAAGTGCATTTTCTTCAATGTCTATAATTCGCACGCTTACAATTATTCAATATATTATGCAAGTACACCTTAATGCAATTGTATATTTTCTCCTTCTCAGCAAAACGGTCTGGTGTCTTTCTTGCCGCTCGCCGCGCTCGAGGACTCGACGCGTTACAGACATCAGAACTCGCTGGTCACTCGACTTCGCCACTCGCCGTGCTCGGGGGCTCGGCGCTCGCCAGTCGCTCGACCTCGCCACTCGCCGCGCTCGCCGGTCGCTCGACCTCGCCACTCGCCGCGCTCGCCGGTCGCTCGACCTCTCCACTCGCCACGCTCGGGGGCTCGGAGCTCGCCGGTCGCTCGACATCGCCACTCGCCATGCTCGGCAGCAAACACTACTATTTTCAGAATATGCATCTCTAAAGAGCCTCAAGTCATCTCTACAAGCCAACTCGAGCCTCGGGGACTACTCCTAGGCATGCTGCGTGTACGCGTGGTTTCATGACCGCGGACTCACCCTCGCGTACTTAACACGCTCGGGGACTCGCCACGGCGGATTCGCCCTTGTGTACTCAACACGCTCGGGGACTCGTCACGACGGATTAGCCCTCGCGTACTCAACACGCTCGGGGACTCGCCACCGCAGACTCGCCCTCGCGTACTCAACACGCTCGGGGACTCGCAACCGCGGACTCGCCCTCCCGTACTCAACACGCTCGGATCGCCACCGTGGATTCGCCCTCTCGTACTCAACGCGCTCGGGGACTCACCACCGCGGACTCGCCCTCGCGTACTCAACTCGCTCGGGGACTCGCCACCGTGGACTCGCCCTCGCGTACTTAACGCGCTCGTGGACTCGGCGCGCCATAGACAGCGCCACTCGCCGGTCGCCCAACCTTGCCACTCGCCGTGCTCGGGGACTTGGCACGCTCCACGTTCGGGGACTCGCCGCAACCGGCAGCTTCACCGACAACCTGCGTCTTTTGCCAACTGGCCATCACCGACTGGCTCACGCCTCCCGCTTCACGGTTCTTTTCTCTGTTCAGGAGCTCATCGCCGATTCGCCACGACCCATCTTCAAGACTCCACGCCCTGCCTCAAGCCCGCGTCGAATCGACAACGCGCTCGGGGACTACCGGTGGGGGAATACCAATCGGGGTATACCCACGAAGCGGAGTTGTTGGCTGGATCGAGCCGACTGAAACCTAGCCCTGAGCGGGTCGACTCGCCCAATACAGCGATTGGCGCATGCTGGACCCAGACGACTGGAGGCCCAAGACGGCAACTTCGATACAAAGCCCACCAAATACTTGTAAATCCTAACTGGCTGCATATATAAAACCACCAGGGGCACCCCCACGGGGTAGGCTCTTCCATGTCATATTAGATATAGTCTCTCCCACCGCCTTCGGCGACTCCATTGTAAACCAATCTATGATCATATACTGGATTGATAGAAGGACGTAGCGATCCTCCACCTAGGGGACGTGAATCTGGGTACATCGTGTGCCAATCTCGCTCCCGGATTCTCCTACATCGCCTTGATCCCTCTACGTAATCTACCCCTAGTAGCATCTGTCGTGCAATACCACGATACTGATGGCGTAAATTGTGGTGACAACGAAATCCATCTCAATGACGCCGGCTAGGAGACCGCGTGCGAAGCTGTACAGGGCAATCATATCTTACATGTTAACGCCTCCCGCGACATGCTGATGGCCTATCACTAGCTCCTGATCAAGGAACACAATCGACAGGTCAAGCTACAAGATGAGATCGAAAAACGCAGGCGAGCATCTGACAAGTCAAGCATGTGGATAGCTGCACTCTCCGCCGCTGGAGGTTCCTCTTCACACGGTAACGATGCTTGCAAGTACCGCTCTCGCTTGGAGCGCATGGACCCAGCCGCACAACGCAAGGTCACCAAATCACTCGACATGTCCTTCATGACGATGGACTCGCAAGGAAACGTCATTCCTAAAACACCGCAGGCCGTGATCATGGTGGTTACCACCTACCTTGCGTCCAACCCGTGATCATGCCTAAAACAGTGCATGAAACAATAAAAACGAAGTGTCTAGAAAGAGACCTGAGATTTTTATTGATGAAGAAGGGGATGCCTTGGGCATCCCCAAGCTTTGACGCTTGTACCTCTTGAATATTTCTTGGGGTGACATGGGGTGGTATCCCCAAGCTTGAGCTTTTGTCCATTCTTCATCTCATCATATCATTCTTCCCCTACACTTGAAAATTGCCTTCATACAAAACTTCACACAATCTTCATTAGCAACATTAGTGTATTCAAAATAATAGGCCTTTGGTTTAGTTTCAACACAAGTAAAACTTTCATTAAAACACAAGCTATTGTACCAATTCCTTTAAAAATCTCAAGTGATCAAGAAGAACTAAAAAAGAAACTGATAAAGAGGCAAATGCAAATAATGGCTGAAATCTATCAAAACAGACCAGCAGGTAAAAACTGATTTTTTCGAAGACCTTATATTGCTAAAATCGAAAAGTGTTCAACTAACAAAAGTTAGATAACAACCTGGGTCATGTGATCATAAAATTACAGCTCAATCCGACATACAAAGATTTTTCATGAATTTTTACAGTGAAGCACATAAATCTGTTTCGGGACAGCAACTTCCCAAAATCTTACTTCTCTCTATTTAGAGGTTATTCTTGGCACAAAAATCACACAAAAAGGATAAGGAGAGGTTATTATAGAAGTAGTAACTTCCAAGACCCAATAAAACTATTGGGTTATATCCCAAGAAGTACTTTTCTTTAACACCTTTAAGTTAGGCACCAGAAGCAAGAATGAAGTATTTGCAAATGAAGAAGCATTAACATCAAATTTTGCTTTAAAAGGAGGAGCAAAAGGTAACTTATCTCTCCTTATAGGGAAGTGTTCTATACCTTTCTTGAATTGGAATTGATATTTAATGGTGCATTCTTTCATATCAATAATGGCACCAACAGTTCTAAGAAAAGGTCTTCCCAAAGTAATAGGACAAGAAGCATTGCATTCAACATCCAAAACATAGAAATCAACAGGGACATAGGAATTGTTAACCATAATAAGAACATCATTAACACTCCTCATATGTTTCTTTTTAGCATTATCATCAAGTGAAACATCCAAATAGCAATCTTCCAAAGGTGGCAAATCAAGCATTTCATAAATCTTTATAGGCATAATAGAGACACTAGAACCAAGGTCACATAAAGCTTTGAGATGAAAATCATTCACTTGCATATTAATGATGGGTTCCCAACCATCTTCTAACTTCCTTTGGAATAGAAGCTTTGTGTTTCAGTTTTTCCTCCTTAATTTTAATGAGAGACTCTTTAATGTGTTTTGTGAAAGCCATATTCATAGCACTAGCATTAGGACTTCTAGCAAGCTTTTGTTGGAACATAATCACTTCAGAAATATTGCAGCCATCAAGATCAAAATCAAACTTAGCATCACAGGTAGTAGACTTATTGTTTCCCATAGTTCAAAAAATTTCATCTTTCCTATTGGGTTTAGGCATTGTTGTAGGATGAATGGGGACTTCTTGTGATTTGGTAGCTGTTGGGGATATGATAAATGGGTATCACCATAGCATGTCTCTAATCGGGATAACCCGGGTGGCCCACAGTTGGTAGCAAGGCCTATGGCCTGCTGGGTGGCCCAGTTAGATGGATCCAGAAGGGAGGCCCATGCCTGATAAAGGAAGGCTATGGAGGAGTCACCAGCGTACCCGGAGCCTTAGAGTGTAAGACACGTTAGACTAGTTGTGTACCGTGTAGGACTCTGTAACCTGTCCGGCTAGGACTTTGACTATAACCCTAGGATCTGGCGACTATATAAGCCGGACCTATGGGAGCCTTTAGGGCAATAACACAATAACTCAACTCATATCGCGCACAGCGAACCGATCCCTGTAACTTGGCGTATTGCCATTATAATGATTTATAGCAGGAGTAGGATTCCGCCACCGTCGTGGGATCTGAACCTGGGTAAGTGTGTTACCTTGTACCCGCCAACCTTCCGCCTTACACCACGTCTCTAAACACGCTATGTGAGGACCCCTCCATGGCGTACTCGTCGGCAATACCACGATAGTTGGCGCCCACCGTGGGGCAAGAGGTGCTTCAGGCTCTACAACGAGCGAGGTCCAAGCTCTTCACGGGAATCGGCGAAATCGTAGCCATTGGCCGTGTTCTCTTCTCCGGCAACGTTCCGATCGTCCCTCCCGACGAGTTCTGGATCCTAGCAAATATGAACCCCACCCGCTGCTCGATCGTCCCAATCGGGGACATCCACCTCTTCATCGGCGAAACCGACTCGGGCACTAGTTCCCTGGAAGTCGGAGGATCGTCAAGGCCCGCACGGACCACCTACGGGTAGGACACGTTCATGGAAGGATCGAAGTCGGATATCTCTTCGGAGTTTGCTGACATAGATCAGAAAAATTCAAGACCCACCCAAACCGCCCCAATGCAGGATATAATGGTGGAAGATCGCTGCAAGTCCGCCGGCTTCGCCCGTGCGTCTGGACAACAGAGATCCAAGTTCATCGGCATGGTGACTATCTTCAGTCTACTGCGTTGCGTTCAGAGAGAGGGTGAAAACCCCCGCGATTACCTAGCCAGGTGGCTCCGTATACGGGTCGATCTGGAACATTACCCCAATGATGATGCTATCTATCACTGTGTGGAAGGACTGGACCGCGGTACACTTCTCCGGCATACGCTAAGACGTCAGCAGGCTGCGGGTCTCCCCACTTTCGAGGGCATGGTTCACACCATCAATAACTACGCAGTTGACAAAGTAGACGCCCAGGCAGTGCTCACAGCCGTACCCGACGCACTTCTGCCTCAGCCACCACCACCGCCGCCTCCAGTCAACGTCCTTGCAGTCGCACCGCCACCACACATCATCGAGGAGGCCCCGGCACCCTCCGAATCTATTTTGGACGCGCTCTACGCTGACATCAGCGCTGACTCGGAGGAGATAGACTTCATCCCGGAGGACCTCAACTCTTCTATGCAGGAGATGGAAGAGGACATCAGACGCGACGAGCAGGCCGACAAGGCCATCACATCCCGAGAGGTTTTCGTCGCCATTAGGACTGTGATGCAGGCAGATCAACCCGGACAAGCTCCGCCTAAAGCGCTGGACAAGGGGAAGGTACCACCTATTGTTGCCGACAATGATTGTGCAAAGTCCATGCCCCTCCGCCTAACCTAGTGCAGCAGCCGCAGGAACTCAACGTTGGTCCGAGTAACAACAACACCGCAAATGCGCCACCTCCGGCATCTACGTCTGCGGCTACCCAAATCACTCTAGCTGATAGAGTAATGTATGGCAATTTGCTCGTCGAGCCCATGAATGTGGCTCATATACGGAACGAAGTCCAGCTCAACGAGAAGCGCCAGCAGCTGCTGGAGAAAGCGCATTCCATCACGGAGCAAGGCGCAAAGCTAGATCAAGATCTGGCCAAGGCGCAGAAATCAATAGAGAAAGCTAGAGCCATGGAGGCCGAGTACAAGACTCTGCTCAAGCAGCAGAACGCTAAGAAAGCTCTGGCTCGCGTCATCAACATTGGTGGTGGTAATAGTACAAATACTATTGTTTCTAGGAATTTCATCTTCTCTTTCCCACTTAGCATGCAATTTAGCTAACAGTCTAACATTTTCATAAATTGTAACTTGGATAGCATGAGCAACAACAAAGGTATTTTCCATGGTTTCAAGTTTAGCAGCAATTTTATTAATCAAAGAGGATTGTGCTTTAGACAAAGATGAAATATTTTTCTCAACATTCAAAAGCTTTTCCTCCATAGTCTTGTTGGAATTAGTTTGTTTACTAATAAAGTCTTTAAGCATGACTTCAAGTTTAGAGGGCGTACTCCTATTGTTGTTGTAGGAATTTCCATAAGTATTACCATTATTGGGAGGATAGGGCCTATAATTATTATTACAAAAATTATTCCTATAGGCATTGTTGCTGAAATTGTTATTTCTAATGAAGTTCACATCAACTTGCTCTTCTTGAGCAACCAAAGAGGCTAAAGGAACATTATTTGGATCAATATGAGCTTGTCACATCCCAAAATTTTCCAAATTTTGAAATGTGAAAAATAAATAAACAAAATAAATAATTGTTAAAATTTAGGGTGAAAAGAAACTTTTTTGTTTTAAAATTGTTGGGGTCCCAACCTTAGATAAGATTGATCCCTCCTGTGTTTACAATGCTAGTCCCTGGATCAATAGCTAGCATCCACAGTTTAGATGTAATATCAAGAAACAAGGGTCATAATACAACTTTATAACCAGGAATAACATAAGTTTATTACATCAAACATAGCTCATTGGCTATTACATTACATTGCAGCGGAATAAATATAGTCATGGGTCCTTCATCTTCAAAGTGCCACAGGCAGATGTTGGTTGTAGACTTTGTAATCCTAATCAAACAATCTTCACTAAAATCAATCAAACCTGCAACATACAAGTTATAGCCACAAAGGGTCAATACATTTGAATTGTATTGGCAAGTGATACTATATTTGTATAGTGGAGTCTATCATCTATATGCATTTGGCTAAGTGGAGTTGAGGCTTGCATTGCTCAAAATAGATTTTTCCTTAACTTTTGAAAATACTAAGTTTTTGCTTTGACAAAATCATTTCCCTCAATCAAAGATTTCAAGATCCTTGTACCAAGCCATCTCTCCATCAATGATTGAAGAATTCAAACAATCCCTTGTTCAAACCACAAGATTTAATTTAGAAATTGGAGTGATGAGATTCTTGATTGCTTCCATGTCTTGATGCTCAAATTGTCCTTTACCAGGGACATGGCTAAGTACTTAGATTTTACACTCTGCAGAGGTGGTGCACTTTCCCCACAAGACTTGGTTTTCCAAGACAAGATCTTTCAGAAGCTTTCCCTTAGACCAAAATGGACGCGCTCCAACCTATCAAACACTACCACCCACTGTCCATATGGCTAAGTTCTTGCAACCTATATGATCATGGCAGAGCCCATATTGCCAAGTGGTTGCACTTGAAGCTTCTCAACATTTGACATCTCAAATCTCTTTGTTCCTGGGTGGCATTCCACAAGTGAGATACACAATCCAAGCCTATGGCATTGTGAACCACTCAACCATTCTCCACCAAGCAAGCCCATTCCACCCAGGTGATTCATTAACTTAGTTGTTTTATTAGACAAAATCACAAGTCCTTAGACTTAGAATATTTTCCATAGTGTGAATATATATTCCACCCATGTTTTCTATTAGCTAGGCTAAGCTTGGTAGTAGTAGGAATCTCTAACTTAGGAAAATCCTACTAAGGATTCATCTACTAGGTTTTCCTATAGCAAGATCTATACTTAGCAAAATCCATGCAAGTTTATTTAGCAAAATCACTAATGCATAGTGAAAGTAATAGGATAGAAAGTATGAAGCATCACTTGCCTTTTTGGTAGAGTATAGGTTCACTTCTTGATCTTTGCAATCAATCACACTCTTCAAGTCACTACAAATCAATCAAGCAAGGCACAAACTCAATCTACCAATTAAGCAAAACAACACACATAAATAACAAAGTTAAAGAAATACATGCAAGCATGCCAAGCTTTGTTTTGTTTGAAAAAGTGGTTCCTAGTGGGTCATAGTCATTTGGGTACATCTAATGGTCATTTCCTAAAGTGACCAAGTCATTTGCAAAAGGTTTCACTTTAAAACCATTTTCAAAACAAAGTGTTATTTTATGTGGTGTAGAAATATTTTTATTAAGGAATTAGCCTATAGGGTTCACCAAATGAGTTGCTATTGCAAAACTTGGTGTTTTGGTCATTAGGTTTGGTCCAAACCATCTACTCAAAGTTTTCTTCCCATAAACATTTCCATAATAAAATCAACTCTTTTCATTTGGCTAGAAAATGACTAAGTCAAGTAATCTAACCTAAATCTTTCAAAAATCATTTTTAATACCAAGGGTTGGTTCCTAGGGTCAGTATGGTCACATAATTCCATTTTGCAAAGGTTTTAATCCTAAAATCAATTTTAAACAATTTTTATACTCTAAACAAGTACACAAATGTTTCTGCAAATTCCATCAAGCTAACAGATACTATTTTCAAAACTAAGGCCATGGTTGGCTAGGGCTTGTTCTCCTGAATCCATTGATATAAAATTTGCCAAATTTGGACGTGTGGTTCAAAAGTTATAAGGGTTTGAAAATGGCATCAAATTCTGATTTCAATTTTTGTTTTTAAACAGACAGGTGACACGCGGCACACTCTGATTGGGCGATACCGGTTCGCTGCGGATCACGCTCTGGTGTGTTGGATTAAGTCTAATCATGCGGCTCTGAACGCATACCCTTTCGGCGTTAAGTGATTCTATCGTACCCCTACGATCTGTATCTAACGGCTGGGGATGGCCTGACCTAATTCTGGCGGCGCTTAGCGGCAGCGCGTGGCGGCGACGTTCTGCGAGCGGCGGAGCTGGCGTTGCAGGAAGCGAGGGAGAGAAAGGGCATGCTCACCGGGCTCAGGGGGTCACGGCGAAGCTCAGGGTACTGCTGGCTTGACAAGGGGCGCTCAGGTACTGCGGCAATTGCTCGCCGGAGTAGAGGACGGCGTCGGGTGCGTCGGGTGGTCGTCGTGGACGTCGCTGTGGAGCTCGTCGGAGGAGAAGGCAGACGCGGCGGCGTTGGGAGCTTGACGTAGGCGACGTTTTGGGGCGCCCACGGTCGAACAGAGGGTACTAGGAGATGCGTGAGGTCGAGAGGAGTCCACTCGCGTGAAGTAGAGGCAGAGGGGTGGTCGGAGTTGGCCAGAATTGCTGCGACAGCTCGTCGGAGACGGCGGCGGTGTAGAAGAAAATGGCAACAGCCTGGTGGCGGAAAGAGGTTGGCGTCTGAGGGGAACGGAGGAGAAGACGCTGGGGTTTTTAACGCGCATGGTCAAGGCGATTAATGGGGCCGCATTAAGGCATATTGAATCCGCGGAATCAAGCCTGCAACGGCCGGCGAGAAGGGTCGTGCGGGTGGGGAAGAAGGGGGCGAGGTGTGGGGTCCTCTGTCAGTGAGAAAAGGAGAGAAAGGGGGAGGTCCACCAGTCAGTCTCGGTATGGGTTAGTTATTTGGTGCGAATCGTTTTCTTCGGGGTGAGGGGAATCTGGGCTGTGGGACTGTTGGGCTGGGCCTTGTTGGGCTGGTCTGTTTCCTCTATTTTTTTCTGCCTGTTTGTTTTATTCTTTTCTATTTCTATTTTCTGATTTGAATTTCAAACAATTATTCACACATTCAAACAACACTCAAATCAATTCAGACAAACACTCAACTTTATATTTTGAATTTGGTTCTGTTTATTAACATAATCGAAATCTCAAAATAAAATAGTATTTTTATTTATTTTAGGATCCATTTAATAATTAAATAAAATGGATCTTTAGTTATTAATAAAATAGGGTTTTGATTTATTAAAAAAAAATTCCATTTGAAATCCAAAATGTTTTCAAAACCCAAACAGTAGGTTTTATTTGGAAATAAAGAATATTTGGAAAACTTGTTTAAAATAAAATAATCCTTTTACTTTAGGGTCCATTAATAATTAAATAAAATGGAACTTAGTTATTAAATCAAAATAGGGTTTGATTTTATTAATAAAATCTTTATTTGAACCTAAGTATTTTCAAAGTCAAATTAGTAGGTTTAATTTGGGAAGTATATAATATTTGGAAATTTGTTTTAAAACAAAATAACCTTTTATTTTGGTGTCCATTATTAATTAATATAATAGACTTTCATTATTAAATCAATTAGGATTTATTTTATTAAAATATTTATTTTGAAAATCTAAAATAAAGCCAAAACACTTTAGTAGGTTTTATTTGTGAATACCAAATATTTGGAAAACTTATTTTAAATAATATAAACAAGTTTTGATGGTTTAGAAATAATAAAACCTTAATAAAAACTTGGACATTAAATCCTTATTACTTTATTTAAATAAACCTTTACTATTTTATTTAAAATAAAATGTTTTAATTCAAAAGCTTGTCCAAGGTTTAATTTGGCTTTATAAAATAATCCTTATTTATGAATCCACTTTTTCTTTTGAAAACCAAATCTTTTTATTCAAAGATTCAAAATAAAATTAAATATTTTTATTTTCCTTTAATAAAAGTTTATCTTTTTAAATCTCTTTAGGATTCAGTTGATTCAAATGGGTTTGAGGTTCCATTTAAATTCAAAAAGTTTCTTCTGGCCTTGAAAATCAAACAAAGTTTTATTTTATTCAATTTATTTTCACATTACAAGATTTGGAAAATCTTGGGATGTGACAGGCTACCACCCTTAAAATAAATCTCGTCCCGAGATTTGGGAAGGCTGGGGTTACAAGCAAGTTCAAAACAACTAGGGTACTACCACCCTTAAAAAATTTCAAACAAAAATTACACATTGTCCTTCTTGGGATCCTGAGAAGACTTCTCTAAGAAATCTTTTGCATGGTGTCCTTGGTTTCCATGCTTGACTTATGAGCCAAGGTTGAGATCCTTCATAGACTTGTTTAACTTGTTCTTCATCTTTTCTGGACAATTGCTTGCATAGTGGCCTAGTTCCTTGCATTTGAAACACATCACTTGGCTGATATCTTTCTTTTCCTTTGGTATCATTGTGTCTTGTCTGTTTCTTTGATTTTTCTTCTTCTTTTCTGGGCATTCATAGGCATAGTGTCCCATCTCTTTGCAATTGTAACATTGCTCTTGAGTAATATCCTTCTTGTTAGTGTTGGGGAATTTCTTCTTCTTCTTGGGTCTTTCCAAAGCTAGGAGTTCTTCTAGTTCATGTTCTTCATAGGTGGGAGATCTTTCTCTCCTCTTGGGGCATTGGTCTTCATGTTCCTTGGATGCATGATCCTTGACTCTAAAAATATTGTTAGCTTTGGTTACTTCTAGATTCACATCTTTGTCATCCTTGTTGTCATTAGCTCTTTGGGAAAAGTTTTCTCCCATGTTGATCATTTGAGTAACTAATCCTTGCAACAATTGGGATTGAAGCTTCAAAATCCTTTGTATGGCTGGGTCTAGTCCATTGTTGTTGGCTAAAAGCTGAGTTGTCTCTTGGCTCAACTGGTTTTGGGTTGCTATAAGTTCTCTCATGTTGTCCTCTTGGTTGTGGTTGTCATCAACCTTGATGTTGGAGTTTCTTGGAGTAGTCATCTGTTTGGGTTTGAAGGGAGTTTAGAATAGGCAAGATATTTCTAAGGAATTATTTCTAATCACACACATCACAATTCACACAAACAATGTGTATGCAATCACAAACAATCATTTCACTCAAACAACAAAGTTCAAGCACATTTTTTTGGCAACAAAATATTTTTATTACACCACATAAGTTGGTGTGTTTGACTTAACTATAAATGGTGGTCCATCTACATGGTTTACTTGTGATCTTTCCTTCCTTCATGATTCTTCTTACTTGAGATCATGGTTTCTTTGAGAAAAACTCTTGGTTGCAATTACTTCAAAGTTTTGTTGATGGCTTCTTCTTATTTTGCATTCCCTCAGTCTCTAAATCTTAAACAAGAGTTCCTTGTTTCTCTTGTGGTCCTTAGTGATATCTAAGTTGGAAGTCCTTGGTGAATATGCTGAAGATGTTGAAGTCATTAGAGCTGAAGATGTTGAAGTAGTCTTTTGCATATGGTGTAATCTTTGGTCATGGTAGGTTTTCCATCAAGTTGAAGTAGAAGAGGTGTAGAGTTGAAATCAAAATTGTTGGGGAAAGAGTATACAAGTGTTTTTGTAAATAAGTTTTGGAACAAAATATATCTCCTATTTTTCTAAGGGTTTTTGTCCAATCCTAGGTTTACAAATCCTACAGGCAACACAATGCTCTGATACCATCTGTTGGGGTCCCAACCTTAGATAAGATTGATCCCTCCTGTGTTTACAATGCTAGTCCCTGGATCAATAGCTAGCATCCACAGTTTAGATGTAATATCAAGAAATAAGGGTCATAATACAACTTTATAACCAGGAATAACATAAGTTTATTACATCAAACATAGCTCATTGGCTATTACATTACATTGCAGCGGAATAAATATAGTCATGGGTCCTTCATCTTCAAAGTGCCACAGGCAGATGTTGGTTGTAGACTTTGTAATCCTAATCAAACAATCTTCACTAAAATCAATCAAACCTGCAACATACAAGTTACAGCCACAAAGGGTCAATACATTTGAATTGTATTGGCAAGTGATACTATATTTGTATAGTGGAGTCTATCATCTATATGCATTTGGCTAAGTGGAGTTGAGGCTTGCATTGCTCAAAATAGATTTTTCCTTAACTTTTGAAAATACTAAGTTTTTGCTTTGACAAAATCATTTCCCTCAATCAAAGATTTCAAGATCCTTGTACCAAGCCATCTCTCCATCAATGATTGAAGAATTCAAACAATCCCTTGTTCAAACCACAAGATTTAATTTAGAAATTGGAGTGATGAGATTCTTGATTGCTTCCATGTCTTGATGCTCAAATTGTCCTTTACCAGGGACATGGCTAAGTACTTAGATTTTACACTCTGCAGAGGTGGTGCACTTTCCCCACAAGACTTGGTTTTGCAAGACAAGATATTTCAGAAGCTTTCCCTTAGACCAAAATGGACGCGCTCCAACCTATCAAACACTACCACCCACTGTCCATATGGCTAAGTTCTTGCAACCTATATGATCATGGCAGAGCCCATATTGCCAAGTGGTTGCACTTGAAGCTTCTCAACATTTGACATCTCAAATCTCTTTGTTCCTGGGTGGCATTCCACAAGTGAGATACACAATCCAAGCCTATGGCATTGTGAACCACTCAACCATTCTCCACCAAGCAAGCCCATTCCACCCAGGTGATTCATTAACTTGTTGTTTTATTAGACAAAATCACAAGTCCTTAGACTTAGAATATTTTCCATAGTGTGAATATATATTCCACCCATGTTTTCTATTAGCTAGGCTAAGCTTGGTAGTAGTAGGAATCTCTAACTTAGGAAAATCCTACTAAGGATTCATCTACTAGGTTTTCCTATAGCAAGATCTATACTTAGCAAAATCCATGCAAGTTTGTTTAGCAAAATCACTAATGCATAGTGAAAGTAATAGGATAGAAAGTATGAAGCATCACTTGCCTTTTTGGTAGAGTATAGGTTCACTTCTTGATCTTTGCAATCAATCACACTCTTCAAGTCACTACAAATCAATCAAGCAAGGCACAAACTCAATCTACCAATTAAGCAAAACAACACACATAAATAACAAAGTTAAAGAAATACATGCAAGCATGCCAAGCTTTGTTTTGTTTGAAAAAGTGGTTCCTAGTGGGTCATAGTCATTTGGGTACATCTAATGGTCATTTCCTAAAGTGACCAAGTCATTTGCAAAAGGTTTCACTTTAAAACCATTTTCAAAACAAAGTGTTATTTTATGTGGTGTAGAAATATTTTTATTAAGGAATTAGCCTATAGGGTTCACCAAATGAGTTGCTATTGCAAAACTTGGTGTTTTGGTCATTAGGTTTGGTCCAAACCATCTACTCAAAGTTTTCTTCCCATAAACATTTCCATAATAAAATCAACTCTTTTCATTTGGCTAGAAAATGACTAAGTCAAGTAATCTAACCTAAATCTTTCAAAAATCATTTTTAATACCAAGGGTTGGTTCCTAGGGTCAGTATGGTCACATAATTCCATTTTGCAAAGGTTTTAATCCTAAAATCAATTTTAAACAATTTTTATACTCTAAACAAGTACACAAATGTTTCTGCAAATTCCATCAAGCTAACAGATACTATTTTCAAAACTAAGGCCATGGTTGGCTAGGGCTTGTTCTCCTGAATCCATTGATATAAAATTTGCCAAATTTGGACGTGTGGTTCAAAAGTTATAAGGGTTTGAAAATGGCATCAAATTCTGATTTCAATTTCTGTTTTTAAACAGACAGGTGACACGCGGCACACTCTGATTGGGCGATACCGGTTCGCTGCGGATCACGCTCTGGTGCGTTGGATTAAGTCTAATCGTGCGGCTCTGAACGCATACCCTTTTCGGCGTTAAGTGATTCTATCGTACCCCTACGATCTGTATCTAACGGCTGGGGATGGCCTGACCTAATTCTGGCGGCGCTTAGCGGCAGCGCGCGGCGGCGACGTTCTGCGAGCGGCGGAGCTGGCGTTGCAGGAAGCGAGGGAGAGAAAGGGCATGCTCACCGGGCTCAGGGGGTCATGGCGAAGCTCAGGGTATTGCTGGCTTGACAAGGGGCGCTCAGGTACTGCGGCAATTGCTCGCCGGAGTAGAGGACGGCGTCGGGTGCGTCGGGTGGTCGTCGTGGACGTCGCTGTGGAGCTCGTCGGAGGAGAAGGCAGACGCGGCGGCGTCGGGAGCTTGACGTAGGCGATGTTCTAGGGCGCCCGCGGTCGAACAGAGGGTACTAGGAGATGCGTGAGGTCGAGAGGAGTCCACTCGCGTGAAGTAGAGGCAGAGGGGTGGTCGGAGTTAGCCGGAATTGCTGCGACAGCTCGTCGGAGACGGCGGCGGTGTAGAAGAAAATGGCAAAAACCTGGTGGCGGAAAGAGGTTGGCGTCTGAGGGGAACGGAGGAGAAGACGCTGGGGTTTTTAATGCGCATGGTCAAGGCGATTAATGGGGCCGCATTAAGGCGTATTGAATCCGCGGAATCAAGCCTGCAACGGCCGGCGAGAAGGGTCGTGCGGGTGGGGAAGAAGGGGGCGAGGTGTGGGGTCCTCTGTCAGTGAGAAAAGGAGAGAAAGGGGGAGGTCCACCAGTCAATCTCGGTATGGGTTAGTTATTTGGTGCGAATCGTTTTCTTCGGGGTGAGGGGAATCTGGGCTGTGGGACTGTTGGGCTGGGCCTTGTTGGGCTGGTCTGTTTCCTCTATTTTTTTCTGCCTATTTGTTTTATTCTTTTCTATTTCTATTTTCTGATTTGAATTTCAAACAATTATTCACACATTCAAACAACACTCAAATCAATTCAGACAAACACTCAACTTTATATTTTGAATTTGGTTCTGTTTATTAACATAATCGAAATCTCAAAATAAAATAGTATTTTTATTTATTTTAGGATCCATTTAATAATTAAAAAAAATGGATCTTTAGTTATTAATAAAATAGGGTTTTGATTTATTAAAAAAAAATTCCATTTGAAATCCAAAATGTTTTCAAAACCCAAACAGTAGGTTTTATTTGGAAATAAAGAATATTTGGAAAACTTGTTTAAAATAAAATAATCCTTTTACTTTAGGGTCCATTAATAATTAAATAAAATGGAACTTAGTTATTAAATCAAAATAGGGTTTGATTTTATTAATAAAATCTTTATTTGAACCTAAGTATTTTCAAAGTCAAATTAGTAGGTTTAATTTGGGAAGTATATAATATTTGGAAATTTGTTTTAAAACAAAATAACCTTTTATTTTGGTGTCCATTATTAATTAATATAATAGACTTTCATTATTAAATCAATTAGGATTTATTTTATTAAAATATTTATTTTGAAAATCTAAAATAAAGCCAAAACACTTTAGTAGGTTTTATTTGTGAATATCAAATATTTGGAAAACTTATTTTAAATAATATAAACAAGTTTTGATGGTTTAGAAATAATAAAACCTTAATAAAAACTTGGACATTAAATCCTTATTACTTTATTTAAATAAACCTTTACTATTTTATTTAAAATAAAATGTTTTAATTCAAAAGCTTGTCCAAGGTTTAATTTGGCTTTATAAAATAATCCTTATTTATGAATCCACTTTTTCTTTTGAAAACCAAATATTTTTATTCAAAGATTCAAAATAAAATTAAATATTTTTATTTTCCTTTAATAAAAGTTTATCTTTTTAAATCTCTTTAGGATTCAGTTGATTCAAATGGGTTTGAGGTTCCATTTAAATTCAAAAAGTTTCTTCTGGCCTTGAAAATCAAACAAAGTTTTATTTTATTCAATTTATTTTCACATTACAAGATTTGGAAAATCTTGGGATGTGACAAAAATGGAAACATCAAAACCCATCTTGAACAAACTTTGAATAAAATTTGAATCCAACTAAATTCAAATCAAGTGAAATGCATTCTTCATAAATGCATCTTGAAATTTAAACACTTCGAAAATAAACCAAAACTCTAAAACCCTAATGGAAGAAATCATTTCCAACATCTCTCTAAGACCATGGATTTGATCCATATAAAAATTTAGCAACAAACATTTATAAATGATCAAGAATGACAAATAGAAATATTATAAAACCATAGAAATTGATTCTATTCAATTTGGAACCATGGATAAAAACATATGAATTTAATAAGTTGAAAGGAAATAATTTCCAAAGCTAATAAAGCTAATTTGTTAAAGGAAAATCCATACCAAATTGTGAGAAATTAATCCTAAAAGGATATAAAAGGATAAACAAATACTAAATAAAATTTAACAAATTGGTAACCAATTTTGGTTCTTTAAATAAAAAGATATGGATTTTATAAGGCAAAGGAAGAAATAAATAAATAAGGAATATCTAAAAGCCAAATAAAAACTTGGCCTAATCCATAAGCAAATGGAATAAATAAAATCCAAATCCAAATGAAATAAAGGGATAAAGAATATTCAAATAAAATAATATGACATTAACCAAATTCTATTCTATTTGAATAAAGACAAAATCCCTAATAGAAATGATTAATTTAATCATGGGAAAATAATGAAGTGGATTTTCCAAGGTGGATATAAAAGTTATTTAATTAACTTAAATGGAATAAAAGAATCATTTGAATAAAAATTTATATGGATTTAAAACCATATTGGATTTCATTTAAATGAAGACAAGTGCTCAATTTAAATGATTAATAAATCATATTAAAAATGTTTCACATAATTCAAATGAATTATTTAACACCCTATTAACTAAATAAAACCTACTGAATTATTTTGGTGAAAAATTAGAATTCAAATAAGGGTTTGAAAATAAAATCAAAATCTTATTTGAATAAAAGACAAGAGCCCTTCTTAAATAAAATATAAACCATAAAAGAATAAAGGAATTATTCTAAAATGGACTTTAAATACCTATTTAAAACAGTATAGAAACATACTGAATACTTAGAAGAGATTTGAAAAAGAAATCTGAAATCAAATAATAGTTTGAATTCAAAACAGGAAAAGAAATCAGAAAAAGAAAAAGGTTTCAAGAATAAAAAAAAGGAAAGAAACCAACCCAGCCCAACAAGCCCACTAGGCCTAACCAGCCCACTCCCTTCTCCCCCGAATCGTTTTCTGTCACTCACAAAACAACCCGCGGAGGCATTGACTTGCCGACCCCACCTCGTATTTCTCTCTCTCGCTGAACGCCAGGCCCCACCCGTTAGTCTTCGTTCTCACTCACCCGCGCTGACCTCGCCTCGACTCTGGCCATTTCTGCTTGTTTAATCCTCGGATCAATTCGCATAATCACGCCATCAATTCCTCCCCTCGATTACTCTCATTTAACCAGCACTCTCTCCTCTCCATTTCCCCCCAACCAGCGCCACCAGAGAGCCCCCAGGCCGTCCCCATTTTCGCTTGCACCATCGCGGCCTCCGACGAACTCCGGCGATGATTCCGGCCGCTCCCCGCCTCCCCTTGCTCCCTAGCCTACACGATACTACTCCCCATCGCCAAGCGCACACTCCAGTACCACCAGCTCACTTGCGCATGCTCTGTAACCTCGGCTACCTCTTCGCCAGAGCAGCGCCACCGTCTGCCTCCGCTCCGACGAACACCTCCGGTATCTTCTGACCTCCCCTCTCCTCCTCTTTCACACGCGCATACTCGCCACGACTCTGCGCATCTAACAATACCTTCCTTTTTCTCTGGCATTCACCGTAGCCTCACCACCGTCTTCAACAGAGAGCACCCGACGCCGTCTCGAACTTCGGCGAGCGATTCAGGACGAACCCGTGCGCCCCCTGTCTCCCCACGAGCACGTTGATTATTAGTGAGCTTCGACGATTCTGGTGAGCCACCCTACTTCTCCTCTAGCTTCCTGTATCGCTGGCACCGTCCTCGTCTGAGCGCGCCGCCGCCAGCTGTCGTCGTCGCGCCGCCCATCTTTGGCCACTAGGGTTTGCACCGTTGGATTTTGATCCAGCGGCGTAGATAGATTAACTTAATCGAACTGTTATGCTCAATCAGAGCTGTGCGATGCACTTTAAATTTGACGATCCAGAGATCCTGATCCACGCGAACCGGTATGAGCCAATAAGATCATTCCACGTGGCCTGTGTGTTGATTTAAAAACAGATTTGATTCTATTAGATATGTGATTTTGTAAAATTCATAACTTTTGATCCACACGTCCAATTTTTGCAAATTTTATATCAATGGAATCAGAAAAAAGAGTACTTTCCAACAAAGCACTTTGTTTAATGAATTGCTTCTGTAAAATTAGTTGTTTTTGCAGAAACGTGTGTAGGCATATTTTGTGTATAAAATTTATTCTAAATTTTTTTAGAGTAAAATCTTTTGTAAATGGATTGTTTTGAACCTACTGACCACATAAACCAACTTTTGGATTTAAAAACAAATTTTGTGAAGCTAAATAATAAATCTTTGAATTAAAGCATTTCTAGTTAAATAAAAATGTTGTTTATGTTTTAAAAATGCTTTTTGAGTAAAACCTTTGGAAAATGATTTGAATTAAACTCTTTGACCCTAAACACAAAATGTTAGGATTTAAAAATATATTTGGTGAACCCTATACAATTATTACTTTGTTTAAAGGCATTTCTAGCAAAATAAAATGTTGCTTTGATTTAAAAATGGTTTTTAGATGAAGCCTTTGGCAAATGATTTAATATTAAACACTTTGACCATAAACACTAACAATTGTGTTTAAAAATAGATTTGGCTAACACTAGAAATTATTATTTTAATAAAATCATTTCTAGCAAAACAAAAATGATTTAAATGGTCATTTTCACTAACTTAGTATCAAATGGTTTTGCCACATTTATAAATGACCAATAGGTGTTTTAAAATGTTTATAACCTATTAGAAACCACTTTTCCAAATAAAACAATCTTTGGCATGCTTGCATGCATTGCTTTGTTTTTATTATTCTATGTGATGAATTGCTTGAATGTAGATTGAATTTGTGCCTTGATTGAATTGTATTGAAATTTGAAGTGTGTGACTATTGCAAGATCAAGGAGTGAACTTATATTCTCTACCAAAAAGGCAAGTGGTGCTTCATACTTTTGTCCCATTATTTTCACTATGCATTAGTGATATTTCTAAGTAAGACTTTCATGGAATTTTTACTAAATATGCTATGCCATGGGAAATCCTAGTAGATGATGCCTTAGTAGAATTTCCTAAGTTAAGATTCCTACTACTATCATTCTTAGCCTAGCTAGTAGAAAACAAGGGTGGATTATATTCATGCTATGGAATATTTCTAAGTTAAGGACTTGAGTTTTGTTTAGTAAAACAACTAAGTGAATGAATCACCTGGGTGGAACGGTATTGCTTGGATGGATTTTTGTTGAGTGGTTACACAAGGCCAGGGGACTGGTGAACCTTGTGTATCTCACTTGTGGAATGCCACCTAGGAACAAAGAGATTTGAGATGTCAAATGTTGAGAAGCTTCAAGTGCAGCCACTTGGCATTATGGGCTCTGCCTGGATCATATAGGTTGCAATAACTTAGCCAAATGGACAGTTGGTGGTAGGGGATGATAGATTTGGGAACGCGTCCATTCTGTTCTAAGGGAAGGCTTCTAAAAGATCTTGTCTCGATGCATGTCGAGTCTTGTGGGGAAAGTGCACCACCTCTCTCGAGAGTAAAATCTAAGTACTTAGTCGTGTCCCCGGTAATGGAAAATTTGAGCATCAAGACATGGAAGCTATCAAGAATCTCCTCATCCCAATTTCTAAGTTAAAAACTTGTGGTTGAACAAGGGTAAAGGATCACCAATGTCTATTGGTAGATGCCTTGGGTGATTTTGACAAACAAAAACTTAGTGTTTTCAAATGATAAGGAAAATATATTTTGAGAAAAGCAAGCCTAAGCTCCACTTAGCCAAATGCATATAGATGATAGATACTACTATTCTACCATAGTATCACTTGCCAATACAATTCAAATGTATTGACCCTTGTGGCTGTAACTTATTATGTTGTAGGTTTGTTTGATGTTAGTGAAGTGTGTTGATTAGGATTACAAGTCTACAACCAACATGATTGCCTGTGGCACTTTGAAGATAAAGGACTCCATGCTATATAGTTATTTCTGCTGCATTGTAATGAGATAGCCAAATGAGCTATGTAAGATGTAATGAATTATTTTATTCCTAGTTATAAATTTGTATTATGACCTTTGTTTTTTGATATTACATCTTAACTGTGAATGCTAGATATTAATCCAGGGACTAGCATTGTAAACACAGGGATATCTACCTTATTAAAGGTTGGGACCTCTTACAGAGCTTTTCCATTAACAAGCATAGACATGATAACATCAATTTTATCACTCAAGGAGGAGGTTTCTTCAACAAAATTTACCTTCTTACCATGTGGATATCTCTCAGTGTGCCATTCAGAATAGTTAACGATCATATTATCAAGGAGCTTTGTTGCAACACCCAAAGTAATGGTCATAAATGTACCTCCAGCAGCAGAATCCAACAGATTTCTTGAAGAGAAATTTATCCCTGCATAAAAAGTTTGGATAATCATCCAAGCAGTCAGTCCATGAGTGGGACAATTCTTTACCAAAGATTTCATTCTTTCCCAAGATTGAGCAACATGTTCATTATCAAGTTGTTTAAATTTCATTATTTCACTTCTCATAGATATAATCTTAGCAGGAGGATAGTATTCCGATAAAAGCACCTTTGCATTTAATCCAAGAAACAATACTATTTCTAGGCAAGGATAACAACCATTCTTTAGCTTTTCCTGTTGGAGATATGCCCTAGAGGCAATAATAAATGTAGTTATTATTATATCTTTGTGTTTATGATAAATGTTTACATTCATGCTATAATAGTATTAACAAGGAAACATTGATACTTGTGTGATTTGTAAACTTAATTTGAAGTCCCTAGTATAGCCTCTATACATCACTAGCCTGTTGGTTGATAAATGATTGTGGTTTCCCTATCATGAACATTGAGATGTTATCAACAACAAGATCATATCATTAGGAGAATGATATGGTGGACATACTCCTATAGATAAGCGTAGCATAAAGATCAAGTCATTATTATAGTTCAATTGCTATATGCTTTCTGATACATAGTAACCTAATTCCTTCGACCATGAGATCATGCATATCACCTTTACCGGATGGATGCTTTGATGACATCAAACACCACACCGTAACTGGGTGGCTATAAAGGTGGCATTGAGTGTTCAGAAAGTATTGGTTGAGACACATGGATCAAGAGTGGGATTTGTCCATCCAGTTGACGGATAGATATACTCTGGGCCCTCTCAGTGGAATGTCATCCAATTAGCTTGCAAGCATGTGACTGGCTCACAAGGGATCACATATCACGGGAACGAGAAAAGAGTACTTATCGGTAACGAGGTTGAACTAGGTATGCAGAGATACCGACGATCATAACCTCGGATAAGTAAACTATCGTGAGACAAAGGGAAATTGGTATCGTATGTAAGTGGTTCATTCGATCGCAAAGTAATCATAGAAATATGTGGGAGCCATATGAATTTCCAGATTCCTCTATTGGTTATTGTTCGGAGAAGTGTCTCGATCATGTCCGCATAATTCACGAACCGTAGGGAGACACACTTAAGGATTCGACATTGTTTGAGTAGTTATGGTATAATGAGAAAGAGACCGAATGTTGTTCGGAGTCTCGGATGGGATCCGGGATATCACGAGGAGATCCGGAATGGTCCGGAGAATAAGATTCATATAAGGAAAGTCCCGTTTCGGAGTTGGGGAATGTTTCCGGTGTTTTCATCGAGAATGTTCTAGAAGGTTCCGGAATGTCCGGCACTCCGGAGGGGAAGGGGTACATGAATGTGTCATTGCAAGTTGGAATGATTGCATCATGTACTAAGTGTCATCGCTGTTCCAAATAAAGGATTAATTCAAAACCTAGTTTGAAAAGTCAAATAGCTAGTTTGAAAAGTCAAACGGCTAAATTTGGAAAGAGGAAAAGAGGAGGAGGGTGAAACCGAGTTGGGGAGGGAGTCCCTCCTCCCCAAGCCGGCGCACCACCTAAGCCGAGTTGGGGAGGGACTCCACTCCCTCCCCTTGGCCGCCGGCCCCTCCACCTATATAAGGAGGGGCAGGGCTCCCTCCTAGCACACACAAGTACCTCTCCTCAAAACCCTAGCTTGGCGCCTACCACCATAGCCGCCGCCGCCCCCTAGGGTTTTGCCCTAGCCGCCGACTTGGGGTGCCCCAAACCCTAGCCGCCGGCTCTAGCCTCTCCTCCTTGGTGTGTCTAAAACCTAGATCGCCGAGGAGCTCTCTCATACTCCACCATACTCGCTCCGGCTTAAGGCGAAGCCCTGCGAGATCTCCCTTCTACTTCCGGTACCACGCCGTTGTGCTGCCGGAATCGCGAGGAGAATGCTACAACCTCCGCTGCCTGCTGGAACAAGGGAGAGGAAGGTCTTCGTCGAGTACCGAACATGTGACCGACTGCGGGAGCGCTGCCGGAACGCAGCGCTGGAAGGATCGTCTACGCGATCTTGAGATCGGGAAGAGTACGACTACATCACCCACGAGAATCCGCTCTCGTTAAACACTTTGGAATCTTCGAGGGTAAGTTATTCCATTGACTCGTTGCTACAATCTAGTAGATAGATCTTGGCTTGTTTGTTTGTATGCGATTGAAATTTTTTGTTTTCCATGCTACGAAACCCTACAGTGGTATCAGAGCCGTGTCTATATGTAGATCTGTTGCACGAGTAGAACACAATGGTCATTGTGGGCGTTGATGCTTTTATTGTCGATTGCTTCTTGTGTACTTTGCATCTTGCGGTATGTTGGAATGAAGCGGCCCGGGCTAACCTTACATGACATCGTTCATGACACTTGCTCCACGCTTGACATGCAACTTGTATTGCATAAGTGGCTTTGCGGGTGCCTGTTTCTCCTAGCATAGTTAAGATCCAATTTACAACAGGTGATTAACAATACTAGTATCAATGTTGTGGTTCATGTTCGTAAGTTAGAACGACACTTATTGAAAGCCCCAAACCACGTAAAACATGCAAAGAAAGTAGAGGCGTCTAACTTTGTTTTGCAGGGGTGTGCAGTGATGTGATATGGCCAAGATTGTGATTATATTTGATGTATGTAATGTTCCTTATTGTAAGTTGGCAACCGGCAGGAGCCATATGGTTGTCTTTAATTTATGTTAAGACCCGCGTGTCTATTCAAAGTAGTTGTAATAGTTGAAGCCGGTGGACGACAACCATGGAGAAGCGTCATTGACCTTGATGCAATGCCGGTGATGATGGAGATCATGTTCGTGCTAGAAGATGGAGATCGGAAGCACAAAGAAGAAAGGCCATATCATATCACATATTATGAATTGCATGTGATGTTAATCCTTTATGCATCTTGTATTGCTTAGTAGACGACGGTAGCATTATAAGATGATCCCTCATGCACATGAATTTCAAGTCATAAAGTGTTCACCCTTAGTTAGCACCGTTGCTAAAGCTTGTTGTTTCGAAGCACCACGTGATGATCGGGTGTGTTAGATTCTGCAAGTGTATACAATGTGAGCAAGCCAGATTTGCTCATGCGGAAACTAAGGTTTGATCTTGACGAGCCTAGCATGTACAGACATGGTCTCGGAACACGGATCACCGAAAGGTAAAGCATGAATCATATAGAAGATATGATGAACATGTCGATTGTTCGCCATTGAAACTATATCAACTCTCGTGATGATCGGTGTTGATGTAGTGGATTTGGTTCGTGTGATCACTAAAACAATGTGAGGGATGTTGTTTTGAGTGGGAGTTCACCTAGTTTAATTTTATTATTAATTTGAACTCAATTTGTCATAAACTTAGTCTAAACTATTGCAAATATGTTGTAGATCAATGGCAGCCCCTACCATCAATTTTAATGCGTTCCTAGAGAAAGAAAAGTTGAAAAACAATGGAAGAAACTTCGCGGATTGGTTCCGCAATTTGAGGATTGTCCTCACAACTGGTAATTTGACCTATGTGCTGGATGCACCGCTGGGTGACCCACCTGCAGCTGATGCTACCGATGAAGTAAAGAATGTTTACCTCGCTCGGAAGAATCAGTACTCCATAGTTCAGTGTGCTATCTTGTATGGTTTAGAATCGGAGCTTCAGAAAAGGTTTGAGAATTCAGACCCATATGATATTGTCGAGGATCTCAAATTGATTTTTGAGACTCATGCGGCAATTGAAAGCTATGAGGCTTCTGAAAAGTTCTTTAACTGCAAGATGGAAGAGGGCAGCTCCCTCAGTGAGCATGTGCTTAAGATGTCTGGGCACGCAAACAAACTTCAAAGCTTGGGTATAGTGATTCCTAATGCTTTGGGGATTTACCGTGTCCTCCAATCACTACCACCAAGTTACAAGAACTTTGTGATGAACTACAACATGCAGAACATGAACAAGCAGTTGCCAGAACTGTTTGCTATGTTGAAATCTGTAGAAGTGGAGATCAAGAAAGAGCACCAAGTGTTGTTGGTCAATAAGACCACCAAATTCAAGAAAGGCAAGTCTAAGCAGAAGGGACACTTCAACAAGGGTGTTAAGAAAGTTACCGCGCCGGCGAAGAAGACCAAGGCTGGACCTAAGCCTGATACTGAGTGCTTTTACTGCAAGGGAGAAGGTCACTGGAAGCGGAATTGCCCAAAGTACTTGGCGGATTTGAAGAACGGCAACATCAAGAAGAAAGGTATATCTGATATACATGTTATTGATGTGTATCTCACTAGTACTCGTAGTAGTGCCTGGGTATTTGATACTGGTTCGGTTGCTCATATTTGTAACTCGAAACAGGTGCTGCAGAATAAAGGGAAGCTAGCGAAGAACGAGGTGACGATGCGCGTGGGAAACAGATCAAAGGTTGATGTGATCGCGGTCGGCACGCTACCCCTTCATCTACCATCGGGATTAGTTTTATACTTAAATAATTGTTATTTGGTGCCTGCGTTGAGCATGAACATTATATCGGGATCTTGTTTATTGCGAGACGGTTACTTGTTTAAGTCCGAGAATAATGGTTGTTCGATTTATATGAGTAATATGTTTTATGCACATGCACCTTTGATAGATGGTCTATTCTTATTGAATCTCGATAGTGGAAATACACATATTAATAACATTGAGGCTAAACGGTTGAAATCAAGCGATAACTCGACCTATATGTGGCACTGTCGTCTTGGTAACATTGGAGTGAAGCGTATGAAGAAACTCTATTCCGATGGACTTCTTGAATCACTTGATTTCGAATCACTTGAAAGATGCGAAGCATGTCTGATGGGTAAAATGACTAAGACTCCATTTTCTGGTATGATGGAGCAAGCTACGGACTTATTGGAAATCATACATACCGATGTATGTGGTCCAATGAGTGTAGCGTCGCGCGGTGGTTATCGTTATGTTCTTACCTTCACGGATGACTTGAGTAGATATGGGTATATCTATTTTATGAAACATAAGTCCGAAACTTTCGAGAAGTTTAAGGAATTTCAAAGTGAGGTAGAAAATCAACGTAACAAGAAGATTAAATTTCTACGTTCTGATCGTGGAAGTGAATAACTAAGTTACGAGTTTGGCGAGCATTTGAAGAAATGCGGAATACTTTCACAGTTGACACCGCCGGGAACACCATAGCGTAATGGTGTGTCCGAACATCGTAATCGAACTCTCTTAGATATGGTTCGTTCTATGATGTCACTTACAGATTTACCGCTATCATTTTGGGGTTATGCATTAGAAACAGCCGCATTCACTTTAAATAGGGCACCATCTAAATCCGTTGAGACGACACCGTATGAATTATGGTTTGGCAAGAAACCTAAATTGTCGTTCCTTAAAGTTTGGGGTTGCGAAGCCTATGCAAAGAAGTTACAGCCGGACAAGCTTGAACCCAAAGCGGAAAAATGCGTCCTCATAGGATACCCAAAGGAAACTATTGGGTATACCTTCTATCACAGATCCGAAGGCAAAATCTTCGTTGCTAAGAATGGATCCTTTGTAGAGAAGGAATTTCTCTCGAAATAAGTGACTGGAAGGAAAGTAGAACTCGACGAGGTTGTCGAACCTTCTCTCGAAATTGCGAGTAGCGCAGCACCGGAAGAAGTTCCTGTGGTGCCTGCACCAATTAGAGAGGAAGCTAATGATGATGATCATGAAACTTCGGTTGAAGTTGCTACAGAGCCTCGAAGGTCAACGAGAACTCGTACCACTCCAGATTGGTATGATCCCGTTATGAATGTCATGTTGGTGGACAACACCGATGACCCTGAGACATATGAGGAAGCGATGATGAGCCCAGATTCCAATAAATGGCAAGAAGCCATGAAATCCGAGATTGGATCCATGTACGAAAACCAAGTATGGACTTTGGTGGACTTACCGAATGGCCGTAAGGCTGTCGAGAACAAATGGTTCTTCAAGAAGAAAACAGATGCTGATGGTAATGTTACTGTCTATAAAGCTCGACTTGTCGCAAAAGGGTTTCGACAAATTCAAGGAGTTGACTACGATGAGACTTTCTCACCAGTAGTGAAGCTAAAGTCTGTGAGGATTATGTTAGCAATCGCTGCATATTACGATTATGAGATATGGCAGATGGATGTCAAAACAGCATTCCTCAATGGAGACATTGATGAAGAGTTGTATATGATGCAACCCAAAGGTTTTGTCGATCCTAAAGATGCTAACAAGGTATGTAAACTTCAATGGTCCATCTATGGATTGAAGCAAGCATCCCGAAGTTGGAATCAACGTTTTGATAAGGTGATCAAAAGTTTTGGTTTTATACAAACTTATGGAGAAGCTTGTATTTACAAGAAAGTGAGTGGGAGCTCTATAGCATTCTTAATACTATATGTGGATGACATATTGTTGATTGGGAATGATGTAGACCTTCTTAATAGTGTCAAGGAATATTTGAATAATAGTTTTTCAATGAAGGATCTTGGCGAAGCAGCTTACATATTAGGCATAAAGATTTATAGAGATAGATCGAAACGCCAAATATCATTGTCACAGAGTACATATTTGGACAAAGTTCTAAAGAGGTTTGGAATGGAAGATAGCAAGAAAGGGTTCTTGCCCATGTTGCCCAATACGACCTTGAGTAAAACTCAAAGTCCGACATCGGCAGAAGATAGAGAAAGGATGAGTAAGACTCCCTATGCCTCAGCCATAGGATCTCTAATGTATGCCATGCTATGTACTAGACCCGACATTGCATATGCTGTTAGTTTAACTAGCAGATATCAAAGTGATCCAGGAGTGGATCATTGGACAGCGGTCAAAAACATCCTTAAGTACTTGAGAAGAACTAAGGATATGGTTCTTTCTTATGGAGGTGATGAACAGCTCGTTGTTAATGGTTACACCGATGCTAGTTGGAACACCGATCCGGATGATTCTAAATCTCAATCTGGATACGTATTTATTTTGAATGGTGCAGCAGTTAGCTAGAGGAGTGCAAAGCAAAGCGTTGTGGCGAGATCTTCAACTGAATCAGAATACATGGCTGCTTCGGAGGCTTCACAAGAAGCGATATGGATGAAAGAGTTCATTACAGAGCTGGGTGTGGTTCCTAGTGCGCTGGACCCAATGTCTATCTACTGTGATAACATGGGCGCCATAGCCAATGCGCAAGAACCAAGGTCACACAAGAAGCTGAAGCACATCAAGCTACGTTTTCACGCTATTCGAGAACATATCCAAGATGGGGATATAAAGATTTGCAAAGTACACACAGATCTGAATGTGGCGGATCCGTTGACTAAACCTCTCCCGAGGGCAAAACATGACCAGCACCAAACTGCCATGGGTATTCGGTATATTACCATGTAATCTAGATTAGATGACTCTAGTGCAAGTGGGAGACTGTTGGAGATATACCCTAGAGGCAATAATAAATGTAGTTATTATTATATCTTTGTGTTTATGATAAATGTTTACATTCATGCTATAATAGTATTAACAAGGAAACATTGATACTTGTGTGATTTGTAAACTTAATTTGAAGTCCCTAGTATATCCTCTATACATCACTATCCTGTTGGTTGATAAATGATTGTGGTTTCCCTATCATGAACATTGAGATGTTATCAACAACAAGATCATATCATTAGGAGAATGATATGGTGGACATACTCCTATAGATAAGCGTAGCATAAAGATCAAGTCATTATTATAGTTCAATTGCTATATGCTTTCTGATACATAGTAACCTAATTCCTTCAACCATGAGATCATGCATATCACCTTTACCGGATGGATGCTTTGATGACATCAAACACCACACCGTAACTGGGTGGCTATAAAGGTGGCATTGAGTGTTCGGAAAGTATTGGTTGAGACACATGGATCAAGAGTGGGATTTGTCCATCCATATGACGGATAGATATACTCTGGGCCCTCTCGGTGGAATGTCGTGCAATTAGCTTGCAAGCATGTGACTGGCTCACAAGGGATCACATATCACGGGAACGAGAAAAGAGTACTTATCGGTAACGAGGTTGAACTAGGTATGCAGAGATACCGACGATCATAACCTCGGATAAGTAAACTATCGTGAGACAAAGGGAAATTGGTATCGTATGTAAGTGGTTCATTCGATCACAAATTAATCGTAGAAATATGTGGGAGCCATATGAATTTCCAGATTCCTCTATTGGTTATTGTTCGGAGAAGTGTCTCGATCATGTCCGCATAATTCACGAACCGTAGGGAGACACACTTAAGGATTCGACGTTGTTTGAGTAGTTATGGTATAATGAGAAAGAGACCGAATGTTGTTCGGAGTCTCGGATGGGATCCGGAATATCACGAGGATATCCGGAATGGTCCGGAGAATAAGATTCATATAAGGAAAGTCCCGTTTCGGAGTTGGGGAATGTTTCCGGTGTTTTCATTGGGAATGTTCTAGAAGGTTCCGGAATGTCCGGCACTCCGGAGGGGAAGGGGTACATGAATGTCTCATTGCAAGTTGGAATGATTGCATCATGTACTAAGTGTCATCGCTGTTCCAAATAAAGGATTAATTCAAATCCTAGTTTGAAAAGTCAAATAGCTAGTTTGAAAAGTCAAACGGCTAAATTTGGAAAGAGGAAAAGAGGAGGAGGGTGAAACCGAGTTGGGAAGGGAGTCCCTCCTCCCCAAGCCGGCGCACCACCCAAGCCGAGTTGGGGAGGGACTCCACTCCCTCCCCTTGGCCGCTGGCCCCTCCACCTATATAAGGAGGGGCAGGGCTCCCTCCTAGCACACACAAGTACCTCTCCTCCAAACCCTAGCTTGGCGCCTACCACCATAGCCGCCGCCGCCCCCTAGGGTTTTGCCCTAGCCGCCGACTTGGGGTGCCCCAAACCCTAGCCGCCGACTCTAGCCTCTCCTCCTTGGTGTGTCTAAAACCTAGATCGCCGAGGAGCTCTCTCATACTCCACCATACTCGCTCCGGCTTAAGGCGAAGCCCTGCGAGATCTCCCTTCTACTTCCGGTACCACGACGTTGTGCTGCCGGAATCGCGAGGAGAATGCTACAACCTCCGCTGCCTGCTGGAACAAGGGAGAGGAAGGTCTTCGTCGAGTACCGAACGTGTGACCGACTGCGGGAGCGCTGCCGGAACGCAGCGCCGGAAGGATCGTCTACGCGATCTTGAGATTGGGAAGAGTACGACTACATCACCCACGAGAATCCGCTCTCATTAAACACTTTGGAATCTTCGAGGGTAAGTTATTCCATCGACTCGTTGCTACAATCTAGTAGATAGATCTTGGCTTGTTTGTTTGTATGCGATAGAAAATTTTTGTTTTCCATGCGACGAAACCCTACAGTGGTATCAGAGCCGTGTCTATATGTAGATCTGTTGCACAAGTAGAACACAATGGTCATTGTGGGCGTTGATGCTTTTATTGTCGATTGCTTCTTGTGTACTTTGCATCTTGCGGTATGTTGGGATGAAGCGGCCCAGGCTAACCTTACATGACATCGTTCATGAGACTTGCTCCACGCTTGACATGCAACTTGTATTGCATAAGTGGCTTTGCGGGTGCCTGTTTCTCCTAGCATAGTTAAGATCCAATTTACAACGGGTGATTAACAATACTAGTATCAATGTTGTGGTTCATGTGCGTAAGTTAGAACGACACTTATTGAAAGCCCCAAACCACGTAAAACATGCAAAGAAAGTAGAGGCGTCTAACTTTGTTTTGCAGGGGTGTGCAGTGATGTGATATGTCCAAGATTGTGATTATATTTGATGTATGCAATGTTCCTTATTGTAAGTTGGCAACCGGCAGGAGCCATATGGTTGTCTTTAATTTATGTTAAGACCCGCGTGTCTATTCAAAGTAGTTGTAATAGTTGAAGCCGGTGGACGACAACCATGGAGAATCGTCATTGACCTTGATGCAATGCCGGTGATGATGGAGATCATGTTCGTGCTAGAAGATGGAGATCAGAAGCACAAAGAAGAAAGGCCATATCATATCACATATTATGAATTGCATGTGATGTTAATCCTTTATGCATCTTGTATTGCTTAGTAGACGACGGTAGCATTATAAGATGATCCCTCATGCACATGAATTTCAAGTCATAAAGTGTTCACCCTTAGTTAGCACCGTTGCTAAAGCTTGTTGTTTCGAAGCACCACGTGATGATCGGGTGTGTTAGATTCTGCAAGTGTATATAACGTGAGCAAGCCAGATTTCCTCTTGCGGAAACTAAGGTTTGATCTTGACGAGCCTAGCATGTATAGACATGGTCTCGGAACACGGATCACGGAAAGGTAAAGCATGAATCATATAGAAGATATGATGAACATGTCGATTGTTCGCCATTGAAACTATATCAACTCTCGTGATGATCGGTGTTGATGTAGTGGATTTGGTTCGTGTGATCACTAAAACAATGTGAGGGATGTTGTTTTGAGTGGGAGTTCACCTAGCTTCATTTTATTATTAATTTGAACTCAATTTGTCATAAACTTAGTCTAAACTATTGCAAATATGTTGTAGATCAATGGCAGCCCCTACCATCAATTTTAATGCGTTCCTAGATAAAGAAAAGTTGAAAAACAATGGAAGCAACTTCGCGGATTGGTTCCGCAATTTGAGGATTGTCCTCACAGCTGGTAATTTGACCTATGTGCTGGATGCACCGCTGGGTGACCCACCTGCAGCTGATGCTACCGATGAAGTAAAGAATGTTTACCTCGCTCGGAAGAATCAGTACTCCATAGTTCAGTGTGCTATCTTGTATGGTTTAGAATCGGAGCTTCAGAAAAGGTTTGAGAATTCAGACCCATATGATATTGTCGAGGATCTCAAATTGATTTTTGAGACTCATGCGGCAATTGAAAGCTATGAGGCTTCTGAAAAGTTCTTTAACTGCAAGATGGAAGAGGGCAGCTCCGTCAGTGAGCATGTGCTTAAGATGTCTGGGCACGCAAACAAACTTCAAAGCTTGGGTATAGTGATTCCTAATGCTTTGGGGATTTACCGTGTCCTCCAATTAGTACCACCAAGTTACAAGAACTTTGTGATGAACTACAACATGCAGAACATGAACAAGCAGTTGCCAGAACTGTTTGCTATGTTGAAATCTGCAGAAGTGGAGATCAAGAAAGAGCACCAAGTGTTGTTGGTCAATAATACCACCAAATTCAAGAAAGGAAAGTCTAAGCAGAAGGGACACTTCAAGAAGGGTGGTAAGAAAGTTACCGTGCCGGCGAAGAAGACCAAGGCTGGACCTAAGCCTGATACTGAGTGCTTTTACTACAAGGGAGAAGGTCACTGGAAGCGGAATTGCCCAAAGTACTTGGCGGATTTGAAGAACGGCAACATCAAGAAGAAAGGTATATCTGATATACATGTTATTGATGTGTATCTCACTAGTACTCGTAGTAGTGCCTAGGTATTTGATACTGGTTCGGTTGCTCATATTTGTAACTCGAAACAGGTGCTGCAGAATAAACGGAAGCTAGCGAAGAACGAGGTGACGATGCGCGTGGGAAACGGATCAAAGGTTGATGTGATCGCGGTCGGCACGCTACCCCTTCATCTACCATCGGGATTAGTTTTATACTTAAATAATTGTTATTTGGTGCCTGCGTTGAGCATGAACATTATATCGGGATCTTGTTTATTGCGAGACGGTTACTTGTTTAAGTCCGAGAATAATGGTTGTTCGATTTATATGAGTAATATGTTTTATGCACATGCACCTTTAATAGATGATCTATTCTTATTGAATCTCGATAGTGGAAATACACATATTAATAACATTGAGGCTAAACGGTTGAAATCAAGCGATAACTCGACCTATATGTGGCACTGTCGTCTTGGTAACATTGGAGTGAAGCGTATGAAGAAACTCCATTCCGATGGACTTCTTGAATCACTTGATTTCGAATCACTTGAAAGATGCGAAGCATGTCTGATGGGTAAAATGACTAAGACTCCATTTTCTGGTATGATGGAGCGAGCTACGGACTTATTGGAAATCATACATACCGATGTATGTGGTCGAATGAGTGTAGCGTCGCGCGGTGGTTATCGTTATGTTCTTACCTTCACGGATGACTTGAGTAGATATGGGTATATCTATTTCATGAAACATAAGTCCGAAACTTTCGAGAAGTTTAAGGAATTTCAAAGTGAGGTAGAGAATCAACGTAACAAGAAGATTAAATTTCTACGTTCTGATCGTGGAGGTGAATATCTAAGTTACGAGTTTGGCGAGCATTTGAAGAAATGCGAAATACTTTCACAGTTGACACCGCCGGGAACACCACAGCGTAATGGTGTGTCCGAACGTCGTAATCGAACTCTCTTAGATATGGTTCGTTCTATGATGTCACTTACAGATTTACCGCTATCATTTTGGGGTTATGCATTAGAAACAGCCGCATTCACTTTAAATAGGGCACCATCTAAATCCGTTGAGACGACACCGTATGAATTATGGTTTGGGAAGAAACCTAAATTGTCGTTCCTTAAAGTTTGGGGTTGCGAAGCCTATGTAAAGAAGTTACAGCCGGACAAGCTTGAACCCAAAGCGGAAAAATGCGTCTTCATAGGATACCCAAAGGAAACTATTGGGTATACCTTCTATCACAGATCCGAAGGCAAAATCTTCGTTTCTAAGAATGGATCCTTTGTAGAGAAGGAATTTCTCTCGAAAGAAGTGACTGGAAGGAAAGTAGAACTCGACGAGGTTGTTGAACCTTCTCTCGAAATTGCGAGTAGCGCAGCACCGGAAGAAGTTCCTGTGGTGCCTGCACCAATTAGAGAGGAAGCTAATGATGATGATCATGAAACTTCGGTTGAAGTTGCTACAGAGCCTCGAAGGTCAACGAGAACTCGTACAACTCCAGATTGGTATGATCCCGTTATGAATGTCATGTTGGTGGACAACACCGATGACCCTGAGACATATGAGGAAGCGATGATGAGCCCAGATTCCAATAAATGGCCAGAAGCCATGAAATCCGAGATTGGATCCATGTACGAAAACCAAGTATGGACTTTGGTGGACTTACCGGATGGTCGAAAGGCTGTCGAGAACAAATAGATCTTCAAGAAGAAAACAGATGCTGATGGTAATGTTACTGTCTATAAATCTCGACTTGTCGCAAAAGGGTTTCGACAAATTCAAGGAGTTGACTACGATGAGACTTTCTCACCAGTAGCGAAGCTAAAGTCTGTGAGGATTATGTTAGCAATCGCTGCATATTACGATTATGAGATATGGCAGATGGATGTCAAAACAGCATTCCTCAATGGAGACATTGATGAAGAGTTGTATGTGATGCAACCCAAAGGTTTTGTCGATCCTAAAGATGCTAACAAGGTATGTAAACTTCAACGGTCCATCTATGGATTGAAGCAAGCATCCCGAAGTTGGAATCAACGTTTTGATAAGGTGATCAAAAGTTTTGGTTTTATACAAACTTATGGAGAAGCTTGTATTTACAAGAAAGTGAGTGGGAGCTCTGTAGCATTCTTAATACTATATGTGGACGACATATTGTTGATTGGGAATGATGTAGACCTTCTTAATAGTGTCAAGGAATATTTGAATAATAGTTTTTCAATGAAGGATCTTGGCGAAGCAGCTTACATATTAGGCATAAAGATTTATAGAGATAGATCGAAACGCCAAATATCATTGTCACAGAGTACATATTTGGACAAAGTTCTAAAGAGGTTTGGAATGGAAGATAGCAAGAAAGGGTTCTTGCCCATGTTGCCCAATACGACCTTGATAAAACTCAAAGTCCGACATCGGCAGAAGATAGAGAAAGGATGAGTAAGACTCCCTATGCCTCAGCCATAGGATCTCTAATGTATGCCATGCTATGTACTAGACCCGACATTGCATATGCTATTAGTTTAACTAGCAGATATCAAAGTGATCCAGGAGTGGATCATTGGACAGCGGTCAAAAACATCCTTAAGTACTTGAGAAGAACTAAGGATATGGTTCTTTCTTATGGAGGTGATGAACAGCTCGTTGTTAATGGTTACACCGATTCTAGTTGGAACACCGATCCGGATGATTCTAAATCTCAATCTGGATACGTATTTATTTTGAATGTTGCAGCAGTTAGCTGGAGGAGTGCAAAGCAAAGCGTTGTGGCGAGATCTTCAACTAAATCGGAATACATGGCTGCTTCGGAGGCTTCACAAGAAGCGATATGGATGAAAGAGTTCATTACAGAGCTGGGTGTGGTTCCTAGTGCGCTGGACCCAATGTCTATCTACTGTGATAACATGGGCGCCATAGCCAATGCGCAAGAACCAAGGTCACACAAGAAGCTGAAGCACATCAAGCTACGTTTTCACGCTATTCGAGAACATATCCAAGATGGGGATATAAAGATTTGCAAAGTACACATAGATCTGAATGTGGCAGATCCGTCGACTAAACCTCTCCCGAGGGAAAAACATGACCAGCACCAAACTGCCATGGGTGTTCGGTATATTACCATGTAATCTAGATTAGATGACTCTAGTGCAAGTGGGAGACTGTTGGAGATATGCCCTAGAGGCAATAATAAATGTAGTTATTATTATATCTTTGTGTTTATGATAAATGTTTACATTCATGCTATAATAGTATTAACAAGGAAACATTGATACTTGTGTGATTTGTAAACTTAATTTGAAGTCCCTAGTATAGCCTCTATACATCACTAGCCTTTTGGTTGATAAATGATTGTGGTTTCCCTATCATGAACATTGAGATGTTATCAACAACAAGATCATATCATTAGGAGAATGATATGGTGGACATACTCCTATAGATAAGCGTAGCATAAAGATCAAGTCATTATTATAGTTCAATTGCTATATGCTTTCTGATACATAGTAACCTAATTCCTTCGACCATGAGATCATGCATATCACCTTTACCGGATGGATGCTTTGATGACATCAAACACCACACCGTAACTGGGTGGCTATAAAGGTGGCATTGAGTGTTCGGAAAGTATTGGTTGAGACACATGGATCAAGAGTGGGATTTGTCCATCCATATGACGGATAGATATACTCTGGGCCCTCTCGGTGGAATGTCATCCAATTAGCTTGCAAGCATGTGACTGGCTCACAAGGGATCACATATCACGGGAACGAGAAAAGAGTACTTATCGGTAACGAGGTTGAACTAGGTATGCATAGATACCGACGATCATAACCTCGGATAAGTAAACTATCGTGAGACAAAGGGAAATTGGTATCGTATGTAAGTGGTTCATTCGATCGCAAAGTAATCGTAGAAATATGTGGGAGCCATATGAATTTCCAGATTCCTCTATTGGTTATTGTTCGGAGAAGTGTCTCGATCATGTCCGCATAATTCACGAACCGTAGGGAGACACACTTAAGGATTCGACGTTGTTTGAGTAGTTATGGTATAATGAGAAAGAGACCGAATGTTGTTCGGAGTCTCGGATGGGATCCGGGATATCACGAGGAGATCCGGAATGGTCCGGAGAATAAGATTCATATAAGGAAAGTCCCGTTTCGGAGTTGGGGAATGTTTCCGGTGTTTTCATCGGGAATGTTCTAGAAGGTTCTGGAATGTCCGGCACTCCGGAGGAGAAGGGGTACATGAATGTGTCATTGCAAGTTGGAATGATTGCATCATGTACTAAGTGTCATCGTTGTTCCAAATAAAGGATTAATTCAAATCCTAGTTTGAAAAGTCAAATAGCTAGTTTGAAAAGTCAAACGGCTAAATTTGGAAAGAGGAAAAGAGGAGGAGGGTGAAACCGAGTTGGGGAGGGAGTCCCTCCTCCCCAAGCCGGCGCACCACCCAAGACGAGTTGGGGAGGGACTCCACTCCCTCCCCTTGGCCGCCGGCCCCTCCACCTATATAAGGAGGGGCAGGGCTCCCTCCTAGCACACACAAGTACCTCTCCTCCAAACCCTAGCTTGGCGCCTACCACCATAGCCGCCGCCGCCCCCTAGGGTTTTGCCCTAGCCGCCGACTTGGGGTGCCCCAAACCCTAGCCGCCGGCTCTAGCCTCTCCTCCTTGGTGTGTCTAAAACCTAGATCGCCGAGGAGCTCTCTCATACTCCACCATACTCGCTCCGGCTTAAGGCGAAGCCCTGCGAGATCTCCCTTCTACTTCCGGTACCACGCCGTTGTGCTTCCGGAATCGCGAGGAGAGTGCTACAACCTCCGCTGCCTGCTGGAACAAGGGAGAGGAAGGTCTTCGTCGAGTACTGAACGTGTGACCGACTGCGGGAGCGCTGCCGGAACGCAGCGCCGGAAGGATCATCTACGCGATCTTGAGATCGGGAAGAGTACGACTACATCACCCACGAGAATCCGCTCTCGTTAAACACTTTGGATTCTTCGAGGGTAAGTTATTCCATCGACTCGTTTCTACAATCTAGTAGATAGATCTTGGCTTGTTTGTTTGTATGCGATAGAAATTTTTTTTTTTCCATGCTACGAACCCCTACATTTCCTCTCAAAGAGAAAGGAAACAATTTGAGCTTAATAATATCTCCATCTACATCCTTATATTTTTGCATCTCACAAAGTCCAACAAAGTTATTAAGGTGGACAACAACATCATCAGAACTAGCACCAGAAAATTGCTCTTTCATAACAAGATTCAACAAAGCAGGTTTAATTTCATAAAAGGTAGCATCAGGAGTAGGTGGGGCAATAGGTGTGCAAAGGAAATCATTGTTATTTGTGCTAGTGAAGTCACACAACTTGGTGTTCTCAGGAGTGTTCATTTTTCCAAAGGTGAAGCAAGCCAACAGCAGTAGCAACTAGAGCAGGAACTATTTTTTTGATGTGTTTTTTATAAGAAAAAGCAAACCAAATGAAACTAATTTTTTTTGTATTTTTTGGTAAAAAGAAGCAAGCAAAACAAAGCAAAAGAAACAAAGCAAAACAAAAACAAAGTAAAGAGAATGGTTGTGAAAGACTCACCTTGCAAAGCTGTCCTTAACTCCTTGGCAATGGCGCCAAAAAATCTTAACAGTGGCTCAGTTGACTGTAGAGCCTCGCTGGGAGACTCCAAGAGGAAGGTGTGATGAACATAATAGCAAGTTTTCCCTCAGTTATGAAACCACGGTTATCGAACCAGTAGGAGCAAGGAAACAACTCGAAGGTGTTGCTAACAACTTGGAATCCTGCACAATACAAACTCAAGACTTTGCCCCAACTTACAGTGAGGTTATCAATCTCACTGGTTTGCTAAAAACAAATGATTAAACATATAGTGTGGAAGGTAATAGTTGCTTTTAGAAAGTAAATGATACCAATAGCTGATGTATCAATGATAAAGATTGGATCGAAGTCCACAGTTCACTAGAGGTGTTCTTCTTAAGATAGATAACATGCCGGGTGAACAAATTACGGCGGCGCAATTGACAGGTTGAGAAAGCATAACAATGCATATACTAGACATCATGACTCCTATGAGATTTGATTGGGCATTACAACAATATACATAGACCGTAATCCAACTGCATCTATGACTAATAATCCACCTTCAGGTTATCATCCAAACCCCTTCCAGTATTTAGTTGCAAGCAACGGATAATTGCATTAAGCAATATGTAAAGTAAACAATACAATTGTTCCATAAACAAAAGATTGTTGTTTTCTCCCTAGTAGCAATAACACATCTACAACCTTAGATATTTCTGTCACTTCCCCAGATTACTAGAGGCATGAACCTACTATCGAGCATAAATACTCCCTCTTGGAATCACAAGCATCTACTTGACCAAGATAGCTACTAGCAACAGAGAGCATGCAATATCACAAATAACACAGACATGATAGAATCAATAATCAATTTGACATAGTATCTCAATATCCATCGGATCCCCGCAAACCCAACATGTATGATTATAAATAGATGATCTTGATCATGAATGGAGATCACAAGATCTAAACATGATAACACAAAGGAGGAGAAACAACCATCTAGCTACTTCTGGACCCATAGTCCAAGGGTGAACTACTCACACATCGTACCGGATGCTGGCATGGTGAAGAATAAGGCCTCCGGGATGATCTCTACCCTCCGGCAGGGTGCCAGGAAGATCTTCAGATACCCCCGATCTGGGGACGATGGTGGCAGAGGCTACGGACTGTTTCGTGGAGATTTGATCGGGTGCTTAGGGTTTCTACATCGGGGTGACTTTACAGGCGAAGAGACGAGGTCGGTTAAGGGCCAGGGGGCCCACACCCTGCCCTAGCGCGGCCTAGGGTGGACCCGTGCCAGGGGGTGTGGACACCCTGTGGCACCCCTCTGTCTCTCCTATGGACTCCATATTCTCTTCGGTAAAAATATTTACTTTGGCTTTTGTCCCGTCCGATTCCAAGAATATTTCCTTACTAGCTTTTCTGAAACCAAAAACAGCAGAAAACAGGCAACTACACTGTGGCATCTTGTTAATAGGTTAGTCCCAGAAAATATATAAAAATAACTCAAAGTGTAGAAAAAGCATAGCAAAGTTGATACTAAACAAGCATGGAACATCTAAAATTATAGATACGTTTACGACGTATCAATGACTTCGGTCGCAGGCGCGATTGCCACCGGAAGAGAAGATTGCGCATTTACGATGATCGCAAAGAAGTTGACATGGTTGCGGCTGGCTACACCGACCGCCGCGATGACGGCAACCGCAATAGCGGGTACCACAGCATTAATTATCATGATAACGGAAGGACCACCCAAACATGGCAACGCCGCACTCGTGATGATGAGAAATCCGCACTCGAAAAACTGTCGGGTCCCTGCACCATCAACTTCTACATCGACAAGCATGATGGAAAGAGAAAGGCTAGCCATATGCTCAAGGACTGCAGAGAGTTTCACAAACACCACGAGGGCTTCGCTCAAATGTGTCGCCAAGCGTTAAACCCAGGATTCGCACCCGCTCCAGGAGGCATAGAGCACGGAGCACCACCACCAGTTGGAGGACCCGGGAAACATGCGGCTGCGCAGGGGCACAACAACGGGGCGGATGCATACCCACCACCAGTAGGAACCCTCATGATACAAAAGGGGCGCCCAACCAATAGGGTGCATAAGAAGATCACTCGCCAAGTAAACTTGGTCGTGAGCTCCCCACCAGTCATACCTGAGTACCTCAGCGGCTCGGAGTTGTGCATCATGTTCGACCGTTCGGACCACCCGCGCTAGATACCCCGCCCAGGTCACTCCACCCTGGTGCTCGAGGCCCAGATCGAAGGATTCAAGATGAGCCGCATTTTCATGGACGGCGGCAGCGGCATCACCCTGATGTTTGCCAGCACACTCGCAGCTATGCGGATCCCGCTATGCATCCTAGAGGAGTCGGACACGACGTTCCACGACATCTTCCCAGGAAAGGGCATATACCCCCTAAGCAAAATATGTCTCGACGTCATCTTCGGCAAGCCCGAAAACTTCAGGCGTGAGCGGCTGGAGTTCAAAGTGGTGGACTGGACCTCATAGTACCACGTCATCCTCAGACGCGTGGCATTCACAAGATTCCTGGCAGTACCGCACTACGCGTACCTTCTACTGAAGATGCCATTACCCAGGGGCGTCATCACCATCCTCGGAAGCTTTACCAGGTCGGACAGTTGCGATAGGGACTTCAACAGAATCTCCCAATCGTTCGACATCCAGGAGGAGATCACAAGGTTAAAGGAGGTCACAGACAATGGGGCACCCCCTATCACCAGGCAAAACTTACCTGTTATGTCGTTTGACTCTACAATCAACACAAAGAAGGTGCAGGTTCACCCGACGAACGCCTCCAAGACGGCGTTGATCTCCAACGACCTGAGCCCCGCATAGGAAAGCACGCTCGTTGAATTCCTCCGTGAGCGCTGGGAAATCTTCGCCTGGTGTCCTGCGGACATGCCAGGAGTTCCCAGGGAATTCGCCGAGCATGCACCCAATGTGTTTCCAGATGCGAGGCCAGTTAAGCAGTCAATGCGTCGCATGTCTGAGCTCAGAGCCGAAGACGTTGGTATCAAAGTCAACAGACTCCTCAATGCCAACTTCATCAGGGAAATAAATGAAAGCGAGTGGTTGGCCAACCCCATGCTGGTCATCCCAAACAAGGACATAGACATCCTGCGGATGTGTGTGGACTTCATGTTGCTTAACAAGCACTGCCCTAAGGACCATTCTCCTCTAAAACGGATCGATCAAATCATCGACTCCTCTACACGATGCGAGAGACTCTCGTTCCTCGATGCCTACTCAGGCTATAATCAAATTCGACTGAAGGCCGAAGATCAGGAGAAAACAGCGTTCATCACGCCGTTCAGAGTGTTTGTTACAACACTATGCCCTTCGGTCTAAAGAATGCAGGCGCCATGTACCAATGATGCATGCAAGCTTGCCTGAAGAACCAGATCAGTCGCAACATACAAGTCTATGCGACGACATAGTCATCAAGACCAAGGAGGCCAGGACATTGATTGACAATCTCCGCGAGACATTCGACAACCTTGATCACTACAAGATCAAGCTAAACCCAGAAAAGTGTGCCTTCGGTGTCCCGTCCGGCCAATTACTTAGATATTTAATCTCCTGGCGTGGCATCGAGGCCAACCCGAAGAAAATCAGGTCAATACTATCCATGGAGAAGCCTAAGAATGTCAAAGGGGTCTAGCATCTCGCCAGGTGAATCGCGACGCTTAGTAGGTTCATCAGCCGCATGGGCGAGAAGGCCATTCATTTCTATCAGCTGCTGTGCAAGGCAGAAAAATTTGAGTGCACGGCTGAAGCCGACGAGGCATTCGAAGACCTCAAGCGCATACTCTCTACATCTCCAGTTCTGGTCACACCAAAGGAGAGGGTGCCTTTGCTACTATACACCGTAGATACTCACCAGGTGATCAGCACAAACCTCGTGGTCGAACGACCCGAAGACAGCAAAACCCATGGGGTGCAACGCTCAGTCTACTACCTCAATGAGGTACTCACCCCGACGAAGCAGAGGTATCCTGCGGTGACCCAACATTCCACTTCATGATGTAGTACACTATAGTCTTTGACATAACACCAATGAAACACCGTTCACTAGTATTACATCCCTCAGAGTGGTACAACAGAAACACAGCAGGTTGACTATAGGTTACAACTCAACTCTTTACACAAGATCCAGAGAACACTCTAGGTTAAAGTGAGAGAAAGAAACTTCTTACAAAGAAGATCAGAGATAAACAACTCAAAAACTATCATACTAATAAGACTAGTATTTTAACTAATGGTATGGTATTGCTACTATTGCAATACTCTACAGAAGTAGGTTATATGGCTAGAAATTCTATTCTTATCTATTCCGCAACTTCGTCTTCACTTGAGTGGATATATATGTTGACTTCATTGAAGAGCTTTAGCTTTTGATGATGATTCTTGGAGCATAACTTGATGCAGACATCGTCTATACTGGCTTTAGAACCTAGCAAGGGTTAAGAAGATACTTTGAGTACGAGCATACTCAACAAGTTCACTAGAAAAGGAGTGTTTGATGCACTATATCTATAGCCACAGACCATAGGTCGTAGGCAATGCAGGTTTTCGTAAACATTTCTTCAAAGGTTTCTTTTATTCTGAAAAGCTATGTCCGTCAGCCTTCACGGGTTTACCAGAACTTTCATGGAGTTCCTTTCCCGCCGCGTTCGCAGCTCCTTCCCGGAACAGGGAGTAACAAGTTATAGTTCTTACACTCTGCAGGGGTGCGTCACTTTACCCATGAGATATCTTAGCTTTGTTGCACATCCGAATTGCAGGTTCGTTCACACTTTCTTGATGTGAGGCCCAGACTAAGATCCAAGCCAATCATTGCCTTCTCCGTGACCCTGTATGTCTCCTTGGTGTACGCCAGCGCACCTATTGGATTATGGTAATTGGCAGTACAGACCGTTCAGATGCCGGAACTATCGTGGGACGTTGAGGGCTCCCACCCATATGCTGCATATCCTCTACGAATTACCATATAATATGCATGCTACGAGTGATAACAGCCACGATCCGCACATCTGGCTCCATGCGAGAGGGAAAAGATATAGCTGACTTCTCCGTCCCATTCCAAATCTCATGGTCAACGTGTGATATACGGCGCAAGAATCACTGGCGACATTGGTTGTTAAGTCCTAGGTAATATGTTACTTTACCACCGGAACTCTTATAGTAGGTTATTACCTCATGGTAAATAACATATAATCACATTATTATGAAAATAGTGTTTTCTATCCTTTTTCAAATGCAGGTGATGACAACACTGGATTTGCAAAATACTTTACAGAAAATAATCAAAGGACATGAGCAAGTGTGAACTTGCCTTTTGTGATTGTAAGATTATGCACTCACGGTCTTCAAGACAATATAAAAGATCCAATATCTGAAATCAGCATCATTGGTCCGGTAAGGACTAATGTTTAAAGAAGCAAGATGCTTTATGCATAAGCAATGTAATGCAAGTTGATAAACGCAAATCCTGAGGATAACTTTGTTCTAGGGTTTGGATACTGGAAAGGGTTTCCTTGGAATGTGTTGCCCTTTTAGATTAAGTTTCACACATGTGCTTCTTATTAAGGCTTGTGAGTGTGTGTGAAACAATATGTAAGTATAGTAAAGCACACATGGTAATGGAATACTCAAGTGGAAATATATCTGTAGACCATGTATATAAGGTTTGTTTATTATTTAGAGCTTTCATAAAAATGCTTATTTCTTGCTTTATAATGTTTCTTAAAAGAATAACTTTTGAAGAAAATCTTACTTAGCTAAAGAGAAGTATTTAAATTTTAAGTTAACCTTATTAGGGTTTCTTTTAAGTTATAGTCTTTAAGTAAGAAAGAATTGCTTTATTTGAATAGTGATATTAATAGTATTTGAGACTTATCTATCTTGGTTTTGAACTTGGTTAGTTTGGGATTAAGATGCTTTATAACTTAATTATAATAGACCAAGGTTAACTATAAAACACATAATAAAGTCTTTTTAGAATAGTATTTAAAGTATTATAGACTAAAGTTAACTTTAGAGACATAGATGGACTTAAGGCATATTGCTTATGTTATTTGTACCAGGTGTACTTTATAATGTTTCCCTAAGGATACTTTAAGAATGGTAATACTTCTATTTGAATAGTGGTTTCCTAATTGTTTAGTGGAATAGAATCATTTTCCTTTTTATGGATGAGTGGTTATAGTTTGTAAACAAAGAAATAATATTACTTAACTACTTATGGATTCAATATAGTGTTTTGGTTTGTTTATAAATTGTAGTTGAAGTATTGGAGTAGGTTTTACTACAAAATTATTTTTGGAGATTTTATAATGGATAAGGGTTCTTTTATAAAATAATCTATATTAATGGTTGAGAGATAATTTCATAAAATTGTATTTAAAGTGTGCTAAATCATTTTGACTTCACACTAACAATATTTAAGACTACTACTTTTTATTAGACTCAATTTATTAATTTAAGAAATATTAACAAATTTTATTTGACATTATATGAATTATTAACTAAAGAAATAGGTTTAAATTCAAATTATTAAAGTGTTTAACTTTTTATTTACCTCAAAAGTGGAATATCACATTTTTAACATGTAGGAATTATTTTTGTGATCATTTTGGTATATTTCATTTTTTTATGATTTATAAATAATAAGATATGATTTTTATAAGATTTATTACTTTATAAATACTTAATAAATAATGAATATTTCATTAGGTGAAATGATAATGCATGGTTATAATTTTAAATTATAGTTCTTATTTTTCTAAGATTTATGGTATTTTATTTATATTATTTTTTTAACATTTAGCATTATTAAAATATGAATTATCAAAGTTTTATTAATTATAATACCTTTATTAAATAATATTTATTTAAATAATCACCGTAATAATATTTGAGAATAGTTTTAAGTTGTAGATTTTTTTTCTGAAAATTTTCATATATTAAACATATTTTTCCGAATTATAAAACAAAAGTTATTAATTAAACAAGATTTAATCATTTTATTTTATTTCTATAATATTAATATTTGAATTCATATTGTGTTTATCAATTTCTTACTAAACAGCTAATACTTTTCTTACCGAGGCAAGACCTAACCAAGGTCACTGACCAGTGGGGTCAGTACCACGTTGGATGCCACATGGGCACAGACCAAGTCAAATGTGCTGACTGGGCTGAGGTGGCGTGTGCATGACGCAGTGATGACGTCATAGAGGATGATCCTCTCAGATCGATGATCTTCCCATCGATTGAGAGCGCACGAGCTAGCAAGGAGGGTGGTGTTCGAAAGAGGGATCCACGACGAGTCTATTGGTGGCGGCGCAGCTCTAAAATGGTCACCGGAAGGCAGGACACGACGGCAACTGGCGGCTATGCACGGCGGAGCTCGTCGGTGACTCGATACAGGAAGCAAGCAGAGCTTTTAAGCATGCGAGGAGATTCAGTGACTCACTGCGGTGACCCAGCATACCACTGCATGATGTAGTACACTATAGTCGTTGACATAACACCAATAAAACGCCGTTCACTAGTATTACATCCCTCAGAGTGGTACAACAGAAACACAACAGGTTCAATACATGACTATAGGTTACAACTCAACTCTTTACACAAGATCCAGAGAACACTCTAGGTTAAAGAGAGAGAAAGAAACTTCTTACAAAGAAGAATCAGAAATAAATAACTTAAAAATTATCAAACTATTATGACTAGTATTTTAACTAATGGTCTGGCATTGCTGCTATTGCAATACGCTACAGAAGTAGGTTCTATGGCTAGAGATATTCCTATTTAATTAGTAACTTCGTCTTCACTTGCGTTGATGTATATGTTGACTTTCTTGACTTCATTAAAGAGATTTATCTTCTGGTGATGATTCCTGGAGCATAACTTGATGTAGACATCGTCTAAATGTCTTCAGAATCTAGCAAGGGTTAAGAAGATACGTTGAGTACGAGCGTACTCAGCAAGTTCACTAGAAAAGGAGTGTTTGATGCACTATATCTACAGCCACAGACCATAGGTCGTAGGCAATGCAAGTTTTCATAAACATTTCTTCAAAAGTTGCTTTTATTCTGAAAAGCTATGTCCGTCAGCCTTCACGGGTTTACCAGAACTTTCATGGAGTTCCTTTCCCGCCGCGTTCGCAGCTCCTTCCCTGAACAGAGAGTAACAAGTTACAGTTCTTACACTCTGCAGAGGTGCGTCACTTTACCCATGAGAGACCTTAGGCTTTGTTGCACGACCGAGATTATGTTCCCGTTCAAACTTCCTTGGTTTGAGGCCCAACCTAAGATCCAAGCCAATCACTGCCCCCTTTGCGACCTCGCATGCCTCCTTGGTGTACACCATGCCCACATATTGAATTACGGCAATGGTTTGTACAGACCGTTAGATGCCAGAACTATCGTGGGGCATTGAGGGTTCCCACCCATATGCTGCATATCCTCTATGAATTACCAATTAATATGCACGCTACGAGTGATAACAGCCACGACCTGCACATCCGGCTTCATGCGAGAGGAAGAAGATACAGCTGACTTCTCTGTCCCATTCCAAATCTCATGGTCAACGCGTAATATACGGCGCAAGAATCACTGGCGACATTGGTTATTAAATCCTAGGTGATATAGTCCTGAACAGTGGTATTCCAACTGCCAGATTTAATAGATTAGCTGATCACCCTGGATCAGTAACCAATAGTTCACATTATTATCAAAAATAGTGTTTTCTGACTTTTTTTCAAACGCAGGTGATGTCAACACTTGATTTGCAAAATACTTTACAGAAAATAATCAAAAGGACATGAGAAAGTGTGAACTTGCCTTTTATGATTGCAAGATTATGCACTCACGGTCTTCAAAACAATAGAAGATCCAATATCTGAAAACAACATTATTGGTCCGGTAAGGACTAATGTTTAAAGAAGCAATATGCTATTATGCTATGGATTTTATAAAAAAAGATCCCAAAGCGAACCCCAATGTTTTAGTATGAGTTTGAGCTTTAGTGATTTTGTTTAAAGTTGAGTTCTACACATATACACTTTATTGGTTCCAAGACATTAAGGTTTACATCATGGAGTTCATAAGTCAGAAAGTGTTCTAAGTTATATCTTTTACTTGGTTGGACAATGTGTAGAGGTTCATATGGTTATCACGTAGGTATTTGCATAACTTTATGGACCTTGAATAGATACTTCTATGATATGTCTATCATGTAGAGTAAGTAGCACATGATCTTGTTATAACCTCCTAGTAAGGTTCTATGCATAAGTTTTTTATGCAAATGACACACAATGCATATGAAGTCAAACAAGTTGATTTGATTTGGAGTTTGTGTGAACATATGACTCATAGTGTTGTTGGAGTTCTACATGTTTTCAAAGGTGAGTGCAAACTAATGATATTTGTTTTTTTGGAAATTGATTTATAGCAATTTCTATTCAATTGGATTTATGGAATTTAGGTTAAGGGTTTAGGAATTTCCCTTGAAGTTGAGTTGTCTTTGGATTTGTTTCACAGTAGAAGTATTTCTTAGAGTTTATTTTTAATTCATAAGCTTTTTTAAAAGTTAGAGAATAATAGCTCAACATACTTTATGATTTTTTTAATGCTTTCAATAATTTTTTTATAATGTAATATTTACTAAGCTTTAGTATATAAAAGAAATGGTTTTATTATTATGAATTTAATTTTTTTCTTAGAGGTTTAATATATGATTAGAAATCATATACTAAGTTTTATTTATTAAGTCATGTTTGAATCATGATCTTATTAAGTAATATTTATTTCAAACAATTTTAGGATTCCAAGTTAAAGAATTATAAGAATGATTATTATATTTTTCTAATAATTTTAGAAACAATGATAATTGATTATATAGAATTTAAATTTGGTTGTTATTTCTATTTAGTGAGTATAATATACCAATGTATATACTACTTGTGTGTATATCCGGACACACCGGCCTTTAATAATCTAATCATTTTCTAGAATACACACATCATATACACTAATTGTTTGGGCTAATATATTAACTAGAGCTATCTGGACTAAGTAGAAAATACGTATACTAATTGGGCACAGCCCTAAGCCACCACGTACACACACGTATGAGTCTGATTTCTGAAATCACGTACACGCACGTACGTGTCTGAACTTCTGAAGCCTATACTGGAGTAGTACACAGCACGGGGCACGCACGGACACTGCATCGTATACATGCACAGACGCACAACACCGCTTGCTCCTCTCTCGATTCCTCTTCCTCTCGCGATGCCGCCGCCACCAGCCGCTCCGGCCACCACCAGTAGCCTCAAGGGCCTCCGCGTGCAGGCGCCGCTCCGAGGCATCTCCTCCTCTAATTTCCTAAGCCATGCCGCCACTCTACACATGCACGCTTGATTCCGGCGAAGGCCGACCTGCGGCCACCGCCGTCGGTCGCCAAAGCTCTGCCATTTCTCCCGCCTACAACCTGGACCTCGTCGATTCGACCGCCGCCTCTTCTTCTGGACGGGCTGACCCTTTCCCTGGAGCTAGGGTTTCGCCGCCTCGACTCCGTCGTGCGCCGGTGATGCCCCCATCTCCTCCTGGTGCTGATGATGGATCAACGATGCGCTGCTCGCACTACAGCACGCGACGGCTACGCCGACGGCAAAAAGCCCTCGGCGTAGCAAGATTTGCCGTCGGCATACACTACGCCGAGGGCTGCCGTCGGCGTAGCCCCCTCGGCGAAGGTCTCCCTCGGCGGAGCAAAAACGGCCGTCGGCGTAGCAGAAAACCGTCGGCGTAGCTCTACGCCGACGGCCGAGGCGGGCCCGTCGGCATAACGGCCGTCGGCGAACGGCGGCGCTGCCGTTAGACGGCCGCTAACGGCGCACCGTATACGCCGACGGCCCTACCCTCGGCGTATGGTGGCCACGTGGCACCCGCTGGGCCTCCCCAGGAAGGTGCTACGCCGACGGCCTCGCCCTCGGCGTATGTGGACGCATGTCCACCGCCTGGCCCTCCCAGGCTGGCGCTAGGCCGACGGACGACCCTCGGCGTAGGGGCAGGTGCTACGCCGACGGCAGTGCCCTCGGCGTAGCCCTGACCATTTGGCACATGGCAGAGGGCTACGCCGAGGGCATTGCCGTCGGCGTATCACATACACAGTTTTTTTTTTGAATTTTTCTCAGCAGCACTCACAGCAGCCATACATCATCCATGCATACATCCATACATCATCCATGCATACATCCATACAGCCATACATGCAGCACTCACATCAGTCATACAAGATCACATATGGTCATATTAAACATTGTTCATATCACACATGCTCATATTAAACATTGTTTATGCATCATCCATACATTGTTTATACATCATCCATACATTGTTCATACATCATCACACATGCCTACAACTCTGGAGGAGAGGGGGTGTACCCGAGATCTCCCCTGGTGAAAAGTGGCGACCTCTGCCGAGGGTTGCGTCCAGTAGAAGCAGCAGAAGAGCCACCTGGCGAGGGAGTAGAAGTGTGAAGCTCGGGAGAACCACCTGCGGAATGGCCAGGAGATGGACCATCGTCATGAAGCGGTGTGATCTGACGCCCATCCGGCGAGGCGTGGCCAAAGTGCCGGTTCCCAGAAGCTCCCGTTCCCTACATGTTGCCTACATGTTTGCAACTTGCGAGGCAAAGTAAAGCGATAACCAGTGGGTTAGCAAAGAACTTACCGGTGTCGATGCGTAGTAGGTCCTAGCGAAGCTTTCCTTCGATTGCAAAAATGGCATCGGACCTGGCATGGGAGGCACGGGCCCTAAATCTCTATTCTGGCCAGTTTGAATATTCACCATCATGGCCTGCAAGATAGTTTAGAAGTCAGGCCGTAGTACAACAAACGGGGGGAATTGGGACTTGTATCTTTTGCAAAAAATAAAGGTTCGGACTTACATTTACGTATTGCATGTAGATCGCATTCGCCTCCTGATGCTGCCGAAAGGCCACCTGATATTCCTCATAAGCGGCATCGTAGGCCGCGTCTAACTCAGGCTACAATTTCAAATACAAGGAATCTCGTCAGCGGTTAGTCATGCAGGAACAAAAGTCATAAAGATGATGAAAACGAGAAAAACTTACATCCTCGGCGGAGCGACGAGGCTGGCCACGAGGCGGGATAGGGGGGCCGTCGGCGGGGTAGGTAGCCTTGAGACGGCTGAAGCTCGTGCTGAGGGTAGGCTTGACCTTCTTATTCAGAATCTTGAGGCGTCCATGCTGCAATCCGTGCCCCGACAGGACCAACGACTCCTCGTCGATCTCCGCGTGAATGGGGTCATCCACATGGGGGTGACGAGCCTTCACCATCGTGCTGTAGTTCCCCAAGTCGTTCTGGGCAGTGCCGAAGTACACGGGCAACGAGGGTTGAGGCTCCGAGTAATTGGGCTTCTTTCGCCGCATCATCTCATAGACGGCGACGTCATGAATCACCTCCCCGGGTTGTGCCTCGGCCACCTGTATCGCGAAAAGAAAATATTATGCATATGAAGTACAAACATAAGCAGAAATGCACGCAGGTCGTTCCATGTATATACGTACCACCTTCCCCTTGAAGCGGTCAAAGTTGCGGTTTCCCACGCAGTGCGTTCCACCATCGCCTCGGTTATCCGTGTTCCGCCTCGACAAGGCTGCAAACTCCTCGTCTTCTCTGAGCCACCTCGTCCTAACCAGCTCCTCCCATGCGAGTCGATGCGGCTCGGCCCAATCGGGGATAACCTGAAAATGCAATACTCAACTCTAGACAATGCAATGGCAACTTAGAAGCAATGTAGAATCTCATTGACATTTTACTCACCGACATGTACTCTTCTGGCGTCATCGAGTACTCAGGATTAGGGTTCCTACCGACAATGTCTTCCTTCCTGACCCTCACGCCCCTGTCAGCCCAGAAGTGGCTAGCGGCCGTGACCTTCTGGTTGTACCACACCTGGGGGGTCAACTTCACACAAGCCCCAAGCAAAGTCCTCTACGCCTTCTCCTGGTCCTCCTCGGCCACACGGTAAAAGCACTTCAATCATGCATAAGAGTCATGAGTTAGCACGGTGGGGTCATCAAGTATGAACATAACTCGAGAAATATGCCTTACCCAAAACTTGGTGATGACAGCATCAGCAGCTGTCGGAAAGCCCGCGACACGGGTAGTCTGGTAGTCCGCCCAAGTGGTAGCTAGCTTCCTGTCACCCTCGTGGGTAATGTGATAGCCCGGCCAGAACTTCCTAATCAGAGCTCCAACAAGGCTGTTAGGAAGGCGAGGCTTCGTCCCCGGAGGAAATGTCCAATTGTTGCACAATAATAAACATTAGTACACAATAATTATTTATGACCAACATGAAATAAAATGTTTTAAATTGCCAAATTAGTACACTTACTCAAGGCCATCTGGAATAATAAGGGCTTTCGCCTCCTGAGTCCTAGGCTCAAACTTCTCGTCAGGGACTCCCGATTCCCCACGATTCCGCAATTTCTTCGGCCCCACCAACTCGCTGTAGGGGTTCGTAGCATGGAAAACAAAAATTTTCTATCGCATACAAACAAACAAGCCAAGATCTATCTACTAGATTGTAGCAACGAGTCGATGGAATAACTCACCCTCGAAGATTCCAAAGTGTTTAACGAGAGCAGATTCTCGTGGGTGATGTAGTCGTACTCTTTCCGATCTCAAGATCGCGTAGACGATCCTTCCGGCGCCGCGTTCCCGCAGTCGGTCACACGTTCGGTACTCGACGAAGACCTTCCTCTCCCTTGTTCCAGCAGGCAGCGGAGGTTGTAGCACTCTCCTCGCGATTCCGGCAGCACAACGGCGTGGTACCGGAGGTAGAGGGGAAATCCCGCAGGGCTTCGCCTTAAGCCGGTGCGAGTATGGTGGAGCTTATGAGAGAGGCTATTAGTGGTCTAGTAATTAGACACACCAATTAGAAGGCTCTAAACCAATTAGAAGGCTCTAAACCGAATAGCTCTAAACCGGGGTCTAGATCTAGGGTTTAGTTTAGAGGATAGGAAACTTGTGTGTCTAGGAGGGGAGGCCCTGCCCCTCCCTTTATAGGTGGGAGGGCCGGCGGCCAAGGGGAGGAGTCCCTCCCCAAGTCGGCCTTGGGAGGCGCGCCGGCCAAGGGGACTCCTCCCCCAAGTCGGTCTCCACCTCCTCCTCTTTTCCCACTTCCCAAAACTGCCGTTTGACTTTCAAACTAGCCGTTTGACTTTTCAATTTAGGATTTAAATAAACCCTTTATTTTGGACAGCAAGAACACCTAGTACATGATGCAATCATTCCAATATGTAATGACACATTCATGTACCCTTCCCCTTCGGAGTGCCGGACATTCCGGGACCTTCTAGAATGTTCCCGATGAAAACACCGGAACCATTCCCCAACTCCAAAACGGGACTTTTCTTATATGAATCTTATTCTCCGGACCATTCCGGATCACCTCGTGATATCCCGGATCCCATCCGAGACTCCGAACAACATTCGGTCTCTTTCTCATAATACCATAACTACTCAAACAACGTCGAATCCTTAAGTGTGTCTCCCTACGGTTCGTGAATTATGCGGACATGATCGAGACACTTCTCCGAACAATAACCAATAGAGGAATCTGGAAATTCATATGGCTCCCACATATTTCTACGATTACTTTGCGATCGAATGAACCACTTACATACGATACCAATTTCCCTTTGTCTCACGATATGTTACTTATCCGAGGTTATGATCGTCGGTATCTCTGCATACCTAGTTCATCCTCGTTACTGATAAGTACTCTTTTCTCGTTCCCGTGATATGTGATCCCTTGTGACCAAGTCACATGCTTGCAAGCTAATTGGATGACATTTCACCGAGAGGGCCCAGAGAATATCTATCCGTCATGTGGATGGACAAATCCCACTCTTGATCCATGTGTTTCAACCAATACTTTCCGAACACTCAATGCCACCTTTATAGCCACCCTGTTACGGTGTGGTGTTTGATGACATCAAAGCATCCATCCAGCAAAGGTGATATGCATGATCTCATGGTCGAAGGAATTAGGTTACTATGTATCAGAAAGCATATAGCAATTGAACTATTGAAATGACTTGATCTTTATGCTACGCTTGTCTATAGGAGTATGTCCACCATATCATTCTCCTAACGATATGATCTTGTTGTTGATAACATCTCAATGTTCATGACAAAGAAACCACATCATCAATCAACCAACAAGCTAGTGAAGTATAGAGGCTATACTAGGGACTTCAAATTAAGTTTACAAATCACACAAGTATTAATGGTTTCCTTGTTAATACTATTATAGCATGAATGCAAACATTTATCATAAACACAAAGATATATAATAATAACTATATTTATTATTGCCTCTAGGGCATATCTCCAACAGTCTCCCACTTGCACTAGAGTCATCTAATCTAGATTACATGGTAATATACCGAACACCCATGGCAGTTTGGTGTTGGTCATGTTTTGCCCTCGGGAGAGGTTTAGTCAACGGATCCGCCACATTCAGATCTGTGTGTACTTTGCAAATCTTTATATCCCCATCCTGGATATGTTCTCGAATAGCGTGAAAACGCAGCTTGATATGCTTCAGCTTCTTGTGTGACCTTGGTTCTTGCGCATTGGCTATGGCGCCCATGTTATCACAGTAGATAGACATTGGGTCCAGCGCACTTGGAACCACACCCAGCTCTGTAATGAACTCTTTCATCCATATCGCTTCTTGTGAAGCCTCCGAAGCAGCCATGTATTCCGATTCAGTTGAAGATCTCGCCACAACGCTTTGCTTTGCACTCCTCCAGCTAACTGCTGCACCATTCAAAATAAATACGTATCCAGATTGTGATTTAGAATCATCCGGATCGGTGTTCCAACTAGCATCGGTGTAACCATTAACAACGAGTTGTTCATCACCTCCATAAGAAAGAACCATATCCTTAGTTCTTCTCAAGTACTTAAGGATGTTTTTGACCGCTGTCCAATGATCCACTCCTGGATCACTTTGATATCTGCTAGTCAAACTAACAGCATATGCAATGTCGGGTCTAGTACATAGCATGGCATACATTAGAGATCCTATGGCTGAGGCATAGGGAGTCTTACTCATTCTTTCTCTATCTTCTGCCGATGTCGGACTTTGAGTTTTACTCAAGGTCGTATTGGGCAACATGGGCAAGAACCCTTTCTTGCTATCTTCCATTCCAAACCTCTTTAGAACTTTGTCCAAATATGTACTTTGTGACAATGATATTTGGCGTTTCGATCTATCTCTATAAATCTTTATGCCTAATATGTAAGCTGCTTCGCCAAGATCCTTCATTGAAAAACTATTATTCAAATACTCTTTGACACTATTAAGAAGGTCTACATCATTCCCAATCAACAATATGTCATCCACATACAGTATTAAGAATGCTACAGAGCTCCCACTCACTTTCTTGCAAATACAAGCTTCTCCATAAGTTTGTATAAAACCAAAACTTTTGATTACCTTATCAAAACGTTGATTCCAACTTCGGGATGCTTGCTTCAATCCATAGATGGACCGTTGAAGCTTGCATACCTTGTTAGCATCTTTAGGATCGACAAAACCTTTGGGTTGTATCATATACAACTCTTCATCAATGTCTCCATTGAGGAATGCTGTTTTGACATCCATCTGCCATATCTCATAATCATAATATGCAGCGATTGCTAACATAATCCTCACAGACTTTAGCTTCGCTACCGGTGAGAAAGTCTCATCGTAGTCAACTCCTTGAATTTGTCGAAACCCTTTTGCGACAAGTCGAGCTTTATAGACAGTAACATTACCATCAGCATCTGTTTTCTTCTTGAAAATCCATTTGTTCTCGACAGCCTTCCGGCCATCCGGTAAGTCCACCAAAGTCCATACTTGGTTTTCGTACATGGATCCAATCTCGGATTTCATGGCTTCTTGCCATTTATTGGAATCTGGGCTCATCATCGCTTCCTCATATGTCTCGGGGTCATCGGTGTTGTCCACCAACATGACATTCATAACGGAATCATACCAATCTGGAGTGGTACGAGTTCTCGTTGACCTCCGAGGCTCTGTAGCAACTTCAACCGAAGTTTCATGATCACTATCATTAGCTTCCTCTCTTATTGGTGCAGGCACCACAGGAACTTCTTCCGGTGCTGCGCTACTCGCAATTTCGAGAGAAGGTTCGACAACCTCGTCAAGTTCTACTTTCCTTCCAGTCACTTCTTTAGAGAGAAATTCCTTCTCTAGAAAGGATCCATTCTTGGCAACGAAGATTTTGCCTTCAGATCTATGATAGAAGGTATACCCAATAGTTTCCTTCAGGTATCCTATGAAGACGCATTTTTCCGCTTTGGGTTCAAGCTTGTCCGGCTGTAACTTCTTTACATAGGCTTCGCATCCCCAAACTTTAAGGAACGACAATTTAGGTTTCTTCCCAAACCATAATTCATACGGTGTCGTTTCATCGGATTTAGACGGTGCCCTATTTAAAGTGAATGCGGCTGTTTCTAATGCATAACCCCAAAATGTTAGCGGTAAATCTGTAAGTGACATCATAGAACGAACCATATCTAAGAGAGTTCGATTACGACATTCAGACACACCATTACGCTGTGGTGTTCCCGGCGGTGTCAACTGCGAAAGTATTCCACATTTCCTTAAATGCTCGCCAAACTCGTAACTTAGATATTCACCTCCACGATCAGAACGTAGAAATTTAATCTTCTTGTTACGTTGATTCTCTACCTCACTTTGAAACTCCTTAAACTTCTCGAAAGTTTCGGACTTATGTTTCATGAAATAGATATACCCATATCTACTCAAATTATCCGTGAAGGTAAGAACATAACGATAACCACCGCGCGATGCTACACTCATTGGACCACACACATCGGTATGTATGATTTCCAGTAAGTCCGTAGCTCGCTCCATTATACCAGAAAATGGAGTCTTAGTCATTTTACCCATCAGACATGCTTCGCATCTTTCAAGTGATTCAAAATCAAGTGATTCAAGAAGTCCATCGGAATGGAGTTTCTTCATACGTTTCACTCCGATGTGACCAAGACGACAGTGCCACATATAGGTCAAATTATCGCTTGATTTCAAACGTTTAGCCTCAATGTTATTAATATGTGTATTTCTACTATCGAGATTCAATATGAATAGACCATCTATCAAAGGTGCATGTGCATAAAACACATTACTCATATAAATCGAACAACCATTATTCTCGGATTTAAACAAGTAACTGTCTCGCAATAAACAAGATCCTGATATAATGTTCATGCTTAATGCAGGCACCAAATAACAATTATTTAAGTATAAAACTAATCCCGATGGTAGATGAAGAGGTAGCGTGCCGACCGCGATCACATCAACCTTTGATCCGTTTCCTACGCGCATCGTCACCTCGTTCTTCACTAGCTTCCGTTTATTCTGCAGCTCCTGTTTCGAGTTACAAATATGAGCAACCGAACCAGTATCAAATACCCAGGCACTACTACGAGTACTAGTGAGATACACATCAATAACATGTATATCAGATATACCTTTCTTCTTGATGTTGCCGTTCTTCAAATCCGCCAAGTACCTTGGGCAATTCCGCTTCCAGTGACCTTCTCCCTTGCAGTAAAAGCACTCAGTTTCAGGTTTAGGTCCAGCCTTGGTCTTCTTCGTCGGCATGGCAACTTTCTTACCACCCTTCTTGAAGTGTCCCTTCTGCTTAGACTTGCCTTTCTTGAATTTGGTGGTCTTATTGACCATCAACACTTGGTGCTCTTTCTTGATCTCCACTTCTGCAGACTTTAACATAGCAAATAGTTCTGGCAACTCTTTGTTCATGTTCTGCATGTTGTAGTTCATCACAAAGTTCTTGTAACTTGGTGGTAGTTATTGGAGGATGCGGTAAACCCCCAAAGTATTAGGAATCACTATACCCAAACTTTGAAGTTTATTTGCGTGCCCAGACATCTTAAGCACATGCTCACTGACGGAGCTACCCTCTTCCATCTTGCAGTTAAAGAACTTTTCAGAAGCTTCATAACTTTCAATTGCCGCATGAGTCTCAAAGATTAATTTGAGATCCTCGACAATATCATATGGATCTGACTCTTCAAACCTTTTCTGAAGCTCCGATTCTAAACCATACAAGATAGCACACTGAACTATGGAGTACTGATTCTTCCGAGCGAGGTAAACATTCTTTACTTCATCGGGAGCATCAGCTGCAGGTGGGTCACCTAGCGGTGCATCCAGCACATAGGTCAAATTACCAGCTGTGAGGACAATCCTCAAATTGCGGAACCAATCCGCGAAGTTGCTTCCATTGTTTTTCAACTTTTCTTTCTCTAGGAACGCATTAAAATTGATGGTAGGGGCTGCCATTGATCTACAACATATTTGCAATAGTTTAGACTAAGTTTATGACAAATTGAGTTCAAATTAATTAATGAAATTAAACTAGGTGAACTCCCACTCAAAACAACATCCCTCACATTGTTTTAGTGATCACACGAACCAAATCCACTACATCAACACCGATCATCACGAGAGCTGATATAGTTTTAATGGCGAACAATCATCATGTTCATCATATCTACTATATGATTCATGCTTTGCCTTTCGGCGATCCGTGTTCCTGAGGCCATGTCTGTACATGCTAGGCTCGTCAAGATCAAACCTTAGCTACCGCATAAGCAAATCTGGCTTGCTTACGTTGTATTCACCCGCGGAATCAAAGACACCCGATCATCACGTGGTGCTTCGAAGCAGCAAGCTTTGGCAACGGTGCATACTAAGGGTGAACACTTTAGAACTTGAAATTTATGTGCATGAGGGATCATCTTATAATGCTACCGTCGTCTACTAAGCAATACAAGATGCATAAAGGATTAACATCACATGCAATTCATAATATGTGATATGATATGGCCTTTCTTCTTTGTGCTTCCGATCTCCATCTTCAAGCACGAATATGATCTCCATCATCACCGGCATAGCATCAAGGTCAATGACGCTTCTCCATGGTTGTCGTCCACCAGCTTCAACTATTACAACTATTTTGAATAGACACGCAGGTCTTAACAGAAATTAAAGACAACCATATGGCTCCTGCCGGTTGCCAACTTACAATAAGGAACATTGCATACATCAAATATAATCACAATCATGGCCATATCACATCACTGCACACCCCTGCAAAACAAAGTTAGACGCTTCTACTTTCTTTGCATATTTTACGTGGTTTGGGGCTTTCCATAAGTGTCGTTCTAACTTACGAACAATAACCACAACATTGATACTAGCATTGTTGATCACCCGTTGTAAATTGGATCTTTACTATGCTAGGAGAAACAGGCACCCGCAAAGCCACTTATGCAAAACGAGTTGCATGTCAAGCGTGGAGCAAGTCTCATGAACGATGTCATGTAAGGTTAGCCCGGGCCGCTTCATCCCAACATACCGCAAGATGCAAAGTACACAAAAAGCAATCTACAATAAAAGCATCAATGCCCACAATGACCATTGTGTTCTACTCGTGCAACAGATCTACATATAGACACGGCTCTGATACCACTGTAGGGGTTCGTAGCATGGAAAACAAAAATTTTCTATCGCATACAAACAAACAAGCCAAGATCTATCTACTAGATTGTAGCAACGAGTCGATGGAATAACTCACCCTCGAAGATTCCAAAGTGTTTAACGAGAGCAGATTCTCGTGGGTGATGTAGTCGTACTCTTTCCGATCTCAAGATCGCGTAGACGATCCTTCCGGCGCCGCGTTCCCGCAGCGCTCCCGCAGTCGGTCACACGTTCGGTACTCGACGAAGACCTTCCTCTCCCTTGTTCCAGCAGGCAGCGGAGGTTGTAGCACTCTCCTCGCGATTCCGGCAGCACAACGGCGTGGTACCGGAGGTAGAGGGGAAATCCCGCAGGGCTTCGCCTTAAGCCGGTGCGAGTATGGTGGAGCTTATGAGAGAGGCTATTAGTGGTCTAGTAATTAGACACACCAATTAGAAGGCTCTAAACCAATTAGAAGGCTCTAAACCGAATAGCTCTAAACCGGGGTCTAGATCTAGGGTTTAGTTTAGAGGATAGGAAACTTGTGTGTCAAGGAGGGGAGGCCCTGCCCCTCCCTTTATAGGTGGGAGGGCCGGCGGCCAAGGGGAGGAGTCCCTCCCCAAGTCGGCCTTGGGAGGCGCGCCGGCCAAGGGGACTCCTCCCCCAAGTCGGTCTCCACCTCCTCCTCTTTTCCCACTTCCCAAAACTGCCGTTTGACTTTCAAACTAGCCGTTTGACTTTTCAATTTAGGATTTAAATAAACCCTTTATTTTGGACAGAAAGAACACCTAGTACATGATGCAATCATTCCAATATGTAATGACACATTCATGTACCCTTCCCCTCCGGAGTGCCGGACATTCCGGGACCTTCTAGAATGTTCCCGATGAAAACACCGGAACCATTCCCCAACTCCAAAACGGGACTTTTCTTATATGAATCTTATTCTCCGGACCATTCCGGATCACCTCGTGATATCCCGGATCCCATCCGAGACTCCGAACAACATTCGGTCTCTTTCTCATAATACCATAACTACTCAAACAACGTCGAATCCTTAAGTGTGTCTCCCTACGGTTCGTGAATTATGCGGACATGATCGAGACACTTCTCCGAACAATAACCAATAGAGGAATCTGGAAATTCATATGGCTCCCACATATTTCTACGATTACTTTGCGATCGAATGAACCACTTACATACGATACCAATTTCCCTTTGTCTCACGATATGTTACTTATCCGAGGTTATGATCGTCGGTATCTCTGCATACCTAGTTCATCCTCGTTACTGATAAGTACTCTTTTCTCGTTCCCGTGATATGTGATCCCTTGTGACCAAGTCACATGCTTGCAAGCTAATTGGATGACATTTCACCGAGAGGGCCCAGAGAATATCTATCCGTCATGTGGATGGACAAATCCCACTCTTGATCCATGTGTTTCAACCAATACTTTCCGAACACTCAATGCCACCTTTATAGCCACCCTGTTACGGTGTGGTGTTTGATGACATCAAAGCATCCATCCAGCAAAGGTGATATGCATGATCTCATGGTCGAAGGAATTAGGTTACTATGTATCAGAAAGCATATAGCAATTGAACTATTGAAATGACTTGATCTTTATGCTACGCTTGTCTATAGGAGTATGTCCACCATATCATTCTCCTAACGATATGATCTTGTTGTTGATAACATCTCAATGTTCATGACAAAGAAACCACATCATCAATCAACCAACAAGCTAGTGAAGTATAGAGGCTATACTAGGGACTTCAAATTAAGTTTACAAATCACACAAGTATTAATGGTTTCCTTGTTAATACTATTATAGCATGAATGCAAACATTTATCATAAACACAAAGATATATAATAATAACTATATTTATTATTGCCTCTAGGGCATATCTCCAACACTCGCGGCTAGTGTCCGCCTCCGTATCGGTCCCCGCCTCCCTCTCGGTCCTCGCCTCCCTCTCAGACTCTGCCACCCTCTCGAACTCTGCCTCCCTCTCGGCCCTGAAAGGCTGCTCTGTCAGGAACAACTCAGGAGCCACGTCGCCAGAAGCAGAGGGTGGTGGGTCATAGTCCACGCCTCCTCCCGTGGCACCTCGTCCTCGTCCTCCTCGACCTCGGCCTCGACCCCGTCCTCCGCCAGCAGGAGCAAGATCGGGGTAACGCGGATTGGGATTTGGCTATCTCCCACTCCATGTAGCTCTTTTCTTGCGCTGCTTCAGCGCATTAAGCAAGGACGAACTAGTTGCCTTGCCGCTGCTCATATTGTTCAATCACCTGCATTAAGTAAGAGAAAACAGTTAAGCACAAAGACATAATAAAATGTATACACAAAGAATAAAGGCATAATGCAATTAAGAAAATAGTTAAGCACAAAGACAAAATAAAATGCATTAAAAAATAAATACTCGCTATCATTTTCATTCTCATTCTCATTCTCATTCTCATTCTCACTATCACTATCTTTTGAGTAGAAATCTGGATTCTCATCGAAGGGTGTAGGCTCATCATCGTTGTCATTCTCGGTATGGAGCTTCTCGAGCATACTTATGTCATGTAGATTCACCACTGACTCACCCCGAGTTTCTACATCATTCCCAAGGTCCTCAAGATCAACCGGTTCTAAATCAAAGTGTCCGAAGTCCTCTTGCTCTTGATAGAAAATTCCCTCGTACGTTACAGGGTTAATGTTGTTGTAATCGTCCTCAGAGGGAATCGGTAGGTTACCATGTGGCGATACCTGGAACACGACTTCCCAGCCCTGGAGTTCCGCTTTCTGGCATGGGTAGGGCAAATAATAAACTTGGTTGGCTTGGTGAGCAACAACAAAGACGTCGGCTCCGCTATAGGTGGTTGAAGGCCTAACTTCAACTAACCCAATGGAAGGGGTACTTCTCAGTCCACCCCTTGGGTCAAACCAGTGGCACTTGAACACAACAAGATTGAGTTCGACATTCGTACGATTGAAGGTCAGCTCGTATACATTCTCTAACCTTCCGTAGTAATCAAGGGAATCGGCTCCTTTGGTGAACACCCCAGTATTTACCGTTTTTGCATTCGGTCGCCCTTTCTGGTGCGTCTCTGTATGGAAGCGAAACCCATTCACATCATACTTCTCATACTTCATGACGACACTGTTACAACCTTGGGAAACACATTTCAGCTCATCTGACATCTCAACGTTGGGATCAGCTCCCTACAGGTACAAGAGGAATTTGTTGCGTTCAGTAGTTACGTGGAATAAGAGCGACAAGTCACATATTGCAAGGTAAGAGGGACAGGTTAGAAATTACTTTTTCCATAAACCAGGACACAAAGTTTTTTTTATTTCCGGGAGCACCCTCTTTCAGTAGAGTGTCCAACTCCATGGGAGAGGGATCAGTCGGTCCCGGCCACTGTTCATCCGTAAAATCGCTAAGAAGGAGAAAATAAGCATTAGACGGAGACCGAGTTACTAGCTGCATAGAGAAATAGGGTGTTCACCATTTTACCTAATGAAATCGACCACTTCCTTCATGTTCATAAGCACATAGAGCATTATGCAATCCTTCTCTTCCTTCGGCAACCTATATTTTAGTCCTTTACCGGCCTTGCCACCGGGAAATTGGAATAGTTCGAGATTGGGGTCATTCTTGGGCAGGTCGACATTGTAACGAGAGACCGGGTTATGCATAGTGGGAACATCATCGGGCCAGTAGGTTGTCGCGGCGTCTGCCATCTCCCGAAGGCATGTTGCTTCATCTATGCATGCTTCAATCTTGGCTTTGTTTCCAGTTATCTTTCGAATATACTTAAACTCTCTCTCAATACAAAATTGCCAACGAAATTGCACCGGCCCCCCCAATAGTGCCTCGTTCGCGAGGTGCACAATGAGATGTGCCATCGGAGTAAAGAAGCCTGGCGGAAAGATCATCTCCAAATTGCATAGCAACTCCGGCACCTGAACTTACAGCTTCTCAATCACCAGAGGACATATCTGCTTAGCACAGAGGGTGCGAAAGAAATGGCTCAACTCCGCAAGCACTCGCCATACTTTTTCGGGGAGATACCCTCGAACCATCACCGGCATCAGCCGCTCAATCCATATATGATAGTCGTGACTCTTGAGCCCGTTGACTTGTCCCGTCAAAAGATTGACTCCCTTACTTATATTCGAACAATAACCGTCAGGGAACATCACGACGTATTTGAGCCACCTAAATGACTCCTTCTTTTGGACATTATCAAGGCAGTAGTAGGCATGCGGCTTGAACCAATTCTTTCGACGGACCGTAGGAGGCTGCATGTGTAATCTCTTCCTATCACAAAGCTTCTCAACATCAACTCTAGCCTTCACATTATCCTTTGACTTCCCAGGAATGTTCAGGACTGTGTGAAAAAGAGACTCCCCGACATTCTTTTCGGTGTGCATCACATCGATGTTATGGGGAAGTTCGAGGTCCTTGTAATACACGAGATTCGTTAAGGCTGCCACGTGAGTCCAATTATGCGTTACACCATATCCCGCAAATTGATGGCCAGTTCCCGGCGCCGCGGGCAGGAGAGCACGTATCTCGGCATCAACAACTGCACCCTCGAACTTTGGTACCTCTTTTACTTCATGCACAACTTTGCCCTTCTTGAAGTTCTTTTTATCTTCTCTGAACGAATGATTTCTTTTGAGGTACTGTCGATTCATGTCAAACACAACATATTTGCGACCCGACTTTAGCCAAAGGAACTCAAGTCGGTGCCTGCACACTGGGCATGGCCACTTACCAGCTGTACACCATCCGCACGTTAGGGCGTACCCGGGCATGTCATGCATAGTATATTGTAACCAAACTTTCATCAAAAAGTTTCTCTTTGATGCTCGGTCGTATGTCAACGTCCCGTGTATCCAAGAGTGGTTCAAATCATCCACAATCGGCTGCATGTAGACACTCAAGTTCTTCCCCGGATACTCAGGTCCTGGAATTATCAGCGACAAAAACATGGTCTTCCGTTGCATTAATACCCCGGGAGGGAGATTGAGCGGAATAACATACACCGGCCAGCAGCTGTACGAGACCGTCGACATACCATATGGGTTGAAGCCATCTGTTGCTATCGCAATTCTAACATTCCGAGCCTCTTCTGCCCACCTTCGCCTCTAGGTTAGAGCGCATGCATGCGAGGGGGACACATGCAAGCACTTCATGTGGTCGTGGTGAGTGCTATTGAGAACCACATACGATAATAACACTTACAAACATATAGAAATTTATCGATCGGGGTGTGAGAAGATTCGCAACGACATTTCATGTGGACGTGTAGACTGCTATTCAGAGGGTACGAAATTATCCAATTAATAAAAAAAAATATAAATAATTGATGCAAATACTAAATATATGAAAAATAGAGAAGGCTACGCCGAGGGTGACCATCGGCGTACGTTGCTGGTACGCCGAGGGTGGCCGTCGGCGTATGCTATGCCGAGGGTCGCCGTCGGCCTAACCGACGGCACCGTTAGCGCGCCGTCCGTGCTGGCCGGCATGTGCCACGCGTCCGCTTGCTACGCCGAGGGCCGCCACTACGCCGAGGGTGACCGTCGGTGTAGTGTATACTACGCCGTCGGCTTGGCTACGCCGAGGGCTGGCCAGTTGGGCTGGCCTGGTGCGGTGCTACGCCGACGGCCCCGACGTTTGGCCGTCGGCGTAGCGGAGGGCCGTCGGCGCATCTGGCCATTCCTGTAGTGTCGAGCTGATGCGACTTGGCGGGGGTAGCATCGCTGTGGCGCTCCTCGTGCTGCCATGCCGCCTTGGCTCGCCGTCGATGTCGTGCTCGGGCTTGCACCATTGTGGCCGTGCGGGTACTGCCTCGCCACCGTTCATGTTTCTGCTGGAGTAGTGATGGTGTGTTGGGGTCTGGATGTGCCCATGCTGGCGTGGCTCGGCGCGGGTGGTGCTGTGGCGCCCTCGTGCCGCCGCGCCGCCGTACTGCGATGGTCGCTGCCATGGTCATCTAAGCGCCGCCTCTTTATGACCACCATTCAGACCTCTAGGTTCTCAACCTTCTATGCCCCTTTTCCTTACTTTCTTATTTTTCCTTGTACCTAACATTTGGTTCCTCGCATGAAGTTTAGTGACTTCTTCAATTAAATAAATTTAGCTGTTTAATGTTTGATTTCTAATCTAGTTAACCTGGATGATTAATTGATACTATGTACTGGTGAGCCTTTGATCAAATTTAGTGACTTCTTTAATTAAATTCAATGGATTATAAAGGATGTGCTTCACCGAACCATTTCGTTCAGTATGTGTTGGTTGATAGTTGGAGAATATGATGCTCGCCAAAATAATTTCTGTACTGCTCTATGACCCATATTGTGTTTCTTTTCCTAAACAAGTCCCATACTAGTTGTTGAAATAATATCTAATAGTAGTGTAAAGGTTATAGGTAGATAATCTTTGTGTGATATTGTACAGAGTGTGCTCGAAGAACACTAACAAGAGCATGATCTTGTTCAATTAAATATTCAAGCATGTCTAAAAAAATACTTGTGCTACTTCCTAGCACCTCTATTTTGAAAATAGAGAATACGTGTTGTGTTCCTAGGAAAAGATGTATTTAATGTGTAGGAGTGTGTATACGGTTGTTCTTTGGTCAGATTAGCATGTTGAAACTAAATTTGCTAGCATCCTAATTATTTGAGAGATAAATTTCTTGATCTATTGCAAGAAAGCAAGTGACATATTATTGCTATACTTGCTGTTCTAAATGTCACTGGTACTGTTTTGCGAATCCTTGAGGAATGAAAACATACTTCTTGTGATATACCTAATGTCTAGCATGTTACCTCGATGTGATTAATGTCTAGATGTGTCATGTACTTCCTTTGGGTAATCAGAGAATCATATAGATGTTTTTTTTGCATGATGCAATTCAAGTTTATATAAGCATATGATCTATTGCTGATATACTTGGTGGTGATTTACTTCTGTTTATATTTACTTGTTCTTGGCATCATTTGATTACCCAAATGCATGAGATATCTTCCTCGATCATGTATATGATATGTATCAGTGCTACTCTCCATACTTGACCTTGCTGCTCTCTCTTTATGTAGTTAAGGTGTGAACTCCTGGTTATACCAGGGATCACCAACTCAACTGGTTCATCAGGTCTCTCTCTCTCTCTCTCTCTCTCTCTCTCTCTCTCTCTCTCTCTCTCTCTCTCTCTCTAAACTGATAAGAACAGATCTTGAGTTTGATTTCTTGTGGCTGTGGTTGCGGTGTCTGCCACTGTGGTGCCTTCCTCAGAAGTGTGCATAGTGGTGAACACCACATCTATTGTCATGCTACCTGATTGACTAACTAGATATCCATAGTTGGCTGCCGATGATGCATAGGCTGAGGCCAAACACTATATAAGAACAGATGCTAAAGTGTGGCTACCAAATTCTCTATGATGCCTCAACATAGCATTTCTATGTGGATCTGAGAGAAGTACTTTTACCAATCTCCTGTTTTTCTTTTGTACTTTATATGCTGATAAAAACAAATACTATATGATGATCTTAGTGTTGGGTAGCAACCTGATGCTGAACTTGATGCTGTTATGCTAGCTGCTGCTGGTACTTGATCAACTAGCCATCTTTGTCCTTGTGATGTTGTTGTTGCCTGCTCCTCCAGATGTTGTTGGAAGCTTCTAATGCTCCTAGACTTCTCCTTGTGCTCCTGGTCTTCTCCTTATACTCCTGGCGATTGTGATGAGATGGGTGATGACCTTAGCTATGTGCTGGAACTGGATATGATATGGACCAGGGACAAAATAGTGGTGTTTCTTGGCTGCTAAAGTATAGAGGAGTCGATGGGATTTTGAGAAGAACTACTAGGTTTTCTCTTGATGTGGAAGTGGGGATATGATGTGAAAGATCTGGTGGCAAGCCGATGCTACTCTTGGTGATGTAGAGAATTGTGATCAACTAGCAGAGCTGCTACGGCTACTCCCCTTCTTATCTGATTTCCTGGTTGCTGTGGTGTTGACAACATACTATGCTGCATGTGTGTGTAAGGAGCTTGTGAGCTGCCTGTGTGCATGCCTCACCAGAATGGATTAGATCAAGTGAAAGCTTGATATTTCTTGATGTTCTACCTTTTTACCTTTTTATTTTGCTTTGGTGAAACTTTCCCCAGGCCAATGATGTTGTTATGAGGCTAAGCTACTGTTATAAGGACAAATACTATAATGTGGCCCCTATTTGATTAAATACTCGATGATGAACTCAGGCTCTAGCATTTATAGGCCAAACCTGAGAGTACAACTATTAAACTAATCCCCTGTTTATGATCTATCCTATTTGTCTATTTCTTTTGCAGGGACAATGATACTGAAGATATAAAAGATGAAGGAAATAGATAGGATTATTTTTTTAGGGTTCTCTTTACATGTAATTTCTTTTCTCTTTTGAAACACCTGTAGTAGTATTCACTTATTGTAATGTGTATTTATTATTTGTAACTTATAAAATATTCAATGTAATAAAGTATTCCTTTTGCCTCATTTATTCAGACTTGTAAATTGTACATTTACTAAATGTTGTAAAACATTCTTTTGAGAATAAGTACTTGTAATATTTAATTCTTATTGGTGTGTCTCTCATGTATTTGTATTATTAAATATTGTGGGATTTAAATACATATTATATTTGGAATAATAATTCCAATGTCTTGTTTAAATCCTACATAAGAGAGGAACGAGAGAGAGAGAGAGAGAGTTTCAGAGGGGAAAATGGGGATGAGGACGAGCGGGAGAGTCAGTGGCAATCTTATCTCCACCCCGAGTGTCGGCGACGATCATCGCAGCGCACGGCGGCGACAGATGGCATCGGCTACCTCCACCGAGCAGCTTCCAGTAGACGAGGAGGACGACGAAGGTCTTTTTGCGGATAACCCCCTGCGACACTTCAGGGTTCAACCCGCAGTCCCTTGCTGGCCCACTCGTCAGCCAGAGAGAAAACTATGCCGGGCTAGTTGTTGGGCTGCTACTGGGCTTCAGTTGGGTTGTTGTGGCTGCTCGTGGGCGATGGATAAGAAAGATGAAGATGGGCCACGGGCCAGAAACAAATTCCTTTGTTTTTTCCTTGTTCTATTTCTTTATCTATATTCTGTTTTGTATCTTCACATTTGTTTTAAGATTTGTATTTTACTTATTTGTTTGAAATTTTCTATAGAATTTTATCTGTTAGATAATTACAGCAAATCCTAAAATGTACTCAAAGTCATTTTGTGAATTTTTATTGTATAATGAATATTTCTTTATTTTCTTTATATATATATTTTTCTTATTAATATATGTAAGGCTTTTGATATGAATTTAGTTAAGCTAAAATTCATAAACTTATTAAAGAATGTATTAATATTAATCCATGAGTTTTAGTTCTTATTGATTTATAATATTAAAGAAACTTTTATATATAGTGATCCTTCATAATTATTTGATACATAAATTCTAAGTACTAATAGTGTTTGAAATTATAATTACTTATCCTAGGGTTTTAGGGTTCTTGATACATTTGTATTCTTTTATTGATATGAATAAAGATTAATGGCTAAACACATTGTATTTATATTTGTGATCAGAATGATGTTACCCTTTTACAAACAGTGGGGTGATTCTTTAGAATGACTTACGAGAAAGAATTGATAAAGATAGCTCCTAAGCACATATGGTTATAATAAATGGAATTGAGAAAAGATGTGCTTAATTGATTTGTTATAAGAAAATATTCCTACAGAAGGATTTATCCATCAAATGAGATGGATGTTAAGCTTGATAATACATTTAGGGTTTAGGATTTACCAAGGATTCCTATCTTCCATATTTCATAATTCTAGACTTCTAATTAAGGAATTCCTTTCCTAGATATATTACTTCTCTATGTCCATCATCATGTGCTAACATGATGAGCTTTGCTTTACAGAATATTCTTATCCACCTTTTATTCTTCTAAATTCATTTGTAAATCCAATGAGCTTGACACTAAAGCTTTTCATAATCTTTTCATATTCATACTTGGTTATATCCACTACTCTGCTGTTGATAATCCCCAATCCAACAAGTGGTTACTTCTAACTCCAATCATACTCTTCCTTAATCATCCTTCACTAATATCACTTCAATAGATGTATACATAAAATCCTACTTCACCTCAAGTGCTTAGTATTTCCAAAGAGGAAAATACTACTTCTTTAATCCAATGTTGCTCTAACATCATTTTAATCATACTATCTTGTCTCTACTTGAATCCAATATCTAACATTCCAACCTCACATTATATTAATGTGACTTGTAATGACTAATCTAGGATAATATATCTATACTATGGTTCAATCATGTTTTATCCACCAATGTCACTTATACATGGTATAAGCATTCAATATTGGTGAATAAGGCATGATCATTATAATCCTTTGATCCTTTATGATTCAGGTTTCCAGTTGGCTAAACAAGGCTTCCATCCATACAACATTACAGTTGTATTCTAATTATCTTTTGTTTAGCTCTATTGGATTAATAGATATAATTCATTGACTATACCTACTTGATCCATTAGGACTACTCCTGGTAACTATCTTTAGACTTCATTCTTGTAATCTTCTTTGTTACCATATTGATTTGATTTCCTCCAATCACTCCCATCCTATAGATGACATCTTAAACTAGCATCACTATTTACCTCTTCTTACTTCTTTCTTTATAAGCCCTAAGTGAATGCTATAATAAGTACAAGAGTTGATAGGTCAAGAATTGATAGGTTAAGAATTGGTGAATCAATAGCTGATTTCTCAATATTGATGAACAACAAATATAAGGATAGGATTCAATAGAGATGATAAAGATTGATATGGAAAGAAAGATATATGGTGAATGATCTTAACTTTGGTTTCTTTCCTACTCAATCTCACTAGAGAGTTAAAGTTAGGTATTTCCATGATACTCATGGTATAAGTAGATGAGACTAAGATATAGTTGTTACATTCTTATTATTTGTGTTATATTTATAATTTGGTATTCATGAGTGATTATAATGAATACTATGATATGATCACCTAAGGATCAAATATAAATCATTAAGTAATGTATTAGGTTTGAATTTTATTACATTTGATCTACCCTTAGATCAAATCATGTTTACCCAAAATAAGGTTTTAGCAAAGGTCCTATTGAAACTTATCGCAGTCAACTTGATGATCTACTTCAATTCCATCAAGTTAAGAGAAGCTTCAATCACTTTGACAAGTTTTTATTTAGAAGCACAAAAATTATTCAGATTTTCTATGCATGAATGCAATGCACACATCTGTTTTCAGCTTATTTGTAAGCTCTAATGCTGGGATGTTACAGACTCTTCCCCTTAAAATAAACTTCGTCCTCGAAGTTCACACTCTCATGTTTCGGAGTAAGGAATTGTCTTGCAATGATTACGATATGTCTCAACTCCATGTTAGCCTCAATCGGAATAATTGTAATATCCCATATCCAGATCTTTTCCTTGAATCCTCATTATACTTGGCAATTTTTAACTGGGTGTCTCCAATACTCCAAAGTTCTCCTACTATTATACTATAGGGATATGTCTTTATTATAAACTCCTTAATTAGTGATCTTTTCTTTAGTTCATTTTCCTAAGTAGGTATTCTATTCCAACTCCTTTACTTGATCGTCGAGCTTCCTTACTATATTATGCAAAGTCTAGGAAGTCTCACTAAAACGGTTTTAAATTTCTGTTAGCCAATAGTTATAGTCAAAAGACTAATCTTTGATTTATCATTGTATGAGTTGTATTGGTAGTCCTTCCAAAGATTGGATTTGAAAACATTTAGTCCATACCCATTGGAATTTCTTGTTCTCTACAAATGCCCAAATGGATGTGCTCTATTACCTCTTAAGGATCACTTAAGAGTTGTTTATTTTAGAATTAGTCTATTAAGACTATTCCATTTTATTACTTCAAGCTTTTACCTTATCAGGCTTTTAGACAATCTTTTGTTACTATCTTGAGTACTTCTATAATTATGACTTTCTTTTAACCTTATGAAAATAAGGCTTAATGTTGGCATAGGTTAGTATTTCCTCTCCAACCTTTACTTGGAAATTCAGATAACAATACTTCCACAAATTGTTTACTCTCCCCCTTAGGTTTTACTAATGGTCTCTAAACTGCCTTATAAAGTATTTTTTGATTTTATAAATAGAATATTGGTCCCTATCCAGCCTTTACTCTGCCTAGTTAGGGTCTTATGAAAAGATTGTATGGTGTATCCACACAATTGTGGATCTCCGAAGTGAATCTTTCAGCATTATTTGTCTTACTTACTATTCAGAAATTTTTGCTTTGATGCACCTGACTTCGAGAACCGTTTTAGAAATATGTCGCTTAATATTTTATACTCCTTTAGGACTTACTTAGTTTAGGCCAAGTTTTATGCTCTTTATGCAAGCATTAAGATGATTTGGTTAACTATGTCAACCAATTACCAGCTGCGGACAAGATACCAACTGTGGATTAATTACCACCATGGATCAAATACCAGTTGCGGATCATTCTAGGTTGTAATTATTACCCTACTTTTTCCGACATACTTCTAGCATTCTCTCTGAATTGTCAGAGCTTGAATACCATTTTGGATTCCAAAACTTCTTCTTTGTACTTATTCATGATACTACCATGAACTTGGTACAACTTACTTTATTAACTTCTTAGCAACTTACCTACTTTAAATGAACTTGAAGTTCATTACTTCTTGTTGCTCCATACATCTTCTACACTAATCTTCCTTCTTATTGCTGATTAGGAATGATCTGAGCTTGATCCATCCTTCAAATTGTGTTGATACTACTTATATTTGGCTTTACCCTTCAAGTAAGTCTTCATATTGGTCTTGAGAACTCTTCACTCCCTTACACGAATTCCCATTCCTATCTAGGTCTATAACATCAAGTAGTAACTGGATGTTGCAACATGCATTTGCACACCAAGTCAAACTTCATGTACAGATCTAGTCAATCAACAAGATCCAAGAAAAACAAATAAATCCAAATGTGGTACATATAACACACAATATTCTAAGCCCAGAATATAGTAGTTGAGTATAGTATCTCTAGAATTCCGGCTTAGTTGTGTAGTATATGACACCTCCTCATATAGGTTTACATCGTGATACTTAGCACATAGGGTCAAACTATTCTTTGTTTCTTAATTTACCCAAATTGCTCAATTGCAATAGGATAATCTTAAGCAAAGTGGTCTCAAATTTGGTTTTGACTAAACTTTTGTCTCACCTTTGGAATGACTAGCTATAACCATCCTTCCTTTATTAATAAACTATCCTCACATGATTTCTCTAAATAACTAATAAGATTCTTTTCAACCCCTAAGATTGAAGGTTATCACTATTTTATGACACCTTTGACTTCAATCATGATTCTACCAAGTTATCTTCTTACTCTATCTAAAGATAATTTACTAATTACTCATCATATTTATACTCTCATCATGGTTTCAGAGCTAATCTCACCATGATCTTATTATGTTTTACCTGTACATTATGATTTAAGAGTTAATCTAGCCATGGTGACTTTATTTCTCATGACTCTATCATTCATTCTTATCATAATTTCACTTCATCACGTGAAATTCTCAAGTGAATCCCACATGATTACTACTCATTACATCAACATTGATCCTAATGATATTCATCATGTTGCCTTTGGTTATCAACTAATACTAAGATTTTATTATTCTTACTTAAATTCTAGGGTTAAGCTATACTATTAGAACTGCTTCAATTGATGTCTTAAACTTGATCCTTATATACTGTGACCAATTAGCTTTCCTAAAGCATCTTGGTGGGTTTATGTCTCCCTCGGAAGACACTAAAGAGCACTATACTTGAGAAAAGATAAAATAATTACTCCTAAGAAAGAATGACTTAAACATCTGACTTAGGTTTGACAAAGTTATACCCAAGTGGATACTCATCACAAGTCATAAGAATATTTGGTTTAGATAAGATGGCTCCTATAGTCACTATCCAACCTACAGATCTTCCTAAAAGGGTTCCAATCCTAAGGTCAAAGCATATGCTCTGATACCAACTGCGATGACCCAGCATACCACTTCATGATGTAGTACACTATAGTCGTTGACATAACACCAATAAAACACCGTTCACTAGTATTACATCCCTCAGAGTGGTACAACAGAAACACAGCAAGTCCAAGACATGACTATAGGTTACAACTCAACTCTTTACACAAGATCCAGATAACACTCTAGGTTAAAGAGATAGAAAGAAACTTCTTACAAAGAAGATGTAACATCCCAAAAATACCAAACTTAGATCATCAAACACTAATCATCAAGATTAGGGTTAACAAAAAACTTTTCTAAATAAACCCATGAATGCATGTATATGTGTATGCATGGATTTTGAATTTCTTTAAAAAAACCACCTTGTTTGTGTGATCCATTGATGTAAAATGTTTCTTAGGTGAAATGAACATCATCTAAAACATTTCCCACACTTTCCTTAAAGACAAGTAAATCAAAACAAATATATTAAGTGAATGGTCATTTTGACCAATTTAACTCCCATGCCTATTTTGGCTGTCTCAAACTTTCAGAACCTAACAGAAACTTTTCTGGATCTTTGCACCCCTTGAATGTACTCACAACAGAGTATCAAGACCCACTTTGTGATCATCCATAAACTTGCAAATGCATAGTTTAAATGAAAATTCAAAATTGAATCTTCTTCATATGGGAAGATCCCATTTTTTCAAAACCCACTCAAACAAGCTCAACTTTCAAAACCCAAGCATCTGCAGACTCACCAGCACCAATCTAGCAAACCCACCAAAAATCATTTTAAAATTCAAAACTTGATTTCATGCGGCCATTTCATCAAACAGGTTGCAGACACAAATCAAACAAAACATCACACACTATAGTGTGCAGTGATTCTTGCCTAACTTGTTCCCTAGTTAGCTCACACACAGCTCAGTAGATCACCTAGAAAGATTAGCCCAACACTAGCACCCCTGTGAGCTTGCCATTGCCTTTAATGGTGAATAGCCGAGCACCCCAATGTCACCCCATTGTGGACAGCAATCTAGAGGAAGAACTAGCAATGCCAACCTTGTCTAGGAGGTAGCCAACCGTCCACCGCCACTCACTGTCCCAGCCGCAAACGTTGCCAAGCCCTGGACCACGCGCACAAGCCGCGCCCAGACCATGCCGAGCGTGCGCCAGAGCGCCACCCTCGACCAGCATCCACAGACCGCGCGCCGCCCTCGCCGCGTGCATACACGATCGCCATCAACCCAGGAGACCGCCAGACATCCCCATTTGCCGCCTCGTGTCGTATAGCCACCGTCCACCGTCGAAGACGCCGCCTCTGCCGCGCAGAGCGCCGGCCATTCCAGACCAAACCACACCGCCCCATGCCTCGCGACCATGTCGTTGAGCATCGCCAGGAGACACAGCACCGTCCCCTACCCTTGCCCATGCCAATAGCCGCCTGTAACGTTGCCCCCGACGAGCTCACCGTGCGCCCCGACGGTCCCCTCGCTCGACTATAAATAGAGGCCACCCCCGCTCGATTTCTTCACACCATCTCACTCCCCTCTCCTCACTGATCGTGCCACACCATTCTCAGAGCAAGGCGAGCACCACCTCGCCGGAATTTCACTGGAGCCTGCCGCTGCCAGAGAAGAAAGGAGCCAACGATTGGAGCCGTCCCAGGAGCTGCCGCGACCACCCCTGAGTTCGCCGTCGTCGACTTCGTCGTTCGCCCGCCTCGCTGACCCTCGCCAGTACCCCGGTGAGCACCCAACGACCCTCACTAGCTGCGCTAGGTTTCGTTCTCGCCGGAGTTGTCTCGCGTCGACGATGACTCCTAGCCGTTAGATTAGAACTAGATCGAACGATCCACGTTGCCCCATACCGCTTCGCCCAGCCCCGTGTCACTGACGAGTGGGGACACCCACTTAAGCAGCCCGCGGGAGCACTGCGCTTAGCAGGCCGGACCGTTAGAATTTCCCGCGCAACCCAGTTATTCAAATTAAATCTTTTTCTATTTCAATTCAAACACACTTCTGTACTCAACTTCAAAAATCAACCCAGATCGATTCAGTGCACCAATTTGAATGAAACCAATTTTGTTGGAAAGGTCTGTGAATGCTGAATCCAAGCCCGTTGGATTCCAGTCATTTGGATCTATAGATCACCCCTGGTAAAAATAACAAGGCAGAAGCTTTTCTGCATTCAAATTTTTTTCAAATTTAAACCATAATAGCTTTTGAGTTGTTTCCAACTCTCAAAAATCACATTTAACCATACCTTTCAGAATATATAAAAATATATAGGTTTACTTGCAGAAATATTGTTCAAGTAATAAAAGAATGCTTCATAAGTATTTCTAGCCACTTTAATTAATTAAAATAAAAGGGTAAAACCTTATTAAATTGTGACACCACTTTAAATCACATTCCCATGGACTACAATATGTGGTGATGACATGTGTCAACATGATCCCATGTTTAGTTTGGAGAATATTAAATCTTAAGTAATTTTTCAATGAGTAGAAATTACTTTTCTAAAAATAAAAAAGATTTAAACCAAACCTTAACCTTGTAATGTTAGAGATGATGCTAGATCATCTATAGGACCCTTGTGTGTGATGATTGCAAGTAGCTAAGTATTGTTTGGTGATTGTGTACCTCTTATTTATTCATAGACGCTAGTACCGACCAAGGATACGAGGAGGAAGGAGGATACTACGAAGAGGAAGCCGAGGAGAACTTCAACCACTGCTCTGCACAAGGCAAGCTTATATTGACACTGATGCAAGCTAGTAACTATGAAAGCTTATACTGATATTGATGCAAGCTAACTCTTGCAAGATACCCTACTGATGCCACAAACCCATACTTGTGATATGACTACTATATGCCTTAAGCATATGTGATCATACCCACTTGATAAACCAAATCCTAGTTTTATGTGCAAGCTTCTTACTTTATTTCTTTATCAAAGCTTACTTAGAGTCTACGTAAGAGTTGGTAGATACTAGACAGTTGTGCTAAAGGTTGCATAAAGAGCATAAAATTTGGCCTAAGCTAGATAACCTTGATGTCATCCTAAGGCATGAGTTTGAACCTAGTGAAAACCCCACTAGTTTACCACCCCTCATCAGTGCTTACCCCCACCTGTAGATGCTAGTGCTAAGCATAAAACTTGATCAACTTTAGATGGGATTACTTGGTGGAAAAATGGTTATGAAAACCTTGGAATGATGGATCATTCTATTGAAATGTTTTGGACATGTGTTTCCAAACACTTGATGATTTTGGTGATGAGAATGTTGAGGCATGAGCCTTAGCCCTTTATAAAACTGATGGTTGTCTGGATGTGATACCATTCCAATTTTATCGTACAACCACAATACCCGAAGATTGGGTAGGGCTTGACTGGAAACTTATATTCCTTAGTATTAGTTCCCTCACGACCAAGGTCTGAGCTGAGGCTACCTTGTGAAGATTGTCCACCTGTGCGGTACCCAAGATGACAGTTGGTCATGGTTGGGAGGCCGAACTCATAGGAGAGGTGCTTATACTAGGGCGTGTAATCCAAAGGTTAGGATTGATTATCCGCATACTGAGTATGTGAATTCAGGATTTGTTCCTGACGGATGTATCGAATGTTGTGGTGAAAGTGTGCAATCTCTGCAGAGTGTCAAACTATTCGAATAGCCACGTCCGCGGTTATGGACAGTTGGAGTGGCCATACTGTTCCCCCGTCAGACTTTTCAAAATGACTTGTGAAACGAATTGAGACTTTGACTTGGCCACAACAGAGTTGTGACCTGAATTACAAGATCCCACTTAGGAGTTATAAGATTGTGACTAGTTTCAGAATTGAGTAGAGATAAACCTGGCTTTTTGCAAAACAACCCTAGAGCCTAGTGTCCTATTATCCAAAAACCCCTTACCTGTTAGTATTAGTTTGCGAGTACTTAAAGAGTACTCATGGATTTGTCCCTGGCTATTCCCATGGCCAGACTATGAAGAGGAGTACCTGGAAGATGGACCCCAGGAAGGTTACGACAACTAGGATCATCTCCCATTGTCAGCATTGCCTGTGACCCTGAAGATGGGGCTTCGCCTATGCTACCGTTATTGTTACGTATTCCGCTGCTTGAAGTTGTATTAAGAACTGGATCATGAGATCCCTATTTGTGTAAGAACTTATGTATCGTTGTAATGGATGATGTAATATGGTATCCAATTCTGTTATGTCTCGCAAAAATGGTAATCCTGAGATTGCGATGTATGGCATAACAGGCATCTAGGATTGAAAAATCCGGGTGTTGAAAAGTTGGTATCAGAGCCATCCTGACCATAGGAGACCCTAGTTAGACTGGACGTTGAACCAAAAACTTAGCTTCAAAACCAAAGAAAAACAAATATTTACAAAAACCTATTCTCATTCTTATCTCTTTCATTCTTTCATAAAAATTCATGTTCCTCAAAAACTCTTGCAAAATACCTAAAATTTTGACACACTTGATCACTCTGCTAATCTACTCATCCTCTATTTTTATAGATGGACGTGAAGTACAACAAGTTTTATCAGTTGGGGAATGGAGGAGACCTTATCTTTGAGAGGGATCTGGATCAGCTTTCGAAACTTCTGGAGCGTCCACACCCCAAGTTCTTCGGAGCTCAGCTCAATGATCAAGGAGGAGAAGATCTGCGGTGGTTAATTTTTGCAAGTCTCCGAGGAAAGATTGAACCTCCCACTGCGGAAGGAATTCAGTTTACCTTAAGAGAGAACAACTGGCTCGATGGACTTGCCAGAGCAATGCAGGAATCTCTCTCCCGTCTGTGTGGGCAGAGCATCAATCAGATCAAGGGAACCCGCTTTGAGTTTTTCCCAAGGCGTGATGCAAATGGAAAACCTCTGGAAGCCCCATACCACCCCGAGCTGAAGACTCCATTGGACCACCTTAGCTTCATGATGTATGATCGTCAGCAGGAGTTGGACAACTGCCGTGACTATTGCAACCACAAGTCTGCCATCATCAAGACGAAGGATCAGACCATAGCCATGCTAGCAAAGGATCGCAAGTCTCGTCGCCGTCAACTCGACAATAAGGAGCGCATTATTGCCCATCTTCGCCACCACATCTCATCTCTAGAAGAGACCATCCACGAGAGGGACATGCAGTTGGAGGAAAGGGAGAATGCCGGAGAGGATCTTCGTGGAGACCCTTACTCTTATCTTAGTAATGACGATGATTTTCTAGAGGATCAGGCCATGGACTTCTTCACCGATGAGGATGATTTCGCCTTCATCGATGATAATGAAGATGATGAAGCCACAGACTCCGAGGAGTAGTAGCACTAGCGTAGTGAGTAGTAGTCGGTCTCACTGTATCGTAGATTTCAGAATGGTTCTTAAAACCATCTGTTTTTCCTTGTTGTGGTGTGTGTTGTACTGTGTGCTATGAATGAATGAATGAAAAAGCAAGTTACTAGAAAAATCTGAATCAAACCTTTAAAACTTTTCAAAGACCCCAAACCTTAGAAAATTTCCCTCTTTTCTCATGATTTATATAAATCTTCAGATGCCATGTGGAGGAAGTGGTTCAGCCCCGGATCCGATGTTGCAGATTCTGCAAATGCTGACCTCTGACCGCGAAGCTGAAAGAGCGGAACGTCAAGCCAACCTAGCCACTCTGCAACAGATCGCCCAGCTAGCCCACAACAACCAAGGCCATGGAAATCAGGACAACCATGGATCTAAGCTCAAGAATTTTCAGAATACCAACCCACCTGTTTTCACCAAGTCAGAAGAACCCCTAGACGCCGATGATTGGCTGCAAACCATGGAAAATAACTTAGAAGCAGCAGGAGTCGAAGCCAACGAGAAAGTTCTATTTGCCACCCACTATCTAGCCGGAGATGCCAGGGCATGGTGGAATAGTGTTCGTGCCATGACCGGAGGCCAGATGATGACCTGGGAGGAATTCAAGGTCAAGTTTAGCAGAACCCATGTGCCACCAGGTTTGATCAAGAGAATGAGAGACGAGTTCAGAGAGCTGAAGCAAGGAAGGATGACTGTAGTGGAATACCGTGACAAATTTTTGTCATTAGCTAGGTATGCCCCGGGCGAGATAGACACCGAAGCCAAGAATAAAGAAAGATTCCTGAATGGTCTGCATGACGAGATGCAGACGGTGTTAGTCAATATCCCCTTTGTTGATATTGAAGCCCTTGACAATTCAGCCATCCAGATGGAAGGAAAGATCAACCAAGCCAATGAGAACCGCAAGCGTCGTATGATGCATCAACCAGGAACCCATCAAACCCCAAAGTATCGCCCCAACCCATCTCCAGGATTTGCCCCAAGAACCAACAGACCCCCTATGACCCGTCCAACCTATCCCAACCGTGGAAACCCTAGAACCGGAGGAAATCACAACAACCCCGGCAACTCTAGCAATTTCACCCGTGCCCCACCCAAGTTCAACACCAACAATGCTACCGCCAACACCAACACTGCCCCGAGGACTAGAAGCAATGTTGTGCCTGTCGCAGCCAAGGACAAGTCACAAGTGACTTGTTATGACTGTGGAAATAAAGGCCACTATTCCAACGAGTGCCCCAACAAGAATAATGCTACAGCCCCTAATACCAATGTCCCAGCTCAGCAACAGCGTCGTGTTTAGCCAGGAAGGAGATTTGCCCCAGGAAATTCCCTCAACCGCAATGGCCGTCTTTTTCTCATGCATGCTGAAGAAGCTTAGGAAGCGCCAGCCGTCGTGCTGGGTATGTTTTCTGTTAATTCAGTAGTTGCAAGAGTGTTGTTTGATTCTGGTGCATCGCATTCATTTGTCATCGAAGAATTTGCCTGCACTAGTAAAATTCAACCAACCAAACTGAAGCATGTTATGATTGTGCAAATCCCTGGATCCACCACCAAGGCTAGGCAAATTTGCAAATCCGTCCCTATCCGAATCCATGGCATAGATTTTTATACTAATCTAATAGTACTCGGAACTAAAGGTTTGGAAGTAGTACTAGGAATGGATTGGATGTCCAAACATAAGGGATTGATTGACTGTGCCAAGAAAGCCATCACCATGACCGGTACCGCTGGAATAACAGTCGAGCATATATCTGAAACCTTACCTCGCCAATTCAAGTGTAACAAGAGTCTAGCCCAACCTACCATTGACCAAGTCCGGATAGTCTGTGAATACCTCGATGTATTTCCAGATGTTTTGCCCGGTATGCCCCCAGATCGGGATATCGAGTTTATCATTGAACTAATCCCCGGAACAGGGCCCATAGCCCAGAGACCCTATAGTATGAACCAATCGGAGTTATAAGAACTGAAGAAGCAACTGGATTCCATGCTCGAAATTGGACTAATTCAACCAAGTGCGTCACCATGGAGATCACCTGTCTTATTTGTGGACAAGAAAGATGGAGGTAACCGTTTATGTACGGATTATCGAAAGTTGAATGATGTCACCATCAAGAACAAGTACCCCTTTCCCAAGATAGAGGATTTGTTTGATCAGTTGACCGGTGCCCAGGTGTTTTCTAAGATTGATCTTAGAACTGGCTATCATCAACTCAAGATTCATGCAGAGGATATTCCAAAGACTGCCTTTACCACCAGATATGGATTGTACGAGTATACAGTCATGTCTTTTGGATTAACCAATGCCCCCGCTTATTTCATGAATCTCATGAATAAGATTTTTATGGACTTCCTGGATAAGTTTGTTGTTATTTTCATCGATGACATTCTGATTTATTCCAAATCAGAAGAAGAACATGAGCTACACCTAAGGACCATTCTTGGAACCCTTAGAGAGCATCAGTTGTATGCAAAATTTAGCAAATGTGAATTCTGGTTACAGGAGGTAGGATTCCTCGGTCACATTATATCAGCAGGAGGAATTGCCGTTGACCCTGCCAAAGTGAAAGATGTAGAAGATTGGCCAGCTCCAACCACTCAAACCCAAGTTCATGCTTTTCTCGGATTGGCGGGATATTACCGCAAATTCGTAGAAGGATTCTCGAGTATCGCCCGACCCATGACCCAATTGCTGAAGAAGGACAAGAAGTTTGAATGGACAGACAAGTGTGAGGCGAGTTTTCAAGAACTCAAGAGGAGATTGATCTCAGCCCCAATCTTGATCATGCCGGATATCATGAAGCCCTTTGATGTGTATTGTGACGCATCCAAGATTGGTCTCGGATGTGTGCTAATGCAAGAAGGCAAAGTTATATCTTATCTATCTCGACAATTGAAGCAACATGAGCAAAACTACCCAACCCATGACCTCGAACTCACTGCAGTAGTTCTAGCCCTGAAGACATGGAGACACTACCTGATGGGAAATCTTTGTTAGATTTATTCGGATCACAAGAGCCTAAAGTATATATTCACTCAGAACGAGTTGAATATGAGGCAGAGAAGATGGATTGAGCTAATCAAGGATTACGACCTGGACATTCACTATCACCCTGGTAAAGCCAATGTGGTAGCCGATGCCCTTAGCAGATTGCCGTGCCGCTTGAACTCCATGATTTTAGAGGAGCAACCAAGTCTGCACAAGGAGATGGAAGATTTTCGAATAGAATTAGTAAGTGAAGGATTTTTGGCTAGAATAGAACTTCAGCCCACTTTGATCAGTCAGATTAAAGAGGCGCAGAAGGGAAATGCTATTATCGACGGAATCAAGCGTCATATCGGTACAGGCAAAGTACCCGAATTCACCGAAGACGAAGAAAGAGTTCTGTGGTACAAAGGACGCCTTTGTGTACCAGCAGATTCGGAGTTGAAAGAAGTTAACTTGAAGGAGGCTCATGATACTCTTTATTCTATCCATCCCGGAGGAACGAAGATGTATCAAGATTTGAAAGAGCAATTTTGGTGGCATAAGATGAAGAGAGAAATCGGAAGCTATATCGCTAAATGTGATATATGCCAGCGAGTCAAGTCAGGACATCAAAGACCCGCTGGATTGTTGCAACCTTTGCAAATTCCGGAATGGAAATGGGATTCTGTAGGAATGGACTTTGTCACTGGACTACCTACTTCTAGTAGGGGAAATGACTCTATCTGGGTCATAGTGGACAGATTGTCCAAAGTCGCCCATTTCTTGCCCGTCAAAACCACCTACCAGAGTTCGAAGCTAGCGGAGTTGTACATCGCTAGAATAGTTAGTTTGCACGGAGTCCCCAAGAACATAGTATCGGATCGAGGAACTCAGTTTACCTCGAGATTCTGGAAGAAAGTCCAAGAAGGTTTAGGAACCCGCCTAGATTTCAGTACCGCGTATCACCCGCAGACCGATGGACAAACGGAGCGAGTAAACCAAATACTCGAAGATATGCTTAGAGCATGTGTGCTAGAATATGGATCCAAGTGGGAAGACTGTCTGCCGTTTGCAGAATTTTCTTACAACAATAGTTACCAAGCCAGTTTGCAAATGGCCCCATTTGAATTCATGTAGGGAAGAAAGTGTCGGACCCCTTTGAACTGGTCGGAAGTAGGAGAGAGTCAGATCTTCGGACCCGACATCCTACGAGAAGCAGAAGAGAAGGTTCACAAGATTCGTGAGCACCTCAAGACCGCCCAATCCCGACAGAAGAGTTATGCCGACAAGAGACGTCGAGACCTCGCCTTCAACATCGGAGATTTTGTTTATCTGAAAGTGTCGCCATTAAAGGGAATGCAGCGTTTCCAACTCAAATTAAAGTTAGCTCCCAGATATATCGGACCTTTCAAAATTTTGAACCGTCGAGGAGAAGTATCTTATCAACTGTAACTACCTGAAGAGATGTCAGCTGTGCACAATATGTTCCATATCTCATTACTTCGCAAATGTCTCGAAGTCCCCGAGAAGACCGAAGTGTTCAAGAATATCGATCATCAGACCATAGAGATCAACGATGACCTGACCTATCCCGAAGTGCCCATCCGCATTTTGGAAGAAGCTTTTCGAACTACCCGAACCCGAAGCATCAAGTTTCTCAAGATTCAATGGAGCAACCACACAGAAGAGGAAGCTACCTAGGAACGCGAAGATCACATCAGGACGGAGTTTCCCGATCTCTTCCAATCCTAGGTAATCTTTTCGTCCTTTTTCAAATCTCGGGACGAGATTTTGTTTAAGGGGGGAAGGTTTGTAACATCCCAAAAATACCAAACTTAGATCATCAAACACTAATCATCAAGATTAGGGTTAACAAAAAACTTTTCTAAATAAACCCATGAATGCATGTATATGTGTATGCATGGATTTTGAATTTCTTTAAAAAACCACCTTGTTTGTGTGATCCATTGCTTGTAAAATGTTTCTTAGGTGAAATGAACATCATCTAAAACATTTCCCACACTTTCCTTAAAGACAAGTAAATCAAAACAAATATATTAAGTGAATGGTCATTTTGACCAATTAACTCCCATGCCTACTTTGGCTGTCTCAAACTTTCAGAACCTAACAGAAACTTTTCTGGATCTTTGCACCCCTTGAATGTACTCACAAGAGAGTATCAAGGCCCACTTTGTGATCATCCAGAAACTTGCAAATGCATAGTTTAAATGACAATTCAAAATTGAATATTCTTCATATGGGAAGATCCCATTTTTTCAAAACCCACTCAAACAAGCTCAACTTTCAAAACCCAAGCATCTGCAGACTCACCAGCACCAATCTAGCAAACCCACCAAAAATCATTTCAAAATTCAAAACTTGATTTCATGCGGCCATTTCATCAAATTGGTTGCAGACACAAATCAAACAAAACATCAAACAATATAGTGTGCAGTGATTCTTGCCTAACTTGTTCCCTAATTAGCTGACACACAGCTCAGTAGATCACCTAGAAAGATTATCCCAACACTAGCACCCCTGTGAGCTTGCCATTGCCATTAATGGTGAACAGCCGAGCACCCCAATGTCACCCCATTGTGGACAGCAAGCTAGAGGAAGAACTAGCCGTGCCAACCTTGTCTAGGAGGCAGCCCACCGTCCACCGCCACTCACTGTCCCAGCCGCAAGCGTTGCCAAGCCCTGGACCACGCGCACAAGCCGCGCCCAGACCATGCCGAGCGTGCGCCAGAGCGCCACCCTCAACCAGCATCGACAGACCGCGCGCCGCCCTCGCCGCGTGCATACACGATCGCCATCAACCCAGGAGACCGCCAGACATCCCCATTTGCCGCCTCGTGCCGCATAGCCACCGTCCACCGTCGAAGACGCCGCCTCTGCCGCGCAGAGCGCCGGCCATTCCAGACCAAACCACACCGCCCCATGCCTCGCGACCATGTCGTTGAGCATCGCCAGGAGACACAGCACCGTCCCCTACCCTTGCCCATGCCAATAGCCGCCTGTAACGTTGCCCCCGATGAGCTCACCGTGCGCCCCGACGGTCCCCTCGCTCGACTATAAATAGAGGCCACCCCCGCTCGATTTCTTCACACCATCTCACTCCCCTCTCCTCACTGATCGTGCCACACCATTCTCAGAGCAAGGCGAGCACCACCTCGCCGGAATTTCACTGGAGCCTGCCGCTGCCAGAGAAGAAAGGAGCCAACGATTGGAGCCGTCCCAGGAGCTGCCGCGACCACCCCTGAGTTCGCCGTTGTCGACTTCGTCGTTCGCCCGCCTCGCCGACCCTCGCCAGTACCCCGGTGAGCACCCAACGACCCTCACTAGCTGCGCTAGGTTTCGTTCTCGCCGGAGTTGTCTCGCGTCGACGATGACTCCTAGCCATTAGATTAGAACTAGATCGAACGATCCACGTTGCCCCATACCGCTTCGCCCAGCCCCGTGTCACTAACGAGTGGGGACACCCACTTAAGCAGCCCGCGGGAGCACTGCGCTTAGCAGGCCGGACCGTTAGAATTTCCCGCGCAACCCAGTTATTCAAATTAAATCTTTTTCTATTTCAATTCAAACACACTTCTGTACTCAACTTCAAAAATCAACCCAGATCGATTCAGTGCACCAATTTGAATGAAACCAATTTTTTTGGAAAGGTCTATGAATGCTGAATCCAAGCCCGTTGGATTCAAGTCATTTGGATCTATAGATCACCCCTGGTAAAAATAACAAGGCAGAAGCTTTTCTGCATTCAAAATTTTTTCAAATTTAAACCATAATAGATTTTGAGTTGTTTCCAACTCTCAAAAATCACATTTAACCATACCTTTCAGAATATATAAAAATATATAGGTTTACTTGCAGAAATATTGTTCAAGTAATAAAAGAATGCTTCATAAGCATTTCTAGCCACTTTAATTAATTAAAATAAAAGGGTAAAACCTTATTAAATTGTGACACCACTTTAAATCACATTCCCATGGACTACAATATGTGGTGATGACATGTGTCAACATGATCCCATGTTTAGTTTGGAGAATATTAAATCGTAAGTAATTTTTCAATGAGTAGAAATTACTTTTCTAAAAATAAAAAAGATTTAAACCAAACCTTAACCTTGTAATGTTAGAGATGATGCTAGATCATCTATAGGACCCTTGTGTGTGATGATTGCAAGTAGCTAAGTATTGTTTGGTGATTGTGTACCTCGTATTTATTCATAGACGCTAGTACCGACCAAGGATACGAGGAGGAAGGAGGATACTACGAAGAGGAAGCCGAGGAGAACTTCAACCACTGCTCTGCACAAGGCAATCTTATATTGAAACTGATTCAAGCTAGTAACTATGCAAGCTTATACTGATATTGATGCAAGCTAACTCTTGCAAGATACCCTACTGATGCCACAAACCCATACTTGTGATATGACTACTATATGCCTTAAGCATATGTGATCATACCCACTTGATAAACCAAATCCTAGTTTTATGTGCAAGCTTCCTACTTTATTTCTTTATCAAAGCTTACTTAGAGTCTACGTAAGAGTTGGTAGATACTAGACAGTTGTGCTGAAGGTTGCATAAAGAGCATAAAATTTGGCCTAAGCTAGATAACCTTGATGTCATCCTAAGGCATGAGTTTGAACCTAGTGAAAACCCCACTAGTTTACCACCCCTCATCAGTGCTTACCCCCACCTGTAGATGCTAGTGCTAAGCATAAAACTTGATCAACTTTAGATGGGATTACTTGGTGGAAACATGGTTATGAAAACCTTGAAATGATGGATCATTCTATTGAAATGTTTTGGACATGTGTTTCCAAACACTTGATGATTTTGGTGATGAGAATGTTGAGGCATGAGCCTTAGCCCTTTATAAAACTGATGGTTGTCTGGATGCGATACCATTCCAATTTTATCGTACAACCACAATAACCGAAGATTGGGTAGGGCTTGACTGGAAACTTATATTCCTTAGTATTAGTTCCCTCACGACCAAGGTCTGAGCTGAGGCTACCTTGTGAAGATTGTCCACCTGTGCAGTACCCAAGATGACAGTTGGTCATGGTTGGGAGGCCGAACTCACAGGAGAGGTGCTTATACTAGGGCGTGTAATCCAAAGGTTAGGATTGATTATCCGCATACTTTTCAAAATGACTTGTGAAACAAATTGAGACTTTGACTTGACCACAACAGAGTTGTGACCTGAATTACAAGATCCCACTTAGGAGTTATAAGATTGTGACTAGTTTCGGAATTGAGTAGAGATAAACCTGGCTTTTTGCAAAACAACCCTAGAGCCTAGTGTCCTATTATCCAAAAACCCTTTACCTGTTAGTATTAGTTTGCGAGTACTTAAAGAGTACTCATGGCTTTGTCCCTGGCTATTCCCATGGCCAGACTATGAAGAGGAGTACCTGGAAGATGGACCCCAGGAAGGTTACGACAACTAGGACCATCTCCCATCGTCAGCATTGCCTGTGACCCTGAAGATGGAGCTTCACCTATGCTACCGTTATTATTACGTATTCCGCTGCTTGAAGTTGTATTAAGAACTGGATCATGAGATCCCTATTTGTGTAAGAACTTATGTATCGTTGTAATGGATGATGTACTATGGTATCCAATTCTGTTATGTCTCGCAAAAATGGAAATCCTGGGATTGCGATGTATGGCATAACAGGCATCTAGGATTGAAAAATCCGGGTGTTGATAGAAGATCAAAGATAAACAACTCAAAAACTATCATACTAATAAGACTAGTATTTTAACTAATGGTCTGGTATTGCTACTATTGCAATACTTTACAGAAGTAGGTTCTATGGCTAGAAATTCTATTCTTATCTATTCCGCAACTTCGTCTTCACTTGAGTGGATATATATGTTGACTTCATTGAAGAGCTTTAGCTTTTGATGATGATTCTTGGAGCATAACTTGATGCAGACATCGTTTATACTGGCTTTAGAACCTAGCAAGGGTTAAGAAGATACTTTGAGTACGAGCGTACTCAACAAGTTCACTATAAAAGGAGTGTTTGATGCACTATATTTATAGCCACAGACCATAGGTCGTAGGCAATGCAGGTTTTCGTAAAAATTTCTTCAAAGGTTTCTTTTATTCTGAAAAGCTATTTCCGTCAGCCTTCACGGGTTTACCAGAACTTTCATGGAGTTCCTTTCCTGCCGCGTTCGCAGCTCCTTCCCAGAACAGGGAGTAACAAGTGTCAGTTGTTACACTCTGCAGGGGTACGTCACTTTACCCATGAGAGATTTTAGCTTTGTTGCACATCCGAATTGCAGGTTCGATCACACTACCTTAGTGTGAGGCCCAGACTAAGATCCAAGCCAATCACTGCCTTCTCCGCGACCCTGCATGTCTCCTTGGTATACGCCATCCCACCTATTGAATTATGGCAATTGGCAGTACAGATCGTTCAGATGCCGAAACTATCGTGGGACGTTGAGGGCTCCCACCCATATGCTGCATATCCTCTACGAATTACCATATAATATGCACGCTACGAGTGATAACAGCCACGCCCCGCATATCTGGCTCCATGCTAGAGGGAAAAGATACAGCCGACTTCCCCGTCCCATTCCAAATCTCATGGTCAACGCGTGATATACGGCGCAAGAATCACTGGCGACATTGGTTGTTAAGTCCTAGGTAATATGTTCCTTTACCACCGGAACTCTTATAGTAGGTTATTACCTCATGGTAAATAACCTATAATCACATTATTATGAAAATAGTGTTTTCTGTCCTTTTTCAAATGCAGGTGATGACAACACTGGATTTGCAAAATACTTTACAGAAAATAATCAAAGGACATGAGAAAGTGTGAACTTGCCTTTTGTGATTGCAAGATTATGCACTCACGGTCTTCAAGACAATATAAAAGATCCAATATCTGAAATCAGCATCATTGGTCCGGTAAGGACTAATGTTTAAAGAAGCAAGATGCTTTTATGCATAAGCAATGTAATGCAAGTTGATAAACACGAATCCCGAGGATAACGTTGTTCTAGGGTTTGGATACTGGAAAGGGTTTCCTTGGAATGTGTTGCCCTTTTAGATTAAGTTTCACACATGTGCTTCTTATTAAGGCTTGTGAGTGTGTGTGAAACAATACGTAAGTACAGTAAATCACACAGTAATGGAATACTCAAGTGGAAAATATATCTGTAGACTATGTATATAAGGTTTGTTTATTATTTTGAGCTTTCATAAAAATGCTTATGTCTTGCTTTATAATGTTTCTTAAAAGAATAACTTTTGAAGAAAATCTTACTTAGCTAAAGAGAAGTATTTAAATTTTAAGTTAACCTTATTAGGGTTTCTTTTAAGTTATAGTCTTTAAGTAAGAAAGAATTGCTTTATTTGAATCGTGATATTAATAGTATTTGAGACTTATCTATCTTGGTTTTGAACTTGGTTAGTTTGGGATTAAGATGCTTTATAACTTAATTATAATAGACCAAGGTTAACTATAAAACACATAATAAAGTCTTTTTAGAATAGTATTTAAAGTATTATAGACTAAAGTTAACTTTAGATACATAGATGGACTTAAGGCATATTGCTTATGTTATTTGTACTAGGTTACTTTATAATGTTTCCCTAAGGATACTTTAAGAATGGTAATACTTCTATTTGAATAGTGGTTTCCTAATTGTTTAGTGGAATAGAATCATTTTCCTTTTTATGGATGAGTGGTTATAGTTTGTAAACAAAGAAATAATATTACTTAACTACTTATGGATTCAATATAGTGTTTTGGTTTGTTTATAACTTGTAGTTGAAGTATTGGAGTAGGTTTTACTACAAAATTATTTTTGGAGATTTTATAATGGATAAGGGTTCTTTTATAAAATAATCTATATTAATGGTTGAGAGATAATCTAATAAAATTGTATTTAAAGTGTGCTAAATCATTTTGACTTCACACTAACAATATTTAAGACTAATACTTTTTATTAGACTCAGTTTATTAATTTAAGAAATATTAACAATTTTTTTTTGACATTATATGAATTATTAACTGCAGAAATAGGTTTAAATTCAAGTTATTAAAGTGTTAAGCTTTTTATTTACCTCAAAAGTGAAATATCACATTTTTAACATATAGGAATTATTTTTGTGATCATTTTGGTATATTTCATTTTTTTATGATTTATAAATAATAAGATATGATTTTTATAAGATTTATTACTTTATAAATACTTAATAAATAATGAATATTTAATTAGGTGAAATGATAATGCATGGTTATAATTTTAAATTATAGTTCTTATTTTTCTAAGATTTATGGTATTTTATTTATATTATTTTTTAAACATTTACCATTATTAAAATATGAAGTATCCAAGTTTTATTAATTATAATACCTTTATTAAATAATATTTTTTAAATAATCACCATAATAATATTTGACAATAGTTTTAAGTTGTAGATTTTATTTTGCTGAAAATTTTCATATATTAAACATATTTTTCCGAATTATAAAACAAAAGTTATTAATTAAACAAGATTTAATTCTTTTATTTTATTTCTATAATATTAATATTTGAATTCATATTGTGTTTATCAATTTATTACTAAACAGCTAATACTTTTCTTACCGAGTCAAGAACCCAAGGTCACTGACCAGTGGGGTCAGTACCACGTTGGATGCCCATGGGCATAAACCAAGTCAAATGTGCTGACTGGGCTGAGGTGGCGTGTGCATGACGTAGTGATGACGTCATAGAGGATGATCCTCTCGGATCGATGATCTTCCCATCGATTGAGAGCGCACGGGCGAGCAAGGAGGGTGGTGTTCGAAAGAGGGATCCACGACCAGTCTATTGGTGGAGGGGCAGCTCCAAAATGGTCACCGGAAGGCAGGACACGACGGCAACTGGTGGCTATGCACGGCGGCGCTCGTCGGTGAGTCGATACAGGAAGAAAGCAGAGCTTTTAAGCATGCGAGGAGATTCAGTGACTCACCCAGAACACGATGGCGCGGTTGATAGGGCGAGGCGAGGTCGAAATCGACGACGAACGTCAGTGACAGGCGGCGATAGTGATGTGTCGATTGCGCCGATAGGGGAACCTTCGGCCTTCATGGCTTGGCTTGGGAGAACGAGGACAACAAGTCGAGGCTAACGGTGCTCTCAGGAAGGCTAGGGGAGCTTGGGAAGGACGGCGATGTGCAGCTCCGGCGAGTTAGGTTTTCAGTCAGAGAGGAACGAGAGAGACAGAGGGTTTCAGAGGGGAAAATGGGGATGAGGACGAGCGGGAGAGTCACGGTGGAAATCTTAGCTCCACCCCGAGTGTCGGCGATCATCATAGCGCACGACGGCGACGGACGGCATCGGCTACCTCCACCGAGCAGCTTCCAGTAGACGAGGAAGACGACGAAGGTCTTTTTGCGGATAACCCCCTGCGACGCTTCAGGGTTCAACCCGCACTCCCTTGCTAGCCCACTCGTCAGCTAGAGAGAAAACTATGTCGGGCTAGTTGTTGGGCTACTACTGGGCTTCGGTTGGGTTGTTGTGGCTGCTCGTGGGCGATGGATAAGAAAGATGAAGATGGGCCACGGGCCAGAAACAAATTCCTTTGTTTTTTCCTTGTTCTATTTCTTTTTCTATATTCTGTTTTGTATCTTCACATTTGTTTTAAGATTTGTATTTTACTTATTTGTTTGAAATTTTCTATAGAATTTAATCTGTTAGATAATTACATCAAATCCTAAAATGTACTCAAAGTCATTTTGTGAATTTTTATTGTATAATTATTATTTTCTTTATATATATATTTTTCTTATTAATATATGTAAGGCTTTTGATATGAATTTAGTTAAGCTAAAATTCATAAACTTATTGAAGAATGTATTAATATTAATCCACTAGTTTTAATTCTTATTGATTTATAATATTAAAGAAACTTTTATATATATAGTGATCCTTCATAATTATTTGATACATAAATTCTAAGTACTAATAGTGTTTGAAATTATAATTACTTACCCTATGGTTTTAGGGTTATTGATACATTTGTATTCTTTTATTGATATGAATAACGATTAATGGCTAAACACATTGTCTTTTTATTTGTGATTAGAATGATGTTACCCTTTTACAAACAGTGGGGTGATTCTTTAGAATGACTTATGAGAAAGAATTGATAAAGATAGCTCCTAAGAACATATGGTTATAATAAATGGAATTGAGAAAAGATGTTCTTAATTGATTTGTTATAAGAAAATATATACTACTTATTAATAAAGGATTTATCCATCAAATGAGATGGATGTTAAGCTTGATTATACATTTAGGGTTTAGGGTTTACCAAGGATTCCTATCTTCCATATTTCATAATTCTATACTTCTAATTAAGGAATTCCTTTCCTAGATATATTACTTCTCTATGTCCATCATCATGTGCTAACATGATGAGATTTGCTTTACAGAATATTCTTATCCACCTTTTATTCTTATAAATTCATTTGTAAATCCAATGAGCTTGACACTAAAGCTTTTCATAATCTTTTCATATCCATACTTGGTTATATCCACTACTCTGCTGTTGATAATCCCTAATCCAACAAGTGGTTACTTCTAACTCCAATCACACTCTTCCTTAATCATCCTTCACTAATATCACTTCAATAGATGTATACATCAAATCCTACTTCACCTCAAGTTCTTAGTATTTCCAAAGAGGAAAATACTACTTCTTTAATCCAATGTTGCTCTAACATCATTTTAATCATACTATCTTGTCTCTACTTGACTCCAATATCTAACATTCCAACCTCACATTATATTAATGTTACTTGTAATGACTAATCTAGGATAATATATCTATACTATGGTTCAATCATGTTTTATCCACCAATGTCACTTATACATGGTATAAGCATTCAATATTGGTGAATAAGGCATGATCATTATAATCCTTTGATCCTTTATGATTCAGGTTTCCAGTTGGCTAAACAAGGCTTCCATCCATAAAACATTACAGTTGTATTCTAATTATCTTTTGTTTAGCTCTATTGGATTAAGAGATATAATTCATTGACTATACCTACTTGATCCATTAGGACTACTCCTGGTAACTATCTTTAGACTTCATTCTTGTAATCTTCTTTGTTACCATATTGATTTGATTTCCTCCAATCACTCCCATCCTATAGATGACATCTTAAACTAGCATCACTATTTACCTCCTCTTACTTCTTTCTTTATAAGCCCTAAGTGAATGCTATAATAAGTACAAGAGTTGATAGGTCAAGAATTGATAGGTTAAGAATTGGTGAATCAATAGCTGATTTCTCAATATTGATGAACAACAAATATAAGGATAGGATTCAATAGAGATGATAAAGATTGATATGGAAAGAAAGATATATGGTGAATGATCTTAACTTTGGTTTCTTTCCTACTCAATCTCACTAGCGAGTTAAAGTTAGGTATTTCCATGATACTCATGGTATAAGTAGATGAGATTAAGATATAGTTGTTACATTCTTATTATTTGTGTTATATTTATAATTTGGTATTCATGAGTGATTATAATGTATACTATGATATGATCACCTAAGGATCAAATATAAATCATTAAGTAATGTATTAGGTTTGAATTTTATTACATTTGATCTACCCTTAGATCAAATCATGTTTACCCAAAATAAGGTTTTAGCAAAGGTCCTATTGAAACTTATCGCAGTCAACTTGATGATCTACTTAAATTCCATCAAGTTAAGAGAAGCTTAAATCACTTTGACAAGTTTTTATTTAGAAGCGCGAAAATTATTCAGATTTTCTATGCATGAATGCAATGCACACATCTATGTTCAGCTTATTTCTAAGCTCTAATGTTGGGATGTTACATATCCCCACTACCAGAAGCTCACCTATGGTGTATTCATGACGGCGCGGAGGTTGAGCCACTACTTCCAAGAGCATCGATCAGCTCATGGTCATCAATGACGCACCACTGTCGAACAGCCTGAACAACCCCGAAGCCACGGGACGAGTAGCCTTATGGGGCATCGAGTTGTCCCCTCAAGACATCGTCTATGAGAGGCGCACCGCTATCAAGTCTCAAGTGCTCCCTGATTTCCTCGTCCACTGGATGGAACTACAATTGCCAGACACCCCAAACATGTCCCAATCTTCGACAATGCACTTCAATGGCTCTAAGCACGAGGATGGAGCAGAAGACAGAATAATATTAATGTCCCCTCAAGGGGACAAGATGAGGTACGTCCTTTGGATGAAGTTCCGCGCATCCAACAATGAGGATGAATACGAGGCACTCTTGCACGACATGAGGATGGCCAAGGTATGTGGCTCTACATGCCTCGTCATCTACGGCGACTCCAACCTCGTCGTCCAGCAGACGATGAACGAGTGCGACGCTCACAGCACCAACATGATCGCTTATCATGCACTATATAACTCTCTCGAAGGGGACTTTGATGTCTGTGAGCTCCGTCACGTCGGTCGGGAAAGCAATAGGAGGCGGATAAACTCCCCAACATTGGCTCCACCTGCGCCCTAGTGCCACCTGGTGTGTTCCTCGAACAAATCTGTGTGCCCTCTATCAAGCAAAAATTCCCAAAGAGCACAACCAAAGCCACAGAACACTTGGGGGTCGCGCCAACCGAAAAAGCCAAAGAACCCGAAAAGCTCGACACGGAGGTCGAATTGGTAAGCCTGATGCAGGTTATGGCAATAGAGCAGGCATGGACTTAGCCATATCTCAAGTACATGATAAGCAAGCAGCTGTCTGAGGACCCGACTGACACTCGACACATAGCTTGTCGGTCAAAGGCCTTCACCATCATCAATGGCGAGTTGTACAAACACATCATCTCAGGTGTGCTTCAATGATGCGTCACTAACAGTGACGGGAAGAATATTCTTCTGGACATCCACGAAGGGATTTGCGGCCACCATGCAAGCATCCGCGCCTTAGTCGCCAAGGCTCTTCGAGCTGGCTTCTACTAGCCAACCGCAATGAACGACGCCAAAGAGATCGTCTAGAGGTGCAACACCTACCAGTGTTTCGCAGATAAGCCGCACACACCAGGCTCACAACTGTGACCCATACCAATAGCCTTGCACTTTTCCCAATGGGGACTCGACATGATTGGCAAACTGCCAAAGTCCTCACCAGGAGGGCACGTCTTCCTCTTGGAAGTAGTCGACAAGTTCACCAAGTGGATCAAGGCCATGGCTGTCACTAACCAGAGCGGCGTCGTCACTGTCAAAATTTTCAAGTCCATTGTCTACAGGTTCGGAGTACCGCACAACATCATCACGGACAACGTATCGAACTTCAGCTCGAAGGAGTTTCGAGACTTCTGCGAAGACCTCGGCATCAACCTCACATATGCCTTCGTGGCGCATCCACAGAGCAACGGGCAGGTCGAAAAGGCTAACGTCCTTGTCGGCAATGGCATCAAGAAATGACTGCTACACCCACTCGAAAAGCTTGCGGTTACCTGGGAAGATGATCTACCCTCCGTCCTTTGGAGCCTGTGCACAATGCCAAATAGCTCTACAAGCTACACGCCTTTATTCATGGTGCATGGAGCCGAAGCCATGCTACCTACCGAGGTACGCTACAAGGCCCTGCGGGTCGTCGCCTACAACAAGGTCGAATCATCGGCCTGCACTCGAAGACACCGTCAATACATTAGACGAAGCCCGTGACATCGCCGTGGCACGATCAATGGTGTACCAGCAAAGTCTCCGCAACTATCACAGTCATCGACTGCCCCCATGTAAGACCCCACCTTTATAAAGGTAAAGGTCCCTGTGATTGCAATGCCAGTCCCTGGATTAAATGCTAGCATCCACAGTTTAAGATGAAGTACACAAAAACAAAGGTCATTATTACATCGTCATTCCAGAGATAACATAGTCTTTTACAACTCCATAGACATAGGCTAGTACACGAGTTTAACTTAACAATATAAATAGTAGTCTTCATCTGCATGTGCCACAGGCAAGCATGTTGAGTGTAGACTCATAACCCTAATCCTCATCAGAGTAACCTGCAACATCACAAGTTATAGCCACAGTGGGTCAATACAGTGGAATAGTATTGGCAAGTGATACCTTAGTAGAATAGCAGTATCTAGCTTCTACATGAATTTGGTTAAGTGTAGCTTAGGCTTGCTTTGCTCAAAATAGGTTTTTCCTATCAGTTGAAAACACTAATTTTTTGTTTGGCAAAAACTCCCAAGGAACCACCAATAGACATTGATGAACCTTTACCCTTGTTCAACCACAAGTTTTTAACTTAAAAATTGGGATGAGGAGATTCTTGATAGCTTCCATGTCTTGATGCTCAAATTGTCCATTGCCGGGGACATAGCTAAGTACTTAGATTTTAATCTCTCGAGAGGTGGTGCACTTTCCCCACAAGACTCGACATGCATCGATACAAGACCTTTCAGAAGACTTCCCTTAGACCAAAATGGACGCTCTCCAAACCTATCACCCCCTACCACCAACTGTCCATTTGGCTAAGTTATTGCAACCTATATGATCCAGGCAGAGCCCATAATGGCATGTGGCTGCACTAGAAGCTTCTTAACATATGGCATCTCAAATCCCTTTATTCCTCGGTGGCTTTCCACAAGTGAGATACACTAGGGTAGTCAATAAATATGGGCCCTGTGTAACCACTCAACATAACCCATTCAACCATTCCACCCAGGTGATTCATTCACATAGTTGTTTTATTAAACAAAACACAAGTCATAGACTTAGAAATATTTCATAGTATGAATATAGTACACCCTTGTTTTCTACTAGCTAGGCTAAGCATGATAGTAATAGGAATCTTAACTTTGGGAAAATTCTACTAAGGTAGGATTTCCCATGGCATAGTTAACACATAGAAAATTCCATGCAAGTCCTACTTAGAAATATCACTAATGCATAGTGAAAATAGTGGGACAAAAGTATGAAGCACCACTTGCCTTTTTAGTAGAGAATATATATTCACTCCTTGATCTTGCAATAATCACACTCTTCAAATTTCACTACAATTCAATCAAGGCACAAATTCAATCTAGCATTCAAACAATTCATCATATAAAATAAAGGAAATCAAACAATGCATGGTAGAGAATATATATTCACTCCTTGATCTTGCAATAATCACACTCTTCAAATTTCACTACAATTCAATCAAGGCACAAATTCAATCTAGCATTCAAACAATTCATCATATAAAATAAAGGAAATCAAACAATGCATGCAAGCATGCAAACGATTGTTTTATTTGGTAAGGTGGTTTCTAATTGTCTATAAACATTTTAAAATACCTTCTGGTCATTTATAAAAGTGGCAAGGTCATTTGAAAACAAGTTAGCGAAAATGGCCACTTTAAATCATTTTGTTTTGCTAGGAATGATTTCAATCAAAGGAATATTTTTTAGTGTTTGCCAAATATTTTTTTAAACACAAATGTTAGTGTTTTAAGGTCAAGTGTTTAATATTAAAACCATTTGCAAAAGTTTTTACCTATAAACCATTTTTAAATCAAAGCAATATTTTATTTTGTTGGAAATGCCTTTAAACAAGGTAATAATTTTATAGGGTTCACCAAATATATTTTTAATTCTCAAAACTTGGTGTTTAGGATCAGAGAGTTTAATTCAAGTCATTTTCAAAAGGTTTCACTCAAAAATCATTTTTAAACCATAATCAATATTTTTATTTAGTTAGAAATGATTTTATTCAAAGGAATAATTCCTAAGTGTCACAAAATATATTTTTAAGTCCAAAAGTTGGTTTCTATGGTCAGTAGGTTCAAAAAAATCCATTTACAAAAGATTTTACCCTAAAAACAATTTTTGAATAAATTTTATACACAAAATAAGTCTAAACAAGTTTTTGTAAAAACAATCAATTTTACAGAAGCAAAATACTAAACAAAGTGCATGGTTGGAAAGTATTCTTTTTGTTGATTCCGTTGATATAAATTTTGTAAATTTGGACATGTAGATTAAAAGTTATGAATTTTGCAAGTTTAAACATCTAATAGAAATGTCTGTCTATTTAAATCAAAACTGTGCCACGCGTCTTATTCTGATTCGCTAGTACCGATTCGGCCAGATCGAGCGTTATAGAGCGTTGGATCTAAAGAGATTTGTGCGACTCAGATAGATTCATACCCCTTACTTAAGTCATCTATTCTTATGCGTCGGATCTAGATCTAACGGACAAGAGCTAGCTGGTCAAGGTTTGGCGGCGCTGGCGAAGGCTAGCGGCGGCGGCGCGTTCTGTTTATAGTGGTTTGGAATTTCACGAAGCAAAGGAGGGAAAGGAGATGCTTACTGAGTTCGTCGTTACATGGGGAAGCTTGTCATTGTCGTCGCAGGTCGAGGGGCGCACGAGTTCAACGCCGATTCCTCACCGGAGTTTCCAACTGGCTCGGGCACGTACTGTTCTTGACGGAGGCGAGGATTGAGGCAAGTGGAGGACACTGTTAGATGCGCAAGGTCGTGGCGAGTATACGCGTGTGAAATAGGGGGAGAGGTGTGGTCGAACTTTACCAGGGGACGTCGCCGGAGAAATGGCAGACGGTGGCGACGCTCTGACTTCGAGGTTGCCGATGTTTTGGGGCGCGCACGTGCAGGCTAGGGCTACTGGTAGGTGCAGGAGGCGATGGAGATTAATCTTGTGTGGTCCAGGGGGAAGGGGGAGGTGCTGGTTCACCGGAATTCGTGTTGCAGCTCGTCGGAGCAGTGTGGCTTGCGGTGAGAAATTCAAGCAGCCTGGTGGCTCCGGTCGAGTGAGGTCTGAGGGGGAAGAAGGAGGGGACATGGGCGATTAAGAGGGCATTGTTGCAGCGAGTAATGGTCACGGCATTTAGGCGAATAGAATCGGCGAAATCAAAGCAGAAACAACTGCGGTGAATGGGGAAGAACTGGTCCGCGAGTGAAGACGAAGACTAGGTAGTGGGACCGTGTCGTCAGCGTGAGAGAGGGAAAACGGTGGGGTCGTTATGTCAGCGTCTGCGCGGGTGCGTCTGTGAGTGAAAGAAAACGTTTTGCGTGGGGGGGGGGAGAGTGGGCTTGCTGGGCCAGTTGGGCTTTGCTGGGCTGGGCTCTTTTCTTTCCTATTTTTTCTTCTCTGTTTTATTTTTCCTTTTTCTGTTTTGAATTTGTTCAAATGGTTTCAAACCTCTTTTTAATTCAAAACTTTTCCAAACTTTCAATATATTTTAGTACTGTTATAAATGTGTTTTTAAAGACCATTTTGGAATAATCCCTTTATTCAATTACGGTTATTCTTTATTTAAATTAGGCACTTGTTTTTATTCAAATAAGATTTTAATTATATTTTCAAACCCTTATTTTAATTCTAATTTTCACCAAACCTAGTTCAGTAGGTTTTATTTATTCAATAGTATGTTAAATAATTCATTTTGAATTATTTAGAATATTTTAATATGATTTATTAATCATTTAAATTGGGCATTTGTCTTTATTCCACTAAAACCAAATATGGTTTTAATCCCATATAAATTTTATTCAAATAATTCTTTTAAGTTAATTAGATAACTTTTTGATATACTTTGGTAAATTCCCATTTATTATTTTCCCATGATTTAATTAATCATTTTCATTAGGGATTTTGTCTTTATTAAATATAATTAGAATAGGATTTAATCCCATATACTTTTATTTGTTTATTCTTTATCCCTTTATTTCATTTGGATTATCTTTATTCCATTTGCTTATGGATTTAATTCAAGGTCTAAATTATCTTCTAATTAATTTTATTGGGGTTTATTATTTAGTTTAGGCAACTTGTCTTTATTTAAATAAAATTGGACATTGTTCAATCCTTATGATTTTATTTAAATAATCTTTCACCCTTATTTATTATTCAATAATATTTCATTTTATTTGTTTATGGATTTGGACAAGATTTAATTTGTCTTTTAAATATTCCCTATTTATTTATTTATTTATTATTTATTTCTTTGTCTTATAAAATCCATATCTTTTTATTTATAGATCTAAAATTGATGATTCCAATTTGTATAATTTTATTTAATATTTGTTTATCCTTTTAAATCCTTTTAGGATTACTTGTTCATAATTTTGGTATGGATTTTAGATAGGAGTTTTATTAGCTTTGAATTTAATTTCTTTATCTTATTAAATTCATAAGATTTTGTCCATGGCTCCAAATTGAATGAAATCAATTTCTATGGTTTAATGATATTTTTATTTAACATTTTTGCTCATTTAAAAATGTTTGTTGAAATTTTTTTATATGGATCAAATCCTTAGTCTTAGAGTGATCTTTGAAATGATTTTTTTTCCATTAGGGTTTTAGGGTTTTGGTTTAACTTTTCTAAGTGTTTAAATTTTCAAGATACATTTATTGATGAATGCATTTCACTTGATTTGAATTTTGTGGGATTCCCTTTTATTCAAAGTTTGTTCAAGATGGGTTTTGATGCTTCCATTTGGAATCAAAAAGTTTCTTTTCACCCTAAATTTCAACAATTATTTATTTTGTTTATTTATTTTTCACGTTTCAAAATTTGGAAAATTTTGGGATGTGACAGGCTACCACCCCTAAAAGAAATCTCGTCTTGAGATTTGGGAAGGCTAGAGGTTACAAGTTGGCTTAAAACAACTAGGGTACTACCACCCTTAAAAAGGTTTTCAACTATATTACATCTTGGCTTACTTGGGATCTTGATGTATCTTCTCTGGGCACTTGTTGGCATAATGGCCTAGCTCTTTGCATTTGAAACACATCACTTGGCTAATATCTTTCTTTTCCTTTGGCATCATTGCCTCTTGGTTCTTCTTCTTTTCTACGCAATCACTAGCATAGTGTCCCATCTCTCTGCAATTGTAACATTGCACTTGGCTTTTCCTTCTTCTTCTTCTTGGGTCTCTCCAAAGCTAGGATTTCTTCTAGTTCATGCTCTTCATATTTCACCTAAAAGGTGAGAAATATTTCTCTCTTCTTGGGGCAGTTACTAGAGATATGACCTTCTTCTTCACAAGAGTAGCAACACTTTGTGGTCACTTTGGATTTGGTCTTATGAGGCATGGTTCTGACTTTTCCTTCATCCTTCATGGTAGAGGTTGTTCCCTTATGGAGGTTTCCAAACATTTGATGCATTACATCTTGCTTCATTTGTTGAACTATGGTATAGATAGGGCATTGGATAGGGACATGATCATTTCCTTCACATAGGAAACAAGTAACTTGAGATGTGGGGCATTGTTTAGTTGGATGTTTCTCTTCACAATTAGGGAATTGATCCTTATGCTCTTTAGAAGTGTGTTCCATGTCTCCACAAATATTACAAGCTTGAGTTCCTTCTATAATATCATCCTTGACATCATCGTTGTCACAATCTCCTTGGGAAGATTTGCTTATCATGTTGATCATTTGATTGGTCCTCCTTTACAACAATTGAGATTGGATTTCCAATTTTTTTTGCATGGTTGGGTCTAACTCATTGTTGTTGGCTAAAAACTAAGTTGTCACTTGATTCAACTGGGCTTGGGTTGCTAGAAGCATCTCTTGGTTGTTGTTGTCACCATTATTGATGTTGGAGTTTCTTGGAGAAGTCATCTGTTTGGGTTGGATTGGAATTAGAATAGGCAATATAGAAAAAGTCTAATCACACACATCACCATTCACACAAGCAATGTGCAAGCAATCACAAACAAACACTCCACTCAAACAACAAGTTCAAGCACATTTTTAGGCAACAAAATATTTTTTTGTTACACCACATAAGTTGGTGGGTTTAAACTAATCACTAGTATGGTGGTCCAACTATATGGTTTTCTTGAGATCATTTCCTTCTTCTTAGTTGTTTCCTCTTGAAAAAAATCATGGTTTCCTTGGAAAATTTCTTGCATCTTGGTCATAAAACTTCAAAGGTGATGATGATTTCTTCTAAGTTGTGTTTCTTTAGTCTTCAAGTCTTGAGTAACATTCTTGTCTCACTTGTAGTCCTTAGTGATGTTCAAGTTGAGGTCCTTGGTGCAACTAAAGTTGAAGTCATTGGTGATGGTGAAGTTGAAGTCATTTGAGTTGGTGAAGTCCTTTGCTTATGTTGAAGTCTTTGCTCATGGTGGAGGCTTTGTCCATCAAGTTTGAAAAGGAAGAGATGTAGAATCAAAACCAAAAAGGTTGAGGAAATAGTTTACAAGATTGTTTGTAAATAAGTTTTGGAACAAATACAACTCCTATTTTTCTAAGGGGTTTTTTCCAATCCTAGGGTTACAATCCTACAGGCAACACAGTGCTCTGATACCATCTGTAAGACACCACCTTTATAAAGGTAAAGGTCCCTATGATTGCAATGCTAGTCCCTGGATCAAATGCTAGCATCCACAGTTTAAGATGAAGTACACAGAAACAAAGGTCATTATTACATCGGCATTCCAGAGATAACATAGTCTTTTACAACTCCATAGCCATATGCTAGTACAAGAGTTTAACTTAACAATATAAATAGTAGTCTTCATCTTCATGTGCCACAGGCAAGCATGTTGAGTGTAGACTCATAATCCTAATCCTCATCAGAGTAACCTGCAACATCACAAGTTACAGCCACAGTGGGTCAATACATTGGAATAGTATTGGCAAGTGATACCTTAGTAGAATAATAGTATCTAGCTTCTACATGAATTTGGCTAAGTGTAGCTTAGGCTTGCTTTGCCCAAAATAGGTTTTTCCTATCAGTTGAAAACACTAAGTTTTTGTTTGGCAAAAACTCCCAAGGAACCACCAATATTGGTGAACCTTTACCCTTGTTCAACCACAAGTTTTTAACTTAGAAATTGGGATGAGGAGATTCTTGATAGCTTCCATGTCTTGATGCTCAAATTTTCCATTGCCGGGGACACCGCTAAGTACTTAGATTTTACTCTCTCGAGAGGTGGTGCAATTTCCCCACAAGACTCGACATGCATCGAGACAAGACCATTCAGAAGCCTTCCTGTCACATACCAAAATTTTCCAAATTTTGAAATGTGAAAAATAAATAAACAAAATAAATAATTGTTGAAATTTAGGGTGAAAAGAAACTTTTTGTTTTAAAATGGAAACATCAAAACCCATCTTGAACAAACTTTGAATAAAATTTGAATCCAACTAAATTCAAATCAAGTGAAATGCATTCTTCATAAATGCATCTTGAAATTTAAAACTCTAATGGAATAAATCATTTCCAAGATCTCTCTAAGACCATGGATTTGATCCATATAAAAATTTGTCAACAAACATTTATAAATGATCAAAAAAGGATGAATAAAAATATTATAAAACCATAGAAATTGGTTTCACTTAATTTGGAACCATCGATAAAAACTTATGAATTTAAAAAGATGAAAGGAAATAATTTCCAAAGCTAATAAAGCCCCTATCTAAAATCCATACCAAATTGTGAGCAAATAATCCTAAAAGAAATTTAAAAGGATAAATAAATATTAAATAAAGATATACAAATTGGAATCACCAATTTTGACCTATAATTAAAAAGATCTGGATTTTATAAGACAATTAAAGAAATAAATAAATAAGGAATATTTAAAAGCCAAATTAAAACTTGGCCTAATCCATAAGCAAATGAGGTAAAGATAATCCAAATTCAAATGAAAGAAAGGGATAAATAATATTCAAAATAAAAGTATATGGAATTAAACCCTATTCCAATTATATTCTAATAAAGACAAAATCCCTAAAGTAAATGATTGATTAAATCATGGGAAAATAATAATTGGAATTTTACCACGTAGAATAAAGGTTATTTAATTAACTTAAATGGAAACAAAGAATTATTTGAAATAAAATTTATATGGGAATAAAACTATATTGGATTTTATTTGAATGAAGATAAATGATTAATAAATCATATTAAAAAAATTCAAATAATTCAAAGTGAATTATTTGACACCCTATTAAATAAATAAAACCTACTAAAAAAGGGTTAGTGAAAATTAGAATTCAAATAAATAGTTTGAAAATATAATTAAATCTTGTTTAAATAAAAACAATGATCTATTTAAATAAATAATAAAGCCCAACAAAATACAAAGAAATATTTTGAACTTGGACTTTAAAAAACTTTATTAAACAATACTAAAGTATCCTGAATGTTTGGTAAAGGTCTGAATTCAAATAGTGTTTGAATTATTTGAACAAAATTCAAAACAGAAAATGAAAACAGAAAAAGGAAAAATAAAACAGAGAAGAAAAAAATAGGAAAGAAACAGCCCTGCCTAGCTAAGCCCAGTAGGCCCAGCAACCAGCCCACTCCCTCCTCTCCACGCGAAACGTTTTCCTACTCGCACTCGCACCCTCACAGTCACTGACGCCCAGACCCCACCATCGCCACCTCATCGTCGTCCCCGCCCTGATTTCTCCTCTGGCCGTTTCTCTGCCGATGAATGCTGACGATTAATTCGCATCAATGTCACGCTAAAACCTCGCCGCGACCACACTAGTTAAAGCGCCCATGTCTCCTCCCCATTTCCCCTCGCTCACCCCTCTCTCTCGGCCACAGGGCTGCCTCGATTTCGCGCTTGAACATCCTCTGCTCCGACGAGCTGCAGCACAAATTCTGGCGAGCCCAGTCATTCCCCGCCCCTAGCCCGCACTAGCTTGCTCGCCTTAGCCATGCACACCTGCCAGCATCACCAGATTGCTCGCGCGCAACCTAGAACGCTGGCGCCGTCTTTGTCCGAGCGCCACCACGAACTACTCTGACTCCGGCGACCTCTCCCTGTAAGTTCTGACCGCACCTCTCCCCCTCGTTGACACTCGTGTAATCAGCGTTCACCTGCGCGTCTAACAAACCCTTCGCCTTTCCTTTTCGAGCCTTGTAGCCTCGTCTCCGTCGACGATAGAGCGTGCTCGAGGAGAAGCGCAACTCCGGCGAGCGATTCAGGACGAACCCGTGCGCCCCCTGTCTCCCCACGAGCACGTTGAGCATTAGCAATCTTCAACGATTCTGGTAAGATTCTCCCCTCCTCCTCTCGCCTCCTGCATCACCGCCAACCTCATCGCCAGAGCCGCGCCACCGCACAATCGCCGCCCAGCTTTGGTCAGGCTTCTGTACGCCGTTCGATCTGGATCGTAGAGCTACGATAGAATCACTTATCGAAGGGGTATGAATTACTCTGTGATGCACGATCCACTTTAAATCCAACGCTCCACGTTGATCGATCCTGCCGAACCGGTATCATCAAATCAGAACAAGACACGTGGCCTGTAGTTTATTTTAAAAATAGAAAAATGCCTATTAGATATTTGAATTTGTAAATTGCATAACTTTTAATCTACACTTCCAAATTTTGCAAATTTTATATCAATGGAATCATAAAAACAAGTACTTTCCAACCATACACTTTTTTAATGAATTGCTTCTGGAAAATTAGTTGTTTTTGTAGAAACTTGTGTATGCATATTTTGAGTATAAAATTTATTCTAAAATTGTTTTTAGGATAAAATCTGTTGTAAATGGTTTGTTTTGAACCTACTGACCATAGAAACGAACTTTTGGATTTAAAAACATATTTTGTGAGGCTAAGGAATGAATTTTTGAATAAAATCATTTCTAGCTAAATAAAAATGTTGAATATGTTTTAAAAATGCTTTTTGAGTAAAAGCTTTGTAAAATGATTTGAATTAAACTCTCTGACCCTAAACACCAAGTTTTAGGATTTAAAAATAAATTTGGTGAACCCTAGAAAATTATTACTTTGTTTAAAGGCATTTCCAACAAAATAAAATATTACTTTGGTGTAAAAATGGTTTATAGGTAAAACCTTTTGTAAATGGTTTTACTATTAAATACTTGACCATAAAACACTAACATTTGTGTTTAAAAAAATATTTGTCAAACACTAGAAATCATTACTTTGATTTAAACCATTTCTAGCAAAACAAAAATCCTTAAAGTGGCCATTTTCACTAACTTGACTTAAAATGGTTTTGCCACTTTTATAAATGACCAATAGGTGTTTTATAATGTTTATAACCTATTAGAAACCACTTTTTCAAATAAAACAATCTTTGGCATGCTTGTATGCATTTGCTTTGTTTTTATTAATCTATGTGATGAATTGCTTGAATGGTAGATTGAATTTGTGCCTTGATTGAATTGTAGTGAAATCTGAAGAGTGTGACTATTGCAAGATCAAGGAGTGAACTTATATTCTCTACTAAAGAGGCAAGTGGTGCTTCATACTTTTGTCCAATATTTTGACTTTGCATTAGAAATATTTTGTATAGGGCTTGCATGATAATTTTTGCTAAGTATCTATATGCCATGCTTTGGAAATCCTAGTATTCGTAGAATTGTTAGAATTTTCTCTAAGTTAAGATACTTGCTATTGCCATGCTTAGCCTAGCTAGTAGCAACCAAGGGTGGATTATGTACACATGTTATGGAAAAATATTTCTAAGTCTTTGACTTATGTTTTGCTTAATAAAACAACTAAGTGACTGAAACACATGGGTGGAATGGTAATTGCTTGGTGGATTTTGGTTGAGTGGTTACCAGGGCCCATTTTGTAATGGTCTACCCTATGTATCTCACTTGTGGAATGCCACCCAGGAACAAAGGGATTTGAGATGCCAAATGTTAAGAAGCTTCTAGTGCAGCCACATGGCATTATGGGCTCTGCCTGGATCATATAGGTTGCAATAACTTGGCCAAATGGACAGTTGGTGGTAGGGGATGTTAGGTTTGGAGCGCGTCCATTTTGGTCTAAGGGAAGGCTTCTGAAAGGTTCTGTCTTGATGAAAATCAAGTCTTGTGGGGAAAGTTCACCACCTCTCGAGAGAGTAAAATCGAAGTACTTAGCCGTGTCCCCGACAATGGACAATTTGAGCATCAAGACATGGAAGCTATCAAGAATCTCCTCATCCCAATTTCTAAGTTAAAAACTTGTGGTTGAACAAAGGTTAAAGGATCTTCAATCAATGATTGGTAGATGCCTTGGGTGATTTTGACAAACAAAAACTTAGTGTTTTCAAATGATAAGGAAAATCTATTTTGAGCAAAGAAAGCCTAAGATCCACTTAGCCAAATGCATATAGATGATAGACTCCACTATACTACCATAGTATCACTTGCCAATACAATTCAAATGTATTGACCCTTGTGGCTGTAACTTTTATGTTGCAGGTTTGTTTGATGTTAGTGAAGTGTGTTGATTAGGATTACAAGTCTATAACCAACATGATTGCCTGTGGCACTTTCAAGATGAAGGACTCCATGCTATAGTTATTTCTGCTGCATTGTAATGAGATAGCCAAATGAGCTATGTAAGATGTAATGAATTATTTTATTCCTGGTTATAAAGTTGTATTATGACCTTTGTTTCTTGATATTACATCTTAACTGTGGATGCTAGCTATTGATCCAGGGACTAGCATTGTAAACACATGGATCTCTACCTTATTAAAGGTTGGGACCTCTACACTTCCCTTAGACCAAAATGGACGCACTCCAAACCTATCACACCTTACCACCAACTGTCAATTTGGCTAAGTTATTGCAACCTATATGATCCAGTCAGAGCCCATAATGCCATGTGGCTGCACTAGAAGCTTCTTAACATATGACATCTCAAATCCCTTTGTTCCTAGGTGGCTTTCCACAAGTGAGATACACTAGGGTAGTCCATAAATATGGGCCCTGTGTAACCACTCAACATAACCCATTCAACCATTCCACCCAGGTGATTCATTCACATAGTTGTTTTATTAAACAAAACACAAGTCATAGACTTAGAAATATTTCATAGTATGAATATAGTCCACCCTTGTTTTCTACTAGATAGGCTAAGCATGATAGTAGTAGGAATCTTAACTTAGGGAAAATTCTACTAAGGTTTCATCTACTAGGATTTCCCATGGCATAGTTAACACATAGAAAATTCCATGGAAGTCCTACTTAGAAATATCACTAATGCATAGTGAAAATAATGGGACAAAAGAATGAAGAACCACTTGACTTTTTAGTAGAGAATATAGATTAAATCCTTTATATTGCAATAGTCACGCTCTTCAAATTTCACTACAATTCAATCAAGGCACAAATTCAATCTAGCATTCAAACAATTCATCACATAAAATAAAGGAAATCAAACAATGCATGCAAGCATGCAAAAGATTGTTTTATTTGGTAAGGTGGTTTCTAATTGTCTATAAACATTTTAAAATACCTTCTGGTCATTTATAAAAGTGGCAAGGTCATTTGAAAACAAGTTAGTGAAAATGGCCACTTTAAATCATTTTTGTTTTGCTAGGAATGATTTAAATCAAAGGAATATTTTCTAGTGTTTGCCAAATATTTTTTTAAAACACAAATGTTAGTGTTTTAAGGTCAAGTGTTCAATATTAAAACCATTTGCAAAAGTTTTTACCAATAAACCATTTTTAAATCAAAGCAATATTTTATTTTGTTGGAAATGCCTTTAAACAAGGTAATAATTTTATAGGGTTCACCAAATATATTTTTATTACTCAAAACTTGGTGTTTAGGACCAGAGAGTTTAATTCAAGTCATTTTAAAAAGGTTTCACTCAAAAATCATTTTTAAACCATAATCAATATTTTTATTTAGCTAGAAATGATTTTATTCAAAGGAATAATTCCTAAGTGTCACAAAATATATTTTTAAATCCAAAAGTTGGTTTCTATGGTCAGTAGGTTGAAAACAACCCATTTACAAAAGATTTTACCCTAAAAACAATTTTAGAATAAATTTTATACACAAAATAAGTCTAAACAAGTTTCTGAAAAAACAATCAATTTTACAGAAGCAAAATACTAAACAAAGTGCATGGTTGGAAAGTATTCTTTTTATTGATTCCATTGATATAAAATTTGTAAAATTTGGACATGTAGATTAAAAGTTATGAATTTTGCAAGTTTAAACATCTAATAGAAATGTTTCTGTCTATTTAAATCAAAACTGTGCCACGCGTCTTGTTCTGATTCGCTGGTACCGATTCGGCTAGATCGAGTGTTACCGAGCGTTGGATCTAAAGAGATCTGTGCGGCACAGATAGATTCGTACCCCTTAATTAACTCATATATTCCTATGCGTCGGATCTAGATCTAACGGACAAGAGCTAGCTGGTCAAGGTTTGGCGGCGCTGGCGGCGGCGGCGCGTTCTGTCTATGGTGGTTTGGCATTTCAGGAAGCAAAGGAGGGAAAGGAGATGCTTACTGAGTTCGTCGTTACGTGGGGAAGCTTTTCATTGTCGTCGCAGGTCGAGGGGCGCACGGGTTCAACGCCGATTCCTCACCGGAGTTTCCAACTGGCTCGGGCACGTACTGGTCTTGACGGAGGCGAGGATTGAGGAAAGTGGAGGACACTGTAAGATGCACAAGGTCGTGGCGAGTATACGCGTGTGAAATAGGGGGAGAGGTGTGGTCGAACTTTACCAGGGGACGTCGCCGGAGAAATGGCAGATGGTGGCGACGCTCTGACTTCGAGGTTGCCGATGTTTTGGGGCGCGCACGTGCAGGCTAGGGATACTGGTAGGTGCACAAGGCGATGGAGATTAATCTTGTGTGGTCCAGGGGGAAGGGGGAGGTGCTGGTTCACCGGAATTAGTGTTGCAGCTCGTCGGAGCAGTGTGGCTTGCGGTGAGAAATTCAAGCAGCCTGGTGGCTCCGGTCGAGTGAGGTCTGAGGGGGAAGGAGGGGACATGGGCGATTAAGAGGGAGTTGTTGAAGCGAGTAATGGTCACGGCATTTAGGCGAATAGAATCGGCGAAATCAAAGCAGAAACAACTGCGGTGAATGGGGAAGAACTGGTCCGCGAGTGAAGACAAAGACTAGGTAGTGGGACCGTGTCGTCAGCGTGAGAGAGGGAAAACGGTGGGGTCGTTCTATCAGCGTCTGCGCGGGTGCGTCTGTGAGTGAAAGAAAACGTTTTGCGTGGGGGGGAGAGTGGGCTTGCTGGGAGAGTTGGGCTTTGCTGGGCTGGGCTCTTTTCTTTCCTATTTTTTCTTCTCTGTTTTATTTTTCCTTTTTCTGTTTTGAATTTGTTCAAATGATTTCAAACCTCTTTTTAATTCAAAACTTTTCCAAACTTTCAATATATTTTAGTAATGTTATAAATGTGTTTTTAAAGACCATTTTGGAATAATCCCTTTATTCAATTATGGTTTATTCTTTATTTAAATTAGGCACTTGTTTTTATTCAAATAAGATTTTAATTATATTTTCAAACCCTTATTTGAATTCTAATTTTCACCAAACCTAGTTCAGTAGGTTTTATTTATTCAATAGTATGTTAAATAATTCATTTTGAATTATTCAGAATATTTTAATATGATTTATTAATCATTTAAATTGGGCATTTGTCTTTATTCCAATAAAACCAAATATGGTTTTAATCCCATATAAATTTTATTCAAATAATTCTTTTAAGTTAATTAGATAACTTTTTGATATACTTTGGTAAATTCCCATTTATTATTTTCCCATGATTTAATTAATCATTTTCATTAGGGATTTTGTCTTTATTAAATATAATTAGAATAGGATTTAATCCCATATACTTTTATTTGTTTATTCTTTATCCCTTTATTTCATTTGGATTATCTTTATTCCATTTGCTTATGGATTTAATTTAAGGTCTAAATTATCTTCTAATTAATTTTATTGGGGTTTATTATTTAGTTTAGGCAACTTGTCTTTATTTAAATAAAATTGGACATTTTTCAATCCTTATGATTTTATTTAAATAATCTTTCACCCTTATTTATTATTCAATAATATTTCATTTTATTTGTTTATGGATTTGGACAAGATTTAATTTGTCTTTTAAATATTCCCTATTTATTTATTTATTATTTATTTCTTTGTCTTATAAAATCCATATCTTTTTATTTATAGATCTAAAATTGATGATTCCAATTTGTATAATTTTATTTAATATTTGTTTATCCTTTTAAATCCTTTTAGGATTACTTTTTCATAATTTTGGTATGGATTTTAGATAGGAGTTTTATTAGCTTTGAATTTAATTTCTTTATCTTATTAAATTCATAAGATTTTGTCCATGGCTCCAAATTGAATGAAATCAATTTCTATGGTTTAATGATATTTTTATTTAACATTTTTGTTCATTTAAAAATGTTTGTTGACAAATTTTATATGGATCAAATCCTTAGTCTTAGAGTGATCTTTGAAATGATTTTTTTCCATTAGGGTTTTAGGGTTTTGGTTTAACTTTTCTAAGTGTTTAAAGTTTCAAGATACATTTATTGATGAATGCATTTCACTTGATTTCAATTTCGTTGGATTCCCTTTTATTCAAAGTTTGTTCAAGATGGGTTTTGATGCTTCCATTTGGAATCAAAAAGATTCTTTTCACCCTAAATTTCAACAATTATTTATTTTGTTTATTTATTTTTCACATTTCAAAATTTGGAAAATTTTGGGATGTGACGCCCCAGGTCCTTTGTCGAAGGATACCTCATCCTATGGCTCAAGAAAAAAGGGCACCTAAAGCTGGAATCACCCTAGGAGGGACCCTACTTGGTCACTGAAGTAATCCCAGGTGGTTCCTATCAGCTCAAGGAGGTCGAATCAGGAGTTGAATACTCCAACCCCTGGAACGTTCGCACAACTGCAACGCTTCTACCCCTAGTTGTCTCTTACTTTCCATAAGGCTATTCAACCAGGATACTCAGCCAAACACTGTACCCCTGCATTATGATGAATAAAAGCTAAGTTCCTTGGCCCAAATTTTTTCTCCCTTATATTATTATCGCTCAAATACGCTCGGGGGCTATGCCTCACCTTACGACTTCTTCGATTGATGACAACGCATAACACCTAAGTAGCTGACCACATCTGGCTAACGAAAAGGACATGCACAGTCTATATTATAACAAAAGCACCACGTTCCAACACATATAATTTTACAAGGGCATTAATAGCCCACTCGACAATATACAAACTTTACATTGTTTCATTTTATACTTTATAGGGCTTAACCATGCTGGAGCAGGACGTTAGTCCGATCCTCAAACACATCCACAATCTCTTCAGCATATTGCGCCATCGCTGCATAGTGTGGACGCATATCCCACGCCATGCCTCTCGTAGGAGGAGGAGGCCCAACCTCTATCTCTGCAAGGTCGACGTCACGGTGATGTAGTCGAAAAAGCGACAGGGCCTCCTTCACACCTGCTACTAGATGATGACGCAACAGCTCCTTCACGTGGCTCGTATTGCAAAATTTTCCAAGAAGACCCAAGAAGTTGGAGGGAGCCGGATCCAAGGGGAACATTGTAGCCCAGATTGTTGCAAGGCACGACCTTGCCCGCTTCAGCACCCGAAGCACTTGATGGATGCGATCTTGCACCGTCACAAGGACAATCGCTCGGTCGCAATCCATCTAGAAGAAGCCACCGGCCTCCAACTCCTGTTGCGTCATGCAATTCATTTGAATTGCAACACACTCTTTCTCTTCCTTTGGAAGAAGATTCACAACTGCACAATGCAGTGGGTGAGCTAACATAAAAAATCTGGCGCACTTGAAGAAACAAAGGGTCAAGCTGACTTACATTGGAGTTTCTCGCCAACCTGCTGAAATTCATAAAGAAGAAACTCTTCCCTAGCAATGGCCCGTTCGGCCTTAGATTTCAGAACATCCGCATGACCGCGGATGTTGAGGGTGTCCTTCTCCAGGCTCCAGATGCGATCGCGCATATATGGCACCTGCAACATCTTGCTTAACGATGGACGAGAGCCAAGCGCAGGAGAAGGCATAACCACTGGACCCGCACTCGAAGGGCCCTAAGGGTGTAGAAGCAAAACATAAAAAACATGACATTTGACAACAGTCAATAGAGGCATTCATATTTACACAAATTAATCCACCACATGGCAGAGTGACACTTCTTCAGCTCCAAAGCATTACATTACCAAAATAAAAGGAAACTAGACTAAGCAAACTACAAGGCAGAAGGACCTAGGCATCAGCACCCGGAGCAGCTTCAGATCCAGACTATCTAGTCTTGGACACTCGCTGCTGCTCTAGCGAGTAGTTGGCCCGAAGATCGATCAACTTAGGACCAAAATGCTTGCAGCAGGGGGCGAAGGAAGCAAAAGCTGCCTCAGTACCATCTGCCACTGTTGGCATCCTGGACATGACCTGCAGCAGATCCAACTGAGCGCCGGATGCCATCACCATTGCCAGCCCCATCACAGCACCAACCCCTTTCTGCGTCCGCTTGTAATTCACCGGAGCATCATCCATTAGGGTGTCGGCAAGGGAGTCAACATCAACAAGGGCAACGCCCTTCGGGGTGATCTCCTTGTAGAAGCGGTCAAGGACCCTCTTGGCCTTGTCGAGCGACTCCACGACAGAGGTGGAACGATCTTCGTTCGCTGCAACAACATCTGCTAAGGGATCCTCATGCTCCAAGGCATCACAATCAAACACAACACCAGAAGCATCTGATAGGTAAAGCGACAAAATCATTCGAATGAGGAAAAAGGTATCGCACCTAAAACACAGAACACCCATGATCTGTTCTATCATAGAGTATCACACTCCTTTATATCAAGAGGTCATGTTGAGTTTCATGATCCTCTTAATGAAGTGATACTCTTACACATTTCTACCCACTCTTCCTCTGAGATGTTCGCGCTCATGAATGTTGCGTGGGTGTAATGATGTGGCTATTTGAGATTCCTAGCAATTTATATTGCTTTGAACCCCAAGGACATTTATGTCATTCTTGGTGAAGGAAATATGCCCGAGAGGCAATCATAGAGATGATTATATTTCTTATGTATCCATGAGTTATTATATTGTTCCTTGAATATCCATATAAGGCAACTTGTATTGATTTGCAATTATGTGAATTGTTTGTGAAACTCTTTACTTGTATGGTTATTTAATAGTTGTCCCTAGTCAGAGTTCATGTGAGGACACATGTGAATATTAGACTAGCACATTGATTGGTTGATGACTATATTTCGCAAGTCATAGACATGGAGATGTCAAACGAATGATGTGGACAGATGTTATGAACATGGGGTTGGACTGACCCAACTTGAGACTAACAATTAGTTGCAGCTCTCTCTCTACACATCGTGTACGTTATGTCCTTAGACCTGAGTTTATCGCATGTACTTGAGATGTGGATCGATATACTTCGGGCTATCAGACGCTACTCTGTAACTAGGTAGTTATAAAGGTAGCTTTCGGGTTTGTCCTGAAGCATGCTACAAGGCATCGTCAATCAAGATGGGATTTTCCCCTCTTTACATGAAAGAGATATCTCTAGGCCCCTCGAGTGATCGGATCCAGAAATGCATGGCCGTGCTACATATGGTTAAGAGTTAACCTAGTAAAGGGATTCTGAATCACAGTATCGAGAAAGGGAGGTCATCTTGGAGCTAGACCAAATATCGCGAGGCAAAGGGAAAGACATGTTCTAAACCTTGTGATGGTTCGTCCGATATGATCTTTGTATGTGTTTAGGAGTTGGAACGTCTTGCTAGAGGCAGCTACCAACTATTGACAGAATAAGTGTATTCGTGTCATGTCTATACGCGTATGAACCTATAGGGTCACGCACTTAAGGAGCTGGAAGCCTAATGAGGATTGATCCGAATTAGACCAGGCTTAGGCTACTAATGGGATACTAATGTAGAAGCCCATCAGGGACGCCTATATAAAAGAGGGTGGGGCGAGCTGACTAGGGTTAGACCATTCCACCCAGCCGCCACCACTCATGCCTGTGTTGCATGCGCGGACCTAGCAGTCCGGCATCTGACGCTTCGACCCCGCACGTGTGGATACCTCGGAGGTGCTGCATCTGTGGCACTTGGACGAGCCGCGCAAGGGGAGATGCTCGTGGGACGAGAAGGAGGAGAAGACATAGATCGTCTACACTGCATCGACGCGCTTCATCAAGTTCCGTAACTGCGCGTCTAGTGGTAATCCCGTGATTTATGACAACAGTAATCCTTGTTTACGTGGTAGAAAAATTTGATTTGCGCTAGTGTGACCTAGCCGTATCCCTTCAGTGGTATCAGAGCCGATGTTGTTCAGTTATAGATTCGGGATGTTTGCATATGGTGATATGCAAATTGATATGAATGATGTGATTGTTTATGTTGCGGTGGTTCAGGATTAATCTATGATCTTGCTTTCCGTTATCATGATTCTAAGGTAGTTGAAGGACTTACTCCTACCGGTCGGTTTCCGCCATCGGGGTAGATAGTGACACATAAATCCTCTTGAATCATCCGAAGATCAATATGATTAATCGAATCGGAACCTAGATCTAAAATCGTTGTACCGTGATCGTAGGAGTTTGATCAGATCGGAACAACAGACGGTTTATGGTAAATTTGATTTGCCGATCAAAATTCTTAAAGAAAATTTGCTGCCCCTTCGAACCCCGCAGGGGGAGACCCCCTAGACCCCCCTAGTCATAGAACATTTTTATCTCGTTAAGTTAACTAGGTGTTGCGAGGTCACATGATCCGGTAGAATGCGATTCAATGCATAACTTGTTTTTGCAGGATGTATGTGATCAGTATGGCCCATATATGTATGTGATGCATGTATGAAATTTATCATGACCTGCGTGTCATGAGTAGGGCAACACGGCTGGAGCCATATTTGTTGTCAATTATTGTAATGGCTTGCGTGCCAACTTGTGATGATCCCAATTCTATATAATTTTGATTACTAGCTGTTAGGAGTAATAGATTGTATTAGTTCTTGGAGGACTCATCACTTGGAGGATGGCTCGCATGGAACATGAAGATGGAGATCATCATGGTGGACAGGTTCTATGACGATAGAGATCACCATGACAAAATGGGCCATACTGTGTCACAACTATGTGAATGCTATTCTTATGAGTTTTACTCTATGCATGCTTAGATGATAGAAGTAGAATGATACCTCACAAATTTTAAGTTAAACCATGCCCTCCCAACCAAACCTTGCACCATCCTATGACCTGTACAATCGCTGGTGGGCCTATGAAATTAGGGTGCCATAGTTTTCCTTTGCTGGATTGGTTTGTATTGGATACCTACACGCATAAGGGTTGGTGAGCTTGACAAGGTCATCTTAACAGTTAGGGACCTTGGGGCATAAAGGTTGGGTGCCTAGTTTTGACATAGATATGTCACCCAACAATAAGAGTCATATGTGATATGATTAGCAAGTGTTGCTTACCGATTTACCTTGTCTTCTAGCAGTGATGCTAAAGCTCACTAGTCAACTTGTTAATTGTGGATCTTGAATCACTTAGTATCAATAGAGGTATATTGATTTAAGTGCGAGTATATGATATTAAATTGTTTAATATGTTTTACTCTTTCATGGTTACATGGCTTTGTATTTTGCATGTTTTCTGTTGCAGATCAATGGCATCAAACACTGCATCACCTTTTTCTTTGCGTTTGATTCTTGACAAAGATAAACTAAATGGAACAAACTATTCGGACTGGGTCCGTAACCTGAGAATTCTTCTCAGGTTTGATAAAAAGGAAACGGTTATGGATACCCCAATCCCTGATGAACCTGCTGATAATGCATCTGCTGCCCTAAAGAGCGCCTACAAGAGAGCATGTGATGAGTCTCTTGAGGTTAGCTGTCTTATGATTGCATGCATGGAACCTGAAATCCAAAAGAAGTTTGAGGATCAGGATGCGTACGATATGATCGTCGCGCTTAAGGACATATTCCAAGATTAGGCAAGGACTGAGAGGTACAATGTTGCCAAGTCCTTTGTCGAATGCAAGCTAGCATAGGGAGCAACTGTAGGCCCCCATGTGATCAAAATGGTTGGTTACAGTCAGACTTTGGAAAAGATTGGGTTTCCACTAAGCCAAGAGTTGGCCACTGACTTCATTTTGGCGTCTCTTCCATCTAACTATGGGAAGTTCATTTCGAACTACCATATGCATGGGGTGGAGAAGGGACTTAATGAGTTATGCGGGATGCTAAAAATAGCATAAAGTGACATGAAGAAGTGTGCAGGGCATAGCCTTGTGATGGCTGTGCAGAACAAGCCTAGCTTCAATAAAAAGGGTACTTCTTGGAAGAAGAAGGGCGAGGCTAAGGATACGATCCCTAAGCCTGCACCCTGGACCTGTAGAATACACTGAGTGCTTCTTTTGTGTAAGATCCCTCCCTTTATAAAGGTAAGGATCCCTGTGATTGCAATGCTAGTCCTTGGATCAATGCTAGCATCCACAGTTTAAGATGAATTACACAGAAACAAAGGTCATTATTACATATCATTCCAGAGACAAACATAGTCTTTTACAAACTCCATGGCCACAGGCCTAATACAAGAGTTCAAATATATAATAAGATAAATAAGTCTTCATCTTCATGTGCCAAAGGCAACCATGTTGAGTGTAGACTCATAACCCCTAATCACCATCAGAATAACCCGCAACATCACAAGTTACAGCCATAGTGGGTCAATACATTGGAATAGTATTGGCAAGTGATACCTTAGTATAATATTAGCATCTAGATTCTATATGCATTTGGCTAAGTGTAGCTTAGGCTTGCTTTGCTCAAAATAGGTTTTTCCTATTGGTTGAAAACACTAAGCTTTTTCTTTGATAAAACTTTCCCAAGGTAACACCAATAGAAATTGGTGAACCCTCACCCTTGTTCAACCACAAGTTTTTACTTAGAAATTGGGATGAGGAGATTCTTGATAGCTTCCATGTATTGATGCTCAAGTTGTCCAATACCAGGGACATGGCTAAGTACTTAGATTCTTCCATCTGTAGAGGTTGTGCACTTTCCCCACAAGACTTGATTTTCACCAAGACAGGACCTTTCATAAGCCTTCCCTTAGACCAAATGGACGCGTTCCAACCTATCATCCCACTACCACCAACTGTCCAAATGGCTAAGTTATTGTAACTTATGTGATCCAGGCAGAGCCCATATTGCCATGTGGCTGCACTAGAAGGTTCTTAACATTTGGCCTCTCAAATCCCTTTGTTCCTGGGTGGCTTTCCACAAGTGAGATACACAAGGTAAACCATAGAAATGGGCCTTATGTAACCATTCAACATAAACCATTCTTTCCATTCCACCCAGGTGATTCATTCACTTAGTTGTTTTATTAAGCAAAACATAAGTCCAATGACTTAGAAATATTTTTACATAACATGAATATATAACCACCCTTGGTTGCTACTATCTAGGCTAAGCATGGCATTGATAAGCATCTTAACTTAGAAATTTCTAGCAATTCTACAACCACTAGGATTTCCCAAGCATAGCATATAGATCAAAATATCCATGCAAGTCCTATACAAAATATTTCTAGTGCATAGTTGAAAAACATAGGAATAAAATCATGAAGCACCACTTGACTTGGTAGTTTGGGGAGTAGCAACAATCTTCACAATCACAATCACTATTTTCACCAAAATCTACACATAAAATAATGGCACAAAATCACATACACAATATATACAAGCAAAAATACATGAATGTATTCAAAATGCCATGTGATGATTTTCTACACCAAACAAGACAAGTACACAGTACTGAATCATAAACAAGTCCAAAATAAGCCAAAAAAAACTTTATTTGATTAGCATAACATTTTTCAAATAATTACTATACACAAATTATGCCTACAAATTTTTCTTTAAAACAACCATTTTTACAGAGGTAAAACATTAAACACATTGCATAAACAGAAAGGATTTTATCTCCTGATTCCAATGATATAAAATTTGTAAAATTTGGACATGTGGTTTGAAAGTTATGAATTTTGCAAGTTTACAAATCTAATAGATCAAATTCTGTTTTTAAAACCAGAGTCTGGCCACGTGGCGTGTTTCTATTCGTCCATACCGTTTCGCGTGGATCGACTAGCGTGTACTGTCAGATCTAACTTAAATCGCTCAGCCAGATCTGATCCGTACCCCTTCGATTAAGTGATCTATCTAACACGTTGGATCTAGATCCAACGGTGGCCGATCAAGCGACCAAAGTCTGGCGGCTCGCGGCGATGGTGAGCGGCGGCGCTCAGTCTACGGCGTCACGGTGGCTATATATGGGGCTGGGGTCGTCGGATAGGCTTACCAGACTCGTAGAGGCGTGCTGGAGCTCAACGCGACAGTGGCCTGTCAAGGGGCGCACGAACACGATGGGAATTCCTCGTCGGAGTGGAGGCAGACGTCGTGTACGGCTGTTCGTCATCGTTGCCGGAGTTGTAGACCATGCCAGAGTGAAACAAGCGCTGGGTTAGGTGCGCACGAGTCTGGCAAAAACGTGAGCGTCAATAAGAGGGTCGGGGGCGGTCGGAATTTACCAGGAGGCGTCGCCTGAGTTGAGACAGATGGCGGCGTTCACTTGTAGTTGAAGTTGCCGATGAATGGGAGCGCGCGCGGACGAGTGGGTGCTGCTGGCAGGTGCAGAGGGAGATGGAGAACTTGCTCGTGGTGTCTGGAAGGCAAGGGGCGACGGTGGCTGGCCGGAATTTACTGCCGGAGTTCGACTGTGCAGCGGCAGAGTGAGAGCAAATACGGGCAGCCTGGTGGCGCTTCTGGCTAGCTCTGTTGGGGGAAATGGCCGCGAGGGGGAGGGGTTTAAGAAGCCGAAGCGGGGGCGAGAGTTACTCGACGAATCAACGGAATTAAACCAGCGAATTCATCGGCAGTGACTGGGGAGGAAACGGCCGGAGTTGATTGCACGGGTTAAAGGGACGACTGACAAGTGGGGCGCGGTTGCCAGCGAGAGAGAGAGAGGGGGAGTGGGTCCAGGTGGTCAGCGACTGAGGGAGTGGGTTTCTGGGTGCAAAACGTTTTCTTCGCGGGAGAGAACTGCTGGGCTAGATGGGCTAAGTGGCTGGGTTGGGCCAGATTAGTTGGTCTGCTCTATTTTTTCTCCTTTATTCCTTTTTCTTTTTCTGATTTGATTTCTGTTTTGAATTTGAAAGCTCAAATCAAATATGATTTAAATAAAATTTTCTCCAAAAAAAGTTTGTTGATTCTTGTCTCCTAGGAGGTGTAACACAACTGTTCATACTTGTAAGAAAACAAAAATGGTTTGGAAAAGAATTTAAACAAGCCTTAATTAAATATTTATAAATAGTGAAGAAATGGTTTTTAAACCATAGTTTGTTTTTGAAACCTTGACCAAACCTTAGAAGCATCACTCAAGCTCAAGCTCAACATTACTGATCAAAATAGTATTTTTCTTATTAGAAGGTGGCAATATGACCATAGCTTCCTTACATAAAATAATGAGCATCAGATGCTCCTGTTTTTGAAATGGCTTTGAAAAGGAACCCTAAATGATCATGAATGTATGGATGATATGCAAAGCTTGAAAACATGATTTTAGGGATGTTACAAATCTAACCCCCTTAAGGTGAATCTCGCCCTCGAGATTCGGATTGGCTAGCAAATAGGTGAGGGTGGTCTTTCCGAAGATCATCTTCTCTTTCCCATGTTGCTTATTCTTCGGAATGATGGTTCCATTGAACTTTGCAGAATTTGATAGTCTTAGTCCGAGTATCTCTTTCTGCAGTTTCAAGAATCTTGATAGGTTTTTCCTCATAGGTGAGATCACTTTCCAACTGAACCTCCTCCAAAGGTATAGTATCCTTCAAGGAAGTCTCTTCCATTTCTGGATGGCATTTCTTAAGTTGACTCACATGAAACACATTGTGAACGGCAGACAATGACTCTGGCAATTCAATCTCATATGCTACTTCTCCTTTACGACTCAGAATCTTGAATGGTCCAACATATCTTGGGGCCAATTTCCCTTTGACTCCAAATCTCTTCACTCCACGAAGTGGTGACACTCTAAGATAAGCTCTATCACCCACTTCGTAGGTGACTTCTCTATGCTTAGGATCTGCGTAGCTCTTCTGTCGGGACTGTGCTATCTTCAGTCTGCTCTTAACTAACTTGACTTTCTCTTCAGCCTCTTTGATTAGTTCTGGTCCGAACAGATTTCTTTCTCCCACACCATTCCATAGCAATGGGGTGGTACACTTTCTCCCATAGAGAAACTCAAATGGTGCCATCTCAATACTGGCTTGATAGCTATTATTGTAAGAGAATTCTGCGTAAGGCAGACTTTCATCCCAACTGGCTCCATAGTCTAGGGCACATGCCCTCAACATATCTTCAAGAATCTGGTTGGTCCTTTCTGTTTGTCCATCAGTCTGAGGATGAAAAGCAGTGCTAAATTCCAACCTCGTTCCCAATGACTCATGTAGTTGTCTCCAAAAATGAGAAGTGAATTGAGTTCCCCTATCAGACACAATACTCTTGGGTACTCCATGTAGACATACAATTCTACTCATATAGATCTTGGCTAACTTAGCACTTGTGTAGGTTGTCTTCACGGGTATAAAATGAGCCACTTTAGTTAAGCGATCCACTACTACCCAAATAGAATCATATCCTGATCGGGTCCTTGGCAATCCGGTGATGAAATCCATGCCAATCTTGTCCCACTTCCAATCAGGAATAGTTAGTGGTTGTAACAATCCTGCTGGTTTCTGATGTTCCGCTTTCACTCTACTATATACATCACACAAAGCAATATGTTTGGCGATGTCCTTCTTGAGATTATTCCACCAAAATCTTTCTTTCATATCCATGTACATTTTGGTGTTACCCGGATGAATATAATATGGTGAGTTATGTGCTTCTTGTAAAATCAGTTTCCGAAGCTCCGGATCTTGTGGAACACAGATACGTTTTCCATACCATAAAGTACCTTGTTCATCTTCATGGAATCCTTTGGCTTTTCCCTTGCCAATCTTTTCCTTAATCTCTTCAATTTCCGTATCTGTCTGTTGGGCTTCTTTGATTTTGTCCAACAAGGCGGGTTGAACATCCAATGACATGAGATATCCTTCAGGCACAATCTCCAATCTGAGATTTCTAAATTGGGCACACAGATCATCTAGAAATTCTCCCTTAGTAAGGCCATTCACAAAAACCTTACGGCTTAGATCATCTGCTACAACATTTGCTTTACCGGGGTGGTATTGCAAACTCAAGTCATAGTCCTTGATGAGTTCTAGCCATCTTCTTTGTCTCATGTTAATTTCTTTCTGGGTGAAGATATACTTCAAACTTTTGTGATCTGTGAACACTTCACATCGCTTTCCCAAAAGATAGTGTCTCCATGTTTTGAGTGCATGGACAACAGAGGCTAACTCTAAATCATGAGTTGGGTAGTTTACCTCATGATTTTTGAGTTGTCTTGAGGCATAAGCCACAACTTTCCCTTCTTGCATAAGTACTGCACCTAATCCATGATGAGATGCATCACAATACACTTGGAAATCTTTCTCCAAATCTGGCAGACATAAGACTGGTGATGTCACTAGTCTCTTCTTTAATTCTTGGAAACTAAGTTCACATCCTTCTGACCAAGCAAATTTCTTGTCCTTCTTTAGCAATTCTGTCATTGGTTTAGCTACCTTGGAGAAATTTTCAATGAACCTTCTGTAGTATCCTGCCAAGCCAAGGAAACTACGAACCTCTTTTACTGACTTTGGAGATTCCCATTCAGTTACAGCTGACACTTTAGCGGGATCAACTGCTACACCATCTCCTGACACAACATGTCCAAGAAATCCAACTTCATTTAACCAAAATTCACATTTGCTGAATTTGGCATACAACTTATGCTCTCTAAGCTTTTCAAGTATCAAACGTAAATGTCCTTCATGCTCTTCTTTGCTCTTGGAGTAGATCAAAATGTCATCGATGAAAATGACATCAAACTTGTCAAGGAACTCCATGAACACTTTGTTCATCATATTCATGAAGTATGCTGGTGCATTGGTCAAACCAAATGGCATCATGGTATACTCATACAATCCATACCTAGTGGTGAAAGATGTCTTAGGTATGTCTTGTTCCCTTATCTTAAGATGAAAATAACCTGATCGGAGATCAATCTTTGAGAACACACAGGCTCCTTCCAACTGATCAAACAAGTTATTGATTCTAGGCAAAGGGTACTTGTTCTTGATAGTAACCTCATTGAGTGAACGGTAATCTATGCATAACCTTTGACTTCTACCCTTATTTTCTACGAACAACACTGGTGCTCACCAAGATGAAGAACTTGGTTGAATAAATCCTTTCTGCAACTGTTCTCCAAGTTGTTTCTTGAGTTCTTTCAACTCATCAACTGACATCTTGTACGGTCTCTTTGCTATTGGTCCCGATCCTGGTAGCAAATCAATGAGAAACTACACATCTCTATCTGGTGGCATTCCCGGCAATTCCTCCGGAAACACATCCGAATATTCACTCACAATTGGCACACTGTCTATGCTAACCCCCTTAAGAGAGTTTAGCTTACTTCTTTTCGATTCAAAGTTGGTCTTGAATCTGATCCTTTTGTTTTCTGGAGTTGTGAGTGAGACAGTATGGTTGGCACAATCTAGCACTCCTTTATGCTTGGTCATCCAGTCCATCCCCAAAATAACATCCAGTCCTTGGGAATTTAGGATTATCAGATTAACGGGAAACTTATACTTCCCAAACTCTATGACTAGATCATGACATCCCGAGTTCACTATCATTTATCCGCTAGGAGAACTTACTTTTATAGGACACCCAATAGTTTCTACCGGTAGTTCATTTCTTTCAACAAATGCTCTTGATATGAATGAATGAGATGCACTAGTATCAAAGAGAACAAATGCTGGAACAGAATTGAGTTTGAACTTAGCAGCAACAACATCAGGTTCCTCATAGATCTCTTCCACATTGATGTGGTTCACTTGTCCCTTTTGGAAAGGGTTGGGCTTGTTGGGTCCTTCAACTTTCTTTTCTGGGCATTCATTTGCATAATGCCCCATCTTCTTGCACTTGAAACATTCAACCTGACTAAGATCCTTCTTAACAGGCTGGCTTCCACTACCACTTCCACTTCCATTGTGGTGGTTCTTGTACCCACTCTTGTGACTCTTGTACTTGTCATTGTCATGACTACGGTAATGCTTGTTGTCATGATGACGGTTGTGGTTGTGGTGCTTGTTGTACTTTCCATGCTTGTGGGATCCATAATTCCCACTATCATCATAATGGGAATGCTTGTGAGACGATCCCGAGCTGTATTTGTCAGAGTGCTTCCTCTTCCTGCTTTCAACTTGTTTCATCTTGCTCTCCAAGATGGCAGCCTTGGCACAAAGGGACTGATATGTGGGGACATAGGCCACAACTAACTGCAAGTTCAATTCATCGTTCAATCCTTCAAGGAACTTCTCTTTCCTCTTAGCATCAGTGTCAACCTCATCCGGTGCATAACGCGCCAGATTGCTGAACTCCTCAATATATTCAGCCACACTGCGGTGGCGCTGCTTCAAGTTATGAAATTCCTTCTTCTTCAAACTCATCACTCCGGATGAGATGTGAGCAGTATGGAAACCATCTTCAAAGATAGCCCATGTCACATCCTCAATGGGAGTGGTGATCTGGAAGTTATCCCACCAAGTAGCTGCTGGTCATTCCAACAAGTGTGCTGCAAACCTGACTTTCTCTTCATCAGTACAGCCAACAGTTACCAAATCCTTGTTCACTAAGCGTAGCCAATCATTGGCCACCATGGGATCAGTAGTTCCTGAGAACTTTGCTGGCCTCAGTCTTAAGAATCTGGTAAGCATGTCAAAACCCGGTGGGTTATTCTGATTGTTGTTGTTGTTGTTGTTGTTGTTGTTGTTGTTGTTGTTGTTGTTGTTGTTGTTGTTGTTGTTCTGATTTTGTATGAACGTGGTCATCATCTGCATCAGTTGCGTCTGAGCTGTCATCATCTGCTGCATCTCAGGGGTGATATTGTTGTTCTTAGGGTTGGGATTGCCACGTCGGGGAGGCATCTGTGGTTTTCAATAAGGATAAGAATGAGATACCCATATATGCTTAACATGCACAATACATCACATAGAAAATCACCAATCATGCATGAAAATAACAAAAGTTCAACAACATAAACAACAAGTTTTGAAAAGTAAACACACCAATAGCAAGCCATCCACATGTTGGATGGTCATTGCGACTCAATAATCAAAAGCATGGTACATAAAAGGTAAATGAGTAGTCATCACTACTCCTCTGCATCAACCTCCTCATCAACAAGTGTAAGACCTGCATTCTCCATAGCGGTCTTGTATTCCTCGACATTAGTAGTCAAGGCCTCTATCTTGGACTTGAGAGCCCTCTTCTGTGAACGAAGTCTCTCTATCACAGTCTGCTGATGCTCGAGCTCGAAGTCCTTGGTCTCTAGTTCCGCAGTCATCTCTCGAATCCTCTTGTTCCTATCTTGGACTCTTTTCTCTTGGCTCTTGAACTTTCTATCCTAACTCTCAAACTTGGCCTCCATTTCCTTGACTATATCATCTTGCTCCGCGAAGAGCTTGTCCTTCTCACGAAGCTGCACCTGGAGCTCGTCATTGCTAAGCATGACGTTGGTCCTATCAGTATCTAGGTGCCTAAGAAGAACCTCTAAGTCCTGGAGGTATAGACGAATCGGCTCTGTTGTCTCTCTAGCAGTATCCTCGAAGTCAATGGCCTCACCATCCTCGTCACGTCTACCGAAGGCATGGAAGTGAGTACCTCTAACCTCCCGAGAGTGTCTCCCTAGGAGACGCGCAAGTAAATCCTGCATGACTACCTCTAGGCCTCTCTCTCTGTCGTCATGCATGAACTTGAAGATGATTGCCTCCGTGGTAGGCTCAGTCTGGCGTCCTGGCTGATTAACCTTGAAGACCCAAATGTCTTTCCTCTCAAACTTGGTGAGGGGAAGCACCATGATGCTAGGAAGCGGAAGATTGAGCAGACTAGTGAGCTCAATAAGTCGAGTGCCAAAACGAGTTCCCTTGAACTCTTCAGCCGTGCTGATACTAACATTAGGCATCTATTTATAAGATAGGAAAAGTTAGAATCAACATAGATAGAGAGAATCATAAGACAAAGCATCACAAGAAATTTTTTTTGGAAATCAAAACACACAAGTCATGACATACATAAACCATTACAAGCATCCAAGGTTCAACTTATTTTAAACAACATTTGGGAAATAAAATGAAAGTGTGGTGGTCCAACTAACGAAGTACGTTACAATCCCATCTCACTTGCCAAGTTGGCTAACAGGGCATCCCTAGCGGCAATCTGTCGATCCTGATCAGATGACTCCATTGCTAAGTCTATGATGTCCTCTCTTAAATGTTGGTTGGTAGCCTCTAACTCCTGGGTATGCTTCTTTGATTCCCTAAGGTCATTCTGAGTGTTGAGCATTCTGCACTTGATTCTATCACCAAGCTCTTTGATGCCCTTCCAAGCTGCATCCCTTGTTCAATCAAAGAATGTGGTGTGCATCACTGAGTTGGTGACCATGCAGAATCCCGATTCTTTGTGTTTGTCTTCCTTGTTTTTATACAAGTGAAGTTGCACCCACCAGTACTCAACTCCTTCATCCATCACAGGAAAACCTTTGTACACAGTTGCACCATGTATTCCCATGGCAACCATGAGGTCCTTGAGAGCCTTGGGGAATTCTGTCTCACATTCCAAAGTCATAGTCATGAGTGGTCCTTTCCTCACGGCTTCGTTGATGGAGTTCATCTACAAATAGAGATGAGAAAGAAGATTAGAAAAGTTTACGAGAAGAAAAAAACAAGTGTGGAAGTTGTTGAAAATTTTCCTTAGTGGTTTCCAATCCTAGGGTCATAATCCTACAGGCAACACAGTGCTATGATACCATCTGTAAGATCCCCGCTTTATAAAGGTAAGGATCCCTGTGATTGCAATGCTAGTCCCTGGATCAATGCTAGCATCCACAGTTTAAGATGAAGTACACAGAAACAAGGTCATTATTACATATCATTCCAGAGACAAACATAGTATTTTACAAACTCTATGGCCACAAGCCTAATACAAGAGTTCAAATATATAATAAGATAAATAAGTATTCATCTTCATGTGCCACAGGCAATCATGTTGAGTGTAGACTCATAACCCCTAATCACCATCAGAATAACCTGCAACATCATAAGTTACAGCCACAGTGGGTCAATACATTGGAATAGTATTGGCAAGTGATACCTTAGTATAATATTAGCATCTAGATTCTATATGCATTTGGCTAAGTGTAGCTTAGGCTTGCTATGCTCAAAATAGGTTTTTCCTATTAGTTGACAACACTAAGCTTTTTCTTTGATAAATTTTTCCCAAGGTAACACCAATAGAAATTGGTGAACCTTCACCCTTGTTCAACCACAAGTTTTTACTTAGAAATTGGGATGAGGAGATTCTTGATAGCTTCCATGTCTTGATGCTCAAGTTGTCCAATACCAGGGACATGGCTAAGTACTTAGATTCTTCCATCTACAGAGGTTGTGCACTTTCCCCACAAGACTTGATTTTCACCAAGACATGTCACATCCCAAGATTTTCCAAATCTTGTAATGTGAAAATAAATGAATAAAATAAAACTTTGTTTGATTTTCAGAACCAGAAGAAACTTTTGAATCCAATTAGAAACCTTCAAACCCATTTGAATTAAATCCTAAAAGGATTTAAAAGGATAAACATTTAATAAAGAAAATATTTTGAACATTTAAAATTACTATTTTAGAACTTTTAAATAAAAAGATTTGGTTTTCAAAAGAAAAGGAGGGTTCATAAATAAAAATTATTTTATAAAACCAAATTAAACCTTGGCCAAGCTTTGGGAATTAAAACATTTTATTTTAAATAAAATTAGCAAAGGTTTATTTAAATAAATTAATAAGGATTTAATATCCAACTTTATTTAATAGAAGGTTTTACCAATCTAATTGAAACATCAAAACTTATTAAATTATTTTAAATAAGTTTTCCAAATATTTTATATTCTCAAATAAAACTTACTGAAGTGTTTTGGTTTTATTTTAGTAAATGAATCAGGTATATTCATTTAATTATTATTGGACCCTAAAATAAAAGGTTATTTTGTTTTAAACAGATTTCCAAATATCTTTTATTTCCAAATAAAACCTACTGATTTGGTTTTGAAAATATTTGGATTTCAAATGGAAATTTTATTAATTAAATAAAACCTTATTTGATTAAATAACTAAAGGGCCATTTTATTTAATTAATGAATGAATCCTCAAAAGAATAAAAATTATTATTTTTTCTGGAATTTGGGTATGTTGATAAACAGAATCAAATTCAAAATAACAAAGTTGGATGATTGTTTGAATTGATTTGGGTGTGATTTGTTTGTTTGGAATTTCAAAACAGAAATCAGAAATAGAAAAAGAAAAGGTTACAGAATTAAAAAAAATGGAAATGGACCTGACCCAACTAAGACAGCCCAATAAGCCCACTCGCAGCCCACCTCCTCTTCCCCCCGAATCGTTTTTCCTCACCGCTGAAACAGCCCGCAAAGCCGCTGACCAGTGGACCCCTCCCCCTCACTTCCTCTCTCGCAGACAGTCGGGACCCACCCTTCTCTGTTCATCGTCTTCAACGAGACCCCGTCGCCTGGCCGTTTGTAGTGAGTTACACCGGTGGTGAATGCGCGTTGAAGGAAGCTTTGATTCCTCCAGAGACCACGCTCCCTTAAACGTCTGCCCCTCCTCTCTACTTCCCCTCTGTTTCCTCCCCCAGGCACGCCCCAGGCCGTCGAATTTTACTCGAACACCACCTCTGTCCGACGACGCTCCGACGCCAATTCCGGCAGCCCCTCGCCGCCCATCTCCTCCCCGACCAAGCTCACACCTTCCCCACTCCCAGGAGCATCTCCCGGCACTTCCCATTTACCAGCGGGCGCCCCGGAACGCCGTCTCCAGCAAACCACTGAGCGCCACCGCGGCTCCGACGAGTTCGTCGACAAATCCCGGTGAACCCCGACCCTCTCTTTCATTCTGGTTTCCCTTATCGCAAACCTGGTTATCATCCGCGTTCACTGACGTCTTCCGTTTACCCTTGTGTGCCTTGTAGACCCGCCTCTGACAACCTCTGCTGGAACCCGACGGAGAGCATAACTCCGGTGAGCTCTAACGTTTGAACCCGTGCATGCCTTGCACTCTAGCCCAAACCATTTTGATCTCCATTGTCTAACGCGTTCTCTGATGCTCGCCATTTATCCGTGCATAACCTATAGGTTCGCCATCGACGATGACAGAAAGCACCCGACGCCGACGACAACTACGGCGAGGAATTCAGGTTGACCTAGAGCGCCCCTTCGTCTGACAAGAACACGTTGAGAATCAGCAAGGCACAGAGAACCTGGTGAGCTACCCCTCTCTCCCTCTAGCCCCCTGTGTCGCCAACAAACTCGCCGCCAGAGCCCGCGCCGCCGTCTGCCGCCGCTAGCGCCGCCCTCCTCTGGTCAGTCGCACCGTAGCCGTTCGATTTAAATCCAACGAGTGCGATAGATTCATTTAACTGAAAGGGTACGCTAGCTCTGAACCGTGCGATATGAATTAAATCTAACGGTCTGCAGCGCGTGATCCGGCCGAACCGGTATCGCCCAGTTAGAAAGCGACGCGTGGCCAGTGTTTGAGTTAAAACAGATTTTTGAATCAGATTTATTTGCAAACTTCAAACCTTTGTAACTTTCAAACCACATGTCCAAAAATTACAAATTTTATATCAATGGATTCAGGAGAACAAGCCCTAGCCAACCATACCCTTGGTTTAGTAAATAGTATCTGTTAGATTGCTTGTTTTTGCAGAATCATTTGTGAGCTTGTTTAGAGTATAAAAATTGTTTAAAAATGATTTTTGGATTAAAACTTTTGCAAAATGGTTTGTTGTGACCTTACTGACCTTAGGAACCAACCCATGGTTTTGAAAATGAAATTGGAAAAATTTAGAATGGATTAAATGAATTAGTCTATTTCTAGCTAAGTAAAGATAATGGTTTTATTATGAAAAAGGATTTTGGAATAAAACTTTGAGAAAATATTATGATTCAAAGCTACTGACCTAAAAACACCAAGTCTTGAGAGTTAGAAACTTTTGGTGAGAAACTTAAAGATCTTTGATTTGATAAAATCATTTTCCACCACATAAAATGTTGAATGGATCTTAAAATAGTTTTTGGGCAAAACCCTCTAACTAATGACTTTGCCATTTTGGTAAATGACCAATTTGGACCTTACAAAGTTTAGAAACCTAGTGGAGACCAACCTTGCAATAGAACCATCCTTTGCATACTGATGCATGACTTGGATTTCATTGTTTTGTGAGTGTGAAATTGTTTGTTAGACTTTGGTTTGGAATGTTAGTTGATTTGGTGTTTGCTTGATTGACTTGTAGTGAATTTAGAAAAGTGTGAGACTAGCAAGATCAAGGAGTGAACCACCATTCCCTACCAAAAAGGCAAGTGATGCTTCATACTTTTTGTCCCATTACTTTCACTATTCATTAGTGATTTTTTCTCTAAGTAAAACTTGCATGGAATTTTGCTAGGTATAAACCTTGCTATAGGAAATCCTAGTAGATGAAACCTTAGTAGAAATTCCTAAGTCAAGATACCTACTACTATCATGCTTAGCCTAGCTAATAGAAAACATGGGTGGAATATATATTCACACTATGGAAAATTTCTAAGTCTGAGGACTTGTGTTTTTGTTTAATAAAACAACTAAGTTAATGAATCACCTGGGTGGAATGGGTCTTGCTTGGTGGATTTTGGTTGAGTGGTTCACAAGGCCCATGTTTATGGTTTACCTTGTGTATCTCACTTGTGGATGGCCACCCAGGAACAAAGAGATTTGAGATGTCAAATGTTGAGAAGCTTCAAGTGCAACCACTTGGCAATATGGGCTCTGCCATGATCATATAGGTTGCAAGAACTTAGCCATATGGACAGAGGGTGGTAGTGTTTGATAGGTTGGAGCGCGTCCATTTTGGTCTAAGGGAAGGCTTCTGAAAGATCTTGTCTTGGGAAACCAAGTCTTGTGGGGAAAGTGCACCACCTCTGCAGAGTGTAAAATCTAAGTACTTAGCCATGTCCCTGGTAAAGGACAATTTGAGCATCAAGACATGGAAGCAATCAAGGATCTCATCATTCAAATTTCTAAGTTAAAATCTTGTGGATTGAACAAGGGTTGTTTGAAATATTCAATCTTTGATTGAGAGATGCCTTGTAAAGGATCTTCAATCTTTGATTGAGAAAAGTGATTTTGTCAAAGCAAAAAACTTAGTATTTTCAAATGTTAAGGAAAAATCTATTTTGAGCAATGCAAGCCTCAACTCCACTTAGCCAAATGCATATAGATGATAGACTCCACTATACTATTATAGTATCACTTGCCAATTCAATTCAAATGTATTGACCCTTTGTGGTTGTAACTTGTATGTTGCAGGTTTGATTGTTTTTTTAGTGAAGATTGATTGTTTAGGATTACAAAGTCTACAACCAACATCTGCCTGTGGCACTTTGAAGATGATGGACCCATGCTTATAGTTATTCCGCTGCAATATAATGTAATAGCCAAATGAGCTAAGTTTGATGTAATAAACTTATGTTATTCCTGGTTATAAAGTTATATTATGACCGTTGTTTCTTGATATTACATCGTAACTGTGGATGCTAGCTATTGATCCAGGGACTAGCATTGTAAACACAGGAGGAATCTACCTTATGTGGTTGAGACCTCTACAGATGGTATCAGAGCATTGTGTTGCCTGTAGGATTTGTAAACCTAGGATTGGACAAAGACCCTTAGAAAAATAGGAGTTATATTTTGATCCAAAACTTATTTACAAAAAACTTGTAAACTCTTTCCTCAACCATTTTGGTTTCAACTCTACTTCTCCTCTACTTCAACTTGATGGAAAAACCTACCCCATGGCCAAAGACTACACCATGTGCAAAGGATGACTTCAACTTCTTCAACTCTAATGACTTCAACATCTTCAGCATGTTCACCAAGGACTTCCAACTTGGAAACCACTAAGGACTACAAGTAAAACAAGGAGGTCTTACTCAAGAATTAGAGACTGAGAGAATACAAAATAAGAAGGAGCCATCAACAACTTTGAAGTCTTGCAACCAAGAGTTTTTCTCAAGGAAACCATGATCCCAAGTAAGAAGAAGCAACCAAGAATGATGGGAAGATCACAAGTGAACCCTATAGATGGACCACCATATTTTAGTTAAGACAAAATACACCAACCTATGTGGTGTAACAAAAATGTTTTGTTGACTAAATATGTGCTTGAACCTTGTTTGAGTGAAATGTTTGGTTGTGATTGCATGCACATTGTTTGTGTGAATTGTGATGTGTGTGATTAGAAATATTTCCTTAGAAATATCTTGCCTATTCTAATCTCCCTTCAAACCCAAACAGATGACTACTCCCAAAGACTCCAAGGTTGATGACACCAACACCAATCAAGCTGACAACATGAAAGAGCTCATAGCAACCCAACACCAGTTGAACCATCTGACAGCTCAGTTCATAGCCAACAATAATGATAAAAATCCAACACTGCAAAGGTTTTTGGAAGAGCAATCCCAACTGATGCTTAAGGTGACTAATCAAATGATCAGCATGGAAGAAAAATATCCCAAGAGAGTGTATGATAACAAGGATGAAAAGAATGTTGTCTAGATGGAGCCCCAGCTTGCATTACTTGTGGTGACAAGGATCATACTTCCAAGGAGCATGAAGGACAATGCCCTAACTGTGAAGGAAATCATCCTATTGGACAATGTCCCAACTCTTAAGCTACTTGCTACCTATGTGAAGGAAGTGATCATATTCCTAACCAATGTCCTATCTACTCCATGGTGGAACAAAGGAAACAAGAAGGATCCAAATCTACCAAAGGAAAAGGACCACTTATACCTCCAAACAAGACAACCTACTTCAAAGGATCAAAGAAACCCAAGAAACCAAGACAGGACATGCACCTTGTGCAATGCCGTAAATGTAAGGAAATGGGACACTACTCCAGTGAGTGCCCAGAGAACAAGAAAAATAAAGGAATTGACCAAGTGGTGTGCAACAACTGCAAAGAACCAGGCCATTATGTAGCAACTTGTCCACAAGAACAACGCAAGGAACTTCAAGATATCCATTGTTTCAACTGCAAGAATCCAGGACATTATGCAAGCAACTGTCCAGAGAAGATGAAGAACAAGTTGAACAAGCCTATGGAGAAACTCAACCTTGGCCCATGAGTCAAGTATGGAAACCAAGGACTCAATGCAACTGTTTGCTTAGAGAAGTTTTTCCAGGATCCCAAGAAGGCCAATATGTAATTTTTGTTTGAAAATTTTTAAGGGTGGTAGTACCCTAGTTGTTTTGAACTTGCTTGTAACCCTAGCCTCCCCAAATCTTGGGACGAGATTTATTTTAAGGGTGGTAGCCTGTCACATCCCAAGATTTTCCAAATCTTGTAATGTGAAAATAAATGAATAAAATAAAACTTTGTTTGATTTTCAGAACCAGAAGAAACTTTTGAATCCAATTAGAAACCTTCAAACCCATTTGAATTAAATCCTAAAAGGATTTAAAAGGATAAACATTTAATAAAGAAAATATTTTGAACATTTAAAATTACTATTTTAGATCTTTTAAATAAAAAGATTTGGTTTTCAAAAGAAAAGGAGGGTTCATAAATAAAAATTATTTTATAAAACCAAATTAAACCTTGAGCTTTGGGAATTAAAACATTTTATTTTAAATAAAATTAGCAAAGGTTTATTTAAATAAATTAATAAGGATTTAATATTCAACTTTATTTAATAGAAGGTTTTACCAATTTAATTGAAACATCAAAACTTATTAAATTATTTTAAATAAGTTTTCCAAATATTTTATATTCTCAAATAAAACTTACTGAAGTGTTTTGGTTTTATTTTAGATTTTCAAAATAAAGATTTTAATAAAACAAAACCTATTTGAATTAAATGAATAAGGTATATTCATTTAATTATTATTGGACCCTAAAATAAAAGGTCATTTTGTTTTAAACAGATTTCCAAATATCTTTTATTTCCAAATAAAACCTACTGATTTGGTTTTGAAAATATTTGGATTTCAAATGGAAATTTTATTAATTAAATCAAACCTTATTTGATTAAATTACTAAAGGGCCATTTTATTTAATTAATGAATGAATCCTCAAAAGAATAAAAATTATTATTTTTTCTGGAATTTGGGTATGTTGATAAACAGAATCAAATTCAAAATAACAAAGTTGGATGATTGTTTGAATTGATTTGGGTGTGATTTGTTTGTTTGGAATTTCAAAACAGAAATCAGAAATAGAAAAAGAAAAGGTTACAGAATTAAAAAAAATGGAAATGGACCTGACTCAACTAAGACAACCCAATAAGCCCACTCGCAGCCCACCTCCTCTTCCCCCCGAATCGTTTTTCCTCACCGCTGAAACAGCCCGCAAAGCCGCTGACTAGTGGACCCCTCCCCCTCACTTCCTCTCTCGCAGACAGCCGGGACCCACCCTTCTCTGTTCATCGTCTTCAACGAGACCCCGTCGCCTGGCCGTTTGCAGTGAGTTACACCGGTGGTGAATGCGCGTTGAAGGAAGCTTTGATTCCTCCAGAGACCACGCTCCCTTAAACGTCTGCCCCTCCTCTCTACTTCCCCTCTGTTTCCTCCCCCAGGAACGCCCCAGGCCGTCGAATTTTACTCGAACACCACCTCTATCGGACGACGCTCCGACGCCGATTCTGGCAGCCCCTCGCCGCCCCTCTCCTTCCCGACCAAGCTCACACCTTCCCCACTCCCAGGAGCATCTCCCGGCACTTCCCATTTACCAGCGGGCGCCCCAGAACGCCGTCTCCAGCAAACCACTGAGCGCCACCGCGGCTCCGACGAGTTCGTCGACAAATCCCGGTGAACCCCGACCCTCTCTTTCATTCTGGTTTCCCTTATCGCAAACCTGGTTATCATCCTCGTTCACTGACGTCTTCCGTTTACCCTCGTGTGCCTTGTAGACCCGCCTCTAACAACCTCTGCTGGAACCCGACGGAGAGCATAACTCCGGTGAGCTCTAACGTCTGAACCCGTGCATGCCTTGCACTCTAGCCCAAACCATTTTGATCTCCATTGTCTAACGCGTTCTCTGATGCTCGCCATTTATCCGCGCATAACCTATAGGTTCGCCATCAACGACGACAGAAAGCACCCGACGCCGACGACAACTACGGCGAGGAATTCAGGTTGACCTAGAGCGCCCCTTCGTCAGACAAGAACACGTTGAGAATCAGCAAGGCACAGAGAACCTGGTGAGCTACCCCTCTCTCCCTCTAGCCCCCTGTGTCGCCAGCAACCTCGCCGCCAGAGCTTGCGCCGCCGTCTGCCGCCGCTAGCGCCGCCCTCCTCTGGTCAGTCGCACCGTAGCCGTTCGATTTAAATCCAACGAGTGCAATAGATTCATTTAACTGAAAGGGTACGCTAGCTCTGAACCGTGCGATAAGACTTAAATCTAACGGTCTGCAGCGCGTGATCCGGCCGAACCGGTATCGCCCAGTTAGAAAGCGACGCGTGGCCAGTGTTTGAGTTAAAACAGATTTTTGAATCAGATTTATTTGCAAACTTCAAACCTTTGTAACTTTCAAACCACACGTCCAAAAATTACAAATTTTATATCAATGGATTCAGGAGAACAAGCCCTAGCCAACCATACCCTTGGTTTAGTAAATAGTATCTGTTAGATTTCTTGTTTTTGCAGAATCATTTGTGAGCTTGTTTAGAGTATAAAAATTGTTTAAAAATGATTTTTGGATTAAAACTTTTGCAAAATGGTTTGTTGTGACCTTACTGACCTTAGGAACCAACCCATGGTTTTGAAAATGAAATTGGAAAAATTTAGAATGGATTAAATGAATTAGTCTATTTCTAGCTAAGTAAAGATAATGGTTTTATTATGAAAAAGGATTTTGGAATAAAACTTTGAGAAAATATTATGATTCAAAGCTACTGACCTAAAAACACCAAGTCTTGAGAGTTAGAAACTTTTGGTGAGAAACTTAAAGATTTTTGATTTGATAAAATCATTTTCCACCACATAAAATGTTGAATGGATTTTAAAATAGTTTTTGGGCAAAACCCTCTAACTAATGACTTTGCCATTTTGGTAAATGACCAATTTGGACCTTACAAAGTTTAGAAACCTAGTGGAGACCAACCTTGCAATAGAACCATCCTTTGCATACTTATGCATGACTTGGATTTCATTGTTTTGTGAGTGTGAAATTGTTTGTTAGACTTTGGTTTGGAATGTTAGTTGATTTGGTGTTTGCTTGATTGACTTGTAGTGAATTTAGCAAAGTGTGAGACTAGCAAGATCAAGGAGTGAACCACCATTCCCTACCAAAAAGGCAAGTGATGCTTCATACTTTTTGTCCCATTACTTTCACTATGCATTAGTGATTTTTTCTCTAAGTAAAACTTGCATGGAATTTTGCTAGGTATAAACCTTGCTATAGGAAATCCTAGTAGATGAAACCTTAGTAGAAATTCCTAAGTCAAGATACCTACTACTATCATGCTTAGCCTAGCTAATAGAAAACATGGGTGGAATATATATTCACACTATGGAAAATTTCTAAGTCTGAGGACTTGTGTTTTTGTTTAATAAAACAACTAAGTTAATGAATCACCTGGGTGGAATGGGTCTTGCTTGGTGGATTTTGGTTGAGTGGTTCACAAGGCCCATGTTTATGGTTTACCTTGTGTATCTCACTTGTGGATGGCCACCCAGGAACAAAGAGATTTGAGATGTCAAATGTTGAGAAGCTTCAAGTGCAACCACTTGGCAATATGGGCTCTGCCATGATCATATAGGTTGCAAGAACTTAGCCATATGGACAGAGGGTGGTAGTGTTTGATAGGTTGGAGCGCGTCCATTTTGGTCTAAGGGAAGGCTTCTGAAAGATCTTGTCTTGGGAAACCAAGTCTTGTGGGGAAAGTGCACCACCTCTGCAGAGTGTAAAATCTAAGTACTTAGCCATGTCCCTGGTAAAGGACAATTTGAGCATCAAGACATGGAAGCAATCAAGGATCTCATCATTCAAATTTCTAAGTTAAAATCTTGTGGATTGAACAAGGGTTGTTTGAAATATTCAATCTTTTATTGAGAGATGCCTTGTAAAGGATCTTCAATCTTTGATTGAGAAAAGTGATTTTGTCAAAGCAAAAAACTTAGTATTTTCAAATGTTAAGGAAAAATCTATTTTGAGCAATGCAAGCCTCAACTCCACTTAGCCAAATGCATATAGATGATAGACTCCACTATACTATTATAGTATCACTTGCCAATACAATTCAAATGTATTGACCCTTTGTGGCTGTAACTTGTATGTTGCAGGTTTGATTGTTTTTTAGTGAAGATTGATTGTTTAGGATTACAAAGTCTACAACCAACATCTGCCTGTGGCACTTTGAAGATGATGGACCCATGCTTATAGTTATTCCGCTGCAATATAATGTAATAGCCAAATGAGCTAAGTTTGATGTAATAAACTTATGTTATTCCTGGTTATAAAGTTATATTATGACCGTTGTTTCTTGATATTACATCGTAACTGTGGATGCTAGCTATTGATCTAGGGACTAGCATTGTAAACACAGGAGGAATCTACCTTATGAGGTTGAGACCCCTACAAGACAGGACCTTTCAGAAGCCTTCCCTTAGACCAAATGGATGCGTTCCAACCTATCATCCCACTACCACCAACTGTCCAAATGGCTAAGTTATTGCAACTTATGTGATCCAGGCAGAGCCCATATTGCCATGTGGCTGCACTAGAAGCTTCTTAACATTTGGCCTCTCAAATCCCTTTGTTCCTGGGTGGCTTTCCACAAGTGAGATACACAAGGTAAACCATAGAAATGGGCCTTGTGTAACCTCTCAACATAAACCATTATTTCCATTCCACCCAGGTGATTCATTCACTTAGTTGTTTTATTAAGCAAAACATAAGTCCAATGACTTAGAAATATTTTTACATAACATGAATATATAACCACCTTGGTTGCTACTAGCTAGGCTAAGCATGGCATTGATAAGCATCTTAACTTAGATATTTCTAGAAATTCTACAACCACTAGGATTCCCCAAGCATAGCATATAGATCAAAATATCCATGCAAGTCCTATACAAAATATTTGTAGTGCATAGTTGAAAAACATAGGAATAAAATCATGAAGCACCACTTGCCTTGGTAGTTTGGGGAGTAGCAACAATCTTCACAATCACAATCACTATTTTCACCAAAATATACACATAAAATAATGGCACAAAATCACATACACAATATATACAAGCAAAAATACATGAATGTATTCAAAATGCCATGTGATGATTTTATACACCAAACAAGACAAGTACACAGTACTGAATCATAAACAAGTCCAAAATAAGCCAAAAAACTTTATTTGATTAGCATAACATTTTTCAAATAATTACTATACACAAATTATGCCTACAAATGTTTCTGTAAAAACAACCATTTTTATAGAGGCAAAACATTAAACACATTGCATAAACAGAAAGGATTTTATCTCCTGATTCCAATGATATAAAATTTGTAAAATTTGGACGTGTGGTTTGAAAGTTATGAATTTTGCAAGTTTACAAATCTAATAGATCAAATTTTGTTTTTAAAACCAGAGTCTGGCCACGTGGCGTGTTTCTATTCGCCCATACCGTTTCGCGTGGATCGACTTGCGTTGACTGTCAGATCTAACTTAAATCGCTCGGCCAGATCTGTTCCGTACCCCTTCGATTAAGTGATCTATCTAACACGTTGGATCTAGATCCAACGGTGGCCGATGAAGCGACCAAAGTCTACCGGCACGCGACGACGGTGAGCGGCGGCGCGCTCAGTCTATGGCGTCGCGGTGGCTACAAAGGGGGCTGGGGTCATCGGAGAGGCTTACCAGACTCGCAGAGGCGTGTTGGAGCTCAATGCGGCAGTGGCTTGTCAAGGGGCGCACGAACACGGTGGGAATTCCTCGTCGGAGTGGAGGAATACGTCAGGTACGGCTGTTCATCGTCGTGGCCGGAGTTGTAGACCATGCCAGAGTGAAACAAGCGCTGGGTTATGTGCGCACGAGTCTGGCGAAAATGTGAGCGTCAATAAGAGGGACGGGGGCGGTCGGAATTTACCAGGAGGCGTCTCTGGAGTTGAGACATATGGCGACGTTCACTTGTCGTTGAAGTTGCCGACGAATGGGAGTGCGCGCGGACCAGTGGGTGATGCTGGCAGGTGTAGGGGGAGATGGGGAACTTGCTCGTGGTGTCTGGAAGGCAAGGGGCGACGATGGCTGGCCAGAATTTACTGCCGGAGTTCGACTGTGCAGCGGCAGAGTGAGAGCAAATACAGGCAGCCTGGTGGCGCTTCTGGCTAGCTCTGTTGGGGGAAATGGCCGCGAGGGGGAGGGGTTTAAGTAGCCAGAGCGGGGGCGAGAGTTACTCGACGAATCAATGGAATTAAACCAGCGAATTCATTAGCAGTGACTGGGGAGGAAACGGTCGGAGTTGATTGCGCGGGTTGAAGGGACGACTGACAAGTGGGGCGCGGTTGCCAGCGAGAGAGAGAGGGGGAGTGGGTCCAGGCAGTCAGCGACTGAGGGAGTGGGTTTCTGGGTGCGAAACGTTTTCTTCTCGGGAGAGAACTGCTAGGCTAGACGGGCTAAGTGGCTGGGTTGGGCCAGATTAGTTGGTCTGCTCTATTTTTTTCTCCTTTATTCCTTTTTCTTTTTCTGATTTGATTTGTGTTTTGAATTTGAAAGCTCAAATCAAATCTGATTTAAATAAAATTTTCTCCAAACAAAAGTTTGTTGATTCTTGTCTCCTAGGAGGTGTAACACAACTGTTCATACTTGTAAGAAAACAAAAAGGGTTTGGAAAAGAATTTAAACAAGCCTTAATTAAATATTTATAAATAGTGAAGAAATGGTTTTTAAACCATAGTTTGTTTTTGAAACCTTGACCAAACCTTAGAAGCATCACTAAATCTCAAGCTCAACATTACTTATCAAAATAGTATTTTTCTTATTAGAAGGTGGCAATATGACCATAGCTTGCTTACATAAAATAATGAGCATCAGATGCTCCTGTTTTTGAAATGGCTTTGAAATGGAACTCTAAATGATCATGAATGTATAGATGATATGCAAAGCTTGAAAACATGATTTTAGGGATGTTACATTTTGTCATGAACATGGCCACTGGAAGAGAAACTGTAGCAAGTACCAGGCTTCTTTGAAGAAGAGTGGAAGTAAGAGTACTTCCCACTCAGGTACGCTTGTTGTAAATGTTGTGGACATTCTTCTCGCCGATTACTATGTTAACTCTTGGGTGTTTGATACCGGATCGGTTGCTCATATTTGCAATTCGATGCAGCGGCTAATAAGGACTAGAGAATTGCAGAAAAGCAAAGTGGATTTTCGCGTTGAAAATAAAGCAAGGGTTGCTGCATTGTTCGTCGGCGTCATGCAACTTCACCTTCCGTCAGGATTTATTATGGAGTTGAATAATTGTTATTACATTCCTAGTATGGGTCGAAACATTTTATCACCTTCATGTTTGATGAGGGATGGTTATTCATTCGCGAGTGCAAACAATGGTTGTGTAATCTCTAAGAATGATATGTTTATGGCTGATGCTCCCATTGTGAATGGGTTATTTATTTTAAATCTTGATGATGCATCTGTTTACAATGTTAGTGCTAAAAGGCTTAGGCCTAATGACTTGAGTGCTACCTATTTATGGCATTGTCGTTTGGGGCATATAAGTGAAAAGTGCATGAAGAAGCTCCATGGTGGTGGTCTTCTAACTTTGTTTGATTTTGAATCATACGAGACATGTCAGGCTCGTTTACTTGGAAAGATGACCAAATCACCTTTTTCGGGTTTACCCGAGAGAGAGACAGACTTGTTGGAACTCATACATACTGATATGTGTGGACCAATGAGCACGACAGCCAGAGGAGGATATCTGACACATCCCAAGATTTTCCAAATCTTGTAATGTGAAAAATAAATGAATAAAATAAAAACTTTGTTGATTTTCAGGGTGAGAAGAAACTTTTTGAATCCAATTGGAAACAAACCAATTTGGATCAAATAGATCCTAAAGGGATTTAAAAAGATAAACATTTAATAAAGGAAAATAAAAATATTTGGATTTACTATTTTGGATCTTTTAAATAAAAAGATTTGGTTTTCAATTGAAATAGAAGTTTTACAAATAAGGAATATTTTATAGAGCCAAACTAAAACTTGGCCAAGCCTTTGAAATAAAAACATTTCTATTTGATAAAAATAATAAAGGTTCATTTAAATAAAATAAAGGGATTTATTATCCAATTTTATTTAAGTAAAGGTTTTTCCCATTTTAAATAAACACTAAAACTTATTTATTTATTTTAAACAAGTTTCCAAGTGTTCTTTATTTCAAATAAAACCTACCGATTTGGTTTTGAAAATATTTAGATTTCAAAAGGAGTTTTAATAAAACAAATGCTATTTTGGATTTATTAAACAAGGTCTATTTATTTAATTAATAATGGACCCTAAAATAAAAATATTATTTTGATCTTTGGACTTTGGTTTATGTTGTTAAACAGAACCAAATTCAATTGTAATGTTTGGTGGAAGTTTGAATTGATTTGAATGCTTGAATTGTTGTTTGGAATTTTAAAACAGAAAATAGAATTGGAAAAAGAAAAACATTTAGGAAGGAAAAAAAATAGAAACAGGCAATAGCCCAGTCGACAAAGCCCACTAAGCCCAGTACCAGCCCACTCCCACTCTCCTCTGCGAAACGTTTTCCACCTATTAACTGACCCGCAGAGCAACTGACTGGTGGCCCCTTCCTTCTCTCTCACTCCCTCGCTGACGCCGGACCCCACCCCTCCAGCTCATCTTCTTCCTCGCGCAGACGACGCCCGGCCGTTGCAGCAGGAAACGCCGGCGATCAATTCGCGTAAATGGCCGCATTAATCCACCCCGCGACCACGCCCATTTAACCGCCTGCATCTCCTCTTCCTTTCCCCTCACGCGCCTCCCTCTCTCTGCCCCCAGGCTGCCCTGAATCGAGCTCGCCCTCTCACTGCTCCGACCACCGTCCCTCCTCAGTTCTGACCGAGCCTCGCCACCCCCTGCCTTTCCAAGCACACGAGCACACTCCCTACTCCTAGGCGCTTCTTCATGTGCCCTCCGTTCAACCGCGGGCACTCCAGAACATCGTCTCCGTCTTCAACTGAGCACCGTCGTGTCTGCCTTCTTCTCCGGCGAAACTCCCTGGTAAGAACAGACCACCCCGCGCCCTTTCCTTCACGCACACAGCTTCGCCTTGATCTTGCGCTTCTAACCGCATCTTCGTTTTGCTTCGGGGCGAACCACAGCGTCACCTCCGACCACGACGGCGTGCAACCGTCGCCAGGCCCAACTCCGGTGAGCGATTCCTCCTGTCCCCGTGCGCCTCTTGCCAAGACGACTCCAAGTTGAGCTTCGGCGTCGCCCTGCGATCATTGTAAGCATCTCCTCACCTTCCATTCCTTCCTGTATCGCCGGAACCGCCACCATCTGACCGTCGCCGCCGCTAGCCACCACCAGCGCCGCTGCGTTTTGGTCAAATGCGTAGGAGCCGTTAGATCTGAATCGGACGCATAAGATTAGAATCAAGTCGAAGGGGTACAAGTGAGCCTGCGCCGTGCGATAACAGTTAGATCCAACGGCCTACAGCATGTGATCCACCCGAACCGGTACCGTCCAATCAAAACATGACGCGTGGCCAATTCTTGTTTAAAACAGAATTTGAAAACAGATTTGAGTTGCAAATTGAAACCCTTGTAACTTTTGATCCACACGTCCAAAAATTTCAAACTTTATATCGTTGGAATCAGTGAAATAAGCCCTAGTCAACCATTCCATTTGTTTAGTAAATAGTATCTGTTAGAGTGTTTGCTTTTACAGAATCATTTGTATGCTTGTTTAGATTAGAAAATTTGTTCAAAAATGTTTTAAAGGTTGAAATCTTTTCAAATTGGTTTGCGGTGAACTTACTGACCCTAGGAACCAACCCATGGATTTAAAAATGAATTTGGTGAAATTTAGGATGGATTAATTGATTTAGCCCATTTCTAGCCATTTAAAAATATTGGTTTTGTTATGAAAATGTTTTGGAAAGAAAACTTTGGGAAAATGATTGGAAGCAAACCTACTGACCCTAAACACCAAGTTTTGAGAAACAACAACTTATTTGGTGAACAACCTAAAAGTTGTTGCTTTGATAAAAATGTTTTCCACCACATAAAATAATGAATGGACTTAAAAATGGTTTATGAACAAAACCCTTTTGCAAATGACCTTGCCACTTTGGAAAATGACCACCTTGAACCTTACAAAGTTTAGAAACCTAGTGGAGACGATCTTTGCAAATAAACCTACCTCTTGCATGCTTACATGCATGACTTAGATCCCATTGTTTTATGTGAGTGAATTGTTTGATTGATTATTGGTTTGGAATGCTAGTTGATATTGTGTTTGCTTGATTGATTGTAGTGAAGATTAGAAAAGTGTGAGACTAGCAAGATCAGTGAACCAACATTCCCTACCAAAAGAAAGGCAAGTGACACTATCATCTAAAGTCCTACTATTTTCATTATACTTAGTGGATTTTGAAACATGCATGAAAAGAATTTCTATACTTATGCTATGCTAAATCCTAATAGGATTCCCTATACGTTACTTAGTGAAAACAATGTAGTTGATACATGCATAGCCATGCTATATTTTGAAAAAAAGATACATGTCAAGATTTTATGAAGTTGCGAAAAGGACTTGTGTTTTTATATAATAAAACAAGGACTCAATGAACCACCTGGGTGGACAAGGATACTTTGAGTTTTGGAAAAGGTGGCAACAAAAGGAACCATGACTATGGCAATCTCTTTGTGTTGTGCTCCAAAGGAAAACCACCCAGGAAACTTAGAGATTGAACATGTTTCTCCAATTGTGGCTTTCGTGTGCAACCACATGCTATTTATGGCTCTGGCTTAGTCAACTACATTGGGAAGGCCCATGCATTGTCTTCAAGTTACTGGACATGAGGACCTGGAATCCTACATGGGTACTGAAGACAAGCTAGCAATGGTGTATGGGAGGACCCTCTAGAAAGACTTCGTCACATTCTCAATCTGCCAGTACTCCATCTTGGCGAGTGCTAATCCAGTGGCCACTGGTGGCAACAAGATGGGATTGTGACATGTGGGTAAAGTGTACTACTTCTGCAGAAGATAATAAAATCTAAGTACTTAGCCGTGTCCCCGGTTATGGAAAATACTGAGAAACTAAAGCTTGAAGCTATGGGAAATCTCGACATTCCAATTTCTAAAAGAAAATTTTTAAGTGACAACAAAAGACTTGATGCACTTGGGGGTACCAAGGAACTCAAGAGATTTTGATAAAACTTGATGCACTTGGGGGTACCAAGGAACTCAAGAGATTTTGATGAAAACTTGAACACTTGGGGTTACCAAGGAGCTCAAGAGATTTTTAACAAAGATACTTGGTGGATTCCAAGGAGGTGACTAAAGATCAAAACCCTTTTGAAAAGATAGGATAAATTATTGCTTTTTGCAAATGAGCCTAAAACCCTACTTAGCCAAATATGCATGTAATAATAGGATCCACTTATATTCAACTTAGTAGTGAAACTTGCCAATACAATTCAAATGTATTGACCCTTGTGGCTGTAACTTGAAATGTTGCAGGTTTGATTGTTTTAGAGAAGATTGATTGATTGATTAGGATTACAACGTCTACAACCAACATGTCTGCCTGTGGCACTTTGAAGATGAAGGACCCCATGCTTATAGTTATTCCGCTGCAATGTAATGTAATGTAATGAAATAGCCAAATGAGCTATGTGAGATGTAATAAAATTATGTTATTCCTGGTTATAAAGTTATATTATGACCTTTGTTTCTTGATATTACATCTTAACTGTGGATGCTAGCTACTGATCCAGGGACTAGCATTGTAAACACAGGGGACTCCACCTTATAATAAATAAAGGTTGGGACACTCCCGCTACAGTATCACTACTTCATTACTTTCACTGATGATTTCAGTAGATATGGTTATGTCTATTTGATGAAGCATAAGTCTAAAACTTTTGAAAAGTTCAAGGAGTTTCAGAATGAGGTAGAGAATCAACGTGGCAAGAAAATAAAGGCCTTGCGATCTGATCACGGAGGTGAATATTTGTGCCACGAGTTTAGCAATCATCTTAAGAGTTGCAGAATTGTTCCACAGCTCACGCCGCCCGGAACGCCTCAAAGAAACGGGGTCTCCAAACGGCGCAATCGAACTTTGTTGGACATGGTTCGATCGATGATGAGCTAGTCGGATTTTCCATTATCATTTTGGGGTTACGCTCTAGAAATGACAGCTTTCACACTTAACAGGGTACCATCTAAATCCGTAGTTAAGACACCATATGAGATGTGGACTAGAAAGAATCCCAGTTTGTTTTTTCTAAAGATTTGGGGATGTGATGCATTTTTCAAGCGACTTCAGTCAGACAAGCTAACACCCAAATCGGATAAGCGCATTTTCGTGGGATATCCGAGGGAAACCTTAGGGTATTACTTCTACAACCGAGAAGAGGGCAAAGTGTTTGTCGATCGTAGCGGTGTTTTCCTAGAGAAAGAGTTTCTCACAAAGGGAATGAGTGTAAGGTCGGTGCGACTTGAAGAAGTTCAAGATGAGCCATTTGGGGATGCTTCTACAAGTGATGCTATTGTATCAGACCAAGTTGAGGAACCCGTGGCCTAGAAGCACCACAACCACGAAGATCGGCGAGGCTCCGCGAAACGCGGGAATTATTATTATTTGACAATGATGAGCCTGCAACCTATGCAGAAGCGATGGTGGACCCAGACTCTAAGAAATGGCTGATCGCCATGAGATCTGAGATAGAGTCCATGGGAGACAATCAAGTTTGGAACTTGGTTGACCTGTCTAATGGTTTTAAAGCCATCGAGTGCAAATGGATCTATAAGAAGAAGATTGATATGGATGGAAATGTTCACATCCATAAAGCTCGACTTGTTGCAAAAGGTTTTCGACAAGTTCAAAGAGTTGACTACGACGAGACTTTCTCATCCGTAGCGATGCTTAAATCTATACAGATCATTCTAGCCATTACTGCACATTTCGACTATGAAATATGACATATGGATGTCAAGACGGCTTCCCTAAATGGAATCCTAACAGAGGACGTGTATATGATGCAGCTCGAAGGTTTTGTCGATCCAAACAATGCTGGAAAGGTATGCAAACTTCTAAAGTCTATTTATGGGCTAAAGCAAGCATCTCGGAGTTGGAACATTCGATTTGATGAAGTTGTAAAGGAGTTTGGCTTCATCAAAAACGAACAAGAACCTTGTGTTTACAAGAAGGAAAGTGGGAGAGCGCTGGTATTTATAATCTTATATGTAGATGACATATTACTGATTGGAAATGACATTCATATGCTCGAGTCTGTTAAGACCTCGTTGAAAAATAGTTTTTCGATGAAGGACTTAGGAGAAGCGGCATATATTCTGGGCATCAAGATATATATAGAGATAGATCAAGGAGGCTAATTGGATTAAGCCAGAGTACATACATTGACAAAGTGTTGAAACAGTTTAGCATGGAAGAGGCTAAGAAGGGGTTCTTGTATGTCTCACGGCATTAAACTCAGCAAGACTCAGTGTCCTTCGACTACTTATGAGCGTGAGCGCACGAGTAGGGTTCCATATACTTTGGCTATTGGATCCATCATGTATGCGATGCTATGTACTCGCCCAGATGTTTCCAATGCTCTAAGTGTTACGAGCAGATATCAGGTTGATCTAGGTGATGGTCACTGGACAACAGTAAAGAATATCCTTAAGTACTTGAGAAGGACTAAGGATGTGTTCCTAGTTTATGGAGGTGAGGATGAACTCAGTGTAAGGGGTTACACAGATGCGAGTTACCTTAATGACTCAGATGATTCCAGATCGCAATCTGGTTATGTGTTTGTCATGAATGGTGGTGTTGTGAGTTGGAAAAGTTCCAAGCAAGATACGGTGGCCTCCTGTTCAACACAAGCTGAATACATTGCCGCCTCAGAGGCTGCAAAGGAAGCTGTTTGGATTAGGAATTTCCTGATCGCTCTTGGTGTGGTTCAGGGCGTGTACAATCCCATGGACGTTTATTGTGACAACAATGGTGCTATTGCACAAGCCAAGGAACCTAGACATCACCAGAAGAACAAACATATTCACATGCGTTACCATCAGATTCGTGAGTTCGTTGACGATGGTAGTGTCATGATATGCAAAATACATACTGTCAACACCCGGATTTTTAATCACAGATGCCTGTTATGCCATACATCACAATCCTAGGATTACCATTTTTGCGAGACATAACAGATTTGGATACCACAGTACATCATCCATTACGAACCATACATAAGGTCTTACACAAATAAGGATCTCATGATCCAGTTCTTAATACAACTCCAGCAGTGGAAATACGTAATAATAACGGTAGCGTAGGCGAAGCTCCATCTTCGGGGCCACATGCAATGCTGACGATGGGAGATGATCCTAGTTGCCGTAACCTTCCTGGGTTCCATCCTCCAGGTACTCCTCTTCATAGTCTGGCCACGGGAATAGCTAGGGACAAAGCCATGAGTACTCTTTAAGTACTCGCAAACTAATACTAACAAGTGAAGGGGTTTTTTGTAGTAGGACACTAAGCTCTAGGGTTGTTTTGCAAAAAGCCAGATTTACATCTACTAAGTTTAGAAACAAAGAAAACTAGTTGAAGTTTTATAACACCTAAGTGGTAACTTGTATTTCATATCACAACTCTGTTGTGGTCAAGTCAAAGTCTCAATTCATTTCGCAAGTCATTTTGAAAACATCTGACGGGGGAATAGTATGGCCACTCCAACTGTCTATAACCGCGGACGCGGCTATTCGAATAGTTTGACACTCTACAGAGATTGTACACTTTCACCACAACATTCGATACATCCGTCAGGAACAAATCCTGAATTCACCATACTCATTATGCGGATAATCAATCCTAACCTTTCAATTACATGCCCTAGTATAGACACCTATCCTGTGAGTTTGGCCTCCCAACCATGACCAACTGTCATCTTGGGTACTGCACAGGTGGACAATCTTCACAAGGTAGCCTCAAATCAGACCTTGGCCGTGAGGGAACCAATACTAAGGTATATAAGTTTCCAGTCAAGCCCTACCCAATTCTCGGGTATTTTGGTTGTACGGTAAAATTGGAATGGTATCGTATCCAGACAACCATCATTTTTTATAAAGGGCTAAGGCTCATGCCTCAAATTTTTCATCATCCAAATCATCCGGTGTTTGGAAACACATGTCAAAACATCTCAATAGAATGATCCATCATTCCAAGGTTTTCATAACCATTTTTCCACCAAGTATTCCCATCTAAAGTTGATCAAGTTTTATGCTTAGCACTAGCATCTACAAGTGGGGGTAAGCACTAATGAGGGGTGGTAAACTAGTGGAGTTTTACTAAGTTCAATCTCATGCCTTAGGATGACATAAAGATTATCTAGCTTAGGCCAAGTTTTATGCTCTTTATGCAACCTTCAATTATCTTTCTAATACCTACAATTTACTTGAGTAATTTCTAAGTAATAGCTTTGATAAAGAAATAAAGTATAAAGCTTGTAAGTAAAACTAGGAATGGGGTTATCAGGTGGGTATGATCACATATGCTTAAGGCATATAGTTGGCATGGTAACAAGCAAGTATTTTCTTGCATAGGTATAGTATCTTGCAAGTGTTAACTTGCACAATCAACTAGTAGTATTAGGCTTGTATAAGTAGAGTATCTTGCAAGTGTTAGCTTGCCTTGTGCATAGCAGTGGTTGAAGTTCTCCTCAGCTTCTTTTTCGTAGTATCCTCCTTCCTCCTCGTATCCTTGGTCGATACTAGCGTCTATGAATAAATACGAGGTACACAATCACCAAACAATACTTAACTAATTTCAATCATCACACACAAGGATTTTATAGATGATCTAGCATCATCACTAATATTACAAGATTATTTCTTTTATTTTTAGAAAAGTAATTTCTACTCATTGAAAAACTACTTAAGATTTAATATTCTCCAAACCAAACATGGGATCATGTTGACACATGTCATCACCACATATTTCAGTACATGGGAATGTGATTTAAAGTGGTGTCACAATTTAATAAGATTTAACCTCTTATTTTAAATAAAATAAATGACTAGAAATGCCTATGTGGCATTCTTTTATTACTTGAACATGATGATGAAATGTGAATTTTGAGAGTTGGAATCAACTCAAAATCTATTATGGTTTAAATTTGAAAAATGTTTGAATGCAGAAAAGGTTCTGCCTTGTTATTTTTACCAAGGTTGATCTATAGATTCAAATGATTTGAATCCAACAGGCTTGTATTAAGCATTTCAAAACCTTTCTAACAAAATTGGTTTCATTCAATTTGGTTCAGTGAATCGAGCTGAGTTGATTTTTGAAACTAGGTACAAAACTATGTTTGAACTTAAAAAGAAAAAGCTAAATTCAAACGAGTGGGCTGCGCGGGAAGGGCAATTGGGCCGGCCCAGTGTCACTCCGCGGCGCGGGGCGCGACTGACATGGGGGGTCTACTGGTCAGCCACTCTTAACACGTGAAGCGGTACGGGGCGATGTGGTGCGTTGGATTAGAATTAAGATCAACGGTTGAGGGTCGTCGTCGACGATGAACTAGTCACCGGCGAGTTCGAACCCTAGCGGCTCAGTGGGGGTCGTGGGAGGCTCACCGGGGCTCAGGCGAAGGTCGGAGATGCGGGCGAGCGACGAAGTCGACGACGGTGAACCTCCTGGTACCGGTAGCTCCTCCTGGGGTGGACGAAATCGACGGCGCCCTTCTTCTCCAGAGGCGGCCTGCTCCGGCGCAATTCCGGCGATGCGCTGCTCGCCTTGCTCCGGGAATGGGGTGGAACGATCAGTGAGGTGAGGGGAGTGAGGTGGTGTGAAGAATTCGAGCGGGGGAGGCCTCTATTTATAGTGGCGAGAGGGGACCGACGGGCGCGGGCTGATCTCGTCGTGGTCGACGACACAGAGGGCTATCGGCGTGGGCGATGGTAGGGGGCGGTGCTGTTCTTCCTGGCGAAGCTCAACGACGTGGTGGCGAGGCGTGGGGCTATGCTGATCGGTCGAAACGTTGCGGTTCTGTGAGCGTGCCCGATGGGAGTTTTAATGGCGCATACGTGGTCCACGCGGCGGCGAACGGGCGTGTCTCCGGTGTTGCTGGGACGGTGGTGATCACGCGTGCACGCGGGGAGGGCGGTGCGCGGTCTGTGGTCGTCTGTCGAGCTTGGCGCATGGGGCGCGCTCTCGGCATGGTTGCAGAGCGGCTTGGCATGGTCTATGCGTGTGGTCCAGGGGCTGGGATCGCTCGCGGCTGGGACAGGGAGTGGCGGTGGGGTGCTAGCTTGCTCCCAGACAAGGTTGGCGAGGCTAGTGTTGCTCATAGCTGGCTGTCGACTATGGGGTGGCAATGGTGCACTCGCTTGCTCACCATTGATGACAATGGCCAGCTTACAGTGGTTCTAGAGATTAGTTAAGGTTGTTAGATGATCTACTAAGGCTAGTGGTGTCCAGAGAGGGAAAAAGTTAGGCCAGAATCACTGCACACTATAGTTTGATTTGCATTTGCAAGCTGTTTGATGAAATGGCCGCAAGAACTCAAGTTTTGAATTTTGAAATTATTTTTGGTGGGTGTGCTAGGCATGTGCTGGTGAGTCTGTAGATGCTTGGGTTTTGAAAGTTGAGTTCGTTTGAGGGTTTTTTGAAAAAGTGGGATCTTCCCATATGAAATAGATTCAATTTTAAACTGTCATTTAAACTAAGCATTTGAATGTTTCTGGATGATCACAAAGTGGGACTTGATACTTTGTTATGAGTACTATCAAGGGGTGCAAAGATCCAAAAAAGTCTCTGTTAAGTCCTAAAAGTTAGAGATAGCCAAAGTAGGCATGGGAGTTAATTTGGCCAAAGTGACCATTCACTTAATTTGTTTGTTTTGATTTATTTATCTTTAGTAAAAGTGTGGGGATTGTTTAGATGGTGTTTATTTCACCTAAGCATCATTTTACAAGCAAAGAAACACATAATCATGGCAATTCAGAAGAATCCAAATTTTAATGCACACTCATATGAATGCTTTCATATTTTAATTGGAAAAGTTTTTTGTAACCTTAAATTTGGTGATTAGAGTTTGATGATTCTAGTTTACTATTTTTGGGATGTTACACATACGAACTCAAATGTTGCTGATCCTTTTAGAAAGCCACTCCTGCAGTCTGCGCATGAGGCGCACGCTAGATTGACTCTAGTGCAAGTGGGAGACTGAAGGAAATATAACCTAGAGGCAATCATAGAGATGATTATATTTCTTATGTATCCATGAGTTATTGTATTGTTCCTTGAATATCCATATCAGTCAACTTGTATTGATTGGCAATTATGTGAATTGTTTGTGAAACTCTTTACTTGTATGGTTATTTAATATTGTCCCTAGTCGAAGTTCATGTGAGGACACATGTGAATATTAGAATAGCACATCGATTGGTTGATGACTATGTTTCGCAAGTCATAGACATGGAGATGTCAAACCAATGACGTGGACACATGTTATGAACATGGGGTTGGACTGACCCAACTTGAGACTGGCAATTAGTTGCAGCTCTCTCTCTACACATCGTGTACGTTTTGTCCTTAGACCTGAGATTGTCGCATGTACTTGAGATGTGGATCGACATACTTTGGGGCTATCAGACGCTACTCCGTAACTGGGTAGTTATAAAGGTAGCTTTCGGGTTTGTCCTGAAGCATGCTGCAAGGCATGGTCAATCAAGATGGGATTTGCCCCTCTTTACATGAGAGAGATATCTCTGGGCCCCTCGAGTGATCGGATTCAGAAATGCATGGACGTGCTACATATGGTTAAGAGTTAACCTAGTAAAGGGATTCCGAATTACCGTATCGAGAAAGGGAGGTCAGCTTGGAGCTAGACCAAATATCATGAGGCAAAGGGAAATACATGTTCTAAACCTTGTGATGGTTCGTCCGATATGATCTTTGTATGCGTTTAGGAGTTGGCATGTCTTGCTAGAGGCCGCTACCAACTATTGATAGAATAATTGTATTCGTGTCATGTCTATATGCGTATGAACCTATAGGTCCACACACATAAGGGGCTGGAAGCCTAATGAGGATTGGATCCGAATTAGACCAGGCTTAGGCTACTAATGGGCTGCTAATGTAGAAGCCCATCAGGGACGCCTATATAAGAGAGGGTGGGGTGAGCTGACCAGGGTTAGACCATTCCACCCAGCTGCCACCCTTCATGCCTGTGTTGCACGCGCGAACCTAGCAGTCCGGCGTCTGACACTTCCATCCCGCACATGTGGATACCTCGGAGGTGCTGCATCTGTTGCACTTGGACGATCCGCGCAAGGGGAGCTGCTCGTGGGACGAGAAGGAGGAGGAGACGTAGATTGTCTACACTGCACCGACGCGCTTCATCAAGTTCCGCAGCTGCGCGTATAGTGGTAATCCCGTGATTTATGACAACAGTAATCCTGGTTTACGTGGTAGAAAATTTTGATTTGCGCTAGTGTAGCCTACCCGTATCCCTTCACTTGGTGTGCCTAGCTATCTAATCACTGAGCCAAGAATGATTGTGCTACCAAGTCCGTTATTCTAGCGCACCCTCTTCGGTCAAAGAGTTAGGTTTGTACCAAAACTCTGAGACTATGTCTTCTTGCCTTTCCAAGCAAGTTTCCCTCTTGAGCTCTATGACATATTGGTGGTCCGTGATATTCTGGATGTCTTCTAGAAGTATCGCCATGTTGCCACATGACCGTGTTATCAGGTTCTTCAGTAAGCTGTTTGTTTAAACCGCTCCTTTCTCCAAGGATCCGTACTGGATACCCTGAACTAGTTGGTTGAGCTTAAATAACAACTTGGAGAGTTGTAAGAAAAAAGTTCTCTTCAACTTTGTTCCTTCTTAAAGGGATGTCTAGTTTTGTTCGTGCTGAAGTAAGATAAGTATGTCCTTCGTGGATATGTTATCTTTCCACGCCTTTGATTTGATTTGGGTAATCGTAAAATCGAACTCAATCCCATGGGCTATCCTGAATGGTGTATCCACTTGTGATGTTTCACTTAAGTACATCTTCATGTCCTCTGGTCTGACCAATGTCTATGCCTTGTTCATACAAAATACGAGTCCATCTTCTTGGAGTGTCTTGATAAGTTTGTTGTTGAGCCCATCGCTGACATACTTATTTTCTCCATGTTATATGAGATTCATATGGAACAACTGTCATTAATGTTGGAAATTATTGAGAACCATCTTCGTGTCATCTCGAAGTATGTGTTCTGGAAGTTCGGAGTACCCTACTCTGGTTCATGTGCAATTTTCAGAAGGATGTCACCGTGGATTCAAGTAGACTTGTCTTTGTTTCCTCAGGAAATCATTACAAGTAAGTCAAGCATGTGCGTAGTATTCTTGATATGGTAGGTTGATACCTTCACATCTCGAGAAGATCCTCCAAGCACACTAAGCCACTGATTGATTTGTTCACGGAAGATAAGAAGTCCAACAAAACTTCGATATCCTCCTAAATGTTTCCCAACAAGGATTCAGTTGTGTTTCATTGCAAACAACTCATGTAGGTGCAAATATTGTCTGATAATGTGCTAACACATGGGTTCTGCAATCTAGCTCATCTTTTGGAGCTTGACATTGAAGTCCATGTGTTGAGAATCTAGTGACTTTACCTCCGTGGTAAATGTTGCACCCTTTCTATTCGGACATGCTGAGTCTGAAGTATCTCTCCACTTAACCAAAGCTGAATATCAAGCGACAATAATGGTTTGTGTCCATCAAGATTTTGACATAGGTCTCTATGTAACTCTGGCAATATTGATGTAATGGTTGGCACAATCAGTCGGAAGACCTATTTCCATACTCTCTTGAATCAGCAATCACAACCACTTTCCATAAGGCTGCTTCTATGACTTTTTAAAGGAGTTGTTATTATGGTTTCCTTTGGATCCGAAGTCTGGCCTTTACTTGATGACTGATTGAAGGCTTGTTAAAATTTTGATATCAGTATCTCAAACATCAAGGAGAACATTTAAAGTAGAGTTGATAAATGTCTCTTGGTCGATCTTCCAGAACCTTTTATGATGGCAAGAATCTTGTTATGCCAAGTACTTGGAATCTGAGAATGAAGTTTCTTTCTTCTCGTGTCATCAGGAATCTTCTCAACTATTCATCTTGGTGGTGTAAAGTGATATCATGATCCTTGGCAAGGATTTTGATAGTCTTGGATGAATAAAGAGTTTCCTTCCCGCTTTATTAAACATGTTCGAAGAGCGACCATGATTTTGGTAATCAATAGTTTCTCTTGTTACATGTTCCTTGTGACTCTTATGAGTCCTCTCCACCAAAACACCTTTCTATCTTGGCCTTCTGTTGAACCAAAGAATGGCCCTTCTGTGTCAAAAGTAGTTCAACAGTTTGGTTTTGTTGGTATCTATCTCTTCCACCTGTAAAGCTATACCTAAGTTGTTTAGTAGAGGTTTACCTCTTGAAGTCTGTGGTCATGTTCCATCTGTTGGAAGTTCCTTCCCTCAGAAGTTTACCCTCTTCTGCAATTTCCATGGTCTCAATCCTTATGAAGACCACTAATCTTTCATATCGAAAACAATCTCCTTTTGTTTCCTCCGTTACCTTGGCGTGTTTCAGGTCTGTTGGCTCTAGAGATGTTGTGAAACATCTATCCATGAGTTAACCATGAGATACTCAGTTTGTGGTTCCGTGTCATTCCCTCTCTTCCTTAGTGTGAGTAACCACCTCGAAGATTACGAAGCGCTTCGTCCATTCATCATGGTGGCATGGATCAACCTCTTCGAGAAGATCGTCAAAGTTTAGTGCAACCTTGTTCCTTCTATCTTCCTACCTAGGAATCTCGGGACGAGATTCTTTTAACGGGGATAGAATTGTAACAACCCTAGTTTTAGTTAATATTTATTTAGGATAGATTGTGCATTCATGAACATCATCATCAGTTAAAATGTGTGCCACAAATAGATCAAACCCTAAATCATATTTCCCTCTCTCTATTTGAAACCTTTCAAGTGGTTTGAAATATTTTGAAAACCCAAAAATAAATGGCGCCCAGATTGTTACAAGGGCCCCTGCAATATTTTGAAATGTTTACAAAAGTTCTTGTATTTTGAAATTATTCAAAACAGAATTACAATTGAAAATACAAAGAGAAATTGAAAACAGAAAAGAAAAAGGGTTTAAACATAAAAAAATAGGAACCTGGCTATCTAGGCCGTAGCCCATCCCGTCTTCCTCTCTCCCTGCCGCTCGCGCGCAGCTGCCGGCAACCCACTTCGGCCCGTGCACGGCCCAGCCTCGCCCGGTACCGCTTCACCCTGCCCCTTGTCATCTTCCTCCCGCCTGGCAAGCAGCTTCCTGGCAGTGCCCCTGCCGTTGATCCTCACCGACGCTGCGATGTGCGCCGCCGCTCCTGGAGGTGAAGATAAGAACGGCCGCTCCATGCTCTCTCTCCCCATCCCCATTTTCCCCTCTCTCTCGCTCTGTGTCCCACTCGCGCAGGAGCCGAAACCCTAGCTCACCAGAAACTGCTCCTCGCTACCGTTCCGAGCCTCCCCGAGCCAAGCTAAGATGCCGAGGATCTCCGCCATGCTAGACTGTGTCTCTCCGTCGAAGGAATCAGACCGAGGAGCCCTCTATCTGTAGGGTTCGCAGCATAGACAACAAAAAATTTCCTACGATGGGAACAACTATGTACGAAGATCAATCTACTAGATACAAGCAACGGGCGAATAAACATTCGTAGAGAACATACCCTTGAAGAACGACAAAGCTTAACGAGGTTGAACTCGTGGTTGATGTAGACGATCTCTTGCCCATCTCAAGATCGAGAGGAAGTCCTAGCCCCGCAAATTAGCGGGGCATCCGTGCTCGCACACACGTCCGAGGCACCGAGCAACCTCCGCCTCCTCGCTCCAGCGATGCAGCGGAAGCACAACTCTTTCTTACCTAATAGCCACCGGGAACATGTATCTCGCTAGTCTGATACCATGGGGGAATAAATACTAGAGACGGAGAGAGATCCTTCACGAGGAGGTGTGAGTGAGAGAGAGGGAGGGGGCTCCTTTTATAGTAAGAGGGGGAACCCCAAGGGGGTGGCCGGCGCATGGGGGCTGCCCCTTGCCCTCCCTCCATTCATGTGGGTGGACACTCCACTCACAAAATGGCCCTTCAATTTTATCCACTAAAAAACCCACTCAAATTCACATTAAATTTCCACCAAATTTAATGCAAACTCTCATTAAATAAAACTCCTTTTATTTATTCAGAATTTTTTCAATTACTTTAATGACAAACATTCACATATAACCCCTTTCTAGTATTTCATTTCACATGCAGAAACACTTTCTGCAATTTCACCCGAAAACCAGTTTCAGTATCTAGTGAAATAAATTCCTACGCTTGTTAGTCTTTTCAGCATGAAACCTTTGCTCCAAATGGTTTCGGTGTCTTTTAAGCGTGTCACCCTACAGTTCGCGAATAATGCGGACATGATCGAGACCCCTCTCAGATCAATAATCAGAAGCGGGACCTGGAGATCCATATTGACTCCCACACATTCAACGATGACTTTCTTGTGATCATGAGAACCTTTTACGCTAGTATCTTAATCCTTTTGTTTCGTGATATATTACATGTCCGAGATTCGATCATCGGTATCTCCATACCTAGTTTGATATTGTTACTGACAAGTACTCTTTTCTTGTTCCCATGATATAACATTCTAGTGATCAAATCACTTGCTTGCAAGCTAATCAATGTGATATCACCGAGAGGGCCTAGAGAATATTTATCCGTCATCGGGATGAACAAATTCCACTCTCGATCCATGGGCCTCAACATAACACTTTAGTAGTACTGGACCCATCTTTATAATCACCCTGTTACGGTGTGACATTTGATGTTATCAAGATACTCTTCCAGTGTTAGTGATTGACATGATCTCATGGTCTAAGGATTAGGATCACTTCGTATGATGTTATACCAATATAAACTCAATGACTTTGATTGTAATGCTATACTTCGGATGAATGTTCATCACACCATTCCAATAATGTTGTCACCTCGTTATTAACAACATCCAGTGTCCATGATCAGGAAACCTTGATCATCTTGCTAATCAACGAGCTACTTTATGAGACAGGCACAACTAGGAACTTTCTGTTTGTTTATTAAACACACATGTATTAACATTTTCATATTTATAAAATTATATCATGCAAAATAAACATCTATCATATAATTGAGAATATACATAATAACCACTTTATTATTGCCTCTCACGGCATATTCCCTTTAGTCTCCCACTTGCACTAGAGACAATAATCTAGTTACATAGTGATAAATCTAACACCCATGGAGTTCTGGTGTTGATCATGTTTTTCTCTAGGGAGAGTTTTAGTCAACAGATCTGCTACATTGAGATTCGTGTGTACTTTACAAATCTTTATATCTCCATCCTTGACATGCTCACGGATGAAGTGAAACCGGCGCTTAATATGCTTGGAATTCTTGTGAGACCTTGGTTCTTTGGCATTGGCTTTGGCACCATTGTTGTCACAATAGATCACCATTGGGTCCAACGCGCTCGCAACCACACCTAGTTCGGTTATGAACTCTTTCATCCAAACTGCTTCCTGAGCCGCTTGCGAAGCAGCAACATATTCGGCCTCCGTTGTTGATCCCGCCACCACGGGTTGTTTGGAAGTCCTCCAACTAACTGCTCCACCATTCATGAGAGAGACTTAGAGTCATCCGGATCGGTGTCAAAGCTAGCGTCGACATAACACTTAGTGACGAGCTCTTCTTCACCTCCGTACAAAAGAAACATATCCTTAGTTCTTCGTAAGTACTTGAGGATATTCTTGGCCGATATCCAGTATTCCGATCCTGGATCAGATTGGTACCTACTAGTCAAACTAATAGCATGTGCCACATCCGGTCTTGTACATAGCATGGCATACATTATAGAGCCTATGGCTGAAGCATAGGGGACTTTGTCCATTATCTCTCTTCCTTCCGCCATAGCAGGACTTTGAGTCTTACTCAATGTCTTGCCTTGCAACATATGTAAGAACCCCTTCTTACTTTTGTCCATTTTTAACTTCTTTAAAATCTTATCAAGGTATGTACTTTGCGATATCCCTATTAGGCGCCTAGATCTATCTATATAGATGTAAGTCCCTCCTTTGTAAAGGAAAGGATCCCTGTGATTGCAATGCTAGTCCCTGGATCAATGCTAGCATCCACAGTTTAAAATGAAGTACACAGAAACAAAGGTCATTATTACAAGTCATTCCAGAGACAAACATAGTCTTTACAACTCCATGGCCACAGGCCTAGTACAAGAGTTTAAATATGTAATAAGATAAATAAGTCTTCATCTTCATGTGCCACAGGCAAGCATGTTGAGTGTAGAATCATGACTCCTAATCATCATCAGAATAACCTGCAACATCACAAGTTACAGCCACAATGGGTCAATACATTGGAATAGTATTGGCAAGTGATACCTTAGTAGAATATTGGTGGACTAAATACTATATGCATTTTGGCTAAGTGTAGCTTAGGCTTGCTTTGCTCAAAATAGGTTTTGCCTATCAGTTGAAAACTCTAAGTTTTTCTTTGTCAAAATCTTTTCCCAAGGAACCACCAATAGACATTGGGGTCCTTCACCCTTGTTCAACCACAAGTTTTTACTTAGAAATTGGGATGAGGAGATTCTTGATAGCTTCCATGTCTTGATGCTCAAGTTTTCCAATACCAGGGACATGGCTAAGTACTTAGATTCTTCCATCTGCAGAGGTTGTGCACTTTCCCCACAAGACTTGATTTTCACCAAGACAGGACCTTTCAGAAGCCTTCCCTTAGACCAAATGGACGCGTTCCAACCTATCATCCCACTACCACCAACTGTCCAAATGGCTAAGTTATTGCAACCTATGTGATCCAGGCAGAGCCCATATTGCCAAGTGGCTGCACTAGAAGCTTCTTAACATTTGGCCTCTCAAATCCCTTTGTTCCTGGGTGGATTTCCACAAGTGATATACACAAGGTAAACCATAGAAATGGGCCTTGTGTAACCACTCAACATAAACCATTCCTTCCATTCCACCCAGATGTTTCATTCACTTAGTTGTTTTATTAGGCAAAAACATAGTCCAAAGACTTAGAAATATTTATTCATAGAATGAATATATAACCACCCTTGGTTGCTACTAGCCAGGCTAAGCATGGCATAGATAAGCATCTTAACTTAGAAATTTCTAGCAATTCTACAACTACTAGGATTTCCCAAGCATAGCATATATATCAAAATAAATCCATGCAAGTCTAGCAAAATATTTCTAATGCATAGTTGAATGTAAGGTTCCCAACCTTTAATAAGGTAGAGATCCCTGTGTTTACAATGCTAGTCCCTGGATCAATAGCTAGCATCCACAGTTAAGATGTAATATCAAGAAACAAAGGTCATAATACAACTTTATAACCAGGAATAACATAATTTAGTACATCTTACATAGCTCATTTGGCTATCTCATTACAATGCAGCAGAATATAACAATAGCATGGGGTCCTTCAATCTTCAAAGTGCCATAGCCAGACATGTTGGTTGTAGACTTGTAATCCTAATCATTAAACTTCACTAATATCAAACAAACCTTCAACATAACAAGTTACAGCCACAAGGGTCAATACATTTGAATTGTATTGTCAAGTGATACTATGGTAGTATAGTGGAGTCTATCATCTATATGCATTTGGCTAAGTGGAGCTTAGGCTTAGTTTTCTCAAAATAGATTTTCCTTATCATTTGAAAACTCTAAGTTTTTGCTTGATAAAATCTTTCCCAAGGCATCTCCCAATAGAAATTGGTGATCCTTCAACCCTTGTTCACCCACAAGTTTTTAACTTAGAAATTGGGATGAGGAGATTCTTGATAGCTTCCATGTCTTGATGCTCAAATTATCCTTTGCCAAGGACATGGCTAAGTACTTAGATTTTTCACTCTGTAGAGGTGGTGCACTTTCCCCACAAGACTTGGTTTCACCAAGACAAGATCTTTCAGAAGCCTTCCCTTAGACCAGAATGGACGCGCTCCAACCTATCAAACCCCTACCACCAACTGTCCATTTGGCTAAGTTATTGCAACCTATATGATCCAGGCAGAGCCCATAATGCCTAGTGGCTGCACTTGAAGCTTCTCAACATTTGACATCTCAAATCTCTTTGTTCCTGGGTGGCATTCCACAAGTGTGATACACAAGGTTCACCAGTCCCCAGGCCTTGTGTATCCACTCAACACAAACCATTCCTTCCATTCCACCCAGGTGATTCATTCACTTAGTTGTTTTATTAAACAAAACACAAGTCCTCATACTTAGAAATTTTCCATAGCATGAATATATATTCCACCCTTGTTTTCTACTAGCTAAGCTAAGCATGATAGTAGTAGGAATCTTAACTTAGGAAATTCTACTAAGGTTTCATCTACTAGGATTTCCCATGGCATAGTTTATACTTAGCAAAAATTCGATGCAAGTCCTACATAGAAATATCACTAATGCATAGTGAAAATAATGGGACAAAAGTATGAAGCATCACTTGCCTTTTTGGTAGAGAATATAAGTTCACTCTTTGATCTTTCAATTATCACACTCTTCAAATTCCACTACAATTCAATCAAGCAAGCAAGAATTCAATCTACCATTCAAGCAAACATCACATAAAATAATAGAAACAAAGCAATGCATGCAAGCATGCCAAAGATTGTTTTATTTACAAAGGTGGTTTCTAATAGGTTATTAACATTCTAAAACACCTATTTGTCATTTTATAAAAGTGTCAAAACCATTTGCAAAAGATTTTACCTATAAACCATTTTTAAACCAAATCAATATTTTATGTGGTTGAAAATGCCTTTAGCAAAGCAATAATCTTTATATGGTTCACCAAATACATTTCTAATTTTAAAACTTGGTGTTTGGGGTCAGAGAGTTTAATCCAAATAATTTCCCAAAGATTTTTCTCCAAAAAGTATTTTGAACAAATAAACAACATTTTTATTTGACTAGAAATGTTCTAATCAAAGATTTATTCTTTTGCTTCATAAAATATGTTTTTGAAATCACAAGTTGGTTTATATGGTCAGTAGGTTCAAAACAATCCATTTGCCAAAGATTTTATCACAAAAAGAATTTTAGAAAGAATTTTATATTCAAAATATGCCTACACAAGTTTATGCAAAAACAACCATTTTACCAGAAGCAATTCATTAAACAAAGTGCATGGTAATTTCCTTCGATTGATTTGATCATATAGTACAGGGATTGGACGCACGAAATAATTCATAGAGTGTCCGTTATATACACACGCACTAACTAATTTAGTTAGGATCCTAGTTTGCAGGCGCACGTTCGTACATACAGCGCTTCTATGAGATTTATTTTCCTCCTTTTTTCTAAATCCCTTTTACGTGATTTAGAACACATCTGCACCATTTAGTTAAACTATAATCAAGATTTTATCTTGACGAGGTGGGATCGACACCTACTAAAGACGAACTGTGGTCAGTCTAATAACTTCAACGGAGAACAACAAAAAAAAATCGGAAAGAGAAGACAATACCGATGATGGCGCATGTGCTCGATCGTAATGTATGTCGCACTAATAGGGATAGACAGAGGTGTTGAAGGAAACTATTCAGGAGTTAATAAATTGGTGGACGATCATATGATGGAATTCTCGGAGGCCCTTCCCGATGTTCGTAGCAGGAGTGAAGTGGTGATGGAACTCACTTCGGTTGTCGTCGTGGAGGATCACATGCTGCACAACATGATATTTTCTGATCAAATTGGATTCTTGTGGACAAGGAAAAATGAAAGGAAGAAGGAATAGGGCCTGAGTCCATTTGTACCCGACAAAATCGAAGACGACTCGCCGTGGCCGTCAAAACTTCAGCTATGAAATCAGACTTGATGCTATAGTGATTGGACGTGAATATGAGTGGAAAACGAATAAAATCGTGGGCAGACTCAGTGCTCTGATTATATAGAGAGGGAGCAGTCGAGAGTGTTTGACGTTGTCCGTCCAAGCTTCTGTCATGGTCGATTTAAGTCTGCCACCATCACGGCAATGTAATGGGAGAATATTTAAGGTGCGCCGAAACAAAATTAACTACCTAAATGGAACCGTCGTTGATGGATGAGTAATTTCTGTGTTTATAGCCAGACGTTACATGGAGAATCAATGGAATCGTTAGGGGAAGGTTTCATGGCGTGCAGTTTCAGTTTTTGTAAAACATGAATTGCATAACGTGAGAAATATGACCGATTCAGCTGGTTTTTCTAGTTGGGCCAAGAAAGAAAGAAAGAAAGAGGCCTACAAAAAACATAACGACGGGGGAAGAGAATAAAGGGTTGTCCATCACGGTGAGGTAGAGTAAAAAGTCAGTCCATTTTGACTAGTTTAGTCGTTTGGTTTGGTCACCTTTTATTTTTATCATAATTGATATTTCTATTTACTATTGTCTTATCTACTGCTCGAGTTTAACCAAACAAAATTTTAGAAAAACTCAACAAATCAAAAAAACTATATTGGAATGAAGATATAGTATTTCCAGTCCAATATATTTTTTTAGTAAATTGTTTTGTTTTATGGTCTTTATAAATTCCCTAGATTAGTTTTAGGATTTTATAAATAACCACGGATATTTTGTAAATAAAAAAATGAATATAAAATATATTTAAATAATTTCCAACCTATTTTGAGAATGTCATATTATTCTCTTCTCTTTATTTCATCTTTTTTCGGAAATGCTTTTAAATATATTTTAAAAAATCCAAAACACAATAAAACTCAATAAACGCCAAAATGGAATATTTTCCCAACATGCTTATTATTTGGGAAAGTCATATTATCCCCTCTCTTAAATACTTGAACATGGTTTGGTCAAATATTTAAATGCATCAAGATCAAATATTCATGTTTGATTTGTTTAAAATATTTCAAACCATGATTTATAATTTGGGATAGTCATTTTAATCCTCTCTTGAAAATCTTGGTCAATGTTTGGGAAAAGTTAAACTAGTCCACAAAAAGTTTTAAATTCTTCAGAAATTCATCTAAGTAAAAGTGAAACACACAATAATTATTTCATAATTTTTTTATTTTTTTACATTCCAAAATGTGAATTTTTTTGGGATGTTACATTGAAAAACATAGGGATGAAATCATGAAGCACCACTTGCCTTGGTAGTTTGGAGAGTAGCTACAATCCTCACAATCACAATCACTATTTGCACCAAAATCTACACATAAAATGATAGCACCAAATCACATACAAAATAAATACAAGCAAAAATATATGGATGCATGCAAAATGATATGTGATGATTTTCTATACTCAACAAGACAAGTGCACAGTACTGATTCATAAACAAGTTCTAAAATTGCCAAACAAACTTTATTTGATCAATTTCTCAAACAATTAATATACACAAAATAGGCCTACACATGTTTCTGTAAAAATAACCATTTTAGCAGAAACAAAACTGTAAACACATTGCATATATGGAAAGGGCTTTCTCTCATGATTCCATTGATATAAAATTTGTCAAATTTGGACGTGGGAATCAAAAGTTATGAATTAAACAAGTTTAAATATCTAATAGATATAAAATCTGATTTTAAATCGAAGAACTGGTCAAGCGGCAGCGTCTGATTGGACGATACCGCTTCGCACCGGATCACGCTCGGCTACCATTGGATCTAACTAAACATGCACGGCTCAGATCTAAACTTACCTCTTCGTCACAGATCTAATCTTACACGTTAGATCTAAATCCTACGACCACATTCCTATTGACCACAGACAGGCGGCGCTAGCGGCGGCGACTGGCGGCGGCGGCTCTGTCAGAGTCGTTCTCGACGTTCTAGGTTGCGCGGGAGAGGGGGAAGGGGCTTACTGTGCTCGCCGTGTGCTGCTGATGCTCAAGGTGGGATTAGATGGCGAAAGGGCGTGCAGAGGTGGTCGCTGGAGCTCGTCGGAGTCGTGCACGGCGTCGGGTCCTTGCAGACTAAGTTGTTGCTGGCGCTCTGGACCTTCCTAGCACAAACCAGAGGCATCAGTAGTTGCGCAAGGATAAGGCAAACCTAGTCGTATGCATGAGGGGTCAAGGGGCGCTCGGTATTTACCGTAATCGATCGCCGGAGTTCGAGCAGAAGGCGGCGGAGCTCAGTCGTTGACGTTGCTTAGGCTGTAGACCATGCGCGAGCAAACGAAAAGTATCAGTAGGTGCGCACGGAGATGTAGAACAAGTCAGTATGAACCATAGGCAGAGGGGCGTGCAGTGCTCACCGGAATTCGACGACGAACTCGTCGGAGCAGCGAGGTTGCGGCGAGGAATTCTCGCAGCCTGGGGGCACTCTGTGCTTGGGGTCTGGGGGAAAATGGAGAGGGGGCAGAGGGGGTTTAAGTAGCAAGGGCGCGGGCACGATTAACTCTGGCATTGAACGGGAATTGAAGCCAATCAAACAGGAAACGCCCGACGAGATTTTGGGGATGAACTGGTCGCCAGAGGTGGAGACGACGACTGCCATGTGGGCCGCGGCTGTCAGCGAGAGAAAGAAAGAGGGAATGGGCCCAGGCGGTCAGTGACTCAGTGGGTATGGCTGCGAGTGAGACAGAGAAGGGGGAACCCGGGTGGGCTTAGTGGGCTGGTTTGGCTGTTGGGCTAGAATAGTGGCGCCGGCCCTTTTTATTTTCTTTACTCCTTTTCTATTTCTGTTTTGATTTTCTGGATCCATTTTCAAATAAATTCAAATGCCAAATGAATTCAGATTTGTTCTGGATTTTTGCAGAGTGTAACAATCATATTTCTGGGTATAAAAACATGTGGTCTCTCTGTATTAGCTTGGTCCTATTGATCAAACCAAAATAAACAGTGACATGGCACTTGATTTGATCAAGTTTTGAAAATGGTTTTAAATTCACTTTTGTTTTGCAAATTTTTGGTTTAAGCATTAGCAAGCAAGAAAAACATTCTGAGAGCAACAAGGTTTGATTTTGAACAAATAATTTCCCACTGGAGAGTGGTATTTGTTTAATGCTTGATTACATAAAACAATAGCACTTAGTGCTTTGTTTTCTTGAAATGGATCTGATATTTGATCCCTAAATGATATGCATGCATGAATGATATGCAATCTTTGAAAACATGATTTTAGGGATGTTACAATAGATCTTTATGCCTAATATGTATGACGCTTCACCTAGGTCCTTCATTGAAAATTTGTTGTTTAGATAACTTTTAACACTGTTTAAAAGATCTATATAATTTCCGATCAATAATATGTCATCCACATATAATATCAGAAATGCCACATTGCTCCCACTCACTTTCTTTGAAATACAAGCCTCTCCATAAGTTTGGACAAATCCAAACTCTTTGATCACCTCATCAAAGCGGAGATTCCAACTCCGGGATGCTTGCTTCAGTCCATAGATGGATTGCTGAAGTTTGCATAACTTGTCAGCATACTTAGGATTGACAAAACACTTTGGTTGTATCATATACAAATCTTCTTCAATATTGCCATTGAGGAACGCAGTTTTGACATCCATCTGCCATATCTCATTGTCGAAATATGCAGCAATTGCTAACATAATCCTAATTGACTTTAGCATCGCTACGGGAGAGAATGTCTCATCGTAGTCAACTCCTTGAATTTGTCGAAACCCCTTTGCGACAAGTCCAGCTTTATAGATGGTTACATTACCATCAACATCACTTTTCCTTTTGAAAATCCATTTATTCTCCACGGCCTTTCGGTCGTGAAGTAAGTCCACCAAGTTCCAAACTTGGTTTTCGTACATGGATTCCATCTCGGATTTCACGGCTTCTAACCATTTGTTGGAATCCGGGCTCATCATTGCTTCTTCATATGTTGCAGGGTCATCAATTTTATCAACCATGAAATTCATAACAGGATTTCCATACAGCTTGGGAGCTGCACGCGTCCTCCTAGACCTGCGAGGTTTGGTAGTATTCTCTTTCGGAGCTTCATAATCATTATCATTAGTTCCCTCTTCATTTGGTGAAGCCAACTCCGAAACAACTTCCGGTGCTGCGCTACTCACCATACTATGAAGAGAAGGTTCTATAACCTCTTCGAGTTCTACCTTCCGACTACTCACGCCTTTCGCGAGAAACTCTTTCTCTAGAAAGGGTTCATTCTTGGCAACAAAAACCTTGCCCTCGGATCTGTGATAGAAGGATTACCCAATAGTTTCCTTAGGGTATCCTACGAAGGCGCATTTTTCCGCTTTGGGTTTGAGTTTATCCGGCTGAAGTTTCTTCACATAAACATCGCATCCCCAAACTTTAAGAAATGACAGCTTAGGTTTGTTTCCAAACCACAATTCATATGGTGTCTTTTCAACGGATTTAGATGGTGCCCGATTTAAAGTGAATGCAGCAGTTTCTAGTGCATAACCCCAAAATGACAGTGGCAAATCTGTCAGAGGCATCATAGATCGAACCATATCTAATAAAGTACGATTACGATGTTCTGACACACCATTTTGCTGTGGTGTTTTGGCAGGTGTGAGTTGTGAAACTATTCCACACTCTTTCATATGTGTGTTAAACTCATAACTTAGATACTCACCTCCACGGTCGGACCGTAGAAATTTGATCTTTCTATTACGATGATTTTCCACTTCACTCTGAAACTCCTTGAAATTCTCAAAGGTTTCAGACTTGTGTTTCATCAAGTAGATATAACCGTATCTACTGAAATCATCCGTGAAAGTTACAAAATAATGAATCCACCTCGCACCGACACACTCATTGGACCACACACATCAGAATGTATGATTTCCAATAAATCTGTCACCCGTTCCATTGAACCTAAAAACGGCATTCTAGTCATCTTACCCAAAAGGTATGGCTCACATGTATGAAATGATTCAAAATCAAGTGATTCCAAAAGACCATCCGAATGGAGCTTCTTCATGCTTTTAGTGCAAATATGACCTAGACAGCAGTGCCACATATATGCGGATATATCATCATTAAGTTTAATCCTTTTAGCATCAACATTATGAATATGTGTAACACTATTATAGAGATCCAACAGAAATAAACCATTCATCATCGATTCAAGTGTAACATCCTCAAAATCATGTTTTAAACTTATGCATAGCATCCATGCATCCATGAGCATATGATTTTCATTTCAAACAAATCAATTCAAAACAGAAGCATTTGTGCTTATTATTTTATGTAAAGTTTACTCAAGCCTTGTGCTACTTGTTTTGAGAAAAGTACTGTTAACCATTCAGTATTGTTTAGAATCCAAACTCAAATGATTTCAAAAACTTGAGCAAAGTCTCAAAGCAAAATATGAAATAAAACCAAATCTATGCCTATTATCACATCTCATAAAGGCATGGTTTTATTTTTATTTTCAAAAGACCCAAGTGTGTTTGAGTAAACACATGTGTTTGACACTTGTTTGAGCACAAGTTTGTCTGTACAAAAGTCCTAAAAAGCTTTGGATTCAAACAGATTTGAATTGAGGTTTGAAAACCATTTCAGAAAAACAAACAGAAAAAGAAAAAGCTTAAAGAGAGAAAAAAATATCACTCAGCCGAATCTGGCCCAACCAGCCCAGCTAAGCCCAACACCCCACCCCGCGAACCGTTTTCTTTCACTCACCTCCGCACCCGCTGAGTGACTGACAGGCAGGACCCACCCCTTCTCCTTTCCTCTCGCTGACAGCCACGGCCCACACGACCATCGTCGTCTCCACCCAGCGACTGGTTCATCCCCAAATCACGCAGGCGTTCCCTGTATTGATTCACTGTGTCAATTCACGTTGAATGCTGGAGTAAATCTCGCTCGCGACCATGCTACTTAAACCCCCTCTGCCCCCTCTCCATTTCCCCCCAAACTCCGAGCACAAAGCGCCCCCAGGCTGCCCGCATTCAACCTCGCACCGCCGCAGTCAGAGAGCACTCTGGCGACCGATTCCGGTGAGTCCCGTGTGCCCCTCGCCCTCTGGTTCTTGCAGACAGCCTCGCCACTTTCTTGAGCAACTACTGACACCGCTGGTTCCCTTTATACTGCCCCAGGTCATCGATTCCGTTCAACACCGCAAGCTCTCGACGACAACCTCGACTCCGGCGACCAAATTCCATAAGACCTTTTCGCCCCTTCGCCTCTGACTCACACGAAGTTGTTCGCCACTGTCTTGTGCATCATCCGGTGCCGCTTGTTTGTGCTAGGGAGACTAGGAGCGTCGCCAACGTCGTCGTCTACTCAAACCCGACGCCGCCCGCAACTCCGACGAGCTCCAGCAGCCCACTCCGTGCGCCCCTTGCCAAGCCGCCGCTAGGTTGAGCATTAGCATGTTGCCACGGTTCTGGTAAGCCCCTCCGACGACCCTAGGACGACTTGTAGCGCCGCGCCGCCGTAGGCAGAGCTCGCCGCCGCCAGTAGCCGCCGCTAGCGCCGCTCAGTTTTGGTCGCTTGATTCGTAGCCGTCAGATCTAGATCCAGCGCGTAGGATTAGATCACTTAACGAATCGTTATGAGTAGATCTGAGCCGTGCGGGTTAAGTAGATCCAACGGCCCAGAAGCGCAATCCGACGTGAAACGGTATGACCAATTAGAAACAGACGCGTGGCTGGAGTTTAGATTTAAAACAGGATTTGAATCTGATTGATGTTCAAATTTGTTTTGGATATAACTTTTGATCCCCATGTTAGAATTTGACAAAATTTATACCGTTGGAATCAGGAGAGCAAGATCTTTCTAATTATGCAATGTGTTTAATGTTTTGCTTCTGTTAAAAAGGTTTTATTTGCAGAAACTTGTGTAGGGCTAATTTGAGCATATGAAATGTTTAGGAATTAATTTAGGGTTTAGATAATTGTTGTTTGGCAAGTTTTTGACTTGTTTATGAATCAGTACTGTATACTTGCTTTGTTAAGTTTTTAAAATAATCACATATCATTTTGCATGCATGCATATATTTTTTATTGTATATGTTTTGTATGTGATTGTGGCTATGATTCTTTGTGTAGATTTTGGTGCTAGTGATTGTGATTGTGATTGTGAGGAGTGTAGCTACTCTCCAAACTACCAAGTCAAGTGGTACTTCATGAATATTATCATTCCTATGTTTTCTACTAAGCATTAGAAATATTGCATGCTATATTTTGCTTATATGCCATGTTGGGAAATACTAGTAGTAATAGAATTGCTAGGGAATCTCTAAGTTAAGTTACTATCTATGCCATTCTTAGCCTAGCTAGTAGCAAACAAGGGTTGGTGAAATATACATGCTATGATAAAAATATTTCCAAGTCTTTGGACTTGTGTTTTTCCTAATAAAACAACTAAGTTAATGAAACACCTAGGTGGAATGTTACGAAAGGTTTATGTTGAGTGGTTACACAAGGTCCATTTCTATGGTTTACCTTGTGTATCTCACTTGTGGTAAGCCACCCAGGAACAAAGAGATTTTTAGAGGCCAAGTGTTAAGAAGCTTCTAGTGCAGCCACTTGGCAATATGGGCTCTGCCTGGACCACATAGATTGCTAGAACTTAGCCATTTGGACAGTTGGTGGTAGTGGGAATGATAGGTTGGAGTGCGTCCATTTCGTCTAAGGGAAGGCTTCTGAAAGGTCCCGTCTTGGTGAAACCAAGTCTGGTGGGGAAAGTGCACAACCTCCGGAGATGGAAAAATCTAAGTACTTAGCCAAGTCCATGGTAATGGACAACTTGAGCATCAAGACATGGAAGCTATCAAGAATCTCCTCATCCCAATTTCTAAGTAAAATTTGTGGGTGAACAAGGGTGAAGGACCTCAATGTCTATTGGTGGTTCCTTGGGAAAAAGTATTGACAAAGAAAAACTTAGTGATTTCAACTAATAGGCAAAATCTATTTTGAGCAAAGCAAGCCAAGCTACAATTAGCCAAATTGCATATAGTATCTAGTCCACTTAAAATTTTACTAAGGTATCACTTGCCAATACTATTCCAAAGTATTGACCCATTGTGGCTGTAACTTGTGATGTTGCAGGTTACTCTGATGAGGATTAGGTGTCATGAGTCTACACTCAACATGTTTGCCTGTGGCACATGAAGATGAAGACTTTTATTTATTTACTTATTCAAACTCTTGTACTAGGCCTGTGGCCTTGGAGTTGTAAAGACTATGTTTATCTCTAGAATGACTGTAATAAAGACCTTTGTATCTGTGTACTTCATCTTAAACTGTGGATGCTAGCAATGATCCAGGGACTAGCATTGCAATCACAGGGATCCTTTTCCTTTATAAAGGAGGAATCTTACAGATGGTATCAGAGCACTGTGTTGCTTGTAGCATTATGACCCTAGGATTGGAAACCACTAAGGAAAAAATTTCAGCAACTTCTACACTTGTCTATTCTTCTCGTAAAACTTTTCTAATCTTCTTTCTCATCTCTATTTGTAGATGAACTCCATCAACGAAGCCGTAAGGAAAGGACCACTCATGACAATGACTTTGGAGTGTGAGACAGAATTCCCCAAGGATCTCAAGGACCTCATGGTTGCATTAGAGATACAAGGTGCAGCTGTGTACAAAGGTTTTCCTGTGATGGATGAAGGAGTGGAATACTGGTGGGTGCAACTTCACTTGTATAAAAACAAGGAAGACAACCACCAGGAAAAAGGATTCTGCATGTTCACCAATTCAGTGGTGCACACTACATTCTTTGAATCAGCAAGGGATGCAGCTTGGAAGACCATCAAAGAACTTGGTGATAGAGTCAAGTGCAGAATGCTCAACCTCCAAAATGATCTAAAGGAAGAGAAGAAACATACCCAAGAGTTGGAAGCTACCAACCAAACCTTAAGAGGAGATATTATAGACTTAGTAATGGAGTCATGTGAGCAAGATAGGCTGATTGCTTCTAGAAACATTATGTTAGCCAACAGATCCAGTGAGATAGGATTGTAAACGTACTTCGTTAGTTGGACCACCACTTATCACCTTATATTCCAAATGTTGCTTTAAAATAAGATTGAACCTTGGTTGTTGTAATGGATCCATGTATGCTATGACTTGTGTGTTTGAATTTCAAGGATTTATATGTGATGTTTTGCCTTGTATTTTATCTTGAACTGTGTAGTTCTAACTTTTTCTATCTTATAAATAGATGCCTACTGTTACCTTCAGCACTGTTGAGGAGTTCCAGGGAACTCGCTTTGGACCTCGTATCGTTGAGCTTACTACTTTGCTCAATCTCCCTCTTCCTACCATCATGGTGCTTCCCCTCACCAAGTTTGAGAGGAAAGACCTTTGGGGCTTCAAGGTCAACCAGCCCGGACGCCAGACAGAGCCTACCACGGAGGCCATCGTCTTCAAGCTCATGCATGATGACAAGGAGAGAGGCCTTGAGGTAGTTATGCAGGATCTGATAGGACGTCTGCTAGGGAGACACTCCCGACAGGTTAGAGGTACTCACTTCCACGTCTTCGGTAGACGTGATGAGGATGGAGAGTCCATCGACTTCAAGGACGATTCGAGGGACACAACAGAGCCGATTCTTCTATACCTCCAGGACTTAGAGTCTCTCATTAGGCACGTGGACACTGATAGGACCAACGTGCATGCTCAACAATGACGAACTCTAGGTGCAGCTTCGTGAGAAGGACAAGCTCTTCGCGGAGCAAGATGAGATAGACAAGGAGATGGAGGAGAAGTTCGAGAGCCAGGACAGGAAGTTCAAGAGTCAGGAGAAGCGAGTCCAGGATAGAAACAAGAAGATCCGGGACATGACTGAAGAACTGCAGGCCAAGAACTTCGAGCTCGAGCATCAGCAGACGGTGATTGAGAGGCTTCGTTCCCAGAAGAGGGCTCTCAAAGCCAAGATAGAGACCTTGACCACTAGTGTCGAGGAATACAAGACCGCGATGGAGAACGCAGGTCTTACCTTTGTCGAGGAGGAGGTTGATGCCGAGGAATAGATTTGACTACTCATTTATCATTTATTATCGTACTTGTTGCTTGAGAACTTGTTATTTGACCATCCGACATGTGGATGGCTTGCTACTTGTGTGTTTTACTTTGTGAACGTGTTATCTTGTTGTTGAACCTTTATCCTTATTGTTGCATGCTTTGTGTTGTTATGTGATGTATTGTGCATGATAGCATCTATGGGTATCTCATTCTTATCTCTATTGAACAAACCACAGATGCCTCCCTGTCGTGCAAACCCCAACCCCAACAACAACAACAACAACAACATCACTCCAGAAATGCAACAAATGATGACCGCTCAAACTCAGCTGATGCAGATGATGACGACGTTCATCCAGAACCAAAACAACAACAGTAACAACAATAACAACAACAATAACAACAACAACAACAACCCACCGGGTTTTGACATGCTTACCAGGTTCTTGAGATTGAGGCCAGCAAAGTTCTCAGGGACGACTAATCCCATGGTGGCCAATGATTGGCTACGATCTGTGAACAAGGACTTGGTAACCGTGGGCTGTACGGATGCTGAAAAGGTCAGATTTGCAGCACATTTGCTGGAAGGACCAGCCGCCACTTGGTGGGATAACTTCCAGATCACCACTCCCATAGAATATGTGACATGGGCTATCTTTGAGGATGGCTTTCGTACTGCTCATATCTCATCTGGAGTGATGAGTCTGAAAAAAAAGGAGTTTCATAACCTGAAGAAGCGCCAGCGCAGCGTGGCTGAATATATTGAGGAGTTCAACAATGTGGCGCGATATGCACCGGATGAAGTTGACACTGATGCTAAGAGGAAAGAAAAGTTCCTCGAAGGGTTGAATGATGAGCTGAATCTGCAGTTGGCTGTGGCCTATGTTCCCACTTATCAGTCTCTCTGTGACAAAGCTGCTATTTTGGAGAACAAAATAAAGTAAGTTGAAAGCAGGAAGAGGAAGCACTCTGACAAGCACAGCTCGGGATCGTCACACAGACGATCCCATTATGATGACAGTGGAAGCTTAGGATCCCACAAGCATGGGAAATTCAACAAGCACCACAACCACAACCGTCATGACAACAAGCATCACTGTAGTCATGACAATGAAAAGTACAAGAACCACAAGGGTGGATACAAGAGCCACCACAGTGGTAATGGAAGTGGAAGTGGAAATCAGCCTGTCAAGAAGGACATTAGTCAGGTTGAATGCTTCAAGTGCAAGAAGATGGGGCATTATGCAAATGAATGCCCAGAAAAGAAAGTTGAAGGCCCCAACAAGCCCAACCCTTTTCAGAAGGGACAGGTTAACCACATCAATGTGGAGGAAGTCTATGAGGAGCCTGATGCTGTTGCTGGTAAGTTCAGACTCAATTCTATTCCAGCATTTGTTCTTTTTGATACTGGAGCATCGCATTCATTCATATCAAAAGCATTTGTTGATAGAAATGGGTTTCCAACTAAAAACATTGGGTGTCCAATAAAAGTTAGTTCTCCGGGTGGAGATATGATAGTAAGTCTTGGATGCCGGGATCTAGTAATAGAGTTTGGAAAGCATAAATTTCCAGTGAGTCTGATAATCCTAGATTCCCAAGGACTGGACGTAATATTGGGGATGGATTGGATGGCTAAGTATGAAGGAGTACTAGATTGTGCTAATCGTACTGTTGCACTCACGACCCCAGAAAAAAACGGATTAAATTCAAGTCTAACTTTGAGCCAAAAGGGAGTAAGCTAAATTCTCTTAAGGGGGTTAGCATAGACAGTGTGCCAATTGTGAGTGAGTATCCGGATGTGTTTCCGAAAGAATTACCGGGAATGCCACCAGATAGAGATGTGGAGTTTCTTATAGATTTGGTACCAGGATCTGGACCAATAGCAAAGAGACCATACAAGATGTCAGTGGATGAACTGAAAGAACTCAAGAAACAACTTGGAGAACAGTTGCAGAAAGGATTTATTCAACCAAGTTCTTCATCTTGGGGAGCCCCAGTTTTGTTCGTGGAAAAGAAAGATAGAAGTCAAAGGTTATGCATAGATTACCGTTCACTTAATGAGGTGACTATTAAGAACAAATATCCTTTGCCTAGAATCAATGACTTGTTTGATCAGCTAGAAGGAGCTTGTGTGTTCTCAAAGATTGATCTCCGGTCAGGTTATTTTCAACTCAAGATAAGAGACCAAGACATACCTAAGATAGCTTTCACCACAAGGTATGGATTATATGAGTATACCGTGATGCCATTTGGTTTGACCAATGCTCCAGCATACTTCATGAATATGATGAACAAGGTGTTCATGGAATTCCTTGACAAGTTTGTTGTCGTTTTCATCGATGACATTTTAGTCTACTCCAAGAGCAAAGAAGAGCATGAAGGACATTTACGTTTAATACTTGAAAAGTTAAGAGAGCATAAACTTTATGCCAAATTCAGCAAGTGTGAATTCTGGTTGAATGAAGTTGGATTTCTTGGACATGTTATGATAAAGGATGGTGTAGGAGTTGATCCTGCTAAAGTTTCAGCTGTAACGGAATGGGAATCTCCCAAGTCAGTAAAGGAAGTTCGTAGTTTCCTTGGCTTAGCAGGTTACTACAAAAGGTTCATTGAAAATTTCTCCAAGGTAGCTAAGCCTATGACTGAATTGCTAAAGAAAGACAAGAAAGTTGCTTAGATGGAAGGTTGTGAACTCAGCTTTCAGGAATTGAAGAAGAGACTTGTGACAACACCAGTCTTGTGTTTGCCAGACTTGGAAAAAGATTTCCAAGTATATTGTGATGCATCTCATCATGGTTTGGGTGCAGTACTTATGCAAGAAGGAAAAGTTGTGGCGTATGCCTCGAGACAACTCAAAACTCATGAAGTGAACTATCCTACTCATGATTTAGAGTTAGCCTCTGTTGTCCATGCACTCAAAACATGGAGGCACTATCTTTTGGGAAAGCGTTGTGAAGTGTTCACAGATCACAAGAGTTTGAAGTATATCTTCACCCAGAAGGAAATTAATATGAGACAAAGAAGATGGCTGGAACTCATTAAAGAGTATGACTTAAGTTCGGAATACCACCCCAGTAAAGCAAATGTTGTAGCAGATGCTCTAAGTCGTAAGGTTTTTGTGAATGGCCTTACCAAAGGAGAATTCCCAGATGATTTGTGTGCCCAATTCAGAAAACTCAGATTGGAGATTGTGCCTGAAGGACATCTCATGTCTTTGGATGTTCAACCCACTTTGTTGGACAAGATCAAAGAAGCCCAGAAGATTGATAAAGAAATCGAAGAGATTAAAGAAAAGATTGGCAAAGGAAAAGCCAAAGGGTTCCATGAAGACGAACAGGGTACTTTATGGCATGGGAAACGTATCTGTGTTCCACAAGATCCGGAGCTGCGGAAACTGATTTTGCAAGAAGCACAAAACTCTCCGTATTCCATTCATCCAGGTAACACCAAAATGTACATGGACATGAAGGAAAGATTTTGGTGGAACAATCTCAAGAAGGACATCGCCGAACATATTGCTTTGTGTGATGTGTGTAGTAGAGTGAAAGCGGAACATCAGAAACCAGCAGGTTTGCTTCAACCACTACCTATTCCTGATTGGAAGTGGGACAAGATTGGTATGGATTTCATTACCAGATTACCAAGGACCAGGTTAGGATATGATTCTATTTGGGTAGTAGTGGACCGCCTAACTAAAGTGGCTCATTTCATACCCGTGAAGACAACCTACACAAGTGCTAAGTTAGCCAAAATCTATATGAGTAGAATTGTATGTCTACATGGAGTGCCCAAGAGTATTGTGTCTGATAGGGGAACTCAATTCACTTCCCATTTTTGGAGACAGCTACATGAGTCATTGGGAACGAGGTTGGAATTTAGTACTGCTTTTCATCCTCAAACTTATGGACAAACTGAAAGAACTAATCAGATTCTCGAAGACATGTTGAGGGCATGTGCCCTAGACTATGGAGCCAGTTGGGATGAAAGTCTGCCTTACGCAGAATTTTCTTATAACAACAGCTATCAAGCCAGCATTGAGATGGCACCATTTGAGTTTCTCTACGGAAGAAAGTGTACCACCCCATTGTTATGGAATGGTGTGGGAGAAGAAGTTTATTCGAACCAGATCTTATCAAAGAAGCCGAAGAGAAGGTCAAGTTGGTTAAGGACAGGTTGAAGATAGCACAGTCCCGACAGAAAAGCTACGCGGACCCTAAGCGTAGAGAAGTCACCTACGAAGTTGGTGATAGAGCTTATCTTAGAGTGTCACCACTTCGTGGAGTGAAGAGGTTCGGAGTCAAAGGAAAATTGGCACCAAGATATGTTGGACCATTCAAGATTCTGAGTCGTAAAGGAGAAGTTGCCTATGAAATTGAACTGCCAGAATCTCTGTCAGGTGTCCATAATGTGTTTCATGTGAGTCAACTTAAGAAATGCCATCCAGAAATGGAAGAAACTTCTTTGAAGGATACTATACCTTTGGAGGAGGTTCAGTTGGAGAGTGATCTCACCTATGAAGAGAAACCTATCAAGATTCTTGAGACTGCAGAAAGAGTCACACGGACCAAGACTATCAAGTTTTGTAAAGTCCAGTGGAACCATCATTTCGAAGAAGAAGCAACATGGGAAAGAGAAGATGATCTTTGGAAAGACCACCCTCACCTATTTGCTAGCCAATCCGAATCTCAAGGGCGAGATTCACCTTAAGGGGGTTAGATTTGTAACATCCTCAAAATCATGTTTTAAACTTATGCATAGCATCCATGCATCCATGAGCATATGATTTTCATTTCAAACAAATCAATTCAAAACAGAAGCATTTGTGCTTATTATTTTATGTAAAATTTACTCAAGCCTTGTGCTACTTGTTTTGAGAAAAGTACTGTTAACCATTCAGTATTGTTTAGAATCTAAACTCAAATGATTTCAAAAACTTGAGCAAAGTCTCAAAGCAAAATATGAAATAAAACCAAATCTATGCCTATTATCACACCTCATAAAGGCATGGTTTTATTTTTATTTTCAAAAGACCGAAGTGTGTTTGAGTGAACACATGTGTTTGACACTTGTTTGAGCACAAGTTTGTCTCTACAAAAGTCCTGAAAAGCTTTGGATTCAAACAGATTTGAATTGAGGTTTGAAAACCATTTCATAAAAACAAACAGAAAAAGAAACAGCTTAAAGAGAGAAAAAAATATCACTTAGCCGAATCTGGCCCAACCAGCCCAGCTAAGCCCAACACCCCACTCCGCGAACCGTTTTCTTTCACTCACCTCCGCACCCGTTGAGTGACTGACAGGCAGGACCCACTCCCTCTCCTTTCCTCTCGCTGACAGCCACGGCCCACACGACCATCGTCGTCTCCACCCAGCGACTGGTTCATCCCCAAATCACGCAGGCGTTCCCTGTATTGATTCGCAGCGTCAATTCACGTTGAATGCTGGAGTAAATCTCGCTCACAACCATGCTACTTAAACCCCCTCTGCCCCCTCTCCATTTCCCCCCAAACTGCGAGCACAAAGCGCCCCCAGGCTGCCCGCATTCAACCTCGCACCGCCGCAGTCAGAGAGCACTCCAGCGACCGATTCCGGTGAGTCCCGTGCGCCCCTCGCCCTCTGGTTCTTGCAGACAGCCTCACCACTTTCTTGCGCAACTACTGACACCGCTGGTTCCCTTTATACTGCCCAGGTCGTCGATTCCGTTCAACACCGCAAGCTCTCGACGACAACCTCGACTCCGGCGACCAAATTCCATAAGCCCTTTTCGCCCCTTCGCCTCTGACTCACACGAAGTTGTTCGCCACTGTCTTGTGCATCATCTGGTGCCTCTTGTTTGTGCTAGGGAGACTAGGAGCATTGCCAACGTCGCCGTCTACTCGAACCCGACGCCGCCCGCAACTCCGTCGAGCTCTAGCAGCCCACTCCGTGCGCCCCTTGCCAAGCCGCCTCTAGGTTGAGCATCAGCACGTTGCCACGGTTCTAGTAAGCCCCTCCGATGACCCTAGGATGACTTGTAGCGCCGTGCCGCCGTAGGCAGAGCTCGCCGCCGCCAGTAGCCGCCGCTAGCGCCACTCAGTTTTGGTCGCTTGATTCGTAGCCGTCAGATCTAGATCCAGCGTGTAGGATTAGATCACTTAACGAATCGTTATGAGTAGATCTGAGCCGTGCGGGTTAAGTAGATCCAATGGCCCAGAAGCGCGATCCAACGTGAAACGGTATGGACCAATTAGAAACAGACGCGTGGCTGGAGTTTAGATTTAAAACAGGATTTGAATCTGATTGATGTTCAAATTTGTTTTGGCTATAACTTTTGATCCCCACGTTAGAATTTGACAAAGTTTATACCGTTGGAATCAGGAGAGCAAGATCTTTCTAATTATGCAATTTGTTTAATGTTTTCCTTCTGTTAAAAAGGTTTTATTTGCAGAAACTTGTGTAGGGCTAATTTGAGCATATGAAATGTTTAGGAATTAATTTAGGGTTTAGGTAATTGTTGTTTGGCAAGTTTTTGACTTGTTTATGAATCAGTACTGTATACTTGCTTTGTTAAGTTTTTAAAATCATCACATATCATTTTGCATGCATGCATATATTTTTGATTGTATATGTTTTGTATGTGATTGTGGCTATGATTCTTTGTGTAGATTTTGGTGCTAGTGATTGTGATTGTGATTGTGAGGAGTGTAGCTACTCTCCAAACTACCAAGGCAAGTGGTACTTCATGAATATTATCATTCCTATGTTTTCTACTAAGCATTAGAAATATTTTGTTAGACTTGCATGCTATATTTTGCTTATATGCCATGTTGGGAAATCCTAGTAGTAATAGAATTGCTAGGGAATCTCTAAGTTAAGTTACTCTCTATGCCATGCTTAGCCTAGATAGTAGCAAACAAAGGTTGGTGAAATATACATGCTATGATAAAAATATTTCCAATTCTTTGGACTTGTGTTTTGCCTAATAAAACAACTAAATTAATGAAACACCTGGGTGGAATGGAAGGAAAGGTTTATGTTGAGTGGTTACACAAGGCCCATTCCTATGGTTTACCTTGTGTATCTCACTTGTGGTAAGCCACCCAGGAACAAACAAATTTTTAGAGGCCAAGTGTTAAGAAGCTTCTAGTGCAGCCACTTGGAAATATGGGCTCTGCCTGGACCACATAGGTTGCTAGAACTTAGCCATTTGGACAGTTGGTGGTAGTGGGAATGATAGGTTGGAGCGCGTCCATTTGGTCTAAGGGAAGGCTTCTGAAAGGTCCCGTCTTGGTGAAACCAAGTCTGGTGGGGAAAGTGCACAACCTCTTTAGATGGAAAAATCTAAGTACTTAGCCAAGTCCATGGTAATGGACAACTTGAGCATCAAGACATGGAAGCTATCAAGAATATCCTCATCCCAATTTCTAAGTAAAATTTGTGGGTGAACAAGGGTGAATGACCTCAATGTCTATTGGTGGTTCCTTGGGAAAAAGTTTTGACAAAGAAAAACTTAGTGATTTCAACTAATAGGCAAAATCTATTTTGAGAAAAGCAAGCCAAGCTACAATTAGCCAAATTGCATATAGTATCTAGTCCACTTAAAATTTTACTAAGGTATCACTTGCCAATACTATTCCAAAGTATTGACCCACTGTGGCTGTAACTTGTGATGTTGCAGGTTACTCTGATGAGGATTAGGTGTCATGAGTCTACACTCAACATGTTTGCCTGTGGCACATGAAGATGAAGACTTTTATTTATTTACTTATTCAAACTCTTGTACTAGGCATGTGTCCTTGGAGTTGTAAAGACTATGTTTATCTCTGGAATGACTGTAATAAAGACCTTTGTATCTGTGTACTTCATCTTAAACTGTGGATGCTAGCAATGATCCAGGGACTAGCATTGCAATCATAGGGATCCTTTTCCTTTATAAAGGAGGAATCTTACAGCATGACCATAAAAGATTGCATTCATATAAATCGAACAGCCATTGCTCTTGGATTTAAATGAATAACCACTGCACATCAAAACATGATCTGAATACAATGTTCATGCTCAGTGCTGGTACCGGATAAAAATTATTCAAGTTTATAACTAATCCCGATGGTAAGTGGATAGCTGGCGTTCCGACGGCGATCACATCAACGCTTTATCCATTGCCGACACGCATCTTGACCTTACCCCTTGCTAGAGGTCGCTTGTTCCGCAACCCCTGATTTGAGTTACAAATATTAGCAACTAAACCGGTATCAAATACCCAGGTGCTACTATGAGTACTAGTCAAGTACACATCAATAACATGTATATCATATATACCTTTATTTTCCTTGCTGGCCTTCTTGTCTGCCAAATACTTGGGGAAGTTGTGCTTCTAGTGGCCAGTCCCCTTACAATAATAGCACTCGATATCAGACTTAGGGCCAACTCGGGGTTTCTTTTTAGGCACGGCAACTGGCTTGTCGCCCTTCCTTCCCTTCTATTTACCCTTCTTGTCTTTCTTGAAACCAGTGGTCTTATTGATCATCAACACTTGATGTTCTTTCTTGATATCCACTTCTGTAGTTTTAAGCATTGACAGAAGCTCGGGGAGAGTCTTCTTCATGCCTTGCATATTATAGTTCATCATGAAGCTCTTATAGCTAGGTGGCAGAGACTGCAGAACATGATGGATGCCTAAGTCAATGGGAATCCTTACTCCCAAGGACACAAGCTTATCAGCGTAACCTGACATCTTGAGTACATGCTCACTTACGGAGCTGTTCTCTTCCATCATGCAGCTAAAGAACTTTTCTGAAGCATTGTAGCTCTCCACAGTAGCATGGATGTCGAAAATCATTTTCAACTCACCCATTGTATCAAATGCATGGCCGTTTTCGAAATGCTTTCGAATTTCTGGCTCTAGCGCATACAATATGCCGCAATGAACTAAGTTGTGGTCCTCCTGACGAGTCTGATAGACATTATTTTCCTTGTCAGGGGCATCATCAAGTGGTGGGGGCCTAGCGGCGCTTCTAGCACATATTGCTTATGTGCAGCAGAGAGGAGAATCCTCAAATTCATGGCCCATTCGGTAAAGTTGCTACCGTTCGTTGCAAGTTTCTCTTTCTCCATGAACACATTGAAATTAAAAGCAGGTGGTGCCATCTACAACAGAATTTGTAAAGTTTAGACTAATTTATGATAGATTGAGTTCAACTAATCCACATTAAGAATGAACTCCCACTCAAAAATGACATCCCTCGTGCCTTTTTGGTGATTACATGAACCAAATCCACTACACCAAGTCTGATCATCATGTGAGTCGGTGTAGCTTTAAAGGCGAGCATCAAATGGGCATCATATCTTCCATGTGACTCATGCTTAACCTTTCGGTCCGTGTTTCGAGGCCATGTCTGTACATGCTAGGCTCTCCAAGTAAGAACCTTAGTATTCGCGTGTGTAACTGTCTTACACCCGAAATATGATCGTGGATCCAAGAACACCGGATCATCACGTGATGTCTTGGAGCGATGAAACATAATCGATGCATACTTAAGGAAGAACACATTTTTATCTTGATATCTAAATGAGGGATCATCTTATTATGCTAATAAAACTCCAAACAAGCAATATAAGATGCAATCAAACATCATATGTTAATAAGTGGAATGATATGGTTCTTGCACTTGATCTCCATCATGTGCATCATGGTATGATCACTATCATACCTCTATGTGTAAGGCCAAGGTATATGGAACTTACACGCTGTGTGTGTTGTAAGAGTATCGACTTATACTTCTACTTACAACATCACCATATCATGACACTAGCCCAACAACAATCTAAACTAGACGCCTCTAATTTATCCATTGCAAGTTTTACGTGGCTTAGGGCTTTCGAAGATAGAACCATTCTTACCTACGAACATGAACCACAATGAGGATAACCAAATTGTTGACAACTCGTTGAAAATTATATATTGACTATAGTAGGAGAGACAGACACCCACTAGCCACTTATTCAAAACTAGTTGCATGTCAAGAGTGGAACATGTCTCATGTGCGAGGACATGTAAAGTTTGTCTGGGCCGCTTCATCCCACTCTGCCACCAATATACAAAGTACAACTAAGAAGCAATAACATGATCATCATCGCCCACATACTCATATGTGTACTACCCGTGCAAAGCATCTAGGCATAGATCCGGCTCTGATACCACTGTAGGGTTCGCATCATAGAAAACAAAAAATTCCTACGATGGGAACAACTATGTACCACGATATATCTACTAGATACAAACAATGGGCGAATATACATCCATAGAGAACATACCCTTGAAGATCTACAAAGCTTAACGAGGTTGACTCGTGGTTGATGTAGACGATCTCTTGCCGATCTCAAGATCGAGAGGAAGTCCTAGCACCGCGAATGAGCAGCGCATCCGTGCTCGCACACACGTCCGAGGCACCGAGAAACCTCCGCCTACTCGCTCCAGCGATGCAGCGGAAGCACAAATATTTCTTGCCGAATAGCCACAGGGAACATGTATCTCGCTAGTCCGAGACCATGGGTAATAAATACTAGAGGGGGAGAGAGATCCTTCACGAGGAGGTGTGAGTGAGTGAGAGGGAGGGGGATCCTTTTATAGGAGGAGGGGGAACCCCAAGGGGGTGGACGGTGCATGGGGGCTTCCCCTTGCCCTCCCTCCATTCATGTGGGTGGACACTCCACTCACAAAATGGCCCTTCAATTTTCTCCACTCAAAAACCCACTCAAATTCCCAATAAATTTCAACCAAATTTAATGCAAACTCTCATTAAATAAAACTCCTTTTATTTATTCAGAATTTTGTCAATTACTTTAATGAAAAACATTCACATATAACCCCTTGCTAGTATTTCATTTCACATGCAGAAACACTTTCTGCAATTTCACCCGAAAACCAGTTTCGATATCTAGTGAAATAAATTCCTGCGATTTTTATTCTTTTCAGCATGAAACCTTTGCTCCAAATGGTGTCGGTGTATCTTAAGTGTGTCACCCTACGGTTCGCGAATAATGCGGACATGATCGAGACCCCTCTCAGATCAATAATCTGAAGCGGGACCTGGAGATCCATACTGACTCCCACACATTCAACGATGACTTTCTTGTGATCGTGAGAACCTTTTACGCTAGTATCTTAATCCTTTTGTTTCGCGATATATTACATGTCCGAAACTCGATCATCGGTATCTACATACCTAGTTTGATATCGTTGCTGACATGTACTCTTTTCTCGTTCCCGTGATATAACATTCTAGTGATCAAATCACTTGCTTGCAAGCTAATCAATGTGATATCACCGAGAGGGCCCAGAGCATATCTATCTGACGTCGGGATGAACAACCACTCTCGATCCATGGGCCTCAACATAACACTTTAGTAGTACTGAACCCATCTTTATAATCACCCTGTTACGGTGTGATGGTTGATGTTATCAAGATACTCTTCTAGTGTTAGTGATTAACATGATCTCATGGTCTAAGGATTAGGATCACTTCGTATGATGTTATAGAAATATAAACTCAATGACTTTGATCATATGCTATACTTCAGATGAATTTTCATCATACCATTCCAATAATGTTGTGACCTTGTTATTAACAACATCTAATGTCCATGATCAGGAGACCTTGATCATCTTGTTAATCAACGAGCTAGTTTATGAGAGAGGCAAAACTGGGAACTTTCTGTTTGTTTATTAAACACACATGTATTAACGTATCCGTATTAATACAATTATAGCATGCAAAATAAACATCTATCATATACTTGGAATATACATAATAACCACTTTATTATTGCCTCTCAGGGCATATTCCCTTCACTATCGCCGCTGAATACCTTTCATACCCGAGCTCTAGTCGCCGTGTTCATCACCGATTCCGGCGTCATTCGAGGTCGCTTCACCTCCCCGACCCCTTCTATGAAACCACGGTGAGCCTGAGGTCCTGGTAGACCCTCCAATTCCTCTCTTCCTCTCTGTATCTCCACTGCATCATGCAACCTCCTCCGCCACCGCTGCTCGTCGTTGTTGCCAAAGCTCCGGTGACATATTCCGAGCGGCGCAGCCATCAACCGACTGCCCGTGCTCATCCGCGTCCATCGTGCCCCCTCTCGCATCCCCTACTGAAGGAAATATGCCCTAGAGGCAATCATAGAGATGATGATATTTCTTATGTATCCATGAGTTATTGTAATATTCCTTAAATACCATATCAAGCAACTTGTATTGATTGGCAATTATGTGAATTGTTTCTGAAACTCTTTACTTGTATGGTTATTTTATAGTTGTACCTTGTCGGAGTTCATGTGAGGACACATGTGAATATTCGACTAGCACATCGATTGGTTGATGACTATGTTTCGCAAGTCATAGACATGGAGATGTCAAACCAATGATGTGGACACATGTTATGAACATGGGGTTGGACTGACCCAACTTGAGACTGGCAATTAGTTGCAGCTCTCTCTCTACACATCGTGTACGTTTTGTCCTTAGACCTGAGATTGTCGCATGTACTTGAGATGTGGATCGACATACTTTGGGGCTATCAGACGCTACTCCGTAACTGGGTAGTTATAAAGGTAGCTTTCGGGTTTGTCTTGAAGCATGCTGCAAGGAATGGTCAATCAAGATGGGATTTGCCCCTCTTTACATGAGAGAGATATCTCTGGGCCCCTCGAGTGATCGGATCCAAAAATGCATGGCCGTGCTACATATGGTTAAGACTTAACCTAGTAAAGGGATTCCGAATCACAGTATCGAGAAAGGGATGTCAGCTTGGAGCTAGACCAAATATCGCGAGGCAAAGGGAAAGACATGTTCTAAACCTTGTGATGGTTCGTCCGATATGATCTTGGTATGCGTTTAGGAGTTGGCATGTCTTGCTAGAGGCCGCTACCAACTATTGACAGAATAAGTGTATTCATGTCATGTCTATACGCGTATGAACCTATAGGGCGACACACATAAGGGGATGGAAGCCTAATGAGGATTGGATCCGAATTAGACCAGCCTTAGGCTACTAATGGGATGCTAATGTAGAAGCCCATCAGGGACGCCTATATAAGAGAGGGTGGGCAGAGCTGACCAGGGTTAGACCATTCCACCCAGCCGCCACCCTTCACGCCTATGTTGCACGCGCGAACCTAGCAGTCCGGCGTCTGACACTTCCACCCCGCATGTGTGGATACCTCGGAGGTGCTGCATCTGTGGCACTTGGACGAGCCGTGCAAGGGGAGCTGCTCGTGGGACGCGAAGGAGGAGGAGACATAGATCGTCTACACTGCATCGAGGCGCTTCATCAAGTTCCGCAACTGCGCGTCTAGTGGTATCCCCGTGATCTATGACAACAGTAATCCTGGTTTACGCGGTAGAAAAGTTTTGCGCTAGTGTAGCCTACCCGTATCCCTTCAGTGGTATCAGAGCTGATGCTTTCCAATTATAGGTTCGGGATGTTTGCATATGGTGATATGCAGATTGATATGAATGATGTGATCGTTTGTATTGCGGTGGTTCAGGATTGATCTATGATCTTGCTTTCCGTGATCGTGATTCTGAGGTAGTCGAACGACTTACCCCTACCGGTCGGTTTCCGCCATCGGGATAGACAATGACACATAAATCCTATTGAATCACACGAAGATCAATAAGATTGATCGAATAGGAACCTAGATCTAAAATCGATGTGCCGTGACCAAAGGAGTTTGATCATATCGGAACAACAGACGGTTTATGCTAAATTTGATTTGCCGATCAAAATCCTTAAAGAAAATTGTGTAGATTCAATCTCTCATTTTCACAGTTTGATACCGCGAGGGGCACTGCCCCTTCGAAACCCGCAGGGGGAGACCCCTCTAGTCGTAGCCCCTTTTACATCCCGATAAGGTAACTAGGTGCTGCGAGTTCACATGATCCGATAGAATGTGATTCTATGCATAACTTGTTTTTGCAGGATGTATGTGATCAGTATGGCCCATATATGTATGTGATGCATGTATGAAATTTATCATGACCTGCGTGTCGTGAGTAGGGCAACACGGCTGGAGCCATATGTGTTGTCAATTATTGTAATGGCCTGCATGCCAACTTGTGATGATCCCAATTCTATATAATTTTGATTACTAGCTGTTAGGAATAATAACTTGTATTAGTTCTTGGAGGACTCATCACTTGGAGTATGGCTCGCATGGAACATGGAGATGGAGATCATCATGGTGGATAGGTACTATGGCGATAGAGATCACCATGAGAAAATGGGCCATACTGTGTCACAACTATGTGAATGCTATTCTTGTGTGTTTTACTCTATGCATGCTTAGATGATAGATGTAGAACGATCCCTCACAAAGTTTAAGTTAAATCATGCCCTCCCAACCAAACCTTGCACCATCCTATGCCATGTACAATCATTGGTGGTCCTATGAAATTAGGGTTCTGCGGTTTTCCTTGGCTGGATGGGTTTGTATCGGATACCTACACGCATAAGGGTTGTGAGTTTGACAAGGTCATCTTAATAGTTAAGGACCTTGGGGCATAAAGGTTGGGCGCCTAGTTTTCACATACAGATGTCACCCAACAACAAGAGTCATATGTGATATGATTAGCAAGTGTTGTTTACCGATTTACCTTGTCTTCTAGTAGTGATGCTAAAGCTCACTAGTCGACTTGTTAATTGTGGATCTTGAATCACTTAGTATCAATAGAGGGATATTGATTTAAGTGGGAGTATATGCTATTAAATTGTTTAATATGTTTTACTCTTTCATGGTTACATGGCTTAGTATTTTGCATGTTTTCTGTTGTAGATCAATGGAACCGAACACTACATCACCTTTTTCTTTGCGTTCGATTCTTGACAAAGATAAACTAAATGGAACAAACTATACGGACTGGGTCCGTAACCTGAGAATTGTTCTCAGGTCTGATAAAAAGGAAACGGTTCTGGATACCCCAATCCCCGATGAACCTGCTGATAATGCATCTGCTGCCCTAAAGAATGCCTACAAGAGAGCATGTGATGATTCTCTTGAGGTTAGTTGTCTTATGCTTGCATGCGTGGAACCTGAACTTCAAAAGAAGTTTGAGTATAAGGATGCGTACGATATGACCGTTGAGCTTAAGGACATGTTCCAAGATCAGGCAAGGAATGAGAGGTACAATGTTGCTAGGTCCTTTGTTGAATGCAAGATAGCAGAGGGAGCAGCTGTAGGCCCCCATGTGATCAAAATGGTTGGTTAGAGTTAGACTTTGGAAAAGTTTGGTTTTCCACTAGGCCAAGAGTTGGCCACTGACTTCATTTTGGCGTCTCTTCCGTCCAGTTATGGGCAGTTCATTTCGAACTACCATATGCATGGGGTGGAGAAGGGACTTAATGAGTTATGCGGGATGCTAAAAATAGCAGAAAGTGACATGAATAAGTGTGCAGGGCATAGCCATGTGATGGCTGTGCAGAACAAGCCTATCTTCAAGAAAAAGGGTACTTCTTGGAAGAAGAAGGGCAAGGCTAAGGATACGATCCCTAAGCCTACACCCAAGCAAAAGGCTGGACCTGTAGAAGACACTGGGTGCTTCTTTTGTCATGAACATGACCACTGGAAAAGAAACTGCAGCAAGTACCAAGCTTCTTTGAAGAAGAGTGGAAGTAAGAGTACTTCCCACTCAGGTACTCTTGTTGTAAATGTTGTGGACATTCTTCTCGCTGATTCCTATGTTAACTCTTGGGTATTTGATACCGGATCGGTTGCTCATATTTGCAATTTGATGCAGGGGCTAATAAGGACTAGAGAAGTGCAGAAAGGCGAAGTGGATTTTCGCGTCGGAATTAAAGCAAGGGTTGTTGCATTGTTTGTCGGCGTCATGCAACTTCACCTTCATTCAGGATTTATTATGGATTTGAATAATTGTTATTACATTCCCAGTATGGGTCGAAACATTTTATCACCTTCATGTTTGATGAGGGATGGTTATTCATTCGCGAGTGCAAACAATGGTTGTGTAATTTCTAAGAATGATATTTTTATGGCTAATGCTCCCATTGTAAATGGGTTATTTATTTTAAATCTTGATGATTCATATGTTTACAATGTTGGTGCTAAAAGGCTTCGGCCTAATGATTTGAGTCCTACCTATTTATGGCATTGTCATTTGGGGCATATAAGTGAAAAGTGCATGCAGAAGCTCCATGGTGATGGTCTTCTAACTTCGTTTGATTTTGAATCATACGAGACATGTCAGGCTTGCTTACTTGGAAAGATAACCAAATCGCCTTTTTTGGGTTTACCCGAGAGAGCGACAGACTTGTTGGAACTCATACATACTGATGTGTGTGGACCAATGAGCACGACAGCCAGAGGAGGATATCACTACTTCATTACTTTCACTGATGATTTCAGTAGATATGGTTGTGTCTACTTGATGAGGTGTAACACCCTCAGAATCGGCCCTATGCAAGTTTTAGCGAAACCCGCCAAACCCGCATAGAAACGATTCGAAGGTGCCCACCAGGCACTTTCGTGCGGGTGGAAAACGAAGTAATAACATTACACAACAGTCCTCGAGGGGACCCACAGAACAGATATATATACAACAGCGACTCCAAGAGTCAAGAATACAGATATACAGTACAAGATCCAAATCACCTTGAAAACGATAGAGCGTCCAGCTACGGACAAGATGCAAATGGGGCTAAGAGCCCTGAAGAATAACCGATGGCGTCCATAACCCTGCCCAGGCCAAGCCGGAAGGGTAACCCTGCTAACGACGTCGATCTCAAAACCTGCTTCAACAAAAAGGGGTGCCGACAAAGGGCAAAGGAAAAAGAGGAGCGTTAGTACTGAGGCCAGTACACGGCGAGACTAGAATTTGGCGGTCCTCGCCTACATAGGTATGGTGGACTGAGCGGCAGCGGCAGCATGCACTAAACAACCTATAGAGACTCGAAACATCTGGCGGTTATCAGAGAGGGATAAGAATGACCTACCCGGGTCCAACCTGAAGCGGACACCAAACAAACCCATCCTGGTGTTTCCCCCTCGAGACCAAACGAGGAAGTCAACCGAGGAACTCACACAGTTGGCAGTTTTATTTATTCGGTTATCGTTGCGGCAATTACTAGTCAGGTATAGATAATCGTCCTGATAAATTAAACAGTGGGCAGTTTTATTTAACCATTCCGTTGTAGTTGCGACATTTACTAGTCAAATATACGATAGCATGAGATATCCCAAAACCCAGCAGTTGTTGGTACTTTTATTTAGCCATTCCGTTACAGTGAAGCTGATTACTAATCATATCAGATACAAGTCAAATTTTAACGGTAAACTTTAGTTATAGTTGTCTATGATCAAGCACTGTGCTCCAAGTCGTCCATAACCGCGGACACGGCTTCTCGAAAAGATTTAACCCTGCAGGGGTGCACCAAAGTATCCACACGCACTTCGACCCTTTTTGCCAGATCAATTAACATACACCCATCGGTATGTCGGCGGGGCCTAAGTCATGACGTTTCCCAGACCCAAAGCAAGCACGGGGGCCACCCCACTAAACACCCGCATCGAAGTCGGCCGGTCTCCGAGACGGACTCAGGGTTTGCGACAGTGGCTGTAAACGACAGCGAATCCCAAAACTGGGACTGTCGATACCGCAAAAACACTCCGCTTCCAAAACAGTACAGCGTGCTCCTCACACAATCGTAAATAAAGCAGTAAAGCATGGCATAAGTACAGGATAGTAATAAAGCCCCAAACTACTTGTGGCCCCCAGTACAATACTTTGAAATCAGGTACTAAATCGATAGGGGGGCCATGTCTCCCCACATGTGGTTAGCGCGCTCGATCTCGGAACAGGTGTCAAGAACTCGGGGTCCTATGGGACACAAGTGGACGGGCAACAACCAAATAACATCTATTGCCCACCTGTGCCTCTGCTTACCTACTTCAATTTTAGTTGTTAAACAGTAATTAAAGTGAGCAATAATTAAAGCCGTGATCATCTCCAACATTAAACATGCGGCAATTCTCCAACAACTGTGGTACTTGACGACACGCAACAACACTAGGGCAAGCGACTACGACGCGCGGGTCCAACTATCTACCAACAACAGGTAATAGGATGTGTCCAAGGCAATATACGGCTGCAAGGGATTTCACGGGTACGGAAACTAGGGCATCGCAACACAGATAGCAATAGATCAACAGGAGGGAATAAATACTATAAAAGTAAGATAGGTAGAAAGGGGGAGATGCTCGCCTGAAAACATTGTCGAAGGTGTAACCGAAGATCGGGTCGACACTCGCATCAACTCAACGGTCTTATCCGCGAAGAAGCAAAACACTAGAAGAAACACCGGATCCAATATTTAATACTACGACAGAAGATCGGGCATGATGCATGTATGATGTATGACATGGCAAAGATGCGATGCAATTAGGCCATATTAAGCGGAACCGGGGGTCCCGACAATTAATTAAACGGTTCAAGTTATTTAGATACCCCGCAATTTAAATGTTGTCTTAACATGGCGAGATAAGATACCGGTTCGCTACACAAATTTAAATGAGGCCAATATAAGACTAGATTTGCTCGCATATGGGCCCCATATTTAATTATAAGGTGAATCGGCATAAGGCCCCCAAACCACACAAATATGCATGCGAGATGAATTATTAATATGCAACAGGTTTTATATTTAGTATTTATAAAATAGGGGCTCGGGAAAAAGGTTCACACATTAGGGGGTCTCGACGAACTTGGGGTTCCGGGGTTCGGGGTTGGTCTCGGGGTTCAGGGTTCGACGGGATCGAGGTTCGGACTCCGGGATCGGTCTTCGGATCTCAACATGGCCGGTCTTGGTGACGATCTTGTCTGATGGGGATCTTGGTTCAACATCATCGCGGTCTTCGGGTCCGAGGGTTAGACCTTGGCGTCCGAGGGAAGTTCATGTCGTATCCGTGTGGACGACCTTGGCGTTCAGGGGGGAGTTCCCGGTGTCCCGAGGAGAAGATCTTGGCGTCCGAGGGTTTCTCCGTGTCCGTGGTGCGTCCGTGTGGTAGATCTTGGGGTACCGGCGTCATCGGGTTCCACCTCGCGCATTGGTCGACGAAACCCGTAACGATGCAGATCTTGGTGTAGGGACGGCCCTTGTCAGCGAGTCCTCGGGTTCGACACCGGGGTCTTCCGGGTTCCATGAGGTAGTGCTTGATGTTCCATGATGAAGATCTTGACATCCAGACGGCCGCATCGGGGATTCTTCGGGCATCTCTGGTACTGTCCGGTCTTAGGGCGGCCTTATGCCCGGCACAGTTCTTTGGACAACACCAACCACATGGGTGCTCTAGCCGACGGAAGCAGCAGAGCATTGAGGCGGCTAACGTGGTGAAGACCAAAACGGTCGACCGGCTCGCGGACGAAGGCGCAAACGACAGGGGAAACCACCGAGCTACAGGGCCAAACATGGAGGAAGGGCGAGGCCAGCGACCAGCGGAGGCCGGCGGCGTCGGGAACCTTGCGGAACTGCGGAAGGCGACCGGGGTGACGGCAACTGGAGGCAGGGAGGCGAGCGCAGCCGCGGCTCGCTACCGGGGTCGGCCAAGGCGGCAGGTGGCCAGAGAGGAAGGTGGGGCGCCCAACGGCGGGCAGAGGAGAGGACCGCGCGGCCGGAGGCGGCGGGGGGCGTTGCCGGCGAGGCGGGAGGCCAGGGAGAGACACGGCCGGAGGGTGAGGTCGGGGTGTAGAGGCGGGGCCGAGGAGCTCCGCGAGGGAGGCGGCGCTCGCTGGGGCAGGGTGGAGGCGAGGTAGGTGGAGGCGGCAAGCAGAGGGCTAGCGCGGGGCGCTCGCGCCGAGCGGAGGTGGCGGCGCAACGGAGGGGAGGTGAGGCGCGACGGGTAGGAGGGCGAGCAGGGCGCCGGGGTGAGGGGATTCTGGCGGCGGCGCTGGGGGAGGTCGGCGGCGCGGCGGGGCAAGACCGACGGCGCTGCTCGAGGCGGCCGGGCGCAGCGGAGGAGGAGGTGCTGCTGGAGGGGGGCGGGCCGGCGGCAGGAGGCGGCCTCGGCGCCTGGGGAAGACGCGGTGACGGAGAGAGGACGCGAGGGAGGAGGTGGGTCGCGCGGTTGGTGGGAGGAGAGAGAGGCGGGGCGGGGGTCGCGGGCAGGATCCCGAGGCGGGTGGTGGGACCTGTCAGGCGGCCAGGGAGAGGCAGGTGGGGGTGGAAGCGTGCGTGGTGTGCGTGTTGTGTGTGCGTGAGTGCGTGTAGGCGTGGGGGGCTGCGTGGGGTGTGGGTTTGGTTGGGGACGTGGCAAGGGTAGGGCAGGTGGCGGGCTAGGAGAGGTTAGGGGGGAGGGAGAGGGTGAGGTGGCGTTCAGGGATAGGAGGGGGTGAGGTGGAGGCAGGGTGGGTAGTTTAGGACTAGGTAGAAAAGGGTTTGGGGTGGACCGTTTTTGTACTGGGGGTGGTCGACTGGGTCGGGTCGGCCCGTTCGACTACCCCCTAAATAATATAACTTTTATTTAATTTGCAATAAACTTTTGTAAATAGTTTTTAGACAAACAAAATATCCGGAAGCATCCGGGGTTTAATTTGAAATAGAAGGAGGGCTAGTTTCGGAAAACAGTAGACTTTCGCAACATAGTTTCAAGTAAAATAATATGCATGATGATGACGATGCTCAAATGCAATGTGGCATGATGACATGAGCATGCGGTCAGGATGATGCAATGCACAAAAACAACGCGATTTTCTAGTAGTGGTTTTTGCGGGATGCCACAATTCGACACCACTAACAATGGATCTTGCCCTCGAGATCCGCCTCATGGTACCGGAAGGAAGGTCGGTGATCTGCATCTTCTCGCTTCGTGTAGATCTTCGCGACACCACTAACAAGAGGTCGTTGTCCGTGATCGTCGAGAGAACTCTCCGGGAAACAAAAGGTCGAAGGTAGAGGTATCAACAAATAAAGCCACCCCTAACTTCCGTGGACGGAGTAAAACTGCTGGATCCACTGATTCGATGTACAAGAGCGAATGATAAGAGTAGTCGGATGGTGATCAGTCCATCGCGCACCCAAAGCATTACTCTGCACACGAATAGGCGGATTATGCAACCAACTCTCGGAATTCAGACTGAAGATCTCGACAAACGAGGTGCAGAAACAAAAGAGTGATGCAGACTCTGCATCGGATCTGGCGTAGATGATGTCGTCGCGTCGGAAAACACCGGAAGGCACGAGAAGGAACAAAGATAGGTCCACCAGACGAAGGATTCTTCGGATAGCATGAAGACCAGATGTAGCAACACCGTTACCAAAGGAGGAAGCGAGACCCTGAAGGTACGACGGAACCCAACCACGAGAAATCCTGGACTCGAAGAGAGAGAAGAGAGCGGATTCAAAACACGCAGAGGTGAGAGGAGAGCAGCAGAGGGGTAAGGAGTAAAATCAGACCTAATCAGAACTATCCAACCGATTTTGCAAAAATAGTTTTGACACTCTACTTCGGCCGTTAGCTAGGTTATCCTACAGGCTGGACTTGTGGGGTATCGCAACTGCTGGGCTCTGATACCACTCTGTAACACCCTCAGAATCGGCCCTATGCAAGTTTTAGCGAAACCCGCCAAACCCGCATAGAAACGATTCGAAGGTGCCCACCAGGCACTTTCGTGCGGGTGGAAAACGAAGTAATAACATTACACAACAGTCCTCGAGGGGACCCACAGAACAGATATATATACAACAGCGACTCCAAGAGTCAAGAATACATATATACAGTACAAGATCCAAATCACCTTGAAAACGATAGAGCGTCCAGCTACGGACAAGATGCAAATGGGGCTAAGAGCCCTGAAGAATAACCGATGGCGTCCATAACCCTGCCCAGGCCAAGCCGGAAGGGTAACCCTGCTAACGACGTCGATCTCAAAACCTGCTTCAACAAAAAGGGGTGTCAACAAAGGGCAAAGGAAAAAGAGGAGCGTCAGTAATGAGGCCAGTACACGGCGAGACTAGAATTCGGCGGTCCTCGCCTACATAGGTATGGTGGACTGAGCGGCAGCGGCAGCATGCACTAAACAACCTATAGAGACTCGAAACATCTGGCGGTTATCAGAGAGGGATAAGAATGACCTACCCGGGTCCAACCTGAAGCGGACACCAAACAAACCCATCCTGGTGTTTCCCCCTCGAGACCAAACGAGGAAGTCAACCGAGGAACTCACACAGTTGGCAGTTTTATTTATTCGGTTATCGTTGCGGCAATTACTAGTCAGGTATAGATAATCGTCCTGATAAATTAAACAGTGGGCAGTTTTATTTAACCATTCCGTTGTAGTTGCGACATTTACTAGTCAAATATATGATAGCATGAGATATCCCAAAACCCAGCAGTTGTTGGTACTTTTATTTAGCCATTCCGTTACAGTGAAGCTGATTACTAATCATATCAGATACAAGTCAAATTTTAACGGTAAACTTTAGTTATAGTTGTCTATGATCAAGCACTGTGCTCCAAGTCGTCCATAACCGCGGACACGGCTTCTCGAAAAGATTTAACCCTGCAGGGGTGCACCAAAGTATCCACACGCACTTCGACCCTTTTTGCCAGATCAATTAACATACACCCATCGGTATGTCGGCGGGGCCTAAGTCATGACGTTTCCCAGACCCAAAGCAAGCACGGGGGCCACCCCACTAAGTACACCCGCATCAAAGTCGGCCGGTCTCCGAGACGGACTCAGGGTTTGCGACAGTGGCTGTAAACGACAGCGAATCCCAAAACTAGGACTGTCGATACCGCGAAAACACTCCGCTTCCAGAACAGTACAGCGTGCTCCTCACACAATCGTAAATAAAGCAGTAAAGCATGGCATAAGTACAGGATAGTAATAAAGCCCCAAACTACTTGTGGCCCCCAGTACAATACTTTGAAATCAGGTACTAAATCGATAGGGGGGCCATGTCTCCCCACATGTGGTTAGCGCGCTCGATCTCGGAACAGGTGTCAAGAACTCGGGGTCCTATGGGACACAAGTGGACGGGCAACAACCAAATAACATCTATTGCCCACCTGTGCCTCTGCTTACCTACTTCAATTTTAGTTGGTAAACAGTAATTAAAGTGAGCAATAATTAAAGCTGTGATCATCTCCAACATTAAACATGCGGCAATTCTCCAACAACTGTGGTACTTGACGACACGCAACAACACTAGGGCAAGCGACTACGACGCGCGGGTCCAACTATCTACCAACAACAGGTAATAGGATGTGTCCAAGGCAATATACGGCTGCAAGGGATTTCACGGGTACGGAAACTAGGGCATCGCAACACAGATAGCAATAGATCAACAGGAGGGAATAAATACTATAAAAGTAAGATAGGTAGAAAGGGGGAGATGCTCGCCTGAAAACATTGTCGAAGGTGCAACCGAAGATCGGGTCGACACTCGCATCAACTCAACGGTCTTATCCGCGAAGAAGCAAAACACTAGAAGAAACACCGGATGCAATATTTAATACTACGACAGAAGATCGGGCATGATGCATGTATGATGTATGACATGGCAAAGATGCGATGCAATTAGGCCATATTAAGCGGAACCGGGGGTCCCGACAATTAATTAAACGGTTCAAGTTATTTAGATACCCCGCAATTTAAATGTTGTCTTAACATGGCGAGATAAGATACCGGTTCGCTACACAAATTTAAATGAGGCCAATATAAGACTAGATTTGCTCGCATATGGGCCCCATATTTAATTATAAGGTGAATCGGCATAAGGCCCCCAAACCACACAAATATGCATGCGAGATGAATGATTAATATGCAACAGGTTTTATATTTAGTATTTATAAAATAGGGGCTCGGGAAAAAGGTTCACACATTAGGGGGTCTCGACGAACTTGGGGTTCCGGGGTTCGGGGTCGGTCTCGGGGTTCAGGGTTCGACGGGATCGAGGTTCGGACTCCGGGATCGGTCTTCGGATCTCAACATGGCCGGTCTTGGTGACGATATTGTCCGATGGGGATCTTGGTTCAACATCATCGCGGTCTTCGGGTCCGAGGGTTAGACCTTGGCGTCCGAGGGAAGTTCATGTCGTATCCGTGTCGACGACCTTGGCGTTCAGGGGGGAGTTTCCGGTGTCCCGAGGAGAAGATCTTGGCGTCCGAGGGTTTCTCCGCGTCCGTGGTGCGTCCGTGTGGTAGATCTTGGGGTACCGACGTCATCGGGTTCCACCTCGCGCATTGGTCGACGAAACCCGTAACGATGCAGATCTTGGTGTAGGGACGGCCCTTGTCGGCGAGTCCTCGGGTTCGACACCGGGGTCTTCCGGGTTCCATGAGGTAGTGCTTGATGTTCCATGATGAAGATCTTGACATCCAGACGGCCGCATCGGGGATTCTTCGGGCATCTCTGGTACTGTCCGGTCTTAGGGCGGCCTTATGCCCGGCACAGTTCTTTGGACAACACCAACCACATGGGTGCTCTAGCCGACGGAAGCAGCAGAGCATTGAGGCGGCTAACGTGGTGAAGACCAAAACGGTCGACCGGCTCGCGGACGAAGGCGCAAACGACAGGGGAAACCACCGAGCTACAGGGCCAAACATGGAGGAAGGGCGAGGCCGGCGACACAGCGGAGGCCGGCGGCGTCGGGAACCTTGCGGAACTGCGGAAGGCGACCGGGGCGACGGCAACTGGAGGCAGGGAGGCGAGCGCACCCGCGGCTCGCTACCGGGGTCGGCCAAGGCGGCAGGTGGCCAGAGAGGAAGGTGGGGCGCCCAACGGCGGGCAGAGGAGAGGACCGCGCGGCCGGAGGCGGCGAGGGGCGCTGCCGGCGAGGCGGGAGGCCAGGGAGAGACACGGCCGGAGGGCGAGGTCGGGGTGCAGAGGCAGGGCCGAGGAGCTCCGCGAGGGAGGCGGCGCTCGCCGGGGCAGGGTGGGGGCGAGGTAGGTGGAGGCGGCGAGCAGAGGGCTAGCGCGGGGCGCTCGCGCCGAGCGGAGGTGGCGGCGCAGCGGAGGGGAGGTGAGGCGCGACGGGGAGGAGGGCGAGCAGGGCGCCGGGGTGAGGGGATTCTGGCGGCGGCGCTGGGGGAGCTCGGCGGCGCGGCGCGGCGAGGCCGACGGCGCTGCTCGAGGCGGCCGGGCGCAGCGGAGGAGGAGGTGCTGCCGGAGGGGGGCAGGCCGGCGGCGGGAGGCGGCCTCGGCTCCTGGGGAAGACGCGGTGAGGGAGAGAGGACACGAGGGAGGTGGGTCGCGCGGTTGGTGGGAGGAGAGAGAGGCGGGGCGGGGGTCGCGGGCAGGATCCCGAGGCGGGTGGTGGGACCTGTCGGGCGGCCAGGGAGAGGCAGGTGGGGGTGGAAGCGTGCGTGGTGTGCGTGTTGTGTGTGCGTGAGTGCGTGTAGGCGTGGGGGGCTGCGTGGGGTGTGGGTTTGGTTGGGGACGTGGCAAGGGTAGGGCAGGTGGCGGGCTAGGAGAGGTTAGGGGGGAGGGAGAGGGTGAGGTGGCGTTCAGGGATAGGAGGGGGTGAGGTGGAGGCAGGGTGGGTAGTTTAGGACTAGGTAGAAAAGGGTTTGGGGTGGACCGTTTTTGTACTGGGGGTGGTCGACTGGGTCAGGTCGGCCCGTTCGACTGCCCCCTAAATAATATAACTTTTATTTAATTTGCAATAAACTTTTGTAAATAGTTTTTAGACAAACAAAATATCCGGAAGCATCCGGGGTTTAATTTGAAATAGAAGGAGGGCTAGTTTCGGAAAACAGTAGACTTTCGCAACATAGTTTCAAGTAAAATAATATGCATGATGATGACGCTGCTCAAATGCAATGTGGCATGATGACATGAGCATGCGGTCAGGATGATGCAATGCACAAAAACAACGCGATTTTCTAGTAGTGATTTTTGCGGGATGCCACATGAGGCATAAGTCTGAAACTTTTGAAAGGTTCAAGGAGTTTCAGAGCGAGGTAGAGAATCAACGTGGCAAGAAAATAAAGGCCTTGCGATCTGATCGTGGAGGAGAATATTTGAGTCACGAATTTAGCAATCATGTGAAGAGTTGCGGAATTGTTTCATAGCTCACGCCGCCCGGAACGCCTCAAAGAAACGGGGTCTCCGAACGGCGCAATCGAACTTTGTTGGACATGGTTCGATTGATGATGAGCCACTCAGATTTACCTTTATCATTTTGGGGTTATGCTCTAGAAACGGCATCTTTCACACTTAACACGGTACCATCTAAATCCGTAGTTAAGACACCATATGAGATGTGGACTGGAAAGAATCCCAGTTTGTCTTTTCTAAAGAATTGGGGTTGTGATGCATTTGTTAAGCGACTTCAGTCGGACAAGCTAACACCCAAATCGGATAAGTGCATTTTCGTGGGATATCCGAGGGAAACCTTAGGGTTACTTCTACAACCGAGAAGAGGGCAAAGTGTTTGTCGCTCGCAGCGGTGTTTTCCTAGAGAAAGAGTTTCTCACAAAGGGAACGAGTGGAAGGTCGGTGCGACTTGAAGAAGTTCAAGATGAGCCAGTTGGGGATGCTTCTACAAGTGATGCTATTGTAGCAGAACAAGTTGAGGAACCCGTGGCAATAGAAGAACCACAACCACGAAGGTCGGCGAGGCTCTACGAAACGCGGGAATTATTATTGTTACACAATGATGAGCCTGCGACCTATGCAGAAACGATGGTGGACCCAGACTCTGAGAAATGGCTGATCGCCATGAGATCCGAGATAGAGTCCATGGGTGACAATCAAGTTTGGAACTTGGTTGACCTACCTGATGGTCTTAAAGCCATCGAGTGCAAATGGATCTATAAGAAGAAGATTGATATGGATGGAAATGTTCACATCCATAAAGCTCGACTTGTTGCAAAAGGTTTTCGATAAGTTCAAGGAGTTGACTACGACGAGACTTTCTCGCCCATAGCGATGCTTAAATCTATACGGATCATTCTATCCATTGCTGCACATTTCGACTATGAAATATGGCAGATGGATGTCAAGACGGCTTTCCTAAATGGAATCCTAACTAAGGACGTGTATATGATGCAGCCCGAAGGTTTTGTCGATCCAAACAATGCTAGAAAGGTATGCAAACTTCTGAAATCCATTTATGGGCTGAAGCAATCATCTCGGAGTTGGAACATTCGATTTGTTGAAGTTGTAAAGGAGTTTGGCTTCATCAAAAACGAACAAGAACCTTGTGTTTACAAGAAGTAAAGTGGGAGAGCGCTGGTATTTCTAATCTTATAAGTAGATGACATATTATTGATTGGAAATGACATTCCTATGCTTGAATCTATTAAGACCTTGTTGAAAAATAGTTTTTCGATGAAGGACTTAGGAGAAGCGGCATATATTTTGGGCATCAAGATCTATAGAGATAGATCAAGGAGGCTAATTGGATTAAGCCAGAGTACATACATTGACAAAGTGTTGAAATGGTTCAGCATGGAAGAGGCTAAGAAGGGGTTCTTGCCCATGTCTCACAACATAAAACTCAGCAAGACTCAGTGTCCTTCGACTACTGATGAGCGTGAGCGCGTGAGCAGGATTCCATATGCTTCGGCTATTGGATCCATCATGTATGCAATGATATGTACTCGCCCAGATGTTTCCTATGCTCTAAGTGTTACGAGCAGATATCAGGCTGATCCAGGTGAAGGTCACTGGACAGCGGTAAAGAATATCCTTAAGTACTTGAGAAGGACTAAGGATGTGTTCCTAGTTTATGGAGGTGAGGATGAACTCAGTGTAAGGGTTTACACAGATGCAAGTTACCTTAAGGACACAGATGATTCCAGATCGCAATCTGGTTATGTGTATGTCATGAATGGTGGTGCTATGAGTTGGAAAAGTTCCAAGCAAGATACGGTGGCCTCCTCTTCAACAGAAGCTGAGTATATTGCCGCCTCGGAGGCTGCAAAGGAAGTTGTTTGGATTAGGAATTTCCTGATCGCTCTTGGTGTGGTTCAGGGCACGTCCAATCCCATGGACGTTTATTGTGACAACAATGGTGCTATTGCACAAGACAAGGAACCTAGACAGCACCAGAAGAACAAACATATTCGCATGGGTTACCATCATATTCGTGAGTTCGTTGAGGATGGTAGTGTAATGATATACAAAATACATACGGACTCAAATCTTGTTGATCCCTTTACAAAGCCACTCCCGCAGCCTGCGCATGAGGCGCACGCAAGAGCAATAGGTATTAGATACAATCTAGATTGACTCTAGTGCAAGTGGGAGACTGAAGCAAATATGCCCTAGAGGTAATCATAGAGATGATTATATTTCTTATGTATCCATGAGTTATTGTAATGTTCTTTAAATATCCATATCAGGCAACTTGTATTGATTGGAAATTATGTGAATTGTTTGTGAAACTCTTTACTTGTATGGTTATTTTATAGTTGTCCCTAGTCGGATTTCATGTGAGGACACATGTGAATATATGACTAGCACATTGATTGGTTGATGACTATGTTTCGCAAGTCATAGACATGGAGATGTCAACCCAATGATGTGGACACATGGTATGAACATGGGATTGGACTGACCCAACTTGAGACTGGCAATTAGTTGTAGCTCTCTCTCTACACATCGTGTACGTTTTGTCCTTAGAACTGAGATTGTCGCATGTACTTGAGATGTGGATCGACATACTTTGGGGCTATTCGACGCTACTCCGTAACTGGGTAGTTATTGTAAGATCCCTCCTTTGTAAAGGAAAGGATCCCTGTGATTGTAATGCTAGTCCCTGGATCAATGCTAGCATCCACAGTTTAAGATGAAGTACACAGAAACAAAGGTCATTATTACAAGTCATTCCAGAGACAACATAGTCTTTTACAACTCCATGGCCACAGGCCTAGTACAAGAGTTTAAATATGTAATAAGATAAATAAGTCTTCATCTTCATGTGCCACAGGAAAGCATGTTGAGTGTAGACTCATGACTCCTAATCATCATCAGAATAACCTGCAACATCACAGGTTACAGCCACAGTGGGTCAGCACATTGGAATAGTATTGGGAAGTGATACCTTAGTAGAATATTGGTGGACTAGATACTATATGCATTTTGGCTAAGTGTAGCTTAGGCTTGCTTTGCTGAAAATAGGTTTTACCTATTAGTTGAAAACACTAAGTTTTTCTTTGTCAAAATCTTTTCCAAGGAACCACCAATAGACATTGGGGTCCTTCACCCTTGTTCAACCACAAGTTTTCACTTAGAAATTGGGATGAGGAGATTCTTGATAGCTTCCATGTCTTGATGCTCAAGTTGTCCAATACCAGGGACATGGCTAAGTACTTAGATTCTTCCATCTGCAGAGGTCGTGCACTTTTCCCACAATACTTGATTTTCACCAAGACAGGACCTTTCAGAAGCCTTCCCTAAGACCAAATGGACGCGCTCCAACCTATCATCCCACTACCACCAAATGTCCAAATGGCTAAGTTATTGCAACCTATATGATCCAGGCAGAGCCGATATTGCCAAGTGGCTGCACTAGAAGCTTCTTAACATATGGCATCTCAAATCCCTTTGTTCCTGGGTGGCTTTCCACAAGTGAGATACACAAGGTAAACCATAGAAATGGGCCTTGTGTAACCACTCAACATAACCCATTGTTTCCATTCCACCCAGGTGTTTCATTCACTTGGTTGTTTTATTAAGCAAAAACATAGTCCAAAGACTTAGAAATATTTATTCATAGCATGAATATATAACCACCCTTGGTTGCTACTAGCTAGGCTAAGCATGGCATTGATAAGACTTAGAAATATTTCTAGCAATTCTACAACTACTAGGATTTCCCAAGCATAGCATATAGCTCAAAATAACCATGCAAGACTAGCAAAACATTTCTAATGCATAGTTAAAAACATAGGAATAAATCATGAAGCACCACTTGCCTTGGTAGTTTGGAGAGTAGATACAATCCTCACAATCACAATCACTATTTGCACCAAAATCTACACATAAAATAATAGCACCAAAATCACATACAAAATAAATACAATTAAAAATATATGGATGCATGCATAATGCCATGTGATGATTTTCTACACCAAACAAGACAAGTGCATGGTACTGAATCATAAACGAGTACAAAACAAGCTAAATAAACTTTATTTAAACATTAAAACATTTTTCAAATAATTGTTATACCCAAATTATGCCTACAAATGTTTCTGAAAAAATACCCCTTCTAACAGAAGCAAAACATTAAACACATTGCATAAATGGAAAGGGCTTTCTCTCCTGATTCCATTGATATAAAATTTGTCAAATTTGGACGTGGGAATCAAAAGTTATTAATTAAACAAGTTCAAACATCTAATAGATTTAATTCAAACTTTTAAAACAAAACTCGTGCCACGCGGCAGCGTCTGGTTGGCTGGTACCGCTTCACGCTGGATCGCGTTCGCGCACCGTCAGATCAACTTAAAACCTAACGGCTCAGTTCTAACCATACCCCTTCGCCTATCTTCTAATATCGACCACTGGATCTAGATACAGTGGATCTAAACGCTTTGACCAAAACACGGCGGCGCAAATGGCCAGAACGGTGGCGAGGGCTCTGCCGGCAATGGATCAGCGAATCTAGCGAGGGCTGGGGGGCAGTGGTGATGCTTACCAGACTCACACGTGCACGAGGAAGCTCAACGTGGTCGTTGTGGAAACGGGGGCGTGCTGCTGTGGCCGTGGGAGCTCGTCGGAGTCGGGGCGGTGTCGGGCTTAGGTGGACGGCGACGTTGGCGACGTTCTGATCCGCCCTAACACAAACGAAAGGCATCAGCGCATGCACATCGTTCAGGCGAATAAGATGGGGTCAAGAAAAAATCACGGGGCGGTCGAACCTCACCGGAATTCCTTGACGAAGTTGGAGACGGCGTCGGGAAGTTGCGGTGCTTGACGAAGTCGATGCTCTGGTGCGAAATAAGGCAAACGGCGAACGTCAGCAGATGCGCAAAGTGATAGCGGACAAGCTTGCATGAACCAGAGAGCGAGGCACGCACGAGGCTTACCACAATCGGTCGCTGGAGTCTGTCGGTACCGCGGCTGTGTGAGGGCAAATTCTAGCAGCCTGGTGGCGCTTCTGGCTAGCTTTGTTGGGGGAAATGGCCGTGAGGGGGAGGGGTTTAAGTAGCCGGAGCTGGGAGTGGGGTTACTCGGTGAATCAACGACATTTACTCGCGCAATCAACGGCAGTGACGCGGGGAGGAAACGGCGGAGGGCTCAGTCGTTGGCGGGGTTTGGGGACGACGCTGACGGGGCAAGTGGGTCCGGAGCGTCAGTGAGAGGAGTGTGTTCGCGCGGGTGAGAAACAGAGGAGAGGAGGGGAACCCCGGGTGGGCTGGATCTAGTGTTGGGCCAGATTGGCGATGCTGGCCTTTTTCCTATTCTTTACTCCTTTTCTATTTCTGTTTTAATTTTCTGGATCCATTTTCAAATAAATTCAAAGGTCATTTGAATTCTAATCTTTTCTAGATTTTTGTAGAGTGTAGCACTCACATTTTTAGGCATGAAACCAAGTGGTCTCTCTGTACTAGCTTGGTCCCTTTGATTGAACAAAATAAACAGTGATAAAGCACTTGATTTGAATAAGTTTTGAAAATGGTTTTCAAATCATATTTGTTTTGTAAATTTTTCTCCAAACTCCAACAATCAAACAAAGTAATAAGAGATCAAGAAAGGCTTGGTTTAAAACAAGTAACCTCTTCAATTGAGAGTGGCGTTAGATTAATAGTTGCTCACATAAAATAATGAGCATCAGATGCTCCTGTTTTGAAATGGTTTTGAAATGGAGCCCTAAATGATCATTGATGCATGGATGATATGCATGAGTTTTGAAACATGATTTTAGGGATGTTACAAATCTAACCCCCTTAATGTGAATCTCGCCCTCGAGATTCGGGTTGGCTAGCAAATAGGTGAGGGTGGTCTTTCCGAAGATCATCTTCTCTTTCCCATGTTGCTTCTTCTTCGGAATGGTGGTTCCATTGAACCTTGCAGAATTTGATAGTCTTAGTCCGAGTAACTCTTTCTGCAGTCTTAAGAATCTTGATAGGTTTCTCTTCATAAGTGAGGTCACTCTCCAATTGTACCTCTTCCAAAGGTATAGTATCCTTTAAAGAAGTCTCTTCCATTTCTGGATGTCATTTCTTAAGCTGACTCACATGGAACACATTATGAACAGCTGACAAAGACTCTGGCAATTCAATCTCATAAGCTACTTCTCCCTTAAGACTCAGAATCTTGAATGGTCCAACATATCTTGGGGCAAATTTACCTTTGACACCAAACCTCTTCACTCCACGAAGTGGTGACACTCTAAGATAAGCTCTGTCGCCTACTTCATAGGTGACTTCTCTACGCTTAGGATCTGCGTAGCTCTTTTGTCGGGACTGTGCTATCTTCAATCTGTCCTTAACCAGCTTGACTTTCTCTTCAGCCTCTCTGATGAGTTCTGGTCCGAACAAACTTCTTTCTCCCACACCATTCCATAGCAATGGGGTGGTACACTTTCTCCCATAGAGAAACTCAAATGGTGCCACCTCAATACTGGCTTGATAGATGTTATTGTAAGAGAATTCTGCGTACGGCAGACTTTCATCCCAACTAGCTCCATAGTCTAGAGCACATGCTCTCAACATATCTTCAAGAATCTGATTGGTCCTTTCTGTCTGTCCATCAGTCCGAGGATGAAATGCAGTGCTGAATTCCAACCTCGTTCCCAATGACTCATGTAGTTGCCTCCAAAAATGAGAAGTGAATTGAGTTCCCCTATCAGACACAATACTCTTGGGTACTCCATGTAGGCATACAATTCTACTCATATAGATCTTGGCTAACTTAGCACTTGTGTAAGTTGTCTTCACGGGTATGAAATGAGCCACTTTAGTTAGGCGATCCACTACTACCCAAATAGAATCATATCCTGACCTGGTCCTTGGCAATCCGGTGATGAAATCCAGACCAATCTTGTCCCACTTCCAATCAGGAATAGGTAGTGGTTGTAACAATCCTGCTGGTTTTTTATGTTCCGCTTTCACTCGACTACATATATCACACAAAGAAATATGTTCGGCGATGTCCTTCTTGAGATTATTCCACCAAAATCTTTCCTTCATATCCATTTACATTTTGGTGTTACCCGGATGAATAGAATATGGTGAGTTATGTGCTTCTTGTAATATCAGTTTCCGAAGTTCCGGATCTTGTGGAACACATATACGTTTTCCATGCCATAAAGTACCCTGTTCGTCTTCATGGAATCATTTGGTTTCCCTTTGCCAATCTTTTCCTTAATCTCGTCAATTTCCTTGTCTGTCTTCTGGGCTTCTTTGATCTTGTCCAACAAAGTGGGTTGAACATCCAAAGTCATGAGATGTCCCTCAGGCACAATCTCCAATCTGAGATCTCTAAATTGGGAACACAGATCATCTGGCAATTCTCCTTTTGTAAGGCCATTCACAAAAATCTTACGGCTTAGAGCATCCGCTACAACATTTGCTTTACCGGGGTGGTATTGCAAACTCAAGTCATAGTCCTTGATGAGTTCTAGCCATCTTCTTTGTCTCATGTTAATTTCTTTCTGGGTGAAGATATACTTTAAACTCTTGTGATCTGTGAACACTTCACATCTCTTTCCCAAAAGATAGTGTCTCCATGTTTTGAGTGCATGGACAACAGAGGCTAACTCCTAATCATGAGTAGGGTAGTTCACTTCATGAGTTTTGAGGTGTCTCGAGGCATAAGCCACAACTTTCCCTTCTTGCATAAGTACTGCACCTAATCCATGATGAGATGCATCACAATACACTTGGAAATCTTTCTCCAAATCTGGCAAACATAAGACTGGTGCTGTCACTAGCCTCTTCTTCAATTCTTGAAAGCTGAGTTCACAACCTTCAGACCAAGCAAATTTCTTGTCTTTCTTTAGCAATTCTGTCATAGGCTTAGCTACCTTAGAGAAATTTTCAATGAACCTTCTGTAGTAACCTACTAAGCCAAGGAAACTACGAACCTCTTTCACTGACTTGGGAGACTCCCATTCAGTTACAGCTGAAACTTTAGGAGGATCCACTGCTACACCATCTCCTGAGACAACGTGTCCAAGAAAACCAACTTCATTTAACCAAAATTCACACTTGCTGAATTTGGCATACAGCTTATGCTCTCTAAGCTTCTCAAGTATCAAACGTAAATGTCCTTTATGCTCTTCTTTGCTCTTGGAGTAGATCAAATTGTCATCGATGAAAACGACACCAAACTTATCAAGGAATTCCATGAACACCTTGTTCATCATATTCATGAAGTATGCTGGTGCATTGGTCAAACCAAATGGCATTACGGTATACTCATACAATCCATACCTTGTGGTGAAAGCTGTTTTAGGTATGTCTTTTTCTCTTATCTTGAGCTGGAAATAACCTGACCGGAGATCAATCTTTGAGAACACACAAGCTCCTTCTAACTGATCAAACAAGTCATTGATTCTTGGCAAAGGGTATTTATTCTTAAAGATCATCTCATTGAGTGAACGGTAATCTATGCATAACCTTTGACTTCTATCTTTCTTTTCCACAAACAAAACTGGTGCTCCCCAAGATGAAGAACTTGGTTGGATAAATCCTTTCTGCAACTATTCTCCAAGCTGCTTGTTGAGTTCTTTCAACTCATCCACTGACATCTTGTACGGTCTCTTTGCTATTGGTCCAGATCCTGGTAGCAAATAAATAAGAAACTCCACATCTCTATCTGGTGGCATTCTCGGCAATTCTTCCGGAAACACATCCGGATATTCACTCACAATTGGCACACTGTCTATGCTAACCCCCTTAAGAGAATTTAGCTTACTCCCTTTCGATTCAAAGTTAGACTTGAATCTTATCCGTTTCTTTTCCGGGGTTGTGAGTGCAACTGTTCGATTGGCACAATCTAGTACTCCTTCATACTTGGTCATCCAATCCATTCCCAAAATTACATCCAGTCCTTGGGAATCTAGGATTATCAGATTCACTAGAAACGTATGTTTTCCAAATTCTATCACTAGATCCCGGCATCCAAGACTTACTATCATATATCCACCTGGAGAACTTACTTTTATTGGACACCCAATGTTTTCAGTTGAAAACCCATTTCTATCAACAAATGCTTTTGATATGAATGAATGCGATGCTCCAGTATCAAAAAGAACAAGTGCTGGAATAGAATAGAGTTTGAACTTACCAGCCACAACATCTGGCTCTTCATAGATTTCCTCCACATTGATGTGGTTCACTTGCCCTTTCTGGAAAGGGTTGGGTTTGTTGGGTCCTTCAACTTTCTTTTCTGGTCATTCATTTGCATAATGCCCCATCTTCTTGCACTTGAAGCATTCAACCTGACTAAGATCCTTCTTGACAGGCTGGCTTCCACTGCCACGTCCATTGTGGTGGTTCTTATATCCACCCTTGTGATTCTTGTACTTATCATTGTCATGACTACGATAGTGCTTGTTGTCATGATAACAGTTGTGGTTGTGGTGCTTGTCGAACTTCCCATGCTTGTGGGATCCAGAACTCCCACTATCATCATAATGGGAACGCTTGTGAGACGATCCCGAGATGTGCTTGTCAGAGTGCTTTCTCTTCCTGCTTTTAACTTGTTTCATCTTACTCTCCAAAATAGCAGCCTTGTCACAAAGAGACTGGTATGTGGGAACATAGGCCACAGCTAACTGCAGGTTCAATTCATCATTCAACCCTTCAAGGAATTTTTCCTTCCTCTTAGCATCAGTGTCAACTTCATCCGGTGCATATCGCGCCAGATTTTTGACCTCCTTAATATATTCAGCCACGCCGCGGTGGCGCTGCTTCAAGTTATGGAACTCTTTCTTCTTCAAACTCATCACTCCGGATGAGATGTGAGCAGTACGGAAACCATCTTCAAAGATAGCCCATGTCACATCCTCAATGGCAGTGGTGATCTGGAAATTATCCCACCAAGTGGCTGCTGGTCCTTCCAACAAGTGAGCTGCAAATCTGACTTTCTCTTCACCAGTACAACCGACAGTTACCAAGTCCTTGTTCATAGAGCGTAGCCAATCATTGACCACCATAGGATCAGTAGTTCCTGAGAACTTTGCTGGCCTTAGCCTTAAGAACCTGGTCAGCATGTCAAAACCCAGTGGGTTATTCTGATTGTTGTTGTTATTATTATTGTTGTTGTTGTTGTTGTTATTGTTGTTGTTGTTGTTGTTGTTGTTGTTGTTGTTGTTCTGATTCTGGATGAACATGGTCATCATTTGCATCAACTGAGTCTGAGCTGTCATCATCTGCTACATCTCAGGGGTGATGTTGTTGTTGTTGGGGTTGGTATTGGCACGTCGGGGAGGCATCTGTGGTTTTCAATAAGGATAAGAATGAGATACCCATAGATGCTATCATGCACAATACATCATATAAAAAACCACAATCATGCATGTCACATCCCAATATTTTCCAAATTTTGAAATGTGAAAAAAATAAATAAACAAAATAAAACTTTGTTGAAATTCAGGGTGAGAAGAAACTTTTTGAATCCAACTGGAAACTTTCAAACCTATTTGGATCAAGTAAAATCCTAAAGGGATTTATAAAGATAAACAATTAATAAAGAAAGTTTTAATAATTGGAATTACTATTTTGGACCTTTAAATAAAAAGATATGGTTTTTATAAAGCAAAGGTAGAATATTAAATGAGGATTATTTTATAAAGTCAAATTAAAACTTGGCCAAGCTTTTGAAATAAAATATTTCTTTTTGATAAAAAGAGTAAAGGTCTATTTAAATTAAATAATGAGGATTTATTAATATCCAATTTTATTAAAGTAAAGGCTTTTCCATTTTAAATAAACACTAAAACTTATTAATTTATTTTAAATAAGATTTCCAAGTGTTTTATTTATTCAAATAAAACCTACTGAAATGGTTTTGATATTATTTAGATTAAAAAAAAGTTTTTAAATAAATCAAATCCTATTTGAATTAATGACTAAGGTCTATTTATTTAAATATTAAATGGATCCTAAAAAGAATAAAAATTATTTTGTTTTGGATTTTGTTTTGTGTTGTTAAACAGAATTAAAATAAACACAAGGTTTGGCAAAGATTTGAAATCATTTGAGTGTTTAATTGTTTGATTGAAAATCAAAAAAAGAAAATCAAATAGAAAAAGAAAAAGACAATCAGTATAAAAAAAAGGAATCAGACCAAACCCAACTGGCCAGCCCACTAAGCCCAGTAAGATCCCACCCGGCATAACCCTCAGCGAAACATTTTTCTACGCACGAACGCACCCGCACAGACGCTGAGCAGTGGACCCATCTCCCCCTCCCTCTTTCTCACTGTAAGATCCCTCCTTTGTAAAGGAAAGGATCCCTGTGATTGCAATGCTAGTCCCTGGATCAATTCTAGCATCCACAGTTTAAGATGAAGTACACAGGTACAAAGGTCGTTTATTACATTCATTCCAGAGATAAAACATAGTCTTTTACAACTCAGGGCCAAAGGCCTAATACAAGAGTTTATGGAATAAGTAAATAAACATAAGTCCTCATCTTCATGTGCCACAGGCAAGCATGTTGAGTGTAGACTCATGACTCCTACTCATCATCGGAGTAACCTGCAACATCACAAGTTACAGCCACAGTGGTCAATACTTTGGAATAGTATTGGCAAGTGATACCTTAGTAAATTTTAAGTGGACTATATTACTATATGCATTTTGGCTAAGTGTAGCTTGGCTTGCTTTGCTTAAAATAGGTTTTTCCTATTAGTTGAAATCACTAAGTTTTTCTTTGTCAAATAGCTTCCCAAGAAACCACCAATAGACATTGGGGTCCTTCACCCTTGTTCACCCACAAGTTTTACTTAGAAGTTGGAGTGATGAGATTCTTGTAGCTTCCATGTCTTGATGCTCAAGTTGTCCATTGCCATGGACTTGGCTAAGTACTTAGATTTTTCCATCTGCAGAGGTTGTGCACTTTCCCCACCAGACTTGGTTTCCCAAGACAGGACCTTTCAGAAGCCTTTCCTTAGTCAAATGGACGCGTTCCAACCTATCATCCCACTACCACCAACTGTCCAAATGACTAAGTTCTAGCAACCTATATGATCAAGGCAGAGCCCATATTGCCAAGTGGTTGCACTGTAAGCTTTCTCAAAACTTGGCCTCCAAATCCCTTTGTGCCTGGGTGCCATACCACAAGTGTGATACACAAGCCAAATCCATGGCCTTGTGTAACCACTCAACCAAAAACCACCATTCAAGTCCCATTCCACCCAGGAAGTTCATTGACTTAGTTTTTTTATTAAGAAAAGCATGAGTCCCAAAGGACTTAGAATTATTTCACCATAGCATGTACATACTTTACCAACCCTTTGTTTTCTACTAGCTAGGCTAAGCATGGCATGGTATCTTATCTTAGGAAAATTCCCTAGCAATTCTACAATTCTACACTACATAGGATTTCCCAACATAGAATTTGGCAAAAGTAACATGCAAGACTTAGCAAAATAACTCTAATGCTTATTCAAAATAAAGGAGTGGAAATATCATGAAGTATCACTTGCCTTGGTAATGGGGAGAGTAGCACTCTTCACAATCACAGTCACTAGCAAAATCTACACAAAAATTTGTAGCATACAATTACACACAACTCATATACAATCAAAAATATGAATGCATGCATGCAAGAATTTACTAAGTGATGATTTTGAAACTCCTACCAAGCAAGTGCATAATACAGAAACATAACAAGTCACAAAGTTTGCTAACTAAACTTATTTAGCCCTAAAACAATTTTCTAAACAAAAACTATACTCAAAATGGACCTAAACATGTTTCTGCAAACAAAGTCATTTTAACAGATACTATTTGTTAAACACATTGCAGATTCAGAAAGGCCTTGATTCACTGATTCCAACGGTATAAAGTTTGCAAAATTCTAACGTGGAAAACTCAAGTTATAGCCCTTCGAAAATTTGATCTAAATCTGTTTTGAATTCCTATTTTTGAATCTGCCCTGGCCACGCATCACGATATTACTGGTGCGTACCGGTTCGCACCGGATCACCCTTCCGTGCCGCAGGATCTAAATAAATCGTACGGTCCTGATCGCGTACCTCTTCGCTGATTAGTGATTCTATCCTGTCGCTTGGATCTAGATCTAACGGTGCTCGAGCACGCGACCATGTCCTGGCGGCGCGCGGCGTCAGCGAGCAGCGGAGCGCTCTGTCTATGGAGGCGCTAGCGTTTCAGGTCGTGCGCGAGAGGGAGATGGGTCATACCTGAACCGCAGGAGGCTGCTGATGCTCGAGGTGGCGTTGGTTTGCGAAGGGGCGCGCTGGCACGGTCTCAGGAGCTCGTCGGAGTAACGGGCGGCGTCGGTCGCTTGCAGACGTGGTGCTTGCCGAGGTTTGGCGTCGCCCTAGCACGAACCAGTGGCATCAGGATTTGCGCAAGACATAGGCGAACAAGCTCGCGTGAAGGAGGGGGCAAGGGGCGCTCGGGTTTTACCTTAATTGGTCGCCGGAGTTTATCGGCGGCGCAAGTGGTTTCGGTCGCGAACGGAGACGACGACCTGGGTCACGAGCAGGCAAAAGGATGGTATCAGCGTAAGCGCGACATCATTCCGAACATCCTCGTTTGAACCAGAGAGAGAGGGGCGGTCGAGGCTCACCGTAATTGGCCGCCAGAGTTGTCGGTATTGCGGGGTTTCGAGGGAAATTGCGCGCAGCCTGGTGGCGGAGTGAGCGAGGAGAGGGGGGGGAATGCTTGCGGGGCAGAGGGGTTTAAGTAATCCTAGGTGCGACAGGAAATGCTTGCGAAATAATGGGCAATTACACCGTGCCATTACCGGCCTTGACAGCAGCAGCGTCGTGGTCGCGAGCGTGGTTTGAGGAAGACGAGGGTGATGTGGATGGGGCCCGCTGGTCAGCGAAATAAACCGAAGGGGCATGGGGTCTAGCCGTCAGTGGCTGAATGGGTGTGCTCGCGCGTGAGAGAAGAAAAGAGATGCCCCGGGTGGGCTTGCTGGGCCTGCTCCGTTGCTGGGCTAAAATGGCAGCGCTCGGCCTTTTTTTATTTGTTTGCTTCTTTTCTTTTTCTGAAACGATTTTCTGAATTGGTTTTGATATGAATTCAAACTCTTTTTGAATTCAAACTTTTCTTGGGTTTTTGCAGGGTGCAGTAGTCTCCAATTTAGGCATAAGACCATGTGGTTGCTTTGCAAAGGCTTGGTCAATCTTGGAGATCGAAAAATAACAGAGGCTAGGCACTTGGTTTGTAAAATTGAAAAATGGTTTTTGAATCTATTTCCAATTTGAAAAACTTGGTTTAAATTCTACACTCAAACCTATCCTCATAGAAGGCAACAAACTTGGTTCCTAAACAATCAAACTCTCAAATGCTGTTAGCCATTTGATTTAAATCTATTCACATAAAATCATAGCACTATGTGCTTCTATTTTTCTGAAATGAGTTTGAAATTTGATCCCAAATCTATATGCATGCATGAAAGATATGAAAACTTTGAAATTATGATTTTAGGGATGTTACAAATCTAACCCCCTTAAGGTGAATCTCGCCCTCGAGATTCGGATTGGCTAGCAAATAGGTGAGGGTGGTCTTTCCGAAGATCATCTTCTCTTTCCCATGTTGCTTCCTCTTCGGTATGATGGTTCCATTGCACTTTGCAAAACTTGATAGTCTTTGTTCTAGTGACTCTTTCTACAGTCTCAAGAATCTTGATAGGCTTTTCCTCATAAGTGAGATCACTTTCTAGTTGAACTTCTTCCAAAGGTATGGTATCCTTTAAAGAAGATTCTTCCATTTCTGGGTGACATTTCTTAAGTTGACTCACATGAAATACATTATGGACTGCTGATAGAGATGCTGGCAGTTCAATTTCATAAGCAACTTCGCCTTGGCGACTCAGAATCTTGAATGGCCCAACATATCTTGGTGCCAACTTTCCTTTGACTCCGAATCTTTTCACTCCACGGAGTGGTGATACTCTAAGATAGGCCCTATCACCGACTTCGTAGGTGACTTCTCTACGCTTAGGATCCGCGTAGCTTTTCTGTCGGGACTGTGCTATCTTCAACCTGTCCTTAACCAATTTGACCTTCTCTTCGGCTTCTTTGATAAGATCTGGCCCAAATAAACTTCTTTCTCCCACACCATTCCATAACAATGGGGTGGTACATTTTCTTCCGTAGAGAAACTCAAACGGTGCCATCTCAATGCTGGCTTGATAGCTGTTGTTATAAGAAAATTCTGCGTAAGGCAGACTTTCATCCCAGCTTGCTCCATAATCTAGGGCACATGCCCTCAACATGTCTTCCAGAATTTGATTAGTCCTTTCTGTTTGTCCATCGGTTTGAGGATGAAAAGCAGTACTGAATTCCAACCTCGTTCCCAATGACTCATGTAGCTGTCTCCAAAAATGGGGAGTGAATTGGGTTCCCCTATCGGACACAATACTCTTAGGCACACCGTGAAGGCATATAATTCTACTTATGTAGATTTTGGCTAACTTGGCACTTGTATAAGTTGTCATCACGGGTATGAAATGGGCCACTTTAGTTAAGCGATCCACTACTACCCATATGGAATCATATCCTGATCTGGTCCTTGGTAATCCGGTAATGAAATCCATACCAATCTTGTCCCATTTCCAATCAGGAATAGGTAGTGGTTGAAGCAAACCTGCTGGTTTCTGATGCTCCGCTTTTACTCTACTACATACATCACACAAAGCAATATTTTCGGCGATGTCTCTCTTGAGATTGTTCCACCAAAATCTTTCTTTCATGTCCATGTACATTTTGGTGTTACCCGGATGAATAGAATACGGAGAGTTGTGGGCTTCTTGCAGAATCCGTTTCCGCAACTCCGGATCTTGTGGAACACAGATACGTTTCCCATGCCATAATGTACCCTGTTCGTCTTCATGGAAACTTTTAGCTCTCCCTTGGCCAATATTTTCCTTAATCCTTTCAATTTCCTTATCGGTCTTCTGAGCTTCTCGGATCTTGTCCAACAAAGTGGGTTGAACATCCAAAGACATAAGATGTCCTTCAGGCACAATCTCCAATCTGAGTTCTTTGAATTGAGCACACAAATCATCTGGCAATTCTCCTTTGGTAAGGCCATTCACAAATACCTTACGACTTAGAGCATCTGCTACAACATTTGCTGTACCGGGGTGGTATTGCAAACTCAGGTCATAATCCTTGATAAGCTCTAACCATCTTCTTTGTCTCATATTGATTTCCTTTTGGGTGAAGATATACTTCAAACTTTTGTGGTCCGTGAACACTTCACAACGCTTACCCAAAAGGTAATGTCTCCTTGTTTTGAGTGCATGGACGACCGAGGCTAACTCCAAATCATGAGTAGGATAGTTTACTTCATGAGTTTTGAGTTGTCTCGAGGCATAGGCCACAACTTTACCGTCTTGCATAAGTACGGCACCCAAACCTTGATGAGACGCATCACAATATACTTGGAAATCCTTTTCCAAATCTGGCAGACATAGAACTGGTGTTGTTACAAGTCTCTTCTTCAATTTTTGGAAACTGACTTCACAACCTTCAGACCAAGCAAACTTCTTGTCTTTCTTTAACAATTCAGTCATGGGCTTAGCAACTTTTGAGAAATTTTCAATGAATCTTCTGTAGTAACCTGCTAAGCCAAGGAAACTGCGTACTTCTTTCACGTTCTTGGGAGATTCCCATTCTGTTACAGCTGAAACTTTAGCAGGATCAACTGCCACACCATCCTTTGTCATAACATGACCAAGAAAACCAACTTCCTCTAACCAGAACTCACACTTGCTGAACTTGGCATAAAGTTTATGCTCTCTTAACTTCTCAAGTATCAAGCGCAAGTGTCCTTCATGTTCCTCTTTTCTCTTGGAGTAGACTAAGATGTCATCGATGAAAACGACAACGAACTTGTCAAGAAAGTCCATGAACACCTTGTTCATCATGTTCATGAAGTATGCTGGAGCATTGGTTAAGCCGAATGGCATTGCGGTATACTCATACAATCCATACCTTGTGGTGAATGTTGTTTTAGGTATATCTTGCTCTCTTATCTTGAGCTGAAAATAGCCTGACCGGAGATCAATCTTCGAGAACACACAAGCTCCCTCTAGCTGATCAAACGAGTCATTGATTCTTGGCAAAGGATATTTGTTCTTGATAGTTACCTCGTTGAGTGATCGGTAATCTATGCATAACCTTTGGCTTCTATATTTCTTCTCCACGAACAATACTGGGGCTCCCCAGGAAGAAGAACTTGGTTGGATGAATCCTTTCTGCAACTGTTCGCCTAGTTGCTTCTTGAGCTCTTTCAGTTCATCAACTGACATTTTGTATGGTCTCTTTGCTATTGGTCCAGAACCTGGTAACAAATCTATTAGAAATTCCACATCCCTATCTGGTGGCATTCCTGGTAATTCTTCCGGAAACACGTCTGGATACTCACATACAATTGGCACACTGTCCATGCTAGAGAATTTAGCATACTCTTCTTTGCTCCAAAGCTGGTCTTGAATTTGATCCTTCTATTATCCGGAGTTGTGAGTGAGACTGTATGGCTGGCACAATATATCACTCCTTTGTACTTAGTCATCCAGTCCATTCCCAGAATGATATCCAAACCTTGGGAGTTTAATATTATCAAGTTGACGGAAACCTATACTTCCCAAATTCTATGACTAGGTCATGGCATCCTGAATTCACTATCATTTCCCCACCAGGAGAACTTACTTTTATAGGACACCCAATAGTTTCTACCGGTAGTTAATTTCTCTCAACAAATGCTCTTGATATGAATGAATGAGATGCACCAGTATCAAAGAGTACAAATGCTGGAATGGAATTGAGTCTGAACTTACCAGCAACAGCATCAGGCTCCTCATAGACCTCCACATCAATGTGGTTAACCTGTCCTTTCTGAAATGGATTGGGTTTGTTAGGTCCTTCAACTTTCTTCTCAGGGCACTCATTAGCATAATGCCCCAGCTTCTTGCATTTGAAGCACTCAACCTGACTGATGTCTTTTTTTGCAGGCTGACTTCCACTTCCACTACCATTTCCACTGTGGTGGCTCTTATGTCCACTCTTGTGGTTCTTATACTTCTCATTGTCATGACTGCGGTGATGCTTGTTGTCATGACGGTTGTGGTTGTGGTGCTTGTTGAATTTCCCATGCTTATGGGATCCCGAGCTGCCACTGTCATCATAGTGAGATCGCTTGTGAGACGATCCCGAGCTGTCTTGTCGGAGTGTTTCCTCTTCCTACTCTCGACTTGCTTCATTTTTGTCACATCCCAAGATTTTCCAAATCTTGTAATGTGAAAATAAATGAATAAAAATAAAACTTTATTTGATTTACAAGGCCAGAAGAAACTTTTTGAATTCAATAGGGGAACTTTCAAACCTATTTTTGATAAAATGAAATCCTAAAGGGATTCATAAAGATAAACATTTATTAAAGGAAATTAAAATGTTTTGGAATTACTATTTTGGATTCTTTAAATAAAAGGATTTGGTTTTCAAGGGAAAAGATAGATTTATGAATAAAGATTATTCTATAAAGCCAAATTAAACCTTGGACAAGCTTTGGATTTAAAACATTTTGTTTTGAATAAAAATAGCAAAAGTTGATTTAAATAAATTAATAAGGATTTAATATCCAAATCTATCTAAATAAAAGGTTTTACCATTTTTATTGAAACATCAAAACTTATTAAATTATTTTTAAGTTTTCTAAGTATTTTATTTTCTTAATTAAAACCTACTGAATGGTTTTGATACTATTTTAGTTTCAAAATAAAGATTTCAATAAAACAAATCCTATTTGAATTAAATGAATAAGGCCCATTTTATTTAATTGTTAATGGACCAAAGATAAAGATGTTATTTTATTTTAAACAAGTTTTCCAAATATTTTTATTTCCAAATAAAACCTACTGATTTTGTTTTGAAAGTATTTGGATTTCAAATGGAGATTTTATTAAATAAATCAAACCCAATTTGATTAAATAACTTTGGTCTATTTTATTTAATTATTAAATAAGATCCTAAAAAGAATAAAATATTATTTTATTTTGGAATTTAGGTTTATGCTGATAAACAGAACCAAGTTCAAATTATGAAGTGTGGTGTTGTTTGAATTGATTTGGTTGATATTTGTTTGTTTGAAAATTCAAAACAGGAATTAGATTCAGAAGAAGAAAAGGATTACAGGAAGAAAAAAATAGAGTCGGACCTGACCCAACTGGCCAAGCCCAACTAAGCCTAGCAGCCCAGCTCCCCCTCACCCAAAAGAAAACGTTTCGCACCCAGATTCTAACCCACACAGAGTATGACCAGTGGACCTCTCCCCACTCTTTTTCCCACTGACAGTAGACCCCACTCTTTCCTGTTCATCGTCCACACCCCGCACGACCTCTTCTCCCCCTCGCCGGCCGTTGCAGGCTTTGATTCGTGGCTTGAATTCGCCTTAACACGGCCACCTTAACTCGCAGCGATCAAGAACCTTTAAACGCCAGAGCATCCTCTCTCATTCCCCTCTGTCTCCTCCCCAAGGCATGCCACCAGGCCGCCCCAATTCCTCCCTGAGCTCCTCTGACTCCGACGAACCTCCTTGTCGATTCTGGCCAAGTATCGCCGCCCCTTGCATCCCTATGCAACCTAGCAGCTTCCCCACTCCCAGCACTTTTAGTTCGACCGCGGACGCCCTGGAGCATCGACTACGACAAGCTCCCGACGCCCCCGCGTTTGTCTTCTTCTCCGACGACGCCCACAGGTTGTATCCGACCGCCCCTCCTCTTCTCTTTCATGCACGCGCCACCGCCTCGACCTTGCACAGCTAACCTTGCCTTCTTCTTGCCTTGGCGTGATCTGTAGCGTCGTCCTCGACCTCGACCGCGCGCGTCCGTCGCCAGAACCAACTCCGGCGAAGAATCCTGGCCGTCCCCGTGCGCCCCTCCACCAACCAAGAGCACGTTGAGTATCAGCGCTGCATTGCGAACCTGGTGAGCATCCTCCCCCTCTTCCTTGCTTCCTGTACCGCCGGCGCTGTCATCGACTGGCCGCTCCGCCGCTAGCCACCGTCGTCGCGCCGCCAGCTTTTGGCAAAGCACTTAGAGCCGTTCGATCTAGATTGGGTGAGCAGGATTAGACCACTTAACCGCGAAGGGGTATGCGTTCTGGATCGCACGATTTGATTAGATCCTACGGTCTACAGCGTGATCCACACCGAAGCGGTACCAGCCAGTCGTTTTGCGCCACGTGGCCAGCTCTGGTTTAAAACATAAATTGAAAACAAATTTGTTTGTAATTTTCGAACCCCTGTAACTTTCAAACCACATGTCCAAATTTTGCAAACTTTATATCGTTGAAATCAGGAGAACAAGACCTAGCCAACCATGCCCTTAGTTTAGCAAATAGTATCTGTTAACTTGTTTGAATTTGCAGAAACATTTGTATACTTGTTTAGAGTAGAAAAATTGTTTAAAATTGAATTTAAGGTTAAAACCTTTGCAAATTGGATTGTTGTGACCTTACTTCCCCTAGGAACCAACCCTTGGTGTTAAAAATGATTTTGGTAAGATTTATGTTGGATTACTTGACTTAGTCATTTTCTAGCCAAATAAAAAGAATCGTTTTTGTTATGAAAATGTTATGGAAAGAAAACTTTAAGAAAATGGTTTGATCAAACCCACTGACCCAAAACACTAAGTTTTGCAAATTAGCAACTCATTTGGTGAACAAACTTAAGAGTTTCGCCTTGATAAAAACATTTTTCACCACATGAAATGATGAATGGATTTAAAAATGGTTTTGGATAAAACCCATTTGAAAATGACTTTGCCATTTTGGTAAATGACCAATTTGGACCCTACAAAGTTTAGAAACCTAGTAGAGACCATCCTTGCAATAGAACCATCCTTTGCATGACTTAGATTCCATTGCTTTATGAGTGTGAAATTGTTTGTTTGACTTTGGTTTGGAATGTGAATTGAATTTGTGTTTGCTTGATTGACTTGTAGTGAAGTGTGAGACTAGCAAGATCAAGGAGTGAACCACCATTCCCTACCAAAAAGGCAAGTGATGCTTCATACTTTTTGTCCCATTACTTTCTCTATGCATTAGTAATTTTGCTAAGTAAAACTTGCATGGATTTTGCTAAGTATAGACCTTGCTATAAGAAAACCTAGTAGATGAATCCTTAGTAGGATTTTCCTAAGTTAAAGATTCCTACTACTATCAAGCTTAGCCTATCTAATAGAAAACATGGGTGGAAAATATATTCACACTATGGAAAAATCTCTAAGTCTGAGGACTTATGTTTTTGTGTAATAAAACAACTAAGTTAATGAATCACCTGGGTGGAATGGGCTTGCTTGGTGGTTTTTGGTTGAGTGGTTACACAAGGCCAGGGGACTGGTGAACCTTGTGTATCTCACTTGTGGATGGCCACCCAGGAACAAAGAGATTTGAGATGTCAAATGTTGAGAAGCTTCAAGTGCAACCACTTGGCAATATGGGCTCTGCCATGATCATATAGGTTGCAAGAACTTAGCCATATGGACAGTGGGTGGTAGTGTTTGATAGGTTGGAGCGCGTCCATTTTGGTCTAAGGGAAGGCTTCTGAAAGATCTTGTCTTGGGAAACCAAGTCTTGTGGGGAAAGTGTACCACCTCTGCAGAGTGTAAAATCTAAGTACTTAGCCATGTCCCTGGTAAAGGACAATTTGAGCATCAAGACATGGAAGAAATCAAGAATCTCATCATTCAAATTTCTAAGTTAAAATTTGTGGTTTGAACAAGGGTTGTTTGAAATCTTAAATCTTTGATTGAGAGATGCCTTGTAAAGGATCTTCAATCTTTGATTGAGAAAAATGATTTTATAAAAGCAAGAACTTAATATTTTCAAATGTTAAGGAAAAATCTATTTTGAGCAATGCAAGCCTCAACTCCACTTAGCCAAATGCATATAGATGATAGACTCCACTATGCTATTATAGTATCACTTGCCAATACAATTCAAATGTATTGACCCTTGTGGCTGTAACTTGTATGTTGCAGGTTTGATTGTTTTTAGTGAAGATTGATTGATTAGGATTACAAAGTCTACAACCAACATCTGCCTGTGGCACTTTGAAGATGAAGGACCCATACTTATAGTTATTCCGCTGCAATGTATTGTAATAGCCAAATGAGCTATGTAATGATGTAATAAAATTATGTTATTCCTGGTTATAAAGTTATATTATGACCTTTGTTTCTTGATATTACATCTAAACTATGGATGCTAGCTATTGATCCAGGGACTAGCATTGTAAAACACAGGAGGAATCTACCTTATTAGGTTGAGACCCTATACAGATGGTATCAGAGCATTGTGTTGCCTGTAGGATTTGTAAACCCTAGGATTGGACAAAAACCCTTAGAAAAATAGGAGTTGTCCTATTCCAAAAACTTATTTACAAAAACACTTGTAAACTCTTTCCTCAACTATTTTGGTTTCAGCTCTACATCTCTTCTACTTCAACTTGATGGAAAAACCTACCCCATGACCAAAGACTACACCATGTGCAAAGGACTTCTTCAACTTCTTCAACTCTAATGACTTCAACTTCTTCAACTCTAATGACTTCAACATCTTCAGCATATTCACCAAGGACTTCCAACTTGGATACCACTAAGGACTACAAGTGAGACAAGGAAATCTTGCTCAAGATTTAGAGACTGAGAGAATGCAAAAGTTAGAAGGAGCCTACATCATTTGAATTTTTGTGACCAAGAGTTTTTCTCAAGGAAACCATGATCTCATACAAGAAGAATCATGAAGGAAAGAAAGATCACAAGTAAACCCTATAGATGGACCACCATATTTTAGTTAAGTCAAAAACCACCAACTTATGTGGTGTAACAAAAATATTTTGTTGACTAAGTATGTGCTTGAACCTTGTTTGAGTGAAATGTTTGGTTTGTGATTGCATGCACATTGCTTGTGCGAATTGTGATGTGTGTGATTAGAAACATTCCCTTAGAAATATCTTGCCTATTCTAATCCCAATTCAACCCAAACAGATGACCACTCCAAGAGACTCCAACATCAAGGTGGATGAAAACAGCAACAACCAAAAGGACAACATGAGAGACATTATAGCAACCCAAAACCAGTTGAGCCAAGAGACAACTCAGCTATTAGCCAACAAAAATGGACTAGACCCAGCCATACAAAGGATTTTGAAACTTCAATCCCAATTGTTGCAAGGATTAGTTACTCAAATGATCAACATGAGAGAAAACTTTTCCCAAAGAGCTAATGACAACAAGGATGACAAGGATGTTATTCTAGAAGGAACCCAAGCTAGCAATACTTATGGAGACAAGGATCATGCATCCAAAGAACAGGAAGATCAATGCCCCAAGAAGAGAGAAAGATCTCCCACCTATGAAGAACATGAACTAGAAGAACTCCTAGCTTTGGAGAGACCCAAGAAGAAGAAGAAATGCCCCAACACTAGCAAGAAGGATATTACACAAGTGCAATGTTTCAAATGCAAAGAGATAGGACACTATGCCAATGAATGCCCAGAAAAGGAGAAGAGCCAAGAAAACAAACAAAGGCTAGTGAAACCAAAGGAAAAGAAAGATATTAGCCAAGTGATGTGCAAACATTGCAAAGAGTTAGGACATTATGCAAACAATTGTCCAGAAAAGATGAAGCATAAGATAAACCAGCCTATGAGGGATCTCAGCCTTGTCACATGTTTCAAATGCAAGGAACTAGGCCACTATGCAAACAATTGTCCAGAAAGGATGGAGAACAAGTTAAACAAGTCTATGAAGGATATCAACCTTGGCCCATGAGTCAAGAATGGAAACCAAGGGCACAATGCAAAAGTTTACTTAGAGAAGTTTTCCAGAATCCCAAGAAGGCCAATATGTAATTTTTTTTTGAAAATTTTTAAGGGTGGTAGTACCCTAGTTGTTTTGAACCTGCTTGTAACCCCTAGCCTCCCCAAATCTCGGGACGAGATTTATTTTAAGGGTGGTAGCCTGTCACATCCCAAGATTTTCCAAATCTTGTAATGTGAAAATAAATGAATAAAAATAAAACTTTATTTGATTTACAAGGCCAGAAGAAACTTTTTGAATTCAATAGGGGAACTTTCAAACCTATTTTTGATAAAATGAAATCCTAAAGGGATTCATAAAGATAAACATTTATTAAAGGAAATTAAAATGTTTTGGAATTACTATTTTGGATTCTTTAAATAAAAGGATTTGGTTTTCAAGGGAAAAGATAGATTTATGAATAAAGATTATTCTATAAAGCCAAATTAAACCTTGGCCAAGCTTTGGATTTAAAACATTTTGTTTTGAATAAAAATAGCAAAAGTTGATTTAAATAAATTAATAAGGATTTAATATCCAAATCTATCTAAATAAAAGGTTTTACCATTTTTATTGAAACATCAAAACTTATTAAATTATTTTTAAGTTTTCTAAGTATTTTATTTTCTTAATTAAAACCTACTGAATGGTTTTGATACTATTTTAGTTTCAAAATAAAGATTTCAATAAAACAAATCCTATTTGAATTAAATGAATAAGGCCCATTTTATCTAATTGTTAATGGACCAAAGATAAAGATGTTATTTTATTTTAAACAAGTTTTCCAAATATTTTTATTTCCAAATAAAACCTACTGATTTTGTTTTGAAAGTATTTGGATTTCAAATGGATATTTTATTAAATAAATCAAACCCAATTTGATTAAATAACTTTGGTCTATTTTATTTAATTATTAAATAAGATCCTAAAAAGAATAAAATATTATTTTATTTTGGAATTTAGGTTTATGCTGATAAACAGAACCAAGTTCAAATTATGAAGTGTGGTGTTGTTTGAATTGATTTGGTTGATATTTGTTTGTTTGAAAATTCAAAACAGAAATTAGATTCAGAAAAAGAAAAGGATTACAGGAAGAAAAAAAATAGAGTCGGACCTGACCCAACTGGCCAAGCCCAACTAAGCCCAGCAGCCCAGCTCCCCCTCACCCAAAAGAAAACGTTTCGCACCCAGATTCTAACCCACACAGAGTATGACCAGTGGACCTCTCCCCACTCTTTTTCCCACTGACAGTAGACCCCACTCTTTCCTGTTCATCGTCCACACCCCGCACGACCTCTTCTCCCCCTCGCCGGCCGTTGCAGGCTTTGATTCGTGGCTTGAATTCGCCTTAACACGACCACCTTAACTCGCAGCGATCAAGCACCTTTAAACGCCAGAGCATCCTCTCTCATTCCCCTCTGTCTCCTCCCCAAAGCACGCCACCAGGCCGCCCCAATTCCTCCCCGAGCTCCTCTGACTCCGACGAACCTCCTTGTCGATTCCGGCCAAGTATCGCCGCCCCTTGCATCCCTATGCAACCTAGCAGCTTCCCCACTCCCAGACGCACCTCCCATCACTTTTAGTTCGACCGCGGACGCCCTGGAGCATCGACTACGACAAGCTCCCGACGCCGCCGCGTTTGTCTTCTTCTCCGACGACGCCCACAGGTTGTATCCGACCGCCCCTCCTCTTCTCTTTCATGCACGCGTCACCGCCTCGACCTTGCGCAGCTAACCTTGCCTTCTGCTTGCCTTGGCGTGATCTGTAGCGTCGTCCTTGACCTCGACCGCGCGCGTCCGTCACCAGAACCAACTCCGGCGAAGAATCCTGGCCGTCCCCGTGCGCCCCTCCACCAACCAAGAGCACGTTGAGTATCAGCGCTGCATTGCGAACCTGGTGAGCATCCTCCCCCTCTTCCTTGCTTCCTGTACCTCCGGCGCCGTCATCGACTGGCCGCTCCGCCGCTAGCCACCGTCGTCGCGCCGCCAGCTTTTGGCAAAGCACTGAGAGCCGTTCGATCTAGATTGGGCGAGCAGGATTAGACCACTTAACCGCGAAGGGGTATGCGTTCTGGATCGCACGATTTGATTAGATCCTACGGTCTGCAGCGTGATCCACACCGAAGCGGTACCAGCCAGTCGTTTTGCGCCACGTGGCTAGCTCTGGTTTAAAACAGAAATTGAAAACAGATTTGTTTGTAATTTTCAAACCCCTGTAACTTTCAAACCACACGTCCAAATTTTGCAAACTTTATATCGTTGAAATCAGGAGAACAAGACCTAGCCAACCATGCCCTTAGTTTAGCAAATAGTATCTGTTAACTTGTTTGAATTTTCAGAAACATTTGTATACTTGTTTAGAGTAGAAAAATTGTTTAAAATTGAATCTAAGGTTAAAACCTTTGCAAATTGGATTGTTGTGACCTTACTGACCCTAGGAACCAACCCTTGGTGTTAAAAATGATTTTGGTAAGATTTAGGTTGGATTACTTGACTTAGTCATTTTCTAGCCAAATAAAAAGAATGGTTTTTGTTATGAAAATGTTATGGAAAGAAAACTTTAAGAAAATGGTTTGATCAAACCCACTGACCCAAAACACTAAGTTTTGAAAATTAGCAACTCATTTGGTGAACAAACTTAAGAGTTTTGCCTTGATAAAAACATTTTTCACCACATGAAATGATGAATGGATTTAAAAATGGTTTTGGATAAAACCCATTTGCAAATGACTTTTCCATTTTGGTAAATGACCAATTTGGACCCTACAAAGTTTAGAAACCTAGTAGAGACCATCCTTGCAATAGAACCATCCTTTGCATGACTTAGATTCCATTGCTTTATGAGTGTGAAATTGTTTGTTTGACTTTGGTTTGGAATGTGAATTGAATTTGTGTTTGCTTGATTGACTTGTAGTGAAGTGTGAGACTAGCAAGATCAAGGAGTGAACCACCATTCCCTACCAAAAAGGCAAGTGATGCTTTATACTTTTTGTCCCATTACTTTCTCTATGCATTAGTAATTTTCACTACTAGGAAAACGGCCTTTAGTGGCGCACCTGAAACCATCATCTGTGGCGCACCTGCAGTGCGCCACGGGCCTTGCGCTACGGCTATCTCTCAGCCGTGGCGCACTGCCTAGTGTGCCACGGTGGTGTAGAGATAGGCGTAGCTCACCTCCTAGTGCGCCACAGAAGTTTGGCATGGTGCGCTACCCCTTGGATCTTCTGTGGCGCACTACCTAGTGCGCCACTAAACATCCATGGTGCGCTTTAGGTGTAGTGCGCCACAGAAGGTAGACCATGTGCGCCACAGATGTATTTTTTGTTTTTTTTTTAATTTCCAAGACAGATTATATGCAATACAGATTATATACAATATTACAGCAGATATACACACACAGATACAAGATATACAATTATATATATAAATACTCAATATGAAAAACAAGATTGAAACAAATACATATAGATAAGTCTCATACATGAATACATAATCTAAGTTACATTGTTTTGATCATGTTACAAAGTAGTAGTTGGTGACATGCGAATACATGTGTCGATCGAACAAGTTAGAGCTCGGAAGCTCGCCTAGACATCTAAACTAGCTAGCTAGACACAAACGCGCGATAAATAACCAAAGAAGATAAGCATGATCACCGCCGCGACGAAGGTGTAGGTCTTCATCCGGTTCCTTGTCCTAACTACCGCTAGATAGCGCGTGTATCTAGCTTCCGCCTCCGCCATAGTGTTGTACCCTTTGTAGCTATTGCCGCTGAAACGGTGCACCTGTCTCCGGCAGTCTTCCCAATCATCGCAGACTCCGGGAACCCGTCCCTTGTACACGACGTACCACGTCATCTACAAGTTGACAATAATAACTAACCGGTGATTGAAAAAACATGTATAATTAAAGTCGCATATGAAGATACACTTATAGAAAGTACTCTTAAATCAAAAAGAGCAAACTCAAAAAGCATGCCTCATATATAACTAGGTTGTTGGACACAGGAATATGCTTATGACGGGACTGTTAGCCAAGTAGGATGCACAATTCCTGGACTTGTGCATATCACAAGGCTAACAATCCCGTCATAGCACATTCACATATATATTGTGCCACGACATTTCAATCATCGGCATATTCTCGAAAAAGACAAAAATAACTCGAAAAGCATGCCTCATATATAACTAGGTTGTTGGACACAGGAATATGCTTATGACGGGACTGTTAGCCAAGTAGGATGCACAATTCCTGGACTTGTGCATATCACAAGGCTAACAATCCCGTCATAGAACATTCACATATATATTGTGCCACGACATTTCAATCATCGGCATATTCTCGAAAAAGACAAAAATAACTCGAAAAGAATGCCTCATATATAACTAGGTTGTTGGACACAGGAATATGCTTATGACGGGACTGTTAGCCAAGTAGGATGCACAATTCCTGGACTTGTGCATATCACAAGGCTAACAATCCTGTCATAGCACATTCACATATATATTGTGCCATGACATTTCAATCATCGGCATATTCTCGAAAAAGACAAAAATAACTCGAAAAGAATGCCTCATATATAACTAGCTAGGTCGTTGGACACAGGAATATGCTATGACGGGACTGTTAGCCAAGTAGGATGCACAATTCCTGGACTTGTGCATGTCACAAGGCTAACAATCCCGTCATAGCACATTCACATATATATTGTGCCATGACATTTCAATCATCGGCATATTCTCGAAAAAGACAAAAATAACTCGAAAAGAATGCCTCATATATAACTAGCTAGGTCGTTGGACACAGGAATATGCTATGACGGGACTGTTAGCCAAGTAGGATGCACAATTCCTGGACTTGTGCATATCACAAGGCTAACAATCCCGTCATAGCACATTCACATATATATTGTGCCACGACATTTCAATCATCGGCATATTCTTGAAAAAGACAAAAATAACTCACACTTGTCGTCCGAGAACCAAAGAGTAAGCAAAAAAACCAAAGAGTAAGCAAAAAAACCAAGCATTGATTGATATATAATAATAATAAGCAAAATAAGTAAGCGGTGATTCATAAACCTAATAAGATAAGTACACTTGTCGTCCACACACACACACAAAGGTCATCTATAGTTTGCAACTACAACTAGGCCAACATCAAGCCTTCTGGCTCGGCTTAGGGAACGGGAGGACGCCCTGTCTCGTCATGAACTTCCTATAGTCACCCTGCATCTCTAGGCGATCTTCTATGTCACGGTTATTCGGGATATTTCCTCCGTAGAAGATCCCCCCCGAAGTCATGACATCACGAAAGATGATTGCCCCAAACTGCTGCTGGATGCGATACATCTCTTGTCTAATATCCGAATCATTGATCTTGGCCTTTGCTTCGGCCCACTGTTTGAGATGATCTGGCAGCGTAGAATTCTGCTGGTCAAGTAGGAACGCCCTCATGTGATGGAGTGCATAGTAGGCTTCCTTCTTACTGTTTTCCGGCTGCTTCACGCAGGGGAACTCTGTTGCGTGGTTGAAGACGTGCCTGCCGAAATTGACCTTCTTACGCACGAAGCTGGTGCCTTCCGTCGAGGCAAAGCCAGTGAGAGCATCATCCAGAACTTCCTTGATCTTGTCGTAGTTTTTCTTCTTTTCTAGACTCCCCGAGTCGAAATACGTGGCGTGGGAATGCTTCGGCGATAAGGAGATGAGCGTGCAGTGTTCATCTCTGCGCAAAAAATTCAAATGGAATGTGTTGAAAAAAGAATGATGATGATCTAATAAAGCCAATCGACGGTGGCGACTGAATAACGACTTACTCGGGAAAGTAAGGCACGAGAATGTATTCCTTTGTCTTGTTCGCCACGAGGATTCTTTTTAGGTACGAGGCCACGATACGTCGTTCGGCGGGGGAACCCAAGCAGCCGTCACGCATGTAGTAGGGGTCCACTATAGCGATGCCCGGTGTGTTCTCTCTAATGATCTGCGTGGCCAGGCTAAGAGAAAAGAGACGGACCATCGTATAGTGCAGCGGGTATAGGTGGAACATATTGAAGATGTCCTCGAACCGCAGGAAGAACAGATCCGCGGGGGCAGTGTCGACGAAGCCCAAGCCTGGTGGCACCTTAACCACGAATACCGGGTGCGAGGGATCTTTCTCCGATAGAAGGCGTCTCTCTATCGTCAGCACGCCGTCATGCACACTCTGCAGTTCTGAACTGGCGAGCTTCCGCAAATTCTTAGGTAGCATGGGCTCACCCGCCACATGAATCCTCCACATAATACCCTCGGGTCTTGGTGGCCCGTCCCGAAACCTGATCGGATTCGCAGTTGTTGACGCCACCGGCTGGCTCGAGCTGCTAGATTTTCTTTTCCTGCCCTTTTTTCCTTTTGGAGAGCGGGCAGGCACCGCAATCTGAGCACCGGCCGCCCTATGTAGTGTGTCAGGGCTTAGAATAAAGGGCCGGTTGGTTGTATCAGCTGGCTCTGTAAAGGCGCAAGCTGGAGGCGTCTCCTGAGAACCAAACAGACGCTTGGTGATAGTGGCTTTCTATGTGGGGCCACCAGCTAGGTCTTCTTCGTTGCCAAACTGAGTGCTGAAGAAGTGATCATTCCAGTCTTCGTCGTCCTCGGCCGGATCCTGCGCCATGTGCATATCATCAACATGATCATCCGACCCACCGCGTGGAGGTGACGGCGAGGGCGGTAAGGGGGCCTTGCCACCGCTTGTCGCTGGCACGACAGGCAGTGCTGTTGTCTGTGGCGTGATGGCCCCCGCCGTCCCCAAACGGATCATGCTCTTTGGCCATAGCAAGAACAAGCCGAAGCAACTTCTGAGGACAGACGACTCTTCTTCATCCGCTCCTGGGGGTTGAATGGGAGGTTCCAGGTCGTCGCAGCCCCTTAGCACCCAACTAATTTTAACCCTGTGCACGCTATCTGGCATCGACTTTGAGTGGAACGTGCGCTGCAAGGGTTGAACGATGGTACCCTAGGCAACATCCCTCAGCTCGTTGTTCACGTAGCATAAGAGAGTGCAAGGAACATCCGTCTGCAGAAAACATGTACGGCGTCGTCAGAGCGAGATGCCACAAGAGTAATATATAGATGGCATGAAATGCGGTAATTAAAGCAATTTGTTTACCGTGATGGCGTCGAGATTGGCTAATGTCGACGCACCGCATACGGCGACGGGCGTGCAAGAGACGGAAGGGCTGCTTGATGGCGCGGTGCTGGCCGCCGGTGTATTCACCCTACCGACGGGTGCTTGGAGCTCCGGTGCCGCCGCGACGATGGCAGGGGGGGCACCAACATGTACTCCGGCGCCGCGGTGATGGCAGGGGGAGTCACCAACACTTGCGGCGCCGCGGTGCTAGCGGGCGGAGTCACGAACATGTAGTTCGCCTGATTCGTCGGCGCCGCGTTGTTCGAGTGGCTGCTGACCATGCTTGGAATCGGGCACGGCCCTACTCGACCACCCGCACTCCAGTTCTCTATTGACTCCACCAAGGTAGGCAGGAAGGACGTAAGGGTGATTGCCAGGTTGTCTTGGACGATCTGCGGGATCCGCGCCACTTGTGCCTTAAGTTCTTGAACCTCTCTGTTTTCCTCCTCGCTCCTTCCCGACGGCGCCACATGCGTCCTCGGCGGTGGACCAAAATGATCCACCCAATTCTTACCCCCGAGGCCGGCCAGACGGCCAGCCGACGACGGCTTCTTCGTAACCGGCTCTATTTTCTTGGCCCGGTTCATCGCCCTGTTAAAAGGATTATCCCACCGGGTGGCCGCCGTCGACCCCTGGGATGAGGAACCCTGGGATCCATGACTAGCAACAATTTCCTCCTCCTGCAGAAGAAGTAACAGTGAATCATTTAGATCATCGATTAGATTGCAATCGTGTTGATCCGCGGTAATTAGATTATACTTACCACAATTTCCTCGAATTCCTTCACCGCAGGATCCGCGGTGAGTTGTTTGGTTTTTGGGTCCACATGGTAACGGGCCCTGATGAAGTTTCGAACCTGCCCGGGTTCGAATTTAGCAAAGGGGTTTTCTATCCCCTTGGATCTATACTCTTCGTCCTCCTTATTCCATTTGGCCTCCGCGGTTCTGTATCCACCAGATCCGAGATGGTGATGACCTATATTCATCGCCTGCAGCACCTTTCCCCGATTACTATTGGCCAGGGCTCTTTCGGATTCACACCTCTCCTTGAACTCCCGGAACTGATCTTCGGTGATCTGCGGGTCAATCTTCTGGATCTCCTCGAGACTTTTGCCTTCTTTATAGATCTTCTTCTTTATCCGGGTTCTCCAGCTGGCCAGGGCGGTGCTCATCTTTGTGAGGGCGGATTTGTTTACTTCGTTCCCATGATAATTTGTGTTCTGATACTTAGCGGGGAACTTGTATCTGGCGTGCAGCTTCTCGAAGAGGAGTGTGCGCAAGTGGCCATTATCTTTATGCCGGAGATTCTCGGTGTTGATCGAGATGGTTGTCCGGGTGATCGCCGCCACTTGCCCACCGTACCCTTTGACGACAAGGGCGGGCTCCAAAGGAACCCCTGATGGGCTCACTTCGGTAATTTCCTCCCTGACCGTGCCGACCGTGTTCGGGCGCCGGTCCTTCGGCTTCTTCTTCTTCTTAGGAGGGTTGCTACCACTCCCTGTGCCCTCGCCGCCATCAGTGGTTTCATCGTCCGCCGTTCCTTCGGCGTCTTCCTCCAAGTCTTCCATCTCATCATCCTCGCTCTCCGAAGGATGGTATTCTTCATCGTCTTCTAGACGCTGGGCCGCCTCCCAGAATGTCAATTGTTTATTCGGAGGTCTGAGTTCTCCTTCAGCGCTGATGCGCTTAGAACATCCATCCTCGTCGTTGTCACACATCTTTGCACTAATAAAAAACAAATAATTGGTTAAATGCACGGAAAAATCCGGCATGACCTTTGCTAATTTTTGGACCTACGAGCGCCCATTTTCTCAACCGAAACGGAAGTGAATCAACACTTCGGGAGAAATGGGCAACTCAATTGAAATCCCTAAAAGAAAAAACAGCCCCAGCCCCAGTGATAACCCCATTGACCCCATCCATCATTCACACACAAAGAAAATAGCCCCATCCATCATCGCCGCCTCCGCTTCCATCATCCATCATTAATGATTAACACAGATACACAACAGTATATAACATATACATTGAGATAGTTTATAGTATATAACATATACACAGATACATAAATAATATAAAATATATAGTATATAACATATACACAACAGTATATAACAGAGCACAGATATAGCAGGGAACATATATAATAGGGAACATATATAATAGTACACACAGCATAGCAAATATATGGCCAGCATAGCAAATATATATGGCCAGTACACACAGGTTTCACAAATAGTACACACAGCAGCAAGCATAAAAGTTTATATTTCTTGCAGTAGTGCCTTCTCAGCACTACTAGACCATCACCAGGATCAGTACTAAAACCATACAACATAACTAGGATTTCAGCAGGAGCATTTCAGAAAAACCTATGTCTCTAAGATGAGCTTCCTGGGGGAGAAGATCAAGCAGAATATGGGGGGTTGGATGGGGAGCACCATGTCCATTGGTGGAAGAGTGACTAAGACTGATGCTTGTCTCTCTAACGATGTTGTATATCAAATGTCAATGAAAATACTACATAAAACAAATATTGTCCAGATGGAGAAGCCTACCAAATTTAACCTAGCTCTAATGTGCAAATGGTGGTGGAAGGTGGAAAAAGGGAATGGCCATTGGAAAGATTTTATGAGGAGAAAATATTTGGGGGATTCTAGAATTTTTTTTGTACAAAACATAGGTCTAAATACTATGCTCTTTGGTCTGAAATGCTCCAGGTCAAAGATCTTTATCTTTGTGGCAGAAAAATGCAAGTTAAAATTCTTGGTGTGGCCAGAATTCTTTGAAGGATACTTTCCCTGAGTTGTTTGATATATGCAATGAACAATATTGGACTGTGGTTGTTGCTGCAAGGAGAAGATGGTAGTTTGCTTTCAGGAGATGGCTATCTATGGCTAGGACGCCGCGAACCAGTAACGAACTAGTAACGAACCTAGGCTAGGACGCCGCGAAGAAGATCGCAGGCAGCGTGCAACATTGGAGGCACCGCCAGCGGGCTGCAGCGGCCCCCTCCTCCGCAACCGATTCGAGTGAGACGACGACATCATTGTTCTATGGGAGGAGCTATAGCAGCATCAGGGCTTCTGGTACTAGCTAGCAGAGAGCCCTGCTTGCGGGGATGCCCGCTACTAGGGTTGCAAAGCCTAGGATGCCCCCAAAACAGAGGGAGAGAGGAGAGAGGGGAGAGGAGATGCTCACCTCTGACGGGCGGACGACGGGCGGACGACGACGGACGGACGACGACGGGCGGACGACGGCGGCCTCCACCTCCTGAGACGCGGCGGCTGCTCCTCCTCGGACACGGGCCTCCTCCTGAGACGCGGGCGGACCTCCTCCTCGGACACGTACGGGTGGACCTCCTCCTCCTCGGGCGCGGGCAGGCCTCCTCCTCCTCAGACGCAGCGGCGGCGGATCAAGAGCGGCGGCGGTGGTCCTTCGGCTTCGGGCTGAGAGATGGGGATGAGAGAGGGGGTCGGGCGCCACATGTGTGGATAAAGCCACTTAGGCGTAGCGCACTGAGCCATAGTGCGCTACGGATATCTGTAGCGCACTATGGGCTAGTGCGCTACGCCTATCGGCTTCTAACTACTGGATAAGAGAACTACAGTCCCACTAGCTAACAACTATACTAGCCTATCCCACTGGTTCTGCCCACTACTCTATTCTAAACCTGAGAGCACCCAGGTTCGAATCCTGGTGCCCCAATTTTTTGTTTTGATTTTAAAAACACTTTTAAATATTCCAAAAAATGCCCAAAAGTGGTGATATATGCCATAGAAGTTTTATTTTGATTTTAAAATACTTTTAAATATTCCAAAAATGCCCAAAAGTAATAATATTCCAAAAATGCTCAAAAATATGATTTAAAGTATAACTAAATTTCATAATACTTTGTTCATGAATATTACAATCTTTTTTGACCACGCGTTTACAATATTTTTTGAGCTAGCGTTTTACAATCTTTTTTCCCTTCTTTGTCGCGGTTGAATAATTTAGCCCCGGCACTTTAATGTTTCTTCTTTCGAACGGGCTACCTTTTTTGGGTAGGGTTGTCCTTTTTCTTCTTGTGATGTATGTTGCTGCATCGTAGTCGTCGTCATCTTCAATATTTGGATCGCCGTACTGGTCGAAGTCTTGCTCGTTGGAGACTCCATCCATTCCGATGATGTTTCTTTTTCCTCTCCTCACGACAACACGGCTAGGCTTTGTTGGGTCGGTAATGAAAAAACATTGGTCCACTTTGGTAGCCAGTACCCATGGTTCATTTTTCGCGGCCACGTTTGCACCGGCGGCCTTGGATTCGGCTGCTTCGGGTATAACCATGGTTGTGAAATACCGGTCTTCTCTTTCGACGCTCTTTGCCCATCTGACACGGAACATCGGCACCTTTTCTCCACAGTAGTCGAGCTCCCAGATCTCCTCGATTCTTCCGTAGAATCTTTCCTTCACGTTGTCATCGGTGTAGAATTCCGACGTTACGCCTGAGTTCTGATAATCACACTTGTTGTCCTTTTCCTCCGTGTAGAATGTGTAGCCGTTGATATCAAACGCCTGATAGGTCACCAGGTTTTGCATCGGTCCCTGCGACAAGGTGAATATGATCTTTTCCGTGTCAGAAGAATGCGAGCGCGGGGGATTATCAAGGAGCGTCTGCCTAAACCAACTTTTTACCCTTCCGACGACCTTGTGTCGTCTCCGACTCATGATCATCGTCATCTTCCTGATCATCAGGAGTAGTGCGTCCTCCGTGGAGCTCCTTCCGGATACCCAAGCATATCAGGTCGTGCCTTGCTTTCGGACCATCTTTCATCCTATCTGGCATGTTGATTATGGTGGCGACCAGACTCTCGCACACGTTTTTCGTGATATGCATGATGTCGAGGCTATGAGGCGTGCGGAGAAACTTCCAGTATGGCAACTCCCAGAAAACAGACCTTGTTTTCCATACCTTCATCAGCGGCTTGTCTTGTTGCTGCCTCTTTCGCTTCTTTCCAGGCTTAGGACAATCTTTCCAGTTTTTCAGCAACTCTTCCACTTCTTCGCTGCTCCTACGCTCTGGGATTCCTCGGGTCTCTGATTTGCCATCGAACAGGTCTCCACGTTTTCTCCATGGATCATTCTTGCCGAGCCACCTCCGGTGCGCCATGAACACGGTTTTCGATGACCCTGGATCTTTCTCTAGTTGGAGATAGCTTGTGTTATCCATGCACCTAACGCATGCGCAGAATCCTTGGATAACCTGCCCCGAGATATACCCGCAACCTGGATAGTCTTGCACCGTAGTGACCAACGCGGCTCTCATAGTGAAATAATCTTGTGCGACGGCGTCGTAAGTATTGGCTCCAGATTCCCATAACGTGGCTAGCTCCTCTTTCAACAGCCCGAGATACAGATTGATGTCGGTACCAGGTTGTTTCGGCCCTTGAATTAGCATACTCATTTGTATGTACTTCTTCTTCATGCACAACCATGGAGGGAGGTTGTACATCCATACAAACACGGGCCAAGTGCTGTGCGTGCTGCTCTGGCTACCAAACGGATTGAGTCCATCGGTGCTCGCACCAAGCCTGATGTTCCTCGAATCTCCACCGAATTCTGGGAATTCGAGGTCCAATGCTTTCCACTGGCTAGCATCTGAAGGGTGCGTCAGCAGCTCATCCTTTTCGGGGTCATCATCATCTCCTGGCTTCTTCCTTTCCGCATGCCATCGCATGAGCTTCGCTTCCTTAGGGTCCGCGAAATAGCGCTGCAGACGAGGAGTGATAGGAAAGTACCATACCACTTTTCGAGGTGCTTTCTTCCCTTTCTTGTATCGACTCACGCCGCACACCGGACAAGTGGTTTTCTCCGCGTCCTCGCCCCGATAAATGATGCAATCGTTGATGCATACGTGATATCTAACGTGCGGTAGATCGAGAGGACAGACGATTTTCTTGGCATCCTCGATACTAGTTGGACATGTGTTCCCCTCCGGGAGACGATCGTGCCAGAATGCCATCATATCGTCGAAGCTTGCGTCGCTCAATTTGTGCTTTGCCTTCATCTCCATAGCCTTGAGCGTTACATTCAACCGGGTATCATCGGGCCTGCATCCTTCATACAATGGAGTAACCGCGTCTTTCTCAAGTTGCGCAAGCTTGGCTTTCTCTCTAGCGGCAGCCCTGGCGTTACTCGTCTGCTTGAGAAGCAGCTCTTGCACATAAGGGTCCCGCACCCAGCCTGACGTTGTTCCATCGTCGTCTGCTCCTCCGGCATCTAGATCATCATCATCCCGGTCTGCTTCCGCACCTTCACCATCTCCAGGAGACTCTTCATCATCTCGCCCGTTCTCGCCGTGACGATGATCATCGTCATGTTGGCCACCTTCTTCACCGTCTCCATCATCTACGCCATCGCTTATCCAACGAGTGTATCCATCCATGAAACCATGGCGGAGCAGGTGCGCCTGCAGATTCCCGGAATCTGGGTCGATCACCCAGTTGAGTTTGCATCTTCTGCACGGACATCTTATATCTGTCTTGTTATTTCGTATCATGTCGGCCGTCGCACATTTCAAAAATCTAGCCACAATGCCTTCGCTCATTATGCGGACCATTTTTGCCTCCACGATGTACACGGTACAATTTTGAAGTCTATTAGAACCACATAATGAATGCATGCATGCAATGGTCGATAGAAAATTTCGGCATGACCTATCCTAAAATTAGGACCTTTGCGAAATGCCAAAGTCTTGCCAAAATGGAAATGAATCAACATTTTGGCAAAACAAATGGCAACTTGTTCACATACAAACACAAGAGAGAGAGAGACCGATCCATACACACATGAACATATCATTATTCTCTCCATACACACATGCATGAGCATCATCGATACTCTCCATATACACACACATATGACCATCGATCCTCTCTACACATACACACATCATGAGCATCAATCATCTACATACATATGAGCACATCATCCATATACACATGAACACATCCTTACATGGACAACTTACCGAGATGAGAGACCGATCGATCGCGAGAAAGATGGAAAGGAGAGGTGTGCGCGTCGACCGGAGACGGATAGATGAGAGACCGGAGACCTCCTCTATTACTTATGTAACATCCAAAGCAAGTTTTACATGCTAAAAATGGTGAATGTGTGGAGAAATTGAGGTGGGAAGGAGAAGATCCCGACTAGATCTAAGGAGGAAGAAGAAGGGGAAAGTGAAGTGTGGGGTGGTGGATGTGTGGGCACACATGTGCACATAAAGTGCTGTCCTAAAAGAATCGACACATCCGTGGCGCACACGGCCCTAGTGCGCCACAGGGAGTACAAACATCTGTGGCGCACTATGCCACGTGCGCCACAGATGCTCCTACTCCCTGTGGCGCACTAGGCCGAGTGCGCCACAGAAGTTTGTGGCCGTTTCAGAGCAGAGGGGGGCATGCGCTTAGGCGTAGCGCACCAGGCACACGTGCGCCACAGATGACCCTAACAACCGTGGCGCACATGACTGTAGTGCGCTACAGATGTTTGGTGTGTGGCCAACAGGGCCCTGGCCCACACACATCTGTGGCGCACTATAGTCATGTGCGCCACGGTTGTTCTAGTTACTAGTAGGGCACTGCCCACAGGTGAGCCACGCCTGTTTTAGCCGTGGGGCACTTCAACCATGTGAGCCACGGATGTGCTGATTACCTATAGCTGTTTTCCTAGTAGTGTTTGCTAAGTAAAACTTGCATGGATTTTGCTAAGTATAGACCTTGCTATAAGAAAACCTAGTAGATGAATCCTTAGTAGGATTTTCCTAAGTTAAAGATTCCTACTACTATCAAGCTTAGCCTAGCTAATAGAAAACATGGGTGGAAAATATATTCACACTATGGAAAAATCTCTAAGTCTGAGGACTTATGTTTTTGTGTAATAAAACAACTAAGTTAATGAATCACCTGGGTGGAATGGGCTTGCTTGGTGGTTTTTGGTTGAGTGGTTACACAAGGCCAGGGGACTGGTGAACCTTGTGTATCTCACTTGTGGATGGCCACCCAGGAACAAAGAGATTTGAGATGTCAAATGTTGAGAAGCTTCAAGTGCAACCACTTGGCAATATGGGCTCTGCCATGATCATATAGGTTGCAAGAACTTAGCCATATGGACAGTGGGTGGTAGTGTTTGATAGGTTGGAGCGCGTCCATTTTGGTCTAAGGGAAGGCTTCTGAAAGATCTTGTCTTGGGAAACCAAGTCTTGTGGGGAAAGTGTACCACCTCTGCAGAGTGTAAAATCTAAGTACTTAGCCATGTCCCTGGTAAAGGACAATTTGAGCATCAAGACATGGAAGCAATCAAGAATCTCATCATTCAAATTTCTAAGTTAAACTTTGTGGTTTGAACAAGGGTTGTTTGAAATCTTAAATCTTTGATTGAGAGATGCCTTGTAAAGGATCTTCAATCTTTGATTGAGAAAAATGATTTTATAAAAGCAAGAACTTAATATTTTCAAATGTTAAGGAAAAATCTATTTTGAGCAATGCAAGCCTCAACTCCACTTAGCCAAATGCATATAGATGATAGACTCCACTATGCTATTATAGTATCACTTGCCAATACAATTCAAATGTATTGACCCTTGTGGCTGTAACTTGTATGTTGCAGGTTTGATTGTTTTTAGTGAAGATTGATTGATTAGGATTACAAAGTCTACAACCAACATCTGCCTGTGGCACTTTGAAGATGAAGGACCCATACTTATAGTTATTCCGCTGCAATGTATTGTAATAGCCAAATGAGCTATGTAATGATGTAATAAAATTATGTTATTCCTGGTTATAAAGTTATATTATGACCTTTGTTTCTTGATATTACATCTAAACTGTGGATGCTAGCTATTGATCCAGGGACTAGCATTGTAAAACACAGGAGGAATCTACCTTATTAGGTTGAGACCCTCTACAATTTTATTCTCCAAAATAGCAGCCTTGTCACACAGAGACTGATAAGTTGGAACATATGCCACAGACAACTGCAAGTTTAGCTCATCATTCAAGCCTTCCAGAAACTTTTCCTTTCTTTTGGCATCTGTGTCAACCTCATCCGGTGCATAGCGCGCCAGATTGTTGAACTCTTCTATATATTCAGCCACGCTGCGGTGGCGCTGCTTCAAGTTGTGAAACTCCTTCTTTTTCAGGCTCATCATCCCTGATGAGATATGAGTAGTGCGAAAGCCATCTTCAAAGATAGCCCAAGTCACCTCATCTAAAGGAGTGGTGATTTGGAAGTTGTCCCACCATGTGGCGGCTGGCCCTTCCAACAGATGCGCTGCGAACCTGAGCTTTTCAGCATCCGTGCAGCCCACGGTCACTAAGTCCTTGTTCACAGAACGTAGCCAATCATTGGCTACCATGGGATCAGTTGTACCCGAAAACTTAGCTGGCCTCAAACGCAGAAATCTGGTGAGCATATCAAAACCCGGAGGGTTGTTGTTGTTGTTGTTGTTGTTGTTGTTGTTATTGTTGTTGTTGTTATTGGGGTTGTTATTGTTGTTATTCTGGTTTTGGATGAACGTTGTCATCATCTGCATAAGCTATGTCTGAGCATTCTTCATCTGTTGCATTTCTGGAGTGATGTTGTTGGGGTTGGGGTTTGCGCGGCGGGGATGCATCTGTGGTTTGTTCAAATAGAGATTAGAATGAGATACCCATAGATGTTTTATGCACAATACATCACAAGCAAACACAAATCATGCAACACAAAATAAAAGTTCAGCAACCAGATAACAAGTGCTCGAAATAAAACACACAAGTGGCAAGCCATCCACATGTCGGATGGTCCAATAATAAGTTCACAAATAACAAGTACGATAATGAAAGATAATCGAGTAATCAAGTCTACTCGTCAGCATCAATCTCCTCCTCGACGAAGGTAAGACCTGCGTTCTCCATCGCGGTCTTGTTCTCCTCAATCGTAGTGGTCAGGGAATCGATCTTGGCCTTGAGAGCCCTCTTCTGGGAGCGAAGCCTCTCAATTACCATCTGCTGCTGCTCTAGTTCGAAATCCTTGGACTTCAGTTCCTCGGTCTTGTCCCGGATCTTCTTGTTCCTATCCTGGACGCGTTTTTCCCGACTCTTGAACTTGCGGTCCTGGGCCTCGAACTTCGTCTCCATTTCCTTGACTATCTCATCCTGTTGTGCGAAAAGCTTGTCCTTCTCGCGAAGCTGCACCTGGAGCTCGTCATTGCTGAGCATGACGTTGGTCCTGTCCGTATCCACGTGCCTGATGAGAGACTCTAAGTCCTGGAGATAGAGACGTATCGGCTCTGCTGCATCCCTCGAGTCGTCCTCAAAGTCGATGGACTCTCCATCCTCATCACGTCTTCCGAAGACGTGGAAGTGGGTGCCCCTAACCTGTCGGGAGTGACGGCCTAACAGACGTCCTATCAGGTCCTGCATGACTACCTCCATGCCCCTCTCCCTGTCATCATGCATAAGCTTGAAGACGATGGCCTCCGTAGTAGGCTCTTCCTGGCGTCCGGGCTGGTTCACCTTGAAGCCCCAGAGGTCCTTCCTCTCGAACTTGGTGAGTGGGTGCACCATGATGGTGGGAAGAGGGAGATTGAGCAAAGTGGTAAGCTCAACGATACGAGGACCAAAACGGGTACCCTGAAACTCCTCAACAGTGCTGATGGTAATAGGCATCTATTTATAAGATAGAAAAGTTAGGACAACACAATTTAAAATAAAACAAGACAAACATTTCATACATATCTTTGGAACACAAAAATCACACAAGTCATGCATACATGAATCCATTACGTTAATCAAGGTCCAAACTTATTTAAGGTATTATTTGGAAAATAAGGTGATAGGTGGTGGTCCAACTAATCGAAGTGCGTTTACAATCCTATCTCACTGGATCTGGTGGCTAACACAATGTTCCTAGAAGCAATCCACATATCTTGTTCACATGATTCCATCACTAAGTCTATAATATCTCCCCTTAAAGTTTGGTTGGTGGATTCCAACTCTTGGGTAAGTTCCTTCTCTTTCTCTAAGTCTTTTTGGAGGTTGAGCATTCTGCACTTGACTCTTGCACTTAGTTCTGTGATAGTCCTCCAAGCTGCTTCTCTTGCTGACTCAAAGAATGTAGTGTGCATCACAGTGTTGGTGTACATGCAGAATCCTCTTTATTTGTGGTTGTCTTCCTTGTTTTTGTACAAGTGAAGTTGCACCCACCAATACTCCACTCCTTCATCCATCACTGGAAAGCCCTTGTACACAGCTGCACCATGTGCTTCCATTGCCACCATGAGGTCCTTGAGAATTTTGGGAAACTCAGTTTCACACTCCAAGGTCATGGTCATGAGTGGTCCTTTCTTCACGGCTTCGTTGATGGAGTTCATCTACAAATAGAGATGAGAATGAGAAGATTAGAAAAGTTTACGAGAAGAATAGACAAGTGTAGAAGTAGTTAAAAAATTTCCTTAGTGGTTTCCAATCCTAGGGTCATAATCCTACATGCAACACAGTGCTCTGATACCATCTGTAAGATCCCTCCTTTGTAAAGGAAAGGATCCCTGTGATTGCAATGCTAGTCCCTGGATCAATGCTAGCATCCACAGTTTAAGATGAAGTACACAGGTACAAAGGTCGTTTTTTACATTCATTCCAGAGATAAAACATAGTCTTTTACAACTCAGGGCCAAAGGCCTAATACAAGAGTTTATGGAATAAGTAAATAAACATAAGTCCTCATCTTCATGTGCCACAGGCAAGCATGTTGAGTGTAGACTCATGACTCCTACTCATCATCGGAGTAACCTACAACATCACAAGATACAGCCACAGTGGTCAATACTTTGGAATAGTATTGGCAAGTGATACCTTAGTAAATTTTAAGTGGACTATATTACTATATGCATTTTGGCTAAGTGTAGCTTGGCTTGCTTTGCTTAAAATAGGTTTTTCCTATTAGTTGAAATCACTAAGTTTTTCTTTGTCAAAAAGCTTCCCAAGAAACCACCAATAGACATTGGGGTCCTTCACCCTTGTTCACCCACAAGTTTTACTTAGAAGTTGGAGTGATGAGATTCTTGTAGCTTCCATGTCTTGATGCTCAAGTTGTCCATTGCCATGGACTTGGCTAAGTACTTAGATTTTTCCATCTGCAGAGGTTGTGCACTTTCCCCACCAGACTTGGTTTCCCAAGACAGGACCTTTCAGAAGCCTTTCCTTAGTCAAATGGACGCGTTCCAACCTATCATCGCACTACCACCAACTGTCCAAATGACTAAGTTCTAGCAACATATATGATCAAGGCAGAGCCCATATTGCCAAGTGGTTGCACTATAAGCTTTCTCAACACTTGGCCTCCAAATCCTTTGTGCCTGGGTGGCATACCACAAGTGTGATACACAAGCCAAATCCATGGCCTTGTGTAACCACTCAACCAAAAACCACCATTCAAGTCCCATTCCACCCAGGAAGTTCATTGACTTAGTTGTTTTATTAAGAAAAGCATGAGTCCCAAAGGACTTAGAATTATTTCACCATATCATGTACATACTTTACCAACCCTTTGTTTTCTACTAGCTAGGCTAAGCATGGCATGGTATCTTATCTTAGGAAAATTCCCTAGCAATTCTACAATTCTACACTACATAGGATTTCCCAACATAGCATTTGGAAAAAGTAACATGCAAGACTTAGCAAAATAACTCTAATGCTTATTCAAAATAAAGGAGTGGAAATATCATGAAGTATCACTTGCCTTGGTAATGGGGAGAGTAGAACTCTTCACAATCACAGTCACTAGCAAAATCTACACAAAAATTTGTAGCATACAATTACACACAACTCATATACAATCAAAAATATGAATACATGCATGCAAGAATTTACTAAGTGATGATTTTGAAACTCCTACCAAGCAAGTGCATAATACAGAAACATAACAAGTCACAAAGTTTGCTAACTAAACTTATTTATCCCTAAAACAATTTTCTAAACATAAACTATACTCAAAATGGACCTAAACATGTTTCTACAAACAAAGTCATTTTAACAGATACTATTTGTTAAACACATTGCAGATTCAGAAAGGCCTTGATTCACTGATTCCAACGGTATAAAGTTTGCAAAATTCTAACGTGGAAAACTCAAGTTATAGCCCTTTGAAAATTTGATCTAAATCTGTTTTGAATTCCTATTTTTGAATCTGCCCTGGCCACGTGTCACGATATTACTGGTGCATACCGGTTCGCACCGGATCACCCTTCCGTGCCGCAGGATCTAAATAAATAGTACTGTCCCGATCACGTACCTCTTCGCTGATTAGTGATTCTATCCTGTCGCTTGGATCTAGATCTAACGGTGCTCGAGCACGCGACCATGTCCTGGCGGCGCGCGGCGTCAGCGAGCGGTGGAGCGCTCTGTCTACGGTGGCGCTAGCGTTTCAGGTCGTGCGCGAGAGGGAGAAGGGTCATACCTGAACCGCAGGAGGCTGCTGATGCTCGAGGTGGCGTTGGTTTGCGAAGGGGCGCGCTGGCACGGTCTCAGGAGCTCGTCGGAGTAACGGGCGGCATCGGTCGCTTGCAGACGTGGTGCTTGCCGAGGTTTGGCGTCGCCCTAGCACGAACCAGTGGCATCAGGATTTGCGCAAGACATAGGCGAACAAGCTCGCGTGAAGGAGGGGGCAAGGGGCGCTCGGGTTTTACCTTAATTGGTCGCCGGAGTTTATCGGTGGCGCAGGTGGTTTCGGTCGCGAACGGAGACGATGACCTGGGTCACGAGCAGGCAAAAGGAAGGTATCAGCTTAAGCGCGAGATCATTCCGAACATCCTCGTTTGAACTAGAGAGAGAGGGGCGGTCGAGGCTCACCGTAATTGGCCGCCGGAGTTGTCGGTATTGCGGGGTTTCGAGGGCAATTGCGCGCAGCCTGGTGGCGGAGTGAGCGAGGAGAGGGAGGGGAAATGCTTGCGGGGCAGAGGGGTTTAAGTAAGCCTAGGTGCGACAGGAAACGCTTGCGAAATAATGGGCAATTACACCGCGCCATTACCGGCCTTGACAGCAGCAGCGACGTGGTCGCGAGCGTGGTTTGAGGAAGACGAGGGTGACGTGGACGGGGCCCGCTGGTCAGCGAAATAAACCGAAGGGGCGTGGTGTCTGGCCGTCAGTGGCTGAATGGGTGTGCTCGCGCGTGAGAGAAGAAAAGAGATGCCCCGGGTGGGCTTGCTGGGCCTGCTCCGTTGCTGGGCTAAAATGGCAGCGCTCGGCCTTTTTTTATTTGTTTGCTTCTTTTCTTTTTCTGAAACGATTTTCTGAATTGGTTTTGATATGGATTCAAACTCTTTTTGAATTCAAACTTTTCCTGGGTTTTTGCAGGGTGCAGTAGTCTCCAATTTAGGCATAAGACCAGGTTGCTTTGCAAAGGCTTGGTCAAGCTTGGAGATCAAAAAATAACAGAGGCTAGGCACTTGGTTTGTAAAATTGAAAAAATGGTTTTTGAATCTATTTCCAATTTGAAAAACTTGGTTTAAATTCTACACTCAAACCTATCCTCATAGAAGGCAACAAACTTGGTTCCTAAACAATCAAACTCTCAAATGGTGTTAGCCATTTGATTTAAATCTATTCACATAAAATCATAGCACTATGTGCTTCTATTTTTCTGAAATGAGTTTGACATTTGATCCCAAATCTATATGCATGCATGAAAGATATGCAAACTTTGAAATTATGATTTTAGGGATGTTACACTCACTGACAAGCTCAACGCGCCGCCGCGTCTGTCCCTTCTCCGGCGACCTCCCCCTGGTAAGCTCAGACCTCCCCAGCACCTCTCAGTGATGCTCCCTTACTCGCGACCCTCGTACGCACCTAACCGTGTCATTCTTTTGCTTTGGCATGGCCTATAGCCTCGCCTCCGACAACGACCAGACGGACCCGACGGGGAACCCAACTCTGGCGAGCAATCCCTCTGGAATCTGAGCGCCCCTTGCCTCCTCGCGACCACCTTGAGCTTCACCTCGACCTCGCGAGCATGGTGAGACCCTCCTCTGTCTTCCTTGCTTCCTGGTTCATCGGCTAGCACACCGTCTGACCGTGCGCCGCCGCCAGCCACCGTCGGCGCCGCTCGAGTTAGGTCAAGTCAGTATGCACCGTTAGATGTTAATCCAGTGGATGAGAATAGAACATAAAAGAAGAGGTACGAGCGCATCTGAGCCGAGCAATCTAACTTAAATCCTACGGTTCGTAGAGGCCGATCCGCACGAAGCGGTACCGGCCAATTAGATCACGCCGCGTGGCACTGGTTTGATTTAAAACAGAATTCTAAATCTGATTTGTATGCAAACTTGTAAAATTCATAACTTAAAATCTACACGTTCAAATTTTGCAAATTTTATATCAATGGAATCAGTAGAACAAGTACTTTGCAACCATGCAATTTGTTTAATGATTTGCTTCTGGAAAATTTGTTGAATTTGCAGAAACATGTGTAGGCTTATTGGAATATAAAAATTATTCTAGATATATTTTTAATGTGAAATCCTTGCAAAATGGTTTTTTGTGAACTTACTGACCTTAGGAACCAAATTATGGATTTTAAAATGCATTTTGTGAAGTTTAGGAATAAATACTTGAATTAGCTCATTTCTAGTCAAATAAAAATATTGATTTTGATATGGAAATGATTTTTGAGTAAAACCTTTGGGAAATAATTTTATTCAAACCTTCTGACCCTAAACACCAAGTTTTGTGAATTAACAACTTATTTGATGAACAATATAAAATTATTGCTTTGCTAAAAGCATTTTTCAACCACATAAAATAATGAAATGACTTAAAAATGGTTTATAGATAAAACCTTTTGCAAATGGTTTTACTACTTTAGTAAATGACCACTTTGAACCTTATAATGTTAGAGCCTAGTAGAAACCACCTTTGCAAATAAAACTATCTTTTGCATGCTTGCATGCATGACCTGGTTTCTATTATTTTATGTGTGATAAATTGTTTGAATATTGGTTGGAATGCTAGTTGAATTGTGTTTGCTTGATTGAATTTTAGTGGAATTAGAAGAGTGTGATATTTGCAAGATCAAGAAGTGAACCAACATTCTCTAATAAAAAGGCAAGTGACACTATCATCCAAGTCCTGCTATTTTCATTACACTTAGTGGATTTTTGTAACATGCATGAAAAGGATTTCTATATTTTAAGCTATGCTAAATCCTAATAGGATACCCTTATATATTCCTTAGTGGAAACATTGTAGTTGTAGTATGATTAGCCCTGCTATATATTGGGATGGGATACATGATATGATTATATGAAGAGTTGAAAAGACTTATGTTTTATATAATAAAACAAGTACTCAATGAACCACCTGGGTGGACAAGGATACTCAAGTTTTGGACAAGGTGGCAACAAAAGGAACCATGTTTATATGGCTATCTCTTTTTGTATGTGCACCAGAAGCAAACCACCTAGGGACTTATAGATTGAACATGTTTCTCGTATAGTGGCTTCCGTGTACAGCCACATGCTAAATGGGCTCTGGCTTAGTCAACTACATAGTGGAAGACCCATGCATTGGCATCTTCAGGTTAACTATAATTGTGTAAGGGAACTTGAAACCCTACATTGGTGCCTGGTAGACAAGCTAGCATTGTGTATTGGGAGGACTCCTATGGAAAGACTTTGTCACATTCTCGATCTGCCGGTAATCCATTTTGGTGAGTACTTATCCAGCAGCCACTGGTGGCGTCAAGACAAGATTGTGTCATGTGGGTAAAGTGTACAACTTCTGCAGAAGATCAAATTCTAAGTACTTAGCCGTGTCCCCGGTTATGGACAATACTGAGCAACTAAGGCCTGAAGCTATGGAAGATCTCGACATTCCAATTTATCAAAGTTAAAACTTGAGGGTGACAACAAGGGATTTGAAGCACTTGGAGTTTTCCAAGAAGTTCAAAATGATTTGACAAAGATCATATTTTGAAAAGATAGGTTAAAATTATATTGGTTTCTGCAAATGAGCCTAAACCCCACTTAGCCAAATATGCATGTAATTATAGGATCCACATATTTCTACTTAGTAGTGAAACTTGCCAATACAATTGAAATGTATTGACCCTTGTGGCTGCAACTTATCATGTTGTAGGTTTGTTTGATGACTAGTGAAGTTTATTGATTAGGATTACAAGTCTACAACCAACATGACTGCCCGTGGCACTTTGAAGATGAAGGACCCCATGCTTATAGATATCCTGCTGCAATGTAATGTGATAGCCAAATGAGCTACGTAAGATGTAATAAATTATTTTATTCCTGGTTATAAGTTGTATTATGACCTTTATTTCTTGATATTACATCTTAACTGTGGATGCTAGCTATTGATCCAGGGACTAGCATTGTAAACACAGGGATCTCTACCTTATTAAAGGTTGGGAACCTTACAGATGGTATCAGAGCACTGTGTTGCCTGTAGGATTGTAACCCTAGGATTGGACAAAACCCCTTAAAAAAATAGGAGTTGAATTTGTTCCAAAAACATATTTACAAACAATCTTGTAAACTCTTTCCTCAACCTTTTTGGTTTTGACTCTACATCTCTTCCTTTTTAAACTTGATGGATAAAGCCTTCACCATGACCAATGACTTTAACTTTAGTTTCACCAAGGACTTCATCAACTCTAATGACTTCAACATCTTCAAGAAATTTCAAACTTATTTTCACCAAGGACTTCAACCTTAGATATCACTAAGGACTACAAGTGAAAACCAAGAGACACTAGATTGCCTACAAAAAGACATTGATATCAAGTTAGAGTATGGATCATATTGACCTATGAGGTATGATTATACTAAGTTATTATTTTCAAGAAAACTTGTTGTTTCCTTCAACTCATGAGTTAAGCTCATAAGTTGTTAAGTGGATAGTTGCTTAGTGAGTGTTTGATTGTTGAGTGTTTGATTGAACTTGATTGGTTTTTGAGTTGTGTGTTAGAACTTCTTAAAACATATCCATCATACTTATCCGTATCAAACCAACAGATGCCTCCCCGTCGTGCCAACCCCAACCAAAACAACAACATCACCCCTGAGATGCAGCAGATGATGGCAGCTCAGACACAGTTGATGCAACAGATGACCACATATATACAGAATCAGAACAACAACAATCAGAATAACCCTCCAGCACTTGACATGCTCACCAAGTTTCTGAAACTTAGGCCTGCAAGGTTCTCTGGAACAACTGATCCAATGGAAGCCAATGACTGGTTACGTTCAGTGAACAAAGACTTAGTGACTGTTGGCTGCACCGATGAAGAAAAAGTAAGGTTGCAGCATTTTTGCTTGAAGGACCAGCAGCAACATGGTGGGACAATTTTCAAATCACCACTCCCCTTGAAGATGTAACTTGGGCTGTTTTTGAGGATGGATTCAGAACAACTCACATCTCACCTGGAGTGATGTACTTGAAGAAAAAGGAGTTTCACAATCTGAAACAGCGTCACCTCAGTGTGGCTGAGTATATTGAAGAATTCAACAATCTGGCACGATATGCACCGGATGAAGTTAACACAGATGTTAAGAGAAAAGAAAAATTTCTGGAAGGACTTAATGATGAGTTGAACTTGCAGCTAGCTGTTGCCTATGTCCCAACTTATCAATCACTCTGTGACAAAGCCACTATTTTGGAAAACAAGATGAATCAAGTTGAGAATAGAAAGAGGAAGCATAAACTCAAGAATCATTCAGGATCATCAAAGAAGAAGCATTCATTCAAAAGGAGCAATGAAGATTCTGAACCACATCAGTATTACCACAACAACAATGGAAGTGATAATAATGGAAATGATAATGACAATGGAGATGACCTTGATCAGAACCAACATGACACTTTCAAGAAAGGCATTAGCCAGTTGCAATGCTATAACTGCAAGGAACTTGGACACTATGCATCAGACTGTCCTGAGAAGAAAAGGAATAAGGATGCTAGAAGAGCCAATGGAAATGACTCCAATGTGACCCAGAAAGGACATGTGAATCACATTGACATGGATGGAAACTTTGAAGAGATAGAAGAAGTGGATGTCAGAAATTAGTTAACTCAGTTGAGTCAAATAAGGATTCCTTGTCGGGATATTAAGTGTAGAACCCATAGTCAAGTGAACCATCAATGTAACCTTATGAGACTTTATTTTTAAGGGTGGTAGTACCCTAGTTGCCTTGAAGCCAACTTGTAACCTTTAGCCTTCCCAAATCTCGGGACGAGATTTATTTTAAGGGTGGTAGCCTGTCACATCCCAAAATTTTCCAAATTTTGAAATGTGAAAAAAATAAATAAACAAAATAAAACTTTGTTGAAGTTCAGGGTGAGAAGAAACTTTTTGAATCCAATTGGAAATTTTCAAACCTATTTGGATCAAATAAAATCCTAAAGGGATTTAAAAATATAAACAATTAATAAAGAAAGTTTTAATAATTGGAATTACTATTTTGGACCTTTAAATAAAAAGATATGGTTTTTATAAAGCAAAGGTAGAATATTAAATGAGGATTATTTTATAAAGTCAAATTAAAACTTGGCCAAGCTTTTGAAATAAAATATTTCTTTTTGATAAAAAGAGTAAAGGTCTATTTAAATTAAATAATGAGGATTTATTAATATCCAATTTTATTAAAGTAAAGGCTTTTCCATTTTAAATAAACACTAAAACTTATTAATTTATTTTAAATAAGATTTCCAAGTGTTTTATTTATTCAAATAAAACCTACTGAAATGGTTTTGATATTATTTAGATTTAAATAAAGTTTTTAAATAAATCAAATCCTATTTGAATTAATGACTATGGTCTATTTATTTAAATATTAAATGGATCCTATAAAGAATAAAAATTATTTTGTTTTGGATTTTGTTTTGTGTTGTTAAACTGTTAAACATAATTAAAATAAACACAAGGTTTGGCAAATATTTGAAATCATTTGAGTGTTTAATTGTTTGATTGAAAATCAAAAACAGAAAATCAAATAGAAAAAGAAAAGGAAAAAGACAATCAGTATAAAAAAAAGGGAATCAGACCAAACCCAACTGGCCAGCCCACTAAGCCCAGCAAGAGCCCACCCGGCATAACCCTCAGCGAAACGTTTTTCTATGCACGAACGCACCCGCACAGACGCTGAGCAGTGGACCCATCTCCCCCTCCCTCTTCCTCACTGACATCACGGCCCCACGCCAGCGTGTCATCGTCTTCACCCGTGACCAAGTCCCCTGCCGTTGCAGCCGAGTAACTCCAGCGTTGAATTTGCGATTGATGGCGGCCTTAATTCCTCTAGTGATCACGCCCCTTAAGCGCCCCACGCTCCTCTCTCTTTCCCCCCAAACAGCTCCTCCCCTCTGCCCCAGGGCTGCCCCAATTAGGAGCTCGAAACCTTCTGTCTCCGACAGCTTCCCCGACCAATTCCGGCGCCGTCCAGCCTCGCCTCGACCCCCACTTCACACTAGCCTGTTCTCCACCTCAAGGCGCACCTACCAGTGCCTCCCGTTCGCCCGCACTTGCCCCAGAGCGTCGGCAAGGACAAGCTCAACGTGCCGCCTTTGTCCCTTCTCCGGCGACCTCCCCCTGGTAAGCTCAGACCTCCCCAGCACCTCTCAGTGATGCTCCCTTACTCTCGACCCTCGTGCGCACCTAACCGTGTCATTCTTTTGCTTTGGCATGGCCTATAGCCTCGCCTCCGACAACGACCAGACGGACCCGACGAGGAACCCAACTCCGGCGAGCAATCCCTTTGGAATCTGAGTGCCCCTTGCCTCCTCGAGACCACCTTGAGCTTCACCTCGACCTCGCGAGCACGGTGAGACCCTCCTCTGTCTTCCTTGCTTCCTGGTTCATCGGCTAGCACACCGTCTGACCGTGCGCCGCCGCCAGCCACCGTCGGCGCCGCTCGAGTTAGGTCAAGTCAGTATGCACCGTTAGATGTTAATCCAGTGGATGAGAATAGAACTTAAACGAAGAGGTACGAGCGCATCTGAGCCGAGCAATCTAACTTAAATCCTACGGTTCGCAGAGGCCGATCCGCACGAAGTGGTACCGGCCAAATAGATCACGCCGCGTGGCACTGGTTTGATTTAAAACAGAATTCTAAATCTGATTTGTATGCAAACTTGTAAAAATCATAACTTAAAATCTACACGTCCACATTTTGCAAATTTTATATCAATGGAATCAGTAGAACAAGTACTTTGCAACCATGCAATTTGTTTAATGATTTTCTTCTAGAAAATTTGTTGAATTTGCAGAAACATGTGTAGGCTTATTTGGAATATAAAAATTATTCTAGATATATTTTTAATGTGAAATCCTTGCAAAATGGTTTGTTGTGAACTTACTGACCTTAGGAACCAACTTATTGATTTTAAAATGAATTTTGTGAAGTTTAGGAATAAATACTTGAATTTGCTCATTTCTAGTCAAATAAAAATATTGATTTTGATATGGAAATGATTTTTGAGTAAAACCTTTGGGAAATAATTTGATTCAAACCTTCTGACCCTAAACACCAAGTTTTGTGAATTAACAACTTATTTGATGAACAATATAAAATTATTGCTTTGCTAAAAGCATTTTTCAACCACATAAAATAATGAAATGACTTAAAAATGGTTTATAGATAAAACCTTTTGCAAATGGTTTTACCACTTTAGTAAATGACCACTTTGAACCTTATAATGTTAGAGCCTAGTAGAAACCACCTTTGCAAATAAAACTATCTTTTGCATGCTTGCATGCATGACCTGGTTTCTATTATTTTATGTGTGATAAATTGTTTGAATATTGGTTGGAATGCTAGTTGAATTGTGTTTGCTTGATTGAATTGTAGTGGAATTAGAAGAGTGTGATATTTGCAAGATCAAGAAGTGAAACAACATTCTCTACTAAAAAGGCAAGTGACACTATCATCCAAGTCCTACTATTTTCATTACACTTAGTGGATTTTTGTAACATGCATGAAAAGGATTTCTATATTTTAAGCTATGCTACATCCTAATAGGATACCCTTATATATTCCTTAGTGGAAACATTGTAGTTGTAGTATGCGTAGCCCTGCTATATATTGGGATGCAATACATGATATGATTATATGAAGAGTTGAAAAGACTTATGTTTTATATAATAAAACAAGTACTCAATGAACCACCTCGGTGGACAAGGATACTCAAGTTTTGGACAAGGTGGCAACAAAAGGAACCATGTTTATATGGCTATCTCTTTTTGTATGTGCACCAGAAGCAAACCACCTAGGGACTTAGAGATTGAACATGTTTCTCGTACAGTGGCTTCCGTGTACAGCCACATGCTAAATGGGCTCTGGCTTAGTCAACTACATAGTGGAAGACCCATGCATTGGCATCTTCAGGTTAACTAGAATTGTGTAAGGGAACTTGAAACCCTACATTGGTGCCTGGTAGACAAGCTAGCATTGTGTATTGGGAGGACTCCTATGGAAAGACTTTGTCACATTCTCGATCTGCCAATACTCCATTTTGGTGAGTACTTATCCAGCGGCCACTGGTGGCGTCAAGACGAGATTGTGTCATGTGGGTAAAGTGTACAACTTCTGCAGAAGATCAAATTCTAAGTACTTAGCCGTGTCCCAGGTTATGGACAATACTGAGCAACTAAGGCCTGAAGCTATGGAAGATCTCGACATTCCAATTTCTCAAAGTTAAAACTTGAGGGTGACAACAAGGGATTTGAAGCACTTGGAGTTTTCCAAGAAGTTCAAAATGATTTGACAAAGATCAAAAACTATTTTGAAAAGATAGGATAAAATTATATTGCTTTCTGCAAATGAGCCTAAACCCACTTAGCCAAATATGCATGTAATGATAGGATCCACATATTTCTACTTAGTAGTGAAACTTGCCAATACAATTCAAATGTATTGACCCTTGTGGCTGCAACTTATCATGTTGCAGGTTTGTTTGATGACTAGTGAAGTTTATTGATTAGGATTACAAGTCTACAACCAACATGACTGCCTGTGGCACTTTGAAGATGAAGGACCCCATGCTTATAGATATTCTGCTGCAATGTAATGTGATAGCCAAATGAGCTACGTAAGATGTAATAAATTATTTTATTCCTGGTTATAAGTTGTATTATGACCTTTGTTTCTTGATATTACATATTAACTGTGGATTCTAGCTATTGATCCAGGGACTAGCATTGTAAACACAGGGAGCTCTACCTTATTAAAGGTTGGGAACCTTACAATGCATCATATTAGTAAAAGGTTCAACAACACAGACAACAAGTTCTGAAAAGTAAACACACCAATAGCAAGCCATCCACATGTTGGATGGTCATTGCGACTCAATAATCAAAGACATGATAAAGGTAAATGAGTAGTCATCACTACTCATCTGCATCAACCTCCTCATCGACAAATGTAAGACCTGCATTCTCCATAGCGGTCTTGTATTCCTCGACATTGGTGGTCAAGGTCTCTACTTGGGCTTTGAGAGCCCTCTTCTGTGAACGAAGCCTCTCAATCACAGTCTGCTGATGCTCGAGCTCGAAGTCCTTGGCCTCTAGTTCTACAGTCATGTCTCGAATCCTCTTGTTCCTATATTGGACTCGCTTCTCTTGACTCTTGAACTTTCTGTCCTCACTCTCAAACTTAGCCTCCATCTCCTTGACTATCTCATCTTGCTCCACGAAGAGCTTGTCCTTCTCACAAAGCTGCACCTAGAGTTCGTCATTGCTAAGCATGACGTTGGTCCTATCAGTGTCTATGTGCCTAAGAAGAACCTCTAAGTCCTGGAGGTATAGGCGAATCGGCTCTGCCGTCTCTCTCGAAGTATCCTCAAAGTCAATGGCCTCACCATCATCATCACGTCTACCAAAGGTGTGGAAATGAGTACCTCTAACCTCTCGAGAGTGTCTCCCTAGTAAACATCCAATCAAATCCTGCATGACTACCTCTAGGCCTCTCTCCTTGTCATCATGCATGAGCTTGAAGATGATGGCCTCCGTGGCTGGCTCAGTCTGGCGTCCTGGCCGATTAACCTTGAAACCTCAAAGGTCTTTCCTCTCAAACTTGGTGAGGGGAAGCATCATGATAGTAGGAAGAGGGAGATTGAGCAGACTAGTGAGCTCAATAATACGAGTGCCAAAACGAGTTCCCTTGAACTCTTCGGCCGTGCTGATAGTAACATTAGGCATCTATTTTATAAGATAGAAAAATTTAGGATTACAATTAAAGTTAAATCACAAGACAAAGCATCACATGCATATCATTGTCAAGCAACACTCAAATCATGACATACATAATAAAAGCAACCTAGTTTCAATATAACTTAGTCAAAATTTTGGAAATATAAAGATGAGTGTGGTGGTCCAAGTAATAAGGCTCAATTCATCTTTCACTTTCTAATCTAAAGGCTAACAATGCATCCTTCTATCAAAAGAGATGAGAAAAGAAGATTAGAAAAGTTTACTATAAGAATAAGACAATTGTGGAAGTTGTTGAAATTTTTTCCTTAGTGGTTTCCAATCCTAGGGTCATAATCCTACAGGCAACACAGTGCTCTGATACCATCTGTAAGATCCCTCCTTTGTAAAGGAAAGGATCCCTATGATTGCAATGCTAGTCCCTAGATCAATGCTAGCATCCACAGCTTAAGATGAAGTACACATAAACAAAGGTCATTATTACAAGTAATTCCAGAGACAACATAGTCTTTTACAACTCCATGGCCACAGGCCTAGTACAAGAGTTTAAATATGTAATAAGATAAATAAGTCTTCATCTTCATGTTCCACAGGCAAGCATGTTGAGTGTAGACTCATGACTCCTAATCATCATCAGAATAACCTGCAACATCACAAGTTACAGCCACAGTGGGTCAGTACATTGGAATAGTATTGACAAGTGATACCTTAGTAGAATATTGGTGGACTAGATACTATATGCATTTTGGCTAAGTGTAGCTTAGGCTTGCTTTGCTGAAAATAGGTTTTACCTATTAGTTGAAAACACTAAGTTTTTCTTTGTCAAAATCTTTCCCAAGGAACCACCAATAGACATTGGGGTCCTTCACCCTTGTTCAACCACAAGTTTTTACTTAGAAATTGGGATGAGGAGATTCTTGATAGCTTCCATGTCTTGATGCTCAAGTTGTCCAATACCAGGGACATGGCTAAGTACTTAGATTCTTCCATCTGCAGAGGTCGTGCACTTTCCCCACAAGACTTGATTTTCACCAAGACAGGACCTTTCAGAAGCCTTCCCTTAGACCAAATGGATGCGCTCCAACCTATCATCCCACTACCACCAAATGTCCAAATGGCTAAGTTACTGCAACCTATATGATCCAAGCAGAGCCCATATTGCCAAGTGGTTGCACTAGAAGCTTCTTAACATATGGCATCTCAAATCCCTTTGTTCCTGGGTGGCTTTCCACAAGTGAGATACACAAGGTAAACCATAAAAATGGGCCTTGTGTAACCACTCAACATAACCCATTCTTTCCATTCCACCCAGGTGTTTCATTCACTTAGTTGTTTTATTAAGCAAAAACATAGTCCAAAGAATTAGAAATATTTATTCATAGCATGAATATATAACCACCCTTGGTTGCTACTAGCTAGGCTAAGCATGGCATTGGTAAGACTTAGAAATATTTCTAGCAATTCTACAACTACTAGGATTTCCCAAGCATAGCATATAGCTCAAAATAACCATGCAATACTAGCAAAACATTTCTAATGCATAGTTAAAAACATAGGAATAAATCATGAAGCACCACTTGCCTTGGTAGTTTGGAGAGTAGCTACAATCCTCACAATCACAATCACTATTTGCACAAAAATCTACACATAAAATAATAGCACCAAAATCACATACAAAATAAATACAAGCAAAAATATATGGATGCATGCATAATGCCATGTGATGATTTTCTACACCAAACAAGACAAGTGCATGGTACTGAATCATAAACAAGTACAAAACAAGATAAATAAACTTTATTTGAACATTAAAACATTTTTCAAATAATTGTTATACCCAAATTATGCCTACAAATGTTTCTGCAAAAACACCCCTTTTAACAGAAGCAAAACATTAAACACATTGCATAAATGGAAAGGGCTTTCTCTCCTGATTCCATTGATATAAAATTTGTCAAATTTGGACGTGGGAATCAAAAATTAAGAATTAAACAAGTTTAAATATCTAATAGATTTAATTCAAACTTTTAAAACAAAACTCGTGCCACGCGGCAGCGTCTGGTTGGCTGGTACCGCTTCGCGCTGGATCGCGTTCGTGCACCGTCAGATCAACTTAAAATCTAACGGCTCAGTTCTAACCATACCCCTTCGCCTATCTTCTAATCTCGACCACTGGATCTAGATCCAGTGGATCTAAACACTTTGACCAAAACCCGGCGGCGCAAATGGCCAGAACGGCGGCGACGGCTCTGCCGGCGATGGATCGGCGAATCTAGCGAGGGCTGGGGGCAGTGGTGCTGCTTACCAGACACACACGTGCATGAGGAAGCTCAACGTGGTCGTTGTGGATACGGGGGCGTGCTGTTGTGGCCGTGGGAGTTCGTCGGAGTCGGGGCGGTGTCGGGCTTAGGTGGACGGTGACGTTGGCAACGTTCTGATCCGCCCTAACACAAACGAAAGGCATCAGCGCATGCACATCATTCAGGCGAATAAGATGGGGTCAAGAAAAAATCACGGGGTGGTCGAACCTCACCGGAATTCTTTGCCGAAGTTGGAGACGGCGTCGGGAAGTTGCGGTGCTTGATGAAGTCGATGCTCTGGTGCGAAATAAGGAAAACAGCGAACGTCAGCAGATGCGCAAAGTGATAGTGGACAAGCTTGCATGAACTAGAGAGCGAGGCGCGCACGAGGCTTACCACAATCGGTCGCCGGAGTCTGTCGGTACCGCGGCGGTGTGAGGGCAAATTCTAGCAGCCTGGTGGCGCTTATGTCTAGCTTTGTTGGAGGAAATGGCCGCGAGGGGGAGGGGTTTAAGTAGCCGGAGCTGGGCGTGGAGTGACTCGGAGAATCAACGGCATTTACTCGCGCAATCAACGGCAGTGACACGGGGAGGAAACGGCGGAGGGCTCAGTCGTGGGCGGGGTTTGGGGACGACGCTCACGGGGCAAGTGGGTCCGGGGCGTCAGTGAGAGGGGTGTGTTCGCGCGGGTGAGAAACAGAGGAGAGGAGGGGAAACCCGGGTGGGCTGGTTGTTGGGCTGGATCCAGTGTTGGGCCAGATTGGCGACGCTGGCCTTTTTCCTTTTCTTTCCTCCTTTTCTATTTCTGTTTTAATTTTCTGGATCCATTTTCAAATAAATTCAAAGGTCATTTGAATTCAAATATTTTCTGGATTTTTGTAGAGTGTAGCACTCACATTTTTGGGCATGAAACCAAGTGGTCTCTCTGTACTAGCTTGGTCCCTTTGATTGAACAAAATAAACAGTGATAAAGCACTTGATTTGAATAAGTTTTGAAAATGGTTTCAAATCATATTTGTTTTGTAATTTTTTCTCCAAACTCCAACAATCAAACAAAGTAATAAGAGAGCAAGCAGGGCTTGGTTTAAAACAAGTAACCTCTTCAATTGAGAGTGGAATTAGATTAATAGTTGCTCACACAAAATAATGAGCATCAGATGCTCCTGTTTTGAAATGGTTTTGAAATGGAGCCCTAAATGATCATGGATGCATGGATGATATGCATGAGTTTTGAAACATGATTTTAGGGATGTTACAGTTATAAAGGTAGCTTCCGGGTTTGTCCTGAAGCATGCTGCAAGGCATGGTCAATCAAGATGGGATTTGCTCCTCTCTACTTGAGAGAGATATCTCTGGCCCCTCGAGTGATCGGATCCAGAAATGCATGGCCGTGCTACATATGGTTAAGAGTTAACCTAGTAAAGGGATTCCGAATCATAGTATCGAGAAAGGGAGGTCATCTTGGAGCTAGACCAAATATCGTGAGGCAAAGGGAAAGACATGTACTAAACCTTGTGATGGTTCGTCCGATATGATCATTGTATGCGTTTAGGAGTTGGCACGTCTTGCTAGAGGCTGGTACCAACTATTGACCGAATAAGTGTATTCGTGTCATGTCTATACGTATATGAGCCTATAGGGTCACACACTTAAGGGGCTGGAAGCCTAATAAGGATTGGATCCAAATTAGACCAGGCTTAGGATAATAATGGGCTGCTAATGTAGAAGCCCACTAGGGATGCCTATATAAGAGAGGGTGGGGCGTGCTGACCAGGGTTAGACCATTCCATACAGCCGCCACTCCTCACGCCTGTGTTTCACGCGCGGACCTTGCAGTCCGGCGTATGACGCTTCCACCCTGTATGTGTGGATACCTCGGAGGCGCTGCATCTGTAGCACTTGGATGAGCCGCGCAAGGGGAGCTACTCGTGGGACAAGAACGAGGAGGAGACGCAAATCGTCTGCACTGCCTCGACGCGCTTCATCAAGTTCTGCAACTACTCATCTAGTGGTAATCCCGTGATCTATGACAACAGTAATCCTGGTTTACGCGGTAGAAAAATTTTGCGCTAGTGTAGCCTACCCGTATCCTTTCACCTACCTCCCGCCCCATGCTCGATCTGAGAGCAGCACCATGGATGATGTCAGCATGACGTTAGCCTGAGGCAATTTTTCTTTTTCTTTTTATTAAATGTTTTGTAAATGCTTTCTGGAAATTATAAATACCCCTATGGGCCACCCTTGTCAGGATTTTAATAATTTCCATAATTGTTTTCTAAAATGATTAAACTTATGACATGTGGGCCCAATTTGGAAAATAATTTAAATATTCCAAAAATGTTTATAATTTCCTAAAATGATTTAAAATAGATTTAAATCTTGGAAATTCATAACTAATTCATTTTAAATCATAGAAATAAAATTAGTATATCAATTTTTTAGAAAAATGAGATCTACCTCTTTAAGCTACAATCATGCATTGATAAGCAACATCCATAACAGGTATAATTAGAACAACAATATAACCCATCTCATACGCCTCCGAGGTTTCCCCGAATTAGGGTTTGTAACCCTCGGGACCCCGATTAAATTGTCAAGCATGCCTTAGGGGTTAATTTCAATGCAATTAACTTGTCATATCATCATCCCTGTTTGAGCATTGCATCGATGCCATGTGTTGATTGTTTCCCTTTCTTTCCGGTGTTTGGTTGTTCTTTGGTAGAATATGATATCGGAATCGAGATCGAGACTGAAGACCGAGATCAACACCATCAAAGGTTATCGATGAACAAGTCCAGATGATGTACCTAAAGATCTATAGCTGGGTATCAACTGGCAAAGGCATGCGAAGCCCCACACATATATATGAATCCTATGCTTTCAAAGTATTTCAATTCTTGACATGTGCATGTGATTCTAAAGTCTTTTATCAATATATAGAGTAATCCTATCTTATGCATGTTACCTTTGAAGACTATAATCCCTGATCCACTGCTCCTAGCATAACTAGGGTTTGGCTTATGAAGTGTTGCTAGAGCTGTTATATCTGTTGTGCTTAGCCATGCTTAGCTGTTTTTCTGGTCCATCCGGTTGATGAATCAGAGCTACGAATGAACCTAGTTTGACAGGATGACGTGGTATGATCAGAGATGAAAGTTAAATATGCTAAGGCTTGTATGGGAGGCCACAGTGGGTTGTGGTTTTTGTAGTCCCATACTTGCCACTACTAGGACCTGAGTTCTTGCCTCTTGAACCAAGACGAGCGTACAGCCACACGGGGCCTAGGAACCCCCTCGAGCAACTAACTTGCTTAGTAGATTCCATGAGTCACATAGTTCGGGCGTTCCATTCGACATACGCATTGTGGTTCTTCTTGATGGAGGTGCATTCATACATGTACGTAGGTGGCAGGGAATGGGAGAGGCCCGGCCTCCGTAATCTCAAACCCTATTCACATTGCTAGGGACTAGCTTCAGGACTCGACCCATTACGACGACATCTCCTTAGTGCGTGACTCATGGTCTCGATGAAAGCAAGGTAAAGGTCGTGTCTAACCACTCTCTGCCGGCCTTCCAAGGAAGAGGGCTAATGTACTGGAATTAAGAGAAGGTTAGTATGTGTGGGTAAAGTTGTACACCCCTTCAGGGTATTAATCTTTAGAGATCCCAACCTTTAATAAGGTGGAGATCCCTGTGTTTACAATGCTAGTCCCTGGATCAAAAGCTAGCATCCACAGTTAAGATGTAATATCAAGAAACAAAGGTCATAATACAACTTTATAACCAGGAATAAAATAATTCATTACATCTTACATAGCTCATTTGGCTATCACATTACAATGCAGCAGAATATCCATTTAGCATGGAGTCCTTCATCTTCAAAGTGCCACAGGCAATCATGTTGGTCGTAGACTTGTAATCCTAATCAACACACTTCACTAACATCAAAAAAACCTGCAACATAATAAGTTACAGCCACAAGGGTCAATACATTTTAATTGTATTAGCAAGTGATACTATGGTAGTATAGTCGAGTCTATCACCTATATGCATTTGGCTAGGTGGAGCTTAGGCTTGCTTTGCTCAAAATAGATTTTCTTTATCATTTTAAAACACTAAGTTTTGTTTGGAAAAATATCACCAAGGCATCCCCCAATAGAAATTGGTCATCCTTCAGCCCTTGTTCGACCACAAGTTTTTAACTTAGAAATTTGGATGTGGAGATTCTTGATAGCTTTCATGTCTTGATGCTCAAATTATCCTTTGCCAGGGACATGGCTAAATACTTAGATTTTAAACTCTGCAGAGGTGGTGCACTTTCCCCACAAGACTTGATTTTCACCAAGACATAATCTTTCAGAAGCCTTCCCTTAGACCAGAATGGACGCGTTCCAACCTATCATCCCCTACCACCAACTGTCCATTTGGCTAAGTTATTGCAACCTATATGATCCAGGCAGAGCCCATAATGCCATGTGGCTGCACTTGAAGCTTCTCAACATTTGACATCTCAAATCTCTTTGTTCCTGGGTTGCAATCCACAAGTGAGATACACAAGGTAAACCATAGAAATGGGCCTTGTGTAACCACTCAACCAAAAACCACCAAGCAAGTCCCTTTCCACCCAGGTGATTCATTCACTTAGTTGTTTTATTAAACAAAACACAAGTCCTTGACTTAGAAATATTCCATAGCATGAATATAATCCACCCTTGTTTTCTACTAGCTAAGCTAAGCATGATAGTAGTAGGAATCTTGACTTAGGAAAATTCTACTTAGGTTTCATCTACTAGGATTTCCCATGGCATAGTTTATACTTAGCAAAAATTCCATGCAAGACCTACTTAGAAATATCACTAATGCATAGTGAAAATAATGGGACAAAAGTATGAAGCATCACTTGCCTTTTTGGTAGAGAATTATAAGTTCACTCCTTGTTTTTGCAATAGTCACACTCTTCAAATGTCACTACAATTCAATCAAGCAAGTCACAATTTCAATCTACCATTCAAGCAATCATCACATAGAATAATAAAAACAAAGCAATGCATGCAAGCATGCCAACGATTGTTCTGTTTGGAAAAGTGGTTTCTAATAGTCTATAAACATTATAAAACACCTATTGGTCATTTATAAAAGTGGCAAAACCATTGGATAATAAGTTAGTGAAAATGGCCACTTTAAGTCATTTTTGTTTTGTTATAAATTGTTTAAATCAAGGTAATATTTTCTAGTGTTTGGCAAATGCATTCTTAAACACAAATGTTAGTGTTTTATGGTCAAATGTTTAATATTAAAACCATTTGCAAAAGGTTTTACCTATAAACCATTTTTATACCAAAGTGATATTTCATGTTGTTGAAAATGCCTTTTAGCAAAGTAATAATTTTATAGGGTTCATCAAATATATTTTTAAATCTCCAAACTTGGTGTTTAGGGTCAGAGAGTTTAATACAAATCATTTTCCAAAGGTTTTACTCAAAAATCATTTTTATACCATAATCAACATTTTTATTTAACTAGAAATGCTTTAATTCAAAGATTTATTCTTTAGATTCACAAAATACACTTTTAAATCTATAAGTTGGTTTCTATGGTTAGTAGGTTCAAAACAATCCATTTGTCAAATATTTTACCACAAAAATATTTCTAGAATAAATTTTATATCCAAATTATGCCTACACAAGTTTCTGCAAAAACAACCAATTTTCTAGAAGCAATTCATTAAACAAAGTGCGTGGTTGGATAGAGTTTGTTTTGCTAATTCCATTGGTATAAAACATGCAAAATTTGGACGCGTGGATTTAAAGTTATGCAATTTACAAGTTTGAACATCTATTAGAATAGTTTGTGTTTTTAAAACAAAAGGCTGGCCACGTGGTGAGTTCTGATTGGGCCATACCGGTTCTCTCGGATCGCGCTCTGCGGGCTGTTGGATCTAAGGCGCATCGCACGGCAAAGATCGCATCGTACCTGTTCGCTAAGTGGATCTACCGTGTCGCTTCGATCTACATCCAATGGCTCACAGCAGCTCGACCATGAACTGGCGGCGCTAGCGGCGGCGATTGGCGGCGGCGGGCTCATACGAGGGTGGCGCTGGCGATGCATGAAGCAAAAGAGACAGGGGAGGGGCTCACCGAGATCACCGTGGTGAGTAGATGCTCAAGGTGGTCTCTGTCGATGGACGGGCGCATGGTGCTGGCTCGAATCGCTCGCCGGAGTTCGTGGAATCGTTGGGTACGCTCAAACGTTGTTGAAGAAGGCGTAAGAGCATGCCAGAGAAAAAGGGGAGCACGATTAGATGCGTGGGAGAGTGGTGAGTACACACGTGTGAAGGAGGAGGAGAGGGGTGGTCAGACGCTACCTGGGGAACTCGCCGGAGAAGGAGCAGACGGTGGTGATGCTCAGACGAAGACGAAGTCGACGATACAGGGCACGCGTGGCTGAACGGGCAGCACTAGGGGATGTTCCAGAGGCTAGGGAGTAGGAATGTATGCTCCAGGGAGAAAGGGGAGGCGTGGGCTGGCCGGAATCGCCGTGGGTGCTCGTCGGAGACAGAGATGTTGTCGCAAGCAATATGGACAGCCTAGGGGCTCCGATGGTGTGAGGACTGGGAGAAAAGTTAGAGGGGAAACATGCACTTAAGTGTGCATGGTCAGGGGGCAAGAATCAGCGGCACTTATGCGAATTAAACACGCGAATCAATCGGCAGAAACGGGAGAGAGAGTAAGGAAGAAGGGGTCCTCGGGGTTGAAGACGGTGACGTGGCTGTGGGGTAGCGTCGTCAGTGAGTGAGAGAGGGGGAAGGTGGGGTCTAGACGTCAGGGACTTTGCGGGTTGATTTGCGCGTGAGAAAACGTTTCGCGAGAGCGTGGGAGGTGGGCTTGCTGGGCTGGTCTGGGCCTGGGGTTAGATGGGCTGGGTCCAACTCATTTTTTTGTTCTGATTCTTTTCCTTTTTCCTTTTCTATTATTCTGTTTTGATTTTTATTCGAATATTTCAAACACTAATTGAATTCAAACCTTTGCCAAACTTTGCGTATATTTTAATACTGTTTATTAATACATTCTAAAGTCAAATTTAGAATATATCTTTTATTCTTTTTAGGGTATATTAATTATTTAAAATAGGCCCTTGTATTAATTCAAATAAGATTTATTAATGTTTTCAAACTCCATTTGAAATCTAAATTTTACCAAATCTTATCAGTAGGTTTTATTTAAAAAAATAACTCACTTTGAATTATTATTTAAAATACTTTATTATGTTTTTAATGTTCATTTAAAATGGGAAATGCCTTTACTTAAATGAATTTGGATAATAATAAATCCTCAGGATTTTATTTAAATAATCCTTTACTCTTTTTATTAAACAAAAATATTTTATTTTATTTGCTTGGCCAAGTTTTAATTTGGCTTTATAGAATAGTCCTTATTTATTTATTTCTTCCTTTGTTTTATAAAATCCATATCTTTTTATTTAAAGATCCAAAAATGGTGATTCCAACTTTTATAATTTTATTAAATATTTGTTTATCTTTTTAAATCCCTTTAGCATTCTATTTGTTCAAAATAGGTTTTGTTGTTTCCATTTGGAATCAAAAAGTTACTTTTCACCCTAAATTTCAACAATTATTTATTTTGTTTATTTATTTTTCACATTTCAAAATTTGGAAAATTTTGGGATGTGACATAATCTTTTCAAAAAGACGTGTCCGTGGTTATGGACGAGTTGGGAACATATTCTAAGATCATAGAGAACTTGAACCTAATCGTAAAACTTGGTAAGTAATGTGTGCTTAAGGATGCTTCCTTAGGGATCGAGTGGGTCATCCTATGTAGGTTCAGCTGATAAAGATTCAGGGGATATCAAGAGATGATCAAAGCTAGAGTTACCGCTCTCTTATCCCCTTTTAAAATATTCTGAATAGTCGAGATTCTTTTCCCTCTTGTCTTAGAAACAAAGATGTCTTTATGCAAAATAACTCCACCAGCCATAAGTCTTGCGGAGTACACCCTGTACTCACCCTTGCTTCATTCATACTTTTGCAGCAGAGTAAGTGTTACCATAGAAGATGAGTTCTCTATGGCATCGACATCGACGAGTAGCTTGGGGTTCCCGTTTGGCAGTCTGGGATCTATGGATTGGACGTCATCGTTATGCTTCAGTCCTCTTAGGCCATTTGTTAAGTTTGCTATTCTTAATAGCATAATTTGCCTTCCGTTGTTTGATGTTTGTGGTCAGTGACCTCTGCTTTTAATATTTTGGTTCTTTGCTCAGTTATGAGCTTGCTATAATAATTTTTGTGTCGTAGGGTCACTGTTGTGTTACCGACTCTTTCTCTGTACGCTTTTGAAATTAGGTTAGTTTTATAATCAGACGAAGGTCTGGGATTTTTCTAGCCTTAATCCCGGGGGTGTCACATCAGCACAAGAAAACAATTTCTCTCCACGCTCACAATCGAAAACGGAGAAACATGCAAACCTTGAAGCTCCTTAAGGTTTCCCTCCATGGAAAGGTGTTGCTGGATCAGGCGGTTGGCATCAGGGACAAAGGGTTGCAAGGAAATCAAACAAGCTTAATGAACAATAGGCTCGAGGGCTCACTCACAAGAAACTGTGGAATACTTAAGTGGTCAGCCGTGGACTCCGAAGGTTTTTCTTGAATCTTCCGAGCAACAAGCGCCCGAGCCCCTTCCCGTAGGGAGCTCTAATTCTCGTCATCAGAGTTGGCCACCATCTTGGGTAAGGATGAAGTAGGCTTTGACTCCCTATACATCTCTTCGAGCTCCTCCTCCGAGGATTCCTCCGAGTGATTCCTGTCAGCATACACGAGGAACCACATCAATCACAAGCTAATACTTAGCATATCAGAATAGACAACAAGACAAGATCATAAACTTACGAAGGAATGTCGGATAGGTTGAAGACAGGAGCCTCCTCCTTCTCCTTCTTCTTCTTCTTCTTGGCCGACGGCTTAGGAGATCTGGATCAAACAGGCACACACACAATAGGGGAGGCTGCACCTCCATCCCCACCATGATGCTCAAGATAGGCGGGACCCCTTGGCGTTAGTGGAGTCTCCCCTCCAAGCTTTTGCTCCGGGTCCGCTATCGAGAGAGCCCTTCTCTCTGCTCGGGGGCTTCGGTGGTTGGCGACTGAGCAGGGGGAAGCTCGGACTCAGACTCCACGTCCCCACCATCTGGTGCAGCATTGAACTCTTCAGGTAGAGGCGGCCTCATGCCCGCTACCTTGTAGTCCTGCAAGAGAAAGAAGGATTGAGCCAAAGAATAACAAGTAACACACACTCGACAAGGCATTTCATGCAAATACATGTTTCACCTAAGGAACTACTTTCTTAACGTTGAAGGGGGAGTCAGAGATTTCCCCAGAAGATCTTCGTCGGCCTTGTACTTCAGTAGAGGCCGAAGCACCCTATCAAGGTTAGACAAAGACATATCCTCTGATGAAACCCTTGTTGGGTCGTTGGCGCCGGAGTGCAAAAACATCATATGCGCCCTCTCTTGGAGTGGCTGCACCCGACATTTGAGGAAGGTGCGAATAATATCAACACCGTTAACCTCTTTGCCCAGGGTCAGTTGGAGAGCCTCCACCCGTTGATAGAGCTTCTCCACCTTATCGGATTCACCCTCCATGATGCTGTTTGACCATGAGCACTTTTGGGTGATCTTCTGGGTGGAGTCGAAAGGTGCGAGCCCATACAGCTGGCCGTCCATCTTGACATCGCGTATATAAAACCACTTCTTCCTCCACTGTTGGACGAACTTGCAAAGATAGAAGGAGAAGAACTAGACGTTGGGGCAGATGGAAATCCCACAACCACCCAATGGATAGACTCCATGGATGCCAGATTGCCTCTTCATGGAGTAAAGTCACCGGAAGAGGCCGAAGTGATGCTCGATACCGAGCCAACACTCGCAAAGGGTGATAAAACAGGCGATATGGAGGAGAGAATTGGGTGACAACTGATGAAGTTGAAGCCCATAAATAAAAAAAGACCACAAAGAAATTCGTGGGTGGGCAAAGAAAAATCGCGGACAACAAAGGCGTAGAACATCACCCGAAATCCTTCAGGTGGACGCGGTATTACCTCCTGATCAGGGAGGATAGCGTCTCCCTTGTCTTTGTAAATCAAGCCGACCTCACGCAGTTTGCGCAAGTCCGACTCCCTCATGTCCGTCCGCCTCCACCCGCCGTCGGTGGTGCGGCTTGGAGCAGCGACCTTCTTCCCAGCGTCGGCGGTGCTCGAGCATGTTGCAGCGGACGAACCCTTCTTGTACTTGCCCATCGAGGAACGGAGAGAGTGGGGGTGCGAGCAAAGAAAAGACGAGGGGAACACGCGAAGGACGTCTAGTGCGTAGAGTGAAGGATATATGCCCTAGAGGCAATCATAGAGATGATTATATTTCTTATGTATCCATGAGTTATTGTAATGTTCCTTGAATATCCATATCAGACAACTTGTATTGATTGGCAATTATGTGAATTGTTTGTGAAACTCTTTACTTGTATGGTTATCTAATAGTTGTCCCCTAGTCAGAGTTCATGTGAGGACACACGTGAATATTAGACTAGCACATCGATTGGTTGATGACTATGTTTTGCAAGTCATGGACATGGAGATGTCAAACCAATGATGTGGACACATGTTATGAACATGGGGTTGGACTAACCCAACTTGAGGGTGGCAATTAGACTTGCAGCTCTCTCTACACATAGTGTACGTTTTGCCCTTAGACCTGAGATTGTCGCATGTACTTGAGATGTGGATCGACCTACTTTGGGGCTATCAGATGCTGCTCCGTAAATAGGTAGTTATAAAGGTAGCTTTCGGCTTTGTCCTAAAGCATGCTTCAAGGCATGGTCAATCAAGATGGGATTTGCCCCTCTCTACTTGAGAGAGATATCTCTGGGACCCTCGAGTGACAGATCCAGAAATGCATGGCCGTTCTACATATGGTTAAGAGTTAACCTAGTAAAGGGATTCTGAATCACAGTATCAAGAAAGGTAGGCCAGCTTGGAGCTAGAGCAAATATCACGAGGCAAAGGGAAATACATGTACTAAACCTTGTGATGGTTCATCCGATATGATCTTTGTATGCGTTTTGGAGTTGGCACGTCTTGCTAGAGGCCTCTACCAACTATTAACAGAATAAGTGTATTCGTGTCATGTCTATGCGTGTATGAACCTATAGGGTCACACACTTAAGGGGCTGGAAGCCTAATGAGGATTGGATCCGAATTAGACCAGGTTTAGGCTACTAATGGGCTACTAATGTAGAAGCCCACTAGGGACGTCTATATAAGAGAGGGTGGGGCGAGCTGACCAGGGTTAGACCATTCCTCCCAGCCGCCACTCCTCACGCCTGTGTTTGCACGCGCGGACCTAGCAGTACGACGTCTGACACTTCCACCCTGTACGTGTGGATACCTTGGAGGCGCTGCATCTGTAGCGCTTGGACCAGCCGTGCAAGGGGAGCTGCTCGTGGGACGAGGACGAGGAGGAGACGTAGAACGTCTACACTGCCTCGACGCGCTTCATCAAGTTCCGCAACCGCGCGTCTAGTGGTAATCCCGTGATCTATGACAACAGTTATCCTGGTTTACGCGGTAGAAATTTTTGATTTGCGCTAGTGTAGCCTACCCGTATCCCTTCATAGAGCAAGCGAGAGCTCTGGAAATGGCAACAATGACGCAAAGAGAAAGAAAATGACGAAGGAGTAAAACTGATCTGTTTTCCCCATAGTATAAAAAGGACGAGGACGACGAAGCAGAGCCGTTAATGCAGAAGCCCTAACGTGTGCTACTTAAATCACCGTACACGTGTCAACATCTGTGTGAACCATCGCAAACGTGCCACCCACTACACACGAAAATCGAGGAGGTGCCGTAATTTTTGCCACGCCTACGCGTGAATAGTCAAATTCAAGTCAGGCGGTGGGACCCATGGTCGTCCCGTCGCATCTTCTCTGATCCGCAGATGGTTGAGCTCAACAATCGTCAGCAATGACGTCATAAAAACAAAGCCAGCAACGTCTTGGAACTTTCAATTGAGCAAAAGTACTTACTCAATTCTACGACTGGATCAACTACTAGAGGGCTACTCCTACCAGGAGTGCTGGTCGCGCACCTGAAAAACATTAATGGTGAAAACACCTCGAAAAAATCTTTGAGTCCTACGTCGAGTCTGCGACTCCACTACGGACTCAGGGGCTACTCCCATAGGGAGCAGGGATCGCGCATTCGAAAAAATCAGAGCGTGCGGGGCATTTGTAAGGTCATCCGAAGAACTTCCAGATCACCGTATTACACAACCGACGACTATAAGTCTCCATTCGAGTCTACGACTCGAACAGACACTCGGGGGCTACTGCCATAGGGAGCGCTGGTCGCGCACCCTATGAACTATTCGAATGAGATCCTTCGGATCAAGTGCAAATAATAATAATAATAAATTTTGGAAACTTTGTCTGAATGAACGCTAAGTGAGAATCAATCTCCTTGGACACCCGAAACACCTCCGCGGTGATAAATCTTCGGATGTTGTGTCTTCGACGCAAAGATAAGTCCTATAGATATCATATGATGGCCTGGTAATGCACCAGACTACACTCTACCAGTAACATACCATGTCAACAGGCACGATGAAAAATCCCGATGGACGCGTTGGGTATCAAACTTAAGACACTAGAATTCGAATCCTATAAGACCTCAACGGTCTGAGTCGAATTGCACCAGCATTGTTTCAGATTTGAGTTCGGGGACTCGAGTCTGAAGAAGATCGTGTTGTTTTGTCCAACGATAGTTAACTGACCCTGATCCGTCGGATGAGTCAAGCACACGTATCAACAATCCCTATGAACTAACATATTTATTTCAAATATAGGTTCGAATGAGAAGCACCCGAAAGATTATAGAGTCTCCAGTCGAATCTACGATTCGACTGAACACTCGGGGACTATTGACATGGATATACCCTATGGGTGCCTCGCCTTGGTATACCCGGTCCAGCCCAGGGAAGGACCACTAGAAGACTTGCTGCCCAAGAAGATTTCGGGTGGCCCAAGCCCAATACAAGTTCGACTCCCTGAAGAACACGACCAAGATGTAGATAGAATATTCAAGGGAGAAACCATAACTTGTAACCGACTCGACCTACCCCCAAGACCTGAACTATCTATATAAAGGCCATGAGGGTATGGCGAGAAGGATGCTCCCAACTCACACACATACACACACAAACACACCTCACGCCAGATTGCATCTGCGCACCCCTGTAACCTTCGGTTCCGCCGTAATCAAGAACATACAAGTAGGAGTAGGGTTTTCCCTCCGGGGGCCTGAACCTGGGTAAACCTCGTGTCCACGTGTTGCTTTCCTATTAACCGTCTCATGACTTCTAGCGTTCCCATCTTCTCCAAAACAGTCCATATCAATGGGCATTGATGAGGTCGAACCTCGTCAGCATCCAGAACGGAGTCGGAGGGTGTGGGCGCCTCCTCGATGATGGAGGAATATGTAGAGTGTGGCGCCCCGCAAAAACCACTACTAGAAAATCGCGTTGTTTTTGTGCATTGCATCATCATGACCGCATGCTCATGTCATCATGCCACCTTGCAATTGAGCATCGTCATCATCTTGCATTTGCTCGCATAAAACTATTTTCGAAAAACATATTTTGTTTTCTAAATACTCCCGTCTTTATTCAACTTAAAACCCGGGTCTCCGGATTACTTTGCTTTGTCTAACCACGGTTTGCAAAAGTCCCGTCTGTAAATAATAAAATAGTTATTTTATTTTTAGGGGCAGCCGAACCGGGCCGATCCGACCCAGTCGGCCACCCCCAGTACCAATCGGGCCACCTATATTCTTTTCCTACCTACACCTAGTCTACCCACCCTACCTCCACCTCACCCCCTCCAATCGCTGGCCGCCACGTCACCCTGCCCCTTCCCCCAACCTATCCTAGCTTGCCACCTCACCCCCAACTCCCTCCCCTCTCTCTCCTGGACCTACCCACACCACCCACACCAGCAACACACCCACGCCAACACACACGCCACGCACACAGACGCTCCACCCACTCCCAGCCTGGCCCCAGACCCCGGCCCCACCGGCCCACCCCTGCCTCTCTCCCTGGACCCCACCCGCCTCGATCTTATCGCCACCGCTGGCCGCGTCCCCAACCTCCCTCGCCCCGCGTCCCCTTCCTCTTGCCTCGCTCCCACCTCTCTGCTCCACAGCATGCCGCCGCAGCCTCCCTGTCGCTCCCCCCGCCTAGCACGCCTTTCCCTGTAGAGCGCCGCCGCCCGCCGCCCTCCAGCGCCGGCCCTGGCCGCGCGACCCCGCCCTCGCCCGCGCCCCGCCGGCCCCGCCGCCTCGCAAGCTCCGCCACCACGACCCCCTTCTCCTGTGGCGCCCTCTGGCCGGCAGCAGCTCGCCGAGCCGTCCGCCGCCGCCGCTCCCTGGAAGTCCTCGTCCGCCGCCAGTGCCCTCTTCGCCGTCTCCGGCACAGCGCCGTCCTGCTTGGCCACGGCCCAGGCCACCCCGAGCCCGCGAGGCCCTCCTCGTCGACCTCCGTGCCGGCCCCCCCTCCTCGTCCGGACGCCCATCGTCGTGCGGAGCCAGGGCAGATGCGCCCTCGACCCCACCTGCAGCGTCACCGGCCTCCCCGCGGACGCGGACCCTGCTGCCGCGCTCAGCGAACGCCAAGGTCACCATCGCCAGCGCCCCATCGTCCCCGATGCCTTCCTCGTCGGCTCGCGTCGCCGGAGCCTCCCAAGGACACCGCTCGGCCTCTGTTCCGCCGGGGCCGCCCCAACGCGTTTCGAGCCGGTTCCTCCGGTTGCAGTTGAGCGACCTGCGTGAGCCCCTGGTGACCTGTTCGCCTTCTTCCCCTGTCGAGACGGGACTGCTAGTGATGTACATCCGTGGAGCTATGTATGTGCAGAGTTGGTGGTGAACTATGATGATGGTGATGCCACCCAAACAGTACCGAAACCCCTCGAGAGTGCTATTCCTTGGCTCGTCAAGCTCTCCTTCTCGGAGGCGTAGAAACAAGATCGTCAACATGGACTCGAAGACCCGGATTCCGAAGCCCTTTCCTGGATCCGATGGCCGGACCCCGAAGACTGATCCCGACAAGACCCGACGACGAACCAAGTCTGTCAACGATGAACAAGTTGGAACCCCAAGATCTCCCCGACACCGAGGACGCCTACACGGAACGACAAGATCGCCACACGGACGCGAACCCCAAGACCCTGAGGCCCCAAACCGAAGACCGATCCGAAACGCCAAGGCCTTCGACAGGGAATCGACAAGATCATCGCGGAACTCCAAGGTCTACTTCGTAGGTTGCCGAACGCCAAGGTCGCCGACACGAAACGCAAAGTACTTCACCCCGAATGCCAAGACCAACCCGGAACGCGGACCCGACGAGATCTTCGCGACGATAAGATCGACACCGACCAGGACGAATCCGATGCGCCCGACGCCAACCAAGTCCTCCTTTTCGGATGCGACAAGTTCGACTTTCCGTTATCCGAGAATGATTCCGCCGAGACCGAACCCCAGATCCAGACCCTGAGACCGACCCCGAACCCCTCGGAGCCCAAGTTCGCCGAACCCTAACGTGATTCCCTTTCCAAGACCCCTATTTTTATAATATACGACATATTACTGGTTGCATATTTAATTGTCATACTCGCATGCATATTTGTGGGTGTTTGGGGGCACTATGGCGATTCACCTTATAATTAAATATGGGGCCCATATGCGGGCAAATCTATTCTTATATTGGCCTCATTTAAATTTGTGTAGCGAACCGGTGATATAATTTTGCCTTGTTAAGACAACATTTAAATTGCGGGTAGAGAAACAACTTGAACCATTTAATTAATTGTCGGGACCCCGGTTCCGCTTAATATGGCCTAATTGCATCGCATCTTTGCCATGTCATGCATCATACATGCATCATGCCCGATCTTTTGTCGTAGTATTAAATAGTGCATCCGGTGTTTATTCTAGTGTTTTGCTTCTTCGCGGATAAGGCCGTTGAGCGTATGCGAGTGTCGACCCGATCTTCGGATGAACCCTCGGCAATGTTTTCAGGCGAGCATCTCCCCCTTTCTACCTATCTTACTTTTATAGTATTTATTCCCTCCTGTTGATCTATTGCTATCTGTGTTGCGATGCTCTAGTTTTCGTACCCGTGTTATCCCTTGCAGCCTTATATTGCCTTGGACACCTCCTATTACCGTTGTTTGGTAGATAGTTGGACCTGCGCGTCGTAGTCGCTTGCTCAAGTGCTGTTGCGTGTCGTCAAGTACCACAGTTGTTGGAGCATTGCCGCATGTTTAATGTTGGAGATGATCCTGGCTTTACTTTTCGTTCACTTTAATTATTGTTTAATAACTAAAATTGAAGTAGGTAAGCAGAGGCACAGGTGGGCAATAGATGTGATTTGGTTGTTAACCGTCCACTTGTGTCCCGTAGGACCCCGAGTACTTGATACCTGTTCCTTGAATATTCGCGCTATCCACATACGGGGGAATTATGGGACCCCCCTGAGCCAGAGCTTGATTCGTTCTTATTTCTTGGGGCCACAAACTAGTTTGAGGTTTTATTTACTATCCTGTACTTATGCCATGCTTTACCGCTTTATTTAAGATTGTGCGAGGAGCACACTGTACTGTTTAGGTAAGCGGAGTGTTTTCGCGGTATCGACAAGCCCAGCCACACTTTCGGGTTCCCGGTCGTTTACAGCCGTTGTCGCAAACCTTGAGTCCGTCTCGGAGTCAGCTAACTTCGTTGTGGGTCTACTCAATGGGGTGGCCCCCTGAAATATTTCTGAATCCTGTGATTGCTTTGTCGTGAAAGCCTCATTGGGTTTTGATTTGGTTTTTCCGAGGTTGATCGAGTGTGTGTTGCTATTTGTGCACCCCTGCAGGGTAAAACTTTCTGAAAGCCGTGTCCGCGGTTATGGACGACTTGGAGCACAGTATCTCGATCATAGACAACTATAACTAAAGTAGTGCTATAAATTTGACTTTATAATGACTAGTAATCAGCTTCACTATAATGGAATGGCTAAATAAAACTGCCAACAATTGCTTGTTTGGGTTGTCGCTTGCGACCATTGTATCTGACTAGTAAGTATTGCAACTATAACGGAATGGCTAAATAAAAGTACCAACAACTGCTGGGTTTTGGGATATCTCATGCTAATTGTATTTGACTAGTAAGTGTTGCAACTACAACGGAATGGTTAACTAAAATTGACCACTGCTTATTATATCGGGATGATTATCTATACTTGACTAGTAATTGCTGCAACGATAACTGAATAAATAAAACTGCCAACTGTGTGAGTTCCTCGGTTGACTTCCTCGTTTGGTCTCGAGGGGGAAACACCAGGACGGGTTTGTTTGGTGGTAGTATCAGGTTGGTTCCGGATAGGTCTTTCTTACCCCTCTCTAATAGCCGTCAGTTGTATCGAGTCTCTATAGGTTGTTTAGTGCACGCTGTCGCTGCCGCTTCAGTCCACCATACCTATGTAGGCGAGGACCGCCGAATTCTAGTCTCGCCGTGTACTGGCCTCAGTACTGACCGCTCTCTCTTTTTCCTTTGCCCTTTTGTCGGCACCCCTTTGTTTAAGCAGGTTTTGAGATCGACGTCGTTAGCAGGGTTACCCTTCCGGCTTGGCCTGGGCAGTGTTATGGACGCCATTGGTTATTCTTCAGGGCTCTTAGCCCCCTTTGCATCTTGTCCGTAGTCGGACGCTCTATCGTTTTCAAGGTGATTTGGATCTTTGTATATTATATCTGTATTCTTGACTCTTTGAGTCACTGTTGTATATATATCTGTTCTGTGGGTCCCATCGAGGACTGTTGTGTAATGTTATTACTTCGTTTTCCACCCGCACGAAAGTGCCTGGTGGGCACCTTTGAATCGTTTCTATGCGGGTTTGGCGGGAATCGCTGAAACTTGCATAGGGTCGATTCTTAGGGTGTTACATAGAGGCAGTAGGGTTGTTGGCTGGAGGCGGTGGTGGTGGCGGTGGCTATGGCGGCGATGGCCCGGGTATGGCAGCGAGCTCTGCCTAGGCAGCTGCATCAGCAACCACGTAACTGTTGATGGTGCCAATCATTCCCTCAAAAGTGAGGAGACCCGTGGCCTGCTGCCGCCTTAGCGTATGCCGGAGAAGTGTGCCGCGTTCCAGCCCTTCCACGAAGTGATAGATAGCATCATCATTGGGATAATGCTCCAGGTTGTCCCGTATCCCACTACTAGGAAAATGGCTATAGGTAATCAGCACATCCGTGGCTCACATGGTTGAAGTGCCCCACGGCTAAAACAGGCGTGGCTCACCTATGGGCAGTGCCCTACTAGTAACTAGAACAACTGTGGCGCACATGACCATAGTGCGCCACAGATGTGTGTGGTCCAGGGCCCTGTTGGCCGCACGCCAAACATCCGTAGCGCACATAGGGTAGGTGCGCTACGGTTGTTAGTGTCAACCGTGGCGCACATGGAGGGGGTGCGCTATGCCTAAGTGCATGCCCCTCTCTGCTGTGAAACGGCCAGACACATCTGTGGCGCACTATGGCATGTGCGCCACAGATGTATAAACTTAGTAGTAGGGCACCTTGCCCTAGTGCCCTACGCCTAACTATCCTGCACCAACTCCACCCCCCCCTGGATCGCCTTTTTAGGTTTTGCAAAAAATAAAAGAAAATGATAAACACTTCAAAAAATTAAATCCTTTCATATTTAGGTAGGTAATGTGGTATAGCTTCTAGTAAAATTAACAAACATGAGTTTTGACTTTATTTGCAAAAAAAAGTCATGCCACGGTAAAAAGCCGTAACTTTTGCATACGATATCGAAAAAAATCGTATAATATACCAAAATGAAGAGAACGAGATTTCGCATCCGCTCGCAACGACCTTTGGTCGTCTAGCGATTTTTTAGATTTTCAAAATTCGAAAAGAGTAAAAAGTTACGGTCAAAAGACCGTTTTTTCCTGCAGAAAAAAAATAGAGGGTGGCTTACCCGTAGCGCACCGCCACCTAGTGCGCCACGGATAAGCTTGGGCGGGATTCAAATTTCGAATCCCCACCCCGCCCACCTTCCCTCCCCTTCTCTCCTTTTCCTTTTCCTCCCTTCTCATTTCCTTCTTCTTCTCCTCCTTCTCTTTCTCCTTCTCCTCCTCTTCCTCCTCCTTGCAGTGAACATGGTGATGGCGGCGGCCTCCTCCTTGCAGTTCCGACGACGAGACGGCGGGCTCCTTCTTCTCCTCCTCTTCCTCCTTCTCCTTGTAGTTCCGATGACGACGAGGCCTCCTCTTCTTCTTCTCCTCCTCCTCCTCCTCCTCTTTTTCTCCTTTTCCTCCTCCTCTTCTTCTCCTCCTCTTCCTCCTCTTCTTCTTCTCCTCCTCCTCCTCTTCTTCTCCTCCTCCTCTTCTTCTCCTCCTCTTCCTCCTCTTCGTCCTCTTCTTCTTCTCCTCCTCCTCTTCTTCTCCTCCTCTTCCTCCTATTCCCCTCCTCCTCCTTGCAGTTCCGACGACGACGACGAGGAGGCGACGACGAGGAGACGACGGCGACCTACACCGACGCGCGACGACACTGACGACGAGATCCAGACACTACTAGGAAAACAGCTATAGGTAATTAGCACATCCGTGGCTCACATGGTTGAAGTGCCCCACGGCTAAAACAGGCATGGCTCACCTGTGGGCAGTGCCCTACTAGTAACTAGAACAACCGTGGCGCACATGGCTATAGTGCGCCACAGATGTGTGTGGGCCAGGGCCCTGTTGGCTGCACGCCAAACATCTGTAGCGCACTATAGTCATGTGCGCCACGGTTGTTAGTGTCATCTGTGGCGCACATGGGGGGGTGCGCTACGCCTAAGCGCACGCCCCTCTCTGATGTGAACCATCCGCAAGCATCTGTGGCGCACATGGCATAGTGCGCCACAGAAGTTTGTACTCTCTGTGGCGCACTATGGCATGTGCGCCACAGATGTAGTGGCATGCACCAACTCCACCCCCCCCCCCCCCCGTGGATCGCCTTTTTAGGGTTTGCAAAAAATAAAAGAAAATGATAAACACTTCAAAAAATTAAATCCTTTCATATTTAGGTAGGTAATGTGGTATAGCTTCTAGTAAAATTAACAAAAATGAGTTTCGACTTTATTTGCAAAAAAAAATTATGCCACGGTAAAAAGGCCGTAACTTTTGCATACGATATCGAAAAAAATCGTATAATATACCAAAATGACGAGAACGAGATTTCGCATCTGCTCGCAACCACCTGAGGTCGTTTAGCGATTATTTAGATTTTCAAAATTCGAAAAGAGTAAAAAGTTACGGTCAAAAAACCGTTTTTTCCTCAGAAAAAAAAATACAGGGCGACTTATCCGTAGCGCACCTACACCTAGTGCGCCACGGATAAGCTTGGGCGGGATTCAAATTTGAATCCCCACCCCGCCCTCCTCCTCCCTTTCCCCTTTTCCCTCTTCCTCTCCCTTTCCCTTTCCACTTTTCCCTTCCCCTTTTCCCTCTTCCTCTCCCTTTCCCTTTCCCTTCTCCTTCTTCCTTCTTCCTTCTTCCTTCTTCCTTCTTCCTTCTTCCTTCTTCCTTCTCCCTTCTCCTCCTTCCCCTTCTCCTCTTCTTGCAGTGATGGCACGACGTCGACCTCCTTCTCCTCCTCCTCGCAGTGACAACGGGCGACGGCGGTGCAACGGCGGCCTCCTTCTCCTCCTCCTCGCGACGGCGGTGCAACGGCGGCCTCCTTCTCCTCCTCTTCCTCCTCTGCCTCCTGTTCTTCTCCTCCTCTTCCTCCTCTGCCTCCTCTTCTTCTTCTTCTCCTCCTCTTCCTCCTCTTCTCCTCCTCCTCCTCTTCTTCTCCTCCTCTTCCTCCCATTCTCCTCTTCCTCCTCCTCCTTGCAGTTCCGACGACGACACCGACGCGCGACCGCACTGACGGCGATGGCGACCTGCACCGACGCGCGGCCGCACTGACGACGAGATCCAGATCTGCTGCTTTTTTTTGAATTTTAAAATTTACATCCGTGGCGCACATCACCTAGTGCGCCACGGTTATCGTTTCATACGCGTGGCGCACCTGCCCAAACTTCTGTGGCGCACTGGCATGTGCGCCACGCCTGTCTCTAAACTTCTGTAGCGCAAGGCACGTGGCGCACTGCTAGTGCGCCACAGATGATGTTTCATGGTGCGCCACTAAAGGCCATTTTCCTAGTAGTGAGATCTTCTGCTTTTTTTTGAATTTTGAAATTTATATCCGTGGCGCACAGCACCTAGTGCGCCACGGTTATCGTTTCATACGCGTGGCGCACCTGGACTACTTTCCGTGGCGCACTGGCATGTGCGCCACCCCTATCTCGACACAACCGTGGCGCACCAGGTAGTGCGCCACGGCTAGGAGATAGCCGTAGCGCGAGGCGTGTGGCGCACTGCTAGTGCGCCACAGATGGCCTTTTCAGGTGCGCCACTAAAGGCCGTTTTCCTAGTAGTGTCCGGAGCCATCTGGCAAGGTAATCGCGGGGGCTTTCACCTCTCTCTAGACGTAGCGCGCCAGATCGAAGATAGTCACGACGCCGACGAAGTGTGATCTCTGCTTTCCAGATGCACGGGCGAAGCCAGCGGATTTGTAGTGATCTTCCACCGTTATCTCCTGCATAGGGGTGGTTTGGGTGGGCTTTGAATTTTTCTGATTTAGGCCAGCAAACTCCGAAGAGATATCTGACTTCGATCCTTCCACTAACGTATCCTGCCCATAGGCGGTCCGTGCGGGTCTTGACGATCCTCCGACTTCCAAGGAACTAGTTCTCGAGTCGGTTTCGCCGATGAAGAGGTGGATGTCCCCGATTGGAACGATCGAGCAGTGGGTGGGGTTCGTCTTCGCCGAGATTAAGAACTCGGGGAGGGACGATCGAAATGTTGTTGGAGAAGAGAACACGACCAATGGCTACGGTTTTGTTGATTCCCGCGAAGAGCTTGGACCTCGCCCGTTGTAGAGCCTGAAGCGCCTCTTTCCCCACGGTAGGCGCCAACTATCGTGGTATTGCCGACGAGTACGCCATGGAGGGGTCCTCATAGAGCGTGTTCAGAGACGTGGGGTAAGGCGTAAGGTTGGCGGGTACGAGGTGACATATTTTACCCAGGTTAAGATCCCACGATGGTGGGGGAATCCTACTCCTACTATAAATCACCATAACGGCAATACGTCGGGTTACAGGGATCGGTTCGCTGTGCGCAATATGGGTTGTGTGGTTGCCCTAAAGGCTCCTCTAGGTCTGGCTTATATAGTCGTCAGATCCTAGGGTTACAGGGAAAGTCCTAATCGGACAGGTTACAGAGTTTTACACAATATACAACTAGTCTAGCTTGTCTTGTACTCCAAGGCTCCGGGTACATCGGTAACTCCACCATAGCCTACCTTTATCCGGCATGGGCCTCCCTTCTGGATCCATCTAACTGGGTCGCTTAGCAGGCCATAAGCCTTGCTACCAACTGTGGACCACCCGGGTTATCTGGATTAGAGACATGCAATGGTGATACCCATTTGGCATATCCCTAACAATAGTTGGCACACAAGCCCGTGAACAGCCGTTAATGACATTTAACGTCATGCTGGCCGTTAATGACGTCACCCACATCTTGACTTTTTTTTGTCAATACAAGGATCGTTTGGTGATGTCACACGCCCATTTATAATGTCACTCTTACCTGACGTTTTTTTTTCGTCACGGCTTGCCGGAGGTTTGGGGACACATGGACATTTAGGCGGACGACGCGTGGCATTAAGTTACAATTCCGCGTGGATAAATGGGAAATGGACTCATGGACGAATAAAAGAGGAGCAAGTTTCTAGCGTCCATGGCAAAATTGTTTCGTCAAGTTAGACGTGATGATGTCACTGACTTTCTTGAGGTTCATTTTACATCATGGTTCATAGGTAATAAAAACGCGGCACGTCGACATCTACGCATGATGGAAATATTTTTTCAACAAACAAGCATGATTGTAGAGGTCCCAACCCGATAAGGTAGAGATCCCTGTGTTTACAATGCTAGTTCCAGGATCAATAGCTAGCATCCACAGTTTAAGATGTAATATCAAGAAACAAAGGTCATAATACAACTTTATAACCAGGAATAAAGTAATTCATTACATCTTACATAGCTCATTCGGCTATCTCATTACAATGCAGCATAAATAACTATATAGCATGGAGTCCATCATCTTCAATGTGCCACAGGCAATCATGTTGGTTGTAGACTTGTAATCCTATTCAACACACTTCACTAACATCAAACTAACATGCAACATAATAAGTTACAGCCACAAGGGTCAATACATTTGAATTGTATTAGCAAGTGATACTATGGTAGAGTAGTGGTATCTATCATCTATATGCATTTGGCTAAGTGGAGCTTAGGCTTTCTTTGCTCAAAATAGATTTTCCTTATCATTTGAAAACACTAAGTTTTTGTTTGCCAAAATCTCACAAGGCATCTACCAATAGAAATTGGTGATCCTTTAACCCTTGTTCAACCTGTTGGGGATATGCTATATGGGTATCCTCATAGCATGTCTCTTATCCGACTAACCCGGGTGGCCCATAGTCGGTAGCATGGACTATGGATTGCTGGGCGGCCCAGTTAGGTGGATCCATAAGGGAGGCCCATGCCGGATAAAGGAAGGCTACGGTGGAGTCACCAGCGTACACGGAGCCTTGGAGTGCAAGATACACAAGACTAGTAATAGACGGTGTAGAACTCTGTAACCTGTCCGGCTAGGACTTTTCCCTGTAACCTTAGGACCTGGCGACTATATAAGTCGGGCCTATAGGGGCCTTTAGGGCACGATAACTTAGACTTTCTAGTCACCTCGCACAGCGAACCTAATCTCTGTAACTCGGCGTATTGACATTATAGTGATTTATAGCAGGAGTAGGATTCCGCCACCGTTGTGGGATCTGAACCTGGGTAAGCTGTGTTACCTCGTACCCGTCAACCGTCCGCCTTACCCCACGTCTCTAAACACGCACTGTGAGGACCCATCCATGGCGTACTCGTCGGCAATACCACGACAATTGGCACCCACCGTGGGGCTAGAGGCGCTTCAGGCTCTTTAGCGGGCGAGGACCAAGATCTTCGCGGGAATCGGCGAAACCGTAGCCATCGGTCGCATTCTCTTCTCCGGCAACGTTCCGATCGTCGCCCCCGACGAGTTCTGGATCCCGGCGAAGACGAACCCTACACGGTGTTCGATCATTCCTATCAGAATCCACCTCTTCATCGGCGAAACCGACTCGGGCACTAGTTCCCTGGGAGTCGAAGGAGCGTCAAGACCCGCACGGACCGCCTACGGGCTGGATACGTTCGCGGAAGGATCGATGTCAGATCTCTCTTTGGAGTTTGCCGGCAAATATTGGGAAAATTCAAGACCCACCCAAACCGCCCCTGTGCAGGATATAAAGGTGGAAGATCACTTCAAATCCGCCGGCTTCGACCGTGCGTCTGGACAGCAGAGATCCAAGTTCGTCGGCGTGGTTACCATCTTCGATGTGGCGCGCTGCGTTCAGAGAGAGGGCGAAAACCCATGCGACTACCTCGCCAGGTGGCTCCGTATACGGGCCGACCTGACCAATTACCCCAATAATGATGCCATCTATCACTTTGTGGAAGGACTGGACCATGGAACGCTACTCCGACATTCCTTAAGACGGCAGCAGGCGTCAGGACGCCTTACCTTCGAAGGCATGATGAACACCGTCAACAACTACGCGAAGGCTGAAGCTACAGCTCAGACAGCGCTTGCGCTCATTGACAGAGCCCCTCCGATTCAGCCACCACCACAGCCTCCGGCCGCTATCGTCGTAGCAGCACCACCACCTCCAGTCATCGTCGAGGCCATTGCACCTCCACCGCCCGTCATCGAGGAAGTCCTGGCACCCTCCGACTCTGTCATTGACGCGCTTTATGCTGATTTCAGTGCAGATTTAGAGGAAATAGACTTCAGTCCAGAAGAGCTAGACTCCGCTATGCAGGAGATGGAGGAGTACTCGCGCGACGAACATGCTAATAACACCGTCATGTCTCGAGGGGTGTTCGTCACCATCGGGACAGCGATGGATGAAGACCAGCCCGGGCAAGCTCCGCCTACGGCGCTGGATAGGGGGAAGGGGCCACTTATTGCTGCTGACGATGATCGCGCAAGAGTCATGCCTCCTCCGCCTAATCCAGTGCAATAGCCGCAGGAACTTGGCACCGGTCCGAGCAATAACAACACCGCAAACTTGCCGCCTCCAGCATCTACGTCGGCAGCAGCCCATGTTACTCCAGCTGATAGAGTGATGTACGGCAATCTCCTCGTTGAGCCACTAACTGTTGATCATATCCGGAACGAGACTCAGCTTGACGAGAAGCGCCAACAACTGCTGGAGGAAGCACAAGCCATCGCGGAACAAAGCGCTAAACTAGATCGAGATCTGGTCAACGCGCAGAAGTCCATAGAAAAAGCTAGAGCAATGGAGGCCGAGTACAAGACTCTGCTCCAGCAGGAGAAGGCTAAGAAGGCTCCGGCTCGCGTCATCAACGATCCTGGTGTACAGCGTGTAACACCCTCAGAATCGAGCCTATGCAAGTTTTAGCGAAACCCGCCAAACCCGCATAGAAACGATTCAAAGGTGCCCACCAGGCACTTTCGTGCGGGTGGAAAACGAAGTAATAACATTACACAACAGTCCTCGATGGGACCCATAGAACAGATATATATATATACAACACGACTCCATGAGTCAAGAATACAGATATAATATACAAAGATCCAAATCACCTGGAAATCGATATAGCGTCCGAGTACGGACAAGATGCAAATGGGGCTAAGAGCCCTGAAGAATAACCAATGGCGTCCATAACCCTGCCCAGGCCAAGCCGGAAGGGTAACCCTGCTAATGACGTCGAGCTCAAAACCTGCTTAAACAAAAGGGGTGCCGACAAAGGGCAAAGGGAAAAAGAGGAGCGTCAGTACTGAGGCCAGTACACGGCGAGACTAGAATTCGGCGGTCCTCGCCTACATAGGTATGGTGGACTGAAGCGGCAGCGGCGACAAGCACTAAACAACCTATAGAGACTCGATACAACTGGCGGCTATCAGAGAGGGGTAAGAAAGACCTATTCGGATCCGACCTGAATCTTACGCCAAACAATCCCATCCTGGTATTTCCCCCTCGAGACCAGTCGAGGAAGTCCACCGAGGAACTCACACAGTTGACAGTTTTATTTATTCTGTTATCGTTGCACCAATTACTAGTCAGGTATAGATAATCATCCTGATAAAGTAAGCAGTGGGCACTTTTAGTTAACCATTCCGTTGTAGTTGCGACACTTACTAGTCAAATACAATTATCATGAGATAACCCAAAACCCAGCAGTTGTTGGTACTTTTATTTAGCCATTCCGTTGTAGTTGCAATACTTACTAGTCAGGTACAATGGCCGCAAGCGACAACTCAACAAGCAATTGTTGGCAGTTTTATTTAGCCATTCCATTATAGTGAAGCTGATTACTAGTCATTATAAAGTCAAATTTATAGCACTACTTTAGTTATAGTTGTCTATGATCGAGATACTGTGCTCCAAGTCGTCCATAACCGCGGACACGGCTTTCAGAAAGTTTTAACCCGGCCGGGGTGCACAAATAGCAACACACACACGATCAACCTCGGAAAAACCAAATCAAAACCCAACGAGGCTTTCACGACAAAGCAATCACAGGATTCAGAAATATTTCAGGGGGCCACCCCATTGAGTAGACCAGCAACAAAGTAAGCTAGCTCCGAGATGGACTCAAGGTTTGCGTCAATGGCTGTAAACGACTGGGAACCCCAAACGGGGCTTGTCGATACCGCGAAAACACTCCGCTTACCTAAACAGTACAGTGTGCTCCTCGCACAATCGTAAATAAAGCAGTAAAGCATGGCATAAGTACAGGATCGTAAATAAAACCTCAAACTAGTTTGTGGCCCCAAGAAATAAGACTGAATCAAGCTCTGGCTAAGGGGGGTCCCATAATTCCCCGTATGTGGATAGCGCGATAAATCAAGGAACAGGTATCAAGTACTCGGGGTCCTACGGGACACAAGTGGGCGGTCGGAAACCAAATATTATCTATCACCCACCGATGCCTCTGCTTACTTACTTCAATTTTAGTTGTTAAACAGTAATTAAAGTGAACAATAATTAAAGCCATCATCATCTCCAACAACAAACATGCGACATTACTCCAACAACTGTGGCACTTGACAACACGCAACAGCACTTGAGCAAGCGACTACGACGCGCAAGTCCAACTATCTACCAAACAACAGGTAATAGGATGTGTCCAAGGCAATATAGGGCTGCACAGGATATCACAGGTACGGGAACTAGAGCATCGCAACACAGATAGCAATAGATCAACAGGAGGGAATAAATACTTTAAAAGTAAGATAGGTAGAAAGGGGGAGATGCTCGCCTGAAAAACATTGTCGAAGGTCCATCCGAAGATCGGGTCGACACTCGCATCAACTCAACGGCCTTATCCGCGAAGAACCAAAACACTAGAATAAACACCGGATGCACTATTTAATACTACGGCAAAGATCGGGCATGATGCATGTATGATGTATGACATGGCAAAGGTGCGATGCAATTAGGTCATATTAAGTGGAACCGGGGTCCCGACAATTAATTAAACGGTTCAAGTTATTTAGCTACCCCGCAAATTAAATGTTGTTATAACAGGGCAAGATAAGTTACCGGTTCGCTACACAAATGTTAAATGAGGCCAATATGAGACTAGATTTGCCCGCATATGGGCCCCATATTTAATTATGAGGTGAATCGGCATAAGGCCCCCAAACCACAGACAAGCATGCATGCATGAACAATTTTATATGCAACAATTAATATCATTTTAATATAGGGTTCGAGAAAAGTGGTCACACTTTAGGGTTCGGCAGATCTTGGGGTTCCGGGGTTCCGGGGTCGGTCTCGGGGTTCGACGGATTCGTTCTCGGGCTCCGGGATCGGTCTTCGGATCTCAACATGGCCGGTCTTGGTGACGATCTTGTCCGATGGGGATCTTGGTTCAACATCATCGCGGTCTTCGGGTCCGAGGGTTAGACCTTGGAGTCCGAGGGAAGTTCCCGGTGTCCCGAGGAGAAGATCTTGGCGTCCGAGGGTTTCTCCGTGTCCGTGGTGCGTCCGTGGGGTAGATCTTGTCTGTTCCCTGTTGAAAGCCTTCGGGTACGGGGTTTCGGCGAACTTGGCGTGTCGAGGTTCGGTTTCCGGTTCCGGCGCCGTGGTCTTGCAGAGTTTCCCGGTTCTCGACTCGTGTCGGTCTTGTCGTTAGCTGAACTTGGCATCGTGGCGGCCTCTTCTCGTGGCGTCGGTCTTGTGGTTCGAGAAGGAGGGGGACGCCATGATCGGTCTTCAAGGGTCCGCAAGGCGATCTTGGCGTCCCGGGCATCTATAAAAACGGTGGTCGGCGGCGCTGCCGGGAAGGACGAGGCCGGACGGCGGCGTTCCATGTTGGTGCTCGGGAGCGGTGGCCGGCGACAAGCTCGAGAGGGAGCACCACACGGGAGGCCGCCGGGCGAGCAGAGGACATGGCGAGCTCGACGCTGGGACTTGCATCGGAGGGGGCAACCGTCGAGGGTGGACTGGGTCGCGGCAGGCGGGAGGACGCTGGGGACCTGCGCGGGGCGAGCTCGGTTCGGCGGGCTCCGGGGAGGCGAGGGTGGTCACGGACGCGGCCGAGGGCGGCGGCCCGAGCGGAAGACGACGACGGGCTCGGCCGCGCAGGAACCCGGGGAGGCGCGGACGGGCCGGGGCGGCGGAGCGGAGCTCGGCGGCGGCGGATGCGGGCCGGAGGCGAGGAGGCCGACGGGCATTGGGCGGGAGGAGGAGGCGGTGGCGGGGTGCTGTCAGCGGCGAGCGCGGAGACGAGGATGGCCGGAGGAGAGGAGGGGGACGGTGAGCGGCGAGGTGGGTGGAGGCAGGGACGGCCGGGGGTCGCGAGCGGGGCGGCGCCGGAGGAGGCGGCCGGCGGTGGCGGGGCTTGCAGAGGGTGGCGGAGAAGGGAGCAGCCGGGGTCGGCGAGGTCGGCCGCGCGGAGGTGGCCGGCGGCGCGAGCGCTGAGGAGGGTCGCCGGCGAGGAGCCCGCGAGAGGAGCGCCGGGGAGAGGCCAGGGAGGGCGGCGGCTTGCCGGAGAGGGAAGGGGAGGCGCGGTGGGGAGGCGACGGGGCGTTGCGGGCAGAGGAGGACGCGTCGGAGCGGGGAAGAAGGAAGGAGAGAGAACGGGAGGAGCGGGGGCAGCGCGTGGGGAGCGCGTGTGGCCAGGGGTGGGGCCGGGTGCGGGGCCCACGCGGGTGGCCGGGGTGGGAGGTGAGCTGGAAAGTGGGGGCGGGACCCACGGGACAGGGGACCAGGGGGGGGGTCGGTTTTGGGAGGGAGTGGGGAGAGGTGGGACTGACGGGTGGGGTTGACCCAGGAGGTGGGGTCCGGTTGGAAGTGGGAGGGGTAGAGAGGCTGTGGGTGAAAAGAGAGGGGGAGGGGGCTGGTGGATCGGTGAGGTGGCAGGTGGGTAGGAGTTGGGTGAGAGGGTGAGGTGGCGGCCTGTGGTTGGAGGGTAGATTAGGATTGGGTGGGGATAGGTTTTAGAGGGGGCTGGTTTAGAAAGTGTGTTTGTTTGGGTTTTTTTTATTTTAAAACAAGGCCACTTTGCAATTAGTTTTTAGGGAAATAAAATATCTGATACGATCGCGGTTTTGCCTTTGAAATAAAGAGGGGTGTTTGTACCAACAGAACTAGGCTTTTCGAAATAATGCAGACAAACAATGCAAGATGATGGCGATGCAATGCACAAAACAACGCGATTTTCTAGTAGTGGTTTTGCGGGATGCCACACAGCGCAACCTAGGATGGGCTCCCTCGAAGTCGGCACAGGCCAAGCCATACATTGACAGTGAAGGCAAGCAGGTGATGCCCACCCCACTCCTTAACCTCGCCGTCGCCAAGACTCTTCTGGAGCAGGATAGATCGCATGAGGCAGTGGAACAGGTCTATGACCTAGTGGCCAAGGCGGTAAAGCAGCAGGAAAAGGCCACCTCGCAGAGGCTTGAGTCTGACCCAGCGCTCTGCCGATCTAGCCAGTACAAACCGCCAAGGGACAGATCTCCTCAGGATGTCGGATCGCAGATGGGTTCATCAGAACGAAGACGGAGGGATGCGCGCAACGGGAAGGATGCTATCCCCATATCCTCTTACCACGGAGAAAGAGCCCAACCTCGCCGCCCATCGCCATCGTCCCGATCCCCCCGACGTCAGGAAGACTACAAGGCTCACCATCGCATGGATACGCCCCCACCAAAGCAGTGTGGCATTGTCATCCGCGACAACGCGGAGCAGACCCGTCATGACGGAAAGCACAACGAAGGACATAAGAGAAGGTCGTTCCATGACCCTCCGTGTCTGACAAGCAACCATGACAGGCGTGAAGCGTCGCAGGAGGGTAACAGCAAGAAGGCTAACCCACCACCACCTCCGCCTTCGTCGCCGCCAAGCAGTCACCATGGCGGAGGAGGCCCGCGTCGTTCACGCAGCCCGTCCCCTGTTGACAACAAGAAGAAGAACCCGGAGCCATACGACGCACGTTCGTGGATCGATAAGATCCACGAGGCCCGGGAAGGACCATACCTGGGACCACGTTGCTTTGGACCTGCAATACGGTCCGCAACTTACCCCAAAGGTTTCTGGATTGACAAGACCATCAAGCCCTAAGACGGCATCGCCAAGCCTGCCACATGGTTGCAGGACTACGGCAATGCGGTGGAGATTGCCGGAGGCAACCCCAACGTAGCCGTCAAGTACCTCCCGTTAATGTTGGTGGGTACGGCCCGCCAATGGATCGACGACTTGCCGGAGAAATCTATCTACAACTGGCTGGACATGCAAGAAGCATACCAAGAAGTTTGAGGGTACATACAAGCGTCCCTGCACGGTGGGCGATCTACAGCGGTGCATGCAAGAGAAAGACGAGACATCTCGCGCCTACCTCTCTCAGTGGCTGGATATAAAGAATTCCTCCGCGGGAGTGCACGCCCAGACCGCCATGGCCGCCTTCATCGATGGGTTGGAAAGGGGCACGTTGCTCCGACATAAGTTGAAGCGCTTGCAGGACAATTATCAGCTTGACTTGAATCAGATGATTCAGTTAGCTAGTGAGTTCGCAGCTGCCGACGACGACGCTCGTGGCTCTTTGCCGGCAACGGCCATTCCAACTCAAGCTCGGAGGAACAGCAGTACAAAGCAGAAAAACGCTCCAGAATAAAAGCAATCTACCAACATGGTCGCCATGACTTTTGCAGGACGAGGAGAAGGCGGACAACGTGGCTGAGGAAGGGGAGCAGGCCGCGGGCAGCAGCGAGGAAGTGAAACCAACTTGGAGCCGCTCCGCGTTCACCAAACCTACGAAGAGTACCGCGATATGCCGTGCCTCGTACACCTCGACGCCAACGGCAAGGCCACCCATACCAATCGACACTGCAAGTTTGTCAACGACCTCAAGGAAGACCAGGAGTCCGGCTACAAGCGAAGTCGGAAGAACATACCGCGAGGAAAGGGCAAGGGGAAGAAGAAGGAGGAGGAGTCCAAGGATTCAAGTGACATGGACGAGGACGTTGACCCCAAGCACGCCGCCAAGAGCGACGACAAGGGCAAGAACCCCTTCGCAAAGAAGGCCCCAGTCTACCACACTTTCCTTGGCACCCCCACCGTCCGACAATAGAAGACCTCTTTAAGGATCCTGATGGCTACTCTCCCCCCAGTTCCCCAATACCTGCGCTGGTTGGAGGTTCCAATCACTTGGGACAGGACGGACCACCCAGACCTTGTGCCCACGGAGAACCAGTACGCCATGGTCATCAACCCATTGATTGAAGGCGTAGAGTTCACCAAGTGCATGGTGGATAGTGGAAGCAGCATCAACATCATGTACCTGGATACACTGCAGAAGATGAACTTGACGGAGGCAAACCTAAGGCGGACCAACACCGTGTTCCATGGAGTAGTGCCTGGTCGGGAGGCTCGGTCCCTTGGGTGCATCACACTTCAGGTAGCCTTTGGCGACGTTAATAATTACCGCCAAGAGCGCATGAACTTTGAGGTAGTCCCCTTCAAGAGCGTGTACCACGTCATATTCAGCCGGGACATGTTCCACACGTTCATGGCTAAGCCATGCTTCGTCTACAACAAGCTCAAGATACCCGGACCAAACGGTGTCATCACCGTATCCAGAAGCTTTACCAAGGCAAGGGACTGAGAGATCAATGAAGCAACCGTTACAGAAGCTGTCCTCTACAACGAAAAATTCAAGGAGATCTAGAGCAAGGTCAATGTAAGGTTCCCAACCTTTGATAAGGTAGAGTCCCCTGTATTTACAATGCTAGTCCCTGGATAAATAGCTAGCATCCACAGTTAAGATGTAATATCAAGAAACAACGGTCATAATACAACTTTATAACCAGGAATAAAATATTTTATTACATCTTTCATAGCTCATTTGGCTATTACATTACATTGCAGCAGAATATCTATAAGCATGGGGTCCTTCATCTTCAAAGTGCCACAGGCAGACATGTTGGTTGTAGACTTTGTAATCCTAATCATCAAACTTTACTAACATCAATCAAACCTGCAACATACAAGTTACAGCCACAAGGGTCAATACATTTGAATTGTATTGGCAAGTGATACTATGGTAGTATAGTGGAGTCTATCATCTATATGCATTTGGCAAAGTGGAGTTGAGGCTTGCATTGCTCAAAAATAGATTTTTCCTTATCATTTGAAAACACTAAGTTTTGCTTGACAAAAATCACCCAAGGCATCTACCAATCAAAGATTGAAGATCCTTTAACCCTTGTTCAACCACAAGTTTATAAGTTAGAAATTTGGATGATGAGATTCTTGATAGCTTCCATGTCTTGATGCTCAAATTGTCCTTTGCCAGGGACATGACTAAGTACTTAGATTTTACACTCTACAGAGGTGGTGCACTTTCCCCACAAGACTTGGTTTCCCAAGACAAGATCTTTCAGAAGCCTTCCCTTAGACCAAAATGGACGCGCTCCAACCTATCAAACCCCTACCACCAACTGTCCATTTGGCTAAGTTATTGCAACCTATATGATCCAGGCAGAGCCCATAATGCCAAGTGGCTGCACTTCAAGCTTCTCAACATTTGACATCTCAAATCTCTTTGTTCCTGGGTGGCAATCCAGAAGTGTGATACACAAGGTAAACCATAGCCATGGGCCTTGTGTAACCACTCAACTAAAAACCACCAAGCAAGTCCCTTTCCACCTAGGTGATTCATTAACTTAGTTGTTTTATTAAATAAAAAACACAAGTCCTCAGACTTAGAAACTTTTCCATAGTGTGAATATACATATTCCACCCTTGTTTTCTACTAGATAAGCTAAGCATGATAGTAGTAGGAATCTTAACTTAGGAAATTTCTACTAAGGTTTCATCTACTAGGATTTCCCATAGCATAGTTTACACTTAGCAAAATTCCATGCAAATCCTATACTTAGAAATATCACTAATGCATAGTGAAAATAATGGGACAAAAGTATGAAGCATCACTTGCCTCTTTGGTAGAGTATAGGTTCACTCCTTGATCTTTGCAATGTTCACACACTTCAAGTCACTACAAATCAATCAAGCAAACAATATTTCAATCTACCATTCAAGCAATTCATCACATAAAATGATAAACAAAACAATACATGCAAGCATGCAAAAGGGTTGTTTTATTTGTAGAAGTGGTTTCTAATGGGTCATAAACATTTGGAAACACCTATTGGTCATTTTATAAAGTGGCAAAGTCATTTGCAAAAGGTTTCACTTTAATAACCATTTTTAAAACAAGGTATCATTTTATGTGGTGTAGAAATGTTTTTACTAAGGAATTAATCTATAGGATTCAAAAAATGTGTTTTCAAACCATAAAACTTTGTGTTTAGGGTCATAGAGTTTAAAACAAAACATTTCCCAAAGGTTTTCCTTCAAAACCATTTTTAATAAATAAACCATATTTTTATTTGACTAGAATTGGTTTAAATCAAGGATTCATTCTTTTGTTTCTCCAAATAAATTTTTGAAACCACAAAGTGATTCCTATGGTCAGTAGGTTCAAAACACACCATTTGCCAAAGATTTTATCCTCAAAATCATTTTATAATAATTTTTATAACCTAAACAAGCATACAAATGATTCTGCAAAAACAAACATTTTACCAGAAGCTTTTTACTAAACAAATTGCATGGTTGGCTAGGGCTTGTTCCACTGATTCCATTGATATAAAATTTGCAAAATTTGGATGTGTGGATTTAATGTTATGGATTTTACAAAGTGGAACAACTAATAGAAAGTTTCTGTTTTTTAAAACTAAGTCTGAGCCACGTGTCGTGTTGCTATTAGCTGGTACCGGTTCGCACGGATCGTGCTGTGTGGTGCGTTGGATCTAAGTTTAATCGCGCGGCTCAGGTTCATCCTTACCTCTTCGCCTAGATCTAATCCTAGCCGGTCAAAATGGATCCTACGGCTATAGGGAGCTTGCCAGGAACTGGCGGCGCTCGACGGTGGCTGGCGGCGGCGCGGCTCTGGAGGTGGCGTTGGTGACGTTTTAGGAAGAGAGGGAGGGAGTGAAGGCGCTTACAGTGATCGCAGTGATGCCCTGATGCTCAAGGTGCTCGTTGTTGGGCAGGGGGCGCACGGGAACGGCGGTGATTGCTCGTCGGAGACGTTGTCGGCGTCGGGCTCGCTAAGGTGGCGATGCTGTTGACATTACAGGGCACAAATAGGTGAGGCAGAGGGTTCGTTAGATGCGGGAGAGTGTGGAGAATACACGCGTGTGAGCTAGAGGGGTTAGGGCGGTCAGACTTTACCAGGGTGCTTCGCCGGAGAAGTGGCAGACTACGGCGGCGTTCAGTCGATGTTGCTGTCGAGGCTACGGTGCTCGCGTGGGTGTGGGTTTGGTGCTAGGAGATGCAGGAGACGATGGGGATCACACCCGTGTGCTCTGGGGGCAGTGGGGAGGTTCGTGCTCGCCAGAATTTGCACGGTGGCTCGTCGGAGCAGAGGGGTTCGAGGTTGTGATTTGTGCAGCCTGGTGGCTCCGGTCGTGTGAGGGTTGAGGGGAAAGAAGGAGGGAGCATGGGCGATTAAATGGGTGAGGTTACTGGGAGAATTTAATCGGCCATTTACTCGAATTGATGCGAGCAATTAGAGGCAGCAAACGGCGATGAGGGGAAGGAACTGCTCGCGGGGTGAGGAAGACGATGACGCGGCAGTGGGGTAACGTCGTCAGTGAGAGAGAGAGAGAGAGAGGGAATAGGGTCCACCAGTCGTTGGCTCTGCGGGTGGGTCTTTCGGTGGCAAAACGATTCGCTGAGGGATATGCCGGGTGGGCTCCTGCAGGGCTTAGTGGGCTGCTGGGTTGGGTCGACCAGATTCATTTTTTTTTGTTCTGAATGTCTTTTTCTTTTTCTAATTGTTTTTCTGTTTTGATTTTCAAACAACAATTCAAACACTCAAATGGATTCAAAACCTTGCTAAACTTTGCATCCCTTTTAGTTCTGTTTAACAACACAAATCAAGGTCCAAAATAAAATAATATTTTTTTATTCTAGGGTCCATTAATAATTAAATGAATGGACCTTAATCATTTAATTCAAATAGGATTTGTTTTATTTAAAATATTTATTTTGAAATTTAAAATAAAACCAAAAAAACACTTCAGTAGGTTTTATTTGAGAACATAAAATACTTGGAAAACCTGTTTAAAATAATTTAACAAGTTTTGATGTTTAATTAAAATGGCAAAGCCTTTACTTAATAAATTTGGATATTAATAAATCCTCATTATTTTGTTTAATTAACCCTTTACTCTTTTTAAATCAAAACAAAATATCTTACTTCAAAATCTTTGCCAAAGTTTAATTTGGCTCTATAAAATAATCCTTAATCATATTTCTACCTTTTTATTTGAAAACCAAAACTTTTTATTAAAAGATCCAAAAATAGTAATTCCAAATATTTTTAACTTTATTGTTTATTTTTTTCTTTAAATCCCTTTAAGATTTTATTTGATCCAAATAGGTTTTTAAAGTTTCCAATTGGATTCAAAAATTTTCTTCTCACCCTGAAAATCAACAAAGTTTTATTTTATTCATTTTTTTTTCACATAACAAGATTTGGAAAATCTTGGGATGTGATAGGCTACCACCCTTAAAATAAATCTCGTCCCGAGATTTGGGAAGGCTAGGGTTTACAAGTAGGCTCAAAACAACTAGGGTACTACCACCCTTAAAATATTTTCCAACTAAATTACATCTTGTCTTACTTGGGATCTTGATGTAACTTTCCTGGACAGAAGTTTGCATAGTGGCCTAGCTCTTTGCATTTGAAACATGTGATAAGGTTGAGGCCTTGAGGTGGCTTCTCTGGACAATATGATGCATAATGTCCTAACTCTTTGCAGTGGTTGCACATCACTTGGCTAATATCCTTCCTCATCTTGGGTTTCACTAGCTTTTGTTTGTCTTCTTGGCTCTTCTTCTTTTCTGGACATTCACTGGCATAGTGTCCCATCTCTTTGCAATTGTAACATTGCAACTGGCTTTTATACTTCTTCTTCTTTTTGGGTCTCTCCAAAGCTAGGAGTTCTTCTAGTTCATGCTCTTCATACCTCACCTCAAAGGTGGGAAATCTTTCTCTCTTCTTGAGGCAGTTACTAGAGATATGACTTTCTTCTTCACAATTAGGGCATTGATCTTCATGCTCCTTGGATGTATGATCCTTGTCTCCACAAATATTGCAAGCTTTGGTTCCTTCTAAAATAACATCTTTGTCATCCTTGTTTTCATTAGCTCTTTGGGAAAAGTTTTCTCCCATGTTGATCATTTGAGTAACCAATCCTTGCAACAATTGGGATTGAAGTTTCAAAATCCTTTGTATGGCTGGGTCTAGTCCATTGTTGTTGGATAAAAGCTGAGTTGTCACTTGGCTCAACTGGTTTTGGGTTGCTATAAGTTCTCTCATGTTGTCCTCTTGGTTGTTGTTGGTGTCATCAACCTTAATGTTGGAGTCTCTTGAAGTAGTCATCTGTTTGGGTTGAATTGAGATTAGAATAGGCAAGATATTTCTAAGGAAATAATTTTAATCACACTCATCCCAATTCACACAAGCAATGTGCAAGCAATCACAAACAAACATTTCACTCAAACAACAAGGTTCAAGCATATTTTTAGGCAACCAAAAATATTTTTGTTACACCACATAAGTTGGTGTGTTGGACTTAACTAAATATGGTGGTCCATCTATGTGGTTCACTTGAGTCCTTTCCATCTTCCTTGGTTGATTCCTCTTGCATGAGATCATGGTTTCCTTGGGAAAACTCTTGGTCACAAAACTTCAAAGGTGATGAGGGTTCTTTCTAAGTTGTGTTTCTTTAGACTCCAAATCCTTGAGCAAGATTTCCTTGTCTCACTTGTCCTTGGTGACATCCAAGGTTGAAGTCCTTGGTGAGGATGCTGAAGATGTTGAAGTCATTAGAGTTGAAGATGTTGAAGTCATTAGAGTTGAAGATGTCCTTTGCACATGGTGAAGTCTTTGGCCATGGGGTAGGCTTTGTCCATCAAGTTGAAATAGAAGAGATGTAGAATCAAAACCAAAATGGTTTGAGGAAAGAGTTTACAAGATTGTTTGTAAATAAGTTTTTGGAACAAATACAACTCCTATTTTTTTCTAAGGGTTTTGTCCAATCCTAGGGTTACAAATCCTACAGGCAACACAATGCTCTGATACCATCTGTAAGATCCCTCCTTTGTAAAGGAAAAGGATCCCTGTGATTGCAATGCTAGTCCCTGGATCAATAGCTAGCATCCACAGTTAAGATGTAATATCAAGAAACAAAGGTCATAATACAACTTTATAACCAGGAATAAAATATTTTATTACATCTTTCATAGCTCATTTGGCTATTACATTACATTGCAGCAGAATATCTATAAGCATGGGGTCCTTCATCTTCAAAGTGCCACAGGCAGACATGTTGGTTGTAGACTTTGTAATCCTAATCATCAAACTTTACTAACATCAATCAAACCTGCAACATACAAGTTACAGCCACAAGGGTCAATACATTTGAATTGTATTGGCAATTGATACTATGGTAGTATAGTGGAGTCTATCATCTATATGCATTTGGCAAAGTGGAGTTGAGGCTTGCATTGCTCAAAAATAAATTTTTCCTTATCATTTGAAAACACTAAGTTTTGCTTGACAAAAATCACCCAAGGCATCTACCAATCAAAGATTGAAGATCCTTTAACCCTTGTTCAACCACAAGTTTTTAACTTAGAAATTTGGATGATGAGATTCTTGATAGCTTCCATGTCTTGATGCTCAAATTGTCCTTTGCCAGGGACATGGCTAAGTACTTAGATTTTACACTCTACAGAGGTGGTGCACTTTCCCCACAAGACTAGGTTTCCCAAGACAAGATCTTTCAGATGCCTTCCCTTAGACCAAAATGGACGCGCTCCAACCTATCAAACCCCTACCACCAACTGTCCATTTGGCTAAGTTATTGCAACCTATATGATCCAGGCAGAGCCCATAATGCCAAGTGGCTGCACTTGAAGCTTCTCAACATTTGACATCTCAAATCTCTTTGTTCCTGGGTGGCAATCCACAAGTGTGATACACAAGGTAAACCATAGCCATGGGCCTTGTGTAACCACTCAACTAAAAACCACCAAGCAAGTCCCTTTCCACCCAGGTGATTCATTAATTTAGTTGTTTTATTAAATAAAAAACACAAGTCCTCAGACTTAGAAACTTTTCCATAGTGTGAATATATATATTCCACCCTTGTTTTCTACTAGCTAAGCTAAGAATGATAGTAGTAGGAATCTTAACTTAGGTTTCATCTACTAGGATTTCCCATAGCATAGTTTACACTTAGCAAAATTCCATGCAAATCCTATACTTAGAAATATCACTAATGCATAGTGAAAATAATGGGACAAAAGTATGAAGCATCACTTGCCTTTTTGGTAGAGTATAGGTTCACTCCTTGATCTTTGAAATGTTCACACACTTCAAGCCACTACAAATCAATCAAGCAAACAATATTTCAATCTACCATTCAAGCAATTCATCACATAAAATGATAAACAAAACAATACATGCAAGCATGCAAAAGGGTTGTTTTATTTGTAAAAGTGGTTTCTAATGGGTCATAAACATTTGGAAACACCTATTGGTCATTTTATAAAGTGGAAAAGTCATTTGCAAAAGGTTTCACTTTAATAACCATTTTTAAAACAAGGTATCATTTTATGTGGTGTAGAAATGTTTTTACTAAGGCATTAATCTATAGGATTCACAAAATGTGTTTTCAAACCATAAAACTTTGTGTTTAGGGTCAGAGAGTTTAAAACAAAACATTTCCCAAAGGTTTTCCTTCAAAACCATTTTTAATAAATAAACCATATTTTTATTTGACTAGAATTGGTTTAAATCAAGGATTCATTCTTTTGTTTCTCCAAATACATTTTTGAAACCACAAAGTGATTCCTATGGTCAGTAGGTTCAAAACACACCATTTGACAAAGATTTTATGCTCAAAATCATTTTATAATAATTTTTATAACCTAAACAAGCATACAAATGATTCTGCAAAAACAAACATTTTACCAGAAGCTTTTTACTAAACAAATTGCATGGTTGGCTAGGGCTTGTTCAACTGATTCCAGTGGTATAAAATTTGCAAAATTTGGACGTGTGGATTTAAAGTTATGGATTTTACAAAGTGGAACAACTAATAGAAAGTTTCTGTTTTTTAAAACTAAGTTTGAGCCACGTGTCGCGTTGCTACTAGCTGGTACGGGTTCGCACGGATCGTGCTGTGTGGTTCGTTGGATCTAAGTTTAATCGCGCGGCTCAGGTTCATCCTTACCTCTTCGCCTAGATCTAATCCTAGCCGGTCAAAATGGATCCTATGGCTACAGGGAGCTTGCCAGGAACTGGCGGCGCTCGACGGTGGCTGGCGACGGCGCGGCTCTGGAGGTGGCGTTGGCGACGTTTCAGGAAGAGAGGGAGGGAGTGAATGCGCTTACAGTGATCGCAGTGATGCCCTGATGTTCAAGGTGCTCGTCATTGGGCAGGGGGCGCACGGGAACGGCGGTGATTGCTCGTCGGAGGCGTTGTCGGCGTCGGGCTCGCTTAGGTGGCGATGCTGTCGATGTTACAGGGCACAAAAATGTGAGGCAGAGGGTTCGTTAGATGCGGGAGAGTGTTGCTAATACAAGCGTGTGAGCTAGAGGGGTTAGGGCGGTCAGACTTTACCAGGGTGCTTCGCCGGAGAAGTGGCAGACTACGGCGGCGTTCAGTCGATGTTGCTGTCGAGGCTACGGTACTAGCGCGGGTGTGGGGTTGGTGCTAGGAGATGTAGGAGACGATGGGGATCAGACCCGTGTGCTCTGGGGCAGTGGGGAGGTTCGTGCTCGCCAGAATTTGCACGGTGGCTCGTCGGAGCAGAGGGGTTCGAGGTTGTGATTTGTGCAGCCTGGTGGCTCCGGTCGTGTGAGGGTTGAGGGGAAAGAAGGAGGGAGCGTGGGCGATTAAATGGGCGAGGTTACTGGGAGAATTTAATCGGCCATTTACTCGAATTGATGCGAGCAATTAGAGGCAGCAAACGGCGACGAGGGGAAGGAACTGGTCGCGGGGTGAGGAAGACGATGACGCGGCAGTGGGGTAACGTTGTCAGTGAGAGAGAGAGAGAGAGAGAGAGGGAATAGGGTCCACCAGTCATTGGCTCTGCGGGTGGGTCTTTCGGTGGGAAAACGATTCGCTGAGGGATATGCCGGGTGGGCTCCTGCTGGGCTTAGTGGGCTGCTGGGTTGGGTCGACCAGATTCATTTTTTTTCGTTCTGAATGTCTTTTTCTTTTTCTAATTGATTTTCTGTTTTTATTTTCAAACAACAATTCAAACACTCAAATGGATTCAAAACCTTGCTAAACTTTGCATCCCTTTTAGTTCTGTTTAACAACACAAATCAAGGTCCAAAATAAAATAATATTTTTTTATTCTAGGGTCCATTAATAATTAAATGAATGGACCTTAATCATTTAATTCAAATAGGATTTGTTTTATTTAAAATCTTTATTTTGAAATTTAAAATAAAACCAAAAAAACACTTCAGTAGGTTTTATTTGAGAACATAAAATACTTGGAAAACCTGTTTAAAATAATTTAACAAGTTTTGATGTTTAATGAAAATGGCAAAGCCTTTACTTTAATAAATTTGGATATTAATAAATCCTCATTATTTTGTTTAAATAACCCTTTACTCTTTTTAAGTCAAAACAAAATATCTTACTTCAAAATCTTGGCCAAAGTTTAATTTGGCTCTATAAAATAATCCTTAATCATATTTCTACCTTTTTATTTGAAAACCAAAACTTTTTATTAAAAGATCAAAAAATAGTAATTCCAAATATTTTTAACTTTATTGTTTATTTTTTTCTTTAAATACCTTTAAGATTTTATTTGATCCAAATAGGTTTTGAAAGTTTCCAATTGGATTCAAAAAGTTTCTTCTCACCCTGAAAATCAACAAAGTTTTATTTTATTCATTTATTTTTCACATAACAAGATTTGGAAAATCTTGGGATGTGACAGTCAATGACTCAGAGATGCCCGCGTCGAAGAAGCAGATCTCCGACTCTGCTCCTGCGTTCAAGGCCACCATCGAGACCAAGCCGGTGGAACTTGTGGTAGGCGATGCCTCCAAGACCGTCGCCATTGGGACGAACCTGGATCCCAAATAGGAAAGCGCGCTCGTCGAGTTCCTCCGTGAGAATAGGGATATCTTTTCCTGGCAACCTGCCAACATGAAAGGTGTACCTAGGGAACTTGCCGAGCAAAGCTTAAACATAGATCCAAAATGTAAACCAGTGAAACAACCTCTACAATGCTTCGGAGATGAGAAGAGACGCGCCATTAGCAAAGAGATAGCTAGGTTACTTAAGGCTGGTTTTATCCGAGAAGTCCTTCACACCCGATGGGTGTCCAATCCTGTACTTGTCCCCAAAAAGGGAACTACTGAATTAAGAATGTGCGTTGATTACACCGGCTTGAACAAAGAATGTCCCAAAGATCCGTTTGCTTTGCCTCGCATTGACCAAGTCATTGACTCGACGGCTGGCTCGGAACTTTTTTGTTTTCTCGATGCATAATCAGGATACCACCAAATCAAAATAAGGAAGTCAGACCAATTGGCCACTTCGTTCACTACCTCTTACGGCACGTTTTGCTATGTCACGATGCCCTTTGGGCTGAAAAACGCAGGTGCTACCTACCAGCGGACAATGCAACGTTGCCTTCACGACCAAATTGGTCGGAACGTTCGTGCCTATGTGGACGATATTGCGGTGATGTCTAAAAAGTCAAATGACTTAATCTCCGACTTAAAAGAAACCTTTGATAATCTCCGGAAATACAACATGATGCTCAACCCTAAGAAGTGCGTCTTCGGGGTTCCAGCCGGCAAATTGTTGGGCTTCATCGTTTCCCAGCGCATAATCGAGGTCAACCCGGAGAAAATCAAGGCCATCTTAAACATAAACCGTCCGACATGCCTAAAGGACATCCAACGACTAACAGGTTGTGTTGCAGCAGTTAGTCGGTTCGTCAGCCGACTTGGAGAGAAGGCTCTGCTGCTGTACAAGTTGCTGAAGAAGGCGGACAAATTCACATGGACGGACGAAGCAGATGCAGCATTGAAGCAGATAAAGGAGATTCTTTCCTCAGCGCCCATCCTTGCAGCACCCGAGCCTGGCGAGCCCCTGTTAATCTACATGGCGGCAACCAACCGGGTTATCAGCATCGTCGTCGTGGTAGAGCGGAAGGAACTAGGCCATGAGTACAGAGTTCAACGACCATTTTACTACGTAAGCGAGGTCTTTACGGAATCCAGGCAGCGTTACCCGCACTACCAAAAGATAGCTTATGGAGTATTTCTTGCTTCTCGGAAGTTAAGGCATTAATTCAGGAGCACCCAATCACAGTAGTGAGCAAGACTCCATTGTCCGACATTATCAACAACAGCGACTCTACAGGAAGGGTCGCGAAGTGGGGCATTGAACTTGCCGCCTTCGAGATCACCTGCAAGAGACGCGACGCTATCAAGTCACAAGCCTTGGCGGATTTTATTGCAGATTGGACGGAGATGCCAGATGTCACTCCGTTGCCAGAACAAGAGTACTAGGTGATGCACTTTGACGGATCAAAGTTGCTCAACGGCTCGGGGGCTGGTGTATTGCTACAGTCACCAAAAGGAGCTACACTACGTTCTGCAGATCCACTTCGAGGCTACAAATAACATGGCGGACTATGAAGCACTCATTCATGGACTGCGTGTAGCCAAGGATATTGGCATCAAGCGCATAGTTTGCTGTGGAGATTCCGACTTGGTTGCCCAGCAGGTGGCTGGCACCTGGAATGCGCGGAATCCTATGATGGCGGCATATCGAGACGAAGTGGACGAGATAGCCAAGAACTTCTTGGGCTACGAAGTCAAGTATGTGCCTAGGGAGCAAAACGAGGCGGCTGATCTACTTTCTAAACTTGGATCAGGGCGCAAGAAAATTCCGCCAGGAGTTTTCCTAGAGCATCTACGCACACCATCCGTGAAGGGATCCGACATCGACAACCTGGATAGAGCTGACTCTTTCGTCAACATGGTGACAAAGGTCCCACCGGCTTGGACAAAACCGTTCATGGAATATCTCGAACACGGAACTTTGCCCGACGACGAGGTCGAAAGACGACAAATAGTATGGCGAGCAAAGAGTTATACCATAATCAATGGGCAACTCTATAAAAGGAGCACTACTAGTGTATACCTAAAGTGCGTTTCCCAGCTAGAAGGTATGGAAATCCTATGCGAAATCCATCTCGGAGATTGCGGGCATCACGCCGCTCCTCGATCGTTGGTCGCGAAAGCCTTCCGGCAAGGATTCTACTGGCTGACCGTGAAGGCGGACGCCGACAAGCTGGTTGATACATGCACAGGATGCCAGTATTATACCCGACAACCACATGTTCCTGCTAAAGAATTTGCGAACAATACCAATAACTTGGCCGTTTGCAGTCTGGGGGCTAGACATGGTGGGGCCGTTACAAACAGCACCGTGTGGATTTACACATCTGCTTGTAGCAGTTGACAAATTCACCAAATGGATAGAAGCTAAACCCATTAGAAAGCTTGATGGGGCAAATGCCCTTAGATTTGTCCGGGATCTAGTGGTGAGATTTGGTCTCCCACATAGCATCATCACTGACAATGGAAGCAACTTGTCACTCGGAGAAGTGGAGGCCTATTGCTGGGACAAAGGCATCCGACTTGACCTTGCATTTGTGGCACACCCACAATCCAATGGTCAAGTTGAGCGAGCCAATGGATTAATTCTGCAGGGAATCAAGCCGCGTCTTGAGGCACCGCTACATAGAGCAGCTAGAGCCTGGGCGGAAGAATTGCCATCTATGTTGTGGAGTTTACGAACTGCACCAAAAGATCCACCGGCTACACACCCTATTTCATGGTATATGGAGCAGAAGACATCCTACCTTCCGACATCCTCCACGATGCACCAAGAGTTGCCGCCTACGACAAAGATGACGCTGAAGAATCCAGACGCTTCGATGTGGACCTTCTCGAGGAGGAGCGCGTTTTGGCATGCCAAAGATCCGCCATCTACCAGCAGAAGATACACAGCTACCATAGTCGCCGCGTTCGGCATGGCTCGTTTAAAGAGGGGGATTTGGTGCTCCGACTTAAGCAGAAGAAGTCACACAAATTATCCCCATCATGGGAAGGACCGTTCATCATAAGCAAGGCGCTGCTCAATGGGTCTTACTACCTTGTCGACAATCGTGAACTCAAGGATAGGACCAATGAGGATAATAAGCGTAAGCGACGTGACCCGGATGATGACTACCCGGAGCTTGATCGGCCATGGAACATAGCACAACTACGTCCTTTCTACACTTAGCATTATTTATCTAATCGTGTAACTCTTATATGATCAATGAAATAAAGCTCTTTGGTTCACTCATATTGCTGAGTCTTTTACCTCCTTTAGTGTTCATTTTTGGATCATATAAACCTTTATGCACAAGCCTCGCGATTGCACTTGTGAAAATTCCTCCTACGGGCGTTAGCTTAAGTTTTCTAGTCTACACGTTCTTTATTGTTTTTATGTGGATTCTGGAGTAGTGAATTTCGGCACTTATTGTCGGCTATTTTGTGCTCAGGTTATTGACGGTGCCATTGGGCATCATCACCTAAGCGCATGGTTCCGATAACGAGTCTTCCGACTCACGAAAAGTCAAGCATAAGAACCAAAGTGATGGATAAGCCAGCACTTGCTTAAAAAATATATACATGCTGAAACTTAATTCTTAGGTAGAAGGATATGATAACCATTGTTTTCCGCCTTAAGATTAAATCAAAAAATCTTTTCCCGCGCACACTCCAGTGGTGAAACAGAAATTAAAAAGTGTTTTTCACTCTTTGGGCGCAGGAGACTTGGAGGCCGCATCATCACCAGCTGGAGAATCACCCTCAGCATCGGTACTATGGTGAGACTCGGAGGATTCCGGGTTGGCGTTGTCGAGAAAGTTCCTGGGCACGAAGACGTCAATGTCTACCAACTCGACAACCCTGGTATCATACCCCACGAGTGATGACAAGATGGCTTCGTGATCGATCTCCTTGCCGTCATCATCTACGTCGGGGATGCCAGAGTCACCGTGTCGATGTCGGCATCTTCATAGTGTGCCTTCGCCATAGACAGCGCCATCCTTGCGCCAGCCCGTGCACATGAAGCTTTCCAGCTTGCAACACGCTCGGGGGCTCGGCGCAGAATCTCCGAGTACTTCACCACGGAGTCCGAGGCCTTGATATAAATCTGCAGGGGCTTGGCGATCTCCTTGGCTTGGGCGATGGAGGTGTTGATGAAGTTGCCGGCAAGAATCATGCATTCCTTGTCCGAAGGAGGCGAGCGGGTTAAACCCATGGGCGCTGAAAATTCCGACAATGATTGCATGAGTTCAAAAATTCTAAATATCCAGATTACAGAACTACAAGGCGGAGGACACTTACTGAAGATGTTGGCCTTAGCCTGCCAGACGACGTCCGCCAAGGATTCCTTCTCTTTTTGGAGGAGCTTAAACGCCTCTCTATGGCGAAGTTTTGCTCATCGGCAGCTTGCTTCTGATCCTTTAGGATCGCAAGCTCCTCCTTCAAGCGATTGATCTCCGTGGAGGCGGAGTCCTGCAGGGCTTTCATGGAATCCTCGTGCATCTTCAGCATTTCTTCCCTCTCCTTCTTAAGGATCTTGTTCTCGCTGTCCAGATGCTCGATGTGCTTGGACTGCTCGACAATATCCTTGGCCTTGGCGACATGCTCTGCAAGTCGGAGAAACCAAAGTACACATTGAGTACTCGGATATTATGGGCACAAAAGTAAAACGGAAATGCGCAAAAAGAAAACAGACTCTTGTTTTTGATGATCTGTTCCTTCAAGATGGCAGTTTTACACTTCTCGGCTTCAAGGTTTGCGCGCATCTTCTGGTACTTATCATTGGCCATGCCCCTCCGAGCATTCTCATTATGTGAGAACAAATACAAAGTCAAGTTGTTGTTTAGTCTACTTGGAGCCCCTAGTCGGAGGTTTTCCATCTAGGCGCTCGGGGGCTACAGCGAAAGATTTTAACTTAGCAATATGCTTAGCTTTTCTTTAAGCATCTAGTCGGAGCTAGTTCAGTTCTCAACTAGAAGCTTGGGGGCTACAGTATAAAGTTTAAACTCGGAAAATGCTTAGATTTTCTTTAGGTATCTAGTCGGAACTAATTCAGTTACAACTAGAGGCTTGGAGGCTACGGCACTTAAATTTATGAACACTGTGTATGCTACTCTTAAAGCATCTAGTCGGAATAGTTCATTCCATCTAAATGCTTGGGGGCTATAGTGAGAGTTTTTTCTAACTTAGTCACTCTTAGAGCATATAGATGCAAAACCTATGGTTTTCCGTCTACATCCTCGGGGGCTACAGTGGGATACTCATACGAAATGCAAAAGGTAAAGTAAAACTTACAAGTGCGATGATCTTGAGGTTTGTAGCGCTTTCGGCCCGCAGCTTGCCAAAGGCAACTTTGTTTCCGCGCAAGATGTCTGCTTGCCAGAGTAGCTCCTCAAGACCGCACGTCGGAGATGACGGCACTCCTCCAGGAACCATAGTTGTGTTACTCGACATGAGCGTCGGGTAAACAATCTTCGGGAACTCGAAGGGTTTCTGGCGAGCAGAGGCGCCGCCTTCGGCAGAAGTACTAGATCCCATCACCTCCTTGCCGCTACCGATGGCATCCTTAGCCGGAGCATCAGCCATTTGAAGAGCAGCACTCTCCTGCGTCGCCTGCTCGCCGGCAACAGCTAGTTCGGTAGAAGCGCCAGAGTCCACTTCCATGGCGGAAGGGCCTGGTGCCTCCTGGACTTGGGAGCATGTCGGAGCAGAGGAGGGCTTGACGGCAGGAGTGGCAGGGGCGATGGCGGGAGAGGAGTCGCGATGCAGCATATCTTTAATATTTCTAGAAGCCCCAAGAGTCTTGGAGGACTTCTTGAGGCTGGTTGTGGCTTTCTTCCTGAAACGTGCAAAATGCATAAGTACAGGAATAAGACAGATAAATGAGACAATGTTGGAGAATGATAAGCTTACACTAGGGGGGCGCTTTAGCAAACATCCCAGTGGCTTTCTTATTTTCCGCCTCCAGGGTGGCAGTACTCTTTTTGGAGGCTCCACCCTCCGTCAGAGGTGGAGCTCTTCCGCTTTCGTGCCAACGGGACATCGTCTTCAGACACGACCGTGACTTCCTTCATCTTGGGATCGTAGATTTGGGCAGCCAAGTTGCCCTCCTCTAGATCGCTAAGCTGTTAAGTGAGAAATCATTGTGTTAGACAAGATGGCATTAGCAAGACGGAAAAACTGGAGCAATATCATACACGGAAAATAAATGTCTACCTTTGGGCACTTTCCATCTACGAGCATGTCGTAGGTGAGGCGGAACTTGACGGAGTCGCTCGAGAAGTTGTCCTCGGAGATCCGGAGGGTATCCCTTCGGTCGCTGGTATACTCGTGCATATACTTCGTGCGGTGCTGCAGAGGTTGGATCCGCCTGATGAACCAGCACATGGCTAGGTCCAAGCCGGTCAGACCCGTCTCTACGAACCACTCGATCCGCCTTATTGCGCGAGAAGCGTCGAGGTCGGAGGGAAGGGAGGCATGGGACCGCCATGTGGAGACTTCGGCGGCGGCTCCGTCCATGAAGTCTGGGTACGTTACTTCTCGGCCCACCAAAGGAATGTCGGGGCCATAGAAGTACGTCCGCTGCCAATTTTTGCATGACTCGTGGCCGACGATGTCAGGGAACCGCCGGCCAGGACGGATCTTGAAGCTTATGGTGTCGCAGTTTCGAAGCTCCTCCTTGTTGTGTCCGGCTTCACGTTTGATGGTGAAAAAGTACACAAACAAATATAACCTAGGCCTAATCCCCAGGTAACCCTCACAAAGTGCCGCGAAGTTGCTAAGCACTAAGATACTGTTGGGAGAGAGGTTGTGGGGTTGGACCTTGAAGTGATTCAAGACGGACAGGAAGAAGTGGGAGATGGGTAGAGAAACGCCGCGTACCAATTGCGCCTTGAGGTATACTTTCTTTTGGGCTTGGGGAGTGGGGGTCACCTCGCCGGCCGGCGCCGCCCGCCAGGCGAGCCCCTCCGTCACAGGGAGGTAACCCTCAGCGACCATCTCTTGGATGTCGTGGCCGGTGATATCCGAGCTGCGCCAGTCGCCTTTGTGCGAGTCTGGCTCCTCTTCCAGGGGCTCCAGCGCCACCAGATTATGGTCGCCGCCGGTGGTTTCTATCACCGCCGATGCGAGGATGACCAGGCCCTCTGGGGGCATGGCGACGGAGCTCGCCGGCTTCGCCGCGGCTTCGCTCGACGCCGCCATTGATGGGGATGAGCTGCTGCTAGCCATGGAGGAGGGGGAGGACGCGACTGATGCAGAGAGAGAGGTTAGGGTTTCTCGAGGTTTACGCGGAGAGCTCGAGGACGCACGGCTAGAGGAAGAAGACGATGACGTGAGAGAATGGGGTGAAAAAGTGGCAAGTGTCCCACGGTTACTATTTATCTTACTCTACGTCAATATTCGTGCAGCTAATCGGACAGTTGCCGCGTAGACGACGTGTTCGTGAACGTGCGCGGTAATTTCGCCACGTCTCCAACCGTCGCCGCCAATGTTTCGTATCGCTCGCGCGGGAAAATCGGATATGATTACGTTCTCTGCATGTGTGAGTTACGAGGCGTCACTGACCTAAAGCCTACGTCTCCTTAACTGACATGGTAGATGAGCCGTCCCATCAAAGATTCTAGCATGGACGGATTTAATCCGACAACGGGAGCATACGATGGAAGATTCAGCATTTCTCCGACTTACTCATTGGTGACGGAGAAAACCTTTCCAGGGTTCTTTGGGAGGACTACAAGATATTTCTTGACGATTTGCCGACATCCATCTAGACGGAGCATGTCTTGGAGTTCTCCGGGGGCTACTGTTGGGGATATGCTATATGGGTATCCTCATAGCATGTCTCTTATCCGACTAACCCGGGTGGCCCATAGTCGGTAGCATGGCCTATGGCTTGCTGGGCGGGCTAGTTAGGTGGATCCAGAAGGGAGGCCCATGCCGGATAAAGGAAGGCTACGGTGGAGTCACCAGCGTACCCGGAGCCTTGGAGTGCAAGATACACAAGACTAGTAATAGACGGTGTAGAACTCTGTAACCTGTCCGGCTAGGACTTTTCCCTATAACCTTAGGACCTGGCGACTATATAAGTCGGGCCTAGGGGAGCCTTTAGGGCACGATAACTTAGACTTTCTAGTCACCTCGCACAGCGAACCTAATCTCTGTAACTCGGCGTATTGCCATTATAGTGATTTATAGCAGGAGTAGGATTCCGCCACCGTTGTGGGATCTGAACCTGGGTAAGCTGTGTTACCTCGTACCCGTCAACCGTCCGCCTTACCCCACGTCTCTAAACACGCACTGTGAGGACCCCTACATGGCGTACTCGTCGGCAATACCACGACACAACCACAAGTTTTTAACTTAGAAATTGGGATGAGGAGATCCTTGATAGCTTCCATGTCTTGATGCTCAAATTGTCCATTGCCGGGGACACGACTAAGTACTTAGATTTTACTCTCTCGAGAGGTGGTGCACTATCCCCACAAGACTCGACATGTATCGAGACAAGATCTTTTAGAATCCTTCCCTTAGACCAAAATGGACGCGCTCCAAACCTATCATCCCGTACCACCAACTGTCCATCTAGCTAAGTTATTGCAACCTATATGATCCAGGCAAAGCCCATAATGCCATGTGGCTGCACTTGAAGCTTCTCAACATTTGACATCTCAAATCTCTTTGTTCCTGGATGGCTTTCCACAAGTGATATACACTAGGGTAGGCCATGAATATGGTCCCTAGGTAACAACTCAACACAAACCATTCACACCATTCCACCCAGGTGATTCATTCACATAGTTGTTTTATTAAACAAAACACAAGTCATAGACTTAGAAATATTCCATAGCATGAATATAATCCATCCTTGTTTTCTACTAGCTAGGCTAAGCATAATAGTAGGAATAATCTTAACTTAGGGAAAATTCTACTAAGGTATCATCTACTAGGATTTCCCAAGGCATAGCTTTTACTTAGAAAATTCCATGCAAGTCCTACTCAAAATATCACTAATGCTTAGTGAAAATAATGGGACAAAATGTATGAAGCACCAATTACCTTTTTGGTAGAGAAATTATATTCACTCCTTGATCTTGCAATTGTCACACACTTCAAAGTTCACTAATAATCAATCAAGGCACAAATTCAAACTAGCATTCAAACAATTCACCACACAAAATAATAAAAACAAAACAATGCATGCAAGCATGCAAAAGATTGTTTTATTTGGAAAGGTGGTCTCTATTAGGCTATAAACATCTTAAAACACCTATTGGTCATTTATAAAAGTGGCAAGGTCATTTGAAAACAAGTTAGTGAAAATGGCCATTTAAATCCCTTTTGTTTTGCTAGAAATGATTTTATTCAAAGAATAATTGCTAGTGTTAGCCAAATATGTTTTTAAACACAAATATTCATATATAGGGTCAAAGTGTTTTAAAAACAATCTATTTTCAAAAGGTTTCACTCAAACCCATTTTTAAATCAAAGCAATAATTTTATTTTACTAGAAATGCCTTTATTCAAAGGAATAATTTTCTATGGTTAATAAAATATATTTTTAAATCCAAAACTTAGTGGTTTAGGGTCAGAGAGTTTAAATCAAACCATTTGCAAAAGATTTTACTCAAAAATCATTTTTAAAACATAATCAACAATTTTTTGTTTTACTAGAAATGCTTTTATTCAAGGATTAATTCCTTAGTGTCACATAATATACTTTTAAATCCAAAAGTTGGTTTTTATGGTCAGTAGGTTCAAAGCAAACCATTTGCAAAATATTTTACCCTAAAATCATTTTTAGAATAAATTTTATAACCAAAATAGTCCTAGAAATGTTTTTGTAAAATCAACCATTTTTCTAGAAGCAAAATACTAAAGTAAGGGCATGGTTGCAAAGGTTTCTTTCTCCTGAATCCAATGATATAAAGTTTGCAAAATTTGGACGTGTAGATTTAAAGTTATGAATTTTTCAAATCTAAACATCTAATAGACATGTTTCTGTTTTTAAAACTAAACACTAGCCACGTGTCTATTTCCTATTTGCTGGTACCGGTTCACACGGATCGCGTTCTATGGATCGTTGGATCTAAAGTAAATTGCATGGCACATATTGCTTCGTACCCCTTCGTTTAGTTATTCTATCGCATCGCTTGGATCTGAATCTAAGGGCTCACGTCTACTGGTCATTCACTAGCGGCACTGGCGATGGTGGACGGCGGCAGTGCGCTTAGGAAAAAGAGTTGTGTCGGCTACATGTAGCGAGGGAGTGAACGGAGAGGCTCTAGATTCGCACGAATGTGACGATGCTCAACGTGGCCGTGGTTGGCGAAGGGGTGCACGGGGACGATGGTAATTCCTCGCCGGAGCTAGCGGCGGCGTTAGGCACGTATTGTCATTGTCGGGGGCGAGCTCCTAGGCATAAGAAGGCAAGGCAACATGTCAGGGAGATGCGCATGGTTGCATAGGTTACGAGGGTACCTACCAGTGGGCAAGGGGCGCGATGAATCGTCGGCAACCTCTCGCCAGAGTTGAAGCAGTCGACGGTGTTGGGGATATGCTATATGGGTATCCTCATAGCATGTCTCTTATCCGACTAACCCGGGTGGCCCATAGTCGGTAGCATGGCCTGTGGCCTGCTGGGCGGTCCAGTTAGGTGGATCCAGAAGGGAGGCCCATGCCGGATAAAGGAAGGCTATGGTGGAGTCACCAGCGTACCCAGAGCCTTGGAGTGCAAGATACACAAGACTAGTAATAGACGGTGTAGGACTCTGTAACCTGTCCGGCTAGGACTTTTCCCTGTAACCCTAGGATCTGGCGACTATATAAGTCGGACCTATGGGAGCCTTTAGGGCACAATCTCATACACAACTTAGTACAGATTCGTACAACCTCGCACAGCGAACCTATCTCTGTAACTCGGCGTATTGCCCTTATACTGATTTATAGCAGGAGTAGGATTCCGCCACCGTCGTGGGATCTGAACCTGGGTAAGCTGTGTTACCTCGTATCCGTCAACCGCCCGCCTTACACTACTAGGAAACAGGCCGTTAGTGGCGCACCAGAAATGCCCATCCGCCACGGGCCTTGCGCTACGGCTATCTCTCAGCCGTGGCGCACTGCCTAGTGCGCCACGGTTGTGTAGAGATAGGCGTAGCGCACCTCCTAGTGCGCCACAGAAGTTTGGCATGGTGCGCTACCCCTGGGATCTTCTGTGGCGCACTACCTAGTGCGCCACTAAACTTCCATAGTGCGCTTTAGGTGTAGTGCGCCACAGAAGGTAGACCATGTATGCCACAGATGTATTTTTTGTTTTTTTTTTAATTTCTGAGCCAGATTATATGCAATACAGATTATATACAATATTACAGCAGATATACACACACAAATACAAGATATACAATTATATATATAAATACTCAATATGAAAAACAAGATTGAAACAAATACATATAGATAAGTCTCATACATGAATACATAGTCTAAGTTACATTGTTTCGATCATGTTACAAAGTAGTAGTTGGTGACATGCTAATACATGTGTCGATCAAACAAGTTAGAGCTCGGAAGCTCGCCTAGACATCTAAACTAGCTAACTAGACACAAACGCGGGATAAATAACCAAAGAAGATAAGCATGATCACCGCCGCGACGAAGGTGTAGGTCTTCATCCGGTTCCTTGTCCTAACTCCCGCTAGATAGCGCGTGTATCTAGCTTCCGCCTCCGCCATAGTGTTGTACCCTTTGTAGCTATTGCCGCTGAAACGGTGCACCTGTCTCCGGCAGTCTTCCCAATCATCGTAGACTCCGGGAACCCGTCCCTTGTACACGACGTACCACGTCATCTATAAGTTGACAATAATAATTAACCGACTATTGAAAAAAACATATATAATTAAAGTCGCATATGAAGATACACTTATACAAAGTACTCCTAAATCAAAAAGACCAAACTCAGAAAGCATGCCTCATATATAACTAGGTTGTTCGACACAGGAATATGCTACGATGGAACTGTTCGCCAAGTAGAATGCACAACACCTAGACCTGTTCATAGCACAAGGCGAACAATCCCATCGCAGCACATTCACATATAGTGTGCCACGACATTTCAATCATCGGCATTATTCTCTAAAAAGACCAAAGTAACTCAAAAAGCATGCCTCATATATATACATAGGTCGTTGGACACAGGAATATGCTACGATGGAACCGTACGCCAAGTAGGATGCACAACACCTGGACTTGTGCATAGCACAAGGCGTACAATCCCATCGTAGCACATTCACATATATAGTGTGCTACGACATTTCAATCATCGGCATTATTCTTGAAAAATACCAAAGTAGCTCGAAAAGAATGCCTCATATATAACTAGCTAGGTCGTTGGACACAGGAATATGCTATGACGGAACAGTTAGCCAAGTAGGATGCACAATTCCTGGACTTGTGCATATCACAAGGCTAACTATCCCGTCATAGCACATTCACATATATAGTGTGCCACGACATTTCAATCATCGGCATATTCTCGAAAAAGACAAAAATAACTCGAAAAGAATGCCTCATATATATACATAGGTCGTTGGACACAGGAATATGCTACGATGGAACGGTGAGCCAAGTAGGATGCACAAGACCTGGACTTGTGCATATCATAAGGCTCACAGTCCCATCGTAGCACATTCACATATATAGTGTGCCACGACTTTCAATCATCGGCATTATTCTCGAAAAAAGAGTAAAGAAAAAAAGAAGGACCAAATTGAGCAAAGGACCAAAGAGTAAGCAAAAAAACCAAGCATTGATTGATATATAATAATAATAAGCAAAATAAGTTCACTTGTCGTCCACACACACACACAAAGGTCATTTATAGTTTGTAACTACAAATAGGCCAACATCAAGCCTTCTGGCTCGGCTTAGGGAACGGGAGGACGCCTTGTCTCGTCATGAACTTCCTATAGTCACCCTGCATCTCTAGGCGATCTTCTATGTCACGGTTATTCGGGATATTTCCTCCGTAGAAGATCCCCCCCGAAGTCATGACATCACGAAAGATGATTGCCCCAAACTGCTGCTGGATGCGATACATCTCTTGTCTAATATCCGAATCATTGATCTTGGCCTTTGCTTCGGCCCACTGTTTGAGATGATCTGGCAGCGTAGAATTCTGCTGGTCAAGTAGGAACGCCCTCATGCGATGGAGTGCGTAGTAGGCTTCCTTCTTACTGTTTTCCGGCTGCTTCACGTAGGGGAACTCCGTTACGTGGTTGAAGACGTGCCTGCCGAACTTGACCTTCTTACGCACGAAGCTGGTGCCTTCCATCGAGGCAAAGCCAGTGAGAGCATCATCCAGAACTTCCTTGATCTTGTCGTAGTTTTTCTTATTTTCTAGACTCCCCGAGTCGAAATACGTGGCGTGGGAATGCTTCGGCGATAAGGAGATGAGCGTGCAGTGTTCATCTCTGCGCAAAAAATTCAAATGGAATGTGTTGGAAAAAGAATGATGATGATCTAATAAAGCCAATCGACGGTGGCGAGTGAATAACGACTTACTCGGGAAAGTAAGGCACGAGAATGTATTCCTTTGTCTTGTTCGCCGTGAGGATTCTTTTTAGGTACGAGGCCACGATACGTCGTTCGGCGGGGGAACCCAAGCAGCCGTCACGCATGTAGTAGGGGTCCACTATAGCGATGCCCGGTGTGTTCTCTCTAATGATCTGCATGGCCAGGCTGAGAGAAAAGAGACGTACCATGGTATAGTGCAGCGGGTATAGGTGGAACATATTGAAGATGTCCTCGAACCGCAGGAAGAACAGATCCGCGGGGGCAGTGTCGACGAAGCCCAAGCCTGGTGGCACCTTAACCACGAATACCGGGTGCGAGGGATCTTTCTCCGATAGAAGGCGTCTCTCTATCGTCAGCATGCCGTCATGCACACTCTGCAGTTCCGAACTGGCGAGCTTCCGCAAATTCTTAGGTAGCATGGGCTCACCCGCCACATGAATCCTCCACATAATACCCTCGGGTCTTGGTGGCCCGTCCCGAAACCTGATCGGATTCGCAGTTGTTGACGCCACCGGCTGGCTCGAGCTTCTAGATTTTCTTTTCCTGCCTTTTTTTTCCTTTTGGAGAGCGGGCATGCACCGTAATCTGAGCACCGGCCGCCCTATGTAGTGTGTCAGGGCTTAGAATAAAGGGCCGGTTGGTTGTATCAGCTGGCTCTGTAAAGGCGCAAGCTGGAGGCGTCTCCTGAGAACCAAACAGACGCTTGGTGATAGCGGCTTTCTCTGTGGGGCCACCAGCTAGGTCTTCTTCGTTGCCAAACTGAGTGCTGAAGAAGTGATCATTCCAGTCTTCGTCGTCCTCGGCCGGATCCTGCGCCATGTGCATATCATCAACATGATCATCCGACCCACCGCGTGGAGGTGACGGCGAGGGCGGTAAGGGGGCCTTGCCACCGCTTGTCGCTGGCACGAAAGGCGGTGCTGTTGTCTGTGGCGTGATGGCCCCCGCCGTCCCCAAACGGATCATGCTCTTTGGCCATAGAAAGAATAAGCCGAAGCAACTTCTGAGGACAGACGGCTCTTCTTCATCCGCTCCTGGGGGTTGAATGGGAGGTTCCAGGTCGTCGCAGCCCCTTAGCACCCGACTAATTTTAACCCTGTGCACGCTATCTGGCATCGGCTTTGAGTGGAACGTGCGCTGCAAGGGTTGAACGATGGTACCCTTGGCAACATCCCTCAGCTCGTTGTTCACGTAGCATAAGAGAGTGCAAGGAACATCCGTCTGCGGAAAACATGTACGGCGTCGTCAGAGCGAGATGCCATAAGAGTAATATATAGATGGCATGAAAGGCGGTAATTAAAGCAATTTGTTTACCGTGATGGCGTCGAGATCGGCTAATGTCGACGCACCGCATACGGCGACGGGCGTGCAAGAGACGGAAGGGCTGCTTGATGGCGCGGTGCTGGCCGCCGGTGTATTCTCCCTACCGACGGGTTCTTGGAGCTCCGGTGCCGCCGCGACGATGGCAGGGGGGCACCAACATGTACTCCGGCGCCGCAGTGATGGCAGGGGGAGTCACCAACACTTGCGGCGCCGCGGTGCTAGCGGGCGGAGTCACGAACACGTAGTTCGCCAGATTCGTCGGCGCCGCGTTGTTCGAGTGGCTGCTGACCATGCTTGGAATCGGGCACGGCCCTACTCGACCACCCGCACTCCAGTTCGCTATTGGCTCCACCAAGGTAGGCAGGAAGGACGTGAGGGTGATTGCCAGGTTGTCTTGGACAATCTGCGGGATCCGCGCCACTTGTGCCTTAAGTTCTTGAACCTCTCGGTTTTCCTCCTCGCTCCTTCCCGACGGCGCCACATGCGTCCTCGGCGGTAGACCAAAATGATCCACCCAATTCTTACCCCCGAGGCCGGCCAGACGGCCAGCCGACGACGGATTCTTCGTAACCGGCTCTATTTTCTTGGCCCGGTTCATCGCCCTGTTAAATGGGTTATCCCACCGTGTGGCCGCCGTCGACCCCTGGGATGAGGAACCCTTGGATCCATGACTAGCAACAATTTCCTCCTCCTGCAGAAGAAGTAACAGTGAATCATTTAGATCATCGATTAGATTGCAATCGTGTTGATCCGCGGTAATTAGATTATACTTACCACAATTTCCTCGAATTCCTTCACCGCAGGATCCGCGGTGAGTTGTTTGGTTTTTGGGTCCACATGGTAACGGGCCCTGATGAAGTTTCGAACCTGCCCGGGTTTGAATTTAGCAAAGGGGTTTTCTATCCCCTTGGATCTATACTCTTCGTCCTCCTTATTCCATTTGGCCTCCGCGGTTCTGTATCCACCAGATCCGAGATGGTGATGACCTATATTCATCGCCTGCAGCACCTTTCCCCGATTACTATTGGCCAGGGCTCTTTCGGATTCACACCTCTCCTTGAACTCCCGGAACTGATCTTCGGTGATCTGCGGGTCAATCTTCTGGATCTCCTTGAGACTTTTGCCTTCTTTATAGATCTTCTTCTTTATCCGGGTTCTCCAGCTGGCCAGGGCGGTGCTCATCTTTGTGAGGGCGGATTTGTTTACTTCGTTCCCATGATAATTTGTGTTCTGATAATTAGCGGGGAACTTGTATCTTGCGTGCAGCTTCTCGAAGAGGAGTGTGCGCAAGTGGCCATTATCTTTATGCCCGAGATTCTCGGTGTTGATCGAGATGGTTGTCCGGGTGATCGCCGCCACTTGCCCACCGTACCCTTTGACGACAAGGGCGGGCTCCAAAGGAACCCCTGATGGGCTCACTTCGGTAATTTCGATCTGACCGTGCCGACCGTGTTCGGGTGCCGGTCCTTCGGCTTCTTCTTCTTCTTCTTAGGAGGGTTGCTACCACTCCCTGTGCCCTCGCCGCCATCAGTGGTTTCATCGTCCGCCGTTCCTTCGGCTTCTTCCTCCGCGTCTTCCATCTCATCATCCTCGCTCTCCTGGGGATGGTATTCTTCATCGTCTTCTAGACGCTGGGCCGCCTCCCAGAATGTCAATTGTTTATTCGGAGGTCTGAGTTCTCCTTCAGCGCTGATGCGCTTAGAACATCCAGCCTCGTCGTTGTCACACATCTTTGCACTAATAAAAAACAAATAATTGGTTAAATGCACGGAAAAATCCGGCATGACCTTTGCTAATTTTCTTAAACTAGGAGTGCCCGATTTCTGCCGAAACGGAAGTTAATCAACATTCCGGCAAGAATCGGGACTCATTTCATACAAGAACCTGCATACACACATAATAAAGTTCTTCATATACAAGCACAAGCACAATTTCAAGTGCTTCATAACCAATTGCACTTTAATGCTTGCTGTCATTTGCTGCAATCCTACAACATCTAACTTAGAAGCACAAATGATATCAAGCAAGAAAATGACAGCAAGGAACTGATAGCAAGAAAATGACATCAAAGTTCCATTTTACTACAAATAAATAATTGATAGCAGCAAATAAAACCTAAGAAATTGACAGCAGCAACTAAAACCCAAGCATACATGTTTCTGTCAACTGACAGCAGCAATTGACAGCAGCAATTGACAGCCAGGTTTTCTTTTACTACTTCAGACTAAGCAAATGAGAATACAAATGACAGCAGCAATTGACAGCAATTTACTACTACATTGGCATAGTGGTAACTATTCCTCCTTGTCTAGATTACAGGCTTCCAGCAATCAGTTATACTCCATCTAACTGAAACTAGCAGGTCACTAAGGATTGGCCATAAGGACTGAAAATGTACAAGTTTCAACACACCGCATCCTGGACAGTGCCCCATCTATGTCAATACAATATGATGCAACACAGTACCATCCTCGATGAATACATCTTTTCCATAATCACACAGAATATATATATCAAGAGATAGAGAAACACCGATTCAACAAGTGCTTCTGATTGTAGGGAGAGCAAAGGTGTCCACCATCAGATATATGATCTCAAATGAAAAATACAACTTTTCCCATAAAATAAGATATGATAACACATGATGACAACTTCACAATTAATGACACAAGAATGTTACTGACATATTACTCTAGAAAACCCTTCTTGCTAGATCGGAGCAGAACAAGAAACAAACTTATCTCTCAAATCACTACAGCTAAGAGTCTAGCAACTAAGAACGGGAAAGGATAACCACTATCAATATTTACATTATGATCAGTCTATACCCAGTGCCAATATAAACATTTATAATACACAACCAGATACAAAATAAGATGACTTGAGGTGAGGGTAGATGGGGTGGCCTGGGTTCTGGTTGGTGCTCGCCGCATTGGTCCTGGCCTTTCTGAGATTGGAATTTTATCATAGGAGAAGAAGGAAAAGATCATTTCAGGGACATGCATGTAGGCCTCCCTCCCTAACTAATCCTTTCCCAAAAGGATTGTCGAGACATGTCTAGGCTTCAAGTCCAAGACACAGATTACTAGATGATGATGATATGCACCTGTGAATTGAACTATCCTTTTCTTTTTCTTATTATCTCTGTCGATCAAGTGCCTTCGTTTCGCAGCATGTCCTGGCCCAAAATAAAAACAAAACTTCCCAGATGAAAGAAAGAAAGAAAGAAACAGTTGTTGCTTCTTCTTCTTTTAGCAAAATGCTGATTGCTAAATTCTAAAAAAAACTTATTGCTTCTGCTGAGCAGTTCTCTAACAATTTGTTTTCCATTGTGTTTGTTCTTGAGTTTTTTTTAACCTGACAACAGTGAGCTGATGATGAACTCATGACCAGGACAGAGCGACCAGGACAGAGCTGATGATGAACTCATGAACTCGATGATGGCCTCACAATCGCAAATATCCTGAAAAACCATAATAATGCGCCAATGCGTAATCACCAACTCTTGACTGTATCCCATGATCGCATCCTCCATTTTCCCTCTCACCCAACCCACTGGTCCGTCCTATCATTCAATTTCGCCATTTGTTTATCCATAAGTCTGATTTGCTGATGCTATCTAGTAGTGAAAATTGTATTACTAGACTGAGATTGTGTTGATAAAAAAGATGAGGACAAGGTGAGTGAATTTCAGTGGGAGAGAGGGGGGAGAGGGAGAGAGAGGGAGAGAGGGAGAGAGGGAGATAGGGGAGAGGCGACGCTCACCTCTAACGGGCGGACGATGGGCGGACGACGGGCGGACGACGACGGGCGGACAACGGCGGCCTCCACCTCCTGAGACGCGGCGGCTGCTCCTCCTCGGACACGGGCCTCCTCCTGAGACGCGGGCGGACCTCCTCCTCGGACACGGGCGGACCTCCTCCTCCTCGGGCGCGGGCAGGCCTCCTCCTCCTCCTCAGACACAGCGGCGGCGGATCGAGAGCGGCGGCGGATCGAGTGCTCGGGCTGAGAGATGGAGAGATGGGGATGAGAGAGGGGGTCGGGCGCCACGTGTGGATAAAGCCACTTAGGCGTAGCTCACTGAGCCATAGTGCGCTACGGATATCTGTAGCGCACTATGGGCTAGTGCGCTACGCCTATCGGCTTCTAACTACTGCATAAGAGAACTACAGCCCCACTAGCTAACAACTATACTAGCTTATCCCACTGGTTCTGCCCACTACTCTATTCTAAACCTGAGAGCACCCAGGTTTGAATCCTAGTGCCCCAATTTTTTGTTTTTATTTTAAAAATACTTTTAAATATTCCAAAAAATGCCCAAAAGTGGTGATATATGCCATAGAAGTTTTATTTTGATTTTAAAATACTTTTAAATATTCCAAAAATGCCCAAAAGTGATAATATATGTCATAAAAGTGGTACAAATATGATTTAAAGTATAACTAAATTTCATAATAATTTGTCCATGAATATTACAATCTTTTTCGACCACGCGTTTTACAATATTTTTTGAGCTAGCGTTTTACAATCTTTTTTCCCTTCTTTGTCGCGGTTGAATAATTTAGCCCCGGCACTTTAATGTTTCTTCTTTCGAATTTGCTACCTTTTTTGGGTAGGGTTGTCCTTTTTCTTCTTGTGATGTATGTTGCTGCAACGTAGTCGTCGTCATCTTCAATCTTTGGATCGCCGTACTGGTCGAAGTCTTGCTCGTTGGCGACTCCATCCATTCCGATGATGTTTCTTTTTCCTCTCCTCACGACAACACGGCTAGGCTTTGTCGGGTCGGTAATGAAAAAACATTGGTCCACTTTGGTAGCCAGTACCCACGGTTCATTTTTCGCGGCCACATTTGCACCGGCGGCCTTGGATTTGGCTGCTTCGGGTATAACCATGGTTGTGAAATACCGGTCTTCTCTTTCGACGCTCTTTGCCCATCTGACACGGAACATCGGCACCTTTTATCCATAGTAGTCGAGCTCCCAGATCTCCTCGATTCTTCCGTAGAATCTTTCCTTCACGTTGTCATCAGTGTAGAATTCCGACGTTACGCCTGAGTTCTGATAATCACACTTGTTGTCCTTTTCCTCCGTGTATAATGTGTAGCCGTTGATATCATACGCCTGATAGGTCACCAGGTTTTGCATCGGTCCCTGCGACAAGGTGAATATGATCTTTTCCGTGTCAGAAGAATGCGAGAGCGGGGGATTATCAAGGAGCGTCTGCCTAAACCAACGCGTGAAATCTGAGTTGTGCTCTTTGATTATTTCTCCCTGCGTCCTCTGTATGCCCCGGTCACTGTACTTCTTCTCGATTAACCTTTTGTGCTTCTGTACCCAAGGATCGACCAGTTCTAAATGCTGTAGCGCGACGAGGTTTGCTCGATCAAAGTCTGCGCGTCGAAAATCGAAGTCTGCATGCAGTATGCGACGACCCTCTCGGTGACCAGATCCGTCGAGCTTGCCAAGGTGTCTGTTGACGGGAAGACCGACAGGGTTCTCGATGTCTAGATAATTCGTGCAGAAAGAGATGCACTCTTCGGCCAGAAAGCCCTTGGCTATGCTTCCATCTGGACGGGACCTGTTGCGAACGTATCCTTTGATGTGTCCGTTCATCCTTTCGAACGCCATCATGCTGCGGAGGAACATCGGCCCGAGTTGTACGATGTCCTCCACGACATGGACCAGCAGATGCACCATAATGTCGAAGAATGCGGGTGGGAAGTAGATCTCAAGCTCACATAGTATCACCACGATCTCCTCCTGTAGCCTTCCGAGCTGATTCAAGCCAATCGACTTCCTAGAGATGACGTCGAAAAACTTGCATAGGCCAAATAACGTTTCACGGACGTGCTCGTCCATTATCCCTCTTAGTGCGACCGGAAGTACCTGCGTCATTAGCACGGCACAGTCGTGAGACTTCATGCCACTGAACCTCTGCTTCGCCTCGTCTACGTATCTGCTTATCTTGCCCGCGTAGCCGTAAGGAAATTTGACTCCTAGAAGGCACTTGAAAAACTGATTGATCTCATCCTGGCTTAGAGTGAAGCAAGAAGGAGGGCAGTAATATTCGTTCTTCTTGAACTTTTTACCCTTCCGACGACCTTGTGTCGTCTCCGACTCATGATCATCGTCATCTTCCTGATCATCAGGAGTAGTGCGTCCTCCGTGAAGCTCCTTCCGGATACCCAAGCATATCAGGTCGTGCCTTGCTTTTGGACCATCTTTCGTCCTATCTGTCATGTTGATTATGGTGGCGACCAGACTCTCGCACACGTTTTTCGTGATATGCATGATGTCGAGGCGATGAGGCGTGCGGAGAAACTTCCAGTATGGCAACTCCCAGAAAACAGACCTTGTTTTCCATACCTTCATCAGCGGCTTGTCTTGTTGCTGCCTCTTTTGCTTCTTTCCAGGCTTAGGACAATCTTTCCAGTTTTTCAGCAACTCTTCCACTTCTTCGCTGCTCCTACGCTCTGGGATTCCTCGGGTCTCTGATTTGCCATCGAACAGGTCTCCACATTTTCTCCATGGATCATTCTTGCCGAGCCACCTCCGGTGCGCCATGAACACGGTTTTCGATGACTCTGGATCTTTCTCTAGTTGGAGATAGCTTGTGTTATCCATGCACCTAACGCATGCGCAGAATCCTTGGATAACCTGCCCCGAGATATACCCGCAACCTGGATAGTCTTGCACCGTAGTGATCAACGCGGCTCTCATAGTGAAATAATCTTGTGCGACGGCGTCGTAAGTATTGGCTCCAGATTCCCATAACGTGGCTAGCTCCTCTTTCAACAGCCCGAGATACAGATTGATGTCGGTACCAGGTTGTTTCGGCCCTTGAATTAGCATACTCATTTGTATGTACTTCTTCTTCATGCACAACCATGGAGGGAGGTTGTACATCCATACAAACACGGGCCAAGTGTTGTGCGTGCTGCTCTGGCTACCGAACGGATTGAGTCCATCGGTGCTCGCACCAAGCCTGATGTTCCTCGAATCTCCACCGAATTCTGGAAATTCGAGGTCCAATGCTTTCCACTGGCTAGCATCTGAAGGGTGCGTCAGCAGCTCATCCTTTTCGAGGTCATCATCATCTCCTGGCTTCTTCCTTTCCGCATGTCATCGCATGAGCTTCGCTTCCTTAGGGTCCGCGAAATAGCGCTGCAGACGAGGAGTGATAGGAAAGTACCATACCACTTTTCGAGGTGCTTTCTTCCCTTTCTTGTATCGACTCACGCCGCACACCGGACATGTGGTTTTCTCCGCGTCCTCGCCCCAATAAATGATGCAATCGTTGATGCATACGTGATATCTAACGTGCGGTAGATCGAGAGGACAGACGATTTTCTTGGCATCCTCGATACTAGTTGGACATGTGTTCCCCTCCGGGAGACGATCGTGCCAGAATGCCATCATATCGTCGAAGCTTGCGTCGCTCAATTTGTGCTTTGCCTTCATCTCCATAGCCTTGAGCGTTACATTCAACCGGGTATCATCGGGCATGCATCCTTCATACAATGGAGTAACCGCGTCTTTCTCAAGTTGCGCAAGCTTGGCTTTCTCTCTAGCGTCAGCCCTGGCGTTACTCGTCTGCTTGAGAAGCATCTCTTGCACATAAGGTTCCCGCACCCAGCCTGATGTTGTTCCATCGTCGTCTGCTCCTCCGGCATCTAGATCATCATCATCCTGGTCTACTTCCGCACCTTCACCATCTCCAGGAGACTCTTCATCATCTCGCCCGTTCTCGCCGTGATGATGATCATCGTCATGTTGGCCACCTTCTTCACCGTCTCCATCATCTACGTCATCGCTTATCCAACGAGTGTATCCATCCATGAAACCATGGCGGAGCAGGTGCGCCTGCAGATTCCCGGAATCTGGGTCGATCACCCAGTTGAGTTTGCATCTTCTGCACGGACATCTTATATCTGTCTTGTTATTTCGTATCATGTCGGCCGTCGCACATTTCAAAAATCTAGCCACAATGCCTTCGCTCATTATGTGGACCATTTTTGCCTGCACGATGTACACGGTACAATTTTGAAGTCTATTAGAACCACATAATGAATGCATGCATGCAATGGTCGATAGAAAATTTCGGCATGACCTATCCTAAAATTAGGACCTTTGCGAAATGCCAAAGTCTTGCCAAAATGGAAATGAATCAACATTTTGGCAAAACAAATGGCAACTTGTTCACATACAAACACAAGAGAGAGAGAGACCGATCCATACACACATGAACATATCATTATCCTCTCCATACACACATGCATGAGCATCATCGATACTCTCCATATACACACACACACATATGACCATCCTCTCCACATACACACATCATGAGCATCGATCATCTACATACATATGAGCACATCATCCATATACACATGAACACATCCTTACATGGACAACTTACCGAGATGAGAGACCGATCGCGAGAAAAGATGGAAAGGAGAGGTGCGCGCGTCGACCGGAGAAGGAGATGAGAGACCGGAGACCTCCTCTATTACTTATGTAACATCCAAAGCAAGTTTTACATGCTAAAAATGGTGAATGGGTGGACAAATTGAGGTGGGAAGGAGAAGATCCCGACTAGATCTAAGGAGGAAGAAGAAGGGGAAAGTGAAGTGTGGGGTGGTGGATGTGTGGGCACACATGTGCACATAAAGTGTTGTCCTAAAAAAATCGACACATCCGTGGCGCACACGGCCCTAGTGCGCCACAGGGAGTACAAACATCTGTGGCGCACCATGCCATGTGCGCCACGGATGATCCTACTCCCTGTGGCGCACTAGGCCGAGTGCGCCACAGATGTTTGTGGCCGTTTCACAGCAGAGGGGGGGTGTGCGCTTAGGCGTAGCGCACCCACCACATGTGCGCCACAGATGACACTAACAACCGTGGCGCACATGACTGTAGTGCGCTACAGATGTTTGGCGTGCGGACAACAGGGCCCTGGCCCACACACATCTGTGGCGCACTATAGTCATGTGCGCCACGGTTGTTCTAGTTACTAGTAGGGCACTGCCCACAGGTGAGCCACGCCTGTTTTAGCCGTGGGGCACTTCAACCATGTGAGCCACGGATGTGCTGATTACCTATAGCCGTTTTCCTAGTAGTGTTACCCCACGTCTCTAAACACGCACTGTGAGGACCCCTCCATGGCGTACTCGTCGGCAATACCACGACAGTTGGCGCCCACCGTGGGGCAAGAGGCGCTTCAGGCTCTTCAGCGGGCGAGGACCAAGGTCTTTGCAGGAATCGGCGAAACCATAGCCATCGGCCGTGTTCTCTTCTCCGGCAACGTTCCGATCGTCCCCCCCCCCCCCCGACAAGTTCTGGATCCCGGCGAAGACGAACCCTACGCGGTGTTCGATTGTTCCTATCGGATACATCCACCTCTTCATCGGCGAAACCGACTCGGGCACTAGTTCCCTGGGAGTCAAAGCAGCATCAAGACCCGCATGGACCGCCTACGGGCAGGATACGTTCGCGGAAGGATCGATGTCGGATCTCTCCTCGGAGTTTGCTGGCAAAGATCGGAAAGCATCAAGACCCGCACGGACCGCCTACGGGCAGGATACGTTCGCGGAAGGATCAATGTCGGATCTCTCCTCGGAGTTTGTCGGCAAAGACCAGAAAAATTCAAGACCCACCCAAACCGCCCCTGTGCAGGATATAAAGGTGGAAGATCACTGCAAATCCGCCGGCTTTATCCGCGCGTCTGGACAGCAGAGATCCAAGTTCGTCGGCGTGGTTACCATCTTCGACCTGGCGCGCTGCGTTCAGAGAGAGGGCAAAAATCCCCGCGACTACCTCGCCAGGTGGCTCCGTATACGGGCCGACCTGGCCAATTACCTCGATGATAATGCTTTGTATCACTTCGTGGAAGGACTAGACCGCGGCACACTTCTCCGACATTCTTTACGTCGGCAGCAGGCAACAGGAAGCCTTAGCCTCGAAGAGATGGTGAGGACCATCAATAGCTACGCGGCAGCTGACGCGGCAGCCCAGATGGAGCTTGCGCTCAGAGACGGAGAACCTCTGGTTCCGCAGCCTCCGCCACCGCCTACAGCCGCCATCGTCGTAGCAGCACCACCCAGACCTTGTGCCCACGGAGAACCAGTACGCCATGGTCATCAACCCATTGATTGACGGCGTGGAGTTCACCAATTGCATGGTGGATAGTGGAAGCAACATCAACATCATGTATCTGGATACACTGCAGAAGATGAACTTGACGGAGGCAAACATAAGGCAGACCAACACCGTGTTCCATAGCGTAGTTCCTGGTCGGGAGGCTCGGTCCCTTGGGTGCATTACGCTTCAGGTAGCCTTTGTCGACGTTAATAATTACCGCCAAGAGCGCATGACCTTTGAGGTGGTCCCCTTCAAGAGCGTGTACCACGTCATATTCGGCCGCGACATATTCCACACGTTCATGGACAAGCCATGCTTCGTCTACAACAAACTCAAGATACCCGGACCAAACGGTGTCATCACCGTATCCGGAAGCTTTACCAAGGCAAGGGACTACGAGATCAATGAAGCAGCCGTTGCAGAAGCTGTCCTCTACAGCGAAGAATTCAAGGAGATCCAGATCAAGGTCAATGACTCAGAGATGCCCGCGTCGAAGAAGCAGATCTCCGACTCCGCTCCTACGTTCAAGGCCGCCATCGAGACCAAGTCGGTGGAACTTGTGGTAGGCGATGCCTCCAACACCTTCGCCATTGGGATGAACCTGGATCCCAAATAGGAAAGCGCGCTCGTCGAGTTACTCCATGAGAATAGGGACATCTTTTCCTGGCAACCTGCCGACATGAAAGGTGTACCCAGGGAACTTGCCAAGCACAGCTTAAACATAGATCCAAAATGTAAACTAGTGAAACAACCTCTACGACGCTTCGGAGATGAGAAGAGACGCGCCATTGGCAAAGAGATAGCTAGGTTACTTAAGGCTGGGTTTATCCAAGAAGTCCTTCACACCTGATGGGTGGCCAATCCTGTACGTGTCCCCAAAAAGGGAACAAATGAATTAAGAATGTGAGTTGATTACACCGGCTTGAACAAAGCATGTCCCAAAGATCCGTTTGCTTTGCCTCGCATTGACCAAGTCATTGACTCGACGGCTGGCTCGGAACTTTTGTGTTTTCTCGATGCATACTCAGGATACCACCAGATCAAGATGAGGAAGTCGGACCAATTGGCCACTTCGTTCACTACTCCATACGGCACGTTTTGCTATGTCATGATGCCCTTTGGGCTAAAAAACGCAGGTGCTACCTACCAGCGGACAATGCAACGTTGCCTTCACGACCAAATTGGTCAGAACGTTCACGCCTATGTGGACGATATCGCGGTGATGTCTAAAAAGTGAAATGACTTAATCTCCGACTTAAAAGAAACCTTTGATAATCTCCGGAAATACAACATGATGCTCAACCCTAAGAAGTGTGTCTTCGGGGTTCCAGCCGGCAAATTGTTGGGCTTCATCGTTTCCCAGCGTGGAATCGAGGTCAACCCGGAAAAAATCAAGGCCATCTTGAACATAAACCGTCCCACATGCCTAAAGGACATTCAACGACTAACATGTTGTGTTGTAGCAGTTAGTCGGTTCGTCAGCCGACTTGGAGAGAAGGCTTTGCCGCTGTACAAGTTGCTGAAGAAGGCGGACAAATTCCATGGACAGACGAAGCAGATGCAGCATTGAAGCAGCTCAAGGAGATTCTTTCCTCAGCGCCCATCCTTGCAGCACCCGAGCCTGGAGAGCCCCTGTTAATTTACATGGTGGCAACCAACCGGGTTATTATCATCGTTGTCGTGGTAGAGCGGAAGGAACCAGGCTACGAGCACGGAGTTCAACGACCAGTTTACTATGTGAGCGAGGTCTTGATGGAGTCCAAGCAGCGTTACCCGCACTACCAAAAGATAGCTTATGGAGTATTCCTCGCTTCTCGGAAGCTGAGGCATTACTTTCAGGAGCACCCAATCACAGTAGTGAGCAAGACTCCACTGTCCGACATTATCAATAACAGCGATGCTACAAGAAGGGTCGCAAAGTGGGGCATTGAACTTGTCGCCTTCGAGATCACCTACAAGAGATGCGACGCTATCAAGTCACAAGCTTTGGCGGATTTTATTGCAGATTGGACGGAGATGCCAGATGCTACTCCGCTGCCAGAACCAGAGTACTGGGTGATGCACTTTGACGGATCAAAGTTGCTCAACGGCTCGGGGGCTGGTGTACTGCTACAGTCACCAAAAGGAGACAAGCTGCACTACGTTCTCCAGATCCACTTCGAGGCTACAAACAACATGGCAGAGTATGAAGCACTCATTCACGGACTACGTGTAGCCAAGGATATTGGCATCAAGCGCATAGTTTGCTGTGGAGATTCCGACTTGGTTGTCCAGCAAGTGGTTGGCACCTGGAACGCGCGGAACCCTATGATGGCGGCATATCGCGACGAAGTGGACGAGATATCCAAGAGCTTCTTGGGCTACGGAGTCAAGTGTGTGCCTAGGGAGCAAAACGAGGCGGCTGATCTACTGTCTAAGCTTGGATCAGGGCGCAAGCAAATTCCGCCAGGAGTTTTCCTAGAGCATCTACGCACACCATCCGTGAAGGGCGCCGACATCGACAACCCGGATAGATCTGACTCTTTCGTTAACATGGTGACAAAGATCCCACCGGCTTGGACAAAACTGTTCATGGAGTATCTCGAACACGGAACTTTGCCCGACGACGAGGTCGAAAGACGGCAAATAGTACGACGAGCAAAGGGTTATACCATAATCAATGGGTAACTCTATAAAACGAGCACTACTTGTGTATACTGAAAGTGCGTTTCCTAGCTAGAAGGTATGGAAATCCTGCGCGAGATCCATCTCGGAGATTGCGGGCATCACGCCGCTCCTTGATCATTGGTCGCGAAAGCCTTCCGGCAAGGATTCTACTGGCTGACCACGAAGGCGGACGCCGACAGGCTTGTTGAGACATGCACGGGATGCCAGTATTATGCCCGACAACCACATGTTCCTGCTGAAGAATTACGAACAATACCAATAACTTGGCCGTTTGCAGTCTGGGGGCTAGACATGGTGGGACCGTTACAGACGGCACCGTGTGGATTTATGCATCTGCTTGTAGCAGTTGACAAATTCATCAAATGGATAGAAGCTAAACCCATTAGAAAGCTTGATGGGGCAACTGCCCTTCGGTTTGTCCGGGATCTAGTGGTGAGATTTGGTCTCCCACACAGCATCATCACCGACAACGGAAGCAACTTGTCACTCGAAGAAGTGGAGGCCTATTACTGGGACAAAGGCATCCGACTTGACCTTGCATCTATGGCAGACCCACAATCCAACGATCAGGTTGAGCGAGCCAATGGATTAATTCTGCAGGGAATCAAGCCATTTCTTGAGGCACCGCTACACAGAGCAGCTGGAGCCTGAGCGGAAGAATTGCCATCTGTGTTGTGGAGTTTACGAACCACACCCAACAGATCCACCGGCTACACCCCTTACTTCATGGTATATGGAGCAGAAGCCATCCTACCTTCCGACATCCTCCACGACGCACCAAGAGTTGCCGCCTACGACGAAGATGACGCTGAAGAATCCAGACGCCTAGATGTGGACCTTCTCGAGGAGGAGCGCGTTTTGGCATGCCAAAGATCTGCCATCTACCAGCAGAAGCTACGCAGCTACCATAGTCGCCGCGTTCGGCATCGCTCATTTAAAGAGGGGGATTTAGTACTCCGACTTAAGCAGAAGAAGTCACACAAATTATCCCCGCCATGGGAAGGACCGTTCATCATAACCAAGGCGCTGCTCAATGGGTCTTACTACCTTGTCGACAATCGTGAACTCAAGGATAGACCCAACGAGGATCATAAGCGTAAGCGACGTGACCCAGAGCTTGATCATCCATGGAACATAGCACAGCTACGTCCTTTCTACACTTAGCACCTTTTATCTAATTGTGTACCTGTTATATGATCAATGAAATAAAGCTCTTTGGTTCACACATATTGCTGAGTCTTTTACCTCCTTTAGTGTTCATTTTTGGATCATATAAAACCTTTATGCACAAGTCTTGCGATTGCACTTGTGAAAATTCCGCCTATGGGCGTTAGCTTAAGTTTTCTGGTCTACACATTCCAATCTTCACCCCACAGGACTGGAGCGCTGGAGTGTTCATGCGAAGGCCCTCGTAGCTCGTCCCAAGACGGAAGCCACGGGTGAGCACGCTCAGGTCGGCACCCGGATCAGCACCATCTCCACTCCACCTCGAGCAACCCACTCCTTGTGGACGTCCGGCACGTCAATGCCTCGGGACAGAGCCACAGCCAGGCTGGCGATGTCGTGCACCTCGCCCGCGTCCGGCCCGATGTAGTGGAAGAAATCATTGCCAATAGCACGCAGGCCATTTCTCTCCTCTGCCAGCACCTTGACCAGATCGAGGGCAGTCAGGTCACGTCCAACCTCATCCACAGGCAACTTCTCCATGGCCATCTCGGTCGCCTCAGGATAATGAGCTGCAGCCAAGCACAAAGCAGAATGAATGGACAAAATCAAGCAAGTCATGACACAACGGAAGAAGGAAACTGAAGAAATTACTGACGACCATCTCTGAGATGTCCTGGAGGTGCTAAGCAAGCCCCCCCTCCCAGGAGCGAAGATTCTTGATTGTCTCCTCTTGTTGGGTGGAGATCATCTCAAAATTCTTCAGCGCCTCCGCCCGGATGTCAGCCGCCTTCTTGCCCCGCTCCACGCTAACCTCAAGATGATGCTTGGCCGCAGAAAGTTGATCGAACTGCGCCTGACGCGCCTTGTTTGATTCTTCCAGCCGGGCGACCTCAGCTTTGAGGCGCTCCACCTCCCTCTCCTTGTCCTAGATCATGGTTGTAGGAGGATACCCAATGGTAAAAAAAACGGGAAAAGGGAGCCAATCACCAAGACAGATCTGAAGAAGCAATCTTATGGCCAAGATCCCGGGTGTTCTTCACAGACTTCGCAAAAGCTCTCTGCAGCAAGAAAACAAATGAGCAACAGAGAAACAAACCAGATGGAGGAACAGAAAGGTGTGAAGGGCAACAACCTACCTCCATCAAAACAGACAAGTTTTTAGCCTCGCCAAGGCCTTTTCCATTCCCTCAACCAGGTGGCGAACCTGGTTGAGTGGGACGGGTGCCGCGCCCGAGAGCTGGGCAAGGATCGCACCCGGCGTCAGCACAGCCGGAGCTAGCCGCGAGCCGGTGACGATAACCTCATCATCATCGGCAGCCACACCCGAAGGTGCAGCCACCACCAACTCCCTCCCAGTCGGCGCAGAACCACCCGGCTGGCCGCCATCCGCCACAGCCGCCCACGCAGCACCATTGTCACATCCCAAGATTTTCCAAATCTTGTTATGTGAAAAATAAATGAATAAAATAAAACTTTGTTGATTTTCAGAGTGAGAAGAAACTTTTTGAATCCAATTGGAAACTTTCAAAACCTATTTGGATCAAATAAAATCCTAAAGGTATTTAAAAAGATAAATAAACAATAAACTTAAAAATATTTAAAATTACTATTTTTTTTGGATCTTTTAATAAAAGATTTGGTTTTCAAAAGAAAAGGTAGATTTATAAATCAGGATTATTTTATAGAGCCAAATTAAACCTTGGCCAAGCTTTTGAAATAAAATATTTTGTTTTGATTAAAAGAGTAAAGGTTCATTTAAACAAAATAATGAGGATTTATTAATATCCAATTTTTTATTAAAAATAAAGGTTTTACCATTTTAATTAAAACATCAAAACTTATTTTAAATAAGTTTTCCAAGTGTTTATTATTTTCAAATAAAACCTACTGAATGGTTTTGGTACTATTTTGGATTTCAAATAGAGTTTTAAAAATAAATAAAACAAACCCTATTTGATTTAATAACTAAGGTCCATTTTATTTAATTAATAAATGGATCCTAAAAAGATTAAAAATATTATTTTGTTCTGGACTTTGATTTGTGTTGATAAACAGAGCTAAACTCAATATAAAGTTTAGTGGAAGTTTATTTGATTTGGTTGTTTGAATTGTGATTTTAATTTCAAAACAGAAATTGAATTGGAAAAAAAGAAAAAAGATTCAGAACAGAAAAAAATAAGAGCAAGGTCGACCCAACTAAGCCTGGCCCAACTAGGCCCAGCAGCCCATTTCCCTCTCTCCCCCGAAGCGTTTTTCTCTCACTCACCAGATGACCCGCGCAGTGAGTGACAATTGGGACCCACTCTTCCTCTCTCCTTTTCACTGACACCCAGTCCCCACTGCCACCTCATCGTCGTTCTCACCCACGGTGACAGCGCCTTCCCTCCTCGATCGTTTCTGGCGGAATTTATCAGCGTCAATTCGCGTTAACACGGCAGTTAAATCAGCCCTGCGACCTCGCCCTCATAAGCGCCTCTCCTCCCTCTATTATTCCCCTTAAACGCCAACTCCTCATCGCCACCAGGCTGCTCGAATCGCAAGCCCGAACCCCACTGTCTCCGACGAGCTCACGTTCAAATTCCGGCCACCACCGCCAGCCCCACTGCTTCCAGAGCACACGAGCTTGCTCGCCATCATCTCCTGCACCTACCAGTGTCTTCCCCTCGCTCACGCGTGCTCTGCAGTGTCGACTTCGTCTTCGACTGAACGACGCCGCCGTCCACGCCAACTCCGACGAGCTCCACAGGTAGTTTCTGGCCGCGCCTCTCCTTCTCCTTCATGCACACATCATCGCCGTGACCTTGCGCGTTTAATTGTGCTTCCCATTTGTCTCCTCGTGAACCGTAGCCCCGCCTCCAACGACGCCTGAGCGAACCCGACGCCAGGAGCAACTCCGGCGAGCCATTACCCTCACCTCCGTGCGCCCCTTCAGCAACGACAACCTCCTTGAGCTTCCTCACGATGTTGCAAACATGGTGAGCATCTTCCCATGCTCTCTCGCTTCCTGCTTCGCCAGCACCACCACCAACTGACCGCTCCGCCGCCAGTAGCCACCGCAGCGCCGCCCGTCTCTGGCAAATGTGCTAGGTGCCGTGCGATTAGGATCCAGCGGCTAGGATAGAAAGAGAGCGAAGGGGTAAGAGTGAACCTGCGTCCTGCGATATCAGTTAGATCCAACGGCCTACAACGCGTGATCTAGACGAAGCGGTATCAGCGAGTAAGAACTCGACACGTGGCTCAGACCCCGTTTTCAAAATAGAAACTTTCCTATTAGAAGTTCAAATTTGAAAAATCCTTAACTTTCGTTCCACATGTCCAAATTTTGCAAATTTTATATCAATGGAATCAGTGGAACAAGCCCGAGCCAACCGTGCCATTTGTTTAGTAAAAAGTTTCTGCTAAATTGTTTGTTTTTGCAGAAACATTTGTATGCTTGTTTAGATTATAAAATTGTTCTAAAATGATTTTGGGGGATAAAATATTTGGCAATTGGATTGATTTGAACCTACTGACCATAGGAAACACTTTGTGGATTCAAAATGTATTTGGTGAAACAAAAGAATGATTCTTTGATTTAAAACCAATTCTAGTCAAATAAAAATATGGTTTATTCATTAAAAATGGTTTTGGAAGAAAACCTTTGGGAAATGTTTTGTTTCAAACTCTCTGACCCTAAATACAAAGTTTATGGTTTGAAAACATATTTTGTGAACCCTATAGATTAATGCCTTAGTAAAAATATTTCTACACCACATAAAATGATACCTTGTTTTGAAAATGGTTTATGAAGTGAAATCTTTTGCAAATGACTTTGCCACTTTATAAAAATGACCATTAGGTGTTTTCAAATGTTTATTTCCCATTAGGAACCACTTTTCCAAATAAAACAATCCTTGGCATGCTTGCATGCATTATCTTGGTTCTATGATTTTATGTGATGTTTTGCTGGATTGGTAGATTGAGTTTGTGCCTTGCTTGATTGAATTGTAGTAACTTGAAGAGTGTGATTGTTGCAAGGACAAGGAGTGAACTTATACCCTCTACCAAAAAGGCAAGTGATGCTTCATACTTTGTCCCATTATTTTCACTATGCATTAGTGATATTTCTAAGTATAAAACTTGCATGGAATTTTTGTTAAGTATAAACCATGCTATGGGAAATCCTAGTAGATGAAACCTTAGTAGAAAATTTCCTAAGTTAAGATTCCTACTACTACCATGCTTAGCTTAGCTAATATAAAACAAGGGTGTAATATATACATTCATACGAGGGAAAAATTTCTAAGTCTGAGGACTTGTGTTTTTGTTTAATAAAATAACTAAGTTAATGAATCACCTGGGTGGAATGGTAATTTCTTGGTGGTTTTTGGTTGAGTGGTTACACAAGGCCCATGGCTATGGTTTACCTTGTGTATCTCACTTGTGGATGGCCACCCAGGAACAAAGAGATTTGAGATGTCAAATGTTGAGAAGCTTCAAGTGCAACCACTTGGCATTATGGGCTCTGCCTGGATCATATAGGTTACAAGAACTTAGCCATATGGACAGTTGGTGGTAGGGTTTGATAGGTTGGAGCGCGTCCATTTTGGTCTAAGGGAAGGCTTCTGAAAGTTCTTGTCTTGGTGAAACCAAGTCTTGTGGGGAATGTGCACCACCTCTGTAGAGTGTAAAACCTAAGTACTTTGCCATGTCCCTGGTAAAGGACAATTTGAGCATCAAGACATGGAAGCAATCAAGAATCTCATCATCCAAATTTCTAAGTTAAAAACTTGTGGTTGAACAAGGGTTAATGGATCTTCAATCTTTGATTGGGAGATGACTTGGGAAAGATTATTTTATCAAGCAAAAACTTAGTGTTTTCAAATGATAAGGAAAATCTATTTTGAGCAATGGAAGCCTCAACTCCAGTTTGCCAAATGCATATAGATGATAGACTCCACTATACTACCATAGTATCACTTGCCAATACAATTCAAATGTATTGACCCTTGTGGCTATAACTTGTTATGTTGCAGTTTGGATTGATTTAGTGAAGTGTGTTGATTAGGATTACAAAGTCTACAACCAACATGTCTGCCTGTGGCACTTTGAAGATGAAGGACCCCATGCTTATAAATATTTTCCTGCAATGTAATGTAATAGCCAAATGAGCTATGAAAGATGTAATAAACTATTTTATTCCTGGTTATAAAGTTGTATTATGACCTTTGTTTCTTGATATTACATCTTAACTGTGGATGCTAGCTATTGATCCAGGGACTAGAATTGTAAACACAGGGGACTCTACCTTATTAAAGGCTGGGAACCTTACAGATGGTATCAGAGCATTGTGTTGCCTGTAGGATTTGTAACCCTAGGATTGGACAAAACCCCTTAGAAAAATAGGAGTTGTATTTGTTCCAAAACTTATTTACAAACAATCTTGTAAACTCTTTCCTCAACCATTTTGGTTTTGACTCTACATCTCATATATTTCAACTTGATGGAAAAACCTACCCCATGGCCAAAGACTTCACCATGTGCAAAGGACTTCATCAACTCTAATGACTTCAACATCTTCAACTCTAATGACTTCAACATCTTCAACTCTAATGACTTCAACATCTTCAACTCTAATGACTTCAACATCTTCAGCATTTTCACCAAGGACTTCAACCTTGGATAGCACTAAGGACTACAAGTGAGACAAGAAATCTTGTTCAAGGAATTGGAAACTAAGGAAACACAACTTAGAAGGAACCATGACCACCTTTGAAGTTTTGTGACCAAGAGTTTTCCCAAGGAAACCATGATCTCATGCAAGAAGAATCAACCAAGAAAGATGGAAAGATCTCAAGTGAACCATATAGATGGACCACCATATTTAGTTAAGTCAAACACACCAACTTATGTGGTGTAACAAAAATATTTTGTTGCCTAAAAATGTGCTTGAACTTTGTTGTTTGAGTGAAATGTTTGTTTGTGATTGCTTGCAAATTGCTTGTGGGAATTGTGATGTGTGTGATTAGAACCCTTACATAGAAATATTTTGCCTATTCTAATCCCAATCCAACCCACACAGATGACTTCTTCAAGAAACACCAACATCAAGGTTGATGACAACAACAACAAAAACCAAGAGGACAACATGAGAGAACTTATAGCAACCCAAAACCAGTTGAGCCAAGAGACAACTCAGCTTTTAGCCAACAACAATGGACTAGACCCAGCTATACAAAGGATTTTGAAACTTCAATCCCAATTGTTGCAAGTTTTGGTTACTCAAATGATCAACATGGGAGAAAACTTTTCCCAAAGAGCTAATGACAACAAGGATGACAAAGATATTATTTTAGAAGGAACCAAAGATTGCAATATTTGTGGAGACAAGGATCACACTTCCAAGGAACATAGGGATCAATGCCCCAATTGTGAAGAGGAACATCCAGTTGGCCAATGCCCCACATCTCAAGTCACTTGCTTTCTATGTGAAGGAAATAATCATGTTCCTATCCAATGCCCCATCTATTCCCTATTTCAACAAAGGAAACAAGGTGGAGTGCATCAACAGTTTGTAAACCCTCATGAAGGAACAACTTCTACCAAGAAGGATGAGGACAAAGGAAAATCTCCACTTGTACCTCCATGCAAAATGACCCAATTTAAAGGACCAAAGAAGAGGCATATGAATTATCCAAGGAGCAATAGAAGGTCAAAGAAACCAATAGACATTCCTACCTATGAGATAACATATGAAGAACATGAACTAGAAGCACTCCTAGCTTTGGAGAAACCCAAGAAAAAGAAGAAATGCCCCAACCCTAGCAAGAAGGATATTACTCAAGAACAATGTTACACTTGCAAAGAGATGGGACACTATGCCAATGAATGCCCAGAAAAGAAGAAGAACCAAAGAAACAAACAAGAGACAATGATACCAAAGGAAAAGAAAGATATCAGCCAAGTGATGTGTTTCAAATGCAAGGAGCTAGGCCACTATGCAAACCACTGTCTAGAAAAGATGAAGCACAAGATAAACCAGCCTATGAAGGATCTCAGCCTTGTCACATGTTTCAAGTGTGAAAACAAAGGACACTATGCAGATGTTTGCCCAGAGAAGTTTCCCCAGATCCCAAGAAGGCCAATATGTAATTTAGTTGGAAAATTTTTAAGGGTGGTAGTACCCTAGATGCTTTTGAACCAACTTGTAACCCCTAGCCTCCCCAAATCTCGGGACGAGATTTATTTTAAGGGTGGTAGCCTGTCACATCCCAAGATTTTCCAAATCTTGTTATGTGAAAAATAAATGAATAAAATAAAACTTTGTTGATTTTCAGAGTGAGAAGAAACTTTTTGAATCCAATTGGAAACTTTCAAAACCTATTTGGATCAAATAAAATACTAAAGGGATTTGAAAAGATAAATAAACAATAAACTTAAAAATATTTAAAATTACTAGTTTTTTGGATCTTTTAATAAAAGATTTGGTTTTCAAAAGAAAAGGTAGATTTATAAATAAGGATTATTTTATAGAGCCAAATTAAACCTTGGCCAAGCTTTTGAAATAAAATATTTTGTTTTGATTAAAAGAGTAAAGGTTCATTTAAACAAAATAATGAGGATTTATTAATATCCAATTTTTTATTAAAAATAAAGGTTTTACCATTTTAATTAAAACATCAAAACTTATTTTAAATAAGTTTTCCAAGTGTTTATTATTTTCAAATAAAACCTACTGAATGGTTTTGGTACTATTTTGGATTTCAAATAGAGTTTTAAAAATAAATAAAACAAACCCTATTTGATTTAATAACTAAGGTCCATTTTATTTAATTAATAAATGGATCCTAAAAAGATTAAAAATATTATTTTGTTCTGGACTTTGATTTGTGTTGATAAATAGAGCTAAAATCAATATAAAGTTTAGTGGAAGTTTATTTCATTTGGTTGTTTGAATTGTGATTTGAATTTCAAAACAGAAATTGAATTGGAAAAAAAGAAAAAAGATTCAGAACAGAAAAAAATAAGAGCAAGATCGACCCAACTAAGCCTGGCCCAACTAGGCCCAGCAGCCCATTTCCCTCTCTCCCCCGAAGTGTTTTTCTCTCACTCACCAGACGACCCATGCAGTGAATGACAATCGAGACCCACTCTTCCTCTCTCCTTTTCACTAACACCCAGTCCCCACTGCCACCTCATCGTCGTTCTCACCCACGGTGACAACGCCTTCCCTCCTCGACCGTTTCTGGCGGAATTTATCAGCGTCAATTCGCGTTAACACGGCAGTTAAATCAGCCCTGCGACCTCGCCCTCATAAGCGCCTCTCCTCCCTCTATTATTCCCCTCAAACGCCAACTCCTCATCGCCACCAGGCTGCTCGAATCGCAAGCCCGAACCCCACTGTCTCCGGCGAGCTCACGTTCAAATTCCGGCCACCACCGCTAGCCCCACTACTTCCAGAGCACACGAGCTTGCTTGCCATCATCTCCTGCACCTGCCAGTGTCTTCCCCTCGCTCGCGCGTGCTCTGCAGCATCGACTTCGTCTTCGACTGAACGACGCCGCCGTCCGCGCCAACTCCGACGAGCTCCACAGGTAGTTTCTGGCCGCGCCTCTCCTTCTCCTTCACGCACACATCATCGCCATGACCTTGCGCGTTTAACTATGCTTCCCATTTGTCTCCTCATGAACCGTAGCCCCGCCTCCAACGACACCCGAGCGAACCCGACGCCGGGAGCAACTCCGGCGAGCCATTACCCTCACCTCCGTGCGCCCCTTCAGCAACGACAACCTCCTTGAGCTTCCTCACGACGTTGTGAACATGGTGAGCATCTTCCCATCCTCTCTCGCTTCCTGCTTCGCCAGCACCGCCACCAACTGACCACTCCGCCGCCAGTAGCCACCGCAGCACCGCCCGTCTCTGGCAAATGTGCTAGGTGCCGTGCGATTAGGATCCAGCGGCTAGGATAGAAAGAGAGCGAAGGGGTAAGAGTGAACCTGCGCCGTGCGATATCAGTTAGATCCAACGGCCTACAGCGCGTGATCCAGACGAAGCGGTATCAGCGAGTAAGAACTCGACACGTGGCTCAGACCCCGTTATAAAAACATAAACTTTCCTATTAGAAGTTCAAATTTGAAAAATCCATAACTTTAGTTCCACACGTCAAAATTTTGCAAATTTTATATCAATGGAATCAGTGGAACAAGCCCTAGATAAACATGCCATTTGTTTAGTAAAAAGTTTCTGTTAAATTGTTTGTTTTGCAAAAACATTTGTATGCTTGTTTAGATTATAAAATTGTTCTAAAATGATTTTGGGGATAAAATATTTGGCAATTGGATTGATTTGAACCTACTGACCATAGGAAACACTTTGTGGATTCAAAAATGTATTTGGTGAAACAAAAGAATGATTCTTTGATTTAAAACCAATTCTAGTCAAATAAAAATATGGTTTATTCATTAAAAATGGTTTTGGAAGAAAACCTTTGGGAAATGTTTTGTTTCAAACTCTCTGACCCTAAATACAAAGTTTATGGTTTGAAAACATATTTTGTGAACCCTATAGATTAATGCCTTAGTAAAAATATTTCTACACCACATAAAATGATACCTTGTTTTGAAAATGGTTTATGAAGTGAAATCTTTTGCAAATGACTTTGCCACTTTATAAAAATGACCATTAGGTGTTTTCAAATGTTTATGTCCCATTAGGAACCACTTTTCCAAATAAAACAATCCTTGGCATGCTTGCATGCATTATCTTGGTTCTATGATTTTATGTGATGTTTTGCTTGATTGGTAGATTGAGTTTGTGCCTTGCTTGATTGAATTGTAGTGACTTGAAGAGTGTGATTGTTGCAAGGACAAGGAGTGAACTTATACCCTCTACCAAAAAGTCAAGTGATGCTTCATACTTTGTCCCATTATTTTCACTATGCATTAGTGATATTTCTAAGTATAAAACTTGCATGGAATTTTTGTTAAGTATAAACCATGCTATGGGAAATCCTAGTAGATGAAACCTTAGTGGAAAATTTCCTAACCTTAGATGAAACCTTAGTGGAAAATCTTCCATGCTATGGAAGATTCCTACTACTATCATGCTTAGCTTAGCTAATAGAAAACAAGGGTGGAATATATACATTCATACTAGGGAAAAATTTCTAAGTCTGAGGACTTGTGTTTTTGTTTAATAAAACAACTAAGTTAATGAATCACCTGGGTGGAATGGTAATTGCTTGGTGGTTTTTGGCTGAGTGGTTACACAAGGCCCATGGCTATGGTTTACCTTGTGTATCTCACTTGTGGATGGCCACCCAGGAACAAAGAGATTTGAGATGTCAAATGTTGAGAAGCTTCAAGTGCAACCACTTGGCATTATGGGCTCTGCCTGGATCATATAGGTTACAAGAACTTAGCCATATGGACAGTTGGTGATAGGGTTTGATAGGTTGGAGCGCGTCCATTTTGGTTTAAGGGAAGGCTTCTGAAAGATCTTGTCTTGGTGAAACCAAGTCTTGTGGGGCAAGTGCACCACCTCTACAGAGTGTAAAACCTAAGTACTTAGCCATGTCCCTGGTAAAGGACAATTTGAGCATCAAGACATGGAAGCAATCAAGAATCTCATCATCCAAATTTCTAAGTTAAAAACTTGTGGTTGAACAAGGGTTAATGGATCTTCAATCTTTGATTGGGAGATGCCTTGGGAAAGATTATTTTGTCAAGCAAAAACTTAGTGTTTTCAAATGATAAGGAAAATCTATTTTGAGCAATGCAAGCCTCAACTCCACTTTGCCAAATGCATATAGATGATAGAATCCACTATACTACCATAGTATCACTTGCCAATACAATTCAAATGTATTGACCCTTGTGGCTGTAACTTGTTATGTTGCAGGTTTGATTGATTTAGTGAAGTGTGTTGATTAGGATTACAAAGTCTACAACCAACATGTCTGCCTGTGGCACTTTGAAGATGAAGGACCCCGTGCTTATAAATATTTTGCTGCAATGTAATGTAATAGCCAAATGAGCTATGAAAGATCTAATAAATTATTTTATTCCTGGTTATAAAGTTGTATTATGACCTTTGTTTCTTGATATTACATCTTAACTGTGGATGCTAGCTATTGATCCAGGGACTAGCATTGTAAACACAGGGGACTCTACCTTATTAAAGGTTGGGAACCTTACAACCATCTCCTCTGTCACCTCCATAATCACGGGCCTGGCGGAGCTGCTTGGAGCATCGCTCCATGCCAGGTTCACGCCAGCCCCGGGACGAAGGAGGGGGGTCTTCGGGTCCTACACAGCCACAAATAGCTGCCCCAACCGCGAAGACGCAGGCGCCTGATGCAGCAGCCCCATGGTCGGGGAGCCCTCAGGGGCCCTGGGCGGATACGGCGCGGCTGGCGCAGCCGGGCTGGCTGCAACCAACGCGGGCGTAGCTGGCGACCTCGTCACATCTTCAGCCGGCGGAGGAGGGGGAGGAGCGACGACGGCAACACCACCATCGCCTCTCTACGTAGAGTGAAGAGTCAAGGGAGGAACCAGCAGAACCACAGAGCGGCAAGCAAGGGCAAGGGAGATACTAACCCAGCGACGGACGATGGAGCAACGACCTGACGCCCTCGGCGCGTCTTTTTCGTCTAAACTGGAATGGGAGCGGCAACAGGTTCCACCCTCTTTCCGCGGGCTCTCGCCGCGGGTCTCTCTCGGCCACCCTCCTCATCGGTGACATCGACTGCGACACAAGCAAGGAATCAAAACCACGACCTCAAGAACAAAGGTGAAAGAAAGAGCTACGGTCAGCAACTTACCATGAGGATCCGAGGGGCCGTCATCCGCCCGGACGGGAAACTCTTCGGGCTCCGTCTAGGGGTACTTATTCGGCTTCCTGTCCTCCAAGATGGACGTAAGCTGGAAGTCACCCATACCATCCTCGGCTAGCTGCGCCGTGAACAACTAATCAAAAAGGGGAGCATAAGGCACCCAAGGAAAGCTAGCGATGACAAGAAGCGAGACGCAAGACAACCAGAGAAAAACTTACCCGAGGCGGCAGGCGGCCGCGATGATACGCGCGGGGGGCAGGAATACGCCCAGGTGGCCTCCATGCGGAAGTTGGAGATCATGGAGACCAAGTTCCGCAGGTCCTGGTAGGGCACATCCTTCCGCGACGTCCTCGTCGGATCGTTGGCGGTCGAGAGGTGGCACATCTTGTGCGATCGCTTCTGCAGCAGAAGCACGTGACGCACCATCCACGACAAGATGATGTCCCCAGCGGTGAGCCTCTCCGTCTCCACCATCGTATCCAGCTGGGTGGCCATCTGGTCGAGGTCCGCCGCCGCACCCATGCCCTTCGTCGTGCAACCCTTCTGCGTTGAGGGCAAGTTGGCGAAGGGTGGAAGGAAGATCCAGTCAATCTCTGTGGCATTGCTCACATAAAAATATGAGCGCTGCCACAGCTTGACGATGTCGGGGAGCTCGAACCGTGGCATCAGCGAGGAGGTCCGCAGGTAGACGGCGCAACAGCCCGTCTATGTCAGCGAGCCACCCTTGGTCGTGTTCTGGGCCTTGAAGTGGAAGAACTTGAGAAAGTTCGCCACCTAGGGCCACACCCCAAGATATGACTCGCAGCAGGCCGCATGATGCGACAGCTGCGCCATGGCGTTGGCGCCCAAGTGATGAAGCTGGAGATCAAAGAAGAGAAAGAGCTGGAGGAGGAACGGGATGATGGGAAGGCTGACGCCCTCCCCCGACCAAGAATCCGGCACCCACTCCCCCTCCGGCGCGAGCCGGTACTTCACGAGCATCGACGAGGGAAGAAACCTCCCCCGCCGGTACTTGTTGACGAGTTCGTCGGTCATGAAGGACCCGCACCAGCCGCCATGCTGCTCCGGCAGCATCTCGACAGAGGAGGTGGCCGTGGTGGATGGGGAAGAAGTGGCCGGAGGCGACAAGGAGAAGGCATGCAAGAGCAAAGGGCGCTGGATCACGAGGGGAAGATGAGCCAGAGGATGGACAAGTGTGGGAACCGATCCCCCTCAGATCTCTATTTATCCCCGCGGACGGCACCGTCGCCCCTTCGGCTTCTGCGCGACGCGTGGTGTCGCGGAACCACAGCCACATGACGTTTCGGCTCTAGATCCTCTGCGCCGTCATAATTGCCACAGAATATCCCCGGGCGTTACCAGGAGACGAGGCATGCATGCTCGCCCCGAGAAACCGTTGCGGCAAGTTGCGTGCGCAGTTGCCAAAAACTGACGCAGTGACGCGGAAGTCAAACTGACGTGATGTGCGCCAGAGCAGTAGTCGTGGGTGATGACATCCCATCAAGCTAAACGTTTCATCTTCAGCTGCACCAGCTGGTACCTGCCTTCGCTGTTTACATCCAGTGGACGGGCATCGATTCCGCAGCCGGTTAAATCCAGCCGGAAAGCAAAAGAAAAGCGGCAGCCGGATGCACCAAAACAACTCTCTCATGACAAGGAGGACGGAAGATCTTGCCCACCAGACAATCCCATACGTGCTCGGGGACTAGTGTCAGGGGGATAACCCCCGGGTGGGGAAAGCCAAGCATAAATAGGCCATCTCCAGATGATGCAAGCCGCTTGGCCTCCAGGAAGGACAACTCTAGTTACCTGGCGAACACACCCGGCTGGGCTTATAACCTTCCCGGCTGTCCCGTCTAGCCGGTGGCCTGAAGAACCAGCCGGGTGGCCGTCCCCACCCGGCTCACCTTAGATTTGATGGAGAGCACGGAAGGGCTGACGCTCCATGCAGGGTACGCTTCTAGCTCTCCCTAGTTATGAGGTTAGCTGGCATGCCGTCATGACCAGCTCTACCCGACGAAGATAAATCAAGATGGTCGGCTGGACTGGCGAAAGCAGTCCGGGTGACTGTTAAAGCAAGGATGACGCCCCAAAGGAAGCCCGGGTGACCAGTAAAGAGAAGGATGCCGCTAAAAGAAGGGCGGACTGGGTCCTGGCCCATCGTCTAGGCCCTGCAGCCGGTCCTGTCCGGTAAACCCATATCCAAACAGTAAACCCTAGGACCCGATCTGTACTCTGCCCCCCAGACCAGTATATAAGGGAGGGCAGAGCTAGGGTTATAGGTAGGCAAAAATAGGAGGATATAATTGTTAGCATCAAGTTACCATCTTCCTCTAGCTTTCGATAGTGGCTAAGGAAACATCTCAAGGAGCATCTGTACTGAGCATCAGCTCCCACATATAGTTCATCTTGCAGGAGTAGGGGTGTTACCTCGCCAAGAGGGCCCCGAACCTGGGTACTCCCCTGTGTTTGCAGTGCACCGTGCCCAACCCGTTGCGTGAGCCACCGAATGCATCTGTGTGTCCCTTCTTTGCCATCCCCGATGGCACTGTGTTGTTCCACACCATGACAGAAATAAAGAGGGAACTTGTAAATCCATGGAGTATGTATTTTGTGTTAGAGAAACGCCTGGGCCGCTAGCCTAAGCCATGCCTAATCATGGTGGAAACTTGCAGCATCACCATAGTGAGATATCTATGAAGCATCCTCAATAAAAATCTATGCATATAGTAAATAAAAGATCGTTGAGATGCTCATTGTCTGCTTGCCTTGTCATTTTGGTTATGGGATAGCTCATGTACCATGTGCAAGGGGTACCCCATTGGCGGATCTCTATGATACGCATGTACTTACAATGACAAGAACTTATAGGTGACTAAAGTTGAGTAGCATGAGGTGTGGCCCTCGTATTCAAGGGACTTGAGATTGCCAACTTATACTTTGTCAAGCATATACTCCATAGTTTGTTCACTTTAACCTTAATCACTTCAAGATGCTTATGATAGGGGCAATGAGGGCAAAACGCTAACAAGTACCATAATTTTTGGAAGCTCTTTTTGAAACTTGAAATCCATGCTTCCCTTTTTGAAGGGCCTTTCTTCCACTATTATTGAGTCTCCACCTTCTACCTTTAGGCACCATTAAGAGAGCATAGTTGCCATTCTTATTTCTATGTGCGGTGTCCCAAAACTTATTGATTGATGCATATTGTGATATTAGTTATTCTTGTGCTATTTGTTTATAGTCACCCTTGTGAACTTTGAAGGTGTCCTATGCATCTATTTGCTACTCTATGAGGGACAAGCTGATTGTCACTATGCCATGTTTTCTGTATGTGAAACAAACAAACATTTTCAATGCATGCTATTCATGATCTTTGTTTGTAGCCTTTCATGTTGCATGCATAGTTACTTTGTCTTATTGTTAGAACTCCGTCTTTCATGCACATGTTTAGAGTTCTTTGATCCCAACTTTCAATGCTTGCAAATGGTTTGATCTTGTTTTTGATGGTGCATGTCACCTCAAAAATTATTCTTTTATCACTTACCTACTCAAGGACGAGCAGGAGTTAAGCTTGGGGATGCTTGATACGGCGGAAACGTATCTATAATTTTTGATGTTCCATGCTTGTTTAGTATCTACTTTGCTTTGCTTTGTCTACACTTCGAGGTGTTTTTATATATTTTCTGGAACTAACCTATTAATAAGTTGCCACAGTGCTAGTTGCCTGCTTTCTTCTATTTTTGGTTCCAGAAAGGTAGAAAATCAATATTCTCGGAATTGGACGGGACAAAAGCCAAAGTCAATATTTTACCGTGGGTGACACGAAGTCCCGAGGAGAGACGGAGAGGCAAGCTAGGGCGGCTAGACCCCCCTAGGCGCGGCCAGGGTGGGCCTGTGCCTGGGCAGGGTGTGGCCCCCCTGTTTGCCTCCATGCATCGCCTCCTCGCCTATAAGAAGCCCCCGATGCAGAAACCCTAGGCACCAGATCAAAACTCCACGAAACCATTTGTATATGCTGCCACCATTGTCCCCTAGATCGGGGGATCTTAAGTTCTTCCCGGCACCCTGCCGGAGGGGAGATCATCCTGGAGGCCTTGTTCTCTGGTATGATGCGTGAGTAGTTCCACCTTGGACTATGGGTCCATGTAGTAGCTAGATGGTTATGTCTCCTCCTTGTGCTTTCATGTATAGATCTTGTGAGCTCCGTTCATGATCAAGATCTAATCTATTTGTAATCATGCATGTTCTGTTTGCGGGAATTCGATGGATATTGAGATTACTATGTCAGATTGATTAATGGTTTTGTCTTTATGATTATATCATGTCTATGTTGTTTGTGATCTTGCATGCTCTTCGTTGTTAGTAGCTATCTTGGCCAAGTAGTTGCTAGTGACTCCAAGAGGGGGTATTTATGCTCGATAGTGGGTTCATGCCTCTAGTTTCCAAGGGAAGTGACAGAAATCTCTTCGGTTGTAGATGTGCTGTTGCTACTAGGGAGAAAACAACGGTCTCTTGTTCATGGAGCAAGTGGAATGTGTACCTTACACACTTTGCTTAAAGCAGTTGTCTGTTGCTTGCAACTTAATACTGGAGGGGGTTCGGATGATAACCCAAAGGTGGACTTCTAGTCATACATGTAGTTGGATGGCGGTCTATGTATCTTGTTGTATTGCCCAATCGAATCTCATAGGATCTTTTTGACTGGTATTGCATTGTTATGCCTTGCTCAGTTCTTGTCAATTGCCCTGCTGTAATTTGTTTACCCTTCATGCCATGTTGTTTATCTAAGGAGAGCACCTCTAGTGAACTATGGACCCCGGTCCAATCTTTACCATTGATACATCCTCCACTGTTACTGTTTACTTGCTGCAAACCACCATTACCTTCCACACCATACGTTTAATCCTTTGTTACAGCAAACCGGTGAGCTTGACAACCTCACTGATTCATTGGGGCAAAGTCTTGAGTTTGTGTTGTGCAGGTTTCCACGTTGCTTCCAACACATGTGTGACGTTTCCTTCCTCCTACTGGTTTCGATAACCTTGGTTTCTTACGGAGGGAAGGCTTTCTGCTGTGCTACTTCAACCTTGCTCTTTGGGTTCCCAACAGGCTCTATGCCTAGCCATCAAGGCTTCGCCACAGCATCGGCTGTTGCTGCCATGGAAGGGGTGGAGCTGCTGCTTGCCATTGGGATAGGATAGAGGTGATTGAAAGATTGGGGAGAAGTTAGGGTTTTTCGCGTACGCGCGGAGAGCTCGAGGAAGTGCTCACAGGAGGAATACGATGATTCAGGGGGAGAATGTAGTGAAAAGATAAAAATCTACCATGGTTATAATTTATAACCCCCAGCATCAAGATTCGTGCAAAGTGATCGAATCGTTGTCGCGTAGACGACATGTGTGCGCGTGTGCACGGAAATTTCGACACGTTGCCAACCGCCGTCACCAACGGTTCGTATCCTTCGCGTGGGAAAAACGGAAATGATTGTGTTCTCTACATGTGTGAGTTACGAGGCGTCGATGACCTATGGTCTACGTCACTCTAGCTGACACGGGCAGGTGAACCATCCCATCAGAAGATTCCGGCATGGACGGATCCAGTCCGGCAACGAGAAGAGTATATGATGGAAGATTCAGCAGTTCTCCGACTTACAAGTTGAAGACGGAGAAACAGTGCAGGGTTCTTGGGAGGACTACAAGATATTTCTTGACGATTTTCCTACATCCATCTAGACGGAACATTCAACCTGAAGAGGCAAGACGGCGCAAGATCTCGGAGTTCTCCGGGGGCTACTGTTGGGGATATGAAATATGGGTATCCTCATAGCATGTCTCTTATTCGGATAACCCGGGTGGCCCACAGTTGGTAGCAAGGCCCATGGCCTGCTAGTAGGCCCAGTTAGATGGATCCAGAAGGGAGGCCCATGTCGGATAAAGGAAGGCTATGGAGGAGTCACCGATGTACCCGGAGCCTTGGAGTGCAAGACATGTTAGAATAGTTGTATACTGTGTAGGACTCTGTAACATGTCCGGCTAGGACTTTGCCTGTAACCCTGGGATCTGGCGACTATATAAGCCGGACCTATGGGAGCCTTTAGGGCTGGACACAACTCATATCGTGCACAGCGAACCAATCCCTATAACCCGGCGTATTGCCATTATAGTGATTTATAGCGGGAGTAGGATTCCGCCAGCGTCGTGGGATCTGAACCTAGGTAAGCTGTCTTACCTCGTACCCGCCAACCTTCCGCCATACCCCACGTCTCTAAACACGCACTGTGAGGACCCCTCGATGGCGTACTCGTCGGCAATACCACGACAATGATCTCATATTAGCCGTCAAGGGTAAGGAAACCCAGGTAAGAGCTATCCTAGAATCAAATATTGGAGAAATAGACTTCATAGATCGTAATGATTATAACCCTGCTTGGAAGAAGAACTATAATACAAATTTCCAAAAACATTATTATAGTCCTGCGGGTAACTCTAATAATAATATGGGCTCAAGTAATGGTAGTCTCCAAGAAACACTTAAGTCCTTTTGGACTCGCAAATGAGAAAAATAATATCCTTGTTAAGATAACGGAGAACCATGATAATATGCTTGGAAAATTGTCTAACCAAGCTGTGAGTTTGAGGAATAATTTGCAGGCCCTCCAAGAAAGAATAAGGATTTTTGAGGCACAGCTAAGTAAGATAACCGAGAGTCGAACTATCATTCTAGCTAAATTTGTAGGTAAAGCTGATCCCAATCCGGTTGAAGACCTCAAGATGATAAGAATCCAAAGGGAGGAGCCTGAAGAACTTGACTATAGCAATGCCCCTTCACCAAATTACACGGTTGAAGATCTTGTGAAAAGGATCAATATCAAGATTCCCATAAGTGAAGGAAATGAGGAAGCTATGTATCAACACTTCGTTAATCAGGTAGCAATAAAGGTATGTGAGCTTGAGGAAGAATATAGGAAAATTGCCGAAAAACTACCTGTTAAGCTTGATGATATATTTGAGCCTACTATTAAGATTAAAATTGGGACTAATGAGATAGCTGCACTTTGTGATTTAGGTGCAAATGTTTCAACAATTCCAAAGAGTCTTTTTAATAAGTAAAATCTTGGATATTTTGAAATGACTGAGTTAAAATTACATATAGCAGATTCTACATACAATCAAGCAGTAGGAATTAAAGAGAACACTTTAGTATAGATTAAAGGTTGTCCTGCTCTTATCATATTAAGCCGCCGTTCTTAAGAACTATTAAGGCTTTGATTAATCTGTATGAAGGGAACATGAAGATTCAATTGCCTTCGCGAGATCCTTTTGTTATTCATTTCCCCAGGAAGAAGAAAGCCAAGCATGATGAGAAGGAGGCCATCACTTTGAACGCCAACTATTTTGGAGTGGGTGTTCCACTCCTTTGGCCTAAGTGAGCAACATCAAGGTCAAGCTATTGACCATAAAAGAGCGCTTCATGGGAGGGAAACCATGTGAAATAAAGGTTTGAGTAAAGTTTTTAAGTTTTAGTTTAAGTTTCATGTTTAATAAAGAGTGCTAGAAAACTCCAGTTGAGGAGGAGAAGTTCGGTGGTACTAAATACCTGTTTTATACATGTTGTTGTTGGTCCATAATTAAACTGACATTTTTATATCAAAACATGGTGTTTGCTAAGTTTCAGGTTAAGAAAGAATTCTTGAAGAAACAGGTAAATTTTGACGAGTCCAGTAGGTTTAACGACCAATTATACGGAGGGAATAAAAATTCCAGCCATATAGTTCCGACCGTATAGATATCTATGCCTTCGTCAAATTTTCTTCTCCAGGTACAGAAGGTTTAATGACCAACTATACAGCGGGGATAAAAATCCCAGTCGTATAGTTCCGGCCATATAGATATCGCTGCTAGTAAGAAACCCTAAAATTTTGTCGTCAAACCAACTATACAGCAGGAATAGATGTTCCCGTCGTATAGTTCCGACCGTATAGTTCGTGAGACCACAAAAATGCCACGGGAAGGTACCCCCAACACCAAAACTTCAATATTGTTTCTCTCTTCTGCCTCCAAACTCTCTCAAAACCTCAAGAGATCTTCATCTCTACTCAATTTCGTTCAATTTCCCCGCACACAAGTGATCTATGGTATGTTTCTCCTCCGATCCTCCAATTACTTTTTGCAAATTCATCTCCGATCTATTGTCATTGTAAATCTAGGGTAAGACCTACTATGAACTAATTTCCATATTTGTCTTTCCTAGATTATTATTTTGAGGAGATTCTTTAGTGTGCTATGATGAGGAATATGTTATGCTTATTATTGTTGGATCAAAAAGTTTTATTTTTCATGTTTCTTATTATTTTAGATGATGAACACAAGGAGCCAAACGTGTGCTTGTGCCACCGCGAGTTCTTCTCAGGCTACCGCTGCAGATCATGACCGCATGGGGATACGATTTACGAATGAGATCCAACATGATCTCTTCAACGGGATCAAGAACCGAGAAGTGAAGACAACCAAGTGGGATTGTCCCGTTATATTGAATCAAATCGGTATTTATAATGACTTCAATTTACTTTGCAATAGGGTTGGCATGCAAAACTTTGTATTCCAATATGTGCCTACTTATCGCCGGTTAACTCTTGAATATTTAAGTTCTTTAAAAATCACTGTTAAAACATGGCATGGAGAGGATATGATTTCCTTCCGACTTATGAACAACAGTTATACATTATCACTTGATGAATGGTGCAATTGTTTTAGTTTACCAAACAATGATGTTAATACTTAATGCGCATCTTACGCCAACATGCGCCCTTCACCGGATGATTATTATAATAGAATGAGTTTCACTTCTAGAGTTAACAAGGGGAAGAATATTCAGCATCCTGATATTCGCTGTTTGTTCTATGTTATTGCTAAAACCTTGCAGGAATGAAATGAGTTTACAAGACTCAATGAGGAGGACATCTTGGTCCTCGCAAAAGTTGCTTCCAACAAGAACTTGTCACTCTACTTGGGCTCAATTCTTGTGTGCTACTTGGATCACCAATCCTCCGAAAGCCAAGGGCCAATCACATGTGGAGGCATCATCACCATTCTTGCCATTGCCTTGGGCATCGACCTAGGTGAACTGCGACCATTGCTAGGTGAGCGACGTCTTTCTTTCTGTACTTTAAAAGCTTGTGGAATGCTCACTAGGCGAGGTGGTGGTTATTACTTGCATATTTCTGGAGCTGGGCGTCTCTACCCCGCTCCTTTGCCTAATGGTCTTTTCTCTATCGAGGAAGTATGTTTGATATATGATGTGCAGGTTGAACAACACCAACCCGAGGAGGAGATTCTGGATGAGGATGAGGACCAAGAAAAGGATCAAGAAGTTCTGTATCAAGAGGAGCAGCCATCAACACGGTTCGCTACATATCAAGACTACCAAGAACTTGGAGGATATCACATCTCAAGATTTTCCAAATCTTGTAATGTGAAAAATAAATAAACAAAATAAATTATTGTTGAAAAGCAGGGTGAAAAGAAACTTTTGTTTTTAAATGGAAATTAAAATCCCATCTTGAACAAACTTTAACTAAAGTTTGAATCCAACTAAAATCCAAATCAAGAGAAATGCATTCCTCATAAAATGCATCTGGAAATTTAAACACTTGGAAAATAAATCCAAAACCCTAAAACCCTAATGGAAGAAAATCATTTCCAAGTTATCTCCAAGCCTATGGATTTGATCCATATGAAAATTTGTCAACAAACATTTACATATGATCAAGAAAGACAAATAGAAATATTATAAAGCCATAGAAATTGGTTTCACTTAATTTGGAGCCATAAATAAAATCTTATGAGTTTAATAAGATAAGGAAAAGTATTTTCCAAAGCTATTAAAGCACTTAACTAAACACCATACCAAATGGAGAGCAAATAATCCTAAAGATATTTAAAAGGATAAATAAATCTCAAATAAGATTTTACAAATTGGAATCACCAAGTTTGAATCTATAAATAAAAAAAGATATGGTTTTTATAAAAATGAAGAAAGAAATATTAAATAAGGATTATTTAAAGATCAAATTAAATCTTGGCCTAATCCATTAAGCAAATGGAATGAATAGAATCCAAATCCAAATAAAATAAAAGGATAAAGAATTTCCAAAATAAAATAAAATGACTTAAACCAAAATTCCATTTGAATAAAGACAAAACCCCTATTAGAAATAATTAATTAAATCATGGGAAAAGATATTTGGAATATACCCAAGTGGAAGAAAAGTTGTATAATTAACTTAAATAAAATAAATCTTCCAAATAAAATTTAGGGAATTAAAAACTATATTTAATTCCATTGGAATTAAAACAAATACCCAATTCAAATGATTAATAAATCATATCAAATACTTTCCAAATAATTCAAGATGAATTATTTGACACCCTAATAAACAAATAAAAACCTACTAAAAATATTTGGAAGAATTTAGAAACTTAAGTGGTGTTTGAAAATATTATTAAATCCTATTTGATTAATACAAGGACCTACTTTAAATAATTAAAAAAGGCACTAAAGGAATAAAAGTTTTATTCCAAATTTGACATCAGAATATGATATTAAACAGTGTTTGATTATTCACAAAATATGGCAAAGGTTTGAATTCAAATGAGTGTTTGAATTAATTAAACAAAACCAAAACAGAAATTAGAAATAGAAACAGAAAAACAAAGCAGTATAAAAAAAAGAGAACAAGTCGACCCAGCCAGCAGGCCCAATCCAGCCCATCAGTAGCCCATCTTCCCCCTCCCGTAGTGAAACGTTTTCCACTCGCAAACTTACCCCCAGCGCCGCTGACTACTGGCCCCCACCTATCCTCTCTCTCTCTCACTGTCAATGGACCGTAGCACCACGTCATCGTCTTCCTCCCCGCGATGAACTCGCCTGGCAGTTTCTGCCGTTGATTGCTCGAATCAATACGCGTAAATGGCCCAGTGAATTCCCCCTGCGACCACGCCTTCTTAACCGCCTCTCTCTCCTCTCCATTTCCCCCTCAGTTCCCTACCCTAGCGTGCCCCAAGGCTGCACAATTTCCCCCTGCACCGCCCTCTTCTCCGGCGAGCTCCATTAGCGATTCCGGCCAGCCTCCTCCGCCCCTCGCCTCCTCGACCACGCTCACATGATCCCCACCTCCTGGCGAACCTCCCGTAGCGCCAGCTCATCCCCGCGCGCCCCAGAACCTCGGCAACGACAACGACCACCGTCGCCACCGTCTATTTCCTCTCCGGCGAAGCCTCGGGTAAGAACCAGACCGCCCCTCTCTTTCTCCTTCACGCACGCATCATCGCCACGTCCTTGGGCATCTAACTGTGTCTTCCGTTTGCTCCCTCGTGTCCCATAGCGTCGCCCTCAACGACGACAGCGCGTGCCCGTCGCCAGACACCTCTCCGGCGAGCAATCCCTGCAACTCCAGCGCGCCCCTCGACAAACAGAAGGCATCTTGAGCTTCCCCACGCCACGGCGAACCCGGTGAGCGCATCCTCCCTCTCCCTCGCTTCCTGTAGCCGCCGCAGCGCCATTAGCCGAACGTCGCCGCCGCGCAGCCGCCGTCAGCGTCGCCAGTTCCTGGCAAGCGCCTTGTAGCCGTAGGATCTTGATCGCATGGCCACGATAGATTGACTGAGCGAAGAAGTACGCTTGCCCCTGTGCTGCACGATCCACTTTAGACCTAACGACTGTTGTCTGTCGATCCAACCGAAGTGGTACCGACGAGTAATATCACGCCACGTGTCCCTGTTCGTTTGAATAAAAACAGATTTGATCTATTAGATGCTAGATTTTGTAAAATCTATAAATTTTAATCTACACGTCCAAATTTTGCAAATTTTATATCAATGGATTCAGCAAGACAAGGCCTAGCCAACCATGCACTTTTTTAGTAAATTGTTTCTGTTAAATTGATTATTTTTGCAGAAACTTATGTAAGCATGTTTAGAATATAAAAATTGTTCTAAAATGATTTTTAAAGATAAAATCTTTGGAAAATGGTTTGTTTTGAACCTACTGACCCTAGAAATCAATTGGTGGTTTGAAAAATGTATTTGGTGAAACAAAAGAATGAATCTTGGATTTAAAACATTCCTAGTCAAATAGAAATATGGTTTTATTAAAAATGGTTTTGGAAGAAAACCTTTGTGAAATGTTTTGGAAATAAACTCTCTGACCCTAAAACACAAGGTTTTATGGTTTGAAAACATATTTTGTGAAACCTATAGAATGTTGTCTTATTAAAAGCATTTCTTCACCACATAAAATAATGATATGGCTTAAAAATGGTTTATGAAGTAAAACCTTTTGCAAATGGTTTTGCCACTTTATAAAATGACCATTAGGTGTTTTCAAATGTTTATGACCCAATAGAAACCACTTTTACAAATAAAACAATCTTTTGCATGCCTGCATGCATTGTTTTGTTTCTATTATTTTATGTGATGTTGCTTGACTGGTAGATTGAATTTGTGCCTTGCTTGATTGAATTGTAGTGAATTGAAGAGTGTGAATATTGCAAGGACAAGGAGTGACTATATTCTCTAACAAAAAGGCAAGTGATGCTTCATACTTTTGTCCCATTATTTTCACTATGCATTAGTGATATTTCTAAGTAGGACTTGCATGGAATTTTGCTAAGTATAAACTAACCATGGGAAATCCTAGTAGATGAAACCTTAGTATAATTTCCTAAGTTAAGATTCCTACTACTATCATGCTTAGCTTAGCTAGTAGAAAACAAGGGTGGAATATATATTCATACTATGGAAAATTTCTAAGTCTGAGGACTTGTGTTTTGTTTAATAAAACAACTAAGTGAATAAATCACCTGGGTGGAATGGAAGGAATGGTTTGTGTTGAGTGGTTCACAAGGCCCATTTCTATGGTTTACCTTGTGTATCTCACTTGTGGATGGCCACCAAGGAACAAAGAGATTTGAGTTGTCAAATGTTGAGAAGCTTCAAGTGCAACCACTTGGCAATATGGGCTCTTCCTGGATCATATAGGTTGCAATAACTTAGCTAAATCGACAGTTGGTGGTAGGGGTTTGATAGTTTGGAACGCGTCCATTCTGGTCTAAGGGAAGGCTTCTGAAAGATCTTGTCTTGGTGAAACCAAGTCTTGTGGGGAAAGTGCACCACCTCTACAGAGTGTAAAATCTAAGTATTTAGCCATGTCCCTGGTAAAGGACAATTTGAGCATCAAGACATGGAAGCTATCAAGAATCTCCTCATCCCAATTTCTAAGTTAAAATCTTGTGGTTGAACAAGGGTTGAAGGATCACCAATTTCTATTGGGAGATGCCTTGGGTGATTTTGTCAAAGCAAAAACTTAGTGTTTTCAAATGATAAGGAAAAACTATTTTGAGCAAAGCAAGCCTAAGCTCCACTTAGCCAAATGCATATAGATGATAGACTCCACTATACTACCATAGTATCACTTGCCAATACAATTTAAATGTATTGACCCTTGTGGCTGTAACTTGTTATGTTGTAGGTTTGTTTGATGTTAGTGAAGTTTAATGATTAGGATTACAAGTCTACAACCAACATGTCTGCCTGTGGCACTTTGAAGATGAAGGACCCCATGCTATTGTTGTATTCTGCTGCATTGTAATGAGATAGCCAAATGAGCTATGTAAGATGTAATAAATTATTTTTTTCCTGGTTATAAAGTTGTATTATGACCTTTGTTTCTTGATATTACATCTTAACTGTGGATGCTAGCTATTGATCTAGGGACTAGCATTGTGAACACAGGGATCTCTACCTTGTTAAAGGTTGGGAACCTTACAGAGGAACTATGTAGGGGATGCATAATCTCGCCCTGAACCTCCGTGAAACCACTAGTAACTTATCAACTCAATTTGCGAACTGGAGCCACAACTTTTTTCTGCCACCTCAATGATTTGAAGGGCTTTCAAAAGCCTAAGCTTGGGGAAGTTTCCTCATTATCTTTATTGGGCGTTCATTTTTTTCTTTTAATATTTCGAGGTTAAGCTTTTAATTTGAGTTTATAAGCACTCGTGTTAGTTTCCCCAACACTTTATCTTTAGTTATTTTATTTGTTTTCAAGATTTTCTAGCCGAGCTTTGCTGCCAATATTCTATTCTTTAATTCCCTCTCTCAAAAACAACAAAAAATATTTGTCCATTTATCTTTATTTTTCCTCTTCTTTGTTTTCTTTTCTATTCTCCTTGTGGTTCTCACATATTTGCAGGAGAGTGATTGACTTCGAGTTTCCAAGAAACGAATCAAAAGGGAAGATAGAAATGGAACAAATCATGAGAGGTATGCCTTATGACTCCCCACTTTTGAAGTTTTATAAACCCATGCTAGTTAGTAGTAAATGTTAAGATATTATATTGGTGGACTGAGTCTTTATAATGGAGTAAAATTTGTTTGCATGGGTATTTAGTTGAGTATGTTTTGTTCCAGCTCTTGTATTTAACTAAGTCTTGCCTAATTTTTTTGCTAAACAATTGTAATAAGAAAAAGTCTCACAAATGAAGCTTGGGTGTTGTAGTGTTTAGTATTGAAAGCTTATTCCTAGAGACACTCAACACCACATAAAATAATGATTTACTTGATAGCTCTCTTTGAAAATATTTGTTCAATTGAATTAATGTTTAGCGGTTTTGTGAGCATGCCAAAGTTTGACTTGTGAATCATAAGAATGATATATCTTTATGCGTGTCAAACTTCATGGGATGCCAACAACTCCGCTAGCATACGAACGATCTTCATGGGGTAAACTCCTAGATTTCAGCTATGAGTTGATTAAACATATGTAGCAGCAATGCTATAATGGGTAAGACTCTTGGCATTCTCATGTAGTTGTGTTCATGATGGAATCACTCCTCTGGATGATATGAGTAATCATTATGCAAAAGGAACAAAAACCTTGGTAATGCCACGAGTTTCCATCATAGCCCGATAAACTAATTAAAAAATTTGGCATGCTCTCAATTACTTAAGAACTGAAATTCTTGAAGGACAATGAATAGAAAAGTAGTGCTTGAAAAGTCTTGACTTATTGATGTGGGAGAATTGAGATACTTTAGTGTATATGCTTTTCATGACAAACTCTCACACTCTGAATTTTACATTAGTATACTTTATTGTTCACAGGCAAGCTTATGAGTTGATTACATGACATGGAAAAAAGTTTACTCATTTGAATCATCCATGATAACAATAATATTGCCGCGCTGGTTCATTAAAACCCATATGATATTCTTGCCATTACTCTATCTATGCTAAAGTTTTTCAGATTATTAAAGTGGAGGAAACATGAGACTACGAATCATGAGTAAGATCATCATCTCGTTATTTCAGTTTAAATGCTGAGTTCCTTTTTGATTTTGGTTTTCTTACTCGAGGACGATCAAGTTTAAGCTTGGCGAGGTTGATGGCTGTGAAATATAGCCATCCACGTCCACATTTAAACTAGATATTATTCATATTTTTGATGAAATATCTCTCTAAATCCTGCCACTAATGCCTAATGATTAAAGGGGGATGAAATCATGTCTTTCTATTTTCCCTGTGCACATAATGACGTTTGATGATGGGAATCACAACATTAAAGTCAAAGATACGAGATTTACAACAACTCAAAGAAACCAGGAGTCGTGGAAAGGATCCAGAAGGTTTAACAACCAACTATACGGTGGGAATAAAATTCTGGCCGTATAGTTTCCACCAATACCGCTAGGTCAAACAAAACAACTTTCGAGAAAAAAACCCTGCGCCCCACAGAACACAACACCGAAGAGCCGCTGGAGGAATAGATCTAGATCCACTCCTCCACCATATCCATATTCCACCACTTGTAATAGTAGATCTCATCTCCAATCGGCGACATTGTAAAACTATTACTATCAGTCTCATGATTTCCATTAAAATGTTTATGATTGTTGATTTCATCTCTATGTGTGAGTAATCCTCCTTGGTCTAAGGGCTTTGGCCTAGCCATGTAGATTGTGCATGTTATTATAATAGATGGAATCATGTATTAGTTTATGTCACATCCCAAGATTTTCCAAATCTTGTAATGTGAAAAATAAATGAATAAAATAAAACTTTGTTTGATTTTCAGAGTGAGAAGAAACTTTTTGAATTCCAATAGGAATCTTCAAACCAAGTTGGATCAAATAAATCCTAAAGGGATTTAAAAAGATAAACATTTAATAAAGGAAAATAAAATATTTTGGAATTACTATTTTGAATCTTTTAAATAAAAGGATTTGGTTTTCAAATGAAATAGAAGTTTTACAAATAAGGATTATTTTACAGAGCCAAAATTAAACCTTGGCCAAGCTTTGAAATAAAACATTTTGTTTTGATAAAAATAGTAAATGTTTAATTAAATAAATTAATAAGGATTTAATATCCAAGTTTATAAATAAAGGTTTGAATATTTTAATTAACCATCAAAACTTATTTATTCAATTTAAATAAGTTTTCCAAATATTTTATATTCTCAAAGAAAACCTACTGATTTGGTTTTGAAAATAATTAGTTTTCAAATAAAGATTTTAAATAAAACAAAACCTATTTTGATTTAATAACAAAGGTCTATTTATTTAATTAATAATGGACCCTAAATAAAATTATTATTTTGATTTTGGATTTTGGATTATGTTACTAAACAGAACCAAATTCAAAGTTGCAAAGTGTGGTGAAAGTTTGGATGGATTTGATTGTTTGAGTGTTGTTTGAATTTCAAAACAGAAATTGGAATTAGAAAAGGAAAAAGGTTTCAGGAAGAAAAAAAATGGGATTTGGCCGACCCAACAAGGCCTAGTGCCAGCCCAGCTCCTCTGTCACATCCCAAGATTTTCCAAATCTTGTAATGTGAAAAATAAATGAATAAAATAAAACTTTGCTTGATTTTTAGGGCCAGAAGAAACTTTTTGAATTCAAATGGAACCTTAAACCAATTTGAATCAAATAAATCCTAAAGGGATTTATAAGGATAAACATTTATTAAAGGAAATTAAAATATTTTGGAAATTACTATTTTGGATCTTTTAATAAAAGATTTGGTTTTCAAAAGAAAAGGTGGATTTATAAATAAAGATTATTTTACAGAGCCAAATTAAACCTTTGCCAAGTAATTAAATAAAATGTTTTGTATTGATTAAAAATAGTAAAGGTTTATTTAAATAAAATAATAAGGAATTAATGTCCAAATTTTTATTTAAATAAAAGGTTTTACCATTTTTATTAAAACATCAAAACTTATTAAATTATTTTAAATAAGTTTTCTAAAGTATTTTATTTTTCTTAATTAAAACCTACTGAAGTGTTTTGGTTTTATTTTAGTTTTCAAAATAAAGATTTCAATAAAACAAATCCTATTTGAATTAAATGAATAAGGTCTATTCATTTAATTGGTATTGGACCCTAAAATAAAATGTTATTTTATTTTAAACAAGTATTTCAAGTATCTTATATTTTCAAATAAAACCTACTGATTTGGTTTTGAAAGTGTTTGGTTTTAAAATGAAGATTTTATTAAATAAATCAAACCATATTAAATAAACAAAAGGTCCATTTTATTTAATAATGAATGGATCCTAAAATGAATAAAAATATTATTTTATTTTTGGAAATTTGGTTTATGCTACTGAACAGAACCAGGTTCATGGTTGCAAAGATTGATAATGGTTTAATTGATTTGAACCTTGTTGGATTGTTTTGAAATTTAAAACAGGAAATAGAATTAGAAAAGGAAAAGGATTCAGAAACAGAAAAAAATAAGAAAAGGGTCGACCCAACCCAGCAGCCCAACAGGCCCAGAAACAGCCCAGTTTTCTCTCCCCGAAAGAAAACGATTCGCACCTTATTTCTGACCCGTACGGAGTATGACCAGTGGACCCTCCCCTCCTTTCTTTTCCCACTGACCGGTAGGCCCACTTTCCTCCTGTTCTTCCTCCCCACCCGCGCGACCTCTTCTCCCTCCCTCGTCGCCGTTACCTGCAGATACTCCACGGCCTTAATTCGTCTTAACGAGGCCACCATCACTCACCTTGACCATGCACCTTAAAGAGTTCGCCCCTCCTCTTCGTTTCCCCTCTGTCACCCCGCAGTAGCACGCCCCCAGGCCGCCTCAATTTCTCCCCAAGCACCACTGTCTCCGACGACCCTCCTCACCGATTCTGGCCAGCACACGCCCCCTCCTGCCTCCTCGAGCACGCAACTATGATCAGCATTCCCCAGCGCACCTCTCTGTAGCCTTAGATTACTCGCGCGTACCTCCCAGCATCGGCAACAACGACGACCTGCAGCACCACCGTCTGCCCTCTCATCCCCGTGGACACGATGATGATCTCCAAGCTCATACAAACCTAACAGCACCTTCCGTTTGTCCTAGGGCGCCCCCTATCCTCGCCCTCGACGACCTCCTGAACCGCCCGAAGCCCAGCTCATCTCCGGCGAGCAATCAAGGATAGCCCCGTGCGCCCCTTCGACCAACGCGAGAAGGTTGAGCATCCCCATGCCACAGCGATCTCGGTGAGCCACACCACGTCCCCTCTCGCTTCTTGTATCACGGGCTCCGCCGCCGACAGACCCCGCTGCCGCCACCTGCCACCGTCAGTGCCGCCAGTTCCTGGCAAACGCGCTGTAGCCGTAGGATGTGTTTTGACTGGCTAGGATTAGATCTAGACGAAGAGGTAAGTTTGATCCTGAGCCACTCGATCTAATTTGAATCCAACGCTCAACAGCGACTGATCCGTGCGAACCGGTACTGGCGGATAGGAGCAAGCCACGTGGCGCTGTCTGTTCTAATAAAAACAGATTTGATTTATTTGATGTTCCAATTTGAAAAATCAATAACTTTCAAACCACACGTCTAAAAATTACAAACTTTATACCGTTGGAATCAGGAGAACAAGCCCTAGCCAACCATGCCCTTGGTTTAGAAAATAGTATATGTTAGAGTGTTTGTTTTTGCAGAAACATTTGTATGCTTGTTAAGGATGTAAAAATTGTTTAAAAATGATTTTGGGGATAAAATCTTTGGAAAATGGTGTGATTTGAACCTACTGACCATAAGAATAACTTTGTGAATCCAAAAATGTATTTGGTGAAACAAAAGAATGATTCTTTGATTAAAAACCATTTCTAGTCAAATAGAAATGTGGTTTATTTATTAAAATTTTTTTTGGAAGAAAACCTTTGGAAAATGATTTGTTTTAAACTCTCTGACCCTAAACACCAAGTTTTATAGTTTGAAAACATATTTGGTGAACCCTATAGTTTAATGCCTTAGTAAAAATATTTCTACACCACATAAAATGATACTTTGTTTTGAAAATGGTTTTTGAAGTGAAAACTTTTGCAAATGACTTTGCCACTTGGCAAAATGGCCATTAGGTGTTTTCAAATGTACATGACTCACTAGGAACCACTTTTTACAACAAAACAAAGCTTGGCATGCTTGCATGCATTACTTTGACTTTGTTATTTTATGTGATGTTTTGCTTGATTGGTAGATTAAGTTTGTGCCTTGCTTGATTGAATTGTAGTGACTTGAAGAGTGTGATTGTTGCAAGGACAAGGAGTGAACCTATACCCTCTACCAAAAAGGCAAGTGATGTTTCATACTTTTTGTCCCATTACTTTCTCTATGCATTAGTGATTTTGCTAAGTAAAACTTGCATGGATTTTGCTAAGTATAGACCTTTCTATAAGAAAACCTAGTAGATGAATCCTTAGTAGGATTTTCCTAAGTTAAAGATTCCTACTACTATCAAGCTTAGCCTAGCTAATAGAAAACATGGGTGGAAAATATATTCACACTATGGAAAAATCTCTGAGTCGTAGGACTTATGTTTTTGTAACAAAACAACTAAGTTAATGAATCACCTGGGTGGAATGGGCTTGATTGGTGGTTTTTGGTTGAGTGGTTCACAAGGCCATGGACTTGGCTTGTGTATCTCACTTGTGGTATGCCACCCAGGCACAAAGAGATTTGAGATGTCAAATGTTGAGAAGCTTCAACTGCAACCACTTGGCAATATGGGCTCTGCCATGATCATATAGGTTGCAAGAACTTATCCATATGGACAGTGGGTGGTAGTGTTTGATAGGTTGGAACGCGTCCATTTTGGTCTAAGGGAAGGCTTCTGAAAGATCTTGTCTTGGGAAACCAAGTCTTGTGGGGAAAGTGCACCACCTCTGCAGAGTGTAAAATCTAAGTACTTAGCCATGTCCCTGGTAAAGGACAATTTGAGCATCAAGACATGGAAGCAATCAAGAATCTCATCATTCAAGTTTCTAAGTTAAAACTTGTGGATTGAACAAGGGTTGTTTGAAATATTCAATCTTTGATTGAGATATGCCTTGTAAAGGATCTTCAATCTTGGATTGAGAAAAATGATTTTATCAAAGCAAAAACTTAGTATTTTCATATGTTAAGGAAAAATCTATTTTGAGAAATGCAAGCCTCAACTCCACTTAGCTAGATGCATATAGATGATAGACTCCACTATACTATTATAGTATCACTTGCCAATACAATTCAAATGTATTGACCCTTTGTGGCTGTAACTTGTAATGTTGCAGGTTTGATTGATTTTAGTGAAGATTGTTTGATTAGGATTACAAAGTCTACAACCAACATCTGCCTGTGGCACTTTGAAGATGAAGGACCCATACTTATAGTTATTCCGCTGCAATGAAATGTAATAGCCAAATGAGCTATGTAATGATGTAATAAAATTATGTTATTCCTGGTTATAAAGTTATATTATGACCTTTGTTTCTTGATATTACATCTTAACTGTGGATGCTAGCTATTGATCCAGGGACTAGCATTGTAAACACAGGGGGCTCTATCTTATTAAATATTGGAACCCCTTACAGATGGTATCAGAGCATTGTGTTGCCTGTAGGATTTGTAAACCTAGGATTGGACAAAAACCCTTAGAAAAATAGGAGTTTTCTTATTCCAAAAACTTATTTACAAAAACACTTGTATACTCTTTCCTCAACCATTTTGGTTTCAACTCTACTTCTCTTCTACTTCAACTTGATGGAAAAACCTACCCATGGCCAAAGACTACACCATGTGCAAAGGACTTCTTCAAACTTCTTCAACTCTAATGACTTCAACTTCTTCAACTCTAATGACTTCAACATCTTCAGCATATTCCCCAAGGACTTCCAACTTGGAAACTACTAAGGACCACAAGTGAGACAAGGAAACCTTGCTCAAGAATTAGAGACTGAGGGAACGCAAAGGTTAGAAAGAGCCTACATCATTTGAAGTATTGCAACCAAGAGTTTTTCTCAAGGAAACCATGATCTCATACAAGAAGAATCATGAAGGAAGGAAAAATCACAAGTAAACCATATAGATGGACCACCATATTTAGTTAAGCCAAACACACCAACTTATGTGGTGTAACAAAAATATTTTGTTGCCAAAGTATGTGCTTGAACTTTGTTGTTTGAGTGAAATGTTTGGTTTGTGATTGCATGCACATTGTTTGTGTGAATTGTGATGTGTGTGATTAGAAATATTTCCTTAGAAATATCTTGCCTATTCTAATCCCTACCCAACCCAAACAGATGACTAGTCCAAGAAACTCCAACATTAAGGTTGATGACACCAACAACAACCAAGAAGACAGCATGAGAGAACTTATAGCAACCCAAAACCAGTTGAGCCAAGAGACAATTCAGCTTTTAGCCAACAACAATGGACTAGACCCAGCCATACAAAGGATTTTGAAACTTCAATCACAATTGATGCAAGGATTAGTTACTCAAATGATCAACGTGAGAGAAAACTTTTCCCAAAGAGCTAATGACAACAAGGATGACAAAGATGCTATTCTAGAAGGAACCCAAGCTAGCAATATTTTTAGAGACAAGGATCATGCATCCAAGGAGCATGAAGATCAATGCCCCAAGAAGAGAGAAAGATCTCCCACCTATGAAGAACATGAACTAGCAGAACTCCTAGCTTTGGAGAGACCCAAAAAGAAGAAGAAGAAATGCCCCAACCCTAGCAAGAAGGATATTACATAAGTGCAATGTTTCAAATGCAAAGAGATGGGACACTATGCCAATGAGTGCCCAAAAAATAAGAAGAACCAAAGAAACAAACAAAAGGCAATGATACCAAAGGAAAAGAAAGATATCAGCCAAGTGATATGTTTCAAATGCAAGGAACCAGGCTACTATGTAAACCCCTGTCCAGGAAAGAGGAAGCCCAAGATAAACCAACCTATAAAAGATCTCAGCCTTGTCACATGTTTCAAGTGTGAAAACAAAGGACACTATGCAGATGTTTGCCCAGAGAAGTTTCCCCAGGATCCCAAGCAAGCCAAGATGTAAATTTAGTTTGAAATTTTTTTAAGGGTGGTAGTACCCTAGTTGTTTTGAACCTGCTTGTAACCCTAGCCTCCCCAAATCTCGGGACGAGATTTATTTTAAGGGTGGTATCCTGTCACATCCCAAGATTTTCCAAATCTTGTAATGTGAAAAATAAATGAATAAAATAAAACTTTGCTTGATTTTCAGGGCCAGAAGAAACTTTTTGAATTCAAATGGAACCTCAAACCAATTTGAATCAAATAAATCCTAAAGGGATTTATAAGGATAAACATTTATTAAAGGAAATTAAAATATTTTGGAAATTACTATTTTGGATCTTTTAATAAAAGATTTGGTTTTCAAAAGAAAAGGTGGATTTATAAATAAAGATTATTTTACAGAGCCAAATTAAACCTTGGCCAAGTAATTAAAATAAAATGTTTTGTATTGATTAAAAATAGTAAAGGTTTATTTAAATAAAATAATAAGGAATTAATGTCCAAATTTTTATTTAAATAAAAGGTTTTACCATTTTTATTAAAACATCAAAACTTATTAAATTATTTTAAATAAGTTTTCTAAAGTATTTTATTTTTCTTAATTAAAACCTACTGAAGTGTTTTGGTTTTATTTTAGTTTTCAAAATAAAGATTTCAATAAAATAAATCCTATTTGAATTAAATGAATAAGGTCTATTCATTTAATTGGTATTGGACCCTAAAATAAAATGTTATTTTATTTTAAACAAGTATTTCAAGTATCGTATATTTTCAAATAAAACCTACTGATTTGGTTTTGAAAGTGTTTGGTTTTCAAATGAAGATTTTATTAAATAAATCAAACCATATTAAATAAACAAAAGGTCCATTTTATTAAATAATGAATGGATCCTAAAATGAATAAAAATATTATTTTATTTTTGGAAATTTGGTTTATGCTACTGAACAGAACCAGGTTCATGGTTGCAAAGATTGATAATGGTTTGAATTGATTTGAACCTTGTTTGATTGTTTTGAAATTTAAAACAGGAAATAGAATTAGAAAAGGAAAAGGATTCAGAAATAGAAAAAAAATAAGAAAAGGGTCGACCCAACCCAGCAGCCCAACAGGCCCAGAAACAGCCCAGCTTTCTCTCCCCGAAAGAAAACGATTCGCACCTTATTTCTGACCCGTACGGAGTATGACCAGTGGACCCTCCCCTCCTTTCTTTTCCCACTGACCGGTAGGCCCACTTTCCTCCTGTTCTTCCTCCCCACCCGCGCGACCTCTTCTCCCTCCCTCGTCGCCGTTACCTGCAGATACTCCGCGGCCTTCATTCGTCTTAACGAGGCCACCATCACTCACCTTGACCACGCACCTTAAAGCGTTCGCCCCTCCTCTCAGTTTCCCCTCTGTCACCCCGCAGTAGCACGCTCCCAGGCCGCCTCAATTTCTCCCCGAGCACCACTGTCTCCGACGACCCTCCTCACCGAATCCGACCAGCACACGCCCCCTCCTGCCTCCTTGAGCACGCAACTGTGATCAGCATTCCCCAGCGCACCTCTCTGTAGCCTCAGATTACTCGCGCGTACCTCCCAACATCGGCAACAACGACGACCTGCAGCACCGCCGTCTGCCCTCTTCTCCGACGACGTCCCCAGGTAGTACCCGACCTCCCCTCTCATCCCCGTGGACACGATGATGATCTCCAAGCTCATACGAACCTAACAGCACCTTCCGTTTGTCCTAGGGCGCCCCCTATCCTCGCCCTCGACGACCTCTTGAACCGCCCGAAGCCCAGCTCGTCTCCGGCGAGCAATCAAGGATAGCCCCGTGCGCCCCTTCGACCAACGCGAGCAGGTTGAGCATCCCCATGCCACGGCGATCTTGGTGAGCCACACCACGTCCCCTCTCGCTTCTTGTATCACCGGCTCCGCCGCCGACATACCCCGCCGCCGCCACCTGCCACCGTCAGCGCCGCCACTTCCTGGCAAACGCGTTGTAGCCGTAGGATGTGTTTTGACTGGCTAGGATTAGATCTAGACGAAGAGGTAAGTTTGATCCTGAGCCACTCGATCTAATTTGAATCCAACGCTCAACAGCGACTGATCCGTGCGAACCGGTACTGGCGGATAGGAGCAAGCCACGTGGCGCTGTCTGTTCTAATAAAAACAGATTTGATTTATTTGATGTTCCAATTTGAAAAATCCATAACTTTCAAACCACACGTCCAAAAATTACAAATTTTATACCGTTGGAATCAGGAGAACAAGCCCTAGCCAACCATGCCCTTGGTTTAGAAAATAGTATCTGTTAGAGTGTTTGTTTTTTCAGAAACATTTGTATGCTTGTTAAGGATGTAAAAATTGTTTAAAAATGATTTTGGGGATAAAATCTTTGGCAAATGGTGTGAATTGAACCTACTGACCATAAGAATAACTTTGTGAATCCAAAAATGTATTTGGTGAAACAAAAGAATGATTCTTTGATTTAAAACCATTTCTAGTCAAATAGAAATGTGGTTTATTTATTAAAATTGGTTTTGGAAGAAAACCTTTGGAAAATGATTTGTTTTAAACTCTCTGACCCTAAACACCAAGTTTTATAGTTTGAAAACATATTTGGTGAACCCTATAGGTTAATGCCTTAGTAAAAATATTTCTACACCACATAAAATGATACTTTGTTTTGAAAATGGTTTTTGAAGTGAAACCTTTTCCAAATGACTTTGCCACTTGGAAAAATGGCCATTAGGTGTTTTCAAATGTACATGACTCACTAGGAACCACTTTTTCAAACAAAACAAAGCTTGGCATGCTTGCATGCATTACTTTGACTTTGTTATTTTATGTGATGTTTTGCTTGATTGGTAGATTAAGTTTGTGCCTTGCTTGATTGAATTGTAGTGACTTGAAGAGTGTGATTGTTGCAAGGACAAGGAGTGAACCTGTACCATCTACCAAAAAGGCAAGTGATGTTTCATACTTTTTGTCCCATTACTTTCTCTATGCATTAGTGATTTTGCTAAGTAAAACTTGCATGGATTTTGCTAAGTATAGACCTTTCTATAAGAAAACCTAGTAGATGAATCCTTAGTAGGATTTTCCTAAGTTAAAGATTCCTACTACTATCAAGCTTAGCCTAGCTAATAGAAAACATGGGTGGAAAATATATTCACACTATGGAAAAATCTCTGAGTCTGAGGACTTATGTTTTTGTAACAAAACAACTAAGTTAATGAATCACCTGGGTGGAATGGGCTTGATTGGTGGTTTTTGGTTGAGTGGTTCACAAGGCCATGGACTTGGCTTGTGTATCTCACTTGTGGTATGCCACCCAGGCACAAAGAGATTTGAGATCTCAAATGTTGAGAAGCTTCAAGTGCAACCACTTGGCAATATGGGCTCTGCCATGATCATATAGGTTGCAAGAACTTAGCCATATGGACAGTGGGTGGTAGTGTTTGATAGGTTGGAACGCGTCCATTTTGGTCTAAGGGAAGGCTTCTGAAAGATCCTTTCTTGGGAAACCAAGTCTTGTGGGGAAAGTGCACCACCTCTGCAGAGTGTAAAATCTAAGTACTTAGCCATGTCCCTGGTAAAGGACAATTTGAGCATCAAGACATGGAAGCAATCAAGAATCTCATCATTCAAATTTCTAAGTTAAAACTTGTGGATTGAACAAGGGTTGTTTGAAATATTCAATCTTTGATTGAGAGATGCCTTGTAAAGGATCTTCAATCTTGGATTGAGAAAAATGATTTTATCAAAGCAAAAACTTAGTATTTTCATATGTTAAGGAAAAATCTATTTTGAGAAATGCAAGCCTCAACTCCACTTAGCCAGATGCATATAGATGATAGACTCCACTATACTATTATAGTATCACTTGCCAATACAAATGTATTAACCCTTTGTGGCTGTAACTTGTAATGTTGCAGGTTTGATTGATTTTAGTGAAGATTGTTTGATTAGGATTACAAAGTCTACAACCAACATCTGCCTGTGGCACTTTGAAGATGAAGGACCCATACTTATAGTTATTCCGCTGCAATGAAATGTAATAGCCAAATGAGCTATGTAACGATGTAATAAAATTATGTTATTCCTGGTTATAAAGTTATATTATGACCTTTGTTTCTTGATATTACATCTTAACTGTGGATGCTAGCTATTGATCCAGGGACTAGCATTGTAAACACAGGGGGCTCTATCTTATTAAAGATTGGAACCCCTTACATCCTCTTTCCTCCCCGAAGCGTTTCTCTCACACTCGAAATGACCCGTGCAGTGAATGACTGGTGGACCCTTTCCTCACTCCCTTTTCCACTGACCAGCCACCCCACAGCTCGGTCATCGTTTCCACCCGCGGGACCTCTTCTCCCCCAAACCTCGTTGCCGTTCTCTGTCATTCAATCCGCGCATAAATTCACGAGTAATGGCCGCGTTAATCTCGCCCCTGACCACACGTACATAAGCGCCCACCTCTTCCCCTCATTTTCCCTCAAAGCCCGTAGCCAGAGAGCCACTAGGCTGCCTCGAATTGACCCTGCACCGCCGCTGTCCTGGCGAGCTTCTCCGGTGAATTCCGACAAACCGCAGCCGCGCCTCACCTCCCTCTACACGCAAGCTTTCTCTCCAGTCCCAGTCGCACCTATCCGTGTGCTCCACTCGCTCGCGCTCGTCCCTTAGCGTCGACAAGCACGACACAGAGCGTCACCGCCGTCTGTCTCGTCTCCGTCAAGCTCCTCCGGTAAGTCCAGACCGCCCCAAGCCTTCTCCTTCACGCTCGCGTCATCTCCGTGATCTCCTGCATCTGACCATGCCCTCTGTTTGCCTCCTCGTGATCGACAGCTTCGCCTCCGACCACGACCAGGACCACCCGACGTTGTTCTCTACTCCGGCGAGCAATCGCTGCTATTCCAGGACGCCCCTTGCCACGCCGACCACACGACGAGCTTTCCCAGGCCTCTGCAAATGCGGTGAGCACCTCCCCTACTCCTCTCGCTTCCTGTTCCCGCCGTTACGCCGTAGCCAGAGCATCGCCGCCGCGCGCCACCGTCGTCGCGCCGCCAGTTCTTGGCCAGGCATTAGCAGCCGTTCGATTTAGATCGGAGAGACACGATAGATCCACTTAACAGCGAAAGGGTACGCAGCCAGTGCCGTGCGATGTAACTTGATCTAACGGCCTGCAGCACGCGATCCACCCGAATCGGTACCAGCGAATAGAAAAGCGACGCGTGTCACCAGTTCTGTTTAAAAACAAATTGAAAACAGATTTGAATTGCAATTTGAAATCCCTATAACTTTTGATCCACACGTCCAAAAATTACAAATGTTATATCATTGGAATCAGTGGAACAAACCCTAGCCAACCATGGAATTTGTTTAGCAAATAGTATCTGTTAGATTGTTTGATTTTGCAAAAACTTTTGAATGCTAGTTTAGATTAGAAAAATTGTTCAAAATTGTTTTTAGGGTTAAAATCTTTGCAAATTGTTTTGTGGTGAACTTACTAACCCTAGGAACCAACCCATGGTTTTGAAAATGGATTTGGTAAAGTTTAGATTGGATTAATTGGTTTAACCCATTTCTAGCCAAATAAAAATAATGATTTTGATATGAAAATGTTTTTGGAGTAAAAACTTTGTGAAAATGTTTTGGATCAAACCTACTGACCCTAAACACCAAGTTTTGAGAAACAATAACTTATTTGGTGAACAACTTAAAGTTGTTGCTTTGATAAAAATATTTTTCCACCACATAAAATGATGATTGGATTTAAAAATGGTTTATGGACAAAACCCTTTTGCAAATGACTTTGCCACTTTGGAAAATGAACACTTTGAACCTTACAAAGTTTAGAAGCCTAGTGGAGCCCATCTTTGCAAATATAACCACCCCTTGTATGCTTACATGCATGACTTAGATCCCATTGTTTGTGTGTGTGAATTGTTGATTGATTATTGGTTTGGAATGCTAGTTGATATTGTGTTTGCTTGATTGTTTGTAGTGAAGTTAGAAAAGTGTGTGACTAGCAAGATCAAGGACTGAACCAACATTTCCTACCAAAAGAAAGGCAAGTTACACTATCATCTAAAGTCCTACTATTTTCATTATACTTAGAGGATTTTGAAACATGCATGAAAAGAATTTTCTATACTTATGCTATGCTAAATCCTAATAGGATTCCCTATACATTTCTTAGAGAAAACATTGTAGTTGTTACATGCTTATCCATGCTATATTTTGAAAAGAGATACATGTTGAGATTTTATGAAGTTGAGAAAAGGACTTGTGTTTTTTATATAATAAAACAAGGACTCAATGAACCACCTGGGTGGCCAAGGATACTTTGAGTTTTGGAGAAGGTGGCAACAAAAGGAACCATGTCTATGGCAATCTCTTTGTGTTGTGCTCCAAAGGAAACCACCCAGGAAACTTAGAGATTGAACATGTTTCTCCAATTGTGGCTTTCGTGTGCAACCACATGCTATTATGGCTCTGGCTTAGTCAACTACATTGGAAGACCCATGCATTGTCTCCAAGCTACTGGACATGAGGACCTGGAATCCTACATGGGTACTTGAAGACAAGCTAGCAATGGTGTATGGGAGTACCCTCTGGAAAGACTTCGTCACATTCTCAATCTGCCGGTACTCCATCTTGGTGAGCACTAATCCAGTGGCCACTGGTGGCAAAAGGATGGGATTGTGACATGTGGGTAAAGTGTGAAAATTCTGCAGAAGATAATAAAATCTAAGTACTTAGCCGTTTCCCCGGTTATGGACAATACTGAGCAACTAAAGTTTGAAGCTATGGGAGATCTCGACATCCTAATTTCTAAAAGAAAACTTTTAAAGACTTGATGTACTTGGGGGTACCAAGGACTCAAGAGATTTTGATAAAACTTGATGCACTTGGGGGTACCAAGGAGCTCAAGAGATTTTTGACAAGGACTTGAACACTTGGGGTTACCAAGGAGTTCAAGGGATTTTGATAATGAGATTTGATAAAGGACCAAAACCATTTTGAAAAGATAGGATAAAGTATTGCTTTATGCAATTGAGCCTTAAACCCTACTTAGCCAATATGCATGTAATGATAGGATCCACTTATATTCCACATAGTAGTGAAACTTGCCAATACAATTCAAATGTATTGACCCTTGTGGCTGTAACTTGTAATGTTGCAGGTTTGATTGATTTTAGTGAAGATTGATTGATTAGGATTACAAAGTCTACAACCAACATCTGCCTGTGGCACTTTGAAGATGAAGGACTCCGTGCTTATAGTTATTCCGCTGCAATATAATGTAATAGCCAAATGAGCTATGTAAGATGTAATAAAATTATGTTATTCCTGGTTATAAAGTTATATTATGACCTTTGTTTCTTGATATTACATCTAAACTGTGGATGCTAGCTATTGATCCAGGGACTAGCATTGTAAACACAGGGGACACCACCTTATGTTAATAAAGGTTGGGTCACTCCCTCTACAGATGGTATCAGAGCATTGTGTTGCCTGTAGGATTTGTAAACCTAGCATTGGACAAAAACCCTTTGAAAAATAGGAGTTGTATTTATTCCAAAACTTGTTTACAAAAATCTTGTAAACTCTCTCCTCAACCATTTTGGTTTCAACTCTACATCTCTTCTACTTCAACTTGATGGAAAAACCTACCCCATGGCGAAAGACTTCACCATGTGCAAAGAACATCTTCAACTCTAATGACTTCAACTTCTTCAACTCTAATGACTTCAACTTCTTCAACTCTAATGACTTCAACATCTTCAACATGTTCACCAAGGACTTCCAACTTGGGTACCACTAAGGACCACAAGTGAAACAAGGAAATCTTACTCAAGATTTAGAGACTAAGGGAATGCAAAAGTTAGAAGGAGCCCACATCACTTGAAGCTTTGTGACCAAGGAGTTTTCCCAAAGAAACCATGATCCCGAGTAAGAAGAATCAAGAAGGAAGGAAAGATCACAAGTGAACCATATAGATGGACCACCATATTTTAGTTAAGTCAAACACACCAACATATGTGGTGTAACAAAAATATTTTGTTGCCTAAGTGTGTGCTTGAACCTTGTTGTTTGAGTGAAATGTTTGGTTTGTGTTTGCATGCACATTGCTTGTGTGAAATGTGATGTGTGTGATTAGAATTGATTCCTTAGAAATATCTTGCATATTCTAATCTCATCCAACCCCAACAGATGACTACTCCAAGAGACTCCAAGGTTGATGACACCAACACCAACCAAGAGGACGGCATGAAAGAGCTCATAGCAACCCAGAACCAGTTGAACCAAGTGATAGCTCAATTCATAGCTAACACTAGTGGAGAAGATCCAGCACTACAAGGATTTTTGGAAACCCAAGGTCAACCGATGCTCAAAGTGACTGATCAAATGATCAATATGGAAGAAAGCTATTCCAAAAGAGTTTATGACAACAAGGATGACATAAATGTTATTTTATATGGAGCCCCAGCTTGCATTATTTGTGGAGACAAGGATCATACTTCCAAGGAGCATGGAGATCAATGCCCCAACTGTGAAGAGAAACATCCTGTTGGACAATGCCCCACTTCTCAAGCTACTTGCTATCTTTTTGAAGGAAACAACCATGTTCCTATCCAATGCCCCATCTATTCCATTGTGGAACAAAGGAAACAAGGTGGAGTGCAACAAATGATTGCAAACCATCAAGAAGGATCCAAGTCTACCAAGAAGGATGACGACAAAGGAAAAGGACCACTTATACCTCCAAACAAAACAACCCAATTCAAAGGACCAAAGAAACCCAAGAAGCAAAAGAAGGACAAAAGCCTGGTGCAATGTCATAAATGTAAAGAAATGGGACACTACTCCAGTGAATGCCCAGAGAACCAGAAGAATAAGGAAATTGGCCAAGTGGTGTGCAACAACTGCAAAGAACTAGGCCATTATGTAGCAACTTGTCCACAAGAGCTACGTAAAGAACTCCAAGATATCAACTGTTTCAATTGCAAGAACCCAGGGCATTATGCAAGCAACTGTCCAGAAAAGATGAAGAACAAGTTGAACAAGCCTATGGATAAACTAAACCTTGGCCCATGAGTCAAGTGTGGAAACCAAGGACACAATGCAAATGTTTGCTTTGAGAAGTTTCCCCAGGATCCCAAGAAGGCCAATATGTAATTTTTGTTTGAAAATTTTTAAGGGTGGTAGTGCCCTAGTTGTTTTGAGACTACTTGTAACCCTAGCTTTCCCAAATCTCGGGACGAGATTCATTTTAAGGGTGGTAACCTGTCACATCCCAAGATTTTCCAAATCTTGTAATGTGAAAAATAAATGAATAAAATGAAACTTTGTTTGATTTTCAGAGTGAGAAGAAACTTTTTGAATTCCAATAGGAATCTTCAAACCAAGTTGGATCAAATAAATCCTAAAGGGATTTAAAAAGATAAACATTTAATAAAGGAAAATAAAATATTTTGGAATTACTATTTTGAATCTTTTAAATAAAAGGATTTGGTTTTCAAATGAAATAGAAGTTTTACAAATAAGGATTATTTTACAGAGCCAAAATTAAACCTTGGCCAAGCTTTGAAATAAAACATTTTGTTTTGATAAAAATAGTAAATGTTTAATTAAATAAATTAATAAGGATTTAATATCCAAGTTTATAAATAAAGGTTTGAATATTTTAATTAACCATCAAAACTTATTTATTCAATTTAAATAAGTTTTCCAAATATTTTATATTCTCAAAGAAAACCTACTGATTTGGTTTTGAAAATAATTAGTTTTCAAATAAAGATTTTAAATAAAACAAAACCTATTTTGATTTAATAACAAAGGTCTATTTATTTAATTAATAATGGACCCTAAATAAAATTATTATTTTGATTTTGGATTTTGGATTATGTTACTGAACAGAACCAAATTCAAAGTTGCAAAGTTTGGTGAAAGTTTGGATGGATTTGATCGTTTGAGTGTTGTTTGAATTTCAAAACAGAAATTGGAATTAGAAAAGGAAAAAGGTTTCAAGAAGAAAAAAATGGGATTTGGCTGACCCAACCCAGCAGCCCAACAAGGCCCAGTGCCAGCCCAGCTCCTCTTTCCTCCCCGAAGCGTTTCTCTCACACTCGAAACGACCCGTGCAGTGAATGACTGGTGGACCCTTTCCTCACTCCCTTTTCCACTGACCATCCGACCCCACAGCTCGGTCATCGTTTCCACCCGCGCGACCTCTTCTCCCCCAAACCTCGTTGTCGTTCTCTGTCATTCAATCCACGCGTAAATTCAAGAGTAATGGCCGCGTTAATCTCGCCCCTGACCACACGTACATAAGCGCCCACCTCTTCCCCTCATTCTCCCTCAAAGCCCGTAGCCAGAGAGCCACCAGGCTGCCTCGAATTGACCCTGCACCGCCGCTGTCCTGGCAAGATTCTCTGGTGAATTCCGACAAACCGCAGCCGCGCGTCACCTCCTCTGCACGCAAGCTTGCTCTCCAGTCCCAGGCGCACCTATCCGTGTGCTCCACTCGCTCGCGCGCGTCCCCTAGCGTCGACAAGCACGACATAGAGCGTCGCCGCCATCTGTCTCGTCTCCGTCGAGCTCCTCTGGTAAGTCCAGACCGCCCCAAGCCTTCTCCTTCACGCTCGCGTCATCTCCGTGATCTCCTGCATCTGACCATGCCCTCTGTTTGCCTCCTCGTGATCGAGAGCTTCGCCTCCGACCACGACCAGGACCACCCGACGTTGTTCTCTACTCCAGCGAGCAATCGCTGCTGTTCCAGGACGCCCCTTGCCACGCCGACCACACGACGAGCTTTACCAGGCCTCTACGAATGCGGTGAGCACCTCCCCTACTCCTCTCGCTTCCTGTTCCCGCCGTTACGCCGTAGCCAGAGTATCGCCGCCGCGTGCCACCGTCGTCGCGCCGCCAGTTCTTGGCCAGGCATTAGCAGCCGTTCGATTTAGATCGGAGAGACACGATAGATCCACTTAACAGCGAAAGGGTACATAGCCAGTGCCGTGCGATGCAACTTGATCTAACGGCCTGCAGCACGCGATCCACCCGAATCGGTACCAGCGAATAGAAAAGCGACGCGTGTCACCAGTTCTATTTAAAAACAGATTGAAAACAGATTTGAATTGCAATTTGAAATCCCTATAACTTTTGATCCACACGTCCAAAAATTACAAACTTTATATCATTGGAATCAGTGGAACAAACCCTAGCCAACCATGGAATTTGTTTAGCAAATAGTATCTGTTAGATTGTTTGATTTTGCAGAAACTTTTGAATGCTAGTTTAGATTAGAAAAATTGTTCAAAATTGTTTTTAGGGTTAAAATCTTTGCAAATTGTTTTGTGGTGAACTTACTAACCCTAGGAAACAACCCATGGTTTTTAAAATGTATTTGGTAAAGTTTAGATTGGATTAATTGGTTTAACCCATTTCTAGCCAAATAAAAATAATGATTTTGATATGAAAATGTTTTTGGAGTAAAAACTTTGGGAAAATGTTTTGGATAAAACTTACTGACCCTAAACACCAAGTTTTGAGAAACAACAACTTATTTGGTGAACAACTTAAAGTTGTTGCTTTGATAAAAATATTTTTCCACCACATAAAATGATGATTGGATTTAAAAATGGTTTATGGACAAAACCCTTTTGCAAATGACTTTGACACTTTGGAAAATGACCACTTTGAACCTTACAAAGTTTAGAAGCCTAGTGGAGACCATCTTTGCAAATAGAACCACCCCTTGCATGCTTACATGCATGACTTAGATCCCATTGTTTGTGTGTGTGAATTGTTGATTGATTATTGGTTTGGAATGCTAGTTGATATTGTGTTTGCTTGATTGTTTGTAGTGAAGTTAGAAAACTGTGAGACTAGCAAGATCAAGGAGTGAACCAACATTTCCTACCAAAATAAAGGCAAGTTACACTATCATCTAAAGTCCTACTATTTTCATTATACTTAGAGGATTTTGAAACATGCATGAAAAGAATTTTCTATACTTATGCTATGCTAAATCCTAATAGGATTCCCTATAAATTCCTTAGAGAAAACATTGTAGTTGTTACATGCTTATCCATGCTATATTTTGAGAAGAGATACATGTTGAGATTTTATGAAGTTAAGAAAAGGACTTGTGTTTTTTATATAATAAAACAAGGACTCAATGAACCACCTGGGTGGCCAAGGATACTTTGAGTTTTGGAGAAGGTGGCAACAAAAGGAACCATGTCTATGGCAATCTATTTGTGTTGTGCTCCAAAGGAAACCACCCTGGAAACTTAGAGATTGAACATGTTTCTCCAATTGTGGCTTTCGTGTGCAACCACATGCTATTATGGCTCTGGCTTAGTCAACTACATTGGGAAGACCCATGCATTGTCTCCAAGCTACTGGACATGAGGACCTGGAATCCTACATGGGTACTTGAAGACAAGCTAGCAATGGTGTATGGGAGTACCCTCTGGAAAGACTTCATCACATTCTCAATCTGCCGGTACTCCATCTTGGTGAGCACTAATCCAGTGGCCACTGGTGGCAAAAGGATGGGATTGTGACATGTGGGTAAAGTGTGCAACTTCTGCAGAAGATAATAAAATCTAAGTACTTAGCCGTGTCCCCGGTTATGGACAATACTGAGCAACTAAAGTTTGAAGCTATGGGAGATCTCGACATTCTAATTTCTAAAAGAAAACTTTTAAAGACTTGATGTACTTGGGGGTACCAAGGACTCAAGAGATTTTGATAAAACTTGATGCACTTGGGGGTACCAAGGAGCTCAAGAGATTTTTGACAAGGACTTGAACACTTGGGGTTACCAAGGAGTTCAAGGGATTTTGATAATGAGATTTGATAAAGGACCAAAACCATTTTGAAAAGATAGGATAAAGTATTGCTTTATGCAATTGAGCCTTAAACCCTACTTAGCCAATATGCATGTAATGATAGGATCCACTTATATTCCACATAGTTGTGAAACTTGCCAATACAATTCAAATGTATTGACCCTTGTGGCTGTAACTTGTAATGTTGCAGGTTTGATTGATTTTAGTGAAGATTGATTGATTAGGATTACAAAGTCTACAACCAACATCTGCCTGTGGCACTTTGAAGATGAAGGACTCCGTGCTTATAGTTATTCCGCTGCAATATAATGTAATAGCCAAATGAGCTATGTAAGATGTAATAAAATTATGTTATTCCTGGTTATAAAGTTATATTATGACCTTTGTTTCTTGATATTACATCTAAACTGTGGATGCTAGCTATTGATCCAGGGACTAGCATTGTAAACACAGGGGACACCACCTTATGTTAATAAAGGTTGGGTCACTCCCTCTACAGTTTATATGACATGATGATTATTGTACCCTCTCTTGCCTCAATCTAAGTACTTGTTAGGTACCCAAGACCCCAAGGATTGATCCAGGTATAGGGAGTGTGAGTAATGACTAATCTACAGGATGGAGCATCAAAAATTATAGATACTAAACAAGCATGGAGCATCAAAAATTATAGATACGTTTCGGACGTATCAAGCATCCCCAAGCTAAACTCCTGCTCGTCCTCGAGTAGGTAAGTGATAAAAGAATAATTTTGGAGGTGACATGCACCATCAAGATCAAGATCAAACCACTTGCAAGCATTGAAAGATGGGATCAAAGAACTCTAAACATGAGCATGAAAGATGGAGTTCTAATAGTAAGAAAAATTAACTATGAATGCAACATGAGAGGCTACAAACAAAGGTCATGAATAACATGCATTGAAGAACTAAGAATGGCAACTACGCTCTCTTAACTAGTGCCTAAAGGTAGAAGGTGGATACTCAATATAATGGTGGAAGAAAGGCCCTTCATAAAGGGAAGCAGGGATTTCAAGTCTCAAAAAGAGCTTCCAGAGATTATGGTACTTGTTAGCTTTCAGCCCTCATTGCCCCTATCATAAGCATCTTGAAGTTATTAAGGTTATGGAGTATATGCTTGACAAAGTATAAGTTGGCAATCTCATGTACCTTGAATATGAAGGCCGCACCTCATGCTACTCAACTTTAGTCACCTGTAAGTTCTTGTCATAGTAAGTACATGTGTATCATAGAGAACCGGCAACGGCGTACCCCTTGCACATGGTACATGAGCTATCCCATAACCAAAATGACAAGGCAAGCAGACAATGAGAATCTCAGCTATCTTTTTATTTGCTATTTGCATAGGTTTTTATTGAGGTTGCTTCATAGATTGCTCATTATGGTGATGCTGCAAGTTTCCACCATGATTAGGCATGGCTTAGGATAGCGGCCCAATAATTTCTCTAACACAAAATAAATAACTCCATGGACTTACAAGCTCCCTTTTTATTTCACACCGGCGACATCCATAAACAAAAGAGCATGATATCAACTGTGTAAAAAGTACAAGTGCAATGTTGAAAACGTTCCCCATGACAGCATGGTTCTGCTAATTCCAGTGTATAAGTGCAAGCATATACAGCATAGATGACACAATGGTTCGAGTTTATTAGGGGAAAAAAGTATGCAATCAAGTTTGTGAGAGCTTTAATCACTAAGTTTTCACATAACAAAATACTTTTTAATTGGAAGATAGATGAAAACAAGAATATACTTGGAATGGTGTAACACACCATGCATAGGAATTTATAGTGGACACTTTGGAATAACTTGGTTTCTTGGGAGTTGGAAGCATGAGTAGAGATTACTCATACAAGTGGAGGCTAGCAAAAGACTGAGAGCAACCAACTAAGAGAGCAATAATGGCCATAATCATGCAGAGCGACAAAACATTACTAGTCAAATCATAGAGTGGTAAGACAAGTCAATGAAAAAATGATCATAGACGCTATGGTGACTTGTTCATAGTAATAACATGGTGTGAGCATGTGCCAAGTCAACCCAAACAAAGCATCAAAGGAGAATACCACAATACTATGCTTTTGCATGCTTGTCGTGGTGGTGGCACGACAGATGCCATGGGTAGGCTAAAGTTTGGGGCCAATGGATGCTAGAGGGATATGGGGAGGGAAGATGTAGTTGATTCTACACACAGAAGACTAAGGCAAAGATCTTTATTTCTCCTTCCTTTGGCTACAAGTGCTCCTTGAGCTGTTTACAAGGAGAAAGGGAGAACTTTACCAGCCTAACGGTACTAAGAATGAGCCGATCCCCTCTTCAGGGTCCAAGCCTCCCCTTATAAAGGAGAGCCTTGGGTTCCTTTAGGGCTGACGTGGCAATCATATTCGAGGAATATGCTTGTCCCAATATAGTAGTTTGGCGCCCCCCTTTCCCTGTCGCTCCCCTAATGACGGCAAGGTTCCAGAGGGCCCCTCCTGTGCGCCTCGGGCTTCTGGACTGTCACCTCCGTGACCTCCTCCTGCCCCTCTGTCGCTCTGCGCCTTTGTCACTAGTGCTTGGCTTCGCTCAGATTCTCCCTAGCTTGCAGCTAGGGTTTGACTTTAGGCTTCTCCTTCTCCTGCAAGTTGCATATCATTCGGTCCTTCCTCGCATAACTCGGATCGTCCTTCACCTGCATCAAGATTGCTCAGGCTAACCCGGCCGACTTATGCAGTATCTCGGTCGGGCAATGTCTTAGCATGAATTTATGGGTCTCGCCCTTTCATATCTCGGCCGACCTCTACAGGATTCGGCCGACTTAGACCGTAACTCAGAAACCAGACGGGGGATGTACTCTCGTCTTTCCCCGTCTTTACCCTATCCGGGGTTACCTCCCCAACATTAGTCCCCGAAGCTGGTGTGGCCCTGCCGATAACCTCGGCCGGGCCGTATCATTTTCATCACATTCTTTCCGAGTTACTTCTCTCTCATTCGGGGTACCCTCGTTCCTTCTCTCGTACGCCTTGTCCTACGTGTCACCCCCATCATTGCTCCTCTAGTTTTTTGTTCCTCTACAGTATTCACTGACAGGCTACAGTTAACACTGTGCCTGTCGCGCCGGCGCTGCGATGCCTCGTGTGCCGCTTCCCATGGGGATCGCGACCTTCTTCGCTACTGTGTGGCCCTTGGTGCGGTTCCACTTAATGACGTGCGTTCGTGCTGCACCCACGATCTACACGGTCAACCGACGCACCCACGATCCCACTACCTCGCTTGTGGCTTGATTATAAAGAGGGGCGCGGCGCCTGGGAATTCACTTTTCCCCTTTTCGTTCGCCTGCGCCCTTCTTCTTCCTCTCGCCTCTGTGCCCGCTCACGGCTCCGCCGCCGCGCGCTCATCAGAACTCCCGACGGCGAGGACTCCGCCGTGTTGTTCCGTCTGCCTCGTCCGCGCTCGCCAGCTCCGGCGCCATCGCCGGTGAGTTCTTTCCGGCCGCGTTGCCTAGGTTTTATCCTAGATTTCTCTTTTTCGATCTTGTATTCGTGCGGCGGTTCCTTTGCTCCTCCGCCGCCGTTCCTGTGCAAAATCACGACGGGGCCTCGTAGCTCCAAACTTTCCTCCGCCGCTAGCTCTTCCTCCGTCGATTTTTCCGGCGAAGCCATGTCTAGCTCCTTTAGTGGTGCCCTAGTAGAGGATGACGACGCTGGCTCTGGGCCCGAGCGAGGCTCGTGGCAGGGCTCCTCCGTTACACTCCGCGAGATCGAGTGGCTTATCTGAACTCGGAGGATTCCTGCCGAGGTCTCCTGTCGCTTACCCGGCAGCGAGTCCTCTCCGGATATTAGGGAGGGCGAGTATGTAGTTTTTATGTCACATTTCTCGCGCGGCTTTGGTCTCCCTCTTAGCGATTTTGCTAGAGAGTTTATCGACTACTTCGGCCTTCAGCCGCATCATCTCCCTGCAAATGCGATTGCTTCTCTTTCTGCTTTTATCTCGGCCTCGGAGGGATACTTCGGCCTATGGCCGTCTGTGCACGTCTGGTCGAAGTTCTTCCAGATTCGTTCTAACGTAGTCCCAGACAAGTCTCGGCACCCTTCCGAGAAACTGGTTACTCAATGTGGGGCAGCGTCCATTACACCTCGGAGGAAGTCCGTATTTCCTCGTGTCACTGGGTTAGAGTCGTGCAAGAAGTGGCACAAGTCCTTCTTTTATGTCAAGAACAGAGGGGCGGAGGACAAGATCCGGCTCCCTGCCTTCTCCATTGGTCCGCCTTCTAAGGTGAATTGGACTTATAATCCGAGGAAGAGTCATGCCTTGGCCGAGGCCTTTGAGATTCGGCTCAATGAGCTGATCCGTGCCGGGTTATGCGGCGAAGATCTGATGGCTAACTTTATCAGTAGCCGAATCTGCCCATTCCAGAAACGGACTCACAAATTGTGCTACATGAGCGGTCCTCTTGACCCTAACCGAGTCTCAACCGTGGAGCTGGACAATTATCTTATCTATAAGCGTGTCCGAGCTATCTTCAAGACGGAGATGCCTGAGGATTGGGCTTGGGGATTGAAACCGTTCACCCGCGATCATCCACCTCCCGAAGTAAGCTTAATCACTAATGCTTCGCTTTCCAACTGTTTCCGCAACTGTTTTCGCTAATTATCCTCTTTCTTGCATTACATAGGTTCACAGAACAGAAGGGCAAAGATGCCGAGGTTCTGTCACTCCCGTGGCCTGCGGATCGGAATACCTCGGACGCTGGGGAGCCGGACTCGGAAGAATTCGTTCCCAAATCTGACCTCGCCCCCGCTCGCGCTCGTGGCAAGACTTCGGCCCACGAGGAGGAAGGTGATTCAGATGAGGTCCAAGTTCTAGAGGTAGTTGCCGCAATGCCCATTTCTTATGCATTTCCGGCTTCTACTTTCCCAGCTAATCCAGCCGGTCAGGTTCACGACGCCGAGCCTATTGCTTCCCGGCCCCCTGTTACCTCGGGGAAACGCGGGGCTCCTGCTAGTGCCTCAGATGCGGCCCCCAAGAAACGAATGAAGAAATCCGCTCCGAATCCTCCCCGGCGCAAGACCATGCCTGGAGTCACAGGGTAAGTTTCTTTTGTTCGTATTTCTTGTTTCTCTCTTTCTGCTTCTCATCCTGACACCCTTTTTTTCTTTCTTGCCCTTGCAGTGCTCCACTTTCTGTTAAGCCCGGCGGTCCTAGTATGACTAGCCGCGTGACTCGGTAGCCGTCTCCTCCGCCCGCTGAAGATACCAGGATTCCCAGTCCTGCCCGCGTTGCATCTCCTTCAGCTCCGAATCAGTCACCTCCTCGCCACGATGTGCCTGAGATCCCTCTCGTTGACACCGATCCCACTCGACCCACCGAGTTTTCCACCGAACCCGTTGCTTCCTCTGTGGATCCGAGCGCCTCTGCTGAGCCTCTATCTGCCCCCGCGGTCTCTACAGCAACTCCAGCCCCGGCCGAAGAGGTCGTTATCTCGGCGCCCTCTGCGACCGTGACCCCTTCAGCTCCTAAAGACACCGTTCCCATTACCGAGGTATCGGCTCCTGCTGATGCCTCTTCTAAAGCAAGAAAAACTGTTGCCACCAAGGCCTCCTCTTCCCAGAAAGGTTTTGTCGGCTCTACTCAGCCGAGTATTGCCGATGTGCTGCGCAAAGGGATTGCGCCTACCAAAGCCTCCTTTACTCCGGCTGCCGGCACCCAGCTTGCTCTTCATAAAAGCCCTGCGGCCGCAGTGGTTACACAACATGTCCGGGGTAAAGTCCTAACTCGGACGGCTAGTGGGAATAGCCTTGGCTCGTTGGTGGAATATACCAATAATTGGAATGCTGCCGATCAGTTTGAGGGTAATCCAATCAGTCAGCCCTTTCAGCTTTCGGACATTAGCGGCCGTTTCGATCAAGCCGCCAAGTTCATCCTTGACACTAACAAGATGAATGAGGTAATCGCTATTTTGCTATACGCCAAGTTTAGATTAATTCTCCAGATGTTACTATATGCTCTAGTCCCCGAAACTTGCAAGGAGATAACTTGTTATATGCTTGGAAGTTTAATAATGCTTTACTTAATCTAATTTTATCTCTAGGGTTCGAATTTATATCCGACTAGATCTGTCTTAAAGCTTGCTTGACTTTTGTTTAGTTGATCTTGGAATATCCAGCCACCTAAATTTGGTTTTAGTTTCGCTTAACTCGGATCTGGTTTAGCTTCGAATATCCAGCCACCTAGATCCGGGTTAAGTTTTTCTTGACTCGGATCTGGTTTAGCTTCGAATATCCAGCCCCCTAGATCCGGGTTAAGTTTTGCTTGACTCGGATCTGGTTTAGCTTCGAATATCCAGCCACCTAGATCCGGATCAAGTTTTGCGTAATTCGGATCTGGTTTAGCTTCGAATATCCAGCCACATAGATCCGGGTTAAGTTTTTCTTGACTCGGATCTGGTTTAGCTTTGAATATTCATTCATCGTTTTGCTCCATTGTTCAGGTTACACATGACCGGCGGACTGCCGAATTTCAAAGGTTGATTTTTTCGCACCGCAAGCTGGAAGAAAAATATGAGGAAGTCCTTCCTGTGGTAAAAAAGGCTGGTAAGTCGATAGTTCATTTTCGACGTTCTTATTGTTTTGTCCGCGAGATGTCGGCTCACTTTTTTGGTGAACAGGTAATATTAATAACCTCAACATTCGTCTTGAGAGAAAGGTCAAGAGCTTGGAAGGTTAGTTTCCCTTTTATCTTACACCTTTTCCCCCTTTAAAATGCGCGCTAAGCTTCTCTTTTATTTCGTTTGGCTTTGGTAAAGCCGAGTTGCAAACCTTTGCAGTATCTCACCAAGATTGCTCGCCCATGCCTGACGTGATGCTGCATTTTTTAGAACAAAGCGCTACTCATTCGGCGCAGCTAAAAGAAAAAGATGATGAAATAGCTCGCCTGCGGGCCGAGGTGGAAACCCTCAAGCTCTCCTAGAAATCCGAACTTGAAAAGGTCGATCAGGAATTCTCTGAAGAGAAGAATCGGCTAGCTCTGGAGCTGCAGAAGAATAAAGAACTCCTCGAGGCTGCCGAACTGAAAACTCGTGGGATGAGCGAGGAGATTGCTTGCTTTGAAAAGAGCAAGATCATCTGGACTAAAGACCTTCAGATAATGTTGAGTTATATTCATTGTAAGTTTCTTAGCACAGCCGGATTATGTTTTTCTCTTTGTCCTTGCTGCCTCCTGACGCATTCGTGTTTTGCGCAGGTCATTTCCCAGAAGCTAAGCCTGTGAGTTCGAAAGCAGTTCTTGCAGCTCGTGCGCGCCGAGGTGTCCCTGCTGAAGTTGATTCGGAGTACTCGATGGAAGATTTCCTTGTCGCTGTCGGCGCTACAGTTGGTCCGATGAAGATTATGGGCTGGGACTTGGTGCAAGCAGCTATCCGAGCCTACCATGTTCTCTGGCCGAATACCTCTGGGACTGCTAATATCAACGAGGTCAAATTGCTGGTGAAAAGATTGATGGCCTCTGAGAAACAACTAAGTCTCTGGAGGGAATCAGCTGGATGAGCTGGCGCTGATATGGCCCTCACTGTTATCATGTCATGGTATGAAGACATTTCCCTTGACATTCTGAGAAATTTGCGCACAGGTTCCCGTTGGGTTGAGGATCCTACTTTTGTTGCTCTTCGGCAAGCTCGCGCCTTCCAGCTCGTTGAGTATGCCGACGTGCATACCTGGAATGAAGGTCCGAGCTTTCTCCCGAACTCGGACGATGAGGTTGCAGTCGAGGATGCATCAAACAATAACTTGGCTGAACAAGGTGAAGGTGAAGATGATTCGGCTTCCTCTGGTGACTCCAGTTCGAGCTCGGATGGCGATGGTGACGCGCGATCCTCCTCCAAAGGTACTGGTCATTCAACTGCGCAAACTGATGCCCCTCAACAACCTCAAGCTTCAGCCGAAGTCGCACCTGGGTCTGTGGAAGGCGAGGCTACCTCAGCCGAGGCTCCGCCTATCTCGGAGCATCCGGCCCCTGACCCGACTACTTCCTCTCCAGCTGAAAATCTTTAAGTTATTTCTTGTCCCTAGTATGCCGGGCGTACGATGTACGTGGAACATTTGTCTGTCTTCTGTATGACCTGAATTTCTTATGTCGTGTACTGCTCCGACATATATGTTTGTAGTTGTTATAACTTTGTTTAAGTGGGTTTTCGTTCGAGTTCTTGCTTTGATGATCTGCGATTCCCTGATTTTAGGATGTCTCTTTGTCTTTGTATTCTCGTGGTTTAACCAATGAATCTGGGTGTGAGCCTCGAATATCATACGAGATTGAGCTACTCTTATTCTGAGTATCGAAGTGTGATACATTCCTTGTACCAAAGGTTGACTACTACTTGGGAACAATATATAGCAGTCCCCGAGTCACGGCCTATTGCGCCGAAGTCTAGTGTGTAAACCAAATTTCATAAATAATATAAGACCGTTGCCGAGGCGCTGCCCAGGGTACCGAGGTTGAATACGTGAGATGAAATCCAAAGAAGATACGGCGATCTTCGAGTCACTTCTCCGGATGCCGAGGTTCAATACATAAGATGAAATTGAAATAACATATGGCAGTCGCCGAGTTACTGCTCTGGATGCCGAGGTTCAATACATAAGATGAAATTGAAATAACATATGGCAGTCCCCGAGTCACTTCTCTGGATGCCGAGGTTCAATACATAAGATGAAATTGAAATAACATATGGCAGTCCCCGAGTCACTGCTCTGGATGCCGAGGTTCAATACATAAGATGAAATTGGAATAACATACGGCGGTCCCCGAGTCACTACTCTGGATGCCGAGGTTCAATACACAAGATGAAATTGGAATAACATATGGCAGTCCCCGAGTTACTGCTCTGGATGCCGAGGTTCAATACATAAGATGAAATTAAAATAACATATGGCAGTCCCCGAGTCACTGCTCTGGATGCCGAGGTTCAATACATAAGATGAAATTGAAATAACATATGGTAGTCCCCGAGTCACTGCTCTGGATGCCGAGGTTCAATACATCATTGGTTCTTGACCTTGAAATACTATGCTATGAGTAAAATGGACGAAGTAAAGCTACATTCCATGGTCGCTTCGTTTCTTCGCCGGCTTTGTCTGCCTTGTTCCTTCCAGGGGATTGAGCGTCGATTAGGTAATAGGCATCATTATGCAGTGCTTTGCTCATGATGAATGGTCCTTCCCATGGAGGTGATAGCTTGTGCATACCGGCCGTGCGTTGCACCAGTCGGAGGACTAAATCTCCTTCTTTGAATACCCTTGGATTCACCTTCTTGCTGTGATATCGTCGCAAGTTCTGCTGATAAATAGCTGATCGTGATAGCGCCAGTTCTCTGGCTTATTCTAATAGGTCAACAGTGTCTTGCCGAGCTACTTCATTTATCTCTGAAGTTGTATATTGAGTAACTCTTGGCGAGTCATGTAGTATGTCGGCTGGAAGCACGGCCTCCGCCCCATATACCAGAAAGAATGGTGTATAACCTGTTGATCTATTCGGAGTAGTCCTGAGGCTCCACAATACTGCTGGTTATTCCTCAATCCAGCATCCTGCCGACCTTTGTAATGGTTCAACGAGTCGTGGTTTTATCCCGGACAACACTAATCCATTAGACCTTTCAACTTGCCCATTAGATGTAGGATGAGCAATAGAAGCAACATCTAATCTTATGTGTTTTTCTCGGCAAAACCTAGCGAAAGCTCCTTCTGAAAAGTTTGTGCCATTATCTGTAATAACACTGTGTGGGTATCCATATCTTAAGATAATATCTTTGAGGAATTTCACTGCTGTGAGCCCGTCACATTTCTTTATTGGTTTGACTTCAATCCATTTTGTGAAGTTGTCTACCATGACCAATATGTGGGTCATCCCTCCTCGTGCCGGCTTAAACGGTCCCACCATATCCAGGCACCACACCGAAAACGGCCAAGTGATGGGTATCGTTTTTAACTCGGACGACGGCATGTGTATCTTGGTTGCATATCTCTGACAACCATTGCATTTTTCAACCAGCTCTTTGGCTTCCTTCAATGTCGTTGGCCAATAAAACCCATGCCTGAATGCTTTGGCTACCAAGGCACGAGATGAGTCATGGTGTCCACACTCTCCTTGATATATTTCTAGGAGGATCTCCTGGCCTTCTGCCGAACTCACACACCTTTGCAATACATTTGTGACGCTTCTTTTGTATAGCTCATTGTTTATGATTGTATAAGCTTTTGCTCTCCTTACAGTCTGTCTTGCTAACACTTCATTATTCGGTAACGTCGCATCCTTAAGGAAAGAGAATATGGGTTGCACCCATATCGGTGTGATTTTTTCTGGTGCGGTCTCACTTTCTATCTCCATGTTTTCCGCCGACATATATACCTCGGCTTCCTTCACAATTAGGCTTATCTCTGCTGTCCTTTTCTCGGATGATTCCGAGTTATGTTGCTGATCTACCTCCATCGGCACATTTTCTTCTGCTGATCTTGCCGGGATAAAGATAGATTCGGATTCTGGTGAGAGAGTTATCGATGGTTTTCTGAGGTGCTCCAGGGCAATACCTGGTGGAATTGATTGCCTGGTCGATCCGAGTTTTGACAACGTATCTGCGGCATCATTTTCAGCCCGAGGTATGTGGTGAAATTCACACCCTTCAAAGTATCCACTGATCTTTTGCACATGAAATCTATACAAAGCCATATTATCATCTAACGCATCCCAATTGCCTGAGACTTGATGTACTACTAAATCCGAATCCCCATAGCATAAGATCCGTCGTATGCCAATCTCTTTGGCTACTTTCAACCCATGTACCAGTGCTTCATATTCGGCTACGTTGTTTGATGCTGCAAAATGTATTTGTAGTACATACTTCAGCTGGTCCCTTTTGGGTGAGGTTAATACTATTCCCGCCCCCAAACCATTTCTTAATTTGGAACCATCGAAATGCATCGTCCAATAATTTGGGTCTGGTAATGGCGGCTCATACTGCACCTTGGCCCAATCTACGAAGAAGTCAGCGACCGCTTGAGATTTGATTGCATCTCTCCTATCGAATTGTGGAGCGTACGGTGACAACTCAATTGCCCATTTTGCTATTCGGCCACTTGCATCCTTGTTGCTCAATATGTCGGCTATGGGTGCTTCACAGATTACTTTGATGGGATGCTCTTCGAAGTAATGTTTAAGCTTCTTTGCCGACATATACACTCCATAAGCCATCTTCTGATAATGTGGGTAATTCTGTTTTGAGGCGGATAACACCTCGCTCAAATAATACACCGGCCTTTGAACCGACTTATCATCTTCGAGTCATTCTACGACGACTACAGCACTTACCACTCTGTTGGTAGCCGCTATATAGAGTAACATTGGTCTTTTGATAATGGAGAAGCTAAAATGGGTGCTGTGACCAACATATTTTTCAACTCATGAAATGCATTGTCTGCTTGTGGAGTCCAAATGAACTTATCTGATTTCTTCATTAATTGATAGAGTGGTAGTGCCTTTTCCCCCAGCCGACATACAAATCGGCTGAGCGAGGCTAGACATCCCGTGAACTTTTGTACGTCATTTAGACACTTTGGAAACTCCATTCTTTCTACTGCCTTTATCTTTGTTGGGTTGGCCTCTATACCTCGGCTAGATACAAGGAAGCCGAGTAATTTCCCTGCTGGCACACCAAATGTGCATTTTTCCGGATTGAGCTTCATTCAGAACCTTCTTAGGTTCGCGAAAGTCTGCCGTATATCATCCAGTAGCGTTTTGCTTTCCTTAGTTTTGATGACCACGTCATCTACATATACTTGTACATTTTTTCCTATCTAGTCGTGTAGACATTTTTGCATACATCTCTGATACGTTGCTCCTGCGTTTCGCAGGCCGAATGGCATGGTGCGATAGCAATAGGCCCCGTAAGGGGTAATAAACGCAGTCTTTATTTGATCGGCCGGATTTAACGGTATCTGGTGGAAACCAGAATACGCGTCTACAAATGATAATAACTCACAACCAGCGGTCGAATCAATGACTTGGTCTATTCTAGGTAATGGAAAAGGATCTTTTGGACATGCCTTTTTCAGGTTCGTGTAATCGATACACATTCGCCATACAATGGCTACATTCGGACCATCTTTCTTCTTTCTACCAGCACCGGATTTGACAACCAATCCGGATATAACACCTCCATGATGAACCCGGCTGCGAGGAGCCGAGCTATCTCATCCCCTATTATTTTTCTCCTGTCTTCGGCGAAGCGGCGGAGAGGTTGCTTCACCGGCCTTGCTCCTGGCCTTACATTCAGAGAGTGCTCAGCCAACTCCGTCGAAACACCTTGCAGATCCTGAGTTGACCATGCAAAGATATCCCGATTCTCACGGAGGAAGTTGGTGAGCTCGTTTTCCTATTTAGCATCTAGGCCTGCCCCAATAGTAACAGTACGTTCTGGGAATTGCTCATCTATCTGAAACTTCTTTGTTTCTTTAGTCGGCTGAAAGGAGACACTTCCATGTGGATTGGCTAGTGCCGGCATATTCAGCTATGCCGACTGAGCTAGGGCTGCTACCTCCTGAATCCTTATTTTTTCTCTTGCTATAACCAATGATTCGGCCAGATTTGACCTGGTTGAAGCACACTCCATTGACTTCTTGTAATCACCTGCTACTGTTATCACTCCTTGTGGTCCGGGTAGCTTCATTTTCAGATAGCTTATATGACAGCTGCCCATGAATTTCGCCAACGCTGGCCGTCCGAGTAAAGTATGATAACAACTCTCTAGATCCACCACCTCAAACTCTAAGTTTTCTGCTCTGCAGTTATCTCTTGTGCCGAATAACACATCCACTCGGACCTTGCCAATGGGTTGACATGAAAGCCCCGACACTATCCCATGGAAAGTGGTCCTTGTGGATTGCAACATGTTCTGCAATATTCCGAGTTTATGCATGGTGTCTTTGTACATGATGTTGATGCTGCTTCCATTGTCAATGAGTACTTTTGAGAATTTCACATTGATGCTTGGTCCAACGAATGTCGGATCCAGCACGAGCGCGTATGATCCGGGATTCGGCATTATCTTTGGGTGATCCTTTATGCTCCAAGTTACCTCCTGATCTGACCAAGGGACATATCTTGGTACTGCAGGAATAACTGCGTTTACTTCCATATGCCGGCACTGCACACTCTGCTTGTCTTGCTATTCCATTGTGAACACACAATAAGACTGATGATGTTCTCTATAATCATTGCGTCCAGTACTCGCTGGATTTTCCCTTCCATCCTGGACTTGGTTCATCACCTGATGTACCGCATCTCTCCGATCCGAGTTATCGTACCTCGGGGGAGGAGGCGGTAACATCAGTTGCTGTGCATTTGCTCCAGTCAACTGTGGTTGATGCTGCTGATGTACTTGATGGGGTGCTGCTTGAATGCCTACGTGGTTTCCCATTGCATTTTTCATCCATGCACATTGGCGAGTCGTATGGTTGACTGGCCTGGATGGGTTTGATGTGTGAAATTTGCACGGCTGATCCAACATAGATTCGAACGTGTACTTCGGCCTCTCCTGCCACTGTTTCTTTTGTTCTGGGGTCCACTGTCTTTTTCCTTCATTCCTTGGTGTCCACTGCTGAGGACCATTTTTCTGCCGTTGAGTCGGTCCGTGACTCGGTGGATCCTGCGCTACTGCTGCCACTTGGGCCGAATTATATATAATCCGGCCTTTCTTCTCTTCTTCTTCCTCTGAAGTCGCTGCGCCTGGATGACCCGGCCAAATCTCTTACATAATGGTCATGTTGCTCCCGATGATCTGCCGACATTAATTCTGGTTGCGTTGGATCTCCTAACGCGTAGGAATCCGCTATTCTGATGGTTTCTGCCAATGTAGTCGGCATATCTCTTTGCAGACGTTGCCATAACACGCTGCCATAACGACATCCTTGAGCTAACCAGGCTATTGCTTGTGATTCTATAACTCCTTCACATGAGTTTCTCAGGTTACACCATCGAGTTAAAAACTCTCTATCTGTTTCATTTGGCCTCTGCTTGCACATGGCTAATTGTTGCGGTCTGTTTGGCCTCTTGTATGTGCTGGTAAAGTTGCTGACGAACATTTCTTCAAAATCCAACCAACAGTTGATACTGCCCGCTGGTAGATTATTCATCCATACCCTAGCTGGTCCTTCAAGCATTTGCGGGACATACCGCACTGCCCATCGTAAGTTTCCACCCGCTATTTTCACAGCAGTGGCATAGTCAATCAACCAGTCTTGTGGTTTGGTACTCCCATTATATGTTTTCGTGCCTCTTGCTAGCTGAAAGTTCGGCACAGGTTGTTCGCCCATGATCCGTGGTCCAAAGCATGTCGGACCTGGTGGTCCCTGTTCTTCCAACAACTCGGACCGGTATAGCCGGTCTGGCTTCACTCTTGCATCATTTGATGGCAAATCTCTGTATAGAACTCGCTCTTGTATCCCATAGTGGTTATTTCCACCACGGATCGCATATTCCATCTCTGAATAACCATCATTGTACCTTTCATTCACTTGGTTGTGGCGAGCTGGCCTCGTTTCTCTTTCCTGTCGGGGTTCATGCCTTGTCTGCAGGTTGAGTGGCAGTTCTCTTCTTACTTCGGCCGGGGTATTGTTTTCATGATTGCCTCTTCCGAGCTCTCTTCGGCCGAGGTCTCCATTGCCTCGGCTTCCGCCGTATTTCTCTACACGGCCGGGATTCCTCTCACCACTGTTACCTCGGCTTCCATTGCCTCTGTTCTCATTTGCCTTCCCGGCTATCGCCGGATCATACGGAACAATTTGTTTGTTTCTCTTTCCTGAGGTTACTGCTCTGTCCTTCCGTGCATTATTTCCGGGTGAGGATGCTGCTGCCACGGACAAGGCAGGTGCTGCTCCTGCTGCATGAACCATTCGCGAGGCCCCCGGCCTCGCCGGTTCTACCCTGAGCATTTATTTGTTTTGCTGGTTCGCGATGCGCACCAGCTCATTCACTCTTTCTTGCTATTTCTGCCGGGCTTCGCCGGTCAACCCCTCTAATTCCAATGCTGCGGCATTTGCCGCTCTCAGGTTCTTTGTCGGGGTACTGTACCTCGGCAAGCCCAAATCAACTGATTCCGCCTTATGAGCATCATGCTCCTTGTTGATATCATCTATGAGGTTTTTCCCCCTCAATCTTAATTCGTCCACCCGTTCGGGCACGACATCAAGCTTATTAGCTTTGGCATATTCGCGCAGGGTCCTATTTAAGGACTCTCGCAAGGCCAACACCTTTTTGGCCTCTACCAGCACCTTTTGCCTGGTTTCTTCTAATTCTGCCTGAGCATTTGCCGGATCAAGTATCGGCGCTACAGGTGTAGTCAAGTTCTCTATGGTTGCCTGAAGAATGTTCTCTGGTCTTTCCAGAGGTGGCCCTCTTACTCTTGGTGCCTTTGGGGTAGTGTCCTACACTTCGATCGGGTTGGTCGCTGGTGGGATTACCTCAGTGGGTAGTGGTACTGTTTGCCTGGGTGCGCCCTTTACGCCGGTGGCAGGTTCTCTAGTTGATCCGGCAGCCGCTGCTCCAGCTTGCACTCCGGCCGCGACCATCACCTCGACGCTGCCTGAGGATTTGCTCCGGGTGGTCGGCTCGCAGTGTTAAGAGGTGGCTCTCCTGCAACAACAACTTGGTGAGGATAAACGCCGGTGATGTCGACGCCGACGTAGACCTTGTGCCCGCCCAGGCTGATGAAGACACCATTACGCGGGGGAGTTTTTCCCCTGAAGCTGCCCGCATTGTCGCTGACGTAGTCACAGAGACCAAATCTCTGGACAAAGCCAGAAACAACGAGCTCGCCTGTGTTGATGAAGTTTCCCGTCCGGATCATAACTCCAGCTAGCACCGCTGCTGGCCCCACGGTGGGCGCCAACTGTTGTGGTGGTGGCATGTCAGATGCCATGGGTAGGCTAAAGTTTGGGGCCAATGGATGCTAGAGGGATCTGGGGAGGGAAGATGTAGTTGATTCTACACACAGAAGACTAAGGCAAAGATCTTTATTTCTCCTTCCTTTGGCTACAGGTGCTCCTTGAGCTGTTTACAAGGAGAAAGGGAGAACTTTACTAGCCTAACGTTACTAAGAATGAGCCGATCCCCTCTTCAGGGTCCAAGCCTCCCCTTATAAAGGAGAGCCTTGGGTTCCTTTAGGGCTGACGTGGCAAGCATATTCGAGGAATATGCTTGTCCCAATATAGTAGTTCGGTGCCCCCTTTCCCTGTCGCTCCCCTAAGGACATCAAGGTTCCAGAGGGCCCCTCCTGTGCGCCCCGGGCTTCTGTACTGTCACCTCCGTGACCTCCTCCTGCCCCTCTGTCGCTCTGCGCCTTTGTCACTAGTGCTTGGCTCCGCTCAGATTCTCCCTAGCTTGCAGCTAGGGTTTGACTTTAGGCTTCTCCTTCTCCTGCAAGCTTCATATCATTCAGTCCTTCCTCGCATAACTCGGATCGTCCTTCACCTGCATCAAGATTGCTCAGGCTAACCCGGCCGACTTACGCAGTATCTCGGTCGGGCAATGTCTTAGCATGAATTTATGGGTCTTGCCCTTTCATATCTCGGCCGACCTCTACAGGATTCGGCCGACTTAGACCGTAACTCGGAAACCAGATGGGGGATGTACTCTCGTCTTTCCCCGTCTTTACCCTATCTGGGGTTACCTCCCCAACAACGCTAAAACAACGCATGATTCTTTCAAGGCACACTAAGCAATCCCAATTGTTTGGAACAAGTCATGCTACAACAATAATCACTAGTCATAAGGTTAAAACAACACCTAGCATGACATGCTAAAGTCTAAGTCATAGTCAAAGAAAGATCCTCTTGCACTCTTTCAAGCAAGAACTTTCTACTCCTTTCCAACACCAATCAACGTATTTGAAACAACACAGCGAGAACGGGGGTACAAACTACTTTATTCAAGCAAACTAAAAAAACTAAGAAAATCAAACGAAAACTAAGACTCTCCAAGAACAACACAACAATACATGAAACAATAAAAACAAAGTGTCTAGAAAGACCTGAGCTTTCTATTGATGAAGAAAGGGATGCCTTGGGCATACCCAAGCTTTGACGCTTGTACCTCTTGGATATTTCTTGGGGTGACACCGGGGTGGCATCCCCAAGCTTGATCTTTTGTCCATTCTTCATCTCATTACATCATTCTCCCTCTACACCTTAAAATTTTCCTTCATACAAAACTTCACACAATCTTCATTAGCAACATTAGTGTATTCAAGAGATAATAGTCCCTTGGGTTTAGCTTTAGAACAGCAAAACGTTCAATAAAAAACACAAGCTAGTAGCAATTCCCTCAACAAGCTCAATTTCCCAAAAAGAACCCAAAAAGAAATCAATAAGAAGCAAATGCAAATAATGGCAGAAATCTGTCAAAACAGACCAGTAGGTAGAAACCGATTTTTTCCAAGAACTTCTGTTGCTCAAATCAAAAGTGTTGAACTAACGAAAGTTAGCTAACATACTAGGGGATTTATTCTTAAATTTTCAGCTCAATATGACTTACAGATACTCCTCACGGATTTTTATGGTGGAGCACAAAAATTTGTTTCGGGACAGCAACTCCCCAAATCCTACTTCCCTCTCATTAGAGGTATTTCTTGGCACAAAAAGCAAACAAAAGGGATAACGAGAGGTCATTACTAAAGCAATAACTTACAAGACTCAATAAAACTCTTGGGTTATCTCCCAACAAGTACTTTTCTTTAACGCCTTTAAGTTAGGCTTGATAGCTTTAGAAGATGCTCACATAAGAAATATGAATTGAAGTAAAAGAGAGCACCAGGAAGAATATTCAAAACACATTTAAGTCTAACCCACTTCCTATGCATAGGAATATTTTGCAAATAAATTCACAAAGAATAAAGTGACAAGCATAGGAAGATGAAACAAGAGTAACTTCAAAACTTTTAGCACATAGAGAGGTGTTTCAGTACCATAAAAACTTCTACAACCATATTTTCCTCTCTCATGATAATTTTCAGCAGCCTCATGAAAAAACTCAACAATATAGATATCACATAAAGCATGCTTTTCATTATCTACAAACACATAATTTCTATCAAGCTCAAAAATAGTGGGATTAAAACCTTCACAGGTTTTACCCAAAGTAGATATTTCAAAATGATCCACAGGAACATAAAATTCATCCTCCTTTAGTAAGCATGGGGGACAATCAAATAATATAAGAGGTAAAGAGTTACTCTCATTAGAAGGTAGGAATGGGTAGATCCATTGTTCCTCCTTTTGTTCATCACTCTCCTCCTCTTTTTCATCTAATGAGCTTCCAGTTTCAACAATGTATTCTTCCATAGGCTCCTGCAAGGCATTAGACTCTTCCATTTGTCGAAAGCAGCTATTAAAATATTCAAGAATATAGCCATTTTCTTCCTTGTAATTATCAAAGCAATATTTAAGTATCTCATAAACCTCATATTCATAAGGTGCATCATCAGTATTTTCAAGCAAGCTGGCAAGTTCAAATGCACCCTTGAAGGCAATAAATTCTTCAATTTGCTCCACATCATAAAAGTCATAATTTCCTTTAACATAATAGGATATGTGTGACACCCTCGGGATCAGGGCTAAACAAATCCTAGACCTCCGTCTGACATAAGCTTAACCTTGAGCTCGAGAACATCCAGCGAAGAATCGATAACACAGCAGTTACCCTACGACACAAAATTTATTACATCAAGCTCATAACTGAGCAGAGAACCAAATTATTACAAGCAGAGGTCACTAACCACAAACATCACATAACGGAAGGCAAATTATGCTATTATGTATAGCAAACTTAACAAATGGCCTAAGAGGCCTGAAGCATAACAATGATGTCCCAGCCCATAGATTCCAGGTTGCCGGCAGGGAACCCCAAGCTACTCGTCGATGTTGATGTAGTACCAAACTAATCTTCAAGGAACACTTACTCTTCCAAAAGTATCAACAAAGCAAGGGTGAGTACAGGGTGTACTCCACAAGACTTATGGCTGGTGGATTTGTTTTGCATAAAGCCATCCTTTGTTTATAAAACAAGAGAGAGAAGAAGCTCGTCTAATCAGAGTATTTTAAAAGGGGATAAGAGAGAGACATCTCCGAAATATTGATCATCATCTTTTGATATCCACCGAATCATCATCATCTACTAACTAGGATCACCCCCTCGTACCCATGAGGAAGCTTCCTTAACAAACATTAGTTGCCAAGTTTTACGATTAGGTTCAGGTTCTCTATGATCTCCCGTCCATTCCCAAGTCGTCCATAACTGTGGACATGGCTTTCCGAAAGATTATTACCCTACAGGGGTGTACAACTTTACCCACACGTACCAACCGACTCTTAATGCCACTTGACACACTTCCTTGGTGTGCTGATAGATGGTGTGGTTGGACACGACCTTTACCTTGCTTTCGCCGAGACCATGAGTCACGCAATAAGTATGGTTCCGCCGTAACGGGTCAAATCCCAAAGCTGGTACTTAAAGATGTGAGGCGAGGTTGGTTTACGAGGGGCGCCATCAACCCTAAGCAACCTGGTCCACGCTTCCCTACATGTATGAATGCACCTCCTTCACCTCCTTCTTTCAAAAACGTTTTCAATGTGTATGTCGAATGGAACGCCCGAACTATGTGACTCATGGAATCTACTAGTCAAGTTAGTCAATCATGGGGTCCCCATTTACACCGTGTGGTTGTACGCTCGTCTTGGTTCAAGAGGCAAGAACCTAGGGTCCTAAGGGTGGCGAGCATGTGACTAGAAAAACCACATCCCACCGTGGCCTCCCATACAAGCCTTAGCATGTTTAATCTCATCTCACTGATCTCATCTTATCATGTTCTCCTGTCATACTAGATTCTCTGCATCTGATACATCATCTGGATGAACCAGACTCAACAGCTAAGCATGGCTAAGCAAGACATAGATAACAGCTCTAGCATTGCACACAAGCCAAACCTAGTTATGCTAGGAGGAGTGGATCAGGTAATATAAGCTCAAAGGTACACTAGTAGAAAACAGGCTATCCGTTTGTCCTTCTAACAACATTAGTCCCGGTTCCGCCACGAACCGGTTAATGATGGCACGCGTCTCGGTTCGAGCGGGCATAGGGCCCGGAGGCATGCATCCCGGTTGGTAGGGGGGCATGCGTCCCGGTTTGTAACACAAACCGAGACTAAAGGTTGGGCGTCAGCCACGTGGCATGGCACACACCTTTAGTCTCGGTTTGTGTTACAAACCGGGACGTATGCTCCCGCCCTCTATAAATGCAACGCCCCAGCCCTCTGCCTCCACTCTGTTTTTTCTTGGTGGAAGGTGTGAGGGGTGTGCTAGTTTTTTCCCCCTATTCATGCATTCAAGGTGTTTGATGAAATGTTTGAGTGAATGATCCCGTTCAATTTCTCATAGAACAAAAATATAGAAGGTGTCCGAGACGCACTTGAGCTTTCTATCCTCTTTATCTCCCTCGATCGAGGTTAGCAATCTTATCTTTTCTCTGTCATTGATACAATGCATGTGTCGATGTGAATTGGTCATTTCACTATTTATGATGTCATGTTTTTGATAAACTTACTTATATGATGCAGATGAATGGTCGGGAATGGATGTACGGTGACCGGCATGTACCCGGGTATATGAAAGGCGTGGATAAATTTATCGATGTGGCTATGACAAACAAAGAGAATGGTTTTATACGTTGTCCATGTGTTCAATGTCGGAACAACAAGGAGTACTCTTCCTCAAAAATCATTCGCGGCCACCTGATTATGAAAGGTTTCATGCCCAACTATAATTGCTGGACCAAGCACGGGGAAAGAGGGGTTATGATGGAAGACGGTAAAGAAGAAGATGATGATAACAACTATCATCATATGTTTCCTGAATAAAGTGATACTGCAATGGAAGACAATGAAGAGGAAGGAGGTGAAGAACGGGCATCAGATGAGCCGGCCGATGAACTTGGTAGGGTCATTTCTGATGCAAAGCAAGACTGTGAAACAGAAAATGAGAAGTTGAAGTTAGAGGGCATGCTAGAAGATCACAAGAAATTGTTGTACCCAAATTGTGGAGATGGAAGCACAAAGCTCGGTACCACACTGGAATTGTTGCGATGGAAGGCAGAGTGTGGTCTAACTGACTCCTCATTTGAAAAGATGCTGAAAATAATGAAGCCGAAGTTTCCAAAACATAACGAACTTCCCGAGAGTACCTACGAAGCAAGCAATGATATGTAGGGACGGGGATTATTTCACTAAAGCACACTACACAGTTCTACATAATTCCACCTTGGCAGCTCCGTATATCGAGGAACACAAGAATATTGTACACTCCAAAAACCCGGGGAAGCCTGAATCATGGATTACAGATGAACACATGAAGTCTTTAGGTGGTTGGATGTGGACACATCTCTTGAATGACACCACTATTGGAGATCAGCTATACTTGTTGGCCGCGTCACCATCTTCTACTATATTGAATTTCCAAGGGTACGAAATAAATGGGAATACATTCTACACGATCACCCAAGATAAAAAGAGCACCAACCAAAATAGTGGTGTCCGCTTTGATGCAATAGACGAGAATGGACAAAAGGACACATACTATGGTTACATAGAGGAGATATGGGAATTAGACTATGGAGTCTCTTTTAAGGTCCCTTTGTTTCGCTGCAAATGGGTCAACCTGAATTGGGAAGGGGTAAAGATAGACCAGTTGTATGGAATGACAACAGTGGATCTCAACAATCTTGGTTATAGAGATGAACCATTCGTCCTAGCCAATGATGTGTCTCGGGTTTTATATGTGAAGGACATGTCCTCCAGACCGAAAGAAAAAGAAAAAATATGCAAACGAATACATCATATGATGAGCCAAAGCGTCACATAGTTCTTTCAGGGAAAATAAACATCGTGGGAATCGAGGACAAGACAGACATGTCAGAAGATTATAATAAGTTTGATGAAATTCCGCCCTTCACAGTGAAAACTGACCCAAGCATTCTGTTAAGTAAAGAAGATGCTCCATGGTTACGTCTGAAGCGATCATAAGAAAGGACATATGCCAAGAAGTTCATGCTCATATTATGTAACTCTAGTTCATGTCTGGCCGGGATATCTGGCGCGGTTTGTGGCTTGACCGGGACTATATATAGGGGGGCCTTTAATACCGGTTTTGTAGTCTCAGTTTTTAATATTAATAAATGTCTTGAGTGTTAGTCCCATTCTGTGGCTAGACCGGGACTATGAAGAAGTTGTCCCGATTCGTACTTACCATTAAGATCTGATCTCCAAACGCGCGTGGTCACATATTAGGGAGTGCCTCTATGACCAGTTTCTTGGAGATGCCGGAGGACTGGGATCCGGCGGCATCTCCCTAAAACTGGTCGCAGTGGTGTCCCTGCTCTCGGACACCATCTTGCAGCTTGTAACTTCTCTAACTAGATCAATACACCTGGGAGCTAACTAATTTCACATATTAGGGAGTGCCTCTATGACCAGTTTCTTGGAGATGCCGGAGGACTGGGATCCGGCGGCATCTCCTTGAAACTGGTCGTAGTGGTGTCCCTGCTCTCGAAAACCATCTTGCAGCTTGTAACTTCTCTAACTAGATCAATACACCTAGGAGCTAACTAATTTCACATATTAGGGAGTGCCTCTATGACCAGTTTCTTGGAGATGCCGGAGGACTGGGATCCGGCGGCATCTCCCTGAAACTGGTCGTAGTGGTGTCCCTACTCTCGAAAACAATATTGGAGATGCCGCAATCTGGCTGGACGACTGGACTCACAAGGATGCCTATTTATAGTACAAGCAGCTCGGCATAGTGTCGACACTTACGACATAATGTCGACATCCACCCCTATTATTAGTGCTGACTCATGTTTTGTCCCGGTTGGTGTCTCCAACCGGGACTAAAGGTTCATCTTTAGTCCCAGTTGGTGAAACCATCCGGGACAAGGTACACGCCGCAAAACATAATGTCGACACTCACCCCTATCATTAGTGCTGCCTGGCCCAGCCTGCCGCGAAATCCCTCCAACCGGGACTAAAGATGAACCTTTAGTATATTGAAAATCCGAACAATGAAAATCCTTCGTGTGGTGTCATATTATGTGACATAGTTGAAAGGAAAAATACCAGACTTGGTATATTGATCATGTCTCAAAAAAACCTTCACAAAATGACCTATCATATTCGAGGTTTCCTAGCTTTCGGTCCAAATGACCGATGTTATGTGCTGAATCATGGAATAGTTTGTGATGTTGTGCCCATATTATGCATGCATGTGGACATTGGTATGGAGAACAATGTTGCAAGAGGAAGTTTTCCTTTTCGTCGCACGGAAAATCCCTTTTCCATTTTCCGAGCGTAAAAAATCGGTTGTTTTGTGAAGTAACCACCAAAATGCTGTGTCAGAATGCTACCGTCCCATTTTCCTAAAATACTAGACCACCTTACGTGGACTATCTCCCAACCGGGACATCTCAAACCTTTTCGTCCATCCCGGGTAAAAAGGACAAATGTCTGCCGAATCGGTAGGAAGTGGGTTCAGTTTGTACTACAGGTACATGATTTAACGCCCATGATTTTTTGAAAAAATAATTTTTAGACTCGCAATATGTGGTTTCTTTAGAGATCCATTGCAAGTTCTAACGATGCTCGTCCCCTATCTTCATGCACGCCGGTTCGACCATAGTTAGAAATTCAAAAAATTCAAAACGGGCATAACAAATTCAAAAAAAAAATCCGAACAATGAAAATCCTTCGCGTGGTCTCATATTATGTGACATAGTTGAATGGAAAAATACCAGACTTGGTATATTGATCATGTCTCGAAAAAACCTTCACAAAATGACCTATCATGTTCGAGGTTTCATGCCTTTCCGTCCAAATGACCGATGTTATGTGTTGAATCACGGCATAGTTTGTGATGTTGTGCCCATATTATGCATGCATGTGGACCTTGGTATGGAGAACAATGTTGCAGGAGGAAGTTTTCCTTTTCGTCGCATGGAAAAACCCTTTTCCATTTTCTGAGCGCAAAAAATCGGTCGTTTTGTGAAGTAACCACCAAAATGCTGTTTCAGAATGCTACCGTCCCATTTTCCTAAAATACTAGACCACCTTACATGGACTATCTCCCAACTGGGACATCTCAAACCTTTTCTCCCATCCCGGGTAAAAAGAACAAATGTCTGCCGAATCGGTAGAAAGTGGGTCCGGTTTATACTATAGGTACATGATCTAACGCCCGTGATTTTTTGAAAAAATCATTTTTACACTCGCAATATGTGGTTTCTTCAGAGATCCAATGCAAGTTCTAATAATGCTCCTCCCCTATCTTCATGCACGCCGGTTCGACCATAGTTAGAAATTCAAAAAATTCAAAACGGGCATAACAAATTCGAAAAAAAACCGAACAATGAAAATCCTTCGCGTGGCATAGTTGAAAGGAAAAATACCAGAGTTGGTATATTGATCATGTCTCGAAAAAACCTTCACAAAATGACCTATCATGTTCGAGGTTTCATGGCTTTCGGCCCAAATGACCGATGTTATGTGCTGAATCACGGCAAAGTTTGTGATGTTGTTCCCACATTATGCATGCATGTGGAAATTGGTATGGAGAACAATGTTGCAGGAGGAAGTTTTCCTTTTCGTCGCACGGAAAATCCCTTTTCCATTTTCCGAGCGCAAAAAATCGGTCGTTTTGTGAAGTAACCACCAAAATGCTATTTCAGAATGCTACCGTCCCATTTTCCTAAAATACTAGACCACCTTACATGGACTATCTCCCAACTGGGACATCTCAAACCTTTTCTCCCATCCCGGGTAAAAAGAACAAATGTCTGCCGAATCGGTAGAAAGTGGGTCCGGTTTATACTATAGGTACATGATCTAACGCCCGTGATTTTTTGAAAAAATCATTTTTACACTCGCAATATGTGGTTTCTTCAGAGATCCAATGCAAGTTCTAATAATGCTCCTCCCCTATCTTCATGCACGCCGGTTCGACCATAGTTAGAAATTCAAAAAATTCAAAACGGGCATAACAAATTCGAAAAAAAACCGAACAATGAAAATCCTTCGCGTGGCATAGTTGAAAGGAAAAATACCAGAGTTGGTATATTGATCATGTCTCGAAAAAACCTTCACAAAATGACCTATCATGTTCGAGGTTTCATGGCTTTCGGCCCAAATGACCGATGTTATGTGCTGAATCACGGCAAAGTTTGTGATGTTGTTCCCACATTATGCATGCATGTGGAAATTGGTATGGAGAACAATGTTGCAGGAGGAAGTTTTCCTTTTCGTCGCACGGAAAATCCCTTTTCCATTTTCCGAGCGCAAAAAATCGGTCGTTTTGTGAAGTAACCACCAAAATGCTATTTCAGAATGCTACCGTCCCATTTTCCTAAAATACTAGACCACCTTACATGGACTATCTCCCAACTGGGACATCTCAAACCTTTTCTCCCATCCCGGGTAAAAAGAACAAATGTCTGCCGAATCGGTAGAAAGTGGGTCCGGTTTATACTATAGGTACATGATCTAACGCCCGTGATTTTTTGAAAAAATCATTTTTACACTCGCAATATGTGGTTTCTTCAGAGATCCAATGCAAGTTCTAATAATGCTCCTCCCCTATCTTCATGCACGCCGGTTCGACCATAGTTAGAAATTCAAAAAATTCAAAACGGGCATAACAAATTCGAAAAAAAACCGAACAATGAAAATCCTTCGCGTGGCATAGTTGAAAGGAAAAATACCAGAGTTGGTATATTGATCATGTCTCGAAAAAACCTTCACAAAATGACCTATCATGTTCGAGGTTTCATGGCTTTCGGCCCAAATGACCGATGTTATGTGCTGAATCACGGCAAAGTTTGTGATGTTGTTCCCACATTATGCATGCATGTGGAAATTGGTATGGAGAACAATGTTGCAGGAGGAAATTTTCCTTTTCGTCGCACGGAAAATCCCTTTTCCATTTTCCGAGCGCAAAAAATCGGTCGTTTTGTGAAGTAACCACCAAAATGCTATTTCAGAATGCTACCGTCCCATTTTCCTAAAATACTAGACCACCTTACATGGACTATCTCCCAACCGGGACATCTCAAACCTTTTCGTCCATCCCGGGTAAAAAGGACAAATGTCTGCCGAATCGGTAGGAAATGGGTTCGGTTTGTACTACAGGTACATGATCTAACGCCCATGATTTTTTGAAAAAATAATTTTTAGACTCGCAATATGTGGTTTCTTTAGAGATCCAATGCAAGTTATAATGATGCTCGTCCCCTATCTTCATGCACGCCGGTTCGACCATAGTTAGAAATTCAAAAAATTCAAAACGGGCATAACAAATTCAAAAAAAAATCCGAACAATGAAAATCCTTCGCGTGGTCTCATATTATGTGACATAGTTGAATGGAAAAATACCAGACTTGGTATATTGATCATGTCTCGAAAAAACCTTCACAAAATGACCTATCATGTTCGAGGTTTCATGCCTTTCCGTCCAAATGACCGATGTTATGTGTTGAATCACGGCATAGTTTGTGATGTTGTGCCCATATTATGCATGCATGTGGACCTTGGTATGGAGAACAATGTTGCAGGAGGAAGTTTTCCTTTTCGTCGCATGGAAAAACCCTTTTCCATTTTCTGAGCGCAAAAAATCGGTCGTTTTGTGAAGTAACCACCAAAATGCTGTTTCAGAATGCTACCGTCCCATTTTCCTAAAATACTAGACCACCTTACATGGACTATCTCCCAACTGGGACATCTCAAACCTTTTCTCCCATCCCGGGTAAAAAGAACAAATGTCTGCCGAATCGGTAGAAAGTGGGTCCGGTTTATACTATAGATACATGATCTAACGCCCGTGATTTTTTGAAAAAATCATTTTTACACTCGCAATATGTGGTTTCTTCAGAGATCCAATGCAAGTTCTAATAATGCTCCTCCCCTATCTTCATGCACGCCGGTTCGACCATAGTTAGAAATTCAAAAAATTCAAAACGGGCATAACAAATTCGAAAAAAAACCGAACAATGAAAATCCTTCGCGTGGCATAGTTGAAAGGAAAAATACCAGAGTTGGTATATTGATCATGTCTCGAAAAAATCTTCACAAAATGACCTATCATGTTCGAGGTTTCATGGCTTTCGGCCCAAATGACCGATGTTATGTGCTGAATCACGGCAAAGTTTGTGATGTTGTTCCCACATTATGCATGCATGTGGAAATTGGTATGGAGAACAATGTTGCAGGAGGAAGTTTTCCTTTTCGTCGCACGGAAAATCCCTTTTCCATTTTCCGAGCGCAAAAAATCGGTCGTTTTGTGAAGTAACCACCAAAATGCTATTTCAGAATGCTACCGTCCCATTTTCCTAAAATACTAGACCACCTTACATGTACTATCTCCCAACCGGGACATCTCAAACCTTTTCGTCCATCCCGGGTAAAAAGGACAAATGTCTTCCGAATCGGTAGGAAATGGGTTCGGTTTGTACTACAGGTACATGATCTAACGCCCATGATTTTTTGAAAAAATAATTTTTAGACTCGCAATATGTGGTTTCTTTAGAGATCCAATGCAAGTTCTAATGATGCTCGTCCCCTATCTTCATGCACGCCGGCTCGACCATAGTTAGAAATTCAAAAAATTCAAAACGGGCATAACAAATTCAAAAAAAAACCGAACAATGAAAATCCTTCTCGTGGTGTCATATTATGTGACATAGTTGAAAGGAAAAATACCAGACTTGGTATATTGATCATGTCTCGAGAAAACCTTCACAAAATGACCTATCATGTTCGAGGTTTCATGGCTTTCGGTCCAAGTGACCGATGTTATGTGCTGAATCACGACATAGTTTGTGATGCGGTGCCCATATTATGCATGCATGTGGACATTGGTACGGAGAACAATGTTGTAGGAGGAAGTTTTCCTTTTCGTCACACGGAAAAGCCCTTTTCCATTTTCCGAGCGCAAAAAATCGGTCGTTTTGTGAAGTAACCACCAAAATGCTGTTTCAGAATGCTACCGTCCCATTTTCCTAAACTACTAGACCACCTTACATGGACTATCTCCCAACCGGGACATCTCAAACCTTTTTGTCCATCCCGGGTAAAAAGGACAAATGTCTGCCGAATCGGTAGGAAGTGGATCCGGTTTGTACTACAGGTACATGATCTAACGCCCGTGATTTTTTTAAAAAAAAATCATTTTTAGACTCGCAATATGTGGTTTCCTCAGAGATCCAATGCAAGTTCTAAATGAGCAATTTTTCTTCCCGCCATTTCTTCCCGCCATTTTTCTTCCCGCCAGCTCTTCCCGCTAGTTTTTCCCGCCTGTTCTTCCTGCCAGTTCTTCCCTCCAGTTATCTTCCTGCCATTTCTCACTATATATATGTAGGGTTGGCCTCCATTGTCATTGCACATCTCTAGACTCATATTTGCAACCTCCACACTCTTTCTCATGACTTCCACCGTAGCACTAACCCCCAGGGAGGCGGAGGTGCTTTGCGCCTCAAACTACCCCTACCCGCCAGGCTACTGTGTCCCCGTCGGCTGTGGTGGCGCGTCCGGACTCTCTAGAGCGTCATGGCCTACGACACGGCCGCCGACTCTAACCCCTGCCTGCGCTACCCTTAAGTCCAGCCCACTCGTACTCAGCCTTCAAGGTTCAACTACGGCGACCCCGACGACGACAGCGACGACGGCCGCGGCGAGTACGACGACTACAGTGGCGAGTATTACAGGTGTAGGCAGGAGCATGACTGAATCACTCCAACATTGCAAAACAAGTTCGGCCGATTATGGCTTAATCTGGCCCTGTATCTTAATGTTTAGTTCTTCTATGTAACTTTGTGTTAGTTGCATTATGTACTTTAATTACAGTTCTATCCTAATAAAATTTTGTTTCCGCCCATTATTTCCCATCCTTTTTTCCCGCCCATTAATATATAAAAAATATAAGTTAATTCAAATCCAAATTAAAAACAGAAAATGGTTTTGAATTAGTTATTCAAATCCAAACACTTTTTATGTTTAAAGTTTTTCTAAATTCCAAATTAATATTCAAAAAATATAAGTTAATTCATTTTTAATTTAAATGGTTCATAGTTTAAATGGTTACATTAATTATTTTTAAAAACAGAAAATGGTTTTGAATTATTTATTCAAATTCAAACACTTTTTATGTTTAAATTTTTCTAAATTCCAAATTAATATTCAAAAAATATAAGTTAATTCATTTTTCATTTTAAATGGTTGCATTAATTATTTTTAAAAATATAAAATGGTTTTGAATTAGTTATTCAAATCCAAACACTTTTTATGTTTAAAGTTTTTCTAAATTCCAAATTAATATTCAAAAAATATAAGTTAATTTATTTTTAATTTTAAATGGTTCATAGTTTAAATGGTTACATTAATTATTTTTAAAAACAGAAAATGGTTTTGAATTATTTATTCAAATTCAAACACTTTTTATATTTAAAGTTTTTCTAAATTCCAAATTAATATTCAAAAAATATAAGTTAATTCATTTTTAATTTTAAATGGTTGCATTAATTATTTTTAAAAATAGAAAATGGTTTTGAATTAGTTATTCAAATCCAAACACTTTTTATGTTTAAAGTTTTTCTAAATTCCTAATTAATATTTAAAAAATATAAGTTAATTCATTTTTAATTTTAAATGGTTCATAGTTTAAATGGTTACATTAATTATTTTTCAAAACAGAAAATGGTTTTGAATTAGTTATTCAAATTCAAACACTTTTTATGTTTAAAGGTTTTCTAAATTCCAAAGTAATTATCATTTAAAAAACATTACAAATTTAAACCCCAAAATAAAAAATAAGGCGGGAACAGAGAGAAAATTCCTGAAAAAATTTGAAAACAGGGTCATATGTCCCGGTTGGAGACACCAACCGGGACTAAAGTCCCCTGCACGCGCCCCTTGGGCTGATGAAAAAAAATTGAAGTATACGTCCCGGTTGGTGGCTCCAACCGGGACATATGACCCTTTAGTCCCGGTTGGAGCCACCAACCAGGACAAAAGGTCTTTTGGTTATAACTAGGTGCCCCTCCTATTCTTCTTCCCCATCTCACAATCTCTTCTCGCGCACGACGCCGTCAGGCTGCCCCACCGTCGTGCACGCCCTACCGGCTGCCCCTCGCCCAGCCAAGCGTGCAGGAAGCTTCGCCTCGTCACCCCGAGGCTTCTCCCCGAAGGAATCGGCCCCGCTCGCTCCACAATCGTCGCCAACGGCTCTGTCTCCCTCGAGCCCGACGACCGCCGTCGTCGATTCGCCGGCTCCCGACCTCGCCTCGCCTCCCGACACCACCACCGCACACCTGGTGAGCTGCTGGTCCTCGTGGACCCTCTCGCTCTGGTTCCTCAACCCGTCGACCACCTTCCACCACCGCCGCTCACCGTCGCCGTGCTCCCTCTCTGGTGACCTTTTGGAGGCGGCGCCGCTACTCTTTGGCTCGCCTCAACCTCCTCTCTCTAACGCGCGCACGCAAGCGCCCTAGATCGCCCCTAACGTCGTTCCCCGTCACCGTCCTGCAAGCCACCGCCGGCGTGACATCACCCGTGCGTCAGCGCGACCCAGCTAGGGACCCACTTTGCCTGCGTGGCTTGCCTATGTGGCCTCTGGCCCACAGATCAGCCTCTCTGGCTAGCCCCAGCCCGAGTGAAAAATGCCCCTGAACCACTTTTGCTTGTACGGCTGCTGAGGTGGATCCGGGCCCCTCTGTCAGTCACTGTGGCTAGGTATGCCTGTGGTGTAAAAATTTTAACCAGCTTTTAATAATTTCATAAATAATTATAATCTTATAAATTCAATAACTTTTAATCTATAAGTCAGAAAAATATGAATAATATATCAAAATGTTCAGAAAAATGAAACCTAGATATCTAAGCTATAATCATGCATTGTTCAACAACTTAAATGACAGGTTTAATTAGAAGAACAAATCCACCCCTGTCATGTGTTAAGGAGTTTCTCCGAGTTAGGGTTTTCACCCCTCGGAACCCCGATTAATTGTCGAGCATGCTTTAGGGTTACATTTCAATGCAATTTAACTTGTCATATCATCATACTTGCTTTAGCATTGCATCGATGCCATGTGTTGGCTGTTTCCCTTTCTTTCCGGTGTTTGGTTCTTCCCGATAGAATACGATATCGAGATCGAGTTTGAAGCCAGAGATCAACACCGTCGAAGCTCGAAGACAAATACTTGACCAACTGTAATCAAGTCAAGTACAAGGATCCTGAAGCTCTGCTTTCGTCTATCAACAGGCAAAGGCAAGCATAGCCCCACCATGATATAATCCTATGATTTCGAAAGCATTTCAACTCTTCCCATGATGCATACGATTCTACTGTGGTCTTTTATCGATAGATAGAGTGTCCTATCTGTTGCATTACTCCCTTTGAGCTTATATTACCTGTTCCACTACTCCTAGCATATTAGGTTTATTAGGTTTATTAGTTTGGATTATTAGGTTTATTATTAGTTAGGTATTATTAGGTTTATTAATTAGATAGGTATTATTAGTCTTTGGCCCCACTGGTCAGTCACTGTGGGTAGCCCCAGACCCGATGAAAAACTACCCCCATTGTGCTGATGTAAAGTGACATAGTAACTGTTTTAAAATGGTTTAATATTTTCAGAAATTGATATAAACTTGTAAATTCAATAACTAATGATTTATAAGTCAGAAAAATACAAATAATATATCAAAATGTTCAGAAAATTGAGAGCTATGTGTCTAAGCAATCATAATACATTGTCAAGCAACTTAACCCTAGTTTAGTTAAAGAAACATCAACACCCCTTATGTACATGTGGGTTCGCCGGTGTGTCCTTGCTAGGGCATCCCGAACCCTTTTAAATCGATGTTGCACCTAGGGTTAGTGTAGGATCTCTAAATCTGACATGTCATACATATTGATTGCGCATTATATTATGCCATGTATTGATTGCCGCCTTTCTTTCCGGTATTGGTTCTTCGAGATAGGATCCGAGCCAGATGGTTTCTCTGAATTAGGGTTTCTGATATTGTAAATTCATTTTTATTATTGTGTATGTATATATTAGGGTTTCTCCAAATTAAGGTTTATATCTCTCAACACCGTACCTAACATTCTCCCTTAGCCGCTTTGACTTATCCGTTTTTCCACCTATGCAGAAAATATGGACCCACACGACAGAGCCGAAGAAAAGGAAGAGTTGATCCAAGGTGTGATCCGCGGGGAAGAAAATTTAGATGTATCGACGTTTCTGAACAACTCCGGTGAGTGTGATCCTCTTTTTTCCGGAAGAGACGACTTGTTTGAGGTTGAAGGTGATGCCTTCCGCGAGGGAGAAGGCGATGCCTTGTGTAATCGAGAAGACGACCACTTTGTCGAGGTGCATGTAATATAATTAATTCATTAATTAATCATCTGCTATCTATATAGAAATAGTAACGACGATCTTTCTTCTTTTAGCCCTCCGGATCGAATAAATCTACTGAAAAGAGCGGACGAGGCCCAACCAAAAAGTTGGAAGACCATGAGAGGTTGAGGATCGAAGATATCGCTGAAGACGGCAAACCGACGGCTCCCGAAGTTGTCACAATCAAATTTGTGGAACAATGCGGAGTAATCGTTAGGGACTTAATCCCGATCACCATTCAAAATTGGAATAGGTTTGCTGATGCGGAAGAAGAGGGAACATGTTTATTTGTCCCTAACAAGGCCAAAGATTTACTGTGGAAGAGGCTTATGCTTAATTTCAAACTATCGAAGATAGAGCTGGATCCAAATGCGGAGGATCCAGTTGAGGACGCCTTAGAACATGGGAGAGCCATGGAGGCTAAGGTCAGGGAGTGGGCTATGAAGAAGATGGCCCAGTGTTTCACCAACTGGAAGAAAAGATTGCACCTTGACTATGTCGTGAAAGAGAAGACTCCGGATTTCAAGAAGATTCAGTTTGAGAAGATAAAACCATTCTGGGCTAAGTTTGTGAATTACAAGACATCAGAAAAAGCTAAGAAAATGTTTGCAACGAATAAGCTGAATGCTGCTAACAAGAAGTATCACCATACTATGGGGCAAGATGGCTACAGGGCTGACATTCCTAAGTGGGAGAGACTTGAGAATGAACTGCATGCTAAAAACATCATCCCAGAGGCAGACGATTGGATCGAACGTGCAAGGAATTGGTTTTACGGGCATGGGGGCAAGTTGGACTCGGAAGGGATGTGTATATATAACATACGACATAAAGAAGACCCCTTGCCAACCGAGAAGATGAGAAAAGCAGTAAAGGCTGTTAAAGATGGAGACTTCATTCCCGATAGAGAGAATGATGAGCTCACACTCACCCTTGGAAATAAGGAACATGATGGACGAACACGAGGCACAAGCGGCTCCAAACCATGGAGGACTGGGTTTCCCGAAGAGAGGAAGAAATATCCTGATAGAAGCCGTCAGAGGAGAAAGGACAAGGCGAAAGTTGAAGAAGATATTCAGAAAGAGCGAATGTGTATAATTGAAGAATGAATACAGCAACAACAAGATGAAATTAACACACTTAAAGAGCAAAGTACTACTGGCCCATCTCAGCAGCACACTGCATTCGATGCTACCGGCCTATCGAATAATCGAAAAAGCAGTGTGGCTTCCACCGAGGTCCCGGGTGATGACAATGACGATGGTGCACCGACGATGGCTCCTGTTGGCTACCCAGTGGATGATATCACACAGATGACACACTACGAGCTACATGTCAAAGTTGTGAACATATCAATGAAGGTGGCGGTCGGTTATACCTTACCAATTGGACCCACACCAACTTACCACTGTCGTCCAGTTCCATAGGGCTACACTGTTGTCGGGGTGGATGAAATCATGCCCACCTTTGAAGTTTTGAAGCTTGACTACCCTGCAGGTGAAGGGGATGTGACTGAACTAGGAGACACAACAAACATCACCATTCTATGGCCAAAGGAATGTATCGTGCTTCGAAATCACATGCAAAGGCCATCTTTGCCGCCGCCTCACCCGTCTCCAGCGAGGTTGTCGCCACCGCGGCAGCCATCTTTGTCGCCTCACCCAGCTCCGTCGCCTCACCCATCTCCGTCGCCTCACCAATCTTCAGCGCAGCCATCACCGGCGCCTCAGGATAAAAAGCGTAAGCGTACCACTACTTTGCGTCGTGGTAAGCGATCGCCAAAACGTAAACAAGAGCCTCTTCCAAAAGTACCAAAGGTTCCTCCCAAGAGAGCTTATGACTGTACTGAAGAGGAGACTACGACTATCATTGATGCGGAAACGACTGTGTTTTTCGCTAAGCTGAGGCGGCCAAAAGAGCCAGAGTTCCCTAGAACCAAAGAAGAAAAGCCAGAGTGTTCAAAATGCTAAATACTCTTCATCAACCCGAGCCAAAGTTGTCATCAGACTATGAGCATTCTATTCTCAAGTCACATACGGCACAACAAGCCTCGAAGAGCAGTACTGATGCAAGCGAGAAATCTGTTGCCCAGCTCGGAGAACAAGCAAAACAGTCTTGCGCCCCTCTCAAGGTGATTTCCCATACCAATGTGGGGTCGAGCAAATATGGGGACGAAGAGCAGTATGATCCAGAGGTAGTTGCACAATACGGAGAAGCTGCCGCTGCTCAAGGTATGAGTATTGCCCAGTACTTATCCCAGTTAGAGTACTTCCCCATGAGTGAAGTAGCATACAAATACCAGTACGGCAAACCTCTCGTCAAACCTGAGGAGGTAAATAATCTTCCAACAAAAATGCGAAGATTGCATAACTGGTACATGCATGGCTCAAAGGCCGGGGCTAACTGGATAGTGCTGAGGGTTACAAAAAAACATTATGGGAAAGAAATAGATGACATGATATCCATTGAATTTGATGAACTATTTCAATTATTCAATCAAGACTCCTTGGACAAATAGATCATCAGTGCCTATTGTCTGTAAGTACTAATTCTGTAATTAATTTAGTCTCCAGCTATCTCACGTCGTTTATTGCATGTATATAATCATACTGTAATATGCATAATGAAGATTCTCGAATGCAGCAGAGGACAAATCTATGACATTGGCTTCATTGACCCATATTGGGTTCATCAAGCTAATCTCAAAACAAGCCCCCAGGATACGGAGGATAATATCGTACACGCGTTAAGGTTTCAAGAAACCAGAAGGGAAATACTATTTCCTTACAACTTCGAGTGAGTGTTATTGTCTTGTATACACTTTCTATTTTGCTTACTCGATGTTAAGTATATAATTGATTAGTTATGCATGCGTAGCTTCCACTATATTCTGTTAATCATTCAACTTGACAAAGGGCGTGTACTAGTCATGGACTCGAAACATAAAACCCTTGAGCAGTGGAAGGACATGCAGATGCTACTCCAGCGGTAATTCTAATCATTACGACACTATATCGGTAACGTTCATGAATTTTATGATATCAAGTAATTAATAACTTCTTTTATTCGTTTCTTCGCCGGGCAGCGCTTGGAAACAGTTCACCAACAAGGCTAGGGGTGTTTGGAAAGAGGAGCTTACATTTCAATCACTAGATGTAAGCACCACTAGCTATATCCACGCATCTCTTTGATTCTAGTTTTGATACCGTTATTATCATGCTTGATTATTATTTTGATTGAACTATGTTCTCGTAAAGTGACTGACGCAGGGACAAGGGAACAATTTATGTGGATACTATGTTTGCGAGTTCATCCGGCAGACGTGCTGTGAGAAGGGCAGAAATTTAGAGAAACTCCACGTACGTAAACAATTTCTATAGTTTTTAATTACCATCAAATAGTGTTTAGTTTCATTCATATAGGCTGACTCCTTTTTTAAATCAGATCAAACGTCTACGGGACGGTCTTCTGCCAAAGGATCGCGTATGAGCAATTCAGGAGGAATTGGCGGGATTCTTGGATGCAGAAGTCCTATTCGGCTGTGTATAAACAATAGGGATTGTACAAATAGCTTATTTTGTATGTAGTGCATGAACTCGATCCGTGTATCGAATGTAATATTGCCATGATGATCTTATATAATATAATGGTTCCTTCATTGATCAATTTAAAACACTAAATAAACAATAAAAAAACATAAATGAATTCTCTACCACGGCACAAAAAGTGGCCAAAATGCTGCCGCGGCAACAAAAGTTGCCAAAATGAATTCTCTGCCGCGGCAGAGAAATGTGTCAAATCTCTACCGCGTAGAGGGTTATTTATCCCGGTTCGTGTTACGAACTGAGAAGGTTGCTCCCCTCCTCGCCCTCTGCCGTGGCCACGTGTACTCCCTTTTGTCCCGGTTGGTGGGGCAACCGGGACTAAAGGTTGGGGCTTTAGTCCCGATTGCCCCGTCCCGGTTGGGGAACCGGGACTAAAGCCCCTTACCAACCGGGACGTATGGCACATTCTCCACCAGTGGTAGTATGCAATAGATAGGATACTCTATCTATCGATAAAAGACCACAGTAGGATGATATGCATCATGGCAAGAATTGAAATACTTTCAAAAACATAGGATTATATCATGGTGGGGATATGCTTGCCTTGGCCAGTTGATAACAGATAAACAGATCTTCGGGAACCTTATACTTGACTTGATTATAGTTGGTCAAGTATTGTTCTTCGATCTTCGACGGTCTTGATCTTGGTCTTCGATCTCGATCTCGATGTCGATATCGTATTCTACTGGGAAGAACCAAACACCGGAAATAAAAGGGAAAACACTCAACACATGACATCGATGCAATGCTCAAGCAATGATGATGATATGACAAGTTAAATTGTGTTGAAATGTAACCCAAAAGCATGATCGACAATTTAAACGGGGTTCCGAGGGGTGAAAACCCTACCTCGGGGAAACTCCGGATGTATATGAAAGGGGTTACTAGGTTGTTCTAATTAAATTTGTCATTAAAGTTGTTGATCGATGCATGATTATAGAGTAATTAGATATTTATCATTTTTATGAACATTTTGATATATTATACACATTTTTCTGACTTATAATGAATTAGATATTGAATTTACAGGTTTTATTCAATTTCTGAAATTATTTAACCATATTAAATAGGTTTATTGCATCACTGTGACGTTAGCATAGGTGTGGGGGTCGTTTAACACCACGGTTTGGGCTAGCCACAGACACTGACTAGTGGGGTCGAGGACACATCGGCATGCCACGCAAGCAAGTGGGACCGGGGGCCGGTTTGACCAGTCTAAGCATGCACTAGCGCCACGATGATGTCACGCCGGCGGTGACCTCTCGGATCAGCAACGAGGATGGCGCTAGGGTGCGATCTGGGACGCACGAGGTAGCTCGTTCGAAACAGCAGAGCAAGGCGAGCACGTGGGTGGCGGCGCCACTGTGTTTTGGTCGCCGGAGGCGTGGCTTCGATGGTGCCCGACGGCTGCAAGTGGCGACGCGCGGCTTGGGAGCGCTACGGGCCAAGACAGGAAGCACGGGAGGTACGGGGAGACTCGGAGGCTCACCATGAAGCTAATGGAGGCGACGAAGAGGCGCGGGAAGGTCTTGAACGACAGCAATGGCGAGAACGGAGCTCGGACAGAGGCGAGGAAGACGGTGACACAGCGGTCGATTCAGGGCTCCTGGGCACGATTCCGTAGGCAGGGAGACGAGGTGCAGCACGGCGGTGCTCGTGGCGGTCTCAGAATGGCGAGGGGAGGCTGGAAACGGTGGCGCACAGCGACACCGGTGGCTAGGGTTTCGGTGAATTGGAGAAAAGGAGAGGGGAACTGCAGGGAGGAGTGAGAGGATAGGGTGGCCGAGGGCGTTGTCCTGGCGATCTTATCCTAGCCTCCAGGGGTGGTAGCGGGGATCTTGGCATGCAGCGACGATTGACGGCCGGCGGCGCTACAGCGAGCTCCTTCGCGTCACCTGCGAAGACGACGAAGGACAGACTGGACGAACCGGTACAGGCCGTTGCTGGGCTGGATACGGGCACGCGTGGGCGTCAGGAAGTGGGAGGGAGAAGGTGGGCTAGCTGGGCTGCGGCCTGGTTAGCTCGCTGGCTCTATTTTTTTCCAGCAAAACCTTTTCCTTTTCCGATTTAGGTTTCCTCTTTTATAATTCATTTTCAAATCTGTTTTTGATCATTTCAAAAATACCAGAACACTTGTAAAATATGTAAAATTTGTGGGCCCCTTTTAGTCCATTTGGGCTCCAAAATTTTTATACTTTTTAAAACATTCAAAACCTTTTTGAATAGATTTGCAAATAGAAAGAGAGGGAAAAGCTAGGGTTTTAGGGTTTGCATTATTTTCTTTAGTGCACAATTTAAAATATGATGCTCATGCAATGCACATTCAACCTTTATTACTATTTACTAAAAACATGGGTGTTACAGCTCTATCCCCCTTACGAGAATCTCGACCCGAGATTCCAAAAGTAGGATGAGAGACAGAGAGAGAAAGAAACAGGGACACTCTAAGGATAAGAGGGAAACACACTAAACAATACACGGAGTATCTCATGGCCAACTCATGGATGGAGTGTTTAGAAAAAACTCTGAGATGACAACATGAAACACGACAAGGTAACTGAGGAAACAATAGGAGAAGTTTTCAAATGTTTAGATAGATGGTCTTCATAAGGATTGAGAACATATAACATACAAGAGGTTTTGAAGCTTCTGAAGAAGAAAACTTCCAACAGAAAGAACATGACCACAGACTCCGATAGGGAACCTCTACTTGTCACATCCCAAGATTTTCCAAATCTTGTAATGTGAAAATAAATGAATAAAATAAAACTTTGTTTGATTTTCAAGGCCAGAAGAAACTTTTTGAACTCAATTGGAACTACAAACCCATTTGAATCAAATAAATCCTAAATAGTTTAAAAAGATAAACTTTTATTAAAGGAAAATAAAAATATTTAAAATACTATTTTGGATCCCTTAATAAAAGATTTGGTATTCAAAAGAAAAGATGGATTTATAAATAAAGTTTATTTTACTGAACCAAATTAAAACCTTGGCCAAACCTTTGAATTAAACATTTTGTTTTGAATGAAAATAACAAAGGTTTTATTTAAATAAATTAATAAGGATTTGATATCCAACTTTATACAAATAAAAGGTTTTACCAATTTAATTGAAACATCAAAACTTGTTAAATTATTTAAAATAAGTTTTCCAAATAATTGATATTCACAAATAAAACCTACTAAAGTGTTTTGGCTTTGTTTTAGATTTCAAAATAAATATCTCAATAAAACAAATCCTATGGGATTTAATAAATGAAAGTCTATTATATTAATTAATAATGGGCACTAAAATAAAAGGTTATTTTTGTTTTAAAACAAATTTCCAAATATTATATACTTCCCAAATTAAACCTACTAATTTGACTTTGAAAATATTTAGGTTCAAATAAAGTTTTTATTAATTAAACCAAACCCTACTTTATGAATAGACCATAGTCCATTTTGTTTAATTAATAAATGGAACCTAAAAAGATTTAAAATATTATTTTATTTTGAAGTGTTGGATTATGTTGGTGAACAGAACCAAAAACACAAATACAAAGTTTAATGATTGTTTGAATTGTTGAAATTATTTGAAAGTTTGAATAATTGTTTGAAATAACAAATCAGGAAATAGAAATAGAAAAAGAAAAAGAATTAGGCAGAAAAAAAACAGCAGCCCAACAAGGCCCAGCCCAAAACAGCCCAACAACCCATCTGCCCTCTCCCCCGAACCGTTTTTCCTCACCGCTGAAACAACCCGCGGAGCGACTGACTAGTGGACCTCCCCCTCGTTTCTTTTCCCATTGACCGGTGGACCCCACCTTTACTGTTCATCGTCCACACCCCGCACGACCCCTTCTTCCTCCTCTCTCCCGTTTCTGTCGGTGATTCCGCGGAGTAAATTCTCGTTAATGCTGTGATTAAACGCCCCTGCGATCAAGCCCATTTAAGCGCCAGCGCCTCCTCCTCCTTTCCCCCCAGGCCACTCCCTCTCTCCGCCCCTAGGCTGTCGCCAATCACTCCTGCACCGCCGCTGCTCCGACGAGCTTCCATCTCCAATCCCAGCCAGTACACGCCACCCCTGCCTTCGAGAGCGCCCTAGCAAGCTTCCCCACTCCCGGACACACCTCCCCGTACCACCAGTTCGACCGCGGACGCCCCTGAGCCTCGCCAACGACAACTTCCTGTATTGCCGCCGTCTGCTTCTGCTCCGACGACGACTCCCCGGTAAACCAGACCGCCCCTCTCCTTCTCGTTCACGCTCACAGCACCCCCGTGAACTCCTGCGTCTAACCATAACCTCGGTTGGCCTTCTCGTGATTTGTAGCGACGTCATCGACCACGACTGAGACCACCCGACGCCGTCTTCAACACCGGCGAGCAATCAAGCCCGACCCAGTGCGCCCCATCACCAACCCGTACCACTTTGAGCATCAGCGAGCGTCAGCGAACCCGGTGAGCACACTTACCCTCTGCTTCGCTTCCTGTATCGCCGGCGCCGCCGTGAAACAGAGTCGCCGCCGCCAGCAGTCGTCGCAGCGCCGCCTGTCTATGGTCGAACACCCCACAGCCGTCAGATCTAGTTTGAACGATTGCGATTAGATCACTTACCGCGAAGAGGTACGCGTTCTGAGCCGCACGATCCAACTTAAATCCAACGCTCCGCAGCACACGATCCAGACGAACCGGTATCGTCCAGTTAAAACACGCCGCGTGTCACCTAATTCGTTTTAAAAGAAATTTGAAATCAGAATTATTTACAAACTTCAAACCCTTATAACTTTTGATCCACACATCCAAATTTGGCAAATTTTATATCAATGAATTCAGGAGAACAAGCCCTAGCCAACCATGGCCTTAGTTTGACAAATAGTATCTGTTAGCTTGTTTGAATTTGCAGAAACATTTGTGTACTTGTTTAGAGTATAAAAATTGTTTAAAAATGATTTTTGGATTAAAACCTTTGCAAAATGGTTTGTTGTGACCTTACTGACCCTAGGAACCAACCCATAGTGTTAAAAATGATTTTGGTGAAATTTAAGTTGAATTATTTAACCTAGCCATTTTCTAGCCAAATAAACTCATTGATTTTATTATGAAAATGTTTATGGAAAGAAAACTTTGAGTAGATGGTTTGGACCAAACCTACTGACCAAAAAACACCAAGTTTTACAATAGCAACTCATTTGGTGAACCCTATAGGCTAATGCCTTAATAAAAATATTTCTACACCACATAAAATAACACTTTGTTTTGAAAATGGTTTTAAAGTGAAACCTTTTGCAAATGACTTGGCCACTTTAGGAAATGACCATTAGATGTACCCAAATTTCTATGACCCACTAGGAACCACTTTTTCAAACAAAACAAAGCTTGGCATGCTTGCATGCATTTCTTTGACTTTGTTATTTATGTGTGTTGTTTTGCTTGATTGGTAGATTAAGTTTGTGCCTTAATTGATTGATTTGTAGTGACTTGAAGAGTGTGATTGTTGCAAAGATCAAGAAGTGAACCTATACTCTACCAAAAAGGCAAGTGATGCTTCATACTTTCTATCCCATTACTTTCTCTATGCATTAGTGATTTTGCTAAGTAAACTTGCATGGATTTTGCTAAGTATAGATCTTGCTATAGGAAAACCTAGTAGATGAATCCTTAGTAGGATTTTCCTAAGTTAGAGATTCCTACTACTACCAAGCTTAGCCTAGCTAATAGAAAACATGGGTGGAATATATATTCACACTATACAAAAATATTCTAAGTCTGAGGACTTATGTTTTTGTTTAATAAAACAACTAAGTTAATGAATCCCCTGGGTGGAATGGGCTTGCTTGGTGGAGAATGGTTGAGTGGTTCACAATGCCATAGGCTTGGATTGTGTATCTCACTTGTGGATGGCCACCCAGGAAATAAAGGGATTTGAGATGTCAAATGTTGAGAAGCTTCAAGTGTAACCACTTGGCAATATGGGCTCTGCCATGATCATATAGGTTGCAAGAACTTAGCCATATGGACAGTGGGTGGTAGTGTTTGATAGGTTGGAACGCGTCCATTTTGGTCTAAGGGAAGGCTTCTGAAAGATTTTGTCTTGGGAAACCAAGTCTTGTGGGTAAAGTGCACCACCTCTGCAGAGTGTAAAATCTAAGTACTTAGCCATGTCCCTGGTAAAGGACAATTTGAGCATCAAGACATGGAATCAATCAAGAATCTCATCATTCCAATTTCTAAATTAAAATCTTGTGGTTTGAACAAGGGTTGTTTGAATTCTTCAATCATTGATGGAGAGATGGCTTGGTACAAGGATCTTGAAATCTTTGATTGAGGAAAATGATTTTGTCAAGCAAAAACTTAGTATTTTCAAAAGTTAAGGAAAATCTATTTTAAGCAATGCAAGCCTCAACTCCACTTAGCCAAATGCATATAGATGTTAGACTCCACTATACAAATATAGTATCACTTGCCAATACAAATCAAATGTATTGACCCTTTGTGGCTGTAACTTGTATGTTGCAGGTTTGATTGATTTTAGTGAAGGTTGATTGTTTAGGATTACAAAGTCTACAACCAACATCTGCCTGTGGTACTTTGAAGATGAAGGACCCCATGATTATTGTTATTCCGCTGCAATGTAATGTAATAGCCATATGGGCTAAGTATGATGTAATAAAACTATGTTATTCCTGGTTATAAAGTTATAATATGACCCTTGTATCTTGATATTACATCTTAACTGTGCATTGTAAAACACAGGAGGGATCAACCTTATTAGGTTGGGACCCCTACAGATGGTATCAGAGCATTGTGTTGCCTGTAGGATTTGTAAACCCTAGGATTGGACAAAAAACCCTTAGAAAAATAGGAGTTGTATTTTGTTCCAAAACTTATTTACAAAAACACTTGTAAACTCTTTCCTCAACCATTTTTGGTTTCAACTCTACATCTCTTCTACATCAACTTGATGGAAAACCTACCCCAAGACCAAAGACTTCATCATATGCAAAGGACTTCTTCAACATCTACAACTCTAATGACTTCAACATCTTCAGCTCTAATGACTTCAACATCTTCAGCATATTCACCAAGGACTTCCAACTTGGAAACCACTAAGGACTACGAGTGAAACAAGGAAATCTTGCTCAAGATTTAGAGACTGAGGGAATGCAAAATAAGAAGAAGCCATCAACAGCTTTGAAGTATTGCAACCAAGAGTTTTTCTCAAAGAAACCATGATCTCATACAAGAAGGATCAAACAAGAAGGAAGGAAGGATCACAAGTGAACCATATAGATGGACCACCATAATTTAGTTAAGTCAAACCACCAACTTATGTGGTGTAACAAAAATATTTTGTTGCCTAAGTATGTGCTTGAACTTTGTTGTTTGAGTGAATTGTTTGGTTTGTGATTGCATGCACATTGTTTGTGTGAATTGTGATGTGTGTGATTAGAATTGATTCCTTAGAAATATCTTGCCTATTCTAATCTCCCTTCAACCCAAACAGATGACTACTCCAAGGGACTCCAACATCAAGGTTGATGACAACAACAACCAAGAAGACAACATGAGGGAACTTATAGCAACCCAAAACCAGTTGAGCCAAGAGACAACTCAGCTTTTAGCCAACAACAATGGACTAGACCCAGCCATACAAAGGATTTTGAAACTTCAATCCCAATTGTTGCAAGGATTGGTTACTCAAATGATCAACATGAGAGAAAACTTTTTCCAAAGAGCTAATGACAACAAGGATGACAAAGATGTTAATCTAGAAGGAACCCAAGCCAACAATAGATTTAGAGACAAAGATTATGCATCCAAGGAACATGAAGATCAATACCCCAAGAAGAGAGAAAGATCTCCCACCTATGAAGAACATGAACTAGAAGAACTCCTAGCTTTGGAGAGACCCAAGAAGAAGAAGAAATGCCCCAACCCTAACAAGAAGGATATTACTCAAGAGCAATGTTACAATTGCAAAGATATGGGACACTATGCCAATGAATGCCCAGAAAAGAAGAACCAAAGAAACAAACAAAAAGCAATGATACCAAAGGAAAAGAAAGATATCAGCCAAGTGATGTGCAAATACTGCAAAGAGTTAGGACATTATGCAAACTACTGTCCTGAAAAGATGAAGCATAAGATAAACCAGCCTATGAGAGATATCAGCCTTGTCACATGTTTCAAATGCAAGGAACTAGGACATTATGCAAGCAACTGTCCACAAAGGATGAAAAACAAGTTGAACAAGCCTATGGAGAAACTCAACCTTGGCCCATGAGTTAAGTGTAGAAATAAAACAAAAGTTTGCTTAGAGAAGTTTTCCAGGACCCAAGAAGGCCAATATGTAATTTTTTGTTTGAAAATTTTTAAGGGTGGTAGTACCCTAGTTGTTTTGAACTTGCTTGTAACCCCAGCCTTCCCAAATCTCGGGACGAGATTTATTTTAAGGGTGGTAGCCTGTCACATCCCAAGATTTTCCAAATCTTGTAATGTGAAAATAAATGAATAAAATTGTCACATCCCAAGATTTTCCAAATCTTGTAATGTGAAAGTAAATGAATAAAATAAAACTTTGTTTGATTTTCAGAGCCAGAAGAAACTTTTTGAATTTAAATGGAACCTCAAACCAATTTGAATCAAATAAAACCCTAAAGGGATTTACAAAGATAAACATTTATTAAAGGAAATTAAAATGTTTTAAAAATTACTATTTTGAATCTTTAAATAAAAAAGCTTTGATTTTCAAATGAAAAAGAATGAATTTATAAATAAAGATTATTTTTGTAAAGCCAAATTAAACCTTGACCAAACTTTGGGAATTAGAAACTTTTAGTTTGAATAAAAACAACAAAGGTTTATTAAAAATAAAATAATAAGGAATTGATATCCAAACTTTATTCAAATAAAAGGTTTTACCATTTTAATTAAAACATCAAAACTTATTAAATTATTTTAAATAGGTTTTCCAAGTATTTTATTTTCTTAAATAAAACCTACTAAAGTGTTTTAGCTTTATTTTATATTTCAAAATAAACATCTCAATTAGAACAAACCCTATTTTAATAATGGAAGTCTATTATAAAAATTAATAATGGACACTAAAATAAAAGGATTATTTTATTTTAAACAAGATTTCCAAATGAAATTATTTCCAAATAAACCTACTGATTTGGTTTTGAAAACTTTTGGATTGCTAATGAAGATTTTATTAATTAAAACAAACCCGAATTTATTAAATAACTAAAGATCCATTTTATTTAATCAATAAATGAGTCTTAAAATAAATAAAAATATTATTTTGGACTTTGGACTTTGTTGATGAACAGAACCAAAAACACAATGCAAAGTTTAAATGATTGTTTGAATTGTTGAATTATTTGAATGCTTGAATAAGTGTTTGAAAATAACAAATCAGGAAATAGAAAAGGAAAAAAATAAAGCAGACAGAAAAAAAATAGTGCAAAAGGCCCAGCCCACTAAGCCAATCCAGCCCAGCTCCCCTCTCCCCTCCCCGAACCGTTTTCCTCACCGCTGAAACAACCCGCAAAGCCCCTGACAAGTGGACCTCCCCCTTTCTCTCCTTTTCTCACTAACAGAGGACCCCACTCCCCTGTTCTTCTTCTCCACCCGCAGCGACCCGTTCCTCGCCGTTTACTGCCGATTGATTGCCTCGTCAATTCGCTTCAATGCCGTGCGATTAACGCCCCCTGACCACACACGCTTAAACGCCAGTGACTCCTCTCTCGTTCCCCTCTGTTTCCTTCCCCGAGCACGCCTCCAGTCCATCGCAATTTGTCCTCGAACAGCTTCGTCTCCGACGAGTTTCCACCGACGAATACGGCCGAGCCACACCACCTCCTGCCTCCCCGAACACACGAGAACACTCACCGCACCCTTGCGCATCTTACCGTACCACCCATTTGACCTCGGGCGCCAAAGAGCCTCGGCTACGACAAACTTCTGAGCGCCGCCCTCTGTCTCGCCTCCGACGAACTCCTCCGGTAATTCCAGACCACCCCGACCCTTTCCGTTCACGCACACATCCTTGCCATGGTCTTGCGCAACTAACCCCGTCCTCCATTTGTCTTCTCGTGGACCACAGCCTCGTCTTCGACCGTGGACAGAACCGTCCGTCGCCGTCCACTACTCCGGCGAGAAATCCTGCCCGTCCCTGTGCGCCCCTCGACGGACCAGTGCCACGTTGAGCATCAGCATCGCTCCACTAACCCGGTGAGCACACTTCCCCTCTGCTCCGCTTCCTGTATCGCCGGCGCCGCCGTGAAACAGAGTCGCCGCCGCCAGCAGCCGTCGCAGCGCCGCCCGACTATGATCGAGCACGCTAGCACCGTCCGATCTAGATCGCAGCGTCACGATAGACTCACTTAAGCGAAGGGGTACCAAGCGATCTGTGCCGCACGATTAGACTTGATCCAACGCACCACAGCCGCGATCCAACCGAAACGGTACCGACAAATAAGAAGCCGCCGCGTGTCACCAGATAGATTGAAATTAGAATTTGAAATCAGAATTATTTACAAACTTCAAACCCTTATATCTTTTGATCCACACGCCCAAATTTGGCAAATTTTATATCAATGGATTCAGGAGAACAAGCCCTATCCAACTGTGGAGTTAGTTTAGAAAATAGTATTTGTTATCTTGATTGAATTTGCAGAAACATTTGTGTACTTATTTAGAGTATAAAAATTGTTTAAAATTGATTTTTGAATTGAAACTTTTGCAAATTGGTTTGTGGTGATCTTACTGACCCTAGGAACCAACCCTTGGTATTAAAAATGATTTTTGAAAGATTTAGGTTAGATTAATTGACTTAGTCATTTTCTAGCCAAATAAAAAGAATGGTTTTGTTATAAAAATGTTTATGAAAAGAAAACTTCAAGGAAATGTTTTGGACCAAACCTACTGACCTAAAAACACCAAGTTTTGCAATAGCAACTCATTTGGTGAACCCTATAGGCTAATGCCTTAGTAAAAAAATATTTCTACACCACATAAAATAACACTTTGTTTTGAAAATGATTTTAAAGTGAAACCTTTTGCAAATGACTTGGCCACTTTAGGAAATGACCATTAGATGTACCCAAATGTCTATGACCCACTAGGAACCACTTTTTCAAACAAAACAAAGCTTGGCATGCTTGCATGCATTTCTTTGACTTTGTTATATTGTTTTGCTTGATTGGTAGATTGAGTTTGTGCCTTGCTTGATTGATTTGTAGTGACTTGAAGAGTGTGATTGTTGCAAAGATAAAGAAGTGAACCTATACTCTACCAAAAAGGCAAGTGATGCTTCATTCTTTTGTCCCATTACTTTTTCTATGCATTAGTGATTTTGCTAAGTAAACATGCATGGATTTTGCTAAGTATAGATCTTGCTATAGGAAACCTAGTAGATGAATCCTTAGTAGGATTTTTCCTAAGTTAGAGATTCCTACTACTACCAAGCTTAGCCTAGCTAATAGAAAACATGGGTGGAATATATATTCACACTATGGAAAAATATTCTAAGTCTAAGGACTTGTGATTTTGTCTAATAAAACAACTAAGTTAATGAATCACCTGGGTGGAATGGGCTTGCTTGGTGGAGAATGGTTGAGTGGTTCACAATGCCATAGGCTTGGATTGTGTATCTCACTTGTGGAATGCCACCCAGGAAACAAAGAGATTTGAGATGTCAAATGTTGAGAAGCTTCAAGTGCAACCACTTGGCAATATGGGCTCTGCCATGATCATATAGGTTGCAAGAACTTAGCCATATGGACAGTGGGTGGTAGTGTTTGATAGGTTGGAGCGCGTCCATTTTGGTCTAAGGGAAGGCTTCTGAAAGATTTTGTCTTGGGAAACCAAGTCTTGTGGGTAAAGTGCACCACCTCTGCAGAGTGTAAAACCTAAGTACTTAGCCATGTCCCTGGTAAAGGACAATTTGAGCATCAAGACATGGAAGCAATCAAGAATCTCATCATTCCAATTTCTAAATTAAAATCTTGTGGTTTGAACAAGGGTTGTTTGAATTCTTCAATCATTGATGGAGAGATGGCTTGGTACAAGGATCTTGAAATCTTTGATTGAGAAAAATGATTTTGTCAAGCAAAAACTTAGTATTTTCAAAATGATAAGAAAAATCTATTTTGAGCAATGCAAGCCTCAACTCCACTTAGCCAAATGCATATAGATGATAGACTCCACTGTACAAATATAGTATCACTTGCCAATACAATTCAAATGTATTGACCCTTTGTGGCTGTAACTTGTATGTTGCAGGTTTGATTGTTTTAGTGAAGATTGTTTGATTAGGATTACAAAGTCTACAACCAACATCTGCCTGTGGCACTTTGAAGATGAAGGACCCCATGCTTATTGTTATTCCGCTGCAATGTAATGTAATAGCCTAATGAGCTATGTTTGATGTAATAAAATCATGTTATTCCTGGTTATAAAGTTATGTTATGACCCTTGTTTCTTGATATTACATCTAAACTGTGGATGCTAGCTATTGATCCAGGGACTAGCATTGTAAACACAGGAGGGATCAATCTTATTAAAGGTTGGGACCCCTGACAGATGGTATCAGAGCATTGTGTTGCCTGTAGGATTTGTAAACCCTAGGATTGGACAAAAGCCCTTAGAAAAATAGGAGTTGTATTTTGTTCCAAAAACTATTTACAAAAACACTTGTAAACTCTTTCCTCAACCATTTTGGTTTTTAACTCTACACCTCTTCTACTTCAACTTGATGGAAAAACCTACCCCAAGACCAAAGACTTCATCATATGCAAAGGACTTCATCAACATCTTCAACTCTAAATGACTTCAACATCTTCAACTCTAATGACTTCAACATCTTCAGCATATTCACCAAGGACTTCCAACTTAGAAACTACTAAGGACCACACGTGAAACAAGGAAAATCTTGCTCAAGATTTAGAGACTGAGGGAATGCAAAATAAGAAGAAGCCATCAACAACTTTGAAGTATTGTGACCAAGAGTTTTTCTCAAAGAAACCAAGATCTCATACAAGAAGAATCAAGAAGGAAGGAAAGATCACAAGTAAACCATATAGATGGACCACCATAATTTAGTTAAGTCAAAACCACCAACTTATGTGGTGTAACAAAAATATTTTATTGCCTAAGTTTGTGCTTGAACCTTGTTGTTTGAGTGCAAAGTTGTTTGTGAAATGTTTATTTTTGATTGCATGCACATTGTTTGTTGTGATGTGTGTGATTAGAAATGATTCCTTAGAAATATTTTGCCTATTCTAATCCCAATCCAACCCAAACAGATGACTACTCCAAGAGACATCAACACCAACCATGAGGACAACATGAGAGAACTAATAGCAACCCAAAACCAGTTGAGCCAAGAGACAACTAAGCTTTTATCCAACAACAATGGACTAGACCCAGCCATACAAAGGATATTGAAACTTCAATCCCAATTGTTGCAAGGAATGGTTAGTCAAATGATCAACATGAGAGAAAACTTTTTCCAAAGAGCTAATGACAACAAGGATGACAAAGATGTTATTCTAGAAGGAACCCAAGCCAACAATAGTTTTAGAGACAAAGATTATGCATCCAAGGAACATGAAGATCAATACCCCAAGAAGAGAGAAAGATCTTCCACCTATGAAGAACATGAACTAGAAGAACTCCTAGCTTTGGAGAGACCCAAGAAGAAGAAGAAATGCCCCAACCCTAACAAGAAGGATATTACTCAAGAGCAATGTTACAATTGCAAAGAGATGGGACACTATGTCTATGAATGCCCAGAAAAGAAGAAGAGACAAGAAGACAAACAAAAGCTGGTGAAACCCAAGATAAGGAAGAATTTTAGCCAAGTGATGTGCAAATACTGCAAAAAGTTAGGACATTATGCAAACTACTGTCCTGAAAAGATGAAGCATAAGATAAACCAGCCTATGAGGGATATCAGCCTTGTCACATGTTTCAAATGCAAGGAACTAGGCCACTATGCAAACAATTGTCCAGAAAGGATGGAGAACAAGTTAAACAAGTCTATGAAGGAACTCAACCTTGGCCCATGAGCCAAGTATGGAAACCAAGGACACCATGCAAATGTTGCTTAGAGAAATTTTCCAGGACCCAAGAAGGCCAATATGTAAATTTTGTTTGAAAATTTTTAAGGGTGGTAGTACCCTGGTTGTTTGAACTTGCTTGTAAACCCCATCCTTCCCAAATCTCGGGACGAGATTTATTTTAAGGGTGGTAGCCTGTCACATCCCAAGATTTTCCAAATCTTGTAATGTGAAAGTAAATGAATAAAATAAAACTTTGTTTGATTTTCAGAGCCAGAAGAAACTTTTTGAATTTAAATGGAACCTCAAACCAATTTGAATCAAATAAAACCCTAAAGGGATTTAAAAAGATAAACATTTATTAAAGGAAATTAAAATGTTTTAAAAATTACTATTTTGAATCTTTAAATAAAAAAGCTTTGATTTTCAAATGAAAAAGAATGAATTTATAAATAAAGATTATTTTTGTAAAGCCAAATTAAACCTTGACCAAACTTTGGGAATTAGAAACTTTTAGTTTGAATAAAAACAACAAAGGTTTATTAAAAATAAAATAATAAGGAATTAATATCCAAACTTTATTTAAATAAAAGGTTTTACCATTTTAATTAAAACATCAAAACTTATTAAATTATTTTAAATAGGTTTTCCAAGTATTTTATTTTCTTAAATAAAACCTACTAAAGTGTTTTAGCTTTATTTTATATTTCAAAATAAACATCTCAATTAGAACAAACCCTATTTTAATAATGGAAGTCTATTATAAAAATTAATAATGGACACTAAAATAAAAGGATTATTTTATTTTAAACAAGATTTCCAAATGAAATTATTTCCAAATAAACCTACTGATTTGGTTTTGAAAACATTTGGATTGCTAATGAAGATTTTATTAATTAAAACAAACCCTAATTTATTAAATAACTAAAGATCCATTTTATTTAATCAATAAATGAGTCTTAAAATAAATAAAAATATTATTTTGGACTTTGGACTTTGTTAATGAACAGAACCAAAAACACAATGCAAAGTTTAAATGATTGTTTGAATTGTTGAATTATTTGAATGCTTGAATAAGTGTTTGAAAATAACAAATCAGGAAATAAAAAAGGAAAAATATAAAGCAGACAGAAAAAAAATAGTGCAAAAGGCCCAGCCCACTAAGCCAATCCAGCCCAGCTCCCCTCTCCCCTCCCCGAACCGTTTTCCTCACCGCTGAAACAACCCGCAAAGCCCCTGACAAGTGGACCTCCCCCTTTCTCTCCTTTTCTCACTGACAGAGGACCCCACTCCCCTGTTCTTCTTCTCCACCCGCAGCGACCCGTTCCTCGCCGTTTACTGCCGATTGATTGCCTCGTCAATTCGCTTCAATGCCATGCGATTAACGCCCCCTGACCACACACGCTTAAACCCCAGTGACTCCTCTCTCGTTCCCCTCTGTTTCCTTCCCCGAGCACACCTCCAGTCCATCGCAATTTGTCCTCGAACAGCTTCGTCTCCGACGAGTTTCCACCGACGAATACGGCCGAGCCACACCACCTCCTGCCTCCCCGAACACACGAGAACACTCACCGCACCCTTGCGCATCTTACCGTACCACCCATTTGACCTCGGGCGCCAAAGAGCCTCGGCTACGACAAACTTCTGAGCGCCGCCCTCTGTCTCGCCTCCGATGAACTCCTCCGGTAATTCCAGACCACCCCGACCCTTTCCGTTCACGCACACATCCTTACCATGGTCTTGCGCAACTAACCCCGTCCTCCATTTGTCTTCTCGTGGACCACAGCCTCGTCTTCGACCGTGGACAGAACCGTCCGTCGCCGTCCACTACTCCGGCGAGAAATCCTGCCCGTCCCCGTGCGCCCCTCGACGGACCAGTCCCACATTGAGCATCAGCATCGCTCCACTAACCCGGTGAGCACACTTCCCCTCTGCTCCGCTTCCTGTATCGCCGGCGCCGCCGTGAAACAGAGTCGCCGCTGCCAGCAGCCGTCGCAGCGCCGCCCGACTATGGTCGAGCACGCTAGCACCGTCCGATCTAGATCGTAGCGTCACGATAGACTCACTTAAGCGAAGGGGTACCAAGCGATCTGTGCCGCACGATTAGACTTGATCCAACGCACCACAGCCGCGATCCAACCGAAACGGTACCGACAAATAAGAAGCCGCCGCGTGTCACCAGATAGATTGAAATTAGAATTTGAAATCAGAATTATTTACAAACTTCAAACCCTTATATCTTTTGATCCACACGCCCAAATTTGGCAAATTTTATATCAATGGATTCAGGAGAACAAGCCCTATCCAACTGTGGAGTTAGTTTAGCAAATAGTATTTGTTATCTTGATTGAATTTGCAGAAACATTTGTGTACTTGTTTAGAGTATAAAAATTGTTTAAAATTGATTTTTGAATTGAAACTTTTGCAAATTGGTTTGTGGTGATCTTACTGACCCTAGGAACCAACCCTTGGTATTAAAAATGATTTTTGAAAGATTTAGGTTAGATTAATTGACTTAGTCATTTTCTAGCCAAATAAAAAGAATGGTTTTGTTATAAAAATGTTTATGAAAAGAAAACTTCAAGGAAATGTTTTGGACCAAACCTACTGACCTAAAAACACCAAGTTTTGCAATAGCAACTCATTTGGTGAACCCTATAGGCTAATGCCTTAGTAAAAAAATATTTCTACACCACATAAAATAACACTTTGTTTTGAAAATGATTTTAAAGTGAAACCTTTTGCAAATGACTTGGCCACTTTAGGAAATGACCATTAGATGTACCCAAATGTCTATGACCCACTAGGAACCACTTTTTCAAACAAAACAAAGCTTGGCATGCTTGCATGCATTTCTTTGACTTTGTTATTTATGTGTGTTGTTTTGCTTGATTGGTAGATTGAGTTTGTGCCTTGCTTGATTGATTTGTAGTGACTTGAAGAGTGTGATTGTTGCAAAGATCAAGAAGTGAACCTATACTCTACCAAAAAGGCAAGTGATGCTTCATTCTTTTGTCCCATTACTTTTTCTATGCATTAGTGATTTTGCTAAGTAAACATGCATGGATTTTGCTAAGTATAGATCTTGTTATAGGAAACCTAGTAGATGAATCCTTAGTAGGATTTTTCCTAAGTTAGAGATTCCTACTACTACCAAGCTTAGCCTAGCTAATAGAAAACATGGGTGGAATATATATTCACACTATGGAAAAATATTCTAAGTCTAAGGACTTGTGATTTTGTCTAATAAAACAACTAAGTTAATGAATCACCTGGGTGGAATGGGCTTGCTTGGTGGAGAATGGTTGAGTGGTTCACAATGCCATAGGCTTGGATTGTGTATCTCACTTGTGGAATGCCACCCAGGAAACAAAGAGATTTGAGATGTCAAATGTTGAGAAGCTTCAAGTGCAACCACTTGGCAATATGGGCTCTGCCATGATCATATAGGTTGCAAGAACTTAGCCATATGGACAGTGGGTGGTAGTGTTTGATAGGTTGGAGCGCGTCCATTTTGGTCTAAGGGAAGGCTTCTGAAAGATTTTGTCTTGGGAAACTAAGTCTTGTGGGTAAAGTGCACCACCTCTGCAGAGTGTAAAACCTAAGTACTTAGCCATGTCCCTGGTAAAGGACAATTTTAGCATCAAGACATGGAAGCAATCAAGAATCTCATCATTCCAATTTCTAAATTAAAATCTTGTGGTTTGAACAAGGGTTGTTTGAATTCTTCAATCATTGATGGAGAGATGGCTTGGTACAAGGATCTTGAAATCTTTGATTGAGAAAAATGATTTTGTCAAGCAAAAACTTAGCATTTTCAAAATGATAAGAAAAATCTATTTTGAGCAATGCAAGCCTCAACTCCACTTAGCCAAATGCATATAGATGATAGACTCCACTGTACAAATATAGTATCACTTGCCAATACAATTCAAATGTATTGACCCTTTGTGGCTGTAACTTGTATGTTGCAGGTTTGATTGTTTTAGTGAAGATTGTTTGATTAGGATTACAAAGTCTACAACCAACATCTGCCTGTGGCACTTTGAAGATGAAGGACCCCATGCTTATTGTTATTCCGCTGCAATGTAATGTAATAGCCTAATGAGCTATGTTTGATGTAATAAAATCATGTTATTCCTGGTTATAAAGTTATGTTATGACCCTTGTTTCTTGATATTACATCTAAACTGTGGATGCTAGCTATTGATCCAGGGACTAGCATTGTAAACACAGGAGGGATCAATCTTATTAAAGGTTGGGACCCCTGACAAAAATAAAACTTTGTTTGATTTTCAAGGCCAGAAGAAACTTTTTGAACTCAATTGGAACTACAAACCCATTTGAATCAAATAAATCCTAAATAGTTTAAAAAGATAAACTTTTATTAAAGGAAAATAAAAATATTTAAAATACTATTTTGGATCCCTTAATAAAAGATTTGGTATTCAAAAGAAAAGATGGATTTATAAATAAAGTTTATTTTACTGAACCAAATTAAAACCTTGGCCAAACCTTTGAATTAAACATTTTGTTTTGAATGAAAATAACAAAGGTTTTATTTAAATAAATTAATAAGGATTTGATATCCAACTTTATACAAATAAAAGGTTTTACCAATTTAATTGAAACATCAAAACTTGTTAAATTATTTAAAATAAGTTTTCCAAATAATTGATATTCACAAATAAAACCTACTAAAGTGTTTTGGCTTTGTTTTAGATTTCAAAATAAATATCTCAATAAAACAAATCCTATGGGATTTAATAAATGAAAGTCTATTATATTAATTAATAATGGACACTAAAATAAAAGGTTATTTTTGTTTTAAAACAAATTTCCAAATATTATATACTTCCCAAATTAAACCTACTAATTTGACTTTGAAAATATTTAGGTTCAAATAAAGTTTTTATTAATTAAACCAAACCCTATTTTATTAATAGACCATAGTCCATTTTGTTTAATTAATAAATGGAACCTAAAAAGATTTAAAATATTATTTTATTTTGAAGTGTTGGATTATGTTGGTGAACAGAACCAAAAACACAAATACAAAGTTTAATGATTGTTTGAATTGTTGAAATTATTTGAAAGTTTGAATATTTGTTTGAAATAACAAATCAGGAAATAGAAATAGAAAAAGAAAAAGAATTAGGCAGAAAAAAAACAGCAGCCCAACAAGGCCCAGCCCAAAACAGCCCAACAACCCATCTGCCCTCTCCCCCGAACCGTTTTTCCTCACCGCTGAAACAACCCGCGGAGCGACTGACTAGTGGACCTCCCCCTCGTTTCTTTTCCCACTGACCGGTGGACCCCACCTTTACTGTTCATCGTCCACACCCCGCACGACCCCTTCTTCCTCCTCTCTCCCGTTTCTGCCGGTGATTCCGCGGAGTAAATTCTCGTTAATGCTGTGATTAAACGCCCCTGCGATCAAGCCCATTTAAGCGCCAGCGCCTCCTCCTCCTTTTCCCCCAGGCCACTCCCTCTCTCCGCCCCTAGGCTGTCGCCAATCACTCCTGCACCGCCGCTGCTCCGACGAGCTTCCATCTCCAATCCCAGCCAGTACACGCCACCCCTGCCTTCGAGAGCGCCCTAACAAGCTTCCCCACTCCCGGACACACCTCCCCGTACCACCAGTTCGACCGCGGATGCCCCTGAGCCTCGCCAACGACAACTTCCTGTACCGCCGTCGTCTGCTTCTGCTCCGACGACGACTCCCCGGTAAACCAGACCGCCCCTCTCCTTCTCGTTCACGCTCACAGCACCCCCGTGAACTCCTGCGTCTAACCATAACCTCGGTTGGCCTTCTCGTGATTTGTAGCGACGTCATCGACCACGACTGAGACCACCCGACGCCGTCTTCAACACCGGCGAGCAATCAAGCCCGACCCAGTGCGCCCCATCACCAACCCGTACCACTTTGAGCATCAGCGAGCGTCAGTGAACCCGGTGAGCACACTTCCCCTCTGCTTCGCTTCCTGTATCGCCGGCGCCGCCGTGAAACAGAGTCGCCGCCGCCAGCAGCCGTCGCAGCGCCGCCCGTCTATGGTCGAACACCCCATAGCCGTCAGATCTAGTTTGAACGATTGCGATTAGATCACTTACCGCGAAGAGGTACGCGTTCTGAGCCGCACGATCCAACTTAAATCCAACGCTCCGCAGCACACGATCCAGACGAACCGGCATCGTCCAGTTAAAACACGCCGCATGTCACCTAATTCGTTTTAAAAGAAATTTGAAATCAGAATTATTTACAAACTTCAAACCCTTATAACTTTTGATCCACATTTGGCAAATTTTATATCAGTGAATTCAGGAGAACAAGCCCTAGCCAACCATGGCCTTAGTTTGACAAATAGTATCTGTTAGCTTGTTTGAATTTGCAGAAACATTTGTGTACTTGTTTAGAGTATAAAAATTGTTTAAAAATGATTTTTGTATTAAAACCTTTGCAAAATGGTTTGTTGTGACCTTACTGACCCTAGGAACCAACCCATAGTGTTAAAAATGATTTTGGTGAAATTTAAGTTGAATTATTTAACCTAGCCATTTTCTAGCCAAATAAACTCATTGATTTTATTATGAAAATGTTTATGGAAAGAAAACTTTGAGTAGATGGTTTGGACCAAACCTACTGACCAAAAACCACCAAGTTTTGCAATAGCAACTCATTTGGTGAACCCTATAGGCTAATGCCTTAATAAAAATATGTCTACACCACATAAAATAACACTTTGTTTTGAAAATGGTTTTAAAGTGAAACCTTTTGCAAATGACTTGGCCACTTTAGGAAATGACCATTAGATGTACCCAAATGTCTATGACCCACTAGGAACCACTTTTTCAAACAAAACAAAGCTTGGCATGCTTGCATGCATTTCTTTGACTTTGTTATTTATGTGTGTTGTTTTGCTTGATTGGTAGATTAAGTTTGTGCCTTGCTTGATTGATTTGTAGTGACTTGAAGAGTGTGATTGTTGCAAAGATCAAGAAGTGAACCTATACTCTACCAAAAAGGCAAGTGATGCTTCATACTTTCTATCCCATTACTTTCTCTATGCATTAGTGATTTTGCTAAGTAAACTTGCATGGATTTTGCTAAGTATAGATCTTGCTATAGGAAAACCTAGTAGATGAATCCTTAGTAGGATTTTCCTAAGTTAGAGATTCCTACTACTACCAAGCTTAGCCTAGCTAATAGAAAACATGGGTGGAATATATATTCACACTATACAAAAATATTCTAAGTCTGAGGACTTATGTTTTTGTTTAATAAAACAACTAAGTTAATGAATCCCCTGGGTGGAATGGGCTTGCTTGGTGGAGAATGGTTGAGTGGTTCACAATGCCATAGGCTTGGATTGTGTATCTCACTTGTGGATGGCCACCCAGGAAATAAAGGGATTTGAGATGTCAAATGTTGAGAAGCTTCAAGTGCAACCACTTGGCAATATGGGCTCTGCCATGATCATATAGGTTTCAAGAACTTAGCCATATGGACAGTGGGTGGTAGTGTTTGATAGGTTGGAACGCGTCCATTTTGGTCTAAGGGAAGGCTTCTGAAAGATTTTGTCTTGGGAAACCAAGTCTTGTGGGTAAAGTGCACCACCTCTGCAGAGTGTAAAATCTAAGTACTTAGCCATGTCCCTGGTAAAGGACAATTTGAGCATCAAGACATGGAAGCAATCAAGAATCTCATCATTCCAATTTCTAAATTAAAATCTTGTGGTTTGAACAAGGGTTGTTTGAATTCTTCAATCATTGATGGAGAGATGGCTTGGTACAAGGATCTTGAAATCTTTGATTGAGGAAAATGATTTTGTCAAGCAAAAACTTAGTATTTTCAAAAGTTAAGGAAAATCTATTTTAAGCAATGCAAGCCTCAACTCCACTTAGCCAAATGCATATAGATGTTAGACTCCACTATACAAATATAGTATCACTTGCCAATACAAATCAAATGTATTGACCCTTTGTGGCTGTAACTTGTATGTTGCAGGTTTGATTGATTTTAGTGAAGGTTGATTGTTTAGGATTACAAAGTCTACAACCAACATCTGCCTGTGGCACTTTGAAGATGAAGGACCCCATGATTATTGTTATTCCGCTGCAATGTAATGTAATAGCCATATGGGCTAAGTATGATGTAATAAAACTATGTTATTCCTGGTTATAAAGTTATAATATGACCCTTGTATCTTGATATTACATCTTAAGTGTGGATGCTTGCTATTGATCCAGGGACTAGCATTGTAAAACACAGGAGGGATCAACCTTATTAGGTTGGGACCCCTACACTACTAAACAGATTAAGTAGAGATTTCAGGTTGCAGAGACATGGATCAACAAAACCAAGTTGTTGAACTATTTTTGACACAGAAGGGTCACTTTTTCATTCAATAGAAGGCTAAGACAGAAAGTTGTTTTGTGGAGAGGACTCATAAGAGTCACAGAGAACATGTAACAAGAGAAACTGTTGATTACCAAAATCATAGTCACTCTTAAAACATGATTAAGAAAATGAAGGAAACTCTTTATTCATCCAGGTTTATCAAAATCTTTGCCAAAGATCATGATATCACTTTACACCACTAAATGAATAGTTAAGAAGATTCCTGATGACACGATAAGAAAGAAACTTCGTTATCAAACTTCAATTACTTGGCACAACAAGATGCTTGCCAACATAAGAGGGTCTGGAGGATCGACTGAGAGACATTTGACAACACTATTTTAAATGTTCTCCTTGATGTTCGAGAAATCAAACATCAAGTAAAGGTCAGACTTCGGATATAGAGGAAACGATAAGAACAACTCCTATAATACATCATATAAGAAGCCTCATGAAGAGTGGTTGTTATTGCTGAATCAAGGGAATATGGCAAAAGGTCTTTCCAGCTAAGTGTGTCAACCATAACATCAATATTGCCGGATTTACAAAGAGACCTACGTCAAAACCTTGAGTAACACCAACCATCATATTTGCTTGAGATTCAAATTTGGTTAGGTGGAATGATACTTCAGACTCGGCATGTCCGAATAGAAAGTTTGCAACATTCACCATAGCTAGGGTAGAATCCCGAGATGTGGTTGCATAAGTCAATAATCTTCCGGAAACCAATGCAAAGAAGGGGTAAAGTGTGGCAGAGTCACGAATATAGAAGTGAGACTCATGAGGAGTACTCTTGTCGTGAACTATATGGTTCCATTAAACAACATCTGCCATAGCATGTGGTAGGGGAAGTCCTTCATTTTCACAATTCAATCGCGACAATGACCACAAGCTTGAAGACTGGAATTGTACTACCAGCCATCATTAGGTAATGTATGAACATTAACAGTAGGGGACAAAGGAATGGATCTTGGGTTAAATATCAGCTTCATGTACAAGATTCACAACACCAGATTCCAGCATAATCAGGGATCTTCAGTTCAAGTCCAAGGGTTAAAACCCGAGAAAAGAAGTAACTAATACTTGAGTGACATAGCGTACTCTGCAAGGTAGTAATCACGAGGTAGCTTCCAAGAGAAGAAATAACTTCTGAAGTACCCAAACAAACAAAAAGGAGGCACACAAGGCGAAAGGAAAGGTCGAAGCCTAGAACATAATGTTGGGGATATGCTATATGGGTATCCTCATAGCATGTCTCCTATCCGGATAACCCGGGTGTCCCACAGTTGGTAGCATGGCCCATGGCCTCCTGGGCGGCCTAGTTAGATGGATCCATAAGGGAGGCCCATGCCGGATAAAGGAAGGCTATGGTTGGAGTCACCGACATACCCGGATCCTTGGAGAGCAAGATACACAAGACTAGTAATAGACGGTGTAGGACTTGGTAACCTGTCCGGCTAGGACTTTTCCCTGTAACCCTAGGTCCTGGTGACTATATAAGTGGGGCCTATGGGAGCCTTTAGTACACGTTCATAGACAACTTCATACAATCTCGCACAGCGAACCAACCCCTGTAACTCGGCGTATTGCCCTTATAGTGATTTATAGCAGGACTAGGATTCCGCCACCATCGTGGGATCTGAACCTGGGTAAGCTGTGTTACCTCGTACCCGTCAACCGTCCGCCTTCCCCCACGTCTCTAAACACGCACTGTGAGGATCCCTCCATGGCGTACTCGTCGGCAATACCACGACAGTTGGCGCCCACCGTGGGGCAAGAGGCGCTTCAGGCTCTTCAGCGGGCGAGGACCAAGATCTTCACAGGAATCGGCAAAACCGTAGCCATCGATCACGTTCTCTTCCCCGGCAACATTCCGATCATCCCTGCCGACGAGTTCTGGATCCCGGCAAAGATGAACCCTACGCGGTGTTTGATCATTCCTATCGGAGACATCCACCTCTTCATTGGCAAAACTGACTCGGGCACTAGTTCCCTGGGAGTCGGAGGAGCATCAAGGCCCGCACACACCACCTACGGGAAGGATATGTTCGCAGAAGGATCGATGTCGGATCTCTCTTTGGAGTTTCCCGGCAAAGATCGGAAAAATTCAAGGCCCGCGCGGACGCCTACGGACAGGATACGTTCGTGGAAGGATCGATGTCGGATCTCACTTCGGAGTTTGCCAGCAAAGATCGGAAAAATTCAAGGCCCACCCAAACCGCCCCTGTGCAGGATATAAAGGTGGAAGATCGCCGCAAATCCGCCGGCTTCGCCCGTGTGTCTGAACATCAGAGATCCAAGTTTGTCGGAGTGGTTACCATCTTCGATCTAGCGCGTTGCGTTCAGAGAGAGGGCGAAAACCCCCGCGATTACTTGGCCAGGTGGCTCCATATACGAGCCGATCTGGCCCACTACCCCGATGATAATGCTTTGTATCACTTTGTGGAAGGACTGGACCGTGGCACGCTTCTCCGGCATTCTCTAAGACGGCAGCAGGCAACAGGACGCCTTACCTTTGAAGAGATGGTGAGCACCGTCAACAACTACGCGGAAGCTGATGCTGCAGCCCAGAAAGCGCTTGCGCTCATTGACAGAGATCCTCCAATTCAGCCACCGCCACCACCGCCTCCGGCCGACATCTTCGCAGCTGCGCCGCCACCTCCAGTCATCATCGCTGCTGTTGCACCTCCACCGCCCATCATCGAGGAAGTCCTGGCACACTCCGACTCTGTTATTGACGCGCTTTACGCTGACTTTAGTGCAGATTCAAAGGAGATAGATTTCAGTCCAGAAGATCTAGACTCCGCCATGCAGGAGATGGAGGAGGAATACACGCGCGACGAGGAAGCCAACAATGTCGTCACGTCTCGAGGGGTGTTCGTCACCATTGGGACGACGATGGATGAAGATCAACCCGAACGAGCTCCGCCTACAACGCTGGAGAAGTGGAAGGGGCCACTTATTGCTGCTGACGATGATCGCGCAAAGTTCATGCCTCCTCCGCCTAACCCAGTGCAGCAGCCGCAGGAACTCGGCACCGGCCCGAGAAACAACAACACCGCAAACTTGCTGCCTCCGGCATCTATGTCCGCAGCAGCCCAAGTTACTCCAGCTGATAGAGTGATGTACGGCAATCTCCTCGTCAAGCCACTGACCGTCACTCATATCGGGAATGTGACCTAGCTTGACGAGAAGCGCCAGCAGCTGCTGGAGGAAGCGCAGGCCATCGCAGAGCAAGGCGCTAAGCTAGATCGAGATCTGCTCAACGCGCAGAAGTCCATAGAGAAAGCTAGAGCAATGGAGGCCGAGTACAAGACTTTGCTACAGCAGCAGAAGGCCAAGAAAGCTCCGACTCGCGTCATCAATGATCCTGGTGTACGGCGCAACCTAGGATGGGCTCCCTCGAAGCCGACACAAGCCAAGCCATACATTGACAGTGAAGGAAAGCAGGTGATGCCCACCACACTCCTTAACCTCACCGTCGCCAAGACCCTTCTGGAGCAGGATAGATCGCCCGAGGCTGTGGAACAGGTCTATGACCTAGTGGCCAAGGCGGTGAAGTAGCAGGAAAAGGCCACCTCTCAGAGGCTTGAGTCCGAACCAGCGCTTTGCCAGTCCAGCCAGTATAAACCGCCAAGGGACAGATCTCCTCTTAATGTCGGGTCCCAGACGGGTTCATCAGAACGAAGACAGAGGGATGCGTGCAACAGTAAGGATGCTATCCCCATATCTTCCGACCACGGAGAAAAGGCCCGACCTCGTCGCCCATCGCCACCACTCCTGTCCCCCCGACATCGCGAAGATTACAAGGCTCACCATCGTACGGATATGCCCCCACCAAAGCAGTGCGGCATCGTCATCCTTGACAACACGGAGAAGACCCGTCATGATGGAGAGCGCAACCAAGGACACATGAGCAGGTTACACCATGACCCCCTACATCCGACAAGCAACCGTGACAGGTGTGAGGCATCGCATGAGGGTAAAAGCAAGAAGGCTAACCCACCGCCACCTCCGCCTCTGTCACCACCAAGCAGTAACCATGGCGGAGGAGGCCCGCGCCGTTCATGCAGCCCATCCCCTGTTGACAAGAAGAAGAAGAAGAACCCGGAGCCGTACAACATACGTTCGTGGATCGATAAGATCCATGAGGCCCGGGAAGGACCATATCTGGGACCATGTTGCTTTGGACCTGCAATACGGTCTGCGGCTTACCCCAAAGGTTTCCGGATTGACAAGACCATCAAACCCTATGACGGCACCACCAAGCCGGCCACATGGTTGCAGGACTACGACAACACGGTGGAGATTGCCGGAGGCAACCCCAACGTCATCGTCAAGTACCTCCCGTTAATGTTGGCGGGCACAGCCCGTCAATGGATCGACGACTTGCCGGAGAAATCCATCTACAATTGGTTGGACATGCAAGTAGCGTTCACCAAGAACTTTGAGTGTACATACAAGCGTCCCTGCACTGTTGGCGATCTACAGCGGTGTGTGCAAGAGAAAGACGAGACATCTTGCGCCTACCTCTCCCTCTAACTGGACATGAAGAATTCTTGCGAAGGAGTGCACGCTCAGACCGCCATGGCCGCCTTCATCGATGGGTTGGAAAGGGACACGTTGCTCCGACATAAGCTGAAGATCTTGCAGGACAATCACCATCTTGACTTGAATCAGATGATCCAGTTAGCCAGTGAGTTCGCAGCTGCCGACGATGATGCTCGCGGCTCCTTGCCGACAACGTCCGTTCCAACTCAAGCTCGGAGGAACAGCAATACAAAGCGGAAAACCGCTCCAGAAGAAAAGAAATCTACCGACATGGTCGCTATGACTTTTGCAGGACGAGATGATGGTGGACAACGTGGCCGGGGAAGGGGAGCTGGTCATGGGCAGCAGCGAGGAAGCGAAACTACCTCGGCGCCGCTCCGCGGTCCCCAAACATACGAGGAGTACCGCGATATGCCGTGCCTCGTACACCTCGACATCAACGGCAAGGCCACCCATACCAATCGACACTACAAGTTCGTCAACGACCTCAAGGAAGACCCGGAGTCCGGCTACAAGCGAAGTCGGAAGAACAGACCGCGAGGCAAGGGCAAGGGAAAGAAAAAGGAGGAGGAGTCCAAGGATTCAAGTGACATGGACGAGGACGTTGACCCCAAGCACGCCGCCAAGAGCAACGACAAGGACAAGAACCCCTTCGTGAAGAAGGCTCCAGGCTACCACACTTTCCTTGGCACCCCCACCGTCCGACAGCAGAAGACCTCTCTCAGGATCCTGATGGCTACTCTCCCTCCAGTTCCCCAGTACCTGCGCTGGTCGGAGGTTCCAATCACTTGGGACCGGATGGACCACCCAGACCTTATACCTACGGAGAACCAGTACGCCATGGTCATCAACCCCTTGATTGACGGCGTGGAGTTCACCAAGTGTATGGTGGATAGTGGAAGCAGCATCAACATCATGTACCTGGATACACTGCAGAAGATGAACTTGACGGAGGCAAACCTAAGGCGGACCAACACCATCTTCCACGGCGTAGTTCCTGGTCGGGAGGCTCGGTCCCTTGGGTGCATTACACTTCAGGTTGCCTTTGGCGATGTTAACAATTACCGCCAAGAGCGCATGACCTTTGAGGTGGTCCCCTTCAAGAGCGTGTACCACGTCATATTCAGCCGCGACATATTCCACACGTTCATGTCCAAGCCATGCTTCGTCTACAACAAACTCAAGATACCCAGACCAAACGGTGTCATCACCGTATCCGGAAGCTTTACCAAGGCAAGGGACTGCGAGATCAATGAAGCAGCCGTTGCGGAAGCTGTTCTCTACAGCGAAGAATTCAAAGAGATCCAGAGAAAGGTCGATGACTCAGAGATGCCCGCGTCAAAGAAGCAGATCTCCGACTCCGCTCCTGCGTTCAAGGCGCCATCGAGACCAAGCCGGTGGAACTTGTGGTAGGCGATGCCTCCAAGGTCACCGCCGTTGGGACGAACCTGGATCCCAAATAGGAAAGCGTGCTCGTCGAGTTCCTCTGTGAGAATAGGGACATCTTTGCCTGGCAACCTGCCGACATGAAAGGTGTACCTAGGGAACTGGCTGAGCACAACCTAAACATTGATCCGAAAGTTCACGCCTATGTGGACGATATTGCGGTGATATCTAAAAAGTCAAATGACTTAATCTCCGACTTGATAATCTCCGGAAATACAACATGATGCTTAACCCTAAGAAGAGCGTCTTCGGGGTACCAGCCGACAAATTGTTGGGTTTCATCGTTTCCCATCGCGGAATCGAGGTCAACCCGGAGAAAATCAAGGCCATCTTAAACATAAACCGTTTGTAACATCCCTAAAATCATGTTTCAAACTCATGCATATCATCCATGCATCCATGATCATATGAATTTCATTTCAAACAAATCTTTTCAAAACAGAAGCATTTATGCTTATCATTTCATGTAAGTTGCTCTAGCCTTAGTGCTACCTTTCAATGGGAAGAGTACTTGTTTTCTTCAGTAAGGTTTGAAATTCAAACTTAGGCCATCAAAAGTTTGAACAAAGTTTCAAAACAAAATAAGTAAATAAAACCAATATTATGCCTATTGTATATATCACATAAAGGCTTGGTTTTATTTTTATTTTTATTTGATCAAAGTGTTTTGATTGAACAATAGTGTTTGACACACATTTCAGTGCAAGGTTTGCAGTATAAAAACCTAGAGAAGATTTGAATTCAAACTCATTTGATTTGGAGTTGAAATTAATTTCAGAAAAACCAAACAAAAAAAGAAAAAGGTTAAAAGGAAAAAAATAAGCCTTCAGTCAAATCTGGCCCAACTGGCCCAGCTAAGCCCAACACCCCCACCCCGCGAACCATTTTCCTTCACTCACCCCCGCACCCGCTGAGTGACTGACAGACAGGACCCACTCCCTCTCTGATTCTCTCACTGACAGCCACGGCCCACACGGCGTCGTCGTCTCCACCCCCACCACGACGTGTTCTTCCCCAAATCACGCCGTGCGTTACCTGGTTGATTCGCTCATCAATTCGCGTTGATTGCAGGAGTAATTCATGCCCCCGCCTTGCCTACTTAAACTCCCTCTGCCCCCAGGCTGCCCGCATTCATCCTCGCACCGCCGCAGACAGAGAGCTCTCCGGCGACCAATTACGGTGAGCCCCGTGCGCCCCTCTCCCTCTGGTTCATTCGAGCCGCTTCACAACTTCCTCGTGCACCTTCTGACCCCATTGGTTCATCCTGTATTGCCCCAGGTCGTCGTCTTCGACAAGCACTGCAACCTCCCGACGACATCCTCAACTCCGGCGATCAAATTCAGTGAGCCCTTTGTTCCCCTTCTCCTCTGTTACACACGAGCACGTTCGCCGTAGTTTTGTGCGTCTCCTGATGCCGTTTATTCGCGCTAGAGTTACCAGGAGCGTCGCCAACGTCATCGTCCACCCAAGCCCGACGCCGCCCGCAACTCCGACGAGCTCCAACGACCACGTCCGTGCGCCCCTTGCCAAGTCGTCGCTAGGTTGAGCATCAGCACGTCGTCGCGTTTCTGGTAAGCGTTTCCAACGACCCCCTAGCCATCTGTAGTGCCACGCCACCGTAGGCCAAGCACGCCGCCGCCAGTAGCCACCGCCAGCGCCGCCCAGCTATGGTCGTTTGATCTACGACCGATCTGGACCTAGCGCGTAGAATTAGATCACTTAGCGAAGCGGTATAGGTAGATCTGGGCCGTGCGATTAAGTCAGATCCAGCGGCTCAGAAGCGTGATCCAACGCGAACCGGTACGCGCCAATAGGATTAAGACGCGTGGCATCTGTTAGAGTTTAAAAACAGGATTTGAATCTATTAGATGTTTAAATTTGTTTTGGCTATAACTTTTGATCCCCACGCTAGAATTTGACAAATTTTATACCGTTGGAATCAGGAGAGCAAGCTCTTTCTAAATATGCAATGTGTTTAATGTTTTGATTCGGTTAAAATGACTTTATTTGAAGAAACTTGTGTAGGGCTAATTTGAGTATATGAATTGTTTAAGAATTGTTTTAGGATTTATCTAAATGTTGTTTGGCAAGTTATTAACTTGTTTATGAACCAGTACTGTATACTTGCCTGGTTGAGTTTTAAAAATCATCACATATCATTTTGCATGCATGCATATATTTTTGATTGTATATGTTTTGTATATGATTGTTGCTATAATTCTTTGTGTAAATTTTGGTGCTAGTGATTGTGATTGTGAGGAGTGTAGCTACTCTCCAAACTACCAAGGCAAGTGGTGCTTCATGAATATTTTTATCCCTATGTTTTCTACTAAGCATTAGAAATATTTTGTTAGTCTTGCATGCTATATTTTGCTTATATGCCATGTTGGGAAATCCTAGTAGTTGTAGTATTGCTAGGAAATTTCTAAGTTAAGATGCTTATCTATGCCATGCTTAGCCTAGCTAGTAGCAACCAAGGGTTGGTGTAATATATACCTGCTATGATGAAAATATTTCTAAGTCTTTGGACTTGTGTTTTGCCTAATAAAACAACTAAGTAAATGAAACACCTGCGTGGAATGGAAGGAATGGTTTGTGTTGAGTGGTTACACAAGGCCAGGGGACTGGTGAACCTTGTGTATCTCACTTGTGGAAAGCAACCCAGGAACAAAGAGATTTTAGAGGCCAAGTGTTGAGAAGCTTCTAGTGCAGCCACTTGGCAATATGGGCTCTGCCTGGATCATATAGGTTGCTAGAACTTAGCCATTTGGACAGTTGGTGGTAGTGGGAATGATAGGTTGGAGCGCGTCCATTTGGTCTAAGGGAAGGCTTCTGAAAGGTCCTGTCTTGGTGAAAATCAAGTCTAGTGGGGAAAGTGCACAACCTCTGCAGATGGAAAAATCTAAGTACTTAGCCATGTCCCTGGAAAAGGACTTTTTTAACTTGAGCATCAAGACATGGAAGCTATCAAGAATCTCCTCATCCCAACTTCTAAGTAAAACTTGTGGGTGAACAAGGGTGAAGGACCTCAATGTCTATTGGTGGTTCCTTGGGAAAAGTTTTGACACAGAAAAACTTAGTGATTTCAACTAATAGGCAAAACCTATTTTGAGCAAAGCAAGCCAAGCTACACTTAGCCAAATTTCATATAGTAATATAGTCCACCTTAATTATACTAAGGTATCACTTGCCAATACTATTCCAATGTATTGACCCACTATGGCTGTAACTTGTGATGTTGCAGGTTACTCTAATGAGGATTAGGAGTCATGAGTCTACACTCAACATGTTTGCCTGTGGCACATGAAGATGAAGACTTTTATTTATTTACTTATTCAAACTCTTGTACTAGGCTTGTGGCCTTGGAGTTGTAAAGACTACGTTTGTCTCTGGAATGCCTGTAATAATGACCTTTGTATCTGTGTACTTCATCTTAAATTATGGATGCTAGCAATGATCCAGGGACTAGCATTGCAATCACAAGGATCCTTTTCCTTTATAAAGGAGGGATCTTACAGATGGTATCAGAGCAGTGTGTTGCCTGTAGGATTATGACCCTAGGATTGGAAACCACTAAGGAAAAAAAAATTCAACAACTTCTACACTTGTCTATTCTTCTCGTAAACTTTTCTAATCTTCTTTCTTATCTCTAATTGTAGATGAACTCCATCAACGAAGCCGTGAGGAAAGGACCACTCATGACAATGACCTTGGAGTGTGAGACAGAATTCCCCAAGGCTCTCAAGGACCTCATGGTTGCAATGGAAATACATGGAGCAGATGTGTACAAAGGTTTTCCTTTGATTGATGAAGGAGTTGAGTACAGGTGGGTGCAACTTCACTTGTACAAAAACAAGGAAGACAACCACAAGGACTCAGGATTCTACATGTTCACCAATTCAGTGATGCACCCTACATTCTTTGACTCAGCGAGGGATGCAGCTTGGAAGACCATCAAAGAACTTGGTGAAAGAGTCAAGTGCAGAATGTTCAACATCCAAAATAGCCTAGAAGAAGAGAATAAACATACCCAAGAGTTGGAGGCTACCAACCAAACTTTAAGAGGAGACATTATAGACTTAGTGATGGAGTCATGTGAGCAAGATAGACTACTTGCTTCTAGAAACATTATGTTAGCCAACAGATCCAGTGAGATAGGATTGTAAACGTACTTCGTTTATTTTCCAAATGCTACCTTAAATAAGTTGAACCTGGGTTGATGTAATGGACTCTTGTATGCCATGACTATGTGTTTTGATTTCCAAGGATATGTATGTGATGTTTGTCTTGTGTTTTATCTTGAATTATGCTGTTCTAACTTTTTCCATCTTATAAATAGATGCCTACTGTTACCATCAGCACTATTGAGGAGTTCTAGGGAACTCGCTTTGGTCCTCGTATTGTTGAGCTTACTACTTTGCTCAATCTCCCTCTTCCTACCATCATGGTGCTTCCCCTCACCAAGTTTGAGAGGAAAGACCTCTGGGGTTTCAAGGTCAACTAGCCCGGACGCCAGACTGAGCCTACCACGGAGGCCCTCGTCTTCAAGCTCATGCACGATGACAAGGAGAGAGGCCTTGAGGTAGTCATGCAGGATCTGATAGGATGTCTGCTGGGGAGACACTCCCGACAGGTTAGAGGTACTCATTTCCACGTCTTAGGTAGACGTGATGAGGATGGAGAGTCCATCGACTTCGAGGACACTACGAGGGATACAGCCGAGCCGATTCGTCTATACCTCCAGGACTTAGAGGTTCTCATTAGGCACGTGCACTCTGATAGGACCAACGTCATGCTCAGCAATGACGAACTCCAGGTGCAGCTTCGTGAGAAGGATAAGCTCTTCGCGGAGCAAGATGAGATAGTTAAGGAGATGGAGGCGAAGTTCGAGAGCCAGGACAAAAAGTTCAAGAGTCCAGGATAGGAACAAGAAGATCCGGGACATGACTGAAGAACTGCAGGCCAAGGACTTTGAGCTCGAGCATCAGCAGACGGTGATTGAGAGGCTTCGTTCTCAGAAGAGGGCTCTCAAGGCCAAGATAGAGACCTTGACCACCAGTGTCGAGGAATACAAGACCGCGATGGAGAACGCAGGTCTTACCTTTGTTGAGGAGGAGGTTGATGCCGAGGAGTAGATTTGACTACTCATTTATCATTTATTATCATACTTGTCATTGAGAACTTGTTATTGACCATCCAACATGTGGATGGCTTATTATGTGTGTGTGTTTTACTTTGCGAACTTGTTATCTGGTTGTTGAATCTTTATCATTATGTTGCATGCTTTGTGATTGTTTATGTGGTGTATTGTGCATGAAAGCATCTATGGGTATCTCATTCTTATCTCTATTGAATAAACCACAGATGCCTCCCCGTCGTGCAAACCCCAACCCCAACAACAACAACATCACTCCAGAAATGCAGCAAATGATGACTGCTCAAACTCAGCTGATGCAAATGATGACGATGCTCATCCAGAACCAAAACAACAACAACAACAACAATAACAACAATAACAACAATAACAACAACAACAACCACCCACCGGGTTTTGACATGCTTACCAGGTTCTTGAGATTGAGGCCAGCAAAGTTCTTAGGAACGACTGATCCCATGGTGGCCAATGATTGGCTACGCTCTGTGAACAAGGACTTGGTAACTGTGGGATGTACTGATGCAGAAAAGGTCAGATTTGCAGCACATTTGCTGGAAGGACCAGCCGCCACTTGGTGGGATAACTTCTAGATCACAACTCCCATAGAAGATGTGACCTGGGCTATCTTTGAGGATGGCTTTCGTACTGCTCATATCTCATCTGGAGTGATGAGTCTGAAAAAGAAAGAATTTCATAACCTGAAGCAGCGCCACCGCAGCGTGGCTGAATATATTGAGGAGTTCAACAATCTGGCGCGTTACGCACCGAATGAAGTTGACACTGATGCTAAGAGGAAAGAAAAGTTCCTCGAAGGGTTGAATGATGAGCTGAACCTGCAGTTGGCTGTGGCATATGTTCCCACATACCGGTCGCTATGTGATAAGGCTGCTATTTTGGAGAACAAAATGAAGCAAGTTGAGAGCAGGAAGAGAAAGCACTCAGACAAGCACAGCTCGGGATCGTCTCACAAACGTTCCCATTATGATGACAGTGGAAGCTCAGGATCCCACAAGCATGGGAAATTCAACAAGCACCACAACCACAACCGTCATGACAACAAGCATCACCGTAGTCATGACAATGACAAGTACAAGAACCACAAGGGTGGATATAAGAGACACCACAGTGGAAATTGAAGTGGCAGTGGAAGCCAGCCTATCAAGAAGGACATCAGTCAGGTTGAATGCTTCAAGTGCAAGAAGATGGGGCATTATGCAAATGAATGCCCAGAAAAGAAAGTTGAAGGACCCAACAAGCCCAACCCTTTTCAGAAGGGACAAGTTAACCATATCAATGTGGAGGAAATCTATGAGGAGCCTAATGCTGTTGCTGGTAAGTTCAAACTCAATTCTATTCCAGCATTTGTTCTTTTTGATACTGGAGCATCACATTCATTCATATCAAAAGCATTTGTTGATAGAAATGGGTTTCCAACTGAAAACATTGGGTGTCCAATAAAAGTTAGTTCTCCAGGTGGAGATATGATAGTAAGTCTTGGATGCCGGGATCTAGTAATAGAGTTTGGAAAGCATAAGTTTCCAGTGAGTCTGATAATCCTAGATTCCCAAGGACTGGACGTAATATTGGGAATGGATTGGATGGCTAAGTATGAAGGAGTACTAGATTGTGCTAGTCGTACTGTCGCACTCACAACCCCAGAAAGAAAAGGGATTAAATTCAAGTCTAACTTTGAATCAAAAGGGAGTAAGCTAAATTCTCTTAAGGGGGTTAGCATAGACAGTGTGCCAATTGTGAGTGAGTATCCGGATGTGTTTCCGGAAGAATTACCGGGAATGCCACCAGATAGAGATGTGGAGTTCCTTATTGATTTGCTACTAGGATCTGGACCAATAGCAAAGAGACCGTACAAGATGTCAGTTGATGAACTGAAAGAACTCAAGAAACAACTCGGAGAGCAGTTGCAAAAAGGATTTATTCAACCAAGTTCTTCATCTTGGGGAGCCCTAGTTTTGTTTGTGGAGAAGAAGGATATAAGTCAAAGGTTATGCATAGATTACCGTTCACTCAATGAGGTGACTATCAAGAACAAATACCCTTTACCTAGAATCAATGACTTGTTTGATCAGCTAGAAGGAGCTTGTGTGTTCTCGAAGATTGATCTCCGGTCAGGTTATTTCCAACTCAAGATAAGAGAACAAGACATACCTAAGACAGCTTTCACCACAAGGTATGGATTGTATGAGTATACCGTGATGCCATTTGGTTTAACCAATGCTCCAGCATACTTTATGAATATGATGAACAAGGTATTCATGGAATTTCTTGATAAATTTGTTGTCGTTTTCATCGATGACATTTTAATCTACTCCAAGAGCAAAGAAGAACATGAAGGACATTTGCGTTTGATACTTGAGAAGCTTAGAGAGCATAAACTGTATGCCAAACTCAGCAAGTGTGAATTCTGGTTAAATGAAGTTGGATTTCTTGGTCATGTTATGACAAATGATGGTGTAGCAGTTGATCCTGCTAAAGTTTCAGCTGTAACTGAATGGGAATCTCCCAAGTCAGTGAAAAAAGTTCGTAGTTTCCTTGGCTTAGCAGGTTACTACAGAAGGTTCATTGAGAATTTCTCCAAGGTAGCTAAGCCTATGACAGAATTTCTAAAGAAAGACAAGAAATTTTCTTGGTCTGAAGGTTATGAACTCAGCTTTCAGGAATTGAAGAAGAGACTTGTGACAGCACCAGTCTTGTGTTTGCCAAACTTGGAAAAAGATTTCCAAGTATATTGTGATGCATCTCATCATGGTTTGGGAGAAGTACTTATGCAAGAAGGAAAAGTTGTGGCATATGCCTCGAGACAACTCAAAACTCATGAAGTGAACTATCCTAATCATGATTTGGAGTTAGCCTCCGTTGTACATGCACTCAAAACATGGAGACACTATCTTTTGGGAAAGCGATGTGAAGTGTTCACGGATCACAAGAGTTTGAAGTATATCTTCACCCAGAAGGAAATTAATATGAGACAAAGAAGATGGCTAGAACTCATCAAGGACTATGACTTAAGTTTGCAATACCATCCCGGTAAAGCAAATGTTGTAGCGGATGCTCTAAGACGTAAGGTTGTTGTGAATGGCCTTACCAAGGGAGAATTGCCCGATGATTTGTGTGCCCAATTCAGAGATCTCAGACTAGAGATTGTGCTCGAAGGACATCTCATGTCTTTGGATGTTCAACCCACTTTGTTGGACAGGATCAAGGAAGCCCAGAAAATTGATAAGGAAATTGAAGAGATTAAAGAAAAGATTGGCAAAGGAAAAGCCAAAGGGTTCCGTGAAGATGAACAGGGTACTTTATGGCATGGGAAACGTATCTGTGTTCCACAAGATCCGGAGCTTCGGAAACTGATTTTGCATGAAGCACACAACTCTCCGTATTCCATTCATCCGGGTAACACCAAAATGTACATGGACATGAAGGAAAGATTTTGGTGGAATAACCTCAAGAAGGACATCGCCGAACATATTGCTTTGTGTGATGTGTGTAGTAGAGTGAAAGCGGAACATCAGAAACCAGCTGGTTTGCTCCAACCACTACCTATTCCTGATTGGAAGTGGGACAAGATTGGTATGGACTTCATTACCGGATTACCAAGGACCAGATCAGGATATGATTCTATTTGGGTAGTAGTGGATCGCCTAACTAAAGTGGCTCATTTCATACCCGTGAAGACAACTTATACAAGTGCTAAGTTGGCCAAGATCTACATGAGTAGAATTGTATGTCTACATGGAGTGCCCAAGAGTATTGTGTCTGATAGGGGAACTCAATTCACTTCCCATTTTTGGAGACAGTTACATGAGTCATTGGGAACGAGGTTGGAATTCAGCACTGCTTTTCATCCTCAAACTGATGGACAGACAGAAAGAACTAATCAGATTCTTGAAGACATGTTGAGGGAATGTGCCCTAGACTATGGAGCTAGTTGGGATGAAAGTCTGCCCTACGCAGAATTTTCTTATAACAACAGCTATCAAGCCAGCATTGAGATGGCACCATTTGAGTTTCTCTACGGGAGAAAGTGTACCACCCCATTGTTATGGAATGGTGTTGGAGAAAGAAGTTTGTTCGGACCAGAACTTATCAAAGAAGCCGAAGAGAAAGTCAAGTTGGTTAAAGACAGACTGAAGATAGCACAGTCCCGACAGAAAAGCTACGCGGACCCTAAGCGTAGAGAAGTCACCTACGAAGTTGGTGATAGAGCTTACCTTAGAGTGTCACCACTTCGTGGAGTGAAAAGGTTTGGAGTCAAAGTAAAGTTGGCCCCAAGATATGTTGGACCATTCAAGATTCTAAGTCGCAAAGGAGAAGTTTCTTATGAAATTGAATTGCCAGAGTCTTTGTCAGCTGTCCATAATGTGTTTCATGTGAGTCAGCTTAAGAAATGTCATCCAGAAATGGAAGAAACTTCTTTGAAGGATACTATACCTTTAGAGGAGGTACAATTGTAAAGTGACCTCACTTATGAAGAGAAACCTATAAAGATTTTTGAGACTGTAGAAAGAGTCACACGGACTAAGACTATCAAGTTCTGCAAAGTTCAGTGGAACCATCATTCCGAAGAAGAAGCAACATGGGAAAGAGAAGATGATCTTCGGAAAGACCACCCTCACCTATTTGCTAGCCAATCCGAATCTCGAGGGCGAGATTCACCTTAAGGGGGTTAGATTTGTATCATCCCTAAAATCATGTTTCAAACTCATGCATATCATCCATGCATCCATGATCATATGAATTTCATTTCAAACAAATCTTTTCAAAACAGAAGCATTTATGCTTATCATTTCATGTAAGTTGCTCTAGCCTTAGTGCTACCTTTCAATGGGAAGAGTACTTGTTTTGTTCAGTAAGGTTTCAAATTCAAACTTAGGCCATCAAAAGTTTGAACAAAGTTTCAAAACAAAATAAGTAAATAAAACCAATATTATGCCTATTGTATATATCACATAAAGGCTTGGTTTTATTTTTATTTTTATTTCATCAAAGTGTTTTGATTGAACAATAGTGTTTGACACACATTTGAGTGCAAGGTTTGCAGTATAAAAACCTAGAGAATATTTGAATTCAAACTCATTTGATTTGGAGTTGAAATTAATTTCAGAAAAACCAAACAGAAAAAGAAAAAGGTTAAAAGGAAAAAAATAAGCCTTTAGTCGAATCTGGCCCAACTGGCCCAGCTAAGCCCAACACCCCCACCCCGCGAACCGTTTTCCTTCACTCACCCGCGCACCCACTGAGTGACTGACAGACAGGACCCACTCCCTCTCTGATTCTCTCGCTGACAGCCGCGGCCCACACGGAGTCATCGTCTCCACCCCCACCGCGACGTGTTCTTCCCCAAATCACACCGTGCGTTAACTGGTTGATGCGCTCGTCAATTCGCATTGATTGCAGGAGTAATTCACGCCCCCGCCTTGCCTACTTAAACCCCCTCTGCCCCCTCTCCATTTCCCCCCAAACTCCGAGCCCAGAGCGCCCCCAGGCTGCCCGCATTTATCCTCGCACCGCCACAGACAGAGAGCTCTCTGGCGACCAATTCCGGTGAGCCCCGTGCGCCCCTCTCCCTCTGGTTCATTCGAGCAGCTTCACAACTTCCTCGTGCACCTTCTGACCCCATTGGTTCGTCCTGTACTACCCCAGGTCGTCGTCTTCGACAAGCACTGCAACCTCCCGACGACATCCTCAACTCCGGCGATCAAATTCGGTGAGCCCTTTGTTCCCCTTCTCCTCTGTTTCACACGAGCATGTTCGCCATAGTTTTGTGCGTCTCCTGATGCCGTTTATTCACACTAGGGTGACTAGGAGCATCGCCAACGTCGTCGTACACCCAAGCCCGACGCCGCCCGCAACTCCGACGAGCTCCAGCGACCGCGTCCGTGCTCCCCTTGCCAAGCCGTCGCCAGGTTGAGCATCAGCATGTCATCGCGTTTCTGGTAAGCGTCTCCGACGACCCCCTAGCCATCTGTAGCGCCGCTCCGCTGTAGGCTGAGCACGCCGCCGCCAGTAGCCACCGCCAGCGCCGCCCAGCTATGGTCGTTTGATCTAGGACCGTTGGATCTAGATCCAGCGCGTAGAATTAGATCACTTAGCGAAGCGGTATAGGTAGATCTGGGCCGTGCGATTAAGTCAGATCCAGCGGCTCAGAAGCGTGATCCAACGCAAACCGGTACGCGCCAATAGGATTAAGACGCGTGGCATCTGTTAGAGTTTAAAAACAGGATTTGAATCTATTAGATGTTTAAATTTGTTTTGGCTATAACTTTTGATCCCCACGTTAGAATTTGAAAAATTTTATACCGTTGGAATCAGGAGAGAAATCTCTTTATAAATATTCAATGCGTTTAATGTTTTGCTTCGGTGTCATGGGAATGGTCACGGCAGATGCTGCAATCGGCAGCGAGTAGTAGAACGAGGGGCAAGGGCGGCCAGCCATCTGCGGTGCGAGATGAGGGCGAAGACACAGGGTTTTACCCAGGTTCGGCCCCCCAGAGGGTAAAGACCTACTCCTGCTAGATTGTATTATGAAGGTGGTACAATGGGCGAGCTCGGCGGCTAGGCGGCGAGTCGCTTGGGTGTATGATGGAACGTATCTCTACACGCCCCGCAGGGAGGTTTATATAGGCTCACCTCCCCTAGGGTTTACATATCTCAACCGAATCAGTTAAGGCTTCTGTACTCGTTTAACCTAATCCGACTGGGCCTATCTACTCGCCTGGGCCTTCATCTTCTAGTCGCTTGGATCCACGCCAGGCCTTGATCCAGTCGCCGTCCTGCAGGCCCACTCGCCGATTCTTGGGCCAGTCGGAAACGTCCTGCTGGGTATACCCGGTAGGCGCATCCCCATCAGTAGTCCCTGAGGCCGTCGTCGATTAGGCGTAGGTGGCTGCTAGCAGTCGGAGTATACGGCTGCAGAGTAGACATCCAGTCGAATCATCGGCGGGCTCCTGTATAAAGGAGAAAACTAGTCATCCTGATCGCAGCTTTGGCGAGTCGAGTCGGCGAAACACTGTCATAGTGATCGGGTCGGCGAGCCGAGTGGCTGAAGTTGGACCATTAAACGTGGTCAAACTAGCCGTTGGGGTAATCCAACGGTAACTTTTCGCCATTTCCTCCGATTGCACGCACTTTTGCCTCCCTTCGCATCGCGATCCAGCCGACCCGAATTCCTCCGACCCCCCACAAATCCTCCCGCCATGGCCCTCTCCACCGAGCCTTGGGGTAGATCTAAGTGTACGAGGGCCAAGCTGGCGTCCTTCGAGGAGGCCAGGATCCTGCGCGCCGGCTGTTGGCGCATCCCCGCGGCCAGAGATGTGACCCCGAACCCGCGCGAGGGGGAATTCATCTGCTTCACCAGCCACCTGGAACGGGGGCTAGGATTCCCTACGTCTTTGTTCTTCCGGCGCTTCTGCGCCTACTACGGGATCCAGCCGTCGGACCTGGGTCCTCACAGCATCGAGCAGCTCGCCATCTTTGTGGCGTTCTGCGAGTGCTACTTGGGCTGCCCGCCCTACTTCCCTCTGTGGCAAGATCTGTTCCACGGACGGATCAGCCGCGAGGAAACGGGCGGCCCAATGCTTGCCGCGGGCGGCCTAACCTTCCAGCTGAAGTCGAAGGCTTCATTCTTTGACTTGATGCTGCCCGCCAAGGCAGCGAGCGACTGGAATAAGTCTTGGTTCTATGTTGCCGAGGCGACCCCGAAGAGCGAGACAGCGATCCCACGGTACTCCTCCAACCGGTCTGAGCCGCACCGTCTTCAAGTCGGCATGCTCCCTAGCGACCAGCGGATGGTCGTGGACGAAATGGTCCAAACCATCCACGGTTTGAAGAAGAAGGGCCTCCAATCAATCAACCTATATAACTGCTGGCTCGGGCGGCGGCTCGTCCCTCTGGCTCGGCGCGACCACTACATGTACCAATACATGGGCCGGGAGGACTCAACGAAGTCCAGCCTAGCCAAGTGGAAGCTCGAGGACTACATCGCAGCACTGAAGAAGATCACCCAGGCGGTGTACCTGGACGCATAGGCTGGGGTCGCCCCCTACACCGCAAAGCGTCCAGCCCCAACGGTAATCACCTCGCATTATTCGCAGTCGCAGTTTTTGCAGTCGTGGTCATTCTAATTTCATCTTGCGTTCATTGCAGCTATTCCAAGTGGTGGAAGGATGGCTCCCGCCTTCGGACGACGAGAATTCAAGCTCGTCCGTCCAAGACATGGGCGAGTCGCCTCCCGCCAAGGGCGACGCCGGGAGCGACGAGAGTAACAGCGACGACGAGTCCGAGGAGGAGGTCGCCCCGCTGGTCCGCAAGACCCGCGGGCAACGTCAACGTGAGCTTGAGGCGAGCAAAAGCCTCGAACGTCATGATGACGATGAAGAACTTCCGGAGACCACCTCGCGCCACCAGGCTACTCCGTCGAAGAAGAAGAAGAAGAAGAAAGAGAAGGAGGCGAAGGCCCCTCCGAAGAAGAAGACAAAGCCGACGAGGCCAGCCTCACCACCGCACTCGGCGAGCAGCTCCGACGCCCCAGCCCGGCCAAGGACAAGGTGCAACTGACGGCAGCCGCGCTGGACACGGCCACTGGCTTAGATGCCTCCGCCATTCGCCCCAGTCTCTGGGCTGGGGGATGCTCCGGCTGCGGCGGCTTCGCCTCACAGGGAAGCTCCTACCGAAGATGTCCCAGACGCTCCCGTTGCAGCCTCGACGACGAAGAAGCCGTCCGTGTCTTGGGCACGCGACGTCCTGGAGATGGGGCTCAGCCGCCGACTGGGCCCTGAACTGGAGAAGCCGGCCGGCCTCCGCACGGGGCTGCGCTTCATTCCAGTCGCCAAGTGAGTTTTCTCACCTACCTTTGTCTTCCATAGCAGTTTGAGTTATCTTGCTTACGTGATTGATTTATAGGACCGGAGTGAAGAAGATGGGCCACCCGACCGTGGCTAAGGTGCCGTCCGTCGACAGCGAGGAGGATCCTTCCCGTAAGAGGAAGGCGGACGAGGTCGTCGTCCCTGCAGATGGTGGCAAGAAGGCCAAGGGCGACGATGTCGTCACGATCTCTGACGACACGGCGGTCGCTCCGACCGAACCCGCACCAGAGGCGGCCGCATCCACGAAGGAGGGCGCTCCCTTGCCTGGAGTGGCCGAGCCGACCTCCTTTGGTGCGGGTGCCTCCATCCCGACATTCCCGCGCTTCATGGCCAAAGCGGCCACAGCGAGTGGGACTTCGCCCTCGAGCCGTGCACCTGGGGTCACCGATGCGGAAGTCGAGCAGCGTCGTGGGCACACGCCAGCTCTCCTCGCGTCCGTGGACGCGATACAACTTCATGGCATGCTTGGCGCAGCCATCCAGGTATGTCCAGTCCCCGGGGATCAGGTCGGTGTGTTGCAGCGGTCTGATTCTTTTAGTGTATAGTTGTTATTTTTCGCGTCCAGTCCCCGAGTGCGCACTCGCTGAATTTCAGCGGGTGGGCACTTAGGAGTTTTTTGATTGCCAGTCCCCGAGTGCGCACTCGCTGAATTTCAGCGGGTGGGCACTTAGGAGTTTTTTGATTGCCAGTCCCCGAGTGCGCACTCGCTGAATTTTCAGCGGGTGGGCACTTAGGAATTTTTTGATTGCCAGTCACCGAGTGCGCACTCGCTGAATTTCAGCGGGTGGGCGCTGAGGATGTTGCTTTGATTAACTGTTTGAATGATGTGCAGGGTCTGCAAGGTGAATCAGCTGACCGATTGGCAGTGAAGCACCACGCGGAGAAGGAACTGGCCATCGTCCAGGAGGCGAATAAGGGGTTTCAGGAGGTTGCCGCGAAGGCGGAGGAAGCTCGCCAGGGGCTTGTCCCAGCGGGTGAATTGGCGGTGGCTCAATCAGCACTGAGCTCGGCTGAGAAGCGGATCGCCGAACTCGAGCGCGAGCTGAGAGAGGCGAAGGAGGAAGCGAACTCGGCGGATGGGCGAGCCAAGGCCGCTATCACCGCCGCCTCCGAGGATCGTAAAGTGTCTGACGCCCTTGTTGCTGGGCTTCAGGATGACTATACTTCGCTTCAATGCTTCATCACGGATCTCTCCCGCCCCTTGATTGGTAAGTGTATCTGCCTCTGCCCATAACATGTGTTCTGTTGTGGTGCCCGATGTACTCATTGTTATCTTCCATTCGCAGGTCGCATCCTTGATAGCGCGGAAGAGGCGAGCTCGTTCGACGCGCGGCAGTGTGTGTCTACGCTCGTCGACTCGGCGACGTTGTCGGCGACGTGCATCCGAGCCTACCTCCAGGAGATATCACCCACAGAAGTAATTCCGAGCGACCTCGTCGAGGTGTGGAAATACTTGGAGAAGGCGCCCTCGGTCGTTGAGTTCATGACGCGATCGGCGTTTCGGCGCGGAGCAGCGACGACGCTTAGCCTTGGACTTGCTCACTTCCCGGAAGATTTCGACATCGACGACGTGACGAGTGGCTACCCGTCGTCGACTGGCGCAGTGGAACTGTCCGAGGTGCTCAAGTTGACGGACCGTGCCGCGATGTACTCCGAGCGTGTCTGGGCAATGGGCGACCTCCTTCCGTACCAGGAGACGGTCGTCGCGCCCAACGACCCCGAGCCGCAGCATCGGGACTTCAAGGTCGAGCATCCCTTCCGCGCGGCGATGGCGGGTGAACTGACGACGTACCCGTCAAACCCGTACACGCCATTCATCCGCAATCGTCGGGGTGCTGGCGAGTTGTCGTCGAAGCCTGTAGAATAGGATAGTTTGCCCTGGGGCGTTAGTAGCAGGTCTGCCGTTTAGGCATATTTTGTGATTTGAGACAATGCTACATGCTATTGAATGAGACGTCGTGTCTGTTTTGGAATTTGTCATGTATTTTGTGATTGAGGTTTGAACGAGTCCCCGAGCACGTCCGCCCTTTTGTGGGGTTTACCTCGTGTGTGATTTGTTTGTAGTTTTTGAATGTTTTGTTATTGTGGTCTACTCTCCTGGACTCGAAGAGCCAGTCGCAGGGCGACTCCCTTGAATGCTCTGTACTTCACCGTTTTCCCCTGCGCGAACGGGGTCGGGTGGCCGAGTCCCCGAGCGTGGTACTTGGTTGTTCTAGGCGCGACTCGAGGGTGGGTGAGGACTTGGCGCGTTAGTTTGGGCGCATCACTCCTTCCTGGCCCGTTGGGTCAGTCGCGTGGCGAGTCCTGGGCATGCTCTCCTACTTGGCGTTTTCCCGAGCCGCTCGCGATGAACTAGTCGTCAGTCCCCGAGCGTGGTACTTGGCCGTTCGAGTCGCTATGTCGAGGATGCGGAGGACCATGGTCGCTGTAAGAAGCGAAGGCAGTTGTCTTGGCTCGTAGAGCCAGTCGGGCTAGGCGACTCCAATGGGGCTCCGGGTAGGCGTTTTTCATGGACGATGCAAGACCTGAGGTGACTCAGTGCTCTTGCACCGCACTACTTAGCCGTCCCGATCGCTGTACCAAAGGTTGACTTCTGCGGTTAGCTTGACGCTGTTATTACGAGTGCGAGTGGCACAAGACACGGAGAGTAGGCGCAATTTGCGGTAACCGATTATTTTTATTTCATAGCGACTGGAGAGTACATATGTGGGATTCTAGGGGTAGAACTTCCATAGGAGGTTTACATTCCATGGTCGCTTGACGTCGAGTTCGCCGTCCCCGCGGACGTCGATGAGGTAGTAGGCGTCGTTGCCGAGTACTCGCCCGATGGCGAATGGTCCCTCCCACGGAGGGGAGAGCTTGTGCATGCCCTTCTTGTCCTGGATGAGGCGCAACACCAGGTCGCCTTCTTGGAAGTTGCGAGTTTTCACCCGCCGGCTGTGGTAGCGACGGAGTCCCTGCTGGTAGATGGCGGTGCGTGACCGAGCGAGGTCACGTGCCTCGTCGAGCTGATCGACTCCGTCCTGGCGGGCGAGTTCGTTTGCGGCCTCCGTGTAGTGGACGACCCGCGGCGAGTCGTGCTCGAGGTCGGTGGGCATGACTGCCTCGGCGCCGTACACCATGAAGAAGAGGGTGAATCCTGTCGACCGAGGTGCGGATCCCCCAGATGACGGAGGGCAGATCCTCGACCCAACACCCGGCGGTGCGCTCGAGTGGTACTTGAAGTCGCGGCTTCTGTAACACCCTCAGAATCGGCCCTATGCAAGTTTCAGCGCTTCCCGCCAAACCCGCATAGAAACGATTCAAAGGTGCCCACCAGGCACTTGCGTGCGGGTGGAAAACGAAGTAATAACATTACACAACAGTCCTCGATGGGACCCACAGAACAGATATATACAACACGACTCCATGAGTCAAGAATACAGATATACAATACAAAGATCCAAATCACCTTTAAAACGATATAGCGTCCGAGTACGGACAAGATTCAAATGGGGCTAAGAGCCCTGAAGAATAACCGATGGCGTCCATAACCCTGCCCAGGCCAAGCCGGAAGGGTAACCCTGCTAACGACGTCGATCTCAAAACCTGCTTAAACAAAAGGGGTGCCGACAAAGGGCAAAGGAAAAAGACGAGCGTCAGTACCGAGGCCAGTACACGGCGAGGCTAGAATTCGGCGGTCCTCGCCTACATAGGTATGGTGGACTGAAGCGGCAGCGCAGCATGCACTAAACAACCTATAGAGACTCGATACAACTGTCGGCTATCAGAGAGGGATAAGAAAGACCTATTCGGAACCCACCTGATGCTACCACCAAACATACCCATCCTGGTGTTTCCCCCTCGAGACCAAACGAGGAAGTCAACCGAGGAACTCACACCGTTGGCAGTTTTATTCATTCAGTTATCGTTGCAGCAATTACTAGTTAGGTGTAGATGGTCATCCTGATATAATAAGCAGTGGGCAGTTTTAGTTAACCATTCCGTTGTAGTTGCAACACTTACTAGTCAGATACAAATAGCATGAGATATCCCCAAACCCAGCAGTTGTTGATACTTTTATTTAGCCATTCCGTTGTAGTGGAGCTGATTACTAGTCATATCGGATACAAGTCAAATTATAGTAGTAAACTTTAGTTATAGTTGTCTATGATCGAGACCTGTGCTCCAAGTCGTCCATAACCGTGGACACGGCTTCTCGAAAAGATTTAACCCTGCAGGGGTGCACCAAAGTTTCCACACGCACCTACACCCTTGTTGTCGGATCAGGTAGGTACAAGATCACAAAACATACACCCAACGGTATGTCGACGGGGTTTCGGACACGACGTTTCCCAGACCCAAAGCAAGCACGGGGGGCCACCCCACTAAGTACACCCGCAACAAAGTCGGCCGGGCTCCGAGACGAACTCAGGGTTTGCGCCAGTGGCTGTAAACGACTGGGAACCCGAAACTCTCGGGCTTGTCGATACCGCGAAAACACTCCGCTTACCTAAACAGTACAGGTGCTCCTCGCACAATCGTAATTAAAGCAGTAAAGCATGGCATAAGTACAGGATAGTAATAAAGCCCCAAACTACTTTTTGGCCCCCAGTACAGTACTTAGAATCAGGTACTAAATCGATGGGGGTGCCCATACATCCCACATGTGGTTAGCGCGCTCGATCTCGGAACAGGTGTCAAGAACTCGGGGTCCTACGGGACACAAGTGGACGGTTAACAACCAAATAACATCTATTGCCCACCTGTGCCTCTGCATTACCTACTTCAATTTTAGTTATTAAACGATAATTAAAGTAAACGATAATTAAAGCCATGATCCTCTCCATCCTTAAACATACGGCAATACTCCAACAACCGTGGTACTTGACGACACGCAACAGCACTTGAGCAAGCGACTACGACGCGCAGGTCCAACTATCTACCAAACAACAGGTAATAGGATGTGTCCAAGGCAATATAAGGCTGCAAGGGATATCACGGGTACGAAAACTAGAGCAACGCAACACAGATAGCAATAGATCAACAGGAGGGAATAAACACTATAAAGTAAGATAGGTAGAAAGGGGGAGGTGCTCGCCTGAAAAACATTGCCGAAGGTTCATCCGAAGATCGGGTCGACTCTCGCATCAACTCAACGGCCTTATCCGCGAAGAACCAAAACACTAGAATAAACACCGGATGGACTATTTAATACTACGGTAGAAAATCGGGCATGATGCATGTATGATGTATGACATGGCAAGGTGCAGTGCAATTAGGCAATATTAAGAGGAACCGGGGGTCCCGACAATTATTCAGATGGTTCAAGTTATTTAGCTACCCTGCATTTTAAATGTTGTCTTAACATGGCAAAATATATCATCGGTTCGATGCACAAATTTAGATGGGGCCAATATAAGGCTAGATTTGCCCGCATGTGGATCCCATATTTAATTATAAGGTGATTCGGCATAAGGCCCCCAAACCACACAAATATGCATGCGAGATGAATGATTTAATGCAACAAGTTATATTATTTATAAAATATAGGTCGCGGAAAAGAGGTCACACTTTGGGGTTCGGCGAACTTGGGCTCCGGGGGTTCAGGGTCGGTTCTCAGGGTCCGGATATGGGGTTCGGTCTCGGCGGGACCGGTCTTCGGGATCGAGGTCTCGACGCGTTTGAATCCGGAAACTTGGAGTATCCGTGTCGTCGATCTTGGCGTTCTTCAGGTTCGGGTCTTGGCGTCCGAGAGGAAGTACTTGTCGCACCGGGATGAAGACCTTGGGGTGCCATCTCGATCATCGGTCAACTCGTTGGAAGTAGAACTTGGCGTGCTATGGTTTGGGTTCGGTCTTCGGACTCCAGGAGCGAGGTCTTGATGGTCCGTGTAGGAGATCTCTGGGTTCTATGACGAAGTTCTCGAGTCAGACGCGCGGCATCTCACATTGGTTGTATACCGCTGCACCAAATTTTACCAACAACTCAAACCACCATATCGCATTAGCTCTTCACAGCATCAGCTGGGCGTCCCAGGAGAGAAGACCGAGGAGGTTCCCTAGCGGAGAGGAGAGGGAGGCTTGCAACGCGGCCGCGTGGGCCCAGCGACGACGCGCACTCGCGGGACAGAGATGGGGCCGGCGGAGTGGTAGACGGGTCAGGGAGGCGCGATGGAGGAGCACCAGGGGGAGGCGGCGCTCAGGGGACGGTGAGGAGGACGCGCGGCTAGGGACGGCCGAGGCCGACGGCGTCCTGCGAGGTGGGGCGCAGGGGCTTGCAGGGCGGTGCCGGTGAGGAGGCCGATGGCGGCGTCGGGCTTGGCGGCAAGGGACCCTGGAGGCGAAGGAGGGAGCACGGCGGTTGGCGGTGTCGCGGTCGGAGGAGCGAGCGCGGCTACGGCCGGAGGTCGGCGGCCGCGGGAACGAGGTCCAGCGAGGAGGCGACAAACGGTGATGACGACGGGGAGGGGCGCACGTCGGGGAAGCGGGGCGCGGGCCACGGCAGGCGAGGAGGTCCAGGCGACGCCGCGGCTTGGTGGGGGCGATGCGGCGAGGCGAGAGGCCAGGGGAGGGAGGAGTTCGGGGGCTGGGCCGCAGGAGGGTCATCGGCGCTGGGAGGTGGGGAGCGAGAGGGAGGGTGAGGGAAGGCCGGCGAGGGACTGTAGGGCGGCGGTGGCTGGAGCTCTGAGGGAGGAGAGGTGCGGGGCGAGCGGGTCGCGCGCGTGGGGAGGCGGTTGGTGGCGAGAGGAAGGAGACAGGGTGGGGGTGGGGAAGAGGAAATTCCGGGGAGAGAGAGGAGCGGGACCCGCAGGGTGGGGTCGGCGTGGGGCCCAGGGCGGTTCAGGAGAGAACGTGTGGGGTGGGGCGTGCGTTTGGTTGGGGAAGGCGGGAGTGGTCGGTGTGGGTGTGTTGTGTGTGTGGTTTGGCTCCAGGGTAGGTGGCAGTAGGTGGTTGGCTGGAGTGAGGTGGAGAGGTGAGGTGGCGTGACGGGGTTGGCCGGGGTGATGTGGAAGGGGCTGGGTAGGATAGAGCTAGGTAGGAAAAGAATTAGACAGGCTGGTTTTGTTCTGGGGGTGGCCGACTGGGTCGGATCGGCCCGGTACGGCTGCCCCCTAAAAATAATATAAAATTTTATGTATTATTTAAAAGACTTGTGCAATTTATTTTTAGACATAAAATATCCGGAAGGGTCCGGGGATTATTTTGAATTAGATAGGGATCTTTGTAGAAAGCAAAAGTAGGTTTGAACCAAATAGTTTTAGTCAATGAGATACATGATGATGTCATGATGATGCAATGCACAAAAATAACGCGATTTTCTAGTAGTGGTTTTTGCGGGATGCTACAGCTTCAGGCCGTGGAGGATGCTTTGATTGGACCGTTCTACCTGGCCGTTGGATTCCGGGTGGGCGACCGACGCGAGGTCGAGCCGGATGTGGTGCTCTTCGCAGAATTCGGCCATGCCTCCTTTGGCGAAATTGGTGCCGTTGTCCATGATGATGCTGTTTGGGAACCCGTAGCGATATATGAGCCCGCGTAGGAATTTAGTGGCGGTCTTCCCGTCGCATTTCCGGACTGGCTTGGCCTCCACCCACTTTGTGAATTTGTCGATCGCGACCAGGAGGTGGGTGTAGCCGGAGGGAGCATTTTTGAAGGGGCCTACCATGTCCATGCCCCACACGGCGAATGGCCAGGTGATGGGGATTGTTTTGCGCGCTGAGCTCGGCACGTGCGTCTGGTTGGCGTACTTCTGGCACCCGGCGCACCGCTGGACGATGTCGACATCATCGGCGTGTGCGGTAGTCCAGTAGAAGCCATGCCGCATAGCCTTGGCGACCAGAGAGCGGGCGCCGGCGTGGTGGCCGCAGTCGCCGGAGTGGATGTCGTGGAGGATCTTGCGTCCTTCGGCGGGTTGGACACAACGTTGGAATACGCCGATGACGCTGCTCTTGTGGATCTCGCCGTCGATGATGGTGTAGGACTTGCATCGGCATGCGATCATCCGAGCATCCGTCTTGTCTGCCGGCAAGGTGCCGGTCTCCAGGTAGGCGACGTAGGGCTTGGTCCAGTCGTCTGGCTCGTTGACGAGTGCGACCAGGGCTGCCTCCGGTTGTAATGGGACTCCGATGTCGAATCCCTCGGGGGAGATACTGATGGCTTGGTGATCGTGTCGAGGAAGACACCGGCGGGTGGTGCAAGTCGAGCCGATCCAATGCGAGAGAGTGCGTCGGCCTCCTCGTTCTTCCACCTGTCGATCCACTTGACGGAGTAGCCTGCGAAGTGTCCGCCCAGCTTGTCCACTGCCTGGCGGTACGCCGCCATGGTGGGGGAGACGGCGTCGCAGGTGCCGGCGACTTGCCCAACGACGAGGTCGGAGTCTCCGTAGCAGCGTAGGCGGTTGACATTCATCTCACTGGCAGCTCGCATGCCGTGGAGTAAGGCCTTGTACTCGGCCATGTTGTTGGTGCAGGGTGTGAAGTCGAGGCAGAGGACATAGCGGAGCTTGTCACCCTTCGATGAAGTTAGCACGATCCCTGCGCCTGCGCCGTACGCGTTTTTGGAGCCGTCGAAGTGCAGGCTCCAGTAATGGAGGTATGGCAGCTTCTCTGGCTGCTGGGCCTCCTCCCAGGCGGCGATGAATTCTGCTAGGGCCTGCGACTTGATTGCTTTTCATGGCTCGTATTTGATGTTGTGGACGCCGATCTCGACGGCCCACTTGGCAACCCGCCCGGTCGCCTCGCGGTTGCGGATTATGTCCTGCAGTGGTGCTGAGGAGACGACCGTGATCGGGTGCTCCTGGAAGTAGTGCGGCAGGCGCCGCTGAGCTCTGAAGACCGCGTATACCAGATTTTGGTATTGCGGGTATCGCTGGCATGACTCGGTGAGGACCTCGCTGATGTAGTACACCGGTCGCTGTACTGGGCGCTCCTTTCCTTCCTCCGGTCGCTCGACGACCATGACGGCGCTGACGACGCGCTCGGAGGCCGCGACGTAAACCAGCATGGGTTCTTTGTCGGCGGGGGAGGCGAGTAGCGGTGCGGCAAGTAGTACCTTCTTGAGGTCGCGAAGCGCGTCATCCACCTCCTTGTCCCACTGGAAGGTGGGGTTCTTGCGCATCAGGCGGTATAGGGGCATCGCCTTTTCGCCCAGGCGGGGGATGAAGCGACTGCGAGCCGCTACTCGCCCGGCCAGTTTCTCGACGTTGCGCAGGCACTCGGGTTTGCCGAGCCGGGCGATCGTGTCGATCTTCGTGGGGTTTGCCTCGATCCCTCGCTTGGAGACGACGTACCCCAGTAGTTGTCCTGCTGGTACACCGAAGGTGCATTTGCCTGGGTTAAGCTTTATCTTGTATTTTCGCCAGGTCGGCGAGTAGGTCACCCTGGCGAGCGGACTTTACGACCACGTCATCGATGTAGAGGTGGATGTTGCGGCCAATTTGGCTCGCGAGGCACTCTTGCATGCACCGCTGGTAGGTCGCCCCGGCGTTCTTGAGGCCGAAGGTCATGGCGGTGTAGCAGAAGGCTCCGAATGGCATGATGAACGCCGTCTTCTCCTCGTCCTCGATGGCCATTTTGATCTGGTTGTACCCAGAGTAGGCGTCGAGGAAACATAGCGACTCCGAGCCCGCGGTGGAATCGATTATTTGGTCGATCCGCGGGAGGACGAACTGCTCCTTTGGGCAGGCGTTGTTCAAGTTTGTGTAGTCGATACACATCCTCTAGGTCCCGTTCTTCTTCTCGACCAGGACTGGGTTTGCCAGCCACTTGGAGTATTTGATTAGCCGGATGAAGCCTGCAGCGAGTAGACGCTGCACCTCCTCGGCGATTGCTCGGTGGCGCTCTTCATTGAAGGGCCGCAGCGACTGTTTGACGGGTCGCACTTTGGGGTCGGCGTTTAGCTTGTGCCAAGTGAGCTCCCTAGGGACACCAGGCATGTCAGAGGGCTTCCATGCGAAGATGTCCCTGTTCTCACGGAGGAACTCGATGAGCGCACCTTCCTAGGCTGGCCTCATGCCTGTCCCGATCGTCACCGTCTTGCTGGAGTCGCCTGGGACCAGCTCGACGGTGCGGGTGTGCGTCGTTGCCTCAAAGGTTGAGGTGTTTGCGCCCTCCGAGTTGGGCTTCTTGAGTATGGTGGGGTCGTCATTGTTGACCCCGCTCGCGTATTTGGCGAGCTCATCGGCGTGGTTGGTCTCTGCCGCGATGACGGCGTCAGCGAGTTTGGCTCCTTTGGCCTCGCACTCGGCGGCCATGTCGGGGTCGCCGTTGATGGTGATGATGCCGCACGGCCCGGGGAGCTTCATCGCGTTGTACCCGTAGTGGGGTGCTGCCATGAACTTGGCGAACGCCTGGCGCCCCAGGACGCAGTGGTAGGGGCTGTCGAAGGGCACCATGTCGAAGACGATCCGCTCGGTGCGGAACTTTGCTGGTGTGCCGAAGGTGACTGGCAGCGTGACCTTGCCGATCGGGTACGCCTTCCGACCGGGGACGATGCCATGGAACGTGGTGTGGGTCGTCTCGATCATCGACTGCGGGAGCCGCAGCCGCCTGAAGGTGTCCAGGTACAGGATGTTTATGGAGCTGCCGCCGTCCATCAATGTCTTGGGGAGCCAGTAGTCGCCGACCTTAGGCTTGACCACCAGGGCGACTCGGCCTGGGTACTCGATGCGTGGCGAGTGGTCTTGGCGGCTCCAGGTGATGGGCTGCTCCGACCAGTTGAGGAACTGGGGAACGTCCACCTGAGCCACCGCATTAACGGCGACGGCGCGGGCGATGACCTTCTTCTCACGCTTCGTGTTGAAGCCTGTGAAAGTGTGGAGCGAGCCGGCCACTTTGCCGAATTTTCCGCCGTTTGACGGGTCGTTGTCGGGGTCCTCCCGTGCTCGCTGTGCCTTCTCGATCTCCCTGAGGGTGTGGCAGTCGGCGATTGTGTGCGTCGCGGGTTTCCCTTCCCTGCTATGAACGACACAAGGTTGGTTAAGGAGGGCCGCGGGGTCGAACCTTGGCTTGGCCTTGTAGTTGCCGCCGTCGCGGCGTTGTCCTCCGTCGCGGCGGAAGCTCTTGGGCTCACGTTGTGCGTGCCCGGCATTGGCGACGAAGTCGACTTGCCCGTCACTGCGGCGCTTGCCGGTGAGGCGAGTGTTGCTGTAGCGTCGGTTGGACCGTCGTCCGCTGTCGTTGCCGCCCGTGCGGCGTTGAACTCCCGACTCGTCGTCGGTTTCCTGGTTTGGATCTTCCTCCGCGTACCATTTGGCGATCTCGAGGAGGTCCGGTATGTTTTCGAGTGTGTGAGAGTGTCGCTTGAGCTTGGCGACCAGAGGCTCGTAGCGGCACGAGGTCTTGAAGCAATGGATCGCGGTGTCCGGGTGGATGCCGACCGCGTTGTACCAGAGTTCTTGCCACCGTTGGACCCAGATGCGGGTCGACTCGCGGGGTCCCTGGACGCACCACTCCAGGTCCTCGATGGTGGTGGCGCGGGTGTAGGAGCACTCGAAGTTCCTGATGAAGGCGTCGCACATCTCCTCCCAGGAGTCGATACTATCCTGGGGGAGGGTGTTGATCCACTGCCTGCACGTCCCCTCCATCATCAGGGGGAGGTAACGGGTGGCGAGCAGGTCGGTGTGTCCTGCGATCCCCATTGCCATGAGGTATGTATCGAGCCAAACGGAGGGATCGTACGAGGGGTCGTACTTTTCTATCTCCTTCGGCTCCTTGAAGTTTGGCGGGTACTTCTCGCCTCGGATCATTGGTCCAAAGCACTTGGGGCCGAGTCGACTGAGTGACCCCATGGGCTCGCCATCGGCGGCGATTGGTTAGGGTGTGTCGCAGGTCGTCGGGCTGGCTTGCGCGCCAGCTTTGGTTGTTGATGATGTGGGTGCGGGCGTCGATGGGTTGACCGTTGGCGGCGACGAAGTTGGTCGCTGGCCTGGGGTCGTTGGTGGAGAGTGCCGCGTTCGCGGGTCGGTGTTGGAGCTGCAGTGGCTCTCGTGGCGGACAGTTGAGGGTGTTTGCCGCCATTGGGCGGCCGCTTGAGGCCGCTCTGCTTCCCGAAGAACGCGAGTATACTCGACCCTGCGAGTCGACGCCCGCGTTTTGCTGCTCGACGGCCTTTGCGAGCAGGGCCCTGACGTATTGGATCTGTAGGGCGCCGTCGCCGGTGGCCTTGATGTTGTCGGCTGCTGCTCGGCCTGCCACGAGATTGTCCATCGGGGTGGAGAACAGTGGGAGGCCGTTTGCGTCTCGCCCCCGTGAGGAGACTACTATCCGCGGCTGGTCCCTGGGAGGTGTGCGGTTGTGTGGAGGTGGGGCGCCCATCGCCGTCGACCCTGGCGGGGGCTGGGCGCTTCCTCCTGGTGGCGCGTTCTCGCAGATCGCGTGCTCGGCAACGCGGGCCGGGTCATTTTCGTCGTCGAAGTTCAGGGCGCGCCCCTAAACGGTGGGGTAGCTCCTGTGCCGTCACCTGCTCGAGGCGAAATTTTTCGCGCTCGGCTTGCTCCTTGCGCACTGCCTCCGCCAGTTTCAGGCGGAGTTCCTCGACCTCCGTTGTTGTGGCGTTAGGAGGGATTCGGGTGGAGAAGGGGTCCTCCAGCGGCTCGGTGCCGGTCGCCATGTAGGTCGCAGCGTGGCGACCGGTTCCGTCGCGGAGGTCGGCGGAGTTTTCCGACCCGTAGTCGAAGTCGAAGATCCCGAGGATGGAGGGGTCCTCGAAGTCTCCCACGTTGGACACCTGGGTGATGGAGCCCGCGGGTGAAGCCGCGGTGATGGATCCGGCGAGTGACGCCGGGGTCGCCGAGTCGGCGTCGTCGTTGAGGGCCGCGTCTTCTGCGGCCGCTGAGTTTCCGTCCACGTTGTTGTGGGCCGAGTTGTACTCGGAGGCGAGGAGATGGATCGTGCGGATCTGGCTCTCAGAGAGCCGATCGCGTGGCGGCGACTCGCGGATGCGAGCCGAGTCCTGCGAGACGTTGACGTCGGTGAGGCCGACGAAGAGGCTGATCGTGCCGACCGGCAGGATCACGCTGTGCGTGACGGGTCGCGCTGCCGGGACGTAGCTGCTCAGCAAGATTTGGAGCATCTCGCCGATCGCTATCATGCGGCCGGTGGCGACCGTCTCGTTGATGGGCAGATTGGATCTCGCCGCAGAACACCGGCCAGACCGGCCAGGCCCCACGGTGGGCGCCACTGTCGTGGGAATGGTCACGGCAGATGCTGCAATCGGCAGCGAGTAGTAGAATAAGGGGCAAGGGCGGCCAGCCATCTGCGGTGCGAGATGAGGGCGGAGACACAGGGTTTTACCCAGGTTCGGCCCCCCGGAGGGTAAAGACCTACTCCTGCTAGATTGTATTATGAAGGTGGTACAATGGGCGAGCTCGGCGGCTAGGCGGCGAGTCGCTTGGGTGTATGATGAAACGTATCTCTACACGCCCTGCAGGGAGGTTTATATAGGCTCACCTCCCCTAGGGTTTACATATCTCAACCGAATCAGTTAAGGCTTCGATACTCGTTTAACCTAATCCGACTGGGCCTATCTACTCGCCTGGGCCTTCAGCTTCTAGTCGCTTGGATCCACGCCAGGCCTTGATCCAGTCGCCGTCCTGCAGGCCCACTCACCGGTTCTTGGGCCAATCGGAAACGTCCTGCTGGGTATACCCCGGTAGGCGCATCCCCATCATTCGGTTAAAATGACTTTATTTGCAGAAACTTGTGTAGGGATAATTTGAGTATATGAATTGTTTAAGAATTGTTTTAGGATTTATCTAAATGTTGTTTGGCAAGTTTTTAACTTGTTTATGAACCAGTACTGTATACTTGCCTGGTTGAGTTTTAAAAATCATCACATATCATTTTGCATGCATGCATATATTTTTGATTGTATAAGTTTTGTATATGATTGTTTCTATAATTCTTTGTGTAGATTTTGGTGCTAGTGATTGTGATTGTGTGGAGTGTAGCTACTCTCCAAACTACCAAGGCAAGTGGTGCTTCATGAATATTTTTATCCCTATGTTTTGTACTAAGCATTAGAAATATTTTGTTAGTCTTGCATGCTATATTTTTCTTATATGCCATGTTGGGAAATCCTAGTAGTTGTAGTATTGCTAGGAAATTTCTAAGTTAAGATGCTTATCTATGCCATGCTTAGCCTAGCTAGTAGCAACCAAGGGTTGGTGAAATATATACATGCTATGATGAAAATATTTCTAAGTCTTTGGACTTGTGTTTTGCCTAATAAAACAACTAAGTAAATGAAACACCTGCGTGGAATGGAAGGAATGGTTTGTGTTGAGTGGTTACACAAGGCCAGGGGACTGGTGAACCTTGTGTATCTCACTTGTGGAAAGCCATCCAGGAACAGAGAGATTTTAGAGGCCAAGTGTTGAGAGGCTTCTAGTGCAGCCACTTGGCAATATGGGCTCTGCCTGGATCATATAGGTTGCTAGAACTTATCCATTTGGACAGTTGGTGGTAGTGGGAATGATAGGTTGGAGCGCGTCCATTTGGTCTAAGGGAAGGCTTCTAAAAGGTCCTGTCTTGTTGAAAATCAAGTCTGGTGGGGAAAGTGCACAACCTCTGCAGATGGAAAAATCTAAGTACTTAGCCATGTCCCTGGAAAAGGACAACTTGAGCATCAAGACATGGAAGCTATCAAGAATCTCCTCATCCCAACTTCTAAGTAAAACTTGTGGGTGAACAAGGGTGAACGACCTCAATGTCTATTGGTGGTTCCTTGGGAAAAGTTTTGACAAATAAAAACTTAGTGATTTCAACTAATAGGCAAAACCTATTTTGAGCAAAGCAAGCCAAGCTACACTTAGCCAAATTGCATATAGTAATATAGTCCACCTAAATTATACTAAGGTATCACTTGCCAATACTATTCCAATGTATTGACCCACTGTGGCTGTAACTTGTGATGTTGCAGGTTACTCTGATGAGGATTAGGAGTCATGAGTCTACACTCAACATGTTTGCCTGTGACACATGAAGATGAAGACTTTTATTTATTTACTTATTCAAACTCTTGTACTAGGCCTGTGGCCTTGGAGTTGTAAAGACTATGTTTGTCTCTGGAATGCCTGTAATAATGACCTTTGTATCTGTGTACTTCATCTTAAACTGTGGATGCTAGCAATGATCCAAGGAGTAGCATTGCAATCACAGGGATCCTTTTCCTTTATAAAGGAGGGATCTTACACCGTCCGACATGCCTAAAGGACATTCAACAACTAACAGGTTGTGTTGCAGCAGTTAGTCGGTTCGTCAGCCGACTTGGAGAGAAGGCTCTGCTGCTGTACAAGTTGCTGAAGAAGGCGGACAAATTCACATGGAAGGACGAGGCAGATGCAGCATTGAAGCAACTCAAGGAGATTCTTTCCTCAGCGCCTATCCTTGCAGCGCCCGAGCCTGGTGAGCCCCTGTTAATCTACATGGCGGAAACCAACCGGGTAATCAGCATCGTCATCATGGTAGAGCGGAAGGAACCAGGCTATGAGCACGGAGTTCAACGACCATTTTACTATGTGAGCGAGGTCTTGACGGAGTCCAAGCAGCGTTACCCGCACTACCAGAAGATAGATTATGGAGTATTCCTTGCTTCTCGGAAGCTGAGGCATTACTTTCAGGAGCACCCAATCACAGTGGTGAGCAAGACTCCACTGTCCGACATAATCAACAATAGCAATGCTACAGGAAGGGTCGCGAAGTGGGGCATTGAACTTGCCTCCTTCGAGATCACTTACAAGAGACGCGGTGCTATCAAGTCATAAGCCTTGGCAGATTTTTTTTGCAGATTGGACGGAGATGCCAGACGCTACTCCATTGCCGGAACCAGAGTACTGGGTGATGCACTTTGACGGATCAAAGCTGCTTAACGGCTCGGGGGATGGTGTATTGCTACAGTCACCAACAGGAGACAAGCTACACTACGTTCTGCAGATCCACTTCGAGGCTACAAACAACATGGCGGAGTATGAAGCACTCATTCACGGATTACGTGTAGCCAAGGATATTGGCATCAAGCACATAGTTTGCTATGGAGATTCTGACTTGGTTGCCCAGCAGGTGGCTGGCACCTGGAATGCGCGGAACCCTATGATGGCGGCATATCGAGACAAAGTGGATGAGATAGCCAAGAGCTTCTTGGGCTACGAAGTCAAGTATGTACCTAGGGAGCAAAATGAGGCGTCTGATCTGCTGTCTAAACTTGGATCAGGGCGCAAACAAATTCCGCCAGGAGTTTTCCTAGAGCACCTACGCACACCATCCGTGAAGGGAGCCGACATCGACAACCCGGATAGAGCTGACTCTTTCGTCAACATGGTGACCAAGGTCCCTCCGTCTTGGACAAAACCGTTCATGGAATATCTCGAACACGGAACTTTGCCTGACGACGAGGTCGAAAGACGGCAAATAGTACGACGAGCAAAAGGTTATACCATAATCAATGGGCAACTCTACAAAAGGATCACTACTGGTGTATACCTAAAGTATGTTTCCTAGATAGAAGGTATGGAAATCCTACGCGAAATCCATCTCTGAGATTGTGGACATCACGCCGCTCCTCGATCGTTGGTCGCGAAAGCCTTCTGGCAAGGATTCTACTGGCTAACCGTGAAGGCGGACGCCGACAAGTTGGTTGAGACATGCATGGGATGCCAGTATTATGCCCAACAACCACATGTTCCTGCTGAAGATTTGCGAACAATACCAATAACTTGGCCATTTGTAGTCTGGGGCTAGACATGGTGGGACCGTTACAGACGGCACCTTGTGGGTTTACGCATCTGCTTGTAGCAGTTGATAAATTCACTAAATGGATAGAAGCTAAACCCATTAGAAAGCTTGATGGGGAAACTTCCGTTAGGTTTGTCCGGGATCTAGTGGTGAGATTTGGTCTCCCACATAGCATTATCACCGACAACGGCAGCAATTTGTCACTCGGAGAAGTGGAGGCTTATTGTTGGGAGAAAGGCATCCGACTTGACCTTGCATCTGTGGCACACCCACAATCTAATGGTCAGGTTGAGCGAGCCAATGGATTAATTCTGCAGGGAATCAATCCACGTCTTGAGGCACCGCTACATAGAGCAGCTGGAGCCTGGGCGGAAGAATTGCCATGTGTGTTGTGGAGTTTACGAACTACATCTAACAGATCCTCCGACTACACCCCTTACTTCATGGTATATGGAGCAGAATCCATCCTGCCTTCCGACATCCTTCACGATGCACCAAGAGTTGCCGCCTATGACGAAGATGACGCTGAAGAATCCAGACGCCTAGATGTGGACCTTCTCGAGGAGGAGCGCATTTTGGCATGCCAAAGATCTGCCATCTACCAGCAGAAGCTACACAGCTACCATAGTCGCCGCGTTCGGCATCGCTTGTTTAAAGAGGGGCATTTGGTGCTCCGACTTAAGCAGAAGAAGTCACACAAATTATCCCGGCCATGGGAAGGACCCTTCATCATAAGCAAGGCGCTACTCAATGAGTCTTACTACCTTGTTGACAATCGTGAACTGAAGGATCGACCCAACAAGGATCATAAGCGTAAGCGACGTGACCCGGATGATGACTACCCGGAGCTTAATCGGCCATGGAACATAGCACAGCTACGTCCTTTTTACACTTAGCATTTTTCTCTAATTGTGTACCCCCATATATGATCAATGAAATAAAGCTCTCCGGTTCACTCATATTTCTGAGTATTTTACCTCCTTTAGTGTTCATTTTTGGATCATGTAAAACCTTTTATGCACAAGCTTTGCGATTGCACTTGTGAAAATTCCGCCTACGGGCGTTAGCTTAAGTTTTCTGTTCTACACGTTCTTTGTTGTTTTTATGTGGATTCTGGAGTAGTGACTTTTGGCACTTATTGTCGGCGATTTTGTGCTTAGGTTATTGACGGTGCCATTGGGCATCATCGCCTAAGCGCATAGTTCCGACAACGAGTCTTCCGACTCACGAAAGATCAAGCATAAGAACTAAAGTAATGGATAATCCAGCACTTGCTTAAAAAATATATACATGCTGGAAACTAGTTCTTGAGCAGCAGGAAATAACAACCATTGTTTTTCGCCTTAAGTTACATAAACAAGTTTTTTCCGCATATGCACCAAAGGTGAAAAAAATATTACAAAGTTGTTCTTCATTCCTTTGGCGCAGGTGACTTGGAAGCAGCATCATCACCAGCCGGAGAACCACCCTCGAAGTCGGCGCTGTGGAGGGACTCAGAGGAGCCTTGCTTGTCGCTATCGATGGTGTTCATTGGCACAAAGACGTCGGCGTCTACCAACTCAGCAACTCTGGTGTCATAGCCCGCGATCGACGACAAGATGGATTCATGGTTAATCTCTTTGCCATCGTCGTCTATGTCAAGAATGCCAGAGGTCACCGTGTCGATGTCGGCATCTTCGTAGTGTGCCTTCACCATTGACAGCGCCATCCTTGCGCCAGCCCGTGCACATGAAGCTTCCCAGCTTGTGATACGCTCGGGGGCTCGGCGCACAATCTCCGAGTACTTCGCCACGGAGTCCGATGCCTTGATATTTATCTGGAGGGGCTTGGAGATCTCCTAGGCTTGCATGATGGCAGTGTCGATAAAGTTGCCGACAAGAACCATGCATTCCTTGGCTGGAGGAGGCGATCGGGTTAAACCCATAGGAGCTGCAAATTCCGACAAGGAGCGCATGAGTTCCACAATTCAGGGTACCCAGACTACAGAAATCCAAGACGAAGAAAACCTACTGAAGATGCTGGCCTCAGCTTGCCAGAGGGTGTCCGCCAAGGATTATTTCTCTTGTTGGAGGAGCTTATACGCCTCGCTATGGCGTTGATTCTGCTCATCAGCAGCTTGCTTCTAATCCTTTAAGATCACAATATCCTCCTTCAGCAATTTATTTCCTCGGTGGCGGAGTCCTGCAGGGCCTTCATCGACTCCTCATGCATTTTCAGCATGTCCTTCCTCTCCTGCTTAAGAATTTTGTTCTCGCTATCCAGCTCTTGAATGTGCTTGGATTGCTCGACAATATTCCTGGCCTTGGCGATGGTTTCTGCAAGTCGGATAAAGCAAAGTACAGAATGAGTACTCGGAGAATATGGGCACAAAACCAAGTCGGAATGCGAAAAAGAAAACAGACGCTTGCTCTTGGTGATCTGTTCCTTCAAGAAGGCAGTTTTAACCTTTTCAGCTTCCAGGTCTGTGCGCATCTTCTGGTACTTGTCATTGGCCATGCCCCTCCGATCACTCTCGTTCTGTGGAAAAAAGGTCAAAGTTAAAACGTTGTTGGTCTGCTTGGAGCATCTAGCCAGAAATTTTCCACCTAGACGCTCGGGGGCTACAGCGAGAGTTTTTGACTTAGCATTATTCTTAGCTTTTCTTTAAGCATCTAGTCGGAACTAATTCAGTTCTTGATTAGAATCTTGGGGGCTACAGTATAATGTTTTGAACTTGGATACATGCTTAGCTTTTCTTTAAGCATCTAGTTGGAACTGATTCAGTTACAACTAGAGGCTTGGGGGCTACAGTATTGAAATTTATAAACACTGCGTATGCTACTCTTAAAAGCATCTAGTCGGAATAATTCATTCCACCTACATGCTTGGGGGCTATAGTGAGAGTTTTTCTAACTTAGTAACTCTTAGAGCATATAGATGAAAAGACCTATGGTTTTTCATCTACATCCTCGGGGGCTATAGTGGGATACTCATATGAAATGCAAAAGGCAAATAAAACTTACAAGTGCGATGATCTTGAGGTTTGTAGCACTCTCGGCCAGCAGCTTGCCAAAGGATTCACTGTTTCCTTGAAAGATTTTTGCTTGCCGGCGGAGCTCCTCTAGACTGCACGTCGGAGATGTCGGTGCCGCACCAGGAACCAAAGCAGTGCTACCCGGAGTAAGTACCGGATAGACTATCTTTGGATAGGCTATGGTTTTCTTGGGTGCGGGGTTGCCGCCAACGATAGAAGTACCTGCTTCCACCAACGCCTTACCGCCATCGATGGCATCCTTAGCCGGAGCTTCAGCCATTTGGTGGGTGGCACTCTCCTGCGTCGCCTGCTCGCCGACGACAGCAACCTCGGTAGAGGCACCTGAGTCCACTTCCATGGCGGAAGGGCCAGATGCCTCCTTAGCTTTTAAGCTTGTCGGGGCAGACGAAGGCTTGACGGAGGGAGTGGTAGGGGCGATGGCGGGAGATGCGTCGCGATGCAGCATGTCCTTGATGGTTCTAGAAGCCGCCAATTTGGAGGTCTTCTTGAGGCTGGTCGTGGCTTTCTTCCTGAAACATGCAAAATGCATAAGTACAGGAGCAAGAAAGATAAATAGACAATGTCGGAGGAAGAGAAGCTTACATAAGTGGGGGTGCTTTGGCAAAGGGGATCCCAGTAACTTTTCTCTTTTCCGCCTCCAGGGCGGCGGTAGTCTTCTTGGAGGCTCCACCCTCCGTCTTCTTCTTCTTGCCTCTGTCGGCAGCGTCAGAGGTGGAGCTCTTCCACTTTCGTGCCAACGGAGCATCGTCGTCGGACACGACCTTGACTTCCTTCATCTTTGGATCGTAGATTTGGGCATCCAGGTTGTCCTCCTCTAGATCTCTAAGCTGTTAAGTGAGAAGTCACCGTGTTAGATGATATGACATTTGCAAGACGGAAGAACTGCAGTATATGTCATACACGGAAATAAATACCTACCTTTGGGCACTTGTAGTCTATGAACATGTCATAGGTGATGGTGCAGCCACGCTTCTTGTCCTTCACCTTGACGATGTCCTTAAGGCGGAGCTTGACGGATTCGCTCGAGAAGTTGTCCACGGAGATGCGGAGCCTATCCCTTCTATCGCTGGTCTACTCGTGCATGATCTTCTCACGGTGCTGCAGAGGTTGGATTCGCCTGATGAACCAGCACATGGCTAGGTCCAAGCCGGTCAAACCCGTCTCTACGAACCATTCTATCCGCCTTATGGCGCGGGAAGCATCGAGGTCGGAGGGAAGGGAGGCCTGGGATCTCCATGACGAGGCTTCAGTGGCGGCTCCGTCAACGAAGTCCGGGTACGTTACTTGATGGCCAGCCAGAGGGATATCTGGGCCGTTGTAAGATCCCTCCCTTATAAAGGTAAGGATCCCTATGATTGCAATGCTAGTCCCGGGATCAAATGCTAGCATCCACAGTTTAAGATGAAGTACACAGAAATAAAGGTCATTATTACATTGTCATTCCATAGATAACATAGTATTTTACAACTCCATGGCCACAGGCCTAATACAAGAGTTTAAGCTTAACAATATAAATAAAGTCTTCATCTTCATGTGCCATAGGCAAGAATGTTGAGTGTAGACTCATAACCCCTAATCGTCATCAGAGTAACCTGCAACATCACAAGTTACAGCCACAGTGGGTGAATACATTGGAATAGTATTGGCAAGTGATACCTTAATAAAATATTAACATCTAGTTACTATATGAATTTGGCTAAGTGTAGCTTAGGCTTGCTTTGCTCAAAATAGGTTTTACCTATTAGTTGAAAACACTAAGTTTTTCTTTGTCAAAACATTCCAAAGGAACCACCAATAGAAATTGGTGAACCTTCACCCTTGTTTAACTACAAGTTTTTAACTTAGAAAATTGGGATGAGGAGATTCTTGATAGCTTCCATGTGTTGATGCTCAAGTTGTCCCATACTAGGGACATGGCTAAGTACTTAGATTCCTCCATCTGCAGAGGTTGTGCACTTTCCCCACAAGACTTGATTTTCACCAAGACAGGACCTTTCAGAAGCCTTCCCTTAGACCAAATGGATGCGTTCCAACCTATCATCCCACTACCACCAACTGTCCAAATGGCTAAGTTATTGCAACCTATATGATCCAGGCAGAGCCCATAATTCCATGTGGCTGCACTAGAAGCTTCTTAACATTTGGCATCTCAAATCCCTTTGTTTCTGGGTGGCTTTCCACAAGTGAGATACACAAGGTAAACCATAAAAATGGGCCTTGTGTAACCACTCAACACAAACTATTCTTTCCATTCCACCCAGGTGTTTCATTCACTTAGTTGTTTTATTAAGCAAAACATAAGTCAAAGACTTAGAAATATTTCTCATAGTATGAATATATAATCCACCGTTGGTTGCTACTAGCTAGGCTAAGCATGGCAATAGAAAGTATCTTAACTTAGAGGAAATTCTAACATTACTACAACTACTAGGATTTCCCAAGCATAGCATATAGATACTTAGCAAAATAATCATGCAAGTCCTATACAAAATATTTCTAATGCATAGGTAAAAATATTGGGGTAAAAACATGAAGCACCACTTGCCTTGGTAGTTTGGGGAGTAGCAACAATCTTCACAACCACAATCACTATTAGCACCAAGATCTACACATAAAATAATGGCACCAAATTCACATATCAAATATACAAAAAAAAATATATGAATGCATGAAAATGCTATGAGATGATTTTTATAAACCAAACAAGACAAGTGAAATAGTACTGAATCATAAACAAGACAAATACACACTAAACAAACTTTATTTAGTTTCTAAATCATTTTTCAAACAATTTCTATACTCAAACTAAGCCTATAAATGTATCTGCAAAAATAATCAATTTACATAAGCAAAACATTAAACACATTGCATAAATGGATAGAATTCTTTCTCCTGATTCCAATGATATAAAATTTGCAAAATTTTAACGTGTGGATCAAAAGTTATGAATTTTGCAAGTTTGAATCACTAATAGATCTAATTCAGATTTTTAAAACGAAGAACAGGCACTCGGCAGCGTCTGATTGGACGATACCGCTTCGCACCGGATCACGCTCATGCACCGTTGGATCTAACTAACTGCGCATAGTCTAGATCAAAACATACCCCTTCGCTACAGATCTAATCCTAAGCGTTGGATTCAGATCGGACGGACCCCGTTGCTTTGACCAACAATGGGCGGCGCAAATGGTTGCCGTGGCGGCTGCGTCTCCCAGCGATGTTCCGGCGAAACCAGAGGGGCAGGGGGTCGGGCGTGTGCTTACCGAGACTGCGGGAATGTGGGGATGCTCAATGTGTGAACGGGTAGTGTCGGGGTGCACGGACACAGCAGCAGGACCTCCTCGGAGTTGCTGGCGGCGTCGGGTGCTCACTGCCAGAGTCGAAGACGTTGTTCTGGGGCGCAAGGATCCAAACAGAAAGTGTTAGCAGGTGCGCTAGACACTGGCGAACACGACCGCGTGATACAGAAACAACGGGGAACGTGGGGCTCACCGGAATTAGTCCCCGGAGTCGAGTTTGGTCGCTTCTAGAGGTGGACGATGGCGATGGCCTAGGGCGATTCAGAACAAAAGAAAGGCATGAAAAGATGCGCAAGGATATGCTGATCACACTCGTTTGAATCAGAGACAGGGGGGCGGTCGAAGCTTACCGAAATCACACGCCGGAGTTCGTCCGCCAGCGGTGGTTTGAGTTTGAATGCGCGAAGATTGGTGGCGGAGTGAGCGGGGAAAGTGAGGGGAAATGATCGTGGCGGGGTGGGGTTTAAGTAGCAGGTGAAGGCTGGGCGAATTACTGGCGAAATCAAAGGAATTGATTCGTTTCAAATTCGCGAGGTAACAGCGGCGATGACGTGTTCATCGCGCGGATTCTGGGGAGGACGATGACGACGTGGCGATGGGGCCACAGATCAGTCTCTGGTGGGTTGGTTCGGCGTGGGTGAGAGAGAGAGAGAGGGGGAGGGAATGAACCGGGTGGGCTTAGTGGGCTAGGTTCTGTGCTGGGCCAAATTGGCAGCGCCGGCCTTTTACTTATTCTTTTCTCTTTTTCATTTTCTGTTTGATTTTCCAGGAAACATTTTCAAATGATTTCAAATATGTTTGAATTCAAACTCTTTTTGGGTTTTTATAAAGTGAAACCTGCACACAATTCTCTATGGAACAAGGTTGTACACTGGAAAATAATTTGGCACAATGAAAATTTTAGAATAAGCATTGCCTTTAATAATTGTTTAGTGAAGGCATAAAAATGGTTCTAAATTTATAATTTGTTTTGAAATCCATGTCCAAGCTTTGGAATACATCAACAAACTTGGGATCAAACTTCTTTGGTTTAAAACAAATAATCTCTTACTAGAGAGTAGCTTTGGATCAATGCTTTGCTTACATAAAATAATAGGCATTCAAATGCTTCTGTTTTTTGAAATTACCATGAAAATGATCCTAAAATGATTATGAATGCATGGATGATATGCAAACTTTGAAAGCATGTTTTTAGGGATGTTACAAATCTAACCCCCTTAAGGTGAATCTCGCCCTCGAGATTCGGATTGGCTAGCAAATAGGTGAGGGTGGTCTTTCTGAAGATCATCTTCTCTTTCCCATGTTGCTTCTTCTTCGGAATTATGGTTCTATTGAACTTTGCAGAATTTGATAGTCTTAGTTCGCGTAACTCTTTCTGCAGTCTCAGGAATCTTCATGGGTTTTTCCTCATAAGTGAGATCACTTTCCAATTCGACCTCCTCCAAAGGTGTCACATCCTAAAATTTTCCAAATTTTGAAATGTGAAAAATATATAAACAAAATAAATAATTGTTGAAATTTAGGGTGAGAAGAAACTTTTTGGTTCCAATTGGAAACATCAAAACCTATTTTGATCAAATAAAATCCTAAAGGGAATTAAAAAGATAAACAAATAATAAATAAAGTTATAATAGTTGGAATCACTATTTTTGGATCTTTAAATAAAAAGATATGGTTGTTATAAAGCAAAGGTAGAATATTAAATAAGGATTATTTTATAGAGCCAAATTAAATCTTGGCCAAACTTTTAAAACAAAATATTTCTATTAGATAAAAAGAGTAAAGGTTTATTTAAATAAAATAATACGGATTAATTAATATCCAATTTTTATTAAGTAAAGGCTTTTTCCTTTTTAAATAAACACTAAAACTTTTTAAAGTATTTTAAATAAGATTTCCAAGTGTTTTATATTTTCAAATAAAACCTACTGAAAAGGTTTTGGTATTATTTAGATTTCAAATAAAGTTTTAAAATAAATTAAATCCTATTTGAATTAAAGACTAAGGTCTTTTTATTTTAATTATTAATAGATTCTAAAAGAATAAAAAATATTTTATTTTGGACTTTGGAATGTGTTGGTAAACAGAATTAAAATCAACACAAAGTTTAGTGGTGGTTTGAATTGAATTGGAGTTTGAATTGTTTGAAATAAAATCAAAGCAGAAATTCCAAATAGAAAAAGAAAAAGCAATCAGTATAAAAAAAGAAATGAAGCAGACCCAACTGGCCAGCCCAACTAAGCCCACCATAGCAGCCCATCTAAACCCCTTGGCGAAACATTTTCTTACCCAGCATCTCGCACGCGCAGTCACTGACCAGCAGGCCCCACTCCCACTTCCTCCACCTCGCTGACAGACAGACCCCACCGCCAGCACGTTGTCTTCAACCCTGCGACCACGTCCCCTCGCCATTTCTGGCAGCGATGAATGCCATTGAATTGGCTTAACCCCGCGAGTAAATATCATGGGTGATCACACGTACTTAATCGCCCCTGTATCCTCTACCTTTCCCCTCGCTTGCCTCTCCCTCTCTGCCCCCAGGCTACGCTAATTTTCGCTTGCGTCACCACCGACTCCGACGACCTTCCCGATCAATTCCGGCAAACCACAGCCGCCCCTCGCCTCCCACTGCATGCAGCCTTGTTCCCCATCGCCTGGCGCATCTTCCAGTGCTAGCTGCTTGGCCGCGCTTGCCCCAGAGCGTCGGCAAGGACGACCTCAACACGCCGTCGTCGTCTGCTGTCGCTCCGACGAACCCCCTGGTAAGCTCCGACCGCCCCGAGCCCTCTCGTTGATGCTCCCATGATCCCTAATGCCATACGCGTCTAACCATGCCTTTTTTTTGCCTCGGCACGAACTGTAGCCTCACCTCCGATGACAAACAGAGCCGTCCGACGCCGCTGCACACTCCGGCGAGCAATCCCCTCCGTTCCTGAGCGCCCCTCGACTATCAGACCGCACTTTGAGCATCAGAGAACCTCTGCAAGAACGGTGAGCTACTTCCCTCCTTCCCTTGCTTCCTGTAGTCGCCCGCGATGCCGCCACCAGAGCGCACCGCCGCCTGTCGCCGCCGCCAGCGCCGCCAGTGGATGGTCAACGCCTGAGAGCCGTTGGATCGTCATCCTGTGGATACGATAGAAACTGGACGAAGGGGTATCACTCGATCTGCGCCGTGCGATTTAAGTGAATCCTACGGCCAGTATTGCCTGATCCGCACAAAGCGGTACCATCCAATAGAATCACGCCAAGTGGATTGAGTTTCGTTTAAAAACAGAAAATGTTCTATTAGAATTGCAAACTTGTAAAATTCATAACTTTAATTCTACACGTCCAAATTTTGCAAATTTTATATCAATGGAATCAGCAAGACAAATCCTACCCAACCATGCTCTTTGTTTAATGTTTTGCTTCTGGAAAATTGGTTGAAATTGTAGAAACTTGTGTAGGCATAATTTGAATATAAAAATTGTTCTAGATATATTTTTGAGATGAAATCTTTGCAAAATGGTTTGTTTTGAACATACTGACCATAGAAACCAACTTATGGATTTAAAAATGTATTTTGTGAAGTTAAGGGATAAATATTTGAATTAGCTCATTTCTAGTCAAATAAAAATATTGATTATGGTTTAGAAATGATTTTTGAGTGAAACCTTTGGGAAATGATTTGATTCAAACCTTCTGACCCTAAAACACCAAGTTTTGAGATTAAGAACATATTTGATGAACCATATAAATTTATTACTTTGCTAAAAGATATTTTCAACTACATAAATATCACCTTATTATAATATTTGTTTTATGAGATGAAACCTTTTGCAAATTGTTTTACCACTTTTGTAAATGACCACATTGAACTTTAAAATGTTTAGAGCCTAGTAGAAACCACTTTTTCAAATAAAACTATCTGTTGCATACTTGCATTCATGACCTTGTTTTTGTTATTTTATGTGTGACAAATTGTTTGAATGCTAGTTGAATTTGTGTTTGCTTGATTGAATTGTAGTGAAGTTAGAAGAGTGTGATATTTGCAAGATCAAGAAGTGAACCAACATTCTCTACTAAAAAGGCAAGTGAATCTATCATCCAAGTCCTACTACTTTCATTACACTTAGTGGATTTTTGTAACATGCATGGAAAGGACTACTATATTTTATGCTATGCTAAATCCTAATAGGATACCCTTATATATTCCTTAGTGAAAACATTGTAGTTGTAGTATGCTTAGCCCTGCTATTTATTTGGGATGGGATACATGTTATGATTATATGAAGAGTTGAAAAGATATATGTTTTATATAATAAAACAAGTACTCAATGAACCACCTGGGTGGACAAGGATACTCAAGATTGGTGGCAACAAAAGGAACCATGTTTATATGGCTATCTCTTTTTGTATGTGCACTAGAAGAAAACCACCCAGGGACTTATAGATTGAACATGTTTCTCGTACAGTGGCTTCCGTGTACAGCCACATGCTAAATGGGCTCTGGCTTAGTCTACTACATAGTGGAAGACCCATGCATTGGCATCTTCAGGTTAACTAGAATTTTGTAAGGGAAATTTATCCCTACATTTGTGCCTGGTTGACAAGCTAGCATGGTGTATTGGGAGGACTTCTATGGAAAGACTTTGTCACATTCTCGATCTGCTAGTACTCCATTTTGGTGAGTACTTATCCAGCGGCCACTGGTGGCAACAAGACGAGATTGTGTCATGTGGGTAAACTATACAACTTCTGCAGAAGATCAAAATTCTAAGTACTTAGCCGTGTCCCCGGTTATGGACAATACTGAGCAACTAAGGCCTGAAGCTTTCCAATTTCTCAAAGTAAAACTTGATGGTGACAACAAGGGATTTGAAGCACTTGGAGTTTTCCAAGAAGTTCAGACATATTTGACAAAAGATCAAAAACTATTTTGAAAAGATAGGATAAAACTATATTGCTTTCTGCAAAAGAGCCTAAACCCTACTTAGCCAAATATGCATGTAAATGATAGGATCCACTTAATTCTACATAGTAGTGAAACTTGCCAATACAATTCAAATGTATTGACCCTTGTGGCTGCAACTTATTATGTTGCAGGTTTGTTTGATGTTAGTGAAGTGTGTTGAATAGGATTACAAGTCTACAACCAACATGACTGCATGTGGCACTTTGAAGATGAAGGACCCCATGCTATTGTTATATTCTGCTGCATTGTAATGAAATAGCCAAATAAGCTATGTAATATGTAATAAATTATTTTATTCCTGGTTATAAAGATGTATTATGAACTTTGTTTCTTGATATTACATCTTAACTGTGGATGCTAGCTATTGATCCAGGGACTAGCATTGCAATCACAGGGATCCTTTCCTTTACAATGGAGGGATCTTACAAAAGGTATAGTATCCCTCAATGAATTCTCTTCCATCTCTGGATGGCATTTCTTTAGCTGTCTCACATGAAACACATTGTGAACTGCAGACAATGATTCTGGCAATTCAATTTCATAAGCTACTTCTCTGTTACGACTCAGAATCTTGAATGGTCCAACATATCTTGGGGCCAATTTCCTTTGACTCCAAATCTCTTCACTCCACGAAGTGGTGACACTCAAAGATAAGCTCTATCACCCACTTCATAGGTGACTTCTCTACGCTTAGGATCTGCGTAGCTCTTTTGTCGGGACTGTGCTATCTTCAATCTGTCCTTTACTAGCTTGACTTTCTCTTCAGCCTCTTTGATCAGTTCTGGTCCGAACAAATTTCTTTCTCCCATACCATTCCATAGCAATGGGGTAGTACACTTTATCCCATAGAGAAACTCAAATGGTGCCATCTCAATACTGGCTTGATAGCTGTTATTGTAAGAGAACTCTGCGTAAGGAAGACTTTCATCCCAACTAGCTCCATAGTCTAGGGCACATGCCCTCAACATATCTTCTAGAATCTGGTTGGTCCTTTCTGTTTGTCCATCAGTCTGAGGATGAAAAGCAGTGCTGAATTCCAATCTCATTCCCAATGACTCATGTAGTTGCCTCCAAAAATGAGAAGTGAATTGAGTTCCCCTATCAGACACAATACTCTTGGGTACTCCATGTAGACATACAATTCTATTCATATAGATCTTGGCCAACTTAGCACTTTTGTAGGTTGTCTTCACGGGTATGAAATGAGCCACCTTAGTGAGGCGATCCACTACTACCCAAATAGAATCATATCCTGACCTGGTCCTTGGCAATCCGGTAATGAAATCCATACCAATCTTGTCCCACTTCTAATCAGGAATAGGTAGTGGTTGTAGCAATCCTGCTGGTTTCTGATGTTCCGCTTTCACCCTACTACATACATCACACAAAGCAATATGTTCGGCGATGTCCTTCTGGAGATTATTCCACCAAAATCTTTCCTTCATATCCATGTACATTTTGGTGTTACCCGGATGAATGGAATATGGTGAGTTGTGTGCTTCCTGTAAAATCAGTTTCCGGAGCTCCGGATCTTGCGGAACGCAGATACGTTTTCCATACCATAAAGTACCCTGTTCATATTCATGGAATCCTTTGGCTTTTCCCTTGCCAATATTTTCCTTAACCTTATCTATTTCCTTGTCCGTCTTTTGGGCTTCCTTGATCTTCTCCAACAATGTGGGTTGAACATCCAAGGACATGATATGTCTGTAGCGGGAGTGTCCCAACCTTTATTTGTTATAAGGTGGAGTCCCCTGTGTTTACAATGCTAGTCCCTGGATCAATAGCTAGCATCCACAGTTAAGATGTAATATCAAGAAACAAAGGTCATAATATAACTTTATAACCAGGAATAACATAATTTTATTACATCTCACATAGCTCATTTGGCTATTTCATTACATTACATTACATTGCAGCGGAATAACTATAAGCATGGGGTCCTTCATCTTCAAAGTGCCACAGGCAGACATGTTGGTTGTAGACGTTGTAATCCTAATCAATCAATCAGTCTTCTCTAAAACAATCAAACCTGCAACATTTCAAGTTATAGCCACAAGGGTCAATACATTTGAATTGTATTGGCAAGTTTCACTACTAAGTTGAATATAAGTGGATCCTATCATTACATGCATATTTGGCTAAGTAGGGTTTTAGGCTCATTTGCAAAAAGCAATAATTTATCCTATCTTTTCAAAAGGGTTTTGATCTTTAGTCACCTCCTTGGAATCCACCAAGTATCTTTGTTAAAAATCTCTTGAGCTCCTTGGTAACCCCAAGTGTTCAAGTTTGCATCAAAATCTCTTGAGTTCCTTGGTACCCCCAAGTGCATCAAGTTTTATCAAAATCTCTTGAGTTCCTTGGTACCCCCAAGTGCATCAAGTCTTTTGTTGTCACTTAAAAATTTTCTTTTAGAAATTGGAATGTCGAGATTTCCCATTGCTTCAAGCTTTAGTTGCTCAATATTGTCCATAACCGGGGACACGGCTAAGTACTTAGATTTTATTATCTTCTGCAAAAGTAGTACACTTTACCCACATGTCACAATCCCATCTTGTTGCCACCAGTGGCCACTGGATTAGCACTCACCAAGATGGAGTACTGGAAGATTGAGAATGTGACGAAGTCTTTCCAGAGGGTCCTCCCATACACCATTGCTAGCTTGTCTTCAGTACCCATGTAGGATTCCAGGTCCTCATGTCCAGTAACCTGAAGACAATGCATGGGTCTTCCCAATGTAGTTGACTAAGCCAGAGCCATAAATAGCATGTGGTTGCACACGAAAGCCACAATTGGAGAAACATGTTCAATCTCTAAGTTTCCTGGGTGGTTTTCCTTTGGAGCACAACACAAATAGATTGCCATAGACATGGTTCCTTTTGTTGCCACCTTCTCCAAAACTCAAAGTATCCTTGTCCACCCAGGTGGTTCATTGAGTCCTTGTTTTATTATATAAAAACACAAGTCCTTTTCTCAACTTCATAAAATCTCAACATGTATCTTTTTTTCAAAATATAGCATGGCTAAGCATGTATCAACTACATTGTTTTCACTAAGTAACGTATAGGGAATCCTATTAGGATTTAGCATAGCATAAGTATAGAAATTCTTTTAATGCATGTTTCAAAATCCACTAAGTATAATGAAAATAGTAGGACTTTAGATGATAGTGTCACTTGCCTTTCTTTTGGTAGGGAATGTTGGTTCACTCCTTGATCTTGCTAGTCTCACACTTTTCTAATCTTCACTACAATCAATCAAGCAAACACAATATCAACTAGCATTCCAAACCAATAATCAATCAAACAATTCACTCACATAAAACAATGGGATCTAAGTCATGCATGTAAGCATGCAAGAGGTAGGTTATTTGCAAAGATGGTCTCCACTAGGTTTCTAAACTTTGTAAGGTTCAAGGTGGTCATTTTCCAAAGTGGCAAGGTCATTTGCAGAAGGGTTTTGTTCATAAACCATTTTAAGTCCATTCATTATTTTATGTGGTGGAAAACATTTTTATCAAAGAAACAACTTTTAGGTTGTTCACCAAATAAGTTGTTGTTTCTCAAAACTTGGTGTTTAGGGTCAGTAGGTTTGCTTCCAATCATTTTCCCAAATTTTTCTTTCCAAAACATTTTCATAACAAAACCAATATTTTTAAATGGCTAGAAATGGGCTAAATCAATTAATCCATCCTAAATTTCACCAAATTCATTTTTAAATCCATGGGTTGGTTCCTAGGGTCAGTAAGTTCACCACAAACCAATTTGCAAGGATTTCAACCTTTAAAACATTTTTGAACAAATTTTCTAATCTAAACAAGCATACAAATGATTCTGTAAAAGCAAACACTCTAACAGATACTATTTACTAAACAAATGGCATGGTTGACTAGGGCTTATTCCACTGATTCCATGTAACATCCCTAAAATCATAATTTCAAAGTTTGCATATCATTCATGCATGCATGTAGATTTGGGATCAAATTTCAAACTCATTTCAGAAAAACAGAAGCACATAGTGCTATGATTTTATGTGAACAGATTTAAATCAAATGGCTAACACCATTTGAGAGTTTGATTGTTTAGGAACCAAGTTTGTTGCCTTCTATGAGGATAGTTTTGAATGTAGAATTTAAACCAAGTTTTTCAAATTGGAAATAGATTCAAAAACCATTTTTCAATTTTACAAACCAAGTGCCTAGCCTCTGTTATTTTTGATCTCCAAGCTTGACCAAGCCTTTGCAAAGCAACCACATGATCTTATGCCTAAATTGGAGACTACTGCACCCTGCAAAAACCCAAGAAAAGTTTGAATTCAAAAAGAGTTTGAATTCATATCAAAACCAATTCAGAAAATCGTTTAAAAAAAGAAAAGAAGCAAACAAATAAAAAAAAGGCCGAGCGCTGCCATTTTAGCCCAGCAACGGAGCAGGCCCAGCAAGCCCACCCGGGGCATCTCTTTTCTTCTCTCACACGCGAGCACACCCATTCAGCCACTGACAGCCAGACCCCACGCCCCTTCTGTTTATTTCGCTGACCAGCGGGCCCCGTCCACGTCACCCTCGTCTTCCCCAAACCACGCCGCGACCACGTCGCTGCTGCTGTCAAGGCCGGTAATGGCGCGGTGTAATTGCCCTTTATTCCACAAGCATTTCCTGTCGCACCTAGGCTTACTTAAACCCCTCTGCCCCGCAAGCATTTCCCCCCTCTCCTCGCTCACTCCGCCACCACGCTGCGCGCAATTGCCCTCGAAACCCCGCAGTACCGACAACTCCGGCGGCCAATTACGGTGAGCCTCGACCACCCCTCCCTCTCTGGTTCAAACGAGGATGTTCGGAATGATCTCGCGCTTACGCTGATACCTTCCTTTTGCCTGCTCGTGACCCAGGTCATCGTCTCCGTTCACAACCGAAACCACCTGCACCGGCGATAAACTCCGACGACCAATTAAGGTAAAACTCGAGCGCCCCTTGCCCCCTCCTTCACGCGAGCTTGTTCGCCTATGTCTTGCGCAAATCCTGATGCCACTGGTTCGTGCTAGGGCGACGCCAAACCTCGGCAAGCACCACGTCTACAAGCGACCGACGCCGCCCGTTACTCCGACGAGCTCCTGAGACCGTGCCAGCGCGCCCCTTCGCAAACCAACGCCACCTCGAGCATCAGCAGCCTCCTGCGGTTTAGGTATGACCCTTCTCCCTCTCGCGCACGACCTGAAACGCTAGCGCCGCCGTAGACAGAGCGCTCCGCCGCTCGCTGACGCCGCGCGCCGCCAGGACATGGTCGCGTGCTCGAGCACCGTTAGATCTAGATCCAAGCGACAGGATAGAATCACTTATCAGCGAAGAGGTACGCGATCGGGACCGTACGATTTATTTAGATCCTACGGCGCGCAAGGGTGATCCGGTGCGAACCGGTACGCACCAGTAATATCGTGACGCGTGGCCAGGGCAGATTCAGAAATAGGAATTTAAAACAGATTTAGATCAAATTTTCAAAGGGCTATAACTTGAGTTTTCCACGTTAGAATTTTGCAAACTTTATACCGTTTGGAATCATTGAATCAAGGCCTTTCTGAATCTGCAATGTGTTTAACAAATAGTATCTGTTTGTCACATTCCAAGATTTTCCAAATCTTGTTATGTGAAAAATAAATGAATAAAATAAAACTTTGTTGATTTTCAAGGCCAGAAGAAACTTTTTGAATTCAATTGGGAAATCAAAACCAATTTGAATCAAATAAAATCCTAAAGGGATTTAAAAATATAAACATTTATTAAAGGAAATTAAAAATGTTTTGGAATTACTATTTTAGATCTTTTAATAAAAGATTTGGTTTTTAAAAGAAAAGGTGGATTCATAAATAAAGATTATTTTATAAAGCCAAATTAAACCTTGGCCAAGCTTTGGGAATTAAAACATTTTATTTTAAATAAAATTAGCAAAGGTTTATTTAAATAAATTAATAAGGATTTAATATCCAACTTTATTTAATAGAAGGTTTTACCAATTTAATCGAAACATCAAAACTTATTAAAATTATTTAAAATAAGTTTTCTAAATATTTGATATTCACAAATAAAACCTACTAAAGTGTTTTGGCTTTATTTTAGATTTCAAAATAAATATCTCAATAAAACAAATCCTATTTGATTTAATAATGAAAGTTTATTATATTTAATTAATAATGGACTCTAAAATAAAAATGTTAATTTGTTTTAAACAAGTTTCCTGATATTCCCAAATAAAACCTACTGATTTGCTTTTGAAAAATATTTAGGTTTCAAATAAAGATTACATGAATAAAATCAAACTCTATTTGATTTAATAACTAAGGCCCATTTTATTTAATTATTAATGGACCCTAAAGTAAAAGGTTACTTTGTTTTAAACAAGTTTTCCAAATATTCTTTATTTCCCAAATAAACTACTGATTGGTTTTGAAAGTATTTGGATTTCAAATGAAGATTTTATTAAATAAATCAAACCCTATTTTATTAATAAACCATGGACCATTTTACTTAATTAATAAATGGAACCTAAAAAGATTTAAAATATTATTTTATTTTGGAAGTTGGTTTATGCTACTAAACAGAACCAAAATTCTTAGTGCAAGGTTTGGTGATTATTTGATTTGATTTGGACATTGTTTGTTTGTTTGAAAATTCAAAACAGAAATTAGATTCAGAAAAAGAAAAAGTCTACAAGAAGAAAAAATATGGAAACGGACTGGCCCAGCTATCCTAGCCCAACTCAGCCCAACCGAGCCCACCTCTCTCTCTCAGCAAAGTGAATCATTTTTCACCGCAAAACAAACCCACGCAGTGAATGACAACTGGAGCCCACCTAAAACTTTCCTCACTCGCTGGCAAGCAGGCCGCACATCCCCAGCCATCGTCTTCAACGAGACGCCGTCGCCCTGACCGTTGCAGAGAGATTACTCCGGCGATTGATTGCACATGAAAGAGGCTTTGATTTCTCGTAATGACCACGCCCCTTTAAACGCCAGCACGTCCTCTCTCGTTCCTCTCTGACCCCTTCCTCAAGCACGCCCCTAGGCCGAGGAATTTTGCCCTGCACTCCCTCCCCTCCGACGAGCTTTCTTCCCAAAATCCGGCCAGCACACACCACCCCGAGCCTCCCTGAGCACCCTAGAAACTTCCCCACTCCTCGACACATCTTCCAGCACCCTCCGTTCAACCGCGGGCACCCCTGAGCATCGGCAACGACGACACCGAGCGTGCGCCGCCGTCTGCCATTGCTCCGTCGAGCATTCCAGGTGAACTCCGACCACCCCGCGCCTCCTAGATCACGCACACAGCATCGCCTTGGTCTTGCGCATCTGATACTGTCTTCCATTTGTCCTAGCATGCATCGTAGACCCGTCTCCGACGACGCCCGAGCGAACCCGACGCCAGCAGGAACTCCGGCGAGAAATCAAGCCCACTCCAGAGCGCCCCTCGTCGAACCAACAACGCCTTGAGCATCTCCAGGCTATTGCGAACCAGGTGAGCTCACTCCCACCCTTTCTCGCTTCCTGCCTCGCCAACACCGCCGTCATCCGGCCGCTCCGCCGCTCGCCGTTGACATTGCGCCGCCCGAGTTTGGCCTGTGCGATGACAGCCGTTTGATCTAGATTGAGCGGGCACGATAGAGTCACTTAAACCGCGAAGGGGTATGCGCTCAGCACCGCACGATATAACTAGATCCAAGGGCTACCGCGCGTGATCCGGCCGAACCGGTATCGCTCAGTTAGATAGCGACGCGTGGCCAGTATTAAAACTGAAAACAGATTTGAATCAGATTTATTTGCAAACTTCAAACCTCTGTAACTTTCAAACCACACGTCCAAATTTTGCAAATTTTATATCGTTGAAATCAGGAGAACAAGACCTAGCCAACCATGCCCTTAGTTTAGCAAATAGTATCTGTTAGCTTGTTTGAATTTGCAGAAACATTTGTATACTTGTTTAGAGTAGAAAAATTGTTTAAAATTGAATTTAGGGTTAAAACTTTTGCAAAATGGTTTGTTGTGACCTTACTAACCCTAGGAACCAACCCTTGGTGTAAAAAATGATTTTGGTAAAATTTAGGTTGGATTACTTGACTTAGCCATTTTCTAGCCAAATAAAAAGAATGGATTTTGTTATGAAAATGTTTATGGAAAGAAAACTTTAAGAAAATGGTTTGATCAAACCCACTGAACCAAAACACCAAGTTTTGAAAATTAGCAACTCATTTGGTGAACAACTTAAGAGTTTTGCCTTGATAAAAACATTTTTCACCACATAAAATGATGATTAAGTCTAAAAATGGTTAAGGATAAAACCCTTTTTGCAAATGACTTTGCCATTTTGGTAAATGACCAATTTGGATCTTACAAAGTTTAGAAACCCAATAGAGACCCTCCTTGCAAAATAAAACTATCTTGTGCATGCTCCCATGCATGAATTGGTTTCCATTGTCTTGTGTGTGTGAATTTGTTTGAGTGATTATTAGTTTGGACTGTAAATTGAATTGGTGTTTGCTTGATTGACTTGTAGTGAAGTGTGAGACTAGCAAGATCAAGGAGTGAACTACCATTCCCTTCCAAAAAGGCAAGTGATGCTTCATACTTTTTGTCCCATTACTTTCTCTATGCATTAGTGATTTTGCTAAGTAAAACTTGCATGGATTTTTCTAAGTATAGACCTTGCTATAAGAAAACCTAGTAGATGAATCCTTAGTAGGATTTTCCTAAGTTAAGATTCCTACTACTACCAAGCTTAGCCTAGCTAATAGAAAACATGGGTGGAATATATATTCACACTATGGAAAAATATTCTAAGTCTGAGGACTTGTGATTTTGTCTAATAAAACAACTAAGTTAATGAATCACCTGGGTGGAATGGGCTTGCTTGGTGGTGTTTGGTTGAGTGGTTCACAAGGCCATGGACTTGGATTGTGTATCTCACTTGTGGTATGCCACCCAGGAATAAAGAGATTTGAGATGTCAAATGTTGAGAAGCTTCAAGTGCAACCACTTGGCAATATGGGCTCTGCCATGATCATATAGGTTGCAAGAACTTAGCCATATGGACAGTTGGTGGTAGTGTTTGATAGGTTGGAACGCGTCCATTTTGGTCTAAGGGAAGGCTTCTGAAAGATCTTGTCTTGGGAAACCAAGTCTTGTGGGGAAAGTGCACCACCTCTGCAGAGTGTAGAACCTAAGTACTTAGCCATGTCCCTGGTAAAGGACAATTTGAGCCTCAAGACATGGAAGCAATCAAGGATCTCATCATTCAAATTTCTAAGTTAAAATCTTGTGGATTGAACAAGGGTTGTTTGAAATATTCAATCTTTGATTGAGAGATGCCTTGTAAAGGATCTTCAATCTTTGATTGAGAAAAGTGATTTTGTCAAAGCAAAAACTTCGTATTTTCAAATGTTAAGGAAAAATCTATTTTGAGCAATGCAAGCCTCAACTCCACTTAGCCAAATGCATATAGATGATAGACTCCACTATATTATTATAGTATCACTTGCCAATACAATTCAAATGTATTGACCCTTTGTGGCTGTAACTTGTATGTTGCAGGTTTGATAGTTTTAGTGAAGATTGATTGTTTAGGATTACAAAGTCTACAACCAACATCTGCCTGTGGCACTTTGAAGATGATGGACCCATGCTTATAGTTATTCCGCTGCAATATAATGTAATAGCCAAATGAGCTAAGTTTGATGTAATAAACTTATGTTATTCCTGGTTATAAAGTTATATTATGACCTTTGTATCTTGATATTACATCGTAACTGTGGATGCTAGCTATTGATCCAGGGACTAGCATTGTAAACACAGGAGGAATCTACCTTATGAGGTTGAGACCCTCTACAGATGGTATCAGAGCATTGTGTTGCCTGTAGGATTTGTAACCCTAGGATTGGACAAAAACCCTTAGAAAAATAGGAGTTGTATTTGTTCCAAAACTTATTTACAAAAACACTTGTAAACTCTTTCCTCAACCATTTTGGTTTCAACTCTACATCTCATCTATTTCAAACTTGATGGATAAAAACCTACCCTATGGCCAAGGACTACACCATGTGCAAAGGATGACTTCAAGTTCTTCAACTCTAATGACTTCAAGTTCTTCAGCTCTAATGACTTCAACATCTTCAGCATGTTCTCCAAAGACTTCCAACTTGGATATCACTAAGGACTACAAGTGAGACAAGGAAAGCTTGCTCAAGATTTGGAGACTGAGGGAATGCAAAATAAGAAGGAGCCATCAACAACTTTGAAGTTTTGCAACCAAGAGTTTTTCTCAAGGAAACCATGATCTCATGTAAGAAGAAGCAACCAAGGAGGAAGGAAAGATCACAAGTGAACCATATAGATGGACCACCATAATTTAGTTAAGTCAAACACACCAACTATGTGGTGTGACAAAAATATTTTGTTGACTAAGTATGTGCTTGAACTTTGTTGTTTGAGTGCAAAGTTGTTTGTGAATGTTTGGTTTGTGATTGCATGCATATTGCTTGTGTGAATTGTGATGTGTGTGATTAGAATTGATTCCTTAGAAATATTTTGCCTATTCTAATCCCAATTCAAACCCAAACAGATGACTACTCCAAGAGACTCCAACATCAAGGTTGATGACAACAACACCAACCAAGAGGACAACATGAGAGAACTTATAGCAACCCAAAACCAGTTGAGCCAAGAGACAACTCAGCTTTTAGCCAACAACAAGAGACTAGACCCAACCATACAAAGGATTTGGAAACTTCAATCCCAATTGTTGCAAGGATTAGTTACTCAAATGATCAACATGAGAGAAAACTTTTTCCAAAGAGCTAATGATAACAAGGATGACAAAGATGTTAATTTAGAAGGAACCCAAGCTAGCAATCTTTGTGGAGACAAGGATCATGCACCCAAGGAACATGAAGATCAATGCCCCAAGAAGAGAGAAAGATCTCCAACCTATGAAGAACATGAACTAGAGGAACTCCTAGCTTTGGAGAGACCCAAGAAGAAGAAGAAATGCCCCAACCCTAACAAGAAGGATCCAAATCTACCAAAGGAAAAGGACCACTTATACCTCCAAACAAGACAACCTACTTCAAAGGATCAAAGAAACCCAAGAAGCCAAGACAGGACATGCACCTTGTGCAATGCCGTAAATGTAAGGAAATGGGACACTACTCCAGTGAGTGCCCAGAGAACAAGAAAAATAAAGGAATTGACCAAGTGGTGTGCAACAACTGCAAAGAACCAGGCCATTATGTAGCAACTTGTCCACAAGAACAACGCAAGGAACTTCAAGATATCCATTGTTTCAACTGCAAGAATCCAGGGCATTATGCAAGCAACTGTCCAGAGAAGATGAAGAACAAGTTGAACAAACCTATGGAGAAACTCAACCTTGGCCCATGAGTCAAGTATGGAAACAAAATACTCAATACAAAAGTTTGTTTAGAGAAGCTTTTTCAGGATCCCAAGAAGGACAATGTGTAATTTTAGTTTGAAAATTTTTAAAGGGTGGTAGTACCCTAGTTGTTTTGAACTTGCTTGTAACCCCTAGCCTCCCCAAATCTCGGGACGAGATTTATTTTAAGGGTGGTAGCCTGTCACATCCCAAGATTTTCCAAATCTTGTTATGTGAAAAATAAATGAATAAAATAAAACTTTGTTGATTTTCAAGGCCAGAAGAAACTTTTTGAATTCAATTGGGAAATCAAAACCAATTTGAATCAAATAAAATCCTAAAGGGATTTAAAAATATAAACATTTATTAAAGGAAATTAAAAATGTTTTGGAATTACTATTTTAGATCTTTTAATAAAAGATTTGGTTTTTAAAAGAAAAGGTGGATTCATAAATAAAGATTATTTTATAAAGCCAAATTAAACCTTGGCCAAGCTTTGGGAATTAAAACATTTTATTTTAAATAAAATTAGCAAAGGTTTATTTAAATAAATTAATAAGGATTTAATATCCAACTTTATTTAATAGAAGGTTTTACAAATTTAATTAAACATCAAAACTTATTAAAATTATTTAAAATAAGTTTTCTAAATATTTGATATTCACAAATAAAACCTACTAAAGTGTTTTGGCTTTATTTTAGATTTCAAAATAAATATCTCAATAAAACAAATCCTATTTGATTTAATAATGAAAGTCTATTATATTTAATTAATAATGGACTCTAAAATAAAAATGTTAATTTGTTTTAAACAAGTTTCCTGATATTCCCAAATAAAACCTACTGATTTTCTTTTGAAAAATATTTAGGTTTCAAATAAAGATTACATTAATAAAATCAAACTCTATTTGATTTAATAACTAAGGCCCATTTTATTTAATTATTAATGGACCCTAAAGTAAAAGGTTACTTTGTTTTAAACAAGTTTTCCAAATATTCTTTATTTCCCAAATAAACTACTGATTGGTTTTGAAAGTATTTGGATTTCAAATGAAGATTTTATTAAATAAATCAAACCCTATTTTATTAATAAACCATGGACAATTTTACTTAATTAATAAATGGAACCTAAAAAGATTTAAAATATTATTTTATTTTGGAAGTTGGTTTATGCTACTAAACAGAACCAAAATTCTTAGTGCAAGGTTTGGTGATTATTTGATTTGATTTGGACATTGTTTGTTTGTTTGAAAATTCAAAACAGAAATTAGATTCAGAAAAAGAAAAAGTCTACAGGAAGAAAAAAATATGGAAACGGACTGGCCCAGCTATCCTAGCCTAACTCAGCCCAACCGAGCCCACCTCTCTCTCTCAGCAAAGTGAATCGTTTTTCACCGCAAAACAAACCCACGCAGTGAATGACAACTGGAGCCCACCTGAAACTTTCCTCACTCGCTGGCAAGCAGGCCCCACATCCCCAGCCATCGTCTTCAACGAGACGCCGTCGCCCTGACCGTTGCAGAGAGATTACTCCGGCGATTGATTGCACATGAAAGAGGCTTTGATTTCTCGTAATGACCACGCCCCTTTAAACGCCAGCACGTCCTCTCTCGTTCCTCTCTGACCCCTTCCTCAAGCACGCCCCTAGGCCGAGGAATTTTGCCCTGCACTCCCTCCACTCCGACGAGCTTTCTTCCCAAAATCCGGCCAGCACACACCACCCCGAGCATCCCTGAGCACCCTAGCAACTTCCCCACTCCTCGACACATCTTCCAGCACCCTCCGTTCAACCGCAGGCACCCCTGAGCATCGGCAACGACGACACCGAGCGTGCGCCGCCGTCTGCCATTGCTCCGTCGAGCATTCCAGGTGAACTCCGACCACCCCGCGCCTCCTATATCACGCACACAGCATCGCCTTGGTCTTGCGCATCTGATACTGTCTTCCATTTGTCCTAGCGTGCATCGTAGACCCGTCTCCGACGACGCCCGAGCGAACCCGACGCCAGCAGGAACTCTGGCGGGAAATCAAGCCCACTCCAGAGCGCCCCTCGTTGAACCAACAACGCCTTGAGCATCTCCAGGCTATTGCGAACCAGGTGAGCTCACTCCCACCCTTTCTCGCTTCCTGCCTCGCCAGCGCCGCCGCCATCTGGCCGCTCCGCCGCTCATCGTTGACATTGCGCCGCCCGAGTTTGGCCTGTGCGATGACAGCCGTTTGATCTAGATTGAGCGGGCACGATAGAGTCACTTAAACCGCGAAGGGGTATGCGCTCAGCACCGCATGATATAACTAGATCCAAGGGCTACCGCGCGTGATCCGGCTGAACCGGTATCGCTCAGTTAGATAACGACGCATGGCCAGTATTAAAACTAAAAACAGATTTGAATCAGATTTATTTGCAAACTTCAAACCTCTGTAACTTTCAAACCACACGTCCAAATTTTGCAAATTTTATATCGTTGAAATCAGGAGAACAAGACCTAGCCAACCATGCCCTTAGTTTAGCAAATAGTATCTGTTAGCTTGTTTGAATTTGCAGAAACATTTGTATACTTGTTTAGAGTAGAAAAATTGTTTAAAATTGAATTTAGGGTTAAAACTTTTGCAAAATGGTTTGTTGTGACCTTACTAACCCTAGGAACCAACCCTTGGTGTAAAAAATGATTTTGGTAAAATTTAGGTTGGATTACTTGACTTAGCCATTTTCTAGCCAAATAAAAAGAATGGATTTTGTTATGAAAATGTTTATGGAAAGAAAACTTTAAGAAAATGGTTTGATCAAACCCACTGAACCAAAACACCAAGTTTTGCAAATTAGCAACTCATTTGGTGAACAACTTAAGAGTTTTGCCTTGATAAAAACATTTTTCACCACATAAAATGATGATTAAGTCTAAAAATGGTTAAGGACAAAACCCTTTTTGCAAATGACTTTGCCATTTTGGTAAATGACCAATTTGGATCTTACAAAGTTTAGAAACCCAATAGAGACCATCCTTGCAAAATAAAACTATCTTGTGCATGCTCCCATGCATGAATTGGTTTCCATTGTCTTGTGTGTGTGAATTTGTTTGAGTGATTATTAGTTTGGACTGTAAATTGAATTGGTGTTTGCTTGATTGACTTGTAGTGAAGTGTGAGACTAGCAAGATCAAGGAGTGAACTACCATTCCCTTCCAAAAAGGCAAGTGATGCTTCATACTTTTTGTCCCATTACTTTCTCTATGCATTAGTGATTTTGCTAAGTAAAACTTGCATGGATTTTTCTAAGTATAGACCTTGCTATAAGAAAACCTAGTAGATGAATCCTTAGTAGGATTTTCCTAAGTTAAGATTCCTACTACTACCAAGCTTAGCCTAGCTAATAGAAAACATGGGTGGAATATATATTCACACTATGGAAAAATATTCTAAGTCTGAGGACTTGTGATTTTGTCTAATAAAACAACTAAGTTAATGAATCACCTGGGTGGAATGGGCTTGCTTGGTGGTGTTTGGTTGAGTGGTTCACAAGGCCATGGACTTGGATTGTGTATCTCACTTGTGGTATGCCACCCAGGAATAAAGAGATTTGAGATGTCAAATGTTGAGAAGCTTCAAGTGCAACCACTTGGCAATACGGGCTCAGCCATGATCATATAGGTTGCAAGAACTTAGCCATATGGACAGTTGGTGGTAGTGTTTGATAGGTTGGAACGCGTCCATTTTGGTCTAAGGGAAGGCTTCTGAAAGATCTTGTCTTGGGAAACCAAGTCTTGTGGGGAAAGTGCACCACCTCTGCAGAGTGTAGAACCTAAGTACTTAGCCATGTCCCTGGTAAAGGACAATTTGAGCCTCAAGACATGGAAGCAATCAAGGATCTCATCATTCAAATTTCTAAGTTAAAATCTTGTGGATTGAACAAGGGTTGTTTGAAATATTCAATCTTTGATTGAGAGATGCCTTGTAAAGGATCTTCAATCTTTGATTGAGAAAAGTGATTTTGTCAAAGCAAAAACTTAGTATTTTCAAATGTTAAGGAAAAATCTATTTTGAGCAATGCAAGCCTCAACTCCACTTAGACAAATGCATATAGATGATAGACTCCACTATATTATTATAGTATCACTTGCCAATACAATTCAAATGTATTGACCCTTTGTGGCTGTAACTTGTATGTTGCAGGTTTGATAGTTTTAGTGAAGATTGATTGTTTAGGATTACAAAGTCTACAACCAACATCTGCCTGTGGCACTTTGAATATGATGGACCCATGCTTATAGTTATTCCGCTGCAATATAATGTAATAGCCAAATGAGCTAAGTTTGATGTAATAAACTTATGTTATTCCTGGTTATAAAGATATATTATGACCTTTGTATCTTGATATTACATCGTAACTGTGGATGCTAGCTATTGATCCAGGGACTAGCATTGTAAACACAGGAGGAATCTACCTTATGAGGTTGAGACCCCTACACTGTTAAAATGACTTTGTATGCAGAAACATGTTTAGGTCCATTTTGAGTATAGTTTATGTTTAGAAAATTGTTTTAGGGCTAGATAAGTTTAGTTAGCAAACTTTGTGACTTGTTATGTTTCTGTATTATGCACTTGCTTGGTAGGATTTTCAAAATCATCACTTAGTAAATTCTTGCATGCATGCATTCATATTTTTCATTGTATATGAGTTGTGTGTAATTGTATGCTACAAATTTTTGTGTAGATTTTGCTAGTGACTGTGATTGTGAAGAGTGCTACTCTCCCCATTACCAAGGCAAGTGATACTTCATGATATTTCCACTCCTTTATTTTGAATAAGCATTAGAGTTATTTTGCTAAGTCTTGCATGTTACTTTTGCCAAATGCTATGTTGGGAAATCCTATGTAGTGTAGAATTGTAGAATTGCTAGGGAATTTTCCTAAGATAAGATACTATGCCATGCTTAGCCTAGCTAGTAGAAAACAAAGGGTTGGTAAAGTATGTACATGCTATGGTGAAATAATTCTAAGTCCTTTGGGACTCATGCTTTTCTTAATAAAACAACTAAGTCAATGAACTTCCTGGGTGGAATGGGACTTGAACGGTGGTTTTTGGTTGAGTGGTTACACAAGGCCATGGATTTGGCTTGTGTATCACACTTGTGGTATGCCACCCAGGCACAAAGGGATTTGGAGGCCAAGTGTTGAGAAAGCTTACAGTGCAACCACTTGGCAATATGGGCTCTGCCTTGATCATATAGGTTGCTAGAACTTAGTCATTTGGACAGTTGGTGGTAGTGGGATGATAGGTTGGAACGCGTCCATTTGACTAAGGAAAGGCTTCTGAAAGGTCCTGTCTTGGGAAACCAAGTCTGGTGGGGAAAGTGCACAACCTCTGCAGATGGAAAATCTAAGTACTTAGCCAAGTCCATGGCAATGGACAAATTGAGCATCAAGACATGGAAGCTACAACAATCTCATCACTCCAACTTCTAAGTAAAACTTGTGGGTGAACAAGGGTGAAGGACCCCAATGTCTATTGGTGGTTTCTTGGGAAGTTTTTGACAAAGAAAAACTTAGTGATTTCAACTAATAGGAAAAATCTATTTTGAGCAAAGCAAACCAAGCTACACTTAGCGAAAATGCATATAGTAATATAGTCCACTTAAAATTTACTGAGGTATCACTTGCCAATACTATTCCAAAGTATTGACCCTCTGTGGCTGTAACTTGTAATGTTGCAAGTTACTCCAATGATGATTAGGAGTCATGAGTCTACACTCAACATGCTTGCCTGTGGCACATGAAGATGAAGACTTATGTTTATTTATGTATTCCATAAACTCTTGTATTAGGCCTTTGGCCCTGAGTTGTAAGACTATGTTTATCTCTGGAATGAATGTAATAAACGACCTTTGTATCTGTGTACTTCATCTTAAACTGTGGATGCTAGTATTGATCCAGGGACTAGCATTGCAATCACAGGGATCCTTTCCTTTACAAAGGAGGGATCTTACAGATGGTATCAGAGCACTGTGTTGCCTGTAGGATTATGACCCTAGGATTGGAAACCACTAAGGAAAATTTTTCAACTACTTCTACACTTGTCTATTCTTCTCGTAAACTTTTCTAATCTCCTCATTCTCATCTCTATTTGTAGATGAACTCCATCAACGAAGCCGTGAAGAAAGGACCACTCATGACCATGACCTTGGAGTGTGAAACTGAGTTTCCCAAAATTCTCAAGGACCTCATGGTGGCAATGGAAGCACATGGTGCAGCTGTTTACAAAGGCTTTCCAGTGATGGATGAAGGAGTGGAGTATTGGTGGGTGCAACTTCACTTGTACAAAAACAAGGAAGACAACCACAAAGAAAGAGGATTCTGCATGTACACCAACACTGTGATGCACACTACATTCTTTGAGTCAGCAAGAGAAGCAGCTTGGAGGACTATCACAGAACTAAGTGCAAGAGTCAAGTGCAGAATGCTCAACCTCCAAAAAGACTTAGAGAAAGAGAAGGAACTTACCCAAGAGTTGGAAGCCACCAACCAAACTTTAAGGGGAGATATTATAGACTTAGTGATGGAATCATGTGAACAAGATAGGTGGATTGCTTTTAGGAACATTGTGTTAGCCACCAGATCTAGTGAGATAGGATTGTAAACGCACTTCGTTAGTTGGACCACCACCTATCACCTTATTTTCCAAATGATACCTTAAATAAGTTTGGACCTTGATTGATGTAATGGATTCATGTATGCATGACTTGTGTGATTTTTGTGTTCCAAAGATATGTATGAAATGTTTGTCTTATTTTATTTTAAATTGTGTTGTCCTAACTTTTCTATCTTATAAATAGATGCCTATTACCATCAGCACTGTTGAGGAGTTTCAGGGTACCCGTTTTGGTCCTCGTATCGTTGAGCTTACCACTTTGCTCAATCTCCCTCTTCCCACCATCATGGTGCACCCACTCACCAAGTTCGAGAGGAAGGACCTCTGGGGCTTCAAGGTGAACCAGCCCGGACGCTAGGAAGAGCCTACCACGGAGGCATGGAGGTAGTCATGGACAGGGAGAGAGGCATGGAGGTAGTCATGCAGGACCTGATAGGACGTCTGTTAGGCCGTCACTCCCGACAGGTTAGGGGCACCCACTTCCACGTCTTCGGAAGACGTGATGAGGATGGAGAGTCCATCGACTTTGAGGACGACTCGAGGGATGCAGCAGAGCCGATACGTCTCTATCTCCAGGACTTAGAGTCTCTCATCAGGCACGTGGATACGGACAGGACCAACGTCATGCTCAGCAATGACGAGCTCCAGGTGCAGCTTCGCGAGAAGGATAAGCTTTTCGCACAACAGGATGAGATAGTCAAGGAAATGGAGACGAAGTTCGAGGCCCAGGACCACAAGTTCAAGAGTCAGGAGAAACGCGTGCAGGATAGGAACAAGAAGATCCAGGACATGACCGAGGAACTGAAGTCCAAGGATTTCGAGCTAGAGCAGCAGCAGATGGTGATTGAGAGGCTTCGCTCCCAGAAGAGGGCTCTCAAGGCCAAGATCGATTCCCTGACCACTACGATTGAGGAGAACAAGACCGCGATGGAGAACGCAGGTCTTACCTTTGTCGAGGAGGAGATTGATGCTGACGAGTAGACTTGACTACTCGTTTATCTTTCATTATCGTACTTGTTATTTGTGAACTTATTATTGGACCATCCGACATGTGGATGGCTTGCCACTTGTGTGTTTTATTTCGAGCACTTGTTATCTGGTTGCTGAACTTTTATTTTGTGTTGCATGCTTTGTGTTTGCTTGTGATGTAATGTGCATAAAACATCTATGGGTATCTCATTCTTATCTCTACTTGAACAAACCACAGATGCCTCCCCGCCGCGCAAACCCCAACCCCAACAACATCACTCCAGAAATGCAACAGATGATGAATGCTCAGACACAGCTTATGCAGATGATGACAACGTTCATCCAAAACCAGAATAACAACAATAACAACCCCAATAACAACAACAACAACAATAACAACAACAACCCTCCGGGTTTTGATATGCTCACCAGATTTCTGCGTTTGAGGCCAGCTAAGTTTTCGGGGACAACTGATCCCATGGTAGCCAATGATTGGCTACGTTCTATGAACAAGGACTTAGTGACCGTGGGCTGCACGGATGCTGAAAAGGTCAGGTTCGCAGCGCATTTGTTGGAAGGGCCAGCCGCCACATGGTGGGACAACTTCCAAATCACCACTCCTTTAGATGAGGTGACTTGGGCTATCTTTGAAGATGGCTTTCGCACTGCTCATATCTCATCAGGGATGATGAGCCTGAAAAAGAAGGAGTTTCACAACCTGAAGCAGCGCCACCGCAGCGTGGCTGAATATATAGAAGAGTTCAATAATCTGGCGCGCTATGCACCGGATGAGGTTGACACAGATGCCAAAAGAAAGGAAAAGTTTCTGGAAGGCTTGAATGATGAGCTAAACTTGCAGTTGTCTGTGGCATATGTTCCAACTTATCAGTCTCTGTGTGACAAGGCTGCTATTTTGGAGAATAAAATGAAGCAAGTCGAGAGTAGGAAGAGGAAACACTCCGACAAGCACAGCTCGGGATCGTCTCACAAGCGATCTCACTATGATGACAGTGGCAGCTCGGGATCCCATAAGCATGGGAAATTCAACAAGCACCACAACCACAACCGTCATGACAACAAGCATCACCGCAGTCATGACAATGACAAGTATAAGAACCACAAGAGTGGACATAAGAGCCACCACAGTGGAAATGGTAGTGGAAGTGGAAGTCAGCCTGCAAAAAAAGACATCAGTCAGGTTGAGTGCTTCAAATGCAAGAAGCTGGGGCATTATGCTAATGAGTGCCCTGAGAAGAAAGTTGAAGGACCTAACAAGCCCAATCCTTTTCAGAAAGGACAGGTTAACCACATTAATGTGGAGGAGGTCTATGAGGAGCCTGATGCTGTTGCTGGTAAGTTCAGACTCAATTCCATTCCAGCATTTGTACTCTTTGATACTGGTGCATCTCATTCATTCATATCAAGAGCATTTGTTGAAAGAAATGAACTACCGGTAGAAACTATTGGGTGTCCTATAAAAGTAAGTTCTCCTGGTGGAGAAATGATAGTGAATTCAGGATGCCATGACCTAGTCATAGAATTCGGGAAGTATAGGTTTCCCGTTAACTTGATAATATTAAACTCCCAAGGTTTGGATGTCATTCTGGGAAGGGACTGGATGACTAAGTACAAAGGAGTGATAGATTGTGCCAGCCATACAGTATCACTCACAACTCCGGATAATAGAAGGATCAGATTCAAGACCATCTTTGGAGCAAAGAAGAGTATGCTAAATTCCCTTAAGGGGGTTAGCATGGACAGTGTGCCAATTGTATGTGAGTATCCGGACGTGTTTCCAGAAGAATTACCAGGAATGCCACCAGATAGGGATGTGGAATTTCTGATAGATTTGTTACCAGGTTCTGGACCAATAGCAAAGAGACCATACAAAATGTCAGTTGATGAACTGAAAGAGCTCAAGAAGCAACTAGGCGAACAGTTGCAGAAAGGATTCATCCAACCAAGTTCTTCATCCTGGGGAGCCCCAGTATTGTTCGTGGAGAAGAAAGATAGAAGCCAAAGGTTATGCATAGATTACCGATCACTCAACGAGGTAACTATCAAGAACAAATATCCTTTGCCAAGAATCAATGACTTGTTTGATCAGCTAGAGGGAGCTTGTGTGTTCTCGAAGATTGATCTCCGGTCAGGCTATTTTCAGCTCAAGATAAGAGAGCAAGACATACCTAAAACAGCATTCACCACAAGGTATGGATTGTATGAGTATACCGTAATGCCATTCGGCTTAACCAATGCTCCAGCATACTTCATGAACATGATGAACAAGGTGTTCATGGAATTTCTTGACAAGTTCGTTGTCGTTTTCATCGATGACATCTTAGTCTACTCCAAGAGCAAAGAGGAACATGAAGGACACTTGCGCTTGATACTTGAGAAGTTAAGAGAGCATAAACTTTATGCCAAGTTCAGCAAGTGTGAGTTTTGGTTAGAGGAAGTTGGTTTTCTTGGTCATGTTATGACAAAGGATGGAGTGGCAGTTGATCCTGCTAAAGTTTCAGCTGTAACAGAATGGGAATCTCCCAAGAACGTGAAAGAAGTACGCAGTTTCCTTGGCTTAGCAGGTTACTACAGAAGATTCATTGCAAATTTCTCAAAAGTTGCTAAGCCCATGACTGAATTGTTAAAGAAAGACAAGAAGTTTGCTTGGTCTGAAGGTTGTGAAGTCAGTTTCCAAGAATTGAAGAAGAGACTTGTAACAGCACCAGTTCTATGTCTGCTAGATTTGGAAAAGGATTTCCAAGTATATTGTGATGCGTCTCATCAAGGTTTGGGTGCCGTACTTATGCAAGACGGTAAAGTTGTGGCCTATGCCTCGAGACAAATCAAAACTCATGAAGTAAACTATCCTACTCATGATTTGGAGTTAGCCTCGGTCGTCCATGCACTCAAAACATGGAGACATTACCTTTTGGGTAAGCGTTGTGAGGTGTTCACGGACCACAAAAGTTTGAAGTATATCTTCACCCAAAAGGAAATCAATATGAGACAAAGAAGATGGTTAGATCTTATCAAGGATTATGACCTGAGTTTGCAATACCACCCCGGTAAAGCAAATGTTGTAGCAGATGCTCTAAGTCGTAAGGTATTTGTGAATGGCCTTACCAAAGGAGAATTGCCAGATGATTTGTGTGCTCAATTCAAAGAACTCAGATTGGAGATTGTGCCTGAAGGACATCTTATGTCTTTGGATGTTCAACCCACTTTGTTGGACAAGATCCGAGAAGCTCAGAAGACCGATAAGGAAATTGAAAGGATTAAGGAAAATATTGGCCAAGGGAGAGCTAAAAGTTTCCATGAAGACGAACAGGGTACATTATGGCATGGGAAACGTATCTGTGTTCCACAAGATCCGGAGTTGCGGAAACTGATTCTGCAAGAAGCCCACAACTCTCCGTATTCTATTCATCCGGGTAACACCAAAATGTACATGGACATGAAAGAAAGATTTTGGTGGAACAATCTCAAGAGAGACATAGCCGAACATATTGCTTTGTGTGATGTATGTAGTAGAGTAAAAGCGGAGCATCAGAAACCAGCAGGTTTGCTTCAACCACTACCTATTCCTGATTGGAAATGGGACAAGATTGGTATGGATTTCATTACCAGATTACCAAGGACCAGATCAGGTGTAGAGGCCTCAACCTGATAAGGTAGATTCCTCCTGTGTTTTACAATGCTAGTCCCTGGATCAATAGCTAGCATCCACAGTATAGATGTAATATCAAGAAACAAAGGTCATAATATAACTTTATAACCAGGAATAATATAATTTTATTACATCATACATAGCTCATTTGGCTATTACATTACATTGCAGCGGAATAACTATAAGCATGGGGTCCTTCATCTTCAAAGTGTCACAGGCAGATGTTGGTTGTAGACTTTGTAATCCTAATCAAACAATCTTCACTAAAATCAATCAAACCCGCAACATACAAGTTATAGCCACAAAGGGTCAATACATTTGAATTGTATTGGCAAGTGATACTATGGTAGTATAGTGGAGTCTATCTTCTATATGCATTTGGCTAAGTGGAGTTGAGGCTTGCATTGCTCAAACTAGATTTTCCTTAACATTTTGAAAATACTAAGTTTTTTCTTGACAAAATCATTTTTCTCAATCAAAGATTTCAAGATCCTTGTACCAAGCCATCTCTCCATCAATGATTTAAGAATTCAAACAACCCTTGTTCAATCCACAAGTTTTAACTTTAGAAATTTGAATGATGAGATTCTTGATTGCTTCCATGTCTTGATGCTCAATTTGTCCTTTACCAGGGACATGGCTAAGTACTTAGATTTTACACTCTGCAGAGGTGGTGCACTTTTCCCACAAGACTTGGTTTCCCAAGACAAGATCTTTCAGAAGCCTTCCCTTAGACCAAAATGGACGCGTTCCAACCTATCAAACACTACCACCAACTGTCCATATGGCTAAGTTCTTGCAACCTATATGATCATGGCAGAGCCCATATTGCCAAGTGGTTGCACTTGAAGCTTCTCAACATTTGACATCTCAAATCTCTTTCTTTCCTGGGTGGCCATCCACAAGTGAGATACACAATCCAAGTCCATGGCCTTGTGAACCACTCAACCATTCTCCACCAAGCTATTCCATTCCACCCAGGTGATTCATTAACTTAGTTGTTTTATTAGACAAAATCACAAGTCCTTAGACTTAGAATATTTTTCCATAGTGTGAATATATATTCCACCCATGTTTTCTATTAGCTAGGCTAAGCTTGGTAGTAGTAGGAATCTTAACTTAGGGAAATCCTACTAAGGATCCATCTACTAGGTTTTCTTATAGCAAGGTCTATACTTAGCAAAATTCATGCAAGTTTTACTTAGCAAAATCACTAATGCATAGTGAAAGTAACGGGACAAAAGTATGAAGCATCACTTGCCTTTTTGGTAGGGAATGGTAGTTCACTCCTTGATCTTTCTAGTCTCACACTTCACTACAAATAAATCAAGAAAACACAAATTCAATTCACATTCCAAACCAAAGTCAAACAAACAATTCTTCACACACACAAAGTAATGGAATCTAAGTCATGCATGGGAGCATGCACAAGATAGTTTTATTTTTCAAAGAGGGCCCCTATTGGGTTTCTAAACTTTGTAAGTTCCAAATGGTCATTTACCAAAGTGGCAAAGTCATTAGTTAGAGGGTTTTTCCCAAAACCATTTTTAAATCCATTAATTATTTCATGTGGTGAAAAATATTTTTATCAAGGCAAAACTATTAAGTTGTTCACCAAATGAGTTGCTAATTTGCAAAACTTGGTGTTTTAGGTCAGTAGGTTTGGTCCAAGACATTTCCTTAAAGTTTTCTTTCCATAAACATTTTTATAACAAAAACCATTCTTTTTATTTGGCTAGAAAATGACTAAGTCAAGTAATTCAACCTAAATCTTTCCAAAATCATTTTTAACACCAAGGGTTGGTTCCTAGGGTCAGTAAGGTCATAACAATCCAATTTGCAAAGGTTTTACTTCAAAATTATTTTCAATAAATAAATTACATTTCTATTTGACTAGAAATGGTTTTAAATTAAAGAATCATTTCTTAATTTCTCCAAATACATTTTTGTGTCCACAGAATGTTTCCTAGGGTTAGTAGGTTCAAATCAATCCAATTGCCAAAGATTTTAACCCTAAATTCAATTTTACACAATTTTTACATTCTTAACAAGCATACAAATGAATCTGCAAAAATGAGCAAACAAACAGATACTATTTGCTAAACTAACTCCACAGTTGGCTAGGGCTTGTTCTCCTGAATCCATTGATATAAAATTTGCCAAATTTGGACGTGTGGTTTGAAAGTTACAATGGTTTGAAAATCATAACATAATCAGATTTCAAATCTGTTTTTAAACTGAGCAGGTGACACGCGGCGTTATTCTACTGGTTGATACCGGTTCGGCCGGATCGGGCGACGCTGGCCGTTGGATTTAATTGACATCGCTCGGCTCAGATCGTTCGATACCCCTTCGCGTATTTTCTTTCCTAGCCGCTGGATCAAGATCGGACGGTTCCTATCAACTAGCCAGGAACTGGCGGCGCGAGTTCACCGGCGAGCGGCGGTGCGGCCAGATGGCGGCGGCGCTGGCTAAGCAGGAAGCAAGGAAGTGTAAGGAGATGCTCACCAGGCTCAGAAGAACACGTAGAAGCTCAAGGTACTCGCGGTTGGTCAAGGGGCGCACTATGCTGGCTTGAATCTCTCGCCGGAGTTCGTGTCTGCGTCGGCTTCTCTGTTTTTCGTCGGAGGCGACGACACAAGCCACGGAAAAGCAAGATAACAGTTGCGTTAGATGCGTACGGGGTTGGTGATCGTGTGTGCATCAACGAGACGGAAGGGGGTGGTCAGATATTACCTGGAGGACTCGCCGGAAAAGTAGCAGACGACGACGGCGTATAGGTGGAGTTGTTGCCGACGTTTTGGAGCGCCCGCAGGTGAATGGTTGGTATGGACGGATGCGTCTGGACGCGTGGAGTATGTGTGCTAGGTCGACGAGGCAAGGGGCGGCGTGTGGCAGCCGGAATCGGCCGGGGAAGTTGTCGGGGACAGGGGTGTTGTCGCAAGCAATTTGCGCATCCTGGGGGCTCCGGTGAGGTGTGGTCTGCAGGAGAAGGAAGAGGAGACCAGGGGGATTAAGACAGCAGGGTCCAGGGGAAGAATTAACCACGCATTTAAACGAATTCATCCGAGTTTATTTGGCCAGAAACGGCGAGGCGAGTAAAGGGGAGGAACAGGTCCGCGGCGGGTGAGGAAGAAGAGGGCCGGTGGTGGGGTCTGGTGTTAGTGAGAAAAGGAGATAAAGGGGGAGGTCCACCAGTCAGTCTCGGTGTGGGTCGGAAACAGAGTGAGGAATGTTTTCTTTCGGGTGAGGGGGAGCTGGGCTACTGGGTTTAGTTGGTGCAGATGGTGGGCTGTTCTATTTTTTTCCTGTCTAAATCTTTTTCCTTTTCTATTTTCAATTTATGTTTTGAAATTTCTATCAAACAAACATGGTTCAAATCAATTCAAACAACACTCAAACTTGTACTTTTGAAATTAGTTCTGTTCAGTAACATGAACCAAATTTCAAATTCAAATTAATAATTTTAATAATAGGGGCTATTACTATCTATTTAAGTGGATGTTCCAATTATTATACCCATAGTTTTGTTTTAATTCAAAGCTCCACTTGAGAAAATAATTTTAAACCATTCAGTAGGTTGTATTTGAATTTAAGGATTATTTGGAAAGCTTGTTTTAAAATAACATTTTGTTATATAGGGTCCATTAATAATTAAATAGAATGGGCCTTAGTTATTAAATCAAATAGAGTTTGATTTTATTAATAAAATCTTTATTTGAAACCTAAATATTTTCAAAACCAAATCAGTAGGTTTTATTTGGGAAATATAGAACACTTGGAAACTTGTTTTAAAACAGAATATCATTTTATTTTAGACCTTCATTAACAATAGACCTTCATTATTAAAATAGGATTTGTTTTATTGAGATATTTATTTTGAAATCTAAAATAGAACCAAAACACTTCAGTAAGTTTTATTTGAGAACATAAAATATTTGGAAAACTTATTTAAAATAAATAAATAGGTTTTAGTGTTTATTTAAAATGGGAAAAGCCTTTACTTTAATAAAATTTGGATATTAAATCCCTATTATTTTATTTAAATAAACCTTTGCTATTTTAATTCAAAACAAAATGTTTTAATTCCAAAGCTTGGCTAAGGTTTAATTTGGCTTTATAAAATATTCTTTATTTATAAACTTCTATTTCATTTGAAAACAAATCTTTTCATTTAATTGTTTCAAAATAGTATTTCCAAATGTTTTTATTTTTCCTTTTATTAAATGTTTATCTTTTTAAATCCCTTTAGGTTTTCTTTGTTCAAAATAAGTTTGAAGATTTCCAATTGGATTCAAAAGTTTCTTCTGGCCTTGAAAATCAAACAAAGTTTTATTTTATTCGTTTATTTTCACATTACAAGATTTGGAAAATCTTGGGATGTGACATCAGGATATGATTCCATATGGGTAGTAGTGGATCGCTTAACTAAAGTGGCCCATTTCATACCCGTGAAGACAACTTATACAAGTGCCAAGTTAGCCAAAATCTACATGAGTAGAATTGTATGCCTTCACGGTGTGCCTAAGAGTATTGTGTCCGATAGGGGAACCCAATTCACTTCCCATTTTTGGAGACAGCTACATGAGTCATTGGGAACGAGGTTGGAATTCAGTACTGCTTTTCATCCAGGACCTGATAGGACGTCTGTTAGACCTGCATGACTACTGCAAGATCAAGGCGAAGCTGTGTGCGTGAAGGAAAGGGCGCGGGGTGGTCTGTTCTTACCAGGGAGTTTCACCGGAGAAGAAGGCAGACACGGCGGTGCTCAGCTGAAGACGGAGCCGACGTTCTGGAGTGCCCGCGGTTGAACGGAGGGCACAGGAAGAAGCGCCTGGGAGTGGGGAGTGTGCTCGTGTGCTTGGAAAGCAGGGGGTGGCGAGGCTCAGTCGGAATTGAGGAGGGACGGTGGTCGGAGCAGTGAGAGGGCGAGCTCGATTCAGGGCAGCCTGGGGGCAGAGCGAGGGAGGCGCGTGAGGGGAAAGGAAGTGGAGACGCAGGCGGTTAAATGGGCGTGGTCGTAGGGTGGATTAATGCGGCCATTTACGCGAATTGATCGCCGGCGTTTCCTACTGCAACGGCCGGGCGTCGTCTGCGCGAGGAAGAAGATGAGCTGGAGGGGTGGGGTCCGGTGTCAGCGATGGAGTGAGAGAGAAGGAAGGGGCCACCAGTCAGTTGCTCTGCGGGTCAGTTAATAGGTGGAAAACATTTCGTAGAGGAGAGTGGGAGTGGGCTGGTACTGGGCTTAGTGGGCTTTGTCGACTGGGCTGTTGCCTGTTTCTATTTTTTTCCTTCCTGAATGTTTTTCTTTTTCTAATTCTATTTTCTGTTTTAAAATTCCAAACAACAATTCAAGCATTCAAATCAATTCAAACTTCCACCAAACATTACAATTGAATTTGGTTCTGTTTAACAACATAAACCGAAGTCCAAAGATCAAAATAATATTTTATTTTAGGGTCCATTATTAATTAAATAAATAGACCTTGTTTAATAAATCCAAAATAGGATTTGTTTTATTAAAACTCCTTTTGAAATCTAAATATTTTCAAAACCAAATCGGTAGGTTTTATTTGAAATAAAGAACACTTGGAAACTTGTTTAAAATAAATAAATAAGTTTTAGTGTTTATTTAAAATGGGAAAAACCTTTACTTAAATAAAATTGGATAATAAATCCCTTTATTTTATTTAAATGAACCTTTATTATTTTTATCAAATAGAAATGTTTTTATTTCAAAGGCGTGGCCAAGTTTTAGTTTGGCTCTATAAAATATTCCTTATTTGTAAAACTTCTATTTCAATTGAAAACCAAATCTTTTTATTTAAAAGATCCAAAATAGGAAATCCAAATATTTTTATTTTCCTTTATTAAATGTTTATGTTTTTTAAATCCCTTTAGGATCTATTTGATCCAAATTGGTTTGTTTCCAATTGGATTCAAAAAGTTTCTTCTCACCCTGGAAATCAACAAAGTTTTATTTTATTCCTTTATTTTTCACATTACAAGATTTGGAAAATCTTGGGATGTGACAGGCTACCATCCTTAAAATAAATCTCGTCCCGAGATTTGGGAAAGCTAGGGTTACAAGTTGGCTCAAAACATCTAGGGTACTACCACCCTTAAAAAGTTTCAAACTAAATTACATATGGGCCTTCTTGGGATCTTGGGAAAACTTCTCTGGGCAAACATTTGCATTGTGTCCTTGGTTTCCACACTTGACTCATGGGCCAAGGTTGAGGTTCTCCATAGGCTTGTTCAACTTGTTCTTCATCTTTTCTGGACAGTTGCTTGCATAATGTCCTGGGTTCTTGCAATTGAAACAGTTGATGTCTTTGAGTTCTTTACGTGGCTCTTGTGGACAAGTTGCCACATAGTGGCCTAGCTCTTTGCAGTTGTTGCACACCACTTGGCCAATTTCTTTATTCTTCTGGTTCTCTGGGCATTCACTGGAGTAGTGTCCCATTTCCTTACATTTATGACATTGCACATGGCTTTTGTCCTTCTTTTGCTTTTTGGGTTTCTCCAAAGCTAGGAGTGCATCTAGTTCATGTTGTTCATATGTTATCTGATAGGTAGGAATGTCTACATGTTTCTTGGACCTTTTATTGCTCTTTAGAAAATTCACATTCCTCTTATTTGATCCCTTGAATTGGGTTGTTTTGTTTGGAGGTATAAGTGGACCTTTTCCTTTGTCATCAACCTTCTTGGTAGACTTGGATCCTTCTTGATGGTTTGCAATCATTTGTTGCACTCCACCTTGTTTCCTTTGTTCCACAATGGAATAGATGGGGCATTGGATAGGAACATGGTTGTTCCCTTCACAGAGGTATCAAGTAGCTTAAGAGGTGGGACATTGTCCAACAGGATGTTTCTCTTCACAGTTGGGGCATTGATCTCGATGCTCCTTGGAAGTATGATCCTTGTCTCCACAAATAATGCAAGCTGGGGCTCCATGTAGAATAACATTTATGTCATCCTTGTTGTCACAAACTCTTTTGGAATAGCTCTCTTCCATTTTAATCATTTGATTAGTCACTTTGAGCATCAGTTGACCTTGAGTTTCCAAAAATCCTTGTAGTGTTGGATCTTCTCCACTGGTGTTGGCTATGAATTGAGATGTCACCTGGTTTAACTGGTTCTGGGTTGCTATGAGATCTTTCATGCTGTCCTGTTGGTTGGTGTTGGTGTCATCAACCTTGATGTTGAAGTCTCCTGGAGTAGTCATCTGTTTGGGTTGAAGGGAGATTAGAATAGACAAGATATTTCTAAGGAAATAATCCTAATCACACACATCAAAATTCACTCAAACAATGTGCAAGCATTCACAATCAACTTTTCACTCAAACAACATAGTTCAAGCACATACCTAGGCAACAAAAAAAAATATTTTTGTTACACCACATAAGTTGGTGTGTTTGACTTATCTATAATATGGTGGTCCATCTATATGGTTCACTTGTGATCTTTCCATCATTATTGGTTGATTTTTCTTACATGAGATCATGGTTCCTTGGGAAAACTCCTTGGTCACAAAGTTTCAAGTGAGGTGGGCTCCTTCTAGCTTTTGCATTCCCTTAGTCTCTAAATTTTGAGCAAGTCTTCCTTGTCTCACTTGTAGTCCTTAGTGATATCCAAGTTGGAAGTCCTTGGTGAATATGCTGAAGATGTTGAAGTCATTAGAGTTGAAGATGTTGAAGTCATTAGAGTTGAAGAAGTCCTTTGCACATGGTGAAGTCCTTGGACATGGGGTAGGTTTTTCCATCAAGTTGAAGTAGAAGAGATGTAGAGTTGAAACCAAAGTTGTTGAGGAAAGAGTTTACGAGTGTTTTCGTAAATAAGTTTTTGGAACAAGTACAACTCCTATTTTTCTAAGGGTTTTTGTCCAATCCTAGGGTTTACAACTCCTACAGGCAACACAATGCTCTAATACCATCTGTAGCGGGAGTGTCCCAACCTTTATTTGTTATAAGGTGGAGTCCCCTGTGTTTACAATGCTAGTCCCTGGATCAATAGCTAGCATCCACAGTTAAGATGTAATATCAAGAAACAAAGGTCATAATATAACTTTATAACCAGGAATAACATAATTTTATTACATCTCACATAGCTCATTTGGATATTTCATTACATTACATTACATTGCAGCGGAATAACTATAAGCATGGGGTCCTTCATCTTCAAAGTGCCACAGGCAGACATGTTGGTTGTAGACGTTGTAATCCTAATCAATCAATCAATCTTCTCTAAAACAATCAAACCTGCAACATTTCAAGTTACAGCCACAAGGGTCAATACATTTGAATTGTATTGGCAAGTTTCACTACTAAGTTGAATATAAGTGGATCCTATCATTACATGCATATTTGGCTAAGTAGGTTTTTAGGCTCATTTGCAAAAAGCAATAATTTATCCTATCTTTTCAAAAGGGTTTTGATCTTTAGTCACCTCCTTGGAATCCACCAAGTATCTTTGTTAAAAATATCTTGAGCTCCTTGGTAACACCAAGTGTTCAAGTTTTCATCAAAATCTCTTGAGTTCCTTGGTACCCCCAAGTGCATCAAGTTTTATCAAAATCTCTTGAGTTCCTTGGTACCCCCAAGTGCATCAAGTCTTTTGTTGTCACTTAAAAATTTTCTTTTAGAAATTGGAATGTCGAGATTTCCCATAGCTTCAAGCTTTAGTTGCTCAGTATTGTCCATAACCGGGGACACGGCTAAGTACTTAGATTTTATTATCTTCTGCAGAAGTAGTACACTTTACCCACATGTCACAATCCCATCTTGTTGCCACCAGTGGCCACTGGATTAGCACTCACCAAGATGGAGTACTGGCAGATTGAGAATGTGACGAAGTCTTTCCAGAGGGTCCTCCCATACACCATTGCTAGCTTGTCTTCAGTACCCATGTAGGATTCCAGGTCCTCATGTCCAATAACCTGAAGACAATGCATGGGTCTTCCCAATGTAGTTGACTAAGCCAGAGCCATAAATAGCATGTGGTTGCACACGAAAGCCACAATTGGAGAAACATGTTTAATCTCTAAGTTTCCTGGGTGGTTTTCCTTTGGATCACAACACAAAGAGATTGCCATAGACATGGTTCCTTTTGTTGCCACCTTCTCCAAAACTCAAAGTATCCTTGTCCACCCAGGTGGTTCATTGAGTCTTTGTTTTATTATATAAAAACACAAGTCCTTTTCTCAACTTCATAAAATCTCAACATGTATCTTTTTTTCAAAATATAGCATGGCTAAGCATGTATCAACTACATTGTTTTCACTAAGTAACGTATAGGGAATCCTATTAGGATTTAGCATAGCATAAGTATAGAAATTCTTTTCATGCATGTTTCAAAATCCACTAAGTATAATGAAAATAGTAGGACTTTAGATGATAGTGTCACTTGCCTTTCTTTTGGTAGGGAATGTTGGTTCACCCCTTGATCTTGCTAGTCTCACACTTTTCTAATCTTCACTACAATCAATCAAGCAAACACAATATCATCTAGCATTCCAAACCAATAATCAATCAAACAATTCACTCACATAAAACAATGGGATCTAAGTCATGCATGTAAGCATGCAAGAGGTAGGTTTTTTGCAAAGATGGTCTCCACTAGGTTTCTAAACTTTGTAAGGTTCAAGGTGGTCATTTTCCAAAGTGGCAAGGTCATTTGCAAAAGGGTTTTGTTCATAAACCATTTTTAAGTCCATTCATTATTTTATGTGGTGGAAAACATTTTTATCAAAGCAACAACTTTTAGGTTGTTCACCAAATAAGTTGTTGTTTCTCAAAACTTGGTGTTTAGGGTCAGTAGGTTTGCTTCCAATCATTTTCCCAAAGTTTTCTTTCCAAAACATTTTCATAACAAAACCAATATTTTTAAATGGCTAGAAATGGGCTAAATCAATTAATCCATCCTAAATTTCACCAAATTCATTTTTAAATCCATGGGTTGGTTCCTAGGGTCAGTAAGTTCACCACAAACCAATTTGCAAAGATTTCAACCTTTAAAACATTTTTTAACAAATTTTCTAATCTAAACAAGCATACAAATGATTCTGTAAAAGCAAACACTCTAACAGATACTATTTGCTAAACAAATGGCATGGTTGACTAGGGCTTATTCCACTGATTCCAACGATATAAAGTTTGAAATTTTTGGACGTGTGGATCAAAAGTTACAAGGGTTTCAATTTGCAACTCAAATCTGTTTTCAAATTCTGTTTTAAATAAGAATTGGCCACGCGTCATCTTTTGATTGGACGGTACCGGTTCGGGTGGATCACATGCTGTAGGCCGTTGGATCTATCTGTTATCGCACAGCGCAGGCTCACTTGTACCCCTTCGACTTGATTCTAATCTTATGCGTCTGATTCAGATCTAACGGCTCCTACGCATTTGACCAAAACGCAGCGGCGCTGGTGGTGGCTAGCGGCGGCGACGGTCAGTGGTGGTGCCGGCGATACAGGAAGGAATGGAAGGTGAGGAGATGCTTACAATGATCGCAGGGCGACGCCGAAGCTCAACTTGGAGTCGTCTTGGCAAGGGGCGCACGGGGACAGGAGGAATCGCTCACCGGAGTTGGGCCTGGCGATGGTTGCACGCGGTCGTGGTCGGAGGTGACGCTGTGGTTCGCCCCGAAGCAAAATGAAGATGCGGTTAGAAGCGCAAGATCAAGGCGAAGCTGTGTGCGTGAAGGAAAGGGCGTGGGGTGGTATGTTCTTACCAGGGAGTTTCGCCGGAGAAGAAGGCAGACACGACGGTGCTCAGTTGAAGACGGAGCCGACGTTCTGGAGCGCCCGCGGTTGAACGGAGGGCACAGGAAGAAGCTCCTGGGAGTGGGGAATGTGCTCGTGTGCTTGGAAAGGCAGGGGGTGGCGAGGCTCGGTCGGAATTGAGGAGGGACGGTGGTCGGAGCAGTGAGAGGGCGAGCTCGATTCAGGGCAGCCTGGGGGCAGAGAGAGGGAGGCGCTTGAGGGGAAAGGAAGAGGAGACGCAGGCGGTTAAATGGGCATGGTCGTGGGGTGGATTAATGCGGCCATTTACGCGAATTGATCACCGGCGTTTCCTGCTGCAACAGCCGGGCATCGTCTGCGCGAGGAAGAAGATGAGCTGGAGGGGTGGGGTCCGGCGTCAGCGAGGGAGTGAGAGAGAAGGAAGGGGCCGCCAGTAAGTTGCTCTGCGGGTCATTTAATAGGTGGAAAACGTTTCGCAGAGGAGAGTGGGAGTGGGCTGGTACTGGGCTTAGTGGGCTTTGTCGACTGGGTTGTTGCCTGTTTCTATTTTTTTTCCTTCCTGAATGTTTTTCTTTTTCCAATTCTATTTTCTGTTTTAAAATTCCAAACAACAATTCAATCATTCAAATCAATTCAAACTTCCACCAAACATTACAATTGAATTTGTTTCTGTTTAACAACATAAACCAAAGTCCAAAGATCAAAATAATATTTTTATTTTAGGGTCCATTATTAATTAAATAAATAGACCTTGTTTAATAAATCCAAAATAGGATTTGTTTTATTAAAACTCCTTTTGAAATCTAAATATTTTCAAAACCAAATCGGTAGGTTTTATTTGAAATAAAGAACACTTGGAAACTTGTTTAAAATAAATAAATAAGTTTTAGTGTTTATTTAAAATGGGAAAAACCTTTACTTAAATAAAATTGGATAATAAATCCCTTTATTTTATTTAAATGAACCATTATTATTTTTATCAAATAGAAATGTTTTTATTTCAAACGCTTGGCCAAGATTTAGTTTGGCTCTATAAAATATTCCTTATTTGTAAAACTTCTATTTCAATTGAAAACCAAATCTTTTTATTTAAAAGATCCAAAATAGTAAATCCAAATATTTTTATTTTCCTTTATTAAATGTTTATCTTTTTTAAATCCCTTTAGGATCTATTTGATCCAAATTGGTTTGTTTCCAATTGGATTCAAAAAGTTTCTTCTCACCCTGAAAATCAACAAAGTCTTATTTTATTCCTTTATTTTTCACATTACAAGATTTGGAAAATCTTGGGATGTGACAATGTCCCTTAGGCACAATCTCCAATCTAAGGTCTCTAAATTGGGCACACAGATCATCTGGCAACTCTCCCTTAGTAAGGCCATTCACAAATACCTTACGGCTTAGAGCATCTGCTACCACATTTGCTTTACCGGGGTGGTATTGCAAACTCAAGTCATAGTCCTTGATGAGTTCTAGCCATATTCTTTGTCTCATGTTGATTTCTTTCTGGTGAAGATATACTTCAAACTTTTGTGATCTATGAACACTTCACATCGTTTTCCCAAAAGATAATGTCTCCATGTTTTGAGTGCATGGACAACAGAGGCTAACTCCAAATCATGAGTAGGGTAATTTACCTCATGAGTTTTGAGTTGTCTCGAGGCATAAGCCACAACTTTCCCTTCTTGCATTAGAACTGCACCTAATCCATGATGAGATGCATCACAATGCACTTGGAAATCTTTCTCTAAATCGGCAGACATAGGACTGGTGCTGTCACTAGTCTCTTCTTCAGTTCTTGGAAACTGAGTTCACATCCTTCAGACCAAGCAAACTTCTTGTATTTCTTTAGTAGCTCCGTCATTGGCTTAGATACCTTAGAGAAATTCTCAATGAATCTTCTGTAATATCCTGCCAAGCCAAGGAAACTAAGAACTTCCTTCACTGACTTAGGAGATTCCCATTCAGTTACAGCTGACACTTTTGCGGGATCAACTGCTACACCATCTCCTGACATAACGTGTCCAAGAAATCCAACTTCATTTAGCCAGAATTCACATTTGCTGAATTTGGCATATATCTTATGCTCTCTAAGCTTCTCAAGTATCAAACGCAAATGTCCTTCATGCTCTTCTTTGCTCTTGGTGTAGATCAAAATGTCATCAATGAAAACGACAACAAACTTGTCAAGGAACTCCATGAACACCTTGTTCATCATATTCATGAAGTAAGCTGGTGCATTGGTCAAACCAAATGGCATTACTTTATACTCATACAATCCATACCTAGTGGTGAAAGCTATCTTAGGTATGTCTTGTTCCCTTATCTTAAGCTGAAAATAGCCTGACCGGAGAATAATCTTTGAGAATACACAGGCTCCTTTTAACTGATCAAATAAGTCATTGATTCTAGGTAAATGATATTTGTTCTTGATAGTCACCTCATTGAGTGAACGATAATCTATGCATAACCTTTGACTTCTATCTTTCTTTTCCACAAATAAGACTGGTGCTCTCCAAGATGAAGAACTTGGTTGAATAAATCCTTTATGCAATTGTTCTCCAAGTTGTTTCTTGAGTTCTTTCAACTCATCAACGGACATCTTGTAAGGTCTCTTTGCTATTGGTCCTGATCCTGGCAGCAAGTCAATCAGAAATTCCACATCTCTATCCGGTGGCATTCCCGACAATTCTTCCGGAAACATGTCCGGATATTCTCTCACAATTGGCACACTATCTATGCTAACCCCCTTAAGAGAATTTAGCTTACTCCCTTATGATTCAAAGTTAGCCTTGAATCTAATCCTTTTATTATCCGGGGTTGTGAGTGTGACAGTATGATTGACACAATCTAGCACTCCCTTGTGCTTAGTCATCCAGTCCATTCGCAAAATGACATCCAATCCTTGGGAATTTAGGATTATTAGATTAACGGGAAACTTATACTTCCCAAACTCTATGACTAGATCATGACATCCCGAGTTCACTATCATTTCTCCGCCAGGAGAACTTACTTTTATAGGACACCCAATAGTTTCAACTGGAAGTTCATTTCTTTCAACAAATGCTCTTGATATGAATGAATGTGATGCGCCAGTATAAAAAATAACAAGTGTTGGAAAAGAATTGAGTTTGAACTTACCAGCCACAGCATCAGGTTCGTCATAGATCTCTTCCACATTGATGTGGTTCACCTGTCCTTTCTGAAAAGGGTTGGGCTTGTTGGGTCCTTCAACTTTCTTTTCTGGGAATTCATTTACATAATGCCCCATCTTCTTACACTTGAAGCATTCAACCTGACTGATATCCTTCTTGACAGGCTGGCTTCCACTACCACTTCCACTTCCATTGTGGTGGCTCTTGTATCCACCCTTGTGGTTCTTGTACTTGTCATTGTCATGACTACGGTGATGCTTGATGTCATGACGGCGGTTGTGGTTGTGGTGGCTGTTGTACTTTCCATGCTTGTGGGATCTAGAACTCCCACTATCATCATAATGGGAACGCTTGTGAGACGATCCCGAGCTGTGCTTGTCAGAGCTGTGCTTCCTCTTTCTGCTTTCAACCTGTTTCATCTTGTTCTCTAAGATGGTAGCCTTGTCACAAAGGGATTGGTAGATGGGTACATAGGCCACAGATAACTGCAGATTCAGTTCAACGTTCAGTCCTTCGAGGAACTTCTCTTTCCTCTTGGCATCAGTATCAACTTCTTCTGGTGCATAACGCGCCAGATTGTTGAACTCCTCAATATATTCAGCCACGCTGCGGTGGCACTGCTTCAGGTTATGGAACTCCTTCTTCTTCAAACTCATTACTCCGGATGAGATGTGAGCTGTACGGAAACCATCTTCAAAGATAGCCCATGTCACATCCTCAATGGGAGTGGTGATCTGGAAGTTATCCCACCAAGTAGCTGCTGGTCCTTCCAACAGGTGTGCTGCAAACCTGACTTTCTCCTCGTCGGTACAACCGACAGTTGCCAAATCCTTGTTCACTGAACGTAGCCAATCATTGGCCACCATGGGATCGGTAGTTCCTGAGAACTTTGCAGGCCTTAGTCTTAGGAATCTGGTGAGCATGTCAAAACCTGGTGGATTGTTCTGATTGTTGTTGTTGTTGTTATTTTTGTTATTGTTGTTGTTGTTGTTGTTGTTGTTGTTGTTGTTGTTGTTCTGATTCTGCATGAAAGTGGTCATCATCTGCATAAGTTGTGCCTGTGCTGTCATCAGCTGTTGCATCTCGGGGGTGACATTGTTGTTGTTCGGGTTGGGGTTGGCACGTCGAGGAGGCATCTGTGGTTTTCAATAAGGATAAGAATGAGATACCCATAGATGCTTAACATGCATAATACATAGACAATCACCAAACAAGCATCAAAATAACATAAAGTTCAACGACATAAACAACAAGTTTGAAAAGCAAACACACCAATAGCAAGCCATCTACATGTTGGATGGTCACTGCGACTCAATAAATATAAGCATGGTAAATGATAGATAAATGAGTAGTCATCACTACTCCTCTGCATCAACCTCCTCATCAACAAGTGTAAGACCTGCATTCTCCATAGCGGTCTTGTATTCCTCGACATTGGTAGTCAAGGCCTCTACCTTGGCTTTGAGAGCCCTCTTCTGTGAACAAAGTCTCTCAATCACACCCTGTTGATGCTCAAGCTCGAAGTCCTTAGCCTCTAGTTCTGCATTCATCTCTCGAATCCTCTTGTTCCTATCTTGGACTCTTTTCTCTTGGATCTTGAACTTCCTGTCCTGGCTCTCAAACTTAGCCTCCATTTCCATGACTATCTCGTCTTGCTCTGCGAAGATCTTGTCCTTCTCACGAAGCTGCACCTGGAGCTCGCCATTGCTAAGCATGACGTTGGTCCTATCAGTATCTAGGTGCCTAAGAAGAACCTCTAAGTCCTGAAGGTACAGACGAATCAGCTCTGCTGTCCCTCTAGCAGCATCCTCGAACTCAATAGCCTCACCATCCTCGTCGCGTCTTCCAAAGGCGTGAAAGTGAGTACCTCTAAGCTTCCGAGAGTGCCTCCCTAACACACACCCAAGTAAATCCTGCATGACTACCTCTAGGCCTCTCTCCCTGTCGTCATGCATAAGCTTGAAGGTGATAGCCTCCGTGGCTGGCTCAGTCTGACATCCTGGCTGAGTAACCTTGAAGCCCCAAAGGTCCTTCCTCTCAAACTTGGTGAGGGGAAGCATCATTATGCTAGGGAGCGGAAGATTGAGCACACTAGTGAGCTAAATAAGACGAGTGCCAAAACAAGTTCCCTTGAACTCGTTTTACAGGTGAAGTTGCACCACATGCATATTTTTGGCAAACAAACACAATTTTATAAGATAGAGAAAAGTTAGAATCAATTTTAATAGAGATAAATCACAAGGCAAAGCATCACATGCATATTTTTGGCAAACAAACACACCAGTCATGGCATACATAAATCCATTACAAGCATCCAAGGTTCAACATAACTTAGACAACATTTTTGGAAATAAAAAGATAAGTGTGGTGGTCCACTAACGAAGTACGTTACAACTCTTGCTCACTAGACAAAATGGCTATCAAAGCATCCTTAGTAGCCATCTGTCTATCTTGTTCACAAGATTCCCAAATTAAGTCTATGATGTCTTCCCTTAGTTGTTGGTTGGTAGTCTCCAACTCTGGTGTGTGCTTCTTTTCTTCCCTAAGGTCATTTTGGGTGTTAAGCATTCTGCACTTGAGTCTATCACCAAGCTCCTTGATGGCCTTCCAAGCTGCATCTCTTGCAGAGTCAAAGAATGTGGTGTGCATCATTGAGTTGGTGACCATGTAGAATCCTGATTCCTTGTGGTTGTCTTCCTTGTTTTTGTACAAGTGAAGTTGCACACACCAATACTCCTCTCCTTCATCCATCACAGGGAAACCTTTGTACACAGCTGCACCATGTATCCCCATGGTAACCGTAAGGTTCTTGAGGGCTTTTGGAAATTCAGTCTCACACTCCAAAGTCATGGTCATGACTGGTCCCTTCCTTACAGCTTTGTTGATGGAGTTCATCTACAAATAGATATGAGAAAGAAGATTAGAAAAGTTTACGAGAATAAAAGACAAGTGTAGAAAATTTTCAAAGTGTTGAAATTTTTCCTTAGTGGTTTCTAATCCAATCCTAGGGTTATAATCCTATAGGCAACACAGTGCTCTGATACCATCTGAAAGATCCCTCCCTTATAAAGGTAAGGATCCCTATGATTGCAATGCTAGTCCCTGGATCAAATGCTAGCATCCACAGTTTAAGATGAAGTACACAGAAACAAAGGTCATTATTACATCGTCATTCCAGAGATAACATAGTCTTTTACAACTCCATGGCCATAGGCCTAATACAAGAGTTTAAGCTTAACAATATAAATAAAGTCTTCATCTTCATGTGCCACAGGCAAGCATGTTGAGTGTAGACTCATAACCCCTAATCGTCATCAGAGTAACCTGCAACATCACAAGTTACAGCCACAGTGGGTCCATACATTGGAATAGTATTGGCAAGTGATACCTTAATAAAATATTAACATCTAGTTACTACATGAATTTGGCTAATTGTAGCTTAGGCTTGCTTTGCTCAAAATAGGTTTTACCTATTAGTTGAAAACACTAAGTTTTTCTTTGTCAAAACTTTCCCAACGAACCACCAATAGAAATTGGTGAACCTTCACCCTTGTTTAACCACATGTTTTTAACTTAGAAAATTGGGATGAGGAGATTCTTGATAGCTTCCATGTCTTGATGCTCAAGTTGTCCCATACCAGGGAAATGGCTAAGTACTTAGATTCTTCCATCTGCAGAGGTCGTGCACTTTCCCCACAAGACTTTATTTTCACCAAGACAGGACCTTTCAGAAGCCTTCCCTTAGACCCAATGGACGCGTTCCAACCTATCATCCCACTACCACCAACTGTCCAAATGGCTAAGTTATTGCAACCTATATGATCCAGGCAGAGCCCATAATTCCATGTGGCTGCACTAGAAGCTTCTTAACATTTGGCATCTCAAATCCCTTTGTTTCTGGGTGGCTTTCCACAAGTGAGATACACAAGGTAAACCATACAAATGGGCCTTGTGTAACCACTCAACACAAACTATTCTTTCCATTCCACCCAGGTGTTTCATTCACTTAGTTGTTTTATTAAGCAATACATAAGTCAAAGACTTAGAAATATTTCTCATAGTATGAATATATAATCCACCCTTGGTTGCTACTAGCTAGGCTAAGCATGACAATAGAAAGTATCTTAACTTAGAGGAAATTCTAACATTACTACAACTACTAGGATTTCCCAAGCATAGCATATAGATACTTAGCAAAATAATCATGCAAGTCCTATACAAAATATTTCTAATGCATAGGTAAAAATATTGGGGTAAAAACATGAAGCACCACTTGCCTTGGTAGTTTGGGGAGTAGCAACAATCTTCACAACCACAATCACTATTAGCACCAAGATCTACACATAAAATAATGGCACCAAATTCACATATCAAATATACAAACAAAAATATATGAATGCATGCAAATGCTATGAGATGATTTTTCTAAACCAAACAAGAAAAGTGAAATAGTACTGAATCATAAACAAGACAAATACACACTAAACAAACTTTATTTAGTTTCCAAATCATTTTTCAAACAAATTCTATACTCAAACTAAGCCTATAAATGTCTCTGCAAAAATAATCAATTTACATAAGCAAAACATTAAACACATTGCATAAATGGATAGAATTCTTTCTCCTGATTCCAATGATATAAAATTTGCAAAATTTTAACGTGTGGATCAAAAGTTATGAATTTTGCAAGTTAGAATCACTAATAGATCTAATTCAGATTTTTAAAACGAAGAACAGGCCACGCGGCAGCGTCTGATTGGACAATACCGCTTCGCACCGGATCCCGCTCGTGCATCGTTGGATCTAACTAACTGCACACGGTCCAGATCAAAACATACCCCTTCGCTACAGATCTAATCCTAAGCGCTGGATTCAGGTCTGACGGACCCCGTTGCTTTGACCAACAACGGGCGACGCAAATGGTTGCCGTGGCGGCTGCGCGTCTGCCGGCGATGTTCCGGCGAAACCAGAGGGGCTGGGGGTCGGGCGTGTGCTTACCGAGACTACGGGAACATGGGGATGCTCAATGTGTGGATGGGCAGGGTCGGGGCGCACGGACACAGCAGCAGGACCTCGTCGGAGTTGCTGGCGGCGTCGGGTGCTCACTGCCAGAGTCGAAGATGACGTTCTAGGCAAACAGAAAGTGTTAGCAGGTGCGCTAGAAACTGGCGAATACGACCGCGTGATTCAGAAACAGAGGGGAACGCGGGGCTCACCGGAATTAGTCGCCGGAGTCGAGTTGAGCTTCGGTCGCTTCTAGAGGTGGACGATGGCGACGACCTAGGGTGATTCAGAACAAAAGAAAGGCATGATAAGATGCGCAAGGATATGCTGATCACGCTCGTTTGAATCAGAGACAGGGGGCGGTCGAAGCTTACCGAAATCGCACGCCGGCGTTCATCGGGCAGTGGCGGTTTGAGTTCGAATGCGCTTAGCCTGGTGGCGGAGTGAGCGGGGAAAGTGAGGGGAAATGATCATGGCGGGGTGGGGTATAAGTAGCAGGTGAAGGCTGGGCGAATTACTGGCGAAACCAAAGGAATTGATTCGGTTTAAATTCGCAAGGTAACGGCGGCGATGACGTGTTCATTGCGTGGATTCTGGGAAGGACGATGACGACGTGGCGATGGGGCCTCAAATCAGTCTCTGGTGGGTTGGTTCTTCGCGGGTGAGAGAGAGGGGGAGGGAATGACCCGGGTGGGCTTAGTGGACTGGGTTCTGTGCTGGGCCAAATTGGCAACGCCGGCCTTTAACTTATTCTTTTCTCTTTTTCATTTTCTATTTGATTTTCCAGGAAACATTTTCAAATGATTTCAAATATGTTTGAATTCAAACTCTTTTTGGGTTTTTATAAAGTGAAACCTGCACATAATTGGCTATAGAACAAGGTTGTACACTGGAAAATAATTTGGCACAATGAAATTTTTAGAATAAACATTGCCTTTAATAATTGTTTAGTAATGGCATAAAAATGGTTCTAAATTTATATTTTGTTTTGAAATCCATGTCCAAGCTTTGGAATACATCAACAAACTTGGGATCAAACTTCTTTGGTTTAAAACAAATAATCTCTTACTAGAGAGTAGCTTTGGATCAATGCTTTGCTTACATAAAATAATAGGCATTCAAATGCTTCTGTTTTTGAAATGACCATGAAAATGATCCTAAAATGATTATGAATGCATGGATGATATGCAAACTTTGAAAGCATGTTTTTACGGATGTTACAAATCTAACCCCCTTAAGGTGAATCTCGCCCTCGAGATTCGGATTGGCTAGCAAATAGGTGAGGGTGGTCTTTCCGAAGATCATCTTCTCTTTCCCATGTTGCTTCTTCTTTGGAATGATGGTTCCATTGGACTTTGCAGAATTTGATAGTCTTAGTTCGTGTAACTCTTTCTGCAGTGTCAAGAATCTTGATGGGTGTTTCCTCATAAGTGAGATCACTTTCCAATTGGACCTCCTCCAAAGGTATAGTATCCCTCAATGAAGTCTCTTCCCCTGGATGGCATTTTTTAGCTGACTCACATGAAACACATTGTGAACTGTAGACAATGATTCTGGCAATTCAATTTCATAAGCTACTTCTCCTTTACGACTCAGAATCTTGAATGGTCCTTAGGGCCAATTTTCCTTTGACTCCAAATCTCTTCACTCCACGAAGTGGTGACACTCTAAGATAAGCTCTGTCACCCACTTCGTAGGAAAACAACAGTTAGTGGCGCACGTGGAAAAGCCATCCGTGGCGTACTGCCCGTGCGCCACTAGGCTTGCGCTGCGGCTATCTCATAGCCGTGGCGCACTGCCTGGTGCGCCACGCATGTGCAGAGATAGGCGTGGCGCACATGCCAGTGCGCCACGGATACCTGTCCAGGTGCGCTACAAGATTTATTTTCTGTGGCGCATCTGTTAGTGCACCACTAGCCTGCGCGTGTGCGCTTTAGGCACTGTGCGCCATAGAAGCTGTGCCATGTGTGCCACGGGTGTCTTTTTTTTAATTTCAGGGCCAGACGACATACAATACATATTATATATAATATTATAGGTAGATATACACACAGATATAAGATATACAGTTATATATATAAATACACAATTCGTAAAACAAGATTGAAACAAATACATATAGATAAGTCTCATACATAAATACATAAGTTATACATTATTTCGATCAAGTTACACAGTAGTTGGTGACATGCGAATACATGTGTCGATCGAACAAGTTAGAGCTCGGAAGCTCGCCTAGACATCTAAACTAGCTAGACACAAACGCGGGATAAACAACCAAAGAAGATAAGCATGATCACCGCGACGAAGGTGTAGGTCTTCATCCGGTTCCTCGTCCTATCTCCCGCTAGATAGCACGTGTATCTAGCTTCCGCCTCCGCCATAGTGTTGTACCCTTTGTAGCTATTGCCGCTGAAACGGTGCACCTGTCTCCGGCAGTCTTCCCAATCATCGTAGACTCCGAGAACCCGTCCCTTGTACACGATATACCACGTCATCTACAAGTTGACAATAATAATTAACCGATGATTCAAAAAACATATATAATTAAAGTCGCATATGAAGATACACTTATAGAAAGTACTCCTAAATCAAAAAGACCAAACTCAAATAGCATGCCTCATATATAACTAGGTTGTTCGGCACAGGAATATGCTACGATGGAACTGTCCGCCAAGTAGGATGCACAACACCTGGACCTTTGCATAGCACAAGGCGGACAATCCCATCGCAGCACATTCACATATATAGTGTGCCACGACATTTCAATCATCGGTATTATTCTCGAAAAAGACCAAAGTAACTCGAAAAGAATGCCTCATATATAACTAGCTAGGTCGTTGGACACAGAAATATGCTACGATGTAACAGTTAGCCAAGTAGGATGCACAAGACTTGGACTTGTGCATATCACAAGGCTAACTATCCCATCGTAGCACATTCACAAATATAGTGTGCCATGCCATTTCAATCATTGGCATTATTCTCGAAAAAGACCAAAGTAAATCAAAAAGAATGCCTCATATATATATATATATATACATAGGTCGTTGGACACAGGAATATGCTACGATGGAACCGTAAGCCAAGTAGGATGCACAACATCTAGACTTGTGCATAACACAAGGCTTACAATCCCGTTGTAGCACATTCACATATATAGTGTGCCACGACATTTCAATCATCGACATTATTCTCTAAAAAGACCAAAGTAAGTCGAAAAGAATGCCTCATATATAACTAGCTTGGTCGTTGGACACAGGAATATGCTACGACAGAACGGTTAGCCAAGTAGGATGCACAACACCTGGACCTGTGCATATCACAATGCTAACTATCCCGCCGTAGCACATTCACATATATAGTGTGCCACGACATTTCAATCATTGGCATTATTCTCGAAAAAGACCAAAGTAAATCAAAAAGAATGCCTCATATATATACATAGGTAGGTCGTTGGACACAGGAATATACTACGATGGAACTGTGAGCCAAGTAGAATGCACAACACCTGGACTTGTGCATATCACAAGGCTCACAATCCCGTCGTAGCACATTCACATATATAGTGTGCCACGACATTTCAATCATCGGCATTATTCTCGAAAAAAGACTAATAAGTAAGGAAAAAAAAGAAGGACCAAAATGAGCAAAGGACCAAAGAGTAAGCAAAAAAACCAAGCATTGATTGATATATAATAATAATAAGAAAAAGAAGTAAGCGATGATTCATAAACCTAATAAGATAAGTAGTAGCATGTACACTTGTCCACACACACACAAAGGTCATCTATAGTTTGTAATTACAACTAGGCAAATATCAAGCCTTCTGGCTCAGCTTAGGGAACGGGAGGACGCCTTGTCTCGTCACGAACTTCCTATAGTCACCCTGCATCTCTAGGCGATCTTCTATGTCACAGTTATTCGGGATATTTCCTCCGTAGAAGATCCCCCCCCCCCGAAGTCATGACATCACGAAAGATGATTGCCCCAAACTGCTGCTGGATGCGATACATCTCTTGTCTAATATCTGAATCAGTGATCTTGGCCTTTGCTTCGGCCCACTGTTTGAGATGATCTGGCAGCCTAGAATTCTGCTGGTCAAGTAGGAACGCCCTCATGTGATGGAGTGCGTAGTAGGCTTCCTTCTTACTGTTCTTCGGTTGCTTCATGCAGGGTAAATACGTTACGTGGTTAAAGACGTGCTTGCCGAACTTAAACTTCGTACGTACGAAGGTGGTGCCTTCCGTCGAGGCATAGCCAGTGAGAGCATCATCCAGAACTTCCTTGATCTTGTCGTAGTTTTTCTTCTTTTCTAGACTCCCCGAGTCGAAATACGTGGCGTGGGAATGCTTCGGCGATAAGAAGATGAGTGTGCAGTGTTCATCTCTGCGCAAAAAATTCAAATGGAATGTGTTGGAAAAAGAATGATGATAATCTAATAATGCTTATCGACGATGGCGAGTGAATAACGACTTACTCGGGAAAGTAAGGCACGAGAATGTATTCCTTTGTCTTGTTCGCCACGAGGATTTTTTTTAGGTACGAGGCCACGATACGTCGTGCGGCGGGGGAACCCAAGCAGCCGTCACACATGTAGTAGGGGTCCACTATAGCGATGCCCGGTGTGTTCTCTCTAATGATCTGCATGGCCAGGCTGAGAGAAAATAGGCGGACCATGGTATAGTGCAGCGGGTATAGGTGGAACATATTGAAGATGTCATCGAATCGCAGGAAGAACAGATACGCAGGGGCATTGTCGACGAAGCCCAAGCCTGGTGGCACCTTAACCACGAATACCGGGTGCGAGGGATCTTTCTCCGATAGAAGGCGTCTCTCTATCGTCAGCACGCCGTCATGCACACTCTGCAGTTCCGAACTGGCGAGCCTCCGCAAATTCTTAGGTAGCATGGGCTCACCCGCCACATGAATCCTCCACATAATACCCTCGGGTCTTGGTGGCCCGTCCCGAAACCTGATCGGATTCGCAGTTGACGCCACCGGCTGGCTCGAACTGCTAGATTTTCTTTTCCTGCCCTTTTTTCCTTTTGGAGAGCGGGCAACCACCGCAATCTGAGCACCGGCCGCCCTATGTAGTGTGTCAGTGCTTAGAATAAAGGGTCAGTTGGTTGTATCAGCTGGCTCTATAAAGGCGCAAGCTGGAGGTGTCTCTTGAGAACCAAACAGACGCTTGGTGATAGTGGCTTTCTCTATGGGGCCACCAGCTAGGTCTTCGTTGCTAAACTGAGTGTTAAAGAAGTGATCATTCCAGTCTTCGTCGTCCTCGGCCGGATCCTGCGCCATGTGCATATCATCAACGTGATCATCCGACCCACCGCGTGGAGGTGACGGCGAGGGCGATAAGGGGGCCTTGCCACCGCTTGTCGCTGGCACGACAGGTGGTGCTGTTGTCTGTGGTGTGATGGCCCCTGCCGTCCCCAAACGGATCAAGCTCTTTGTCCATTGCAAGAATAATCCAAAGCAACTTCTGAGGACAGCCGGCTCTTCTTCATCTGCTCCTGGGGGTTGAATGGGAGGTTCCAGGTCGTCGCAGCCCCTTAGCACCCGACTAATTTTAACCCTGTGCACGCTATCTGGCATCGTCCTTGAATGGAACGTGCGCTGCAAGGGTTGAACGATGGTACCCTTGGCAACATCCCGCAGCTCGTTGTTCAAATAGCATAAGAGAGTGCAAGGAACATCCTTCTACGGAAAACATGTACGGCGTCGTCAGAGATGCCATAAGAGTAATAGATGGCGTGAAAGGCGCTAACGCAATTTGTTTACCGTGATGGCGTCGAGATCGGCTAATGTCGAGGCACCGCATACGGCGACGGGCGTGCAAGAGACGGAAGGGATGCTTGATGGCGCGGTGTTGGCCGCCGGTGTATTCTCTTTACCGGGTGCTTGGAGCTCCGATGCCACCGCGACGATGGCAGGGGGCCACCAACATGTCCAGCGCCGCGGTGATGGCAGGGGGAGTCACCAACACTTGTGGCACCGCGGTGCTAGCGGGTGGAGTCACGAACACGTAGTTCGCCTGATTCGTCAGCGCCACGTTGTTCGAGTGGCTGCTGACCATGCTTCGAATCGGGCACGGCGCTACTCGACCACCCGCACTCCAATTCGCTATTGACTCCACCAAGGTAGGCAGGAAGGACATGAGGGTGATTGCCAGGTTGTCTTGGACGATCTTCGGGATCCGCACCACTTGTTCCTTAAGTTCTTGAACCTCGCGGTTTTCCTCCTCGCTCCTTCTCGACGGTGCCACATGCGTCCTCGGCGGTGGACCAAAATGATCCACCCAATTCTTACCCCCGAGGCCGGCCAGACGGCCAGCTGACGACGGCTTCTTCGTAACCGTCTCTATTTTCTTGGCCCGGTTCATCGCCCTGTTAAAAGGTCCCACCGGGTGGTCTCCTTCAACCCCTGGGATGAGGAACCCTGGGATGCATGACTAGCAACAATTTCCTCCTCCTGCAGAAGAAGTAACAGTGAATCGTTTAGATCATCGATTAGAATGCAATCGAGTTGATCCACGGTAATTAGATTACTTACCACAATTTCCTCGAATTCCTTCACCGCAGGATCCGCGGTGAGTTGTTTGGTTTTTGGGTCCACATGGTAATGGGCCCTGATGAAGTTTCGAACCTGCCCGGGTTCGAATTTCGCAAAGGGGTTTTCTATCCCCTTGGATCTATACTCTTCATCCTCCTTATTCCATTTGGCCTCCGCGGTTCTGTATCCACCAGATCCGAGATGGTGATGACCTATATTCATCGCCTGCAGCACCTTTCCCCGATTACTATTGGTTAGGGCTGTTTCGGATTCACACCTCTCCTTGAACTCCCGGAACTGATCTTCAGTGATCTGCGGGTCAATCTTCTGGATCTCCCTGAGACTTTTGCCTTCTTTATAGATCTTCTTCTTTATCCGGGTTCTCCAGCTAGCCAGGGCGGTGCTCATCTTTGTGAAGGCGGATTTGTTTACTTCGTTCCCATGATAATTTGTGTTCTGATACTTAGCGGGGAACTTGTATCTTGCGTGCAGCTTATCGAAGAGGAGTGTGCACAAGTGGCCATTATCTTTATGCCGGAGATTCTCGGTGTTGATCGAGATGGTTGTCCAGGTGATCTCCGCCACTTGCCTACCGTACCCTCTGACGACAAGGGCGGGCTCCAAAGGAACCCCTGATGGGCTGACTTCGGTAATTTCCTCCCTGACCGTGCCGACCGTGTTCGGGCGCCGGTCCTTCAGCTTCTTCTTCTTCTTAGGAGGATTGCTACCACTCCCTGTGCCCTCGCCCCCATCAGTGGTTTCATCGTCCGCCGTTCCTTCGGCTTCTTCCTCCGCGTCTTCTATCTCATCATCCTCGCTCTCCGAAGGATGGTATTCTTCATCGTCTTCTAGCCGCTGGGCCGCCTCCCAGAATGTCAATTGTTTATTCGGAGGTATGAGTTCTCCTTCAGCGCTGATGCGCTTAGAACATCCAGCCTCGTCGTTGTCACACATCTTTGCACTAATAAAAAACAAATAATTGGTTAAATGCCAGAAAAATCTGGCATGACCTTTGCTAATTTTATTAAACTAGGAGTGCCCGATTTCTGCTGAAACGGAAGTTAATCAACATTCCGGCAAAAATCGGGACTCATCTCATACAAGAACCTGCATACACAACATAATAAAGTGCTTCATATACAAGCACAAGCACAATTTCAAGTGCTACAATTATATCACCATAGATCAGTACTACTAGACCATCACCAACAAGCAAACCAGTACTAAAACCATCACCAGGATCAGTACTAAAACCATATAGCATAACTAGGATTTCAGCAGGAGCATTTCATCAGTATATACACATTGTTTCATCCGTATATACAGCATAACTAAATTTCATCAGGATCAGTACTAAAAAAGTTACTGAGATCAGTATATACAGCATAACTAAATTTCATCAGCATCACATTGTTTCATCAGGATCAGTACTAAAAAAGTTACTGAACACACATTGGGATGGAAAACCTGCAATATCTGAGAAAACTTTATATATGTAATCATGAAGCCTATTGATTCTTGGTGATCCTGGCAGAATCCCCCATGTCATTTATAAATAATTTTAACAAGCTAAATTTACAAATAATTTTAACAAGCTAAATTTGCTAACCCTAGCTAGCTTCTTGTACATAGACTCATTTAATAAAAATTGTTGAAACTTTTATTCTGTCCTCCTTTGTTGGTATGCACAAAAGGAGAACCTTATCTACATTTACACCAACTGAGCTGATCTACATTTGCACTGTCATTGCTTTATCTATATACCTCACTATCTAAAATTCCTACTACCAGCTACTGCTACAAGCTACAAGCTCTCTGTTTCTAAAATTCCTACTACCAGCTACTGCTACAAGCTACAAGCTACAAGCTACCAGCTACACTATATGTTTCTAACATCTTCTATACTGTCACAACCTCACTCTCAACAAACCTACTGTCAAAAATTTCTATAATGTCAACAACCTCACTGTCAAGCTCTCTGTTTCTAACATCTTCTGAACATCTTCTTTTTGCTCTCTATTTCTAACAGATCATTTAGACAAGAACTACATTTGTTTTGTTCAGATAGAACATCTTCTGTTTGCTCACTGTTAAGCTCTCTATTTCCATTTCCTACAACGAATCAAGCCTAAACCTAAACCTAAATCTAAACCTAAATCAACCTAAACCTAGAATGAATCAATGCCTAAGCCTAAGCCTAAGCCTAAACCTAAACCTAAATCAACCGAGAAGTGGAGAGGGGAGAGAGGGAGAGAGGGGAGAAGGCTCACCTCTGAGACGAGGACGACGACGAGCGCGCGGGCGAGGCGGCGGCCTCCTCCTCCTCAGCCTCGAGCGGCGGTGGCCTCCTCCTCCTCGAGCGATGGCGACCTCCTCCTCCACGGATCGACAGCGATGGCGACCTCCTCCTCCACGAATCGGCAGCGACGGAGACCTCCTCCTCCACAGATTGGCAGCGGCGCGGGCCTCCTCCTCCATGGTCTCCTCCTTGAGTGGCGGCGGCTGGCAGGGCTGGCGAGGCGGCGGATCGATAGCGGCGGCGGGGGATCGAGCGAGATGGGTGGGCGCGTCTACGGGGATGAGGGACGTGCCTGTGCGTGCACGTGTGGATAAGGCAAAGATAGGTGTAGCACGCTCTGGCATAGTGCGCTACAGATATCCGTAGCGCACTATGCCAGAGTGCGCTACGCCTATCTCCTCTAGCAACTGTATAAGAAAAAAGCCGTCCCACTATCTAACAGATTCACTACCCTATCCCACTGGTTCTACCCACTTCTCTATTCTAAACTTCTGAGCACCCATGTTCGAATCCTGGTGCCCCCTTTTTTATTTTTATTTAAAAAATACTTTTAAATGTTCCAAAAATGCCCAAAAGTGGTAATATATGCCATATTTGTTTTGTTTTTATTTCATAAATACTTTTAAATGTTCCAAAAATGCCCAAAAGTGATAATATATGTCATAAAAGTGGTACAAATAATATGATTCAAAGTATAACTAAATTTCATAATAATTTTTCCATAATAATATGAATTGGGCACGGCCCTACTCGACCACCCGCACTTTACAATCTTTTTTCGACCACGCGTTTTACAATATTTTTTGAGCTAGCGTTTTACAATCTTGTTTCCCTTCTTTGTCGCAGTTGAATAATTTAGCCCCGACACTTTAATGTTTCTTATTTCGAACGGGCTACCTTTTTTGGGTAGGGTTGTCCTTTTTCTTCTTGTGATGTATGTTGCTGCATCGTAGTCGTCGTCATCTTCAATCTTTGGATCGCCGTACTGGTCGAAGTCTTGCTCGTTGGCGACTCCATCTATTCCGATGATGTTTCTTTTAACTCTCCTCATGACAACACGGCTAGGCTTTGTCAGGTCGGTAATGAAAAAACATTGGTCCACTTTGGTAGCCAGTACCCACGGTTCATTTTTCGCGGCCACGTTCGCACCGGCGGCCTTGGATTTGGCTTCTTTGGGTATAACCATGGTTATGAAATACCGGTCTTCTCTTTCGACGCTCTTTGCCCATCTGACACGGAACATCGGCACCTTTTCTCCATAGTAGTCGAGCTCCCAGATCTCCTCGATTCTTCCGTAGAATCTTTCCTTCACGTTGTCATCGGTGTAGAATTCCGATGTTACGCCTGAGTTCTGATAATCACACTTGTTGTCCTTTTCCTCCGTGTAGAATGTGTAGCCGTTGATATCATACGCCTGATAGGTCACCAGGTTTTGCATCGGTCCCTGTGATAAGGTGAATATGATCTTTTCCATGTTAGAAGAATGCGATCGCGGGATCTTATCAAGGAGCGTCTGCCTAAACCAACGCGTGAAATCTGAGTTGTGCTCTTTGATTATTTCTCCATGAGTCCTCTGTATGCCCCGGTCACTGTACTTCTTGATTAACCTTTTGTGCTTCTGTACCCAAGGATCGACCAGTTCTAAATGCTGCAGCGCGACGAGGTTTGCTCGATCAAAGTCTACGCGTCGAAAATCGAAGTCTGCATGTAGTATGCGACGACCCTCTCGGTGACCAGATCCGTCGAGCTTGCCAAGGTGCCTTTTGACGTGAAGACCGACAGGGTTCTCGATGTCTAGATAATTCGTGCAGAAAGAGATGCACTCTTCGGCCAGAAAGCCCTTGGATATGCTTCCATCTGGACGGGACCTATTGCGAACGTATCCTTTGATGTGTCCGTTCATCCTTTCGAACGCCATCATGCTACGGAGGAACATCGGCCCGAGTTGGACGATGTCCTCCATGACATGGACCAGCAGATGCACCATAATGTCGAAGAATGCGGGTGGGAAGTAGACCTCAAGCTCGCATAGTATCACCACGATCTCCTCCTGTAGCCTCCCGAGCTGATTCACGCCAATCGACTTCCTAGAGATGACGTCGAAAAACTTGCAGAGGCAAAATAATGTTTCACGGACGTGCTCGTCCATTATCCCTCTTAGTGCAACCGGAAGTACCTGCATCATTAGCACGGCACAATCGTGAGACTTCATGCCACTGAACCTCTGTTTCGCCTCGTCTAGGTATCTGATTATCTTGCCCGCGTAGCCGTAAGGAAATTTGACTCCTAGAAGGCACTTGAAAAACTGTTTGATCTCATCCTGTCTTAGAGTGAAGCAAGAAGGAGGGCAGTAATATTCGTTCTTCTTGAACTTTTTACCCTTCGGACGACCTTGTGTCGTCTCCGACTCATGATCATCGTCATATTCCTGATCATTAGGAGTAGTGCGTCCTCCGTGAAGCTCCTTCCGGATACCCATGAATATCAGGTCGTGCCTTGCTTTCGAACCATCTTTCGTCCTATCTGGCATGTTGATTATGGTGGCGACCAGACTCTCGCACACGTTTTTCGTGATATGCATGATGTCGAGGCTATGAGGCGTGCGGAGAAACTTCCAGTATGGCAACTCCCAGAAAACAGACCTTGTTTTCCATACCTTCATCAGCGGCTTGTCTTGCTTCCTCTTTCGCTTCTTTCCAGGCTTAGGACAATCTTTCCAGTTTTTGAGCAACTCTTCCACTTCTTCGCTGCTCCTATGCTCTGGGATTCCTCGGGTCTCGGATTTTCCATCGAACAGGTCTCCATGTTTTCTCCATGGATCATTCTTGCCGAGCCACCTCCGGCGCGCCATGAACACGGTTTTCGAACACCCCGTATCTTTCTCTAGTTGGAGATAGTGTAGAGGCCTCAACCTGATAAGTTAGGTTCCTCCTGTGTTTTACAATGCTAGTCCCTGGATCAATAGCTAGCATCCACAGTTAAGATGTAATATCAAGAAACAAAGGTCATAATATAACTTTATAACCAGGAATAACATAATTTTATTACATCAAACATAGCTCATTAGGCTATTACATTACATTGCAGCGGAATAAATATAGTCATGGGTCCTTCATCTTCAAAGTGCCACAGGCAGATGTTGGTTGTAGACTTTGTAATCCTAAACAATCAATCTTCACTAAAATCAATCAAACCTGCAACATACAAGTTACAGCCACAAAGGGTCAATACATTTTGAATTGTATTGGCAAGTGATACTGTAGTAGTATAGTGGAGTCTATCATCTATATGCATTTGGCTAAGTGGAGTTGAGGCTTGCATTGCTCAAAATAGATTTTTCTTATCATTTTGTAAATACTAAGATTTTGCTTGACAAAATCATTTTCTCAATCAAAGATTTCAAGATCCCTGTATCAAGCCATCTCTCCATCAATGATTGAAGAATTCAAACAACCCTTGTTCAAACCACAAGTTTTAATTTAGAAATTTGAATGATGAGATTCTTGATTGCTTCCATGTCTTGATGCTCAAATTGTCCTTTACCAGGGACATGGCTAAGTACTTAGATTTTACACTCTGTAGAGGTGGTGCACTTTCCCCACAAGACTTGGTTTCCCAAGACAAGATCTTTCAGAAGCTTTCCCTTAGACCAAAATGGACGCGCTCCAACCTATCAAACACTACCACCCACTGTCCATATGGCTAAGTTCTTGCAACCTATATGATCATGGCAGAGCCCATATTGCCAAGTGGTTGCACTTGAAGCTTCTCAACATTTGACATCTCAAATCCCTTTGTTCCTGGGTGGCCATCCACAAGTGAGATACACAATCCAAGTCCATGGCATTGTGAACCACTCAACCAATCTCCACCAAGCAAGCCCATTCCACCCAGGGGATTCATTAACTTAGTTGTTTTATTAAACAAAATCACAAGTCCTTAGACTTAGAATATTTTCCATAGTGTGAATATATATTCCACCCATGTTTTCTATTAGCTAGTCTAAGCTTGGTAGTAGTAGGAATCTCTAACTTAGGAAAATCCTACTAAGGATTCATCTACTAGGTTTTCCTATAGCAAGATCTATACTTAGCAAAATCCATGCAAGTTTACTTAGCAAAATCACTAATGCATAGAGAAAGTAATAGGATAGAAAGTATGAAGCATCACTTGCCTTTTTGGTAGAGTATAGGTTCACTTCTTGATCTTTGCAACAATCACACTCTTCAAGTCACTACAAATCAATCAAGCAAGGCACAAACTCAATCTACCACTTAAGCAAAACAACACACATAAATAACAAAGTCAAAGAAATGCATGCAAGCATGCCAAGCTTTGTTTTGTTTGAAAAAGTGGTTCCTAATGGGTCATAGACATTTGGGTACATCTAATGGTCATTTCCTAAAGTGGCCAAGTCATTTGCAAAAGGTTTCACTTTAAAACCATTTTCAAAACAAAGTGTTATTTTATGTGGTGTAGAATTATTATTTTTTACTAAGGCATTAGCCTATAGGGTTCACCAAATGAGTTGCTATTGCAAAACTTGGTGTTTTAGTCATTAGGTTTGGTCCAAACCATCTACTTAGAGTTTTCTTCCCATAAACATTTCCATAATAAAATCAATTCTTTTTATTTGGCTAGAAAATGACTAAGTCAAGTAATCTAACCTAAATCTTACTAAAATCATTTCTAACACCAAGGGTTGGTTCCTAGGGTCAGTAGGGTCACAAAAATCCAATTTGCAAAGGTTTTATCCTTAAATTAAATTTTAACCAATTTTATACTCTAAACAAGCTCACAAAAGTTTCTGCAAATTCAAACAAGCTAACAGATACTATTTTCTAAACTAAGGCCATGGTTGGCTAGGGTTTGTTCTCCTGAATCCATTGATATAAAATTTGCCAAATTTGGACGTATGGATCAAAAGTTATAAGGGTTTGAAGTTTGCAAATAATTCTGATTTCAAATTCTAATTTCAATCTATCTGGTGACACGCGGCGGCTTCTTATTTGTCGGTACCGTTTCGGTTGGATCGCGGCTGTGGTGCGTTGGATTAAGTCTAATCGTGCGGTTCTGGAAGCGTACCCCTTCGGCGTTAAATGATTCTATCGTGCCCGCCCGATCTAGATCGAACGGTTGCGGCAGGCTCGACCTAAAGTGGGCGGCGCTGCGGTGGCTAGCGGCGGCGAAGCTGTCGGTCGACGACGGTGCCGATGCTATAGGAGGTTAGGGAGAAAGGGAAGATGCTCACCAGGCTCAGGAGAACACGGCGAAGCTCAAGGTGCTCTAGAGATGGCAAGGGGCGCACTGGTCTTGGCAGGATTGCTCGCCGGAGTTGCTTCGGGCGGCGGTGCTCTCGGGTTGTTGTTGCCGGCTGCGTTTAGGACCGCGCTAGGACAAAATAGAGGCATGGTTAGGTGCGCACGAGGGTCGCGAGTAAGGGAACATCATCGGGTTTGAGAGGGGAGGTCGGGTTCTACCTGGGGACGTCGTCGGAGAAAGGCAGACGCGGCGGCGTTCGAAAGCTTGATGTAGCCGACGCTATGGGGCGCCCGCGGTTGAGAGGAGGATGCTGGGAGATGCGTCTGGTTGTGGGGGAGCTGTGAGCTTGGTCAATGAAGCAAGGGGAGATCTGGTTTCGCCGGAATCGTCACCGGAGCATCATCGGACAGTGGACAGTGTGTGGCGCAATTCGTCCAGCCTGGGGGCAGAGAGAGGGAATGGTCTGGGGGAAACGGAAGAGGGGAGGCTGGCGCTTTAAGGTGTGCGATCACTGCGAGTAAAGATCGTCGCGTTAAGGCGTAATCAAGCCGAGAATTTATGTCTGCAACGGCGAGGAGAGGGGAAGAACCAGTCCGCGGGGTGGGGAAGAAGAGTAGTAGGGTGTGGGGTCCTCTGTCAGTGAGAAAAGGAGAGAAAGGGGGAGGTCCACTTGTCGGTTGCTCCGAGGGTTCTTTCTGCGGTGGAAAACGCTTCGCTGCGGTGGGGTGGGGATTGGGCTAGGTGGGCTGTTTTGGGCCGGGGTAGTTGGGCCGCTGTTGTTTTCTTTTTTTTTGTACAGAAACATTTTCCTTTTCTTTTTTCTATTTGCTGATTTGATTTTTAATCAACATTTCAAACATTCAAACCATTCAAACAATTCAAACCATTGTAATGGATTTTTGGTTCTGTTTAACATCATAATTCACATTCTAAAATAAAATATTATTTAAATCTTTTTAGGTTCCATCCTTAATTAAATAAGTAGGCATGGTTTATTAATTATATGGAGTTTTTGTTGTTTATTAATAAAATCTTTATTTGGAATCCAAATGTTTTCAAAATCAAATCAGTAGGTATCATTTGGAAGTAAATAATACTTGGTTTCTTGTTTCAAACAAAATATTATTTTACTTTAGGGTCCAATATTAGTTAAATAAAATGGGCCAAGTTTTATTAATCAAATAGGATTTGATTTTATTAATAAGATCTTTATTTGAATCCTAAATATTCTCAAAACCAATCAGTGGTTTTTATTTGGGAAATATAGAATACTTGGAAACTTGTTTTAAAAACAAAATAACATTTTATTTTAGAGTCTACTATTAATTAAATATAATAGACTTTCTTTAATAAATCCAATAGGATTTGTTTTATTGAGATATTTATTTTGAAATCTAGAATAAGGCCAAAACACTTTAGTAGGTTTTATTTGAGATTATAAATATTTGGAAACTTATTTAAAGTAATTAAATAAGTTTTAGGGTTTTATTTAAAATGGGATAAGCCTTTATTTTAATAAAATTTGGATATTAAATCCTTATTATTTTATTTAAATAAACCTTTGCTATTTTTATTCAAAACAAAAAGGTTTTAATTCCAAAGTTTGGCCAAGGTTTCATTTGGCTTACAAAATAATCTTTATCTATGAATTCATTCTTTTTCATTTCAAAACCAAATCTTTTTATTTAAAGATTCAAAATAGTAATTTTAAAACATTTTAATTTCCTTTAATAAATGTTTAACTTTGTAAATCCCTTTAGGATTTATTTAATCCAAATAGATTTGAAGTTCCATTTAAGTTCAAAAAGTTTCTTCTGGCCTTGAAAATCAAACAAAGTTTTATTTTATTCAATTTATTTTCACATTACAAGATTTGGAAAATCTTGGGATGTGACAGGCTACCACCCTTAAAATAAATCTCGTCCCGAGATTTGGGAAGGTTGGGGTTACAAACAAGTTCAAAACAACTAGGGTACTACCACCCTTAAAAATTTTCAAACAAAAATTACATATTGGCCTTCTTGGGATCCTGGGAAAACTTTCTCTAAGCAAACAGTTGCATTTATGTCCTTAATTTTCATGCTTGACTCATGGGCCAAGGTTGAGATCCTCCATAGACTTGTTTAACTTGTTCTCCATCCTTTCTGGACAATTGTTTGCATAGTGGCCTAGTTCCTTGCATTTGAAACATGTGACAAGGTTGATATCCCTCATAGGCTTGTTTATCTTATGCTTCATCTTTTCTGGATAGTAGTTTGCATAATGTCCTAACTCTTTGCAGTATTTGCACTTCACTTGGCTAAAATCCTTTCTTATCTTGGGTTTCACTAGCTTTTGTTTGTCTTCTTGTCTCTTCTTCTTTTCTGGGCATTCACTGGCATAATGTCCCATCTCTTTGCAATTGAAACATTGCACTTGGCTTATGTCCTTTTTCTTCTTTTTGGGTCTCTCCAAAGCTAGGAGTTCTTCTAGTTCATGTTCTTCATAGGTGGGAGATCTTTCTCTCTTCTTGGGGCATTGATCTTCATGCTCCTTGGATGCATGATCCTTGTCTCTAAAAATATTGCTAGCTTGGGTTCCTTCTGGATTAGCTTCTTTGTCATCCTTGTTGTCACTAGCTTGGGTTCCTTCTGGATTAGCTTCTTTGTCATCCTTGTTGTCATTAGCTCCTTGGGAAAAGTTTTCTCTCATGTTGATCACTTGAATAACCAATCCTTGCAACAATTGGGATTGAAGTTTCAAAATTCTTTGTATGGCTGGGTCTAGTCCATTGTTGTTAGCTAAAAGTTGAGTTGTCTCTTGGCTCAACTGGTTTTGGGTTGCTATGAGCTCTTTCATGCTATCAGCTTGGTTGGTGTTGGTGTCATCAACCTTGGAGTCCTTTGGAGTAGTCATCTGTTTGGGTTTGAAGGGAGTTTAGAATAGGCAGAATATTTCTAAGGAAATAATTCTAATCACACACATCACAATTCACACAAACAATGTGCATGCAATCACAAACAACTTTTCACTCAAACAACAAAGTTCAAGCACATTTTTAGGCAACAAAATATTTTTGTTACACCACATAAGTTGGTGTGTTTGACTTAACTATAAATGGTGGTCCATCTACATAGTTCACTTGTGATCTTTCCTTCCTTCATGATTCTTCTTACTTGAGATCATGGTTTCTTTGAGAAAAACTCTTGGTTGCAATACTTCCAAGTTGTTGATGGTTCCTTCTTATTTTGCATTCCTTCAGTCTCTAAATCTTGAGTAGGATTTCCTTGTTTCACTTGTAGTCCTTAGTGGTTTCCAAGTTGGAAGTCCTTGGTGAATATGCTGAAGATGTTGAAGTCATTAGAGCTGAAGATGTTGAAGTCATTAGAGTTGAAGATGTTGAAGAAGTCCTTTGCATATGATGAAGTCTTTGGTCTTGGGGTAGGTTTTCCATCAAGTTGAAGTAGAAGAGATGTAGAGTTGAAATCAAAATGATTGAGGAAAGAGTTTACAAGTGTTTTTGTAAATAAGTTTTTGAACAAAACAACTCCTATTTTTCTAAGGGTTTTTGTCCAATCCTAGGGTTTACAAATCCTACAAGCAACACAATGCTCTGATACCATCTGTAGAGGCCTCAACCTGATAAGTTAGGTTCCTCCTGTGTTTTACAATGCTAGTACCTGGATCAATAGCTAGCATCCACAGTTAAGATGTAATATCAAGAAACAAAGGTCATAATATAACTTTATAACCAGGAATAACATAATTTTATTACATCAAACATAGCTCATTAGGCTATTACATTACATTGCAGCGGAATAAATATAGTCATGGGTCCTTCATCTTCAAAGTGCCACAGGCAGATGTTGGTTGTAGACTTTGTAATCCTAAACAATCAATCTTCACTAAAATCAATCAAACCTGCAACATACAAGTTACAGCCACAAAGGGTCAATACATTTTGAATTGTATTGGCAAGTGATACTGTAGTAGTATAGTGGAGTCTATCATCTATATGCATTTGGCTAAGTGGAGTTGAGGCTTGCATTGCTCAAAATAGATTTTTCTTATCATTTTGTAAATACTAAGTTTTTGCTTGACAAAATCATTTTCTCAATCAAAGATTTCAAGATCCTTGTATCAAGCCATCTCTCCATCAATGATTGAAGAATTCAAACAACCCTTGTTCAAACCACAAGTTTTAATTTAGAAATTTAAATGATGAGATTCTTTATTGCTTCCATGTCTTGATGCTCAAATTGTCCTTTACCAGGGACATGGCTAAGTACTTAGATTTTACACTCTGCAGAGGTGGTGCACTTTCCCCACAAGACTTGGTTTCCCAAGACAAGATCTTTCAGAAGCTTTCCCTTCGACCAAAATGGACGCGCTCCAACCTATCAAACACTACCACCCACTGTCCATATGGCTAAGTTCTTGCAACCTATATGATCATGGCAGAGCCCATATTGCCAAGTGGTTGCACTTGAAGCTTCTCAACATTTGACATCTCAAATCCCTTTGTTCCTGGGTGGCCATCCACAAGTGAGATACACAATCCAAGTCCATGGCATTGTGAACCACTCAACCAATCTCCACCAAGCAAGCCCATTCCACCCAGGGGATTCATTAACTTAGTTGTTTTATTAAACAAAATCACAAGTCCTTAGACTTAGAATATTTTCCATAGTGTGAATATATATTCCACCCATGTTTTCTATTAGCTAGGCTAAGCTTGGTAGTAGTAGGAATCTCTAACTTAGGAAAATCCTACTAAGGATTCATCTACTAGGTTTTCCTATAGCAAGATCTATACTTAGCAAAATCCATGCAAGTTTACTTAGCAAAATCACTAATGCATAGAGAAAGTAATAGGATAGAAAGTATGAAGCATCACTTGCCTTTTTGGTAGAGTATAGGTTCACTTCTTGATCTTTGCAACAATCACACTCTTCAAGTCACTACAAATCAATCAAGCAAGGCACAAACTCAATCTACCAATCAAGCAAAACAACACACATAAATAACAAAGTCAAAGAAATGCATGCAAGCATGCCAAGCTTTGTTTTGTTTGAAAAAGTGGTTCCTAGTGGGTCATAGACATTTGGGTACATCTAATGGTCATTTCCTAAAGTGGCCAAGTCATTTGCAAAAGGTTTCATTTGGCTTACAAAATAATCTTTATCTATGAATTCATTCTTTTTCATTTGAAAACCAAATCTTTTTATTTAAAGATTCAAAATAGTAATTTTAAAACATTTTAATTTCCTTTAATAAATGTTTAACTTTGTAAATCCCTTTAGGATTTATTTAATCCAAATAGATTTGAAGTTCCATTTAAGTTCAAAAAGTTTCTTCTGGCCTTGAAAATCAAACAAAGTTTTATTTTATTCAATTTATTTTCACATTACAAGATTTGGAAAATCTTGGGATGTGACAGATAGCTTGTGTTATCCATGCACCTAACGCATGTGCAGAATCCTTGGATAACCTGCCCCGAGATATACCCGCAACCTGGATAGTCTTGCACCGTAGTGATCAACGCGGCTCTCATAGTGAAATAATCTTGTGCGACGGCGTCGTAAGTATTGGATCCATATTCCCATAACATGGCTAGCTCCTCTTTCAACAGCCCGAGATACAGATTGATGTCGGTACCAGGTTATTTCGGCCCTTGAATTAGCATACTCATTTGTATGTACTTCTTCTTCATGCACAACCATGGAGGGAGGTTGTACATCCATACAAACACGGGCCAAGTGCTGTGCGTGCTGCTCTGGATACCGAACGGATTGAGTCCATCGGTGCTCGTACCAAGCCTGATGTTCCTCGAATATCCACCGAATTATGGGAATTCGAGGTCCAATGCTTTCCACTGGCTAGCATCTAAAGGGTGCGTCAGCAGCTCATCCTTTTCGGGGTCATCATCGTCATCTCCTGGCTTCTTCCTTTCCGCATGCCATCGCATGAGCTTCGCTTCCTTAGGGTCCGCGAAATAGCGTTGCAGATGAGGAGTGATAGGAAAGTACCATACCACTTTTCAAGGTGCTTTCTTCCCTTTCTTGTATCGACTCACGCCGCACACCGGACATGTGGTTTTCTCCGCGTCCTCGCCCCGATAAATGATGCAATCATTGATGCATATGTGATATCTAACGTGCGGCAGATCGAGAGGACAGATGATTTTCTTGGCGTCCTCGATACTAGTTGGACATGTGTTCCCCTCCGGGAGACGATCGTGCCAGAATGCCATCATATCGTCAAAGCTTGCGTCGCTCAATTTTTTTTTTGCCTTCATCTCCATAGCCTTGAGCGTTACATTCAACCGGGTATCATCGGGCCTGCATCCTTCATACAATGGAGTAATCGCGTCTTTCTCAAGTTGCACAAGCTTGGATTTCTCTCTAGCGGCAGCCCTGGAGTTACTCGTCTGCTTGAGAAGCAACTCTTGCACATAAGGGTCCCGCACCCAGCCTGACGTTGTTCCATCGCCGTCTGCTCCTCCGGCATCTAGATAATCATCATCCCGGTCTTCTTCCGCACCTTCACCATCTCCAGGAGACTCTTCATCATCTCGCCCGTTCTTGTCGTGATGATGATCATCGTCATGTTGCCCACCTTCACCGTCTCCATCGTCTTCGGCATCGCTTATCCAACGAGTGTATCCATCCATGAAACCATGGCGGAGTAGGTGCACTAGCAGATTCCCGGAATCTGGGTCGATCACCTAGTTGAGTTTGCATCTTCTGCATGGACATCTTATCTCCGTCTTGTTTTTTCGTATCATGTCGTCCGTCGCACATTTCAAAAATCTAGCCACAATGTCTTCACTCATTATGAGCACCATTTTTTCATGCACTGTGTACACAGTACAATTAGAAGTCTATTAGAACCACATAATCAATGCATGCATGCAATGGTCGATAGAAAATTTCGGCATGACCTATCCTAAAATTAGGACCTTCGCGAAATGCCAAAGTCTTCCCAAATGGAAATGAATCAACATTTTGGCAAAACAAATGGCAACTTGTTCACATACAAACACAAGAGAGAGAGAGAGAGACCGATCCATACACACATGAACATATCATTATCCTCTCCATACACACATGCATGAGCATCATCGATACTCTCCATATACACACACATATGACCATCGATCCTCTCCATACACACATCATGAGCATCGATCATCTACATACATATGAGCATATCATCCATATACACATGAACACATCCTTACATGGACAACTTACCGAGATGAGAGACCGATTGCGAGAAGATGGAAAGGACAGGTGCGCGCGAGACCGGAGAAGGAGATGAGAGACCGGAGAGCTTCCGTGGCGCACATGCCATAGTGCGCCACGGATGTGTCTGCCCGTTTTACAGAGCAGAGGGCCATGCGCTTAGGCATAGCGCACCCCCCAACGTGCGCCACGGTTAACACTAACAAGCGTAGCGCACCTACCCTATGTGCGCTACGGGTATCTGGCGTGCGGCCAGCAGGGCCCTGGCCCACACATATTTGTGGCGCACTATGATCATGTGCGCCACGGTTGTTCTAGTTACTAGTAGGGCACTGCCCATAGGTGAGCCACGCTGTTTTAGCCGTGGGGCACTTCAACCATGTGAGCCACGGATGTGTTGATTACCTATAGCCATTTTCCTAGTAGTGCCCCAGGATCAAGGCTAAACAAATCCCAGACCTCCGTCTGACATAAGCTTAACCTTGAGCTCGAGAACATCTAGTGAAGAATTGATAACACAGCAGTGACCCGACACAAAATTTATTATAGCAAGCTCATAACTGAGCAGAGAACCAAATTATTACAAGCAGAGGTCATTGACCACAAACATCAAACAACGGAAGGAAAATTATGCTATTAAGTATAGCAAACTTAACAAATGGCCTAAGAGGCCTGAAGCATAACGATGATGTGCCAGCCCATAGATTCTAGGCTACCGGCCAAGAACCCCAAGCTACTCGTCGATGTCGATATAGTACCAAACTGATCTTCAAGGAACACTTACTCTGCCAAAAGTATCAACAAAGCAAGGGTGAGTACAGGGTGTACTCCGCAAGACTTATGGCTGGTGGAGTTGTTTTGCATAAAGCCATCCTTTGTTTATAAAACAAGAGAGAGAAGAAGCTCGTCTAATCAGAGTATTTTAAAAGGGGATAAGAGAGCGACATCTCCGGAATATTGATCATCATCTTTTGATATCCACCGAATCATCATCATCTACCAACTAGGATCACCCCCTCGTACCCATGAGGAATCGTCCTTAACAAACATTAGTTGCCAAGTTTTACGATTAGGTTCAGGTTCTCTATGATCTCCCATCCATTCCCAAGTCGTCCATAACCGTGGACACGGCTTTCCAAAAGATTATTACCCTGGTGTACAAATTTACCCACACGTACCAACCGACTCTTAATGCCACTTGACACACTTCCTTGGCGTGCTGACAAAGGGTGTGGCTGTAAACGACCTTTACCTTGCTTTCACCGAGAACATGAGTCACGCAATAAGTATGGTTCCGTCGTAACGGGTCAAATCCCTAAGCCGATACTTAAAGATGTGAGGCAAGGTTGGTTTACCAGGGGCGCCATCAACCCCAAGCAACCCGGTCCACGCTTTCCTACCTGTATGAATGCACCTCCTTCACCTCGTTCTTTCGAAAACGTTTTCAATGCGTATGTCGAATGGAACATCCGAACTATGTGACTCATGGAATCTACTATGCAAGTTAGTCAATCATGGGGTCCCCATTTACCCCGTGTGGTTGTACGCTCGTCTTGGTTCAAGAGGCAAGAACCTAGGGTCCTAAGGGTGGTGAGCATGGGACTAGAAAAACCATATCCCGCTGTGGCCTCCCATACAAGCCTTAGCATGTTTAATCTCATCTCACTGATCTCATATTATCACGTTCTCCTATCATACTAGATTCACTGCATCTGATACATCATCTGGATGAACCAGACTCAACAGCTAAGCATGGCTAAGAAAGACACAGATAACAGCTCTAGCATTGCACACAAGCCAAACCTAGTTATGCTAGGAGCAGTGGATCAGGTAATATAAGCTCAAAGGTAGTATGCAATAGATAGGATACTCTATCTATCGATAAAATACCACAGTAGAATCGTATTCATCATGGCAAGAATTGAAATACTTTCAAAAACATAGGATTATATCATGGTGGGGCTATCCTTGCCTTTGCCAGTTGATAACAGATAAGCAGATCTTTGGGAGCCTTGTACTTGACTTGATTATAGTTGGTCAAGTATTGTTCTTCGATCTTCGACGATCTTGATCTCGGTCTTCAATCTCGATTTCGATGTCGATATCGTATTCTACCGGGAAGAACCAAACACCGGAAATAAAAGGGAAAACAGTCAACACATGACATCGATGCAATGCTCAAGCAATGATGATGATATGACAAGTTAAATTATATTGAAATGTAACTCTAAAGCATGCTCTACAATTTAAACGGTGTTCCGAGGGGTGAAAACCCTAACTCGGGGAAACTCCGGATGTATATGAAAGGGTTTACTAGGTTGTTCTAATTAAACTTGTCATTAAAGTTGTTTATCAATGCATTATTATAGATTACTTAGATAGTTCTCATTTTTCTGAACATTTTGATATATTATACACATTTTTCTGACTTATAATGAATTAGATATTGAATTTACAAGTTTTATTCAATTTCTGAAACTATTTAATCATATTAAATAGGTTTACTGCGTCACTGTGACGTCAGCACAGGGGTGGGGGTCGTTTAACACCACGGGTTGGGCTAGCCACAAACACTGACTAGTGGGGTCGAGGACACGTCGGCATGCCACACAAGTAAGTGGGACCGGGGGCCGGTTTTTCCAGTCTAAGCGTGCACTGGCGTCACGATGACGTCATGCCGGCGGTGACCACTCGGATCAATAACGAGGACAGCGCTAGGGTGTGATCTGGGACGCGCGAGGTAGCTCGTTCGAAACAGCAGAGCAAGGCGAGCACGTGGGTGGCGGCGCCGCTGTGTTTTGGTCGCCAGAGGCGTGGCTTCGACGGTGCCCGACGGCGGCGAGCGGCGGTGCGCGGTGTGGGAGTGCTACGGGCCAATCTAGGAAGCACGGGAGGTATGGGGAGACTCGGAGGCTCACCATGAAGCTAATGTAGGCGATGACGAGGCGCGAGAAGGTCTTGAACGGCGGCAATGGCGACGACGGAGTTCAGAAAAAGGCGAGGAAGACGGTGATGCAGCGGTCGATTCGGGGCTCCTGGGCACGATTCTGTAGGCAGGGAGACAAGGTGCAGCATGGCGGAGCTCGTGGCGGTCTCAAAACAGCGAGGGGAGGCTGGATACGGTGGCGCACGACGACACCGCTGGCTAGGATTTCTGTGACTTGGAGAAAACGAGAGGGGAACTGCAGGGAGGAGTGAGAGGATAGGGTGGCCGAGGGCGTTGGCCTGGCGATCTTATCCTGGCGTCCAGGGGCGGCAACGGGGATCTTGGCGTGCGACAACGATCAACGGCCGGTGGCACTACAGCGAGCTGCTTCGCGTCGCCTGCGAAGACGACGAAGGACAGACGGGACGAACCAGTACGGGCCATAGCTGGGCCGGATACGGGCACGCGTGGGCGTCAGGAAGAGGGAGGGAGAAGGTGGGCTAGCTGGGCTGCGGCCTGGTTAGCTGGCTAGCTCTATTTTTTCCAGCAAAACCTTTTCCTTTTCTGATTTAGGTATCCTCTTTTATAATTCATTTTCAAATCTGTTTTTGATCATTTCAAAAATACCAGAACACTTGTAAAATATGTAAAATTTGTGGGCCCCTTTTAGTCCATTTGGGCTCCAACATTTTTATACTTTTCAAAACATTCAAAACCTTTTTGAATAGATTTGCAAATAGAAAGAGAGGGAAAAGCTAGGATTTTAGGGTTTGCATTATTTTCTTTAGTGCACAAATTAAAATATGATGCTCATGCAATGCACAATCAACCCTAATTACTATTTACTAAAAACTTGGGTGTTATAATATGGTAACAATATCATTATACTCACATTGAAAAGGGAGGTCTTTATACCTCCTACAGCAACAAGCTTTATCAAAGCAATAAGTAACATTATAAGTAGAGCACACCTCTCTAGCAATAGTATTCAATTTATCAATTTGTCCCCATAGGTGTTTCCCTTTTTGTGACAAACGGTGTTCCTTATAAAAATACTTTTGTTCTTCCGTGAACCCACCTTGCCAATAAGAACTAGTTTCAAAGAAACCATCCATTGATAGAAAGCATGACCAAGCAAGGAAATGATAGACCAGCAACTAGAGTAGGAACTAATTTTTTGTTTTTTTATAAGAGAAAGCAAACCAAACTAAGCTAAATTTGTTTTTGAGTTTTTGATAAAAAGAGGCAAGCAAAACCAACCAATAGAAACTAAGAAAACCAAAAACAAAGTAAAGAGAAAGGTTGAGGAGGACTCCCCTTTTGAAGACGTCCTTAGCCTCCCTGGCAACAACGCCAGAAAAAGCTTGATGGTGGCGTGTTGATGCCTCGTTGGGAGACCCCAAGAGCAAGGTGTGAAGCAGCACAGCAGCAAGTTTTCCCTCAATAAGAAACCAAGGTTATCGAACCAGTAGGAGGAAGGAAACATCTCAAAGGTGTTGCAAGAACTTGGAAACCTGCACAACACAAACTCAAGACTTTTCCCCAATGAACAGTGAGGTTGTCAATCTCACCGGTTGCTGTAACAAAGGATTAATTGTATGGTGTGGAAGGTCATAGTGGTTTGCAGCAAGTAAACAGTAACAATACTGGATGTATCAATGGTGAAGATTGTACCGGGGTCCATGGTTCACTAGTGGTGCTCTCCTTAGACAAACAAACATGGCATGCAGGGTAAACAAATTACAGCAGGGCAATTGACAGGACTGAGAAAGGCATAACATGCAATACTAATCATCATGATCCTATGATATTCGAGTGGGAAATACGACAAGATACATAGACCGCCATCCAACTGCATCTATGACTAGAAGTCCACCTTTGGTTTATCATTCGAACCCCCTCCAGTATTAAGTTGCAAGCAACAGACAACTTCTTTAAGCAAAGTGTGTAAGGTAAACAATCTACTTGTTCCATGAACAGGAGTTCGTTGTTTTCTACCTAGTGGCAACAGCACATCTACAACCTTAGAGATTATTGTCACTTCCCTTAGATTAAATAGAGGCATGAACCCACTATCTAGCATAAATACCCCCTCTTGGAGTCACTAGCAACTACTTGGCCAAGATAGCTACCAACAACGGAGAGCATGCAAGATCACAAACAACACAGACATGATAGAATCAAATAGACAAAACCATTAATCAATCTGACATAGTAATCTCAATATCCATCGGATCCCCGCAAACACAACATGCATGATTATAAATAGATGAGATCTTGATCATGAACGGAGCTCACAAGATCTAGACATGAAAGCACAAAGGAGGGGATACAACCATCTAGCTACTACATGGACCCGTAGTCCAAGGTGGAACTACTCACGCTTTATACCAAAGGCTGGCATGATGAAGAAGAAGCCCTCCGGGATGATCTCCCCTCCGATAGGGTGCCGGGAAGAGCTTCAGATCCCCCCGATCTAGGGACGATGGTGGCGGCGACTACAGACGGTTTTGTGGAATATTGATCTGGTCCTTAGGGTTTAGGCATTGGGGTCTTCTTATAGGCAAAGAGGCGAGGCAGGAGGGCCACCAGGGCGGCTGCACCCCCCTCCCTAGGAGCGGGATGGGCCCAACCATGCAGCTAGTGGGTGTGGCCCCCTGGTGGGTCTCCTCTGTCTCGTATTCAGGATTCGTGTTCCCCACGGTAAAATATTAACTTTGGCTTTTGTCCCGTCCAATTCCGAGAATATTGATTTTCTACCTTTCTGGAACCAAAAACAGAATAAAATAGGCAACTGGCACTGTGGCAACTTTTTAATAGGTTAGTACCAGAAAACATATAAAAACACCTCAAAGTGTGGAAAAAGCAAAGCAAAGTAGATAGTAAACAAGCATGGAGCATCAAAAATTATAGATACTTTTCTGACGTATCAGTAATAAGAACTCTAAATAAGTTATCCTTGGGATAAGTGAGTTGTAAGAACTATTATATTCTTGGATTTGCAATGTAATAAATACCTCTGTTTATGTGTACTTCATCTTAAACTGTGGGTGCTAGCAAATCATTCCAGGGACTAGCACTGCAATCACAGGGATCTCTACCTTATTGGGTGAGATCTTATAGATGGTATCAGAGCAGTTTGTTGCCTGTAGGTTTGTGACCCTAAGATGGATTAGATTAAGAAAACCACTAGGAAAATACAACACCACTATGAATTTTTACACTTTGTTTCTTTTTCATCTCGTAAAACCTCTCCTAATCTTATTTCTCATCTCTATTTGTAGATGGCCACCATCAATGGATCCGTCAGGAAGGGACCACAGTTGACCATGACACTAGAATGCGAGATGGAATTTCCCAAGGCACTCAAGAACCTCATGATCAGCTTGGGGATAAATGGTGAAGCAGTGTACAAGGGATTTCCGGTGATGGATGAAGGAGAATAGTATTGGTGGGTGCAACTCCACTTATATAAAAATAAGGAGGATGACCACAATGAAACGGGGTTTTGCATGATCACCAACTCTGAAATGCATATGTCATTCTTTGACTCCGCAAGGAATGCAGCATGGAATGTCGTTGAAGAACTTGGATAAAGACTTAAGTGTAGAATGCTCAACACTCAGAATGATCTTAGGGAGGAGAGACAACATACCCAAGACTTAGAGACAACCATAAAATAGCTAAGGAGGGATATTATAGACTTGGCGTGTGAGTCTTGTGATCAAGACAAAAAGATTGCTACCAAGGATGCCCAGATAGATACCTTGACTAGTGAGTGAAGGACGCGACGTATCCTAATAGTTGGACCACCACACTTGGCGTTTTCTCATGTTAGTAATTTGATCATACCGACCTATGTGGTTGATGATGCTCGACAGGTTGATGTGGAGCACTTCGTTGGTAACCCCAAGCGTAAGGTGTGAAGAGCAAGCAGCAAGTTTTCCCTCAGTTGAGACCGAGTTATCGAACCAGAAGGAGGAAGGAAACGTCACACAGGTGTTGCAAGCAACGCGGAGACCTGCACAACACAAACTCAAGACATTGCCCAACGAATCAGTGAGGTTGTCAAGCCCACCGGTTTGCTGTAACAAAGGATTAAACTTATGGTGTGGAAGGTAATGGTTTGCAGCAAGTAAACAAGTAACAGTGGAGGACGTAATAATGGTAAAGATTGTACCGGGGTCCATAGTTCACTAGAGGTGCTCTCCTTATATAAACAACATGGCATGAAGGGTAAAAAAATTACAGCAGGGCAATTGACAGGAACTGAGCAAGGCATAACAATGCAATTACTAGTCAGAAAGATCCTATGAGATTCGATTGGGCAATACAACAAGATACATAGACCGGAATCCAACTGCATCTATGACTAGAAGTCCACCTTCAGGTTATCATCCGAACCCCCTCCAGTATTAAGTTGCAAGCAACAGATAACTGCTTTAAGCAAAGTGTGTAAGGTAAACAGTCCACATGTTCCATGAACAAGAGACCGATATTTTCTCCCTAGTAGCAACAACACATCTACAACCGAAGAGATTATTGTCACTTCCCGTGGAAACTAGAGGCATGAACCCACTATCGAGCATAAATACTCTCTCTTGGAGTCAGTAGCAACTACTTGGCCAAGATAACCACTAGAACAGAGAGCATGCAAGATCACAAATAACACAGACATGATAGAATCATAAATACAAAACCATTAATCAAAGCAACATAATAATCCCAATATCCATCGGATCCCCGCAAACACAACATGCATGATTACAAATAGATTAGATCTTGATCATGCGGAGCTCACAAGATCTATACATGAAAGCACAAAGGAGGAGATACAACCATCTAGCTACTACATGGACCCATGGTCCAAGGTGGAACTACTCACGCATCATACTGGAGAGAAGGCCTCCGGGATGATCTCCCCCCCCCCAGCAGGGTGCCGGGAAGAACTCCAGATCCCCCTGATCTAGGGACGATGGTGGCGACGTCTACAGACGGTTTCGTGGATATTTGATCGGGTCATCAGAGTTTCTGCATCGGGGGCTTATTATAGGCGAAGGGGGAGGTGGAGGAGCCGGCCAGGGGCACCAAACCCTAGCCAGGCGCGGGCCCACCTATGGCCGCGCCTGGGGGGGTTTGGCCCCGATGGCTCGCCTCCCCGGCTCCCCTATCGATAAAATACCACAGTAGAATCGTATTCATCATGGCAAGAATTGAAATACTTTCAAAAACATAGGATTATATCATGGTGGGGCTATCCTTGCCTTTGCCAGTTGATAACAGATAAGCAGATCTTTGGGAGCCTTGTACTTGACTTGATTATAGTTGGTCAAGTATTGTTCTTCGATCTTCGACGATCTTGATCTCGGTCTTCAATCTCGATTTCGATGTTGATATCGTATTCTACCGGGAAGAACCAAACACCGGAAATAAAAGGGAAAACAGTCAACACATGACATCGATGCAATGCTCAAGCAATGATGATGATATGACAAGTTAAATTATATTGAAATGTAACTCTAAAGCATGCTCTACAATTTAAACGGTGTTCCGAGGGGTGAAAACCCTAACTCGGGGAAACTCCGGATGTATATGAAAGGGTTTACTAGGTTGTTCTAATTAAACTTGTCATTAAAGTTGTTTATCAATGCATTATTATAGATTACTTAGATAGTTCTCATTTTTCTGAACATTTTGATATATTATACACATTTTTCTGACTTATAATGAATTAGATATTGAATTTACAAGTTTTATTCAATTTCTGAAACTATTTAACCATATTAAATAGGTTTACTGCGTCACTGTGACGTCAGCACAGGGGTGGGGGTCGTTTAACACCACGGGTTGGGCTAGCCACAAACACTGACTAGTGGGGTCGAGGACACGTCGGCATGCCACACAAGTAAGTGGGACCGGGGGCCGGTTTTTCCAGTCTAAGCGTGCACTGGCGTCACGATGACGTCATGCCGGCGGTGACCACTCGGATCAATAACGAGGACAGCGCTAGGGTGTGATCTGGGACGCACGAGGTAGCTCGTTCGAAACAGCAGAGCAAGGCGAGCACGTGGGTGGCGGCGCCGCTGTGTTTTGGTCGCCAGAGGCGTGGCTTCGACGGTGCCCGACGGCGGCGAGCGGCGGTGCGCGGTGTGGGAGTGCTACGGGCCAATCTAGGAAGCACGGGAGGTATGGGGAGACTCGGAGGCTCACCATGAAGCTAATGTAGGCGATGACGAGGCGCGAGAAGGTCTTGAACGGCGGCAATGGCGACGACGGAGTTCAGAAAAAGGCGAGGAAGACGGTGATGCAGCGGTCGATTCGGGGCTCCTGGGCACGATTCTGTAGGCAGGGAGACAAGGTGCAGCATGGCGGAGCTCGTGGCGGTCTCAAAACAGCGAGGGGAGGCTGGATACGGTGGCGCACGACGACACCGGTGGCTAGGATTTCTGTGACTTGGAGAAAACGAGAGGGGAACTGCAGGGAGGAGTGAGAGGATAGGGTGGCCGAGGGCGTTGGCCTGGCGATCTTATCCTGGCGTCCAGGGGCGGAAACGGGGATCTTGGCGTGCGACAACGATCAACGGCCGGTGGCACTACAGCGAGCTGCTTCGCGTCGCCTGCGAAGACGACGAAGGACAGACGGGACGAACCAGTACGGGCCATAGCTGGGCCAGATACGGGCACGCGTGGGCGTCAGGAAGAGGGAGGGAGAAGGTGGGCTAGCTGGGCTGCGGCCTGGTTAGCTGGCTAGCTCTATTTTTTCCAGCAAAACCTTTTCCTTTTCTGATTTAGGTATCCTCTTTTATAATTCATTTTCAAATCTGTTTTTGATCATTTCAAAAATACCATAACACTTGTAAAATATGTAAAATTTGTGGGCCCCTTTTAGTCCATTTGGGCTCCAACATTTTTATACTTTTCAAAACATTCAAAACCTTTTTGAATAGATTTGCAAATAGAAAGAGAGGGAAAAGCTAGGATTTTAGGGTTTGCATTATTTTCTTTAGTGCACAAATTAAAATATGATGCTCATGCAATGCACAATCAACCCTAATTACTATTTACTAAAAACTTGGGTGTTATAATATGGTAACAATATCATTATACTCACATTGAAAAGGGAGGTCTTTATACCTCCTACAGCAACAAGCTTTATCAAAGCAATAAGTAACATTATAAGTAGAGCACACCTCTCTAGCAATAGTATTCAATTTATCAATTTGTCCCCATAGGTGTTTCCCTTTTTGTGACAAACGGTGTTCCTTATAAAAATACTTTTGTTCTTCCGTGAACCCACCTTGCCAATAAGAACTAGTTTCAAAGAAACCATCCATTGATAGAAAGCATGACCAAGCAAGGAAATGATAGACCAGCAACTAGAGTAGGAACTAATTTTTTGTTTTTTTATAAGAGAAAGCAAACCAAACTAAGCTAAATTTGTTTTTGAGTTTTTGATAAAAAGAGGCAAGCAAAACCAACCAATAGAAACTAAGAAAACCAAAAACAAAGTAAAGAGAAAGGTTGAGGAGGACTCCCCTTTTGAAGACGTCCTTAGCCTCCCTGGCAACAACGCCAGAAAAAGCTTGATGGTGGCGTGTTGATGCCTCGTTGGGAGACCCCAAGAGCAAGGTGTGAAGCAGCACAGCAGCAAGTTTTCCCTCAATAAGAAACCAAGGTTATCGAACCAGTAGGAGGAAGGAAACATCTCAAAGGTGTTGCAAGAACTTGGAAACCTGCACAACACAAACTCAAGACTTTTCCCCAATGAACAGTGAGGTTGTCAATCTCACCGGTTGCTGTAACAAAGGATTAATTGTATGGTGTGGAAGGTCATAGTGGTTTGCAGCAAGTAAACAGTAACAATACTGGATGTATCAATGGTGAAGATTGTACCGGGGTCCATGGTTCACTAGTGGTGCTCTCCTTAGACAAACAAACATGGCATGCAGGGTAAACAAATTACAGCAGGGCAATTGACAGGACTGAGAAAGGCATAACATGCAATACTAATCATCATGATCCTATGATATTCGAGTGGGAAATACGACAAGATACATAGACCGCCATCCAACTGCATCTATGACTAGAAGTCCACCTTTGGTTTATCATTCGAACCCCCTCCAGTATTAAGTTGCAAGCAACAGACAACTTCTTTAAGCAAAGTGTGTAAGGTAAACAATCTACTTGTTCCATGAACAAGAGTTCGTTGTTTTCTACCTAGTGGCAGCAGCACATCTACAACCTTAGAGATTATTGTCACTTCCCTTAGATTAAATAGAGGCATGAACCCACTATCTAGCATAAATACCCCCTCTTGGAGTCACTAGCAACTACTTGGCCAAGATAGCTACCAACAACGGAGAGCATGCAAGATCACAAACAACACAGACATGATAGAATCAAATAGACAAAACCATTAATCAATCTGACATAGTAATCTCAATATCCATCGGATCCCCGCAAACACAACATGCATGATTATAAATAGATGAGATCTTGATCATGAACGGAGCTCACAATATCTAGACATGAAAGCACAAAGGAGGGGATACAACCATCTAGCTACTACATGGACCCGTAGTCCAAGGTGGAACTACTCACGCTTTATACCAAAGGCTGGCATGATGAAGAAGAAGCCCTCCGGGATGATCTCCCCTCCGATAGGGTGCCGGGAAGAGCTTCAGATCCCCCCGATCTAGGGACGATGGTGGCGGCGACTACAGACGGTTTTGTGGAATATTGATCTGGTCCTTAGGGTTTAGGCATTGGGGTCTTCTTATAGGCAAAGAGGCGAGGCAGGAGGGCCACCAGGGCGGCTGCACCCCCCTCCCTAGGAGCGGGATGGGCCCAACCATGCAGCTAGTGGGTGTGGCCCCCTGGTGGGTCTCCTCTGTCTCGTATTCAGGATTCGTGTTCCCCACGGTAAAATATTAACTTTGGCTTTTGTCCCGTCCAATTCCGAGAATATTGATTTTCTACCTTTCTGGAACCAAAAACAGAATAAAATAGGCAACTGGCACTGTGGCAACTTTTTAATAGGTTAGTACCAGAAAACATATAAAAACACCTCAAAGTGTGGAAAAAGCAAAGCAAAGTAGATATTAAACAAGCATGGAGCATCAAAAATTATAGATACTTTTCTGACGTATCAGTAATAAGAACTCTAAATAAGTTATCCTTGGGATAAGTGAGTTGTAAGAACTATTATATTCTTGGATTTGCAATGTAATAAATACCTCTGTTTATGTGTACTTCATCTTAAACTGTGGGTGCTAGCAAATCATTCCAGGGACTAGCACTGCAATCACAGGGATCTCTACCTTATTGGGTGAGATCTTATAGATGGTATCAGAGCAGTTTGTTGCCTGTAGGTTTGTGACCCTAAGATGGATTAGATTAAGAAAACCACTAGGAAAATACAACACCACTATGAATTTTTACACTTTGTTTCTTTTTCATCTCGTAAAACCTCTCCTAATCTTATTTCTCATCTCTATTTGTAGATGGCCACCATCAATGGATCCGTCAGGAAGGGACCACAGTTGACCATGACACTAGAATGCGAGATGGAATTTCCCAAGGCACTCAAGAACCTCATGATCAGCTTGGGGATAAATGGTGAAGCAGTGTACAAGGGATTTCCGGTGATGGATGAAGGAGAATAGTATTGGTGGGTGCAACTCCACTTATATAAAAATAAGGAGGATGACCACAATGAAACGGGGTTTTGCATGATCACCAACTCTGAAATGCATATGTCATTCTTTGACTCCGCAAGGAATGCAGCATGGAATGTCGTTGAAGAACTTGGATAAAGACTTAAGTGTAGAATGCTCAACACTCAGAATGATCTTAGGGAGGAGAGACAACATACCCAAGACTTAGAGACAACCATAAAATAGCTAAGGAGGGATATTATAGACTTGGCGTGTGAGTCTTGTGATCAAGACAAAAAGATTGCTACCAAGGATGCCCAGATAGATACCTTGACTAGTGAGTGAAGGACGCGACGTATCCTAATAGTTGGACCACCACACTTGGCGTTTTCTCATGTTAGTAATTTGATCATACCGACCTATGTGGTTGATGATGCTCGACAGGTTGATGTGGAGCACTTCGTTGGTAACCCCAAGCGTAAGGTGTGAAGAGCAAGCAGCAAGTTTTCCCTCAGTTGAGACCGAGTTATCGAACCAGAAGGAGGAAGGAAACGTCACACAGGTGTTGCAAGCAACGCGGAGACCTGCACAACACAAACTCAAGACATTGCCCAACGAATCAGTGAGGTTGTCAAGCCCACCGGTTTGCTGTAACAAAGGATTAAACTTATGGTGTGGAAGGTAATGGTTTGCAGCAAGTAAACAAGTAACAGTGGAGGACGTAATAATGGTAAAGATTGTACCGGGGTCCATAGTTCACTAGAGGTGCTCTCCTTATATAAACAACATGGCATGAAGGGTAAAAAAATTACAGCAGGGCAATTGACAGGAACTGAGCAAGGCATAACAATGCAATTACTAGTCAGAAAGATCCTATGAGATTCGATTGGGCAATACAACAAGATACATAGACCGGAATCCAACTGCATCTATGACTAGAAGTCCACCTTCAGGTTATCATCCGAACCCCCTCCAGTATTAAGTTGCAAGCAACAGATAACTGCTTTAAGCAAAGTGTGTAAGGTAAACAGTCCACATGTTCCATGAACAAGAGACCGATATTTTCTCCCTAGTAGCAACAACACATCTACAACCGAAGAGATTATTGTCACTTCCCGTGGAAACTAGAGGCATGAACCCACTATCGAGCATAAATACTCTCTCTTGGAGTCAGTAGCAACTACTTGGCCAAGATAACCACTAGAACAGAGAGCATGCAAGATCACAAATAACACAGACATGATAGAATCATAAATACAAAACCATTAATCAAAGCAACATAATAATCCCAATATCCATCGGATCCCCGCAAACACAACATGCATGATTACAAATAGATTAGATCTTGATCATGCGGAGCTCACAAGATCTATACATGAAAGCACAAAGGAGGAGATACAACCATCTAGCTACTACATGGACCCATGGTCCAAGGTGGAACTACTCACGCATCATACCGGAGAGAAGGCCTCCGGGATGATCTCCCCCCCCGGCAGGGTGCCGGGAAGAACTCCAGATCCCCCTGATCTAGGGACGATGGTGGCGACGTCTACAGACGGTTTCGTGGATATTTGATCGGGTCATCAGAGTTTCTGCATCGGGGGCTTATTATAGGCGAAGGGGGAGGTGGAGGAGCCGGCCAGGGGCACCAAACCCTAGCCAGGCGCGGGCCCACCTATGGCCGCGCCTGGGGGGGTTTGGCCCCGATGGCTCGCCTCCCCGGCTCCCCTCTAGACTTCTTGTTCCTCACGGAAAGTAATTGACTTTGTCGTTTGTCCCGTCCAATTCCGAGAATATATCTTTACTAACTTTTCTGAAACCAAAAATAGTGGAAAACAGGCATCTGGCACTGTTGCAACTTGTTAGTAGGTTAGTACCAGAAGACATGTAAAAAGCACCTAAAAGTGTATACAAGTAAAGCAAAGTAGGTACTAAACAAGCATGGAGCATCAAAAATTATAGATACGTTTTCGACGTATCACCATCCCCAAGCTTAACTCCTGCTCGTCCTCAAGTAGGTAAGTGATGAACAGAATAATTTTTTAGGTGAACATGCACCCTCACAATAAAAGATCCAACAATTTGCAAGCATTGAAAGCTGGAATCAAAGAACTCTAAACATGTGCATGAAAGAATGGAGTTCTAACAGTAGGACATAGTAACTATGCATGCAACATGAAAATCTACAAACAAAGATCATGAATAACATGCATTGAAAAATGTTTATTTGTTTCACATACAGAAAACATAGCATAGTGGCAATCAGCTTGTCCCTCGTAGAGTAGCAATATAGATGCATAGAACACCTTCAAAGTTCATAAGGATGACTAGAAATAAGTATCACAAGAACAAGTAATAACACAATATGCATCAATTAATAAGCTTTGGAACACTGCACACAGAATGACAACTATGATCTCGTAATGGTGCCTATAGGTAGAAGGTGGAGACTCAAATAATGGTGGAAGAAAGACCTTTTTTTATAAAGGAAGTAAGGATTACAAGTTTCGAAAAAAGCTTCCAAAAATTATGGTACTTGTTAGCTTTCATCCCTCATTGCCCCTGTCATAAGCATCTTGAAGTGGTTAAGGTTAAAGTGGCAAAGCTGGAGTATATGCTTGATGAAGTATAAGTTGGCAATCTCAAGTCCCTTGAATATGAGGGCCACACCTCATGGACACTTAACTTAGGGTCCAGGCAAGTTCTTGTCACTGTAAGTATTTGCATATCATTGAGAACCGCCAACGGGGTACCCCTTGCACATGGTACAGGAGCTTTCCCACAACCAAAATGACAAAGCAAGCAGACAATGAGCATCTCAGCAATCTTTTTATTTACCATATGCATAGCTTTTGATTGAGGATTCTTCATAGATAGCTCACTATGGTGATGCTGCAAGTTTCCACCATGATTAGGCATGGCTTAGGCTAGCGGCCCAGGCGTTTCTCTAACACAGAATACAAACTCCATGGACTTACAAGTTCCCACTTCATTTCACATCGGTAACATCCATAAACAAAAGAGCATGATATCAACTGAGTACAAAAGTACACGTGCAATGTTAAAAACGTTCCCCGTGAAAACACGGTTCTGCTAACTACAACTTATAAGTGCAAGCATATACAACAAAGTTGTCACAATGGTTCAAGTTTATTAGGGGAAAGAATAAAGTGTGCCATCAAGTTTGTGAGGGCTTTAATCACTAAGTTTTCACATAAAAAATCGGTTTTTAATTAGAAGATAGTTGAAAACAAGAATATACTTGGAATGGTGTAACACACCATGCATAGGAGTTTATAGTGGACACTTTGGAATAACTTGGTTTATTGGGGGTTGGAAGCATGAGTAGAACTTAATCATACAAGTGGAGGCTAGCAAAACACTGGGAGCAACCAACTAAGAGAGCATAATGGCCATAATCATGCAATGGAACAAAGCATACGAATCAAAGCAAAGAGTGGTACTACAAGTCGAGGAATAAATGATCATAGAGGCTAATGGTGACTTGTCATAGTCATAACATGGTGTAAGAATGTGCCAAGTTAACCCAAGCAAAGCATCAAAGGAGAATACCACAATACTATGCTTTTGCATGCTAAAAACGCATAATTTCTTCAATGCACACTAAGCAATCCCAATTGTTTGGAACAAGACATGCTACAGCAATAATCACTAAGCATAATGCTAAAACAACACCTAGCATGTCATGCTAAAGTCTAAGTCTCAGTCAATGCAATCTCCTCTTGCACTTCAAGCAAGAACTTACTACTCCTTTCCAACACCAAGAAAACTTATTTGCAAAAGAACACAGCGAGAATGGGGGTACAAACTTACTTTATTCAAGCAAACTAAACAACCTAAACAAAGCAAACGAAAACTAAGACGCTCCAAGAACAACACAACTGTGCATGAAATAAGAAAAGTGAAGTGTCTAGACAGACCTGAGCTTTTTATTGATGAAGAAGGGGATGCCTTGGGCATGCCCAAGCTTTGACGCTTGTACCTCTTGGATATTTATTGGGGTGACACCATGGTGGCATCCCCAAGCATGAGCTTTTTTCCATTCTTCATCTCATTACATCACACTCTCTTTACACCTGAAATTTTTCCTTCATACAAAACTTCACACAATCTTCATTAGCAACATTAGCTTATTCAAAAAATATTAGACCACTGGGAAATCTTTGAAATAGCAAGGATTTTCACTAAAAACACAAGCTACTATAGCAACTCCTTCAAAAATCTCAATTTACCTGAAGAGAACTCAAAAAGGAATCAATAAGAAGAAAATGCAAATAATGGCAGAAATTTGTCAAAACAGACCAGCAGGTAGAAACCGATTTTTTCGAACATCTTATGTTGCTCAAATAAAAAAGTGTTGAACTAACGAAAGTTAGCTAACATACAGGGGGATTTATTTGTAAATTTTGAGCTCAATCCGAATTACAGAGAGTCCTCACGAATTTTTTGGTGGAGGACGGAAATCTATTTTGGGATAGCAACTCTCCAAATCTTACTTCCCTCTCATTAGAGGTCGTTCTTGGCAGAAAAAGCAAACAAATAGGATAAGGAGAGGTCATTACTAAAGTAATAACTTCCAAGACTCAAGTAAACTCTTGGTTTATCTCCCAACAAGTACTTTTCTTTAACGCCTTCAAGTTAGGCACAAGAAGCAAGAAGAATCAAGTATTTTCAAAAGAAGAAACATTAATATCCATACTTGCCAAATCTTCTAGTATGAAAGGTATCTCATCCAAATGGGTTTTGGAGGATCCCTTCTCATATCTCTTTGGTCTACTACTTTCATCAAAAAGATTTTCAGAAGCAATCCAATCAAAATTCTTTTCAAAGGCTTCATGCATTCCAACAAGCTTAAAGGGTATGGGTATCTTAAATTCTTCTCTAGGCTTAGTTTTATCAGACATACCCACAACATCTACATCTGAGCCTAGCATATTGAAACGCTCAAAGACCTTTTTGGCTTCCCTAGCAACATCATGGAATTCATTAAATAAAGTTTCAAGGATGAATTCCCTCTTTTCAGCATTCTTTTCTTCTTTTAGTTTTAGAAACAAGAATTTCATGAAGGAGTTAAGGCTAACAAACCTAGCCTCCAGCATATGAACTAAAAAAGCTGCAGCAATCTCATAATTGGGAGCAAGTTTAGCTATATATTTTTCCTCAATATCCTCATTCTTGCTAACATGATTAAAGAATTCTTCAATATTATCTTTCACAATTATGGAGCCACTACCTATTGTAAGATCTTTCAGGGCGAACTTGGGGAACAACATGGTGAGCAAGAGCAAGGTGTAAACTAGAGGAGGAACTAATTTTTTTGTGTTTTTGAATAAAGAAAGCAAACCAAACTAGACTAATTTTTTTGGGTTTTTTGGAAAGAGGCAAACAAAACCAAACAAAAGAAAAAAACAAACTAAAAACAAAGTAAAGAAAAAGGAAGTGAAGGACTCCCCTTGTGAAGACATCCTTAGCCTCCCCGACAACGGCGCTAGAAAAAGCCTTGATGATGCTCGAGAGGTTGACGTGGAGCACTTCGTTGGTAACCCCAAGCGTAAGGTGTGAAGAGCAAGCAACAAGTTTTCCATCAGTTAAGACCGAGGTTACCGAACCAGAAGGAGGAAGGAAACGTCACGCATGTGTTGCAAGCAATGCAGAGACCTGCACAACACAAACTCGAGACTTTTCCCAATGAATCAGTGAGGTGTCAAGCTCACCGGTTTACTGTAACAAAGGATTAAATGTATGGTGTGGAAGGTAAAGTTTTGCAGCAAGTAAACAAGTAACAGTGGAGGATGTAATAATGATCAAGATTGGACCGGGGTCCATAGTTCACTAGAGGTGCTCTCCTTAGATAAACAACATGGCATGAAGGGTAAACAAATTACAGCAGGGCAATTGACAGGAACTCAGCAAGGCATAACAATGCAATTACTAGTCATAAAGATCCTATGAGATTCGATTGGGCAATACAACAAAATACATAGACCGCCATCCAACTGCATCTATGACTAGAAGTCCACCTTCAGGTTATCATCCGAACCCCCTCCAGTATTAAGTTGCAAGCAATAGACAACTGCTTTAAGCAAAGTGTGTAAGGTAAACAGTCCACATGTTCCATGAACAAGAGACCGTTGTTTTCTCCCTAGTAGCAACAACACATCTACAACCGAAGAGATTATTGCCACTTCCCTTAAAAACTAGAGGCATGAACCCACTATTGAGCATAAATACTCCCTCTTGGAGTCACTAGCAACTACTTGGTCAAGATAACCACTAGCAACAAAGAGCATGCAAGATCACACACAACACAGACATGATAGAATCATAAAGACAAAACCATTAATCAAACCAACATAATAATCTCAATATCCATCGGATCCCCGCAAACACAACATGCATGATTACAAATAGATTAGATCTTGATCATGAATGGAGCTCACAAGATCTATACATGAAAGCAGAAAGGAGGAGATACAACCATGTAGCTACTACATGGACCCATAGTCCAAGGTGGAACTACTCACGCATCATACCGGAGAGAAGGCCTCCGGGATGATCTCCCCTCCGGCAGGGTGCCGGGAAGAACTCCAGATCCCCCTGATCTAGGGACGATGGTGGCGGCGGCTACAGATGGTTTCGTGGATATTTGATTGGGTCCTCAGAGTTTCTGCATCGGGGGTTCTTATAAGCGAAGGGGCAGGTCGAGGAGCCGGCCAGGGGCACCAAACCCTAGCCAGGTGCGGGCCCACCTGTGGCCGCGCCTGGGGGGGGGGGGTCGGCCCCTCTAGATTGCCTCCTCGGCTCCCCTCTAGACTTCTTGTTCCTCATGGAAAGTAATTGACTTTGTCGTTTGTCCCGTCTAATTCCGGGAATATTTCTTTACTAACTTTTGTAAAACCAAAAACAGCGGAAAACAGGCATCTGGCACTGTTGCAACTTGTTAGTAGGTTAGTACCAGAAAACAGGTAAAAAGAACCTCAAAATGTATACAAGTAAAGCAAAGTAGATACTAAACAAGCATGGAGCATAAAAAATTATAGATACCTTTCCGATGTATCAGTGGTATGGCAAAATTTGTCTAAGTTGTGGTTGAACCTTGATGCTTGAGTTGAATATTGTATGCCGCTACTTGTGTGGATTAATGTTTTGTTGGATGTTATTGCCTTTTGTTTTTAACTTTTGCATCTATTGCTATTTTATGTTTTCTTCTAGACTTGTGTTATCTCTAATTTTTCTCCATCCTATGCAAAAGATGCCGAACTTCGTCTATAGCACTGCCGACGAATTCAAGGGAACTCGCTTTGGGACTCGCATTTTGGAGCTCATCAATGTGATCGCTCTTACAATCCCTACCGTCAAGGGACTTCATCTCGGAAAGTTTCAAAGGAAGGACTTGTGGGGATTCAGGGTTACTCAGCCAGGATGCCAGGCAGAGCCTCCAACGGAGGAAATTGCCTTCAAGATACTCCACGATGACTTAGAGAGAGGCCTCGACGTCACCACGCAGGAGATGATAGGACGCCTATGTGTACGTCACTCTTCCGAGATCAAGAACTACTACTTCCATTTCTTTTGGAGATGCGATGAGGACGGAGAGCCTATTATGTTGGACGAGGCCACTAAGGAGACCATCAAGACTGTGAGACATTACCTCCAGGACTTAGAGAGCCTCATTAGGCACCTTGATACTGATAGGACTAATGTGATGCTTAGCAATGATGAGCTACATTTCTAGCTTAAGGAGAAGGACAAGGCCTTCGAGGAGCAAGAGAAGCGAATCAAGGAGATGGAGAAGAAGTTTGAAGGGCAAGAGTAGAAATTCAAGAGCCAAGAGAAGAGGATCCAAGAGAGGAACAAGAAGATTAAGGATATGGAGACTAAGTTGGACCTTGAGGACCTTGATCTAGACGCATATCACGAGGTGATAGAGAGGCTGTGCTCACAGAAGAGACAGCTACAAGCGAAGGTTGATGCTTTGTCTACAAGCTTGGAGGAATACAAAGCCGGATTCGCCACATCAGGACTTGCGCTAGTGGAGGAGGAAGTTGACATGGAGGAGTAGTGATGTCTATCTATCTTATCGTTTTATTATTGAGTCGCATTGATCATGCCAACTTGTGGATGACTATGCTAGTATGTTATTTATCTTTGCAAACTTGTTGATCGTGATGTTTTGAACCCAAAAGTTTATCATGTCCTTGCTTGTTTGTTGATTGTTGTTATATATTGTAATGTGCACATTAGGATCTATGGGGTTATTTATCATTACTTATCCTTATTAAAACCGCAGATGCCTCCTCGTCGTGCCAATCCCAACAATAACAACAATAGCAATGAGATGCAACGGCTGATGACTACGTAGACACAGTTGATGCAGATGATGACTCGGTTTATGGCAAACCAGAACCAGAATCAAAACAACAATAACAACAGCAACAACAACAGCAACAGCAACAGCAACAGCAGCAGCAACAACAACAACAACAACAACAACAATAACAACAACAACACCAACAACACCAGCAGCAACAACAACAACAACAACAACAACAACAACAACAACAACAACAACAACAACAGGAGCAACAACAACAACAACAACAACAACAACAACAACAGCAACAGCAACAGCAACAGCAACAGGAGCAACAACAACAACAACAACTAGAAAAACCCACCAGATCTTGATATGCTTACAAGGTTTGTAAGGTTGAGACCTCCTAAGTTTTCTGGTACAACTGATCCCATGGTAACAAATTATTGGCTATGTTCCGTGAATAAGGACTTGGTCACAGTTGGTTTCAATGATGCCAAGAAAGTCAGATTTGCAGCACACTTACTGGAAGGACCAACAACTACTTGGTGGGATAACTTTCAAGTCACTCACCCTATTGAAAAAGTGACTTGGGTAATGTTTGAGGATGGATTCCGCACTACTCACATCTCTTCTAGAGTAATGGGGTTGAAGAAAAAGGAATTTCACAACCTTAAACAATGCCATCGTAGTATTTCCAAGTATATTGAAGAGTTCAACAATCTGTCACGCTATACACCGGATGATGTTAACACTGACACAAAGAGGAAAGATAAGTTGCTTGAAGGGTTGAATGATGAAATGTCCATGCAACTGTCAGTTGCTTATGTTCCAACCTATCAATCTCTGTATGACAAAGCTACCATCTTAGAAATCAAGATGAAGGAAGTTGAGAATAGGAAAAGGAAACACCATTTTGATAAGGACGGGTCAGGATCATCTCACAAGCGTTCTTATGGTGAAGATAGTGGAAGTTCTGGATCCCACAAGCATGGGAATCATAACAACCACCACAACAATAACCGCCACCACGATGGCAATAATCATCGTGGACACAACAATGAGGGTTACCAAAAAACAAAAGTGGACACAAGAGTCACCATAATGGACATAGCAATGGGAATCAGCCAGCCAAGAGAGACATCAGTCAGGTTGAATGTTTCAATTGCAAGAAAACAGGGCATTATGCTAATGAATGCTCAGAAAAGAAGACTGATGGGGCTAACAAGCCAAATCTTTTTCAAAAAGGTCATGTGAATCACCTCAATGTGGAGGAAATCCAAGAAGAGTCTGATGTTGTGATTGGTAAGTTCAAGATTAATTCCTATTCAGCACTTATCCTTTTTGATACTAGCGCATCACATTCATTCATTTCAAGAGCATTTGTATACAAAGATAAACTCCCAACTAAAACTATCGGATGTCCTATTAAGGTAAGCTCCCCAGGTGGAGAGATGATAGTAAATTTTGGATGTCGTCAACTAGTCCTAGAGTTTGGAAAGAACAAGTTTCCAGTTAGTCTAATAATCCTAGAATCCCAAGGATTGGATGTAATATTAGGCATGGACTGGATGACTCGTTATGAGGGAGTGATAGACTGTGCCAAATGAACTGTTACACTCACAACCCCAGAAAATAAACGGATTCGGTTCAAGTCTAATTTTGAACCCAAGGGAAGTAAGTTAAATTTTCTTAAGGGGGTTAGCCTAAACAGTGTACCAGTAGTGAAGGAGTACCCTGATGTGTTTCTAGAAGAATTACCTGGCATGCCACAAGATAGGGATGTGGAGTTTCTGATAGACTTACTGCCAGGAACTGGACCCATAGAAAAGGGACCTTACAAAATTTCAGTGGACGAGTTAAAAGATCTCAAGAAACAGCTTGTAGAACAGTTGAACAAGGGATTTATCCAACCGAGTTCTTTGTCTTGGGGTGCACCAGTTTTGTTCGTTGAGAAGAAAGACAGAAGTCAGAGGCTATGCATAGATTATCGATCACTTAACGAAGTGACCATAAAGAACAAATATCCCCTACCCAAAATTAATGATCTCTTTGATCAGTTAGAAGGAGCTCGTGTGTTCTATAAAATTGATCTTCGATCAGGTTACTTTCAACTAAAGATTAGAGAACAAGATATATGAAAGACTGCGTTTACCACTAGATATGGATTGTATGAGTATATAGTGATGCCGTTTGGACTAACTAATGCACCAACTTATTTCATGAACATGATGAACAAGGTGTTCCTAGAGTTTCTTGACAAGTATGTTGTGGTATTCATCAATGATATATTGAATTATTCCAAGAGCAATGAGGAACATGAAGAAAATTTTCGTTTGATTCTTAAGAAACTCAAAGAACACAAGTTGTATGCTAAGTTCAATAAATGTGAATTTTGGCTGAATGAATTTGGATTTCTTGGACATGTTATGTCTGGGAATGGTATAGCTATCGACCCTGCAAAGGTATCAGCTGTAACAGAGTGGGAACCTCCCAAAACAGTTAAAGAGATCTGTAGTTTCCTAGGCTTGGCTGGATACTATAGAAGGTTCATCGAGAATTTATCGAAATTAGCTAAGCCGATGACGGATCTACTAAAGAAAGAGAAGAAGTTTGACTAGACTGAAGCATGTGAAACTAGTTTTCAAGAGTTTAAGAAGAGATTAGTGTCAGCACCAGTGTTATGCTTGCCAGATTTAGAGAAAGATTTTCAAGTTTATTGTGATGCATCTCACCAAGGATTGGGTGGTGTGTTAATGAAAGAAGGAAAAGTGGTAGCATATGCCTCGAGACAACTCAAGAATCATGAAGTAAACTATCCTACACATGACTTAGAGTTGGCCTCTGTTGTCCATGCACTAAAGACATGGAGACATTATCTTATGGGAAAGCGTTGTGAAATGTTCACCGACCACAAGAGTCTGAAATACATTTTCACACAAAAGGAACTCAACATGAGACAAAGAATATGGCTAGAACTTATCAAGGATTATGACTTAAGTTTGCAATACCATCCCGGGAAAGTAAATGTCGTAGGTGATGCATTAAGCCGCTAGGCTTATGTGAATGGCCTCACCAAAGGAGAATTGCCAGAGGAATTAAGTGCTCAATTTAAAGAGCTAAGATTAGATATAGTGCCTGAAGGATATCTTATGTCCTTGGAAGTACAACCAACATTATTGGATAAAATCAGAGAAGCTCAAAAGAAGGATAAGGAAATAGAGAAAATCAAGAGTAAAATTGGTAAAGGAAAGGCAAAGGGATTCCATGAATATGAACAAGGAACCTTATGGTATGGGAAGCGTATTTGCATTCCACATGATCCTGAACTTCGTAAATTGATCTTCAAGAAGCACATAATTCACCATATTCGATTCATCCTGGCAACACCAAGATGTACATGGATGTGAAGGAAAGATTTTGGAGGAACAATTTAAAGAAAGATATCGTACAGCACATTGCCTGGCGTGACGTGTGTAGCCGAGTAAAGGCAGAGCATCAGGAACCGGCAGGGTTATTACAACTACTGCCAATACCTGATTGGAAGTGGGATAAAATTGGTATGGATTTTATCACAGGACTGCCAAGGACTAGATCTGGATACGATTCTATATGGGTTGTTGTGGATCGCTTGACAAAAGTGGCTCATTCATACTCGTAAAGACCACCTATACAAGTGCTAAATTAGCCAAGATCTATATGAACAGAATTGTGTGTCTGCATGGAGTACCTAAGAGTATTGTGTCGGATAGAGGGACTCGGTTCACTTCACATTTTTGGCGACAACTGCATGAGTCATTGAGAACTAGACTAGAATTCAGCACTACGTTTCACCCATAGACTGATGGACAGACGAAAAGGACCAATCTGATTTTGGAAGATATGTTGAGAGCTTGTGCGCTAGACTATGGATCTAGTTGGGACGAAAGTCTGCCATACGCGGAGTTTTCTTACAATAATAGCTATCAATCGAGCATAGAGATGGCTCCATTTGAATTCCTTTACGGAAGGAAGTGTACTACACCATTATTGTGGAATGGAGTAGGAGAAAGAAACTTATTCGGACCAGACCTGATCAAGGAAGCCGAAGAGAAAGTCGGGATGGTAAAGGATAGACTAAAGATAGCCCAATCCTGACAAAAGAGCTGTGCAGATCCAAAACGTAGAGAGGTCACCTATGAGGTAGGTGATAGAGCTTATCTCAGAGTCTCACCACTTCGTGGTGTGAAGAGATTTGTAGTCAAAGGGAAATTGGTACCTCATTATGTAGGACCATTCAAGATTTTGAACCGTAAAGGAGAAGTGTCCTATGAGCTAGAATTACCAGAATCGCTGTCAGCAGTTCATAATGTGTTCCATGTTAGCCAGCTGAAAAAGTGTCATCCAGAGATGGAAGAAACTTCATTAAAAGACACTATACCACTAGAAGAAGTTCAGTTAGATAATGATCTCACTTATGAAGAGAATCCTATCAAGATTCTGGAGACAGCAGAAGGAGTCACTCGTACTAAGACAATCAAGTTCTGCAAAGTACAGTGGAACCATCACACTGAGGAGGAAGCAACTTGGGAAAGGGAAGATGAACTTCGAAAAGATCAACCTCACCTATTTGCTAGCCAACCTGAATCTCGAGGGCGGGATTCATCTTAAGGGGGTTAGATTTGTAACATCCCAAATTTTCATTAAACCAAAACTTCATCATTGCATTCATATCATCATGGCGTGTGTGCATTGCACACAATTTTTGAAAAATTTAAACCTAGTCAAACCCGATTAAAAACCCCTCCTTTATATGCAAGGTGTGGAGCTTGTGTTTTTTATTTTTATTTTTTACCCAAAATGTTTTTGTTAGAGGTTTGATGTTCTAAAACATTTTTGAACACTAGGTTCACCCCTTAAAATTTTGGTGAAGGTTTGAATTGATTTGGACTTAATTTGCTAGTTCAGATCTTTATTAGAAATAAAAACAGAAAAAGAAAAAGACTAGAGGAAAAAAACCTACCTGCCCAAACCGTTTTGGCCCAACCCCTAGCCCATTAATCCCACTGGACACCCTCTCCCCCTGGACTTATTTTCTCACCGTGCCCCTTCCAGCACCCTCTCGCTGACGACCTGACCCCACCTCCATGTCACCATCGTCATCAATCTCGTGCACAGAACCTCTCCCCCTTCTCTGCCATTTCCTCTCGATTAAATTCCAGTAAATACGCTTGATTTGCAGTGTGATTGATCCCCCCGACCCCCGATACTTAATCTCCACTGCCTCCTCTCCATTCCCCCTCACACCGCACCACCAGAGAGCCCCAGGCTCTGCGAATTCTAGCTCGAAACCGCCACGTCCCAACGCACTCCGGCAACGAATCCGGTGAGGTCTGGCCACCCCTCGCCCTCTGGTTTGCACCATATTGCTCGTCGTCTTCGGGTGCACCCACTGACTCCCTTCGTTTGCTTGCTTGTGCCCCAGGGGCTCGGCTTTATCTCCATCTACAAGCCACCGACTACAAGCATGACTCCGGCGAGGAATTGCAGGCGAACCTGTGCGCCACTTTCCCGACCGTGAATTCGACTACAACCGTCTCGACTCCACGACCTCGTTAACACCCAGCGCCCCTCCCCTTAACCCCTATCATCACCGGAGCGTCATCACTCGACGCGCCGTCGCCGCACCCCGCCATCAGCGCCGCCAGTTCTTGGCCAAGCGCTCAGGTCCGCTAGATCTAGATCCTATGGCTAGGATATATCCTTGTAATGAAGGGGTATTGGCCAATCTGGGCCGCATGATCTTGTTTAGATCCAACAGCGCACGCGCCTAATCCATGCGAAGCGGTACCAGCCAGTAGGATTGCGCCACGTGGCTAGGTCTTCTGTTTAAAATCTAGAAATTGTTTATTAGATGTTTAAACTTAGAAAATTCATAAATTTTGATCCGTAATTCATAAAAAAATGCAAATTTGGAGTCTATGGATTCAAAAAATGTGAACTTTATTACTCTGGCCCTATTTTTTAGTAGCTTCTGTAAAATTTGAGTTTTAGGCAGAGACATTTTTAGGGCTATTTTGACTATAAAAATTATTGTATAAAATATTTTTAGGTGGATCTTGAGATGTTTAGCCTTTAGATGGTGTACTTTATCTTTTGTACTGTAGACTTTGGTTTTAAAAGTGTGGAATTCATATTATTGAATAATTGCATGCATCCATATTATTTTTGAGTGCTTATATTGAGTTGTATATTTTGTTGTTTGATTTTGATGTATAGATTGTGTGGATTGTGAAGTTTGTTGCTGTGAGGATTATACCTACTCTCCTAGCTACCAAGGAAAGTGATATTTCATCATATGTCCTATTATTTTACCTATTGCATTAGTGTTATTTTAGTAGGACTTTGCATGATAGTTTTAATTATATTGCTATGTTATAAAAATCCTATAGATTATATCTTGGTAGTATTTTCCTAAGTTAGGGGACATCGTATGCTAGAATGCTTAGTCTTGATATTAGAATTCATGGGTGGAAATTCATATTATGATGGTATGGAAAGTTATATACTTATATATTTTTTACTATGAAAACAACCATTGTTAATGAAACACCTGGTTGGATTGGGACTTGTATGGTTTATGTTGAGTGGTTACTCAGGGCCCATTTCTATGGTTTACCCGGATGTATCACACTTGTGGATGGCCACCCAGGAACAAAGAGATTGGAGACGTTTGTCTCGCGAAGCTTCTAGTGCAACCACATGGCATATGGGCTCTACCTTGACCTACTAAATTGTGAGAACTCATCCAAACGAACATAGGGTGGTAGAGTTGATAGGATGGAACACGTCTGTGGTGGCTTGAGGGATTGATTCTGAAAAGTCTCGTCTCAATGTTTGCCGAGTCTTGTGGGGAAGTGCACCACCTCTCGAGAGGGTAAACCTAAGTACTTAGCTGTGTCCCCGGTTATGGACAATTTCTGAGCGTCAAGAAATTGAAACAGTTCAAGAATCTCCTCATTCCAATTTCTCTAAGTTAAAACTTTGTGGGTGAACAAGGGTAAGAGGTTCACTAATGTCTATTGGTGGTACATTAGTGTTTTGTAAAAGCAAAACTTAGTGTTTTCAAAAGTAATAGGATAAAACTTGCTTTTAGCAAAGCCAGCCAGATATACTTATCCATACTCATGTAGTTGTTAGGTCCTACTATACAACTATGGTATCACTTGCCAATACAATTCCAACTGTATTGACCCTTTGTGGCTGTAACTTAATTTGTTGTAGGTTACTCTGATGGTGAGTAGGGTTACGGGTCTACACTCGACATGTTTGCATGTGGCGCATGAAGTTGAAGGTTCTATTATTATGCTATGTAATGAGAACTCTAAATAAGTTAGCCTTCGGCTAAGTGAGTTGTAAGAACTATTATATTCCTGGATTTGCAATGTAATAAAGACCTTTGTTTCTGTGTACTTCATCTTAAAATGTGGGTGCTAGCAAATTGTTCCAGGGACTAGCACTGCAATCACATGGATCTCTACCTTATTGGGTGAGATCTTACAGTGAAGCAATACAAATGAAGTGTTTTGAAAGAAAACGTGAGATTTTTATTGATGACGAAGGGGATGCCTTGGGCATCCCCAAGCTTTGATGCTTGTACCTCTTGAATATTTATTAGGGTGACATGGGTGGCATCCCCAAGCTTGAGCTTTTTTCCATTCTTCATCTCATCACATCATTCTTCCCCTACACTTAAAAATTTCCTTCATACAAAACTTCACACAATCTTCATTAGCAACATTAGCGTATTCAAGATAATAAGTCTTTGGGTTTAGTTTAAACTCAAGTAAAACTTCCATTAAAACACAAACTACTATAGCAACTCCAAGAGAACTCAAAAAGAAACCGATAAGAGGCAAATGCAAATAATGGCAGGAATCTATCAAAAAAACAGACCAGCAGGTAAAGACCGATTTTTTGAAAATTCTCTGTTGCTCAAATCGAAAAGTGCAGAGCTAATGGAAGTTTAACAATAATCTGGGGCATACACACACAAAATTTCAGCTCAATCCGACGTACTGGGATTTTTCACAATTTTTACAGTGAAGCACAGAAGTCTGTTTCAGGACAACAACTTCCCCAAATCTTACTTCCCTCTCATTAGAGGCTATTCTTGGCACAAAAACCAAACAAAAAGTATAAGGAGATATTATTACAGAGGTAACAACTTCCAAGACTCAAATAAACAAAAATATACTGAAAGAAAAAATATAATGGGTTGTCTCCCAAAAGCTCTTTCTTTATAGCCATTAAGATAGGCATGATAATTTTGATGATGCTCACATAAGGAATATGAATTGAAGTAAAAGAGAGCATAAAGAAGCAAATATAAAACAAATTTAAGTCTAACCACTTCCTATGAAAAATAATCTTGTAAAGAAACAAGTCATGAAAGCACAAAGCAACAAGCATAGGAAAGCAAAACAAATGAAGCTTCAAAATTTTCAACATAAAGAGGGGAAACTTAATATTATTGAGGTGCATAAAACCATGTTTCCCTCTCTCATAATAACTTTCAAGATGAATAAAATTAACAATATAACTATCACATAAAACATTCTTATCATGAGCCACATGCATAAAATGATTATTACTCTCCACATAAGAATATGCATTCTTATTAATTGTAGTGGGAAAAAATTCAATAAAATATTTTTCATTATTATTCTCATCACCATAATTACCAAATATAGGAGGCATATTGTAATGGTGATTAATTTTCTCCTCAATAGTAGGTGGACTAAAAATATTATATTTATCATTGTAATCATCATAAGCAATAGAATGGCTATCTTCCAAAGTGTGTTCATTTATAATCATATCATCATTGGAAAGAACATGGATAGTACTAATAGTACAACAATTATTAGTATCATCATTTTCAGAATTGGTACCAAACAGATTTTCAATATCACAAGTAGTGTGCTTTTCCCAATCATGATCACTATGATAGGTAACAGGCATAGGTACATCATCGAGTTCAGACTCATCAGCAAAAATTATAATAGGAGCAACATGCTGATACGTCGGAAACGTATCTATAATTTTTGATCTTCCATGCTTGTTAAGTATCTACTTTGCTTAGCTTTGTCCACACTTTGAGGTGCTTTTTATATGTTTTCTGGTACTTACCTATTAACAAGTTGCCATAGTGCCAGTTGCCTGTTTTCTGTTGTTTTTGGCTCCAGAAAAGCTAGCAAGCAAATATTCTCGGAATTGGACGGGACAAAAGCCAAAGTCAATATTTTATCGAGGAGAACACGGAGTCTAGAGGAGATACGGAGGGGAGCCACTGTAGAGGTCCCAACCTTTAATAAGGTAGAGATCCCTGTGTTTACAATGCTAGTCCCTGGATCAATAGCTAGCATCCACAGTTAAGATGTAATATCAAGAAACAAAGGTCATAATACAACTTTATAACCAGGAATAACATAATTTTATTACATCTTACATAGCTCTGTTGGCTATTACATTTCATTGCAGCAGAATATCTATAAGCATGGGGTCCTTCATCTTCAAAGTGCCACAGGCAAACATGTTGGTTGTAGACTTGTAATCCTAATCAATCAACCTCACTAATATCAAACAAACCTGCAACATAACAAGTTACAGCCACAAGGGTCAATACATTTGAATTGTATTGGCAAGTGTCACTACTATGTGGAAATAAGTGGATCCTAACATTACATGCATATTTGGCTAAGTGGGGTTTAGCCTCATTTGCAGAAAGCAGTATAATTTATCCTATCTTTTCAAAATGGTTTTTGATATTTTGTCAAATCTTTCTGAACTCCTTGGAATCCACCAAGTGCTTCAAGTCTCTTGTTGTCACTTTCAAGTTTTTCTTTTAGAAATTGGAATGTCGAGATTTCCCATAGCTTCAGGCCTTAGTTGCTCAGTATTGTCCATAACCGGGGACACGGCTAAGTACTTAGATTTTTATCTTCTGCAAAAGTTGTACACTTTACCCACATGACACAATCTCATCTTGTTGCCACCAGTGGCCACTGGATAAGTACTCACCAAGATGGAGTACTGGCAGATTGAGAATGTGACGAATTCTTTTCATAGGGTCCTCCCATACACAATGCTAGCTTGTCTTCAGGCACCAATATAGGGTTCCTAGTTCCCTCATTCTAGTAACCTGAAGAGGCCAATGCATGGGTCTTCCACAATGTAATTGACTAAGCCAGTGCCCATTTAGCATGTGGCTGTACACGGAAGCCACTATACGAGAAACATGTTCAATCTCTAAGTCCCTGGGTGGTTTTCTTCTAGTGCACAACAAAAAGAGATTGCCATATAAACATGGTTCCTCTTGTTGCCACCTTGTCCAAAACTTGAGTATCCTTGTCCACCCAGGTGGTTCATTGAGTACTTGTTTTATTATATAAAACACAAGTCTTTTCAATCCTTCTCATAATCTCAACATGTATCCTTTCTCAAAATATATAGCAGGGCTAAGCATATTACAACTACATTGTTTACACTAAGGAATGTATAAGGGTATCCTATTAGGATTTAGCATAGCAAAATATAGTAGTCCTTATCATGCATGTTTCAAAATCCACTAAGTGTAATGAAAATAGTAGGACTTTAGATGATAGTGTCACTTGCCTTTTTGGTAGAGGATGTTGGTTCACTTCTTGATCTTACTAATATCACACTCTTGTAACTTCACTACAAATCAATCAAGCAAACATAGATTCAACTAGCATTCCAACCAATAATCAAACAATCTATCACACATAAAATAATAGAAACAAAGTCATGCATGCAAGCATGCAAAAGATAGTTTTATTTGCAAAGGTGGTTTCTAATAGGCTCTAAACATTGTAAGGCTCAAAGTGGTCATTTTCTAAAGTGTCAAACCCATTTGCAAAAGGGTTTTATCTTTAAACCATTTTTAAATCAAACTATTATTTCATGTGGTGGAAAATGTTTTTAGCAAAGCAACAATTTTATATTGTTCAGCAAATAAGTTGTTAATTCACAAAACTTGGTGTTTAGGGTCAGTAGGTTTGAATCAAAACATTTTCCAAAGATTTTGCTCAAAAATCATTTCCATATCAAAATCAATATTTTTATTTGACTAAAAATGAGCTAATTCAATTATTCAATCCTAATCTTCACAAAATACATTTTTAAATCCATAAGTTGGTTCCTAGGGCCAGTAAGTTCACAACAAACCATTTTGCAAAGATTTCAACCCCAAAATCATTTTGGAATAAATTTTATATCCTAAACAAGCATACACAAGTTTCTGCAAAACAAACATTTCACCAGAAGCTTTTTTACTAAACAAAGTGCATGGTTGGATAGGGTTTGTTTTTCTGAATCCATTGATATAAAGTTTGCAAAATTTGGACGTGTAGAACTAAAGTTATGGATTTTTCAAATTTGCATACAAATCAGATTCTCATTCTGTTTTAAATCAAAGGCTGGGCCACGTGGTGGCTTGCTATTGGCTGATACCGGTTCAGTTGGATCAACCTCTGTGAGGCGTTGGATCTAAACAGATCGCGCGGCTCAGACTGCTTCTTACCCTTTCGCTTAAGTTCTATTTTCAGCCACAGGATCAAGATCCAACGGGCTCAGTTGCTTTGACCATGAACTGGCGGTGCTAGCGGCGGCTGGCGGCGGCGCACGCTCTGGCTATGGCGGAGCCAGCGATACAGGAAGCAAGGAGGGTAACGGAGATGCTCACCGTGCTCGCAGGGTACTGGTGAAGCTCAAGGTGGTGCTGTCTTGGCGAGGGGCGCACAGGGACGGGAGTAATCGCTCGTCGGAGTTGGCGACAACGTCAGGCGGCTCTGTTTGTTGTCGGAGGTGAGGCTGCGGTTCACTCCGAGGCAAAACAAGGACACAGTTAGACGCGGGCGAGTGTGGCGTTCACGTGAGCATGATTGAGACGGCTCGGGGTGGTCTGGCTTACCAGGGGGACGTCGCCGGAGAGAAAAACAGACGCGGCGGCACTCAGTAGATGACGAAGTAGACGTTGTGGAGCTCCCGCGAGTGAATGAGTGGCACGGGGAGATGCGCCAGGAGGTGAGGAGCGAGCTCGTGTGCTTGGGAAGGCGAGGCGAGGCTGGACGGCACCGGAATTTGGTCGGAGACATCGTCGGAGCAGTGGAAAAGCAAAGGGAATTGGGGGCAGCCTGGTGGCTCAGTTGCAGCGGGGTTGGAGGGGAAAGGAAGAGGAGAGGGAGGCGTTTAAGGGGGTGTGGTCGTGGCGAGATTAAGGCGAGGCATTGAAGCGAATTCAATCGCGGCGTCAATGGCAGGAAACGGCGAGGAGGAATTGCCGTGGTGAAGACGACGCTGAGGTGGCGTGGGGTCGCGCTGTCTGCGAGAGAGAGGAAGAGGGAGTGGCGCCGAGCATTCAGTGACTCTGCGGGTTGGTTTTTCGGTGGGAAACGGTTCACAGAGAGGGGGGGAACTGAGCTACGACTGGGCTATTGGGCTAGATGGGTTGGGCTTGGTCTGATCCCTTTTTTTTGTTCTGAATGTCTTTTTTCTTTTTCTAATTGATTTTCTGTTTTGAAATTCAAACAACAAATCAAACACCCAAATCAAATCCAACTTCCAGCAAACTTTGTATTGAGTTTAGTTCTGTTTAACAACAATATTCCAAGTCCCAAAATAAAATAATATTTTTATTCTTTTAGGATCTATTTAATAATTAAATAAAATAGTCCTTAGTTATTAATTCAAATAGGATTTGATTATTAAAACTCCATTTGAAATCTCAATATTATCAAAACCAAATCAGTAGGTTTTATTTGAAAATATAAAACACTTGGAAAACTCATTTAAAATAAAATAACAAGTTTTAGTGTTTAATTAAAATGGGAAGAGCCTTTACATTAATAAAATTGGATATTAATGAATCCTCATTATTTTGTTTAAACAAACCTTTACTCTTTTTATCAAATAGGAATATTTTAATTAAAAAGCTTGGCCAAGATTTAATTTGGCTCTATAAAAATAGTCCTTATTTATATTTCTACTTTTTCATTTGAAACCAAATCTTTTTATTAAAAGATCCAAAAATAGTAATTTCACATATTTTAATATTTTCTTTATTAATTGCTTATCTTTTCAAATCCCTTTAGGATTTTTTTGATCAAAATAGGTTTGAAGGTTTCCAATTGGAATCAAAAGTTTCTTCTCACCCTGAAAATCAACAAAGTTTTATTTTATTCATTTATTTTTCACATAACAAGATTTGGAAAATCTTGGGATGTGACAGGCTACCACCCTTAAAATAAATCTCGTCCCGAGATTTGGGAAGGCTAGGGTTACAAGTTGGCTCAAAGCATCTAGGGTACTACCACCCTTAAAAATTTTCCAACTAAATTACATCTTGGCTTGCTTGGGATCTTGGGGAAATTTTTCTGGGAAACCATCTGCATAGTGTCCTTTGTTTCCACACCTGAAACATGTGACAAGGCTGAGATCCTTCATAGGCTTGTTTATCTTGTGCTTCATCTTTTCTGGACAGTTGCTTGCATAATGTGCTTGGTTACCACAGTTGTAACATGTGATAAGTTTGAGTTCTTCACGTATCTCTTGTGGACAGGTTGCTGCATAATGGCCTAGCTCTTTGCAGTTGTTGCACCATACTTGGCCAATCTCCTTATACTTTTGTTTCTCTGGACATTCACTAGAATAGTGTCCCATTTCTTTACAATGATTACATTGCACATGGCTTTTTTCCTTCTTTTTCTTGGGTTTCTCCAAAGCTAGGAGTGCCTCTAGTTCATGTTCTTCATATGTTATCTCATAGGTAGGAATGTCTACTGGTTTCTTTGACCTTCTATTGCTCCTTGGATAATTCATATGCCTCTTCTTTGGTCCTTTAAATTGGGTAGTATTGCATGGAGGTATAAGTGGAGGTTTTCCTTTGTCCTCATCCTTCTTGGTAGACTTAGCTCCCTCTTGATAGTCTGCAATCAGTTGTTGCACTCCACCTTGTTTCCTTTGTTCAACTATGGAATAGATGGGGCATTGGATAGGGACATGATTATTTCCTTCACATAGGTAACAAGTAGCTTGAGATGTGGGACATTGGCCAACTGGGTGTTCCTCTTCACAGTTGGGGCATTGATCTCCATTCTCCTCAGAAGTGTGATCCTTGTCTCCACAAATATTGCAATCTTTGGTTCCCTCTAGAATAACATCTTTGTCATCCTTGTCATCACAAACTCCTTTGGAAGAGTTGCCTTCCATGTTGATCATTTGATATGTCACCTTATGCAACATTTGGGCTTGGGTTTCCAAAAATCCTTGCAGGGTTGGATCTTCCCCACTAGTGTTGGCTATGAATTGAGCTGTCACTTGGTTCAACTGGTTTTGGGTTGCTATAAGTTCTCTCATGCTGTCCTCTTGGTTGTTGTTGGTGTCATCAACCTTGATGTTGGAGTCTCTTGGAGTAGTCATCTGTTTGGGTTGAATTGAGATTAGAATAAGCAAAATATTTCTAAGGGATCAATTCTAATCATACACATCACAATTCACACAAGCATAGTGCAAGCAATCTCAAACAAATACTCAATAACAAGTTTCAAGCATATTTTTAGGCAACCAAAAATATTTTTGTTACACCACATAAATTGGTGGGTTTGATTTAAACAAAATATGGTGGTCCATCTATATGGTTCACTTGTGATCTTTCCATCCTTCTTGGTTGACTCTTCTTGCATGAGATCATGGTTTCCTTGGGAAATCTCTTGGTCCCAAAACTTCAAAGGGATTGATGGCTCCTTCTAATTTGTGTTTCCAAATCTTGAGCAAGATTTCTTGTCTCACTTGTCCTTAGTGATATCCAAGGTTGAAGCCCTTGGTGAAAATGCTGAAGATGTTGAAGTCATTAGAGTTCAAGATGTTGAAGTCATTAGAGTTGAAGATGTTGAAGTCATTAGAGTTGAAGATGTTGAAGTCATTAGAGTTGATGAAGTCCTTTGCACATGGTGAAGTCTTTGGCCATGGGGTAGGTTTTTCCATCAAGTTGAAATAAAAGAGATGTAGATTCAAAACCAAAGTGGTTGAGGAAAGAGTTTACAAGATTGTTTGTAAATAAGTTTTGGAACAAATATAACTCCTATTTTTCTAAGGGGTTTTTGTCCAATCCTAGGGTTACAAATCCTACAGGCAACACAATGCTCTGATACCATCTGTAGAGGTCCCAACCTTTAATAAGGTAGAGATCCCTGTGTTTACAATGCTAGTCCCTGGATCAATAGCTAGCATCCACAGTTAAGATGTAATATCAAGAAAAAAAGGTCATAATACAACTTTATAACCAGGAATAACATAATTTTATTACATCTTACATAGCTCTTTTGTCTATTACATTTCATTGCAGCAGAATATCTATAAGCATGGGGTCCTTCATCTTCAAAGTGCCACAGGCAAACATGTTGGTTGTAGACTTGTAATCCTAATCAATCAACCTCACTAATATCAAACAAACCGGCAACATAACAAGTTACAGCCACAAGGGTCAATACATTTGAATTGTATTGGCAAGTTTCACTACTATGTGGAAATAAGTGGATCCTAACATTACATGCATATTTGGCTAAGTGGGGTTTAGGCTCATTTGCAGAAAGCAGTATAATTTATCCTATCTTTTCAAAATGGTTTTTGATATTTTGTCAAATCTTTCTGAACTCCTTGGAATCCACCAAGTGCTTCAAGTCTCTTGTTGTCACTTTCAAGTTTTTCTTTTAGAAATTGGAATGTCGAGATTTCCCATAGCTTCAGGCCTTAGTTGCTCAGTATTGTCCATAACCGGGGACACGGCTAAGTACTTAGATTTTTATCCTCTGCAGAAGTTGTACACTTTACCCACATGACACAATCTCATCTTGTTGCCACCAGTGGCCGCTGGATAAGTACTCACCAAGATGGAGTACTGGCAGATTGAGAATGTGACGAAGTCTTTCCATAGGGTCCTCCCATACACAATGCTAGCTTGTCTTCAGGCACCAATGCAGGGTTCCTAGTTCCCTCATTCCAGTAACCTGAAGAGGCCAATGCATGGGTCTTCCACAATGTAATTGACTAAGCCAGTGCCCATTTAGCATGTGGCTGTACACGGAAGCCACTGTACGAGAAACATGTTCAATCTCTGAGTCCCTGGGTGGTTTTCTTCTAGTGCACAACAAAAATAGATTGCCATATAAACATGGTTCCTCTTATTGCCACCTTGTCCAAAACTTGAGTATCCTTGTCCACCCAGGTGGTTCATTGAGTACTTGTTTTATTATATAAAACACAAGTCTTTTCAATCCTTCTCATAATCTCAACATGTATCCTTTCTCAAAATATATAGCTGGGCTAAGCATATTACAACTACATTGTTTTCACTAAGGAATGTATAAGGGTATCCTATTAGGATTTAGCATAGCAAAATATAGTAGTCCTTATCATGCATGTTTCAAAATCCACTAAGTGTAATGAAAATAGTAGGACTTTAGATGATAGTGTCACTTGCCTTTTTGGTAGAGGATGTTGGTTCACTTCTTGATCTTGCTAATATCACACTCTTCTAACTTCACTACAAATCAATCAAGCAAACATAGATTCAACTAGCATTCCAACCAATAATCAAACAATCTATCACACATAAAATAATAGAAAAAAGTCATGCATGCAAGCATGCAAAAGATAGTTTTATTTGCAAAGGTGGTTTCTAATAGGCTCTAAACATTGTAAGGCTCAAAGTGGTCATTTTCTAAAGTGTCAAACCCATTTGCAAAAGGGTTTTATCTATAAACCATTTTTAAATAAAACTATTATTTCATGTGGTGGAAATTGTTTTTAGCAAAGCAACAGTTTCATATTGTTCACCAAATAAGTTGTTAATTCAAAAAACTTGGTGTTTAGGGTCATTAGGTTTGAATCAAAACATTTTCCAAAGATTTTGCTCAAAAATCATTTCCATATCAAAATCAATATTTTTATTTGACTAAAAATGAGCTAATTCAATTATTCAATCCTAATCTTCACAAAATACATTTTTAAATCCATAAGTTGGTTCCTAGGTCCAGTAAGTTCACAACAAACCATTTTGCAAAGATTTCAACCCCAAAATTATTTTGGAATAAATTTTATATCCTAAACAAGCATACACAAGTTTCTGCAAAACAAACATTTTACCAGAAGCTTTTTTACTAAACAAAGTGCATGGTTGGATAGGGTTTGTTTTTCTGAATCCATTGATATAAAGTTTGCAAAATTTGGACGTGTAGAACTAAAGTTATGGATTTTTCAAATTTGCATACAAATAAGATTCTAATTCTGTTTTAAATCAAAGGCTGGGCCACGCGGCGGCTTGCTATTGGCTGATACTGGTTTGGTTGGATCAACCTCTATGAGGCGTTGGATCTAAATAGATCGCGCGGCTCAGACTTCTTCTTACCCTTTCGCTTAAGTTCTATTTTCAGCCACAGGATCAAGATCCAACAGGCTCAGTTGCTTTGACCACGAACTGGCGGTGCTAGCGGCGGCTGGCGGCGGCGCACGCTCTGGCTACGGCGGAGCCGGTGATACAGGAATCAAGGAGGGTAACGGAGATTCTCACCGTGCTCGCAGGGTACTGGTGAAGCTCAAGGTGGTGCTGGCTTGGCGAGGGGCGCACAGGGACGGGAGTAATCGCTCGTCGGAGTTGGTGACGATGTCAGGCGGCTCTGTTTGTTGTCGGAGGTGAGGCTGCAGTTCACTCCGAGGCAAAACAAGGACACAGTTAGACGCGGCGAGTGTGGCGTTCACGTGAGCATGATTGAGAGGGCTCGGGGTGGTCTGGCTTACCAGGGGGAGGTCGTCGGAGAGAAAAACAGACGCGGCGGCGCTCAGAAGATGACGAAGTCGACGTTGCGGAGCGCCCGTGTCACATCCCAAGATTTTCCAAATCTTGTAATGTGAAAAATAAATGAATAAAATAAAACCTTGTTGATTTTATGGGTGGGAAGAAACTTTTTGATTCCAATTGGAAACTTTCAAAACCTATTTGGATCAAATAAAATCCTAAAGGGATTTAAAAAGATAAATAAACAATAAAGTTAAAATATTTGGAATTACTATTTTTGGATCTTTTAATAAAAAGATTTGGCTTTCAAATGAAAAGGTGGAAATATAAATAAGGATTATTTTATAAAGCCAAACTAAAACTTGGCCAAGCCTTTGAAATAAAATATTTCTATTTGATAAAAATAGTAAAGGTTAATTTAAATAAAATAATAAGGATTTAATATCCAATTTTATTAGAAATAAAGGTTTTACCATTTTAATTAAACATCAAAACTTGTTAAATTATTTTAAACAAGTTTTCCAAGTATTTTATATCCTCAAATAAAACCTACTGAAGTGTTTGTGGTTTTATTTAGATTTCAAATGGAGATTTTAAATAAATCAAAACCCATTTGATTTAATAACTAAGATCCATTTTATTTAATCATTAATGGATCCTAAAAAAGAATAAAAAAAATATTATTTTATTTTTGGAACTTGGATTTGTGTTGTTAAACAGAACCAAACTCAAATGCTAAGTGTGCTGGAAGTTTGATTGTTTTGATTGTTTGAATTGTTTGATTGAAATTCAAAACAGAAAATCAAATGGAAAATAGGAAAAAGTTTCAGTACAAAAAAAATACTAAAGGATTCAGCCCAACTCGTCTAGCCCAACAGCCCACCAGTCCAGCCCAACTTTTCCCCCACGCGCGAAGCGTTTTCCACCTAAACACGCACCCGTAGAGCGACAGACAGGTGGACCCCATTTCCCTTTTCCCTCTCTCGCTGCCAGACGGCCCCACCGCCAGCTCACTCTCTTCCTCCCCGCGACGACCTCGCCCCTCATTCCTCTCTGGCCATTATTGCCGATGAAATGCCGGCGTGATTACGCGTTAACCACGCCCTGTAACGGCCCTGCGACGACGCTTACTTAAGCGCCAGCATCTCCTCTCTCGTTCCCCTCTGTCGCGCCACCTTAGCGCGCCCCCAGGCTGCCATATTTTCTCCTACACCACCCTCTGCTCCGACGAACTCGCGAGCAAATTCCGGTGACCCCGCGCCACCCCTTGCCTCCCCGAGCACACGGGCACATTCCCCAGACCCAGGCGCACCTTCCCGTGTCGCCAGCTCAACCGCGCGTGCTCTGCAGGCTCGGCAACGACGACGACCACCGTTGCCACGTCTGTTTCATTCTCCGGCGACCTCCCCCTGGTAAGACAGACCGCCCCGAAGCCGTTCATTGATGCTCACATGTTTCCTGGTACCATGTGCGTCTAACGCACCCCTTATTTTGATCTAGCACGCCTTGTAGCCCCGCCTCCGTCGACGACCGTACGAACCCGAGGCGCAACTCCACTCCGGCGAGCGATTACTCCCGCTCCAGTGCGCCCCTCGCCAGACCAGCACCACCTCGAGCTTCACCTCGACCTCGCGAGCACGGTGAGCACCCCCGTTTCCTTCTTTGCTTCCTGTATCTCCGGCTCCGCCATAGGCAGAGCGTGCGCCGCCGCCAGCCGCCGCTAGCGCCGCCAGCTCGTGGTCAAACGCACAGAGCCCGTCAGATCCAAATCTTGTGGCTACGATTAGATTAGATCAAAGGGGTAAGTTTGATTCAGAGCCATAGGATTTCATTTAGATCTAACGCACCGCATCAGTCGATCCACCCGAAGCGGTACCGACGAATAGGAAAGCGCCACGTGGACTGATTTCGATTTAAAACAACACTTTGAATCTGATTTAGATGCAAATTTGTAAACCTTATAACTTTTTATCCACACGTCCAAAATTTGCAAATTTTATATCAATAGATTCAGAAAAGCAATCCCTAGCCAACCATGCCATTTGTTTAGTAAAAAGTTTCTGTTTAATTGTTTGTTTTTCTAGAAACTTGTGTACGCTTGTTTAGGTTATAAAAATTGTTCAAAAATGATTTTGGGGAAAAAATCTTTTGCAAATGGTTTTTTTTGAACCTACTGACCCTAGGAATCACTTTGTGGTTTCAAAAATGTATTGGTGAAGAAAAAGAATGATTCTTTGATTTAAAACCAATTCTAGTCAAAGAAAAATATGGTTTATTTATTAAAAATGATTTTGGAGGAAAACCTTTGGGAAATGTTTTGTTTTAAACTCTTTGACCCTAAACACAAAGTTTTATGGTTTGAAAACATATTTTGTGAACCCTATAGATTAATGCCTTAGTAAAAACATTTCTACACCACATAAAATGATACCTTGTTTTGAAAATGGTTTATGAAGTGAAACCTTTTGCAAATGACTTTGCCACTTTATAAAATGACCATTAGGTGTCTTCAAATGTTTGTGAACCTTTATAAACCACTTCTCCAAATAAAACAATCCTTTAGCATGCTTGCATGCATTGTTTTGTTATTGTTATTTTATGTGATGAATTGCTTGAATGGTAGATTGAAATGTTGTTTGCTTGATTGAATTGTAGTGACTTGAAGTGTGTGAACATTGCAAAGATCAAGGAGTGAACTTATACCCTCTACCAAAAAGGCAAGTGATGCTTCATACTTTTGTCCCATTACTTTCAGTATGCATTAGTGATTTTTCTAAGTAAAACTTGCATGGAATTTTTGCTAAAGTATAAACCATGCTATGGGAAAACCTAGTAGATGACCTTAGTAAAATTTCCTAAGTTAAGACTGCTACTACTATCATGCTTAGCTTAGCTAATAGAAAACAAGGGTGGAAATATATTCACACTATGGAAAAATTTCTAAGTCTGAGGACTTGTGTTTTGTTTAATAAAAACAACTAAGTGAATGAATCACCTGGGTGGAATGGAAGGAAAGGTTTGTGTTGAGTGGTTCACAAGGCCCATGTTTATGGTTCACCTTGTGTATCTCACTTGTGGATGGCCACCCAGGAACAAAGAGATTTGAGATATCAAATGTTGAGAAGCTTCAAGTGCAGCCACTTGGCATTATGGGCTCTGCCTGGATCATATAGGTTGCTAGAACTTAGCCATTTGGTCAGTTGGTGGTAGTGTGAATGATAGGATGGAGCGCGTGCATTTGGTCTAAGGAAAGGCTTCTGAAAGATCTTGTCTTGGTGAAACCAAGTCTTGTGGGGAAAGTGCACCACCTCTGCAGAGTTTAAAATCTAAGTACTTAGCCATGTCCCTGGTAAAGGACAATTTGAGCATCAAGACATGGAAGCTATCCAGAATCTCATCATCCAAATTTCTAAGTTAAAAACTTGTGGTTAAACAAGGGTTAAAGGATCTTCAATCTTTGATTGGTAGATGCCTTGGGTGATTTTTGTCAAGCAAAAACTTTGTGTTTTCAAATGATAAGGAAAAATGTATTTTGAGCAATGCAAGCCTAAGCTCCACTTAGCCAAATGCATATAGATGATAGACTCCACTATACTACCATAGTATCACTTGCCAATACAATTCAAATGTATTGACCCTTGTGGCTGTAACTTGTTATGTTGCAGGTTTGTTTGATATTAGTGAAGTTATTGATTAGGATTACAAAGTCTACAACCAACATGTCTGCCTGTGGCATTTTGAAGATGAAGGACCCCATGCTTATAGATATTCTGCTGCAATGTAATGTAATAGCCAAATGAGCTATGAAAGATGTAATAAATTATTTTATTCCTGGTTATAAAGTTGTATTATGACCTTTGTTTCTTGATATTACATCTTAACTGTGGATGCTAGCTATTGATCCAGGGACTAGCATTGTAAACATAGGGGACTCTACCTTATTAAAGGTTGGGAACCTTTCAGCCCGCGAGTGAATGAGTGGCACGAGGAGATGCGCCAGGAGGTGAGGAGCGAGCTCGTGTGCTTGGGAAGGCGAGGCGAGGCTGGACGGCACCGGAATTTGGTCGGAGACGTCGTCGGAGCAGTGGCAAAGCAAAGGGAATTGGGGGCAGCCTGGTGGCTCACTTGCAGCGGGGTTGGAGGGGAAAGGAAGAGGAGAGGGAGGCGTTTAAGGGGGCATGGTCGCGGCGAGATTAAGGAGAGGCATTGAAGCGAATTCAATCGCGGCGTCAATGGCAGGAAACGGCGAGGAGGAATTGCCGCGGTGAAGGCGACGCTGAGGTGGCGTGGGGCCGCGCTGTCTGCGAGAGAGAGGAAGAGGGAGTGGGGCCGAGCGTTCAGTGACTCTGCGGGTTGGTTTTTCGGTGGGAAACGGTTCGCAGAGAGGGGGGACTGGGCTGCGACTGGGCTGTTGGGCTAGATGGGTTGGGCTTGGTCTGATCCCTTTTTTTTGTTCTGAATGTCTTTTTCTTTTTCTAATTGATTTTCTGTTTTGAAATTCAAACAACAATTCAAACACCCAAATCAAATCCAACTTCCACCAAACTTTGTATTGAGTTTAATTCTGTTTAACAACAATATTCCAAGTCCCAAAATAAAATAATATTTTTATTCTTTTAGGATCTATTTAATAATTAAATAAAATAGTCCTTAGTTATTAATTCAAATAGGATTTGATTATTAAAACTCCATTTGAAATCTCAATATTATCAAAACCAAATCAGTAGGTTTTATTTGAAAATATAAAACACTTTGAAAACTCATTTAAAATAAAATAACAAGTTTTAGTGTTTAATTAAAATGGGAAAAGCCTTTACTTTAATAAAATTGGATATTAATGAATCCTCATTATTTTGTTTAAACAAACCTTTACTCTTTTTATCAAATAGGAATATTTTAATTCAAAAGCTTGGACAAGATTTAATTTGGCTCTATAAAAATAGTCCTTATTTATATTTCTACTTTTTCATTTGAAACCAAATCTTTTTATTAAAAGATCCAAAAATAGTAATTTCACATATTTTAATATTTTATTTATTAATTGCTTATCTTTTCAAATCCCTTTAGGATTTGTTTGATCAAAATAGGTTTGAAGTTTTCCAATTGGAATCAAAAGTTTCTTCTCACCCTGAAAATCAATAAAGTTTTATTTTATTCATTTATTTTTCACATAACAAGATTTGGAAAATCTTGGGATGTGATAGCCACAGGGCAGACGCACCCCCTTCCCAGGAGCGGCCCCACCCTAGGCCGCGCTTGGGCAGGGTGTGGGCCCCCTGGCCGCCTCCTAGCCTCGCCTCTTCGCCTATAAGAAGCCCCCGATGCCTAAACCCTAAGTACCCAATCCATATTCCATGGAAACCGTCTGTAGCCGCCGCCACCATCGTCCCTAGATCGGGGGATCTGAAGCTCTTCCTGGCGCCCTGCCGGAGGGGAGATCATCTCGGAGGCCTTCTTCATCATGCCAGCCTCTGGTATGAAGCGTAAGTAGTTCCACCTTGGACTACGGGTCCATGTAGTAGCTAGATGGTTGTATCTCCTCCTTTGTGCTTTCATGTCTAGATCTTGTGAGCTCCGTTCATGATCAAGATCTCATATATTTGTAATCATCAATGTTGTGTTTGCGGGGATCCGATGGATATTGAGATTACTATGTCAGACTGATTAATGGTTTTGTCTTATTGATTCTATCATGTCTATGTTGTTTGTGATCTTGCATGCTCTCCGTTGTTAGTAGCTATCTTGACCAAGTAGTTGCTAGTGACTCCAAGAGGGGGTATTTATGCTCGATAGTGGGTTCATGCCTCTATTTAATCAAGGGAAGTGACAGAAATCTCTAAGGTTGTAGATGTGTTGTTGCCACTAGGGAGTAAACAACGGTGTCTTGTTCATGGAACAAGTGGATTGTTTACCTTACACACTTTGCTTAAAGCAGTTGTCTGTTGCTTGCAACTTAATACTAGAGGGGGTTCGGATAATAACCCAAAGGTGGACTTCTATTCATAGATGCAGTTGGATGGCGGTCTATGTATCTTGTTGTATTGCCCAATTGAATCTCATAGGATCATGATGTCTAGTATTGCATTGTTATGCCTTGCTTAGTCCTGTCAATTGCCCTGCTATAATTTGTTTACCCAGCATGTCATCTTTGTTTATCGAAGGATAACACCTCTAGTGAACTATGGACCCCAGTCCAATCTTTACCATTGATACATCTTCCACTTTTACTGTTTACTTTCTGTAAACCACTTTCACCTTCCACACCATACAGTTAATCTTTTGTTACAACAACTGGTGAGATTGACAACCTCACTGTTTGTTGGGGCAAAGTCTTGAGTTTGTGTTGTGAAGTTTTCCAAGTTGCTTGCAACACCTTTGAGACGTTTCCTTCCTCCTACTGGTTCGATAACCTTGGTTTCTTACTGAGGTAAGACTTGTTGTTGTGTTGCATCACACCTTGCTCTTTGGGTTTCCCGACGAAGCGCTCCCATGTTGACGCAGCTCCATCAAGATTTTCTGGCGCCGTTGCCGGAGAGGCTAAGGATGTCTTCACAAGGGGAGTCCTTCTCAACCTTTCTCTTTACTTTGTTTTTGTTTTGCTTATTTTCTTTTGCTTGGTTTTGTTTGCCTCTTTTTATCAAAAACTCAAAAAAAATTAGTTTTGTTTTGTTTGCTTTCTCTTATCAAAAACACACACAAAATTAGTTCCTACTCTAGTTGCTGGTCTATTATTGCCTTGCTTGGTCATGCTTTCTATCAATGGATGGTTTCTTTGAAATTAGTTCTTATTGGAAAGGTGGGTTCACAGAAGAACAAAAGTATTATTATAAGGAACACCGTTTTTCACAAAAAGGGAAACACTTATGGGAACAAATTGATAAGTTGATTACTATTGCTAGAGACGTGTGCTCTACTTATAATGTTACTTATTGCTTTGATAAACCTTGTTGTTGTAGCAGTTATAAAATCCTTCCTTTTCAATGTGAGTATAATGATAATGTTACCATATCTTCTTATGTTAAGGGAAATTATGACTTTTATGATGTGGAAAAAATTGAAGAATTTATTGCTTTCAAGGGTGCATTTGAACTTGCTAGTTTGCTTGAAAATACTGATGATGCACCTTATGAATATGAGGTTTATGAGATACTTAAATTTTCTTTGATAATTACAAGGAAGCAAATGGCTATATTCTTGAATATTTTAATAGATGCTTTCCACACACGGAAGAGACTAATACTTTGCAGGAGCCTATGGAAGAAGAAATTGCTGAAACTGGAAGCTCATTAGATGAAAAAGAGGAGGAGTGTGATGAACAAAGGGAGGAAGAATGGATCTACCCATGTCTACATTCTTATGAGATTAACTCTTTACCTCTTGCATTATTTGATTGTCCCCCATGCTTACCAAATGTTATGTTCCTATGGATTCTTTTGAAATATCTGGTATGGGTGAAACTTGTGATAATAGTTATGCTCCTGTTATCTATGTTAATCATTTATTTGTGCCTAACTTCTAAATGCATGGTACTAAAGAGTTTTACTTAGAAAATGTTTATGATAAAGCTCTAGATGATGGTCATATATTGAATGATCAGTCTTCTTATTATAAAATTGTTAAAGGTGGGTTTGAAGGTTTTAATCCCACTATTCTTGAGCTTGATAGAAATTATGTGTTTGTAGATCATGAAAAGCATGTTTTATGTGACAGTTATATTGTTGAGTTTATTCATGATGCTACTGAAAATTATTATGAGAGAGGAAAATATGGTTGTAGAAGTTTTGATGGTACTCAAACACCTCTCTATGTGCTGAAAGTTTTGAAGTTACTCTTGTCTTATCTTCCTATGTCTATCACTTTGTTCTTCATGAATTTATTTCTGTACAATATTCCTATGCATAGGAAGAGGGTTAGACTTAAATGTGTTTTTAACTTGCTTCTTGATGCTCTCTTTTACTTCAATTCATATTTCTTATGTGAGCATCTTCTTGCTTTTTGTGCCTAACTTAAAGGCATTAAAGAAAAGTACTTGTTGGGAGATAACCCAAGAGTTTTCTTGAGTCTTGGAAGTTATTACTTCAGTAATGACCTCTCCCTATCCTTTCTGTTTGCTTTGTGTGCCAAGAATGACCTCTAATGAGAGGGAAGTAAGATTTGGGGAGTTGCTGTCCTGAAACAGATTTCCGTCCTACACCATAAAAACTCGTGAGGAGTCTCTGTAAGTATGATTGAGCTGAAAATTTATGAATAAATCCCCCAGTATGTTAGCTAACTTTAATTAGTTCAATACTTTTTTATTTGAGCAACAGAAGGTCTTCAAAAAAAATCGGTTTTTACCTGCTGCTCTGTTTTGACACATTTCTGCCATTATTTGCATTTGCTTCTTATTGATTCCTTTTTGGGTTCTTTTTGAGAAATTGAGCTTTTTGAAGGAGTTTCTACAGTATCTTGTGTTTTTAGTGAAATGTTTTGCTGTTCTAAAGCTAAACCCAAGTGTCTGTTATCTTTTGAATACACTAATGTTGCTAATGAAGATTGTGTGAAGTTTTGTATGAAGGAAAAATTTCAGGTGTAGAGAGAGAATGATGTAATGAGATGAAGAATGGACAAAAGCTAAAGCTTGGGGATGCCACCCCAGGTGTCACCCCAAGAAATATACAAGATGTACAAGCGTCAAAGCTTGGGGATGCCCAAGGCATCCCCTTCATCATCAATAAAAAGCCCAGGTCTTTCTAGACACTTTGTTTTTATTGTTTCATGCACTATTGTGTTGTTCTTGGAGCGTCTTAGTTTTTGTTTGCTTTGGTTAGTTTGTTTAGTTTGCTTGAATAAAGTAGTTTGGACCCCCGTTCTCGCTGTGTTGTTTCAAATAAGTTGATTGGTGTTGGAAAGGAGTAGAAAGTTCTTGCTTGAAATAGTGCAAGAGGAGCGTGCTTTGACTATGTCTTAGATGTTAGCATGTCATGCTAGGTGTTGTTTTGACCTTATGCTTAGTGATTATTACTGTAACATGACTTGTTCCAAACAATTGAGATTGCTTAGTGTGCCTTGAAAGAATCTTGTGTTGTTTTAGCATACAAAAGCATAGTGTTATGGTATTCTCATTTGATGCTTTGTTTGGGTTGACTTGGCGCATGCTCACACCATGTTATGACTATGAACAAGTCACCATAGCCTCTATGATCATTTAGTCCTTGACTTGTAGTACCACTCTATGCTTTGATTAGTAATGTTTTGTCGCTCTACATGATTATGGCCATTATTGCTCTCTTAGTTGGTTGCTCCCAGTCTTTTGCTAGCCTCCACTTGTATGAGTAAGCTCTACTCATGCTTCCAACTCCCAAGCAACCAAGTTATTTCAAAGTGACCACTATAAATTCCTATGCATGGTGTGTTACACCATTCCAAGTATATTCTTGTTTTCATCTATCTTCCAATTAAAAAATATTTTGTTATGTGAAAACTTAGTGATTAAAGCTCTCACAAACTTGATGGCACACCTTATATTTCTTGCCCCTGATAAACTTGAACCATTGCGTCATCTTTGTTGTATATGCTTGCACTTATACGTTGGAATTAGCAGAACCATGCTCTCATGGGGAACGTTTTCAACATTGCACTTGTACTTTGTACACAGTTGATATCATGCTCTTTTGTCTATGGATGTCGCCAGTGTGAAAAAAGGGAGCTTGTAAGTCCATGGAGTTATGTATTTTGTGTTAGAGAAATGCCTGGGCCACTATCCTAAGCCATGCCTAATCATGGTGGAAACTTGCAGCATCACCATAATAAGCAATCTGTGAAGCATCCTCAATAAAAACCTATGCAAATAGATAATAAAAGATCGCTGAGATGCTCATTGTCTGCTTGCCTTGTTATTTTGATTATGGGATAGCTCATGTATCATGTGCAAGGGGTACCCTGTTGGCGGTTCTCTATGATATACATGTACTTACTATGACAAGAACATACAGGTGACTAAAGTTTAGTAGCATGCGGTGCGGCCCTCATATTCAAGGGACATGAGATTGCCAACTTATACTTTGTCAAGCATATACTCCATAGTTTGTTCACTTTAACCTTAATCACTTCAAGATGCTTATGATAGGGGCAATGAGATCTGAAAGCTAACAAGTGCCATAATTTTTGGAAGCTCTTTTTGAGATTTGAAATCCCTGCTTCCCTTTATGAAGGGCATTTCTTCCACTATTATATTGAGTCTCCACCTTCTACCTTTAGGCACCAGTTAAGAGAGCATAGTTGTCATTCTTTTTTGACCAAAAAAGGCAGGAGAGGCTCCTACTGTGGTACTATATTAATCAGATAAAAGATTACATGTATATACAAAAAGCTGCCATGGCAGCAAAAAAGAAATATTAAATCAGGAATAGCTAAATTGTATCAATAAAAAATCTATGGTTTGTTCCAGGTTTTGGTTATGGTTAACCCTGAACCTAAGCAGTTGTAAATCTGATTTCACTCTAGCTCTCCAAGCTTGAATTTATGGTGTAATTCCTTGAAATATAAGATTGTTCCTTTCTTTCCAAATTCCCCAGGCAGAAATAACAAACAGTTCAAAGAATTGATGTTCCTGAAAATTTTGTTTAGCTAGATTTAGTAACTGGAATCTGTTTCCTGTGCCCATCCAAGTGATATTACATCTGAGCCAGCAAGCTATACTGAATGGGCAGTGAAAGAATAAATGCTCCAGTGTTTCTTCAATATTAAGGTTGCAGAGTGGACAATTGTGATTTTGACCTTGACCCACATTGAAATTTCTTCTTCGAAGCATATTCTTGGTATTTAATCTGTCTGAGAGCAATAACCATGAGAACACCTTCAGTTTTGGCCATAATTTAGATTTCCATATCCATGAAAATTGCACAGGTGGCTGAAGCAGTCTAAAACAAAATTTATAATATTTCTGTGAAGTATAATTGTCTCCCCAAATAAATTTCCATTCATCTTGACACTGTTCAGTCAATCTCAGATTAGAAATTTCCATTTGAACTTGATGTAGATCATGTGAGGCTTGTAAAGAAAGTGGATTATGAAACAGGTTTTGATAATCCTCTACAGAACAAAAGTTACTGACAGTAATATCCTCATTCCTTGCATAAGAAAATAATCTTGCATAAGACTGCTGTTTAATCTCATCATTCCATTTATCCTTCCAAAAAAGCACATTATTCCCTTGTTTAATTGTACAAGATGTTATTCCTCTGAAAATAGGGGATAACTTCAGAACCGATTTCCACCAAAAAGATCCCACTGAATTGGTAGCATGAGGGACTGAATTTTGATAGTAAGTTGACCAGATCAGATTCACCCAGGGAATGTCATGATGATTATAGAACTTATTTAAAAATTTAAGCAGTAGAGCTTGATTCTGTAGCTTCATATTTAAAACTCCTAGACCTCCTTTGTTTTTAGGCTTACAAACCATCTCCCAAGCAGCCAAAGAAACACACTTTATACCATTATCAGTGTTTTTGGTCCATAAACATCTTCTTCTGATCTTCTCCACATATTCTAGAATCTTAGGATGGATTTCAATAGTACACAATGAATATGTAGCTATTGAAGAGAGAATTGCATTGACATAAGCTAGTTTCCCAGCATGAGACATTAAAAGAGTAGCACTTGTTACTTTTCTCTCAATTCTGTCAACCAAAGGCAGTAAATCTGTAATTACAGGCTTTGTAGTCCCCATAGGCAGACCAAAATATGTGAAAGGCATTTTTGCAATAGCACAACCAAAGATAGAAGCTAATTCTTGAGCCCTAGCTTCAGTAATATTGATTGGAATTAGGCTAGATTTATGAAAATTAATTTTCAGCCCAGTTGATGTAGCATAGTCCAATAAAATATTTCTCAGATGGATAACTTCCTCATTTGAGGCTTTGATAACCAAAATAGTATCATCAGCATACTGAATGATAGGAAATTTACCTCCACAAGGAATTGGAAGATTCAAGTTTCCAGTCAGCATTTCCTTATTAATTACCTTTTGGAGTAGTTCAGAAGCAGCCACAAATAATAAAGGTGACAGAGGATCCCCCTGTCTGACTCCCCTCTTACATTTGAAAGTCTTCCCTGGAACTCCATTTAGTAAAATCGAAGAGTGCCCAGATGAAAGTAAACTTCTTATACAACTTAGCCATAGCTCATCAAAACCCATGCCTTTAAGAATGTCAATTATGGCATCATGTTCCACCATATCAAAGGCTTTTTCAAAATCTAGTTTTAACACCACAATTTCCTTTTTGGAAGCTTGACATTGATAGATATATTCAAAAGTCCAAGCCAAACAATCCTGGATAGTTCTTCCCTTTATGAAACCATATTGATTTTCACTGACTAATCTTGGAAGCCAAAGCTGCAGTCTGTCTGCTAAGATTTTAGTCAGTAATTTCAAAGGTGGGGATTAGAGTTATAAATGAACTATTAATACTGTCCAGATTGGCCTTTCCTTGATAAAACTGTTCACACAAATTGTAAAAATCAGCAGCCATAATATCCCAACATGTTCTGAGAAAGCATCCATTAAAGCCATCAGGTCCTGGACTTTTATCCAATGGTATTTTATTGACCACCCTATCAATCTCAATCTTTGAAAAAGGTGAACAAATCTCATGAAGATCAGTTAAAGGTGAGAACAAACTTTGCAGATTAAATTTCATCTCATGGGGTTCAGAAATTCCTAATCTCAATTTATAAGCTTGGAAGAGCAGCTGAGCTTTCCCATCATGATTAGTAATGATTGAATCATTCTCTGAATGAAGCATTGCAATGGAATTCTTCCTATGCCTTTTAGTAGCCACTCTATGAAATTTTTTTGAATTTTCATCACCATACTTAATCCATCTTTCAGTGCATCTCTTTTTCCAATACTGTTGCTGATAAGATAGTAATCTTACAATATGATTTTTCAGAATCATCCTAAAATTCTACTCTGCCCTTGTCAATCTTCTTATCTGTTCCAAGTCATCCACTTGCTTTAAGACTTTCTGACAGTTTTCAATAAGAAGTGATAATTTGGAAATATTCTTACTCCACAATTTTAAAGCCCTTCTGGTATTTTTAATTTACCATTCAAAACCACTGCTGGATTATTACTATAGACTGGCACTTGCCATGCAGTAAAAACAGTTTCTCTGAATCCAGGATGATGAAACCAAAAATTTTCAAACCTGAATAATCTACACTTTGGAATTGAAGACTGAATAGAGATAAGACAGGGCACATGATCAGAAACTGGTCTTGACAAAACTCTAACTGTGGTATTTGGAAAAGTAGTTGTCCAATTATTGGAAGTGAAAAACCAATCAAGTCTCTCCCATAAAGGTTCAGCTTGCATGTTACTCCAAGTATAAGAGGAACCTTGTAAAGGAAGATCAACCAAATTTTGAGCTCTAATAATATCATTAAAAAGTATCATGTCATCAATGTTACCTCCCAGTCTGTTTCTATAATTTTGTGATATATAAAAATTATAATCCCCAATGAGTATCCAATTGGTCAAACTATCAATTTGCAGACTATATAACCAATTCACAAAATCCTGTCTCTCCACTCCATCACATGGCCCATAAATATTTGATAGAAACCAACTAGAGTTTGTTTGCAGAGAAGTGAATCTAATAGTTATTGCCCAAGATAAATTTTCACTAACTTGCCCACTGAAAATTGCACTATTCCAGATCACAAAGCAATCCCCCTGAATTTCCAACTGAAGGATAAGAGACAAATTTATCAAATCTTCTAGGACAAAATTTTCTGATATAAGAATGATCAAATTGTTCTCTTTTTGTCTCCTATAGACAAATGATTGCACAACCCGAGGAATCAATATGGTTTCTAAGAGCATTATGTTTACCCTCAGAATTTAAACCTCTAACATTCCAACATAGAATGTTCCACTGTCTTAGATAGAAATTCATAACATATAGCAAATGAATGAAACAGGTAGGCACACTTGTGATTAATTCCTAAGGGAATCCTTATTACAATAACAGATAGTTTCTGAATAACAAATGATGCAAGTTTATTTGAAAGAACATAAAAGAAATTCAGCTTATTCCTCATCATCATGATCCTTCTCCAGCTTGTCCTCCTGGAGTTCCTCTGGAGGAATGCCACAAATGTTAACACCAATCTTCTGAAGCACTGAAATTGGAGTGGCAGGAGGAATGGGAGAAGCAGGATTATGGATTTCAGAAAGTTCAGAATCAGCAGAGCTATTGTCATCCAATGCACTATTATTCCTGAATCCAGGAACAACTCTGTCCTTGACCTTGGATTTCCTCTTCCTTGAGTTTGTAGGCATATCAACCTTGAATCCATTATAAATGTTATTTCTTGGACTCCTACGCACATGCACCATTACAGATACAGATTTTTTCCCCTTTCCTTTTGTCCTCCCCAAATATTTCTGTACAACCATCCCAGAGTCCTCAGAATCAGAATATTTTCCAGCATAGTTCTGCACCTCAGAGATGAAGCACTCCTCCCCCAGATTAGGAGAGTCATCCAAAAACAACTTCCTAGCTACCCTTCTGGTCCTGAAACTGTCATCAACCTCAGTATGACAGGAGATTTTTTCAGCAGAGAAGTCTGTTTTAATCAGAGTTGGTGAAGAAAACATTAATCCAAATAATGACTTAGCTCCCCAGAAAATGTATGGCTATTGCCAATTGATTAAGACTGTCCTTGCAATCATAAAAGAAGGAGATATCTGTCACATCCCAAGATTTTCCAAATCTTGTAATGTGAAAATAAAATAATAAAATAAAACTTTGTTTGATTTTCAAGGCCAGAAGAAACTTTTTGAACTTAAATGGAACTTCAAATCTATTTGGATTAAATAAATCCTAAAGGGATTTACAAAGTTAAACATTTATTAAAGGAAAGTAAAATGTTTTAAAATTACTATTTTGAATCTTTAAATAAAAAGATTTGGTTTTCAAATGAAAAAGAATGAATTCATGGATAAAGATTATTTTATAAAGCCAAATTAAACCTTGGCCAAGCTTTTGAATTAAACATTTTTGTTTTGAATAAAAATAACTAAGGTTTTATTTAAATAAATTAATAAGGATTTAATATCCAAGTTTTATTAATAAAGGTTCTGTCATTTATAAACCATCAAAACTTATTTGTTTAATTTAAATAAGTTTTCCAAACATTTGATATTCACAAAGAAAACCTACTAAACTGTTTTGGTTTTATTTTAGATTTCAAAATAAATATCTCAATAAAACAAATCCTATTGGATTTAATAATGAAAGTCTTTTATGTTTAATTAATAATGGACTCTAAAATAAAATGTTATTTTATTTTAAAACAAGTTTTTCCAAATATTCTTTATTATCAAATAAAACCTACTGATTTGGATTTGAAAGCATTTGGAATTCAAATGGAGATTTTATTAAATAAAACAAACCCTATTTTATTAAATAACTAATGATCCATTTATTTAATTAATAAATGGAACCTAAAAAGATTTAAAATAATATTTTATTTTTAGAATGTGAATTATGATGTTAAGCAGAACCAAATTCATATTTGAAAAGCTTGATGATTGTTTGAATCATTTTGAATGTGTTTGGTTGTTTGAATTTCAAATCAGAAAATAGAAATAGAAAAGAATAAAACAAACAGGCAGAAAAAAAAATATGGAAAAGGACAACCCAACAAGGCCCAACCCAAACAGCCCAACAACCCATCTGCCCTCTTCCCCGAACCATTTTCTTTTACACTCAGAACCGCACCCACACCGACGCTGACAAGTGGACCCCTCCCCTTCTTCCTTTCTTTCACTGCCAGCGGACCCCACCCCTCCTGTTCTTCTTCCTCCCTGCGACTCCTTCTTCCCTCACCTCGCGACCGTTTCTATCGTTAAATTTCTCGCGGTCAATACACTTTACTGCAGCGATTACTCCTCACCGTGACCACTCAACGTTAAACGCCAGGCTTTCCTCTCCTTTCTCCCCAGACGCCCCTCCTCGACACGCCTCCAGGCCGCCACAATCTCTGCTCGACTCCCTCTGCCTCCGACGACCCCTCTCGCCAATTCTGGCCAGCACACGCTCCCTTCCGCCCCCCCTGAGCACACGAGCACGCTCACCATACACTGGCGCATCCGCCTGTGCCCTTTGTACGACCGCGGGCGCTCCAGAGTGTCGGCAACGACAACCTCCAGCATCGCCGCCGTCTGCCTCCGCTCCGACGAGTCCCACCGGTGAGACCCGACCACCCCTTCACCTCTCGTTCAAGCACACAGATTTGCCTTGATCCCGCGCACCTAACCGTGCCTCTCCTTTGCCTTAGCGCGGTCCTAAGCGACGCCAACAACGACAACCCGAGAGCACCGCCGCCCGCAGCAACTCCGGCGAGGAATCACGGCTGAACCAGTGCGCCCCCTGACAAACCGCAAGCGAGTTGAGCATCAGCGTCACTTCACGAACTCGGTGAGCATCCCCTTTTCCTCTCCTGCTTCCTGCATCGCCGGCAACGTCACCGCCAGGTCGCTCCGCCGCCAGCAGCCGCCGCAGCGCCGCTAGCTTTTGGTCGAGCATGCGTCAACCGTTCGATCCCGATCTAGTGGCTAGGATAGAAGCTAGGTGAAACGGTAAGTAGCATCTGCGCGCCGCACGATCTGACTTGATCCAACGGCTGCAGCTGTGCAATCCGAGTGAAGCGGTACCGACGAATGATATTAGGACGCGTGGCACCAGATGAACTGATTTAGATTTAGAAACCAGATTTAAATGCCATTTTCAAACCCTTATAACTTTTGAACCACACGTCCAAATTTGGCAAATTTTATATCAATGGATTCAGGAGAACAAGCCCTAGCCAACCATGCCCTTAGTTTGACAAATAGTATCTGTTAGCTTGTTTGAATTTGCAGAAACTTTTGTGAGCTTGTTTAGAGTATAAAAATTGTTTAAAAATGATTTTTGATTTAAAACCTTTGCAAAATGGTTTGTTGTGACCTTACTGACCCTAGGAACCAACCCTTGGTATTAAAAATGATTTTTGTAAGATTAGGTTGGATTACTTGACTTAGTCATTTTCTAGCCAAATAAAAAGAATTGATTTTATTATGGAAATGTTTATGGGAAGAAAACTTTGAGTAGATGGTTTGGACCAAACCTACTGACCAAAACACCAAGTTTTGCAATAGCAACTCATTTGGTGAACCCTATGGGCTAATGCCTTAGTAAAAATATTTCTACACCACATAAAATAACACTTTGTTTTGAAAATGGTTTTAAAGTGAAACCTTTTGCAAATGACTTGGCCACTTTAGGAAATGACCATTAGATGTACCCAAATGACTATGACCCACTAGGAACCACTTTTTCAAACAAAACAAAGCTTGGCATGCTTGCATGCATTTCTTTGACTTTGTTATTTATGTGTGTTGTTTTGCTTGATTGGTAGATTGAGTTTGTACCTTGCTTGATTGATTTGTAGTGACTTGAAGAGTGTGATTGTTGCAAAGATCAAGAAGTGAACCTATACTCTACCAAAAAGGCAAGTGATGCTTCATACATTTCTATCCCATTACTTTCACTATGCATTAGTAATTTTGCTAAGTAAAACTTGCATGGATTTTGCTAAGTATAGATCTTGCTATAGGAAAACCTAGTATATGAATCCTTAGTAGGATTTTCCTAAGTTAGAGATTCCTACTACTACCAAGCTTAGCCTAGCTAATAGAAAACATGGGTGGAATATATATTCACACTATGGAAAAATATTCTAAGTCTAAGGACTTGTGATTTTGTCTAATAAAACAACTAAGTTAATGAATCACCTGGGTGGAATGGAATAGCTTGGTGGAGAATGGTTGAGTGGTTCACAATTCCATGGACTTGGATTGTGTATCTCACTTGTGGTATGCCACCCAGGAAACAAAGGGATTTGAGATGTCAAATGTTGAGAAGCTTCAAGTGCAACCACTTGGCAATATGGGCTCTGCCATGATCATATAGGTTGCAAGAACTTAGCTAAATGGACAGTGGGTGGTAGTGTTTGATAGGTTGGAGCGCGTCCATTTTGGTCTAAGGGAAGGCTTCTGAAAGATCTTGTCTTGGGAAACCAAGTCTTGTGGGGAAAGTGCACCACCTCTGCAGAGTGTAAAATCTAAGTACTTAGCCATGTCCCTGGTAAAGGACAATTTGAGCATCAAGACATGGAAACAATCAAGAATCTCATCATTCAAATTTCTAAATTAAAATCTTGTGGTTTGAACAAGGGATTGTTTGAATTCTTCAATCATTGATGGAGAGATGGCTTGGTACAAGGATCTTAAAATCTTTGATTGAGAAAAATGATTTTGTCAAACAAAAACTTAGTATTTTCAAAATGATAAGAAAAATCTATTTTGAGCAATGCAAGCCTCAACTCCACTTAGCCAAATGCATATAGATGATAGACTCCACTATACAAATATAGTATCACTTGCCAATACAATTCAAATGTATTGACCCTTTGTGGCTGTAACTTGTATGTTGCAGGTTTGATTGTTTTTAGTGAAGATTGATTGATTAGGATTACAAAGTCTACAACCAACATCTGCCTGTGGCACTTTGAAGATGAAGGACCCCATGCTTATAGTTATTCCGCTGCAATGTAATGTAATAGCCATATGAGCTATGAAAGATGTAATAAAATTATGTTATTCCTGGTTATAAAGTTATATTATGACCCTTGTTTCTTGATATTACATCTTAACTGTGGATGCTAGCTATTGATCCAGGGACTAGCATTGTAAAACACAGGAGGACTCTACCTTATTAGGTTGGGACCCCTACAGATGGTATCAGAGCATTGTGTTTCCTGTAGGATTTGTAAACCCTAGGATTGGACAAAAACCCTTAGAAAAATAGGAGTTGTATTTTGTCCCAAAACTTATTTACAAAAACACTTGTAAACTCTTTCCTCAACCATTTTGGTTTTAACTCTACATCTCTTCTACTTCAACTTGATGGAAAACCTACCCATGGCCAAAGACTACACCATGTGCAAAGGACTTCTTCAACTTCTTCAACTCTAATGACTTCAACATCTTCAGCTCTAATGACTTCAACATCTTCAGCATGTTCACCAAGGACTTCCAACTTGGAAACTACTAAGGACTACAAGAGAAACAAGGAAATCTTGCTCAAGATTTAGAGACTAAGGGAATGCAAAATAGGAAGGAGCCATCAACAACTTTGAAGTATTGTGACCAAAAGTTTTTCCAAGGAAACCATGATCTCATGCAAGAAGGATCAACCAAGAAGGATGGAAGGATCACAAGTGAACCATATAGATGGACCACCATATTTTAGATAAGTCAAAATCACCAACTTATGTGGTGTAACAAAAATATTTTGTTGCCTAAAAATGTGCTTGAACTTTGTTGTTTGAGTGAAATGATTGTTTGTGATTGCATACACATTGTTTGTGTGAATTGTGATGTGTGTGATTAGAAATAATTCCTTAGAAATATTTTGCCTATTCTAATCCCAATCCAACCCAAACAGATGACTACTCCAAGAGACACCAACACCAACCAAGAGGACAACATGAGAGAACTTATAGCAACCCAAAACCAGTTGAGCCAAGAGACAACTCAGCTTTTAGCCAACAACAATGGACTAGACCCAGCCATACAGAGAATTTTGAAACTTCAATCCCAATTGTTGCAAGGATTGGTTACTCAAGTGATCAACATGAGAGAAAACTTTTCCCAAGGAGCTAATGACAACAAGGATGACAAAGATACTAATCTAGAAGGAACCCAAGCTAGCAATATTTTTAGATACAAGGATCATGCATCCAAGGAACATGAAGATCAATGCCCCAAGAAGAGAGAAAGATCTCCCACCTATGAAGAACATGAACTAGAAGAACTCCTAGCTTTGGAGAGACCCAAGAAGAAGAAGAAATGCCCCAACCCAAACAAGAAGGATATTACTCAAGAGCAATGTTACACTTGCAAAGAGATGGGACACTATTACAATGAATGCCCAGAAAAGAAGAAGAGACAAGAAGACAAACAAAAGCTGGTGAAACCCAAGATAAGGAAGGATTTTAGCCAAGTGATGTGCAAATACTGCAAAGAGTTAGGACATTATGCAAACTACTGTCCAGAAAAGATGAAGCATAAGATAAACCAGACTATGAGGGATATCAGCCTTGTCACATGTTTCAAATGCAAGGAACTAGGCCACTATGCAAACAATTGTCCAGAAAGGATGGAGAACAAATTAAACAAGCCTATGGAGAAACTCAACCTTGGCCCATGAGTCAAGTATGGAAACCAAGGACACATGCAAAGTTTGCTTAGAGAAGTTTTCAAGAAGGCCAATATGTAATTTTTGTTTGAAATTTTTTTAAGGGTGGTAGTACCCTAGTTGTTTTGAACTTGCTTGTAACCCTACCCTCCCCAAATCTCGGGACGAGATTTATTTTAAGGGTGGTAGCCTGTCACATCCCAAGATTTTCCAAATCTTGTAATGTGAAAATAAATTAATAAAATAAAACTTTGTTTGATTTCAAGGCCAGAAGAAACTTTTTGAACTTAAATGGAACTTCAAATCTATTTGGATTAAATAAATCCTAAAGGGATTTACAAAGTTAAACATTTATTAAAGGAAAGTAAAATGTTTTAAAATTACTATTTTGAATCTTTAAATAAAAAGATTTGGTTTTCAAATGAAAAAGAATGAATTCATGGATAAAGATTATTTTATAAAGCCAAATTAAACCTTGGCCAAGCTTTTGAATTAAACATTTTTGTTTTGAATAAAAATAACTAAGGTTTTATTTAAATAAATTAATAAGGATTTAATATCCAAGTTTTATTAATAAAGGTTCTGTCATTTATAAACCATCAAAACTTATTTGTTTAATTTAAATAAGTTTTCCAAACATTTGATATTCACAAAGAAAACCTACTAAAATGTTTTGGTTTTATTTTAGATTTCAAAATAAATATCTCAATAAAACAAATCCTATTGGATTTAATAATGAAAGTCTTTTATATTTAATTAATAATGGACTCTAAAATAAAATGTTATTTTATTTTAAAACAAGTTTTTCCAAATATTCTTTATTATCAAATAAAACCTACTGATTTGGATTTGAAAGCATTTGGAATTCAAATGGAGATTTTATTAAATAAAACAAACCCTATTTTATTAAATAACAAATGATCCATTTATTTAATTAATAAATGGAACCTAAAAATATTTAAAATAATATTTTATTTTTAGAATGTGAATTATGATGTTAAGCAGAACCAAATTCATATTTGAAAAGCTTGATGATTGTTTGAATCATTTTGAATGTGTTTGGTTGTTTGAATTTCAAATCAGAAAATAGAAATAGAAAAGAATAAAACAAACAGGCAAAAAAAAATATGGAAAAGGACAACCCAACAAGGCCCAGCCCAAACAGCCCAACAACCCATCTGCCCTCTTCCCCGAACCATTTTCTTTTACACTCAGAACTGCACCCACACCGACGCTGACAAGTGGACCCCTCCCCTTCTTCCTTTCTTTCACTGCCAGCGGACCCCACCCCTCCTGTTCTTCTTCCTCCCTGCGACTCCTTCTTCCCTCACCTCGTGACCGTTTCTATCGTTAAATTTCTCGCGGTCAATACACTTTACTGCAGCGATTACTCCTCACCGTGACCACTCAACGTTAAATGCCAGGCTTTCCTCTGCTTTCTCCCCAGACGCCCCTCCTCGACACGCCTCCAGGCCGCCACAATCTCTGCTCGACTCCCTCTGCCTCCGACGACCCCTCTCGCCAATTCCGGCCAGCACACGCTCCCTTCCGCCCCCCTGAGCACATGAGCACGCTCACCATACACTGGCGCATCCGCCTGTGCCCTTTGTACGACCGCGGGCGCTCCAGAGTGTCGGCAACGACAACCTCCAGCACCGCCGCCGTCTGCCTCCGCTCCGACGAGTCCCACTGGTGAGACCAGACCACCCCTTCACCTCTCGTTCAAGCACACAGATTTGCCTTGATCCCGCGCACCTAACCGTGCCTCTCCTTTGCCTTAGCGCGGTCCTAAGCGACGCCAACAACGACAACCCGAGAGCACCGCCGCCCGCAGCAACTCCGGCGAGGAATCACGGCTGAACCAGTGCGCCCCCTGACAAACCGCAAGCGAGTTGAGCATCAGCGTCACTTCACGAACTCGGTGAGCATCCCCTTTTCCTCTCCCGCTTCCTGCATCGCCGGCAACGTCACCGCCAGGTCGCTCCGCCGCCAGCAGCCGCCGCAGCGCCGCTAGCTTTTGGTCGAGCATGCGTCAACCGTTCGATCCCGATCTAGTGGCTAGGATAGAAGCTAGGTGAAACGGTAAGTAGCATCTGCGCGCCGCACGATCTGACTTGATCCAACAGCTGCAGCTGTGCAATCCGAGTGAAGCGGTACCGACGAATGATATTAGGACGCGTGGCACCAGATGAACTGAATTAGATTTAGAAACCAGATTTAAATGCCATTTTCAAACCCTTATAACTTTTGAACCACACGTCCAAATTTGGCAAATTTTATATCAATGGATTCAGGAGAACAAGCCCTAGCCAACCATGCCCTTAGTTTGACAAATAGTATCTGTTAGCTTGTTTGAATTTGCAGAAACTTTTGTGATCTTGTTTAGAGTATAAAAATTGTTTAAAAATGATTTTTGATTTAAAACCTTTGCAAAATGGTTTGTTGTGACCTTACTGACCCTAGGAACCAACCCTTGGTATTAAAAATGATTTTTGTAAGATTAGGTTGGATTACTTGACTTAGTCATTTTCTAGCCAAATAAAAAGAATTGATTTTATTATGGAAATGTTTATGGGAAGAAAACTTTGAGTAGATGGTTTGGACCAAACCTACTGACCAAAACACCAAGTTTTGCAATAGCAACTCATTTGGTGAACCCTATGGGCTAATGCCTTAGTAAAAATATTTCTACACCACATAAAATAACACTTTGTTTTGAAAATGGTTTTAAAGTGAAACCTTTTGCAAATGACTTGGCCACTTTAGGAAATGACCATTAGATGTACCCAAATGACTATGACCCACTAGGAACCACTTTTTCAAACAAAACAAAGCTTGGCATGCTTGCATGCATTTCTTTGACTTTGTTATTTATGTGTGTTGTTTTGCTTGATTGGTAGATTGAGTTTGTACCTTGCTTGATTGATTTGTAGTGACTTGAAGAGTGTGATTGTTGCAAAGATCAAGAAGTGAACCTATACTCTACCAAAAAGGCAAGTGATGCTTCATACATTTCTATCCCATTACTTTCACTATGCATTAGTAATTTTGCTAAGTAAAACTTGCATGGATTTTGCTAAGTATAGATCTTGCTATAGGAAAACCTAGTATATGAATCCTTAGTAGGATTTTCCTAAGTTAGAGATTCCTACTACTACCAAGCTTAGCCTAGCTAATAGAAAACATGGGTGGAATATATATTCACACTATGGAAAAATATTCTAAGTCTAAGGACTTGTGATTTTGTCTAATAAAACAACTAAGTTAATGAATCACCTGGGTGGAATGGAATAGCTTGGTGGAGAATGGTTGAGTGGTTCACAATTCCATGGACTTGGATTGTGTATCTCACTTGTGGTATGCCACCCAGGAAACAAAGGGATTTGAGATGTCAAATGTTGAGAAGCTTCAAGTGCAACCACTTGGCAATATGGGCTCTGCCATGATCATATAGGTTGCAAGAACTTAGCTAAATGGACAGTGGGTGGTAGTGTTTGATAGATTGGAGCGCGTCCATTTTGGTCTAAGGGAAGGCTTCTGAAAGATCTTGTCTTGGGAAACCAAGTCTTGTGGGGAAAGTGCACCACCTCTGCAGAGTGTAAAATCTAAGTACTTAGCCATGTCCCTGGTAAAGGACAATTTGAGCATCAAGACATGGAAACAATCAAGAATCTCATCATTCAAATTTCTAAATTAAAATCTTGTGGTTTGAACAAGGGATTGTTTGAATTCTTCAATCATTGATGGAGAGATGGCTTGGTACAAGGATCTTAAAATCTTTGATTGAGAAAAATGATTTTGTCAAACAAAAACTTAGTATTTTCAAAATGATAAGAAAAATCTATTTTGAGCAATGCAAGCCTCAACTCCACTTAGCCAAATGCATATAGATGATAGACTCCACTATACAAATATAGTATCACTTGCCAATACAATTCAAATGTATTGACCCTTTGTGGCTGTAACTTGTATGTTGCAGGTTTGATTGTTTTTAGTGAAGATTGATTGATTAGGATTACAAAGTCTACAACCAACATCTGCCTGTGGCACTTTGAAGATGAAGGACCCCATGCTTATAGTTATTCCGCTGCAATGTAATGTAATAGCCATATGAGCTATGAAAGATGTAATAAAATTATGTTATTCCTGGTTATAAAGTTATATTATGACCCTTGTTTCTTGATATTACATCTTAACTGTGGATGCTAGCTATTGATCCAGGGACTAGCATTGTAAAACACAGGAGGACTCTACCTTATTAGGTTGGGACCCCTACAGATGGTATCAGAGCATTGTGTTGCCTGTAGGATTTGTAAACCCTAGGATTGGACAAAAACCCTTAGAAAAATAGGAGTTGTATTTTGTCCCAAAACTTATTTACAAAAACACTTGTAAACTCTTTCCTCAACCATTTTGGTTTTAACTCTACATCTCTTCTACTTCAACTTGATGGAAAACCTACCCATGGCCAAAGACTACACCATGTGCAAAGGACTTCTTCAACTTCTTCAACTCTAATGACTTCAACATCTTCAGCTCTAATGACTTCACCATCTTCAGCATGTTCACCAAGGACTTCCAACTTGGAAACTACTAAGGACTACAAGAGAAACAAGGAAATCTTGCTCAAGATTTAGAGACTAAGGGAATGCAAAATAGGAAGGAGCCATCAACAACTTTGAAGTATTGTGACCAAAAGTTTTTCCAAGGAAACCATGATCTCATGCAAGAAGGATCAACCAAGAAGGATGGAAGGATCACAAGTGAACCATATAGATGGACCACCATATTTTAGATAAGTCAAAATCACCAACTTATGTGGTGTAACAAAAATATTTTGTTGCCTAAAAATGTGCTTGAACTTTGTTGTTTGAGTGAAATGATTGTTTGTGATTGCATACACATTGTTTGTGTGAATTGTGATGTGTGTGATTAGAAATAATTCCTTAGAAATATTTTGCCTATTCTAATCCCAATCCAACCCAAACAGATGACTACTCCAAGAGACACCAACACCAACCAAGAGGACAACATGAGAGAACTTATAGGAACCCAAAACCAGTTGAGCCAAGAGACAACTCAGCTTTTAGCCAACAACAATGGACTAGACCCAGCCATACAGAGAATTTTGAAACTTCAATCCCAATTGTTGCAAGGATTGGTTACTCAAGTGATCAACATGAGAGAAAACTTTTCCCAAGGAGCTAATGACAACAAGGATGACAAAGATACTAATCTAGAAGGAACCCAAGCTAGCAATATTTTTAGATACAAGGATCATGCATCCAAGGAACATGAAGATCAATGCCCCAAGAAGAGAGAAAGATCTCCCACCTATGAAGAACATGAACTAGAAGAACTCCTAGCTTTGGAGAGACCCAAGAAGAAGAAGAAATGCCCCAACCCAAACAAGAAGGATATTACTCAAGAGCAATGTTACACTTGCAAAGAGATGGGACACTATTACAATGAATGCCCAGAAAAGAAGAAGAGACAAGAAGACAAACAAAAGCTGGTGAAACCCAAGATAAGGAAGGATTTTAGCCAAGTGATGTGCAAATACTGCAAAGAGTTAGGACATTATGCAAACTACTGTCCAGAAAAGATGAAGCATAAGATAAACCAGCCTATGAGGGATATCAGCCTTGTCACATGTTTCAAATGCAAGGAACTAGGCCACTATGCAAACAATTGTCCAGAAAGGATGGAGAACAAATTAAACAAGCCTATGGAGAAACTCAACCTTGGCCCATGAGTCAAGTATGGAAACCAAGGACACATGCAAAGTTTGCTTAGAGAAGTTTTCAAGAAGGCCAATATGTAATTTTTGTTTGAAATTTTTTTAAGGGTGGTAGTACCCTAGTTGTTTTGAACTTGCTTGTAACCCTACCCTCCCCAAATCTCGGGACGAGATTTATTTTAAGGGTGGTAGCCTGTCACATCCCAAGATTTTCCAAATCTTGTAATGTGAAAATAAATTAATAAAATAAAACTTTGTTTGATTTTCAAGGCCAGAAGAAACTTTTTGAACTTAAATGGAACTTCAAATCTATTTGGATTAAATAAATCCTAAAGGGATTTACAAAGTTAAACATTTATTAAAGGAAAGTAAAATGTTTTAAAATTACTATTTTGAATCTTTAAATAAAAAGATTTGGTTTTCAAATGAAAAAGAATGAATTCATGGATAAAGATTATTTTATAAAGACAAATTAAACCTTGGCCAAGCTTTTGAATTAAACATTTTTGTTTTGAATAAAAATAACTAAGGTTTTATTTAAATAAATTAATAAGGATTTAATATCCAAGTTTTATTAATAAAGGTTCTGTCATTTATAAACCATCAAAACTTATTTGTTTAATTTAAATAAGTTTTCCAAACATTTGATATTCACAAAGAAAACCTACTAAAATGTTTTGGTTTTATTTTAGATTTCAAAATAAATATCTCAATAAAACAAATCCTATTGGATTTAATAATGAAAGTCTTTTATATTTAATTAATAATGGACTCTAAAATAAAATGTTATTTTATTTTAAAACAAGTTTTTCCAAATATTCTTTATTATCAAATAAAACCTACTGATTTGGATTTGAAAGCATTTGGAATTCAAATGGAGATTTTATTAAATAAAACAAACCCTATTTTATTAAATAACTAATGATCCATTTATTTAATTAATAAATGGAACCTAAAAAGATTTAAAATAATATTTTATTTTTAGAATGTGAATTATGATGTTAAGCAGAACCAAATTCATATTTGAAAAGCTTGATGATTGTTTGAATCATTTTGAATGTGTTTGGTTGTTTGAATTTCAAATCAGAAAATAGAAATAGAAAAGAATAAAACAAACAGGCAGAAAAAAAATATGGAAAAGGACAACCCAACAAGGCCCAGCCCAAACAGCCCAACAACCCATTTGCCCTCTTCCCCGAACCATTTTCTTTTACACTCAAAACTGCACCCACACCGACGCTGACAAGTGGACCCCTCCCCTTCTTCCTTTCTTTCACTGCCAGCGGACCCCACCCCTCCTGTTCTTCTTCCTCCCTGCGACTCCTTCTTCCCTCACCTCGCGACTGTTTCTATCGTTAAATTTCTCGCGGTCAATACACTTTACTGCAGCGATTACTCCTCACCGTGACCACTCAACGTTAAACGCCAGGCTTTCCTCTCCTTTCTCCCCAGACTCCCCTCCTCGACACGCCTCCAGGCCGCCACAATCTCTCCTCGACTCCCTCTGCCTCCGACGACCCCTCTCGCCAATTCCGGCCAGCACACGCTCCCTTCCGCCCCCCTGAGCACACGAGCACGCTCACCATACACTGGCGCATCCGCCTGTGCCTTTTGTACGACCGCGGGCGCTCCAGAGTGTCGGCAACGACAACCTCCAGCACCGCCGCCGTCTGCCTCCGCTCCGACGAGTCCCACCGGTGAGACCAGACCACCCCTTCACCTCTCGTTCAAGCACACAGATTTGCCTTGATCCCGCGCACCTAACCGTGCCTCTCCTTTGCCTTAGCGCGGTCCTAAGCGACGCCAACAACGACAACCCGAGAGCACCGCCGCCCGCAGCAACTCCGGCGAGGAATCACGGCTGAACCAGTGCGCCCCCTGACAAACCGCAAGCGAGTTGAGCATCAGCGTCACTTCACGAACTCGGTGAGCATCCCCTTTTCCTCTCCCGCTTCCTGCATCGCCGGCAACGTCACCGCCAGGTCGCTCCGCCGCCAGCAGCCGCCGCAGTGCCGCTAGCTTTTGGTCGAGCATGCGTCAACCGTTCGATCCCGATCTAGTGGCTAGGATAGAAGCTAGGTGAAACGGTAAGTAGCATCTGCGCGCCGCACGATCTTACTTGATCCAATGGCTGCAGCTGTGCAATCCGAGTGAAGCGGTACCCACGAATGATATTAGGACGCGTGGCACTAGATGAACTGAATTAGATTTAGAAACCAGATTTAAATGCCATTTTCAAACCCTTATAACTTTTGAACCACACGTCCAAATTTGGCAAATTTTATATCAATGGATTCAGGAGAACAAGCCCTAGCCAACCATGCCCTTAGTTTGACAAATAGTATCTGTTAGCTTGTTTGAATTTGCAGAAACTTTTGTGAGCTTGTTTAGAGTATACAAATTGTTTAAAAATGATTTTTGATTTAAAACCTTTGCAAAATGGTTTGTTGTGACCTTACTGACCCTAGGAACCAACCCTTGGTATTAAAAATGATTTTTGTAAGATTAGGTTGGATTACTTGACTTAGTCATTTTCTAGCCAAATAAAAAGAATTGATTTTATTATGGAAATGTTTATGGGAAGAAAACTTTGAGTAGATGGTTTGGACCAAACCTACTGACCAAAACACCAAGTTTTGCAATAGAAACTCATTTGGTGAACCCTATGGGCTAATGCCTTAGTAAAAATATTTCTACACCACATAAAATAACACTTTGTTTTGAAAATGGTTTTAAAGTGAAACCTTTTGCAAATGACTTGGCCACTTTAGGAAATGACCATTAGATGTACCCAAATGACTATGACCCACTAGGAACCACTTTTTCAAACAAAACAAAGCTTGGCATGCTTGCATGCATTTCTTTGACTTTGTTATTTATGTGTGTTGTTTTGCTTGATTGGTAGATTGAGTTTGTACCTTGCTTGATTGATTTGTAGTGACTTGAAGAGTGTGATTGTTGCAAAGATCAAGAAGTGAACCTATACTCTACCAAAAAGGCAAGTGATGCTTCATACATTTCTATCCCATTACTTTCACTATGCATTAGTAATTTTGCTAAGTAAAACTTGCATGGATTTTGCTAAGTATAGATCTTGCTATAGGAAAACCTAGTATATGAATCCTTAGTAGGATTTTCCTAAGTTAGAGATTCCTACTACTACCAAGCTTAGCCTAGCTAATAGAAAACATGGGTGGAATATATATTCACACTATGGAAAAATATTCTAAGTCTAAGGACTTGTGATTTTGTCTAATAAAACAACTAAGTTAATGAATCACCTGGGTGGAATGGAATAGCTTGGTGGAGAATGGTTGAGTGGTTCACAATTCCATGGACTTGGATTGTGTATCTCACTTGTGGTATGCTACCCAGGAAACAAAGGGATTTGAGATGTCAAATGTTGAGAAGCTTCAAGTGCAACCACTTGGCAATATGGGCTCTGCCATGATCATATAGGTTGCAAGAACTTAGCTAAATGGACAGTGGGTGGTAGTGTTTGATAGGTTGGAGCGCGTCCATTTTGGTCTAAGGGAAGGCTTCTGAAAGATCTTGTCTTGGGAAACCAAGTCTTGTGGGGAAAGTGCACCACCTCTGCAGAGTGTAAAATCTAAGTACTTAGCCATGTCCCTGGTAAAGGACAATTTGAGCATCAAGACATGGAAACAATCAAGAATCTCATCATTCAAATTTCTAAATTAAAATCTTGTGGTTTGAACAAGGGATTGTTTGAATTCTTCAATCATTGATGGAGAGATGGCTTGGTACAAGGATCTTAAAATCTTTGATTGAGAAAAATGATTTTGTCAAACAAAAACTTAGTATTTTCAAAATGATAAGAAAAATCTATTTTGAGCAATGCAAGCCTCAACTCCACTTAGCCAAATGCATATATATGATAGACTCCACTATACAAATATAGTATCACTTGCCAATACAATTCAAATGTATTGACCCTTTGTGGCTGTAACTTGTATGTTGTAGGTTTGATTGTTTTTAGTGAAGATTGATTGATTAGGATTACAAAGTGTACAACCAACATCTGCCTGTGGCACTTTGAAGATGAAGGACCCCATGCTTATAGTTATTCCGCTGCAATGTAATGTAATAGCCATATGAGCTATGAAAGATGTAATAAAATTATGTTATTCCTGGTTATAAAGTTATATTATGACCCTTGTTTCTTGATATTACATCTTAACTGTGGATGCTAGCTATTGATCCAGGGACTAGCATTGTAAAACACAGGAGGACTCTACCTTATTAGGTTGGGACCCCTACAATATCTCTTGCTGAGTTGACCCTCTAGCAGCTCCTTGGGCTGAAGATTCAGCCAAATCAGAATCATTCACTATAATTTGCATTGATTCAGTTGAGCTACTAAAGCCATCAGAAATCATATCATTCCATGCAGAAAAAGGACTGTAAGTCAAACTATTGGGAGAAGGATGAACTCCAGCAGAAAAGTGTACCCCCTGTTCCCTTGCAATAGCTTGATAATTCACTTGTCCCCTACTTGGAAAAATCATCAATGGAGCTGAGTTGGAATTGTCAAATTCCAGGTTTCTCCTAACTGAGTCACTGACATCTCTGTGAATAGTTCTCCCATTATTTGCAACATTGTTTCCATTACCCTGGGCAAAAATCCCATTCCTCTGTAACCAACCTTGAAACCTTTGTTGAAAGCGTTGTTCAGCAGAAGTGTGTGCACCATAAAATGGGTGGGGCTCCCCATCAGCAGGTGGCTCATCTTCAGTATCCTCAGGAATAATATGCATGTGTGCATTCCATTGATCACTACGGAGTAAATAAACAGGAATAGCCCAAGCCCTTCTATGACCACCCATTTGCCTTAAAACCAAACTTTTGGGGACTAAAGCATGTTTCATTATCCAAACTTTGACCAGAATGCAAGCATGATCTTCCTCACTAATATTGTACCAAATCTGAAGTTTCCCAAATAAAGACACTGCCTTTTCTATCCAATATTCAGTTTGGTAATCCAGAGGGAAATTCAGAAACATAACCCACTTCTCTGAACCTAAAGATGCAACCCTCATATTCAAACCCTCATCATGCTTAACAAAGGTGATTCCTATCCAATCATCAATAGTATAAGATCTGCCAACAACTCTATCTCTGACAAAAGAATTTGCAAAGCTAAACAATCCTAGCCCAATAGGGTAATCCTCCATACTACTGACATGAAAACCTTGCCGATTTAAGCAACGACGTAATTCTATACGAGCATGGTACCTTTGCTGGATTGGCACTTGCACATCTGTCTCAGCGATTGCAAAGTTGTCGTGGTTCAAAGGTGCCTCGGCACTGACAGCAAGATCAACACGAACTCTGCGTCCCTGAGGGCCATTATCAATTGCCAACCCAGTTGGCACAAAGGCCAGTGGATTACAGTGATAGTTGGCCATGAAACGATCAAGATGCAGTCCGGGAACAAGTTGGAGAGGATGAGGAGGTAACGAAAGCTGAGAGTTGTAGGTAGAAAGCAAACAGACTTCGTCAGATTTCACAGTTTTTATCTTTGGCACCCAGATTTTACGCAAACTCTGTTTATCTTGTTTACAACCAGTAACAGAATGCCCATATCTCCAACAAAACTGACAGCGTGGTACCTTGAAACAAAAGTCTGAAACATGCCCCTCTGTTAGACACCTAATGCAAAACCCACCAGCAGATTTTCGAACCCAAACTTTTGAAACCAGATGCTTGAAAACCGAAGAGGATAGAGACACCTCAGAGCTAGCTTGACCGGCCTTAACAACCAAAGAATCTATCTTAACCGAATTGGGATCCTGATTCTTAGGGGCAAAAGAACAATCTGATTTAACATGACCCAGTTTTAAACAACCCAGACATCTCGGTTGACTCTGACATAATGACACCACGTGATGCAAGGAAAGGCAACGTGTGCATGCATGTTTGAAAGTTTGAACGTACCCAATAATTTCTGAAGGTGTGAGCTTCGCTTGGATTAGATCTTCAATATGACATAGCGAAAAAATCTCACGAGACAACCTAGAATCATTGAGGCCATGACCAAACTTCAACGGCATTGGATTTGAATTTGAATTCCATATCAGATTGGAGACATGATCCAAGGAAAATTCCAGACATCCCAATTTAAGAGTAGAATTAAAATCTTTATTATGATTAACAGAAGAGCTTCGCAAGAAATTCAAATCTGTTTTGATCACCATTTTCTTTGAAGAATCAATAGAAGAACTCCCCCTGAGATTATCAGGAATATTCCTAAGATAAAAAGGAACCGATCTAGCTCTGGAACTAACACCCACCTTCCAATGATCATCCTTATCAAACACACAGTCCTCAATCCGATCAAAAACAGTTGATTTCGTTGGGGATTTTCCATGGTATAATAGAAATAAGCAATGAAAATCCTCACATTTAAAGAACTGTAATGCATGAATAAAATGACCCACATGGTTTGAAGCCACAGAGAAACGAAAGTTTCTTTCATCAAGACAATAAACATTGAATTTCTGAGCAGATCCACCCAAACAAGATTCCAAGGCCAGAGCCACATTGACAGTGGACAGAGAGAAGTTGAAATCCAGAAATCTGACCACCAAATAAAATTCTGCCGAAGAACCTCCATCAAAGTGAACAGAGGATCTAAAACGACGACGTACCTGGTGTGCCACCCTGGATCCATTCGAAAAATCCCAAAGGAGTAGTGAATCCATGAAGATTACTACCAACACCTAGGAAGAAAAGTCTAGAAGAGATCCTCAGATGGAGATCCATGGCCGCCAAGAAGAGAGGTGGAGAGGTGGTGGCAGAGAGGAGAGGTGGTGGAGGAGTTGTCATTCTTAGTTCTATGTGCATTGTCCCAAAACTTATTGATTAATGCATATTGTTGATATTACTTGATCTCATGCTATTTGTATCTAGTCACTCTTATGAACTTTGAAGGTGTCCTATGCATCTATTTGCTACTCTATGAGGGACAAGTTGATTGCCACTGTGCTATGTTTTCTGTATGTGAAACAAACAAACGTTTTTCAATGCATGTTATTCATGATGTTTGTTTGTAGCCTTTCATGTTGCATGCATAGTCTCTTTGTCTTACTGTTAGAACTCCATCTTTCATGCTCATGTTTAGAGTTCTTTGATCCCAGCTTTCAATGCTTGAAAATTGTTGGATCTTGGTTTTGATGGTGCATGTCACCTCAAAAATTATTCTTTTATCACTTACCTACTTGAGGACGAGCAGGAGTTAAGCTTAGGGATGCTTGCTACATCGGAAATGTATCTATAATTTTTTGATGTTCCATGCTTGTTTAGTATCTACTTTGCTTTGCTTTGTCCACACTTTGAGGTGCTTTTTATATGTTTTCTTGTACTAACCTATTAACAAGTTGCCATAGTACCAGTTGCTTGTTTTCTTCTGTTTTTGGTTCCAGAAAAGTTAGTAAGGAAATATTCTCGGAATTGGACGGAAAAAAGCCAAAGTCAATATTTTATCGACGAGAACACGGAGTCCAGAGGAGAAACGGAGGGGAGATACAAGGCGGCCGCACGCCCCCCTACACGGGCCCACCCTAGGCCGTGCCTGGGCAGGGTATGGGCCCCCTGGCCATCTCCCAGCCTCACATCTTCGCCTATAAGAAGCCCCAGATGCCTAAAACCTAAGTACCCGATCAATATTCCACAAAACCATCTATATCCGCCGTCACCATCGTGCCTAGATCGGGGGATCTGAAGCTCTTCCCGGCACCCTGCTAGAGGGGAGATCATCCCGGAGGCCTTCTTCTTCATCATGCCAGCCTCCGGTATGAAGCGTGAGTAGTTCCACCTTGGACTACGGGTCCATGTAGTAGCTAGATGGTTGTATCTCCTCCTTTGTGCTTTCATGTCTGGATCTTGTGAGCTCCGTTCATGATCAAGATCTCATCTATTTGTAATCATGCATGTTGTGTTTGCGGGGATCTGATGGATATTGAGATTACTATGTCGGTTTGATTAATGGTTTTGTATTATTGATTCTATCATGTCTGTGTTGTTTGTGATCTTGCATGCTCTCTGTTGTTAGTATCTATCTTGGCCAAGTAGTTGCTAGTGACTCCAAGAGGGGGTATTTATGCTCGATAGTGGGTTCATGCCTGTATTTAATCAAGGGAAGTGATAGAAATCTCTAAGGTTGTAGATGTGTTGATGCGATTAGGGAGAAAATAACGGTCTCTTGTTCATGGAACAAGTGGATTGTTTACCTTACACACTTTGCTTAAAGAAGTTGTCTGTTGCTTGCAACTTAATACTGGAGGGGGTTCGGATGATAACCCAAAGGTGGACTTCTAGTCATAGATGCAGTTGGATGGCGATCTATGTATCTGACGAGGTTTCGACTTGTCAATGCCCATTGTTATGGACTTGGGTTTTGGAGAAGATGGGGATGCTGGAGATCGCGGAACGGTTAGCAAACAAGCAACACGGGGACACGAGGTTTACCCAGGTTCAGGCCCCCGGAGGGAAAACCCTACTCCTGCTTTCTGCTCTTGATTACGACGGAACCGGTGATTACAGGGGTGCGCAGATGCAATCTAGCGTGGAGGTGTGTATGCGGAAGTATGAGTCGACAGATCTAGGTCGTGCCCTCCTGGCCTTTATATAGACTTAGGCAGGTCCCGGACATAGACCTAGTCGGTTACAAGTTCTAGGGTTTTACCCCTTTGAATTTCCTATCTACTCTAGTCTTGCTCTCCAAGGATCCGAAGGCGTCATGGGCCTTGGCCACCCCGAAAGTCTTCATGGGCCGGCGTATATTTGCCGTGGGCCTTCCTTGGGCTGGACCAGGTATGCTGAGATCATGTACCCGCGGGGTATAGCCATGTCAGTAGCCCCCGAGTGTTCAGTCGAATCGTAGATTCGGCTGAGGACTCTTCAATCCTTCGGGTGCAACTCTGTCTTTCAGGAGAATGTGTAGGGATTGTTGATGCATGTGCCTGACTCTCCCGACGGATCAGGGTCAGTCAACTGTCTTAGGACAAAACAACATGATCTTCTTCAAGTTCGAGTCCCTCGACTCGAACCCGGAACATATGCTGGCGTAATTTGACTCAGGCCGCGGAGGACTTACAGGAGTGGAATTCCAGTGAATTTAATTGGTGTACCCAACGCGTCCGTCGGGATTTTTCATCGCGCCTGTTGGCACGGGTTTATACTAGCAGAGTGCAGTCATGTGCGTTACCAGGCCGTCATATGATATCTGTAGGTCTTATCTTTGCGTCGTAGACACAGCTTCCGAATTTTGTCACCACAGAGGTGTTTCGGGTGGCCAAGGAGAATGTTACTCACTTAGCATTAATTGGGGCAGAGTTGCCGAAAAGTTTTTGCATACTGATCTGAAGGATCGCACTCGAAGAATTCATAGGGTGCGCGACCAGCGCTCCCTATGGGAGTAGCCCCCGAGTGTCTGTTTGAGTCGTAGACTCGAGCGAAGACTTTAATTCAGCCATTGTTCAGTGTAGGTCCGTGGGACACAAATTTTTTCGGATGCTTAAATCCTTCCTCCCTATGGGAGTAGCCCCCGAGTCCGTAGTGGAGTCGTAGACTCGATGTAGGACTCGAAGAAACAATTCGGTTTGTAACGTGTTGTTCATTCTTCAGGTGCGCGGCCAGCACTCCTGATAGGAGTAGCCCCCGAGTAATTGGTCGAATCGTAGATTCGAGTGAGTACTCTTAGCTTTAAAGTCGAAGAAATTGTAGCTGCTGCTAGTGTAGCTTTTGATGACGTCAGTGCTGACGATCGATGACCTCAAGCGTCTGCTGCACCAGAGATGACTTGACTAGACGAACATGGGTCCCACTGTCTAACCTTGAATTGACCGGTCACGCGCGGCGTGGAGATAATTACGGCGTCGCCTCGATTTCCGCACGTAGTGGACGGCGTGTTAGCGACGGTTCGTTGCGATGCTGACACGTGTATGGCCAGATCCTGCCGTTGGCGTTAGGTCTTCTAGATGGACGGCTATCGTGCATCGTCTTCGTCTTTATAATCATTGGGGAAAACTTTAGTTTGTTTTCACCGCAGCTATTCTCGTTTCACTGCTTCCTTGTTCTCTGAGAGCTCTTGCTGCGCGCTGGGATATCCTTCCACATTTCCCTCTTCCATCTTGCGCTCTCGCCGTCGGCGCCGCCGTACCGCGATGGGAAAGCCGAAGAAGTCTTCTTCTGCGGTTGGTACCAGCGCTGCTGGAGGGAAGAAGGGTGCCGCCGCTACCCGTGTCACCGACGGTGGCTGGCGGCGATCGGAGACGCGGGAGAGTGATCTCCGCAAGCTTCGTGAGCGGGGCTTGATCCCGCAGGATAGGGAGGCCGTCAAACTCCTAGGAAACGAGGTAATCCCCCGTCCCCCCGCTGGGTTTCGGGTTATGTTCCTCGCCTTTGTCATTCACGGATTTTCCTTCCCAGTCCACGACTTCCTTCGTGGACTTCTTTTTCTGTACGGTGTCCAATTGCACCATCTTTCCCCCAATTCTCTTCTTCACATTGCTTGTTTTATCACTTTCTGCGAGTGCTGGCTCGGTATTGAGCCGCACTTTGGCCTATTCCGGAAACTCTATTCCGTGAAGAGGAAATCCGGTTCGGATGGTGTTTATCCCATTGGGGGTTGCATCATCTCCCTCAAGCTCAATCTTCTTTTCTTTTCTTTTTCCATGTCCGAATCTGTCCAGTACTGGCGGAGGCGATGGTTTTATATCCGCGACTCCGTAGTGCCTGGGCAGGATTTTGGTCTTGTTCCTTTCGACCCCTCCTAAAAGATCGAGCCGAAAAGGTCCTGGAAAAACAAGATCTTGGATGGCGAGGTGGCGGAGATAAAGGCTCTCTATCGTCGAGTGGAGGATCTCCAGTTGATTCCGGAGAAGGAAGTGAACGGTGTGGATATCATTCGCACTTTTCTCGAGCGTCGGATGCAGCCACTCCTGGCTAGGGCGCACCCCGATGTTCCTTTATGCTGGACGGCGTGATCCGACGAGGGTTTCGGCCGAGAAATTCTCCCAGGGAGATCTCGACAGGGCCCTTCGTTCGCTGCTGAAGTTCAAGGCTGGAGAGGATATCCCGGGGAAGTCGCTGACTCCTCCATTTTCTTCTTCGCTTCTTGTTCCATAGGTGTAGATCCGTGCGCGTAGCGCTATTTTCGACTGCATTGTATTTGCCTTTGTTTGCTAACAAATTTTCTGTTATTTGTGCAGAGCTTCAAAGTGCCGGGCATGTCGCCTCCATTACCCGAAGTATTTCCGGATGCTCCAGATAATGATGTGGTGGATTCCATGTCCGAGTTGCCGTCGGCACGGTCTCCGGCTAAAGATGCCAACGAGTCGAGCGAGGACCAAACTCGTAAACGATCGCGGAGCTCCAGCGAGTCTTCGGATGCCTCGATTCCTCCGACTCCTAAGAACCCGCTGTGTCTTGAACGTCACAGTGGTGGGAATGGAGGATCTTCTTCTCTGATTCCTGCCCTTCTCGTGCGGGCTGTAGCGCCGCACCCGCCGGTGAAGCGGAAAAGGAAGAAGAGAAGGAAGAGAAGAAAGAGGAGAAGGAGGTCCGGAGGACCCCTCCTGTCTTCAACCTGAGCGAGCTTGACTCATAAGTTTCCTTTGTTCTGCATTGCTTTTCGTTGCCTGTTTACTTTATACTTGTACTAATTTGTCCGTGTGCAGGCACTCTTCCAACGACTCCTCTAGCGATGGTGCTCGGGAGATGATGGGGGGGGGTCGAAAGTCGCGTCTCCTCCTCCTCAGAAGGTGGCTACCTCTGAGGGCGCTGCTCCGAACCCTCCTCCGCAGGAGGTTCAGGTGGTTGCGCCTCAGAATTTTGCTAGCGGACCTTCGGCGTATCCATCGGATCATGTAAGTAGTTCTGTCTCCTGCCACGGTGGGATCCCCCGAGCATCTATAAAAGAATTTTCTTGTTTTGCTCTTCCTTCGAGTCTCGGGGGGAGCCCCCGAGCGTTTTCGTGTGTGTATTTTGCTTTCTTCTTTTCTGTTGGGCGTAGCCCCCGAGTCCTTTTCCTGACTAGTAGGTCGTCTTCCTGCAGCCTTTTGTGCATGATGCCAAGCGACTAGTGCAGGAGCACCTGGTGCTGGAGGCCAGCCTCAAACAGCTTCAAGGTACTTGATGTTTGCTTCTTCGTGTATTCGTGTCCTGTTATGTGACGCTTGTATTTTTTGAATGCAGAGGAGCACAACACCTCCCTTCGTGAGCTTGATGCTCTCAAAAAGAGCCTCGGTCAAGCGGAGAAGAAGGCCGAGGTCGCCATTGGTGCGAAGGAGCTCCTCGAGCTGGAGATGGCCACTGCGGCCGAGGCTAAGGAGCGCCTGCAACGGGAGGCCACGGACCGCGAGGAGCAGCTTGCCACTGCTGCGACTACGCATGAAAGGGAGGTGGCTGGCAAGCTCATGGCGGCTGCCAAAGCTGTTTCGGGTGAGTATCTTCACGTGCGTCTTTTTTGGTTTTCTTGTCTTTCTTCTGCGGTGCTTTCGCTCATTTCTTCTCTTTATTGTCTCAGATGCCACGGGCATCAAGTTTGGCCGTGGTGCTCTGGAGCACGGGAGTGCTCTAGATGATGCTACTGCAGCAGTCGAAGATCGCTGCAGCACCGTCGTCAACTCGCTCGCCAAGGCCAAGGAGGTCCTTGGGCGCTTCTACAAGGAGCTTGTTCCCAAGGGCGTGACCCTTGATGATGTTGACGCTCTGGCGGAGGCATTGTCAGCCGAAGCACCTGCGGCGTACAAGCGCAAGCAGAAGGGCATCGGCGCATCCGTCGGGCTGGCAATGGCTTTGGCGGCTAGAGCGGAGCTGGATCTTCCCCAGATCACCTCCCGGATGCCGACGTCTGCGGATGGATCCGAGGTAGCCTTCGCTACCTATTCTGCTCGCTGTAAGCGATATGGTCCAAAGCTGATTGATGTGCTGGCCGAGTACGCACTACGGCAGCAGGGAGAGGCCAAGGCGAGGCAATCCGGCTCCGAGGCTACTCAGGGTATCGCATCTTAGGCATTGTAGCTGTAGGATAGTTGTAGTCTCTTTTGTTGTAATTATGTTGATGAACAAATCCTTGTGCCACGTAGTGGCTTTTGATGCACTTAATGAATTTGTTGAGTTGTGTGCTTCTTCGTCTGAGTGTTCATGTCTTTGCCTTTCTGCTGATCTAGGGTCCTTCGGGTGCTGATCCCGTTGACACATCGCCTGCCACGCGGCTGCGGCCCTTCCTGGATGATTCATCACAACTTGCTTTTCTTCGAGACCGTGTTCGTAGTCTCAAGAAGGAGTTGCTTGGGGTGCGTGGCCAAGCCGATGTTTGGAAGTCCAAGGCGGATTGCGGTGCTGCCAGAGAGGAGTACTTGATGGCGGAATTGCTTCGATTATCCGAGCAGCTTCAATGTAAGTTTCTTCGAGTTGTTGCCTATTTTTTCGGATGCGCCTGCTGGCGTTGCATCTACTTTTGTGAAAGTATTGCAGGTGCTAACCTTGCTCCAAGGGAGGATAAGGAGCGTGTTGCTATTCGGTTCAATTGTTTGACTCAACAGGACATGAAAGCCGGCGGGTTCTTCTGGATGGATCGTGACCGTGCTATGGTCCTTGCGACTGTGCAAGATCGCGTTCACCAAGTGTCGCGGGTGCTTCATCAGGTGCAGACTTCGCTCGCGTCGGTTCTGCATGTGATGTTTCCGTTGGATGCTGCACCGACGACCCTTTCTGGTCTTCTGTCGAAGTTTCGGAACGTGAATCATGTCAAGGAGTTGGTGCGGCATCAGCTCGTCGCGGGAGTGAAGGTTGCATTATCTCTTGTGAGGCTGCATCGCCCTAATGTAGATCTGTCCGTTGTAGCGGCTGGACCACCCCCTCGACCAGATGGTGGTGTGTGGGATATGCATCCGCATTACGCGGCTGTAGGGCAGTATGCCGAAGAGATCGTAGATCTATTTGAGCAGCGTGCTCAGGTTATTCTTCAGAATAGGTAGTGCCTGTAAAAGAGATAAATGTAAAATTTGTATATATTTGACTGGGCGTGTTTTGCCCTTTGTTATAAAGGATTGGTTGTTGTTTGAGCACGTAGTGCTTTGTTCGCATACGTGTCCTTTTCGTTAGCCTGACATTGTCAGCTACTCAGGCGTACACGTGTTATCCTCAGTCGACGAAATCGTGAGGTGCGGGGAGCCCCCGAGTGCTTTTGTAGCATGAAGTAAAAGTGCGAATAGGAAAACAAAATTTTTTGGGGCGAGACACTTAGCTTTATTAATATCGTAATGGAGGAGGTACATTGTTCGGCTGAGTAGCCTTCGCTGAATAGCCTTACTGAAAGTAAAGGGGTAGGTAGCTAGGGGTAGAATTGTCGCAAATGTGCGATGTTCCCTGGGTTGGAGTATGCGACTCCAGACTCCACGTGCTTGAGGCGATAGGCGCCACCTGGGATGACTTCAGTGATGACGTAGGGTCCTTCCCATGGTGACTCGAATTTCTTCGGTCGCTCTTGCTTGAGTCACAAGACGAGGTCTCCTTCGACGAAGGACCTTGGGCGCAGCCGTCGGCTGTGGTAGTTGCGGAGACTCTGCTGGTATACCGCTGATCGAGCTGCTGCAATGTCTCGTGCCTCGTCGAGTGTGTCGACGGCGTCTTCGAGTGCAGCCGTGGATTCGGCTTCACTATAAGAGACGACCCGGGGGGCCTGGTGGCGTACTTCGGCTGGTAGCACGGCTTCGGCTCCGTGCACCATGAAGAACGGCGTGTAGCCGGTGGAGCTGTTTGGCGTGGTACGCAAGCTCCATATGACAGAGGGTAGCTCTTTCGTCCAGGCTCCGGCGAGTCGCTCGAGTGGGCTCATGAGGCGCTTCTTGATGCCAGCCCTGATTAGGCCGTTGGCCTTTTCCACCTGCCCGTTCGTTTGCGGGTGCGCCACGGAGAGGTATGTGATGTTGATTCCAAGGCCTTCGCAGAAGTCTTGGAATTCTTTGGAGATGAAATTCGATCCATTGTCGGTGATGATGCTATGCGGTACGCCGAACCTCTAGAAAATGGATTCAAAGAACTTGACGACAGTCTTGCCCTTTTGGTTAGTTACCGGCATGGCTTCGATCCACTTGGTGAATTTGTCGACTACGACCAGGAGGTAGACGTTCCCTCATTTCGAGGACCTTGGCAGTTTGCCGATCATGTCAAGGCCCCATTGGGCGAAGGGCCAGGCCAGTGGTATGGGCCTGATGTCAACACCCGGATTTTTCAATCCTAGATGCCTATTATTCCATACATCGCAATCCCAGGATTACCATTTTTGCGACACATAACAGAATTGGATCCATAGTCCATCATCCATTACAAATGACACATAAGTTCTTACACAAATAGGGATCTCAGGATCCCGTTCTTAATATAACTTCAAGCAGCTGCATACGTAATAATAACGGTAGCGTAGGCGATGCTCCATCTTCGGGGTCATAGGCAATGCTGACGATGGGAGATGATCCTAGTTGTCGTAACCTTCCTGGGGTCCATCTTCCAGGTACTCCTCTTCATAGTCTGGCCATGGGAATATCTAGGGACAAAGCCATGAGTACTCTTTAAGTACTCGCAAGCTAATACTAACAGGTAAAGGGGTTTTTGGATAATAGGACACTAGGCTCTAGGGTTGTTTTGCAAAAGCCTGATTTATCTCTACTAAGTTCCGAAGCTAGTCACAATTTTATAACTCCTAGGTGGGATCTTGTAACTCAGGTCACAACTCTGTTGTGGTCAAGTCAAAGTCTCAATTCATTTCACAAATCATTTTGAAAAGGCTGACGGGGGAACAGTATGGCCACTCCAACTGTCCATAACCGCGGACGCGGCTATTCGAATAGTTTGACACTCTGCAGAGATTGTACACTTTCACCATAACATTCAATACATCCATCAGGAACAAATCCTGAATTCACCATACTCAGTATGCGGATAATCAATCCTAACCTTTCAATTGCAAGCCCTAGTATAAGCACCTCTCCTGTGAGTTTGGCCTCCCAACCATGACCAACTGTCATCTTGGGTACTGCACAGGTGGACAATCTTCACAAGGTAGCCTCAGCTCAGACCTTGGCCGTGAGGGAACTAATACTAAGGTATATAAGTTTCCAGTCAAGACCTACCCAACATTCGGGTATTGTGGTTGTACGATAAAATTGGAATGGTATCGCATCCAGACAACCATCAGTTTTATAAAGGGCTAAGGCTCATGCCTCAACATTTTCATCACCAAAATCATCAAGTGTTCGGAAACACATGTCCAAAACATTTCAATAGAATGATCCATCATTCCAACTTTTTCATAACCATTTTTCCACCAAGTAAACCCATCTAAAGTTGATCAAGTTTTATACTTAGTACTAGCATCTACAAGTGGGGGTAGTACTAATGAGGGGTGGTAAACTAGTGGAGTTTCAACTAAGTACAACCTTATATCTTAGGATGATATCAAGGTTTCTAACTTAGGCCAAATTTTATGCTCTTTATGCAACCTTCAGAATCTTTCTAGTATCTACAATTCACTTTAAGTCAACTCTAAGTTAAAGCTTTGATAAAGAAATAAAGTAAGAAGCTTGCAAATAAAACTAGGATTGGTTTATCAAGGGGGTATGATCACATATGCTTAAGGCATATAGTAGGCATAGTAACAAGCAAGTATTTGCTTGCACCAAATCAGTATAAGCTTGCTAAATTGCAAGTGTTAGCTTGCATAGGTCAACTTGATTAGTAAGGCTTGCTAAAGTAGAATGTCTTGCAAGTTTTAGCTTGCATTGGTATAGTATCAGCTTGCATAGGTAAAGTATCTTGCAAGTGTTAGCTTGCCTTGTGCAGAGCAGTGGTTGAAGTTCTCCTCGGCTTCTTCTTCGTAGTATCCTCCTTCCTCCTCGTATCCTTGGTCGGTACTAGCATCTATGAATAAATACGAGGTACACAATCACAAAACAATACTTAACTACTTGCAATCATCACACACAAGGGTCCTATAGATGATCTAGCATCATCTCTAACATTACAAGGTTAAGGCTTGATTTAATTCCTTTTATTTTTAGATAAGTAATTTCTACTCATTGAAAAACTACTTAAGATTTAATATTCTCCAAACCAAACATGGTATCATGTTGACACATGTCATCACCACATATTGTAGTCCATGGGAATGTGATTTAAAGTGGTGTCACAATTTAATAAGGTTTTACCCTTTTATTCTAATTAATTAAAGTGGCTAGAAATGCCTATGTAGCATTCTTTTATTACTTGAACATTATTTCTGCAAGTAAACCTATATATTTTTATATATTCTGAAAGGTATGGTTAAATGTGATTTTTGAGAGTTGGAATCAACTCAAGAGCTATTATGGTTTAAATTTGAAAAATGTTTGAATGCAGAAAAGCTTCTACCTTGTTATTTTTACCATGGGTGATCCATAGATCCAAATGACTTGAATCCAACGGGCTTGGATTCAGCATTCACAGGCCTTTCCAACAAAATTGGTTTCGTTCAATTTGGTACATGTAACATCCCTAAATTCATATTCCAAAACTCATTCATATCATTCTTGCATCATTCATCCATTTAGGGTTTTTCTCAAAAATCATTTAGAGACAAAAGTTGAGCTATGATTTCATGTGTGCAAATTCAACTCAATTGGCCATCACCCTTTGGGATTGGATTGTTTAGGAACTTGATTGCTTGCCTCCATTGTTGGAAAGATTAGGTGTAGCATTTTAACCCAAGTTTCCAATTTAGAAATATTTTCTAAACCCTATTTCAATCATTCACAAACTAGAGACAAGTCTCTGTTTGTTTTAAAACCCAAGCTTGACCAGGCCCTTACAAGGTAACCACTTGGTTAAATGACTGTATTTGAAACCACAGAACCCTGCAAAGATCCCCAATTTTGTTTGAATTCAAAAGGATTTGAATTCATATCAAAAATCATTCCATAAAATAGAATTAGAAAAGAAAAAGACTTAAACAAAGGAAAAAGGCCGAGCGCCAGGTTTCTGGCCCAGCAGCGAATCGAGCCCAGCAAGCCCACCCGGGAACCTTTCTTTACTTCTCTCACGCGCGAGCGCACGCGTTCAGCCGCTGACAGGCAGACCCCACTTCCACCTCGCACACATCGCTGACAAGCGGGCCTCCTCCACGTCAGCATTGTCTCCACCCGCACGACCTGTTCATCCCCAAATCAACGCGGCCGTTTTCTGTGTTTAATTCGCGGCGTCAATTCGAATCAATGCCCGAGTGATTCTCGCTCATGATCAAGCTATATAAACCCCCTCTGCCCCCTCTCTCTTTTCCCCCAAACCCCAAGCACAGAACGCCCCCAGGCTGCGTGCATTGCTCTCTGCAACCCCGTCGTCTCCGACGACTGCGCCGGCAAATTCCGGTGAGCCTAGAGTTTCCCTCGGTCTCGCGTTTACGCTATCATGTTCAGTGAATCTCTGTGCACCTTCTGACACTCTCCGTTTACCTTCGCATGACCCGTAGCTTCGGCAACGTCGACGACTGGCCGCCACCGTCTTCTGCACGAACTCCGGCGAGCTCTAGTGGTAAGTCCAGACCGCCCCGAACCTTGTCGTTCACGCTCGCATGATCTCCGTGATCTTCCGCATCTAACCACACCTCCCTTTGGCATCCTAGTGATCTACAACGTCGCCTCCGACCTCGAGCAGAACCACCGTTGCCAGATCCAACTCCGGCGAGAAATCTATCGCAACCCTGAGCGCCCCTTGCCGAGCTGATCACACGTCGAGCATCCCCACATCCTCGCGGTCTCGGTGAGCATCTCCCCCATCCACCTAGCGATCTGTACCGCCGGCTCCGCCACCGTCTGGTCGTCGCTGCCGCGCACAGCCGATAAGCGCCGCCAGATTTTGGCTCGTTGTTTTGGATCGTTGGATCTGTATCAAAGCGCTAGGATAGATCCACTTAACCCCGAAGCGGTACGCGATCTGGAGCGTACGATCTGTTTAGATCCTGCGGCTGCAGAACCCGATCCAACTGAAGCGGTACGCGCCAATCACAGCGCGACGCGTGGCTAGGGTTAGATCTAAAAATAGATTTAAAACCAGAAATTTGATCCAAATTCAAATGCTTATAACTTTTGATTGCCACGTTAGATTTTTGCAAATTTTATACCGTTGGATTCAGTGAAACAAGACCTTTCTGAATATCCAATTTATTTAGCATATAGTAACAGTTAAAATGATTTTATTTGTAGAACATGTTTTAAGGCCATTTTAAGTAGAGATTTATTTTTGTAAATTATATTGGTGCCAAATAAGTTTAGTTGGCAAACTTGTGACATGTTAAGTTTCTGTAGACATGAGCATACTTGGTAGAATTTTCAAAAATCACCACTTAGTAAATTCTTGCATGCATGCATTCATATTATTTTTGGTTGTATATAATTGTGTGTAATTGTATGCTATAATTTCTTGTGTAGATTTTGCTAGTGATTGTGATTGTGAAGAGTGCTACTCTCCCCACTACCAAGGCAAGTGATATTTTCATGAATATTTCTATCCTATGTTTTGTAATAGCATTAGATATTTTGCTAAAGTATTGCATGCTATTTTTGCCTAGTGCTAAGTTGGGAAATCCTAAGTAGAGTAGAATAGTAGAATTGCTAGGGAATTCTCCTAAGTTAAGTTATCATAACCTGCTTAGCCTAGCTACTTAGCAAACAAGGGTGGTGAACATCTATACTTATTATGATAAAAATATTTCTAAGTCAAGAGACTTATAATTTTCTAATAAAACCACTAAGTCCAATGAACCTCCTGGGTGGAATGGAAAGAATGGGTTATGTTGAGTGGTTACACAAGGCCATGGACTTGGGTTGTGTATCTCACTTGTGGTAAGCCACCCAGGCACAAAGGGATTTGGAGGCCAAGTGTTGAGAAAGCTTACAGTGCAACCACTTGGCAATATGGGCTCTGCCTTGATCATATAGGTTGCTAGAACTTAGTCATTTGGACAGTTGGTGGTAGATGGGAAGATAGGTTGGAGCGCGTCCACTTGACTAAGGAAAGGCTTCTGAAAGGTCCTGTCTTGGGAAACCAAGTCTGGTGGGGAAAGTGCACAACCTCTGCAGATGGAAAACCTAAGTACTTAGCCTTGTCCAAGGCAATGGACACCTTTGAGCATCAAGACATGGAAGCTACAAGAATATCATCACTCCAACTTCTAAGTAAAATTTGTGGGTGAACAAGGGTGAAGGACCCCAATGTCTATTGGTGGTTCTTTGGGAATGTTTTGACAAAGAAAAACTTAGTGATTTCACTAATAGGTAAAACCTATTTTCAAGCAAAGCAAGCCAAGCTACACTTAGCCAAAATGCATGTAGTAATATAGTCCACTTATAAATACTAAGGTATCACTTGCCAATACTATTCCAAAGTATTGACCCTCTGTGGCTGTAACTTGTGATGTTGCAGGTTATTCCGATGATGAGTAGGAGTCATGAGTCTACACTCAACATGCTTGCCTGTGGCACATGAAGATGAAGACTTATGTTTATTTACTTATTCCTTAAAACTCTTGTATTAGGCCTACGGCCATGAGTTGTAAAAGACTATGTTATCTCTAGAATGAATGTAATAAACGACCTTTGTTTCTGTGTACTTCATCTTAAACTGTGGATGCTAGCATTGATCCAGGGACTAGCATTGCAATCACAGGGATCCTTTCCTTTATAAAGGAGGGGTCTAACAGATGGTATCAGAGCACTGTGTTGCCTGTAGGATTATGACCCTAGGATTGGAAAACCACTAAGGAAAAAGTTTTTCTGCAACTACTTCTACACTTGTCTATTCTTCTCGTAAAACTTTTCTAATCTCTTTCAACTTCCTTTGTAGATGAACTCCATTAACGAAGCCGTGAAGAAAGGACCACTCATGACCATGACCTTGGAGTGTGAAACTGAGTTTCCCAATATTCTCAAGGACCTTATGGTGGCAATGGATGCACATGGTGCAGCTGTGTACAAGGGCTTTCCAGTGATGGATGAAGGAGTGGAGTATTGGTGGGTGCAACTTCACTTGTACAAGAACAAGGAAGACAACCACAAAGAAAGGGGATACTGCATGTACACCAACACTACAATGCACACCACATTCTTTGAGTCAGCCAGGGATGCAGCTTGGAGGACTATCAAAGAATTAAGTGCTAGAGTCAAGTACAGAATGCTCAACCTTCAAAAGGACTTAGAGAAAGAGAAGGAGCTTACTCAAGAGTTGGAAGCCACCAACCAAGAGATAAGGGGAGATGTTATAGACTTAGTGATAGAGTCAAGAGAGCAAGATTGGTGGATTGCCTCTAGGAACATTGTGTTTGCTAATAGATCCCGTGAGATTGGATTGTAAGGGCACTTCGTTAGTTGGACCACCACTTATCACCTTATTTCCAAAAATGATACTTTAAATATGTTTGGACTTTGATTGATGTAATGGACTTATGTATGCATGACTTGTGTGAAGATTGTGATCCATGGATTGTGTTGTCTTGATTTACCCTGAATTGTGTTGTTCTAACTTTTTCATTCTTATAAATAGATGCCTATTGCCATAAGCACTGTTGAGGAGTTTCAGGTTACTCGTTTTGGTCCCCGTATCATTGAGCTTACCACTCTGCTTGATCTCCCTCTACCCACCATCACGGTGTACCCACTCACCAAGTTCGAGAGGAAGGACCTCTGGGGCTTCAAGGTGAACCAGCCCGGACGCCAGACTGAGCCTACTACGGAGGCCATCGTCTTCAAGCTGATGCACGACGACAGGGAGAGAGGCATGGAGGTAGTCATGCAGGACCTGATAGGACGACTGTTAGGCCGTCACTCCCGACAGGTTAGGGGCACTCACTTTCACGTCTTCGGAAGACGTGATGTTGATGGAGAGTCCATCGACTTTGAGGACGACTCGAGGAGCACTGCAGAGCCGATACGTCTCTATCTTCAGGACTTAGAGACTCTTCTCAGGCACGTAGATACGGACAGGACGAACGTCATGCTAGGTAATGACGAGCTTCAGGTATAGCTACGCGAGAAGGACAAGATTTTTGCGCAGCAGGATGAGATGATCAAGGAAATGGAGACAAAGTTCAAGGCCCAGGACCGCAAGTTCAAGAGTCAAGAGAAACGCGTCCAGGATAGGAACAAGAAGATCCGGGACATGACCGAGGAACTGAAGTCCAAGGATTTCGAGCTAGAGCAGCAGCAGATGGTTATTGAGAGGCTTCGCTCCCAGAAGAGGGCTCTCAAAGCCAAGGTCGATTCCTTGACCACTACGATTGAGGAGAACAAGACCGTGATGGAGAACGCAGGTCTTACTTTCGCCGAGGAGGAGATTGATGCTGATGAGTAGACTTGACTACTCGTTTACCTTTCATATTCATACTTGTTATTGTGAACTTATTATTGGACCATCCGACATGTGGATGGCTTGCCACTTGTGTGTTTTACTTTACGAGCTTGTTATGTGGTTGTTGAACCTTTATTCTTATGTTGCTTCTTATGTGTTTGCTTATGATGTATTGTGCATAAAACATCTATGGGTATCTCATTCTTATCTATTTGAACAAACCACAAATTCCTCCCCGTCGCGCAAACCCCAACCCCAACAACATCACCCCGGAAATGCAACAAATGATGAATGCGCAAACACAGCTTATGCAAATGATGACAACATTCATCCAAAACCAGAATAACAACAACAACCCCAACAACAACAACAACCACCCTCCGGGTTTTGATGTGCTCACCAGATTTCTGCGTCTGAGGCCAGCTAAGTTTTCGGGAACAACTGATCCCATGGTAGCCAATGACTGGCTACGTTCTGTGAACAAGGACTTAGTGACCGTGGGTTGCACAGATGCTGAAAAAGTCAGGTTCGCAGCACATCTGTTGGAAGGACCAGCCGCCACATGGTGGGACAACTTCCAAATTACCACTCCTTTGGATGAGGTAACTTGGGCTATCTTTGAAGATGGCTTTCGCACTGCTCATATCTCATTTGGAATGATGAGTCTGAAAAAGAAGGAGTTTCACAACCTGAAACAGCGCCACCGCAGCGTGGCAGAATACATAGAAGAGTTCAACAATCTGGCGCGCTATGCACCGGATGAGGTTGACACAGATGCCAAAAGAAAGGAAAAATTTCTGGAAGGCTTGAATGATGAGCTGAATCTGCAGTTGTCTGTGGCATATGTTCCAACTTATCAGTCTTTGTGTGACAAGGCTGCTATTTTGGAAAGTAAAATGAAGCAAGTCGAGAGTAGAAAGAGGAAACACTCCGACAAACACAGCTCGGGATCGTCTCACAAACGATCTCACTATGATGACAGTGGCAACTCAGGATCCCATAAACATGGGAAATTCAGCAAGCACAACCACAACCGTCATGACAACAAGCATCATCGCAGTCATGACAAGGACAAGTACAAGAACCACAAGGGTGGACATAAGAGCCACTATAGTGGAAATGGTAGTGGAAGTGGAAGCCAACCTCCTAAAAAGGACATCAGTCAGGTTGAGTGCTTCAAATGCAAGAAGCTGGGGCATTATGTTAATGAGTGCCCTGAGAAGAAAGTTGAAGGACCTAACAAGCCAAATCCTTTTCAGAAAGGACAAGTTAACCACATCAATGTGGAGGAGGTCTATGAGGAGCCTGATGCCGTGGCTGGTAAGTTCAGACTCAATTCAATTTCATCATTTGTACTCTTTGATACCGGTGCATCTCATTCATTCATATCAAAGGCATTTGTGGATAGAAATGGGTTTGCATCAAAAAACATTGGGTGTCCAATAAAGGTTAGTTCTCCGGGGGGAGATATGATAGTAAGCCTTGGATGCCGGGATCTCATCATAGAGTTTGGAAAGCATAAGTTTCCAGTAAGCCTAATAATCCTAGATTCCCAAGGACTAGACGTAATTTTGGGAATGGATTGGATGGCTAAGTATGAAGGAGTATTAGATTGTTCCAATCGTACAGTTACACTCACAACCCCCGAAGGAAAAAGAATAAAATTCAAGTCAAACTTTGAATCCAAGGGAAGTAAGCTGAATTCTCTTAAGGGGGTTAGCTTGGACAGTGTTCCAATAGTATGTGAGTATCCGGATGTGTTTCCGGAAGAGTTACCAGGAATGCCACCAGATAGAGATGTGGAGTTTCTGATAGATTTGGTGCCAGGATCTGGACCAATAGCTAAGAGACCGTACAAAATGTTAGTTGATGAGTTGAAAGAGCTCAAGAAGCAGCTAGGAGAACAGTTGCAGAAAGGGTTTATACAACCAAGTTCTTCATCTTGGGGAGCCCTAGTATTATTCATGGAAAAGAAGGATAGAACACAAAGATTATGTATTGATTACCGTTCTCTCAACGAGGTTACCATCAAGAACAAATATCTGTTGCCAAGAATCAACGATTTGTTTGATCAGCTGGAAGGAGCATGTGTATTCTCGAAGATTGATCTCCGGTCAGGTTATTTTCAACTCAAAATAAGAGAACAAGACATACCAAAAACAGCATTCACCACAAGATATGGATTGTATGAGTATACCGTGATGCCTTTTGGTTTAACCAACGCTCCGGCATATTTCATGAATATGATGAACAAGGTGTTCATGGAATTTCTTGACAAGTTCGTTGTCGTTTTCATCGATGACATCTTAGTTTACTCCAAGAGTAAGGAAGAACATGAAAAACACTTACGCTTGATACTTGAAAAGTTAAGAGAGCATAAACTTTATGCCAAATTCAGCAAGTGTGAGTTTTGGTTAGAGGAAGTTGGTTTCCTTGGTCACGTTATGACAAAGGATGGTGTGGCAGTGGATCCTGCCAAAGTTTCAGCTGTGACAGAATGGGAATCTCCCAAGAATGTGAAAGAAGTTCGTAGTTTCCTCGGCTTAGCAGGTTACTACAGAAGATTCATTGAAAATTTCTCGAAGGTTGCTAAGCCAATGACGGAATTGCTAAAGAAGGACAAGAAATTTGCTTGGTCTGAAGGTTGTGAAGTCAGCTTCCAAGAATTGAAGAAGAGACTAGTGACAACACCAGTTCTATGTCTGCCAGATTTGGAAAAGGATTTCCAAGTATATTGTGATGCGTCACATCAAGGTTTGGGTGCCGTACTTATGCAAGACGGTAAAGTCGTAGCCTATGCTTCGAGACAACTCAAAACTCATGAAGTAAACTATCCTACTCATGATTTGGAGTTGGCCTTTGTCGTCCATGCACTCAAAACATGGAGACATTACCTTTTGGGAAAACGATGTGAAGTGTTCACTGATCATAAAAGCTTGAAGTATATCTTCACCCAGAAGGAAATCAATATGAGACAAAGAAGATGGCTAGAACTTATTAAGGATTACGACTTAAGTTTGCAATACCATCCCGGTAAAGCAAATGTAGTAGCGGACGCTCTAAGTCGTAAGACGTTTGTAAATGGCCTTATCAAAGGGGAATTGCCAGATGACCTGTGTAAACAATTTAAGGAACTCAGATTAGAGATTGTACCAGAAGGACATCTCATGTCCTTAGATGTTCAACCCACTCTATTGGACAAGATCCGAGAAGTTCAGAAGACGGATAAGGAAATTGAAAAGATTAAGGAAAATATAAGTCTAGGGAAAGCCAAGAGTTTCCATATAGACGAACAAGGCACCTTATGGCACGGGAAACGTATTTGTGTTCCACAAGATCCGGAGTTGCGGAAACTGATTCTACAAGAGGCTCACAACTCTCCGTATTCTATTCACCCGGGAAATACCAAGATGTACATGGACATGAAGGAAAGGTTTTGGTGGAACAATCTCAAAAGGGACATCGCCGAACATATTGCTTTGTGTGATGTGTGTAGCAGAGTCAAAGCGGAGCACCAGAAACCAGCAGGTTTGCTTCAACCACTGCCTATTCCTGAATGGAAGTGGGAAAATATTGGTATGGATTTCATTACCGGATTACCAAGGACCAGGTCAGGGTATGATTCCATATGGGTGGTAGTGGATCGCCTAACTAAAGTGGCTCATTTTATACCAGTGAAGACAACCTATATAAGTGCCAAGTTAGCAAAAATCTACATGAGCAGAATTGTATGCCTTCACGGTGTGCCTAAGAGTATTGTGTCAGATAGAGGAACTCAGTTCACTTCTCACTTTTGGAGACAGCTTCATGAATCTTTGGGAACGAGATTGGAATTCAGTACTGCCTTTCATCCTCAAACGGATGGACAAACAGAAAGGACCAACCAAATTCTTGAAGACATGTTGAGAGTCTGTGCTTTAGACTATGGAGCAAGTTGGGATGAAAGCTTGCCTTACGTAGAGTTCTCTTACAACAATAGTCATCAAGCTAGTATTGGAATGGCACCATTTGAGTTACTCTACGGAAGGAAGTGTACCACCCCATTGTTATGGAATGGTGTGGGAGAAAGAAGCTTATTTGGACCTGATCTTATCAAAGATGCTGAAGAGAAAGTCAAATTGGTTAAGGACAGATTGAGGATAGCACAGTCCCGACAGAAAAGCTACGCGGATTCTAAGCGTAGAGAAGTCACCTACGAAGTTGGGGATAGAGCTTATCTTAGAGTATCACCACTTCGTGGAGTGAAAAGGTTTGGAGTCAAAGGGAAGTTGGCACCAAGATATGTTGGGCCATTCAAGATTCTAAGTCGCAAAGGAGAAGTTGCATATGAAGTTGAATTGCCAGAATCTCTGTCAGCTGTCCATAACGTATTTCATGTGAGTCATCTTAAGAAATGTCACCCAGAAATGGAAGAGTCTTCTTTGAAGGATACCATACCTTTGGAAGAAGTCCAACTAGAAAGTGATCTCACCTATGAGGAAAAGCCTGTCAAGATTCTATAGACCGCAGAAAGAGTTACCAGGACTAAGACTATCAAGTTTTGTAAAGTGCAATGGAACCATCACTCCGAAGAGGAAGCAACATGGGAAAGAGAAGACGATCTTCGGAAAGACCACCCTCACCTATTTGCTAGCCAAACCGAATCTCAAGGGCGAGATTCATCTTAAGGGGGTTAGATTTGTAACATCCCTAAATTCATATTCCAAAACTCATTCATATCATTCTTGCATCATTCATCCATTTAGGGTTTTTCTCAAAAATCATTTAGAGACAAAAGTTGAGCTATGATTTCATGTGTGCAAATTCAACTCAATTGGCCATCACCCTTTGGGATTGGATTGTTTAGGAACTTGATTGCTTGCCTCCATTGTTGGAAAGATTAGGTGTAGCATTTTAACCCAAGTTTCCAATTTAGAAATATTTTCTAAACCCTATTTCAATCATTCACAAACTAGAGACAAGTCTCTGTTTGTTTTAAAACCCAAGATTGACCAGGCCCTTACAAGGTAACCACTTGGTTAAATGACTGTATTTGAAACCACAGAACCCTGCAAAGATCCCCAATTTTGTTTGAATTCAAAAGGATTTGAATTCATATCAAAAATCATTCCAGAAAATAGAATTAGAAAAGAAAAAGACTTAAACAAAGGAAAAAGGCCGAGCGCCAGGTTTCTGGCCCAGCAGCGAATCGAGCCCAGCAAGCCCACCCGGGAACCTTTCTTTACTTCTCTCATGCGCGAGCGCACGCGTTCAGCCGATGACAGGCAGACCCCACTTCCACCTCGCACACATCGCTGACAAGCGGGCCTCCTCCACGTCAGCATCGTCTCCACCCGCACGACCTGTTCGTCCCCAAATCAACGCGGCCGTTTTCTGTGTTTAATTCGCGGCGTCAATTCGAATCAATGCCCGAGTGATTCTCGCTCATGATCAAGCTATATAAACCCCCTCTGCCCCTCTCTCTTTTCCCCCAAACCCCAAGCACAGAACGCCCCCAGGCTGCGCGCATTGCTCTCTGCAACCCCGCCGTCTCCGACGACTGCGTCGGCAAATTCCGGTGAGCCTAGAGTTTCCCTCGGTCTCGCATTTACGCTATCATGTTCAGTGATTCTCTGTGCACCTTCTGACACTCTCCGTTTACCTTCGCATGACCCGTAGCTTCGGCAACATCGACGACTGGCCGCCACCGTCTTCTGCACGAACTCCGGCGAGCTCTAGTGGTAAGTCCAGACCACCCCGAACCTTGTCGTTCACGCTCGCATGATCTCCGTGATCTTCTGCATCTAACCACACCTCCCTTTGGCATCCTAGTGATCTACAACGTCGCCTCCGACCTTGAGCAGAACCACCGTTGCCAGATCCAACTCCGGCGAGAAATCTACCGCAACCCTGAGCGCCCCTTGCCGAGCTGATCACACGTCGAGCATCCCCACATCCTCGCGGTCTCGGTGAGCATCTCCCCCATCCACCTAGCGATCTGTACCGCCGGCGCCGCCACCTTCTGGTCGTCGCCGCCGCGCACAGCCGATAAGCGCCGCCAGATTTTGGCTCGTTGTTTTGGATCGTTGGATCTGTATCGAAGCGCTAGGATAGATCCACTTAACCCCGAAGCGGTACGCGATCTGGAGCGTACGATCTGTTTAGATCCTGCGGCTGCAGAGCGCGATCCAACCGAAGCGGTACGCGCCAATCACAGCGCGACGCGTGGCTAGGGTTAGATCTAAAAATAGATTTAAAACCAGAAATTTGACCCAAATTCAAATGCTTATAACTTTTGATTGCCACGTTAGATTTTTGCAAATTTTATACCGTTGGATTCAGTGAAACAAGACCTTTCTGAATATCCAATTTATTTAGCATATAGTAACAGTTAAAATGATTTTATTTGTAGAACATGTTTTAAGGCCATTTTAAGTAGAGATTTATTTTTGTAAATTATATTGGTGCCAAATAAGTTTAGTTGGCAAACTTGTGACATGTTAAGTTTCTGTAGACATGAGCATACTTGGTAGAATTTTCAAAAATCACCACTTAGTAAATTCTTGCATGCATGCATTCATATTATTTTTGGTTGTATATAATTGTGTGTAATTGTATGCTATAATTTCTTGTGTAGATTTTGCTAGTGATTGTGATTGTGAAGAGTGCTACTCTCCCCACTACCAAGGCAAGTGATATTTTCATGAATATTTCTATCCTATGTTTTGTAATAGCATTAGATATTTTGCTAAAGTATTGCATGCTATTTTTGCCTAGTGCTAAGTTGGGAAATCCTAAGTAGAGTAGAATAGTAGAATTGCTAGGGAATTCTCCTAAGTTAAGTTATCATAACCTGCTTAGCCTAGCTACTTAGCAAACAAGGGTGGTGAACATCTATACTTATTATGATAAAAATATTTCTAAGTCAAGAGACTTATAATTTTCTAATAAAACCACTAATTCCAATGAACCTCCTGGGTGGAATGGAAAGAATGGGTTATGTTGAGTGGTTACACAAGGCCATGGACTTGGGTTGTGTATCTCACTTGTGGTAAGCCACCCAGGCACAAAGGGATTTGGAGGCCAAGTGTTGAGAAAGCTTACAGTGCAACCACTTGGCAATATGGGCTCTGCCTTGATCATATAGGTTGCTAGAACTTAGTCATTTGGACAGTTGGTGGTAGATGGGAAGATAGGTTGGAGCGCGTCCACTTGACTAAGGAAAGGCTTCTGAAAGGTCCTGTCTTGGGAAACCAAGTCTGGTGGGGAAAGTGCACAACCTCTGCAGATGGAAAACCTAAGTACTTAGCCTTGTCCAAGGCAATGGACACCTTTGAGCATCAAGACATGGAAGCTACAAGAATCTCATCACTCCAACTTCTAAGTAAAATTTGTGGGTGAACAAGGGTGAAGGACCCCAATGTCTATTGGTGGTTCTTTGGGAATGTTTTGACAAAGAAAAACTTAGTGATTTCACTAATAGGTAAAACCTATTTTCAAGCAAAGCAAGCCAAGCTACACTTAGCCAAAATGCATGTAGTAATATAGTCCACTTATAAATACTAAGGTATCACTTGCCAATACTATTCCAAAGTATTGACCCTCTGTGGCTGTAACTTGCGATGTTGCAGGTTATTCCGATGATGAGTAGGAGTCATGAGTCTACACTCAACATGCTTGCCTGTGGCACATGAAGATGAAGACTTATGTTTATTTACTTATTCCTTAAAACTCTTGTATTAGGCCTACGGCCATGAGTTGTAAAAGACTATGTTATCTCTAGAATGAATGTAATAAACGACCTTTGTTTCTGTGTACTTCATCTTAAACTGTGGATGCTAGCATTGATCCAGGGACTAGCATTGCAATCACATGGATCCTTTCCTTTATAAAGGAGGGGTCTAACAGTACACTGAATCAATCTGGGTTGATTTTTGAAGTTGGGTACAGAAGTGTGTTTGAATTGAAATGAAAAAAGTTTAATTTGAATAACTGGGCTGCGCGGGAAAAGTTAACGGGTCGGCCTGCTATGCGCAGTGCTCCCGCGGGATGCTTAAGTGGGTGTTCCCACTCGTAAGTGACACGGGGCTGGGCAAAGCGGTATGGGGCAACGTGGGTCATTCGATCTGATTCTAATCCAACGGCTGGGAGTCATCATCGACGCGAGACAGCGCCGGCGAGAACGAAACCAAGCGCGGCCAGTGGGGCGTGCTGGGGGCTCACCGGGGTACGGGCGAGGGTCGGCGAGGCGGGCGAACGACGAAGTCGACGACGGCGAACTCAGGGGTGGTCGCGGCAGCTCCTGGGGTGGACGAAATCGATGGCTCCCTTCTTCTCTAGAGGTGGCGGGCTTGTAACATCCTCAAAATCATGTTTCAAACTTATGCATATCATCCATGCATCCATGAGCTTATGTTTTTCATTTCAAACAAATCAATTCAAGATAGAAGCATTTGTGCTTAATATTTTATGTAAGCTTGCTCTAAGCCTTAGTGCTATCTTCCAATGAGAAGAAATACTTGTTTTGATTCAGTAAATTTTGTTTATTCAAACTTAGACACCACCAAAAGTTTGAACAAAATTTCAAAAACAAAATGAATAATAAAACCAATATTATGCCTATTGAATATATATCATAAAGGCATGGTTTTATTTACTTTCAAAAGACCCAAGTGTGTTTGAGTGAACAGATGTGTTTGACACTTATTTGAGTACAAGATTTATTGTACAAAAATCCTGAAAAGTTTTGGATTCAAATAGATTTGAATTGAGGTTTGAAAACCATTTCAGAAAAACAAACAGAAAAGGAAAAAGCTTAAAGAGAGAAAAAAATAACACTCAGCCGAATCTGGCCCAACTGGCCCAGCTAAGCCCAGCACCCCCAACCCGCGAACCGTTTTTCTTCACTCGCCCCCGCACCCACTAGCTCACTGACAAGCAGGACCCACTCCCTCTCCTTTCCTCTCGCTGACAGCCGTGGCCCACACGACATCGTCGTCTCCACCCCGCAAACAGCTCAATCCCCAAAATCACGCCGGCCGTTCCCTGTATTGATTTGCAGCGTCAATTCATGTTGAATGCCGGAGTAAATCTCGCTCACGACCATGCTACTTAAACCCCCTCTGCCCCCTCTCCATTCCCCCCCAAACTTCGAGCACAAAGCGCCCCCAGGCTTCCCACAATCGCCCCTGCACCGCCGCAGATAGAACTCACTCCGGCGACCAATCCCGGTGAGCCCTGTGCGCCCCTCTCCCTCTGGTTCTTGCAGACAGCCTCGCCACTTTCTTGCGTATCTACTGACACCGCTGGTGCCTTCTTTACTGCCCCAGGTCGTCGGTTCCGTTCAACACCGCAAGCTCCCGACGAAAACCTCGACTCCGGCGACCAAATTCCGTAAGCCCTTTGCGCCCCTTCACCTCTGACTCACACGAAGTTGTTCGCCACTGTCTTGTGCATCATCTGGTACTGCTTGTTTGTGCTAGGGAGACCAGGAGCGTCCACTCGAACCCAACGCCGCCCGCAACTTCGACGAGCTCCAGCAGCGCACTCCGTGCGCCCCTTGCCAAGCCGCCGCCAGGTTGAGCATCAGCACGTCGCCACGGTTCTGGTAAGCCACTCCGATGACCCCAGGACCACCTGTAGCGCCGCGCCGCCGTAGGCAGAGCTCGCCGCCGCCAGTAGCCGCCGCTAGCGCCGCCCGTCTGTGGTCAGTTAGATTAGGGCCGTAGGATTTAGATCTAACGTGTGAAATTAGATCTGTGACGAAGAGGTAAGTTTAGATCTAAGCCGTGCGTGTTTAGTTAGATCCAACGATAGCCGAGCATGATCCGGTGCGAAGCGGTACCGTCCAATCAGACGCTGCCGCGTGGCTGGAGTTTAGATTTAAAACAGGATTTGAATATGTTTGATGTTTGAATTTGATTTGGCTATAACTTTTGATCCCCACGTTAGAATTTGACAAATTTTATACCGTTGGAATCAGGAGAACAAGATCTTTCTAAATATGCAATGTGTTTAATGTTTTTATTCTGTTAAAAAGGTTTTATTTGCAGAAACTTGTGTAGGGCTAATTTGAGCATATGAAATGTTTAGGAAATAATTTAGGGTTTAAATAATTGTTGTTTGGAAAGTTTTTGACTTGTTTATGAATCAGTATTGTATACTTGCTTTGTTGAGTTTTTAATATCATCACATATATTTTTGCATGCATGCATATATTTTTGATTGTATATGTTTTGTATGTGATTGTGGCTATGATTCTTTGTGTAGATTTTGGTGCTAGTGATTGTGATTGTGAAGAGTGTAGCTACTCTTCAAACTACCAAGGCAAGTGGTACTTCATGAATATTATTATTCCTATGTTTTTACCAAGCATTAGAAATATTTTGTAAACTTGCATGTTATATTTTGCTTATATGCCATGTTGGGAGATCCTAGTAGGTGTAGAATTGCTAGGAAATTTCTAAGTTAAGATACTATCTATGCCATGCTTAGCCTAGCTAGTAGCAACCAGGGGTTGGTGATATATATACATGCTATGATGAAAATATTTATAAGTCTTTGGACTTGTGTTTTGCCTAATAAAACAACTAAGTAAATGAAACACCTAGGTGGAATGGAAGGAATGGTTTGTGTTGAGTGGTTACACAAGTCCAGGGGACTGGTGAACCTTGTGTATCTCACTTGTGGAAAGCCACCCAAGAACAAAGAGATTTTAGAGGCCAAGTGTTGAGAAGCTTCTAGTGCAGCCACTTGGCAATATGGGCTCTGCCTGGATCACATAGGTTGCTAGAACTTAGCCATTTGGACAGTTGGTGGTAGTGGGAATGATAGGTTGGAGCGCGTCCATTTGGTCTAAGGGAAGGCTTCTGAAAGGTCCTGTCTTGGTGAAAATCAAGTCTGGTGGGGAAAGTGCACAACCTCTGCAGATGGAAAAAAATCTAAGTACTTATCCAAGTCCATGGTAATGGACAACTTGAGCATCAAGACATGGAAGCTATCAAGAATCTCCTCATCCCAATTTCTAAGTAAAAACTTGTGGGTGAACAAGGGTGAAGGACCTCAATGTCTATTGGTGGTTCCTTGGGAAAAGCTTTGACAAAGAAAAACTTAGTGATTTCAACTAATAGGAAAAACCTATTTTGAGTAAAAGCAAGCCAAGCTACACTTAGCCAAATTGCATATAGTATCTAGTCCACTTAAAATTATACCAAGGTATCACTTACCAATACTATTCCAATGTATTGACCCACTGTGGCTGTAACTTGTGATGTTGCAGGTTACTCTGATGAGGATTAGGAGTCATGAGTCTACACTCGACATGTTTGCCTGTGGCACATCAAGATGAAGACTTTTATTTATTTACTTATTCAAACTCTTGTATTAGGCCTGTGGCCTTGGAGTTGTAAAGACTATGTTTGTCTCTGGAATGCCTGTAATAATGACCTTTGTATCTCTGTACTTCATCTTAAACTGTGGATGCTAGCAATGATCCAGGGACTAGCATTGCAATCACAGGGATCCTTTTACTTTGTAAAGGAGGGATCTTATAGATGGTATCAAAGCACTGTGTTGCCTGTAGGATTATGACCCTAGGATTGGAAACCACTAAGGAAAAATTTTCAGCAACTTCTACACTTGTCTATTCTTCTCGTAAACTTTTCTAATCTTCTTCCTCATATCTATTTGTAGATGAACTCCCTCAACGAAGCCGTAAGGAAAGGACCACTCATGACAATGACTTTGGAATGTGAGACAGAATTCCCCAAGGCTCTCAAGGACCTCATGGTTGCATTAGAGATACAAGGTGCAGCTGTGTACAAAGGTTTTCCTGTGATGGATGAAGGAGTGGAATACTGGTGGGTGCAACTTCACTTGTATAAAAACAAGGAATACAACCACCAGGAAAAAGGATTCTGCATGTTCACCAATTCAGTGGTGCACACTACATTCTTTGAATCAGCAAGGGATGCAGCTTGGAAGACCATCAAATAACTTGGTGATAGAGTCAAGTGCAGAATGCTCAACCTCCAAAATGATCTAAAGGAAGAGAAGAAACATACCCAAGACTTGGAAGCTACCAACCAAACCTTAAGAGGAGACATTATAGACTTAGTGATGGAGTCATGTGAGCAAGATAGGATGATTGCTTCTAGGAACATTGTGTTAGCCAACAGATCCAGTGAGATAGGATTGTAAGTGTACTTCGTTAGTTGGACCACCACTTATCACCTTATTTTCCAAATGTTGCTTTAAAATAAGTTGAACCTTGGTTGTTGTAATGGATCCATGTGTGCCATGACCTGTGTGTTTTGAATTCCAAGGATTTATATGTGATGTTTTGCCTTGTATTTTATCTTGAATTGTGTAGTTCTAACTTTTTATATCTTATAAATAGATGCCTACTGTTACCTTCAGCACTGTTGAGGAGTTCCAGGGAACTCGCTTTGGACCTCGTATTGTTGAGCTTACTGCTTTGCTCAATCTCCCTCTTCCTACCATCATGGTGCTTCCCCTCACCAAGTTTGAGAGGAAAGACCTTTTGGGCTTCAAGGTCAACCAGCCCGGACGCCAGACAGAGCCTACCACGGAGGCCATCGTCTTTAAGCTCATGCATGATGACAAGGATAGAGGCCTTGAGGTAGTTATGCAGGATCTGATAGGACGTCTGCTAGGGAGACACTCCCGATAGGTTAGAGGTACACTCCCACGTCTTCGATAGACGTGATGAGGATGGAGAGTCCATCGACTTCAAAGACGATTCGAGGGACACAGCAGAGCCGATTCGTCTATACCTCCAGGACTTAGAGTCTCTCATTAGGCACATGGACACTAATAGGACCAACGTCATGCTCAACAATGACGAACTCCAGGTGCAGCTTCGTGAGAAGGACAAGCTCTTCGCGGAGCAAGATGAGATAGTCAAGGAGATGGAGGCGAAGTTCGAGAGCCAGGACAGGAAGTTCAAGAGTCAGGAGAAGCGAGTCCAGGATAGGAACAAGAAGATCCGGGACATGACTGAAGAACTGCAGGCCAGGGACTTCGAGCTCGAGCATCAGCAGACGGTGATTGAGAGGCTTCGTTCCCAGAAGAGGGCTCTCAAAGCCAAGATAGAGACCTTGACCACTAGTGTCGAGGAATACAAGACTGCGATGGAGAACGCAGGTCTTACCTTTGTCGAGGAGGAGGTTGATGCCGAGGAGTAGATTTGACTACTCATTTATCATATATTATCGTACTTGTTGATTGAGAACTTGTTATTTGACCATCCGACATGTGGATGGCTTGTTATTTGTATGTGTCTACTTTACGAACTTGTTATATCGTTGTTGAACCTTTATCCTTTTGTTGCATGCTTTGTGTTTGTTAAGTGATGTATTGTGCATGATAACATCTATGGGTATCTCATTCTTATCTCTATTGAACAAACCACAGATGCCTCCCCATCGTGCAAACCCCAACCCCAACAACAACAACAACATCACTCCAGAAATGCAACAAATGATGACAGCACATACTCAGCTGATGCAAATGATGACGACGCTCATACAGAACCAAAACAACAACAACAATAACAACAACCCACCGGGTTTTGACATGCTTACCAGGTTCTTGAGATTGAGGCCAGCAAAGTTCTCAGGAACGACTGATCCCATGGTGGCCAATGATTGGCTACGCTCTATGAACAAGGACTTGGTAACCGTGGGCTGTACTGATGCTGAAAAGGTCAGATTTGCAGCACATTTGCTAGAAGGACCAGCCGCCACTTGGTGGGATAACTTCCATATCACCACTCCCATAGAAGATGTGACATGGGCTATCTTTGAGGATGGCTTTCGTACTGCTCATATCTCATATTGAGTGATGAGTCTGAAAAAGAAGGAGTTCCATAACCTGAAGCAGCGCCACCGCAACGTGGATGAATATATTGAGGAGTTCAACAATCTGGCGCGATATGCACCAGATGAAGTTGACACTGATGCTAAGAGGAAAGAAAAGTTCCTCGAAGGGTTGAATGATGAGCTGAATCTGCAGTTGGCTGTGGCCTATGTTCCCACTTATCAGTCTCTCTGTGACAAGGCTGCTATTTTGGAGAACAACATAAAGCAAGTTGAAAGCAGGAAGAGGAAGCACTCTGACAAGCACAGCTCGGGATCGTCACACAAACGATCCCATTATTATGACAGTGGAAGCTCACGATCCCACAAGCATGGGAAATTCAACAAGCACCACAACCACAACCATCATGACAACAAGCATCACCGTAGTCATTACAATGACAAGTACAAGAACCACAAGCGTGGACACAAGAGTCACCATAGTGGTAATGGAAGTGGAAGTGGAAGTCAGCCTGTCAAGAAGGACATTAGTCAGGTTGAATGCTTCAAGTGCAAGAAGACGGGGCATTATGCAAATGAATGCCCAGAAAAGAAAGTTGAAGGACCCAACAAGCCCAACCCTTTTCAGAAGGGACAGGTTAACCACATCAATGTGGAGGAAGTCTATGAGGAGCCTGATGATGTTGCTGGTAAGTTCAGACTCAATTCTATTCCAGCATTTGTTCTTTTTGATACTGGAGCATCGCATTCATTCATATCAAAAGCATTTGTTGATAGAAATGGGTTTCCAACTGAAAACATTGGGTGTCCAATAAAAGTTAGTTCTCCGGGTGGAGATATGATAGTAAGTCTTGGATGCCGGGATCTAGTAATAGAGTTTGGAAAGCATAAATTTCTAGTGAGTCTGATAATCCTAGATTCCAAAGGACTAGACATAATATTGGGAATGGATTGGATGGCTAAGTATGAAGGAGTACTAGATTGTGCTAATCGTACTGTTGCACTCACAACCCCGGAAAGAAAACGGATTAAATTCAAGTCTAACTTTGAGCCAAAAGGGAGTAAGCTAAATTCTCTTAAGGGGGTTAGCATAGACAGTGTGCCAATTGTGAGTGAATATCCGGATGTGTTTCCGAAAGAATTACCGGGAATGCCACCAGATAGAGATGTGGAGTTTCTTATAGATTTGGTACCAGGATCTGGACCAATAGCAAAGAGACCATACAAGATGTCAGTGGATGAACTAAAAGAACTCAAGAAACAACTTGGAGAACAGTTGCAGAAAGGATTTATTCAACCAAGTTCTTCATCTTGGGGAGCCCCAGTTTTGTTTGTGGAGAAGAAAGATAGAAGCCAAAGGTTATGCATAGATTACCGTTCACTCAATGAGGTGACTATCAAGAACAAATATCCTTTGCCTAGAATCAATGACTTGTTTAATCAGCTAGAAGGAGCTTGTGTGTTCTCTAAGATTGATCTCCGGTCAGGTTATTTTCAACTCAAGATAAGAGAACAAGACATACCTAAGACAGCTTTCACCACAAGGTATGGATTATATGAGTATACCGTGATGCCATTTGGTTTGACCAATGCTCCAGCATACTTCATGAATATGATGAACAAGGTGTTCATGGAATTCCTTGACAAGTTTGTTGTCGTTTTCATTGATGACATTTTAGTCTACTCCAAGAGCAAAGAAGATCATGAAGGACATTTACGTTTAATACTTGAAAAGTTAAGAGAGAGCATAAACTTTATGCCAAATTCAGCAAGTGTGAATTCTGGTTGAATGAAGTTGGATTTCTTGGACATGTTATGACAAAGGATGGTGTAGCAGTTGATCCTGCTAAAGTTTCAGCTGTAACGGAATGGGAATCTCCCAAGTCAGTAAAGGAAGTTCGTAGTTTCCTTGGCTTAGCAGGTTACTACAGAAGGTTCATTGAAAATTTCTCCAAGGTAGCTAAGCCTATGATTGAATTGCTAAAGAAAGACAAGATATTTTCTTGGACGGAAGGTTGTGAACTCAGCTTTCAGGAATTGAAGAAGAGACTTGTGACAGCACCAGTCTTGTGTTTGCCAGACTTGGAAAAAGATTTCCAAGTATATTGTGATGCATCTCATCATGGTTTGGGTGCAGTACTTATGCAGGAAGGAAAAGTTGTGGCGTATGCCTCGAGACGACTCAAAACTCATGAAGTGAACTATCCTACTCATGATTTAGAGTTAGCCTCTGTCGTCCATGCACTCAAAACATGGAGGCACTATCTTTTGGGAAAGCGTTGTGAAGTGTTCACAGATCACAAGAGTTTGAAGTATATCTTCACCCAGAAAGAAATTAATATGAGACAAAGAAGATGGCTAGAACTCATCAAGGACTATGACTTAAGTTTGCAATACCATCCCGGTAAAGCAAATGTTGTAGCAGATGCTCTAAGTCGTAAAGTTTTTGTGAATGGCCTTACTAAAGGACAATTGCCAGACGATTTGTGTGCCCAATTTAGAGAACTCAGATTGGAGATTGTGCCTGAAGGACATCTCATGTCTTTGGATGTTCAACCCACTTTGTTGGACAAGATCAAAGAAGCCCAGAAGATTGATAAGGAAATTGAAGAGATTAAAGAAAAGATTGGCAAAGGAAAAGCCAAAGGGTTCCATGAAGACGAATAGGGTACATTATGGCATGGGAAACATATCTGTGTTCCACAAGATCCGGATCTTCGGAAACTGATTTTGCAAGAAGCACACAACTCTCCGTATTCCATTCATCCGGTGGTAACACCAAAATGTACATGGATATGAAGGAAAGATTTTGGTGGAATAATCTCAAGAAGGACATCGCCGAACATATTGCTTTGTGTGATGTGTGTAGTAGAGTGAAAGCAGAACATCAGAAACCAGCAGGGTTGCTTCAACCACTACCTATTCCTGATTGGAAGTGGGACAAGATTGGTATGGATTTCATTACCGGATTACCAAGGACCCGGTCAGGATACGATTCCATTTGGGTAGTAGTGGATCGCCTAACTAAAGTGGCTCATTTCATACCCGTGAAGACAACCTATACAAGTGCTAAGCTGGCCAAAATCTATATGAGTCGAATTGTGTGTCTACATGGAGTACCTAAGAGTATTGTGTCTGATAGGGGAACTCAATTCACTTCCCATTTTTGGAGACTGCTACATGAGTCATTGGGAACAAGGTTGGAATTCAGTACTGCTTTTCATCCTCAAACCGATGGACAAACCGAAAGGACTAATCAGATTCTTGAAGACATGTTGAGGGCATGTGCCCTAGACTATGGAGCCAGTTGGGATGAAAGTCTGCCTTACGCAGAATTTTATTTTAACAACAGCTATCAAGCCAGCATTGAGATGGCACCATTTGAGTTTCTCTACGGAAGAAAGTGTACCACCCCATTGTTATGGAATGGTGTGGGAAAAAGAAGTTTATTCGGACCAGACCTTATCAAAGAAGCCGAAGAGAAGGTCAAGTTGGTTAAGGACAGATTGAAAATAGCACAGTCCCGACAGAAAAGCTACGTAGATCCTAAGCGTAGAGAAGTCACCTACGAAGTCGGTGATAGAGCTTATCTTAGAGTGTCAACACTTCGTGGAGTGAAGAGGTTCGGAGTCAAAGGAAAATTGGCCCCAAGATATGTTGGACCATTCAAGATTCTGAGTCGTAAAGGAGAAGTTGCCTATGAAATTGAACTGCCAGAATCTCTGTCAGCTGTCCATAATGTGTTTCATGTGAGTCAACTTAAGAAATGTCATCCAGAAATGGAAGAAACTTCTTTGAAAGATACTATACCTTTGGAAGAGGTCCAGTTGGAGAGTGATATCACTTATGAAGAGAATCCTATCAAGATTCTTGAGACTGCAGAAAGAGTCACACGGACCAAGACTATCAAGTATTGCAAAGTCCAGTGGAACCATCATTCCGAAGAAGAAGCAACATGGTAAAGAGAAGATGATCTTCGGAAAGACCATCCTCACCTATTTGCTAGCCAATCCGAATCTCGAGGGCGAGATTCACCTTAAGGGGGTTAGATTTGTAACATCCTCAAAATCATGTTTCAAACTTATGCATATCATCCATGCATCCATGAGCTTATGTTTTTCATTTCAAACAAATCAATTCAAAACAGAAGCATTTGTGCTTAATATTTTATGTAAGCTTGCTCTAAGCCTTAGTGCTATCTTCCAATGAGAAGAAATACTTGTTTTTATTCAGTAAAGTTTGTTTATTCAAACTTAGACACCACCAAAAGTTTGAACAAAATTTCAAAAACAAAATGAATAATAAAACCAATATTATGCCTATTGAATATATATCATAAAGGCATGGTTTTATTTTACTTTCAAAAGACCCAAGTGTGTTTGAGTGAACAGATGTGTTTGACACTTATTTGAGTACAATATTTATTGTACAAAAATCCTGAAAAGTTTTGGATTCAAATAGATTTGAATTGAGGTTTGAAAACCATTTCAGAAAAACAAACAGAAAAGGAAAAAGCTTAAAGAGAGAAAAAAATAACACTCGGCCGAATCTGGCCCAACTGGCCCAGCTAAGCCCAGCACCCCCACCCCGCGAACCGTTTTTCTTCACTCGCCCCCGCACCCACTAGCTCTCTGACAGGCAGGACCCACTCCCTCTCCTTTCCTCTCACTGACAGCCGCGGCCCACACGACGTCGTCGTCTCCACCCCGCAAACAGCTCAATCCCCAAAATCACGCCGACCGTTCCCTGTATTGATTCGCGGCGTCAATTCACATTGAATGCCAGAGTAAATCTCGCTCGCGACCATGCTACATAAACCCCCTCTGCCCCCTCTCCATTCCCCCCAAACTTCGAGCACAAAGCACCCCCAGGCTGCCCACAATCGCCCATGCACCGCCGCAGATAGAACTCACTCCGGCGACCAATCACGGTGAGCCCTATGCGCCCCTCTCCCTCTGGTTCTTGCAGACAGCCTCGCCACTTTCTTGCGCATCTACTGACACCGCTGGTGCCTTCTTTACTGCCCCAGGTCGTCGGTTCCGTTCAACACCGCAAGCTCCCGACGACAACCTCGACTCCAGCGACCAAATTCCGTAAGACCTTTGCGCCCCTTCACCTCTGACTCACACGAATTTGTTCGCCACTGTCTCGTGAATCATCTGGTACCGCTTGTTTGTGCTAGGGAGACCAGGAGCGTCGCCAACGTCGCCGTCCACTCGAACCCGACGCTGCCCGCAACTTCGACGAGCTCCAGCAGCCCACTCTGTGCGCCCCTTGCCAAGCTGCCGCCAGGTTGAGCATCAGCACGTCGCCACGGTTCTGGTAAGCCCCTCCGACGACCCTAGGACCACCTGTAGCGCCGCGCCGCCGTAGGCAGAGCTCGCCGCCGCCAGTAGCCGCCGCTAGCGCCGCCCGTCTGTGGTCAGTTAGATTAGGGCCGTAGGATTTAGATCTAACGTGTGACATTAGATCTGTGACGAAGACGTAAGTTTAGATCTGAGCCGTGCGTGTTTAGTTAGATCCAACGGTAGCCGAGCATGATCCTTTGCGAAGCGGTACCGTCCAATCAGACGCTGCCGCGTGGCTGGAGTTTAGATTTAAAACAGGATTTGAATCTATTTGATGTTTGAATTTGATTTGGCTATAACTCTTGATCCCCACATTAGAATTTGACAAATTTTATACCGTTGGAATCAGGAGAACAAGCTCTTTCTAAATATGCAATGTGTTTAATGTTTTGCTTCTGTTAAAAAGGTTTTATTTGAAGAAACTTGTGTAGGGCTAATTTGAGCATATGAAATGTTTAGGAAATAATTTAGGGTTTAAATAATTGTTGTTTGGCAAGTTTTTGACTTGTTTATGAATCAGTATTGTATACTTTCTTTGTTGAGTTTTTAAAATCATCACATATCTTTTTGCATGCATGCATATATTTTTGATTGTATATGTTTTGTATGTGATTGTGGCTATGATTCTTTGTGTAGATTTTGGTGCTAGTGATTGTGATTGTGAAGAGTGTAGCTACTCTCCAAACTACCAAGGCAAGTGGTACTTCATGAATATTATTATTCCTATGTTTTTACCAAGCATTAGAAATATTTTGTAAACTTGCATGTTATATTTTGCTTATATGCCATGTTGGGAAATCCTAGTAGGTGTAGAATTGCTAGGAAATTTCTAAGTTAAGATACTATCTATGCCATGCTTAGCCTAGCTAGTAGCAACCAAGGGTTGGTGATATATATACATGCTATGATGAAAATATTTCTAAGTCTTTGGACTTGTGTTTTGCCTAATAAAACAACTAAGTAAATGAAACACCTGGGTGGAATGGAAGGAATGGTTTGTGTTGAGTGGTTACACAAGGCCAGAGGACTGGTGAACCTTGTGTATCTCACTTGTGGAAAGCCACCCAGGAACAAAGAGATTTTAGAGGCCAAGTGCTGAGAAGCTTCTAGTGCAGCCACTTGGCAATATGGGCTCTGCCTGGATCACATAGGTTGCTAGAACTTAGCCATTTGGACAGTTGGTGGTAGTGGGAATGATAGGTTGGAGCGCGTCCATTTGGTCTAAGGGAAGGCTTCTGAAAGGTCCTGTCTTGGTGAAAATCAAGTCTGGTGGGGAAAGTGCACAACCTCTGCAGATGGAAAAAAATCTAAGTACTTATCCAAGTCCATGGTAATGGAAAACTTGAGCATCAAGACATGGAAGCTACCAAGAATCTCCTCATCCCAATTTCTAAGTAAAAACTTGTGGGTGAACAAGGGTGAAGGACCTCAATGTCTATTGGTGGTTCCTTGGGAAAAGCTTTGACAAAGAAAAACTTAATGATTTCAACTAATAGGAAAAACCTATTTTGAGAAAAAGCAAGCCAAGCTACACTTAGCCAAATTACATATAGTATCTAGTCCACTTAAATTTATACCAAGGTATCACTTGCCCATACTATTCCAATATATTGACCCACTGTGGCTGTAACTTGTGATGTTGTAGGTTACTCTGATGAGGATTAGGAGTCATGAGTCTACACTCGACATGTTTGACTGTGGCACATGAAGATGAAGACTTTTATTTATTTACTTATACAAACTCTTGTATTAGGCATGTGGCCTTGGAGTTCTAAAGACTATGTTTGTCTCTGGAATGCCTGTAATAATGACCTTTGTATCTGTGTACTTAATCTTAAACTGTGGATGCTAGCAATGATCCAGGGACTAGCATTGCAATCACAGGGATCCTTTTCCTTTGTAAAGGAGGGATCAAACAGGGCTCCGGTGAAATTCCGGCGGGGTGGTGCTCGCCTTGCTCTGAGAACGGTGTGGCACGATCAGTGAGGAGAGGGGAGTGAGATGGTGTGAAGAAATCGAGCGGGGGTGGCCTCTATTTATAGTCGAGCGAGGGGACCGTCGGGGCGCACGGTGAGCTCGTCGGGGGCGATGTTACAGGTGGCTACCGGCATGGGCAAGGGTAGGGAACGGTGTGGTGTCTCCTGGCGATGCTCAACGACATGGTTTCGAGGCATGGGGCGGTGCGGCTTGGTCTGGAACGGGCGATGCTCTGCGCGGCAGAAGCGGCGTCTTCGACGGCGAGCGGTGGCTGTACGTCACGGGGCGACGAACGAGGATGTCTAGAGGTCTCCTGGGTCAGTGGGGATTGTGTATGCACGCGGCGAGGGCGGCGCACGGTCTGTGGGCTTCCGTCGAGGGTGGTGCTCTGGCGCACACTCGACATGGTCTCTGGCGGTCTGGGCGCGGTTCGTGTGCGTGGTCCAGGGCTTGGCAAGGCTCGAGCACTGGACAGGGAGTGGCGATGGACGGTGGGCTGCCTCCCAGACATGCTGTCTAGGCTTGCTGCTGCTCATAGCTTGCTGTCGACTATGGGGTGTCAAGGGTGTGCTCGGCTGTTCACCATTGATGGCAATGGCAAGCTCACAGTGGTGCTAGTGCTTGATTAATCTTGCTAGATGATCTACTGATCTGGTTGTGAGCTAAATGGGGAACCAGTTAGGCAAGAATCACTGCTCATAATAGTGTTTGATGTTTGTTTGATTTGTGTCTGCAACCTGTTTGATGAAATGCCCGCATAAAATCAAGTTTGGAATTTTGAAAATATTTTTGGTGGGTTTGCTAGATTGGTGCTGGTGAGTCTGCAGATGCTTGGGTTTTGAAAGTTGTGCTTGTTTGAGTGGGTTTTGAAAAAGTGGGATCTTCCCATATGATAAAGATTCAATTTTGAATTGTCATTTAAACTACGCATTTGAAAGTTTCTGGATGATCACAAAGTGGGCCTTGATACTTTGTTATGAGTACATTCAAGGGGTGCAAAGATCCAGAAAGGTTTCTGTTAGGTTCTGAAAGTTTGAGACAGCCAAAGTAGGCATGGGAGTTAAATTGGTCAAAATGACCATTCATTTAATATATGTGTTTTTATTTACTTGTCTTTAGGAAAAGTGTGAGAAATGTTTTAGATGATGTTTATTTCACCTAAGACACATTTTACAAGCAAAGAAACAAACAAACAAGGTGGTTTTAAAAGAATTAAAAATCAATGCATACACATATGCATGCATTCATAATTTTATTTAGAAAAGTTTTTGTTAACCCTAATTTTGATGATTAGAGTTTGATGATCCAAGCTTAGTATTTTTGGGATGTTACAAACCTTCCCCCCTTAAACAAAATCTCGTCCCGAGATTTGAAAAAGGACGAAAAGATTACCTAGGATTTGAAGAGATCGGGAAACTCCGTCCTGATGTGATCTTCGCGTTCCCAGGTAGCTTCCTCTTCTGTGTGGTTGCTCCACTGAATCTTGAGAAACTTGATGCTTCGGGTTCGGGTAGTTTGAAAAGATTATTCCAAAATGCGGATGGGTACTTCGGGATAGGTCAGGTCATCGTTGATCTCTATGGTCCGATGGTCGATATTCTTGAACACTTCGGTCTTCTCGGGGACTTCGAGACACTTGCGAAGTAACAAGATATGGAACACATTGTGCACGGCTGACATCTCTTTGGGTAGCTCCAATTGGTACGATACTTCTCCTCGACGGTTCAGAATCTAGAAAGGTCCAATATATCTAGGGGCTAACTTTCCTTTGAGTTGGAAACGCTGCATTCCCTTCAATGGCGACACTTTCAGATAAACAAAATCTCCTATGTTGAAGGCGAGGTCTCGACGTCTCTTGTCGGCGTAACTCTTCTGTCTGGATTGGGCGGTCTTGAGGTGCTCACGAATCTTGTGAACCTTCTCTTCTGCTTCTCGTAGGATGTCGGGTCCAAAAATCTGACTCTCTCCTACTTCCGACCAGTTCAAAGGGGTGCGACACTTTCTTCCGTACATGAATTCAAATGGGGCCATTTGCAAACTGGCTTGGTAACTATTGTTGTAAGAAAATTCTGCGAATGGCAGCCAGTCTTCCCACTTGGATCCATATTCTAACACGCATGCTCTCAGCATATCTTCGAGTATTTGATTTACTCGCTCCGTTTGTCCATCGGTCTGAGGGTGATACGCGGTACTGAAATCTAAGCGGGTTCCTAAACCTTCTTGGACTTTCTTCCAAAATATCGAGGTAAACTGAGTTCCTCAATCCGATACAATGTTCTTAGGGACTCCATGCAAACTAACGATTCTAGCGATGTATAACTCCGCTAGTTTCGAACTCTGATATGTGGTTTTGACGGGCAAGAAATGGGCGACTTTGGACAATCTATCCACTATGACCCATATAGAGTCATTTCCCCTACTAGAAGTAGGTAGTCTAGTGATAAAGTCCATTCCTACAGAATCCCATTTCCATTCCGGAATCTGCAAAGGTTGCAACAATCCAGCGGGTCTTTGATGTCCTGCCTTGACTCGCTGACATATATCACACTTGGCGATATAGCTTCCGATTTCTCTCTTCATCTTATGCCACCAAAATTTCTCTTTTAAATCTTGATACATCTTAGTTCCTCCGGGATGGATAGAATAAAGAGTATCATGAGCCTCCTTCAAAATAACTTCTTTCAATTCAGAGTCTGCTGGTACACAAAGGCGTCCTTTGTACCACAACACTCCTTCTTCGTCCTCGGTGAATCCAGGTACTTTGCCTGTACCGATACGACGCTTGATTCCGTCGATACTAGCATTTTCCTTCTGCGCCTCCTTAATCTGACTGATCAAGGTGGGCTGGAGTTCTATGCTAGCCAAAAATCCTTCACTTACTAATTCCATTCGAAAATCTTCCATATCCTTGTGCAAACTTGGTTGCTCCTTCAAAATCATGGAGTTCAAGCGGCACGGCAATCTGCTAAGGGCATCGGCTACCACGTTGGCTTTACCAGGGTGATAGTGAATGTCCAGGTCATAATCCTTGATTAGCTCAATCCATCTTCTCTGCCTCATATTCAGCTCCTTCTGAGTGAATATATACTTTAGGATCTTGTGATCCGAATAAATCTCACAACGTTTTCCCATCAGGTAATGTCTGCATGTCTTCAGGGCTAGAACTACGGCTGCGAGTTCGAGGTCATGGGTTGGGTAGTTTTTCTTATGTTGCTTCAATTGTCGAGATAGATAAGATATAACTTTGCCTTCTTACATTAGCACACATCCGAGACCAATCTTGGATGCGTCACAATACACATCGAAGGGCTTCGTGATATCCAGCATGATCAAGATTGGGGCTGAAATCAATCTCCTCTTGAGTTATTGAAAACTCGCTTCACATTTGTCGGTCCATTCAAACTTCTTGTCCTTCTTCAGTAATTTGGTCATGGGTCTGGCGATACTATAGAATCCTTCTACGAATTTGCGGTAATATCCCGCCAATCCGAGAAAAGCACGAACTTGGGTTTGAGTGGCTGGGGCTTGCCAATCTTCTACATCTTTCACTTTGGCAGGGTCAACGGCAATTCCTCCGGCTGATACAATGTGACCGAGGAATCCTACCTCCTGTAACCAGAATTCACTTTTGCTAAACTTTGCATACAATTGATGCTCTCTAAGGGTTCCAAGAATGGTCCTTAGGTGTAGCTCATGTTCTTCTTCTGATTTAGAATAAATCAGAATGTCATCGATGAAAACAACGACAAACTTATCCAGGAAGTCCATAAAAATCTTATTCATGAGGTTCATGAAATAAGCGGGGGCATTGGTTAATCCAAAAGACATGACTATATACTCATATAATCCATATCTGGTGGTAAAGGAAGTCTTTGGAATATCCTCTGCATGAATCTTGAGTTGATGATAGCCAGTTCTAAGATCAATCTTAGAAAACACCTTGGCACCGGTCAACTGATTAAACAAATCTTTGATCTTGGGCAAGGGGTACTTGTTTTTGATGGTGACATCATTCAACTTCCGATAATCCGTACACAAACGGTTACCTCCATCCTTCTTGTCCACAAACAAGACAGGTGATCTCCATGGTGACGCACTTGGTTGAATCAATCTGATTTCCAACATGGAATCCAGTTGCTTCTTCAGTTCTGCGAGCTCTGACGGGTTCATACTATAGGGTCTCTGGGCTATGGGTCCGATTCCGTGGATTAGTTCAATGATAAACTCGATATCCCGATCTGGGGGCATACCGGGCAAAACATCTAGAAATACATCGGGGTATTCACAGACTATCCGGACTTGGTCAATGGTAGGTTGGGTTATACTCTTGTTGCATTTGAATTGGCGAGGTAAGGTTTCAGATATATGTTCGACTACTATTCCGGCTGTACTGGTCATGGTGATGGCTTTCTTGGCACAGTCAATCAATCCTTTATGTTTGGACATCCAATCCATTCCTAGTACTACTTCCAAACCTTTAGTTCCGAGTACTATCAGATTAGCATAAAAATATATGCCATGGATTCGGATAGGGACGGCTTTGCAAATTTGCCTAGCCTTGGTGGTTGATTCGGGAATTTGAACAATCATAACATGCTTCAGTTTGGTTGGTTGAATTTTACTAGTGCATGCAAATTCTTCGGTGACAAATGAATGCGATGCACCAGAATCAAACAACACTCTTGCAAGTACTGAATTAACAGAAAACATACCTAGCACGACGTCTAGCGCTTCCTGAGCTTCTTCAGCATTCATGAGAAAAAGACGGCCATTGCGGTTGAGCGAATTCCCTGGGGCAAATCTTCTCCCTGGCTGAACACGACGCTGCTGCTGAGCTAGGGCATTGGCATTGGGGGCTGTAGCATTCTTCTTGTTGGGGCACTCGTTGGAATAGTGGCCTTTATTTCCATAGTCATAACAGGTCACTTGCGACTTGTCCTTGGCTGCGACAGGCACAACATTGCTTCCAGTCCTCGGGGAAGTGTTGGTGTTGGCGGTAGCATTGTTGGTGTTGAACTTGGGTGGGGCACGGGTGAAATTGCTAGAGTTGTCGGGGTTGTTGTGATTTCCTCCGGGTCTAGGGTTTCCACATTTGGGATAGGTTGGACGGGTCATCGGGGGTCTATTGGTTCTTGGGGCAAATCCTGGAGATGGGTTGGGGCGATACTTTGGGGTCTGATGGGTTCCTGGCTTATGCATCATATGATGCTTGCGGTTCTCATTGGCTTGGTTGATCTTTCCTTCTATCTGGATGGCAGAGTCGACAAGGGCTTCAATATCCGCAAAGGGAATATTGACTAACACCGTCTGCATCTCGTCATGCAGACCATTCAGGAACCTCTCCTTCTTCTTGGCTTCCGTGTCTATCTCGTCCGGGGCATACCTAGCTTATGACAAAAATTTGTCATGGTATTCCACTACAGTCATCCTTCCTTGCTTCAGCTCTCTCAACTCGTCTCTCATTCTCTTTATCAAACCTGGTGGCACATGGGTTCGGCTGAACTTGACCTTGAATTGCTCCCAGGTCATCATCTGGCCTCCAGTCATTGCGCGAACACTGTTCCACCATGTCCTGGCATCTCCGGCTAGATAATGGGTGGCGAACAGGACTTTCTCGTTGGCTTCCACTCCGGCGACTTCTAGGTTATTTTCCATGGTTTGTAGCCAATCATCGGCGTCTAGGGGTTCTTCTGACTTAGTGAAAACAGGTGGGTTGGTATTCTGGAAATTCTTGAGCTTAGATCCATGGTTGTCCTGATTTCCGTGGCCTTGGTTGTTGTGGGCTAGCTGGGCTATCTGTTGCAGAGTGGCTAGGTTGGCTTGACGTTCCGCTCTTTCAGCTTCGCGGTCAGAAGTCAACATTTGCAGGATCTGCAACATCGGGTCCGGGGCTGAACCACTTCCTCCACGTGGCATCTGAAGATTTAGATAGATCATGAGAAAAGAGGGAAATTTCTAAGGTTTCGGGGACTTTGAAAAGTTTTAAAGGTTTGACTTAGATTTTTCTGGCAACTTGCTTTCTCATTCATTCATTCATAGCACACAGTACAACACACACCACAACAAAGAAAAACAGATGGTTTTAAGAACCATTCTGAGAACTATGATACAGTGGGACCGAATACTACTCACTACGCTAGTGCTCGAGTGCTACTACTCCTTGGAGTCTGTGGCTTCATCATCTTCATCATCATCGATGAAGGCGAAATCATCCTCATCGATGAAGAAGTCCATGGCCTGATCCTCTAGAAAATCATCGTCATCGCTGAGATAGGAGTAAGGGTCTCCACAAAGATCCTCTCCGGCATTCTCCCTTTCCTCCAACTGCATGTCTCTCTCGTGGATGGTCTCCTCCAGAGATGAGATGCGGTGGCGAAGACGGGCAATAATGCGCTCCTTCTTGTCGAGCTGACGGCGGCGAGACTTGCGATCCTTTGCTATTATGGCGATGGTCTGATCCTTCGTCTTGATGATGGCAGACTTGTGGTTGCAGTAGTATCGGCAGTTGTCCAACTCCTGCTGACGATCATACATCATGAAGCTAAGGTGGTCCAATTGAGTCTTCAGCTCGGGGTGGTATGGGGCTTCCAGTGGTTGTCCATTTGCATCACACCTTGGGCAAAACTCAAAGCGAGTACTCTTGATCTGATTGATGCTCTGCCCACACAGACGGGAAAGAGCTTCCTGCATTGCTCTGGCAAGTCCATCGAGCCAGTTGTTTTCCCTCAAGGTAAACTGAATTCCCTCCACAGTGGGAGGTTCAATCTTTCCTTGGAGAGTTGCAACAATTAGCCACTGCAGATCTTCTCCTCCTTGATCATTGAGTTGAGCTCCGAAGAACTCGAGGTGCGGATGCTCCAGAAGTTCCGGAAGCTGGTCCAAATCCCTCTCAAAGATAAGGTCTCCTCCATTCCCTAGTTGGTAAAACTTGTTGTACTTCACGTCCATCTATAAAAATAGAGGATGAGTAGATTAGCAGGGTGATCAAGTGTGTCAAAATTTTATGTGTTTTGCAAGAATTTTTGAGGAACATGAATTTTTTTATGAAAGAATAAATGGGATAAGAATTAGAATAAGTTTTTGTAAATATTTGTTTTATTTGGTTTTGAAACTAAGTTTTTGGTTCAAACGTCCAGTCTAACTAGGGTCTCCTATGGTCAGGATGGCTCTGATACCAACTTGACAACACCCGGATTTTTTAATCCTAGATGCCTGTTATGCCATACATCGCAATCCCAGGATTACCATTTTTGCGAGACATAACAAAATTGGATCCATAGTACATCATCCATTACAAACGATACATAATTTCTTACACAAATAGGGATCTCAGGATCCCGTTCTTAATACAACTTCAAGCAGCAGAATACGTAATAATAACGGTAGCATAGGCGAAGCTCCATCTTCGGGGTCACAGGCAATGCTGACAATGGGAGATGATCCTAGTTGTCGTAACCTTCCTAGGGTCCATCTTCCAGGTACTCCTCTTCATATTCTGGCCATGGGAATAGCCAGGGACAAAGCCATGAGTACTCTTTAAGTACTCGCAAGTTAATACTAACAGGTAAAGGGGTTTTTGGATAATACTCCCTCTGTCCTGAAATACCCTGCATTCTGGGTTTAGTCAAGGTCAAACTTTACAAAGTTTGACCAAACATATTGAAAAATTTATGTACACCTATAATACAACGTAAGTACCATTAGAATCGTCAGAAACTATATTTTCATAATATATACATTCGGTGCTATAGATGTTTATAGTTTTTTCTATATATTCTACCAAACTTTATAAAGTTTGACTTTGACTAAACCCAGAATGCAGGGTATTTCAGGACAGAGGGAGTAGGACACTAGGCTCTAGGGTTGTTTTGCAAAAGCCAGATTTATCTCTACTAAGTTCCGAAGCTAGTCACAATTTTATAACTCCTAGGTGGGATCTTGTAACTCAGGTCGCAACTCTATTGTGGTCAAGTCAAAGTCTCAATTCATTTCACAAATCATTTTGAAAATTCTGACGGGGGAACAGTATGGCCACTCCAACTGTCCATAACCGCGGACGCGGCTATTCGAATAGTTTGACACTCTGCAGAGATTGTACACTTTCACCACAACATTCGATACATCTGTCAGGAACAAATCCTGAATTCACCATACTCAGTATGAGGATAATCAATCCTAACGTTTCAATTACACGCCCTAGTATAAGCACCTCTCCTGTGAGTTTGGCCTCCCAACCATGACCAACTGTCATCTCGGGTACTGCACAGGTGGACAATCTTCACAAGGTAGCCTCAGCTCAGACCTTGGCCGTGAGGGAACTAATACTAAGGTATATAAGTTTCTAGTCAAGCCCTACCCAATATTCGGGTATTGTGGTTGTACGATAAAATTGGAATGGTATCGCATCCAGACAATCATCAGTTTTATAAAGGGCTAAGTCTCATGCCTCAACATTTTCATCACCAAAATCATTAAGTGTTCGGAAACACATGTCCAAAACATTTCAATAAAATGATCCATCATTCCAAGGTTTTCATAACCATTTTTGCCACCAAGTAAACCCATCTAAAGTTGATCAAGTTTTATGCTTAGCACTAGCATCTACAAGTGGGGGTAGTACTAATGAGGGGTGGTAAACTAGTGGAGTTTCAACTAAGTACAACCTTATATCTTAGGATGATATCAGGTTTCTAACATAGGCCAAATTTTATGCTCTTTATGCAACCTTCAGAATCTTTCTAGTATCTACAAGTCACTTTAAGTCAACTCTAAGTTAAAGCTTTGATAAAGAAATAAAGTAAGAAGCTTGCAAATAAAACTAGGATTGGTTTATCAAGGGGGTATGATCACATATGCTTAAGGGATATAGTAGGCATAGTAACAAGCAAGTATTTATTTGCACCAAATCAGTATAAGCTTGCTAAATTGCAAGTGTTAGCTTGCATAGGTAAACTTCATTAGTAAGGCTTGCTAAAGTAGAATTTCTTGCAAGTTTTAGCTTGCATTGGTATAGTATCAGCTTGCATAGGTAAAGTATCTTGCAAGTGTTAGCTTGCCTTGTGTAGAGCAGTGGTTGAAGTTCTCCTCGGCTTCTTCTTCGTAGTATCCTCCTTCCTCCTCGTATCCTTGGTCGGTACTAGCGTCGATGAATAAATACGAGGTACACAATCACCAAACAATACTTAACTACTTGCAATCATCACACACAAGGGTCCTATAGATGATCTAGCATCATCTCTAACATTACAAGGTTAAGGCTTGATTTAATTCCTTTTATTTTTAGATAAGTAATTTCTACTCATTGAAAAACTACTTAAGATTTAATATTCTCCAAACCAAACATGGGATCATGTTGACACATGTCATCACCACATATTGTAGTCCATGGGAATGTGATTTAAAGTGGTGTCACAATTTAATAAGGTTTTACCCTTTTATTCTAATTAATTAAAGTGGCTAGAAATGCCTATGTAGCATTCATTTATTACTTGAACATTATTTCTGCAAGTAAACCTATATATTTTTATATATTCTGAAAGATATGGCTAAATGTAATTTTTGAGAGTTGGACTCAACTCAAAGCTATTATGGTTTAAATTTGAAAAATGTTTGAATGCAGAAAAGCTTCTGCCGTGTTATTTTTACCATGGGTGATCTATAGATCCAAATGACTTGAATCCAACGGGCTTGGATTCAGCATTCACATACCTTTCCAGCAAAATTGGTTTCATTCAATTTGGTGCACTGAATCGATCTGGGTTGATTTTTGAAGTTGGGTACAGAAGTGTGTTTGAATTGAAATGGAAAAAGTTTAATTTGAATAACTGGGCTGCGCAGGAAAAGTTAACAGGCCGGCCTGCTAAGCGCAGTGCTCCCGCGGGCTGCTTAAGTGGGTGTCGCCACTCGTCAGTGACACGGGGCTGGGCGAAGCGGTATGGGGCAACGTGGGTCGTTTGATCTGATTCTAATCCAATGGCTGGAAGTCATCGTCGATGCGAGACAGCGCCGGCGAGAACGAAACCTAGCACGGCCAGTGGGGGGTGCTGGGGGCTCACCGGCGTACGGGCGAGGGTTGGCGAGGCAGGCGAACGACAAAGTCGACGACGGCGAACTCAGGGGCGGTCGCGGCAGCTCCTGGGGTGGACGAAATCGATGGCTCCCTTCTTCTCCAGAGGCGGCGGGCTCCGGTGAAATTCCGGCGGGGTGGTGCTCTCCTTGCTCTGAGAATGTTGTGGCACGATCAGTGAGGAGAGGGGAGTGAGATGGTGTGAAGAAATCGAGCGGGGGTGGCCTCTATTTATAGTCGAGCGAGGGGACCGTCGGGTAGCACGGTGAGCTTGTCGGGGGCGATGTTACAGGCGGCTACCGGCATGGGCAAGGGTAGGGGACGGTGTGGTGTCTCCTGGCGATGCTCAATGACATGGTTTCGAGGCATGGGGCGGTGCGGCTTGGTCTGGAACGGGCGATGCTCTGCGCGGTAGAGGCAGCGTCTTCGACGGCGAGCGGTGGTTGTACGTCACGAGGTGGCGAACGAGGATGTGTGGTGGTTTCGTGGGTCGGTGGGGATTGTGTATGCACGCGGCGAGGGCGGCGCGCGGTCTGTGGGATTCGGTCGAGGGTGGTGCTCTGGCGCACGCTCGGCATGGTCTCTGGCCGTCTGGGCGTGGTTCGTGCGCGTGGTCCAGGGCTTGGCAAGGCTCGAGCAGTGGACAGGGAGTGGCGGTGGACGGTGGGCTGCCTCCCAGACATGCTGACTAGGCTTACTGCTGCTCCTAGCTTGCTGTCGACTATGGGGTGGCAAGGGTGTGCTCGGCTGTTCACCATTGATGGCAATGGCAAGCTCACAGTGGTGCTAGTGCTTGGTTAATCTTGCTAGATGATCTACTGAGCTGGTTGTGAGCTAAATGGGGAACCAGTTAGGCAAGAATCACTGCTCACAATAGTGTTTGATGTTTGTTTGATTTGTGTCTACAACCTGTTTGATGAAATGCCCGCATGAAATCATGTTTTGAATTTTGAAAAGATTTTTGGTGGGTTTGCTAGATTGGTGCTGGTGAGTCTGCATATGCTTGGGTTTTGAAAGTTGAGCTTGTTTGAGTGGTTTTTGAAAAAGTGGGATCTTCCCATATGATAAAGATTCAATTTTGAATTGTCATTTAAACTATGCATTTGAAAGTTTCTGCATGATCATAAAGTGAGCCTTGATACTTTGTTATGAGTACATTCAAGGGGTGCAAAGATCCAGAAAGGTTTTCTCTTAGGTTCTGAAAGTTTGAGACAGCCAAAGTAGGCATGGGAGTTAAATTGGTCAAAATGACCATTCATTTAATATATGTGTTTTGATTTACTTGTCTTTAGGAAAAGTGTGAGAAATGTTTTAGATGATGTTTATTTCACCTAAGACACATTTCACAAGCAAAGAAACAAACAAACAAGGTGGTTTTAAAAGAATTAAAAATCAATGCATACACATATGCATGCATTCATAATTTTATTTAGAAAAGTTTTTGTTAACCCTGATTTTGATGATTAGAGTTTGATGATCCAAGCTTAGTATTTTTGGGATGTTACTTCTGAGCTCTGACCCGGGTGCGTGTGGTTTGTCGGCGAACCTTTGGCACCCTTTGCATCTTCGGACGATGTCCTTTGCGTCATTCATGGCCGTTGGCCAGTAGAATCCAGCTCGTAGAGCTTTGGCGACAAGGGAGCGACTGCCTGCGTGATGGCCGCAGATGCCCTCATGGATGTCTTGGAGGATGGTTTTCCCGTCACCGATGGTGACGCACCTTTGTAGTACACCCGAAATGCTGCGCTTGTACAGCTCGCCATTGATGATGGTGAAGGCTTTTGACCGGCGAGATATGCGTCGGGCATCTGTCGGGCTATCAGGTAGTTCTTCATTTATCAAGTACTGGAGGTACGGTCGTGTCCAGGTTTCTGCATCAGGTTGACCGTGGCGACCTCTGTGTCCAGTTTTTCTGGTCCTTCATGACCTTCGGGTAGCGTAGCCCCCGCGTGTTCTGCTTCTTCGGGTGATCCCTTGGGGAATTTCCGCTTGATGGATGGCACGCAGATCTGTTTGAGGAACACACCTAGTGGCACCCTCGCGCAGGTGGAGCCGATGTTGGCGAGTCTGTCGGCTTCCTCGTTGCTTTCTCTTCCAACATGCCGAAGCTCGCTGCCGTCGAATTCTCCTTCGAGTGCGTTGTAGAGTGCACGGTACGCGATCATATTTTCGGCGTGTGCGTCACACTCATTCATCGTCTGTTGGACGACGAGATTGGAGTCACCGTAGATGACTAGGCGCATTGCGCCGCAGATCTTTGCCATCCTCATGCCGTGGATGAGGGCTTCGTATTCGGCCTCGTTGTTGGAAGCTCGTAATTTCATCTGAAGGACGTACTTCATCTTGTCGCCCTGCGGGAAGGTCAGTATGACCCCAGCTCCTGCTCTAGCTTCACACTTGGAGCTGTCAAAGTGCATCGTCCATGACTACGACATGTTTGGGGTGTCTGGCAGCTGCAGCTCCATCTAGTGTACAAGGAAGTCCGGGAGGACCTGAGACTTGATTGCGAGTCGCTTCTCGTAGACGATGTCTAGGGGTGACAGCTCGATGCCCCACAGGGCCACGCGTCCTGTGGCCTCTGGGTTATTCAGGATGCTATTCAGGGGTTCTTCGTTGACGACCATCACCTGGTGCTCCTAGAAGTAGTGACTCAACCTTCGAGCCGTCATGAACGCGCCGTAGGCGAGCTTCTGTTAGTGAGGGTACCTCTGCTTTGTTGGCGTCAGTACCTCGCTGAGGTAGTAGATTGGACGTTGGACCCCATGGGTCTTGCCTTCTTCGGGTCAATCGACCACCAGTACGGTGCTTACCACCTGGTGTGTGGCTGCTATGTACAGCAGTAGGGGTTCGCGCTCCTTTGGCATGACCAAGACGGGCGAGGTGGAGAGCAGCCACTTCAGATCTTCGAATGCGTCGTCCGCTTCAGGTGTCCATTCGAATTTATCTGCCTTGCATAGCAGTTGGTAGAATGGCAGGGCCTTCTTGCCCATGCGGCTGATGAACCTGCTCAATGCCGCTATTCGTCCTGCGAGCTGCTGGACACCCTTGAGGTTTTTCGGCTTCTCCATGGCCATGATGGCCCGGATTTTCTTCGGGTTCGCCTCGATCCCTCGCTGGGAGATAAAGTACCCAAGCAGCTGACCCGATGGGATGCCGAAGGCACACTTTTCGGGATTGAGCTTGATCCTATAGCGGTCAAGGTTATCGAACGTCTCGCGGAGATCGTCGATGAGCGTTCTTGCCTCCCTGGTTTTGATGACTATGTCGTCGACATAGACTTGGACGTTGCGACCGATCTGGTCCTTGAGGCATGCCTGCATGCATCGCTGGTACGTGGCACCTGCATTCTTTAGCCCGAAGGGCATTGTGTTGTAACATAATACTCCGAACGGTGTAATAAACGCCGTTTTCTCTTGATCTTCGACCTTGAGTCGAATCTGGTTGTAGCTGGAGTAGGCGTCGAGGAAGGAGAATTTCTCTCATCCTGTCGTCGAATCGATGATCTGATCGATCCGAGGAAGGGGGAAGTGGTCCTTCGGGCAGTGCTTGTTCAGCGACGTGAAGTCTACGCACATCCGTAGGATGTCTGTGTCCTTCTTGGGGACCATCACTGTATTTGCGAGCCACTCGCTTTCTTTGATCTCCCTGATGAAGTCTGCAGCGAGTAGTCTGTTGAATTCCATCCCGATGGCTTCAGCCCGTGGCTCGGACAGTCTCCGGATGGACTGTTTGACGGGCTTGGTGTCTGGAAAGACGTTGAGTGCGTGCTCGGCGAATTCCCTGGGAACTCCTAGCATGTCCGCAGGACACCAGGCGCAGATTTCCCAGCGCTCACGGAGGAATTCGACGAGCACGCTTTCCTATGCGGGGATGAGGTCGTTGGCGATCAGCGCCGTCTTGGAGGCATCCGTCGGGTGGACCTGCACCTTCTTTGTGTTGACGGTGGAGTCGAAAGACATGTCAGGTGCGTTTTGTCGTGCGACTGTGGGTGCCCCATTGTCCGTCACCTCGCGGAGCCTGACGAGCTCATCCTGCATGCCGAATGACTGGGAGATTCTGTTGAAATCCCTGTCGCAGTGGTTCGATCGGGTGAAGCTCCCGTGGAACGTGATGACGCCCCTGGGTCCTGGCATCTTGAGTAGTAGGTATGCGTAATGTGGGACAGCCAAGAACCTTGTGAATGCTACACGCCCGAGGATGGCGTGGTATTGTGATGGCCAGTCCACCACTTCGAATTCGAGCCGCTCGCATCGGAAGTTGTCCGGCTTGCCGAAGGTGACATCGAGCCATATTTTGCCCAGGGGGAATATGCCCTTTCCTGGGACAATGTCGTGGAACATTGTGTCTGACTGTTCCAGACTGCACAGCGGGATCCGCATTGCTCCTATAGTACTTGCGAACATCATGTTGATGTCGCTGCCGCCGTCCATGAAGACGCGGCTCATCTCGAAACCTCCGATCTGCGCCTCCAGCACCAGGGCAGCATGACCTGGGCGAGGGATCTGGAAAGGGTGATCCGAACGGCTGAACGTGATGCAGGACTCCGATCCGCTGAGGTACTCAGGGATGGTGGGTGGAGCTGTCACGGCCAGGTTGATCTGACGGGTGATTTTATTCTGCACCCTTTTCGTCAGGTGCCCCTTCTAGATCATCAGTGCTCCTTTCGGCGGGGGATACCCGTGCCCAGTGTTGTTCTGTGCTGGTGCGACTGGTTGGTTCAGGCCTCCTGCAGGTGGCGGTGGAGGAGCTCCATGCACTATTTCAACTGGTGCGGGTGCGTTCCCGAATCCAGGGGTGGAGCTTGCTGCCTCATCTGAGCCATGCTTTCGCTGAGCTTCTGGAACTCGCGGCAGTCCTTGAGCATGTGGCTTGCCTTCTTCTTACCATCCTGCTTGTCGATGTAGAAGTGGATGGTGCATGGACCCGAATTTTTTTCGTATGCTGAGGGCTCGTTATCGTGATCACGGAGTTGCCACGACTGTGCTGAGCGTCCTCCATCGCGGAAGTTGCCTCCGCGATATCCGCCACTGTTGTGGTTGGCCTCGTTGCGGCAATCGGCGTAGCCGCCGCGACCATGTCGGGTCCATCGCGATCGTCGTAGACGCGCGGTCTCCTCTTGTTACGGCGTTCCCGTCGTCGGCCGTACTCGTCCTCTTCCTCGGAGTGCGCCCGATGGACGGAATCTTCGCCGTTGGCCCACCTATTGGCGATGTCCATGAGGTGGTCGAGTGTCTTGGGCTTGACGTGCCCAAGTTCCTCCTTGAAGTCCTGGCGCTTGACGCCGTCCTTGAAGGCGTCGATGGCCCTCACTTCAGAGATGTGCGCTGCGGAGTTCTTGGTGTTGGACCAGCGTAGTATGTATGAGCGAATGGATTCGCCCGTTCGTTGAGTGCAGGCTCGCAACTCCTCGATTGAGGCGGGCCTCTTGCTGGTGCCTTTGAAGTTTCGGATGAAACTGTAAGCCAGCTCCTCCCAGCTTCGGATGGATCCTGAGGATAGGCTACTAAGCCAGATCCGAGCTGCGCCTGTCAGCTGTAGCTGAAGGCATTGCATGGCGGTTTCCTTGTTTCCACCGTGCAGCTTGACGGATGACAGGTGGTCGCTGAGCCATGCCTTGGGGTCCTGTGTGCTGTCGAACTTCGGAGTATCCGAGGGAAGCTTGAAATTTCGCGGCATCCGTGTCCGTCGGACAGATCTGCTGAAGCACCGGGCTCCGCAGAGTTCTCCTTCGTCTTCGTCCATCTCAGATTCAGACGAGCATGCGCGCTTGGCTTGTGCTTTGTCGATTTTGCGCTGTGTTAGCGCGTCTCTGGCGTCGTAATCATGGCTGCGATGACGCGAGCTCTTGTGCCTCCGAGGAAGGTCAAGGTCCTCTTCTTCGGATGAAGGAGTGGGGCTGCGGTTGAACCTGACCATAGCTTTCTTTTTCGGCTCTGTAGGAGTTTCTTGATGGAGCGCAGCTCCGACGAGTCCGAGTCCGATGAGTGCGGACTTGTGCATGGCTCTCTTCGGCTCCCCCTCTGGAGGTGGGTGGGCCGCGAGGTACGCAGTGGCTACTATGATCGCAGCTTGCGGTGTCTTCGGGATGATGTTGCCGTCGGCATCCATCTCCATGAAGGATGCGTTGAGGGTTCGGGTCACCTCACGGCGCTCCTTGGGGTCCATGTTCTCCGTTCGGGAGCGGTGCTTGTTGCCGTGGTTCCCGTTCAAGCTGGAGCCGATTCCCATGGCGGAGAGCGCAGCTCGTCACGCGCTGGACTCCGAGGCTTCTTGCTTGCGTTTGTCGAGAGCCTCTTGCATCTTGACCTGCTTCTTGTGCTCCTCGATCAGGAGCAGATGGTAGGCCATCAGTAGATCCCGTGAGGAGTCTGCAGGCAGGACTATGATGCCCGCCACGGCGGCGCGTGCCTGGGCCCATCCTTCTTTGCTAAGGCGGATGACATGGCCGTTGTTGTCCCCTTCGGGTGGGGGGACTGGCTTCTTCTGTTCCCGCCGTTTCGATATGGCGGGTTAGGTGTCGGGTTAGGCGGCGGGTTGGGCGTTTGCTGCTCCACGTCGCTCTGGATGACTACGACACATTGGTAGCGCTCGTAGATCGGTCCGCTGCTGCCGCAGCTTTCAGATTCGGAACCGTAGGTCCCTTCATCCGACGGCTGATCGCACAGATCGGAGTTGCAGCTGTTGCTGTCGTAGGAATCATCTGTTGATGATGTTGTGCATAGCACAGGATGTGGGGCCCATGAAGTGGGCCTGATTGATAGTAGGGGCACCCACTCAGGGAGGCGGAGCATGCCAGTTTTCCTGACCTGAAAGCAGAAGCTCCCGAACAGGATCTCGAGTCCGTCGCCTACGGGCTATAAGTCCTTCATGGTGGCCGGTGAGTGGGCTGTGAAGTCGAAAGCGCCAAAGAGGAGGTGACTCTCCGTCGCTGCAGAGTTGTAGATCGATCGGGTTGGGACCGTCACGATCGCACAATCAGCGCCCCCAGTTCCCACAGACGGCGCCAATTGACGAGGTTTTGACTCGTCAATGCCCATTGTTATGGACTTGGGTTTTGGAGAAGATGGGGATGCTGGATATCGCGGAAAGGTTAGCAAACAAGCAACACGGGGACACGAGGTTTACCCAGGTTCAGGCCCCCGGAGGGAAAACCCTACTCCGGCTTGTCTGCTCTTGATTACAGCGGAACCGGTGATTACAGGGGTGCGCAGATGCAATCTGGCGTGGAGGTGTGTATGCGGAAGTATGAGTCGACAGATCTAGGTCGTGCCCTCCTGGCCTTTATATAGACTTAGGCAGGTCCCGGACATAGACCTAGTCGGTTACAAGTTCTAGGGTTTTACCCCTTTGAATTTCCTATCCACTCTAGTCTTGCTCTCCAAGGATCCGAAGGTATGCCTTGGCCACCCGAAAGTCTTCATGGGCCGGCATATATTTGCCATGGGCCTTCCTTGGACTGGACCAGGTATGCTGAGATCATGTACCCGCGGGGTATAACCATGTCAGTATCTTGTTGTATTTCCCAATTTAATCTCATAGGATCATGATGTCTAGTATTGCATTGTTATGCCTTGCTCAGTCCTGTCAATTGCCCTGTTGTAATTTGTTTACCCAGCATGCCATGTTTTTTTATCTAAGGAGAACACCTCTAGTGAACTATGGACCCCGGTCCAATCTTTACCATTGATACATCTTCCACTTTTACTGTTTACTTTCTGCAAACCACTTTCACCTTCCACACCATACAGTTAATCCTTTGTTACAGCAACTGGTGAGATTGGAAACCTCACTGTTCGTTGGGGCAAAGTCTTGAGTTTGTGTTGTGTAGGTTTCCAAGTTGCTTGCAATACCTTTGAGACGTTTCCTTCCTCCTACCGGTTCGATACCCTTGCTTTCTTACTAAGGGAAGACTTGCTGCTGTGCTGCATCACACCTTGCTCTTGGGGTTTCCCGACGAAGCGCTCCCATGTTGATGCAGCGCGATCACATGCTTAGGGTAAAATACCGTTTCCTTGATACGTCAAAAACGTATCTATAATTTTTGATGTTCCATGCTTTTTTAGTACCTTCTTTGCTTTGCTTTGTCCACACTTTGAGGTGCTTTTTATATCTTTTCTGGTACTAACCTATTAACAAGTTGCCACAGTGCCAGTTGCCTGTTTTATGCTGTTTTGTAGAGGTCCCAACCTTTAATAAGGTAGAGATCCCTGTGTTTACAATGCTAGTCCCTAGATCAATAGCTAGCATCCACAGTTAAGATGTAATATCAAGAAACAAAGGTCATAATACAACTTTATAGACAGGAATAAAATAATTTATTACATCTTACATAGCTCATTTGGCTATCTCATTACAATGCAGCAGAAATAACTATAGCATGGGGTCCTTCATCTTCAAAGTGCCACAGGCAATCATGTTGGTTGTAGACTTGTAATCCTATTCAACACACTTCACTAACATCAAACAGACCTGCAACACAATAAGTTGCAGCCACAAGGGTCAATACATTTGAATTGTATTGGAAAGTTTCACTACTATGTAGAAATAAGTGGATCCTATCATTACATGCATATTTGGCTAAGTAGGGTTTAGGCTCATTTGTAGAAAGCAATATCATTTTATCCTATCTTTTCAAAATAGTTTTGATCTGTTGACAAATCTTTCTGAACTACTTGGCAAACTCCAAGTGCTTCTAATCCCTTGTTGACACCATCAAGTTTTACTTTGAGAAATTGGAATGTCGAGATCTTCCATAGCTTCAGGCCTTAGTTGCTCAGAGTTGTCCGTAACCGGGGACACGGCTAAGTACTTAGAATTTTGATCTTCTGCAGAAGTTATACACTTTACCCACATGACAAAATCTCGTCTTGACGCCACCAGTGGCCGCTGGATAAGTACTCACCAAATGGAGTACCGACAAATCGAGAATGTGACGAAGTCTTTCCATAGAAGTCCTCTCAATACACAATGCTAGCTTGTCTACCAGGCACCAATGTAGGGATATATTTCCTTACACAAATCTAGTTAACCTGAAGATGCCAATGCATGGGTCTTCCACTATGTAGTTGACTAAGCCAGAGCCCATTTAGCATGTGGCTATACACGGAAGCCACTGTACGAGAAACATGTTCGATCTCTAAGTCCCTGGGTGGTTTTCTTATAGTGCACATACAAAAAGATAGCCATATAAACATGGTTCCCTTTATTGCCACCTTGTCCAAAACTTGAGTATCCTTCTTCCACCCAGGTGGTTCATTGAGAACTTGTTTTATTATATAAAACATATATTTTTCCAATACTTCATATAATCATATCATGTATCCCATCCCAAATATATAACAGGGCTAAGCATACTACAACTACAATGTTTTCACTAGGAAGATATAAGGATATCCTAATAGTATATAGCATAGCATAGAAAAATAGTAGTCCTTTCATGCATGTTACAAAAATCCACTAAGTGTAATGAAATTAGTAGGACATGGATGCTAGTGTCACTTGCCTTTTTAGTAGAGAATATTGGTTCACTCCTTGATCTTGCAAATATCACACTCTTCTAACTTCACTACAATTCAATCAAGCAAACATATATTCAACTAGCATTCAAACAATTCATCACATAAAATGACAAAAACATGGCAATGCATGCAAGCATGCAAAAGATTGTTTTATTTGGAAAAGTGGTTTCTAGTAGGCTCTAAATACTTTAAAGCTCATATTGGTCATTTACAAAAGTGGTAAAACCATTTAACTTTAAGTTGGTGAAAATGGCCATTTAAATCATTTTGTTTTGATAAAAATGATTTAAATCAAAATGATAATCCCTAGTGTTTGAAAAATATTTTTAAACACAACATGTTAGTGTTTTTATGGTCAAGTTTTTGATATTAAAACCATTTGCAAAAAGGTTTCACCTCATAAACCAAATGTTATACCAAAGTGATATTTTATGTTGTTGAAAATGCCTTTTGCAAGGTAATAATTTTATAGGGTTCATCAAATATATTTTTAAATCTCAAAACTTGGTGTTTAGGGTCAGAGAGTTTAACTAAAATCATTTTCCCAAGATTTTACTCAAAAAGTATTTTTAACACATAAACAATATTTTTATTTGACTAGAAATGCTCGTATTCAAAGATTTGTTCTTTGGCTTCACCAAATACATTTTTAAATCCATAAGTTGGTTTCTATGGTCAGTAGGTTCAAAACAAACCACTTAGCAAATATTTCACCTAAAAATATTTCTAGAACAATTTTTATATTCAAATAATGCCTACATAATTTTCTGCAAATTCAACCAATTTTCCAGAAACAAAACATTAAACAAAGTGCATGGTTGCAAAGTACTTGTTCTGCTGATTCCATTGATATAAAATTTGCAAAATTTGGACGTGTATATTAAAGGTTATGAATTTTACAAGTTTGCATATCTAATAGATCAAAATTTTCTGTTTTAAATCAACTCTGGACACGTGGCTCATTTATACTAGACGATACCGCTTCGGCTGGATCGCGCTATGTGCGCTGTTAGATTTAAAACGCATCGCACGGCTCAGATTGTTGCATACCCCTTCGGCTAAGATTCTATCATAGCCACTCGACCGAGATCTAACGGTGTACAACAACCAGACCATAACTGGGCGGCACTAGCGGCGGCGGACGGTGGTGCGTGCTCGGCCAGTGATCTTGCCGGCGAACTAGGTCACGCGGGAGAGGGAGAAGATGCTCACCAGTCTCGCAAGAGTGCGGGGAAGCTCAAGGTGTGGTCAGTTCGTGGAGGGGCGCTCTGGTTCCCGAGGAATTGCTCACCGGAGACGGTGTCGGCGTCGGATGCTCGAAGACGGTGGCAAGGTTTGAGGGTGCGCTAAGGAAAACAGAGCATGGGCTTAGATGCGGGTGAGAGAGGCGGATGCACGAGCGTCATCGAGAGGGAGAGACGAGGTCAGGATTACTGGGGAAAGGTCGCCAGATTTGACCAAACCGTCGGTGGCGAGTTGGCGTCATCGTTGCCGAGCGTCTGAGGCGCGCGCAGGCAAGGGGAAGGTGGTTGCAGGTGCACACGTCGATGGGGAGTGAGCTCGCGTGCACTAGGGGGTAAGGGGAGGGTCGAGCTCGCCGGAATTCTTACCGGAGCTTGCCGGAGACAGTGAGGGTTCAAGCCAAATTAGGGGCAGCCTAGGGGCTCTCGTGGGGTGGAAACTGGGGAAAAGAGAGAGGAGAGATGGGCGATTAAGAAGGCATAGCCGCGAGGCGGGATTACTGGCGCATCCAAACGAATTGAAGCGAGGAATCAAGGCAAGAAACGGCCGAGGAGGAAATGGGGAACGGGTCGCGGTGGAGACGATGACTGACAGAGTGGGGCAACTTTGTCAGCGAGAGGGGGAAAAGCGCGTGGGGTCCTGCTCTCAGCGACTAAGGGGTGCGTGGTTGAGTGGAAAACGCTTTGCTGCGGGGAGGGAAAATGGGCTAGCTGCTGGGCCTGCTGGGCTGGGCCAGATGGGTTGGGTTTGATTCATTTTTTTGTACAGAATGTTTTTCTTTTTCCTTTTCTATTTATCGGATTAGGTTTTTCATTCAAAACAATTCAAACACTATTTGAATTCAAACCTCCACCAAACTTTGTGTAGATTTAAATACTGTTATTTAACATATTCTAAAGTAAAATTTATAATAATTAATTTATTTTAGGGTTTATTAATTATTAAAAATAAATAGACATTAGTCTTTATTTCATAATAAGATTTAAATATGTTTTAAAACTCTATTTGAAATCTAAATTTTTATCAAACCTTTTCAGTAGGTTTTATTAAAAATAAAACACTTTGAAAATATAATTTAAAATACTTTAATGTTCATTCAAAATAGGAAAATGTCCTTACTTAAATAAAATTGGATATTAATAAATCCTCATGGTTTTATTTAAATAATCCTTTACTCTTTTTATTAAACAAAAATATTTTATTTCAATTGCTTGGCCAAGATTTTAATTTGGCTCTTTAAAATAGTCCTTATTTATTATTTCTACCATTGCTTATAAAAACCATATCTTTTTATTTAAAGATCCAAAAATGGTGATTCCAACTATTATAACTTTATTTATTATTTGTTAATATTTTTAAATCCCTTTAGGATTCTATTTGATCAAAATAGGTTTTGATGTTTCCATCAAAAAGTTTCTTCTCACCCTAAATTTCAACAATTATTTATTTTGTTTATTTATTTTTCACATTTCAAAATTTGGAAAATTTTGGGATGTGACAGGCTACCACCCTTAAAAGAAATCTCGTCCCGAGATTTGGGAAGGCTAGAGGTTACAAGTTGGCTTCAAGGCAACTAAGATACTACCACCCTTAAAAGAAAGTCTTATAGGGTTACATTGATGGTTCACTTGACTATGGGTTCAATACTTGATATCCAGACAAGGAATCCTTATTTGACTCAACTGAGTTAACTAATTCCTGACATCCAATTCTTCTATTTCTTCAAGGTTCCCATCCATGTCAACGTGGTTCACATGTCCTTCCTGGGTCACATTGGAGTCATTTCCATTGGAGTTTATAGCATCCTTTTTCTTTTTCTTCTCATGACAGTCTGATGCATAGTGTCCAAGTTCCTTACAATTATAGCACTGCAACTGGCTAATGTATTTCTTCCTGAAAGTGTCATGTTGGTTCTGACCAAGGTCATCTCCATTGTCATTATCATTCCCATTATTATCACTTCCATTGTTGTTGTGGTGATACTGATGTGGTTTAGAATCTTCATTGTTCTTTTTGAATGAACGCTTCTTTTGTGATGATCCTAAGTGATACTTGAGTTTATGCTTCCTCTTTATGTTCTCAACTTGATTCATCTTATTTTCCAAGATGGTTGCTTTGTCACAAAGTGATTGATAAGTTGGGACATAGGCAACAGACAGCTACAGGTTCAACTCATCACTAAGTCCTTCAAGGAATTTCTCCTTCCTCTTAGCATCTGTATCAACTTCATCAGGTGCATAGCGTGGCAGATTGTTGAATTCTTCAATGTACTCAGCCACACTGAGGTGACGCTGTTTCAGATTGTGGAATTCCTTTTTCTTCAAGTTCATCCATCTAGATGAGATGTGAGTTGTACGGAAACCATCCTAAAAAATAGCCCAAGTCACATCCACAAGGGGGGTGGTGATCTGAAAGTTGTCCCACCATGTTTGTAAGATCCCTCCCTTTATAAAGGTAAGGATCCCTGTGATTGCAATGCTAGTCCCTGGATCAATAGCTAGCATCCACAGTTAAGATGTAATATCAAGAAACAAAGGTCATAATACAACTTTATAACCAGGAATAAAATAGTTTATTACATCTTCCATGTCTTGATGCTCAAATTGTCCTTTACCAGGGACATGGCTAAGTACTTAGATTTTACACTCTACAGAGGTGGTGCACTTTCCCCACAAGACTTGGTTTCACCAACATAAGATCTTTCAGAAGCCTTCCCTTAGACCAGAATGGACGCCCTCCAACCTATCATCCCCTACCACCAACTGTCCATTTGGCTAAGTTTTTGCAACCTATATGTTCCAGGCAGAGCCCATAATGCCAAGTGGCTGCACTTGAAGCTTCTCAACATTTGACATCTCAAATCTCTTTGTTCCTGGGTGGCCATCCACAAGTGAGATACACAAGGTAAACCATATAAATGGGCCTTGTGTAACCACTCAACACAAACCATTCCTTCCATTCCACCTAGGTGATTCATTCACTTAGTTGTTTTATTAAATAAAACACAAGTCCTTGACTTATAAATATTCCATACTATGAATATATTCCACCCTTGTTTTCTACTAGCTAAGCTAAGCATGATAGTAGTAGGAAATTTCCACTAAGGTTTCATCTACCAGGATTTCCCATGGCATAGTTTACACTTAGCAAAAATTCCATGCAAGTCCTACTTAGAAATATCACTAATGCATAGTGAAAATAATGGGGCAAAAGTATGGAGCATCACTTGCCTTTTTGGTAGAGAATATAAGTTCACTCCTTGATCTTGCAATATTCACACTCTTAAAATCACTACAATTCAATCCAGCAAGGCACAAATTCAATCTACCATTCAAGAAAACATCACATAAAATAATAGGAACAAAGCAATGCATGCAAGCATGCAAAAGATTGTTTTATTTGGAAAAGGTAGTTTCTAACATGTTATAAACAATCTAAAATACCTATTGGTCATTTTATATAAGTGGCAAAACCATTTGCAAAAGATTTTACTTATAAACCATTTTTAAACCAAATAAATATTTTATGTGGTTGAAAATGCCTTTAGCAAAGCAATAATCTTAATAGGGTTCACCAAATACATTTTTAATCCTAAAACTTGGTGTTTGGGGTCAAAGAGTTTAAATCAAAACATTTTCCCAAAGGTTTTCTTCCAAAAGCATTTTTAACACATAAATATTATTTTTATTTAACTAGAAATGTTCTAAATCAAAGATTTTATTCTTTTGCTTCAGAAAATATGTTTTTGAAGCCACAAGTTGATTTAGATGGTCAGTAGGTTCAAACAATCCATTTTCCCAAAGGTTTTATCACAAAAATAATTTTTGGATGAATTTTATATTCAAATTATGCCTACACAAGTTTCTCCAAAAAACAACTATTTTACCAGAAGCAATTTACTAAACAAAGGGCATGGTTGGATAGGGCTTGTCTTGATGATTCCACTGATATAAAATTTGCAAAATTTGGACGTGTGGTTTGAAAGTTATGAATTTTACAAAATCTCATATCTAATAGAAATGTTTCTGTTTTTAAAACGAAGTCTGAGCCAAGTGGCATGTTTCTATTTGCCCATACCGTTTCACGTGGATCAACAGATGCGAGGCGTTGGATATAAGTGAGGCTGAACGATGCATATGAGCTCATACCCTTTCGTTTAAGTGACTCTATCTACGCCTTGCGATCTAAATCCGACGGACAGAAATGCTTTGACCACGATCTGGTGGCGCTGGTGACGGTGAAAGGTGGCGCGGGCTCTGCTCGTGGTGGTTCTGGCGAAGCAGGAAGGAAAGGAGGGAGAGAAGATGCTCACAGTGTTCGCGTGGTCCTGGTGAAGCTCAAGGCGGTCTCCTTCTGTCAAGGGGCGCACAGAAACAACGGCGATTGCTCACCGGAGATGAGACATACGTCGGCTGCTTACTATCGAAGACGGAGGCGATGCTACGGTGCGAGCTAGGACACGAAAACAGTGGCGTTAGTTGCGGAAGAGGTCACTGGTCACAGGCGCGTCATTGGAATGAAGAGGGGCGGTCAGAATATTACCAGGGGAGTCACCGGAGAAGAGGCAGACGGTAGCGGAGTTCAGTCGAGGTGGTTGCCAACGCTCTGGGTCAAGCGCGGGCAAGCCAAGGGTGTAGAGAGAAGCGCCAGGGAATGGGGAGCATGCTCGTGTGGTCGAGGAGGCGAGGGGCGACGGGGTTTGGCCGGAATCATCGCCGGAAGGTCGTTGGAGACAGTGGCTTGTAGCAAAGAATTGGCGCAGCCTGGGGGCAGAGAGGGAGGGGCGAGTGGGGGGAAATGGGGAGGAGAGGCAGGCGTTTAATACTGCGTGGTCACTGGACTGAATCAACGCAGCAGTAACGAGTATTGACGCGAGTTTAATTGGGCAGAAACGTCCGGCGAGGTTGGCGCGGGTGGGGAAGACGATGATGCGGCGTGGGGTCGAGACATCAGCGAGAGAGAGAGAGAGAGAAGGAGTGGGGGCCAGCGGTCAGTCTCTGTGTGGGTTCGATTACGAGTAAGATAAAACGGTTCAGGGAAAGGAGTGGAGGTGGGCTGCTGGGCTAATTGGGCCTGCTGGCTGGGCTGGGGTCCGTTTCATTTTTTTTTGTTCTGATCATTTTTCTTTTTCCATTCCTATTATTCTGTTTTGATTTTGTTTAATATTTTCAAACATCTATTTGAATTCAAACTTCAACCAAACTTTGTGAATAATCAAACACTGCTTGCTAACACATTCTGAAGTCAAATTTAGAATAATATATTTATTCTTTTTAGGGAATATTAATTAATTAAAATGGGCCCTTGTATTAATTCAAATAAGATTTTATTATTGTTTCAAAAACTCCATTTGAAATCTAAATCTTTCAAAATCTTTTTAGTAAGTTTTATTTATTTATTAGGATATCAATTAACTCACCTTGAATTTATTTGGAAATTTTTTAATATGATTTTATAAATCATTTAAATTGGGTATTTATTTTAATTCCAATGAAATCAATTATAGTTTTAATTTCATAGTTTTTATTTAGGTGAATTCCTTGATTCCACTTTAAGTTAATTAAATGACTTTTAATTCACTTGGGTAAATTCCAAATATTATTTTCCCATGATTTAATTAATCATTTCTTAATAGGGATTTTATCTTTATTCAAAATAGAAATAGAATTTGGTTAATGCCACTTTATGTTATTTGGAAAATTCTTTATCCATTTATTTTATTTGGATTTGGATTATAATTATTCCGTTTGCTTATGGATTAGGTCAAGATTTAATTTGGTCCTTAAATATTCCTCATTTAATATTTCTTTCTCTATCTTATAAAATCCATATCTTTTTTATTTATATGTCCAAACTTGGTGATTCCAATTTGTATATTTTTATTTAATATTTATTTATCCTTTTAAATATATTTAGGATTATTTTCTCACCATTTGGTATGGATTTCTAGATAGGTGCAATATTAGCTTTGGAAATTCAATTCCCTTATCTTATTAAATTCACAAGATTTTATTTATGGCTCCAAATTAAGTGAAACCAATTCATATGGTTTTATAATATTTCTATTTGTCATTCTTGATCATTTATAAATGTTCGTTGACAAATTTTTATTTCGATCAAATCCATGGTCTTAGAGATAACTTGGAAATGTTTTTATTCCATTAAGGTTTTAGGGTTTTGGTTTATTTCTCAAGTGTTTAAATTTCAAGATGCATTTATGAAGAATGAAATCCACTTGATTTGAATTTTAGTTGGATTCAAACATTAACCAAAGTTTGTTCAAGATGGGATTTTAAGTTTTCATTTAGAAACAAAAAGTTTCTTTTCACCCTTATTTTCAACAATTATTTATTTTATTTATTTATTTTTCACATTACAAGATTTGGAAAATCTTGGGATGTGACAGGCTACCACCCTTAAAATAAATCTTGTCCCGAGATTTGGGAAAGATAGGGTTACAAGTTGGCTCAAAGCAACTAGGGTACTACCACCCTTAAAAATTTCCAACTAGATTACTTCTTGGCTTGCTTGGGATCTTCTTGAAACCTCTCTGGGCAAACATCTGCATCGTTTCCTTTGTTTCCACACTTGAAACATGTGACAAGGCTGAGATCCTTCATGGGCTTTATCTTGTTCTTCATCTTTTCTGGACAATTGCATGCATAATGTCCTTGGTTACCACAATTGTAACATGTGACAAGATTGAGTTCTTCATGTATCTTCTGTGGACAGGTTGACACAGAATGGCCTAGCTCCTTGCAGTTGTTACACCATACTTGGTTAATCTCCTTATATTTTTGTTTCTTCTCTGGACATTCATTGGCATAGTGTCCCATCTCTTTGCAATGGCAACACTGCACTTGACTTTTGTCCTTCTTCTTCTTGGGTTTCCCCAAAGCTAGGAGTGCTTCTAGTTCATGCTCTTCATATCTTATCTCAAAGGTGGGAAAGTTTCCTGGTCTCCTTGATCTTTTCCTTGGATAATACATATGTCTCCTCTTTGGTCCATCAAATTGAGTCATATTGCATGGAGGTGCAAGCTGAGATTTTCCTTTGTCTTCATCCTTCTTGGTAGAAGTTGTTCCCTCATGGTAGTTTACAATCTGTTGTTACACTCCACCTTGTTTCCTTTGTTGAACTATGGAATAGATGGGGCATTGGATAGGGACATGATTATTTCCTTCACATAGGAAACAAGTGGCTTGAGATGTGGGGCATTGATTAGTTGGATGTTTCTCTTCACAATTGGGGCATTAACCTTCATGCTCTTGGGAAGTGTGATCCATGTTTTCACAAACATTGCAAGCTTGGGTTCCTTCTAGAATATCATCCTTGACATCCTTGTTTCACAAACTCCTAGAAAAGAGTTGTCTCCCATGTTGATCATGTGAGTGGTCATCCCTTGTAATAATTTGGATTGATTTTCCAAAAAAATTGTAAGGTTGGGTCTAACTCATTGTTGTTGGATAAAAACTGAGTTGTCATCTGATTCAAATGGGTTTGGTTTACTAGTAATTGTTCTCTCATGAGCATCTCTTGGTTGTTGTTATTGTCACCATTCTTGATGTTGGAATTTCTTGGAGTAGTCATCTGTTTGGGTTGGATTGGGATTAGAATAGGCAAAAAAAATCTAAGGAAGAAGTCTAATCACACACATCACAATTCATACAAGCAATGTACAAGCAATCAGAAACAAACATTCCACTCAAACAACAAGTTTCAAGCACATTTTTTAGGCAATAAAATATTTTTGCTACACCACATAAGTTGGTGAGTTTAATTTAAACTAAACATGGTGGTCCAACTATATGGTTCACTTGAGATTTTTCCATCCTTCTTAGTTGATTCTTCATGAACAAGATCACTGTATCCTTGGAAAATTCTTGTGTCTTGGTCACAAAACTTCAAAGGTGATGATTGTTCCTTCTAAGTTGTATTTCCCTAGTCTTCAAGTCTTGAGCAATTATTTCTTGTCTCACTTGTAGTCCTTAGTGATATCCAAGTTGAAGTCCTTGGTGAGACTAAGGTTGAGATCACTTGAGTTGGTGAAGTCCTTTTCTCATGTTGAAGTCTTTGCTCATGGTGGAGGCTTTATCCATCAAGTTGAAATACACAAGATGTAGAATCAAAACCAAAAATGGTTGAGGAAAGAGTTTACAAGATTGTTTGTAAATAAGTTTTTGAACAAATACAACTCCTATTTTTCTAAGGGGTTTTGTCCAATCCTAGGGTTACCAATCCTACAGGCAACACAGTGCTCTGATACCATCTGTAAGATCCCTCCCTTTATAAAGGTAAGGATCCCTGTGATTGCAATGCTAGTCCCTGGATCAATAGCTAGCATCCACAGTTAATATGTAATATCAAGAAACAAAGGTCATAATACAACTTTATAACCAGGAATAAAATAGTTTATTACATCTTGCATAGATCATTTGGCTATCTCATTACAATGCAATAGAAATAACTATAGCATGGGGTCCTTCATCTTCAAGGTGCCACAGGCAATCATGTTGGTTGTAGACTTGTAATCCTAATCAACACATCTCACTAACATCAAACAAACCTGCAACATAATAAGTTACAGCCACAAGGGTCAATACATTTGAATTGTATTGGCAAGTGATACTTTGGTAGTATAGTGGAGTCTATCATCTATATGCATTTGGCTAAGTGGAGCTTAGGCTTGCTTTGCTCAAAATATATTTTCCTTATCATTTGAAAAACACTAAGTTTTTGTTTGTCAAAAATCACCCAAGGCATCTCCCAATAGAAATTGGTGATCCTTCAACCCTTGTTCAACCACAAGTTTTTAACTTAGAAATTGGGATGAGGAGATTCTTGATAGCTTCCATGTCTTGATGCTCAAATTGTCCTTTACCAGGGACATGGCTAAGTACTTAGATTTTACACTCTGCAGAGGTGGTGCACTTTCCCCACAGGACTTGGTTTCAACAAGACAAGATCTTTCAGAAGCCTTCCCTTAGACCAGAATGGACACGCTCCAACCTATCATCCCCTACCACCAACTGTCCATTTGGCTAAGTTTTTGCAACCTATATGATCCAGGCAGAGCCCATAATGCCAAGTGGCTGCACTTGAAGCTTCTCAGCATTTGACATCTCAAATCTCTTTGTTCCTGGGTGGCCATCCACAAGTGAGATACACAAGGTAAACCATAGAAATGGGCCTTGTGTAACCACTCAACACAAACCATTCCTTCCATTCCACCCAGGTGATTCATTCACTTAGTTGTTTTATTAAATAAAACACAAGTCCTTGACTTAGAAATATTCCATAGTATGAATATATTCCACCCTTGTTTTCTACTAGCTAAGCTAAGCATGATAGTAGTAGGAATATTCACTTAGGAAATTTCCACTAAGGTTTCATCTACTAGGATTTCCCATGGCATAGTTTACACTTAGCAAAAATTCCATGCAAGTCGTACTTAGAAATATCACTAATGCATAGTGAAAATAATGGGGCAAAAGTATGGAGCATCACTTTCCTTTTTGGTAGAGAATATAAGTTCACTCCTTGATCTTGCAATATTCACACTCTTCAAATCACTACAATTCAATCCAGCAAGGCACAAATTCAATCTACCATTCAAGAAAACATCACATAAAATAATAGGAACAAAGCAATGCATGCAAGCATGCAAAAGATTGTTTTATTTGGAAAAGGTGGTTTCTAACATGTTATAAACATTCTAAAATACCTATTGGTCATTTTATATAAGTGGCAAAACCATTTGCAAAAGATTTTACTTATAAACCATTTCTAAACCAAATCAATATTTTATGTGGTTGAAAATGCCTTTAGCAAAGCAATAATCTTTATAGGGTTCACCAAATACATTTTTAATCCTAAAACTTGGTGTTTGGGGTCAGAGAGTTTAAATCAAAACATTTTCCCAAAGGTTTTCTTCCAAAAGCATTTTTAACACATAAACATTATTTTTATTTGACTAGAAATGTTCTAAATCAAAGATTTTATTCTTTTGCTTCACAAAATATGTTTTTGAAACCACAAGTTGCTTTAGATGGTCAGTAGGTTCAAAAAATCCATTTGCCCAAAGGTTTTATCACAAAAATAATTTTTGGATGAATTTTATATTCAAATTATGGCTACAGAAGTTTTTGCAAAAAAAAAATATTTTACCAGAAGCAATTTACTAAACAAATGGCATTGTTGGATAGGGCTTGTCTTGCTGATTCCATCGATATAAAATTTGCAAAATTTGGACATGTGGTTTGAAAGTTATGAATTTTACAAAATCTCATATCTAATAGAAATGTTTCTGTTTTTAAAACAAAGTCTGAGCCACGTGGCGTGTTTCTATTTGCCCATACCGTTTCGCGTGGATCAACAGATGCGAGGCGTTGGATCTAAGTGAGGCTGAACGGTGGAGATGAGCTCGTACCCTTTCATTTAAGTGACTCTATCTACGCCTTGTGATCTAAATCCGACGGACAGAAATGCTTTGACCACGATCTGGTGGCGCTGGTGACGGCGAACGGTGGCGCGGGATCTACTCGCAGTGGTTCTGGAGAAGCAGGAAGGAAAGGAGGGAGAGAAGATTCTCACAGTGTTCGCGTGGTCCTGGTGAAGCTAAAGGCGGTCTACTTCTGTCAAGGGGCACACAAAAACGACGGCGATTGCTCACCGGAGATGAGACATACGGCGGCTGATTACTATCAAAGACGATGGCGGTCACTGGTCACAGGAGCATCGTCAGAATGAAGAGGGGCGGTCAGAATATTACCAGGGGAGTCGCCGGAGAAGAGGCAGACGATGGCGGAGTTCAGTCGAGGTGGTTGCCAACGCTCTGGGTCAAGCGCGGGCAAGCCGAGGGTGCAGAGAGAAGCGCCAGGGAATGGGGAGCACGCTCGTGTGGTCGAGGAGGCGAGGGGCGATGGGGTTTGGCCGGAATCATCGCCGGAAGGTCGTCGGAGACAGTGGCTTGCAGCAAAGAAGCGGCGCAGCCTGGGGGCAGAGAGGGAGGGGCGAGTGGGGGGGAATGTGGAGGAGAGGCAGGCGTTTAATACTGTGTGGTCACTGGACTGAATCAACGGGGCAGTAACAAGTATTGACTCGAGTTTAATTGGCCAGAAACGGCCGGCGAGGTTGGCGCGGGTGGGGAAGACGATGATGTGGCGTGGGGTCGAGACGTCAGCGAGAGAGAGAGAGAAGGAGTGGGGGCCAGCGGTCAGTCTCTGTGTGGGTTCGATTACGAGTAAGAGAAAACGGTTCGGGGAAAGGAGTGGAGCTGGGCTGCTGGGCTAGTTGGGCCTGCTGGCTGGGCTGGGGTCCGTTTCATTTTTTTGTTCTGATCATTTTTCTTTTTCCATTTCTATTATTCTGCTTTGATTTTGTTTAATGTTTTCAAACATCTATTTGAATTCAAACTTCAACCAAACTTTGTGAATAATTAAACACTGCTTGCTAACACATTCTGAAGTCAAATTTAGAATAATATATTTATTCTTTTTAGGGAATATTAATTAATTAAAATAGGCCCTTGTATTAATTCAAATAAGATTTTATTATTGTTTCAAAAACTCCATTTGAAATCTAAATCTTTCCAAATCTTTTCAGTAAGTTTTATTTATTTATTAGGATATCAATTAACTCACCTTGAATTTATTTGGAATATTTTTAATATGATTTTATAAATCATTTGAATTGGGTATTTGTTTTAATTCCAATGAAATCAATTATAGTTTTAATTTCATAGTTTTTATTTAGGTGAATTCCTTGATTCCACTTTAAGTTAATTAAATGAGTTTTAATTCACTTGGGTAAATTCCAAATATTATTTTCCCATGATTTAATTAATCATTTCTTAATAGGGATTTTATCTTTATTCAAAATAGAAATAGAATTTGGTTAATGCCACTTTATGTTATTTGGAAAATTCTTTATCCATTTATTTTATTTGGATTTGGATTATAATTATTCCATTTTCTTATGGATTAGGTCAAGATTTAATTTGGTCCTTAAATATTCCTCATTTAATATTTCTTTCTCTATCTTATAAAATCCATATCTTTTTTATTTATAGATCCAAACTTGGTGATTCCAATTTGTATATTTTTATTTAATATTTATTTATCCTTTTAAATATATTTAGGATTATTTGCTCACCATTTGGTATGGATTTCTAGATAGGTGCTATATTAGCTTTGGAAATTCAATTCCCTTATCTTATTAAATTCATAAGATTTTATTTATGGCTCCAAATTAAGTGAAACCAATTCATATGGTTTTATAATATTTCTATTTGTCATTCTTGATCATTTATAAAAGTTTGTTGACAAAATTTTATTTGGATCAAATCCATGATCTTAGAGATAACTTGGAAATGTTTTTATTCCATTAAGGTTTTAGCGTTTTGGTTTATTTCTCAAGTGTTTAAATTTCAAGATGCATTTAGGAAGAATGAAATCCACTTGATTTGAATTTTAGTTGGATTCAAACATTAACCAAAGTTTGTTCAAGATGGGATTTTAAGTTTTCATTTAGAAACAAAAAGTTTCTTTTCACCCAATTTTCAACAATTATTTATTTTGTTTATTTATTTTTCACATTACAAGATTTGGAAAATCTTGGGATGTGACAATGTTGTTGCTGGTCCTTCGAGCAGAAATGCTGCAAAACTAACTTTTTCTTCGTCGGTACAACCAACAGTCACTAAGTCCTTGTTCACCGAACGTAACCAGTCATTGGCTACCATTGGATCAGTTGTTCCAGAGAACCTTGCAGGTCATAGTTTCAGAAATCTGGTGAGCATGTAAAGTGCTGGAGGATTATTCTGATTGTTGTTGTTATTGTTATTTTGATTCTGATTTTGTATAAACTGTGTCATCATCTGCATCATTTGAGCTTGTGCTGTCATCAACTGCTGCATCTCGGGAGTGATGTTGTTGTTGTTGTTTTGGTTGGGGTTAGCACGACAGGGAGGCATTTGTTGGTTTGATAGGGATAAGTAATGATAGATAGACCTAAAGAAGTTCTAACACACAGCCCAAAACAATCAAGTTCAATCAAACAATCAACAAGCAACTATTCACTTAACAACTTATGAGCTTAACTCATGAGTTGAAGGAAACAACAAGTTTTCTTGAAATAATTAACTTAGTATAGCCATACCTCATAGGTCAATATGATCCATACACTAATATCAATGTTTTTGGTAGGCAATCTATTGTCTCTTGGTTTTTCACTTGTAGTTCTTAGTGATGTCTAAGTTGAAGTCCTTGGTGGAACTAAAGTTGAAGTCATTGGTCATGGTGGAGGCTTTGTCCATCAAGTTGAAAAAGGAAGAGATGTAGAATCAAAACCAAAAGGTTCAGGAAAGAGTTTACAAGATTGTTTGTAAATAAGTTTTGGAACAAATACAACTCCTATTTTTCTAAGGGTTTTTGTCCAATCCTAGGGTTACAATCCTACAGGCAACACAGTGCTCTGATACCATCTTCCATAGCTTTAGGCCTTAGTTGCTCAGAGTTGTCCGTAACCGGGGACACGGCTAAGTACTTAGAATTTTGATCTTCTGCACAAGTTGTACACTTTACCCACATGACACAATCTCGTCTTGACGCAACCAGTGGCCGCTGGATAAGTACTCACCAAATGGAGTACCAGCAGATCGATAATGTGACAAAGTCTTTCCATAGAAGTCCTCCCAATACACAATGCTAGCTTGTCTACCAGGCACCAATGTAGGGATATATTTCCTTACACAAATTTAGTTAACCTGAAGATGCCAATGCATGGGTCTTCCACTATGTAGTTGACTAAGCCAGAGCCCATTTAGCATGTGGCTGTACACGGAAGCCACTGTACGATAAACATGTTCGATCTCTAAGTCCCTGGGTGGTTTTCTTCTAGTGCTCATACAAAAAGATAGCCATATAAACATGGTTCCCTTTGTTGCCACCTTGTCCAAAACTTGAGTATCCTTCTTCCACCCAGGTGGTTCATTGAGAACTTGTTTTATTATATAAAACATATATTTTTCCAACACTTCATATAATCATATTATGTATCCCATCCCAAATATATAACAGGGCTAAGCATACTACAACTACAATGTTTTCACTAGGAAGATATAAGGATATCCTAATAGGATATAGAATAGCATAGAAAATAGTAGTCCTTTCATGCATGTTACAAAAATCCACTAAGTGTAATGAAATTAGTAGGACATGGATGGTAGTGTCACTTGCCTTTTTAGTAGAGAATATTGGTTCACTCCTTGATCTTGCAAATATCACAATATTCTAACTTCACTACAATTAAATCAAGCAAACATATATTCAACTAGCATTCAAACAATTCATCACATAAAATGACAAAAACATGGCAATGCATGCAAGCATGCAAAAGATTGTTTTATTTGGAAAAGTGGTTTCTAGTAGGCTCTAAACACTTTAAAGCTCATATTGGTCATTTAAAAAGGGGTAAATCCATTTAACTTCAAGTTGGTGAAAATGGCCATTTAAATCATTTTGTTTTGCTAGAAATGATTTAAATCAAAATTATAATCCCTAGTGTTTGAAAAATATTTTTAAACACAACATGTTAGTGTTTTTAAGGTCAAGTGTTTGATATTAAAACCATTTGCAAAAAGGTTTCACTTCATAAACCAAATATTATACCAAAGTGATATTTGATGTTGTTGAAAATGCCTTTTGCAAGGTAATAATTTTATAGGGTTCATCAAATATATTTTTAAATCTCAAAACTTGGTGTTTAGGGTCAGAGAGTTTAACTCAAATCATTTTCCATAGATTTTACTCAAAAAGTATTTTTAACACATAAACAATATTTTTATTTGACTAGAAATGGTCTTATTCAAAGATTTGTTCTTTGGCTTCACCAAATACATTTTTAAATCCATAAGTTGGTTTCTATGGTCAGTACGTTCAAAAAAAACCACTTAGCAAATATTTCACCTAAAAATATTTCTAGAACAATTTTTATATTCAAATAATTCCTACACAAGTTTCTACAAATTCAACCAATTTTCCAGAAGCAAAACATTAAACAAAGTGCATGGTTGCAAAGTACTTGTTCTGCTGATTCCATTGATATAAAATTTGCAAAATTTGGAGGTGTATGTTAATATTTATGAATTTTCCAAGTTTGCATATCTAATAGATCAAAATTTTCTATTTTAAATCAACTCTGGACACGTGGCTCATTTCTACTAGACGATATCGCTTCGGCTGGATCGCGCTCTGTGGGCTGTTAGATTTAAAATGCATCGCACGGCTCAGATCGTTGCATACCCCTTCGGCTAAGATTCTATCGTAGCACTCGATCGAGATCTAACTGTGTACAGCAACCAGACCATAACAGGGCGGCGCTAGTGGCGGCAGACGGCGGTGCGTAATCGGCCAGTGAGCTTGCCGGCGAACTAGGTCGCGCGGGAGAGGGAGAGGATGCTCACTAGTCTCGCAGGAGTGCGGCGAAGCAAGGTGTGGTCAGTTCGTCGAGGGGCGCTCTGGTTCCCGAGGAATTGCTCACCGGAGACGGCATCGGCATCGGATGCTCTCTGTTGAAGACGGTGGCGAGGTTTGAGGGTGCGCTAAGGCAAACAGAGCATGGGGTTAGATGCGGGTGAGAGAGGCGGATGCACGAGCATCATCGAGAGGGAGAGGCGAGGTCAGGATTACTGGGGAAAGGTCGCCAGATTTGAGAAAACCGTCGGTGGTGAGTTGGCGTCGTCGTTGCCGAGCATCTGAGGCGCGCGCAGGCAAGGGGAAGGTGCTTGCAGGTGCGCACATCAATGGGGAGTGAGATCGCGTGCACTAGGGGGGTAAGGGGAGGGTCGAGCTTGCCGGAATTATTACCGGATCTTGCCGGAGATAGTGAGGGTTCGAGCCAAATTAGGGTCAGCCTGGGGGCTCTCGTGGGGTGGAAACTGGGGAAAAGAGAGAGGAGAGAGGGGCTATTAAGAAGGCCCAGTCGCAAGGCGGAATTACTGGCGCATTCAAACGAATTGAAGCGAGGAATCAAGGACAGAAATGGCCGGGAAGGAAATGGGGAACGGGTCGCGGTGGAGATGATGACTGACAGAGTGGGGCAGGTTTGTCAGCGAGAGGGGGAAAGCACGTGGGGTCCTGCTGTCAGCGACTGAGGGGGTGCACGGTTGAGTGGAAAATGCTTCGCTGCGGGGAGGGAAAATGGGCTAGCTGCTGGGCCTGCTGGGCTGGGCCATATGGGTTGGGTTTGATTCATTTTTTTGTACAGAATGTTTTTCTTTTTCCTTTTCTATTTATCTGATTTGGTTTTTCATTCAAAACAATTCAAACACTATTTGAATTCAAACTTTGTGTAGATTTAAATACTGTTATTTAACATATTCTAAATTCAAATTTAGAATAATTAATTTTTTTAGGGTGTACTAATTATTAAAAATAAATAGACATTAGTCTTTATTTCATAATAAGATTTAAATATGTTTTAAAACTCTATTTGAAATCTAAATTTTTATCAAACCTTTTCAGTAGGTTTTGTTAAAAATAAAACACTTTGAAAATATAATTTAAAATACTTTAATGTTCATTCAAAACAAGAAAATGTCCTTACTTAAATAAAATTGGATATTAATAAATCCTCATGATTTTTTTAAATAATCCTTTACTCTTTTTATTAAACAAAAATATTTTATTTCAATTGCTTGGCCAAGATTTTAATTTGGCTCTTTAAAATAGTCCTTATGTCGTGGGAATGGTCACGGAAGATGCTGCAATCGGCAGCGAGTAGTAGAACGATGGGCAAGGGCGGCCAGCCATCTGCGGTGCGAGATGAGGGCAGAGACACAGGGTTTTACCCAGGTTCGGCCCCCCAGAGGGTAAAGACCTACTCCTGCTGGATTGTATTATGATGGTGGTACAATGGGCGAGCTCGGCGGCTAGGCGGCGAGTCGCTTGGGGTATGATGGAACGTATCTCTACACGCCCTGCAGGGAGGTTTATATAGACTCACCTCCCCTAGGGTTTACATATCTCAACCGAATTAGTTAAAGCTTTGGCACTCGTTTAACCTAATCCGACTGGGCCTATCTACTCGCCTAGGCCTTCAGCTTCCAGTCGCTTAGATCTACACCGTGCCTTGATCCAGTCGCCGTCTTGCAGGCGCACTCGCCAGTTTCTGGGCAAGTCGGAAACGTCCTGCTGGGTATACCCCGGTAGGCACATCCCCATCAGTAGTCCCCGAGGCCGTCGTCGATTGGGCGCAGGTGGCTGCTGGCAGTCGGAGTATACGGCTTCAGAGTAGACATCCAGTCGAATCGTCGGCGGGCTCCTGTATAAAGGAGAAAACTCAGTCATCCTGATTGCAGCTTTGGCGAGTCGAGTCGGCGAAACACTGTTGTAGTGATCGGGTCGGCGAGCCGAGTGGCAGAAGTTAGACCGTTAAACGTGGTCAAACTAGCCGTTGGGGTAATCCAACGGTAACTTTTGGCGTAATCACCGCGTAGTAACGGCTCCCTGATTTGGCGGGTAACAACCGCTATATAAGGGGAATGGCAGGCGATCAGAGAGCCACCTTCTCGCCATTTCCTCCGATTGCACGCACTTTCACCTCCCTTCGCATCGCGATCCAGCCGACCCGAATCCTCCGACCCCCCACAAATCCTTCCGCCATGGCCCTCTCCACCGAACCTTGGGGTAGATCTAAGTGTACGAGGGCGCAACTGGCGTCCTTCGAGGAGGCCGGGATTCTACGCGCCGGCTATGGCGCATCCCTGCGGCCAGAGAGGTGACCCCGAACCCTCGCGAGAGGGAATTCATCTGCTTCACCAGCCACCTAGAACGGGGGCTAGGATTCCCCACGTCCCTGTTCTTCCGGCGCTTCTGCGCCTACTACGGGATCCAACCATCGGACCTGGGTCCACACAGCATCGAGCAGATCGCCATCTTCGTGGCGTTCTGCGAGTGCTACTTGGGCTGCCGGCCCTACTTCCCTCTATGGCAAGATCTGTTCCACGGAGGCTTCGTTCTTTGACTTGATGCTGCCCGCCAAGGCGGCGAGCGACTAGAAGAAGTCTTGGTTTTACGTTGCCGAGGCGACCCCGGAGGGCGAGACGGCAATCCCACAATACTCCGCCAACCGGTCCGAACCACGCCGACTTCAAGTCGGCAATCTCCCCAGCGACCAGCGGATGGTCGTGGACGAAATGCTTCAAACCATTCGAGGTCTGAAGAAGAAAGGTCTCCAGACGATCAACTTATACAACTGCTGGCTCGGGCGGCGGCTCGTCCCTCTGGCTCGGCGCGACCACTACATGTACCAATACACGGGCCGGGAGGACTCGACGAAGTCCTGCCTAGCCGAGTGGAAGCTTGAGGACTACACCCCAGCACTGAAGAAGATCACCCAGGCGGTGTACCTGGACGCAAAGGCTGGGGTCATCCCCTACACCGCAAAGCATCCAGCCCCAACGGTAAGTCACCTCGCATCATTTGCAGTCGCAGTTTTTGCAATCGCGGTTGTTCTAATTTCCGTTTGTGTTCATTGCAGCTATTCCAAGTGGTGGAAGGATGGCTCCCGCCTTCAGACGACGAGAATTCGAGCTCGTCCGTCCAGGACATGGCCGAATCGCCTCCCGCCAAGGGCGACACCGGGAGCGACGAGAGCAACGGCGACGACGAATCCGAGGAGGAGGTCGCCCCGCTGGTCCGCAAGACCCGCGGGCAGCGTCAACATGAGCTTGAGGAGAGTAAAAGCCTCGAGCGTCATGATGACGATGACGAACTTCCGGAGACCACCTCGCGCCGCCAGGCTACTCCGTCGAAGAAGAAGAAGAAGAAGGAGAAGGAGGCGAAGGCTCCTCCGAAGAAGAAGACGAAGCCGATGAGGCCGGCCTCGCCACCGCATTCGGCAAGCAGCTCCAACGCCCCCAGCCCGGCCAAGGACGAGGCGCCGCCGACGGCAGCCGCACTGGATACGGCCACTGTCGAGGTGCCACTGGCCTCGATGCCTCCGCCATTCGCCCCAGTCTCTGGGCTAGGGGCCGCTCCGGCCGTGGCGGCTTCACCTTGCAGGGAATCTCCTGCCGAAGATGTCCCAGAAGCTCCCGTTGCAGCCTCGACGACGAAGAAGCCGTCTGTGTCTTGGGCACGCGACGTCCTGGAGATGGGCCTCAGCCGCCGACTGGGACCCGAACTGGAGAAGCCGGCCGGCATCCGCACGGGGCTACGCTTCTTTCGGTCGCCAAGTGAGTTCGCTCACCTACCTTTGTCTTTCATAGCAGCTTGGATTATCTCGCTCACATGATCGATTTACAGGACCGGAGCGAAGAAGATAGGCCACCCGACCGTGTCTAAGGTGCCACCCGTCGTCAGCGAGGAGGATCCTTCCCGCAAGAGGAAGGCGGACGAAGTCGTCGTCCCTGCGGATGGTGCCAAGAAGGCCAAGGGCGACGATGTCGTCACGATCTCTGACGACACGGCGGTCGCGCCGAATGAACCCGCAATGGAGGCGGCCATACCCACCAAGGAGGGTGCTCCCTTGCCTGGGGTGACCGAGCCGGTCTCCTTTGGTGTCGGTGCCTCCATCGCCACGTTCCCGCGCTTCATGGCCAGATCGGCTACAGCGAGTGGGACCTCGCCCTCGAGCCGTGCACCTGGGGTCGTCGACGCGGAGGTCGAGCAGCGTCGTGGGCACACGCCGGCCCTCCTCGCGTCCGTGGATGCGATACAACTTCACGGCATGCTTGGCGCAGCTATCCAGGTATGTCCACTCCCCGAGGATCAGGCCGGTGAATTGCATCGGTCTGATTCTTTTAGAGTCTTTATTTTTCGCGTCCAGTCCCCGAGTGCGCACTCGCTGAATTTCAGCGGGTGGGCACTTAGGATTTCTTGATTGCTAGTCCCCGAGTGTGCACTCGATGAATTTCAGCGGGTGGGCACTTAGGATTTCTTGATTGCCAGTCCCCGAGTGCACACTCGCTGAATTTCAGCGGGTGGGCACTTAGGATTTCTTGATTGCCAGTCCCCGAGTGCACACTCGCTGAATTTCAGCGGGTGGGCACTTAGGATTTTTCTTTGGTTAACTGTTTGAATTGTGTGCAGGGTCTGCAACGTGAGTCGGCTGACCGATTGGCAGCAAAACACCGCACGGAGAAGGAACTGGCCACCATCCAATAGGCGAATAAGGGGCTTCAGGCAGTTGCCAAGAAGGCGGAGGAGGCTCGCCAGGGACTTGTCCCCGGGGGTGAATTGGCAACGGCTCAATCGGCGTTGAGCTCGGCTGAGAAGCGGATCGCCGAGCTTGAGCACGAGCTGAGGGAGGCGAAGGAGGAGGCGAGTTTGGCGGATGGTCGAGCCAAGGCCGCCGTTACGGCCGCCGCGGAAGAGCATAAAGTTTCTGACGCCCTTGTTGCTGGGCTTCAAGACGACTATACTTCTCTTCAGAGCTTCATCACGGATCTCTCCTGTCCCTTGATTGGTGAGCTTGTCTGCCCTTGCCTATTGCATGTGTCTTTTCGTAATATCTAATGTATTCACTGTTATCTTCTGTCCGCAGGTCGCATCATTGATAGCGCGAAAGAGGCGAGATCGTTCGACGCGCGACAATGTGTGGCCACGCTCGTCGACTCGGCGATGTTGTCGGCGACATGCATCCGAGCCTACCTCCAGGAGATATCGCCCACGGAAGTAATTCCCAGCGACCTCGTCGAGGTGTGGAAGTACTTGGAGAAGGTGTCGTCGGTCGTTGAGTTCATGACGCGATCAGCGTTCCGGCGTGGAGCGGCGACGACGCTTAGCCTTGGGCTTGCTCATTTTCCAGAAGATTTCGATCTGGACGATGTGACGAGTGGCTACCCGTCGTCGACTGGAGAGGTGGAGATCTCCGAGGTGCTCAAGTTGACGGGTCGCGCCGCGGTGTACTCCGAGCGCGTCTACGCGATGGGCGACCTCCTTCCTTACCAGGAAACGGTCGTCACGCCCAACGACCCCGAGCCGCAGCACCGGGACTTCAAGGTCGAGCAGCCCTTCCACGCGGCGATGGCGGGTGAGCTGACGACGTACCCGCCAAACCCGTACACTCCGTTCATCCGCAATCGCAAGGGTGCTGGCGAGTCGTTGTCGAAGCCTGCGGAATAGAGTAGTTTTCCCTGGGGCGTTAGTAGCAGATCTGCCGTTTGGGCATATTTTGTATTCTGAGACGATTGCAACATGCTAGTAATGTGATATCGTGTTTGTTTTGTGACTTGTCATGTGTTTTCTGATTGAGGTTTGAACGAGTCCCCGAGTGCGTCTGCCCTTTTGTGGGGTTTACCTCGTGTGTGATGTGTTTGTGGTTTCTGAATGTTTTGTTATTGTGGTCGACTCGCCCGGACTCGAAGAGCCAGTCGCTAGGCGACTCCCTTGAGCGCTCTGTACTTCACCGTTTCCCTTGCGCGAACGAGGTCGGGTGGCCGAGTCCCCGAGCGTGGTACTTGGTTGTTCTAGGCGCGACTCGAGGGTGGGTGAGGACTTGTCGCGTTAGTTTGAGCGCATCACTCCTGCCTGGCCCGTTGGGTCAGTCGCATGGCGAGTCCTGGGCATGCTCTCATACTTGGCGTTTTCCCGAGCCGCTCGCGCTGAACTGGTCGTCAGTCCCCGAGCGTGGTACGTGGCCGTTCGATTCGCTATGTCGAGGATGCGGAGGATCATGGTCGCTGTGAGAAGCGAAGGCACTTGTCTTGGCTCGTAGAGCCAGTCGGGCTAGGCGACTCCAATGGGGCTCCGGGTAGGCGTTTTTCGTGGACAATGCAAAACCTGAGGTGACCCAGTGCTCTTGCATCGCACTACTTGGCCGTGCCGATCGCTTTACCAAAGGTTGACTTCTGCGGTTAGCTTGACGCTGTTATTACGAGTGCGAGTGGCACAAGACACGGAGAGTGGGCGCAATTTGCGGTAACCGATTCTTTTTATTTCATAGCGACTGGAGGGTACATATGTGGAGTTCTAGGAATAGAACTTCCGTAGGAGATTTACATTCCATGGTCACTTGACGTCGAGTTCGCCGTCCCCGCGGACGTTGATGAGGTAGTACGCGTCGTTGCCGAGTACTCGCCCGATGGCGAATGGTCTGTCCCACGGAGGGGAAAGCTTGTGCATGCCCTTCTTGTCCTGGATGAGGCGCAATACCAGGTCGCCTTCTTGGAAGGTGCGAGTTTTCACCCGCCGGCTGTGGTAGCGGCGGAGTCCTTGCTGGTAGATGGCGGTGCGTGACCGAGCGAGGTCACGTGCCTCGTCGAGTTGGTCGACTCCATCCTGGCGGGCGAGTTCGTTTGCAGCCTCCGTGTAGTGGACGACCCGCGGCGAGTCGTGCTCGAGGTCGGTGGGCATGACTGCCTCGGCGCCGTACACCATGAAGAAGGCGGTGAATCCTGTTGACCTGTTGACCGAGGTGCGGAGGCCCCAAATGACAGAGGGTAGCTCCTCGACCAGCACCCGGCGGTGCGCTCGAGTGGTACTTGGAGTCGCGGCTTCAGGCCGTGGAGGATGCTTTGATTGGCCTGTTCCTCCTGGCCGTTGGATTCCGGGAGGGCGACTGACACGAGGTCGAGCCGGATGTGGTGTTCTTCGCAGAATTCGGCCATGGCTCCTTTGGCGAAGTTGGTGCAGTTGTCCGTGAAGATGCTGTTTGGGAACCCGTAGCGATATATGAGCTCGCGTAGGAATTTAGTGGCGGTCTTCCCGTCGCATTTCCGGACTGGCTTGGCCTCCACCCACTTTGTGAATTTGTCGAACGCGACCAGGAGGTGCGTGTAGCCGGAGGGGGGCTTTTTGAAGGGGCCTACCATATCCATGCCCCACACGGCAAATGGCCAGGTGATGGGGATTGTCTTCAGCGCCGAGCTCGGCACGTGTATCTGGTTGGCGTACTTCTGGCACCCGGCGCACCGCTGGACAATGTCGACGGCGTCGGCGTGTGCGGTGGGCCAGTAGAATCCATGCCGCATAGCCTTGGCGACTAGAGAGTGGGCGCCGGCATGGTGGCCGCAGTCGCCGGAGTGGATGTCGTGGAGGATCTTGCGTCCTTCGGCGGGTTGGACGCAGCGTTGGAACAGGCCGGTGACGCTGCGCTTGTGGAGCTCGCCGTCGATGATGGTGTAGGACTTGCATCGGCGTGCGATCATCCTCGCGTCTGTCTCATTTGCCGGCAAGGTGCCGGCCTCTAGGTAGGCGACGTAGGGCTTGGTCCAGTCGTCTGGCTCGGTGACGAGTGCGACCAGGGCTGCGTCCGGCTGCAGCGGGACTCCAATGTCGATCTCCCTTGGGGGGGAGACTGATGGCTTGGTGATCGTGTCGAGGAAGACGCCGGCGGATGGTGCGAGTTGAGCCGACCCGATGCGAGAGAGTGCGTCGGCCTCCTCGTTCTTCCGCCTGTCAATCCACTCGACGGAGTAGCCTGCGAAGTGTCCGCCCAGCTTGTCCACTGCTTGGCGGTATGCCGCCATGGTGGGGAGACGGCGTCGCAGGTGCCGGCGACTTGCCCAGCGACGAGGTCGGAGTCTCCGTAGCAGCGTAAGCGGTTGGCGTTCATCTCCCTGGCAGCTCGCATGCCGTGGAGTAAGGCCTCGTACTCGGCCATGTTGTTGGTGCAGGGTGTGAAGTCGAGGCAGAGGACGTAGCGGAGCTTGTCACCCTTCGGTGAAGTTAGCACGATCCCTGCGCCTGCGCCGTCCGCGTTCCTGGAGCCGTCGAAGTGCAGGCTCCAGTAATGGAGGTATGGGAGCTTCTCTGGCTGCTGGGCCTCTTCCCAGTCGGCGATGAAGTCCACTAGGGCCTGCGACTTGATCGCTTTTCGTGGCTCGTACTTGATGTTGTGGACGCCGATCTCGACGGCCCACTTGGCGACCCGCCCGTTCGCCTCGCGGTTGCGGATGATGTCCTGCAAGGGTGCTGAGGAGACGACCGTGATCGGGTGCTCCTGGAAGTAGTGCGGCAGGCGCCGCTGTGCTCTGAAGACCGCGTATACCAGCTTCTGGTACTACGGGTATCGCTGGCGCGACTCGGTGAGGACCTCGCTGATGTAGTACACTGGTCGCTGTACTGGGCACTCCTTTCCTTCCTCCGGTCGCTCGACGACCATGACGGCGCTGACGACGCGCTCGGAAGCCGCGACGTAAACCAGCATGGGTTCTTTGTCGGCGGGGGCGGCGAGTAGCGGTGCGGCGAGTAGCACCTTCTTGAGGTCGCGAAGCGCGTCATCCGCCTCCTTGTCCCACTGGAAGGTGGGGTTCTTGCGCATCAGGCGGTATAGGGGCATCGCCTTTTTGCCTAGGCGGGGGATGAAGCGACTGAGAGCCGCTACTCGCCTGGCCAGCTTCTGGACGTCGCGCAGGCACTCGGGTTTGCCGAGTCGGGCGATCGTGTCGATCTTGGTGGGGTTCGCCTCGATCCCTCGCTTGGAGACGACGTACCCCAGTAGTTGTCCTGCTGGTACACCAAAGGTGCATTTTCCTGGGTTAAGCTTTATCTTGTATTTTCGCAAGTTGGCGAACGTTTCCGCCAGGTCGGCGAGTAGGTCACCCTGGCGAGCGGACTTTACGACCACGTCATCGATGTAGACGTGGATGTTGCGGACAATTTGGCTCGCGAGGCACTCTTGCATGCACCGCTGGTAAGTCGCCCCGGCGTTCTTGAGGCCGAAGGTCATGGCGGTGTAGCAGAAGGCTCCGAATGGCGTGATGAACGCCATCTTCTCCTCGTCCTCGACAGCCATTTTGATCTGGTTGTACCCAGAGTAGGCGTCGAGGAAACATAGCGACTCCGAGCCCGCGGTGGAATCGATTATTTGGTCGATCCGCGGGAGGGCGAACTGCTCCTTTGGGCAGGCGCTGTTCAAGTTTGTGTAGTCGATACACATCCTCCAGGTCCCGTTCTTCTTCTCGACCAGGACTGCGTTTGCCAGCCACTTGGAGTACTTGATTGGCCGGATGAAGCCTGCAGCGAGTAGACGCTGCACCTCCTCGGCGATGGCTCGGCGGCGCGCTTCATTGAAGGGCCGCAGCGACTGTTTGACGGGTCGCACTTTGGGGTCGGCGTTTAGCTTGTGCTCAGCGAGCTCCCTAGGGACACCAGGCATGTCAGAGGGCTTCCATGCGAAGATGTCCCTGTTCTCACGGAGGAACTCGATGAGCGCGCCTTCCTAGGCTGGGCTCATGCCCGTCCCGATCGTCACCGTCTGGCTGGAGTCGCCTGGGACCAGCTCGACAGTGCGGGTGTGCGTCGTTGCCTCGAAGGTTGAGGTGTTTGCGCCATCCGAGTTGGGCTTCTTGAGTATGGTGGGGTCGTCGTTGTTGACCCTGCTCGCGTACTTGGCGAGCTCATCGGCGTGGTTGGTTTCTGCCGCGATGACGGCATCGGCGAGTTTGGCTCCTTTGGCCTCGCACTCGGTGGCCATGTCGGGGTCGCCATTGATGGTGATGACGCCGCACGGCCCGGGGAGCTTCACTGCGTTGTACGCGTAGTGTGGCGCTGCCATGAACTTGGCGAATGCCTAGCGCCCCAGGACGCAGTGGTAGGGGTTGTCGAAGGGCACCATGTCGAAGACGATCCGCTCGGTGCGGAAGTTTGCTGGTGTGCCGAAGGTGACTGGCAGCGTGACCTTGCCGATCGGGTACGCCTTCTGACCGGGGACGATGCCATGGAACATGGTGTGGGTTGTCTCGATCATCGACTGCGGGAGCCGCAGCCGCCTGAAGGTGTCCAGGTACAGGATGTTGATGGAGCTGCCGCCGTCCATCAATGTCTTGGGGAGCCAGTAGTCGCCGACCTTAGGCTTGACCACCAGGGCGACTCGGCATGGGTACTCGATGCGTGGCGAGTGGTCCTGGCGGCTCCAGGTGATGGGCTGCTCCGACCAGTTGAGGAACTGGGGAACGTCCACCTGAGCCACCGTGTTGACGGCGACGGTGCGGGTGATGACCTTCTTTTCGCGCTTCGTATTGAAGCCTGTGAAGGTATGGAGCGAGCCGGCCACTTTGCCAAATTTTCCGCCGTTTGGTGGGTCGTTGTCGGTGTCCTCCCGTGCTCGCCGTGCCTTATCGATCTCCCTGAGGGTGTGGCAGTCGGCGGTTGTGTGTGTTGCGGGCTTCCCTTCCCTGCTATGAAACGCACAAGGTTGGTTAAGGAGGGCCGTAGGGTCGAACCTTGGCTTGGCCTTGTAGTTGCCGCCATCGCGGCATTGTCCTCCGTCCCGGCGGAAGCTCTTGGGCTCGCGTTGTGTGTGCCCGACGTTGGCGACGAAGTCGACTCGCCCGTCACTGCGGAGCTTACCGGTGAGGCGAGTGTTGCTGTAGCGTAGGTCGGACCGTCCTCCGCTGTCGTTGCCGCTCGTGCGGCGTTGACCTCCCGACTCGTCGTCGGTTTCCTGGTTTGGATCTTCCTCCGCGTACCATCTGGCGATCTCGAGGAGGTCCGGTATGTTGTCGAGTGTGCGAGAGTGTCGCTTGAGCTTGGCGACTAGAGGCTCGTAGCGGCACGAGGTCTTGAAGCAATGGATCGCGGTGTCCGGGTGGATGCCGACCGCGTTGTACCAGAGTTCTTGCCACCGTTGGACCCAGTTGCGGGTCGACTCGCGGGGTCCCTGGACGCATCTCTCCAGGTCCTCGATGGTGGTGGCGCGGGTGTAGGAGCACTCGAAGTGCCTGACGAAGGCGTCGCGCATCTCCTCCCAGGAGTCGATACTATCCTGGGGGAGGGTGTTGATCCACTGCCTGCACGTCCCCTCCATCATCAGGGGGAGATAACGGGCGGCTAGCAGGTCGGTGTGGCCTGCGATCCCCATCGCCATGAGGTATGTATCGAGCCAGACGACGGGGTCATACGAGGGGTCATATTTTTCTATCTCCTTCGGCGCCTTGAAGTTTGGCGGGTACTTCTCGCCTCGGATCATCGGTCCGAAGCACTTGGGGCCGAGTCGACTGAGCGACCCCATTGGCTCGCCGTCGCGGCGATTGGTTAGGGTGTGTCGCAGGTCGTCGGGCTGGCGTGCGCGCCAGCTTTGGTTGTTGATGATGTGGGTGCGGGCATCGATGGGTTGACCGTTGGCGGCGACGAAGTTGGTCGCTGGCCTGGGGTCGTTGGTGGAGAGTTGCGCGTTCGCGGGTTGGTGTTGGAGCTGCAGTGGTTCTGGTGGCGGGCAGTTGAGCGTGTTTGCCGCCATTGGGCGGCCACTCGAGGCCGCTCTGCTCCCCGAAGAACGCGAGTACACTCGACCCTGTGAGTCGGCGCCTGCGTTTTGCTGCGCGACGGCCTTTGCGAGCAGGGCCCTGACGTACTGGATCTGTAGGGCGCCGTCGCCGGTGGCCATGATGTTGTCGGCTGCTGCTCGGCCTGCCACGAGGTTGTCCATCGGGGTGGAGAACTGTGGGAGGCCGTTTGCGTCTCGTTCCCATGAGGAGACTACTTTCCGCGGCTGGTCCCTGGGGGGTGTGTGGTTGGGTGGAGGTGGGGCACCCATCGTCGTCGACCCTGGCGGGGGCCGGGCGCTTCCTCCTGGTGGCGCGTTCTCGCAGATCGCGCGCTCGGCCATGCGGGTCGGGTCATTTTCATCGTCGAAGTTCAGGGCGCGCCCCTGGACGGTGGGGTTCAGGCGCGACCTGATCCGCTACTGGTGGTAGCGCGATAGCTCCTGCGCCGTCACCTGCTCGAGGCCAAATTTTTCGCGCTTGGCTTGCTCCTTGCGCACTGCCTTCGCCAGTTTCAGGCGGAGTTCCTCGACCTCCGTCGCCGTGGCGTTAGGAGGGATTGGGGTGGAGAAGGGGTCCTCCGGCGGTTCGGTGCCGGTCGCCATGTAGGTCGCGGCGTGGCGACCGGTTCCGTCGCGGAGGTCAGCAGAATTTTCTGACCCGGAGTCGAAGTCGAAGATCCCGAGGATGGAGGGGTCCTCGAAGTCTCCCATGTTGGAGACCTGGGTGATGGAGCCCGCGGGTGAAGCTGCGGTGATGGATCCGGCGAGTGACGCCGGGGTTGCCGAGTCGGCGTCGTTGTTGAGGGCCGCGTCTTCTGCGGCCGCTGAGTTTTCGGCCACGTTACTGTGGGCCGAGTTGTACTCGGAGGCGAGGCGATGGATCGTGCGGATCTGGCTCTCGGAGAGCCGATCGCGTGGCGGCGACTCGCGGATGCGAGCCGAGTCCTCCGAGACGATGACGTCGGTGAGGCCGACGAAGAGGCTGATCGTGCCGACCGGCAGGATCACGCTGTGTGTGACGGGTCGCGCCGCCGGGACGTAGCTGCTCGGCAAGATTTGGAGCATCTCGCCGATCGCTATCATGCGGCCAGTGGCGACCTTCTCGTTGATGGGCTGATTGGATCTCGCCGCAGAACACCGGCCAGACCGGCCAGGCCCCACGGTGGGCGCCATTGTCGTGGGAATGGTCACGGCAGGTGCTGCAATCGGCAGCGAGTAGTAGAACTAGGGGCAAGGGCGGCCAGCCATCTGCGGTGCGAGATGACGGCAGAGACACAGGGTTTTACCCAGGTTCGGCCCCCCGGAGGGTAAAGACCTACTCCTGCTGGATTGTATTATGATGCTGGTACAATGGGCGAGCTCGGCGGCTAGGCGGCGAGCTCGGCGGATAGACTCACCTCCCCTAGGGTTTACATATCTCAACCGAATCAGTTAAGGCTTCGACACTCGTTTAACCTAATCCGACTGGGCCTATCTACTCGCCTGGGCCTTCAGCTTCCAGTCGCTTGGATCTACACCGGGCCTTGATCCAGTCGTCGTCTTGCAGGCCCACTCGCCAGTTTCTGGGCCAGTCGGAAACGTCCTGCTGGGTATACCCCGGTAGGCACATCCCCATCACCTTATTTATTATTTCCACCTTTGCTTATAAAAACCATATATTTTTATTTAAAGAAACAAAAATGGTGATTCCAACTATTATAACTTTATTTATTATTTGTTTATCTTTTTAAATCCCTTTAGGATTCTATTTGATCAAAATAGGTTTTGATGTTTCCATTAAAAAGTTTTTTTTACCCTAAATTTCAACAATTATTTATTTTGTTTATTTATTTTTCACATTTCAAAATTTGGAAAATTTTGGGATGTGACATGTTTTTGGTTTCAGAAAAGCTAGTAAAGAAATATTCTCGGAATTGGACGGGACAAACGCCAAAGTCAATAACTTTCTGTGGGGAACAAGAAGTCCAGAGGGGAGACGGAGAGGGAGCTAGGGCCGCCACACCCCCTAGGCGCGGCCAGGGGTGGGCCTGTGCCTAGGCAGGGTATTTGCCCCCTGGCCACCTCCTCGGCCTCCCCCTTCGCCTATAAGAATCCCTCGATGCCTAAACCCTAAGCACCCGATCAAATTTCCATGAAACCATCTGTAGCTGCCGCCACCATCGTCCCTAGATCGTGGGGATCTAAAGTTCTTCCTGGCACCCTGCCGGAGGGGAGATCATCCCGGAGGCCTTCTTCTCCGGTATGATGCGTGAGTAGTTCCACCTAGGACTATGGGTCCATGTAGTAGGTAGATGTTCGATATCCTCCTTTGTGCTTTCATGTATAGATCTTGTGAGCTCCGTTCATGATCAAGATCTAATCTATTTGTAATCATGCATGTTATGTTTGTGGGGATCCAATGGATATTGAGATTATTATGTTAGTTTGATTAATGGTTTTGTCTTTATGATTCTATCATGTTTGAGTTGTTTGTGATCTTGCATGCTCTCTTGGCCAAGAAGTTGCTAGTGACTCCAAGAGGGAGTATTTATGCTCGATAGTGGGTTCATGCCTCTAGTTTCCAAGGTAAGTGATAGAAATCTCTTCGGTTGTAGATCTGTTGTTACTACTAGGGAGCAACGGTCTCTTATTCATGGAACATGTGGACTGTTTACCTTACACACTGTGCTTAAAGCAGTTGTCTGTTGCTTGCAACTTAATACTGGAGGGGGTTCAGATGATAACCTGAAGGTGAACTTCTAGTCATAGATGAAGTTGGATGGCGGTCTATGTATCTTGTTGTATTGCCCAATCGAATCTCATAGGATCTTTCTAACTAGTATTGCATTGTTATGCATTGCTCCGTTCTTGTCAATTGCCCTGCTGTAATTTGTTTACCATTCATGCCATGTTGTTTATCTAAGGAGAGCTCCTCTAGTGAACTATGGACCCCGGTCCAATCTTTACCATTGATACACCTTCCACTGTTACTTGTTTACTTGCTGCAAACCATTACCTTACACACCATACATTTAATCCTTTGTTACAGCAAACCGTTGAGCTTCACAACTGATACACCCAATTTGCATCACCATTCTATATCATAATTTACCTCTATTCATTGATATTTGTGTTATTATGAGGTATTACTTATGGATTTTCATCTGTTTATGCATGTTGGATGATTCTTGGAGGATGGACTGCCGGAATCTGGATTCTGATGGAAAACAAGGCGTTTCGGTGCAATTTTGCGAAGATCCGAAAATACCAGAAAAATATGGAAACATATTATTTTACCAGAGGACGAAGGAAGCCAGAAGGAGGAGCGAAGAGGGGTCGCAGGGGGCCACACCCCCTAGGCGCGGGCTCACCCTGGGTCACGCCTAGGGCAGGTGTGGCCCACCAGCCCGGCCTCCAACTCTCCCCCTTCGCCTATATCTTCCCTACAGAACCCTAAGCCTCGGGGGGCGACCACAAATAGATTTCCGCCGCCTCTGGGGGCGGAAAACACTGAGAGAGAAAGATCTCTCCGGCAGACAGATTTCTACCGGGGGAATTCCTTCCCTGAGAGGGGAGACCATCGTCATCAACACCATAATCAAGCTAGGCTTCATCGGGATCATCATAATCATCCACACCATCATCTCCACCAGCACCATCATCACCACTCCGTCTCGCTGTAACAATTGTGTTGGATATTGCTTTAGTTCTTAGGGGAAACTTTCCCGGTGTTGATTACTGTTGTAGTTGATGCTTGTGAGTGGAACCATTGGATTATTGTTTATGTTCAGATTGTTATCCATTACCATATCATCTTTGATCTTGATCCATATGATGTCTTGTGAGTAGTACGTTGTGTTCTTGAGGACATGGGAGAAGTCATGTTGTTAGTAGTGAATCTGTGATGAGTTATTATTCAATGGTTTAGTATTTGAGTTGTTGTGCTATTCTTCTAGTGGTGTCATGTGAAAGTCGACTACATGACACTTCACCATTTATGGGCCTAGGGGGATGCATTGTGTATTTGGCTACTAATTATGGGGTTGCCGGAGTGACAGAAACCTGAACCCCCGTTAGGATACCTTTGCACAAGGGAGTGTAGGATCTCAGAGTTTAAGGTTGTGGTTAGATTTATATCTTAATTACTTTCCTGTAGTTACGGATGTTTGTAGGAGGTTTAATCACAAGTATGTATTAGTCCAAGGAAGGTCCGTATGTTAACACTGGTTCACCCACACAACACTTAAAACACCACAGAAGAGTAGTCAGCTATTTGAAGCGAAAGCACTTGACAGAATTCCCATGTGTCCTCGAGAACGTTTGGTCCTTATAAGTATTTCCACCGGCTTGTCCTTTGCTAAGAAAGGATTGGGCCACTTGCTCCGTTTGTTCGTTACCTTTGTTACTTGCTCTTTGTTTAGTTTCCTTGTCAGAAAACCACTAAAAACCCGTTTGCTAAGTATTCACAGGGATTTCCTGCTCCATACCATTGTTCAGCACCTCTGCTCCTCATTGGGATCGACACTCTTATTTATCGAAAGTACTACGATACACCCCCTATACTTGTGGGTCATCAAGACTATTTTCTGGCATCGTTTCCGGGGAGTGAAGCGCTATTGAAGAGTGGAACTGGTAAAGGAAGCTTCTTCTGTGAGTATTGCTTTTGTTACTTCTTGTTACTTTGTTTCCAATATGGATAACCCACTTGGTTTTCTGTTTGGGAAAATTACTACCACTAAAAGGGTAGTAGAGGAACCACGACCTATTGAGATTGATCCTTTTAAGATACCTACAAGTATTATTGATCGTGTTATCGATAATTATTATTTAGGGGATGGAACTGTCCATCCTGGTGATCATTTGGTATTTATCCATGAATTATGCGGGTTGTTTAAGTGTGCAGGTATCACAACTGAACAGGTGAAGAAGAAGTTACTCTCCATATCCTTGAAAGGGAGAGCTGAAGAATGGTATATGCTGTTGAAGAATGGACAATCCATGGAATGGGAGGAAATGGCATCTCTCTTTTACTCTAAATTTTATCCTCCCAGTGAGATTCATAAGGATAGAAATATTATATATAACTTTTGGCCTCTTGATGGAGAAAGTACTGCTGAAGCTTGGAGGAGATTGAAGTTACTAATGCTTAAATGTCCTATTCATGAACTCCCTAATAATATTATTCTCAATAACTTTTATGCTAGGCTTTCTCTTCATGATAAAGATTTACTAGATGCTTCTTGTGCTGGATCATTCAGACGTATGAAGGAAGAAGCTAAATGGGATCTCTTAGACCGTATTCAAGATAACACTGAAGCTTGGGAGAATGACAAAGGAAGAAAGTCAGGTATAAACTATGATTATGAATGCATTAAATCTTTTGTGGGAACTGATGACTTCCATGATATTAGCAATGAATTTGGTCTTGATCCTCAAGTTCTTGCAAAATGTTTTAAGGCCTTTGCCTCTTATATTGAAATTCCCAAGAAACAGTCGGACAAGTACCATGCTCCTTATAAAGACGTTGTTAATCATGTTCCCGTTAGAAGTACTCAAGTTTGTACTACTAATCATATTGTGCATGAACCTCATGTTGAGAAAATGCCTTTCCCAGCTAAGGTAAAGGAGTATTCTATGATTATTAGTACAAATAACAAAGGTACAATGAAAACTATGGATCCTGGTAAGCAATTGAATGTTGAACCCGTGGTAGCTATTGTGAAAAATCTTATCAATAGAAATATAGAGGATCGGCACATTGTCTTCTGTGAAGACGCTTCTAATATTATTTCTCATCCTAGTAAGGCTAGAAAAGCTAGTGTTCCTGTGCTTTCTGTTAAAATTGGTGATCATAGCTATTATGGTTTATGTGATATTGGTGCTAGTTCTAGTGCTATTCCTTATGAGATTTACAGGGAAATAATGCATGAGATTGGTCCTTGTGATCTTGAGGACATTGATGTGGTTATTCACCTTGATAACAAGGAAACCATTTGCCCCATTGGCATTGTAAGAGATGTGGAGGTTCTCTGTGGTAAGATTAAATATCCTGCTGATTTTCTAGTGCTTAATTCAGCAGCTAGCAAAACTTGTCCTATCATTTTTGGTAGACCTTTCTTGAACACTTGTGGAGCTATTATTGATTGTAAGAAGGGAAAAGATTTAACCAAGTTTGATGGAGATTCTGATGAGTTTAAATTTTCCAAATTTGCTAAAGCTCCTTGTGAAAATAGCTTGCCTAATAAAGATTTCAGGATGGAACAACTTGCTTCTATTGATCCAGTCTATGACCTTGGACCTCTTTTTGATGACTATAAGTATGCTTATTCTGATGATAAAGTTGTTTCCAGTGATAGTAATATTGTCAACTTTATTCAAAGTGCTACTAAAAGTTATTATGAGAGAGGGAAATATGGTTTTATGCATCTCAATGATGTTAAGTTTCCCCGTTTTATGTTGAAAGCTTTAACATTGCATTTGTTTTGTCTTCATATGCTTGTGGCTTTTTGTTTCAACAATTCATTTTCTCATGATACCCCCATGTATAGGAAATGGGTTAGACTCAAATGTGCTGGTTATTTGCTTGTTGATGCTCTCTTTCACTTCAAATATATATATCCTATGTGAGCATCTTTGAAAGTTTCAAGCCTAACTTAAAGACATTAAAGAAAAGTACTTGTTGGGAGATAACTCAAGAGTTTGGTCATGTCTTGGAAGTTATTACCTCAGAAATAACTGCTCCTTATCCTTTTTGTTTTGGTTTTTTTGTCAAATTCAACTACTTTTGTGAAGTAGAGGTGTTGTGAAAAGTGGTTGTCCTCGGATAGATTTTTGTGCTGTATTGTAAAAATTCGTGACGAGGCTCAGTATGTCGGACGGAGCTGCATTTTTATGAGCTTGTTCTCCAGGTTGTTACCCAACTTTCATTAGTTCTGCACTTTTTGATTTGAGCAACATAAGGTCTTCGAAAAAATCAATCTTTACCTGCTGGTCTGTTTTGACAGATTTATTCCATCATTTGCATTTGCCTCTTACAGAAGCTTTTGTTGTGATGGGTTGTCAGTTGAAGTGTGAAGTTAAAGGTTTTTTTTTCTTACACTAATGTTTTCATTGAGTTTGCGCAAGGGTTTTGTACGAAGGAAATTTTCAGGAGAAGGAGAAAAGGAATCTGCAGAGTTCGTCTTTGAATAGGTAAAAGTGGTGAAAATAGAAGGTTCGTGAAACTCCAATCTTATTATATTTTTGATGTTTTATATACATAAGGGAAGTTACGAGACGAAACTGAAGAGGAAACGGAGGTCGGGGTGGACAAACCCACCCCAGGCGCAGGCCCATCCTGGTCGCTCCTGAGGGGGGTGTTCTCCCCTCTAACTCCGTCTCCACCTCGTTTCCGTGTCAGTGCCTTCCTTATGCCTTGAAACTTCATAATATATAACCCCCCGGATCCCCCAAGGTTCGTGCATCGTGTTCTCGTTGTGTTTTCGTTTTGATCTGTTTCTGTTAGGAAATCTTCTCAAGTTTAGAGCACCATGGACTCTTCCAACAACAAAGGCAAGAAGCCCGTGGAGATAAATTTGGAAGAACAAACCACCGCAGGAACAAGGGGAAGGAAACCTAATTTTGTAGGAGCGATTAGCACTATGGATGCTTTTTCTCGTCACATGCAGGGAATCATAGCCTTTGGTCCAGAACTCAGATACTACCCTGAGGCTGCGGAAGCCCTTCGAACCACTAACGAGTTTTGTTATAAGTACCGTGCTTTGAGGATGAAGGTGGATATGCTTCAAGAGGAGAATAACAGGATTCATAAGATGCTGGAAGATTTTCTGATCCATGACAAGAGAACACCACCAGCACCGAAGGAGTAATTCGTCATCAGGTCTGGCATCCCCTTGGCTTGTTCCAAGCTTGGGGGAGTGCCGCGGTATCACCACCATTATCTTTTATCTTTTACTTTTTTAGTGGATTCATATCTGTGGTAGAGAAGTTATCTTATAGTTTGGTTTGCATGTGGACGTATCTCTCCTTTTGTGGATTATCTATGTATCCCTTGGTGTGAGTGCCTTTATTGAATATTAATGAGAAGCCTCATCTTTTACTTTTTGCACTTCTTATTTTAGTTTCTCTATTATATGATGGATCTTGTTGATCAGTATTGGCACCACTTTGGGAGCATCAAGTGGATCTAGATTGGTTTTGGCAAACTAAGTTCTGGTCAGTAGCAATAAATTTTGAGGTTTAAAAGAAAAAGAGAAAGAAAAAGCTTACAAGTATTTTGTATCATTTGTTTTATTTCTCGTTGGCCTATAAGCTTAGTATTATTTATTTAAGATCTTTTATTACCTGTATCTTTGCTTGTTTCTTTCAACTCTCTTGCTTGCTACCCAGCCTTGCTAGCCAAAAACCTGTTTTGAGAGGGCATACTTCTCATCTTTCAAAAATCCCTTTGAACAAAAACTTTTGCCACTTGTGTCCACCGTATATACCTAGTAGCTATTGCTATTCCAAGCAAATTCTCAAGCTTCATCTATCTTTCGAATTAAAAAGTATTTTGTTATGTGAAAACTAGTTAGTAAAGCTCTCATGAACTTGATGGCACACTTTATTTCCTACCCCTAATAGACTTGAACCATTGTGAACATCGAAGTTGTATATGCTTGCATCTATACGTTGGAATTAGCAGAACTGTGCTATCACGGGGAACGTTTTCAACATTGCACTTGTACTCTGTACACAGTTGATATCGTGCTCTTTTGTCTATGGATGTCAACTGTGTGAAACAAAGAGGGAACTTGTAAGTCCATGGAGTCTCTATTCTGTGTTAGAGAAACGCCTGGGCCGCTAGCCTAAGCCATGCCTAATCATGGTGGAAACTTGCAGCATCACCATAGTGAGTCATCTATGAAGCATTCTCAATAAAAAGCTATGCACATGGTAAATAAAAAGATCGCTGAGATGCTCATTGTCTTCTTGCCTTGTCATTTTGGTTATGGGAAAGCTCCTGTACCATGTGCAAGGGGTACCCCTTTGGCGGTTCTCAATGATATGCAAATACTTACAATGACAAGAACTTACCTTAGACCAAAGTTGAGTAGCATGAGGAGTGGCCCTCATATTCAAGGGATATGAGATTGTCAACTTATATTTCATCAAGCATATACTCCATCCTTGTTCACTTTAACCGTAATCATCTCAAGATGCCTATGATAGGGCAATGAGGGCTGAAAGCTAGTAAGTACCATAATCTTTTGGAAGCTCTTTATGACTTGTAATCCCTGCTTCCCTCTAAGAAGGGACCTTTCTCCCACTTCCAAGTTGAGTCAGTAAACCTACTTCCTCTCTATCTCCAGCAAGCATTTGAGTTGTTGTGTTTCAAGCATTCATATGGTGATTTATTCAATCATGTTCTTTATCTTCCTTGATTGCACAAAACTCTTATCTATTGAGTATTACTTTGAAAGCCTTCACTTGTGAAAAAATCTTTTTGAGCAAAGAGTGCTCCTATTTTGAAACTTCTACAAAAAGCTTGTGGTGAAACTGTTTGCCAGGTGTTGTCTCACCAAGAACAAGTTTGCCAATTCCAACTATGATTTATCTTTATGCATCTCTATTGTGACTGGTGTACTTGGTTGCAAGCTAAGTTATAAAAAGGTGAGTTACTTTCTTCTATGAGTTGTGCAATGGTAAGTGTGATGCTTCTTGTTCGTATTCTTTTATCGACACTTCCCTCCATAAACCTGTGGACATGTTTACTGAGCTCAGTTTTCGCTTGGGGACAAGCGAAGTCTAAGCTTGGGGGAGTTGATATGCCCAATTTGCATCACCATTCTATATCATAATTTACCTCTATTCATTGATATTTGTCTTATTATGAGGTAATACTTATGGCTTTTCATATGTTTATGCATGTTGGATGATTCTTGGAGGATGGACTACCGGAGTCTGGATTCTGATGGAAAAGAAGGCGCTTCGGTGCAATCGCGAAGATCAGAAAAATATGGAAACATATTATTTTACTAGAGGACGAAGGAAGCCACAAGGAGGAGCAAAGAGGGCCGCAGGGGGCCCACACCCCTAGGCGCGGGCCCACCCTGGGCCGCGCCTAGGGCAGGTGTGGCCCACCTGCCCGGCCTCCGACTCTCCCCTTCGCCTATATCTTCCCTACGGAACCCTAAGCCTCGGGGCGACCACATATAGATTTCCGCCGCCTCTGGGGGGCGGAAAACACAGAGATAGAATGATCTCTCCAGCAGACAGATTTCTGCCGGGGGAATTTCTTCCCGGAGAGGGGAGACCGTCGCCATCAACACCATCATCAAGCTAGGCTTCATCGGGATCATCATCATCCACACCATCATCACCACTCCGTCTCGCTGTAACAATTGTGTTGGATATTGTTGGAGATATGCCCTAGAGGCAATAATAATTCACGAACCGTAGGGAGACACACTTAAGGATTCGACGTTATTGAGTAGTTATGGAATGATGAGTAAGAGACCGAATGTTGTTCAGAGTCTAGGATTGGATCCGGGATATCACGAGGAGATCCGGAATGGTCTGGAGAATAAGTTTCATATAAGGAAAGTCCTGTTTCGGGGTTGGAGAATGGTTCCGGTGTTTTCATCGGGAATGTTCTAGAAGGTTCTGGAATTTCCGGCACTCCGGAGGGGAAGGGTACATGAATGTGTCATAACAAGTTGGAATGGTTGCATCATGTACTAGGTGTCATCGCTGAGCAAAATAAAAGGATAAATCAAATCCTAGTTTGAAAAGTCAAACGCCAATTTGAAAAGTCAAACGACTATTTTGCTTGGTGGAGGGAGAGTAGGAAACCGACTTGGGGAGGAAGTCCCTCTCCCTCCACCGTCGGCCAAGGAGGCCGAGTTGGGGAGGGACTCCCCTCCCCTTGGCCGCGCCCTCCCACCTATATAAGGAGGGGTAGGGCTGCCCCTCCAAGAACTACACCTTGCCCTCTCCAAACCCTAACCCTAAGCCGCCGGCGCCACCACCTCCTGCTGCCGCCGCCTAGGGCAAACCCTAGCCGCCGACTTGGGCTTCCCCAAGCCCTAGCCGCCGGCCTAGCCCTCTCTCCTTGGTGCGTCTAAACCCTAGATCACCGAGGCCTCTCTCATAGTCCACCATACTCGCTCCAGCTTAAGGCGAAGCCCTGCGAGATATCCCCTCTACTTCCGGTACCACGCCGTCGTGCTGCCGGAATCGCGAGGAGAGTGCTACAACCTCCGCTGCCTGCTGGAACAACAGAGAGGAAGGTCTTCATCGAGTACCGAATGTGTGACCGACTACGGAAGCGCTGCCGGAACGCAGCACCGGAAGGATCGTCTACGCGATCTTTAGATCGGCAAGAGTACGACTACATCACCCACGAGAATCCGCTCTCGTTAAACACTTTGGAATCTTCGAGGGTGAGTTATTCCATCGACTCGTTGCTACAATCTAGTAGATATATCTTGGCTTGTTTGTTTGTATGCGGTAGAAACTTTTTGTTTTCCATGCAACGAACCCCTACAGTGGTATCAGAGTCGTGTCTATATGTATATTTGTTGCACGAGTAGAACACAATGGTCATTGTGGGCGGTGGTGCTTTTATTATCAATTGCTTCTTGTGTACTTTGCATCTTGCGGTATGATGGGATGAAGCGGCCCGGGCTAACCTTACATGACATCGTTCATGAGACTTGCTCCACGATCGACATGCAACTTGTATTGCATAAGTGGCTTTGAGGGTGTCTGTCTCTCCCATTATAGTATAGATCCAATTTACAACGGGCACTTGATAGTTCAAACATCAACGTTGTGGTTCTTGTTCGTAAGTTAGATCGACACTTATTGAAAGCCCCAAACCACGTAAAACATGCAAAGAAATTAGAGGCGTCTAACTTTGTTTTGCAGGGGTGTGTTGTGATGTGATATGGCCATGATTGTGATTATATTTGATGTATGCAATGTTCCTTATTGTAAGTTGGCAACCGGCAGGAGCCATATGGTTGTCTTTAATTTCTGTTAAGACCCGCATGTCTATTGAAAGTAGTTGTAATAGTTGAAGCTGGTGGACGACAACCATGGAGCAGCGTCATTGACCTTGATGCAATGCCAGTGATGATGGAGATCATGTTCGTGCTTGAAGATGGAGATCGGAAGCACAAAGAAGAAAAGGCCATATCATATCACATATTATGAATTGCATGTGATGTTAATCCTTTATGCATCTTGTATTTCTTAGTTAACGATGGTAGAATTATCAGATGATCCCTCATGCACATGAATTTCAAGTTCTAAAGTGTTCATCCTTAGTAAGCACCGTTGCTATAGCTTGTTGTTTCGAAGCACCATGTGACGATCGGGTGTGTTAGATTCGGCAAGTGTATACAACGTGAGCAAGCCAGATTTTCTCATGCGGAAGCTAAGGTTTGATCTTGACGAGCCTAGCATGTACAGACATGGTCTCGGAACACGGATCACCAAAAGGTAAAGCATGAATCATATAGTAGATATGATGAACATGTCGTTTGTTCGCCATTGAAGCTACATCAACTCTCGTGATGATCGGTTTTGATGTGGTGGATTTGGTTCGTGTGATCACTAAAACAATGTGAGGGATATTGTTTTGAGTGGGAGTTAACCTAAATTAATTTAACTATTAATTAGAACTCAATTTGTCATAAACTTAGTCTAAACTATTGCAAATATGTTGTAGATCAATGGCGGCCCCTACCATCAATTTTAATGCGTTCCTAGAGAAAGAAAAGTTGAAAAACAATGGAAGCAACTTCGCGGATTGGTTCCGCAATTTGAGGATTGTCCTCAATGCTGGTAATTTGACCTATGTGCTGGATGCACCGCTGGGTGACCCGCCTGCAGCTGATGCTACCGATGAAGTAAAGAACGTTTACCTCGCTCGGAAGAATCAGTACTCCACAGTTCAATGTGCTATCTTGTATGGTTTGGAATCGGAGCTTCAGAAAAGGTTTGAGAATTCAGACCCACATGATATTGTCCATGAACTCAAAATTATTTTTGAGACTCACGCGGCAGTTGAGAGCTATGAGGCTTCTGAAAAGTTCTTTAACTGCAAGATGGCAGAGGGCAGCTCCGTTAGTGAGCATGTGCTTAAGATGTCTAGGCACGCAAACAAACTTCAAAGCTTGGGTATAGTGATTCCTAATGCTTTGGGGATTTACCGTGTCCTCCAATCACTACCACCAAGTTACAAGAACTTTGTGATGAACTACAATATGCAAAGCATGAACAAGCAGTTGCCAGAACTCTTCTCCATGTTAAAATCTGCAGAAGTGGAGATCAAGAAAGAGCACCAAGTGTTGATGGTCAATAAGACCACCAAATTCAAGAAAGGCAAGTCTAAGCAAAAGGGACACTTCAAGAAGGGTGGTAAGAAAGTTACCGCACCGACGAAGAAGACCAAGGCTGGACCTAAGCCTGATACAGAGTGCTTTTACTGCAAGGGAGAAAGTCACCGGAAGCGGAATTGCCCAAAGTACTTGGCGGATTTGAAGAACGGTAACATCAAGAAGAAAGGTATATCCGATATACATGTTATTGATGTGTACCTCACTAGTACTCGTAGTAGTGCCTGGGTATTTGATACTGGTTCGGTTGCTCATATTTGTAACTCGAAACAGGTGCTGCAGAATAAACGGAAGCTAGCGAAGAACGAGGTGATGATGCGCGTGGGAAATGGATCAAAGGTTGATGTGATCGCGGTCGGCACGCTACCTCTTAATCTACCATCGGGATTAGTTTTATACTTAAATAATTGTTATTTGGTGCCTGCGTTAAGCATGAACATTATATCGGGATCTTGTTTATTGCGAGACGGTTACTTGTTTAAGTCCGAGAATAATGGTTGTTTGATTTATATGAGTAATATGTTTTATGCACATGCACCTTTGATAGATGGTCTATTCTTATTGAATCTCGATAGTGGAAATACACATATTAATAACATTGAGGCTAAATGTTTGAAATTGAGCGATAACTCGACCTATATGTGGCAATGTCGTCTTGGTCACATTGGAGTGAAGCGTATGAAGAAACTCCATTACGATGGACTTCTTGAATCACTTGATTTCGAATCACTTGAAAGATGCCAAGCATGTCTGATGGGTAAAGTGACTAAGACTCCATTTTATGGTATGATGGAGCAAGCTATGGACTTATTGGAAATCATACATACCGATGTGTGTGGTCCAATGAGTGTAGCATCGCGCGGTGGTTATCGTTATGTTCTTACCTTCACTGATGACTTGAGTAGATATGGGTATATCTATTTCATGAAACATAAGTCCGAAACTTTCGAGAAGTTTAAGGAATTTCAAAGTGAGGTGGAGAATCAACGTAACAAGAAGATTAAATTTCCGCATTCTGATCGTGGATGTGAATATCGAAGTTACGAGTTTGGCGAGAATTTTAAGAAATGCGGAATACTTTCACAATTGACACCGCCGGGAACACCACAGCGTAATGGTGTGTCCGAACGTCGTAATCGAACTCTCTTAGATATGGTTCGTTCTATGATGTCACTTACAGATTTACTGCTATCATTTTGGGGTTATGCATTAGAAACAGCCGCATTCACTTTAAATAGGGCACCATCTAAATCCGTTGAAACCACACCGTATGAATTATGGTTTGGGAAGAAACCTAGATTGTCATTCCTTAAAGTTTGGGGATGCGAAGCCTATGTAAAGAAGTTACAGCCGGACAAGCTTGAACCCAAAGCGGAAAAATGCGTCTTCATAGGATACCCAAAGGAAACTATTGGGTATACCTTCTATCATAGATCCGAAGGCAAAATCTTCGTTGCCAAGAATGGATCCTTTCTAGAGAAGGAATTTCTCTCGAAAGAAGTGACTAGAAGGAAAGTAGAACTCAACGAGGTTGTCGAACCTTCTCTCGAACTTGCGAGTAACGCAGCACCGGAAGAATTTCCTGTGGTGCCTGCACCAATAAGAGAGGAAGCTAATGATGATGATCATGAAACTTCGGTTGTAGTTGCTACAGGACCTCGCAGGTCAACGAGAACTTGTACCACTCCTGATTGGTATGATCCCGTTATGAGTGTCATGTTGGTGGACAACACCGATGACCCTACAACATATGAGGAAGCAATGATGAGCCCAAATTCCAATAAATGGCAAGAAGCCATGAAATCCGAGATTCGATCCATGTACGAAAACCAAGTATGGACTTTGGTGGACTTACCGGATGGCCGGAAGGCTGTCGAGAACAAATGGATTTTCAAGAAGAAAACAGATGCTGATGGTAATGTTACTGTCTATAAAGCTCGACTTGTCGCAAAAGGGTTTCTACAAATTCAAGGAGTTGACTACGATGAGACTTTCTCACCTGTAGCGAAGCTAAAGTCTGTGAGGACTATGTTAGCAATCACTGCATATTATGATTATGAGATATGGCAGATGGATGTCAAAACAGCGTTCCTCAATGGAGACATTGATGAAGAGTTGTATATGATGCAACCCAAAGGTTTTGTGGATCCTAAATATGCTAACAAGTTATGCAAAATTCAACGGTCCATTTATGGATTGAAGCAAGCATCCCGAAGTTGGAATCAACGTTTTGATAAGGTGATCAAAAGTTTTGGTTTTATACAAACTTATGGAGAAGCTTGTATCTACAAGAAAGTGAGTGGGAGCTCTGTAGCATTCTTAATACTATATGTAGATGACATATTGTTGATTGGGAATGATGTAGACCTTCTTAATAGTGTCAAGGAATATTTGAATAATAGTTTTTCAATGAAAGATCTTGGCGAAGCAGCTTACATATTAGGCATAAAGATTTATAGAGATAGATCGAGACGCTTAATATCATTGTCACAAAGTACATATTTGGACAAAGTTCTAAAGTGGTCTGGAATGGAAGATAGCAAGAAAGGGTTCTTGCCCATGTTGCCCAATACGACGTTGAGTAAAACTCAAAGTCCAACAACGACAGAAGATAGAGAAAGGATGATTAAAACTCCCTATGCCTCAGCCATAGGATCTCTAATGTATGCCATGCTATGTACTAGACCCGACATTGCATATGCTGTTAGTTTGACTAGCAGGTATCAAAGTGATCCAGGAGTGGATCATTGGACAGCGGTCGAAAACATCCTTAAGTACTTGAGAAGAACTAAGGATATGGTTCTTTCTTACGGAGGTGATGAACAGATCGTTGTTAATGGTTACACCGATGCTAGTTGGAACACCGATCCGGATGATCCTAAATCACAATCTGGATATGTATTTATTTTGAATGGCGCAGCAGTTAGCTGGAGGAGTGCAAAGCAAAGCATTGTGGCGAGATCTTCAACTGAATCGGAATACATGGCCACTTCGGAGGCTTCACAAGAAGCGATATGGATGAAATAATTCATTACAGAGCTCGGTGTGGTTCCAAGTGCGCTGGACCCAATGTCTATCTACTATGATAACATGGGCGCCATAGCCAATGCGCAAGAACCAAGGTCACACAAGAAGTTGAAGCACATCAAGCTATGTTTTCACGCTATTCGAGAACATGTCCAAGATGGTGACATAAAGATTTGCAAAGTACACACAGATCTGAATGTGGCGGATCCGTTGACTAAACCTCTCTCGAGGGCAAAACATAACCAACACCAAACTGCCATGGGTGTTTGGTATATTACCATGTAATCTAGATTAGTTGACTCTAGTGCAAGTGGGAGACTATTGGAGATATGCCCTAGAGGCAATAATAAATGTAGTTATTATTACATCTTTGTGTTTATGATAAATGTTTACATTCATGCTATAATAGTATTAACAAGGAAACATTAATACTTGTGTGATTTGTAAACTAAATTAGAGTCCCTAGTAAAGCCTCTTTATAATACTAGCTTGTTGGTTAATAAATGATTGTGGTTTCCCTATCATGAACATTGAGATGTTATTAACAACAAGATCATATCGTTAGGAGAATGATATGATGGACATACTCCTATAGATAAGCGTAGCATAAAGATCAAGTCATTTTAATAGTTCAATTGCTATATGCTTTCTGATACATAGTAACCTAATTCCTTCGACCATGAGATCATGCTTATCACCATCACCGGAAGGATGCTTTGATGACATCAAACACCACACCGTAACTGGGTGGCTATAAAGGTGGCATTGAGTGTTCGGAAAGTATGGATTGAGACACATGGATCAAGAGTGGGATTTGTCCATCCATATGACGGATAGATATACTCTGGGCCCTCTCGGTGGAATGTCATCCAATTGTCTTGCAAGCATGTGACTGGCTCACAAGGTATCACATATCACGGGAACGAGAAAAGAGTACTTATCGGTAACGAGGTTGAACTAGGTATGCAGAGATACCGACGATCAAAACCTCGGATAAGTAAACTATCGTGAGACAAAGGGAAATTGATATCATATGTAAGTGGTTCATTCGATCGCAAAGTAATCGTAGAAATATGTGGGAGCCATATGAATTTCTAGATTCCTCTATTGGTTATTGTTCGGAGAAGTGTCTCGATCATGTCCGCATAATTCACGAACTGTAGGGAGACACACTTAAGAATTCGACGTTGTTGAGTAGTTATGGAATGATGAGTAAGAGACCGAATGTTGTTCAGAGTCTCGGATGGGATCCGGGATATCACGAGGAGATCCGGAATGGTCCGGAGAATAAGATTCATATAAGGAAAGTCCTGTTTCGGGGTTGGAGAATGGTTCCGGTGTTTTCATCGGGAATGTTCTAGAAGGTTCCGGAATGTCCGGCACTCCGGAGGGGAAGGGTACATGAATGTGTCATAACAAGTTGGAATGGTTGCAGCATGTACTAGGTGTCATCGCTGAGCAAAATAAAGAGATAAATCAAATCCTAGTTTGAAAAGTCAAACGCCAATTTGAAAAGTCAAACGGCTATTTTTCTTGGTGGAGGGAGAGTAGGAAACCTACTTGGGGAGGAAGTCCCTCTCCCTCCACCGCCGGCCAAGGAGGCCGAGTTGGGGAGGGACTCCCCTCCCCTTGGCTGCGCCCTCCCACCTATATAAGGAGGGGCAGGGCTGCCCCTCCAAGAACTACACCTTGCCCTCTCCAAACCCTAACCCTAAGCCGCCGGCGCCACCACCTCCTGCTGCCGCCGCCTAGGGCAAACCCTAGCCACCGACTTGGGCTTCCCCAAGCCCTAGCCGCCGGCCTAGACCTCTCTCCTTGGTGCGTCTAAACCCTGGATCACCGAGGCCTATCTCATAGTCCACCATACTCGCTCCGGCTTAAGGCGAAGCCCTGCGAGATCTCCCCTCTACTTTCGGTACCACGCCGTCGTGCTGCCGGAATCGCGAGGAGAGTGCTACAACCTCCGTTGCCTGCTGGAACAAGGGATATGAAGTTCTTCATCGAGTACCGAACGTGTGACCGACTGCGGAAGCGCTGCCGGAACGCAGTGCCGGAAGGATCGTCTACACGATCTTGAGATCGGCAAGAGTACGACTACATCACCCACGCGAATCTGCTCTCGTTAAACACTTTGGAATATTCTAGGGTGAGTTATTCCATCGACTCGTTGCTACAATCTAGTAGATAAATCTTGGCTTGTTTGTTTGTATGCGGTAGAATTTTTTTGTTTTCCATGCAACGAACCCCTACAGATATTGCTTTAGTCCTTAGGGGAAACTTTCCTGGTGTTGATTACTATTGTAGTTGATGCTTGTGAGTGGAACCATTGGATTATTGTTTATGTTCAGATTGTTATCCATTACCATATCATCTTTGATCTTGGGCCATATGATGTCTTGTGAGTAGTTCGTTGTGTTCTTGAGGACATGAGAGAATTGATGTTGTTAATAGTGAATCTGTGATGAGTTATTATTCAATGGTTTAGTATTTAAGTTGTGGTGCTATTCTTCTAGTGGTGTCATGTGAACGTCGACTACATGACACTTCACCATTTATGGGACTAGGGGGATGCATTGTGTATTTGGCTACTAATTATGGGGTTGCCGGAGTGACAGAAACCTGAACCCCCGTTAGGACACCTTTGCACAAGGGAGTGTAGGATCTCAGAGTTTAAGGTTGTGGTTAGATTTATATCTTAATTACTTTCGTGTAGTTACGGATGTTTGTAGGGGTTTAATCACAAGTATGTATTAGTCCTAGGAAGGGCGGTATGTTAGCACTGGTTCACCCAAACAACACTTACAAACACCAAAGAAGAGTAGTCAGCTATTTGAAGCGAAAGCACTTGACAGAATTCCCATGTGTCCTCGAGACCGTTTGGTCCTTATAAGTATTTCCACCGGCTTGTCCTTTGCTAAGAAAGGATTGGGCCACTTGCTCCGTTTGTTCGTTACCTTTGTTACTTGATCTTTGTTTAGTTGCCTTGTCAGAAAACCACTAAAAACCCATTTGCTAAGTATTCACAGGGATTTCCTGCTCCATACCATTGTTCACCACCTCTGCTCCTCGTTGGGATCGACACTCCTATTTATCAAAAGTAGTACGATACAACCCCTATACTTGTGGCTCATCAAGATTATTTTCTGGCGCCGTTTCCGGGGAGTGAAGCGCTACTGAAGAGTGGAACTGGTAAAGGAAGCTTCTTCTGTGAGTATTGCTTTTGTTACTTCTTGTTACTTTGTTTCCAATATGGATAACCCACTTGGTTTTCTGTTTGGGAAAATTACTACCACTAAAAGGGTAGTAGAGGAACCACGACCTATTGAGATTGATCCTTTTAAGATACCTACAAGTATTATTGATCGTGTTATCGATAATTATTATTTAGGGGATGGAATTGTCCATCCTGGTGATCATTTGCTATTTATCCATGAATTATGCGGGTTATGAAGTGGTTAGGTATCACAACTGAACAGGTGAAGGAGAAGTTACTCTCCATATCCTTGAAAGGGAGAGCTGAAGAATGGTATAAGCTGTTGAAGAATGGACAATCCATGGAATGGGAGGAGATGGCATCTCTCTTTTACTCTAAATTTTATCATCACAGTGAGATTCATAAGGATAGAAATCTTATATATAACTTTTGGCCTCTTGATGGAGAAAGTACAGCTCAAGCTTGGAGGAGATTGAAGTTACTAATGCTTAAATGTCCTATTCATGAACTCCCTAACAATATTATTCTCAATAACTTTTATGCTAGGCTTTCTCTTCATGATAAAGATTTACTAGATGCTTCTTGTGCTGTATCATTCACACGTATGAAGGAAGAAGCCAAATGGGATCTCTTAGACTGTATTCAAGATAACACTGAAGCTTGGGAGAATGACAAAGGAAGAAAGTCAGGTATAAACTATGATTATGAATGCATTAAACGTTTTATGGGAACTGACGACTTCCATGATATTAGCAATGAATTTGGTCTTGATCCTCAAGTTCTTGCAAAATGTTTTAAGGCCTTTGCCTCTTATATTGAAATTCCCAAGAAACAGTGGGACAAGTACCATGCTCCTTATAAAGACGTTGTTAATCATGTTCCCGTTAGAACTACTCAAGTTTGTACTACTAATCATATTGTGCATGAACCTCATGTTGAGAAAATGCCTTTCCCAGCTAAGGTAAAGGAGTATTCTATGATTATTAGTACAAATAACAAAGGTACAATGAAAACTATGGATCCTGGTAAGCAATTGAATGTTGAACCCGTGGTAGCTATTGTGAAAAATCTTGTCAATAGAAATATAGAGGATCAGCACATTGTCTTCTGTGAAGACGCTTCTAATATTATTTCTCATCCTAGTAAGGCTAGAAAAGCTAGTGTTCCTGTGCTTTCTGTTAAAATTTGTGATCATAGCTATTATGGTTTATGTGATATTGGTGCTAGTTCTAGTGCTATTCCTTATGAGATTTACAGGTAAATTATGCATGAGATTGGTCCTTGTGAGCTTGAGGACATTGATGTCGTTATTCACCTTGATAACAAGGAAACCATTTGCCCCATTGGCATTGTAAGAGATGTGGAGGTTCTCTGTGGTAAGATTAAATATCCTGCTGATTTTCTAGTGCATAATTCAGCAGGTAGCAAAACTTGTCCTATCATTTTTGGTAGACCTTTCTTGAACACTTGTGGAGCTATTATTGATTGTAAGAAGGGAAAATATTTAACTAAGTTTGATGGAGATTCTGATGAGTTTAACTTTTCCAAATTTCCTAAAGCTCCTTGTGAAAATAGCTTGCCTAATAAAGATTTCAGGATGGAACAACTTGCTTCTATTCATCCAGTCTATGACCTTGGACCTATTTTTGATGATGTAAGTATGCTTATTATGATGATAAAGTTGTTTCCAATGATAGTAATATTGTCAACTTTATTCAAAGTGCTACTAAAAGTTATTAAGAGAGAGGGAAACATGGTTTTATGCATCTCAATGATGTTAGGTTTCCCCGTTTTATGTTGAAAGCTTTAACGTTGCATTTGTTTTGTCTTCATATGCTTGTGGCTTTTTTTTCAACAATTCGTTTTCTCATGATACCCCCATTCATAGGAAATGGGTTAGACTCAGATGTGCTGCTTATTTGCTTCTTGATGCTCTCTTTCACTTCAAATATATATATCCTATGTGAGCATCTTTGAAAGTTTCAAGCCTAACTTAAAGGCATTAAAGAAAAGTACTTGTTGGGAGATAACTCAAGAGTTTGGTCATGTCTTGGAAGTTATTACCTCATAAATAACCGCTCCTTATCCTTTTTGTTTTGGTTTTTGTGTCAAATTCAACTACTTTTGTGAAGTAGAGGTGTTGTGAAAAGTGGTTGTCCTCGGATAGATTTTTGTGCTGTATTGTAAAAATTCGTGAGGAGGATCAGTACGTTGGACGGAGCTGCATTTTTCTGAGCTTGTTCTCCAGGTTGTGACCCAACTTTCATTAGTTCTGCAATTTTTGGTTTGAGCAAAATAAGGTCTTCGAAAAAATCAATATTTACATGCTGGTCTGTTTTGAGAGATTTATGCCATCATTTGTATTTGCCTATTACAGAAGCTTTTGTTGTGATGGGTTGTCAGTTGAAGTGTGAACCTAAATGTTTTTTTTCTTACACTAATGTTTTCATTGAGTTTGCGCAAGGGTTTTGTATGAAGTAAATTTTCAGGAGAAGGAGAAAAGGAATCTGCAGAGTTCGTCTTTGAATAGGTAAAAGTGGTGAAAATAGAAGGTTCGTGAAACTCCAATCTTATTATATTTCTGATGTTTTTAATACATATGGGAAGTTATGAGACGAAACTAAAGAGGAAACGGAGCCCGGGGTGGAAAAACCCACCCCAGGCGGGGGCCCATCCTGGTCGCTCCTGAGGGGGGTGTTCCCCCCTCGAACTCCGTCTCCGCCTCGTTTCCGTGTCAGTACCTTCCTTATGCCTTGAAACTTCGTAATATATAACCCCCTGGATCCCCCAAGGTTCATGCATCGTGTTCTTGTCGTGTTTTCGTTTCGATCTGTTTCCGTTAGGAAATCTTCTCAAGTTTAGAGCACCATGGCCTCCTCGAACAACAAAGGCAAGAAGCCCGTGGAGATAAATTTGGAAGAACAAACCACCGCAGGAACAAGGGGAAGGAAAGCTAATTTTGCAGGAGCGATTAGCACTATGGATGCTTTTTCTCGTCACATGCAGGGAATCATAGCCTTTGGTCTAGAACTCATATACTGCCCTGAGGCAGCGGAAGCCCTTCGAACCACTAACGAGTTTTGTTATAAGTACCGTTCTTTGAGGATGAAGGTGGATATGCTTCAAGAGGAGAATAACAGGCTTCATAAGATGCTGGAAGATTTTCTGACCCATGACAAGAGAACACCACCACCACCGAAGGAGTAATTCGTCATCAGGTTTGGCATCCCCTTGGCTTGTTCCAAGCTTGGGGGAGTTTCGCGGTATCACCACCATTATCTTTTATCTTTTACTTTTTTAGTGGATTCATATCTGTGGTAGAGAAGTTATCTTATAGTTTGGTTTGCATGTGGAAGTATCTCTCCTTTTGTGGATTATCTATGTATCCCTTGGTGTGAGTGCCTTTATTGAATATTAATGAGAAGCCTCATCTTTTACTTTTTGCACTTCTTATTTTAGTTTCTCTATTATATGATGGATCTTGTTGATCAGTATTGGCACCACTTTGGGAGCATCAAGTGGATCTAAATTGGTTTTGGCAAACTAAGTTCTGGTCAGTAGCAATAAATTTTGAGGTTTAAAAGAAAAAGAGAAAGAAAAAGCTTACAAGTATTTTGTATCATTTGTTTTCTTTCTTGTTGGCCCATAAGCTTAGTATTCTTTATTTAAGATCTTTTGTGTCTTCAAGGAAGATTGCATGTTTGGCTTTATTACTTGTATCTTTGCTTGTTTCTTTCAACTCTCTTGCTTGCTACCCAGCCTTGCTAGCCAAAAACCTGTTTTGAGAGGGCATACTTCTCATGTTTCCAAATCCCTTTGAACAAAAACTTTTGCCACTTGTGTCCACCATATATACCTAGTAGCTTTTGCTATTCCAAGCAAATTCTCAAGCTTCATCTATCTTTCTAATTAAAAAGTATTTTGTTATGTGAAAACTATTTAGTAAAGCTCTCATGAACTTGATGGCACACTTTATTTCCTGCCCCTAATAGACTTGAACCATTGTGAACATCGAAGTTGTATATGCTTGCATCTATACGTTGGAATTAGCAGAACTGTGCTGTCACGAGGAATGTTTTCAACATTGGACTTGTACTATGTACACAGTTGATATCGTGCTATTTTGTTTATGGATGTCAATGGTGTGAAACAAAGAGGGAACTTGTAAGTCCATGGAGTCTGTATTCTGTGTTAGAGAAACGCCTGGGCCGCTAGCCTAAGCCATGCCTAATCATGGTGAAAACTTGCAGCATCACCATACTGAGTCATCTATGAAGCATTCTCAATAAAAAGCTATGCACATGGTAAATAAAAAGATCGCTGAGATGCTCATTGTTTGCTTGCCTTGTCATTTTGGTTATGGGAAAGCTCCTGTACCATGTGCAAGGGGTACCCCGTTGGCGGTTCTCAATGATATGCAAATACTTACAATGACAAGAAGTTACCTTAGACCAAAGTTGAGTAGCATGAGGAGTGGCCCTCATATTCAAGGGACATGAGATTGCCAACTTATATTTCGTCCAGCACATACTCCATCCTTGTTCACTTTAACCTTAATCATCTCAAGATGCCTATGATAGGGGCAATGAGGGCTGAAAGCTAGTAAGTACCATAATCTTTTGGAAGCTCTTTATGACTTGTAATCCCTGCTTCCCTCTAAGAAGGGACCTTTCTCCCACTTCCAAGTCGAGTCAGTAAACCTACTTCCTCTCTATCTCCAGCAAGCATTTGAGTTGTTGTGTTTCAAGCATTCATATGGTGATTTATTCAATCATGTTCTTTATCTTCCTTGTTTGCACAAAACTCTTATCTATTGAGTATTATTTTCAAAGCCTTCACTTGTGAAAAAATCTTTTTGAGCAAAGAGTGCTCCTATTTTGAAACTTCTACAAAAAGCTTGTGGTGAAACTGTTTGCCAGGTGTTCTTTGACCAAGAACAAGTTTGCCAATTCCAACTATGATTTATCTTTATGAATCTCTATTGTGACTGCTGTATTTGGTTGCAAGCTAAGTTATAAAATGGTGAGTTGCTTTATTCTATGAGTTGTGCAATGGAAAGTGTGATGCTTCTTGTTCGTATTATTTTATCGACACTTCACTCCATAAACCTGTGGACATGTTTACTGAGCTCAGTTTTCGCTTGGGGACAAGCGAAGTCTAAGCTTGGGGGAGTTGATACGCCCAATTTGCATAACCATTCTATATCATAATTTACCTCTATTCATTGATATTTGTCTCATTATGAGGTAATACTTATGGCTTTTCATGTGTTTATGCATGTTGGATGATTCTTGGAGGATGGACTACCGGAGTCTGGATTCTGATGGAAAAGAAGGCGTTTCGGTGCAATTGCAAAGATCAGAAAAATATGGAAACATATTATTTTACCAGAGGACGAAGGAAGCCACAAGGAGGAGCGAAGAGGGGCCGCCGAGGGCCCACACCCCCTAGGCGTGGGCCCACCCTGGGCCACGCCTAGGGCAGGTGTGGCCCACCTGCCCGGCCTCCGACTCTCCCCTTCGCCTATATCTTCCCTACGGAACCCTAAGCCTCGGGGAGACCACATATAGATTTCCGGTGCCTCTGGGGGCGGAAAATACAGAGAGAAAGATCTCTCCAGCAGACAGATTTCTGCCGGGGGAATTCCTTCCCGGAGAGGGGAGACCGTCGCCATCAACACCATCATCAAGCTAGGCTTCATCGGGATCATTGTCAACACCCGAATTTTTCAATCCTAGATGCCTGTTATGCCATACATCGCAATCCCAAGATTACCATTTTTGCGAGACATAACAGAATTGGATACCATAGTACATCATCCGTTACAACGATACATAAGTTCTTACACAAATAGGGATCTCATGATCCAGTTCTTAATACAACTTCAAGCAGCGGAATACGTAATAATAACGGTAGCGTAGGTGAAGCTCCATCTTCAGGGTCACAAGCAATGCTGACGATGGGAGATGATCCTAGTTGTCGTAACCTTCCTGGGGTCCATCTTCCAGGTACTCCTCTTCATAGTCTGGCCATGGGAATAGCCAGGGACAAAGCCATGAGTACTCTTTAAGTACTCGCAAACTAATACTAACAGGTAAGGGGTTTTTGGATAATAGGACACTAGGCTCTAGGGTTGTTTTGCAAAAGTCCAGGTTTATCTCTACTCAGTTCCAAAGCTAGTCACAATTTTATAAATCCTAAGTGGGATCTTGTAATTCAGGTCACAACTCTGTTCTGGTCAAGTCAAAGTCTCATTTCGTTTCACAAGTCATTTTGAAAAGTCTGACGGGGGAACAGTATGGCCACTCCAACTGTCCATAACCGCGGACGCGGCTATTCGAATAGTTTGACACTCTGTAGAGATTGTACACTTTCACCACAACATTCGATACATCCGTCAGGAACAAATCCTGAATTCACATTCTCAGTATGCGGATAATCAATCCTAACCTTTCGATTACACGCCCTAGTATAAGCACCTCTTGTGTGAGTTTGGCCTCCCAACCATGACCAACTGTCATCTTGGGTACTGCACAGGTGGACAATCTTCACAAGGTAGCCTCAGCTCAGACCTTGGCCGTGAGGGAACTAATACTAAGGAATATAAGTTTCCAGTCAAGCCCTACCCAATCTTCGGGTATTGTGGTTGTACAATAAAATTGGAATGGTATCGCATCCAGACAACCATCAGTTTTATAAAGGGCTAAGGCTCATGCCTCAACATTTTCATCACCAAAATCATCAAGTGTTTGGAAACTCATGTCCAAAACATTTCAATAGAATGATCCATCATTCCAAGGTTTTCATAACCATTTTTCCACCAAGTATTCCCATCTAAAGTTGATCAAGTTTTATGCTTAGCACTAGCATCTGCAGGTGGGGGTAAGCACTGATGAGGGGTGGTAAACTAGTGGGGTTTTAACTAAGTTCAAACTCATGCCTTAGGATGACATCAAGGTTATCTAGCTTAGGCCAAATTTTATGCTCTTTATGCAACCTTCAGCACAACTATCTAGTATCTACCAAACTCTTAGGTAGACACTAAGTAAGCTTTGATAAAGAAATAAAGTAAGAAGCTTGCACATAAAACTAGGATTTGGTTTATCAAGTGGGTATGATCACATATGCTTAAGGCATATAGTAGTCATATCACAAGTATGGGTTTGTGGCATTAGTAGGGTATCTTGCAAGGGTTAGCTTGCATCAATATCAGTATAAGCTTGCATAGTTACTAGCTTGCATCAGTGTCAATATAAGCTTGCCTTGTGCAGAGCAGTGGTTGAAGTTCTCCTCGGCTTCCTCTTTGTAGTATCCTCCTTCCTCCTCGTATCCTTGGTCGGTACTAGCGTCTATGAGTAAATACGAGGTACACAATCACCAAACAATACTTAACTACTTGCAATCATCACACACAAGGGTCCTATAGATGATCTAGCATCATCTCTAACATTACAAGGTTAAGGCTTGGTTTAAATCTTTTTATTTTTAGAAAAGTAATTTCACTCATTGAAAAATTACTTAAGATTTAATATTCTCCAAACTAAACATGGGATCATGTTGACACATGTCATCACCACATATTGTAGTCCACGGGAATGTGATTTAAAGTGGTGTCACAATTTAATAAGGTTTTACCCTTTTATTTTAATTAATTAAAGTGGCTAGAAATGCTTTATGAAGCATTCTTTTATTACTTGAACAATATTTCTGCAAGTAAACCTGTATATTTTTATATATTCTGAAAGGTATGGTTAAATGTTATTTTTGAGAGTTGGAATCAACTCAAAAGCTATTATGGTTTAAATTTGAAAAATGTTTGAATGCAGAAAAGCTTCTGCCTTGTTATTTTTACCAGGGGTGATCTATAGATCCAAATGACTTGAATCCAACGGGCTTAGATTCAGCATTCATAGACCTTTCCAACAAAATTGGTTTCATTTAAATTGGTGCACTGAATTGATCTGGGTTGATTTTTAAAGTTGAGTACAGAAGTGTGTTTGAATTGAAATAGAAAAAGATTTAATTTGAATAACTGGGCTGCGCGGGGAATTCTAACGGGCCGGCCTGCTAAGCGCAGTGCTCCCGCGGGCTGCTTAAGTGGGTGTCCCCACTCGTCAGTGACGCGGGGCTGGGCGAAGCGGTATGGGGCAACGTGGATCGTTCGATCTAGTTCTAATCTAACGGCTGGGAGTCATCGTCGACGCGAGACAACTCCGGCGAGAACGAAACCTAGCGCGGCCAGTGAGGGTCGCTGGGGGCTCACCGGGGTACTGGCGTGGGTCGGCGAGGCGGGCGAATGACGAAGTCGACGACGGCGAACTCAGGGGTGGTCGTGGCAGCTCCTGGGGCGGCTCCAATCGCTGGCTCCTTTCTTCTCCGGCAGCGGCAGGCTTCAGTGAAATTCCGGCGAGGTGGTGCTCGCCTTGCTCTGAGAATGGTGTGGCACGATCGGTGAGGAGAGGGGAGTGAGATGTTGTGAAGAAATCGAGCGGGGGTGGCCTCTATTTATAGTCGAGCGAGGGGACCGTCGGTGCGCACGGTGAGCTCGTCGGGGGCGACGTTACAGGCGGCTACTGGCATGGGCAAGGGTAGGGGACGGTGCTGTGTCTCCTGGCGATGCTCAACGGCATGGTCGCGAGGCATGGGGCGGTGGGGTTTGGTCTGGAACGGCCGGTGCTCTGTGCGGCAGAGGCGGCGTCTTCGACGGCGGACGGTGGCTGTGCGGCACGGGGCGGCAAATGGGGATGTCTGGCGGTCTCCTAGCTTGATGGCGATCGTGTATGCACGCGGCGAGGGCGGCGCGCGGTCTGTGGATGCTGGTCGAGGGTGGCGCTCTGGCGCACGCTCGGCATGGTCTGGGCGCGGCTTGTGCGCGTGGTCCAGGGCTTGGCAACGCTTGCGGCTGGGACAGTGAGTGGCGGTGGACGGTGGGCTGCCTCCTAGACAAGGTTGGCATGGCTAGTTCTTTCTCTAGCTTGCTGTCCACAATGGGGTGACATTGTGGTGCTCGGCTGTTCACCATTAATGGCAATGGAAAGCTCACAGGGGTGCTAGTGTTGGGCTAAACTTTCTAGATGATCTACTGAGCTGTGTGTGAGCTAACTAGGGAACAAGTGAGGTAAGAATCACTGCACACTATAGTGTTTGATGTTTTGTTTGATTTGTGTCTGCAACCTGTTTGATGAAATGGCCGCATGAAATCAAGTTTTGAATTTTGAAATGATTTTTGGTGGGTTTGCTAGATTGGTGCTGGTGAGTCTGCAGATGCTTGGGTTTTGAAAGTTGAGCTTGTTTGAGTGGGTTTTGAAAAAGTGGGATCTTCCCATATGAAGAAGATTCAATTTTGAATTGTCATTTAAACTATGCATTTGAAAGTTTCTGGATGATCACAAATTAGGCCTTGATACTCTGTTATGAGTACATTCAAGGGGTGCAAAGATCCAGAAAAGTTTCTGTTAGGTTCTGAAAGTTTGAGACAGCCAAAGTAGGCATGGGAGTTAAATTGGTCAAAATGACCATTTACTTAATATATTTGTTTTGATTTACTTGTCTTTAAGGAAAGTGTGGGAAATGTTTTAGATGATGTTCATTTCACCTAAGAAACATTTTACAAGCAATGGATCACACAAACAAGGTGGTTTTTAAAGAAATTCAAAATCCATGCATACACATATACATGCATTCATGAGTTCATTTAGAAAAGTTTTTGTTAACCCTAATCTTGATGATTAGTGTTTGATGATCTAAGTTTGGTATTTTTGGGATGTTACAATCATCATCATCATCCACACCATCATCTCCACCAGCACAATCATCACCACTCCGTCTCGCTGTAACAATTGTGTTGGATATTGCTTTAGTCCTTAGGGGAAACTATCCTAGTGTTGATTACTATTGTAGTTGATGCTTGTGAGTGGAACCATTGGATTATTGTTTATGTTTAGATTGTTATCCATTACCATATCATATTTGATCTTGGTCCATATGATGTCTTGTGAGTAGTTCGTTGTGTTCTTGAGGACATGGGAGAATTCATGTTGTTAGTAGTGAATCTGTGATGAGTTATTATTCAATGGTTTAGTATTTAAGTTGTGGTGCTATTCTTCTAGTGGTGTCATGTGAACGTCGACTACATGACACTTCACCATTTATGGGCCTAGGGGGATGCATTGTGTATTTGGCTACTAATTGTGGGGTTGCCGGAGTGACAGAAACCTGAACCCCCGTTAGGACACCTTTGCACAAGGGAGTGTAGGATCTTAGAGTTTAAGGCTGTGGTTAGATTTATATCTTAATTACTTTCCTGTAGTTACGGATGTTTGTAGGGGGTTTAATCACAAGTATGTATTAGTCCTAGGAAGGGCGGTATGTTAGCACTGGTTCACCCACACAACACTTACAAACACCAAAGAAGAGTACTCAGCTATTTGAAGCGAAAGCACTTGACAGAATTCCCATGTGTCCTCGAGAACGTTTGGTCCTTATATGTATTTCCACCATCTTGTCCTTTGCTAATAAACGATTGGGCCACTTGTTCTATTTGTTCGTTACCTTTGTTACTTGCTCTTTGTTTTGTTTCCTTGTCAGAAAATCACTAAAACCCTGTTTGCTAAGTATTCACAGGCATTTCCTGCTCCATACCACTGTTCGGCACCTTCTGCTCCTCGTTGGGATCGACACTCCTATTTATCGAAAGTACTACGATACACCCCCTATACTTGTGGGTCATCAAGACTATTTTCTGGCGCCGTTGCCGGGGAGTGAAGCACTATTGAAGAGTGGAACTGGTAAATGAAGCTTCTTCTGTGAGTATTGCTTTTGTTACTTCTTGTTACTTTGTTTCCACTATGGATAACCCACTTGGTTTTCTGTTTGGGAAAACTACTACCACTGAAAGGGTAGTAGAGGAACCACAACCTGTTGAGATAGATCCTTTTAAGATACCTACAAGTATTATTGATCGTGTTATCGATAATTATTATTTAGGCGATGGAACTGTCCATCCTGGTGATCATTTGCTATTTATCCATGAATTATGCGGGTTTTTTAAGTGTGCAGGTGTCACATCCCAAAAATTTCCAAATTTTGAAATGTGAAAAATAAATAAACAAAATAAATAATTGTTGAAATTTAGGGTAAAAAAGAAACTTTTGTGTCTAAATGGAAACATCAAAACCCTTCTTGAACAAAATTTGAAAAAATGGAATGCAACAAATTTCAATCAAGTGAAATGCATTCATTAAAGAATGTATCTTGAAATTTAAATATTTGAAAAAAATAAACCAAAACCCTAATGGAAGAAAATCATTTCCAAGACCTCTCTAAGACTATGGATTTGTTCCATATAAAAATTTGTCAACAAACATTTATAAGTGATCAAAATGACAAATAAAAATATTATAAAACCATAGAAATTGGTTTCACTTAATTTGGAACCATGGATAAAACTTATGAATTCATTAAGATAAAAGGAAATAATTTCCAAAGCGAATAAAGCTTCTAGCTAAAATCCATACCAAATTGTGAGAAAATAATCCTAAAGAGATTTAAAAAGATAAACAAATATTAAATAAAATTATACAAATTGGAATCACCAATTATAAAACCATAAATAGAAAGATATGGATTTTATAAGACAAAGCAACAAAATAAATAAATAAGGAATATTTAAAAGCCAAATTAAATCTTGGACAAATCCATAAACAAATAAAATGAAGGATTAATGAATAATAAAAGGAGTAAAATATTATTTAAATAAGGATTGAACAATATTAAATTTTATTTAAATAAAGATAAATTGCCTAAAGAATAAATCCCAAGAAAATTATTTAGAAGACAATTTAAACCTTGAATTAAATCCATAAGCAAATGAGATAAAGATAATCCAAATAAAATAAAGGGAAAAAGAATATTCAAAATAAAATTATATGGTATTAATCAAATTCAATTCTATTGGAATAAAGACAAAATTCCTAATATAAAGGATTAATTAAATCATGGGAAAATATTTGAAATTACCCAAGTGGAATAAAAGTTACTTAATTAACTTAAGTGGAATCAAAGAATTATTTGAATAAAATTTAAATGGGATCAAAACCATATTTGATTTGAATAAAGACAATGGCCCAATTTAAATAAATCATATTAAAATATTTTAAATAATTCAAAGTGAATTATTTGCACTAGTGATTAAATAAAACCTACTAAAAAGGTTTGGTGAAAATTAGAATTTAAATAAGATTTTGAAAATATAATTGAAATCTTATTTGAATTAAGGCAAATGCCTATTATAAATAAATAATAAACCATAAGTGAATAAAAGAATTATTCCAAAATGGTCTTTAAAATACATTAATAAACAGTGTTCAAAATTACCGAAAGTTTGGAAAAGTTTTGATGAATAAATCTGATTTCAAATAAGAGTATAAATTCAAAATAGAAAATGAAAACAGAAAAAGAAAAAGGAAACAGAAAAAAAATAAAAACAAACCCCAGCCTAGAACCAGGCCCAGTCCAGCCCAGCAGCGCAGCCCACTCCCTCCCCCTCCCCAAAACGTTTTCTCACTCGCATCTGCACCCACTCACCCACTGACCGCCTGACCCCACGCGCACCCCCTCTGCTTCGCTGACGATGCAGGCCCACGCCACGCAAGCATCGTCCTCACCCGCTGCTGACCACGCCCTCCCCGACCGTTTACTATTGATTGATTGCCGGCGTAAATTCGCAGTAACACCGCGATTAAACAGCCCCGTGGTCACGCCCCCCTCCCCTACCTTTCCCCTCAAACCTCTCTGCCTATGAGCGACCAGGTTGCTGCAACTGTTGCTCGAGACGCCCACTGCTCCGGCGAGCCTTCCTTTCGATTCCGGTAAGCACAACCCTCCCCACTGCCCCTAACCTCCACGGGAACACTCCCCATCTTCTTGCGCACCTTCCCGTAGCACCATATCACTCGCGCGCGCTCCGAAATGTCGGCAAGCACAACATCTGAGCGCCGCCGTCGTCTGCATCCACTCCAGCGACGTCCCCTCGTAAAGTCCGATCGTGCCTCTTCTTCTCTTTCACACGCGTGTACTCGCCACGATCTTGCACATCTATCAGCATCTTTTATTTGCTCTGGCGTGCACCGTAGCCTCGCCCCCGTCTTTGACAGAGTGTGCCCGTCGCTAGAAGGAACTCCGACGAGCAATTGTCATCGTCCTCGTGCGCCCCTTCTCCAACAAAGACAACCTCGAGCATCAGCACGTCGCCACGAACCTGCTGAGCAACATCCCCCTCTCCCTCGCTTCATGTAGCCGCCGCAACACCGTAGCCAGAGCGCCATCGCGCCAGCGTTGCCCATCTGTGGTTACATGCTCTGAGCCGTTAGATTTTGATCGTGTGTACACGATAGATCACTTAATCTAAGAGGTACGAGCTAATCCGCACTGTGCCATCTCACTTAGATCCAAGAGATGTAGCTGCACAATCCACACGAACCGGTACCAGCGAATAAGAAACAGACGCGTGGCACAGTTTTGTTTTAAATAGACAGAAACATTTCTATTAGATGTTTAGATTTGTAAAAGCCATAACTATTAATCTACACGTCCAAATTTTACAAATTTTATATCATTGGAATCAGGAAAAAGAATACTTTCCAACCATGTCCTTTGTTTAGTGATTTGCTTCTGTAAAATTGGTTGTTTTTGCAGAAACATATTTAGGCATATTTTGTGTATAAATTTTATTCTAAAAATGTTTTTAGGGTAAAATATTTTGTAAATGGTTTGTTTTGAACCTACTGACCAAAAAACCAACTTGTAGATATGAAAGTATATTTTGTGATACTAGGTAATAAATATTTGAATAAAAGAATTTCTAGTTAAATAAAAATGTTGATTATGGTTTAAAAATACTTTTTGAGTAAAACCTTTGGAAAATGATTTGATTCAAACTCTCTGACTCTAAACACTAAGTTTTGGATTTAAAAATTTATTTGATTAACCATAGAAAATTATTCCTTTGAATAAAGGCATTTCTAGTAAAATAAAAATGGTGCTTGATTTAAAAATGGTTTTTGAGTGAAACCTTTTGTAAATTATTTTGTTGTTAAACACTTTAACCATACACACTAACATTTGTGTTTAAAAATATATTTGGCAAACACTAGAAATTATTACTTTGATTTAAGTCATTTCTAGCAAAACAAAAATGATTTAAAGTGGCCATTTTCACTAACTTAATATCAAACGGTTTGGCCACTTTTATAAATGACCAATAGGTGTTTTAAAATGTTTATAACATATTAGAAACCACTTTTCCAAATAAAATAATCTTTTGCACGCTTGCATGCATTGCTTTGGTTATATTATTTTATGTGATGAATTGTTTGAATGTTAGTTTGAATTTGTGCCTTGATTGAATTGTAGTGAACTTTGAAGAGTGTGACATTTCATGAATCAAGGAGTGAATCTATATTCTCTACTAAAAAGGCGAGTGGTGCTTCATACTTTTGTCCCATTATTTTCACTATGCATTAGTGATACTTCTAAGTAGGACTTGCATGGAATTTTCTATGTGTTAACTATGCCATGGCAACCATGAGGTCCTAGAGGGCCTTGGGAAATTCTGTCTCACACTCCAAGGTCATGGTCATGAGTTGTCCCTTCCTCACGGTTTCGTTGATGGAGTTCATCTACAAATAGAGATGAGAAAGAAGATTAGAAAAGTTTACGAGAAGAAAAAGACAAGAGTGGAAATTGTTGAAATATTTTCCTTAGTGGTTTCTAATCCAATCCTAGGGTTATAATCCTACAGGCAACACAGTGCTCTGATACCATCTGTAAGATCCCACCCTTATAAAGGTAAGGATCCCTGTGATTGCAATGCTAGTCCCTGGATCAATTGCTAGCATCCACAGTTTAAGATGAAGTACACAGAAACAAAGGTCATTATTATAAGTCATTCCAGAGATAACATAATCTTTTACAACTCCATAGCCAGAGGCTAGTACAAGAGTTTAGATTAACAATATAAAAATAGAAGTCTTCATCTTCATGTGCCACAGGCAAGCATGTTGAGTGTAGACTCATAACCCCTAATCATCATCAAAGTAACCTGCAACATCACAAGTTATAGCCACAGTGGGTCAATACATTGGAATAGTATTGGCAAGTGATACCTTAGTAGAATATTAACATCTAGTTACTACATGAATTTGGCTAAGTGTAGCTTAGGCTTGCTTTGCTCAAAATAGGTTTTACCTATCAGTTGAAAACACTAAGTTTTTCTTTGACAAAACTTTACCAAGGAACCACCAATAGAAATTGGTGAACCTTCACCCTTGTTCAACCACAAGTTTTAACTTAGAAAATTGGGATGAGGAGATTCTTGATAGCTTCCATGTCTTGATGCTCAAGTTGTCCATTACCGGGGGCATGGCTAAGTACTTAGTTTATTCCATCTGTAGAGGTTGTGCACTTTCCCCACAAGACTTTATTTTCACCAAGACAGGACCTTTCAGAAGCCTTCCCTTAGACCAAAATGGACGCGCTCCAAACCTATCATTCCCCTACCACCAACTGTCCATTTGGCTAAGTTATTGCAACCTATATGATCCAGGTAGAGCCCATAATGCCATGTGGCTGCACTAGAAGCTTGTCACATCCCAAGATTTTCCAAATCTTGTAATGTGAAAAATAAATGAATAAAATAAAACTTTGTTGATTTTCAGGGTGAGAAGAAACTTTTGAGTCCATTTGGAAACTTTCAAAACCTATTTGGATCAAATAAAATCCTAAAGGGATTTAAAAAGATAAATAAATAATACAGTTAAAAATATTTAAAATTACTATTTTTGGATCTTTTAATAAAAAAATTTGATTTTCAAATGAAAGGGTAAAAATTTAAATAAGGATTATTTTATAAAGCCAAATTAAACCTTGGCCAAGTTTTTGAAATAAAATGTTTTGTTTTGATAAAAATAGTAAAGGTTTATTTAAATAAAATAATAAGGATTTAGTATCCAATTTTATTTAAGTAAAGGCTTTTCCCATTTTTTAAACACTAAAGCTTATTTATTTATTTTAATAAGTTTTCCAAGTATTTTATTTTCTCAAATAAAACCTACTGAATGGTTTTGGTACTATTTTGGATTTCAAATAGAGTTTTGAAATAAATAAAACAAACCTTATTTGATTTAATAACTAAGGTCCATTTTATTTAATTATTAATGGAACCTAAAATAAAAATATTATTTTAAACAAGTTTTCCAAGTATCTTTTATTTTCAAATAAAACCTACTGATTTGGTTTTGAAAATATTTAGTTTTCAAATGGAGATTTTATTAAATAAATCAAAACCTATTTGAATTAATAATTAAGGTCTATTTTATTTAATTATTAAATAAATCCTAAAAATAATAAAAAATTATTTTGTTTTGGGAATTGGTTTATGTTGATAAACATAACCAAATTCAACACAAAGTATGGTGGATGTTTTGAATTGTTTGAATGTTTGAATTGTTGATTGAAATTCAAAACAGAAAATCAAAAGAGAAAAAGAAAAAGTTTCAGAACAGAAAAAAATAGAACAAGAACCCAGCCCAACAAATTGGCCCAACAAGACCCAGTCCAGCCCACCTACTCTCTCCCACGGCGAAATGTTTTTCACCGTAGACAGAACCCGCGGAGCAACTGACATGTGGACCCTCCCCCTCACTCCCTTTCTCACTGACCGGCCGACCCCACCCTCTCCTGTTCATCGTCTACACCCACGACCTGTTCTTCCTCCCCTCGTCGCCGTTTCTGGCTTTGATTTCGCGACTTGAATTCGTCTTAACGCGGCCACCATTACTCGCAGTGACCATGCACATTTAAACGCCAGCGACTCTCCTCCATTTCCCCTCTGTATCCTTCCCCAAGTGCGCCCCCAGGCTGTCGAATTTCGCCAGACACCGCCCACTGTCCGACGACACTCCGGCGATGATTCTGGCCGTGTCCTGTCACCCCTTGCCTCCCCGACCAAGCTCACACCTTCCCCGCTCCCAGGAGCATCTCCCTGTACCTCCCATTCAACCGCGGGCGCCCCAGAACCTCGACTCCAACAACCACTGAGCGCCGCCGCGTCTGGTTCTTCTCCGACGACCCCCCCCCCCCCCCCGGTAACACCGACCTCCCCTTCATCTCAGGATGATACTCCTACGCTCTACTCTCTCTTGCGCGTCTAACAGACCCCCTGTTGTCTTTCCGTGACCTGTAACCTCGCCAACTACGATGCCAGTGCGTGCCCGACGCTGTCCTAAACTCCGGCGAGCGATTGCCGTCCACCCCGAGCGCCCCTTCGACGGAGACGACCATGTTGAGCACCAGCATTCCACGGCGATTCCGGTGAGCATCTCCCCTACTCCTCTCGCTTCCTGTTCTTGCCGTAGCCAGAGCACCGCCGCCGCGCGCCACCGTTGTCGCGCCGCCAGTTCTTGGCAAGGCATTAGGAGCCGTCCGATCCAGATCCGAGGCACGCGATTGATTGACTTATTGAAGGGGTAAGATCGATCCTGTGCCACACGTTTCACTTTAAATCCTGCGGTCCACGTTGCTGATCCGAACGAACCGGTATGACCCAATGGGAATCAGACACGTGGCTCTGAGTGTGAGTTAAAACAGAAACATTTCAATATGATATGTGATTTTGAAAATTGCAAACTTTTAAACCACACGTCCAAATTTTGCAAACTTTATATCATTGGAATCAGTGGAAAAAGCCCTAGCCAACCATGCCTTTTGTTTAGTAAAAATCTTCTGGAAAAATGGTTGTTTTTGCAGAAACATTTGTATGCTTGTTAAGGATGTGAAAATTGTTTAAAAATGAATTTGGGGATAAAATCTTTTGCAATTGGGTTGCTTTGAACCTACTGACCATAGGAAACACTTTGTGGTTTCAAAAATGTATTTGGTGAAACAAAATAATGATTCTTTGATTTAAAACCATTTCTAGTCAAATAAAAATATAGTTTATTTATTAAAAATGGTTTTGGAAGAACACCTTTGGGAAATGTTTTGTTTTAAACTCTCTGACCCTAAACACAAAGTTTTATGGTTTGAAAATGTATTTGGTGAACCTTAGAGATTAATGCCTTAGTAAAAAAAATATTTACACCACATAAAAAGTTACTTTGTTTTGAAAATGGTTTATAAAGGGAAATCCTTTGCAAATGACTTTGCCCCTTTATAAAATGACCATCAGGTGTTTTCAAAATGTTCATGACCCATTAGGAACCACTTTTCAAATAAAACAAAGCTTGGCATGCTTGCATACATTACTTTGGCTTTATGATTTTATGTGATGTTTTGCTTGATTGGTAGATTGAGATTGTGCCTTGCTTGATTGATTTGTAGTGACTTGAAGAGTGTGATTGTTGCAAGGACAAGGAGTGAACTTATACCCTCTACCAAAAAGGCAAGTGATGCTTCATACTTTTGTCCCATTACTTTCACTATGCATTAGTGATTTTCTCTAAGTAAAACTTGCATAGAATTTTGCTAAGTATAAACCTTGCTATAGGAAAACCTAATAGATGAAACCTTAGTAGGAATTTTCCAAAGTTAAGATTCCTACTACTATCAAGCTTAGCCTAGCTAATAGAAAACAAGGGTGGAATATATATCCATACTATGAAAAATTTCTAAGTCTGAGGACTTGTGTTTTTGTTTAATAAAACAACTAAGTTAATGAATCACCTGGGTGGAATGGTAATTGCTTGGTGGATTTTGGTTGAGTGGTTCACAAGGCCCATGTCTATGGTTTACCTTGTGTATCTCACTTGTGGATGGCCACCCAAGAACAAAGAGATTTGAGATGTCAAATGTTGAGAAGCTTCAAGTGCAGCCACTTTGCATTATGGGCTCTGCCTGGATCATATAGGTTGCAAGAACTTAGCCATATGGACAGTGGGTGGTAGAGTTTGATAGGTTGGAACGCGTCCATTTTGGTCTAAGGGAAGGCTTCTGAAAGATCTTGTCTTGGGAAACCAAGTCTTGTGGGGAAAGTGCACCACCTCTACAGAGTGTAAAATCTAAGTACTTAGCCATGTCCCTGGTAAAGGACAATTTGAGCATCAAGACATGGAAGCAATCAAGAATCTCATCATTCAAATTTCTAAGTTAAAAACTTGTGGTTTGAACAAGGGTTAAAGGATCTTCAATCTTGATTGGAGAAAATGGTTTTGTCAAGCAAAAACTTAGTGTTTTCAAATGTTAAGGAAAAATCTATTTTGAGCAATGCAAGCCTCAACTCCACTTAGCCAAATGCATATAGACAATAGACTCCACTATACTATCATAGTATCACTTGCCAATACAATTCAAATGTATTGACCCTTGTGGCTGTAACTTGTTACATTGCAGGTTTGATTGATTTAGTGAAGTGTGTTGATTAGGATTACAAAGTCTACAACCAACATGTCTGCCTGTGGCATTTTGAAGATGAAGGACCCCATGCTTATAGTTATTCTGCTGCAATGTAATGTAATAGCCAAATGAGCTATGTAAGATGTAATAAAATTTATGTTATTCCTGGTTATAAAGTTGTATTATGACCTTTGTTTCTTGATATTACATCTTAACTGTGGATGCTAGCTATTGATCCAGGGACTAGCATTGTAAACACAGGGGACTCTGCCTTATTAAAGGTTGGGACCCTTACAGATGGTATCAGAGCATTGTGTTGCCTGTAGGATTTGTAAACCTAAGATTGGACAAAACCCCTTAGAAAAATAGGAGTTGTACTTGTTCCAAAAATTATTTACCAACAATCTTGTAAACTCTTTCCTCAACCATTTTGGATTTGAACTCTACCTCTCTTCTATTTCAACTTGATGGAAAAACCTACACCATGACCAAAGACTTCACCATGAGCAAAGGACAACATCAACTCTAATGACTTCAACATCTTCAACTCTAATGACTTCAACATCTTCAGCATGTTCACCAAGGACTTCAACCAAGGTTATCACTAAGGACAAGTGAGACAAGAAAGCTTGCTCAAGATTTGAAGACTAAGGAAATACAACTTGGAAAGAGCCATCATCAACTTTGAAGTTTTTGTGACCAGAAGTTTTCCCAAGGAAACCATGATCTTATGCAAGAAGAATCAACCAAGAAGGATGGAAAGATCACAAAGTGAACCGTATAGATGGACCACCATATTTTAGTTAAGTCAAACACACCAACTTATGTGGTGTAACAAAAATATTTTGTTGCCTAAAATGTGCTTGAACTTTGTTGTTTGAGTGAAATGTTGTTTGTGATTGCTTGCACATTGCTTGTGTGAATTGTGATGTGTGTGATTAGAACCCTTACTTAGAAATAGTTTGCCTATTCTAAACCCACACAGATGACTACTCCAAGAAACTCCAACATCAAGGTTGATGACACCAACAACAACCAAGAGGACAACATGAGAGAACTTATAGCAACCCAAAACCAGTTGAGCCAAGAGACAACTCAGCTTTTAACCAACAACAATGGACTAGACCCAGCCATACAAAGGATTTTGAAACTTCAATCCCAATTGTTGCAAGGATTGGTTACTCAAATGATCAACATGGGAGAAAACTTTTCCCAAAGAGCTAATGACAACAAGGATGACAAAGATGCTATTCTAGAAGGAACCCAAGCTTACAATATTTATGGAGACAAGGATCATACATGCAAGGAGCATGAAGATCAATACCCTAATTGTGAAGGAGAAAATCATATCTCTACTAACTGCCCCAAGAAGAGAGAAAGATTTCCCACCTATGAGGAGCATGAACTAGAAGAACTCTTAACTTTGGAAAGACCCAAAAAGAAGAAGAAGGACATAAGCTAGTTGCAATGTTACAATTGCAAAGAGAAAGGACACTATGTTAGTGAAGGCCCAGAAAAGAAGAAGAACCAAGGAAACAAACAAGAGGAAATGATACCAAAGGAAAAGAAAGATATTAGCCAAGTGTGGTGCAACAACTGCAAAGAGCTAGGACATTATGCAAGCAACTGTCCAGAAAATATGAAACACAAGATAAAAAAGCCTATGAGGGATCTCAGCCTTGTCACATGTTTCAAATGCAAGGAGCTAGGCCACTATGCAAACTTCTGTACAGGAAAGTTACATCAAGATCCCAAGCAAGCCAATATGTAAACTAGTTGGAAAATTTTTAAGGGTGGTAGTACCCTAGATGTTTTGAGCCTACTTGTAACCCTAGCCTTCCCAAATCTCGGGACGAGATTTATTTTAAGGGTGGTATCCTGTCACATCCCAAGATTTTCCAAATCTTGTAATGTGAAAAATAAATGAATAAAATAAAACTTTGTTGATTTTCAGGGTGAGAAGAAACTTTTGAGTCCATTTGGAAACTTTCAAAACCTATTTGGATCAAATAAAATCCTAAAGGGATTTTAAAAGATAAATAAAAAATAAAGTTAAAAATATTTAAAATTACTATTTTTGGATCTTTTAATAAAAAGATTTGATTTTCAAATGAAAGGGTAAAAATTTAAATAAGGATTATTTTATAAAGCCAAATTAAACCTTGGCCAAGTTTTTGAAATAAAATGTTTTGTTTTGATAAAAATAGTAAAGGTTTATTTAAATAAAATGATAAGGATTTAATATCCAATTTTATTTAAGTAAAGGCTTTTCCCATGTTTTAAACACTAAAGCTTATTTGTTTATTTTAATAAGTTTTCCAAGTATTTTATTTTCTCAAATAAAACCTACTGAATGGTTTTGGTACTATTTTGGATTTCAAATAGAGTTTTGAAAATAAATAAAACAAACCTTATTTGATTTAATAACTAAGGTCCATTTTATTTAATTATTAATGGAACCTAAAATAAAAATATTATTTTAAACAAGTTTTCCAAGTATCTTTTATTTTCAAATAAAACGTACTGATTTGGTTTTGAAAATATTTAGTTTTCAAATGGAGATTTTATTAAATAAATCAAAACCTATTTGAATTAATAATTAAGGTCTATTTTATTTAATTATTTAATAGATCCTAAAAATAATAAAAAATTATTTTGTTTTGGGAATTGGTTTATGTTGATAAACAGAACCAAATTCAACACAAAGTATGGTGAATGTTTTGAATTGTTTGAATGTTTGAATTGTTGATTGAAATTCAAAACAGAAAATCAAAAGAGAAAAATAAAAAGTTTCAGAACAGAAAAAAATAGAACAAGAACCCAGCCCAACAAATTGGCCCAACAAGACCCAGTCCTGCCCACCTACTCTCTCCCACGGCGAAACATTTTTCACCGTAGATAGAACCCACGGAGCAACTGACGTGTGGACCCTCCCCCTCACTCCCTTTCTCACTGACCAGCCGACCCCACCCTCTCCTGTTCATCGTCTACACCCACGACCTGTTCTTCCTCCCCTCGTCGCCGTTTCTGGCTTTGATTTCGCGACTTGAATTCGTCTTAACGCGGCCACCATTACTCGCAGTGACCATGCACATTTAAACGCCAGCGACTCTCCTCCATTTCCCCTCTGTCTCCTTCCCCAAGTGCGCCCCCAGGCTGTCGAATTTCGCCAGACACCGCCCACTGTCCGACGACACTCCGGCGACGATTCCGGCCGTGTCCTGCCACCCCTTGCCTCCCCGACCAAGCTCACACCTTCCCCACTCCTAGGAGCATCTCCCTGTACCTCCCATTCAACCGCGGGTGCCCCAGAACCTCGACTCCAACAACCACTGAGCGCCGCCGCGTCTGGTTCTTCTCCGACGACCCCCCCCCGGTAACACCGACCTCCCCTTCATCTCAGGATGATACTCCTACGCTCTACTCTCTCTTGCGCGTCTAACAGACCCCCTGTTTTGTCTTTCCGTGACCTGTAACCTCGCCAACTACGACGCCAGTGCGTGCCCGACGCTGTCCTAAACTCCGGCGAGCGATTTCCGTCCACCCCGAGCGCCCCTTCGACGGAGACGACCACCTTGAGCACCAGCATTCCACGGCGATTCCGGTGAGCATCTCCCCTACTCCTCTCACTTCCTGTTCTCGCTGTTACGCCATAGCCAGAGCACCACCGCCGCGCGCCACCGTCGTCGCGCCGCCAGTTCTTGGCAAGGCATTAGGAGCCGTCCGATCCAGATCCGAGGCACGCGATTGATTGACTTATCGAAGGGGTAAGATCGATCCTGTGCCGCACGTTTCACTTTAAATCCTGCAGTCCACGTTGCTGATCCGAACGAACCGGTATGACCCAATGGGAATCAGACACGTGGCTCTGAGTGTGAGTTAAAACAGAAACATTTCAATATGATATGTGATTTTGAAAATTGCACAACTTTTAAACCACACGTCCAAATTTTGCAAACTTTATATCATTGGAATCAGTGGAACAAGCCCTAGCCAACCATGCCTTTTGTTTAGTAAAAAGCTTCTGGAAAAATGGTTTTTTTGCAGAAACATTTGTATGCTTGTTAAGGATGTGAAAATTGTTTAAAAATGAATTTGGGGATAAAATCTTTTGCAATTGGATTGCTTTGAACCTACTGACCATAGGAAACACTTTGTGGTTTCAAAAATGTATTTGGTGAAACAAAAGAATGATTCTTTGATTTAAAACCATTTCTAGTCAAATAAAAATATAGTTTATTTATTAAAAATGGTTTTGGAAGAAAACCTTTGGGAAATATTTTGTTTTAAACTCTCTGACCCTAAACACAAAGTTTTATGGTTTGAAAATGTATTTGGTGAACCTTAGAGATTAATGCCTTAGTAAAAAAATATATTTACACCACATAAAAAGTTACTTTGTTTTGAAAATGGTTTATAAAGGGAAATCCTTTGCAAATGACTTTGCCCCTTTATAAAATGACCATCAGGTGTTTTCAAAATGTTCATGACCCATTAGGAACCACTTTTCAAATAAAAAAAGCTTGGCATGCTTGCATACATTACTTTGGCTTTATGATTTTATGTGATGTTTTGCTTGATTGGTAGATTGAGATTGTGCCTTGCTTGATTGATTTGTAGTGACTTGAAGAGTGTGATTGTTGCAAGGACAAGGAGTGAACTTATACCCTCTACCAAAAAGGCAAGTGATGCTTCATACTTTTGTCCCATTACTTTCACTATGCATAAGTGATTTTCTCTAAGTAAAACTTGCATAGAATTTTGCTAAGTATAAACCTTGCTATAGGAAAACCTAGTAGATGAAACCTTAGTAGGAATTTTCCTAAGTTAATATTCCTACTACTATCAAGCTTAGCCTAGCTAATAGAAAACAAGGGTGGAATATATATCCATACTATGAAAAATTTCTAAGTCTGAGGACTTGTGTTTTTGTTTAATAAAACAACTAAGTTAATGAATCACCTGGGTGGAATTGTAATTGCTTGGTGGATTTTGGTTGAGTGGTTCACAAGGCCCATGTCTATGGTTTACCTTGTGTATCTCACTTGTGGATGGCCACCCAAGAACAAAGAGATTTGAGATGTCAAATGTTGAGAAGCTTCAAGTGCAGCCACTTGGCATTATGGGCTCTGCCTGGATCATATAGGTTGCAAGAACTTAGCCATATGGACAGTGGGTGGTAGAGTTTGATAGGTTGGAACGCGTCCATTTTGGTCTAAGGGAACGCTTCTGAAATATCTTGTCTTGGGAAACCAAGTCTTGTGGGGAAAGTGCACCACCTCTACAGAGTGTAAAATCTAAGTACTTAGCCATGTCCCTGGTAAAGGACAATTTGAGCATCAAGACATGGAAGCAATCAAGAATCTCATCATTCAAATTTCTAAGTTAAAAACTTGTGGTTTGAACAAGGGTTAAAGGATCTTCAATCTTGATTGGAGAAAATGGTTTTGTCAAGCAAAAACTTAGTGTTTTCAAATGTTAAGGAAAAATCTATTTTGAGCAATGCAAGCCTCAACTCCACTTAGCCAAATGCATATAGACAATAGACTCCACTATACTATCATAGTATCACTTGCCAATACAATTCAAATGTATTGACCCTTGTGGCTGTAACTTGTTACGTTGCAGGTTTGATTGATTTAGTGAAGTGTGTTGATTAGGATTACAAAGTCTACAACCAACATGTCTGCCTGTGGCATTTTGAAGATGAAGGACCCCATGCTTATAGTTATTCTGCTGCAATGTAATGTAATAGCCAAATGAGCTATGTAAGATGTAATAAAATTTATGTTATTCCTGGTTATAAAGTTGTATTATGACCTTTGTTTCTTGATATTACATCTTAACTGTGGATGCTAGCTATTGATCCAGGGACTAGCATTGTAAACACAGGGGACTCTGCCTTATTAAAGGTTGGGACCCTTACAAAGCTTCTTAACATTTGTCATCTCAAATCCCTTTGTTCCTGGGTGGCAATCCACGAGTGATATACACAAGGTAAACCATAGAAATGGGCCTTGTGTAACCACTCAACCAAAAACCACCAAGCAATTACCATTCCACCCAGGTGTTTCATTCACTTAGTTGTTTTATTAAGCAAAACCATAAGTCAAAGACTTAACAGTATTTTCCATAGCATGATTATATTCCACCCTTGGTTTCTATTAGCTAGGCTAAGCATGGAAATAACAAGTATCTTAACTTAAAGGAAATTCTAACATTTCTACAACTACTAGGATTTCCCAAGCATAGCATATAGATACTTAGCAAAATATTCATGCAAGCCCTATACAAAATATTTCTAATGCATAGGTAAAATATTGGGACAAAAATATGAAGAACCACTTGCCTTGGTAGTTTGGGGAGTAGCAACAATCTTCACAACCACAATCACTATTAGCACCAAAATATACACATAAAATGATAGCACCAAATTCACATATCAAAAATATACAAGCAAAAATATATGAATGCATGCAAATGCCATGTGATGATTTTTCTAAATCAAACAAGACAATTATAAAGTACTGAATCACAAACAATACAAATACACACTAAATAAACTTTATTTAGTCTTTAAATCATTTTTCAAATAATTTCTATATTCAAAATAAGCCTATAAATGTCTCTGCAAAAATAACCAAGTTTACAGAAGCAAATCATTAAACAAATTGCATAAATGGATATAATTCTTTCTCCTGATTCCAATGATATAAAATTTACAAAATTTGAACTTGTGGATCAAAAGTTATGAATTTTGCAAGTTTGAACTTATAATAGAAAGTTTCTGTCTTTTTAAATAAAACTTAGGCCACGCGTCATGTTCTGATTGGTGCGTACCGGTTCGCGCTAGATCACGCTCGCGGGCCATTAGATCTAACTAACTGCGCACGGTCCAGATCAAAACATACTGCTTTGCTATAGATCTAATCGCAGCCTTAGGATTTAGATCCAATGGATCAGATCCATCTGACCAATAACTGGCATTGCAAATGGCTGCCGCGGCGGCTGCGCGTCTACCCGCGATGTTCCGGCGAGACCAGAGGGGTAGGGGGTCGGGCGTGTGCTTACCGAGACCGCGGGAAAGTGGTGATGCTCAACGTGTGGACGGGCAGGGTCGGGGCGCACGGACACAGCAGCAGGACCTCGTCGGAGTTGCTGGCGGCGTTGGGTGCTTGCAAACGAGGTAGTTGGCGAGGCTCTGGATCGCCCTAGCACGAATCAGATGAGTCAGGAGGTGTGCAAGGTCATGGCGAACACGATAGCATCAAGGAGAAGGTAAGGGGCAGTCGGGCTTTACCTAGATTGCTCATCGGAGTCGAGCAGTGGTTCTGTCGCTTGCGGGCGTGAACGGGGACGGCGACTTGGATCACTAGAAGACCAACAAATGGCATCAGAAGGTGTGCGTGGACACGAGGGTCTCAATCGTTTGAACCAGAGGCAAAGGGGCAGTTGGAGCTCACCGTAATCGCACGCCGGAGTTCGTCGGGCAGCGGCGGTTTGAGCTTGAATGCGAGCAGCCTGGTGGCGAGGAGAGGGTGCTGTGTGGGGGGAAATGACCGCGGTGGCGAGGTGTTTAAGTAGCCAGGAGCGGGGCGAGGATTACGCGCTGAATCAATGCAATTTATCGCGGCAGTGAAGAGGAAGAAACGGCCGGCGACGACGTGTTCTTGCGCGGGATTATTGGAAAGACGACGATGACGTGGAGAGGGGCCACTAGTCAGTGTCTGGGGGGTTGGTTCGACGCGGGTGAGAGAGAGAGGGGGAGGGAAATGTCCTGGGTGGGCTTGCTGGGCTGAGTCTGCTGCTGGGCTGAAAGGCTGGCGCAGGCCTTTTCTGCTTTCTTTATTCTTTTTCTATTTCTATTTTGATTTTCAGGAAACATTTTCAAATGATTTTCAAACCAAGATGAATTCATATTTGTTCTTAATTTTTGTAGGATGGATCCAGCTCTTAATTGACCTTTAGCACTGTTGTCCACTCAAACTTACTTTTGTATTTTGAATCTTTTAAAAAAATAGTGCCTTTACCATTGCTTAATAAAGGTATGAAACTAGTTTTAAATTCAATCTTTGTTTTGAAAACTTTGTCCAATCATTGGAAATTATCAAACAAACCCAGGTTCAAATATATTTGGTTTAAAACAAATAATCTCTTACTAGAGAGTAATATTGGGCCAATGCCTTGCTTACATAAAATAATAGAAAACAAATGCCTCTGTTTTGATATGACATTGAAAATGATCCTAAAATGATTATGAATGCATGGATGATATGCAAACTTTGAAATCATGATTTTTGGGATGTTACAAATCTAACCCCCTTAAGGTGAATCTCACCCTCGAGATTCGGATTGGCTAGCAAATAGGTGAGGGTGGTATTTCCGAAGATCATCTTCTCTTTCCCATGTTGCTTCTTCTTTGGAATGATGGTTCCATTGTACTTTGCAGAATTTGATAGTCTTTGTTCGAGTAACTCTTTCTGCAGACTCAAGAATTTTGATAGGCTTTTCCTCATAGGTGAGATCATTTCCAATTGGACCTCCTCCAAAGGTATAGTATCCTTCAAAGAAGTCTCTTCCATCTCTAGATGACATTTCTTTAGCTGACTCACATGAAACACATTGTGAATGGAAGACAAAGATTCTGGCAATTCAATATCATAAGCTACTTCTCCTTTACGACTCAGAATTTTGAATGATCCAACATATCTTGGGGCCAATTTTCCTTTGACTCCAAATCTCTTCACTCCACGAAGTGGTGACACTCTAAGATAAGCTCTATCACCCACCTCATAGGTGACTTCTCTGCGCTTAGGATCTGCGTAGCTCTTCTGTCGGGACTGTGCTATCTTCAATCTGTCCTTTACTAGCTTGACTTTCTCTTCAGCCTCTTCGATTAGTTCTGGTCCGAACAAATTTCTTTCTCCCACAGCATTCCATAGAAATGGAGTAGTACACTTTCTCCCATTGAGAAACTCAAACGGTGCCATCTCAATACTGGCTTGATAGTGTTAGACCCCTCCTTTATAAAGGAAAAAGGATCCCTGTGATTGCAATGCTAGTCCCTGGATCAATGCTAGCATCCACAGTTTAAGATGAAGTACACAGATACAAAGGTCGTTTATTACATTCATTCCAGAGATAAAACATAGTCTTTTACAACTCATGGCCATAGGCCTAATACAAGAGTTTAAGGAATAAGTAAATAAACACGAGTCTTCATCTTCATGTGCCACAGGCAAGCATGTTGAGTGTAGACTCATGACTCCTACTCATCATCGGAGTAACCTGCAACATCACAAGTTACAGCCACAGAGGGTCAATACTTTGGAATAGTATTGGCAAGTGATACCTTAGTATATTTTAAGTGGACTATATTACTATATGCATTTGGCTAAGTGTAGCTTGGCTTGCTTTGCTTGAAAATAGGTTTTACCTATTAGTTGAAATCACTAAGTTTTTCTTTGTCAAAAACATTCCCAAGGAACCACCAATAGACATTGGGGTCCTTCACCCTCGTTCACCCACAAATTTTACTTAGAAATTGGAGTGATGAGATTCTTGTAGCTTCCATGTCTTGATGCTCAAAAGTGTCCATTGCCTTGTACTAGGCTAAGTACTTAGGTTTTCCATCTGCAGAGGTTGTGCACTTTCCCCACCAGACTTGGTTTCCCAAGACAGGACCTTTCAGAAGCCTTTCCTTAGTCAAATGGACGCGTTCCAACCTATCATCCCATCTACCACCAACTGTCCAAAAGACTAAGTTCTAGCAACCTATATGATCATGGCAGATCCCATATTGCCAAGTGGTTGCACTGTAAGCTTTCTCAACACTTGGCCTCCAAATCCCTTTGTGCCTGGGTGGCATACCACAAGTGAGATACACAACCCAAGTCCATGGCCTTGTGTAACCACTCAACATAACCCATTCTTTCCATTCCACCCAGGAGGTTTATTTGACTTAGTTGTTTTGTTAGAAAAGCATAAGTCTCTTGACTTAGAAATATTTTCATCATGAAAAGTATAGTTGTTCACCACCCTTGTTTGCTAAGTAGCTAGGCTAAGCATTTGTGATAATTTAACTTAGGAAAATTTCCTAGCAATTCTACTATTCTACTCTACATAGGATTTCCCAACATATTATTTGACAAAAGTAGTATGCAAGACTTAGCAAAATCTAATGCTAGTTCAAAACATAGGATGGAAATATTCATGAAAATATCACTTGCCTTGGTAGTGGGGAGAGTAGCACTCTTCACAATCACAATCACTAGCAAAATCTACAAGAAAAATTATAGCATTCAATTTCACACAATTTATTCAATCAAAAATAATATGAATGCATGCATGCAAGAATTTTACTAAGTGGTGACTTTGGAAATTTTAACAAGCATGTGCATGATACTGAAACATAACAGGACACAAAAATTTCCATAACAAACTTATTTAACATTAAAACCAATTATCAAAACAAATCTATACTCAAAATAGCTTTAAATATGATTCCACAAATAAAGTCATTTTAATGGTTACTATTTGTTAAACAAATTGGACATTCAGAAGGGTCTTGTTTCACTGAATCCAACGGTATAAAATTTGTAAAAATCTAACGTGGCATTCAAAAGTTATAGCAGTTTAAAGTTTGGATCAAAATCTGGTTTTAAATTCTGTTTTTGAATTAAACCCTGCCACGCGTCGCAACCTTACTGGTGCGTACCGCTTCGCGCGGATCGGCAGTCGCAGACCGTAGGATCTAGCTTAGATCTAACGATCCAGACGCGCGCGTACCTCTTCGGCCTAGATCTATCCTAGCCCTACGATGCAGATCCAACGGACCAAACCATCAAGCCACGAACGGGCGGCGCTGGCGGCGTTGACTAGCGGCGGCGCGTCAGACTACGGCGGCGCCGGCGTTCTAGATCGTCCGCAAGGGAAAGAAGGGGCTTACCAGGTTCGCCGGAGGCTGCTGAAGCTCGACGTGGTACTGGCTTGCGGAGGGGCGCTCGGAGATGGGCTCTAGATCTCGTCGGAGTTGCGTCTGGCGTCGGGTGGATGTTGTCGGAGTCGCTGCCGAGATTCTGCGTCGCCCTAACATGAACCAGTGGGTTTAGGAGATGCGCAGGACAATTGCGAACACGCTCGGGTGAATAAGAAAGCAAGGGGCGCTCGGGACTTACTGAGATTGCTCGCCGGAGTTGGGGTGGTCGTCAGGGGCTTACGGCGTCAAGCGAACACGGCGACCTGGGGCAGTACAGGATGCTCTGTTGTGGTTAGAAGGTGCGCAAGGGCATTACGAAGTGTCTCGAACAATCCAGAGGGGAAGGGGCGCACAGAGCTCACCTGAATCGATCGCCGGAGTTGGATCTGTCTGCGGCGGTCTCGAGCGAGTCGTGGGCAGCCTGGTGGCGTGAGTGTGAGATTGACTGGGGGAAAATGATCGTGGGGAGGTGGGGATCTTATAGCCGGTGCCTCGACAGGAAACGCCTGTGTTTAATTGCCCAATTAAGCCGCGCCATCACCGGCAGTCACTGCAGCTGCGACGTGGTCGTGGGCGGGGTTTGAGGAAGACGATGACAACGTGGACAGGGCCCGCTCGTCAGCGATGTGCGCGAAAAGAATGTGGGGTCCGTCTGTCAGCGACTGGCTGTGTGCATTCGCGCGTGAGAGAAGGAAAGAAATTCCCCGGGTGGGCTAGTTGGGCTCGATCCTCTGTTGGGCCAGAAACCTGGCGCTCGGCCCTTTTCCTTTGTCTAGTCCTTTTTCTTTTCTAATTCCATTTTCTGGTTATGTTTTCAAATGGTTTCAAATACAATTTGAATTCAAATTCTCCTGGGGTTTTGCAGGGGTGAATTGGTCTTAGAAATAAGTCAAAGCTCATGGGGTTACCTTGCAAAGGCTTGATCAGACTTGGTTTTCAAACAAACAGAGATTTTGCACTAATTTGCAAATGTTTGAAATAGAGGTTTTGAATTATTTCTAATTTGAAAATTTTTGGTTAAACTTTTACACCTAATCTTTCCAATAGTGGAGCAAGCAAACAAGTTCCTTAATATTTAAGTTTCAAAAGGTGATGACCTAATGAGTGAAATTTACTCACATGAAATCATAGCACAAGTTTCTGTTTTTGAGAAGAACCCTAAATGATGATGAATGCTTAGATGATATGAATGAGTTTTGGAATATGAATTTAGGGATGTTACAAATCTAACCCCCTTAAGATGAATCTCGCCCTCGAGATTCGGATTGGCTAGCAAATAGGTGAGGGTGGTCTTTCCGAAGATCGTCTTCTCTTTCCCATGTTGCTTCCTCTTCGGAGTGATGATTCCATTGCACTTTGCAAAACTTGATAGTTTTTGTCCTTGTGACTCTTTCTGCGGTCTCAAGAATCTTGATAGGCTTTTCTTCATAGGTGAGATCACTTTCTAGTTGGACTTCTTCTAAAGGTATGGTATCCTTCAGAGAGGATTCTTCCATCTCTGGGTGACATTTCTTAAGCTGACTCACATGAAACACATTATGGACAGCTGACAGAGATTCTGGCAATTCAACTTCATATGCAACTTCTCCCTTGCGACTTAGAATCTTGAATGGCCCAACATATCTTGGTGCCAACTTCCCTTTGACTCCAAACCTTTTTACTCCACGAAGTGGCGATACTCTAAGATAAGCTCTATCCCCAACTTCGTAGGTGACTTCTCTACGCTTAGAATCCGCGTAGCTTTTCTGTCGGGATTGTGCTACCTTCAGCCTGTCTTTAACCAATTTGACTTTCTGTTCGGCGTCTTTGATAAGATCAGGTCCAAATAAGCTTCTTTCCCCCACACCATTCCATAACAATGGGGTGGTACACTTCCTTCCGTAGAGTAACTCAAATGGTGCCATTCCAATACTAACTTGATGACTATTGTTGTAAGAGAACTCTGCGTAAGGCAAGCTTTCATCCCAACTTGCTCCATAGTCTAAGGCACATGCCCTTAACATGTCTTCAAGAATTTGATTAGTCCTTTCCGTTTGTCCATCAGTTTGGGGATGAAAGGTAGTACTAAATTCCAATCTCGTTCCCAAAGATTCATGAAGATGTCTCCAAAAGTGAGAAGTGAACTGTGTTCCTCTATCTGACACAATACTCTTAGGCACACCGTGAAGGCATACAATTCTGCTCATGTAGATTTTTGCTAACTTGGCACTTGTATAAGTTGTCTTCACGGGTATAAAATGAGCCACTTTAGTTAAGCGATCCACTACCACCCATATGGAATCATACCCTGACCTGGTCCTTGGTAATCCGGTAATGAAATCCATACCAATATTTTCCCACTTCCATTCAGGAATAGGCAGTGGTTGAAGTAGACCTGCTGGTTTCTGATGCTCCGCTTTTACTCTGCTACACACATCACACAAAGCAATATGTTCGGCGATGTCCCTTTTGAGATTGTTCCACCAAAATCTTTCTTTCATGTCCATGTACATCTTGGTGTTTCCCGGGTGAATAGAATACGGAGAGTTGTGAGCCTCATGTAAAATCAGTTTCCGCAACTCCGGGTCTTGTGGAACGCATATACGTTTCCCGTGCCACAAGGTGCCTTGTTCGTCTATATGGAAACTCTTAGCTTTCCCTAGACTGATATTTTCCTTAATCTTTTCAATTTCCTTATCAGCCTTCTGAGCTTCTTGGATCTTGTTCAATAAGGTGGGTTGAACATCCAAGGACATGAGATGTCCTTCAGGCACAATCTCCAATCTGAGTTCTTTGAATTGCTTACACAAGTCATCCGGAAATTCTCCTTTGGTAAGGCCATTTACAAACGTCTTACGACTTAGAGCATCTGCTACTACATTCGCTTTACCGGGGTGGTATTGCAAACTTAAGTCGTAATCTTTGATAAGTTCTAGCCATCTCCTTTGTCTCATATTGATTTCCTTCTGGGTGAAGATATACTTTAAACTCTTATGATCGGTGAACACTTCACACCTCTTACCCAAAAGGTAATGTCTCCATGTTTTGAGTGCATGGACGACAGAGGCTAACTCCAAATCATGAGTAGGATAGTTTACTTCATGAGTTTTGAGTTGTCTCGAAGCATAGGCTACGACTTTACCATCTTGCATAAGTACGACACCCAAACCTTGATGAGACGCATCACAATATACTTGGAAATCCTTTTCCAAATCTGGCAGACATAACACTGGTGCTGTCACAAGTCTCTTCTTCAACTCTTGGAAGCTGACTTCGCAACCTTCAGACCAAACAAATTTCTTGTCCTTCTTTAACAATTCTGTCATTGGCTTAGCAACCTTCGAGAAATTTTCAATGAACCTTCTGTAGTAACCTGCTAAGCCGAGGAAACTACGAACTTCCTTCACATTCTTGGGAGATTCCCATTCTGTCACAGCTGAAACTTCAGCAGGATCAACTGCCACACCATCCTTTGTCATAACATGACCAAGAAAACCAACTTCCTCTAACCAAAACTCACACTTGCTAAACTTGGCATAAAGTTTATGCTCTCTTAACTTTTCAAGTATCATGCGTAAGTGTCTTTCATGTTCTTCCTTGCTCTTGGAGTAGACTAAGATGTCATCGATGAAAACGACAACAAACTTGTCAAGGAATTCCATGAACACCTTGTTCATCATATTCATGAAGTATGCTGGAGCGTTGGTTAAACCAAAAGGCATCACTGTGTATTCATACAATCCATACCTTGTGGTGAAAGCTGTCTTAGGTATGTCTTGCTCTCTTATTTTGAGTTGAAAATAACCTGACCGAAGGTCAATCTTCGAGAACATACATGCTCCTTCTAATTGATCAAACAAGTCGTTGATTCTTGGCAAAGGATATTTGTTCTTGATGGTTACCTCGTTGAGAGAACGGTAGTCAATGCATAATCTTTGTGTCCTATCCTTCTTTTCCACGAACAATACTGGGGCTCCCCAAGATGAAGAACTTGGTTGAATAAATCCTTTCTGCAACTGTTCTCCTAGTTGTTTCTTGAGCTCTTTCAGTTCATCAACTGACATTTTGTATGGTCTCTTAGCTATTGGTCCAGAACCTGGTACCAAATCTATCAGAAACTCCACATCTCTATCCGGTGGCATTCCTGGCAACTCTTCCGGAAACACATCCGGATATTCACACACAATTGGTACACTATCCATGCTAACCCCCTTAAGAGAATTTAGCTTACTTCCTTTGGATTCAAAATTGGATCTGAACTTTATTCTTTTTCCTTCTGGGGTTGTGAGTGTAACTGTACGATTGGCACAATCTAGTACTCCCTCATGTTTAGCCATCCAATCCATTCCTAGAATCACATCCAATCCTTGGGAATTTAGGATTATTAGGTTCACTGGAAACTTATGTTTTCCAAACTCTAGGACTAAGTCGTGGCAACCTGAGTTTACTATCATTTCTCCACCCGGAGAACTTACTCTTATAGGACACCCAATGGTTTCTACCGGCAGTTCATTTCTTTCAACAAATTCCTTTGATATGAATGAATGAGATGCACCGGTATCAAAGAGTACAAATGCTGAAAATGAATTGAGTTTGAACTTACCAGCAACGGCATCAGGCTCCTCATAGACCTCCTCCACATTGATGTGGTTAACCTGTCCTTTCTGAAAAGGATTGGGCTTGTTAGGTCCTTCAACTTTCTTCTCAGGGCACTCATTAGCATAATGCCCCAACTTCTTGCATTTGAAGCACTCAACCTGACTGATGTCCTTATTTGCAGGCTGACTTCCACTTCCACTACCATTTCCACTATAGTGACTCTTATGTCCACCCTTGTGGTTCTTGTACTTGTCCTTGTCATGACTGCGGTGATGCTTGTTGTCATGACGGTTGTGGTTGTGCTTGCTGAATTTCCCATGTTTATGGGATCCTGAGTTGCCACTGTCATCATAGTGAGATCGTTTGTGAGACGATCCCGAGCTGTGCTTGTCGGAGTGTTTTCTCTTCCTACTCTCGACTTGCTTCATTTTACTCTCCAAAATAGCAGCCTTGTCACACAAAGACTGATAAGTTGGAACATATGCCACAGACAACTGCAGATTCAGCTCATCATTCAAGCCTTCCAGAAACTTTTCCTTTCTTTTGGCATCCGTGTCAACCTCATCCGGTGCATAGCACGCCAGATTGTTGAACTCTTCTATGTATTCAGCCACGCTGCGGTGGCGCTGCTTCAGGTTGTGAAACTCCTTCTTTTTCAAACTCATCATTCCTGATGAGATATGAGCAGTGCGAAAGCCATCTTCAAAGATAGCCCAAGTTACCTCATCCAAAGGAGTGGTAATTTGGAAGTTGTCCCACCATGTGGCGGCCGGTCCTTCCAACAGATGTGCTGCGAACCTGACTTTTTCAGCATCCGTGCAGCCCACAGTCACTAAATCTTTGTTCACAGAACGTAGCCAGTCATTGGCCACCATTGGATCAGTCGTCCCTGAAAACTTTGCTGGCCTCAAACGCAGAAATCTGGTGAGCATATCAAAACCCGGAGGGTTGTTGTTGTTGTTGTTATTGGGGTTGTTGTTGTTGTTATTCTGGTTTTGAATGAATGTCGTCATCATCTGCATAAGCTGTGTTTCCGCATTCATCATTTGTTGCATTTCCGGGGTGATGTTGTTGGGGTTGGGGTTTGCGCGACGGGGAGGCATCTGTGGTTTGTTCAAATAGATAAGAATGAGATACCCATAGATGTTTTATGCACAATACATCACAAGCAAACACATAGCATGCAACTCAAGAATAAAAAGAATCAACATCCAGATAATAAGTTCATAAAATAAAACACACAAGTGGCAAGCCATCCACATGTCGGATGGTCCAATAACAGTTTCACAAATAATAAGTACGAATACGAAAGGTAAACGAGTAGTCAAGTCTACTCATCAGCATCAATCTCCTCCTCGACGAAGGTAAGACCTGCGTTCTCCATCGCGGTCTTGTTCTCCTCAATCGTAGTGGTCAAGGAATCGACCTTGGCCTTGAGAGCCCTCTTCTGGGAGCGTAGCCTCTCAATAACCATCTGCTGCTGCTCTAGCTCGAAATCCTTGGATTTCAGTTCCTCGGCCATGTCCCGGATCTTCTTGTTCCTATCCTGGACGCGTTTCTCCTGACTCTTGAACTTGCGGTCCTGGGCCTCGAACTTTGTCTCCATTTCCTTGATCATCTCATCCTGCTGCGCAAAAAGCTTGTCCTTCTCACGAAGCTGCACCTGAAGTTCGTCATTGCCAAGCATGACGTTCGTCCTATCCGTGTCCACGTGCCTGAGAAGAGTCTCTAAGTCCTGGAGGTAGAGATGTATCGGCTCTGCCGCGTCCCTCGAGTCGTCCTCAAAGTCGATGGACTCTCCATCAACATCACGCCTCCCAAAGACGTGGAAGTGAGTGCCCCTAACCTGTCGGGAGTGACGGCCTAACAGACGTCCAATCAGGTCCTGCATGACTACCTCCATGCCTCTCTCCCTGTCGTCGTGCATCAGCTTGAAGACGATGGCCTCCGTAGTAGGCTCAGTCTGGCGTCCTGGCTGGTTCACCTTGAAGCCCCAGAGGTCCTTCCTCTCGAACTTGGTGAGTGGGTACACCGTGATGGTGGGAAGAGGGAGATCGAGCAAAGTGGTAAGCTCAATGATACGGGGACCAAAACGGGTAACCTGGAGCTCCTCAACGGTGCTGATGGTAATAGGCATCTATTTATAAGAGTGAAAAGTTAGAACAACACAATTTAGGATAAAACAAGGAAAACATTCATACATATCCATGGAACACAAACATCATACAAGCCATGCTTACATAAGTCCATTACATCACCTAAGGTCCATATTTATTTAAGGTATCATTTTTGGAAAATAAGGTGATAGATGGTGGTCCAACTAACGAAGTGCCCTTACAATCCAATCTCACGGGATCTATTAGCAAACACAATGTTCCTAGAGGCAATCCACCTATCTTGTTCACATGATTCCATCACTAAGTCTATTATATCTCCCCTTAACTCTTGGTTGGTGGCTTCCAACTCTTGGGTAAGCTCCTTCTCTTTCTCTAAGTCCTTTTGGAGGTTGATCATTCTGCACTTGACTCTAGCACTTAGTTCTTTGATAGTCCTCCAAGCTGCATCCCTGGCTGACTCAAAGAATGTGGTGTGCATTGTAGTGTTGGTGTACATGCAGAATCCCCTTTCTTTGTGGTTGTCTTCCTTGTTTTTGTACAAGTGAAGTTGCACCCACCAATACTCCACTCCTTCATCCATCACTGGAAAGCCCTTGTACACAGCTGCACCATGTGCTTCCATTGCCACCATGAGGTCCTTGAGAATATTGGGAAACTCAGTTTCACACTCCAAGGTCATGGTCATGAGTGGTCCTTTCTTCACGGCTTCGTTGATGGAGTTCATCTACAAAGGAAGTCGAAGAGATTAGAAAAGTTTTACGAGAAGAATAGACAAGTGTAGAAGTAGTTGAAAACTTTTTCCTTAGTGGTTTTCCAATCCTAGGGTCATAATCCTACAGGCAACACAGTGCTCTGATACCATCTGTTAGACCCCTCCTTTATAAAGGAAAAAGGATCCCTGTGATTGCAATGCTAGTCCCTGGATCAATGCTAGCATCCACAGTTTAAGATGAAGTACATAGATACAAAGGTCGTTTATCACATTCATTCCAGAGATAAAACATAGTCTTTTACAACTCATGGCCATAGGCCTAATACAAGATTTTAAGGAATAAGTAAATAAACACGAGTCTTCATCTTCATGTGCCACAGGCAAGCATGTTGAGTGTAGACTCATGACTCCTACTCATCATCGGAGTAACCTGCAACATCACAAGTTACAGCCACAGAGGGTCAATACTTTGGAATAGTATTGGCAAGTGATACCTTAGTATATTTTAAGTGGACTATATTACTATATGCATTTGGCTAAGTGTAGCTTGGCTTGCTTTGCTTGAAAATAGGTTTTACCTATTAGTTGAGATCACTAAGTTTTTCTTTGTCAAAAACATTCCCAAGGAACCACCAATAGACATTGGGGTCCTTCACCCTTGTTCACCCACAAATTTTACTTAGAAATTGGAGTGATGAGATTCTTGTAGCTTCCATGTCTTGATGCTCAAAAGTGTTGTAGAGGTCCCAACCTTTAATAAGGTAGAGATCCCTGTGTTTACAATGCTAGTCCCTGGATCAATAGCTAGCATCCACAGTTAAGATGTAATATCAAGAAACAAAGGTCATAATACAACTTTATAACCAGGAATAAAATAATTCATTACATCTTACATAGATCATTTGGGTATCACATTACATTGCAGCAGAATATCTATAAGCATGGGGTCCTTCATCTTCAAAGTGCCACAGGCAATCATGTTGGTTGTAGACTTGTAATCCTAATCAACACACTTAACATCAAACAAACCTGCAACATAATAAGTTGCAGCCACAAGGGTCAATACATTTGAATTGTATTGGCAAGTTTCACTACTATGTAGAATATAAGTGAATCCTATCAATACATGCATATTTGTCTAAGTGGGGTTTAGGCTCATTTGCAGAAAGCAATATAGTTTTATCCTATCTTTTCAAAATAGTTTTGATCTTTTGAAAAATCTTTCTGAACTCCTTGGAAAACTCCAAGTGCTTCAAATCCCTTGTTGTCACCCTCAAGTTTTTAACTTTGAGAAATTAGAATGTCGAGATCTTCCATAGCTTCAGGCCTTAGTTGCTCAGTATTGTCCATAACCGAGGACACGGCTAAGTACTTAGAATTTTGATCTTCTGCAGAAGTTGTACACTTTACCCACATGACACAATCCCATCTTGATGCCACCAGTGGCCGCTGGATGAGTACTCACCAAGATGGAGTACTGGCAGATTGAGAATGTGATAAAGTCTTTCCATAGGAGTCCTCCCAATACAAAATTCTAGCTTGTCTACCAGGCACAAATGTAGGGTTGCTCCCTTACACAAATCTAGTTAACCTGAAGATGCCAATGCTTGGGACTTCCACTATGTAGTTGACTAAGCCAGAGCCCATTTAGCATGTGGCTGTACACGGAAGCCACTGTACGAGAAACATGTTCAATCTCTAAGTGCCTGGGTGGTTTTCTTCTAGTGCACATCCAAAAAGATAGCCATATAAACATGGTTCCCTTTGTTGTCACTTTGTCCAAAACTTGAGTATCCTCTTTCCACCCAGGTGGTTCATTGAGTACTTGTTTTATTATATAAAACATATATTTTTCCAACACTTCATATAATCATATCATTTTTTGAGGGTAAAACAGTAGGGTAAAAAAACCCCACTGCAATTTTTCTTTTTATATATCAAGTAGAGTTACAAAAGATTATTTACAATCATATTCCACCTCAAAAAAGAGGGATAACATTCTAAGCAGCTATCTCCTGTCTAAATTGGTTTCAATCCAATCCTTAAGGCCCTGATAATACTTTTTCTTAATTCTATAAAGGACCCATCTTAATTCCTGGGCTATAATAGCCTTCCAGGTCTCCACCGACGTATGCTGATTGTTGAAAATTTCGTTATTTCTACAAATCCAGATGCTCCAAGTTCCAAGTATCAGAATTTCCATTGCAAAGGGGGCCTAGAGGTCTTTTTTAATACTGGTTAGAACTTCAAAGATGCTTTGATCAGCCATATTGACCTGTGAGATTTCAGCCCAGCAGGCTCTTGCAAAAGGGCATTCCCAAAATAAATGTAAACTAGTTTCTTCACTGTGGCAGTTCTGGAAGACACAGTCATAAGATGCTAGAGAAAAACATTTCCTTTTCAGAAGATTCCTTGTGTTGAGTCTATCAAGCAGAAGAAGCCAGAAGAAAAATTTGTGCTTTTGTTGACAAGAAGATTTCCAAATCCAAGAAAAGTGTGGCTGAACCGGTTGGTAGCCAACTAAAGAGCAGTAAGCCTTTTTTACCGAAAAATTACTACCCCAAATGTAAGACCAACAATCATATTCCCCTTCCCTACCATAATTGAGAATTTGTTCAAGACTTTGATATTCCTGATACGCTTGTTGAGACAAAGGGAGATAAAAGAGATCCTGAGTATTTGCAGTATGCAGGAACTCACTGACAGAAATGTGAGGGTTTTTTGCAAATGTAAGAAGGTGAGGAAGCTTATGTTGGAGACAACTATCATTCCACATATTAGTCCAGAATAGTGTAGATTCCCCATTTCCAACCAAGCACTTTGCAAGTCCTTTAAAAGTGTCAATCAGCTTAAGATGAGCTTTCCACCAAAAGGATCCCTCAACTCTTCTTCCAGGAAGCTTATCATTACAATAGTAGGTGTTCCATACCAAATGAACCCAGGGAATATCCTTATGATTATAGAACTTATCCAAATTCTTCAAGAGAAGAGCAGAATTTTGAAAATTAAGGTCAAGAACTCCCAATCCTCCTTGATTCTTGGGTCTACAAAATTTCTTCCATGCTACAAGAGCAGTACCTCTAGCTTGAACATCAGAAGTTTTCTTTCTCCACAAGCATTGCCTCATATATTTAATCAACTGCTCTTTGATAGTGACAGGGAGATCAAAGCAGCTCATGTAATATATGGGGAGGGAAGATAACACAGATTTAACTAACTGCAATTTCCCCCCATAATTCAGAAAGTCAACAATTCCACACAACCTTCTTTCAATTCTCTGAACAATAGGTAAGAAGTGTTCCACAGCAGGTTTATTCAAGCTCAGAGGCAGACCAAGATAAGTAAAAGGCAAGGACCCAGTGAGGCAAGAAAGTGTATTAGCAAAGTGCCCAAGCCTCTCAGAATCCATATTAATTGGCATCATGCTGGACTTGGAATAATTGACTTTAAGTCCAGTGGAGATAGGAAAAGTATGCAGGATTGCTTTAAGACATAAGAGTTGCTCAGAATCAGCCTTCAGGATTACTAAAGTGTCATCTGCATACTGAACCACAGGGAAGTCAGGGCGAAAAACATTCTCAGTGGGCAGAGAAAGTAGACCCAGGTTCATTGCCTTATTGAGGATGCTTTGAAGAAGATCAGCAGCCAGCACAAACAACAGAGGAGACAAAGGATCACCTTGCCTGACACCCCTTCTACAGTAAAAAAATTTCCCAGGCACACCATTTAAAAGCACAGAGGAAGAAGCAGACCCAAAGATCATCTGAATCCAAGAAATCCATTTAACTCCAAAACCTTTGGCTTTAAGGATATCAATGATTGCAGAATGCTCAATTCTGTCAAAAGCCTTCTCAAAATCCAACTTGAGAATTAAAATTTCCTCCTTTGACTTGTGGCACTGATCAAGAAATTCAAATGCCCAACCTAAACAGTCTTGAATAGATCTTTGCTTGAGGAAACCATATTGATTCTTGTGAACAAAAGTTTAAGAATGACTTTTTGCAGTCTATTGGCCAGAATCTTAGTGATAATCTTAAGGACACTATTTAGCAAGGAAATAGGCCTAAAATCAGCAGGAGTCAAAGGAGCAGCAATTTTTGGAATGAGGGTGATGAAAGAGGAATTAATGCTCTCTAAAGAGACATTCCCTTCATAGAACTCAAGAAGCAGATGCTTCACATCATCCTTGATAATAGGCCAGCAAAGCTTCATGAATTCATTATTAAAACCATCAGGGCCAGGAGACTTATCATTAGGCAAATTTGTGATGACTTCATCAATCTCCTCATCAGAGAAAGGCTTTTCCAAAGCTTCCTTTTCCTCCTGGCTTAAGCAATCACCAGCCAAGTCATTAAGATTGAAATGCATTTCAGGCTTATCAGAAGTGACCATTCTATCTTTAAAGGAATTCCAAAGAAGATTTGCTTTTCCATCATGATCATAGATCTCAAGATCAGAATCACCTTTGAGCATGGAAATGTAGTTATGTCTAAAACTTATGGTAGCTTTGGAGTGAAAGAATTTGGTGTTCTCATCCCCCAGTTTAACCCATTTGATTTTCCCTCTCTGTTTCCAATAAGTATTCTGGTTTTGTAAAAGAGAAATAATAAGATCCTTCAAGATATCCCTAAGATTCCACTCCTGAACAGTAAGAGTTCTCATTTCCTCCATGATATCAAGCAAGTCAATGGTGGCATTAACATTACAGATTTGCGTCTTCAAACAAGGTAGCTGTTTGGCCCAAAGCTTCAGCCCTCTTCTCACATTTTTGAATTTAGCATTTTTTTTTGCAGAATCCAGAAAACCCATAGGAATGTTCCAGGCATTTTGAACAATAGCTTTAAACTCCTTATGATGTAACCAATGGTTTTCAAATCTGAACACCTGGGCTTTTGGAATCATTGTGCCAATGGTAATGACACAGGGAAGGTGATCAGAAGTAGGCTTAGCAAGAGGAGCAACAAAAGTGGAGGGAAAACTTTGAGTCCAGACAGCAGAAGTAAAAAACCAATCCAGTCTTTCCAATAGAGGATCCTTCTGCATGTTACTCCAAGTGAATTTTCTACCCTTAAGAGGTAATTCAATGAGACCCAAATTATTAATAGCTTCATTAAAGAGAAGCATACCATTCACATCCCCTCCCAATTTGTTTCTATCAGAAGGCTGCCTACAGAAGTTAAAATCTCCCACAATAAGCCAATCCACATCATCTGGCATATCAATACTACCAAACCAGTCTAGAAATTCAGACTTTTTTTCAGGTAAACATGGCCCATAAATGTTGGAGAGTATCCAGGATTTATTGGACAAGAGAGATGTCAAGGTAATGGAGATAGAGAACTCATTAAGGAAAGAAAGTTGTCCAGAGAACAAGGAGCCATTCCAAATGATGATTAAACCACCAGATGCACCTCTGGAGGGAAGAAATTCAAAGTTGGTAAATTTGGAGGGGCAGAATTTTTTAATGAAGGAGCTATCAAAACCCTCACGCTTAGTTTCTTGAAGACAGATAATGTCACAGCCAGACTCCTCAATTTTGCTTCTAAGAGCAATCCACTTTTTATCAGAATTAATTCCCCTGATATTCCAATTCAGGATCTTCCAAGTTCTGTTGTTATTCATTAAGAAACCAGGAGCAAGTATAGATGTGGGGTGATGTAAATAATGTAATCACCCAGAAGAGAAAACAGCAGGTACAGAGACAAAAGCTCAACCAAAATAGAGTACCACATAGATGATCCACAACAAGTACCCACCACATTGCAGTATCACAAACACAGAACACATAACAGGGAGTCAACAAGACCCCAGCAAAAGATATAGCTTGACACATTAACACACTTAAGAGGAGGTCTTCTTCTTGGCTTGCTGTCCACAGGTACCAGCAGCCCCAGGCTTCTTCTTGCCACCAATCCCCAAGCTGGAAGAGAGACCACCTTTAATGCTGCCTTTTGTAGGAGCCTTAATAGCCACCTCATTGATCTTTCCTTTCTTGAGTAACCTCTTCTCCAGGTCTCCATCTTTAACCTTGCAGAATGAAGCAGCAAGATTTTTAACCACTTTGGCATTCAGGCAAGGAGGGGCAGCATTACAAACCAGGCAATCAACAATTTGACAATGTAAGTGACTTTTAAAACCCCCATTTAGTTCAACAATCCTAGGACTTCTCCTCACCTCAGATTCCACAAGAGGTTCCTTGCCCTTTCTCTTTCTAGCAGGGGTAGAGGGAGAGCCTGAAGATTTATTAACTTCCATACCCAGGCAAGAAGGGGCCATCTGGGAAAAATTCTCATTAGGAATGATGAAAGATATTGAACTTTCCTCAGCAATAGGTTCTTTAATAATTTCCCATAAAGGAGAAGTAAGAAATCCTTTGACCCAATTAAATTTCTCAGGAGTAGCAAGCATGAGAGTGATGAAATTAAACCAACTTACAGGAATATCACACTTAAGAGAGCCCTTTGAAGAAGATTCCTTCTGGATATGGGGAGCAAAATAATTCTCCCAGAGCTCCAGGCCTTGCTGAGAAAAACCCTGCTTGGCAATATGCACATCAGGAATGGTAATAAAAGTTCTCACCATCCCAACCTAAAGGTGAGCCTCATTTGGGGAAAGAAGGTGCTGATCCTCCAGCATCCAATCCTCATTCTCAGGGGCTACAGCACTAGAATCCATAGGACTTCCAGTCTCCTCCTCAGCAGCATCATTAGGCTCCTCCTCATCAGCCAGATAGTTTTGAAAGATATTTTGCAGGCCTTCCCCAATGCCAACCCCTTGAGGTGAAACTACAACACCAAGCTCCTCCACATCCTCAGGCTCATTAACAGATTCCTCATCATCAGACTCCCAGTCCTGAACAATGACACCAGTAACTCCACTGTTCACATCTTGAGGTGGAAGATGCAGATTGTCAATAGGCATGTCCTCTCCAGGAGCTATGACAGGACCTTGAACAGGAGCAGCAGCAGCCTCCCAGGGACCCCAACCTTCAGCATTCCCACCATCAGGAGCAGGGTTCTGCACAGGACCCATCCACTGACCCCAATCACCCCTAGGAGCAGGGGGAGGGGGGGAGGTGGCACCAGAGGTCCAAAGACTGGCCCATGTGCAGGAACAGGGTGAGGGTCCACATTATCATCTGGCAGTGGGTCCTCTTCAGGTGGGCCCCCACCAAGCAAGTGACTCTGAAGAACTTCAACAGAAAAAGTCCATGATTCTGTCTCCACCAGGTCACCAATGGTAAACCGCACACTCTTGGGGATATCAGCCAAATCAGTCACACGAATTTTAGCAATAATCCTACCCTTATGATCAGTGTCCCTCTCCCACAGGAGAACTTTCCCAATGTCAGCAAAGATAGCATTCAGGTCCTCCGTATGCCAGTGGTCAAGGGGAGGCCCAACCAGCATCACCCAGCACTCATTATTAAACTGCATCCTACGCCAGTTATCACCCTCATTGTGCTTGACAAAAGAAACATGCACATCTTGAAACTGAATCGGGCTCGCCGCAATGAGTCTATCACGGTCACTGACATGGTTGAACTGCACATATGCAGACCCAAAGGGACAATCCTGAATATCTCTGAAGTGCACTCCAGCCTCATTGTTGAAGAAATCAACCAAGACACCATGAATATTTACGAACGGAACCGGACCAGGAGGGAGGGGAAAAATGTTAGCAATAGCATACTGTTCATGTGCTCGTGACCTCCTAGGCACCACCACCCTCTTAACGCGATTCCGCCCTGCCACTTGCATAATCTGGAAGCCATTCGGCGGGAAAGGCGCAGGGTCAATCGGGATGTTCGCCATTGCGACGCTCTTCGCCGGTGACGAACAGGAGGGGAATGGGGTTTCAGCGGGCGGGGGAGTTGAGGAGACAGGGGAAATGGAAGTTGTTTTTTTCAACGAGGAAGTGAACTCGTGAAAACTGCCGTGAATGACGGGCCTGGAATGAGAAACCACCTGGGCCTTGAACCAACCGTCATACGATTTGTCGGGCCAAGTACAGTTAGGGAAAGAGGGAAATTTCAGAAAAGGAAGGAGCCCAGGCAAATTAAAAGCAGCGCTATTAGCGCCCTCCCCAGACCTGACCGGCGTTACCTTTGACTTAAAACCTTCATCACTGAGCACCTGAGCATAGGATCTGCCTTGATGGCCTGAATTGAATCCCTCATTAAAATTATGCTCAATCACAGGCGAAGGACCCTGAGGTGACGAAGGAAATTTGAGTCTTTGAAAAACCGAACCACCTTTACCTGGAGGCTTTAAAGAAGGAGATTTTTTTGCACTTTCTTTTTTGTACGTGACAACTTTCCATTCCTTAGCAGATTCTTTGTAATATTCCTTTTCTTCATAAATCCAGTTCGGACCCCCATTTCCCCAAAGATTGACATGAATCACAAAAGAATGGCATGAAAACTTGGAGATATTGTAAATCTCAAAACCCACTGCCCGAGAAGCAACCGAGAAACGAAAAGTTCTATCTTGCAAAAGCTTCACCTGGAATTTAGAAGCATTACCACCAAAACAGGCTTGAAGAGCAAGACTGACAGTATGAAAGTCCAACTTAAAATTTGCCCTCCCAAAAGAACACACCAGATAAAAAGGTCTCTTCCTGAACCCACCAATGAAGTTAACTTGATGCCTGAATTTGTCAAAGATCCTCTTCTCAAAAACACGCCCAAAAGAAAAATCTAGGGCCGGTCGACAGGAAGCAACATCTTTGGAAGCAACCTCTTTGGAACCTGAGGGAAGCTTTTCCGAGAAATCCAGAGACCTGGGCGCCAATCTCGCAACGTTGGTGGAAATTTTTTTAACCAAAGGGCTTGGTAAAATTTGAGAACCAATCACAACCCTCTTCACCTATAATCATATCATGTATCCCATCCCAATATAGAGCAGGGCTAAGCATACTACAACTACAATGTTTTCACTAAGGAAGATATAAGGATATCCTAATAGGATATAGCATAGCATAGAAATATAGTAGTCCTATCATAAATGTTACAAAAATCCACTAAGTGTAATGAAAATAGTAGGACATGGATAATAGTGTCACTTGCCTTAGTAGTTGGTGGTGTTGGTACACTCTTCACAATAACACACTTGACAATCAACACAATCTATCAAGCAAAACAACCAAGACAAAACAATCACAAGATCACTACTAATGACAACACAAAAATCATGCAAAGTATGTAAACATGCAAGATGGCAATTCTTATTTTACAAATTGTTATGACAAGGTTCTGAACATTACTAAGTGATTTTTATACATTTTATATTTTCAAGATTACAAATGCAACCATTTGTGCAATTGTAGCAATTAGCAATATTTTCTAACACTTGGAAAGGCCGTTCTCACTAAATAATTTACACGGTCTTATTTATACTAGAATAAAATTATATTTTGAAGTAACTATACAGAGGGTTCAATATACAACCATTTGCAAAAGGATTCACTTAAAAATAATTTACGCAACAATTTTTATACTCAAAATACTTCACAAATGGGTCTATATAAAACGTGATTTTAACCGACTCAAAAATACCAAATTATGGATCCACTATGTTCTACTCATTTTTGTGAATCCATGGACACCAAATTTGTATTTTTCTGATTTGTGGATCAAAAGTTATGGATTTTCTAAGTTTAGTCATCTATTTAAACCAAATTTGGATTTAGTCAGAAAAGTCTAGCCACTGAGCAATCAATACTATTAAGATTTGCAAGTAAACAAAAATTCTCTCTAGTGCTATAATCAGACCAACTAAAATAAATCTATGATAAGCAGGGCATTTGTAAACAAAATCCTGATATAACTAGATTAATATGCAAGTACACGTACATGTAATTAGGCTAGTACGAATGCATAGGAGACTTGATCACTTTTTAAAACGGATTAATAAATATCAAATATATTCGTGAACTAAAACTACTGCTGGGCTCCTAGGGCTAATTGGAACATTTTTCATGTTGGGCTCAAGATCAACAAACGTGTGTATGGTAGGCTAATATGGTCATGCCACCGTATGGCATTCGGTTCACCGGCGACGCGGTTAACTAGATAAATACATCTAGAAATCATGTCAAGAAAATACGCATATATGCGAGTAAAGTGTGAGTGCAAGGATTTGTGATGGAGCTCACCGAGTACGGCGTAGTTCCTTGACGAAGACGATGAACTGAGATGAACGGAGGCGAAGTGCGTCTCCGGCGATCTGCGTCTCGTCCTTCTAGTCCATGAGTCGGCTCTCCACTTCCTCGTGCTTATGGTGGCGCAGAAGCTCGTGCCGCTCTCGCCCTCTCCTCGCCGGAAGGGTGGCCGACGTCCGGCGGCGACCGACGGAGGTCTCCAAGATAAACTGACACTAGTGGAAAACGTGCCATCGGTCCCGGTTTGTAAAGTCCTTTAGTCCCGGTTTTCTAACCGGGACAAAAAAATCGGGACTAAAGGCCTACCCCTTTAGTCCCGGTTCGGTCATAAACCGGGACTAAAGGCACTCACGGAGCCGCGTCGAGTGTGCAGGACCTTTAGTCCCGGTTTGTAATACGAACCGGGACTAAAAGTTATTTTTTAATTTTTTTTTTTTTAAAAAAAATTAATTTTTTTTTCAATTTTTTCTTAAACCTTTGAATTATTTGACTCGTTAATCTCCCACATCTCTCATTTTTAACACTAATTATACTTAATTTTAGTTCAAATCGTACTTAAAGTCAAACTTCTCATCCGGTCACCCATCGTAGCACTACTCTACCCCCAGCACGCTTAACTTCTTCATTCCATCTCTCCCACCTGCGCGAAGAACCATTATATCTTGTTGTCAAGACTAGTATATCAATCTTATTAACTCATATCGATATGTGACACGTTTTTATTTTTTGAAATTAAGAACAACTATTTTTAGTAAACAACAATAAATAATTAATAATAACATTTTATTCTAATGAAAGTAAAAACTAATTAAATTAATATTTTATTCATTTTTGCCATTTATTCATTTAATATGACAAAAACAATATCTTCAAATCTGTAAATCGAAATTTAACAAATAATATATCCATTATTAGCAGAAAAATGCGAGGAATTCAAATATGACATAAAAATACTAAAATAATTTAATTTTTGAAATAATTTTTTCTGCACGTTTTGATAGGTTGTACTTTTTTTACATGGTATACAAAAGTTATGGCCATTTGAATTTTTATAACATTTTTTATAAATTATGTTAAAATTTATATTTGTTAATTTTTGTAACAACTAAATCACTTAATATAAGGGCATGTCTAATTTTTCCTGCGGCGGACTGTATGGACGCGAAAAACAAACTCTATTTAGCGCCCGGGTTTAACGCCACGCGATGAGGGACAAGGACGCTTGCCTAATTTTCTTTTTCGTACGTATTATTTTTAATCAGTTAAACGTCTATCTAAACGTCTGACAGTGTACATGGCCTAACTACAGTTCGAAGGATTTTATTTTTAAAATTTTTTATAACCTTTAGTCCCGGTTCGTATCACCAACCGGGACTAAAAGGGGTGCCCCGGTGCCAATCCCATTAGTCCCGGTTCGTATTACCAACCCGGACTAATGGGATTGACACCGGGGCACCCCTTTTAGTCCCGGTTGGTGATACGAACCGGGACTAAAGGTCCCGTTTGACCCGGGACTAAAGATTGCTGGCGTTCTAGCTGTTGGAACCGGGACTAATGCTCACATTAGTCCCAGGTCCAACTATAACCGGGACTAATGCTCCGAACTGAGATGGACGAATGACTCTTTTTCTACTAGTGTGAGATATGAGTCCAATGCTAGTGTCATGGTGTAGAATGACAAGAACAGAGAAGAGAGCGTCAATTTGTGGCTGTATAGAAGGAGAACCGGGGCAATTAATTGGAGAAAATTGATGAGAGATAATGGTGCCAGTTTCCTCACTCGTTTTGGTTCGTGGCCAGCTGCTCGCGCGTGTTCTCGGGAAGAGGAGCACGGTTCTCGGCTTGGTTAAACCGCGGGGCAAGACAGTACGTATTATGGAAGAATCGGAACTGTTTCGCGCGCGGCGACGCTAAACGTGCTAGGCGGAGACTCAGCTCCGTGTGTGCACATGCGAGTCGATCTCCTGGCATGCATGTACCGATAGAATAGTTGTTTGGCTGAAAAGTACTAGTCTAGTCGATTTATATGGACATTGAGCTCATCGGTTCTTGGTCCAAGGAAAAGAAAGAATAAGAGGAAGACATCGATGTACTATTACGTACATGAGAAAGAAACATGAAATAAAGCATGGTGTGCATGCACGATCGTTACATTGGGTTTGATAGGGGAAATGTTCAATGGCAGCACTTCATTGTCCATTTATGGTCTTGATAGCACGAACGTTTTAGATTGCCCAGCTGTTTGCATGTGCGTGTACGAGGGACAGGAAGAAAAAGGCTCTAATTAAAATGAAATTGATAATTTAAGAAGATTAAAGTGAATAATCAATCAGACGCGAGTTAAGGGTGGCATTAATTCCATTCAAGTCATTTCGGCTGATTGCATGTGCGTGCGGCAACAATACGAAGCTTTGGCTAGCCTGAGTACGGGTCGCATAAGCTTTACTTGATACAGCTGGTGTGTCGCTTCTTGGCTTTGGCGGCATGACCATGTGGCAAAGACTGATCGATCGGGGTTCACAAGGAAAAAAATAGAAAGAAAAAGAATACAAATATGTAGAGCAAGCAAAGCTACGTACATGCTCATGGAGCCATGCATTCGTGTGTATGTGTTTGAACCAAGAGTCAAAACCAACGTGGTTTTTAAAATAAAAAGCAAATTGGCAATTTAGAAGCGGATCCAATTATTAAGGGAAATTAATACCTTCATTAAAATAAATTTAAAAACATTTTGGAATTAGTTTTAACAATCCAAACAAAATATTTATTTTTATTTGACTACGTGGTTGCAACATATCTTTTGATTTAGAGATTCAAAAAGGTTCAAACCAATTTTCCAGTAGTTTAAAATGCAAGCATGACATGCATTTGAATTTCTTGAAAACTTGTTTGTAACTTTCTCATTCAAAATCGTTTTAAGTAAGGTTTTGATGTTTCCAATTAGAAGCAAAAAAAGTTCCTTTTCCCCCTAAATTTCAACAATTGTTTCTTTTGTTTATTTATCTTTCACATTTCAAAATTTGGAAAATTTTGGGATGTGACAGGCTACCACCCTTAAAAAAAAAATCTCGTCCCGAGATTTGGGAAGGCAAGAGGTTACAAGTTGGCTTCAAGACAACTAGGGTACTACCACCCTTAAAAATAAAGTCGCATAGGGTTACATTGATGGTTCACTTGACTATAGGTTCAACACTTAATATCCAGACAAGAAATCCTTATTTAACTCAACTGAGTTATCTAAATCCTGGCATCCACTTCTTCTATCTCTTCAAAGTTCCCATCCATGTCAATGTGGTTCACATGTCCTTTCTAGGTCACATTGGAGTCATTTCCATTGAAGTTTCTAGCATCCTTTTTCTTTTTCTTCTCAGGACAGTCTGATGCATAGTGTCCAAGCTCCTTACAATTATAGCACTGCAACTGGCTAATGTCCTTCTTCTTGGAATTGACATGTTGGTTTTGACCAAGGTCATCTCCATTGTCAGTATCATTTCCATTATTATCACTTCCATTGTTGTTGTGGTAATACTGATGTGGTTCAGAATCTTCATTGCTCTTTTTGAATGTATGCTTCTTCTTTGATGATCCTGAGTGATCCTTGAGTTCATGCTTCCTCTTCCTGTTCTCAACTTGATTCATCTTGTTTTCCAATATGGTGGCTTTGTCACAGAGTGATTGATAAGTTGGGACATAGGCAACAACTAGCTGCAGATTTAACTCATCCTCGAGTCCTTCAAGAAATTTTTCCTTTCTCTTAGCATCTGTATCAACTTCATCTGGTGCATAGCGTGCCAGATTGTTGAATTCTTCAATATACTCAGCCACACTGAGGTGATGCTGTTTCAAATTGTGAAACTCCTTTTTCTTCAAATACATCACTCCAGGTGAGATGTGAGTTGTTCTAAATCCATCCTCAAAAATATCCCAAGTTACATCTTCAAGGGGAGTGGTGATCTGAAAGTTGTCCCACCATGTTGCTGTTGGTCCTTCAAGCAGAAATGCTGCAAACCTAACTTTCTCTTCATCGGTGCAGCCAACAGTCACTAGGTCTTTGTTCACTAGACGTATCCAATCATCAGCTTCCATTGGATCAGTTGTTCCAGAGAATCTTGCAGGCCTAAGTTTCAGAAACTTGGTGAGCATATCAAGTGCTGGAGAATTATTCTGATTGTTATTGTTATTGTTGTTGTTGTTGTTGTTGTTGTTCTGATTCTGTATATATGTGGCCACCTGTTGCATCAACTGTGTCTGAGCTACCATCATCTGCTGCATCTCAGTGGTGTTGTTGTTGTTTTGGTTGGGGTTGGCACGACGGGGAGGCATCTGTTGGTTTGATAGGGATAAGTATTGGTGGATAGGTTTTTAAGAAGTTCTAACACACAACTCAAAAACAACTAAGCTCAATCAAACAATCAAGCAATCAAACAATCCACAAGCAACAAACCACCTAATAACTTATGAGTTTATCTCATGAGTTGAAGGAAACAACAAGTTTTTCTTGAAAATAATAACTTAGTATAATCATACCTCATAGGTCAATATGATCCATACTCTAGCTTGATATCAATGTCTTTGGTAGGCAATCTAATGTCTCTTGGTTTTTCACTTGTAGTCCTTAGTGATATCTAAAGGTTGAAGTCCTTGGTTAAAATGTTGAAGATGTTGAAGTCATTAGAGTTGAAGATGTTGAAGTCATTAGAGTTGATGAAATATTTTGCACATGGTGAAGTCTTTGGCCATGGGGCAGGCTTTGTCCATCAAGTTTGAAATAGAAGAGATGTAGAGTCAAAACCAAAATGGTTGAGGAAAGAGTTTACATGATTGTTTGTAAATAAGTTTTGGAACAAATACAACTCTTATTTTTCTAAGGGGTTTTGTCCAATCCTAGGGTTACAATCCTACAGGCAACACAATGCTCTGATACCATCTGTAGAGGTCCCAACCTTTAATAAGGTAGAGATCCCTGTGTTTACAATGCTAGTCCCTGGATCAATAGCTAGCATCCACAGTTAAGATGTAATATCAAGAAACAAAGGTCATAATACAACTTTATAACCAGGAATAAAATAATTCATTACATCTTACATAGCTCATTTGGCTATCACATTACATTGCAGCAGAATATCTATAAGCATGGGGTCCTTCATCTTCAAAGTGCCACAGGCAATCATGTTGGTTGTAGACTTGTAATCCTAATCAACACACTTAACATCAAACAAACCTGCAACATAATAAGTTGTAGCCACAAGGGTCAATACATTTGAATTGTATTGGCAAGTTTCACTACTATGTAGAATATAAGTGAGTCCTATCAATACATGCATATTTGGCTAAGTGGGGTTTAGGCTCATTTGCAGAAAGCAATATAGTTTTATCCTATCTTTTCAAAATAGTTTTGATCTTTTGAAAAACCTTTCTGAACTCCTTGGAAAACTCCAAGTGCTTCAAATCCCTTGTTGTCACCCTCAAGTTTTTAACTTTGAGAAATTAGAATGTCGAGATCTTCCATAGCTTCAGGCCTTAGTTGCTCAGTATTGTCCATAACCGAGGACACGGCTAAGTACTTAGAATTTTGATCTTCTGCAGAAGTTGTACACTTTACCCACATGACACAATCCCATCTTGATGCCACCAGTGGCCGCTGGATGAGTACTCACCAAGATGGAGTACTGGCAGATTGAGAATGTGACAAAGTCTTTCCATAGGAGTCCTCCCAATACAAAATTCTAGCTTGTCTACCAGGCACAAATGTAGGGTTGCTCCCTTACACAAATCTAGTTAACCTGAAGATGCCAATGCTTGGGAATTCCACTATGTAGTTGACTAAGCCAGAGCCCATTTAGCATGTGGCTGTACACGGAAGCCACTGTACGAGAAACATGTTCAATCTCTAAGTGCCTGGGTGGTTTTCTTCTAGTGCACATCCAAAAAGATAGCCATATAAACATGGTTCCCTTTGTTGTCACTTTGTCCAAAACTTGAGTATCCTCTTTCCACCCAGGTGGTTCATTGAGTACTTGTTTTATTATATAAAACATATATTTTTCCAACACTTCATATAATCATATCATTTTTTGAGGGTAAAACAGTAGGGTAAAAAAACCCCACTGCAATTTTTCTTTTTATATATCAAGTAGAGTTACAAAATATTATTTACAATCATATTCCACCTCAAAAAAGAGGGATAACATTCTAAGCAGCTATCTCCTGTCTAAATTGGTTTCAATCCAATCCTTAAGGCCCTGATAATACTTTTTCTTAATTCTATAAAGGACCCATCTTAATTCCTGGGCTATAATAGCCTTCCAGGTCTCCACCGACGTATGCTGATTGTTGAAAATTTCGTTATTTCTACAAATCCAGATGCTCCAAGTTCCAAGTATCAGAATTTCCATTGCAAAGGGGGCCTTGAGGTCTTTTTTAATACTGGTTAGAACTTCAAAGATGCTTTGATCAGCCATATTGACCTGTGAGATTTCAGCCCAGTAGGCTCTTGCAAAAGGGCATTCCCAAAATAAATGTAAACTAGTTTCTTCACTGTGGCAGTTCTGGAAGACACAGTCATAAGATGCTAGAGAAAAACATTTCCTTTTCAGAAGATTCCTTGTGTTGAGTCTATCAAGCAGAAGAAGCCAGAAGAAAAATTTGTGCTTTTGTTGACAAGAAGATTTCCAAATCCAAGAAAAGTGTGGCTGAACCGGTTGGTAGCCAACTAAAGAGCAGTAAGCCTTTTTTACCGAAAAATTACTACCCCAAATGTAAGACCAACAATCATATTCCCCTTCCCTACCATAATTGAGAATTTGTTCAAGACTTTGATATTCCTGATACGCTTGTTGAGACAAAGGGAGATAAAAGAGATCCTGAGTATTTGCAGTATGCAGGAACTCACTGACAGAAATGTGAGGGTTTTTTGCAAATGTAAGAAGGTGAGGAAGCTTATGTTGGAGACAACTATCATTCCACATATTAGTCCAGAATAGTGTAGATTCCCCATTTCCAACCAAGCACTTTGCAAGTCCTTTAAAAGTGTCAATCAGCTTAAGATGAGCTTTCCACCAAAAGGATCCCTCAACTCTTCTTCCAGGAAGCTTATCATTACAATAGTAGGTGTTCCATACCAAATGAACCCAGGGAATATCCTTATGATTATAGAACTTATCCAAATTCTTCAAGAGAAGAGCAGAATTTTGAACATTAAGGTCAAGAACTCCCAATCCTCCTTGATTCTTGGGTCTACAAACTTTCTTCCATGCTACAAGAGCAGTACCTCTAGCTTGAACATCAGAAGTTTTCTTTCTCCACAAGCATTGCCTCATATATTTAATCAACTGCTCTTTGATAGTGACAGGGAGATCAAAGCAGCTCATGTAATATATGGGGAGGGAAGATAACACAGATTTAACTAACTGCAATTTCCCCCCATAATTCAGAAAGTCAACAATTCCACACAACCTTCTTTCAATTCTCTGAACAATAGGTAAGAAGTGTTCCACAGCAGGTTTATTCAAGCTCAGAGGCAGACCAAGATAAGTAAAAGGCAAGGACCCAGTGAGGCAAGAAAGTGTATTAGCAAAGTGCCCAAGCCTCTCAGAATCCATATTAATTGGCATCATGCTGGACTTGGAATAATTGACTTTAAGTCCAGTGGAGATAGCAAAAGTATGCAGGATTGCTTTAAGACATAAGAGTTGCTCAGAATCAGCCTTCAGGATTACTAAAGTGTCATCTGCATACTGAACCACAGGGAAGTCAGGGCGAAAAACATTCTCAGTGGGCAGAGAAAGTAGACCCAGGTTCATTGCCTTATTGAGGATGCTTTGAAGAAGATCAGCAGCCAGCACAAACAACAGAGGAGACAAAGGATCACCTTGCCTGACACCCCTTCTACAGTAAAAAAATTTCCCAGGCACACCATTTAAAAGCACAGAGGAAGAAGCAGACCCAAAGATCATCTGAATCCAAGAAATCCATTTAACTCCAAAACCTTTGGCTTTAAGGATATCAATGATTGCAGAATGCTCAATTCTGTCAAAAGCCTTCTCAAAATCCAACTTGAGAATTAAAATTTCCTCCTTTGACTTGTGGCACTGATCAAGAAATTCAAATGCCCAACCTAAACAGTCTTGAATAGATCTTTGCTTGAGGAAACCATATTGATTCTTGTGAACAAGTTTAAGAATGACTTTTTGCAGTCTATTGGCCAGAATCTTAGTGATAATCTTAAGGACACTATTTAGCAAGGAAATAGGCCTAAAATCAGCAGGAGTCAAAGGAGCAGCAATTTTTGGAATGAGGGTGATGAAAGAGGAATTAATGCTCTCTAAAGAGACATTCCCTTCATAGAACTCAAGAAGCAGATGCTTCACATCATCCTTGATAATAGGCCAGCAAAGCTTCATGAATTCATTATTAAAACCATCAGGGCCAGGAGACTTATCATTAGGCAAATTTGTGATGACTTCATCAATCTCCTCATCAGAGAAAGGCTTTTCCAAAGCTTCCTTTTCCTCCTGGCTTAAGAAATCACCAGCCAAGTCATTAAGATTGAAATGCATTTCAGGCTTATCAGAAGTGACCATTCTATCTTTAAAGGAATTCCAAAGAAGATTTGCTTTTCCATCATGATCATAGATCTCAAGATCAGAATCACCTTTGAGCATGGAAATGTAGTTATGTCTAAAACTTATGGTAGCTTTGGAGTGAAAGAATTTGGTGTTCTCATCCCCCAGTTTAACCCATTTGATTTTCCCTCTCTGTTTCCAATAAGTATTCTGGTTTTGTAAAAGAGAAATAATAAGATCCTTCAAGATATCCCTAAGATTCCACTCCTGAACAGTAAGAGTTCTCATTTCCTCCATGATATCAAGCAAGTCAATGGTGGCATTAACATTACAGATTTGCGTCTTCAAACAAGGTAGCTGTTTGGCCCAAAGCTTCAGCCCTCTTCTCACATTTTTGAATTTAGCATTTTTTTTTGCAGAATCCAGAAAACCCATAGGAATGTTCCAGGCATTTTGAACAATAGCTTTAAACTCCTTATGATGTAACCAATGGTTTTCAAATCTGAACACCTGGGCTTTTGGAATCATTGTGCCAATGGTAATGACACAGGGAAGGTGATCAGAAGTAGGCTTAGCAAGAGGAGCAACAAAAGTGGAGGGAAAACTTTGAGTCCAGACAGCAGAAGTAAAAAACCAATCCAGTCTTTCCAATAGAGGATCCTTCTGCATGTTACTCCAAGTGAATTTTCTACCCTTAAGAGGTAATTCAATGAGACCCAAATTATTAATAGCTTCATTAAAGAGAAGCATACCATTCACATCCCCTCCCAATTTGTTTCTATCAGAAGGCTGCCTACAGAAGTTAAAATCTCCCACAATAAGCCAATCCACATCATCTGGCATATCAATACTACCAAACCAGTCTAGAAATTCAGACTTTTTTTCAGGTAAACATGGCCCATAAATGTTGGAGAGGATCCAGGATTTATTGGACAAGAGAGATGTCAAGGTAATGGAGATAGAGAACTCATTAAGGAAAGAAAGTTGTCCAGAGAACAAGGAGCCATTCCAAATGATGATTAAACCACCAGATGCACCTCTGGAGGGAAGAAATTCAAAGTTGGTAAATTTGGAGGGGCAGAATTTTTTAATGAAGGAGCTATCAAAACCCTCACGCTTAGTTTCTTGAAGACAGATAATGTCACAGCCAGACTCCTCAATTTTGCTTCTAAGAGCAATCCACTTTTTATCAGAATTAATTCCCCTGATATTCCAATTCAGGATCTTCCAAGTTCTGTTGTTATTCATTAAGAAACCAGGAGCAAGTATAGATGTGGGGTGATGTAAATAATGTAATCACCCAGAAGAGAAAACAGCAGGTACAGAGACAAAAGCTCAACCAAAATAGAGTACCACATAGATGATCCACAACAAGTACCCACCACATTGCAGTATCACAAACACAGAACACATAACAGGGAGTCAACAAGACCCCAGCAAAAGATATAGCTTGACACATTAACACACTTAAGAGGAGGTCTTCTTCTTGGCTTGCTGTCCACAGGTACCAGCAGCCCCAGGCTTCTTCTTGCCAGCAATCCCCAAGCTGGAAGAGAGACCACCTTTAATGCTGCCTTTTGTAGGAGCCTTAATAGCCACCTCATTGATCTTTCCTTTCTTGAGTAACCTCTTCTCCAGGTCTCCATCTTTAACCTTGCAGAATGAAGCAGCAAGATTTTTAACCACTTTGGCATTCAGGCAAGGAGGGGCAGCATTACAAACCAGGCAATCAACAATTTGACAATGTAAGTGACTTTTAAAACCCCCATTTAGTTCAACAATCCTAGGACTTCTCCTCACCTCAGATTCCACAAGAGGTTCCTTGCCCTTTCTCTTTCTAGCAGGGGTAGAGGGAGAGCCTGAAGATTTATTAACTTCCATACCCAGGCAAGAAGGGGCCATCTGGGAAAAATTCTCATTAGGAATGATGAAAGATATTGAACTTTCCTCAGCAATAGGTTCTTTAATAATTTCCCATAAAGGAGAAGTAAGAAATCCTTTGACCCAATTAAATTTCTCAGGAGTAGCAAGCATGAGAGTGATGAAATTAAACCAACTTACAGGAATATCACACTTAAGAGAGCCCTTTGAAGAAGATTCCTTCTGGATATGGGGAGCAAAATAATTCTCCCAGAGCTCCAGGCCTTGCTGAGAAAAACCCTGCTTGGCAATATGCACATCAGGAATGGTAATAAAAGTTCTCACCATCCCAACCTAAAGGTGAGCCTCATTTGGGGAAAGAAGGTGCTGATCCTCCAGCATCCAATCCTCATTCTCAGGGGCTACAGCACTAGAATCCATAGGACTTCCAGTCTCCTCCTCAGCAGCATCATTAGGCTCCTCCTCATCAGCCAGATAGTTTTGAAAGATATTTTGCAGGCCTTCCCCAATGCCAACCCCTTGAGGTGAAACTACAACACCAAGCTCCTCCACATCCTCAGGCTCATTAACAGATTCCTCATCATCAGACTCCCAGTCCTGAACAATGACACCAGTAACTCCACTGTTCACATCTTGAGGTGGAAGATGCAGATTGTCAATAGGCATGTCCTCTCCAGGAGCTATGACAGGACCTTGAACAGGAGCAGCAGCAGCCTCCCAGGGACCCCAACCTTCAGCATTCCCACCATCAGGAGCAGGGTTCTGCACAGGACCCATCCACTGACCCCAATCACCCCCAGGAGCAGGGGGGGAGGGGGGGAGGTGGCACCAGAGGTCCAAAGACTGGCCCATGTGCAGGAACAGGGTGAGGGTCCACATTATCATCTGGCAGTGGGTCCTCTTCAGGTGGGCCCCCACCAAGCAAGTGACTCTGAAGAACTTCAACAGAAAAAGTCCATGACTCTGTCTCCACCAGGTCACCAATGGTAAACCGCACACTCTTGGGGATATCAGCCAAATCAGTCACACGAATTTTAGCAATAATCCTACCCTTATGATCAGTGTCCCTCTCCCACAGGAGAACTTTCCCAATGTCCCAATGGCTGAAAAGTACTAGTCTAGTAGATTTATATGGACATTGAGCTCATCGGTTCTTGGTCCAAGGAAAAGAAAGAATAAGAGGAAGACATCGATGTACTATTACGTACATGAGAAAGAAACATGAAATAAAGCATGGTGTGCATGCACGATCGTTACATTGGGTTTGATAGGGGAAACGTTCAATGGCAGCACTTCATTGTCCATTTATGGTCTTGATAGCACGAACGTTTTAGATTGCCCAGCTGTTTGCATGTGCGTGTACGAGGGACAGGAAGAAAAAGGCTCTAATTAAAATGAAATTGATAATTTAAGAAGATTAAAGTGAATAATCAATCGGACGCGAGTTAAGGGTGGCATTAATTCCATTCAAGTCATTTCGGCTGATTGCATGTGCGTGCGGCAACAATACGAAGCTTTGGCTAGCCTGAGTACGGGTCGCATAAGCTTTACTTGATACAGCTGGTGTGTCGCTTCTTGGCTTTGGCGGCATGACCATGTGGCAAAGACTGATCGATCGGGGTTCACAAGGAAAAAAATAGAAAGAAAAAGAATACAAATATGTAGAGCAAGCAAAGCTACGTACATGCTCATGGAGCCATGCATTCGTGTCTATGTGTTTGAACCAAGAGTCAAAACCAACGTGGTTTTTAAAATAAAAAGCAAATTGGCAATTTAGAAGCGGATCCAATTATTAAGGGAAATTAATACCTTCATTAAAATAAATTTAAAAACATTTTGGAATTAGTTTTAACAATCCAAACAAAATATTTATTTTTATTTGACTACGTGGTTGCAACATATCTTTTGATTTAGAGATTCAAAAAGGTTCAAACCAATTTTCCAGTAGTTTAAAATGCAAGCATGACATGCATTTGAATTTCTTGAAAACTTGTTTGTAACTTTCTCATTCAAAATCGTTTTAAGTAAGGTTTTGATGTTTCCAATTAGAAGCAAAAAAAGTTCCTTTTCCCCCTAAATTTCAACAATTGTTTCTTTTGTTTATTTATCTTTCACATTTCAAAATTTGGAAAATTTTGGGATGTGACAAGTGTCCATTGCCTTGGACTAGGCTAAGTACTTAGGTTTTCCATCTGCAGAGGTTGTGCACTTTCCTCACCAGACTTGGTTTCCCAAGACAGGACCTTTCAGAAGCCTTTCCTTAGTCAAATGGACGCGTTCCAACCTATCATCCCATCTACCACCAACTGTCCAAAAGACTAAGTTCTAGCAACCTATATGATCATGGCAGAGCCCATATTGCCAAGTGGTTGCACTGTAAGCTTTCTCAACACTTGGCCTCCAAATCCCTTTGTGCCTGGGTGGCATACCACAAGTGAGATACACAACCCAAGTCCATGGCCTTGTGTAACCACTCAACATAACCCATTCTTTCCATTCCACCCAGGAGGTTTATTTGACTTAGTTGTTTTGTTAGAAAAGCATAAGTCTCTTGACTTAGAAATATTTTCATCATGAAAAGTATAGTTTTTCACCACCCTTGTTTGCTAAGTAGCTAGGCTAAGCATTTGTGATAATTTAACTTAGGAAAATTTCCTAGCAATTCTACTATTCTACTCTACATAGGATTTCCCAACATATTATTTGACAAAAGTAGTATGCAAGACTTAGCAAAATCTAATGCTAGTTCAAAACATAGGATGGAAATATTCATGAAAATATCACTTGCCTTGGTAGTGGGGAGAGTAGCACTCTTCACAATCACAATCACTAGCAAAATCTACAAGAAAAATTATAGCATTCAATTTCACACAATTTATTCAATCAAAAATAATATGAATGCATGCATGCAAGAATTTTACTAAGTGGTGACTTTGGAAATTTTAACAAGCATGTGCATGATACTGAAACATAACAGGACACAAAAATTGCCATAACAAACTTATTTAACATTAAAACCAATTATCAAAACAAATCTATACTCAAAATAGCTTTAAATATGATTCCACAAATAAAGTCATTTTAATGGTTACTATTTGTTAAACAAATTGGACATTCAGAAGGGTCTTGTTTCACTGAATCCAACGGTATAAAATTTGTAAAAATCTAACGTGGCATTCAAAAGTTATAGCAGTTTAAAGTTTGGATCAAAATCTGGTTTTAAATTCTTTCTGCAACTGTTCTCCCAGTTGTTTCTTGAGTTCTTTCAACTCATCAACTGACATCTTTTAAGGTCTCTGCTATTGGTCATGATCCTAGCAGCAAGTCAATCAGAAATTCCACATCTCTATCTCGTGGCATTCCCGACAATTCTTCCGGAAACACATCTGGATATTCTCTTACAATTGGCACACTTTCTATGCTAACCCCCTTAAGAGAATTTAGCTTACTCCCTTTTGATTCAAAGTTAGACTTGAATCTTATCTGTTTCTTTTCCGGGGTTGTGAGTGCAACAGTAAGATTGGCACAATCTAGTACTCCTTCATACTTGGTCATCCAGTCCATTCCCAAAATTACATCCAGTCCTTGGGATTCTAGAATTATCAGACTAACTGGAAACTTATGCTTTCCAAATTCTATCACTAGATCACGACATCCAAGACTTACTATCATGTCTCCATCGGGAGAACTTAGTTTTATTGGACACCCAATATTTTCAGTTGGAAACCCATTTCTATCAACAAATGCTTTTGATATGAATGAATGTGATGCACCAGTATTAAAAAGAACAAGTGCTGGAATAGAATTGAGTTTGAACTTACCAGCCACAGCATCGGACTCCTCATAAATCTCTTCCACATTGATGTGGTTCACTTGTCCCTTCTGGAAAGGGTTGGGCTTGTTGTTTCCTTCAACTTTCTTTTCTGGTCATTCATTTGCATAATGCCCCAGCTTCTTACACTTAAAACATTCAACCTGACTGATATCCCTTTTTGCAGGCTGACTTCCACTACCACTTCCACTTCCATTATGGTGGCTCTTGTATCCACCCTTGTGGTTCTTGTACTTGTTATTATCATGACTACGGTGATGCTTGTTGTCATGATGGCGGTTGTGGTTGGGGTGGTTGTTGTGCTTTCCATGTTTGTGGGATCCAGAACTCCCACTATCATCATGATGGGAACGCTTGTGAGACGATCCCGAGTTGTGCTTGTCAAAGTTGTGCTTCCTCTTTCTGCTTTCAACCTGTTCATCTTGGTCTCCAAGATGGTAGCCTTGTCACAAAGTGATTGGTAGGTTGGGACATAGGAAACAGATAGTTGCAGATTCAGTTCATCGTTCAGTCCTTCGAGAAATTTCTCCTTCCTCTTGGCATCGGTATCAACTTCTTTCGGTGCATAACACGCCAGATTGTTGAACTCCTCAATATATTCAGCCACGCTGTGGTGACGCTGTTTCAGGTTATGGAACTCCTTCTTCTTCAAACTCATTACTCCGGATGAGATGTGAGCTGTACGGAAACCATCTTCAAAGATAGCCCATGTCACATCCTCAATGGGAGTGGTGATCTGGAAGTTATCCCACCAAGTGGCTACTGGTCCTTCCAACAGATGTGCTGCAAACCTGACTTTCTCTTCGTCAGTGCAACCGATAGTTACCAAATCCTTGTTCACCGAATGTAGCCAATCATTGGCCACCATGGGATCTGTAGTTCCCGAGAACTTTGCAGGCCTCAATCTTATGAATCTGGTGAGCATGTAAAATCCTGGTGGATTGTTCTGATTATTGTTGTTGTTGTTGTTGTTGTTATTATTATTATTGTTGTTGTTGTTATTCTAATTCTGCATAAAAGTGGTCATCATCTACATCAGCTGTGCCTGTGCTGTCATCAGCTGCTGCATCTCGGGGGTGACGTTGTTGTTGTTTGGGTTGGGGTTGGCACGTCGAGGAGGCATCTGTGGTTTTCATAAGGATAAGAATGAGATACCCATAGATGCTTAACATGCACAATACATCACATAGACAATCACCAAAACAAGCATCAAAATAACATAAAGTTCAACGACATAAACAACAAGTTTGAAAAGCAACACACCATAGCAATCCATCCACATGTTAGATAGTCATTGCGACTCAATAATCATAAGCATGGTAAATGAAAGATAAATGAGTAGTCATCACTACTCCTCTGCATCAACCTCCTCATCAACAAGTGTAAGACCTGCATTCTCCATAGCGGTCTTGTATTCCTCGACATTGGTAGTCAAGGTCTCTATCTTGGCCTTAAGAGCCCTCTTCTGTGAAGGAAGTCTCTCAATCACACCCTGCCGATGCTCGAGCTCGAAGTCCTTGGTCTCTAGCTCTTCCTTCATCTCCCGGATCTTCTTGTTACGGTCTTGGACTCACTTCTCCTGGCTCTTGAATTTCCTGTCCTGTCTCTCAAACTTGGCCTCCATTTCCTTGACTATCTCGTCTTGCTCCGCGAAGAGCTTGTCCTTCTCACGAAGCTGCACCTAGAGCTCGTCATTGCTAAGAATGACGTTGGTCCTATCATTATCTAGGTGCCTAATAAGAACCTCTAGGTCCTGAAGGTACAGACGAACCGGCTCCACCTTCTCTCTAGCAGCATCCTCGAACTCAATAGCCTCACCCTCCTCGTCGCGTCTCCCGAAGGGGTGAACATAGGTACCTCTAAGCTCTCTGGAGTGCCTCCCTACTAGACGCCCAAAGTAAGTCCTGCATGACTGCATCTAAGCCTCTCTCCTTGTCGTCATGCATTAGCTTGAAAGTGATAGCCTCCATGGTTGGCTCAGTCTAACGTTCTGGCTGAGTAACTTTGAAGCCCCAAAGGTCCTTCCTCTCAAACTTGGTGAGGGGAAGCGTCATGATGCTAGGGAGCGGAAGGTTGAGCACACTAGTGAGCTCAATAAGATGAGTGCCAAAACGAGTTCCCTTGAACTCTTCAGACGTGCTGATAGTAACATTAGGCATCTATTTGATAAGGTAGAGAAAGTTACAATCAACATCAATAGAGAAAATCACAAGACAGAATATCACAAGTATATCTTTACAACAAACACACAAGTCATGGCATACACAAATCCATTACAAGCATCAAAGGTTCAACACAACTTAGATAATTTTTTTAGAAATAAAACGATAAGTGTGGTGGTCCAACTAACGAAGTACGTTACAATCCCATCTCACTTGCCAAGTTGGCTAACAGGGCATCCCTAGAGGCAATTTGTCAATACTGATCACATGACTCCATTGCCAAGTCTATGATGTCCTCTCTTAAACGTTGGTTGGTAGCCTCTAACTCTTGGGTATTCTTCTTTTCTTCCCTAAGGTCATTTTGAGTGTTGAGCATTCTGCACTTGAGTCTATCACCAAGCTCCTTGATGGCCTTCCATGCTGCATCTCTTGCAGATTCAAAGAATGTGGTGTGCATCACTGAGTTGGTGACCATGCAGAATCCTGATTCCTTGTGGTTGTCTTCCTTGTTTTTGTACAAGTGAAGTTGCACCCACCAGTACTCTACTCCTTCATCCATCACGGGGAATCCTTTGTACACAGCTGCACCGTGTATCCCCATGGCAACCATGAGGTCCTTGAGGGCCTTGGGAAATTCTGTCTCACACTCCAAGGTCATGGTCATGAGTGGTCCCTTCCTCACGGCTTCGTTGATGGAGTTCATCTACAAATAGAGATGAGAAAGAAGATTAGAAAAGTTTACGAGAAGAAAAAGACAAGTGTGGAAATTGTTGAAAAATTTTCCTTAGTGGTTTCTAATCCAATCCTAGGGTTATAATCCTACAGGCAACACAGTGCTCTAATACCATCTGTAAGATCCCAACCTTATAAAGGTAAGGATCCCTGTGATTGCAATGCTAGTCCCTGGATCAATTGCTAGCATCCACAGTTTAAGATGAAGTACATAGAAACAAAGGTCAATATTATAAGTCATTCCAGAGATAACATAGTCTTTTACAACTCCATAGCCATAGGCTAGTACAAGAGTTTAGCTTAACAATATAAAAATAGAAGTCTTCATCTTCATGTGCCACAGGCAAGCATGTTGAGTATAGACTCATAACCCCTAATCATCATCAAAGTAACCTGCAACATCACAAGTTACAGCCATAGTGGGTCAATACATTGGAATAGTATTGGCAAGTGATACCTTAGTAGAATATTAACATCTAGTTACTACATGAATTTGGCTAAGTGTAGCTTAGGCTTGCTTTGCTCAAAATAGGTTTTACCTATCAGTTGAAAACACTAAGTTATTCTTTGACAAAACTTTCCCAAGGAACCACCAATAGAAATTGGTGAACCTTCACCCTTGTTCAACCACAAGTTTTAACTTAGAAAATTGGGATGAGGAGATTCTTGATAGCTTCCATGTCTTGATGCTCAACTTGTCCATTACCGGGGACACGGCTAAGTACTTAGTTTATTCCATCTGCAGAGGTTGTGCACTTTCCCCACAAGACTTGATTTTCACCAAGACAGGACCTTTCAGAAGCCTTCCCTTAGACCAAAATGGACGCGCTCCAAACCTATCATTCCCCTACCACCAACTGTCCATTTGGCTAAGTTATTGCAACCTATATGATCCAGGCAGAGCCCATCATGCCATGTGGCTGCACTATAAGCTTCTTAACATTTGGCATCTCAAATCCCTTTGTTCCTGTGTGGCAATCCACAAGTGAGATACACAAGGTAAACCATAGAAATGGGCCTTGTGTAACCACTCAACCAAAAACCACCAAGCAATTACCATTCCACCCAGGTGTTTCATTCACTTAGTTGTTTTATTAATCAAAACCATAAGTCAAAGACTTAACAATATTTTCCATAGCATGATTATATTCCACCCTTGGTTGCTATTAGCTAGGCTAAGCATGGCAATAACAAGTATCTTAACTTAAAGGAAATTCTAACATTTCTACAACTACTAGGATTTCCCAAGCATAGCATATAGATACTTAGCAAAATATTCATGCAAGCCCTATACAAAATATTATTAATGCATAGGTAAAATATTGGGACAAAAATATTAAGCACCACTTGCCTTGGTATTTGGGGGATTATCAACAATCTTCACAACCACAATCACTATTAGCACCAAAATCTACACATAAAATGATAGCACCAAATTCACATATCAAAAATATACAAGAAAAAATACATGAATGCATGCAAATGCCATGTGATGAATTTTCTAAATCAAAACAAGACAAGTATACAATACTGAATCACAAACAAGACAAATACACACTAAATAAACTTTATTTAGTCTTTAAATCATTTTTCAAATAATTTCTATACTCAAAATAAGCCTATAAATGTCTCTGCAAAAATAACCAATTTTACAGAAGAAAATCATTAAACAAATTGAATAAATGGATATAATTCTTTCTCCTGATTCCAATGATATAAAATTTACAAAATTTGAACGTGTGGATCAAAAGTTATGAATTTTGCAAGTTTGAACTTATAATAGAAAGTTTCTGTCTTTTTAAATAAAACTTAGGCCACGCGTCATGTTCTGATTGGTGCGTACCGGTTCGCGCTAGATCACGCTCGCGGGCCATTGGATCTAACTAACTGCGCACGGTCCAGATCAAAACACACCGCTTTGCTACAGATCTAATCGCAGCCTTAGTATTTAGATCCAATGGATCAGATCCATCTGACCAAGAACTGGCGTTGCAAATGGCTGCCGCGGCGGCTGCGCGTCTGCCGGCGATGATCCGGCGAGACCAGAGTGGCAGGGGGTCGGGCGTGTGCTTACCGAGACCGCGGGAACGTGGGGATGCTCAACGTGTGGACGGGCAGGGTCGGGGCGCACGGACACAGCAGCAGGACCTCGTTGGAGTTGCTGGCGGCGTCGGGTGCTTGCAAACAAGGTAGTTGCCGAGGCTCTGGATCGCCCTAGCACGAATCAGATGAGTCAGGAGGTGCGCAAGGTCATGGAGAACACGATAGCATCGAGGAGAAGGCAAGGGGCGGTCGAGCTTTACCTAGATTGCTCGTCGGAGTCGAGCGGTGGTTCTGTCGCTTGCGGGCGCGAACGGGGACGGCAACCTGGATCACCAGAAGACCAACAAATGGCATCAGAAGGTGTGCGTGGACACGAGGGTCTCAATCGTTTGAACCAGAGCCAAAGGGGTGGTCGGAGCTCACCGTAATCGCACGTCGGAGTTCGTCGGGCAGCGGCGGTTTGAGCTCGAATGTGAGCAGCCTGGTGGCAAGGAGAGGGTGTTGTGTGGGGGGGGGGAAATGACCGTGGCGGCAAGGTGTTTAAGTAGCCAGGAGCGGGGTGAGGATTACGCGCTGAATCAATGCAATTGATCGCGGCGGTGAAGAGGAGGAAATGGTCGGCGATGACGTGTTCTCGCGCGGGATTTTTGGGAAGACGACGATGACGTGGAGAGGGGCCACTAGTCAGTGTCTAGGGGTTGGTTTGACGCGGGTGAGAGAGAGAGGGGGAGGGAAATGGCCCGGGTGGGCTTGCTGGGCTGAGTCTGCTGCTGGGCCAAAAGGCTGACGCAGGCCTTTTCTCCTTTCTTTATTCTTTTTCTATTTCTATTTTGATTTTCAGGAAACATTTTCAAATGATTTTCAAACCAAGATGAATTCAAATTTGTTCTGAATTTTTGTAGGATGGATCCAGCTCTTAATTGACATTTAGCACCATTGTCCACTCAAACTTACTTTGGTCTTTTGAATCTTTAAAAAAACAGTGCCTTTACCATTGCTTAATAAAGGTATGAAACTAGTTTTAAATTCATTCTTTGTTTTGAAAATTTGTCCAATCATTGGAAATTATCAAACAAACCTAGGATCAAATATCTTTGGTTTAAAACAAATAATCTCTTACTAGAGAGTAGCATTGGGCCAATGCCTTGCTTACATAAAATAATAGACAAACAAATGCCTCTGTTTTGATATGACATTGAAAATGATCCTAAAATGATTATGAATACATGGATGATATGCAAACTTTGAAATCATGATTTTTGGGATGTTACACATATAGGTTACAATAATTTAGCCTAATGGACAGTTGGTGGTAGGAGGTGATAGGTTTGGAGCGCGTCCATTTTGGTCTAAGGTAAGGCTACTGAAAGATCTTGTCTCGATGCATGTCGAGTCTTGTGGGGAAAGTGCACCACCTCTCGAGAGAGTAAAATCTAAGTACTTATCAGTGTCCCCGGCAATGGAAAATTTGAGCATCAAGATTTGGAAACTATCAAGGATCTCCTCATCCCAATCTCTAAGTTAAAAACTTGTGGTTGAACAAGGGTTAAAGGATCTTCAATCATTGATTGGTAGATGCCTTGGGTGATTTTTGACAAACAAAAACTTAGTATTTTCAAATGATAAGGAAAATCTATTTTGAGCAAAGCAAGAATAAGCTCCACTTAGCCAAATGCATATAGATGGTAGATACCTCTACTCTACCATAGTATCACTTGCCAATACAATTCAAATGTATTGACCCTTGTGGCTATAACTTATTTTGTTGCAGGTTTGTTTGATGTTAGTGAAGTGTGTTGATTAGGATTACAAGTCTACAACCAACATGATTGTCTGTGGCACTTTGAAGATGAAGGACTCCATGATATATAGTTATCTCTGCTGCATTGTAATGAGATAGAAAAATGCGCTATGTAAGATGTAATGAATTATTTTATTCCTGGTTATAAAGTTGTATTAAGACCTTTGTTTCTTGATATTACATCTTAAACTGTGGATGCTAGCTATTGATCTAGGGACTAGCATTGTAAACACAGGGATCTCTACCTTAACAGGTTGGGACCTCTATAGCAGGTATCAAAACTGAACAGGTGAAGAAGAAGTTACTCTCCATATCCTTGAAAGGGAGAGCTGAAGAATGTTATAAGCTGCTGAAGAATGGACAATCCATGGAATCGGAGAAGATGGCATCTCTCTTTTACTCTAAATTTTATCCTCCCAGTGAGATTCATAAGGATATAAATCTTATATATAACTTTTGGCCTCTTGATGGAGAAAGTACAGCTCAAGCTTGGGGGAGAGAGATTGAAGTTACTAATGCTTAAATGTCCTATTCATGAGCTCCCTAACAATATTATTCTCAATAACTTTTATGCTAGGCTTTCTCTTCATGATAAAGATTTATTAGATGCTTCTTGTGCTGGATCATTCACACATATGAAGGAAGAAGCTAAATGGGATCTCTTAGACCGTATTCAAGATAACACTAAAGCTTGGGATAATGACAAAGGAAGAAAGTCAGGTATAAACTATGATTATGAATGCATTAAATCTTTTATGGGAACTGATGACTTCCGTGATATTAGCAATGAATTTGGTCTTGATCCTCAAGTTCTTGCAAAATGTTTTAAGGCCTTTGCCTCTTATATTGAAATTCCCAAGAAAGAGTGGGACAAGTACCATGCTCCTTATAAAGACGTTGTTAATCATGTTCCCGTTAGAAGTACTCAAGTTTGTACTACTAATCATATTGTGCCTCAACCTCATGTTGAGAAAATGCCTTTCCCAGCTAAGGTAAAGGAGTATTCTATGATTATTAGTGCAAATAACAAAGGTACAATGAAAACTATGGAGCCTGGTAAGCAATTGAATGTTGAACCTATGGTAGCTATTGTGAAAAATCTTGTCAGTAGAAATATAGAGGATGAGCACATTGTCTTCTGTGAAGATGCTTCTAATATTATTTCTCATCCTAGTAAGGCTAGAAAAGCTAGTGTTCATGTGCTTTCTGTTAAAATTGGTGATCATAGCTATTATGGTTTATGTGATATTGCTGCTAGTTCTAGTGCTATTCCTTATGAGATTTGCAGGGAAATTATGCATGAGATTGTTCCTTGTGATCTTGAGGACATTGATGTGGTTATTCACCTTGCTAATAAGGAAACCATTTGCCCCATTGGCATTGTAAGAGATGTGGAGGTTCTCTGCGGTAAGATTAAATATCCTGCTGATTTTCTAGTGCTTAATTCAGCAGCTAGCAAAACTTGTACTATCATTTTTGGTAGACCTTTCTTGAACACTTGTGGAGCTATTATTGATTGTAAGAAGGAAAAAGATTTAACTAAGTTTGATGGAGATTCTGATGAGTTTAACTTTTCCAAATTTTCTAAAGCTCCTTGTGAAAATAGCTTGCCTAATAAAGATTTCAGGATGGAACAACTTGCTTCTATTGATCCAGTCTATGACCTTGGACCTCTTTTTGATGAGTGTAAGTATGCTTATTATGATGATAAAGTTGTTTCCAGTGATAGTAATATTTTCAACTTTATTCAAAGTGCTACTGAAAGTTATTATGAGAGAGGGAAACATGGTTTTATGCATCTCAATGATGTTAAGTTTCCCCGTTTTATGTTGAAAGCTTTAAAGTTGCATCTGTTTTGTCTTCCTATGCTTGTGGATTTTTTTTTCAACAATTCGTTTTCTCATGATACCCCCATGCATAGGAAGTGGGTTAAACTCAAATGTGCTGGTTATTTGCTTCTTTATGTTCTCTTTCACTTCAAATATATATATATATATATATATATATATATATATATCCTATGTGAGCATCTTTGAAAGTTTCAAGCCTAACTTAAAGGCATTAAAGAAAAGTACTTGTTGGGAGATAACCCAAGAGTTTGGTCATGTCTTGGAAGTTATTAACTCAGTAATAACCGCTCCTTATCCTTTTTGTTTTGGTTTTTGTGTCAAATTCAACTACTTTTGTGAAGTAGAGGTGTTATGAAGAGTGGCTGTCCTCGGACAGATTTTTGTGCTTTATTGTAAAAATTAGTGAGGAGGCTCAGTACGTCGGATGGAGCTGTATTTTTCTGAGATTGTTCTCCAGGTTGTTAACCAACTTTCATTAGTTCTGCACTTTTTGATTTGAGCAACATAAGGTCTTCAAAAAAATCAATCTTTACCTGCTGGTCTGTTTTGACAGATTTCTGCCATCATTTGCATTTGCCTCTTACAGAAGCTTTTGTTGTGATGGGTTTTCAGTTGAACTGTGAACCTAAAGGTTATTGTTTTTTCTTATACTATTGTTGTCATTGAGTTTGCGCAAGGGTTTTGTATGAAGGAAATTTTCAGGAGAAGAAGAAAAGGAATCTGCAGAGTTCGTCTTTGGATAGGTAAAAGTGGTGAAAATAGAAGGTTCGTGAAACTCCAATCTTTTTATATTTTTGATGTTTTTAATATATAAGGGAAGTTACGAGACGAAACTGAAGAGGAAATGGAGCCCGGGGTGGACAAACCCACCCAAGGCGCGAGCCCAGCCTCGTCGTGCCTGAGGGGGATGTTCCCTCCTCGAACTCCATCTCCGCCTCGTTTCCATATCAGTACCTTCCTTATGCCTTGAAACTTCGTAATATATAACCCCCCGGATCCGCTGAGGTCCGTGCATCGTGTTCTCGTCGTGTTTTCATTTCGATCTGTTTCTGTCAGGAAATATTCTCAAGTTTAGAGCACCATGGCCTCCTCCAACGACAAAGGCAAGAAGCCCGTGGAGATAAATTTGGAAGAACAAACCACCGCAGGAACAAGGGGAAGGAAACCTACTTTTGTAGGAGCAGTTAGCACTGCGGATGCTTTTTCTCATCACATGAAGGGAATCATAGCCTTTCATCCAGAACTCAGATACTGCCCGGAGGCAGCGGAAACCCTTCGAACCACTAACGAGTTTTGTTATAAGTATTGTGCTTTGAGGATGAAGGTGGATATGCTTCAAGAGGAGAATAACAGGCTTCGTAAGATGTTGGAAGATTTTTTGGCCCATGGCAAGAGAACACCACCACCACCAAAGGAGTAATTCGTCATCAGGTTTGGCATCCCCTTGGCTTGTTCCAAGCTTGGGGGAGTGCCGCGGTATCACCACCATTATCTTTTATCTTTTACATTTTTAGTGGATTCATATCTATGGTAGAGAAGTTATCTTATAGTTTGGTTTGCATGTGGAAGTATCTCTCCTTTTGTTGATTATCTATGTATCCCTTGGTGTGAGTGCCTTTATTGGATATTAATGACAAGCCTCATCTTTTGCTTTTTGCACTTCTTATTTTAGTTTGCAATCTCTATTATATGATGGATCTTGTTGACCAGTATTGGAACCACTTTGGGAGCATCAAGTGGATCTAAATTGGTTTTGGCAAACTGAGTTCTGGTAAGTAGCAATAAATTTTGAGGTTTAAAAGAAAAAGAGAAAGAAAAAGCTTACAGGTATTTTGTATCATTTGTTTTCTTTCTTGTTGGCTCATAAGCTTAGTATTCTTTATTTAAGATAATTTGTGTCTTCAAGGAAGATTGCATGTTTGTCTTTATTACTTGTATGTTCGCTTGTTTCTTTCAACTCTCTTGCTTCTTACCCAGCCTTGCTAGCCAAAAACCTATTTTGAGAGGGCATACTTCTCATGTTTCCAAATCCCTTTGAACAAAAACTTTTGCCACATGTGTCCACCATATATACCTAGTAGATATTGCTATTCCAAGCAAATTCTCAAGCTTCATCTATCTTTCGAATTAAAAAGTATTTTGTTATGTGAAAACTAGTCAGTAAAGCTCTCACGAACTTGATGGCACACTTTATTTCCTGCCCCTAATAGACTTGAACCATTGTGAACATCGAAGTTGTATATGCTTGCATCTATACATTGGAATTAGCAGAACCGTGCTGTCATGGGGAACGTTTTCAACATTGCACTTGTACTCTGTACTCAGTTCATATCATGCTCTTTTGTTTATGGATGTCACTGGTGTGAAATAAAGAGGGAACTTGTAAGTCTATGGAGTTTGTATTCTGTGTTAGAGAAACTAGCCTAAGCCATGCCTAATCATGGTGGAAACTTGCAGCATCACCATAGTGAGCTATCTATGAAGCATCCTCAATAAAAAGCTATGCACATCGTAAATAAAAAGATCGCTGAGATGCTCATTGTCTGCTTGCCTTGTCATTTTGGTTATGGGAAAGCTCTTGTACCATGTGCAAGGGGTACCCCGTTGGCGGTTCTCTATGATATGCAAATACTTACAATGACAAGAAATTACCTTAGACCAAAGTTGAGTAGCATGAGGAGTGGCCCTCATATTCAAGGGACATGAGATTGCCAACTTATATTTCGTCAAGCATATACTCCATCCTTGTTCACTTTAACCTTAATCATCTCAAGATGCCTATGATAGGGGCAATGAGGGCTGAAAGCTAGTAAGTACCATAATCTTTTGGAAGCTCTTTATGACTTGTAATCCCTGCTTCCCTCTAAGAAGGGACCTTTCTCTCACTTCCAAGTTGAGTCAGTAAACCTACTTCCTCTCTATCTCCAGCAAGCATTTGATTTGTTGTGTTTCAAGCATTCATATGGTGATTTATTCAATCATGTTCTTTACCTTCCTTGTTTGCACAAAACTCTTATATATTGAGTATTACTTTGAAAGCCTTCACTTGTGAAAAAACCTTTTTGAGCAAAGAGTGCTCCTATTTTGAAACTTCTACAAAAAACTTGAGGTGAAACTGTTTGCCAGGTGTTCTCTGACCAAGAACAAGTTTGCCAATTCCAATTATGATTTATATTTATGCATATCTATTGTGACTGATGTACTTGGTTGCAAGCTAAGTTATATAATGGTGAGTTGCTTTCTTCTATGAGTTGTGCAATGGTAAGTGTGATGCTTCTTGTTCGTATTCTTTTATCGACACTTCACTCCATAAACCTGTGGACATGTTTACTGAGCTCAGTTTTCGCTTGGGGACACACGAAGTCTAAGCTTGGGGGAGTTGATAGGCCCAATTTGCATCACCATTCTATATCATAATTTACCTCTATTCATTGATATTTGTCTTATTATGAGGTATTACCTATGGCTTTTCATCTGTTTATGTATGTTGGATGATTCTTGGAGGATGGACTGCCGGAGTCTGGATTCTGATGGAAAAGAAGGCGTTTCGGTGCAATTTCGCGAAGATCAGAAAAATACCAGAAAAATATGGAAACATATTATTTTACCAGAGGACGAAGGAATCCAAAAGGAGGAGCGAAGAGGGGCCGCATGGGGCCCACACAACCCTAGGCGCGGGCCCACACTGGGTCGCGCCTAGGGCAGGTTGTAAGGTTCCCAACCTTTAATAAGGTAGAGTCCCCTGTGTTTACAATGCTAGTCCCTGGATCAATAGCTAGCATCCACAGTTAAGATGTAATATCAAGAAACAAAGGTCATAATACAACTTTATAACCAGGAATAAAATAATTTATTACATTTTTCATAGCTCATTTGGCTATTACATTACATTTCAGCAGAATATCTATAAGGATGGGGTCCTTCATCTTCAAAGTGCCACAGGCAGACATGTTGGTTGTAGACTTTGTAATCGTAATCAACACACTTCACTAAATCAATCAAACCTGCAACATAACAAGTTATAGCCACAAGGGTCAATACATTTGAATAGTATTGGCAAGTGATACTATGGTAGTATAGTGGAGTCTATCATCTATATGCATCTGGATAAGTGGAGCTTAGGCTTGCATTGCTCAAAATAGATTTTCCATGTCATTTGAAATCACTAAGTTTTTGCTTGACAAAATAATCTTTCCCAAGGCATCTCCCAATCAAAGATTGAAGATCCTTTAACCCTTGTTCAACCACAAGTTTTTAAATTAGAAATTTGTATGATGAGATTCTTGATAGCTTCCATGTCTTGATGCTCAAATTGTCCTTTGCCAGGGACATGGCTAAGTACTTAGATTTTACACTCTGCAGAGGTGGTGCACTTTCCCCACAAGACTTGGTTTCACCAAGACAAGATCTTTCAGAAGCCTTTCCTTAGACCAAATGGAAGCGTTCCAACCTATCATCCCACTACCACCAACTGTCCAAATGGCTAAGTTCTAGCAACCTATATGATCCAGGCAGAGCCCATAATGCCAAGTGGTTGCACTTGAAGCTTCTCAACATTTGACATCTCAAATCTCTTTGGTCCTGGGTGGCCATCCACAAGTGAGATACACAAGGTAAACCATAAACATGGGCCTTGTGAACCACTCAACACAAACCTTTCCTTCCATTCCACCCAGGTGATTCATTCACTTAGTTGTTTTACTAACAAAACACAAGTCCTCAGACTTAGAAATTTTTCCATAGTATGAATATATATTCCACCCTTGTTTTCTATTAGCTAAGCTAAGCTTGATAGTAGTAGGAATCTTAACTTAGGAAAAATTCTACTAAGGTTTCATCTACTAGGATTTCCCATAGCATGGTTATACTTAGCAGAATTCCATGCAAGTCCTGCTTAGAAAAATCACTAATGGATAGTGAAAGTAATGGGACAAAAGTATGAATCATCACTTGCCTTTTTGGTAGAGGGTATATATTCACTCCTTGTCCTTGCAAGAATCACACTCTTCAAGTCACTACAATTCAATCAAGCAAGGCACAATCTCAATCTACCAATCAAGCAAAACATCACATAAAATGATAAAGTTAAAGTAATGCATGCAAGCATGCCAAGCTTTGTTTTATTTGAAAGACTGCCTATTGGTCATTTTATAAAGTGGCAAAGTCATTTGCAAAAGATTTCACTTCATAAACCATTTTCAAAACAAGGTATCATTTTATGTGGTGTAGAAATGTTTTTACTAAGGCATTAATCTATAGGGTTCACAAAATACATTTTCAAATCATAAAACTTGGTGTTTGGGGTCAGAGAGTTTAAAACAAAACATTTCCCAAAGGTTTTCTTCCAAAACCATTTTTAATAAATAAACCATATTTTTATTTGACTAGAATTAGTTTTAAATCCAAGATTCATTCTTTTGCATCACCAAATATATTTTTGAAACCACAAAGTGATTCCTATGGTCAGTAGGTTCAAAACACACCATTTGCAAAATATTTTATCCCCAAAATAATTTTTCAACAATTTTTACATCCTAATCAAGCATACACAAGTTTCTACAAAAACACACAATTTAACAGAAACTTTTTACTAAACAAATTGCATGGTTGGATAGGGCTTGTCTTGCTGATTCCATTGATATAAAATTTGCAAATTTTGGACGTGTGGATCAAAAGTTATGAGGTTTTCAAATTTGCAGAAAAATCTGATTACAAATTCTGTTTTAAATCGACCAGTGCCACGCGGCGTGTTCTGATTCGTCCATACCGTTTCGCTCGGATCGGCTACGGGGTGCGTTGTATCTAAGTGAGAATGAACGGTGCATATTAGCTTGTACCTCTTCGCTTAAGTGGTTATGTCTACGCCACAGGATGAGGATCCAACGGCCCACGTGTGTTTGACCAAAGGTTGGCGGCGCAGCGATGGTGGCTGGCGGTGGCGCGGTCAGATGGTGGCGGTGCTGGTGAAGCAGGAAGCGAGAGAGGTTGGGAATATGCTCACCGGGTTCGCAATAGTGTGGGGAAGCTCAACGTGGTCTTCGGGTAGCAGGGGGCACACGGGGTTGTCTTTAATCTCTCGCCGGAGTTCGTTCTGGCGACGGGCGTGCTCTGGTGCTGCCGAAGACGAACCTACTGGGTGGGCTAAAGCAAACGGAGAGCAGTGTTAGATGCACACGAGAGAGGAGCGTGCGAGAGCATCAACGAGAGGGGAAGGGGCGGACAGAAGCTACCTGGGGCACTCGCCGGAGTTCAAGACGAAGACGGTGGCGAGTGGCGTTGAGGTTGCCGATGCTAGGGAGCTTGCGCGGTTGATCTAGGAGTGCTGGGAGATGCGCCAGAATCTGTGGGTCAAGCTCGTGTGGTCGAGGGGGCGAGGGGAGGTCTGGTTTCGCCGGAATCGTCTGGGAAAGGTCGTCGGGGCAGTGAGGGTGCGCGGAGAAATTCGTCCGGCCTGGGGGCAGAGAGGGAAAGGCGAGAGAGGGAAAACAGAGAGGACGCGGGCGATTAAGTGAGCGAGGTTACCGTGCGGAATCAACGCTGCAATTATGTGAATTTACTCGAGGATTTGATTGACAGTGAACGGCAGCGAGGAGAAAGAACGAGTCCGCGGTTGAAGACGCTGACGAGGCAGGTGGGGTCCGCTTGGCAGCGTGAGAAAAAGAGAGGGAACGGGGTCCATCTGTCAGCGTCTGCGTGGGTTCAAAACTGGGTGCGAAACGTTTTTCTTCGGGAGAGAGAGGAGCTGGGCTAACTGGGCCAGGTGGGCTTATCTGGGCTGGGTCGTCTCTTTCATTTTTTTTGTACTGAAACTTTTTCCTTTTTCCAATTCAATTTCTGTTTTGAAATTCAATCAAACAATTCAAACAACAAATCAATTCAAAACTCCTCCAAACTTTGCATTGAGTTTTGGTTCTCTTTAACAACACAATTCTAAGTCCCAAAATAAAATAATATTTTTATTCTTTTTAGGATCCTTTTATTAATTAAATAAAATAGTCTTTAGTTATTAAATCAAATAGGATATGATTTATTTAAAACTCTATTTGAAAACTAAAATAGTACCAAAATCATTTCAGTAGGTTTTATTTTAAAATATAAAATACTTTGGAAAACTTGTTTAAAATAAATTTAACAAGTTTTGATGTTTAATTAAAATGGCAAAACCTTTATTTTAATAAAATTGGATATTAATAAATCCTCATTATTTTATTTAAATAAATTTTTACTCTTTTAATCAAAGCAAAACATTTTATTTCAAAATCTTGGCCAAGGTTTAATTTGGATCTATAAAAATAATCCTTATTTATATTTCTACCTTTTCATTTGAAAACCAAATCTTTTTATTAAAAGATCCAAAAATAGTAATTCCAAATATTTTTAACTTTATTGTTTATTTATCTTTTTAAATCCCTTTAGGATTTTATTTGATCCAAAAAGGTTTTGAAAGTTTCCAATTGGATTCAAAAGGTTTCTTCTCACCCTTAAAGTCAACAAAGTTTTATTTTATTCATTTATTTTTCACATAACAAGATTTGGAAAATCTTGGGATGTGACACAGGTGTGTCCCACCTGCCTGGCCTCCGACTCTCCCCCTTCGCCTATATCTTCACTACGGAACCCTAAGCCTCCGGAGGCGACCACAGATAGATTTTCGCGGCCTCTAGGAGGTGGAAAACACCGAGAGAGAAAGATCTCTCCGGCAGATAGATTTCTGCCAGGGGAATTCCTTCCCAGAGAGGGGAGACTGTCGCCATCAACACCATCATCAAGCTAGGCTTCATCGGGATCATCATCATCATCCTCACCATCATCTCCACCAGCACCATCATCACCACTTTGTCTCGCTGTAATAACTATGTTGGGTATTGCTTTAGTTCTTAGGGGAAACTTTCCTGGTGTCGATTTGTAGAGGTCCGAACCTGATAAGGTAGAGATCCCTGTGTTTACAATGCTAGTCCCTGGATCAATATCTAGCATCCACAGTTTAAGATGTAATATCAATAAACAAAGGTCATAATACAACTTTATAACCAGGAATAAAATAATTCATTACATCTTACATAGCTCTATCAATATATGCATATTTGGCTAAGTAGAGTTTAGGCTTATTTGCAGAAAGCAATATGGTTTTATCCTATCTTTTCATAATAGTTTTGATCTTTCAATCAATCTTTCTGAACTCCTTGGCAAACTCCAAGTGCTTCTAATCCCTTGTTGACACCATCAAGTTTAGTTTTGAGAAATTGGAATGTCGAAATCTTCCATAGCTTCAGGCCTTAGTTGCTCATAGTTGTCCGTAACCGGGGACACGACCAAGTACTTAGAATTTGATCTTCTGTAGAAATTGTACACTTTACCCATATGACACAATCTCGTCTTGACGCCACCAGTGGCCGCTGGATAAGTACACACCAAATGGAGTACCGGCAGATCGAGAATGTGACAAAGTCTTTCCATAGAAGTCCTCCCAATACACAATGCTAGCTTGTCTACCAGGCACCAATGTAAGGATATATTTCCAATACAAGAATCTAGTTAACCTGAGTAGATGCTAATGCAAGGGTCTTCCACTATGTAGTTGACTAAGCCAGAGCCCATTTAGCATGTGGTTGTACACGGAAGCCACTATACGAGAAACATGTTCAATCTCTAAGTCCCTGGGTGGTTTTCTTCTAGTGCACATACAAAAAGATAGCCATATAAACATGGTTCCCTTTGTTGCCACCTTGTCCAAAATTGAGTATCCTCATTCCACCCATGTGGTTCATTGAGTACTCGTTTTATTATATAAAACATATATTTTTCCAACACTTCATATAATCATGATATGGTATTCCACCCCAAGTCTATAGCAGGGCTAAGCATACTACAACTACAATTTTTTCACTAAGGAAGATATAAGGATATCCTAATAGGACATAGAATGGCATAGTAATATAGTAGCCCTATCATGCATACTACAAAAATACCACTAAGTGTAATGAAAATAGTAGGACATGGATGATAGTGTCACTTGCCTTTTTAGTAAAGAATATTGGGTCACTCCTTGATCTTGCAACAATCACACTCTTCAAATGTTACTACAATTCAATCAAGCAAGCACATGTTCAAACTAACATTCAAACAACTCACCACATGAAATGGTAAAAACAAAGCAATGCATGCAAGCATGAAAAATATTGTTTTATTTGGAAAAGTGGTTTCTAGAAGGCTCTAAATATTTAAAAGCTCCTATTGGTCATTTACAAAAGTGGTAAAACCATTTAAATTTAGGTTGGTGAAAATGGCCATTTAAATCATTTTTGCTTTGCTAAAATGATTTATATCAAAGTAATATTTTGTAGTGTTAATCAAATATATTTTTAAACACAAATGTTAGTGTTTATGGTCAAAGTGTTTAATATTAACCCATTTGCAAAAGGTTTCATCTAAATCCCATTTTTAAATCAAACAATATTTTTATTTGCTAGAAATGCCTTTAACAAAGTAATAATTTACTAAGGTTCATCAAATATGTTTTCAAATCCCCAAACTTGGTGTTTAGGGTCAGAGATTTTAAATCACATCATTTTCCAAAAGGTTTTACTTTAAAAGCATTTTTAAACCATAATCAATATTTTTATTTAGTTAGAAATGCTTTTATTCAGAGATTTAATTCCCAAGTGTCACCAAATATACTTTAAATCTACAAGTTGATTTCCATGGTCAGTAGGTTCAAAACAATCCATTTACAAAAGATTTTACCCTAAAAACATTTTTAGAATTAATTTTATATCCAAAATAAGCCTGAATATGTTTCTGCATAAACAACCAATTTTACAAAAGCAAAATACTAATCAAAGTGCATGGTTGGAAAGGTTTTGTTTTCCTGATTCCAATGATATAAATTTGAAAAATTTGGATGTGTGGATTGAAAGTTATGAATTTTACAAATCTAAACTTCTAATAGATATGTTTCTGTTTTTAAAACCAAACAAATGACACGTGGCTGAATCTAATTGGAGCATACCGCTTCGGGTGGATCGTGCTAAGCAGGCCATCAGATCTGACTTAATCACACGGTGCAGATCGCTTTGTACATGTTCGCTAAGTGAATCTATCGTGACACTTGGATCTAAATCCTACGGTTCTAAATGCGATGGCCACAGATGGGCGGCGCTGGCAGATGCTCACTCAGGCGGTGACGTTGCCGATGAACTAGGAAGCGCGGGAGAGGGTGCAGATGCTCACCAGACTCGCCGTGAAGCACTGATGCTCGACGTTGCCTCTGTTGGCCAAGGGGCGCACGAACGCGTTGACAATTGCTCACCGGAGACGGCGTCGGCGTCGGGCACGCTCAGTTATTGAAGAAGGCGAGGTTTGAGGGTGCGCTAAGACAAGCAGAGAGTGGCGTTAGATGCGCGCAAGGATTCTGAACGCGTGGCTAGTAACCAGAGAGGAGGGGGAAGCTTGTTCTTACAGGGAGGGGTCGCTGGAGAAGTGGCAGACGACGGCGGCGTTCGGAGGTGGTCCTTGCAGACATTCTGAAGCGCGCGCGAGCGTTTGAGTGGTACTGGGAGAAGCACCATAAGATGGGGAGCAGGCTCGTGTGTACTGGGAGGCAAGGGGAGATCTACGTCGCCGGAATCGGCCGGAGTTGCTCGTCGGAGACAGTGTGTTCGCAAGTCAAATTCGTGCAGCCTGGTGGCGGAGAGGAGCTGGCGTTTGGGGGGAAACAAGGAGGAGGGCGAGGTGATTATGTACGCATGATTACTGGCAAGTTTAACATTGTCATTTACATGAATTTATCGCCGGAGTTAACGTCTAAGAACGGAAGCGATGAATGGTGGAGCAGGTCGCACGGTTGAGACGACGACTGACAGCGTGGGGTCGCGTTGACACTGAGAGAGAGGGAGTGGGTGTGGGGGCCAGGCGTCAGCGACTGCGCGGGTTTGCTGCTGAGTGTAAAACGTTTCGCGAGAGAGGGAAAAGGTGGGCTGCGAGTTGGGCTAGACTGGGCCTTGTTAGTGGGTTTGTCCTTTTCCCTTTTTTCTTCCTGATCCTTTTTCTTTTTCTATTTTGATTTTCTGTTTTCAAATTCAAACTATTATTTGAATCAGATTTATTTATCAAATATTTTCAAAACTTTTCAGTACTTTTCTATATTGTTTTAAATGGGTTTTAAAGTTCATTTCAGAATAATTAATTTTATTCCTTCATGGTTTGTTATTTATTTAAAAAGACATTTGTCTTTATTTCAAATAAGTTTTAAATATGTTTTCAAACTCTATTTGAATTCTAAATTTCACCAAACCTTTTTCAGTAGGTTTTATTTATTCCTTAGTGCAAAATAATTTCACTTTGAATTATTATTTAAAATACTTCAATATGATTTAATGTTCATTTAAATTGGGAATTTTCTTTATTTAAATAAAATTGGATATTAGTAAATCCTTATGATTTTATTTAAATAATCCTTTACTCTTTTAATTAATCAATAATCTTTTATTTCATTTTTTTGGCCAAGATTTAATTTGATTTTTAATTATTCCCCATTTATTTATTTCTTCCTTTGCCTTATAAAATCCATATCTTTTTATTTAAAGATCCAAAATCGGCCATTCCAATTTGCATAACTTTATTTAATCTTTGTTTATCTTTTTAAACTCCTTTAGAATTTATTTGCTCCAGATTTGGCATGGATTTTAGATAGGGCTTTTTATAATTAATTCCTTTTATCTTAATAAATTCATAAGTTTTTATCTATGACTCCAAATTGAGTGAAACCAATTTCTATGGTTTTATAATATTTTTATTTATCATTCTTGATCATTTATAAATTTTTGTTGACAAATTTTTATATGGATCAAATCCATAGTCTTAGAGAGGTCTTGGAAATGAATTATTCCATTAGGGTTTTAGGGTTTTGGTTTAACCTTTCCAAGTGTTTAAATTTCAAGATACATTATTGATGAATGTATTTCACTTGACTGAAATTTTGTTTGATTCCCTTTTCATTCAAAGTTTGTTCAATATGGATTTTGATGTTTCCTTTTGGAATTAAACAGTTTCTTTTCACCCTAAATTTCATCAACTATTTATTTTGTTTATTTATTTTTCACATTTCAAAATTTGGAAAATTTTGGGATGTGACAGGCTACCACCCTTAAAAGAAATCCCGTCCTGAGATTTGGGAAGTCTAGAGGTTATAAGTTGGCTTGAAGACAACTAGGGTACTACCACCCTTAAAAGAAATTCTTATAGGGTTACATTGATGGTTCACTTGATATGGGTTCGATAATTGATATCCAAACAAGAAATCCTTATTTGACTCAGCTGAGTTAACTAATTCATGCCATCTTCATCATCTAATTCTTCAAGGGTTCCTTACATGTCGATGTGGTTCACATGTCCTTTCTGGGCCACATTGGAGTCACTTCCATTGGAGTTTCTGGCATCCTTTTTCTTTTTCTTCTCAGGACAGTCTGATGCATAGTGTCCAAGTTCCTTACAAGTATAGCACTGTAACTGGCTAATGTCTTTCTTCCTGGAATTGCCATGCTGGTTCTGACCAAGGTCATCTCCATTGTCAGTATCATTTCCATTATTATCACTTCCATTGTTGTTGTGCTGATGTTGATATGGTCCAGAATCTCCATTGCTCTTTTTGAATGAATGCTTCTTTTGTGATGATCCTGAGTGATACTTGAGTTTATGCTTCCTCTTTATGTTCTCAACTTGAGTCATCTTGTTTTCCAAGATGGTGGCTCTGTCACAGAGTGATTGATAAGTTGGGACATAGGAAACAGACAGCTGCAGGTTCAACTCATCATTAAGTCCTTCGAGGAATTTCTCCTTCCTCTTAGCATCTGTATCAACTTCATCCGGTGCATAGCGTGCCAGATTTTTGAACTCCTCAATGTACTCAGCCACACTGAGGTGACACTGTTTCAGATTGTGGAACTCCTTTTTCTTCAAGTTCATCACTCCAGATGAGATGTGAGTTGTACGGAAACCATCCTCAAAAATATCCCAAGTCACATCCTCAAGGGGAGTGGTGATCTGAAAGTTGTCCCACCATGTTGATGCTGGCCCTTCAAGCAGACATGCTGCAAACCTAACTTTTTCCTCGTCGGTGCAGCCAACAGTCACTAAGTCCTTGTTCACTGAACCTAACCAGTCATTGGCTACCATTGGGTCAGTTGTTCCAGAGAACCTTGCAGGCCTTAGTTTCAGAAATCTGGTGAGCATGTCAAGTGCTGGAGGATTATTCTGATTGTTGTTGTTGTTATTGTTGTTGTTATTGTTGTTCTGATTTTGCATAAACTGTGTCATCATCTGCATCATTTGAGCTTGAGCTGTCATCAACTGCTGCATCTCGGGAGTGAGGTTGTTGTTGTTTTGGTTGGGGTTGGCGCGACGGGGAGGCATCTGTTGGTTTGATAGGGATAAGTAATGATAGATAGATCTAAATAAGTTTTATCACACAACCCAAAACAATCAAGTTCAATCAAACAATCAACAAGCAACTACTCACTTAACAACTTATGAGCTTAACTCATGATTTGAAGGAAACAACAAGTTTTCTTGAAACAATCAACCTAGTATAGTCATACCTCATAGGTTAGTATGATCCATACACTAACATGTCATAAATGTCTTAGATAGTTGGTAGGCAATCTAATGTCTCTTGGTTCTCACTTGTAGTCCTTAGTGATGTCTAAGTTGAAGTCCTTGGTGAAACTAAAGTTGAAGTCATTGGTCATGGTGGAGGCTTTGTCCATCAAGTTGAAAAAGGAAGAGATGTAGAATCAAAACCACAAAGGTTGAGGAAAGAGTTTGCAAGATTGTTTGTAAATAAGTTTTGGAACAAATACAACTCCTATTTTTCTAAGGGGTTTTGTCCAATCCTAGGGTTACAATCCTACAGGTAACACAGTGCTCTTATACCATCTGTAGAGGTCCCGACCTGATAAGGTAGAGATCCCTGTGTTTACAATGCTAGTCCCTGGATCAATAGCTAGCATCCAGAGTTTAAGATGTAATATCAAGAAACAAAGGTCATAATACAACTTTATAACCAGGAATAAAATAATTCATTACATCTTACATATCTCATTTGGATACCTCATTATAATGCAGCAAAAATAACAATAGCATGGAGTCCTTCATCTTCAAAGTGCCACAGGAAATCATGTTGGTTGTAGACTTGTAATCCTAATCAACACACTTCACTAACATCAAACAAACCTACAACATAATAAGTTACAGCCACAAGGGTCAATACATTTGAATTGTATTGGCAAGTTTCACTACTATGTGGAAATAAGTTGGATCCTATCAATATATGCATATTTGGCTAAGTAGAATTTAGGCTTATTTGCAGAAAGCAATATGGTTTTATCCTATCTTTTCAAAATAGTTTTGATATTTCAATCAATCTTTCCAAACTCCTTGGCAAACTCCAAGTGCTTCTAATCCCTTGTTAAAACCATCAAGTTTTACTTTGAGAAATTGGAATGTCGAAATCTTCCATAGCTTCAGGCCTTAGTTGCTCAGAGTTATCCGTAATCGGGGACATGGCTAAGTACTTAGAATTTGATCTTCTGCAGAAGTTGTACACTTTACCCACATGACACAATCTCGTCTTGACGCCACCAGTGGCCGCTGGATAAGTGCACACCAAATGGAGTACCGGCAGATCGAGAATGTGACGAAGTCTTTCAATAGAAGTCCTCCCAATACACAATGCTAGCTTGTCTACCAGGCACCAATGTAAGGATATATTTCCAATACACGAATCTAGTTAACCTGAGTAGATGCCAATGCAAGGGTCTTCCACTATGTAGTTGACTAAGCCAGAGCCCATTTAGCATGTGGCTATACACGGAAGCCACTATACGAGAAACATGTTCAATCTCTAAGTCCCTGGGTGGTTTTCTTCTAGTGCACATACAAAAAGATAGCCATATAAACATGGTTCCCTTTGTTTCCACCTTGTCCAAAATTGAGTATCCTCATTCCACCCAGGTGGTTCATTGAGTACTTGTTTTATTATATAAAACATATATTTTTCCAACACTTCATATAATCATGATATGGTATTCCACCCCAAGTCTATAGCAGGGCTAAGCATACTACAACTACAATGTTTTCACTAAGGAAGATATAAGGATATCCTAATAGGACATAGCATGGCATAGTAATATAGTAGCCCTATCATGCATACTACAAAAATACCACTAAGTGTAATGAAAATAGTAGGACATGGATGATAGTGTCACTTGCCTTTTTAGTAGAAAATATTGGGTCACTCCTTGATCTTGCAACAATCACACTCTTCAAATTTTACTACAGTTAATCAAGCAAGCACATATTCAAACTAACATTCAAACAACTCACCACATGAAATGATAAAAACAAAGCAATGCATGCAAGCATGCAAAAGATTGTTTTATTTGGAAAAGTGGTTTCTAGTAGGCTCTAAATATTTTAAAGCTCGTATTGGTCATTTACAAAAGTGGTAAAACCATTTAAATTTAGGTTGGTGAAAATGGCCATTGAAATCATTTTTGTTTTGCTAAAATGATTTATATCAAAGGAATATTTTGTAGTGTTAGTCAAATATATTTTTAAACACAAATGTTAGTGTTTATGGTGATGGGGATGTGCCTACCGGGGTATACCCAGGAGGACGTTTCCGACTGGCCCAGAAACTGGCGAGTGGGCCTGCAAGACGGCGACTGGATCAAGGCCCGGTGTAGATCCAAGCGACTAGAAGCTGAAGGCCCAGGCAAGTAGATAGGCCCAATCGGATTAGGTTAAACGAGTACCGAAGCCTTAACTGATTCGGTTGAGATATGTAAACCCTAGGGGAGGTGAGTCTATATAAACCTCCCTACAGGGCGTGTAGAGATACGTTCCATCATACACCCAAGCGACTCACCGCCTAGTCGTCGAGCTCGCCCATTGTACCACCATCATAATACAATCTAGCAGGAGTAGGTCTTTACCCTCCGGGGGGCCGAACCTGGGTAAACCCTGTGTCTCCGCCCTCATCTCGCACCGCAGATGGCTGGCCGCCCTTGCCCCTCGTTCTACTACTCGCTGCTGATTGCAGCATCTGCATGACCATTCCCACGACAGTGGCGCCCACCGTGGTGCCTGGCCGGTCTGGCCGGTGTTCTGCGGCGAGATCCAATATGCCCATCAACGAGACGGTCGCCACCGGCCGCATGATAGCGATCGGCGAGATGCTCCAAATCTTGCCGAGCAGCTACGTCCCGGCGGCGCGACCCGTCACGCACAGCGTGATCCTGCCGATCGGCACGATCAGCCTCTTCGTCGGCCTCACCGACGTCATCGTCTCGGAGGACTCGGCTCACATCCGCGAGTCGCCGCCACACGATCGGCTCTCCGAGAGCCAGATCCGCACGATCCATCGCCTCGCCTCTGAGTACAACTCGGCCCACAGCAACGTGGCCGAAAACTCAGCGGCCGCAGAAGACGCGGCCCTCAACGACGACGCCGACTCGGCGACCCCGGCGTCACTCGCCGGATCCATCACCGCGGCTTCACCCGCAGGCTCCATCACCCAGGTCTCCAACATAGGAGACTTCGAGGACCCCTCCATCCTTGGGATCTTCGACTTCGACTCCGGGTCGGAAAATTCCGCCGACCTCTGCAACAGGACCGGTCGTCACGCCGCGACCTACATGGCGACCGGCACCGATCCGCCTGAGGATCCTTTCTCCACCCCGATCCCTCCTAATGACACGACAACAGAGGTCGAAGAACTCCGCCTGAAGCTGGCGGAGGCAGTGTGCAAGGAGCAAGCCGAGCGCGAAAAATTTCTCCTCGAGCAGGTGACGGCGCAGGAGCTATCGCGCTACCACCAGCAGCGAATCAGGTCGCGCCTGAACCCCACCGTCCAGGGGCGCGCCCTGAACTTCGACGACGAAAACGACCCGGCCCACGTGGCCGAGCGCGCGATCTGCGAGAACGCGCCACCAGGAGGAAGCGCCCGGCCCCCGCCAGGGTCGACGGCGATGGGAGCCCCACCTCCACCCAACCGCACACCCCCCAGGGACCAGCCGCGCATAGTAGTCTCCTCACGGGAGCGAGACGCAAACGGCCTCCCACTGTTCTCCACCCCGATGGACAACCTCGTGGCGGGCCGAGCAGCAGCCGACAACATCACGGCCACCGGTGACGGCGCCCTACAGATCCAGTACGTCAGGGCCCTGCTCGCAAAGGTCGTCGAGCAGCAAAACGCAGGCGCCGACTCGCAGGATCGAGTGTACTCGCGTTCTTCGGGAAGCAGAGCGGCCGCCCAATGGCGGCAAACACCCTCAACTGCCCGCCACCAGAGCCACTGCAGCTCCAACACCGACCCGCGAACGCGGCACTCTCCACCAATGACCCCAGGCCAGCGACCAACTTCGTCGCCGCCAACGGTCAACCCATCGACGCCCGCACCCACATCATTAACAACCAAAGCTGGCGCGCACGCCAGCCCGACGACCTGCGACACACCCTAACCAATCGCCGTGACGGCGAGCCAATGGGGTCGCTAAGTCGACTCGGCCCCAAGTGCTTCGGACCAATGATCCGAGGCGAGAAGTACCCGCCGAACTTCAAGGCGCCGAAGGAGATAGAAAAGTACGACCCCTCGTACGACCCCGCCGTCTGGCTCGATACATACCTCATGGCGATGGGGATCGCAGGCCACACCGACCTGCTAGCCGCCCGTTACCTCCCCCTAATGATGGAGGGGACGTGCAGGCAATGGATCAACACCCTCCCTCAGGATAGTATCGACTCCTGGGAGGAGATGCGCGACGCCTTCGTCAGGCACTTCGAGTGCCCCTACACCCGCGCCACCATCATCGAGGACCTGGAGCGATGCGTCCAGGGACCCCGCGTGTCGACCCGCAACTGGGTCCAACGGTGGCAAGAACTCTGGTACAACGTGGTCGGCATCCACCCGGACACCGCGATCCATTGCTTCAAGACCTCGTGCCTCTACGAGCCTCTGGTCGCCAAGCTCAAGCGACACTCTCGCACACTCGACAACATACCGGACCTCCTCGAGATCGCCAAACGGTACGCGGAGGAAGATCCAAACCAGGAAACCGATGATGAGTCGGGAGGTCAACGCCGCACGAGCGGCAACGACAGCGGACGACGGTCCGACCTATGCTACAGCAACACTCGCCTCACCGGCAAGCGCCGCAGTGACGGGCGAGTCGACTTCGTCGCCAACGCCGGGCACGCACAACGCGAGCCCAAGAGCTTCCGCCGCGACGGAGGACAACGCCGCGACAGCGGCAACTATAAGGCCAAGCCAAGGTTCGACCCTGCGGCCCTCCATAACCAACCTTGTGCGTTTCATAGCAGGGAAGGGAAGCCCGCAACACACACAACCGCTGACTGCCACACCCTCAGGGAGATCGAGAAGGCACGGCGAGCACGGGAGGACCCCGACAACGACCCGCCAAACGGCGGAAAATTCGGCAAGGTGGCCGGCTCGCTCCATACCTTCACAGGCTTCAATACGAAGCGCGAGAAGAAGTTCATCACCCGCGCCGTCGCCGTCAACACGATGGCTCAGGTGGACGTTCCCCAGTTCCTCAACTGGTCGGAGCAGCCCATCACCTGGAGCCGCCAGGACCACTCGCCACGCATCGAGTACCCAGGCCGAGTCGCCCTGGTGGTCAAGCCTAAGGTCGGCGACTACTGGCTCCCCAAGACATTGATGGACGGCGGCATATCCATCTACATCCTGTACCTGGACACCTTCAGGCGGCTGCGGCTTCCGCAGTCGATGATCAAGACAACCCACACCACGTTCCATGGCATCGTCCCCGGTCGGAAGGCGTACCCGATCGGCAAGGTCACGTTGCCAGTCACCTTCGGCACACCAGCAAACTTCCGCACCGAGCGGATCGTCTTCGAGCTGGTGCCCTTCGACAGCCCCTACCACTACGTCCTGGGGCGCCAGGCATTCGCCAAGTTCATGGCTGCGCCATACTACGCGTACAACGCGATGAAGCTCCCTGGGCCGTGCGACGTCATCACCATCAACGGCGACCCCGACATGGCCACCGAGTGCGAGGCCAAAGGAGCCGAACTCGCCAATGCCGTCATCACGGCAGAAACCAACCACGCCGATGAGCTCGCCAAGTACGCGAGCGGGGTCAGCAACGACGACCCCACCATACTCAAGAAGCCCAACTCGGAGGGCGCAAACACCTCAACCTTCGAGGCAACGACGCACACCCGCACCGTCGAGCTGGTCCCAGGCGACTCCAGCCAGACGGTGACGATCGGGACTGGCATGAGCCCAGCCTAGGAAGGCGCGCTCATCGAGTTCCTCCGTGAGAACAGGGACATCTTCGCATGGAAGCCCTCTGACATGCCTGGTGTCCCTAGGGAGCTCGCTGAGCACAAGCTAAACGCCGACCCCAAAGTGCGACCCGTCAAACAGTCGCTGCGGCCCTTCAATGAAGAGCGCCGCCGAGCCATCGCCAAGGAGGTGCAATGTCTACTCGCTGCAGGCTTCATCCAGCCAATCAAGTACTCCAAGTGGCTGGCAAACCCAGTCCTGGTCGAGAAGAAGAACGGGACCTGGAGGATGTGTATCGACTACACAAACTTGAACAGCGCCTGCCCAAAGGAGCAGTTCGTCCTCCCGCGGATCGACCAAATAATCGATTCCACCGCGGGCTCGGAGTCGCTATGTTTCCTCGATGCCTACTCTGGGTACAACCAGATCAAAATGGCTATCGAGGACGAGGAGAAGACGGCGTTCATCACGCCATTCAGAGCCTTCTACTACACCGTCATGACCTTCGGCCTCAAGAATGCCGGGGCAACCTACCAGCGGTGCATGCAAGAGTGCCTCGTGAGCCAAATTGGTCGCAACATCCACGTCTAGATCGACTACGTGGTCGTAAAATCCGCTCGCCAGGGTGACCTACTCGCCGACCTGGCGGAAACGTTCGCCAACTTGCGAAAATACAAGATAAAGCTTAACCCAGGCAAATGCACCTTCGGTGTACCAGCAGGACAACTACTGGGGTACGTCGTCTCCAAGCGAGGGATCGAGGCGAACCCCACCAAGATCGACACGATCGCCCGACTCGGCAAACCCGAGTGCCTGCGCGACGTCCAGAAGCTGGCCGGGCGAGTAGCGGCTCTCAGTCGCTTCATCCCCCGCGTGGGCGAAAAGGCGATGCCCCTATACCGCCTGATGCGCAAGAACCCCACCTTCCAGTGGGACAAGGAGGCGGATGACGCGCTTCGCGACCTCAAGAAGGTGCTACTCGCCGCACCGCTACTCGCCGCCCCCGCCGACAAAGAACCCATGCTGGTTTACGTCGCGGCTTCCGAGAGCGTCATCGGCGCCGTCATGGTCGTCGAGCGACCGGAGGAAGGAAAGGAGCGCCCAGTACAACGACCGGTGTACTACATCAGCCAGGTCCTCACCGAGTCGCGCCAGCGATACCCGCAGTACCAGAAGCTGGTATACGCGGTCTTCAGAGCACAACGGCGCCTGCCGCACTACTTCCAGGAGCACCCGATCAAGGTCATCTCCTCAGCACCGTTGCAGGACATCATCCGCAACCGCGAGGCGACCGGGCGGGTCGCCAAGTGGGTCGTCGAGATCGGCGTCCACAACATCAAATACGAGCCACGAAAAGCGATCAAGTCGCAGGCCCTAGCGGACTTCATCGCCGACTGGGAAGAGGCCCAGCAGCTAGAGAAGCTGCCATACCTCCATTACTGGAGCCTGCACTTCGACGGCTCCAAGAACGCGGACAGCGCAGGCGCAGGGATCGTGCTAACTTCACCGAAGGGCGACAAGCTCCGCTACGTCCTCTGCCTCGACTTCACACCCTGCACCAACAACATGGCCGCGTACAAGGCCTTACTCCACGGCATGCGAGCTGCCAGGGAGATGAACGTCAACCGCCTACGCTGCTACGGAGACTCCGACCTCGTCGCTGGGCAAGTCGCCGGCACCTGCGACGCCGTCTCCCCCACCATGGCGGCATACCGCCAAGCAGTGGACAAGCTGGGCGGACACTTCGCAGGCTACTCCGTTGAGTGGATTGACAGGCGGAAGAACGAGGAGGCCGACGCACTCTCTCGCATCGGGTCGGCTCGACTCGCACCACCCGCAGGCGTCTTCCTCGACACGATCACCAAGACATCAGTCGCCCCCCCCCCCCGAGGGAGATCGACATTGGAGTCCCTCTGCAGCCGGACGTAGCCCTGGTCGCACTCGTCACCGAGCCAGACGACTGGACCAAGCCCTACGTCGCCTACCTAGAGGCCGGCACCTTGACGGTAAATGAGACGGACGGGAGGATGATCGCACGCCGATGCAAGTCCTACACCATCATCGATGGCGAGCTCCACAAGCGCAGCGTCACCAGCGTGTTCCAACGCTGCGTCCAACCTGCCGAAGGACGCAAGATCCTCCACGACATCCACTCCGGCGACTGCGGCCACCACGCCGGCGCCCGCTCTCTAGTCGCCAAGGCTATGCGGCATGGATTCTACTGGCCCACCGCACACGCCGACGCCGTCGACATTGTCCAGCGGTGCGCCGGGTGCCAGAAGTACGCCAACCAGAAGCACGTGCCGAGCTCGGCGCTGAAGACAATCCCCATCACCTGGCCATTCGCCGTGTGGGGCATGGATATGGTAGGCCCCTTCAAAAAGGCCCCCTCCGGCTACACCCACCTCCTGGTCGCGGTCGACAAATTCACAAAGTGGGTGGAGGCCAAGCCAGTCCAGAAATGCGACGGGAAGACCGCCACAAAATTCCTACGCGAGCTCATATATCGCTACGGGTTCCCAAATAGCATCATCACGAACAACGGCACCAACTTCGCCAAAGGAGCCATGGCCGAATTCTGCGAAGAACACCACATCCGGCTCGACCTCGCGTCAGTCGCCCACCCGAAATCTAACGGCCAGGCGGAACGGGCCAATCAAAGCATCCTCCACGGCCTGAAGCCGCGACTCCAAGTACCACTCGAGCGCACCGCCGGGTGCTGGGTCGAGGAGCTACCCTCCGTCATCTGGGGCATCCGCACCTCGGTCAACAGTTCGACAGGATTTACCCCCTTCTTCATGGTGTACGGCGCCGAGGTAGTCATGCCCACCAACCTTGAGCACGACTCGCCGCGGGTCTTCCACTACACGGAGGCTGCGAACGAACTCGCACGACAGGATGGAGTCGATCAACTCGACGAGGCACGCGACCTAGCTCGCTCGCGCACCGCCATCTACCAACAAGGACTCCGCCGCTACCACAGCCGGCGGGTGAAAACTCGCACCTTCCAAGAAGGCGACCTGGTGCTGCGCCTCATCCAGGACAAGAAGGGCATGCACAAGCTTTCCCCTCCATGGGAGGGACCATTCGCCATCGGGCGCGTACTCGGCAACGACGCCTACTACCTCATCGACGTCCGCGGGGATGGCGAACTCGACGTCAAGCGACCATGGAATGTAAACCTCCTACGGAAGTTCTATTCCTAGAACCCCACATATGTACTCTCCAGTCGCTATGAAATAAAAAGAATCGGTTACCGCAAATTGCGCCTACTCTCCGTGTCTTGTGCCACTCGCACTCGTAATAACAGCGTCAAGCTAACCGCAGAAGTCAACCTTTGGTAAAGCGATCGGCACGGCTAAGTAGTGCGATGCAAGAGCACTGGGTCACCTTAGGTTTTGCATCGTCCACGAAAAACGCCTACCCGGAGCCCCATTGGAGTCGCCTAGCCCGACTGGCTCCACGAGCCAAGACAACTGCCTTCGCTTCTCACAGCGACCATGATCCTCCGCATCCTCGACATCGCGACTCGAACGGCCACGTACCACGCTCGGGGACTGACGACCAGTTCAGCGCGAGCGGCTAGGTAAAACGCCAAGTATGAGAGCATGCCCAGGACTCGCCATGCGACTGACCCAACGGGCCCGGCAGGAGTGATGCGCTTAAACTAACGCGCCAAGTCCTCACCCACCCTCGAGTCGCGCCTAGAACAACCAAGTACCACGCTCGGGGACTCGGCCACCTGACCTCGTTCGCGCAAGGGAAAACGGCGAAGTACATAGCGCTCAAGGGAGTCGCCTTGCGACTAGCTCTTCGAGTCCGGGCGAGTCGACCACAATAACAAAACATTCAAAAACCACAAACACATCACACACGAGGTAAACCCCACAAAAGGGCGGACGTGCTCGGGGACTCGTTCAAACCTCAAATTGGAAACACATGACAAGCCACAAAACAAACACGATATCACATTAATAGCATGTTGCAATCATCTCAGAATACAAAATATGCCCAAACGGCAGATCTGCTACTAACGCCCCAGGGCCAACTATTCTATTCCGCAGGCTTCAACGACGACTCGCCAGCATCCTTGCGATTACAGATGAACGGCGTGTACGGGTTTGATGGGTACGTCGTCAGCTCACCCTCCATCGCCGCGCGGAAGGGCTGCTCGACCTTGAAGTCCCGGTGCTGCGTCTCGGGGTCGTTGGGTGCGACGACCGTCTCCTGGTATGGAAGGAGGTCGCCCATTGCCCAGACACGCTCAGAGTACATCGCGGCCCGGTCCGTCAACTTGAGCACCTCGGAGAGCTCCACCGCGCTAGTCGACGACGGGTAGCCACTCGTCACGTCGTCGAGGTCGAAGTCCTCCGGGAAGAGCAAGCCCAAGGCTAAGCGCCGTCGCTGCTCCGCGCCGGAACGCCGATCGCGTCATGAACTCAACGACCGAGGGCGCCTTCTCCAAGTACTTCCACACCTCGACGAGGTCGCTAGGAATTACTTCCGTGGGCGATATCTCCTGGAGGTATGCTCGGATGCATGTCGCCGACAACGTCGCCGAGTCGACGAGCGTGGCCACACATTGCCGCGCGTCGAACAAGCTCGCCTCTTCCGCGCTATCAATGATGCGACCTGCGAATAGAAGATAACAGTGAGTACGTTGGATACCACAAAAAGACAAATGCAGGGGCAGATGCACTTACCAATCAAGGGGCGGGAGAGATCCGTGATGAAGCGTTGAAGCGAAGTATAGTCATCCTGAAGCCTAGCAACAAGGGCATCGGACACTTTACTTTCCTCTGCGGCGGCCGTAACGGCCGCCTTGGCTCGCCCATCCGCCGAGCTCGCTTCCTCCTTCGCCTCCCTCAGCTCGCGCTCGAGATCGGCGATCCGCTTCTTAGCCGAGCTCAACGCCGATTGCGCGGTTGCCAACTCACCCGCGGGGACAAGTCCCTGGCGAGCCTCCTCTGCCTTCGCGGCAACTGCCTGAAGCCCTTTATTCACCTCTTGGACGGTGGCCAGTTCCTTCTCTGCGCGGTGTTTCGCTGCCAATCGGTCAGCTGACTCACATTGCAGACCCTGCACACAATTCAAACAATTAACCAAAGCGAAATCCTAAGTGCCCACCCGCTGAAATTAAGCGAGTGCGCACTCGGGGACTGGCAATCGAAAAACCCTAAGTCCCCACCCGCTGAAATTCAGCGAGTGCGCACTCGGGGACTGGCAATCAAGAAATCCTAAGCGCCCACCCGCTGAAATTCAGCGAGTGCGCACTCGGGGACTGGCAATCAAGAAATCCTAAGTGCCCACCCGTTGAAATTCAACGAGTGCACACTCGGGGACTGGACATGAAAAATAAAAACAAGCTACTAAAAGAATCAGGCCGCTGCTGCACACCGACCTGATCCTCGGGGACTGGACATACCTGGATGGCCGCGCCAAGCATGCCGTGAAGTTGCATCGCATCCACGGATGCGAGGAGAGCCGGCGTGTGCCCACGACGCTGCTCGACCTCTGTGTCCGCGGCCCCAGGTGCACGGCTCGAGGGCAAGGTCCCACTCGCTGCAGCCGCCCTGGTCATGAAGCGCGAGAACGTTGCGATAGAGGCAACGGCACCAAAGGAGGCCAGCTCGGACGCCACTGGCGAGGGAGCTTCCTCCTTCGTAGGTACGGCTGCCTCCGTTGCAGGTTCGTTCGGTGCGACCGCCGTGTCGTCGGAGATCGTGACGACATCGTCGCCCTTGGCCTTCTTGGTGCCATCCGCAGGGGCGACGACTTCGTCCGCCTTCCTCTTACGGGAAGGATCCTCCTCGTTATCGACGGGTGGCACCTTAGCCACGGTCGGGTGGCCTATCTTCTTCGCTCCGGTCCTGAAAATCGATCATGTGAGCAAGATAATTCAAGTTGTTATGAAAGAAAAAAGTAGGTGAGCAAACTCACTTGGCGACTGGAATGAAGCGTAGCCCAGTGCGGATGCCGGCCGGCTTCTCCAGTTCGGGGCCCAGTCGGCGACTGAGGCTCATCTCCAGGACGTCGCGTGCCCAAGACATGGACGGCTTCTTCATCGTCGAGGCTGCAACGGGAGCTTCTGGGACATCTTCAGCAGGAGCTTCCCTGCGAGGTGAAGCCGTCGTGGCCGGAGCGACCCCTAGCCCAGAAACTGGGGCGAATGGCGGAGGCATCGAGGCCAGTGGCACCTCGACAGTGGCCGTGTCCAGCACGGCTGCCGTCGGCGGCGCCTCGTCCTTGGCCGGGCTGGGGGCGTCGGAGCTGCTCGCCGAGTGCGGTGGCGAGGCCGGCCTCATCGGATTCGTCTTCTTCTTCAGAGGCGCCTTCACCTCCTTCTCCTTCTTCTTCTTCTTCGACGGAGTAGCCTGGCGGCGCGAGGTGGTCTCCGGAAGTTCGTCATCGTCATCATGACGCTCGAGGCTTTTACTCGCCTCAAGCTCATGCTGACGCTGCCCGCGGGTCTTGCGGACCAGCGGGGCAACCTCTTCCTCGGATTCATCGTCGCCGTTACTCTCGTCGCTCTCTGTGTCGCCCTTGGCGGGAGGCGACTCGCCCATGTCCTGGACGGACGAACTCGAGTTCTCGTCGTCTGAAGGCGGGAGCCATCCTTCCACCACTTGGAATAGCTGCAATGAATACAAAATGAAATTAGAATGACCGCGACTGCATAAACTGCGACTGCGAACGATGCGAGGTGACTTACCGTGGGGGCTGGATGCTTTGCGGTGTAGGGGGCGACCCCAGCCTTTGCGTCCAGGTACACCGCCTGGGTGATCTTCTTCAGTGCTGGGGTGTAATCCTCGAGCTTCCACTCGGCTAGGCAAGACTTCGTCGAGTCCTCCCGGCCCGTGTATTGATACATGTAGTGGTCACGCCGAGCCAGAGGGACGAGCCGCCGATCGAGCCAGCAGTTGTATAAGTTGATCGTCTGGAGGCCCTTCTTCTTCAGACAGCGGATGGTTTGAAGCATTTCGTCCACGACCATCCGCTGGTCGCTGGGGAGCTTGCTGACTTGAAGCCGGCGCGGTTCGGACCGGTTGGCGAAGTACCGTGGGATCGCCGTCTCGCCCTCCGGGGTTGCCTCGGCAACGTAGAACCAAGACTTCTTCCAGTCGCTCGCCGCCTTTGTGGGCAGCATCAAGTCAAAGAATGAAGCCTTCGACTTCAGCTGAAAAGTCAGGCCGCCCGCGGCAAGCATTGGGCCGCCCGCTTCCTCGGGGCTGATCCGTCCGTGGAACAGATCTTGCCATAGAGGGAAGTAGGGCCGGCAGCCCAAATAGCACTCGCAGAACACCACGAAGATGGCGAGCTGCTCGATGCTGTGAGGACCCAGGTCCGACGGCTGGATCCCGTAGTAGGCGCAGAAGCGCCGGAAGAACAGGGACGTAGGGAATCCTAGCCCCCGTTCCAGGTGGCTGGTGAAGCAGATGAATTCCCCCTCGCGCGGGTTCGGGGTCACCTCTCCGGCCGCGGGATGCGCCAACAGCCGGCGCGCAGGATCTCGGCCTCCTCAAAGGACGCCAGTTGCACCCTCGTACACTTAGATCTACCCCAAGGCTCAGTGGAGAGGGCCATGACAGAAGGATTTGTGGGGGGTTGGAAGATTTCGGGTCGGCTGGATCGCGATGCGAAGGAAGGCGAAAGTGCGCGCAATCGGAGGAAATGGCGAGAAGATGGTTCTCTGATCGCCTGCCATTCCCCTTATATAGCGGTTGTTACCCGCCAAATCAGGGAGCCGTTACTACGCGGTGATTACGCCAAAAGTTACCGTTGGATTACCCCAACGGCTAGTTTGACCACGTTTTAATGGTCCAACTTTAGCCACTCGGCTCGCCGACCCGATCACTACGACAGTGTTTCGCCGACTCGACTCGCCAAAGCTGCGATCAGGATGACTAGTTTTCTCCTTTATACAGGAGCCCGCCGACGATTCGACTGGATGTCTACTCTGAAGCCGTATACTCTGACTGCCAGCAGCCACCTACTCCCAATCGACGACGGCCTCGGGGATTATTGACGGGGATGTGCCTACCGGGGTATACCCAGCAGGACGTTTCCGACTGGCCCAGAAACTGGCGAGTGGGCCTGCAAGACGGCGACTGGATGAAGGCCCGGTGTAGATCCAAGCGACTAGAAGCTAAAGGCCCAGGCGAGTAGATAGGCCCAGTCGGATTAGGTTAAACGAGTACCGAAGCCTTAACTGATTCGGTTGAGATATGTAAACCCTAGGGGAGGTGAGTCTATATAAACCTCCCTACAGGGCGTGTAGAGATACGTTCCATCATACACTCAAGCGACTCGCCGCCTAGTCGCCGAGCTCGCCCATTGTACCACCATCATAATACAATCTAGCAGGAGTAGGTCTTTACCCTTCGGGGGGCCGAACCTGGGTAAACCTTGTGTCTCCGCCCTCATCTCGCACCGCAGATGGCTGGCTGCCCTTGCCCCTCGTTCTACTACTCGCTGCCGATTGCAGCTTCTGCCGTGACCATTCCCACGACATATGGTCAAACTGTGTAATATTAACCCATTTGCAAAAGGTTTCATCTAAATCCCATTTTTAAATCAAACAATATTTTTAATTGCTAGAAATGCCTTTAATAAAGTAATAATTTACTAAGGTTCATCAAATATGTTTTCAAATCCCCAAACTTGGTGAATTAGGGTCAGAGAGTTTAAATCACATCATTTACCAAAAGGTTTTACTTTAAAAGCATTTTTAAACCATAATCAATATTTTTATTTAGTTAGAAATGCTTTTATTCAGAGATTTAATTCCCAAGTGTCACCAAATATACTTTTAAATCTACAAGTTGATTTCCATGGTCAGTAGGTTCAAAACAATCCATTTATAAAAGATTTTACCCTAAAACATTTTTAGAATTAATTTTATATCCAAAATAAGCCTGAATATGTTTCTGCATAAACAACCAATTTTACCAAAGCAAAATACTAATCAAATTGCATGGTTGGAAAGGTTTTGTTTTCCTGATTCCAATGATATAAATTTGAAAATTTTGGACATGTGGATTGAAAGTTATGAATTTTACAAATCTAAACTTCTAATAGATATGTTTCTGTTTTTTAAAACCAAACACATTACACATGGCTGAATCTAATTGGAGCATACCGCTTCGGGTGGATCGTGCTACGCAGGCCGTCAGATCTGACTTAATCGCACGGTGCAGATCGGTTCGTACCTGTTCTCTAAGTGAATCTATCGTGACGCTTGGATCTAAATCCTACGGTTCTAAACGCGATGACCACAGATGGGCGACGCTGGCGGCGTCTGACGGCGGCGCGCACTCAGGCGGTGACGTTGCCGATGAACTAGGAAGCGCGGGAGAGGGTAAATATGCTCACCAGACTCGCCGTGAAGAACTGATGCTTGATGTTGCCTCTGTTGGCCAAGGGGCGCACGGACGCGTTGACAATTGCTCGCCGGAGACAACGTCGGCGTCGGGCACGCTCAGTTGTTGACGAAGGCGAGGTCTGAGGGCGCGCTAAGACAAGCAGAGAGTGGTGTTAGATGTGCGCAAGGATTCTGAACGCGTGGCTAGTAACCAGAGAGGAGGGGGAAGCTTGTTCTTACGGGGAGGGGTCGCCGGAGAAGTGGCAGACGACGGCGGCGTTCGGAGGTGGTCCTTGCCGACGTTCTGAAGCGCGCGCGAGAGTGTGAGTGGTACTGGGAGAAGCACTAGAAGATGGGGAGCAGGCTCGTGTGTACTGGGAGGCAAGGGGACGATCTACGTCGCCGGAATCGGCCAGAGTTGCTCGTCGGAGACAGTGTGTTCGCAAGTCAAATTCGTGCAGCCTGGTGGCAGAGAGGAGCTGGCGTTTGGGGGGAAACGAGGAGGAGGGTGAGGCGATTATGTACGCGTGATTACTGGCGAGTTTAACACTGTCATTTACACGAATTTATCGCCAGAGTTAACGTCTGAGAACGGCAGCGATGAATGGGGGAGCTGGTCGCAGGGTTGAGACGACAACTGACATCATGGGGTCGCGTTGACAGCGAGAGAGAGGGGGTGGGTGTGGGGGCCAGGCGTCAGCGACTGCGCGGGTTTGCTGCTGAGTGTAAAACGTTTCGCGAGAGAGCGAAAAGGTGGGCTGCGAGTTGGGCTGGACTGGGCCTTGTTAGTGGGTTTGTCCTTTTCCCTTTTTTTCTTCCTGATCCTTTTTATTTTTCTATTTTGATTTTCTGTTTTCCAATTCAAACTATTATTTGAATCAGATTTATTTATCAAATCTTTTCAAAACTTTTCAGTAGTTTTCTATACTGTTTTAAATGGGTTTTAAAGTCCATTTCAGAATAATTAATTTTATTCCTTCATGGTTTGTTATTTATTTAAAAAGACATTTGTCTTTATTTCAAATAAGTTTTAAATATGTTTTCAAACTCTATTTGAATTCTAAATTTTACCAAACCTTTTTCAGTAGGTTTTATTTATTCCTTAGTGCAAAATAATTTCACTTTGAATTATTATTTAAAATACTTTAATATGATTTAATGTTCATTTAAATTGGCAATTGTCTTTATTTAAATAAAATTGGATATTATTAAATCCTTATGATTTTATTTAAATAATCCTTTGCTCTTTTAATTAATCAATAATCTTTCATTTCATTTGTTTGGCCAAGATTTAATTTGATTTTTAACTATTCCCTATTTATTTATTTCTTCCTTTGCCTTATAAAATCCATATCTTTTTATTTAAAGATCCAAAATCGGTGATTCCAATTTGCATAACTTTGTTTAATCTTTGTTTATCTTTTTAAACTCCTTTAGAATTTATTTGCTCCAGATTTGGCATGGATTTTAGATAGGGATTTTTATAGCTTTAGAAATTAATTCCTTTTATCTTAATAAATTCATAAGTTTTTATCTATGACTCCAAATTGAGTGAAACCAATTTCTATGGTTTTATAATATTTTTATTTATCATTCTTGATCATTTATAAATGTTTGTTGACAAATTTTTATATGGATCAAATCCATAGTCTTAGAGAGGTCTTGGAAATGAATTATTCCATTAGGGTTTTAGGGTTTTGGTTTAACCTTTCCAAGTGTTTAAATTTCAAGATACATTATTGATGAATGTATTTCACTTGACTGAAATTTTGTTTGATTCCCTTTTCATTCAAAGTTTGTTCAATATGGATTTTGATGTTTCCTTTTGGAATTAAACAGTTTCTTTTCACCCTAAATTTCATCAACAATTTATTTTGTTTATTTATTTTCCACATTTCATAATTTGGAAAATTTCGGGATGCGACATGATTACTATTGTAGTTGATGCTTGTGAGTGGAACCATTGGATTATTGTTTATGTTCAGATTGTTATCCATTACCATATCATCTTTGATCTTGATCCATATGATGACTTGTGAGTAGTTCGTTGTGTTCTTGAGGACATGGGAGAATTCATGTTGTTAGTAGTGAATCTGTGATGAGTTATTATTCCATGGTTTAGTATTTAAGTTGTGGTGCTATTATTCTAGTGGTGTCATGTGAACGTCGACTACATGACACTTCACCATTTATGGGCCTAGGGGGATGCATTGTGTATTTGGCTACTAATTTTGGACTTGCCGGAGTGACAGAAACCTGAACCCCCGTTAGGACACCTTTGCACAAGGGAGTGTAGGATCTCAGAGTTTAAGGCTATGGTTAGATTTATATATAATTACTTTCTTGTAGTTACGTATGTTTGCAGGGGTTTTAATCACAAGTATGTATTAGTCCTAGGAAGGGTGGTATGTTAGCACAGGTTCACCCACACAACACTTACAAACACCAAAGAAGAGTACTCAGCTATTTGAAGCGAAAGCACTTGACAGAATTCACATGTGTACTCGAGAACGTTTGGTCCTTATATGTATTTGCACCGTCTTGTCCTTTGTTACTTGCTCCGTTTGTTCGTTACCTTTGTTACTTGCTCTTTGTTTTGTTGTCTTGTCAGAAAACCACTAAAAACCCATTTGCTAAGTATTCACAGGGATTTCCTGCTCCACACTACTGTTCAGCACCTTCTGCTCCTCGTTGGGATCGACACTCCTATTTATTGAAAGTACTATGATACACCCCCTATAGTTGTGGGTCATCAACAGCCTCACTGATTCGTTGGGGCAAAGTCTTGAGTTTGTGTTATGCAGGTCTCCATGTTGTTTGCAACACATGTGTGACGTTTCCTTCCTCCTTCGGGTTCGATAACCTCGGTCTCAACTAAGGGAAAACTTGCCGATTGCTCTTCACACCCTACGCTTGGGGTTACCAACAAAGTGCCAGTCGAGCACCATCAAGTCTTTCTGGCGCCGTTGCAGGAGAATGAAGAAGAAGAAACTCCCACATCAATGAGGCGCCATCATCAAGTCTTTCTGGCACCGTTGCCGGGGAGGCTAAGGATGTCTTCACAAGGGGAGTTATCCACTTCCTCTCTCTTTACTTTGTTTTTAGTTTGCTTAGTTTCTTTTGATTGGTTTTGTTTGCCTCTCTTCAAAAAACCCAAAAAAATTAGTCTAGTTTGGTTTGCTTTCTTTATTCAAAAACACAAAAAATTAGTTCCTGCTCTAGTTGCTGGTCTGTTATAGCCTTGCTTTGTCATGCTTTCTATCAATGGATGGTTTCTTTGAAACTAGTTCTTATTGGCAAGGTGGGTACACGGAAGAAGAAAAGTATTATTATATGGAACACCGTTTGTCACAAAAAGGGAAACACTTATGGGAACAAATTGATAAGTTGAATACTATTGCTAGAGAGGTGTGCTCTACTTATAATGTTAATTATTGCTTTGATAAAGCTTGTTGTTGTAGGAGGTATAAACACCTCCCTTTTCAATGCGAGTATAATGATAATGTTACCATATCTTCTTATGTGAAAGGAAATTATGACTTTTATGATGTGGAACAAATTGAAGAATTTATTGCTTTAAAGGGTGCATTTGAACTTGCCAGTTTGCTTGAAAATACTGATGATGCACCTTATGAATATGAGGTTTATGAGATACTTAAATTTTGCTTTGATAATTACAAGGAATAAAATGGCTATATTCTTGAATATTTTAATAGATGCTTTCCACAAATGGAAGAGACTAATGCCTTGCAGGAGCCTATGGAAGAAGAAATTGTTGAAATTGGAAGCTCATTAGATGAAAAAGAGGAGGAGAGTGATGAATAAAAGGAGCAAGAATGGATCTACCCATGCCTACCTTCTAATGAGAGTAACTATTTACCTCTTATATTATTTTATTGTCCCCCATGCTTACCAAAGTTGTATGAATGTTATGTTCCAGTGGATCCTTTTGAAATATCTACTTTGGGTAAAACCTGTGAAGGTTTTAATCCCACTATCTTTGAGCTTGATAGAAATTATGTGTTTGTGGATCATGAAAAGCATGCTTTACGTGACAGTTATATTGTTGAGTTTAATCATGATCCTACTGAAAGTTATTATGAGAGATGTAAACATGGTCATATGTATCTCAACAATATTAAGTTTCCCCTCTTTATGTTGAAAATCTTGAAGTTGCACATGTTTTGCTTTCCTATGCTTGTTGCTTTGTGCTTTTTTGATTTATTTTCTTACAAGATTCCTATGCATAGGAAGTGGGTTAGACTTAAATGTGTTTTGAATTTGCTTCTTTATGCTCTCTTTTACTTCAATTCATATTTCTTATGTGAGCATCTTCTCAAACTATCAAGCCTAACTTAAAGGCGTTAAAAAAAGTACTTTTTTGGAGATAACCCAAGAGTTTCCTTGAGTCTTGGAAGTTATTACTTCAGTAATGACCTCTCCGTATCCTTTTTGTTTGCTTTTTGTGCCAAGAATGACCTCTAATGAGAGGGAAGTAAGATTTGGGGAGTTGCTGTCCCAAAACAGATTTCTGTCCCTCACCATAAAAATTTGTGAGGAGTCTCTGTAATCGGATTGAGCTGATAATTTACGAATAAATCCCCCAGTATGTTAGATAACTTCCGTTAGTTCAACGCGTTTTGATTTGATAAACAGAAGATTTTTGAAAAAAAATCGGTTTCTGCCTGCTGGTCTGTTTTGACAGATTTTTGCCATTATTTGCATTTGCTTCTTATTGATTCCTTTTTGAGTTCTCTTTTGGGAAACTGAGATTTTTTAAGGAGTTACTACAGTAGCTTGTGTTTTTAGTGAAAAGTCTTGCTATTCCAAAGATTTGCCATAGGTCTAATATCTTTTGATTAAACTAATGTTGCTAATGAAGATTGTGTGAAGTTTTGTATGAAGGAAAAATTTCAGGTGTAGAGAGAGAATGATGCAATGAGATGAAGAATGGACAAAAGCTCAAGATTGGGGATGCCACCATGGTGTCACCCCAAGAAATATCCAAGAGTTACAAGCGTCAAAGCTTGGGGATGCCCAAGGCATCCCCTTCTTCATCAATAAAAAGCTCAGGTCTATCTAGACACTCCGTTTTTATTATTTCATGCACAGTTGTGTTGTTCTTGGAGCGTCTTAGTTTTCGTTTGCTTTGCTTATTTGTTTAGTTTGCTTGAGTAGTTTGGACCCCCTCTTTTGATGTGTTGTTGCAAATAAGTTGCTTGGTGTTGGAAAGGAGTAGAAAGTTCTTGCTTGGACGTGCAAGAAGAGCTTGCATTGACTGTGACTTAGACTTTATCATGCCATGCTAGGTGTTGTTTTGACCTTATGATTAGTAGTTATTGCTGTAGCATGGCTTGCTCCAAGTCATTGGGATTGCTTAGTGTGCCTTGAAGAAATTATGCATTGTTTTAGCATGCAAAAGCTTAGTATTGTGGTATTCTCCTTTGAGGTTTGTTTGGGTTGACTTGGCACATGCTCACACCATGTTATGACTCTCACAAGTCACCTTAGCCTCTATGATCAGTTAGTCCTTGACTTGTAGTACCACTCTATGTTTTGATTAGTAATGCTGTAACATCCCAAAAATCATGATTTATAAAGTTGCATAGAATTCATGCATTCATAAGCATTTGACCTTTTCAAATGAATTTCAAACATAACAAACCTAATTTTCCCTATTACTTTATTCAAAGTAAGGCAAGGTTTAGATTTTACCTTCTAATATGATTAGGGTTTGTTCAGTGATATTTGGAAAGTGAATACAAAGCCACACAAAATATTTCAAAAGCAAATCAATCATAAAACCATCTTATTGCCTATTACCATTATGTTATTAAAGGCATGGTTTTATGTTTAATTTCAAACTCAAAATGATTTTTTAATATAAGTAAATGTTTTACACATCCTTAGACACAGGGAATACAGAACAAAGTCTGGAAAAAATTCAAATTGAAACAGATTTGAAACACTCATTCAAATTCAAACCAGAAAATCAAAACAGAAAAAGAAAAAGAGAAAAAAATAAACCTAACCAGCTAACTAACCCAACCCACCCGCGGCCCAGCAAGCCAGCCCAACAAGCCCACCCGGGAAACCCCCACCCCTCTTTGTTTCTCACCGCGCGCGCCCGCACCCACTCGCTGACTCGTGGAACCCACCACAGCGACAGCTCAGTGTCGTCAATCTCGTGCAGAAGACCAGCTCGCCGCGGTCGTTTCCTACCCAATGCAAATGCGCTTGATTGGTGTTGATTGCTCGCGAGATTATCGCCCCTACTCTGGCTACTTATTACCCACCCCTCTGCGACCATTTCCCCCAACACTGCAACCCCCAAGCGCCGCCAGGCTCCACGAATTTTGCTTTGCACCACCGTAGCACCGAGGAGCTCCGACGAGCCATCACGGTGAGTCTAGAGCACGCCTTGCCTTCTGGTTCACACGACTTGCTTCGCCATCGCCTTGCGCATCTTCTCATGCATTCAGTTTGTTCTAAATCGCCCCAGGTCGTCATCCCCGTCCACCTCTGCAAACGACAGAGCCGCCGCTTAACTCCGTTGAGCAATCTAGGTAAAAACCGAGCGCCCCTTGACTTCTCCATGACCCTATCATGTTCGCCTGATCTTTGTGCATGCACTGATGCCCTTGGTTTGTGCTAGGGCGGTCCAGAACATCGCCAACGTCGTTGTCCGCAACTCCGACGAGCTTCCACGGCCGCAGCAGCTTGCCCCCGTCCAAGCCGAAGCCACCTTGAGCATCCTTGCATCCTTGCGATGCTGGTAAGCCTAGCCACTGCCCCTAGCCCCCTCTGGAATCGCCGAAGCACCGTTGCCAGTAGCGCCGCCCATCTGTGGTCGATTGATCGGACACCGTTAGATCTAGATCCAGCGCGCCAGATTAGATCATTTAGCGAAGGGGTATGTTTAGATCTCAGCCGTGCGATTTCATTTAAATCCTCCGACTCTTGTTGATCGATCCAGCCGAACCAGTACGGGCCAATCAGACACGCCCACGTGTCTGGGATTTTAATTTAAAATCTAATTTTTGAATCTATTAGTTATTCAAACTTGTAAATTCAATAACTTTTGTTTTGTTTATCCAAAAAATACAAATAATATACCATTGGAATCACAAAAATAAATCCTACACATCTGTAGGCTTGGTTTTGTGATTTTCTTCAGTTAAAATAGAAAATTATGCAGAGACATTTGTAGGCCTAATTTGGGTATAAAAATTATTTGGAAAATGTTTTAAAGGCCAAATTAAGTTTAATTGATGTATAATTGTTTAGTTTATTGTTCAGTAATGTTTTACTTGTCTTGTTTAGTTTGGAAAAATCATCACATGGCATTTGCATGCATTCATCTATTTTTGCTTGAGTATTTGAAATATGAATTTGGTGCTATCATTTTATGTATAGATTTTGGTGCTAGTGGTGATTGTGACTGTGAGGATTGTTTTTACTCCCCCAACTACCAAAGAAAGTGGTGCTTCATATTTTTTCCCAATATTTTGACTATGCATTAGTAGTATTTTGTATAGGGCTTGCATGATAATTTTTGCTAAGTATCTATATGCTATGCTTGGGAAATCCTAGTAGTAGTAGAACTGTTAGAATTTTCTCTAAGTTAAGATACTTGCTATTGCCATGCTTAGCCTAGCTAGTAGCAACCAAGGGTGGAATATATATACATATGCTATGGAAATTTTGCTAAGTCTTTGACTTGTGTTTTTGTCTAATAAAACAACTAAGTGAATGAATCACCTGGGTGGAATTGTATGATGGTTTGTGTTGAGTGATTACACAAGGCCCATGTCTATGGTTTACCTTGTGTATCACACTTATGGAAAGCCACCCAGGAAGAAAGGGATTTGAGATACTTAGTGTTTAGAAGCTTCTAGTGCAACCACATGGCATATGGGCTCTGCCTTGATCATATAGGTTGCAATAACTTAGCCATTTGGACAGTTGATGGTAGGGTGATAGGTTGGAACGCGTCCATTTGGTCTAAGGGAAGGCTTCTGAAAGGTCTCGTCTTGATGAATGTCAAGTCTTGTGGGGAAAGTGCACCACCTCTCGAGAAGGAAAAAATCTAAGTACTTAGCCGTGTCCCCGGCAATGGACAATTTGAGCATCAAGACACTGAAGCTATCAAGGATCTCCTCATCCCAATTTCTAAGTTAAAAACTTGTGGTTGAACAAGGGTAAAGGTTCACCAATGTCTATTGGTGGTTCCTTGGGAGTTTTTGCCAAATAAAAATTTAGTGTTTTCAACTGATAGGTAAAACCTATTTTGAGCAAAGAAAGCCTAAGCTACACTTAGCAAAATTCATGTAGAAGCTACATACTATTATTCTACTAAGGTATCACTTGCCAATACTATTCCAATGTATTGACCCACTGTGGCTGTAACTTGTGATGTTGCAGGTTACTCTGATGAGGATTAGGTTTATGAGTCTAGACTCAACATGCTTGCTTGTGGCACATGAAGATGAAGACTTTTATTTATATTATTGTTAAGTTAAACTCATGTACTAGCCTATGGCTATGGAGTTGTAAAAGACTATGTTATCTCTGGAATAACAATGTAATAATGACCTTTGTTTCTCTGTACTTCATCTTAACTATGGATGCTAGCAATTGATCCAGGGACTAGCATTGCAATCACAGGGACCTTTACCTTTATAAAGGTGGGGTCTTACAAATGCTTTGTTGCTCTGCATGATTATGGCTGCTATTGCTCTCTTATTTGGTTGCTCCCAGTCTTTTGCTAGCCTCCACTTGTATGAGTAAGCTCTACTCATGCCTCCAACTCCCAAAATAAACCAAGTTATTCCAAAGTGTCCACTATAAACTCCTATGCATGATGTGTTACACTATTCCAAGTATAATCTTGTTTTCAACTATCTTCCAATTAAAAACTATTTTGTTATGTGAAAACTTAGTTATTAAAGCTCTCACGAACTTGATGGCACACTTTATATTCTTTGACCCTAATAAATTTGAACCATTGTGACCTCTATGTTGTATATGCTTGCACTTATATATTGGAATCAGCAGAACCATGGTGTCATGGGGAACGTTTTCAACATTGCACTTGTACTCTGTACTCAGTTCATATCATGATCTTTTGTTTATGGATGTCACCGGTGTGAAATAAAGAGGGAACTTGTAAGTCCATGGAGTTTGTATTCTGTGTTAGAGAAACGCCTGGGCCGCTAGCCTAAGCCATGCCTAATCTTGGTGGAAACTTGCAGCATCACCATAGTGAGCTATCTATGAAGCATCCTCAATAAAAAATCTATGCACATAGTAAATAAAAATATCGCTGAGATGCTCATTGTCTGCTTGCCTTGTCATTTTGGTTATGGGAAAGCTCTTGTACCATGTGCAAGGGGTACCCCGTTGGCGGTTCTCTATGATATGCAAATACTTACAATGACAAGAACTTATAGGTGACTGAAGTTGAGTAGCATGAGGTGTGGCCCTCATATTCAAGGGACTTGAGATTGCCAACTTATACTTTGCCAAGCATATACTCAATAGTTTGTTCACTTTAACCTTAATCACTTCAAGATGCTTATGATAGGGCCAATGAGGGCTGAAAACTAACAAGTACCATAATTTTTGGAAGCTCTTTTTGAAACTTGGAATCCCTGTGTCACATCCCAAGATTTTCCAAATCTTGTAATGTGAAAATAAATTAATAAAATAAAACTTTGTTTGATTTTCAGAGCTAGAAGAAACTTTTTGAATTCAATTGGAACTTCAAACCCATTTGAATTAAAATAAATCTAAAGGGATTTAAAAAGATAAACATTTAATAAAAGGAAAAATAAAAACATTTGGAAACAAATAAATGAAAAGATTTGTTTTCAAATGAAATAGAAATTTATAAATAAAGATTATTTTATAAAGCCAAATTAAAACCTTGGCCAAGCTTTTGAAATTAAAACATTTTATTTTAAATAAAATAGCAAAGGTTTAATTAAAAATAATAAAGGATTGTTTAAATAAAATAATAAGGATTTAATATCCAACTTTATTTAATAAAAGGTTTTACCATTTTAATTAAAGCATCAAAACTTATTAAATTATTTAAAATAAGTTTTCCAAATATTTGATATTCACAAATAAAACCTACTAAAGTGTTTTGGCTTTATTTTAGATTTTAAATAAATATTCTCAATAAAACAAACCCTAGTTGAATTAATAATGAGAGTCTATTTTATTTAATTAATAATGGACTCTAAAATAAAATGTTATTTTGTTTTAAAACAAGATTTCCAAATGAATTGTATTTTCAAATAAAACCTACTGATTTGGTTATGAAAATATTTGGATTTCAAATGGAGATTTTATTAAAATAAATCAAACCCAATTTGATTAAATAACTATGGTCTATTTTATTTAATTATTAAATAGATCCTAATAATAAATAAAAATATTATTTTATTTTGAGATTGGTTATTGATAAACAGAACTAAAAACTCATTACAATTGTTTGAATTATTTGAATGCTTGAATAGTTGGATGAAATTCAAATCAGAAAATAGAAATAGAAAAGAATAAAACAAACAGGCAGAAAAAAAATATGGAAAAGGACAACCCAACAAGGCCCAGCCCAACAGCCCAACTCGCAGCCCACCTCCTTTCCCCGAACCGTTTTCTTCACCGCCGAATCAGCCGCAGAGCAACTGACATGTGGACCTCCCCCTCTTTCCTTTTCCCACTGACCAGAGGACCCCACCGCCACGTCTCTTCTTCCCCACCCGCGAACCACGCCTCTTCCCCCTCGCTGCCGTTTCTGCCCGTTGATAGCTCCATCAATTCCTGTTAACTGCCGCAGTGAATCCGCCCAGCAAACTCGCCCTCTTAAGCGCCCACTCTCCCTCTCCATTTCCCCTCAAGCTTCTCCCTCTCTCTGCCCCCAGGCTGCGTTCATTTTGCCCTGCACCGTCACTGCTCCGACAAGCTTCCACAGACAATTCCGGCCAAGTAACGCCGCTCCTTTCCTCCCTGAATACCCTGGTAGTTTCCCCACTCCCAGACGCACCTACCCGTGCCCTCCGTTTAACCGCGGGTGCCCCAGGACGTCGACTACGACAAGCTTCCGAACGTCGTCGCGTCTGCAACCTCTCCGGCGACATTTTCTGGTAAGGACTGACCACCCCGAGTCCTCTCTTTCACACGAAAAGCTTCCCCTTGATCTTGCGCGACTAACGGCGTCTTCGTTTTCCCTCGGGGCGAACCGCAGATTCACCCTCGACGAGCTCCAGGACCGTCTGACGCCGTCCTTTACTCCGGCGAGAAATCGAGCCCGTCCCTGTGCGCCCCTTGCTTCCTCGAGAGTACCTTGAGCACCACCGCGTCCTCGCGAACACGGTGAGCACCCCCTTTGTCTTCCTCGCTTCCTAGAACCACCGCGAACATCTCGCCTGACCGTCGCCGCCGTCCGTCGCCGCGCAGCGCCGCCAGCTTCTGGTCAAGCAAGCGAGAGCCGTTAGATCACCATCCTGCGGCGTAGACAGAACGATTTAAGTGAAACGGTATAGGAGCATCTGAGCTGCACGATTCACATTTGATCCAACGCGCCGCAGCACGCGATCCAGACGAATCGGTACCGGCCAATCACGGCTCGACGCGTGGCCTGTATTAGATCTAAAACCAGTTTTGAAAACAGAATAAATTGCAAACTTCAAACCCTTGTAATTTTCAAACCACACGTCCAAAAATTACAAATTTTATATCAATGAAATCAGGAGAACAAGCCCTAGCCAACCATGGCCTTAGTTTGACAAATAGTATCTAATAGCTTGTTTGAATTTGCAGAAACATTTGTGTACTTGTTTAGAGTATAAAAATTGTTTAAAATTGATTTTAGGATTAAATCTTTTGCAAAATGGATTTGTGTGATCTTACTGACCCTAGGAACCAACCCTTAGTGTTAAAAATGAATTTGGTGAAATATAGGATGAATTATTTAAATTAGCCATTTCCTAGCCAAAATAAACTCATTGATTTTGTTATGGAAAATGTTTTTGCAAGGAAAACTTTGGGAAAATGTTATGGACCAAACCTACTGACCCAAAACACCAAGCCTTACCAAGGGCAACTTACTTGGTGAAAAACATAAAGTTTTGCTTTGAAAATAATAATTTTCACCACATAAAATGTTGAATGGACTTTAAAATATACTTTGAGCAAAACCCTCTAACTAATGACTTTGCCATTTTGGTAAATGACCAATTTGGACCATACAAAGTTTATAAACCTAGTAGAGACCAACCTTGCAAAAAGAACCCACCTTTGCATGACTTAGAATCCATACTTTGTGTGTGTAAAATGTTGTTTGTATATTGGTTTGGAATGCTACTTGATGCTATGATTGCTTGACTGACTTGTAGTGAAATTAGCAAAGAGTGAGGCTAGCAAGACCAAGAAGTAAACTCTCATTCCCTACCAAAAAGGCAAGTTACACTATCATACAAAAGTCCTACTATTTTTATTATACTTAGTGGATTTTGAAAATATGCATGAAAAGATATTTCTGTACTTATGCTATGCTAAATCCTAATAGGATTCCCTAAACACTCCTTAGTGAAAATATTAAAGTTGTACATGCTTAGCCATGCTATATGCTATAATTTGAAAAGGAGATACATGTTGAGATTTTACAAAGATTGAGAAAAGGACTTGTGTTTTACATAATAAAACAAGGACTCAATGAACCACCTAGGTGGAGGATACTTTAAGTTTTGGAGAAGGTGGAAACAAAAGGGAACCATGTCTATGGCAATCACTTTGTGTTGTGCTCCAAAAGAAAACCACCTAGGAAATTTAGAGATCAAACATGCTTCTCCAATTGTAGCTTTCGTGTGCAACCACATGCTATTATGGCTCTGGCTTACTCAATTACATTAGTAAGACCCATACATTGTCTTCAGTTACTGGACATGGGGATCTGGAATGCTTCATGGGGGCTGAAGACAAAGCTAGCAATGATGTATGGGAGGACCTTTTGGAAAGACTTCGTCACATTCTCAATCTGCCAGTACTCCATCTTGGTGAGCACTAATCCAGTAGGCCACTGGTGGCAAAAGGATGGGATTGTGACATGTGGGTAAAGTGTACTCCTTCTGCAGAAGTAAATAAAATCTAAGTACTTAGCCGTGTCCCCGGTTATGGACAATACTGAGCAACTAAAGTTTGAACTATGGGAGATCTCGACATTCCAACTTCTAATATAAAAACTTGATGCACTTGGGGGTACCAAGGAATTCAAAGAGATTTTGTAAAACTTGTTGCACTTGGGGTTACCAAGGTGCTCAAGAGCATGATGTACTTGGGGATACCAAGGAACTCATGAGTTTTGATAAAACTTGTTGCACTTGGGGTTACCAAGGTGCTCAAGAGCATGATGTACTTGGGGATACCAAGGAACTCATGAGTTTTGATAAAACTTGTTGCACTTGGGGTTACCAAGGTGCTCAAGATATTTGGACAAGGATTTGAACACTTGAGTTTCTACCAAGGAGTTCAAGGAACTTGGAAAAGAAATTTGACAAAGGACTTTAAAACCCTTTTTTAAAAGATAGGATAAAATATTGCTTTATGCAAATAAGCCTTAAACTCTACTTAGCCAAATATGCATATAATGATAGGATCCACTCTTATTATACATAAAAGGTGAAACTTGCCAATACAATTCAAAATGTATTGACCCATGTGGCTGTAACTTGTAATGTTGCAGGTTGATTGTTTTAAAATGAAGATTGTTTGATTGACTAGGACTACAAAGTCTACAACCAACATCTGCCTGTGGCACTTTGAAGATGATGGACCCATACTTATAGTTATTCCGCTGCAAATGTAATGTAATAGCCAAATGAGCTATGTTTGATGTAATAAACTTATGTTATTCCTGGTTATAAGTTTATATTATGACCTTTGTATCTTGATATTACATCTTAACTGTGGATGCTAGCTATTGATCCAGGGACTAGCATTGTAAAACACAGGAGGAACCTAACTTATCTAAGGTTGGGACCCCTACAGATGGTATCAGAGCATTGTGTTGCCTGTAGGATTTGTAAACCCTAGGATTGGACAAAAACCCTTAGAGAAAAATAGGAATTGTATTTTGATCCAAAAACTTATTTACAAAAACACTTGTAAATTCTTTCCTCAACCATTTTGGTTTCAACTCTACATCTCTTCTACTTCAACTTGATGGAAAACCTACCCCAAGACCAAAGACTTCATCATATGCAAAGGACTTCTTCAACATCTTCAACTCTAATGACTTCAACATCTTCAACTCTAATGACTTCAACATCTTCAGCATATTCACCAAGGACTTCCAACTTGGAAACTACTAAGGACCACAAGTGAAACAAGGAAATCTTGCTTAAGATTTAGAGACTGAGGGAATGCAAAATAAGAAGAAACCATCAACAACTTTGAAGTATTGTGACCAAGAGTTTTCTCAAGGAAACCAAGATCTCAAGTAAGAAGAATCATGAAGGAAGGAAAGATCACAAGTGAACCATGTAGATGGACCACCATTTATAGTTAAGTCAAACACACCAACTTATGTGGTGTAACAAAAATATTTTGTTGCCTAAAAATGTGCTTGAACTTTGTTGTTTGAGTGAAATGATTGTTTGTGATTGCATGCACATTGTTTTGTTGTGATATGTGTGATTAGAAATGATTCCTTAGAAATATCTTGTCTATTCTAAACTCCCTTCAAACCCAAACAGATGACTACTCCAAAGAACTCCAAGGTTGATGACACCAACACCAACCAAGCTGATAGCATGAAAGAGCTCATAGCAACCCAACACCAGTTGAACCAACTAACAGATCAGTTCCTAGTCAACAATAGTGATAAAGATCCAGCTCTAAAAAGGTTTTTGGAGGAACAATCCCAACTGATGCTTAAGGTGACTAATCAAATGATCAGCATGGAAGAAAACTATCCAAAGAGAGTTTATGATAACAAGGATGAAAAGAATATTGTTCTAGATGGAGCCCCAGCTTGCACTATATGTGGAGACAAGGATCATACTTCCAAGGAGCATGAAGGACAATGCCCCAATTGTGAAGAAGATCATCCTGTTGGACAATGCCCCACCTCTCAAGCTACTTGTTACCTTTGTGAAGGAAGTGATCATACCCCTAACCAATGTCCCATCTATGCCATGGTGGAACAAAGGAAACAAGAAGGATCCAAGTCTACCAAAGGAAAAGGACCACTTCTACATCCAAACAAGACCACCCAATTCAAAGGATCAAAGAAAATCAAGAAGCCCAAGCAAGACATGAGCCTTGTGCAATGTCGTAAATGTAAAGAAATGGGACACTACTCCAGTGGATGCCCAGAGAACAAGAAGAATAAAGAGATTGACCAAGTGTGGTGCAACAACTATAAAGAACCAGGCCACTATGTAGCAACTTGCCCACAAGAGCAACGCAAAGGACTCAAGGACATTCATTGTTTCAACTGCAAGAATCCAGGACATTATGCAAGCAACTGTCCAGAAAGGATGAAAAACAAGTTGAACAAGCCTATGGAGAAACTCAACCTTGGCCCATGAGTCAAGTGTAGAAATAAAGCAAAAGTTTGCTTAGAGAAGTTTTCCAGGACCCAAGAAGGCCAATATGTAATTTTTGTTTGAAATTTTTTTAAGGGTGGTAGTACCCTAGTTGTTTTGAACTTGCTTGTAACCCCAGCCTTCCCAAATCTCGGGACGAGATTTATTCTAAGGGTGGTAGCCTGTCACATCCCAAGATTTTCCAAATCTTGTAATGTGAAAATAAATTAATAAAATAAAACTTTGTTTGATTTTCAGAGCCAGAAGAAACTTTTTGAATTCAATTGGAACTTCAAACCCATTTGAATTAAAATAAATCTAAAGGGATTTAAAAAGATAAACATTTAATAAAAGGAAAAATAAAAACATTTGGAAATACTATTTGGAAACAAATAAATGAAAAGATTTGTTTTCAAATGAAATAGAAATTTATAAATAAAGATTATTTTATAAAGCCAAATTAAAACCTTGGCCAAGCTTTTGAAATTAAAACATTTTAATTTAAATAAAATAGCAAAGGTTTAATTAAAAATAATAAAGGATTGTTTAAATAAAATAATAAGGATTTAATATCCAACTTTATTTAATAAAAGGTTTTACCATTTTAATTAAAGCATCAAAACTTATTAAATTATTTAAAATAAGTTTTCCAAATATTTGATATTCACAAATAAAACCTACTAAAGTGTTTTGGCTTTATTTTAGATTTTAAATAAATATTCTCAATAAAACAAACCCTAGTTGAATTAATAATGAGAGTCTATTTTATTTAATTAATAATGGACTCTAAAATAAAATGTTATTTTGTTTTAAAACAAGATTTCCAAATGAATTGTATTTTCAAATAAAACCTACTGATTTGGTTATGAAAATATTTGGATTTCAAATGGAGATTTTATTAAAATAAATCAAACCCAATTTGATTAAATAACTATGGTCTATTTTATTTAATTATTAAATAGATCCTAATAATAAATAAAAATATTATTTTATTTTGAGATTGGTTATTGATAAACAGAACTAAAAACTCATTACAATTGTTTGAATTGTTTGAATTATTTGAATGCTTGAATAGTTGGATGAAATTCAAATCAGAAAATAGAAATAGAAAAGAATAAAACAAACAGGCAGAAAAAAAATATGGAAAAGGACAACCCAACAAGGCCCAGCCCAACAGCCCAACTCGCAGCCCACCTCCTTTCCCCGAACCGTTTTCTTCACCGCCGAATCAGCCGCAGAGCAACTGACATGTGGACCTCCCCCTCTTTCCTTTTCCCACTGACCAGAGGACCCCACCGCCACGTCTCTTCTTCCCCACCCGCGAACCACGCCTCTTCCCCCTCGCTGCCGTTTCTGCCCGTTGATAGCTCCATCAATTCCCGTTAACTGCCGCAGTGAATCCGCCCAGCAACCTCGCCCTCTTAAGCGCCCACTCTCCCTCTCCATTTCCCCTCAAGCTTCTCCCTCTCTCTGCCCCCAGGCTGCGTTCATTTTGCCCTGCACCGTCACTGCTCCGACAAGCTTCCACTGACGATTCCGGCCAAGTAACGCCGCTCCTTTCCTCCCTGAATACCCTGGTAGTTTCCCCACTCCCAGACGCACCTACCCGTGCCCTCCGTTTAACCGCGGGTGCCCCAGGACGTCGACTACGACAAGCTTCCGAACACCGCCGCGTCTGCAACCTCTCCGGCGACATTTTCTGGTAAGGACTGACCACCCCGAGTCCTCTCTTTCACACGAAAAGCTTCGCCTTGATCTTGCGCGACTAACGGCGTCTTCGTTTTCCCTCGGGGCGAACCGCAGCTTCACCCTCGACGAGCTCCAGGACCGTCTGACGCCGTCCTTTACTCCGGCGAGAAATCGAGCCCGTCCCTGTGCGCCCCTTGCTTCCTCGAGAGTACATTGAGCACCACCGCGTCCTCCCGAACACGGTGAGCCACCCCCTTTGTCTTCCTCGCTTCCTAGAACCACCGCGAACATCTCGCCTGACCGTCGCCGCCGTCCGTCGCCGCGCAGCGCCGCCAGCTTCTGGTCAAGCAAGCGAGAGCCGTTAGATCACCATCCTGCGGCGTAGACAGAACGATTTAAGTGAAACGGTATAGGAGCATCTGAGCCGCATGATTCACATTTGATCCAACGCGCCGCAGCACGCGATCCAGATGAATCGGTACCGGCCAATCACGGCTCGACGCGTGGCCTGTATTAGATCTAAAACCAGTTTTGAAAACAGAATAAATTGCAAACTTCAAACCCTTGTAATTTTCAAACCACACGTCCAAAAATTACAAATTTTATATCAATGAAATCAGGAGAACAAGCCCTAGCCAACCATGGCCTTAGTTTGACAAATAGTATCTAATAGCTTGTTTGAATTTGCAGAAACATTTGTGTACTTGTTTAGAGTATAAAAATTGTTTAAAATTGATTTTAGGATTAAATCTTTTGCAAAATGGATTTGTGTGATCTTACTGACCCTAGGAACCAACCCTTAGTGTTAAAAATGAATTTGGTGAAATATAGGATGAATTATTTAAATTAGCCATTTCCTAGCCAAAATAAACTCATTGATTTTGTTATGGAAAATGTTTTTGCAAGGAAAACTTTGGGAAAATGTTATGGACCAAACCTACTGACCCAAAACACCAAGCCTTACCAAGGGCAACTTACTTGGTGAAAAACATAAAGTTTTGCTTTGAAAATAATAATTTTCACCACATAAAATGTTGAATGGACTTTAAAATATACTTTGAGCAAAACCCTCTAACTAATGACTTTGCCATTTTGGTAAATGACCAATTTGGACCATACAAAGTTTATAAACCTAGTAGAGACCAACCTTGCAAAAAGAACCCACCTTTGCATGACTTAGAATCCATACTTTGTGTGTGTAAAATGTTGTTTGTATATTGGTTTGGAATGCTACTTGATGCTATGATTGCTTGACTGACTTGTAGTGAAATTAGCAAAGAGTGAGGCTAGCAAGACCAAGAAGTAAACTCTCATTCCCTACCAAAAAGGCAAGTTACACTATCATACAAAAGTCCTACTATTTTTATTATACTTAGTGGATTTTGAAAATATGCATGAAAAGATATTTCTGTACTTATGCTATGCTAAATCCTAATAGGATTCCCTAAACACTCCTTAGTGAAAATATTAAAGTTGTACATGCTTAGCCATGCTATATGCTATAATTTGAAAAGGAGATACATGTTGAGATTTTACAAAGATTGAGAAAAGGACTTGTGTTTTACATAATAAAACAAGGACTCAATGAACCACCTAGGTGGAGGATACTTTAAGTTTTGGAGAAGGTGGAAACAAAAGGGAACCATGTCTATGGCAATCACTTTGTGTTGTGCTCCAAAAGAAAACCACCTAGGAAATTTAGAGATCAAACATGCTTCTCCAATTGTAGCTTTCGTGTGCAACCACATGCTATTATGGCTCTGGCTTAGTCAATTACATTAGGAAGACCCATACATTGTCTTCAGTTACTGGACATGGGGATCTGGAATGCTTCATGGGGGCTGAAGACAAAGCTAGCAATGATGTATGGGAGGACCTTTTGGAAAGACTTCGTCACATTCTCAATCTGCCAGTACTCCATCTTGGTGAGCACTAATCCAGTAGGCCACTGGTGGCAAAAGGATGGGATTGTGACATGTGGGTAAAGTGTACTCCTTCTGCAGAAGTAAATAAAATCTAAGTACTTAGCCGTGTCCCCGGTTATGGACAATACTGAGCAACTAAAGTTTGAACTATGGGAGATCTCGACATTCCAACTTCTAATATAAAAACTTGATGCACTTGGGGGTACCAAGGAATTCAAAGAGATTTTGTAAAACTTGTTGCACTTGGGGTTACCAAGGTGCTCAAGAGCATGATGTACTTGGGGATACCAAGGAACTCATGAGTTTTGATAAAACTTGTTGCACTTGGGGTTACCAAGGTGCTCAAGAGCATGATGTACTTGGGGATACCAAGGAACTCATGAGTTTTGATAAAACTTGTTGCACTTGGGGTTACCAAGGTGCTCAAGAGATTTGGACAAGGATTTGAACACTTGAGTTTCTACCAAGGAGTTCAAGGAACTTGGAAAAGAAATTTGACAAAGGACTTTAAAACCCTTTTTTAAAAGATAGGATAAAATATTGCTTTATGCAAATAAGCCTTAAACTCTACTTAGCCAAATATGCATATAATGATAGGATCCACTCTTATTATACATAAAAGGTGAAACTTGCCAATACAATTCAAAATGTATTGACCCATGTGGCTGTAACTTGTAATGTTGCAGGTTGATTGTTTTAAAATGAAGATTGTTTGATTGACTAGGACTACAAAGTCTACAACCAACATCTGCCTGTGGCACTTTGAAGATGATGGACCCATACTTATAGTTATTCCGCTGCAAATGTAATGTAATAGCCAAATGAGCTATGTTTGATGTAATAAACTTATGTTATTCCTGGTTATAAGTTTATATTATGACCTTTGTATCTTGATATTACATCTTAACTGTGGATGCTAGCTATTGATCCAGGGACTAGCATTGTAAAACACAGGAGGAACCTAACTTATCTAAGGTTGGGACCCCTACAGATGGTATCAGAGCATTGTGTTGCCTGTAGGATTTGTAAACCCTAGGATTGGACAAAAACCCTTAGAGAAAAATAGGAATTGTATTTTGATCCAAAAACTTATTTACAAAAATACTTGTAAATTCTTTCCTCAACCATTTTGGTTTCAACTCTACATCTCTTCTACTTCAACTTGATGGAAAACCTACCCCAAGACCAAAGACTTCATCATATGCAAAGGACTTCTGCAACATCTTCAACTCTAATGACTTCAACATCTTCAACTCTAATGACTTCAACATCTTCAGCATATTCACCAAGGACTTCCAACTTGGAAACTACTAAGGACCACAAGTGAAACAAGGAAATCTTGCTTAAGATTTAGAGACTGAGGGAATGCAAAATAAGAAGAAACCATCAACAACTTTGAAGTATTGTGACCAAGAGTTTTCTCAAGGAAACCAAGATCTCAAGTAAGAAGAATCATGAAGGAAGGAAAGATCACAAGTGAACCATGTAGATGGACCACCATTTATAGTTAAGTCAAACACACCAACTTATGTGGTGTAACAAAAATATTTTGTTGCCTAAAAATGTGCTTGAACTTTGTTGTTTGAGTGAAATGATTGTTTGTGATTGCATGCACATTGTTTTGTTGTGATATGTGTGATTAGAAATGATTCCTTAGAAATATCTTTTCTATTCTAAACTCCCTTCAAACCCAAACAGATGACTACTCCAAAGGACTCCAAGGTTGATGACACCAACACCAACCAAGCTGATAGCATGAAAGAGCTCATAGCAACCCAACACCAGTTGAACCAACTAACAGATCAGTTCCTAGTCAACAATAGTGATAAAGATCCAGCTCTACAAAGGTTTTTGGAGGAACAATCCCAACTGATGCTTAAGGTGACTAATCAAATGATCAGCATGGAAGAAAACTATCCAAAGAGAGTTTATGATAACAAGGATGAAAAGAATATTGTTCTAGATGGAGCCCCAGCTTGCACTATATGTGGAGACAAGGATCATACTTCCAAGGAGCATGAAGGACAATGCCCCAATTGTGAAGAAGATCATCCTGTTGGACAATGCCCCACCTCTCAAGCTACTTGTTACCTTTGTGAAGGAAGTGATCATACCCCTAACCAATGTCCCATCTATGCCATGGTGGAACAAAGGAAACAAGAAGGATCCAAGTCTACCAAAGGAAAAGGACCACTTCTACATCCAAACAAGACCACCCAATTCAAAGGATCAAAGAAAATCAAGAAGCCCAAGCAAGACATGAGCCTTGTGCAATGTCGTAAATGTAAAGAAATGGGACACTACTCCAGTGGATGCCCAGAGAACAAGAAGAATAAAGAGATTGACCAAGTGTGGTGCAACAACTGCAAAGAACCAGGCCACTATGTAGCAACTTGCCCACAAGAGCAACGCAAAGGACTCAAGGACATTCATTGTTTCAACTGCAAGAATCCAGGACATTATGCAAGCAACTGTCCAGAAAGGATGAAAAACAAGTTGAACAAGCCTATGGAGAAACTCAACCTTGGCCCATGAGTCAAGTGTAGAAATAAAGCAAAAGTTTGCTTAGAGAAGTTTTCCAGGACCCAAGAAGGCCAATATGTAATTTTTGTTTGAAATTTTTTTTAAGGGTGGTAGTACCCTAGTTGTTTCGAACTTGCTTGTAACCCCAGCCTTCCCAAATCTCGGGACGAGATTTATTTTAAGGGTGGTAGCCTGTCACATCCCAAGATTTTCCAAATCTTGTAATGTGAAAATAAATTAATAAAATAAAACTTTGTTTGATTTTTAGAGCCAGAAGAAACTTTTTGAATTCAATTGGAACTTCAAACCCATTTGAATTAAAATAAATCTAAAGGGATTTAAAAAGATAAACATTTAATAAAAGGAAAAATAAAAACATTTGGAAATACTATTTGGAAACAAATAAATGAAAAGATTTGTTTTCAAATGAAATAGAAATTTATAAATAAAGATTATTTTATAAAGCCAAATTAAAACCTTGGCCAAGCTTTTGAAATTAAAACATTCTATTTTAAATAAAATAGCAAAGGTTTAATTAAAAATAATAAAGGATTGTTTAAATAAAATAATAAGGATTTAATATCCAACTTTATTTAATAAAAGGTTTTACCATTTTAATTAAAGCATCAAAACTTATTAAATTATTTAAAATAAGTTTTCCAAATATTTGATATTCACAAATAAAACCTACTAAAGTGTTTTGGCTTTATTTTAGATTTTAAATAAATATTCTCAATAAAACAAACCCTAGTTGAATTAATAATGAGAGTCTATTTTATTTAATTAATAATGGACTCTAAAATAAAATGTTATTTTGTTTTAAAACAAGATTTCCAAATGAATTGTATTTTCAAATAAAACCTACTGATTTGGTTATGAAAATATTTGGATTTCAAATGGAGATTTTATTAAAATAAATCAAACCCAATTTGATTAAATAACTATGGTCTATTTTATTTAATTATTAAATAGATCCTAATAATAAATAAAAATATTATTTTATTTTGAGATTGGTTATTGATAAACAGAACTAAAAACTCATTACAATTGTTTGAATTATTTGAATGCTTGAATAGTTGGATGAAATTCAAATCAGAAAATAGAAATAGAAAATAATAAAACAAACAGGGAGAAAAAAAATATGGAAAAGGACAACCCAACAAGGCCCAGCCCAACAACCCAACTCGCAGCCCACCTCCTTTCCCCGAACCGTTTTCTTCACCGCCGAATCAGCCGCAGAGCAACTGACATGTGGACCTCCCCCTCTTTCCTTTTCCCACTGACCGGAGGACCCCACCGCCACGTCTCTTCTTCCCCACCCGCGAACCACGCCTCTTCCCCCTCGCTGCCGTTTCTGCCCGTTGATAGCTCCATCAATTCCCGTTAACTGCCGCAGTGAATCCGCCCAGCAAACTCGCCCTCTTAAGCGCCCACTCTCCCTCTCCATTTCCCCTCAAGCTTCTCCCTCTCTCTGCCCCCAGGCTGCGTTCATTTTGCCCTGCACCGTCACTGCTCCGACAAGCTTCCACTGACGATTCCGGCCAAGTAACGCCGCTCCTTTCCTCCCTGAATACCCTGGTAGTTTCCCCACTCCCAGACGCACCTACCCGTGCCCTCCGTTTAACCGTGGGTGCCCCAGGACGTCGACTACGACAAGCTTCCGAACGTCGTCCCGTCTGCAACCTCTCCGGCGACATTTTCTGGTAAGGACTGACCACCCCGAGTCCTCTCTTTCACACGAAAAGCTTCGCCTTGATCTTGCGCGACTAACGGCGTCTTTGTTTTCCCTCGGGGCGAACCGTAGATTCACCCTCGACGAGCTCCAGGACCGTCTGACGCCGTCCTTTACTCCGGCGAGAAATCGAGCCCGTCCCTGTGCGCCCCTTGCTTCCTCGAGAGTACCTTGAGCACCACCGCGTCCTCGCGAACACGGTGAGCACCCCCTTTGTCTTCCTCGCTTCCTAGAACCACCGCGAACATCTCGCCTGACCGTCGCCGCCGTCCGTCGCCGCGCAGCGCCGCCAGCTTCTGGTCAAGCAAGCGAGAGCCGTTAGATCACCATCCTGCGGCGTAGACAGAACGATTTAAGTGAAACGGTATAGGAGCATCTGAGCTGCACGATTCACATTTGATCCAACGCGCCGCAGCACGCGATCCAGACGAATCGGTACCGGCCAATCACGGCTCGACGCGTGGCCTGTATTAGATCTAAAACCAGTTTTGAAAACAGAATAAATTGCAAACTTCAAACCCTTGTAATTTTCAAACCACACGTCCAAAAATTACAAATTTTATATCAATGAAATCAGGAGAACAATCCCTAGCCAACCATGGCCTTAGTTTGACAAATAGTATCTAATAGCTTGTTTGAATTTGCAGAAACATTTGTGTACTTGTTTAGAGTATAAAAATTGTTTAAAATTGATTTTAGGATTAAATCTTTTGCAAAATGGATTTGTGTGATCTTACTGACCCTAGGAACCAACCCTTAGTGTTAAAAATGAATTTGGTGAAATATAGGATGAATTATTTAAATTAGCCATTTCCTAGCCAAAATAAACTCATTGATTTTGTTATGGAAAATGTTTTTGCAAGGAAAACTTTGGGAAAATGTTATGGACCAAACCTACTGACCCAAAACACCAAGCCTTACCAAGGGCAACTTACTTGGTGAAAAACATAAAGTTTTGCTTTGAAAATAATAATTTTCACCACATAAAATGTTGAATGGACTTTAAAATATACTTTGAGCAAAACCCTCTAACTAATGACTTTGCCATTTTGGTAAATGACCAATTTGGACCATACAAAGTTTATAAACCTAGTAGAGACCAACCTTGCAAAAAGAACCCACCTTTGCATGACTTAGAATCCATACTTTGTGTGTGTAAAATGTTGTTTGTATATTGGTTTGGAATGCTACTTGATGCTATGATTGCTTGACTGACTTGTAGTGAAATTAGCAAAGAGTGAGTCTAGCAAGACCAAGAAGTAAACTCTCATTCCCTACCAAAAAGGCAAGTTACACTATCATACAAAAGTCCTACTATTTTTATTATACTTAGTGGATTTTGAAAATATGCATGAAAAGATATTTCTGTACTTATGCTATGCTAAATCCTAATAGGATTCCCTAAACACTCCTTAGTGAAAATATTAAAGTTGTACATGCTTAGCCATGCTATATGCTATAATTTGAAAAAGAGATACATGTTGAGATTTTACAAAGATTGAGAAAAGGACTTGTGTTTTACATAATAAAACAAGGACTCAATGAACCACCTAGGTGGAGGATACTTTAAGTTTTGGAGAAGGTGGCAACAAAAGGGAACCATGTCTGTGGCAATCACTTTGTGTTGTGCTCCAAAAGAAAACCACCTAGGAAATTTAGAGATCAAACATGCTTCTCCAATTGTAGCTTTCGTGTGCAACCACATGCTATTATGGCTCTGGCTTAGTCAATTACATTAGGAAGACCCATACATTGTCTTTAGTTACTGGACATGGGGATCTGGAATGCTTCATGGGGGCTGAAGACAAAGCTAGCAATGATGTATGGGAGGACCTTTTGGAAAGACTTCGTCACATTCTCAATCTACCAGTACTCCATCTTGGTGAGCACTAATCCAGTAGGCCACTGGTGGCAAAAGGATGGGATTGTGACATGTGGGTAAAGTGTACGCCTTCTGCAGAAGTAAATAAAATCTAAGTACTTAGCCGTGTCCCCGGTTATGGACAATACTGAGCAACTAAAGTTTGAACTATGGGAGATCTCGACATTCCAACTTCTAATATAAAAACTTGATGCACTTGGGGGTACCAAGGAATTCAAAGAGATTTTGTAAAACTTGTTGCACTTGGGGTTACCAAGGTGCTCAAGAGCATGATGTACTTGGGGATACCAAGGAACTCATGAGTTTTGATAAAACTTGTTGCACTTGGGGTTACCAAGGTGCTCAAGAGCATGATGTACTTGGGGATACCAAGGAACTCATGAGTTTTGATAAAACTTGTTGCACTTGGGGTTACCAAGGTGCTCAAGAGATTTGGACAAGGATTTGAACACTTGAGTTTCTACCAAGGAGTTCAAGGAACTTGGAAAAGAAATTTGACAAAGGACTTTAAAACCCTTTTTTAAAAGATAGGATAAAATATTGCTTTATGCAAATAAGCCTTAAACTCTACTTAGCCAAATATGCATATAATGATAGGATCCACTCTTATTATACATAAAAGGTGAAACTTGCCAATACAATTCAAAATGTATTGACCCATGTGGCTGTAACTTGTAATGTTGCAGGTTGATTGTTTTAAAATGAAGATTGTTTGATTGACTAGGACTACAAAGTCTACAACCAACATCTGCCTGTGGCACTTTGAAGATGATGGACCCATACTTATAGTTATTCCGCTGCAAATGTAATGTAATAGCCAAATGAGCTATGTTTGATGTAATAAACTTATGTTATTCCTGGTTATAAGTTTATATTATGACCTTTGTATCTTGATATTACATCTTAACTGTGGATGCTAGCTATTGATCCAGGGACTAGCATTGTAAAACACAGGAGGAACCTAACTTATCTAAGGTTGGGACCCCTACACCCTGCTTCCTTTATGAAAAGGCCTTTCTTCCACCACTATTGAGTCTCCGCCTTCTACCTTTAGACACCATTAAGAGAGCATAGTTGCCATTCTTAGTTTTATGTGTAGTGTCCCAAAGCTTATTGATTGATGCATATTGTGTTATTGCTTGTTCTTGTGCTACTTATTTCTAGTCACCCTTGTGAACTTTGAAGGTGTCCTATGCATCTATTTGCTACTCTATGAGGGACAAGCTGATTGCCACTATGCTATGTTTTCTGTATGTGAAACAAACAAACTTTTTTCAATGTATGTTATTCATGATCTTTATTTTTATCGTGTCATGTTGCAACAGTAGTTGCTCTGTCTTACTGTTAGAACTCCATTCTTTCATGTTCATGGTTAGAGTTCTTTGATCCCAGCTTTCAATGCTTGCAAATGGTTAGATATTTATTGTGAGGGTTCATGTCACCTCAAAAATTATTCTTTTTATCGCTTACCTACTCGAGGACGAATAGGAGTTAAGCTTGGGGATGGTTGATACATCGGAAACGTATCTATAATTTTTTATGTTCCATGCTTGTTTAGTATCTACTTTGCTTTGCTTTGTCCACACTTTGAGGTGCTTTTTATATGTTTTCTAGTACTAACCTAATAACAAGTTGCCACAGTGCCAGTTGCCTATTTTCTGCTGTTTTTGGTTTCACAAAAGCTAGTAAAGAAATATTCTCGGAATTGGACGGGACAAACGCCAAAGTCAATAACTTTCTGTGGGGAACAAGAAGTCCAGAGGGGAGACGGAGAGGCGAGCCAGGGCCGCCACAGCACCCCTAGGCGTGGCCAGTGGTGGGCCCGCGCCTAGGCAAGGTGTGGGACCCCTGGCCACCTCCTCGGCCTCCCCCTTTGCCTATAATAAGCCCCCTGAAAGGACATTTATTGTCATAATCACTTCTAGTGTTCGTCAACAATAAGTAGATCATTTTACAGTTTGTCATTGTCCACGGGTTGGTATTATGATAAGTGAAAAGTACCCTCACACTTTGGAAAGATTCCTCCTAAGTGTGACATAGTTCTGGAAATTCCAGACCGGAGTCTCCGGTCTTCCTAGACCGGAGTCTCCGGTGTGGTCCAGAGTTTCCGGATGTGTCCCCGGTGGAGGCTTCAAAATCATGACTGGGACATTCTGTATGGGGGTGTGGAGCAAGGTCCGGAGGTTTCTCTGGAGTCTCCGGTCTTAGCACAAACCGGAGTCTCCGGTGCTAGAGGACCGGAGTCTCCGGTCAAGATGGGTCGTGCCTAGCCCAGGTCATTCTATTGGGCGCTCCGGAGGCTAGTTCGGAGATAGGCCGGAAATTTCTGTGTAGACCGGAGTCTACGGTGTACAGACCGGAGTCTCCGGTCTGGTTCTTCTCCAACGATCAAAAAATGGTTCGTGGAGGGGGTGCTTATAAATAGGGACCCTTATCCCCTTCCTCCACCTGCTCGACCTGCTCAAGAACACAAACTCCATTAGAGCCACCAAATCAACAAGATCTCTTCATCCACCATCCAAAGCCATTGATCTTTGGAGAATCGAAGGAGGAGGCCTTGATCTACAGCTTCACCAAGAGAGATCTTAATTTACCCCTCATTCACTTGAGGGCCCCCATGCTCTAGTGTTTCTTTGGAAACCCTAGCTTTGATTTGGTTCTCACAAGCTTGTCTTTGGTTGTTTTGACAGCTTGCTTGTATTTGGGAGCCTCCAATTAAGTTGTGGATGTGTGCCCCAAACTTGTGTAAAGGTGTCGGCTTCCACCTCGAAGGTTGCCGATATAGTGGAAGGTGAATCGATCCCGTTGGGGTGAGGTTCATCGGAGAACAAGGGAGGCCTCTCGTGGCGTTGGTGGTTTGAAAGCACCCCCTCTCCAAATGTAGACGTACTTCCCCTCAAAAGGAAGGAACTATGGGAAACAAATCCTTGTGTCTCCGCATCCACCACTTTGGTTACTTCTATCCTTTACCACACTTTACTTACTTGTTCTTGCTTAGTGTTGTGTTAAGCTTGTTCTTGTTTGTCATATAGGTAAATTCACCTTAGTTGCATTATCTAGAGAATTTACCTTTCTTGTCAAACCTTAATTTGAAAAAGAAGAAAATTTGAAGTAGCACCTATTCACCCCCCCCCCTCTAGGTTCCCATACGATCCTTTCAATTAGTATCAGAGCCTCGGCTCCTTATTTGGGCTTTACCGCCTAAGAGAATATGGGTAGCCACAATGGGGATTCTAGTATTTTTGGAGCTTTCCTGAATTCTTGTGTGAATTTCTATGGCTCTTATTGGTTCTTCACAGTTTGATACCTCAACCCAAGCCTATTCCCTGTCTCAAACCTATCTATCTCTCATATATGTCCCCAAACACATTTCCTGGAGTTTTTGGTCGAGGAGGACCGGAGTCTCCGGTGCATCTGCACCGGAGTCTCCGATCCAGACGGTTTCTGCCACTTATAGTAAGGGAACGGGGTGAACTAATACAGTAGTTCCTCATTCTCTACCCCGTCCCCCTCCTCCTAACATGTCGCCTCCCCTACCAAAACTCCTCCCCGGAGGTCAAGAAGCCCCCGATATCTGTCGTGCCGCCGGCCAACCTTCTCCTCTCCTCCATTGGGTCATTCCCACCGGAGGAATTGATCCCATGGACAGATCTGGTACCTCTCCTCTTCTTTTTATCCTAGGGTTCATCTCTAGATGTGTTTTTGAGGATTGGTGTTGATTTGTCCACTAGAATCACTTGTTTTGCATGCACTCTAGTACTTTATCCTTGTTGCATTGCCCGATCTACTAGATTCACCCCCACCAGCATCTCCCCATCTCATGCCCAAGCCTCCCGACCAGAGTTTCCGGACTTAGGTCCGGAGACTCCGGTCTCTAGGACCGGAGACTTCGGTCTGAGTCGGAGACTACGGTATGAGGTGCGGAGACTCCGGTGTTGGGTGAATCAAAACAAACCAGAAATGCATCAAAGCTCTTGTACTACATTGTAGGGACATATATAGTCATCTCCATGCTATCTCCCTCACTGTTGTTCACAGGTGATGGTTCTAGTCGTCCTCGTCGTACCAAGGCCAAGTCACAAAGGGGCACTCCTCGCTATGATGAAGCTTCAGGGTCAGTTTATCGTGCCTCCTTCCAACCGTAGACAGTAGGAACGTGATGCAGCCTATTTAAAGAGGGACCAGGAGAGGGCTGAACGAGAGGACCGTGCCAAGAATGCCAAATATGACAACCTTCAGTCCTTGGCCAAAATGTCAAAAGAGGAGTACCGTGAACTGAGAAAGACTAATTTTTATGGGCTGCCTCATACCAGCGATGACCCTTGTTTCTGGAGAAAGGAACATGTTGTGTTCATGAAGGATGTATATGGTGTGCTCACCAAATCACATGTCTGCCCTGAGAAGTTCATGAGTGTTGAGCAAATGCGCCTCAGCCCCTACTTCAATGATGCTTTGTGGATCTGTGAGAAGATGGGACTGTATAACTTGATGGAGCTTCGTGAAGACTACAATGTCTACCTAGTACAGCAGTTCTACGCCACCGTTGTGTTTGGGTCTGATCAAGACAGGACCATGACTTGGATGTCTGGCACCACTCGCTGCACAGCTACATTTCATGACTTTGCCAACATCATCTTTGAGACCTTTCATGGAGTATCCACTCCCATTGGGCTGCGTATGCACTCTGCGGCTCTGGGTGAGAACAAGATGAAGCTTGCACCTCTGTATGGCAGCGAGGGTGTTGTAGGGGGTTCCAAGGGACTCAAGACTCTCTACAACCTAATGTTGAGGATATTTCGTCATACTATCGCACCAAGTGCTGGGAATGACGATGCTATTAGGGGTGGGCTTGTCAACCTTCTTTACCACACCCACCGGATCTACAATGCTGGACCAGAGGCTGATGCTGAACCTGTTGATGTGATGGATTTTATTTTTGAGGAGATGTTCCATGCTATTCTTTACAAGAAGTCTCCTCCATATGCACTGTTGGTTATGAGGCTCATCAACTCCAAGGAGCATGATTCTCCACTTGGCATAGCACCGCATCTCACTGAGCACATTGTGGTCTCACTGCAGCAGAAGGGGCGTATGGGGCCTGCTCCTAGACGTCTCTATGGTGATGATGATGAGGAGATTAAGACTGAGAGGGCACCCTCTGCACCGAGAGTTTGGAGGAAGAATGCCTCCAATGCACCTATGCCTTCCATGACCAGGGACTATGTTCATGAGAAGGTCAAGAAGGCCACTTTCTAGGAAAGGACTCTATGCTGCATGAATGTTGATATCCGCAAGAAGCAGCATGTCTCCAACCAAAGCAACAGGCATATTGAGAAGCTCCTGAAGGAAATCAAGGCACAGGGTGAAGCGGATAATGAGGAAGGAGAGGGCGAGTACAATGATGAGCATGGTGCTCAGGAGTCTTCGGAGTCAGATCACACTCTCTCCTTTGGGGCATGGAATGCCCAGCAGTATAGCCTTGTTGACTGGAAGACATTCTCTGATATCACCTCTGGATACGGGTACTAGGGTACCTCCTCTTCTCGCCCTCACGGCAAAAGGGCCTGCAGTCCCTGGTGATGATGATGATGATGACTTTGTTGAGGATGAGGATACTGAGGATGCCGAGGATGACGATGACTACTGAGTTGTTGGGGCGCTAGCTTAGGTCTTTTCCCTTTTTTGGTGTTTCGATGCCAAAGGGGGAGAAGACAGACATCGATTTGCATGAGTTTGGGCTATGGGCTTTGGATTTGCTATTATCTGCTTTCATTTGACATATTCGAACTTTGAACTTCATGTGTGTTATCTGCCGTTTTATGTGTGTGACTATGTGCTTGTGCATTATCTATTGTATCTCATCTGAGATCTATGTGTGCTATCATTGATACTATCTATCTTGCATGATTTACTTATTTACCTTATTGCACATAGTCAGGGGGAGCACCATATAATTTATTCCATCCAAATCACTTGTTGTCATCGAACACCAAAAAGGGGGAGATTGAAAGGACATTTATTGTCATAATCAATTTTGGTGTTCGTTAACAACAAGTAGATTATTTTACAGTTTGTCGTTGTCCACAGGTTGGTATTATGATAAGTGAAAAGTACCCTCACACTTTGGAAAGATTCCTCCTAAGTGTGACATAGTTCTAGAAATTCCAGACCGAAGTCTCCGGTCTTCCTAGACCGGAGTCTCCGGTGTGGTCCGGAGTTTCCGGATGTGTCCTCGGTGGAGGCTTCAAAATAATGACTGGGACATTCTGTATGGGGGTGCGGAGCAAGGTCTGGAGGTTTCTCCGGAGTCTCCGGTCTCAGCACAGACCGGAGTCTCCGGTGCTGGAGGACCGGAGTCTCTGGTCAAGATGGGTCGTGCCTGGCCCAGGTCATTCTGTTGGGCGGTCCGGAGATAGGCCGGAATCTCCGGTGTAGACCGGAGTCTCCGGTGTACAGACCGGAGTCTCCGGTCTGGTTCTTCTCCAACGGTCAGAAAACGGTTCGTGAAGGGGGCTGCTTATAAATAGGGACCCTTATCCCCTTCCTCCAGCTGCTCGACCTGCTCAAGAACACAAACTCCATTAGAGCCACCAAATCAACAAGATCTCTTCATCCAACCATCCAAAGTCATTGATCTTTGGAGAATCGAAGGAGGAGGCCTTGATCTACAGCTTCACCAAGAGAGATCTTAATTTCCCCCTCATTCACTTGAGGGCCCCCATGCTCTAGTGTTTCTTTGGAAACCCTAGCTTTGATTTGGTTCTCACAAGCTTGTCTTTGATTGTTTTGACAGCTTGCTTGTATTTGGGAGCCTCCAATTAAGTTGTGGATGTGTGCCCCGAACTTGTGTAAAGGTGCTGGCTTCCACCTCGAACGTTGCCGATATAGTGGAAGGTGAATCGGTCCCGTTGGGGTGAGGTTCATCGGTGAACAAGGGAGGCCTCTCGTGGCCTTGGTGGTTTGAAATCACCCCCTCTCCAAACGTAGACGTACTTCCCCTCAAAAGGAAGGAACTACGGGAAACAAATCCTTGTGTCTCTGCGTCCACCACTTTGGTTACTTCTATCCTTTACCGCACTTTACTTACTTGTTCTTGCTTAGTGTTGTGTTAAGCTTGTGCTTGTTTGTCATATAGGTAAATTCACCTTAGTTGCATTATCTGGAGAATTTACCTTTCTTGTCAAACCTTAATTTGAAAAAGAAGAAAATTTGAAGTAGCACCTATTCACCCCCCCCCTCCTCTAGGTACCCATATGATCCTTTCACCCCCGGTGCCTAAACCCTAAGCACCCGATCAAATTTCCACGAAACCATCTGTAGCCACCGCCACCATCGTCCCTAGATCGGGGGGATCTGAAGTTCTTCCCGGCACCCTGCCGGAGAGGAGATCATCCCGAAGGGCTTCTTCTCCGGTATGATGCGTTAGTAGTTCCACCTTGGACTATGGGTCCATGTAGTAGCTATATGGTTGTATCTCCTCCTCTGTGCTTTCATGTATAGATCTTGTGAGCTCCGTTCATGATCAAGATCTAATCTATTTGTAATCATGCATGTTGTGTTTGTGGGGATCCGATGGATATTGAGATTATTATGTTGGTTTGATTAATGGTTTTGTCTTTATGATTCTATCATGTCTGTGTTGTTTGTGATCTTGCATGCTCTCCGTTGTTAGTAGCTATCTTGGCCAAGTAGTTGCTAGTGACTCCAAGAGGGAGTATTTATGCTCGATAGTGGGTTCATGCCTCTAGTTTCCAAGGGAAGTGACAGAGATCTCTTTGGTTTTATATGTGATGTTTCCATTAGGGAGAAAACAACGGTCTCTTATTCATGGAACAAGTGGATTGTTTACCTTACACACTTTGCTTAAAGCAGTTGTCTGTTGCTTGTAACTTAATACTGCAGGGGGTTCGGATGATAACCTGAAGGTGGACTTCTAGTCATAGATGCAGTTGGATGGCAGGTTATGTATCTTGTTGTATTGCCCAATCAAATAGCATAGGATCTTTCTGACTAGTATTGCATTGTTATGCCTTGCTCAGTTCCTGTTAATTGCCCTGCTATAATTTGTTTTCCCTTTATGCCATGTTGTTTATCTAAGGAGAGCACCTCTAGTGAACTATGGACCCTGGTCCAATATTTACCATTGATACACCTTCCACTGTTACTTGTTTACTTGATGCAAACCATTACCTTCCACACCATACATTTAATCCATTGTTACAGTAAACTAGTGAGCTTGACAACCTCACTGATTCGGTGGGGCAAAGTCTTGAGTTTGTGGTGTGCAGGTCTCCACGTTGTTTGCAACACCTGTGTGACATTTCCTTCCTCCTTCTGGTTCAGTAACCTCGGTCTCAACTGAGGGAAAACTTGCTCCTTGCTCTTCACACCCTGCGCTTGGGTTACCAACAAACTGCCACGTCGAGCACCATCATTCCTCTCTCCTTTTACTCCTCCTCTTCTTATTCTTCTCCTCTTTAGGAGGGAGAGGCTTGAAAGGAAGCTTCTCCACATACCCTGGTTTATTGTTAGAGACAATAGAAGAAACTTTAGAGGATTCCTCCTTTTCATTAATAAGAACAAAACACATATCAGTCCTGTCATATTTTGGTAAAATATCATCTTTTTTATAATATATATGTAAGTATTTGCATGGAAATTATCAACACAATAAAGATGACAACCATGCAGGACGCTATTCATATCAAAGGCACTCATATCTACCAAAGAAATTTTTCTTGATAACTCTTCACACCCCAAAAATAATGTAAGTTCATCATGTTGATTAAAAGTGATCATGTTATCACAATACAAACTTGCAGTACTCATGGTATTACAAGGGTTATTATTATGGCATGAGCATTGAAAATTGAAATTACCCACTTTGTAGCAAAGTTCACATATAAAAGGATAGAGGGCACAAACTTATTTACCAAGATCATTTAGAGCCTTATACCACATTCTAGTTTTTTCATTCTTGTGGGTGATACAATATTCGTCTTTGATTTGATTCTTTTCACAAGGTCTATGTATTCCACAAAAATTAACATGCTTATAAGAAATAGTACTTTTAGAAGTTTGAGCATGTTTATTGCAATCATTAATAATAATTTCATTTTTCATGCAAGTGTCTTTAAAAGGTTCATCATACATGTCCCACTTTTCTTTAGGAGCGTTAATATGAGAAGCAAAGGCTCTACAACAATCAACAAGAATTTGAGTATCAAAACCATATTTAGCACTAAGCTCTTGAAAATCAGCAGTTCCAGCGAAAGACTTAATGCAATCATACTCATAGTTTATACCTGGTTCTTTACCTTTGTTGTTATCCCAATCTTCGGTATTTCTTTGAATTGTTTCAAGAAGATCCCACTTATCTTTGACCTCCTTACTTGTGAAGGATCCCTCTAAACAGGCATCTAGATAGTCCTTGTAATATCCTAAAAGCCTTGCATAAAAATTATTATTAATAATATTACTAGGGAGCTCATGAATGGGACATTTGAGAATTAGTGACTTCAATCTCCCCCATGCTTGGGCAATACTTTATCCATCATGAGGATGAAAATTATAAATATAATTCCTATCTTTATGAATTTCATGAGGAGGATAAAATTTAGAGTAAAAGAGAGATTCAAGTTCCTTCCACTCCAAACGATGAGTATCATCTAGTAACTCATATCACTTCCTTGCTTTGTACTTAAGTGATAAAGATAATAGCTTCCTCTTAGCTTGTTCCATTGAAATACCTACACACTTGAACAACTCGCATATTCATGTATAAAGAGTAAATGATCACCAGGATGAACAGTTCTATCTCTAAAAAATAGCAGTTATTCAAATAGCAGTTATTCCTAACACGTTCAAAAATTTCCATAGGTATTTTAAAAGGGACACTTTCAGTATGTGGATTTAAAATATCACAAGCATCATCAGAATTACCACATATGGGAGATAAAGTATTATCAGAGCAAATTTTCTCCTTTAAAGCTAGGGAACTAAAAAGATCATTTTCATTGAAACTAACTTCCCCAATCTTAGACATTTCCATAGCATTAGTAACAAAGGTGTTCAAAAAATTCATACTAATAACATTGCTATAAGCATGCAAAGAAAGTTCCATAGGTTTTTTAATTTTCTCTCCAAACCATTTATGTTCTAACTCAGGAAAAATACTAAAAAACTCTCTAATTTTTTTTTGTTTTCCATTAAGCCTAACTAGTGAAAATAAAAACAAGAAACAAAAATATATAATTGCAGAATCTAAAGGAAATAACTTCGAGCACTCACACACCAGCAACAATACTAGAAGATAGCTTAGTAGCCAGAGGTTGTGAGTACCTTTTACCTTACCTCCCCGGCAACACCACCAGAAAAGAGCTTGATGTCTACGCATGCTTCTATTCTTGTAGACAATGTTGGGCCTCCAAGTGCAGATGTTTGTAGAACAGCAGCAAGTTTCCCTTAAGTGTATCACCCAAGGTTTATCAAACTTAGGGAGGAAGTGGTCAAAGGAATCCTCTCAAGCAACCTTGCAATCAAGATACAAGAAGTCTCTTGTGTCCCCAACATACCCAATACACTCGTTAGGTGTATAGGTGCACTAGTTCGACGAAGATATAGTGAAATACAAGTAATATGGATGATTATAGGTGGTAATTCCAATCTGAAACAAAAATGGCAGCAAGCAAACATGTATCAGGACTGATTGTAAATGGTGTTTCAATGATTAGAAACAAGGCATAGGGATCATACTTTCACTAGTGGACACTCTCAATAAACACATAAATATCTTCTGTTCATTATGCTACTCTGAACTACTCTCCGGTTGGACGGTGTAGGGCTATAACAGCACACCTTGAAGTTCGCATTCTCATCTAGATAACCCCATTGTCACCTCGAGCGCTACATGGTTCCAACAAACACCACAAACTCATAGGGACATCCAACTCAAATTATAACTCATGATTAGTATTTCTGTAATCTTAGCCCAAGTGCCACACGGTGCGCACACTTTCTACTTCACACACGTGGGGACAACCAGAGATTAATTAAAGCACTTGAGTAGCAGATTAGATCTACTTGATTACAAATCTCATGATCACAATAAGATCACGCATAGAGAGAGAGATGAACACATAGCTACTGGTAGATCCCTTAGCCTCGAGGGAGAACTACTCCCTCCTTATCATGGGAGTCAGCAACGGCGATGGAGATGGCGGTGGAGTCGATAGAGATGGTTCCGAGGGCAATTCCGCGTCCCGGTAGCATGCCGGAATAGAGACTTCTGTCCCCCGAATCTCCTCTTCGGTGGTGCCGGCACTGCGGAACTTTTTGTGGAAGGAGGCTAGATGATTTAGGGTTTTCGCATCGAGGGATTTATATAGGCGGAAGGGCAAGGTTGGTGGGCGCCCAAGGGGCCCACACAACCTGGTGGCGCCCCTGGCCACGCCACCGCATGGTGTGGCCACCTCGTGGCCCCACTTCGTTTCCCCTTTGGTCTTTGTGGCATGTCTGGTAAAATAATGACTTTGACTTCTATTCCGTCCAATTCCGAGAATATTTCTTTACTAGCTTTTCTGAAACCAAAAATAGCATAAAACAGGCAACTGGCACTGCGGCATCTTGTCAATAGGTTAGTTCCGAAAAATGTAAAAAACTACCTCAAAGTGTAGACAAAACATAATAAAGTTGATACAAAACAAGCATGGAACATCAAAAATTATAGATAAGTTTATGACGTATCAATTGGCGGCGCTAGGTTTTTTTGGTCGGTGGGAGAGAGAGGATGTGGAGCACTCGAGGAGTACGAGGAGGCAATGAAAGCAGCGAGTAATGAATTTGGGAGAGAAAGAAATTTCTAACTTAATAACCTCCACGCAAAGATTCTCCATGGATCCGCGCGATTTGTGCCACGTGTATAGGAGAGAGAGGAGGCTTCCTCGTGACACCTCCGCCTCCTCGATTCTCGTGCGTGCATTGAAACAGTGTTCTATTCCGTGTGGAACGGACCCACCAACGATCGTGCTGACAGGATGTTTGTCAGTGATAAGACCTGACCTCAAAAGGTGTCAGGCAGAGCGACATTGTTTAAATCCGGCTCATGTTTTGAATCGAGCAAGGAAGTGACTCAAGTCAAGAAAATAAATCCGACTCAGATGACTTGGAATCCTACATTGTTGAATGAAGTTTTCGGGAACCCTTCAAGATTCTCAAGCAGAAGAAACCATCAAGCTAGACGATTTATCACACTTTGGATCTTGGAGACTTCTGGAGGCTACTATTGGGGATATACTTTCCGGGTATACCCACAGGACTGGCTCACCAGGGTGGCCACCAATGGGTTAGAGCTTTGCTTCACGGACGGCCTAGTCAGTTAAAGAAGACGGAGTCGACTCTGGCTACGACAAAGGCCCATAAGACTTACCGACTTAGGCATGTAGAATCACTTGTAGTCCAAGCTATACTAGTTATCAAGTCTATAATGTGGCCAAATAGGTTTCTCCTGCAACCCTAGGTCTTGGCACCTTTATAAGCCGAAGCTGAGGGAGCCTTTAGGGCACCAGATCATAGATCACCATAACCAACTCACACAGGCGAACCTCTCTTGTAATCCGCTGTAAAGATCCATCTCTCGCCGATATATTACTGGGTTGCTAGCAAGAGTAGGATTCAACCACCGCAGTCGGATCTAAACCTGGGTAAATCTATGATCATCGCTCCCGGAACACCGTACGACTCACACCCCATATTCTCAACTCCTTTAGGACCCCCTATATCATACTTGCCATCAATCCGACGACATCCGATGAGGAGTCTGAGGTAGTACATCTCTAGCTTCTCTAGTCGCAGCCGCAGATTTCACTGTTCATACATAGAATTTTCTCAATTGTCTATAGATTATTTTGCTCTTGGTGTAGGGAATATATATAGTTTGAATGGTCGATTGTTTTGGAGAATTGATTAGATCTTCTCATCTGCCATCTAGTAAATTTACATTTACTTGGCTTGTTGTTGTTCATACACGGCTTGTGCTATAAATTTAATTGATCTGTAACATTTGATTTTAGGGGTTTTAGGGATTGCTAGCTGAGTGTTGATTTCGGTACACAATAAGCATATAACATTACATTTACTTGCTGAGGCCAATGATTCAATTTTGCACCAAAAGAGTGTAAGGGGAGACACATATATGATGTCAGATTTTTCTAGGGATGGTGTCAGTGAACCTAAGGCAATGTACAACAATATAAGTTGTGCAATTAGTACTTTAGTTTGCTAACACCATCTCTCAAAACATTTTGAGGCCCCGGATTTATTATACACATATGAACTATCATATTTGAACTGTTTCTGTATTCATTATTAGGCCGATGATTGAAATTTTCCTCAAAAATTTGAAGGGGCCGGGTGACACACATTTCGTTGGTGTTGTTTTTTAGGGACGAGTGAGTGAACCTGAGGCAGTGTACACAAATATAGTATAGGTTGTGTTGTTGGTACTTTGGTTCGCTGACGCTATCTCTGAAGAAACTTATAAGGCCCCCAGATTTATTTTACATACATATGAACTATGATTTTTAAATTGTTATTGCATACATTCATAGTGTATAAGAATTACATTTCAGTTTCTCACTGAGGCCAGTGCTTGAAATTTGCATCAAGAGATTGCATGGGTGACACATTTGTTAGTGTCTTTTTTTAGGGGTGGGTAAGTGAACATGAGGTAATATACACAAACAATATAGGTTGTACCGTTGGTACTTTGATTCACTTACTCCGTCTCTAGAAAAATTATCAGGCCCCTAGATTTATTCTACATTCCTATGAACTACGTGATCTTTGAATTATTATTGCATGCATTCATAATGTATAATAAGAATTACATTTTAGTTTCTCACTGAGGCCGATGATTGAAATTTGCCCCAAAATATTACAGGGTGACACATATTTGTTGGTGTCATTTTTAGGGATGGGTTAGTGAACCTGAGGCAGCTACACAAATAACATAGGTTGTGATGTTGGTACTTTGGTTCTCCAACTCCATATCTGAAAAAATTATGAGTCCCCTGATTTATTCTCATATGAACTATATGATCTTTGAATTGTTTCTGCTATATGATCTTTGAATTGTTTCTGCTATATATCTTATTGTGGCCAACGATTGAAATTTGCCCCAAAAGAGAGGCAATACGCATTGGTGTCAAATTTTTTCAGGGATGAGTTAGTGAACCTAGGGAAATGTACAAGAACAATAAGTTGTGCAATGGGTACTTGGTTCGCTTACACCATCCCTGAAGAAACTTATGATGACGTGGACTTTGTTCTATATATAACTCTGATCCAATCAATTTAATATTGTCTTACATATATATGTTGTTAATCATATGTATGAGTTCTAAGTTATGTTTTTAAAAATCTACAGGAGGATTCTGATAACGTGGAGTCTATCAAGTGCTCCAGGGACAACAAGCGTCGGCTACGTGCCGAGGAAGTTGCGGCATGGGAAAATATGCTTTCACCATAGGGGAGACTGGTTTGCCCATTCTGTGGCAGAGTCATCGACTCGGACATGGACAGCTTGATCCAGCATAAGGTGGACGTTGGCAAAGTCCTAGGCCGGAAGCACCACCCTAAGACCTTGGCGCGGCATGCAGCCTATGGCAAATTCCTCTATGAATATGTCAGAACTGGCATGTTTCCCCTAGAGTAGGCTATGCATGCTCTTGCTACTGCCCCTGCTAAGACATCTCCATGTCCCTCCTGATGCCGCCCCTGCTTATTTTGTATAAGTTAATTATTACATGGTTGCATGTAAGACAATTTCACTCTGGTGGTTGTTGAACTATTAGTTCGTCTATATATATATATATATATATATATATATATTAATCTACTCCTTTATATATGGAGTTCCTTAAAATTATACTGTTCAATTATATTATTGAACATGCACTAGTACAAACTTGTACTAGTGATGCTCATGCACACTACCAAATATTTCTAGTGTTCAATTATATAATTGATCATGCTCATGCACACTACCAAATATTTCTAGTGCACACTACCAAACATCTGAATTAGTCAAATTCAAAAATAGGTGCACCTTATTTCTCTACAGCAAGCACATGAACCTCATTTTCTCTTAATCTCTTCGATGTATGAAGCTCATTTGCTCTTAGGACTCAATTTCACTCTTTGATGTATATATGTACTACGCCATATATTTTATTCGATGTGAGAACCCCATTTCCTCTTAGGACTCTAGCAAGCATGTGTAAACACCTTCCTTTCCCTTTAAATTATGAATTATTCTCAAAATTTAAGATTAAAAAAATATGGAGTTCTGAATATATCTGGATGTCCGGATATTCACTCAACGAGATTTTCTTCAAAGAGTACATGAAAAAAGTTATATTGGCGAAACATTCATAATTAAGTAACCAAACGGTCTCACTTCATGATTAGACATTTGAACTAGTCCAATTCATAACACTTGCACCTTATTGCTCTGCAACAAGTCGCATGAACACTAGTCGTCATGCCTTTCAGGGTAAACATTATTGTAAGAGCTTCCATAGGAATTACCATTATTAGGAGGATAAGGCCTATAATTACCATAATTATTGTTGCCAAAATTGTTGTTTCTAATGAAGTTCACATCAACTTGCTCTTCTTGAGCAACCAAAGAGGCTAAGGGAACACTATTAGGATCTAGAGGAGCTTTCCCATTAACAAGCATAGCCATAATAACATCAATATTTTCACTCAAAGAGGAAGTTTCCTCAATAGAATTTACCTTCTTACCATGTGGAGATATCTCAACATGCCATTCAGAGTAGTTAAGCATCATATTGTCAAGAAGTCTTGTTGCAGCACCCAAGGTGAGGTCCATGAAAGTACCTCCAGCAGCTGAATCCAGCAGGTACCTTGAAGAGTAATTCAAACCTGCATAAAAAGTCTGGATAATCATCCAAGCAGTAAGTCCACGAGTGGGACAATTCTTAACCAAAGTTTTCATTCTTTCCCAAGCTTGAGCAACATGTTCATTATCAAGGTGTTTAAATTTCATAATGTCACTTCTCATAGCAATAACATTAGCAGGAGGATAGTACTTTCCAATAAAATCATCTTTGCACTTAGTCCAAGAATCAATACTATTTTTAGGCAAAGAAAGCAACCATTCTTTAGCTTTTCCTCTCAAGGAGAAAGGAAAAATCTTGAGCTTAATAATATCTCCATCTATATCCTTATACTTTTGCATTTCATAGAGTTCAACAAAGCTATTGAGATGGGCAGCAGGATCATCAGAACTAGCACCAGAAAATTGCTCTCTCATCACAATATTCAACAAGGTAGGCTTAATTTCATAAAAGGTAGCATCAGGAGCAGGTGTAGCAATAGGTGTGCTAAGGAAATCATTTTTGTTGGTGCTAGTGAAGTCACACAACTTGGTGTTCCCAGCAGAGTTCATTTTGGCAAAGGTGGGCAAGCCAAAAACAGCAACAACAGCTAGAGTAGGAACTAATTTTTTTGTGTTTTTGGATAAAGAAAGCAAACCAAACTAGACTAATTTTTTTTGGTTTTTTGGAAAGAGGCAAACAAAACCAAGCAAGAAAAACAAAACAAACTAAAAACAAAGTAAAGAGAAAGGAAGTGAAGGACTCCCCTTGTGAAGACGTCCTTAGCCTCTGTAAGGTTCCCAACCTTTAATAAGGTAGAGATCCCTGTGTTTAAAATGCTAGTCCCTGGATCAATAGCTAGCATCCACAATTAAGATGTAATATCAAGAAACAAAGGTCATAATACAACTTTATAACCAGGAATAAAATAATTCATTACATCTTACATAGCTCATTTGGCTATCACATAACATTGCAGCAGAATATAACAATGGCATGGGGTCCTTCATCTTCAAAGTGCCACATGCAGTTATGTTGGTTGTAGACTTGTAATCCTAATCAATAAACCTCACTAATATCAAACAAACCTGCAACATAATAAGTTGCAGCCACAAGGGTCAATACATTTGAATTATATTGGCAAGTTTCACTACTATGTAGAATATAAGTGGATCCTATCAATACATGCATATTTGGCTAAGTGGGGTTTAGGCTCATTTGCAGAAAGCAATATAGTTTTATCCTATCTTTTCAAAATAGTTTTGATCTTTTGAAAAATCTTTCTGAACTCCTTAGAAAACTCCAAGTGCTTCAAAATCCCTTGTTGTCACCATCAAGTTTTACTTTGAGAAACTGGAATGTCGAGATCTTCCATAGCTTCAGGCCTTAGTTGCTCAGTATTGGCCATAACCGGGGACACGGCTAAGTACTTAGAATTTTGATCTTCTACAGAAGTTGTACACTTTACCCACTTGACACAATCTCATCTTGATGCCACCAGTGGCCGCTGGATAAGTACTCACCAAGATGGAGTACTGGCAGATTGAGAATGTGACAAAGTATTTCCATAGGAGTCCTCCTAGTACACAATGCTAGCTTGTCTACCAGGCACCAATGTAGGGTTTCAAGTTCCCTTACACAATTCTAGTTAACCTAAATATGCCAATGCATGGGTCTTCCACTATGTAGTTGACTAAGCCAGAGCCCATTTAGCATGTGGCTGTACACGGAAGCCACTGTACGAGAAACATGTTCAATCTCTAAGTCCCTGGGTGGTTTTCTTCTAGTGCACAACAAAAAGAGATGGCCATATAAACATGGTTCCTTTTTTTGCCACCTTGTCCAAAACTTGAGTATCCTTGTCCACCCAGGTGGTTCATTGAGTACTTGTTTTATTATATAAAACATATAACTTTTCAACTCTTCATATAATCATATCATGTATCCCATCCCAATATATAGCAGGGCTAAGCATACTACAACTACAATGTTTCCACTAAGGAATATATAAGGGTATCCTAATAGGATTTAGCATAGCATAAAATATAGTAAACCTTTCCATGCATGTTACAAAAATCCACTAAGTGTAATGAAAATAGTAGGAGATGGATAATAGTGTCACTTGCCTTTTTAGTAGAGAATGTTGGTTCACTTCTTGATATTGCAAATATCACACTCTTCTAACTTCACTACAATTCAATCAAGCAAACACAAATTCAACTAACATTCAAACAATTTATCACACATAAAATAACAAAAACAAGGTCATGCATGCAAGCATGCAAAAGTTAGTTTTATTTGCAAAAGTGGTTTCTATTAGGCTCTAAACATTATAAAGTTCAAAGTGGTCATTTACTAAAGTGGTAAAACCATTTGAAAAAGGTTTTATATATATAAACCATTTTTAAATCAAATCAATATTTTATGTGATTGAAAATGCTTTTAGCAAAGCAATATTCTTTAAAGAGTTCACCAAATATATTTTTAATTCTCAAAACTTGGTGTTTAGGGTCAGAAGGTTTGAATAAAATCATTTCCCAAAGGTTTTACTCAAAAATCATTTCTAAACCAAAAACAATATTTTTATTTGTCTAGAAATGAGCTAATTCAATTATTTATTCCTAAACTTCACAAAATACATTTTTAAATCTATAAGTTGGTTCCTAGGGTCAGTAGGTTCACAAAAAACCATTTTGCAAAGATTTCACATTAAAATTATATCTAGAACAATTTTTATATTCATAATCAGCCTACACATGTTTCTGCAAATTCAACTAAATTTCCAGAAGCAAATCATTAAACAAAGTGCATGCTTGGGTAGGATTTGTCTTGCTGATTCCATTGATATAAAATTTGCAAAATTTGGACGTGTAGAATTAAAGTTATGAATTTTACAAGTTTGCATATCAATCAGATTCAAAATTCTGTTTTAAACAAAACCATGTCCATGTGGCGTAATTCTATTGGCCGGTACTGCTTCGTGCGGATCAGCCTCTGTGAGCTATTAGATCTAAAGTGTATCGTACGGTTCACATTGCACCATACCCTTTCGATAATTTATTCTATCTAAGCCACTGGATGACGATCTGACGGTTCACAGGGGTTTGACCATCCACTGGCGGCGCTGCGCGGCGGCAAACGGCAGCACGGCTCTGCTCGCGGTGGTTCTAGCGAAGCAGGAAGGAAGGGAGGTAACGGAGATGCTCACCGTGATCGCAGGGAGATGCTAAAGCTCAACGTGTGGTCGTCTCGGCAAGGGGCGCTCAGGAACGGCGACGATTGCTCGCCGGAGTAGCTCCTGACGACGGGCGGCTCTGTTTGCTGTCGGAAGTGAGGCTACAGGTCGCCCTAAGGCAAGATATGCGCACAGTTAGATGCGTACTGATCTGGGGGTGATGGCAGCATCAACAGGAGGCGCTGGGGCGGTCGAGGCTTACAAGGGAACTTCGTCGGAGACGAGTCAGACGCGGCGGTGCTCAGGTGAGGACGAAGCCGACGCTACGGGGCACTCGCGGGCGAACGAGTGGCACGGGGAGATGCGCCAGGAGGTGGGGAGCTAGCTCGCGTGCAGAGGAAGGAGAGGGGCGGCGGGGTGTGGCCGAAATTGCTCTGGGACGTCGTCGGAGACAGTGGAATGCGAGCTCGAATTAGAGCAGCCTAGGGGCAGAGGGGAGGCGCTGTTTGGGGGGGAAAGAGAGAGGGGGCGAGACGATTTAACGAGCGTGGTCACTGCGAGGATTAAGTCAGCCATTTACTCGAATTTAACGGGATTAACTCGCGGCATAACGGCGACGAGCAAGGGGGAAACGGCTGGCGCGGGGTTGATGACGATGACGAGGCAGTGGGGTCCGTCTGTCTGTGAGAGTGAGAGAGTGGGAGTGGGGCCTCTGCGTCAGTGACTGTGTGGGTGCGAGATTCAGTGAAAAATGGTTCACTGCGTGGACGGGTTAGTTGGGCTGGACTGGGCCTTGCTGGGCCTGTTGGGTTGAGTCGTGTTTGTTTCATTTTTTTATACTGAAGCCTTTTCTTTTTCTTAATTTGAATTTCTGTTTTGATTTTATTCAAACAATTCAAACACCCAAATGAATTCAAACCTTTGCCAAACTTTGTGTAGGTTTTAATTCTGTTTAACAACACAAATCAAAGTCCAAAACAAAATAATTTTTATTCTTTTTAGAATCTATTTAATAATTAAATAAATAGACCTTAGTTATTAATTCAAATAGGATTTTATTTATTAAAAACTCCATTTGAAATCTAAATAATACCAAAATCATTTCAGTAGGTTTTATTCACTTGGAAAACTTATTTAAAATAAAATAACAAGTTTTAGTGTTTATTTAAAATGGAAAACCTTTACTTAAATAAAATTGGATATTAATAAATCCTCATTATTTTATTTAAATAAACCTTTACTCTTTTTATCAAATAGAAATATTTTATTTCAAAAGCTTGGCCAAGATTTAATTTGGCTCTATAAAATAATCCTTATTTATAATTCTACCTTTGCTTTTAAAAATCAAATCTTTTTATTAAAAGAACCAAAAATAGTAATTCCAACTATTTTAACTTTATTGTTTATTTATCTTTCTAAATCCCTTTAGGATTTTATTTGATCAAAATAGGTTTTGATATTTCCAATTGGAATCAAAAGTTTCTTCTCACCCTAAAAATCAACAATTGTTTATTTTGTTTATTTATTTTTCACATTTCAAAATTTGGAAAATTTTGGGATGTGACAGGCTACCACCCTTAAAATAAATCCCGAGATTTGGGAAAGCTAGGGTTACAAGTTGGCTTCAAGGCAACTAGGGTACTACCACCCTTAAAATAAAGTCTCATAGGGTTACATTGATGGTTCACTTGACCATAGGTTCAACACTTAATATCCAGACAAGGAATCCTTATTTGACTCTTCTGAGTTTACTAATTCCTAACATCCACTTCTTCTATCTCTTCAAAGTTTCCATCCATAACAATGTGGTTCACATGTCCTTTCTGGATCACATTGGAGTCATTTCCATTGGCTTTTCTAGCATCCTTTTTCTTTTTCTTCTCAGGACAGTCTGATGCATAGTGTCCAAGTTCCTTGCAATTATAGCACTGCAACTGGCTAATATCTTTCTTCTTGTAAGTGTCATGTTGGTTCTGACCAAGGTCATCTCCATTTTCAGTATCATTTCCATTATTATCACTTCCATTGTTGTTGTGGTGATACTGATGTGGTTCAGAATCTTCATTGCTCTTTTTGAATGGATGCTTCTTTTTTGATGATCCTGAGTGATTCTTGAGTTTATGCTTCCTCTTTCTGTTCTCAACTTGATTCATCTTGTTCTCCAAAATGGTGGCTTTGTCACAGAGTGATTGATAAGTTGGGACATAGGCAACAGCTAGCTGCAGGTTCAACTCATCATTAAGTCATTCAAGAAATTTCTCCTTTCTCTTAGCATCTGTGTCAACTTCATTCGGTGCATATCGTGCCAGATTGTTGAATTCTTCAATATACTCAGCCACACCGAGGTGACGCTGTTTCAGATTGTGAAATTCCTGTTTCTTCAAGTACATCACTCCAGGTGAGATGTGAGTTGTTCTGAATCCATCCTCAAAAATAGCCCAAGTTACATCTTCAAGGGAAGTGGTGATTTGAAAGTTGTCCCACCATGTTGCTGCTGGTCCTTCAAGTAGAAATGCTGCAAACCTAACTTTTTCTTCATCGGTGCAGCCAACAGTCACTAAGTCTTTGTTCACTGAACGTAACCAATCATTGGCTTCCATTGGATTAGTTGTTCCAGAGAACCTTGCAGGCCTGAGTTTTAGAAACTTGGTGAGCATGTCAAGTGATGGAGGATTATTCTGATTGTTGTTGTTGTTGTTGTTCTGATTCTGTATGTATGTGGTCATCTCCTGCATCAACTGTGTCTGAGCTGCCAACATCTGCTGCATCTCAGGGGTGATGTTGTTGTTTTGGTTGGGGTTGGCACGACGGGGAGGCATCTGTTGGTTTAATAGGGATAAGTATTGGTGGATAGGTTTTTAAGAAGTTTTAACACACAACTCAAAACCAACCAAGTTCAATCAAACAATCAAGCAATCAACAAGCAACTATTTACTTAACAACTTATGAGCTTAACTCATGAGTTGAAGGAAACAACAAGTTTTCTTGAAATAATCAACCTAGTATAGTCATACCTCATAGGTCAATATGATCCATACTCTAACTTGATATCAATGTCTTTGGTAGGCAATCTAATGTCTCTTGGTTTTTCACTTGTAGTCCTTAGTGATGTCTAAGTTGAAATCTTTGGTGAGACTAAAGTTGAAATCACTTGAAGATGTTGAAGTCATTAGAATTGATGAAATATTTTGCACATGGTGAAGTCTTTGGCCATGGGGTAGGCTTTGTCCATCAAGTTGAAATAGAAGAGAGATGTAGAGTTAAAACCAAAAGGTTGAGGAAAGAGTTTACAAGGTTGTTTGTAAATAAGTTTTGGAACAAATACAACTCCTATTTTTCTAAGGGGTTTTTTCCAATCCTAGGTTTACAATCCTACAGGCAACACAGTGCTCGGATACCATCTGTAAGGTTCCCAACCTTTAATAAGGTAGAGATCCCTGTGTTTAAAATGCTAGTCCCTGGATCAATAGCTAGCATCCATAGTTAAGATGTAATATCAAGAAACAAAGGTCATAATACAACTTTATAACCAGGAATAAAATAATTCATTACATCTTACATAGCTCATTTGGCTATCACATTACATTGCAGCAGAATATAACAATGGCATGGGGTCCTTCATCTTCAAAGTGCCACATGCAGTCATGTTGGTTGTAGACTTGTAATCTGTCACATCCCAAGATTTTCCAAATCTTGTAATGTGAAAATAAATTAATAAAATAAAACTTTGTTTGATTTTCAGAGCCAGAAGAAACTTTTTGAACTCAATTGGAACTTCAAACCCATTTAAATTAAATAAAATCCTAAAGGGATTTAAAAGGATAAACATTTTAAATAAAGGAAAATAAAATATTTTGGTACTACTACTATAGATCTTTTAATAAAAGATTTTGTTTTCAGATGAAATAGAAGTTTATAAATAAAGAACATTTTATAAAGCCAAATTAAACCTTGGCCAAGCTTTGGATTTAAAACATTTTGTTTTGAATTAAAATAGCAAAAATTGATTTAAATAAATTAATAAGGATTTAATACCCAACTTTATTTAATAAAAGGTTTTACCAATTTAATTGAAACTTCAAAGCTTATTAAAAGTATTTAAAATAAGTTTTCCAAATATTTCATATTCACAAATAAAACCTACTAAAGTGTTTTGGCTTTGTTTTTAGATTTCAAAATAAATATCTCAATAAAACAAATACTATTTGATTTATTAATGAAAGTCTATTATATTTAATTAATAATGGACTCTAAAATAAAAAGTTATTTTATTTTAAACAAATTTCCAAGTATTCTTTATTTCCAAATAAAACCCACTGATTTGTTTTTTAAAATATTTGGATTTCAAATGGAGACTCTATTAATTAAATCAAACCCTATTTTATTAAATACCTAATGAACCACTTTTATTTAATTAATGAATGGTCTTAAAAAGAATATAAAAATTATTTTATTTTTGGAATTTGGTTTCTATTGATAAACAGAACCAAATTCATATTTGAAAAGCTTGATGATTGTTTGAATCATTTTGAATGTGTTTGGTTGTTTGAATCTCAAAACAGGAAAATAGAAATAGAAAAGGAAAAAGAATCAGACAGAAAAAAATAGTGCAAAGACCCAGCCCAACAATCTGGCCCAACAGCCCAGTCCAGCCCACCTGTTCCCATGCCCCCGAAGCGTTTTCTTTACCGCAGAAGCAACCCGCACAGTCACTGAACACTGGACCCCATTTCCTCTCCTTTTCCCACTGACCAGAGGACCCCACTGCCACGTCTCTTCTTCCCCACCCCGCGAACTGTTCTTCCTCCTCACTTCGCCGTTGCAGACTTGATTCCTCAGACTTAATTCGCTTTAATGCCACGAGTAAACCCTGTAGTGATCACGCGTGTTAAATCACCAGTCACTCCTCTCCGTTTCCCCTCTGCCTCCTTCCCCGAGCACGCCTCCAGGCTGTCGCAATTTGTCCTCGAACAGCTCCGTCTCCGACGATCTTCCATCGACGAATACGGCCGAGCCACACCACCTCCTGACTCCCCGAACACACGAGCACGCTCACCGCATCCTGGCGCATCTTACCGTGCCAATCATTCATCCGCGGGCGTCCAGAGCATCGACTTCGACAACATCTGACCGCGCCGTCGCGTCTGCCTCACTCCGACGAAGTCCCCTGGTAAACACCGACCGCCCCGTGATCTCTCGTTCATGCTCCTACAATCGCCACACTTGACTGCGTCTAATCGTGTACTCGTTTTCCCTCGGGGCGAACCACAGCTCCACCCACGACGAGCTCCAGAACCATCTGACGCCGACCAAGTCTCCGGCGAGCAATTAATCACAACTTCGCGTGCCCCTCGTCGAACCAGCAATACCTTGAGCTTCGTCGTGTCCTCCTGAGCCTGGTGAGCATCTTCTTACCCTTTCTTGCTTCCTGCCTCACCAGCGCCGCCGCCAACTGGTCGCTCCACCGCTCGCCGTTGTCATCGCGCCGCCAGTCCTTGGCCAGGCAGCAGCAACCGTCCGATCTTGATCCAGCGACTAGGAAAGAAAGTGAGCGAAGAAGTATGCGTCGATCTGAGCCGCGCGATGATAATTAGATCCAACGGCCAGCATCGCCCGATCCGGCCGAACCTGTATCGCCCAGTAAGATAACGCCGCGTGTCACCTGTCTGTTTAAAAACAGAAATTGAAAACAGATTTGTTTGTAATTTTCAAACCCTTATAACTTTTGATCCACACGTCCAAATTTGGCAAATTTTATATCAATGGATTCAGGAGAACAAACCCTAGCCAGCCATGCCCTTAGTTTAGCAAATAGTATCTGTTATCTTGTTTGAATTTGCAGAAACTTTTGTGTGCTTGTTTAGATTAGAAAAATTGTTTAAAATGGAATTTAGGGTTAAAACTTTTGCAAAATGGTTTGTTGTGACCTTACTGACCCTAGGAACCAACCCTTGGTATTAAAAATGATTTTTGTAAGATTTAGGTTGGATTACTTGACTTAGTCATTTTCTAGCCAAATAAAAAGAATGGTTTTTGTTATAAAAATGTTTATGGAAAGAACACTTTAAGAAAATGGTTTGATCAAACCCACTGACCCAAAACACCAAGTTTTGCAAATTGGCAACTCATTTGGTGAACAACTTAAGAGTTTTGCCTTGATAAAAACATTTTTCACCACATGAAATGATGAATGGATTTAAAAATAGTTTTGGACAAAACCCTCTTGCTAATGACTTTGCCACATTGGTAAATGACCAAATTGGATCTTACAAAGTTTAGAAACCCAATAGAGGCCCTCTTTGCAAAATAAAACTATCTTGTGCATGCTTCCATGCATGACTTAGGTTCCATTACTTTGTGTGTGTGAAGAATTGTTTGTTTGACTTTGGTTTGGAATGTGAATTGAATTTGTGTTTGCTTGATTGATTTGTAGTGAAGTGTGAGACCAGAAAGATCAAGGAGTGAACCACCATTCCCTACCAAAAAGGCAAGTGATGCTTCATAATTTTTGTCCCATTACTTTCTCTATGCATTAGTGATTTTGCTAAGTAAAACTTGCATGGATTTTGCTAACTATAGAACTTGCTATAGGAAAACCTAGAAGATGAATCCTTAGTAGGATTTTCCTAAGTTAGAGATTCCTACTACTACCAAGCTTAGCCTAGCTAATAGAAAACATGGGTGGAATATATATTCACACTACGGAAAAATATTCTAAGTCTGAGGACTTGTGATTTTGTCTAATAAAACAACTAAGTTAATGAATCACCTGGGTGGAATGGGATAGCTTGGTGGAGAATGGTTGAGTGGTTCACAAGGCCATGGACTTGGATTGTGTATCTCACTTGTGGATGGCCACCCAGGAAACAAAGAGATTTGAGATGTCAAATGTTGAGAAGCTTCAAGTGCAACCACTTGGCAATATGGGCTCTACCATGATCATATAGGTTGCAAGAACTTAGCCATATGGACAGTGGGTGGTAGTGTTTGATAGGTTGGAGCGCGTCCATTTTGGTCTAAGGGAAAGCTTCTGAAAGATCTTGTCTTGGGAAACCAAGTCTTGTGGGGAAAGTGCACCACCTCTGCAGAGTGTAAAATCTAAGTACTTAGCCATGTCCCTGGTAAAGGACAATTTGAGCATCAAGACATGGAAGCAATCAAGAATCTCATCATTCAAATTTCTAAATTAAAACTTGTGGATTGAACAAGGGTTGTTTGAATTCTTCAATCATTGATGGAGAGATGGCTTGGTACAAGGATCTTGAAATCTTTGATTGAGGAAAAATGATTTTGTCAAGCAAAAACTTAGTATTTTCAAATGTTAAGGAAAAATCTATTTTGAGCAATGCAAGCCTCAACTCCACTTAGCCAAATGCACATAGATGATAGACTCCACTATACAAATATAGTATCACTTGCCAATACAATTCAAATGTATTGACCCTTTGTGGCTGTAACTTGTATGTTGCAGGTTTGATTGATTTTAGTGAAGATTGTTTGATTAGGATTACAAAGTCTACAACCAACATCTGCCTGTGGCACTTTGAAGATGAAGGACCCCATGCTTATAGTTATTCCGCTGCAATGTAATGTAATAGCCAAATGAGTTATGTAAGATATAATAAAATTATGTTATTCCTGGTTATAAAGTTATACTATGACCTTTGTTTCTTGATATTACATCTTAACTGTGGATGCTAGCTATTGATCCAGGGACTAGCATTGTAAACACAGGAGGGATCAATCTTATTAAAGGTTGGGACCCCTACAGATGGTATCAGAGCATTGTGTTGCCTGTAGGATTTGTAAACCCTAGGATTGGACAAAAACCCTTAGAAAAATAGGAGTTATACTTGTTCCAAAAACTTATTTACAAAAACACTTGTAAACTCTTTCCTCAACCATTTTTGTTTCAACTCTACATCTCTTCTATTTCAACTTGATGGAAAAACCAACCCTATGGCCAAAGACTACACCATGTGCAAAGGACTTATTCAACTTCTTCAAACTCTAATGACTTCAACATCTTCAGTATATTCATCAAGGACTTCCAACTTGGATATCACTAAGGACTACAAGTGAAACAAGGAAATCTTACTCAAGATTTGGAGACTAAGGGAATGCAAAATAAGAAGGAGCCACCAACAACTTTGAAGTATTGCAACCAAGAGTTTATCTCAAGGAAACCATGATCCCAAGTCAGAAGAAGAAACCAAGAAAGAAGGAAGATCACAAGTAAACCATATAGATGGACCACCATATTTTAGTTAAAGTCAAACACACGAACTTATGTGGTGTAACAAAAATATTTTGTTGCCTAAGTATGTGCTTGAACTATGTGTTTTGAGTGAAATGTTTGGTATGTGATTGCATGCACATTGCTTGTGTGAATTGTGATGTGTGTGATTAGAAATAATTCCTTAGAAATATTTTGCCTATTCTAATCCCTACCCAACCCAAACAGATGACTACTCCAAGAGATTCCAACATCAAGGTTGATGATACCAACACCAACCAAGAGGACAACATGAGAGAACTTATAGCAACCCAAAACCAGTTGAGCCAAGAGACAACTCAGCTTTTAGCCAAGAACAATGGATTAGACCCAGCCATACAAAGGATTTTGAAACTTCAATCCCAATTGTTGCAAGGATTGGTTAATCAAATGATCAGCATGGGAGAAAACTTTTCCCAAAGAGCTAATGACAACAAGGATGACAAAGATGTTATTCTAGAAGGAACCCAAGCTAGCAATAATTTTAGATACAAGGATCATGCATCCAAGGAACATGAAGATCAATGCCCCAAGAAGAGAGAAAGATCTCCCACTCATGAAGAATATGAACTAGAAGAACTCCTAGCTTTGGAGAGACCCAAAAAGAAGAAAAAGGACATAAGCCAATTGCAGTGTTACAATTGCAAAGAGATGGGACACTATGCCAATGAATGCCCAGAAAAGAAGAAGAACCAAAGAAACAAGCAAAAGGCAATGATACCAAAGGAAAAGAAAGATATCAGCCAAGTGATGTGTTTCAAATGCAAGGAACTAGGCCACTATGCAAGCAATTGTCCAGAAAAGATGAAGAACAAGTTAAACAAGTCTATGAAGGATCTCAACCTTGGTCCATGAGTCAAGTATGGAAACCAAGGAAACCATGCAAGTGTTTGCCATAAGAAACTTTCCCCAGGATCCCAAGAAGGACATTATGTAATTTTTGTTTGAAAATTTTTAAGGGTGGTAGTACCCTAGTTGTTTTGAACTTGTTTGTAACCCTAGCCTCCCCAAATCTCGGGACGAGATTTATTTTAAGGGTGGTAGCCTGTCACATCCCAAGATTTTCCAAATCTTGTAATGTGAAAATAAATTAATAAAATAAAACTTTGTTTGATTTTCAGAGCCAGAAGAAACTTTTTGAACTCAATTGGAACTTCAAACCCATTTAAATTAAATAAAATCCTAAAGGGATTTAAAAGGATAAACATTTTAAATAAAGGAAAATAAAATATTTTGGTACTACTACTATAGATCTTTTAATAAAAGATTTTGTTTTCAAATGAAATAGAAGTTTATAAATAAAGAACATTTTATAAAGCCAAATTAAACCTTGGCCAAGCTTTGGATTTAAAACATTTTGTTTTGAATTAAAATAGCAAAAATTGATTTAAATAAATTAATAAGGATTTAATACCCAACTTTATTTAATAAAAGGTTTTACCAATTTAATTGAAACTTCAAAGCTTATTAAAAGTATTTAAAATAAGTTTTCCAAATATTTCATATTCACAAATAAAACCTACTAAAGTGTTTTGGCTTTGTTTTTAGATTTCAAAATAAATATCTCAATAAAACAAATACTATTTGATTTATTAATGAAAGTCTATTATATTTAATTAATAATGGGCTCTAAAATAAAAAGTTATTTTATTTTAAACAAATTTTCAAGTATTCTTTATTTCCAAATAAAACCCACTGATTTGTTTTTAAAATATTTGGATTTCAAATGGAGACTCTATTAATTAAATCAAACCCTATTTTATTAAATACATAATGAACCACTTTTATTTAATTAATGAATGGTCTTAAAAAGAATATAAAAATTATTTTATTTTTGGAATTTGGTTTCTATTGATAAACAGAACCAAATTCATATTTGAAAATCTTGATGATTGTTTGAATCATTTTGAATGTGTTTGGTTGTTTGAATCTCAAAACAGGAAAATAGAAATAGAAAAGGAAAAAGAATCAGACAGAAAAAAATAGTGCAAAGACCCAGCCCAACAATCTGGCCCAACAGCCCAGTCCAGCCCACCTGTTCCCACGCCCCCGAAGCGTTTTCTTTACCGCAGAAGCAACCCGCACAGTCACTGAACACTGGACCCCATTTCCTCTCCTTTTCCCACTGACCAGAGGACCCAACTGCCACGTCTCTTCTTCCCCACCCCGCAAACTGTTCTTCCTCCTCACTTCGCCGTTGCAGACTTGATTCCTCAGACTTAATTCGCTTTAATGCCACGAGTAAACCCTGTAGTGATCACGCGTGTTAAATCACCAGTCACTCCTCTCCATTTCCCCTCTGCCTCCTTCCCCGAGCACGCCTCCAGGCCGTCGCAATTTGTCCTCGAACAGCTCCGTCTCCGACGAGCTTCCACCGATGAATACGGCCGAGCCACACCACCTCCTGCCTCCCCGAACACATGAGCACGCTCACCACATCCTGGCGCATCTTACCGTGCCAATCATTCATCCGCGGGCGTCCAGAGCATCGACTTCGACAACATCTGACCGCGCCGCCGCGTCTGCCTCACTCCGACGAAGTCCCCTGGTAAACACCGACCGCCCCGTGCTCTCTCGTTCATGCTCCTACACTCGCCACACTCGACTGCGTCTAATCATGTACTCGTTTTCCCTCGGGGCGAACCACAGCTCCACCCACGACGAGCTCCAGAACCATCTGACGCCGACCAAGTCTCCGGCGAGCAATTAATCACAACTTCACGTGCCCCTCGTCGAACCAGCAATACCTTGAGCTTCGCCGTGTCCTCCTGAGCCTGGTGAGCATCTTCTTACCCTTTCTTGCTTCCTGCCTCGCCAGCGCCGCCGCCAACTGGTCGCTCCGCCGCTCGCCGTTGTCATCGCGCCGCCAGTCCTTGGCCAGGCAGCAGCAACCGTCCGATCTTGATCCAGCGACTAGGAAAGAAAGTGAGCGAAGAGGTATGCGTCGATCTGAGCCGCGTGATGATAATTAGATCCAACGGCCAGCGTCGCCCGATCCGGCCGAACTGGTATCACCCAGTAAGATAACGCCGCGTGTCACCTGTCTGTTTAAAAACAGAAATTGAAAACAAATTTGTTTGTAATTTTCAAACCCTTATAACTTTTGATCCACACGTCCAAATTTGGCAAATTTTATATCAATGGATTCAGGAGAACAAACCCTAGCCAGCCATGCCCTTAGTTTAGCAAATAGTATCTGTTATCTTGTTTGAATTTGCAGAAACTTTTGTGTGCTTGTTTAGATTAGAAAACTTGTTTAAAATGGAATTTAGGGTTAAAACTTTTGCAAAATGGTTTGTTGTGACCTTACTGACCCTAGGAACCAACCCTTGGTATTAAAAATGATTTTTGTAAGATTTAGGTTGGATTACTTGACTTAGTCATTTTCTAGCCAAATAAAAAGAATGGTTTTTGTTATAAAAATGTTTATGGAAAGAAAACTTTAAGAAAATGGTTTGATCAAACCCACTGACCCAAAACACCAAGTTTTGCAAATTGGCAACTCATTTGGTGAACAACTTAAGAGTTTTGCCTTGATAAATACATTTTTCACCACATGAAATGATGAATGGATTTAAAAATAGTTTTGGACAAAACCCTCTTGCTAATGACTTTGCCACATTGGTAAATGACCAAAATGGATCTTACAAAGTTTAGAAACCCAATAGAGGCCCTCTTTGCAAAATAAAACTATCTTGTGCATGCTTCCATACATGACTTAGGTTCCATTACTTTGTGTGTGTGAAGAATTGTTTGTTTGACTTTGGTTTGGAATGTGAATTTAATTTGTGTTTGCTTGATTGATTTGTAGTGAAGTGTGAGACCAGAAAGATCGAGGAGTGAACCACCATTCCCTACCAAAAAGGCAAGTGATGCTTCATACTTTTTGTCCCATTACTTTCTCTATGCATTAGTGATTTTGCTAAGTAAAACTTGCATGGATTTTGCTAACTATAGAACTTTCTATAGGAAAACCTAGAAGATGAATCCTTAGTAGGATTTTCCTAAGTTAGAGATTCCTACTACTACCAAGCTTAGCCTAGCTAATAGAAAACATGGGTGGAATATATATTCACACTACGGAAAAATATTCTAAGTCTAAGGACTTGTGATTTTGTCTAATAAAACAACTAAGTTAATGAATCACCTAGGTGGAATGGGATAGCTTGGTGGAGAATGGTTGAGTGGTTCACAAGGCCATGGACTTGGATTGTGTATCTCACTTGTGGATGGCCACCCAGACAACAAAGAGATTTGAGATGTCAAATGTTGAGAAGCTTCAAGTGCAACCACTTGGCAATATGGGCTCTACCATGATCATATAGGTTGCAAGAACTTAGCCATATGGACAGTGGGTGGTAGTGTTTGATAGGTTGGAGCGCGTCCATTTTGGTCTAAGGGAAAGCTTCTGAAAGATCTTGTCTTGGGAAACCAAGTCTTGTGGGGAAAGTGCACCACCTCTGCAGAGTGTAAAATCTAAGTACTTAGCCATGTCCCTGGTAAAGGACAATTTGAGCATCAAGACATGGAAGCAATCAAGAATCTCATCATTCAAATTTCTAAATTAAAACTTGTGGATTGAACAAGGGTTGTTTGAATTCTTCAATCATTGATGGAGAGATGGCTTGGTACAAGGATCTTGAAATCTTTGATTGAGGAAAAATGATTTTGTCAAGCAAAAACTTAGTATTTTCAAATGTTAAGGAAAAATCTATTTTGAGCAATGCAAGCCTCAACTCCACTTAGCCAAATGCACATAGATGATAGACTCCACTATACAAATATAGTATCACTTGCCAATACAATTCAAATGTATTGACCCTTTGTGGCTGTAACTTGTATGTTGCAGGTTTGATTGATTTTAGTGAAGATTGTTTGATTAGGATTACAAAGTCTACAACCAACATCTGCCTGTGGCACTTTGAAGATGAAGGACCCCATGCTTATAGTTATTCCGCTGCAATGTAATGTAATAGCCAAATGAGTTATGTAAGATATAATAAAATTATGTTATTCCTGGTTATAAAGTTATATTATGAACTTTGTTTCTTGATATTACATCTTAACTGTGGATGCTAGCTATTGATCCAGGGACTAGCATTGTAAACACAGGAGGGATCAATCTTATTAAAGGTTGGGACCCCTACATAATCCTAATCAATAAACCTCACTAACATCAAACAAACCTGCAACATAATAAGTTGCAGCCACAAGGGTCAATACATTTGAATTGTATTGGCAAGTTTCACTACTATGTAGAATATAAGTGGATCCTATCAATACATGCATATTTTGCTAAGTGGGGTTTAGGCTCATTTGCAGAAAGCAATATAGTTTTATCCTATCTTTTCAAAATAGTTTTGATATTTTGAAAAATCTTTCTGAACTCCTTAGAAAACTCCAAGTGCTTCAAAATCCCTTGTTGTCACCATCAAGTTTTACTTTGAGAAATTGGAATGTCGAGATCTTCCATAGCTTCAGGCCTTAGTTGCTCAGTATTGTCCATAACCGGGGACACGGCTAAGTACTTAGAATTTTGATCTTCTACAGAAGTTGTACACTTTACCCACTTGACACAATCTCATCTTGATGCCACCAGTGGCCGCTGGATAAGTACTCACCAAGATGGAGTACTGGCAGATTGAGAATGTGACAAAGTCTTTCCATAGGAGTCCTCCTACTACACAATGCTAGCTTGTCTACCAGGCACCAATGTAGGGTTTCAAGTTCCCTTACACAATTCTAGTTAACCTAAATATGCCAATGCATGGGTCTTCCACTATATAGTTGACTAAGCCAGAGCCCATTTAGCATGTGGCTGTACACGGAAGCCACTGTACGAGAAACATGTTCAATCTCTAAGTCCCTGGGTGGTTTTCTTCTAGTGCACAACAAAAAGAGATGGCCATATAAACATGGTTCCTTTTGTTGCCACCTTGTCCAAAACTTGAGTATCCTTGTCCACCCAGGTGGTTCATTGAGTACTTGTTTTATTATATAAAACATATAACTTTTCAACTCTTCATATAATCATATCATGTATCCCATCCCAATATATAGCAGGGCTAAGCATACTACAACTACAATGTTTCCACTAAGGAATATATAAGGGTATCCCAATAGGATTTAGCATAGCATAAAATATAGTAAACCTTTCCATGCATGTTACAAAAATCCACTAAGTGTAATGAAAATAGTAGGACATGGATGATAGTGTCACTTGCCTTTTTAGTAGAGAATGTTGGTTCACTTCTTGATCTTGGAAATATAACACTCTTCTAACTTCACTACAATTCAATCAAGCAAACACAAATTCAACTAACATTCAAACAATTTATCACACATAAAATAACAAAAACAAGGTCATGCATGCAAGCATGCAAAAGTTAGTTTTATTTGCAAAAGTTAGTTTTATTTGCAAAAGTGGTTTCTATTAGGCTCTAAACATTATAAAGTTCAAACTGGTCATTTACTAAAGTGGTAAAACCATTTGCAAAAGGTTTTATATATATAAACCATTTTTAAATCAAATCAATGTTTTATGTGATTGAAAATGCTTTTAGCAAAGCAATATTCTTTAAAGAGTTCACCAAATATATTTTAAATTCACAAAACTTGGTGTTTAGGGTCAGAAGGTTTGAATCAAATCATTTCCCAAAGGTTTTACTCAAAAATCATTTCTAAACCAAAAACAATATTTTTATTTGACTAGAAATGAGCTAATTCAATTATTTATTCCTAAAATTCACAAAATACATTTTTAAATCTATAAGTTGGTTCCTAGGGTCAGTAGGTTCACAACAAACCATTTTGCAAAGATTTCACATTAAAATTATATCTAGAACAATTTTTATATTCATAATAAGCCTACACATGTTTCTACAAATTCAACTAATTTTCCAGAAGCAAATCATTAAACAAAGAGCATTTTGGATGTGTAGAATTAAAGTTATGAATTTTACAAGTTTGCATATCAATCAGATTCAAAATTCTGTTTTAAACAAAACCATGTACATGTGGCGTAATTCTATTGGCCGGTACCGCTTCGTGCGGATCAGCCTCTATGAGCTGTTAGATCTAAAGTGTATTGTACGGTTCTGATTGCACCATACCCTTTCGATAAGTTATTCTTTCTAAGCCACTGGATGACGATCTGACGGTTCACAGGGGTTTGACAATCCACTGGCGGCGCTGCGCGGCGGCAAACGGCGGCGCGGCTCTGCTCGCGGTGGTTCTGGCGAAGTAGGAAGGAAGGGAGGTAACGGAGATGCTCACCGTGATCGCAGGGAGATGCTGAAGCTCAATGTGTGGTCGTCTCGGCAAGGGGCGCTCAGGAACGGCGACGATTGCTCGCCGGAGTAGCTCCTGATGACGGGCGGCTTTGTTTGCTGTCGGAAGTGAGGCTGCAGGTCGCCCTAAGGCAAGATAGGGGCATAGTTAGACGCGTACTGATCTGGGGGTGATGGGAGCATCAACAGGAGGCGCTGGGGCGGATGAGTCTTACCAGGGAACTTCGTCGGAGACGAGTCAGACGCGGAGGTGCTCAGGTGAGGACGAAGCCGACGCTACAGGGCACTCGTGGGCGAACGAGTGGCACGGGGAGATGCGCCAGGAGGTGGGGAGATAGCTCGCATGCAGAGGAAGGAGAGGGGCGGCGGGGTGTGGCCGTAATTGCTCTGGGACGTCGTCAGAGACAGTGGAATGCGAGCTCGAATTAGAGCAGCCTAGGGGCAGAGGGGAGGCGCTGTTTGGGGGGAAAGAGAGAGGGGGCGAGGCGATTTAACGAGCGTGGTCACTGCGAGGATTAAGTCAGCCATTTACTCGAATTTAACAGGATTAACTCGCGGCAGAACGGCGATGAGCAAGGGGGAAACGGCTGGCGCGGGGTTAATGACGATGACGAGGCAGTGGGGTCCGTCTGTCTGTGAGAGTGAGAGAGTGGGAGTGGGGCCTCTGCGTCAGTGACTGTGTGGGTGCGAGATTCAGTGAAAAACGGTTCACTGCGTGGAGGGGTTAGTTGGGCTGGACTGGGCCTTGCTGGGCCTGTTGGGTTGGGTCGTGTTTGTTTCATTTTTTATACTGAAGCCTTTTCTTTTTCTTAATTTGAATTTCTGTTTTGATTTTATTCAAACAATTCAAACACCCAAATGAATTCAAACCTTTGCCAAACTTTGTGTAGGTTTTAATTCTGTTTAACAACACAAATCAAAGTCCAAAACAAAATAATTTTTATTCTTTTTAGAATCTATTTAATAATTAAATAAATAGACCTTAGTTATTAATTCAAATAGGATTTTATTTATTAAAAACTCCATTTGAAATCTAAATAATACCAAAATCATTTCAGTAGGTTTTATTCACTTGGAAAACTTATTTAAAATAAAATAACAAGTTTTAGTGTTTATTTAAAATGGAAAAACCTTTACTTAAATAAAATTGGATATTAATAAATCCTCATTATTTTATTTAAATAAACCTTTACTCTTTTTATCAAATAGAAATATTTTATTTCAAAAGCTTGGCCAAGATTTAATTTGGCTCTATAAAATAATCCTTATTTATAATTCTAACTTTGCTTTTGAAAATCAAATATTTTTATTAAAAGAACCAAAAATAGTAATTCCAACTATTTTAACTTTATTGTTTATTTATCTTTTTAAATCCCTTTAGGATTTTATTTGATCAAAATAGGTTTTGATATTTCCAATTGGAATCAAAAGTTTCTTCTCACCCTAAAAATCAACAATTGTTTATTTTGTTTATTTATTTTTCACATTTCAAAATTTCGAAAAATTTGGGATGTGACAGGCTACCACCCTTAAAATAAATCTCGTCCCAAGATTTGGGAAGGCTAGGGTTACAAGTTGGCTGCAAGGCAACTAGGGTACTACCACCCTTAAAATAAAGTCTCATCGGGTTACATTGATGGTTAACTTGACCATAGGTTCAACACTTAATATCCAGACAAGGAATCCTTATTTGACTCTTCTGAGTTTACTAATTCCTAACATCCACTTCTTCTATCTCTTCAAAGTTTCCATCCATAACAATGTGGTTCACATGTCCTTTCTGGATCACATTGGAGTCATTTCCATTGGCTTTTCTAGCATCCTTTTTCTTTTTCTTCTCAGGACAGTCTGATACATAGTGTCCAAGTTCCTTGCAATTATAGCACTGCAACTGGCTAATATCTTTCTTCTTGTAAGTGTCATGTTGATTCTGACCAAGGTCATCTCCATTGTCAGTATCATTTCCATTATTATCACTTCCATTGTTGTTGTGGTGATACTGATGTGGTTCAGAATATTCATTGCTCTTTTTGAATGGATGCTTCTTTTTTGATGATCCTGAGTGATTCTTGAGTTTATGCTTCCTCTTTTTGTTCTCAACTTGATTCATCTTGTTCTCCAAAATGGTGGCTTTGTCACAGAGTGATTGATAAGTTGGGACATAGGCAACAGCTAGCTACAGGTTCAACTCATCATTAAGTCCTTCAAGAAATTTCTCCTTTCTCTTAGCATCTGTGTCAACTTCATCCGGTGCATATCGTGCCAGATTGTTGAATTCTTCAATATACTCAGCCACACTGAGGTGACGCTGTTTCAGATTGTGAAATTCCTTTTTCTTCAAGTACATCACTCCAGGTGAGATGTGAGTTGTTCTGAATCCATCCTCAAAAATAGCCCAAGTTACATCTTCAAGGGGAGTGGTGATTTGAAAGTTGTCCCACCATGTTGCTGCTGGTCCTTCAAGTAGAAATGCTGCAAACCTAACTTTTTCTTCATCGGTGCAGCCAACAGTCACTAAGTCTTTGTTCACTGAACGTAACCAATCATTAGCTTCCATTGGATTAGTTGTTCCAGAGAACCTTGCAGGCCTAAGTTTTAGAAACTTGGTGAGCATGTCAAGTTATGGAGGATTATTCTGATTGTTGTTGTTGTTGTTCTGATTCTGTATGTACGTGGTCATCTCCTGCATCAACTGTGTCTGAGCTGCCAACATCAGCTGCATCTCAGGGGTGATGTTGTTGTTTTGGTTGGGGTTGGCACGATGGGGAGGCATCTATTGGTTTAATAGGGATAAGTATTGGTGGATAGGTTTTTAAGAAGTTTTAACACACAACTCAAAACCAACCAAGTTCAATCAAACAATCAAGCAATCAACAAGCAACTATTTACTTAACAACTTATGAGCTTAACTCATGAGTTGAAGGAAACAACAAGTTTTCTTGAAATAATCAACCTAGTATAGTCATACCTCATAGGTCAATATGATCCATACTCTAACTTGATATCAATGTCTTTGGTAGTCAATCTAATGTCTCTTGGTTTTTCACTTGTAGTCCTTAGTGATGTCTAAGTTGAAATCTTTGGTGAGACTAAAGTTGAAATCACTTGAAGATGTTGAAGTCATTAGAATTGATGAAATATTTTGCACATGGTGAAGTCTTTGGCCATGGGGTAGGCTTTGTCCATCAAGTTGAAATAGAAGAGATGTAGAGTTAAAACCAAAAGGTTGAGGAAAGAGTTTACAACGTTGTTTGTAAATAAGTTTTGGAACAAATACAACTCCTATTTTTCTAAGGGGTTTTGTCCAATCCTAGGTTTACAATCCTACAGGCAACATAGTGCTCTGATACCATCTGTAAGGTTCCCAACCTTTAATAAGGTAGAGATCCCTGTGTTTAAAATGCTACTCCCTGGATCAATAGCTAGCATCCACAGTTAAGATGTAATATCAAGAAACAAAGGTCATAATACAACTTTATAACCAGGAATAAAATAATTCATTACATCTTACATAGCTCATTTGGCTATCAAATTACATTGCAGCAGAATATAACAATAGCATGGGGTCCTTCATCTTCAAAGTGCCACAGGCAGTCATGTTGGTTGTAGACTTGTAATCCTAATCAATAAACTTCACTAACATCAAACAAACCTGCAACATAATAAGTTGCAGCCACAAGGGTCAATACATTTGAATTGTATTTCCAAGTTTCACTACTATGTAGAATATAAGTGGATCCTATCAATACATGCATATTTGGCTAAGTGGGGTTTAGGCTCATTTGAAGAAAGCAATATAGTTTTATCCTATATTTTCAAAATAGTTTTGATCTTTTGAAAAATATTTCTGAACTCCTTGGAAAACTCCAAGTGCTTCAAAATCCCTTGTTGTCACCATCAAGTTTTACTTTGAGAAATTGGAATGTCGAGATCTTCCATAGCTTCAGGCCTTAGTTGCTCAGTATTGTCCATAACCGGGGACACGGCTAAGTACTTAGAATTTTGATCTTCTGCAGAAGTTTTACACTTTACCCACATGACACAATCTCATCTTGATGCCACCAGTGGCCGCTGGATAAGTACTCACCAAGATGGAGTACTGGCAGATTGAGAATGTGACAAAGTCTTTCCATAGGAGTCCTCCCAGTACACAATGCTAGCTTGTCTACCAGGCACCAATGTAGGGTTTCAAGTTCCCTTACACAATTCTAGTTAACCTGAAGATGCCAATGCATGGGTCTTCCACTATGTAGTTGACTAAGCCAGAGCCCATTTAGCATGTGGCTGTACACGGAAGCCACTGTACGAGAAACATGTTCAATCTCTAAGTCCCTGGGTGGTTTTCTTCTAGTGCACAACAAAAAGAGATGGACATATAAACATGGTTCCTTTTGTTGCCACCTTGTCCAAATCTTGAGTATCCTTGTCCACCCAGGTGGTTCATTGAGTACTTGTTTTATTATATAAAACATATAACTTTTCAACTCTTCATATAATCATATCATGTATCCCATCCCAATATATAGCAGGGCTAAGCATACTACAACTACAATGTTTCCACTAAGGAATATATAAGGGTATCCCAATAGGATTTAGCATAGCATAAAATATAGTAAACCTTTCCATGCATGTTACAAAAATCCACTAAGTGTAATGAAAATAGTAGGACATGGATGATAGTGTCACTTGCCTTTTTAGTAGAGAATGTTGGTTCACTTCTTGATCTTGGAAATATCACACTCTTCTAACTTCACTACAATTCAATCAAGCAAACACAAATTCAACTAACATTCAAACAATTTATCACACATAAAATAACAAAAACAAGGTCATGCATGCAAGCATGCAAAAGTTAGTTTTATTTGCAAAAGTTAGTTTTATTTGCAAAAGTGGTTTCTATTAGGCTCTAAACATTATAAAGTTCAAAGTGGTCATTTACTAAAGTGGTAAAACCATTTGCAAAAAGATTTATATATATAAACCATTTTTAAATCAAATCAATATTTTATGTGATTGAAAATGCTTTTAGCAAAGCAATATTCTTTAAAGAGTTCACCAAATATATTTTAAATTCTCAAAACTTGGTGTTTAGGGTCAGAAGGTTTGAATCAAATCTTTTCCCAAAGGTTTTACTCAAAAATCATTTCTAAACCAAAAACAATATTTTTATTTGACTAGAAATGAGCTAATTCAATTATTTATTCCTAAACTTCACAAAATACATTTTTAAATCTATAAGTTGGTTCCTAGGGTCAGTAGGTTCACAACAAACCATTTTGCAAAGATTTCACATTAAAATTATATCTAGAACAATTTTTATATTCATAATAAGCCTACACATGTTTCTACAAATTCAACTAATTTTCCAGAAGCAAATCATTAAACAAAGTGCATGGTTGTGTAGGATTTGTCTTTCTGATTCCATTGATATAAAATTTGCAAAATTTGGACGTGTAGAATTAAAGTTATGAATTTTACAAGTTTGCATATCAATCAGATTTAAAATTCTGTTTTAAACAAAACCATGTCCATGTGGCATAATTCTATTGGCCGGTACCGCTTCGTGTGGATCAGCCTCTGTGAGCTGTTAGATCTAAAGTGTATCGTACGGTTCAGATTGCACCATACCCTTTCGATAAGTTATTCTATCTAAGCCACTGGATGACGATCTGACGGTTCACAGGCGTTTGACCATCCACTAGCGGCGCTGCGCGGCGGCAAACGGCGGCGCGGCTCTGCTCGCGGTGGTTCTGGCAAAGTAGGAAGGAAGGGAGGTAACAAAGATGCTCACCGTGATCGCAGGGAGATGCTGAAGCTCAATGTGTGGTCGTCTCGGCAAGGTGCGCTCAGGAACGGCGACGATTGCTCGCCGGAGTAGCTCCTGACGACGGGCGGCTTTGTTTGCTGTCGGAAGTGAGGCTGCAGGTCGCCCTAAGGCAAGATAGGGGCATAGTTAGACGCGTACTGATCTGGGGGTGATGGGAGCATCAACAGGAGGCGCTGGGGCGGTCGAGTCTTCCCAGGGAACTTCGTCGGAGACGAGTCAGACGCGGCGGTGCTCAGGTGAGGACGAAGCCGACGCTACAGGGCACTCGTGGGCGAACGAGTGGCACGGGGAGATGCGCCAGGAGGTGGGGAGATAGCTCGCATGCAGAGGAAGGAGAGGGGCGGCGGGGTGTGGCCGTAATTGCTCTGGGACGTCATCGGAGACAGTGGAATGCGAGCTTGAATTAGAGCAGCCTAGGGGCAGAGGGGAGGCGCTGTTTGGGGGGAAAGAGAGAGGGGGCGAGGCGATTTAACGAGCGTGTTCACTGCGAGGATTAAGTCAGCCATTTACTCGAATTTAACAGGATTAACTCGCGGCAGAACGGCGACGAGCAAGGGGGAAACGGCTGGCGCGGGGTTGATGACGATGACGAGGCAGTGGGGTCCATCTGTCTGTGAGAGTGAGAGAGTGGGAGTGGGGCCTCTGCGTCAGTGACTGTGTGGGTGCGAGATTCAGTGAAAAACGGTTCACTGCATGGAGGGGTTAGTTGGGCTGGACTGGGCCTTGCTGGGCCTATTGGGTTGGGTCGTGTTTGTTTCATTTTTTTATACTGAAGCCTTTTCTTTTTCTTAATTTCAATTCCTGTTTTGATTTTATTCAAACAATTCAAACACCCAAATGAATTCAAACCTATGCCAAACTTTGTGTAGGTTTTAATTATGTTTAACAACACAAATCAAAGTCCAAAACAAAATAATTTTTATTCTTTTTAGAATCTATTTAATAATTAAATAAATGGACCTTAGTTATTAATTCAAATAGGATTTTATTTATTAAAAACTCCATTTGAAATCTAAATAATACCAAAATCATTTCAGTAGGTTTTATTCACTTGGAAAACTTATTTAAAATAAAATAACAAGTTTTAGTGTTTATTTAAAATGGAAAAACCTTTACTTAAATAAAATTGGATATTAATAAATCCTCATTATTTTATTTAAATAAACCTTTACTCTTTTTATCAAATAGAAATATTTTATTTCAAAAGCTTGGCCAAGATTTAATTTGGCTCTATAAAATAATCCTTATTTATAATTCTAACTTTGCTTTTGAAAATCAAATCTTTTTATTAAAAGAACCAAAAATAGTAATTCCAACTATTTTAACTTTATTGTTTATTTATCTTTTTAAATCCCTTTAGGATTTTATTTGATCAAATAGGTTTTGATATTTCCAATTGGAATCAAAAGTTTCTTCTCACCCTAAAAATCAACAATTGTTTATTTTGTTTATTTATTTTTCACATTTCAAAATTTGGAAAATTTTGGGATGTGACAGGCTACCACCCTTAAAATAAATCTCGTCCCAAGATTTGGGAAGGCTAGGGTTACAAGTTGGCTTCAAGGCAACTAGGGTACTACCACCCTTAAAATAAAGTCTCATAGGGTTACATTGATGGTTCACTTGACCATAGGTTCAACACTTAATATCCAGACAAGGAATCCTTATTTGACTCTTCTGAGTTTACTAATTCCTAACATCCACTTCTTCTATCTCTTCAAAGTTTCCATCCATAACAATGTGGTTCACATGTCCTTTCTGGATCACATTGGAGTCATTTCCATTGGCTTTTCTAGCATCCTTTTTTCTTTTTCTTCTCAGGACAGTCTGATGCATAGTGTCCAAGTTCCTTGCAATTATAGCACTGCAACTGGCTAATATCTTTCTTCTTATAAGTGTCATGTTGGTTCTGACCAAGGTCATATCCATTGTCAGTATCATTTCCATTATTATCACTTCCATTGTTGTTGTGGTGATACTGATGTGGTTCAGAATCTTCATTGCTCTTTTTGAATGGATGCTTCTTTTTTGATGATCCTGAGTGATTCTTGAGTTTATGCTTCCTCTTTTTGTTCTCAACTTGATTCATCTTGTTCTCCAAAATGGTGGCTTTGTCACAGAGTGATTGATAAGTTGGGACATAGGCAACAGCTAGCTGCAGGTTCAACTCATCATTAAGTCCTTCAAGAAATTTCTCCTTTCTCTTAGCATCTGTGTCAACTTCATCCGGTGCATATCGTGCCATATTGTTGAATTCTTCAATATACTCAACCACACTGAGGTGACGCTGTTTCAGATTGTGAAATTCCTTTTTCTTCAAGTACATCACTCCAGGTGATATGTGAGTTGTTCTGAATCCATCCTCAAAAATAGCCCAAGTTACATCTTCAAGGGGAGTGGTGATTTTAAAGTTGTCCCACCATGTTGCTGCTGGTCCTTCAAGTAGAAATGCTGCAAACCTAACTTTTTCTTCATCGGTGCAGCCAAAAGTCACTAAGTCTTTGTTCACTTAACGTAACCAATCATTGGCTTCCATTGGATCAGTTGTTCCAGAGAACCTTGCAGGCCTGAGTTTTAGAAACTTGGTGAGCATGTCAAGTGATGGAGGATTATTCTGATTGTTGTTGTTGTTGTTGTTCTGATTCTGTATGTACGTGGTCATCTCCTGCATCAACTGTGTCTGAGCTGCCAACATCTGCTGCATCTCAGGGGTGATGTTGTTGTTTTGGTTGGGGTTGGCACGACGGGGAGGCATCTGTTGGTTTAATAGGGATAAGTATTGGTGGATAGGTTTTTAAGAAGTTTTAACACACAACTCAAAACCAACCAAGTTCAATCAAACAATCAAGCAATCAACAAGCAACTATTTACTTAACAACTTATGAGCTTAACTCATGAGTTGAAGGAAACAACAAGTTTTCTTGAAATAATCAACCTCGTATAGTCATACCTCATAGGTCAATATGATCCATACTCTAACTTGATATCAATGTCTTTGGTAGGCAATCTAATGTCTCTTGGTTTTTCACTTGTAGTCCTTAGTGATGTCTAAGTTGAAATCTTTGGTGAGACTAAAGTTGAAATCACTTGAAGATGTTGAAGTCATTAGAATTGATAAAATATTTTGCACATGGTGAAGTCTTTGGCCATGGGGTAGGCTTTGTCCATCAAGTTGAAATAGAAGAGATGTAGAGTTAAAACCAAAAGGTTGAGGAAAGAGTTTACAAGGTTGTTTGTAAATAAGTTTTGGAACAAATACAACTCCTATTTTTCTAAGGGGTTTTGTCCAATCCTAGGTTTACAATCCTACAGGCAACACAGTGCTCTGATACCATCTGTAAGGTTCCCAACCTTTAATAAGGTAGAGATCCCTGTGTTTAAAATGCTAGTCCCTGGATCAATAGCTAGCATCCACAGTTAAGATGTAATATCAAGAAACAAAGGTCATAATACAACTTTATAACCAGGAATAAAATAATTCATTACATCTTACATAGCTCATTTGGCTATCACATTACATTGCAGCAGAATATAACAATAGCATGGGGTCCTTCATCTTCAAAGTGCCACAGGCAGTCATGTTGGTTGTAGACTTGTAATCCTAATCAATAAACTTCACTAACATCAAACAAACCTGCAACATAATAAGTTGCATCCACAAGGGTTAATACATTTGAATTGTATTGGCAAGTTTCACTACTATGTAGAATATAAGTGGATCCTATCAATACATGCATATTTGGCTAAGTGGGGTTTAGGCTCATTTGAAGAAAGCAATATAGTTTTATCCTATCTTTTCAAAATAGTTTTGATCTTTTGAAAAATATTTCTGAATTCCTTGGAAAACTCCAAGTGCTTCAAAATCCCTTGTTGTCACCATCAAGTTTTAGAAATTGGAATGTCGAGATCTTCCATAGCTTCAGGCCTTAGTTGCTTAGTATTGTCCATAACCGGGGACACGGCTAAGTACTTAGAATTTTGATCTTCTGCAGAAGTTTTACACTTTACCCACATGACACAATCTCATCTTGATGCCACCAGTGGCCGCTGGATAAGTACTCACCAAGATGGAGTACTGGCAGATTGAGAATGTGACAAAGTCTTTCCATAGGAGTCCTCCCAGTACACAATGCTAGCTTGTCTACCAGGCACCAATGTAGGGTTTCAAGTTCCCTTACACAATTCTAGTTAACCTGAAGATGCCAATGCATGGGTCTTTCACTATGTAGTTGACTAAGCTAGAGCCCATTTAGCATGTAGCTGTACACGGAAGCCACTGTACGAGAAACATGTTCAATCTCTAAGTCCCTGGGTGGTTTTCTTCTAGTGCACAACAAAAAGAGATGGCCATATAAACATGGTTCCTTTTGTTGCCACCTTGTCCAAAACTTGAGTATCCTTGTCCACCCAGGTGGTTCATTGAGTACTTGTTTTATTATATAAAACATATAACTTTTCAACTCTTCATATAATCATATCATGTATCTCATCCCAATATATAGCAGGGCTAAGCATACTACAACTACAATGTTTCCACTAAGGAATATATAAGGGTATCCCAATAGGATTTAGCATAGCATAAAATATAGTAAACCTTTCCATGCATGTTACAAAAATCCACTAAGTGTAATGAAAATAGTAGGACATGGATGATAGTGTCACTTGCCTTTTTAGTAGAGAATGTTGGTTCACTTCTTGATCTTGGAAATATCACACTCTTCTAACTTCACTACAATTCAATCAAGCAAACACAAATTCAACTAACATTCAAACAATTTATCACACATAAAATAACAAAAACAACGTCATGCATGCAAGCATGCAAAAGTTAGTTTTATTTGCAAAAGTTAGTTTTATTTGCAAAAGTGGTTTCTATTAGGCTCTAAACATTATAAAGTTCAAACTGGTCATTTACTAAAGTGGTAAAACCATTTGCAAAAGGTTTTATATATATAAACCATTTTTAAATCAAATCAATGTTTTATGTGATTGAAAATGCTTTTAGCAAAGCAGTATTCTTTAAAGAGTTCACCAAATATATTTTAAATTCACAAAACTTGGTGTTTAGGGTCAGAAGGTTTGAATCAAATCATTTCCCAAAGGTTTTACTCAAAAATCATTTCTAAACCAAAAACAATATTTTTATTTGACTAGAAATGAGCTAATTCAATTATTTATTCCTAAAATTCACAAAATACATTTTTAAATCTATAAGTTGGTTCCTAGGGTCAGTAGGTTCACAACAAACCATTTTGCAAAGATTTCACATTAAAATTATATCTAGAACAATTTTTATATTCATAATAAGCCTACACATGTTTCTACAAATTCAACTAATTTTCCAGAAGCAAATCATTAAACAAAGAGCATTTTGGATGTGTAGAATTAAAGTTATGAATTTTACAAGTTTGCATATCAATCAGATTCAAAATTCTGTTTTAAACAAAACCATGTACATGTGGCGTAATTCTATTGGCCGGTACCGCTTCGTGCGGATCAGCCTCTATGAGCTGTTAGATCTAAAGTGTATCGTACGGTTCTGATTGCACCATACCCTTTCGATAAGTTATTTTTATTTGCAAAAGTGGTTTCTATTAGGATCTAACATTATACAGTTCAAAGTGGTCATTTACTAAAGTGGTAAAACCATTTGCAAAAGGTTTTATATATATAAACCATTTTTAAATCAAATCACTATTTTATGTGATTGAAAATGCTTTTAGCAAAGCAATATTCTTTAAAGAGTTCACCAAATATATTTTTAATTCTCAAAACTTGTTGTTTAGGGTCAGAAGGTTTGAATCAAATCATTTCCCAAAGGTTTTACTCAAAAATCATTTCTAAACCAAAAACAATATTTTTATTTGACTAGAAATGAGCTAATTCAATTATTTATTCCTAAACTTCACAAAATACATTTTTAAATCTATAAGTTGGTTCCTAGGGTCAGTAGGTTCACAACAAACCATTTTACAAAGATTTCACATTAAAATTATATCTAGAACAATTTTTATATTCATAATAAGCCTACACATGTTTCTACAAATTCAACTAATTTTCCAGAAGCAAATCATTAAACAAAGTGCATGGTTGGGTAGGATTTGTCTTTCTGATTCCATTGATATAAATTTTGCAAAATTTGGACGTGTAGAATTAAATTTATGAATTTTACAAGTTTGCATATCAATAAGATTCAAAATTATGTTTTAAACAAAACCATGTCCATGTGGCGTAATTCTATTGGTCGGTACCGCTTCCTGCGGATCAGCCTCTGTGAGCTGTTAGATCTAAAGTGTATCGTACGGTTCAGATTGCACCATACCCTTTCGATAAGTTATTCTATCTAAGCCACTGGATGACGATCTGACGGTTCACAGGGGTTTGACCATCCACTGGCGGCGCTGTGCGGCGGCGAACGACGGCGCGGCTCTGCTCGCGGTGGTTCTGGCGAAGCAGGAAGGAAGGAAGGTAACGGAGATGCTCACCGTGATCGCAGGGAGATGCTGAAGCTCAACGTGTGGTCGTCTCGGCAAGGGGCGCTCAGGAACGGTGACGATTGCTCGCCGGAGTAGCTCCTGACGACGGGCGGCTCTGTTTGCTGTCGGAAGTGAGGCTGCAGGTCGCCCTAAGGCAAGATAGGGGCACAGTTAGACGTGTACTGATCTGGGGGTGATGGGAGCATCAGGCGCTGGGGCGGTCGAGGCTTACCAGCGAACTTCGTCGGAGACGAGTCAGACGTGGCGGTGCTCAGGTGAGGATGAAGCCGACGCTACGGGGCACTCGCGGGCGAACGAGTGGCATGGGGAGATGCGCCAGGAGGTGGGGAGCTAGCTCACGTGTAGAGGAAGGAGAGGGGCGGCGGGGTGTGGCCAGAATTGCTCTGGGACATCGTCGGAGACAGTGGAATGCGAGCTCGAATTAGAGCAGCCTAGGGGCAGAGGGGAGGCGCTGTTTGGGGGGAAAGAGAGAGGGGGCGAGGAGATTTAACGAGCGTGGTCACTGCGAGGATTAAGTCAGCCATTTACTCGAATTTAACGGGATTAACTCGCGGCAGAATGGCGACGAGCAAGGGGAAACGGCTGGCGCGTGGTTGATGACGATGACAAGGCAGTGGGGTCCGTCTGTCTGTGAGAGTGAGAGAGTGGGAGTGGGGCCTCTGCGTCAGTGACTGTGTGGGTGCGAGATTCAGTGAAAAACGGTTCACTGCGGGGAGGGGTTAGTTGGGCTGGACTGGGCCTTGCTGGGCTGTTGGGTTGGGTCGTGTTTGTTTCATTTTTTTATACTGAAGCCTTTTATTTTTCTTAATTTGAATTTCTGTTTTGATTTTATTAAAACAATTCAAACACCCAAATGAATTCAAACCTTTGCCAAACTTTGTGTAGGTTTTAATTTTGTTAACAACACAAATCAAAGTCCAAAACAAAATAATTTTTATTCTTTTTAGAATCTATTTAATAATTAAATAAATAGACCTTAGTTATTAATTCAAATAGGATTTTATTTATTAAAAACTCCATTTGAAATCTAAATAATACCAAAATCATTACACTAGGTTTTATTTGAAACACTTGGAAAACTTATTTAAAATAAAATAACAAGTTTTAGTGTTTATTTAAAATGGAAAAACCTTTACTTAAATAAAATTGGATATTAATAAATTCTCATTATTTTATTTAAATAAACCTTTACTCTTTTTATCAAATAGAAATATTTTATTTCAAAAGCTTGGCCAAGATTTAATTTGGCTCTATAAAATAATCCTTATTTATAATTCTACCTTTGCTTTTGAAAATCAAATCTTTTTATTAAAAGAACCAAAAATAGTAATTCCAACTATTTTAACTTTATTGTTTATTTATCTTTTTAAATCCCTTTAGGATTTTATTTGATCAAAATAGGTTTTGATATTTCCAATTGGAATCAAAAGTTTCTTCTCACCCTAAAAATCAACAATTGTTTATTTATTTTTCACATTTCAAAATTTGGAAAATTTTGGGATGTGACAGCCTCACCGGCAACGGCGCCAGAAATTCTTGATGGTGCTCGACAGGTGTTGGCGTGGAGCACTTTGTTGGTAACCCCAAGAGAAAGGTGTGATGGAGCACAGCAGCAAGTTTCCCTCAGTAGAGACTGAGGTTATCGAACCAGAAGGAGGAAGGAAACATCCCAAAGGTGTTGCAAGCAACGCGGAGACCTGCACAACACAAACTCAAGACATTGCCCCAACGAATCAGTGAGGTTGTCAAGCTCACCGGTTTGTTGTAACAAAGGACTAAACTTATGGTGTGTAAGGTAATGGTTTGCATCAAGTAAACAAGTAACAATGGAAGATGTATCAGTGGTAAAGATTGGACCGGGGTCCATAGTTCACTAGAGGTGCTCTCCTTAGATAAACAACATGGCATGAAGGGTAAACAAATTACAGTAGGGCATTTGACAGGAACTGAGCAAGCCATAACAATGCAATTACTAGTCAAAAAGATCCTATGAGGTTGATTGGGCAATACAACAAGATACATAGACCGCCATCCAACTGCATCTATGACTAGAAGTTCACCTTCAGGTTATCATCCGAACCCCCTCCAGTATTAAGTTGCAAGCAACAGACAACTGCTTTAAGAAAAGTGTGTAAGGTAAGCATTCCACATGTTCCATTAATAAGAGACCATTGTTTTCTCCCTAGTAGCAACAGCACATCTACAACCGAAGAGATTTCTATCACTTCCCTTGGAAACTAGAGGCATGAACCCACTATCGAGCATAAATACTCCCTCTTGGAGTCACTAGCAACTACTTGGCCAAGATAACCACTAGCAACGGAGAGCATGCAAGATCACAAACAACACAGACATGATAGAATCATAAAGACAAAACCATTAATCAAACCAACATAATAATCTCAATATCCATCGGATCCCCACAAACACAGCAGGCATGATTACAAAAAAATTAGATCTTGATCATGAACGGATCTCACAAGATCTATACATGAAAGCACAAAGGAGGAGATACAACCATCTAGCTACTACATGGACCCATAGTCCAAGGTGGAACTACTCACAAATCATACCGGAGAGAAGGCCTCCGGGATGATCTCCCCTCCGGCAGGGTGCCGAGAATAGCTTCAGATCCCCCCACCCCGATCTAGGGACGATGGTGGCGGCCGCTATAGACGGTTTCGTGGATTTCTGATCGGGTACTCAGGGTTTCTGCATCGGGGGCTTCTTATAGGCGAAGGGGGAGGCCGAGGAGGCGGCCAGGGCAGGCAAACCCTCGCCAGGCATGGGCTAGGGCCCACCCGCGCGTAGGGTGGGTCTGTGATGCTACACTCAATAGGAAGGAAGAGTGCTTCATTGGAAACCCCAAGAGCAAGGTATGAAGAGTACAGCAGCAAGATTTCCTCAATAGAAACCAAGGTTATCGAACCAGGAGGAGGAAGGAAACGTCAAACAGGTGTTGGAAGCAACATGGAGACCTGCACAACACAAACTCAAGACTTTTTCCCAACGAATCAGTGAGGTTGTCAAGCTCACCGGTTTGCTGTAACAAAGGATTAAATGTATGGTGTGGAAGGTAATGGTTTGCAGCAAGTAAACAAGTAACATCGGAAGATGTATCAATGGTAAAGATTGGACCGGGGTCCATAGTTCACTAGAGGTGCTCTCCTTAGATAAACAACATGGCATGAAGGGTAAACAAATTACAGCGGGGCAATTGACAGGAACTGAGCAAGGCATAACAATGTAATTACTAGCCAGAAAGATCCTATGAGCTTGATTGCGCAATACAACAATATACATAGACCGTCATACAACTGCATCTATGACTAGAAGTCCACCTTCAGGTTATCATCCGAACCCCCTCCAGTATTAAGTTGCAAGCAACAGACAACTGCTTTAAGCAAAGTGTGTAAGGTAAACATTCCACATGTTCCATGAACAAGAGACCGTTGTTTTCTCCCTAGTAGCAACAGCACATCTACAACCAAAGAGATTTCTGTCACTTCCCTTGGAAACTAGAGGCATGAACCCACTATCGAGCATAAATACTCCCTCTTAGAGTCACTAGCAACTACTTGGCCAAGATAACCACTAGAAATGGAGAGCATGCAAGATCACAAACAACACAGACATTATAGAATCATAAATATAGAACCATTAATCAAACCAACATAATAATCTCAATATCCATCGGATCCCTGCAAACACAACATGCATGATTACAAATAGATTAGATCTTGATCATGAACGGAGCTCACAAGATCTCTACATGAAAGCACAAAGGAGGAGATACAACCATCTAGCTACTACATGGACCCATAGTCCAAGGTGGAATTACTCACAAATCATACTTGAGATAAGGCCTCCGGGATGATCTCCCCTCCGGCAGGGTGCCGGGAAGAGCTTCAGATCCCCCCGATCTAGGGACGATTGTGGCGGCCGCTACAGACGGTTTCGTGGAATATTGATCGGGTACCGAGAGTTTCTGCATCGAGGGCTTATTATAGGCAAAGGGGCGAGACCGGGAGGAGGCCAGGGTGCCCAAACCCTAGACATGCGCGGGGTTGGGCCCACCCGCGCCTAGGGTGGGTCTGGCCCCCCTGGCTGGCCTTCCGGGCTCCCCTCTGGACTTCTTGTTCCCCACGGAAAGTTATTGACTTTGTCCTTCGTCCCGTCCAATTCCGAGAATATTTCTTTACTAACTTTTCTAAAACCAAAAACAGCAGAAAACAGGCATTTGGCACTGTTGCAACTTTTTAATAGGTTGGTACCAGAAAACATGTAAAAAGCACCTCAAGACAAGTAAAGAAAAGTAGATACTAAACAAGCATGGAGCATCAAAAATTATAGATACGTTTCCAACGTATCAGCATCCCCAAGCTTAACTCCTGCTCGTCCTCGAGTAGGTAAGTGATAAAAAGAATAATTTTTTAGGTGACATGCACCCTCACAATAAAGATCCAACCATTTGCAAACACTGAAAGCTGGGATCAAAGAACTCTAAACATGTGCATGAAAGATGGAGTTCTAACAATATGACATAGTAACTATGCATGCAACATGACAAGCTACAAAAAAAGATCATGAATAATATGCATTGAAAAACATTTGTTTGTTTCACATGCAGAAAACATAACATAGTGGCAATCAGCTTGTCCCTCATAGAGTAGCAATATAATGCATAGGACACCTGCAAAGTTCACAAGGGTGACTAGAAACAAGTAGCATAAGAGCAAGTAATAACACAATATGCATCAATTAATAAGCTTTGGAACACTACGCACATAATGACAACTATGCTCTCTTAATGGTGCCTAAAGGTAGAAGGTGGAGACTCAAATAATGGTGGAAGAAAGGCCTTTTTGTAAAGGAAGCAGGGATTACAAGTTTCAAAAAGAGATTCCAAAAATTATGGTACTTATTAGCTTTCAGCCCTCATTGCCCCTATCATAAGCATCTTGAAGTGGTTAAGGTTAAAGTGGCAAAGCTGCAGTATATGCTTGACAAAGTATAAGTTGGCAATCTCATGCCCCTTGAATGCGAGGGCCACACCTCATGCATACTCAACTTTGGGTCCAGGTAAGTTCTTGTCACTGTAAGTATTTGCATATCATTGAGAACCGCCAACGGGGTACCCCTTGCACATGGTACATGAGCTTTCCCATAACCAAAATGACAAGGCAAGCAGACAATGAGCATCTCAGCAATTCTTCTTATGTACCATGGGAATATGGTGCTTTTTTATCTCTTTCCTCTTCTCAATGTGTCTCTCTTTTTTTATAAGAAGAATGCTTCATAGATGTCACTATGGTGATGCTGCAAGTTTCCACCATGATTAGGCATGGCTTAGGCTAGCGGCCTAGGAGTTTCTCTAACATAGGATACAAACTCCATGGACTTACAAGTTCCCTCTTTATTTCACACCGGTGACATCCATAGACAAAATAACATGATATCAACGGAGTACAAGAAGTACAAGTGCAATGTTGAAAACATTCCCCGTGACAGCACGGTTCTGCTAATCCCAACTAATAAGTGCAAGCATATACAACAAAGTTTCCTCAATGGTTCAAGTTTATTAGGGACAAAGAATAAAATGTGCCATCAAGTTCGTGAGGGCTTTAATCACTAAGTTTTCACATAACAAAATAGTTTTTAATTGTTGAAAACAAGAATATACTTGGAATGGTGTAACACACCATGCATAGGATTTTATAGTGAACACTTTGGAATAACTTGGTTTCTTGGGAGTTGGAAGCATGAGTAGGACTTACTCATACAAGTGGAGGCTATCAAAAGACTGGGAGCAACCAACTAAGAGAGCAATAATGGCCATAATGATGCAATGCAACAAAGCAAACTAATCAAAGCAAAGAGTGGTACTACAAGTCAAGGACTAAATGATCATAGAGGCTAATGGTGAGTTTTCATAGTCATAACATGGTATAAGCATGTGCCAAGTCAACCCAAGAAAAAAACATCAAAGGAGAATACCACAATACTATGCTTTTGCATGCTAAAACAACGCATAATTTCTTCAAGACACACTAAGCAATCCCAATTGTTTGGAACAAGATATGCTACAGCAATAATCACTAAGCATAATGCTAAAACAACACCTAGCATGTCATGCTAAAGTCTAAGTCATAGTCAATGCAAGCTCCTCTTGCACTTCAAGCAAGAACTTACTACTCCTTTCCAAACACCAAGGAAACTTATTTGCAAAACAACATAGCGAGAAAGGGGGTCCAAACTACTAAAGAAAACTAAGAAAACTAAGAAAAGCAAATGAAAACTAAGACGCTCCAAGAACAACACAACTGTGCATGAAACAATAAAAGTGAAGTGTCTAGACAGACCTGAGCTTTTTATTAATGAAGAAGGGGATGCCTTGGGCATCCCCAAGCTTTGACGCTTGTACCTCTTAGATATTTCTTGGGGTGACACCATGGTGTAATCCCAAAGCTTGAGATTTTGTCCATTCTTCATCTCTTTGCATCATTCTCTCTCTACACCTGAAATTTTTTCCTTCATACAAAACTTCACACAATCTTCATTAGCAACATTAGCTTATTCAAAATATATTAGACCACTGGCAAAGCTTTGGAACAGCAAGGCTTTTCACTAAAAACACAATCTACTGAAGAAAATCCTTCAAAGAAACTCAATTTACCTGAAGAGAGCTCAAAAAGGAATCAATAAGAAGCAAATGCAAATAATGGTAGAAATCTGTCAAAACAGACTAGCAGGTAGAAATGAATTTTTTCGAACATCTTCTGTTGCTAAAATCAAAAAGTGTTAAACTAACGAAATTTAGCCAACATACTGGGGGATTTATTCGTAAATTTTGAGCTCAATATGAGTTACATAGACTCCTCACGAATTTTTTTGGTGAGGGCAGAAATCTGTTTCGGGACAGCAACTCCCCAAATCTTACTGCCCTCTCATTAGAGATCATTCTTGGCACAAAAAGCAAACAAAAAGAATAAGGAGAGGTCATTACAGAAGTAATAACTTCCAAGCCTCAAGTAAACTCTTGGGTTATCTCCCAACAAGTACTTTTCTTTAACGCCTTTAAGTTAGGCACAAGAAGCAAGAAGAATCAAGTATTTTCAAATGAATAAGCATTAACATCAAATCTTGCTTTCAAAGGAGGAGGAAAAAGCAACTTCTCTCTCCTCATAGGGAAGTGTTCAATACCTTTCTTGAATGGAAATTGATATTTTATGGTGCCTTCTTTTATATCAATGATGGCACCAACTGTTCTAAGAAAAGGTCTTCCCAAAGTAATAGGACAAGAAGCATTGTATTCAACATCCAAAACATAGAAATCCACAGGGACATAAGCATTGTTAACCATAATGAGAAAATCATTAATACTCCCCATGAGTTTCTTCTTAGCATTATCATTGAGTGAGACATTCAAATAACAATCTTCTAATGGTGGTAAATCAAGCATTTCATAAATCTTCCTAGGCATAATAGAGACACTAGAACCAAGATCACATGAATCTTTGAGATCAAAGTCATTCACTTGCATATTAATAATGGGTTCCCAACTATCTTCTACTTTCCTAGGAATAGAAGCTTTGTGTTTTAGCTTCTCTTCCTTAATCTTAACAAGAGCATCAGTTATGTGTTTGGTAAAGGCAACATGCATATCACTAGCATCAGGACTTCTAGCAAGTTTTTGTAGGAACATAATCACTTCAGAAATATTGCAACCATCAATGTCAAAATCAAACTTAGCATCGCTAGTAGTAGGATCAATAGGCTTAGGCATAGTAGGAGGAGGAATAGGGGCTACTTGTGGTTAAGTGGTGATAGTGCACACGCTATTGTTTCTATCCATTTCAGCTTCCCTTTCCCACCTAACATGAAGTTGAGCTAACATCCTAACATTTTCATCAATATTAACTTGTATGGCATGAGAAGTAGCAAAGGTATTTTCCGTAGTTTCAGGTTTAGCAGCCATTTTATTAACCAAGGAAGTTTGACCTTCAGACAAAGAGGATATATTTTTCTCAACAGTTAATAGCTTTTCCTCTATAGTCTTATTGAAAGTGGTTCGTTTACTAATAAAGTACTTGAGCATGACTTCAAGTTCAGAGGGGGCACTTCTAGCATTATTGTAAGAGCTTCCGTAGGAATTGTCATTATTAGGAGGATAAGGCCTATAATTGTTGTTGCCACCAAAATTATTCCTATAGGCATTGTTGTTGAAATTGTTGTTTCTAATGAAGTTCACATCAACTTGCTATTCTTGAGCAACGAAAGAGGCTAAGGGAACACTATTAGGATCTAGAGGAGCTTTCCCATTAACAAGCATATCCATAATAATATCAATTTTCTCACTCAAAGAGGAAGTTTCCTCAACAGAATTTACCTTCTTACCATGTGGAGCTCTCTCAACATGCCATTTAGAGTAGTTAACCATCATATTATCAAGGAGCCTTGTTGCCGCACCCAAGGTGAGTCCCATAAAAGTACCTCCAGCAGCAGAATCCAACAGGTTTCTTGAGGAGAAGTTCAAACCTGCATAAAAAGTTTGGATAATCATCCAAGAAGTGAGTCCATGAGTAGGGCAATTTTTAACCAAAGATTCCATTCTTTCCCAAGCAGGAGCAACATGTTCACTATCAAGCTGTTTAAATTTCATAATATCACTTCTCATAGCAATAATCTTAGCAGGAGGATAGTACTTTCCAATAAAAGCATCTTTGCACTTAGTCCAAGAATCAATACTATTTTTAGGCAAAGATAGCAACCATTCTTTAGCTTTTCCCCTCAAGATGAAAGGAAAAAGCCTGAGCTTAATAATATCTCCATCAACATCCTTATACTTTTGCATCTCACAAAGTTCAACAAAGCTATTAAGATGGGCAGCAGGATCATCAGAACCAGCACCAGAAAATTGCTCTCTCATCACAAGATTCAACAAAGCAGGCTTAATTTCATAAAAGATAGCATCAGGAGCAGGTGGAGCAATAGGTGTGCTTAGGAAATCATTGTTGTTGGTGCTAGTGAAGTCACACAACTTGGTGTTCTTAGCGGAGTTCATTTTGGCAAAGGTGGGCAAGCCAAAAACAGCAGCAGCAGCTAGAGCAGGAACTATTTTTTTTGTGTTTTTGAATAAAGCAAGCAAACCAAACTACACTAATTTTTTTGGGTTTTTTGAAAAGAGGCAAACAAAACCACGCAAAAGAAACAAAGCAAACTAAAAACAAAGTAAAGAGAAAGGAAGTGAAGGACTCCCCTAGTGAAGACGTCCTTAGCTTCCCCGACAACGGTGCCAGAAATTAATTGATGCTACACTCAACAGGGAGGAAGAGTGCTTCGTTGGAAACCCTAAGAGCAAGGTATGAAGAGTACAGCAGCAAGATTTCCCTCAGTAGAAACCAAGGTTATTGTAACTACCTCGGTGAATTACGCTCCTAGTTGCAAGCCTGGATGAGCGGAAATGGTTGGAATAGTACGGTGGGGCCCAAATGCCACTCACAGGTAGACCTTTCGGCCGTCCCAACCATTTCCATTCATCGGGACAAGAACGGGCGGCGTAATCGGCAGGCGAAGGGATCAACTACATACACAAATGAGTATGTATGCAAGCCACCATACAACAGTACATCAGAGCCATTCCATCTAGAAAGAAAGGAAAATATAGCAACGACATACGGCAAGATTCAAATGTCCTAGATAGATATAATAGTTTAGGATATCTCCCCATACATCATACGTCAGAGTATCAGGCGTAAGCGGCAAACAAGATCCGAGTACGGATAAGAAGCAAATCGGCATAAGATGCCCCATAAATAAGCACATCCCGCCCATAGATCTCACGGATCCCCGTTCCCAGAATCTCTACACCGAACGATCGTTGCCCACATCGTCCACCTCCTCCACCCAGTATCCATCTTATGAGTGTACCTGTTCATCTGAATCAAAAAAATTATCGTGTGAGACCCTAGGGGTACTCAGCAAGTCTTTATGCCTCTAACGGGGACACAACCTGGGGTGACGCAATTGCAGCAAAAGATAAACCCTAACAGTTCTATAGATACTCGCTAACCTTCCGCCTAACCAAAGATAGGCGGATGTCCGTGAAATAATGACAACAGTTAATATAGTAATACCTTCAGATCCATCCTCCTCCTCGCTTACCAACGAGGAAGCGGACGAACAACCCCCCATCCGTTGGCAATTTTATTATCCATTCCATGAGTGTTGCACTATTTACTAGTCAGTTACTTAGTCAAATTAAAGCGGTACTTTAGTTATGCTTGTCTATGATCGAGAAACTGTGCTCCAAGTCGTCCATAACCGCGGACACGGCTTTCAGAAAGTTTTACCCTGCAGGGGTGCACAAATAGCAACACACACTCGATCAACCTCGGAAAAACCAAATCAAAACCCAACGAGGCCGTCACGACAAAGCAATCACAGGATTCAGAAATATTTTAGGGGGCCACCCCATTGAGTACACCCGCAACGAAGTTAGCTGACTCCGAGACGGACCCAAGGTTTGGGTGGACGGCTGTAAACGACTGGGAACCCGAAAGTGTGACTGGGCTTGTCGATACCGCGAAAACGTGTCCCGATCCTAAACAGTACAGGTGCTCCTCGCACAATCGTAAATAAGCAGTTAAGCATGGCATAAGTACAGGATAGTAAATAAAACCTCAAACTAGTTTGTGGCCCCAAGAAATAAGAATGAATCAAGCTCTGGCTCAGGGGGGTCCCATAAGCCTCCCGGATGTGGATAGCGCGAATAATCAAGGAACAGGAATCAAGTACTCGGGGTCCTACGGGACACAAGTGAGCAGGAAAAACCAAATAGCAGATATTGCTCACCGGTGCCACTTTCATTAGTTATCCCATTACTACTCAAGTTAAGTTGTTTAGGTACCTCGTTATCCATCAGACTCTCACATACCCTACACATGTTGTTCTACGACTCGCATGGCTCAAACAACTCCTGTAGTAATGGCTCATGGGATGGAGGGACAAGCTTCGGTGGGGTTTAAAAGTAAAGGCTATGCAATACTTGGGATTCAGTTTAATGCAATCGCGACTCAATGATGCAAGAATAAGATAGAGGCAATAGGTACTGTATGTATGCAAGCATGTGGTAGTGCTTTCCTGGCAGCTCAGTTGAAGCGAGAGAAGGATCTGGGTAGTGCTCCTGGTTCTCTTGATATATCCCCTGCTCAGCGTCTATTCGAAGAAGAACCAAACAAACAAGGGCCAACATAAATAAAGTGCGCAAGCATATGAATAAACTACGACAAGCAAACAATCATGCCATGATGAATGATGCACAATTTGCATGGCAATAAAGTAGCATGGCATGGGGGAGGTGTGGAATACAAGAATAAATCATTTTATTAAGTTTTAGTCATATTTTATTCTCAAATAAGTTGCTGTACCCTTTATATTTATATGATGCATGCTGCAAAACATAACATGGAATGCGTAAACGGAAAGGTCTCGTCGAGCTGATCATTTTAGGCATATCATTTGTTAAATTTGGAGTTATAAAACAAAAGTTATTAATTAATTAAGGGAGAAGGGCATTTTATTGTAATTTAAATAAACTTGGAATTTTAAATGTTCAAAATATGTTTTGAAGGTCATATTTGAATTCCTCATATTTTTCTGATTTGAAAACATTTATTATTTGCATTATTTGGATTTATATTTTAAAAGATATTTAAAAACAGAATTAAATTTGAATTTGATTTAATTTGGAAAAGATTTGAATTAAATAGATATACTGAAAAGCTTTTTATACCCAGACAGACCCAGCCACTGTCGCTGACGGGTGGGGTCCAGCTGACTCAGCAACACAGCGTGCAGCACAGGCGTTTCTCACCGCGGGGCTCCCTAGCCTATGCGACTGACGAGCGGGTCCGACAGGAACTTCGGCCCCACGTGACAGTGAAGCCCCAGGGTGGACCACGTGGCGTCGCTAGGGGAGCGCGGGTTGCGGCTGGGGTTATATGGGGGTTTCTTTGCAAGATTGATTGGGTGGCTGTCTAGTGGGCCACGAGCACCGCGGGGTGAGGCAAAAACTAGAGGAGGGGTTTTCTGCAAAACGGACGACGCGCACTGTGGATCTTCCTCTGCTCCCTGCCGATCGATCGGTGCTCGACAGGGCGCCGCGGCGGGGCTCGAACGCGCGATCTGGGGCGCGCGCGCAGAGGCGGAACCACTGCGGGGGCCTGGGCTTGGTGTCAGGAGAGGTGGGCGTGGCCTAGGTAGGGTTTTGCGCGGCGCGGAAGCGAGCAGACGTTGCGCTCGCCGGCGCACAGAGCGTGCTCGATGAAACGCAAGGCGGCCCTAGACGACGATAGCGCGGCGGAGCATGTCCAGGAGGTCAGGCAGCTCACCGAGAGTGTGTTGGTGCGGTTGGATCGGCTCGAGACGCAGAGGATCGGCGTCGAGGCAGACGGCCAGAGGATCTAGGGTTTGTGTCGGGCTCGCGCTGGGGCAGCGGTTCTGGGGCTTCCTCTTTGCGGCTCCGTGTACGGGGCTGCTGCAGGGGGTCTCCTTGTACTCCTCGATCGCCTCCACGTCGCGCTCGTCGCCTGGTACGGTGTAGCCGAGAGGAGGCCGAGGGTGCCGGCGATGGTGTAGACGGTGGCGATGGAGAAGAAGGAAGGAGAGGGCAGGGTGCCCTTGGGGTAGATCTGGGGTAGCTGGGCCAGGCAGAGAGGTGGTGGGGTGATGGTAGGTAGCAGAGAGGGGGGAGATGCCGTGGGGAGGTGGGGTAGATGAAAAAGGTGGCTCGGCCACCCTTTTTCTCTCCTTCCTCCTTCACGTGCTAGGGTCGGCAGGGCAGGGCAGTAGAGGAGGGGGGGCTTCCAGGTGGGGCATGGTGGTCTGGGAGGGTAGGCTCGGGCTGGGGTCCTCTTGGCAGAGAGGGGGAGCTAGAGAAAGGAGAGGGGGTAGGCTCGGGCTAGGTTAGGGTTGGAGCTAGGCTCGGGTAGAGGGTAGCTAGGGCAGGGGTGAGGTGGCCAGGGGGAGAGGGTGGCCGGTGGGGCCAGCTAGGTGAGAGGGAGGGAGAGGACGAGAGAGAGAGGTAGGTTTAGGGTTTAGATAGGATACACAAGATCATGCATGGATGGTGGAGAAAAAAGATAGGGAGGTGAAGAAAAGAGAGGGAGATGGATAGATGTGTGTGGTTTGGATTCACTCAAAATGCAAATAAAATCCAAATGGCAAGCAAAAAGGTGGTTCTTGCATGGCCCATGCAGAATATTTATTGCCATGATGATTCTTGTGAAAACAATATTGTTGCATGGCATTACTAGTTTGCATTCCCAAAAAATGGAATAAAGGCCAAGCAAAAGAACTTAAAGGAAAATCCCAGATGGAGTAGATGGAAATGATCACATTTGAATAGAAGTGGGACTTGCTAGTGTGTATGTGCCACTAGGTATTGAGTAAGCCCAACAATATTCCAACATGATAATATCCCCAAAACGACACATATGGAAGCTAGACAAAGGGCTCCACTCACAAGGCATGCAAAGGTGGCCATGTGGCTCTCATACATCAGTAATGTGAAAACAACATGATGCTAAGATGAGAGCATGTGGAACAAGAATTGGATCCATCCCAACCCACATGAGATAGAGGTAAAACCAAATAAAAGAATTACAAGCTCATGGGTTATTGGAATGGTGGAAGAATAAGGTGGTGACAAGAAAGGTGGTGGAGTGGAATAAAAGATATGCCCCCAACTCAACTTGGGCATTTAAACAATATATCAAGAACCAAATACAATATCAAGAGGCAAATACAAATAATAATGCATATGAGGTAAGAACCAAAACAAAAAGGGTTTTTGTATGATGCTCAAATGCAAGGTGGCATGATGACATGAGCATGATATGATGATGATGCAACAATTATATGTAGGAAGTAGCCAATATATAGACTAGGCTAGTAGCATTGCAATTGTTAGACAATTGGGATGCTACAACTCTCCCCCACTAAACAAGAATCTCACCCCGAGATTCCTAGGACAAAGAAAACAACACAAGGAGAGGCGGGTGTTCGAACGAAGGTGACCCTCACGTTCCCAGGTTGATGAACAACGGAATGGTGCGACCACTACACCTTGCAAAACTTGCTAGACTTGTTGCGAGTCTTGCGTTTTGCTTGAGAAACAACGGGTTAGAAGAGTTGGAGGATTGTCGTGAGACAAGAAGGATAGGATGGGCATAGCTCCGGTTTTCCCAAGAATCATGATAAAAGAATATAACCACTTGTGAAAGAAAAGGAGAAGATGATGTATCATGGATAAGGAAAGACACACCATTAAGATTAAAGATTTACCGATACGAGAGAGGATGAATCTTTGTCTCGCCGGAAGAAGGAGCTAGATTGGAGAGGTTTTGAACCACTATTACAATAGCATCGTATCTTCTCTCGGATTTGAGAAATGAAGTCCGGAAACAATATTGCCTTCAAACAATAGAGTCCCTTGATAACAACAGAAAGATTTAGTTAGACTCTTGTTGCGCCGGTAAGAACCAAGGATCACGCAATTTAGGTGCGCAGATATAACTTCCAGAGATGGATGTGAAGCCAGATCATGGGGGAATCCCGAGAAGCAAAGAATATGGAGGATCTAGAGTTTATTGTAGAGATACTTATTGCTTTCTTTAGCCTTGAGGCTAACGCAATAGATTTGCGGCTGATGGCATCAACCATAATTGGCTTTACCACAGAAAAAGAATTGATGAAACAAAGAGAGAGATAGTTTCCTTTAATCTTGTTTGGGGATATCGAGCATCAGTAGAAAGACGAGGATAGAAAAAGGTTTGCGTTTGTTTCCACCAGATAATTGAGGATTTTGCTCCGTGTAGAAAGGGTGAGATCACCAACAAGAGATTATTGATTACTTTCTTCGAGAGAGCACTCCGGAAAAACAAGGACGGAAGTAAAAGTATCAAGGGATAAAGGCCACTTCTAACTTCCGTGGAATGAGTGAAATCACATTAATTCACCAATTCAATGTACAAGAGCGAATGATAAGAGTAGTGGTATGGTAGCTACTCCATCCCGCACTCAAAGCATTACTCCGCACATGAATAAGAAAATCATGCACCCCAACTACCGAAACAGACTGAAGGTGTTGGCAAAAACTCATAGAACTCCGTTAGAAAACAAGGATAGATGCAAACGATTCGCCGGATTCATAGATAGATAAAGATGATGATGTTGTCGTCATGTCGGAAGTACCACGCCACCAGAAAGATATAAAGGAAGATCACGGAGACAACTGCAAAAATTTCACAGATATAGAAAAAGATAGCACCACTTGAACAGAAGGAATACAAGATCTGGAAGGTCTTCATGGCCTCCGGTGGATTGAGCATAGACGATAGAGCAAGAGGGTTTTCAAGAGATTACTTGACGAGATTGAGGTGAAAGAACTCCATGTTCTTCTTGAAATGATTGAGAGAGATTTAACAGCCTTGAGGAAATCTTCAGCGGAACGACGATGATAACTTGCCAACAAGGAACAACTCCGGATAGGTTGAAGATGGGGGATGGAATTAACAATGGACTTGCTGATTCCAGAGTTGAAGTAATGTATTTTTAGCAGAAGGACATGGTCGAGATATGTGACTTCAAAAAGTCAGAATTCTCACTTTGAGACTTTGCACACAGGCAGTGCTCACGAAGCTCGAGAGAAAGACACAGATGATCTTCCATGTCCTTCCATAGATATCGATTAGGCAAGCATATTATCAACATATACCACCATGGATTAACAAGATATTCCCAGAATATCAAGTTCAAGAGGCGGGAGAACGAACAATGCTCGAAACACTTTTTGAGCTCAACGCTCTTTGAAAGATCAACGTTACGAGTAAGGATTCCTGTTGAAGAAGATGCGCTGACAGAATAGGTTAACTGGTCCTTCGGAAGAAAAAGAGATGTCACCTGGTTCACATTGTCGATTGGATCACCGGTTACAAAGATAGAGAGATCTTGGATAAGAACCGATGATAGCTCATACCTTAAGCAAAGCTATCAGAGACGAAAAGATGCAATTCCCTCGTATCCAGGAGAATTGTGCAGATATGGGGTTCAAAAGGATGTGCAGCATGATGGACAGATGATATACCGCCGTAGTGCTTTGAGAAACTCCGGATTGCTAAAGATGCTTGAATATGCATAGATATGGTCGCGGTGTACTCAAAATCATAGGAGATAACCGTCACCATTTGGAGGATAGGGTTGATAGCATTTTCCATATTCCACTCAATCATTCAGATCTATATGACACTTATCATGAGTGGAATATAGCTATGCCGAGAACCAAATTACAATCACCAGCGTCGGATCGACACATGTTATGTAATTAGCCCAAGAGAATTGGAAAAGAAAAGAAACTCCGGATTAAGCGCCGGTGACAAAAGAATGAGTTAGCATGGACATGCTGATAAAAGGGAGATAGATAATGTTTCACGCACGACTGGAAAGGAGTGTGGAAACACAGATGTATCAAAGAAAAATTTTCCGCATTTTTCGGCATTAAAATACCAATAGATGCGCAAAATCGCTTATCAGGTAGAGATATACCAATAGTTGCTAATCGCTACCTGCTGGTTTCACAGAATGTGGAGTTGCTAGAAGGAAAGACACCCTTAAGAAGATGGCACCGGTTAACAAGGAGTCAGATAGATCGCGCCGGTATTCAAAAGCCTATCAGTATGGAATGTACCAACAGTTGATAACCAAAGGCAGATAAAGATAACATGTTGGATACAATAGATAGACAAGGAATTACACACACACACACACACTCAACCTATGGTACTACGGAAAACCCAGAACACGTGAATCCTAGTTTGAAATGTTAAGAAGAGGATTGAAAACGTTACACTTCCTTACCAGAAAAGGGTGGGTGGGTGGGTAAGAAGAAAAGTGGAAGCAGTCCTACTCTCGCGTTTTGTTTTTTTTCCTAGTATACATAGCTACCAAAAATATTTGCTAGACTGACAACGACCATTTGGCTGAGACCCTGAAGGTCGAGATGGCTCTGATACCAATTGTAACTACCTCGGTGAATTACGCTCCTAGTTGCAAGCCTGGATGAGCGGAAATGGTTGGAATAGTACGGTGGGGCCCAAATGCCACTCACAGGTAGACCTTTCGGCCGTCCCAACCATTTCCATTCATCGGGACAAGAACGGGCGGCGTAATCGGCAGGCGAAGGGATCAACTACATACACAAATGAGTATGTATGCAAGCCACCATACAACAGTACATCAGAGCCATTCCATCTAGAAAGAAAGGAAAATATAGCAACGCCATACGGCAAGATTCAAATGTCCTAGATAGATATAATAGTTTAGGATATCTCCCCATACATCATACGTCAGAGTATCAGGCGGAAGCGGCAAACAAGATCCGAGTACGGATAAGAAGCAAATCGGCATAAGATGCCCCATAAATAAGCACATCCCGCCCACAGATCTCACGGATCCCCGTTCCCGGAATCTCTACACCGAACGATCGTTGCCCACATCGTCCGCCTCCTCCACCCAGTATCCATCTTGTGAGTGTACCTGTTCATCTGAATCAAACAATTTATCGTGTGAGACCCTAGGGGTACTCAGCAAGTCTTTATGCCTCTAAAGGGGACACAACCTGGGGTGACGCAATTGCAGCAAAAGATAAACCCTAACAGTTCTATAGATACTCGCTAACCTTCCGCCTAACCAAAGATAGGCGGATGTCCGTGAAATAATGACAACAGTTATAACAGTAATACCTTCAGATCCATCCTCCTCCTCGCTTACCAACAAGGAAGCGGACGAACAACCCCCCATCCGTTGGCAATTTTATTATCCATTCCATGAGTGTTGCACTATTTACTAGTTAGTTACTTAGTCAAATTAAAGCGGTAATTTGTTATGCTTGTCTATGATCGAGAAACTGTGCTCCAAGTCGTCCATAACCGCGGACACGGCTTTCAGAAAGTTTTACCCTGCAGGGGTGCACAAATAGCAACACACACTCGATCAACCTCGGAAAAACCAAATCAAAACCCAACGAGGCCTTCACGACAAAGCAATCACAGGATTCAGAAATATTTCAGGGGGCCACCCCATTGAGTACACCCACAACGAAGTTAGCTGACTCCGAGACGGACCCAAGGTTTGGGTGGACGGCTGTAAATGACTGGGAACCCGAAAGTGTGACTGGGCTTGTCGATACCGCGAAAACGTGTCCCGATCCTAAACAGTACAGGTGCTCCTCGCACAATCGTAAATAAGCAGTTAAGCATGGCATAAGTACAGGATAGTAAATAAAACCTCAAACTAGTTTGTGGCCCCAAGAAATAAGAATGAATCAAGCTCTGGCTCAGGGGGGTCCCATAAGCCTCCCGGATGTGGATAGCGCGAATAATCAAGGAACAGGAATCAAGTACTCGGGGTCCTACGGGACACAAGTGAGCAGGAAAAACCAAATAGCAGATATTGCTCACCGGTGCCACTTTCATTAGTTATCCCATTACTACTGAGGTTAAGTTGTTTAGGTACCTCGTTATCCATCAGACTCTCACATACCCTACACATGTTGTTCTACGACTCGCATGGCTCAAACAACTCCTGTAGTAATGGCTCATGGGATGGAGGGACAAGCTTCGGTGGGGTTTAAAAGTAAAGGCTATGCAATACTTGGGATTCAGTTTAATGCAATCGTGACTCAATGATGCAAGAATAAGATAGAGGCAATAGGTACTGTATGTATGCAAGCATGTGGTACTGCTTGCCTGGCAGCTCAGTTGAAGCGAGAGAAGGATCTGGGTAGTGCTCCTGGTTCTCTTGATATATCCCCTGCTCAGCGTCTATTCGAAGAAGAACCAAACAAACAAGGACCAACATAAATAAAGTGCGCAAGAATATGAATAAAATGCGACAAGCAAACAATCATGCCATGATGAATGATGCACAATTTGCATGGCAATAAAGTAGCATGGCATGGGGGAGGTGTGGAATACAAGAATAAATCATTTTATTGAGTTTTAGTCATGTTTTATTCTCAAATAAGTTGCTGTACCCTTTATATTTATATGATGCATGCTGCAAAACAGAACATGGAATGCGTAAACGGAAAGGTCTCGTCGAGCTGATCATTTTAGGCATATCATTTGTTAAATTTGGAGTTATAAAACAAAAGTTATTAATTAATTAAGGGAGAAGGGCATTTTATTGTAATTTAAATAAACTTGGAATTTTAAATGTTCAAAATATGTTTTGAAGGTCATATTTGAATTCCTCATATTTTTCTGATTTGAAAACATATATTATTTGCATTATTTGGATTTATATTTTAAAAGATATTTAAAAACAGAATTAAATTTGAATTTGATTTAATTTGGAAAATATTTGAATTAAACAGATATACTGAAAAGCTTTTTATACCTAGACAGACCCAGCCACTGTCGCTGACGGGTGGGGCCAAGCTGACTCAGCAACACAGCGTGCAGCACAGGCGTTTCTCACCGCGGGGCTCCCTAGCCTATGCGACTGACGAGCGGGCCCGACAGGAACTTCGGCCCCACGTGACAGTGAAGCCCCAGGGTGGACCACGTGGCGTCGCTAGGGGAGCGCGGGTTGCGGCTGGGGTTATACGGGGGTTTCTTTGCAAGATTGATTGGGTGGCTGTCTAGTGGGCCACGAGCACCGCGGGTTGAGGCAAAAACTAGAGGAGGGGTTTTCTGCAAAACGGACGACGCGCACTGTGGATCTTCCTCTGCTCCCTGCCGATCGATCGGTGCTCGACAGGGCGCCGCGGCGGGGCTCGAACGCGCGATCTGGGGCGCGCGCGCAGAGGCGGAACCACTACGGGGGCCTGGGCTTGGTGTCAGGAGAGGTGGGCGTGGCCTAGGTAGGGTTTTGCGCGGCGGGGAAGCGAGCAGACGCTGCGCTCGCCGGCGCATAGAGCGTGCTCGATGAAACGCAAGTCGGCCCTAGACGACGATAGCGCGGCGGAGCATGTCTAGGAGGTCAGGCAGCTCACCGAGAGTGTGTCGGTGCGGTTGGATCGGCTCGAGACGCAGAGGATCGGCGTCGAGGCAGACGGCCAGAGGATCTAGGGTTTGCGTCGGGCTCGCGCTGGGGCAGCGGTTCTGGGGCTTCCTCTTCGCGGCTCCGTGTACAGGGCTGCTGCAGGGGGTCTCCTTGTACTCCTCGATCGCCTCCATGTCGCGCTCGTCGCCTGGTACGGTGTAGCCGAGAGGAGGCCAAGGGTGCCGGCGATGGTGTAGACGGTGGCGATGGAGAAGAAGAGAGGAGAGGGCAGGGCGCCCTTGGGGTAGATCTGGGGTAGCTGGGCGAGGCAGAGAGGTGGTGGGGTGATGGTAGGTAGCAGAGAGGGGGGAGATGCCGTGGGGAGGTGGGGTAGATGAAAAAGGTGGCTCCGGCCACCCTTTTTCTCTCCTTCCTCCTTCACGTGCTAGGGTCGGCAGGGCAGGGCAGTAGAGGAGGGGGCTTCCAGGTGGGGCATGGTGGTCTGGGAGGGTAGGCTCGGGCTGGGGTCCTCTTGGCAGAGAGGGGGAGCTAGAGAAAGGAGAGGGGGTAGGCTCGGGCTAGGTTAGGGTTGGAGCTAGGCTCGGGTAGAGGGTATCTAGGGCAGGGGTGAGGTGGCCAGGGGGAGAGGGTGGCCGGTGGGGCCAGCTAGGTGAGAGGGAGGGAGAGGCCGAGAGAGAGAGAGGTAGGTTTAGGGTTTAGATAGGATACACAAGATCATGCATGGATGGTGGAGAAAAAAGAGAGGGAGGTGAAGAAAAGAGAGAGAGATGGATAGATGTGTGTGGTTTGGATTCACTCAAAATGCAAATAAAATCCAAATGGCAAGCAAAAAGGTGGTTCTTGCATGGCCCATGCAGAATATTTATTGCCATGATGATTCTTGTGAAAACAATATTGTTGCATGGCATTACTAGTTTGCATTCCCAAAAATTGGAATAAAGGCCAAGCAAAAGAACTTAAAGGAAAATCCCAGATGGAGTAGATGGAAATGATCACATTTGAATAGAAGTGGGACTTGCTAGTGTGTATGTGCCACTAGGTATTGAGTAAGCCCAACAATATTCCAACATGATAATATCCCCAAAATGACACATATGGAAGCTAGACAAAGGGCTCCACTCACAAGGCATGCAAAGGTGGCCATGTGGCTCTCATACATCAATAATGTGAAAACAACATGATGCTAAGATGAGAGCATGTGGAACAAGAATTGGATCCATCCCAACCCACATGAGCTAGAGGTAAAACCAAATAAAAGAATTACAAGCTCATGGGTTATTGGAATGGTGGAAGAATAAGGTGGTGACAAGAAAGGTGGTGGAGTGGAATAAAAGATATGCCCCCAACTCAACTTGGGCATTTAAACAATATATCAAGAACCAAATACAATATCAAGAGGCAAATACAAATAATAATGCATATGAGGTAAGAACCAAAACAAAAAGGGTTTTTGTATGATGCTCAAATGCAAGGTGGCATGATGACATGAGCATGATATGATGATGATGCAACAATTATATGTAGGAAGTAGCCAATATATAGACTAGGCTAGTAGCATTGCAATTGTTAGACAATTGGGATGCTACAGTTATCGAACCAGAAGGAGGAAGGAAACGTCACACAGGTGTTGGAAGCAACGTGGAGACCTGCACAACACAAACTCAAGACTTTGTCCCAACGAATCAGTGGGGTTATCAAGCTCACCGGTTTGCTGTAACAAAGGATTAAATGTATGGAGTGGAAGGTAATGGTTTGCAGCAAGTAAACAAGTAACAATGGAAGATGTATCAGTGGTAAAGATTGGACCGGGGTCAATAGTTCACTAGAGGTGCTCTCCTTAGAGAAACAACATGGCATGAAGGGTAAACAAATTACACGGGGCAATTGACAGGAACTGAGAAAGGCATAACAATGCAATTACTAGCGAGAAAGATCCTATGAGGTTGATTGGGCAATACAACAATATACATAGACCGTCATCCAACTGCATCTATGACTAGAAGTCCACCTTCAGTTTATCATCCGAACCCCCTCCAGTATTAAGTTGCAAGCAACAGACAACTGCTTTAAGCAAAGTGTGTAAGGTAAACAGTCTACATGTTCCATGACAAGAGACCGTTGTTTTCTCCCTACTAGCAACAACACATCTACAACCGAAGAGATTTCTGTCACTTCCCTTGGAAACTAGAGGCATGAACCCACTATCGAGCATAAATACTCCCTCTTGGAGTCACTAGCAACTACTTGGCCAAGATAACCACTAGCAACGAAGAGCATGCAAGATCACAAACAACACAGACATGATAGAATCATAAAGATAGAACCATTAATCAAACCAACATAATAATCTCAGTATCCATCGGATCCCCGCAAACACAATATGCATGATTACAAATAGATTAGATCTTGATCATGAACGGAGCTCATAAGATCTATACATGAAAGCACAAAGGAGGAGATACAATCATCTAGCTACTACATGGACCCATAGTCCAAGGTGGAACTACTCACAAATCATACCGGGGAGAAGGCCTCCAGGGTGAACGCAATATACCAAAAAAAACAGAAAAAATGATGAAAGAGAATGAAACATAAAGAAAATACGTAATGAAACTTATGTAAGAAAAAAAAAAGGAAAGAGACATGTATTGATATGTTGAAAATAACTCGTCTCGTATGTCTCTCATCGATATGCCGACACCTTTTAAGTGGATGCGGTGATCGATAGCCTCGCAACACCTAAAGCTACATGCTCTAAATATGCCCGGCCCACTACTGATTTTCTTTAGCGAAATTGTACTAGGACGCGAGCAGTTTCCTGGGACTCAGAAAGCGAATGGGGCGATCGATGAATCGATCAATGTCTAGGACTGACCACTAGGAGTCGAGCGTTGCTCACAAGCCCAATAAAAAATCTTTTTTTATATGTATACTAGCTTTATAATTTTTTGGGCCCCTAATTTCTTCGGGCCCGGGGCGGCTGCCCCGCCAGTCCCCCCAAGGGCCGGCCCTGCTTGTGTGCAACGTGCAACCCATCTAAATCTTCTAAGTCGACAATATCATATAGAATATGGATATCCCGCCACTGTTGGATATGCATCAGCACCGGTCCTCGATGTTGTTGGATCTGGCATCCACGGACCTTGAAAACTGCAATATGTAGGTACTACAGGCACCATCGCTTGTCTCCCGAAGATGGTGACGACAACGGGTGAGGTGACTAGCGGCGATCGTTCAAATCGAGAGATTGTGCGAGATATGAGGGAACCATATGAAGTTCTCTTGGCTTCAAGACCGAGAAGTAGGTAGATTTTTTATGTTTCAAGAGAAATAACATCTTAATGCTTTTAAAATATTGTCCGACTAAGTTTTCGTAGCAAGGCATCGGACACTCAGCTAGTACTGTACTAGTAACCGACCCGCGTCGCCTTCGTCGGCCTTGCGGTGGTTCGCCAGCGGTGAATCCGTGAAAATCGTAAGTATGTCGTGTTCTCCCGTTCCGATCTACCCTCTTCTTCCCAACGACTTCCCTTCCTCCTCATACCTTTCCCTTCCCCAATCCGCCCTTCTTCTTGGTCCATGTCGTGCACCGCACCGTCACTTCGGGTGGCCGATGTGTATGGCTTTCTCTGTTGCCGAGGGGAGTTACATGTGAATTCTTCAACCTTGCTTTCCAAAAGGAAAGGAAAAGAAATCTAGCTCTGTTCCATGGCTTTCATCCGGCAAGGTCGCAACCCCTGGTCGATGGCATCTGGCGACGAGCGGAGTGACCGTCGCCGGAGAACAAGGAGTTTCAAGGTAAATATTGTATACCACGTTTTTTTAATTGGTGCTCTGTGATTTAGATCTGGCTGCCCTCTGAATTCTTCAGTTGCAAGAGTGGGCGCCCAGGGTGCCAATGATATACGATGGCGGATAGCTGCCGCAAAAGTAGATGTTTGGTCATCGTTTCTGTTTCCTTGTAAGAGTAGAAAAAAAATAGGGGTCATCTTAGTCTGGGGAGGAAACACTAGGAAAGATAGCGGAGAAACTAGATTGCATTGGATAAACGGGAGGTCCGGATCAACTTTTTCATTGCGCCGCCGTTTGAGGAGATCGGCCGACGGGGTCCGGGATCGACCAGCGCCAGGTGCAAGCTCCGTCAATAGCAGGCTAGGTCACCTCCAAGCAATCCTCAGCAACTCCCCTCGCCGATGGTCTTGGAGCGGACTCCTGAGCAAGTTACCTGTTTTCTCGATGGTGCTTTTGATGTCTGAGTGGTAAGCTTCTTCATATCCAGGATTTAGCTCCTGATGTACACAATAACTTGATCACACTGGTCGTTAAGGCAAGATGACCAGTGGCAGAGGTGATGATAAATCGAAACAGGATTAAACATATCTTTTTGATAAAAGCACTTTATTATTTAAAGAGTTTCAAGTATAACACTGGACCTCTGCATATTTAGAATGCGCACAGCGGGCACATGTCCGCCAGTGATAAAACACTCGATTAAACACATAAGAAGGCCTATCACATTTCATGTTTTCATCCAAGTCCTAGCCATCGGTGAAGCTCTAAAAAGTAGTCAGTTCATGCCTTAAATAGAAGATAAATGGATTTGGCAATGAACCAAAGGGATTTTGCACCACCAGATATGCGTGAGGGCGTGGAGGCCAGGATCGCCTCGATCTGCTAGCTTCTTCCGGTGGGTCGGACAGCTGGCGAAGGCTGGATGCGTGGGGCTACTTGCCTGGTTTCGAATAAAGGTGGCGGTCCTAGAGTTTCTCCAAGCGTGAAGACGAAGATTTGCTCAATGCATGCCCTCGTTGTTTTGGCCGGAGCCGGAAGGCTCCACCGATGAACTCCCAAGGGGTCTTAATGTACCCATGTTTTTTCTGATTGTTTAATTTTAAAAGGGATGTTGCGAAGCTCTGCTGTCTGTTATCATCATGAGATATGTCTTTGACAATCAATGATGAAATCAGATGCGGAGATGAAGTCCAGGATACGAGGACTAACAATGGTGGTTTGACTCTTTGCGGCGATGAGGGACTGGCTTGGTGATCCAGAACTCGTAGTAACAACTAATAGTGGGTGGGGGGGTAGCACAAGAGAAGTTTATGGTCTTACCTTATTGAAAATTACAAAAAACGCCACAATTAGGGTCACTATAACAGAAAACCACCACAATTCAAATTCGTGACAAAAAAAACGCTAGAATCGACCCAATTGTGGTGGTTTTTTGCCCCAATTGTGATGGGTTTTTTTCCAATTATGGTGGTTTTTTGTCACGAATCTGAATCACGGTGGTTTTTTGTCACGAATCTGAATTATGGTGGTTTTCTGTTATAGTGACCCTAATTGTGGTGTTTTTTTTGTAATTTCCTCTTTCTAATAACATGATGCAAATGGTACGAGTTTGATGTTTTTTTAGCGGGAGGACTGCAGGGGAGGTTTCCCTGAATTCGCTTGCGATGCTAATCACCTAGACAATTTGCGTGAAAGAAATAGAAGGATATTTGATAAGTTCTTATCCGTGCAAAAAATCCTTGATCAAATCAAAGCTGGTGCTCTTTTTTCCCCCTGTTGGAGTAATTTTGAGCTGATGGTGGTCGTGTAGGAAATGTTCATGCTTGAGTGTGTGCGCGTGAGTGGGAACTTGCCTAGTTAAGATGATTTATTTTTTTATTTACATGTTTTCTCCTACTCCCTTCACAAGATCTTCTAACTTTTTTTAGAGATGCATGTATTTAGACATGTTTTATTATTTAGGTTCATCCATCTTTGTCTAAATCTGGTCTATTTTGAAATATCTAGGTCTTATATTGGTGAACGGAGTGAGTATTTACACCTGCAGTTCTCGTGGGGGTACAAAACAATGTAGTACGTTTCTATTTCTTTTGGGATGGTAATATGATAGCAGATCAATTTTCATGGTGAAGTTGTAGAAAGTGCATACGGTGGGTCTAGCGGCAGCGGACGTGTCCACTCTTATGAATATATTGACCTTGGGTGTTAATACTATGTCTGGTCACATGCCACTTGTGGGACGATTAAAAAACACCTTAATTAATACTGTTGAATACCCATACATTGCTACAGATTATCATTTTTTTTTGCCCTAACACATATAAGAATAACATGGAGATACGGATGAGAAGCCACTTTTTTTTAGATTAAGCTGCAAACTTTATTAACTTACTGAAAGATCCTTCTTCATAGCACTTACAATAAAAGCCAGCGGTATGCCTAGCCAAGTTTTGCTAACCTTATTCTCGCAGCCCTCTTTAGCTAAATGATGAGCAACAGCATTCCCAGTCCGCCTGATAGCACGAACCGACGACAAACCAAAACCTTTAAGGCTTCGTTCGGTTTGCATGCAACTGATCCCCGTAGGGAACCAATCCGCACGTGGTTTGGGTGATCCACTCGTGTCACCCGATCCCCAGCTAACCCGTCCTATCGAACCCCACATGGGCTTTGCCTTATTCGGTTAATCCCCACGGGAGAAATGAGGAAGGAATAGTACTAGCAATACATATATTAATATCAATCTCACATCAATCACCTCCATCACTAATTGTCATTTTCTTGCCAATATTTATCTAAACTTAAAACATATGAATATTACACATGCTCTGTTCTGAGCAGCATAAGCAAGCGATCAACATTGAACTATAACCTACAGTTACAAAATCATCTACAGTTCTACACCACCTCTGGAACAACTATGTATCAAGTAAAAGAACTTGTTATTATCACATACTTCTTCCGTTTAAAAATATAAGATGTTTTAGGTTTGTGAAAGAGATGTATCTAGACACCTTTTAGTGTATAGGTTCAAATGAATCTAGACACTAAAAGATGTCTAGATACATCTTATTCACAAATCTAAAACATCTTATATTTCCAAACGGAGGGAGTACAACCAATTTACAACAATATATACGACAAGCTATTAGTGTTCCAGTACAACATCCTTTGCTAGCAGTGTAACCAACAGCAGATCGGCTAGCGTCAGCATCATCACCTGGTATTATTAATTTATAAGAATTATATCAGTTAGCAAGAACTTCCACGACAATGAGACCAAAATACAATAGCTGCATAATAAAAGAAAATAGAAGTAGCTGCACAAAGATGAGATTCCTCCAAATCTCTTGCACTACTGAGATGATGCTCGACATACACACCAAATGTATTCACCCTGAACTTACAGTTCTTGTAAACGCCAAAAATTTGCTACATAATCTTAACAACACAGAAACCATAGCAAAGAAAATCAATTATAGGAGATAAATTAAGCATACAAAGGCTACACCTCGGGCCAAAAATTCTTACAATGACTTCAGGACCAATACATATGAGAAGGCCAAACGGTGAAAGCAGAGTACCCTGTTAATAAGTCAGCAATGAAGCAATGATGACAAAAAAAATTAACAGGACACCTCAATGACAAGTAAAGATCTATCTAGTTAAACACAAGTGCTTGACTTGCTTAGTTTGCACAAGTACACAGGTGACTGAAGAGTACAAGATCATAAATAAAGAAAATAGAAACCGAAGCTTGCTATCCATTACATTTACACCTATGCTTCCTGATTAAGTTTATTAGTAACAGTTAATTAATTAAAGAAAATATTCTCATCAACTAATCCTCATCACATTGTAGTCTCAATAACTTTAGTACCAGTTCATAGTAATGGAAAAATAAAATAGGTCCGGCAGGCAAGGTGGAGTGCCCGCACTTGCTCTTAATCCCAGTATGTGCAACATTGAGTGCTTAATATAACACAGACCTACGTTTAGAAATGGTTTTGGACGACTAGAAAAGTGGAGCAGGTTCATGCCCTCCTATATACCAATCAAAAAATCAAGAAAGCATGAGCAGCATTAACAACAAAAAACCGAATTTTCATGTTCTCCACACTAAGACAGGCTCACTAACTTATTAATGAAGGCAACGCAATTCAGCAACCACCAGAGAAATTGCACTCCATCTCAGAAAAAAGAGAGCACCTGCATTCCCTTCTTGGAAAGAAACTGGAGATAGTAAGGAGCCAAGAATGCTTACATGGAAGAGAGCCGGAGTGACCAGTGAACTTGGAGAACTGCCCTTTGTCTAGAGGCAGCTACGAGTGGTGAGTGGCGGCGTGGAGCTTGATCTGCTTGCAGGAGGTTAACTGAAGTAAGCAAAACTGAAACAGAAAACGACTAGCAACAATGTACTAAACCTACATGACGACTATCAGTACTCTGCATGACGCAGTGCTTAATTGCAAACCTAAGAAATCAAGAAGAACAAATATATGTAACAAAAGAAGTACTACATCTTTACCTCCTATATCAGAGAAAATGAAAACTCTTGGAGTAGACACTAGCTTATCTCATCAATAGAACAACACCGGTACACTTTACAGGAAATGAATGAAGTGTGCGAAGAGATGTACATAGATGATATATCTAATTTATTTACACATGGAATGAACCAGTGTAAGGTTTGTCAAAATGCTGCGGCAATATCTCATGATAATTACACAATGATAAATCAGAGATTTACATGCTATCTTACAAGTGAATATCCCTGCTCAAATAAACGCTTAATCAGAACTGTAAAAGAACTTGCTTGAAGTGAAGCGAATTGAACCACCAAAAAAACCGAAGTATCATGATAGATGGTAGTACCAGACTTACAAATGCTATTGTTCAGTTTTCACCATCCAACAAATCTAAGATCTCAGGAGTGATGTACTACCTAAGTACCTAGTTACATTTGATTGGCTCATTTGCATTATCAAAACTATCATAACCTCACAGAACTTCTAAGAGCCTTCATTTGTACCAAGTTTTAAAGAAAATTGACCACAATAGGACAGGTTTTCCAGTGATGATTCTATAGTAAATTAGCACTGCAATCTCAAATTTATAATTAGTGGCACCAACTACATCATTGATATTCCATTTTGCCACATCAACACTGATGAAATTAACCAATCAAAATTGTATTAATGATAATACAGCAAATCACTAGAAATAAGAGAAAGCAACAATACTTAATCTTCCCTCTTTTATTTTCAAGGATGTATCAGCCCTCATAGCACAAGCATTATATACATTCTGTTGAACTCTCGCATCCAAGAACAAGACCAGCCAAGAACCCTAAAAATACATAGTTGAGGGGAGAGGAGAGGGGAAGGAAGAGGGGTAATTTACTGTCCAGAAGGCTGCCTTCGGGGAGGAGACGAACGCAGGTGGTCTGTAGTTTCTTTGCCTGCCAAACTCGCGCTGCTGCACCTCCAGGTCGCTGTCGAGCTCACGCCATCGCTGCACTTCACCTGGATTCTCCTCCGACTAACACCGACAGGGGTGCAGAAAGGAGGGGCACTCAGCCATCTTCGATCTCCTCCAGAGTTGTACCGCCGTGGATCCCTCCGTCCCCGTTGCCCGCCGCCGCTGTCGCCCAATCGTGAGAGGAAAGTGTTGGATGTTTCTACGATTGATGTACCGATCCGGGGTAAATTCCATGGGGAGGGACACGATTATATTTTCCCCGGTGGAAAGTCCGGGTTTGGAGGGGATTCGACGGGGATACAACCCACGGCGGGTGTAACCGAACGCGTCAAAGCGCGTGGGCGAGGGAAAATGCCCGGCCTGGTTGATCCCGGCCGATCCACGGGGTTTGGTTCGAGACCCCGGCGGGTGTGGGCTTAACCGAACAAGGCCTAAGGAGGAGTTTAACATCCTCAACCAATGGCCCATGGTAAGACCTGTCCTTCTCCACCCTTGTCAATTTTGAGGCAACCACTATAGAATCCGTCTCCACTACAACCGAATCCAGGTTCATCTCTTTAGCCAGTATCAAACCTCTTCTACAAGCTAGGAGCATCAAACCTCTTCTACAAGCTAGGAGCTCCGCACCATCCGCATCTGCAACATGGGTAAAAAAATGGCAGGCTCCAGCGACAAAGCCTCCATGGTGGTCTATAACCACACTTTGAATCAACATTTTTCAACGTTAACACCTTCTTCCGTTACGCTCTTTAGCATAGAATCACAAAGTCGTGGTAAGATTGCATATGTCATCCCTTTATTTTCCCACCAGTCCCTTGGTTTAACTGTCTTTCACGTTGCGTTATTACTGTGCTTCGTAGTTACCCACTACAACATCATTGAAAATATACTTTGTAGTCACCCCACTCCAATAATTTATCACTGGCTACATCACGACGGCGTTTTCTCAAACTCTTGAGAATAGCCGCAGTGGTTCCCATAGCTCAATTTAGACAATAGTAGTCACATGATGGGGTTTTCGCTCTCATCGTTGGAGTTTCAAAATATATATTCCCTCAGTCCCAAAATAAGTGATGTGGTTATATCTAGATTCGCATGTATCTAGACGTGTTTTAGTGTCTTTTAAGACGGAGGGAGTAGAATTTCTAAAAGTATTTTTTCAAGGTAAGAGAGCCTAAAGGAGGCTATGTTTTCATATTGTTTCTTTCTTATCAGCATAGCATGAGAACTGAGAGTTCAACTCATAAGAAATCTTCTAACTCCAGATTCAACTAACCCATAAAAGTAATAAAATACCACAATGTATTCCCTTGTAAACAACCAATAGCAGTCTAGATTTGTTTTATGGGAGATAACTTTATTAACTTAAATAATTATTACAAAGTTCACAAGACATAAAAAAATATGAGAAAGGGTACATTAATACATCACTGTAAGGTGTCATCTTATTCCCTCCCTATTCGCTCAACATCTTGGTTTATCAGATTCTTCAACACTTTGTTGTTGCTTCATTATTTGCTTGAATATTCTCAGCGCTAAAAGGTGATCAGATACTACCTACGTACTTGAAAAATAGCACACTTTACATCATAATGGCTTGATCGGTAAAACATTAACCATACAGAGAAAAATAACTTTGTGCCATTTACTTTTATGACCTATGCCATGTACTAATAATTATATGCGAAAATTCTTAGCGCTAAAAGCTTATCCAATACTAACTACTACTTGAGAAAATAGTTTACATTTGAGAGTGCTACAGCAATATAATAAAATGCTAGCAATGTACATGACCAACGCAATTTGAGTATACCAGTGCTGCCTTACAAATTTGTTTGTTTCTTTCTTGATAACCACTAACTAAACTAACATAGGATGATGTAAGAACTTCTTGGTATAAGGCTACAAACAAAAATATTGCTGTCTAATAACACTAAATTATTAGAAAAAATGGTTATTATGTTAATTTATCAGATGTCCACATTGAACAAATACAAAATAGAGGAATGAACAAATCAATACAAAAAAATGAAGACAAATGCAGAGGAATGAACGAGCATTAGATCTAGTTTGCAAAAATTATACTCCCTCCGTCCCGAAATAGATGTCTCAAATTTGTCAAAATTTGGATGAATCTAAACACTATTTAATATATAGATTTATCCAAAATTTAAAAAACCTAAGATCTATTCTTGGACGGAGGGAGTATAATTGAGGTGTGTTTTACAGTACCTTTCACTGCTCTTAAAGTATGACAAGTATGATTTGATTTAACGGTCAAGAAAGATTAGGCCCAGAAGGCCCAGCTTATAATTATTATTAGGTGGAAAACATAACGACCAACATCTGCTAAAAGAACGTAACGACTAACGAGCTGTCGCCGCCGCCTCCAACCCTCTCCGCTCTGAGCGCCGTCGTCTCTGCTCTCCAAGTTTGACTGCACGCCGCCGCCGCTGCCTCCACTTGGGAGGTTGCATCCATCGACACCCCAGCCATAAATCACACGCTCCCTGTGCACCCGGCAAATCGTTCCTTTGTCGGACGCTGACGTCGCCTTGCGCCCTGCTTTTGAACTCGGCGGCAAACAATGGACCATGCTCCCGGCGCGCGTGTCGTTTGTTGTTTCAAATAGTTTTCTGAATATGTACTCAACACACACTTTCCATTAATCAGAGTCAGGGTACATATACAACAGGAGGAGGGCATCGTTCCCACGCTCAGATGCGATCGTGCTGCAAGAAGCGCTCACGTCCTAAGGACTACTAGTTCCTATCAATTGACATCCATTACAGATATTACAAGAGTTTATACACCAAAAGATAGGAGGAACGGGATTTTCCGCAGCCGTACCCGAAGCCACATGAACCAAAGGAGGAGGGGAAGGTGCGGAGGTCATACTCGGCGCGGCGGCTGTCGTCGTAGAGGACGTGGTAGGCGTCATACCCTTGCCCACCTCCGGATGATCGAACGGCCGTTTCCTCACACCAAGATCGAGACGAAGGTTTTTTGACGATTTCAGGTCAAGAGCACCGGCCTGATTATCGATCCTTGTCTCATGGCGGCGCGCGGAAGAAGCGAGCAAGGACGCGCTCTGTCGACGAGGTACACCGGAACGCTGTGGCGACATGACGGAGGTGGGCTTCATCGGGAGCAGTATTGGGCGAGCTCACTCGATTTAGGGTTAGAATGTTATTTTTCCAACGATATCACGGTCAAAACCAGTTAGACTGCCTTGGGCCGGGGAGTGCTTTTGGGCTGGGGCCATTCTAAGCGATTTTTTTGATGCGGTGCTAATATTTGTCAGCGTATGAATCGTACTGCTCTACTTTTTGAGAGCAGTATGAAGTGTTATGGGTCATTAGATGCACGAAAATGAATGGCTGTTATTTATTTAAGGGTACCACAAAACAGCTCATAATTGATGAAAGCTTAAATTAGATGGATTTTGCTGCTCAACTTAGGAGAAGGATCTTTTTTGTGCAACATGTGAATAGTGTTTAAATATGTAGTTTGCACTAAGAAATATCTAGTTGACTAAACTGATGAGCGCATATGTACTCAGTTGAAGTTCCGTTGTGCATGTTAAACTATGGATGAACAAATCATCTGGGTAAGAATATCATTCAGATACTCGCTGCAGTATGTATCCCCTTGACCCCAGGGTACGCATGAGTCTAAGCACTTGGATATGCAAGAATTGATCTGTAATACCAGCAACGTAAATAGTCAGAGGCATACAAACTGTCATCTCCTAGATCAAACTCAAAAAATAAAACATTGTCGCAGTGGCTGGCTGCTAATTTCCTGAACGATCCTAGATCGAACTGAACCACCCTTTTTTTCTTTTACAAATTCCCCTTCCCCCTCCGTTACCTCGGCGAAGTCTCCCGGGCTGGATCGAGAGAACAACGGTGTCGGCGTCTCTTGCCCGTGTACGCACCATGGCTGTAGCGGCGGTAGCAGGTAGTTTCCCCTGCCCCTCCTTACACCATGGCCACGGGGGCGGTGCTGGCCTGGCATGTGACGAGCGTCTAGGGCTCAATAATAGGGGGAGAGATGAAGGGGCCTCCATGGAAGAGGCCTGGGAGCAGTGGCGGAGCTGCATCTATTACATGTGGTCAAGCGACAACACAAAAAAACTGAAAACACTGAAGAACCAGCTAACATACACTCGTTCTGACCCTAAAAAAATTGATTAATGACCGCACTTTGTGATTTTGACATCGCTTGCTGATGATCCCAGCTACGCCACTACCTGGGAGGGGTTGCTATGGGAGGAGAAGGGGACATGGCTGCGTGGGGAGGGGAAGGGGGCGGCCATGGAGGGGAGCTCGATTCGAGGATACGTGAGGAGTTTTCTGCAAGTCGCAGGCGCGAGCAAATCAGGAGCAGGGGCTTCGGGATCTCCATTCTCTAGCAGCCACGAATCTCCTCCGCCACCACTAGAGTGTCAAATGGGATTCCACCTAAATCTCATTTTTGTTCATTTTTCAAAATATAGTGGAATTTAGGTGGGATTCCACATGACACCCTACCACCGACGTCATCCCCTCCACCCCTTCCATTGACCGGACCGATTCCATGGACCTGCTGATGAACCGTATGGACCGTGTACTGCAGGTTTATGTTCCAATTTCTAAGGGGCTAAACTGCAAAACATCCACGACGGACGAAAATCTGCTCGTGCTACGAAAACCACCTTAACACAAATTATACTAATATATATACTAATATATATATATATATACATACTAGCAGAGTGCCCGTGCGTTGCAACGGTTATAAAGTAAACCAATATATGTTTAAAAAATAGATTTAATTTGTTTACAATCTTTAGTTGTAACCTTTCAAAATAGGTTTTTCTTCAGATTTAGTCCCCTTGTTTCGACTGTGTAGCAATCCTCTCAAAAGAGAAGAAGAAAAAAATCACAACTTACGATTTAAATTGTTTGCAATGAAATCAATAGTAAATTGAAAAATATTTAAAAACATTAATAAGCATTAAGTTGGCATGAAAATTTTCAATGTTTCCATTTTAATATATCAAACTGGATGGATGGTTCGTAGTGCATTATTACATGTCGTGGCTGAAGGGCTGAAACTAATATTTCAGAGATTCATCAATACAGAGGGAGTATATATTTAGAAACATCTACTCCAAAGTACACACAAGGTCCCTTGATCTGTCTTTTTTCGCATGCCAATGTTGTTTTCTCCTTCCTCCTGAAGGATCCAAGTGACTACCTGAGAGGATTCAAACATCTTCGCTAGATTTGGTCATGCCAATTGCCTCTTGGTGCAAATATATCATCCATCAGCATAGTCATCAAGAGTAAAGCACAATTCATCTGGTCTAACCTCAAATGAACAGGGTCATTTAATCCTCGACTGAAATCATTAAATTGTTTATTAAATAGTTAGCTTTAAATACTTCTATTTACAAGAAGGAGAGGCATATTATTTATTTGGGTATCACACATGCTCTTCACACAAAGACCTAAGGATCAGAAATGAGGAAATAACAAGTGTAACCTACAACTGAAATTGCACTTCTGTATAAGATGAAGTATCGAGGTTTCAGTCACATATGTATAAGATGAATTCTCCATAAGCTTGACAATTTGTTAATTATGCAGTGAGAAAAGAGGGCAATGTTTCTTTGAAATCTTAGTTCTGTCACAAAGTATGAATCCAGCTAGTCTATACTAAGAATTCCAAAACATATATTGATGCAATTCATCTGTTAGCAACGTCATTATGAAATAATTCATGTACTAATGAAACCTGGATAGAGATTTCGACCATCCGGAAACATTTGTACTCTTGTGGATCATCCGGGCAGGACGCCAGGATATGCGTTTTAGTTAAATATAAGAATATAACATGTATATTGTGCAAATTTTAGCAGAGAAAGCGTTTCTTTTCAACTTAATTAACCGATTACATTCACTATTTTTTCCCACACGAAGACAAATTAATTCATGCAACCAAAGAAAGACAAAAAATTATCACAGAAGTCTTACATGAAAGAAAGAACAGAATTAGGGAACCGGTCGTCGACCAGTTGGTAGCTACCCTGGTTTTTTTTTAAAGAACAGAATTCTTGCAGGCATGGAACGGATCAAATCAAGCTAAACCATAGAGGTAGTTGCACACGAAATATTACCTCCTATGCTCGGAAGTCGGAACTGCAGCCGTGTCACCTATTGCTGACTCCAATCCTTTCGGAGGTTTGGCTACCACATCTTCACCAAGAGGGCCTCGTGTCGCAGTCTCATGTCGTCCAGCATCTGGCTGGTCCAATCATAGGCGGTGGGAGGAAGGAGGATGGGATTCCATCAACAGTTAGCCTCGTCTGATGCAATTGGAGGAGGATTGTGAGACCTGGCGCATGGCTCAATAGGATTGATAGGAAACCCATATCAACAAGTTGCAACTTTTTTTCGGAAGCTCATCTAAAAAGAAATCTAAGGTTAAGCGTGCTTGACCTAGAACAATTCTAGGATGGGTGACCGACCGGGAAGTGGGTACCGGGTGCGCACGAGTGAGGACAAAGTGCGCAGAAAAGACTAGTGTTGGTCTGTGGGGTTAGTCTAGAAATTCTATTGAGCTGCCAGAAATGGCAGCCGTCGGTCCGGAGTGACCGGGGGTGTTACAAGGATGTTGTTGGAGGAGTCCACCTCGTCAATCATGCATGTCTTTGAACAGGGGGTGGAGGCGGTGAAGCCATGCATAGAGTAGGTGCTCCGGGCACTTTCCTATAGACGGTCGGGTCCAGACCTTTGCGGCAGCTCGACCAGCTAGCCGACCCCGCCATGGCCTCTCCATCTCACCCCTTCGCCAAGCAATGATGCGCGCCGCCAGGAGCACCTTGCTCGCTCCCGCAAGGAGGGACTTCGCAGCGGTGGCGGCAACGGTGATGTATGGCGGGGATTCCAGCAGTGGCGGGGTTGTGGTGCGGCGCGGGTAGCCGAGAGGTTGGGGAGGCGTGTCCGTTGGATTGATGGCAATTAAGAAAACTGAATCGAGTTCTTTTCGGTTCATAACTGGTGGTCACTACTTTTTTTTTAAAACGGGGTGGATGATGTGGCAGACGACGCACGAAAACCTGGGCGTGCGAAAACCACCTTAAATAAATAAATAAATATATATATATATATATAGAGAGAGAGAGAGATATTATGATGCTTAGGTTGCTTCTGTTCCGATGTTTGTACTCCCTCCTAGTTGACTCAAATTTGTCAAGATACGGATATATCTAATACTAATTCATGTTTAGATATAATTGAATCTAAACAAATCTAAGTTAACTTATTTAAGTCGGAGAGAGTATATAAATTTGTAATGAAGATGAGAACATGGCAATCATTTTATGTCGTACTCATGATGATATTTCTTATCCTTTGACAAAGAATGTACTCCTTTATGACCGAGAATCTTTTAAAACTAATTGTGCAGGGGGGAGAATCTCAGAGCTTAATAGAGCGGGTACCATAGAAGCTGATGATCTACATGTAATTAAGTAGTAGGATGGATCAGCTTACTCCAGGTCTGAGATATGGCGCAGGTATTCTCACGATGCAATTTACTGTCCAATATGGAATTTATTTACCGTCCAAGATGGAAGTTATTTACCATATTGCAAGTTCTATATCCGTTGCTTCCTTTATACTCCCTCAGTTTTAAAATATAAGATGTTTTAGGTTTATAAAGAAAATAAATTTAGACTTTTTTAGTGCGTAGATTTATTCTAAAGTTGAATGAACCTACATACTAAAATAAGTCTAGATTCATTTTCTTTATATATCTAAAACTTCTTATATTTTAAAACGGAGGGATTAGGTTACAACTTACCAGCTATAAGCGCATTGACAGAAGACTACATATCCCGCCTTCCAATACAAAAAACCTTCAAAATACAATTTTTGGTGCTCCACCAGGCAACCTATCCTACACTCAGTGGCGAAGGACGAGAAAAAATTAAGGTCGGGCAAATTCTAAAATATAGAAAATATGCAAAAAAATCAAAATTGTATCGATACAATGGTAATAGCATAATCAGTTGATCACAAATTCAAACTTGCTTCAATAGTTCAATTGACCACAAAATCACAAATTATACCTGTCCCCTTTGAAGCTGCAGGTTTCTTCCCCTTCTTGTCTATCTCTACCACAAATTTGCGGAGCCTAGAGGCCACTAATAGGAATGAGCATAACCCTATATTTTGAAGCAGGGTCAGAAATTATAACTGAGATGAGAAGGAGCCCTAGCCAGGTGAACCGTGTCACCGTGAGAATTTAAAATTTAAGAAAATGAGAAGATTGGAGGAGGACTATGGGGAGGGCGGCCTAATCGGCGGACAGTTTTTCCGGCAGGGAGTAGATTAGTATAAGACGGCGGCGTTCCTCCTGTCCTGCTCGTCGCTCGAGTCCTGGACTCGTAGGCTTCGATCGCTCCGGGGCGAAGACAGGAAGGGGCTTCGGCCACATACGCACACACGATCAGGGGGCCTACTGCTGCCTAGTGCGCAGCCCAGCAAACGACCGGTACGACCGAATCCCCTCTAACGTAGCCCATTTTCTATTTTCAGTACTTTCATATTAATTGACTTGAATTTGTCAAAATTTAGATCATCTATATACTAAATAGTGTCTAGACTCATCTAAATCTAGACAAATATGAGTCAATTAATATGGATCGAAGGGAGTAGTAGTTTTTCTTCAGAACTCACGTACGTATATCGAATAGAAGCTTATATATATACAATTTTTTACAAAAAATCAAGGTAGAGCAGCTGCCATACCTTGCCCAAAGGGGTCCTTCGCCCCTGCCTACACTCAAATACCTTTTTTTATAGCATGCCGCCATATTGTTCAATTTGACACCTTACATGTAACGTGACCCCATCCTATTTCCTTTTGTCGCAAGTTTCAGCTTCTGCCCGCCTCCTCCCGCTCATGCCACCGCTACCTCTCAGCCACCGCCACACCACCACTCCGCCTTCCCTGGCACCTCCCGATCACCTCCGCTTCTCCCTCGGTGACTCGCGGACCACGCCTTGCTGCTAGGGCTGTCAACGAGCCGAACTCGAGCGAACACTGTTAGGCTCGGCTCGAGCTCGGTAGAAGCTCGAGCCGAGCTCGAGCGAGCCTAGGTTGACCTTCGAGCCTACATCTAAGCTCGAGTTTGGCTCGATCAAAACTCGAGTAGGCTTGAGCTCGGTAAGAAAATTTTAGTATATCGACATGCAGCTACATAGCAAGAAAATAGTAAAGCTTGAAAACGGAATAGCAGAAATGGCTTGAAGTTTCATATAATAGTAATACAATGCCAGCATAATTATTTTAGCGGTCTTACAACAGATGGAATAATAATAGTAGTCTCAATTTTGCGGTTGTACAAAAATCACGAGCTTTATCAAACTGTTTGAGTTCGGCTCGACTAAGCTCGCAAGCTCAAAAACAGGCTCGAGCTTGGTTTGTTAGAGAGACGAATCAAGATCGAGCCGAGCTGTTAATGCGCCAAACTCGCACAGTTTGTCAAGCCCGAACTTTTTTGACAGACCTACTTGCTGCCACCGAATATCCGAACATGAACGCTGTGTCGCGTTGCATCGTTGTTAGAGCATCTCTAATGGAGCCCTTAAAACGGTTAAACCTGTAAAATAACCGTTTATTTTTATGGATTTTTAGATTGAAATGGTACAGATCAGAGACTTTAAAACTAGCGGCCCGTGAAACTTTTTTAAGGGCCGGTCTAGTTTTCTGTCGTTGACCCCTACAAACGAGAGCTAGGAGGCCGACCCGCACTACACCTCTAGTTTGCGCACGAGGGACTTTTAGCTTGCCTCCACTCCCGCTCACGCTTCACCCGCCGCTGCCATCGATCTCCGCCCCCCTTCCCCTGCGATGGAGCGGGCAGATCTTGGTGTCAGACCTTTGCGGCAGCTCGACCAGCTAGCCGACCCCGCCATGGCCTCTCCATCTCACCCCTTCGCCAAGCAATGATGCGCGCCGCCAGGAGCACCTTGCTCGCTCCCGCAAGGAGGGACTTCGCGGCGGTGGCGGCAACGGTGATGTATGGCGGGGATTCCAGCAGTGGCGGGGTTGTGGTGCGGCGCTGGTAGCCGAGAGATTGGGGAGGCGTGCCCGTTGGATTGACGGCAATTAAGAAAACTGAATCGAGTTCTTTTCGGATCATAACCGGTGGTCACTATTTTTTTTTAAACGGGGTGGATGATGTGGCAGACGACGCACGAAAACCTGGGCGTGCGAAAACCACCTTAAATATATATATATATATATATATATATATATATATATATGGTGGCGCTATTTGACACCCAGGTTGTAGAATAGTTATTCTACACCCACCCTCTATCTTTCGAACCGTATATTATTTTTACGTCACGTAAATTTTGTATTATTTCGTAAATCGAGAAGAACATAATAAAATTTAGAAATGACATAATTATTTTTGTTTACATGCCGTAAAAAAATTGGACATAAAATACATATTTTAGGTGTTTTTTACACTATAATGACTTATAAACATTATTTTTTTATCAAATTTTTTGGTTGTGGTGAATATATGAACATAATTATTCATATACAAAACATAATTTTTTCAATCTAACAACGTAAAAATATGTTGGGTGCAAAATAACTACTCTGCACCCTGGGTGCTGCATAGGGTATATATATATATAGATATATATATAGATATAGATATAGATATAGATAGATAGATAGATAGATAGATAGATAGATAGATAGATAGATAGATAAATTATGATGCTTAGGTTGCTTCTGTTCCGATGTTTGTACTCCCTCCTAGTTGACTCAAATTTGTCAAGATACGGATATATATAATACTAATTCATGTTTAGATATAATTGAATCTAAATAAATCTAAGTTAACTTATTTAAGTCGGAGAGAGTATATAAATTTGTAATGAAGATGAGAACATGGCAATCATTTTATGTCGTACTCATGATGATATTCCTTATCCTTTGTCAAAGAATGTACTCCTTTGTGACCGAGAATCTTTTAAAACTGATTGTGCAGGGGGGAGAATCTCGGAGCTTAATAGAGCGGGTACCATAGAAGCTGATGATCTACATGTAATCAAGTAGTAGGATGGATCAGCTTACTCCAGGTGAGATATGGCGCAGGTATTCTCACGATGCAATTTACTGTCCAATATGGAATTTATTTACCGTCCAAGATGGAAGTTATTTACCATATTGCAAGTTCCATATCCGTTGCTTCTTTTATACTCCCTCCGTTTTAATATATAAGATGTTTTAGATTTATAAAGAAAATGAATCTAGACTTATTTTAGGACACTAAAAAAAGTCTAGATTCATTTTCTTCATAAATCTAAAACGTCTTATATTTTAAAACGGAGGGATTAGGTTACAACTTACCAGCTATAAGCGCATTGACAGAAGACTACATATCCCGCCTTCCAATACAAAAAACCTTCAAAATACAATTTTTGGTGCTCCACCAGGCAACCTATCCTACACTCAAATACCCTTTTTTATAGCATGCCGCCATATTGTTCAATTTGACACCTTACATGTAACGTGACCCCATCCTATTTCCTTTTGTCGCAAGTTTCAGCTTCTGCCCGCCTCCTCCCGCTCATGCCACCGCTACCTCTCAGCCACCGCCACACCACCACTCCGCCTTCCGTGGCACCTCCCGGTCTGTTGGAGATATGCCCTAGAGGCAATAATAAATATAATTATTATTATATCTTTGTGTTTATGATAAATGTTTGCATTCATGCTATAATAGTATTAACAAGGAAACATTAATACTTGTGTGATTTGTAAACTTAATTATGAAGTCCCTAGTAAAGCCTCTATACATCACTAGCCTGTTGGTTGATAAATGATTGTGGTTTCCCTATCATGAACATTGAGATGTTATCAACAACAAGATCATATCATTAGGAGAATGATATGGTGGACATACTCCTATAGATAAGCGTAGCATAAAGATCAAGTTATTTCAATAGTTCAATTGCTATATGCTTTCTGATACATAGTAACCTAATTCCTTCGACCATGAGATCATGCATATCACCTTTACCGGATGGATGCTTTGATGACATCAAACACCACACCGTAACTGGGTGGCTATAAAGGTGTCATTGAGTGTTCGGAAAGTATTGGTTGAGACACATGGATCAAGAGTGGGATTTGTCCATCCATATGACGGATAGATATACTCTGGGCCCTCTCGGTGAAATGTCATCCAATTAGCTTGCAAGCATGTGACTGGCTGACAAGGGATCACATATCACGGGAACGAGAAAAGAGTACTTATCGGTAACGAGGTTGAACTAGGTATGCAGAGATACCGACGATCATAACCTCGGATAAGTAAACTATCGTGAGACAAAGGGAAATTGGTATCGTATGTAAGTGGTTCATTCGATCGCAAAGTAATCGTAGAAATATGTGGGAGCCATATGAATTTCCAGATTCCTCTATTGGTTATTGTTCGGAGAAGTGTCTCGATCATGTCCGCATAATTCACGAACTGTAGGGAGACACACTTAAGGATTCGACGTTGTTTGAGTAGTTATGGTATAATGAGAAAGAGACCGAATGTTGTTCGGAGTCTCGGATGGGATCCGGGATATCACGAGGAGATCCGGAATGGTCCAGAGAATAAGATTCATATAAGGAAGTCCTGTTTCGGAGTTGGGGAATGTTTCCGGTGTTTTCATCGGGAATGTTCTAGAAGGTTCCGGAATGTCCGGCACTCCGGAGGGGAAGGGGTACATGAATGTGTCATTGCAAGTTGGAATGATTGCATCATGTACTAAGTGTCATCGCTGTTCCAAATAAAGGATTAATTCAAATCCTAGTTTGAAAAGTCAAATAGCTAGTTTGAAAAGTCAAACGGCTAAATTTGGAAAGAGGAAAAGAGGAGGAGGGTGAAACCGAGTTGGGGAGGGAGTCCCTCCTCCCCAAGCCGGCGCACCACCCAAGCCGAGTTGGGGAGGGACTCCACTCCCTCCCCTTGGCCGCCGGCCCCTCCACCTATATAAGGAGGGGCAGGGCTCCCTCCTAGCACACACAAGTACCTCTCCTCCAAACCCTAGCTTGGCGCCTACCACCATAGCCGCCGCCCCCTAGGGTTTTGCCCTAGCCGCCGACTTGGGGTGCCCCAAACCCTAGCCGCCGGCTCTAGCCTCTCCTCCTTGGTGTGTCTAAAACCTAGATCGCCGAGGAGCTCTCTCATACTCCACCATACTCGCTCCGGCTTAAGGCGAAGCCCTGCGAGATCTCCCTTCTACTTCTGGTACCACGCCGTTGTGCTGCCGGAATCGCGAGGAGAGTGCTACAACCTCCGCTGCCTGCTGGAACAAGGGAGAGGAAGGTCTTCGTCGAGTACCGAACGTGTGACCGACTGCGGGAGCGCTGCCGGAACGCAGCGCCGGAAGGATCGTCTACGCGATCTTGAGATCGGGAAGAGTACGACTACATCACCCACGAGAATCCGCTCTCGTTAAACACTTTGGAATCTTCGAGGGTAAGTTATTCCATCAACTCGTTGCTACAATCTAGTAGATAGATCTTGGCTTGTTTGTTTGTATGCGATAGAAATTTTTTGTTTTCCATGCTATGAAACCCTACACGATCACCTCCGCTTCTCCCTCGGTGACTCGCGGACCACGCCTTGCTGCCACCGAACATCCGAACATGAACGCTGTGTCGCGTTGCACCGTTGTTAGAGCATCTCTAATGGAGCCCTTAAAACGGTTAAACATGTAAAATAACCGTTTATTTTTATGGATTTTTAGATTGAAACGGTACAAATCAGAGCCTTTAAAACTAGCGGCCCGTGAAACTTTTTTGAGGGCCGGTCTAGTTTTCTCTCGTTGACCCCTACAAACGAGAGATAGGAGGCCGACCCGCACTACACCGCTAGTTTGCGCACGAGGGACTTTTAGCTTGCCTCCAGTACTCCCGCTCACGCTTCAGCCGCCGCTGCCATCGATCTCTGCCCCCCTTCCCCTGCGATGGAGCGGGCAGATCTTGGTGTCATGGACCCTGAATCGGCCGCTGGAGCCATCTCCGCCACCCCACCTTCTCATGTGGTCACCGTAGCTCCTGGGGCGGCCGGAGGTATTCCGACAAATGCCGATGTCATCGAGATGGTCGCGGCCATGAGCATCAATAAGAGGAAGCGCGTGGGTGGGCACGTCTTCCCGCAAGCAGGTGTTGCCCCGTCACCGCCCACGGCTACGTCGGCCCCCTCATCTGCGCCGGCTCCGAAGCCGACGAAGGCGCGTCCTAAAACTTAGTCGGCAGGTCCAAAGGGGGCGAATGTTGTGAAGGTGACCAAGACAAAGCAGACGGCTCACCATAGTGGGCTCCCATCGCCGGTGGTGCCTCTCCGGCCTCACACGTCGACAACGGCAGTGACGCCTCGCGCATGCTCGACGATTTGTCTGCAAGGTATGAAGATAAAACTTTCCCATTTCCATTTGTATCACACTGAATAGTAGCTCATTTAGCGATGATTTTAGCAACACGGGCCATACTTCTTTCTTGGAGATGTTGAATGAGACGGAGGTGCGTACTTCCGAGCCTCCAGTTGGTCCATACGGAGACATGGAGGTGACCGAGGTTGACGAGGAGGAACACGAGGAGGTGACCGAGGTTGACGAGGAGGTGATCAAGGTTGATGCGTCTAAAGCTGCAAAAACGAGGAAGAAGAGGGTTGGAGAGAGGGAGATCATGATGATATCCACAAAGGGCATGAATGATCATCAGTTGGAGTGGTAGAAAGATGCTACCGCGGAGATCATGGAGAGAAGAAGGCTAACTCGTGGAGGTGGCAATGGAGGAGGCCACGGTGAGCAAGGAGACACCTCCATTGCTTGAACTATTTCTTTAATTGCGTGCAAGTTTGGTTTGAACTATTCGCGGTGATTTGATGTAAAACTATGAACATGCTGCATTTGCATATGTAAACTGTCTAAAACCCTGATTTACGGGACAAGAGGCTACCTACGGGTAATAGAGCCCTCAAATGCAGCATGTATAACAGAATATTTGTTTTTACATATTGCGTTTGAGGGCTCCGTTTCACGCCGTCGTTTTTCTGACCCGTAAACACTATTTTTGTGGCTTGTATTCGTGATTTAAGGGTCGAGTTTTTATGGGCTCCATTAGAGATGCTCTCATGTCTTCTTCATGCTGTCGTTGATGCGGGTATGGCAGAAGCACTAGCGCTTAGGGATGGATTCCTACTTGCAGACCAAGCAAGATGCTCGAAGATGATTGTTAACTCGGATTGTTGGGAGGTTATAGCTAAGATGAAGGACGGCGGTAATTCTCTCGGGGCTGCTGCAGTTTACGAAGAGTGTTCTTTCCTCGCAAGAGGTTTCACACATGTTATTTTTTATCATAGCGCTAGAGGGAGCAATAGAGTATGTAGCTGATACGCTTGCTTGTAAGGCGAAGGAAACCCAAACCACTTGTCTGGAGGATCCGCTGGATTTTATTTATCAGGCTTTTTACAAAACGATGCATCCTTGTTTTTAATCAAAGATCTTTCCCTTTAAAAAATTGAAGTGTCAAGCGGAATCCACCGATATCCCCTTTTTAGTTCATTTTGGAGATTTCTATTTCAAATTTTGAACTAAAAATCCCCAAATAATTTAGAAGTAGGATATTGATAGGATCCCTTACATCCCTAATAAGTTATGAAATGGGTAAATATAATAACATCCTTGCAAATACAGGATAAAAGGTGAAAAATAATACCCTCCGATCCATATTACTTGTCACAGAAATGGATGTATCTAGACATGATTTAGTGCTAGATACATCCAATCCAATGACAAGTAATATGGATCGGAGGGAGTACTAAGCATGGCAATATAAGAGAAAACTGTTACTGCGTTGATTGAATTGACCAATCTTGACCTAGTAGCTAACCTATTCCTCCTTCCACCATCACCCGAGCCGTGGCGGCGGCTGCAGCGACAGCGACCGCGACCGCGGCCTACCAGATCTGTCGACGGCATGAGTTCGAGGAAGGAGAAGGGCAAGGGCAAGGCGATGGACCCTCCACCCCCCCCAGGTAAGAATGCTTTGAACCGCGTGCATCATGCTGTAGTCTGCACCGAAACTATCCTTCCTAATCTGGCTTATGAGCTCTACCTTGCGATGTGATTTCTCTTGCTGCACGCATGGAGTTTGCTCGTTTCATCTCTCCAAGACTCCAACGATAGTTGCCTTTAGTGTTTGTATTAGGGATTTGAGCAGGATTCGGGTAACTGAGGGGCGGGGAGACATTTTGTGGGGGGGCTCTTGCTTGGGTTCGCCCCTTAATTAGGTCCCACTATTTGTCATACGGAATGTTACTAGGGAGCATGTTAAAAAGTTTCAATCAGTGTGATTGAAGCCCAATGCAGGATCATAACCCTCAAAAGGATGTGTTTTTGTATCATTATTTCCAATTATTGATATTGCACATGACTGGTGTGGCTTAGTGACATTGCTTCTTTATATAGCTAGATAGTATACAGTTTATTTAGTGTCAAGTAACATAATATTTCATTTTTGTCATCATTGTAGAAGAAGATGGTGGATGTTTTTGGCTTGGAAACTAAAGAACTAGAAAGCAGTCCAGAAGTTACAGGATCGTATGGGAAGCTTCTGACTGATATCAGGATGGGAATATCCAGAAGGACCGAGGCAGAGTGGGTGAAAGCAAACAAGTCCAAAAGTATGCCTTCCCTGACTGTGCATGGGAAGCTAGTTCTTCCTAAAATGGAGGAATCGTTTGTGGTGCGTGTCACTAACAGCACGGGAGAAAGTGTCTGGTTGCTTTTTAGTTGGCATAATCTGTACAATACAGCTTTTTATGTAGAAGCCGATAGTAAGTTTCATAAGCTGAGTACTCTATACTGCAAATAAATTGTTTACCACTTTCATAGTACACTAAGTATTATTTGCGCTTTTTAGTACACTAATGATTGTGTGCCGCTCTCTTAACTGGAATATATCAACTTCTGTTCCCGTATTCTAGAAAATAAATCATTTCTTTTTTTACGGCATCCCATTCATTTTATTTATGCCGGTATTTAATGCCTATCATCATAGTTCATTCGTGTTAAAGCATTTTTTTCACTGCCAAACATAAATCCCCTATCGATGTTCCAAATTTATGAAACTTCACTTTGTTGGGTGCAATCCCCTGTTAGTTATCGGATAGCACAATACAATCTTTTCAGTTCTAACTGCAAGCCAGTTACTGGAGATCTTTTTTGAGGTTTATATTTGGACATTGATCATTTATACTTAACAAATATGGGATCAGAGGATTACCAGGATATCACTTTTTCATGATAATATACTCAGTGAGAACATATCTAGTAAATAGTAAGTCTGGACTCTGGGTTACATTTACACGTCTTGGATTTTCTTTCGATACTTCTAAGCTACCAGGTGGTTGATATATAAACTAAGAGGTTCTTTGTTACATGTTAAGGACAACCTATACTGTGTATGTGTGTTTTTAAAACAACACAATTTACCAGGTGCTCTACACATGTTGCTAGTTTGTTTGATCACATATTAGTTACCCATGGATGGTGCCCTCTGAGTTATTCTGAAATAGTCTTTTGTGTCTTTTGTTCCATAGAGAAGTTCAGTCGATCAGACCCTATATTGTTGTTTTGTTTGCCTCTTACATAACCTGTATAACATGTACAACACAACATTTTATAGTACACTACAGATTGTTTGCCTCTTTCATAAACTATTATATCGTATATACAGAGTGCTGGTATCACTATAACGATTATGATGAGTCAATTTTACCCCCAATACAACATTTTATAGTACACTACGGATTGTTTGCCTCTTTCTGTCTTTCATAAACTATTATATCGTATATACAGAGTGCTGGTATCATTATGATGAGTCAATTTTACCCCCAAGAGAACAGTTTAGTTACCATCCTGTTAGAGGCAAGGGTTTGTACGCACTGCCTTTGGGCTCGGAGTACAGGGGTGTAGGAAGAAAGGAGATTACACTGGGACAGGTTGCTTTTGATGGCTATGTACACCAATTGTGTAATATTAGAGAAAAATCAAGGAGGGTTGGCAACCATCTGAAAATGGATAAGCCTATGCTTGCTCAATTCAGGAAGGGACCGTTCTCCTTTGGACCTGTTGTGATCTCAGAGCCCTCTCGCTTTGCTGATTATCAGACCTTTATGCTTCGAAACATCTGGAAGCCCATTACTGTACCTGCGCTGTAGACACAATTCTTTACAAGCTGGGGCGGACTCTGTCAAGTCATCAGAGAAGGTAAAGGATACATTTTGATCAATGACTCTGGAGAAGAAATTGTCCTGACGGTGGAAGAGGCAAGGATTAAGATCTCTGTGTTGCTAAGTTGCAAGGATTAGCAGCTTCCTGACAGTGACTGGGGACGTGCTTGCTGACACAGTGACTGGGGACGTGCTTGCTGACACAGTGACTGGAGACGTGCTTGCTGACAGTGACTATGACTGGGGCAAGGATGGAAATTTCTCTAATGCTAACAAGTGACTATCATATGCTTTTTACCATGATTCTGCTGTGACTGACTTCCTGACAGTGCTTTTACCATGATTCTGCTGTGACTGACTTCCTGACAGTGCTTTTACCATGATTCTGCTGTGATGACTTCCTGACAGAGACTGGGGCAAGGGTGAAATGATGCTAACAAGTGACTATGTTGTGCTTCTACAATGATTCTTCTGTGATGGCATCCTGACAGTTGCTGGGGCAAGGATGAAATGATGCTAACAAGTGACTATGTTGTGCTTCTACAGTGATTCTCCTGTGATGGCATCCTGACAGTTGCTGGGGCAAAGGACTGCGATGCTAACAAGTGACTCTTGTTCTTCTACCATGATTCTGCTGTGATGGATTCCTAACAGTTCCTGGGGCAATGCTGATGATTTCTGTGTTGCTCAACATGAAGGCCTGTGAACTCTTTCAAGTGTGAACCTTGTGCAGCCATGAATCTTACATGGTGAACGATTCTGAGGGTTTGGTACTCCCTCCGTCCCAAAATAGATGTCTTAGATTTTTTAAAATTTGGATGAACCTATATACTAAATAGTGTCTAGATTCATCTAATTTTTGACAAATCTAAGACATCTATTTTGGGACGGAGGGAGTATCTTTCGGCTCTATGTAGCGCGGAGGGTGGGTATCTTCTAGTTCCACTATGACTGACGTGCTTGTTTCAAAAGGCTAGGACTTGCATACACTTTTTTGGTGCTACTTTTGTTGGCGGTTGTAGTTTGTTTGCATTCTCTGAGTCTTTATTTGCTTCTTGGTTTATACATAGAGGGCATAACATGAAAACTTATCATTATCAATCCCATGTGAAACTTAAACTAGGACGGTGAGCTTCAGTCTGCTAAGCTAGTTATTCCTGTTTCTCAATGGTTAGTCTGGAAATGCAAATACTCCCTCGTCTCAAAATAGATGTCATAACTTTGTCAAAATTTAGATGTATCTAGACACACTATTTTAAGACGGAGGGAGTAATACTTTTACAATAGTATGACTTCGCTCCTTGGGAAACTTAATGACTCGTCAGTCCAGTGGTAACTGTTTTAGGACGCATTGTTGGTACCTTGTTACTCAGTAATTTTGGAACCAAAATTCCTGTTTACATGGTAGGAGAAAAGTTTGAGTTGGCTCTTTGTTGCTTCACACAATCCAACATTATTGGTATTGTTGAATAATAATATACTCCCTCCGTTTAGAAATATAAGATGTTTTAGGTTTGTGAAGGAGATGTATCTAGACACGTTTTAGTGTATAGGTTCAAATGAATTTAGACACTAAAATATGTCTAGATACATTTCTTTCACAAACCTAAAACATCTTATATTTCCAAACGGAGGGAGTACATGACGACATGCTAAATAATACTCCCTCAGTATGTCTTAGGTTTTTCAAAATTTGGATGAGTCTATATACTATATAGTGTTTAGATTCATCCAAATTTTGACAAATTTGAGACATCTATTTTGAGACTCCCTCCGTTTGATAATATAAGAGACAAATTTTGATAAATTCTCAATCTCTTTTAGTGTATAGATTCGGAATGAACCTACACACTATAAAAATGGTCTAGATATGTTCTTTTTACAAATCTAAAACATCTTGTATTGTGAAAGAGAGGGAGTACATGTGATCATCATTCATCAGTGCGATCATCATTCATCAATGTAAGGTCACAGATTCTAGCATATACAAGTAGACATTCGAGGCAGCCAATCATAAGATACTAGCAAGGTGTGGTCCCGACCGTAGTGTTGATGCCAGTTTCTTACAGACACTTGGACAGAAGCGTGGGAATGCTGTTGTTCACGACCACCATGGGGAAGTTTTGCCACACGGTCAGATCATACTGTAGACGGATTGCTTATCTCTGCTGAGAGTTTTCGGTTAGAGACGGGGATCCTAGACCACGAGCGCGTTGACTTTTTCCTTCGGCGTAGCATCCAGCTGTTTAGAGCATCTCTAACACCGAAAACACGTCTGAGTTTGTGGGGTTTGTTCCGTGCGAGCAGTTTCAGTTTCTGAACCGTATCATTTTCATCAACGGTGATCAATATTGAATCAAGTTATGTAATACTCCCTCCGTTTCAAAATATAAGATGTTTTAGGTTTGTGAAGAAAATGTATCTAAACTTGTTTTAGTGTGTAAATTCATACCAAACTTGAGTGAACCTACATACTAAAAGAAGTCTAAATACATTTGCTTCACAAAGCTAAAACATCTTATATTTTAGAACAGAGGGAGTAGTTCATAGTTTGCACATCATATTATCATGATCACAGTGACCCAAACATTGATTGGGTAATGTTCAACTATGTTGACCAAAAAGTTGCACATCAATGGACTATCAAACGATATCATTGTCACCGAGCTCATTGTGCACACTTCCATCACCACTCATTGGAGACTCACCACTTGCCGATGCGCCACCTTCTTGACGCGCTAGCCTTCTCCTCTCCAAGATGTTTGACATCATCACTGGATTTAACTCTGATTGTTGCTTATTCATCCTCGAGGTATCCATCATCAAGATCTCATTCTCCTCGGCCATGAGCTCCTTCATGACCTTGGCCTCCTTATATATTGCGGAACCTTTCCGAAAGCTCTGTGACATATCCACCGTCTCGGGATGATTACGATAAATCTCGGAATCATCACCGATGACTTCGGAACAACTTTTCTGAATTAGGTTATGTCATCGGAACTGTTATGATTCCTCTCCGAGGTGTCTCAGCAAATACCCGGAACTATTCAAGTGTGTCTGGATACCTCTCTCAACTACCTACCATGTAGGTTACAAGCACAACTTGCTCTTTAGACCTTATAAGCATGTGATCTGTTCAGGTTTGGTAGTAAGTAGACATGATAGCGAAGACCATCAGATCTAACTAACAACGAAGCCTGAACACCCATAATGATTCCCACTTCACTACACGAAGATCGCATTGAGTGAACCCATTCATTATACATATACTAATCTCTCCACTTCTTGATATTCGTGTGACAATCCGAGGCAAGAGATTGCTATCCTCATGAATCAACTCTTGATCACTCTACTGGTTATCCTCGTTATGATTTCACTCTCTTTAACTTGTATCAATATTTTGATGTCCTTTGTGATCTCATCATTACCGTGTCTGTGTAGACGATTGGGTGACATCGTAATACTGAGTGGGATTAGAGAATATCTCTCCACCGTTAGGAGGAGCAAGATCCCACTTGTTAAACTATCCAAGTCCCTAGACATACTTTTGTGCTTATCTTAGAGTTGCTGGTGTGGCCACCTTTGTAGGTGGGGTTGGGACAAGACCAAGTACAAGCCTTCCGACACGAGGGTACTTGATATTCTCACGGTCTTAAGGATTCCTGCATAAGATAATGGTCTCATGATATTATTCTTTTGGATATTTTCCATACTCTTGTCTCTCTAGAAAATGTACTCCCATTGCTGATGGTATACTCTATTCCACGATCAGGAAACTTGATCATCTGTGCACATGAGCTAGTCCTATAGGCTATTCTAGGAACATCTTGGTGTGTTCATCTTTACTACACCTGCATGTGATGCTTCCTTTGATTCTCACAATCAAGGTTCACAATGTTTCTAGGATAGTTTGATGGACTCATATATTGAACATGGGATTACATAATAATCAGTATTATTATTGCCTCTAGAGTATTAAACAAGAGCCATGTTCACTTTCTAGTTTCCAAAGCCAAGAGAGCCTTATTCATCAACTCAAGATTATAAACTGTTAAACCTCCTTGTTCCTTTGGTTGACAACAATATGCCAATTCGCTAATACTTCTTTTTACCCTGATCACGTTACCATGTAATTGGCTCTACATAACTCCAATCTTTTCTTATTTCCACAAGGCAAACAACAATAGAATGAAATCATGTAAAAAAGTCATATTGCTAAGGTAAGATTACAATAGTTTCTTTATAAAAGTAGTATCAAGCATCCACAATAAACACAACTCGACCACATGATATAAAAAGTCTAGACAAAGAAAATGAAAGAATAAAAGAGAAAGCAAAATCATGAGGTCAAATTAAATTAAAGGTATAAGAATCCCATGGTGACTATAAAGGCCCATCAAGGCTATGAATCATCACCCCTCATGGGATAAGTTCACCCCCTCTCATGGACCAATTTCATGGACCAAATAAGACTAGTGATGTAACACCCCACTTTTAGTAACCTTGGTTATGTGTCCAAAGTGCGAAAATTAGGGGGAATGAAAACTTTTTGTTCCTTAGTGAGCAACAGTTGTTTGTTGATTTGTCTGTCTTTATTTGTGCTTGTGTAGTAGTAAGATACTTCTCTATCCTCTCAAAGGTTTGCAAAAGCTATTTAACAAAAGATATGTCTTGGCTTATCTTCCATGTTCTTAAATGTTCTGGCCTTTCAAAATAGGAGCCAAGATGCCCTTGCAACAACAAATGTTTTTGTATCTTCTATTATCAAAATTATGGAAATCTATATGGTATCATCTTCTTATATTCTCAAGATAGAACCCTCCAAATATCCTTACCTCTAGTATTTCTAAAAATCTTTTATAAAGTTATTTGTTTCCCACCCTTGGTAGAAGTGCCAATGGACTTACCCTCTTCAAAACACAAACCCTTCAAAGCTTCTTTAGCCTTAAGTAATGCTTGTGTGTGGTGGTAGTCTTCTTGAGATGTTTGTATGAATTGTCTTGATCTGCTTGATAAGATGAATTGCCTTTGATCTGCTGTCCTAAGCATGATCTTTCTGTACTTGTTTGCTAGGAGTTGCCTGAGCTACTCTAGGAGCTCAACCTCTAAACTAACAACCTACCCTCTCAATCTCAAGATAATATATAGAAATCTTTCCCTTCTCAACCCACTAATCTTGGATGGTATCCTACCTCCTCTTTCAAATAGACCCCCCCCCTAGCAAACCCTTGTGAATCAAGACCAGGATAGTGGATAATGAAAATACCCCCACTAAGTCTCTAGAGAGCAAACCATTAGAACACTAGTAGGGAGCACATCTTCATCCTTGTTATCAAGATCTCTTATTGGAACCCTAATCAAGACCCTTATCTCTAGAACTAAGGCACTACAACTATTCTATACTCATCCTTGTGTGGTACTCTACCATCACCCATAGTTGCTTTGATAAGGAACCATTCCACCAAGATTCCCAAGCTTGCCTTGATCTCTAGTGTAACATCCCAAAAATATTAAACTAGAATCATCAAACTCTAATCACCAAAATTAGGGTTAACAAAAACTTTTCCAATTAAAAATATGAAAGCATTCATATGTGTGTGTATTGAAATTTGGATTCTTTTGAATTGCCATGATCATGTGTTTCTTTGCTTGTAAAATGATTCTTAGGTGAAATAAACATCATCTAAACAATCCCCAACCTTTTCCCAAAGACAAACAAATTAAGTGAATGGTCACTTTGGCCAATTTAACTCCCATGCCTACTTTGGCTATCTCTAACTTTCAGAAATTAACAGAAACATGTATGGATCTTTGCACCCCTTGATAGTACTCATAACAAATTATCAAAGCCCACTTTGTGATCAGCCAGAAACATTTAAATGCATAGTTTAAATGACAGTTCAAAATTGAATCTATATCATATGGGAAGATCCCACTTTTTCAAAAACCACTCAAACAAGGTCAACTTTCAAAACCCAAGCATCTACAGACTCACCAGCAACTGCCTAGCACACCCACCAAAAATCTTTTCAAAATTCAAAACTTGAATTCATGCGGCCATTTCATCAAACACCTTGCAGATGCAAATGAAACAAAATCAAAACACTATTTTGAGCAGTGATTCTGGCCTAACTTGTCCCCTCTCTGGACACCACTAGCCTTAGTAGATTATCTAATAACCTAAACTAATCTCTAGCACCACTGTAAGCTGGCCATTGTCATCAATGGTGAGCAGGCCGAGTGCACCCTTGCCACCCACATGTTGACAACGAGCTAGGAGAAGCACCAAGCCTAGCCAACATGTCTGGGAGCAAGCTAACACCCCACCGCCAGTCCCTGTCCCATCCGCGAGCGATGCCAGCCCCTGGACCACACGCACAGACCTTGCCAACCCTCTCTGCAACCATGCCGAGAGCGCGCCCCGTGCGCCACGCTCGACCGGCGCCCACAGACCGTGCGTCGCCCTTGCCGCGTGCATACGTGATCACCACCGTTCCAGCAACCCCGCAGACACGCCCGTTCGCCGCCGCGCGGACCACGCACGCTGTGCGCCATAAGAACTTCCGTCGGGCACGCGCAGAGCACCGCCGCGTTCCGACCAATCCGCACCGCCCCACGACTCGCCACCACGCCGTTGAGCTTCGCCAGGGAGCACAACACCGTCCCCTACCGTCGCCCATGCCGATAGCCCTCTGTGCCGTCGACCACGACGAGCTCACCTTACGCCCGTCGGTTCCCCTCTCGCCACTATAAATAGATGCCACCCCCAGCTGAATTGAGCACACCATCTCACTCCCCTCTCCTCACTGATCGTTCCACCACATTCCCGGAGCAAGGCGAGCAGCGCATCGCCGGAATTGCGCCGGAGCAGGCCGCCTCTGGAGAAGAAGGGCGCTGTCGATTTCGTCCACCCCAGGAGGAGCTGCCGGTACCAGGAGGATCGCCGTCGTCGACTTCGTCGTTTGCCCGCCTCGCCGACCCTCGCCTGAACCCCGGTGAGCCCCCGACGACCCCCACCTGTCGTGTTAGGGTTCTTTCTCGCCGGCGCTGCCCGACGTGGACGATGAACCAAAGCCGTTGGATTAGAACTAGATCGAACGCACCACATCGCCCCGTACCGCTTCGCGTTTAAAGAGTCACTGACCAGTAGACCCGCCCTGTCAGTTGCGCCCCGCACCGCGGAGTGACACTGGGCCGGCCCGTTAACAGTTCCCGCGCAGCCCACTCGTTTGAATTTGGATTTTTCCATTTTCATTCAAACACAGTTCTGTACCTAGTTTCAAAAATCAACCCAGCTCGATTCAGTGAACCAAATTGAATGAAACCAATTTTGTTAGAAAGGTCTGGAAATGCTGAATCCAATCCCGTTGGATTCAAATCATTTGGATCTGTAGATCATCCTTGGTAAAAATAACAAGGCAGAAGCTTTTCTGCATTCAAACATTTTTCAAATTTAAACCATAATATCTTTTGACTTGATTCCAACTCTCAAAAATCACATTTGATCATACCTTTCATAATATATAAAAACATATGGGTTTACTTACAGAAATAATGTTCAAGTAATAAAAGAATGCCACATAGACATTTCTAGTCACTTTATTTAAATGAAATAAAAGGTTAAATCTTATTAAATTGTGACACCACTTTAAATCACATTCCCATGTACTGAAATATGTGGTGATGACATGTGTCAACATGATCCCATGTTTGGTTTGGAGAATATTAAATCTTAAGTAGTTTTTCAATGAGTAGAAATCACTTTTCTAAAAATAAAAGAAATTAAACCAAAATTTAATCTTGTAATGTTAGTGATGATGCTAGATCATCTATAGGACCCTTGTGTGTGATGGATGCAAGTAGTTAAGTATTGTTTGGTGATTGTGTACCTCGTATTTATTTATAGACGCTAGTACCGACCAAGGATACGAGGAAGAAGGAGGATACTACGAAGAAGAAGCCGAGGAGAACTTCAACCACTGCTCTACACAAGGCAATCCTTACTATACACGTTAACCTTGCAAGCCAATACTTGCAAGCTTATACTGATACTAATGCAAGCCTAATACTACTAGTTGATTGAGCAGGCTAACACTTGCAAGATACTTTACCTATGCAAGCAAACATTTGCTTGTTACCATGCCAACTATATGCCTTAAGCATATGTGATGATACCCACTTGATAACCCCAATCCTAGTTTTACTTGCAAGCTTTATACTTTACTTCTTTATCAAAGCTCTTGCTTAGAGTTTACTTGAGTAAATGATAGATACTAGAAAGATAATTGAAGGTTGCATAAAGAGCATAAAATTTGGCCTAAGCTAGATAATCTTGATGTCACCCGAAGGCCTGAGAATGTACTTAGTTGAAACTCCACTAGTTAACCACCCCTCATTAGTACTTACTCCCACTTGTAGATGCTAGTGCTAAGCATAAAACTTGATCAACTTTAGATGGAAATACTGGGTGGAAAAATGGTTATGAAAACCTTGGAATGATGGATCATTCTATTGAGATGTTTTGACATGTGTTTCCGAACACCAGATGATTTTGGTGATGAAAATGTTGAGGCATGAGCCTTAGCCCTTTATAAAACTGATGGTTGTCTGGATGCGATACCATTCCAATTTTACCGTACAACCACAATACCCGAGAATTGGGTAGGGCTTGACTGGAAACTTATATACCTTAGTATTGGTTCCCTCACGTCCAAGGTCTGAGCTGAGGCTACCTTGTGAAGATTGTCCACCTGTGCAGTACCCAAGATGACAGTTGGTCATGGTTGGGAGGCCAAACTCACAGGAGAGGTGCTTATACTAGGGCGTGTAATTAAAAGGTTAGGATTGATTATCCGCATACTGAGTATGGTGAATTCAGGATTTGTTCCTGACGGATGTATCGAATGTTGTAGTGAAAGTGTACAATCTCTGCAGAGTGTCAAACTATTCGAATAGCCTCATCCACGGTTATGGACAGTTGGAGTGGCCATACTGTTCCCCCGTCAGATGTTTTCAAAATGACTTGTGAAATGAATTGAGACTTTGATTTGACAACAACAGAGTTGTTCTATGAAATACAAGTTCCCACTTAGGTGTTATAAAACTTCAACTAGCTTTCTTCGTTTCTAAACTTAGTAGAGGTAAATCTGGCTTTTTGCAAAACAACCCTAGAGCCTAGTGTCCTATTACAAAAACCCCCCTTCACTTGTTAGTATTAGTTTGCGAGTACTTAAAGAGTACTCATGGCTTTGTCCCTGGCTATTCCCGTGGCCAGACTATGAAGAGGAGTACCAATAGGATGGACCCCAGGAAGGTTACGACAACTACGATCATCTCCCATCGTCAGTATTGCCTGTGACCCCGAAGATGGAGCTTCGCCTACGCTACTGTTATTATTACGTATTCCGCTGCTTGAATCGTATTAAGAACTGGATCATGAGATCCTTAATTGTGTAAGACCTTATGTATGGTTTGTAATGGATGATGTACTGTGGTATCCAAATCTGTTATGTCTCGCAAAAATGGTAATCCTGGGATTGCGATGTATGGCATAACAGGCATCTGGGATTAAAAATCCGGGTGTTGACAAGTTGGTATCAGAGCCATCCTGACCATAGGAGACCCTAGTTAGACTAGACGTTTGAATCAAAAACTTAGTTTCAAAACCAAAGGAAACAAATATTTACAAAAATTTATTCCCATTCTTATCCCTTTGATTCTTTCATAAAAATTCATGTTCCTCAAAAACTCTTGCAAAATACATAAAATTTGACACACTTGATCACTCTACTAACTTACTCATCCTATATTCTTATAGATGGACGTGAAGTACATCAAGTTTTATCAGTTGGGGAATGGAGGAGACCTTATCTTTGAGCGGGATTTGGACCAGCTTTCGGAACTTCTGGAGCGTCCGCACCCCGAGTTCTTCGGAGCTCAGCTCAATGATCAAGGAGGAGAAGATCTACAGTGGCTAATTGTTGCAAGTCTCTGAGGAAAGATTGAACCTCCCACTGCAGAGGGAATTCAGTTTACCTTAAGAGAGAACAACTGGCTCGATGGACTTGCCAGGGCCATGCAGGAAGCTCTTGCCCGTCTATGTGGGCAGAGTATCAACCAGATCAAGGGTACCCGCTTTGAGTTTTGTCCAAGGCGTGATGCTAATGGACAGCCACTGGAAGCCCCATATCACCCCGAGCTGAAGACCCAATTGGACCACCTTAGCTTCATGATGTACGATCGTCAGCAGAAGTTGGACAATTGCCGTGACTACTCCAACCATAAGTCCGCCATCATCAAGACGAAGGATCAGAAAATCGCCATGCTAGCAAAGGATCGCAAGTCTCGCCGCCGTCACCTGGACAAGAAGGAGCGCATCATTGCTCGTCTTTTCCACCGTATCCCGTCTTTGGAGGAGACCATCCACAAGAGAGACATGCAGTTGGAAGAAAGGGAGAATGCAGGAGAGGATCTTCGTGGAGACCCCTACTCCTATATCAGCGATGATGCTTATTTTCTGGAGGATCAGGCTATGGATTTCTTCACCGATGAGGAGGATTTCGCCTTCATCGATGACGATGAGGATGACGACTACACCGACTCCAAGGAGTAGTAGCACTTGAGCACTAGCGTAGTGAGTTGTATTCGGTCCCACTGTATCGTAGTTTCCAGAATAGTTCTTAAAACCATCTGTTTTTTCTTGTTTTGTGGTGTGTGTTTGTATCGTGTGCTATTAATGAATGAAAAGCAAGTTGCTAGAAAAATCTGAGTCAAACTTCAAAAACTTTTCAAAATCCATGAACCTTAGAAGTTTCCCTCTTTTCTCATGATCTATCTCAATCTTTAGATGCCACGCGGAGGAAGTGGTTCATCCCCGGACCCGATGTTGCAGATCCTGCAAATGTTGGTTTTTGACCGTGAAGCTGAAAGGGCCGAACGTCAAGCCAATTTAGCCACCCTTCAACAGATAGCCCAGCTAGCCCACAACAATCAAGGCCACAGAAATCAGGACAACCATGGATCTAAGATCAAGAATTTACAGAACACCAACCCACCTGTTTTCACTAAGTCAGAAGAGCCCCTAGATGCAGACGATTGGCTTCAAACCATGGAAAACAACCTAGAAGTCGCCGGAGTGGAAGCTAACAAGAAAGTTCTGTTCTCCACCCACTATCTAGCCGGAGATGTCAGAGCATGGTGGAACAGCGTTCGTGCAATGACCGGAGGATAGATGATGACTTGGGAGGAATTCAAGGTCAAGTTCAGCAGAACCCATGTGCCACCAGGTTTGATCAAGAGGATGAGAGATGAATTCAGAGAACTGAAGCAAGGAAGGATGACCGTAGTGGAATACCGTGACAAATTTTTGTCATTTTCTAGGTATGCCCCGGATGAGATCGACACCGAAGCCAAGAAGGAGAGATTCTTGAATGGTCTACACGATGAGATGCAGACTGTGTTGGTCAATATTCCCTTTGCGGATATCGAAGCCCTTGTCGACTCTGCCATCCAGATGGAAGGAAAGATCAACCAAGCCAATGAGAACCGCAAGCGTCGCATGATGCATCAGCCAGGAACCCATCAGACCCCAAAGTATCGCCCCAACCCATCTCCAGGATTTGCCCCAAGAACCAACAGACCCCCGATGAACCATCCGACCTATCCCAACCGCGGAAACCCAAGGCCTGGAGGAAATCACAACAACCCCGGAAACTCTGGGAATTTCAACCGTGTACCACCCAAGTTCAACAACAACAATGCTACCGCCAACACCAACACTGCCCCGAGGACTGGAAGCAATGCTGTGCCTGTTGCAGCAAAGGACAAGTCGCAAGTGACTTGTTATGACTGTGGAAATAAGGGTCACTACTCCAACGAGTTCCCCAACAAGAAGAATGCCGCAACCCCCAATACCAATGCCCTAGCTCAGCAGCAGCGTCGTGTTCATCCAGGAAGAAGATTTGCCCCAGGGAATTCGCTCAACCGCAACGGCCGTCTTTTTCTCATGCATGCTGAATACAGATATACAATACAAAGATCCAAATCACCTTCAAAACGATACAGCGTCCGAGTACGGACAAGATGCAAATTGAGCTAAGAGCCCTGAAGAATAACCAATGGCGTCCATAACCCTGCCCAGGCCAAGCCGGAAGGGTAACCCTGCTAACGACGTCGATCTCAAAACCTGCTTAAACAAAAGGGGTGCCGACAAAGGGCAAAGGAAAAAGAGAGAGCGGTCAGTACTGAGGCCAGTACACGGCGAGACTAGAATTCGGCGGTCCTCGCCTACATAGGTATGGTGGACTGAAGCGACAGCGGCAGCATGCACTAAACAACCTATAGAGACTCGATACAACTGTCGGCTATCAGAGGGAGATAAGAAAGACCTATTCGAAACCAACCTGATACTACCACCAAACATACCCATCCTGGTGTTTCCCCCTCGAGACCAAACGAGGAAGTCAACCGAGGAACTCACACAGTTGGCAGTTTTATTTATTCAGTTACCGTTGCAGCAATTACTAGTCAGGTATAGATAGTCATCCTGATAGAATAAGCAGTGGGCACTTTTAGTTAACCATTCCGTTGTAGTTGCAACACTTACTAGTCAGATACAATTAGCATGAGATATCCCCAAACCCAGCAGTTATTAGTACTTTTATTTAGCCATTCCGTGGAAGTGGAGCTGATTACTAGTCATATCGGATACAAGTCAAATTATAGCAGTAAACTTTAGTTATAGTTGTCTATGATCGAGAACTGTGCTCCAAGTCGTCCATAACCGCGGACATGGCTTTTCGAAAAGATTCAACCCTGCAGGGGTGCACCAAAGTATCCACACGCACTTCGACCCTTTTTGCCAGATCAGTTAACATACACCCATCGGTATGTCGGCGGGGCCTAAGTCATGACGTTTCCCAGACCCAAAGCAAGTACATGGGGGCCACCCCACTAAGCTACCCGCAACGAAGTCGGCCGGTCTCCGAGATGGACTCAGGGTTTGCGTCAATGGCTGTAAACGACTGGGAACCCGAAAATGAGACTGGGCTTGTCGATACCGCGAAAACACTCCGCTTACCTAAATAGTACAAGTGCAGTACCTCGCACAATTTAAATTAAGCAGTAAAGCATGGCATAAGTACAGGATAGTAATAAAGCCCCAAACTAATTGTGGCCCCCGGTACAATACTTGGAATCAGGTACTAATCGATGGGGGTGCCCATACACCCCACCTGTGGTTAGCGCGCTCGATCTCGGAACAGGTGTCAAGAACTCGGGGTCCTACGGGACACAAGTGGACGGTTAACAACCAAATTACATCTATTGCCCACCTGTGCCTCTGCATTACCTACTTTCAATTTTAGTTATTAAACAATAATTAAAGCCATGATCATCTCCAACATTAAACATGCGGCAATACTCCAACAACTGTGGTACTGGACGACACGCAACATCACTTGAGCAAGCGACTACGACGCGCAGGTCCAACTATCTACCAAACAACAGGTAATAGGATGTGTCCAAGGCAATATAAGGCTGCAAGGGATATCACGGGTACGAAAACTAGAGCAACGCAACACAAATAGCAATAGATCAACAGGAGGAAATAAATACTATAACAGTAAGATAGGTAGAAAGGGGGAGATGCTCGCCTGAAAACATTGCTGAAGGTTCATCCGAAGATCGGGTCGACACTCGCATCAACTCATCGGCCTAGTCCGTGAAGAAGCAAAGCACTAGCAGAAACACCGGATGCAATATTTAATACTACGACAGAAGATCGGGCATGATGCATGTATGATGTATGGCATGGAAAATGCGATTAGGCAATATTAAGCGGAACCGGGGTCCCGGCAATTAAGTATGTGGTTATAGTTGTTCTAGATACCCGCAATTTAAATGTTGTCTTAACATGGCAAAATATAGCACCGGTTCGCTACACCAATTTAAATGGAGTCCGGAATAAGACAAAGATATCCCGCATATGGCCTCCATATTTAATTATGAGGTGAATCAGCATAATGCCCCCAAACCACAAACAAGTATGCATGCATGGCAATTTTATATGCAACAAGTCGATGTTATATATTATAAAAACATGGGTCTGAGAAAGGGGTCACACATCAGGGCGAAGGTCTTGGGGTTCCGGGGGTTTGGGATCGGTCTCGATCTTCACATCCAGGAATAGAGGTCTTCGGTTTTCTGGGAAGGGGCATCGGCGTTCCGTGAAGAAGTCCTTCGGCTTCAGAGTCGGAGGTGTTGGCGTTGTAATGGATCGGTCTCCATGTGGGCGGTCTTGGCGTCTGATGCTTCTCCGGGTTCATGTCATAGACTAAGTGGTAGATCTTCGGTACCATCCAATAACCTAGACGTAACTAAACCAGATCTTGGTCGTGGAGGACCTGAGTAGCAGACACCAGACGCAAGTCGATCAGATACATTGTCAGGCTCACAAAAGATAGACAAAATAGCCAACCTTGCAACAGCAGCAGCAGCTACCTGACAACAGTTCAGGCACTTTGCTTGCATCACGAGGCTAAACACAGGGCGCGCGATGCTGGACAGAGGCAGAACGCGCGACAGGGACTCTGGTTGGCGTGCTTGGCGGCGCTGGCGGACTTGGGAGAGCGCCCGCAGCACTGCATAGGCGGAGAGGTGGCCGACAGAGGGGAGGGTGGAGGTCGCATGGTGCTCGCGGGAGGTCGCGGTCAGAGGACGGTGAGGGACAGGGGCCCGGCGAGGAAGGTGCACGGCGGCGGGCTCGACGGGAAGAGGCCGTGAGCGGGCAGTGCCATGGGGATGCGGGGCACACAGAAGGTCCCGCTACCGGAGGAGATCAACGTCGAGAGAGGGAGGCAGGCTCGTCGGGGCCGACGAAGAGGAGGCCCAAGGCGGCGCTGGCAGGGGCACCTGGCGGCGGCGGGTGGCACACGCTGGTCGAGCAGGGCAAGGCGGCTGCCTGCAGAGACAGCGGCGGCGATGGGGATCAGCCAAAGGGGCGACCGGCCAGTGGTTGCAGGGTGCGATGGCGACCGGAAATAGAGGAGGCGGGCCAGGCGATGGAATCGAGGACGCGGGGGGGGGGGGGGGGGGGAGGGAGAGGTTGCGGGACGTGCGGCGGCTACGGACGGGTACTGGCGGCGGCGGCAGGCGGGGATTCAGGCAGGTCGAGGGAGAGAGAAGCAGGGGGGCAGGGTCTTCGCTGGCGGCGGCGGAAGATTCCTGGCGTCAGGGAGGAATCGAGTGGAGGGAGCGAGGCGGGGTGGAGGCGAGGGGAACGCGGGGTGGGACGCGGCCTGGGGTAGGTGGGCCTGGGGTGGGGCCGGCTGCGAGAGGAGCGGTTGCTGGGGACTGGGGTCGGTCGGCTGCTGCGCGCCGTGTGTGTGCGTGTGTGATCGGGATCGAGTTGTGGTGTGTGTCCAGCGACTGAGGTGGCGCTCAAGGGTTGGAGGGAGGATAGGGCCAGGGTGAGGTGGCGACCGGTGATTGGCTGGGGTGAGGTGGCTGGGGATGGGTAGATTAGGATTAGGTAGGAAAAGGTTTGGGGTAGCTCTGGTTTTGCACTGGGGGTGGTCGACTGGGTCGGATCGGCCCGGTACGGCTTCCCCTAAAAATAAAATAAATATTTTATTATTTAAAACGAGGCTTTTGCAAACCGTTGGTAGACGAAACAAAATATTCCGGAGACCCGGGTTTTGTGTTTGGATAAAGACGGGGCGTTTAGAAAACAAAAACAGATTTTTCGAAAATAGTTTTTAAACAAACCATGCAAGATGATGACGATGCTCAAATGCAAGGTGGCATGATGACATGAGCATGCAGTCACGATGATGCAATGCACAAAAACACCGCGATTTTCTAGTAGTGGTTTTGGCGGGGCGCCACAATTCGACACCACTAACAAGGGATCTCGCCCTCGAGATCCGCCTCATGGTACCGGGAAGAAGGTCGGCGGTCTGCGTCTTCTCGCTTCGTGTAGATCCTCGCGACACCACTAACAAGAGGTCGTTGTCCGTGATCGTCGAGAGAACACTCCGGGAACAAAAGGTCGAAGGTAGAGGTATCAACAAATAAAGCCACCTCTAGCTTCGATGGAAGGAGGGAACCGATGCATTCTCATCCACTTCAATGTACACAAGCGAATAGAGTGAGTAGTCGGCATGGGGGCCAATCCATCACGCACCCAAACTATTACTCTGCACAATCAGTAGAAAAGCGTGCAACCATTCTCGGAATCAGACTGAAGATCTCGACAATCGAGGTTCAGAAACAAAGGAGTGATGCAGACTCTGCATCGGATCTGGCGTAGATGATGTCGTCGCGTCGGAAAACACCGGAAGGCACAAACAAGGAACAAAGAATGGTACCACAGTAGACGGATTCCTCAGACAGCATGAACACCGGATGGTAGAACACCGTTATCAAAGGAGGAAGCGAAACCCTGAAGGTACGACGGAACCCAACCACGAGAAATCCTGGACTTGAAGAAAGGTAAGAGAGTGGATTCAAAACACGCAGAGGTGAGAGGAGAGCAGCAGAGGGGTAAGGAGTAAAATCAGACCTAATCAGAACTATCCAACCGATTTTGCAAAAATAGTTTTGACACTCTACTTCGGCCGTTAGCTAGGTTATCCTACAGGCTGGACTTGTGGGGTATCGCAACTGCTGAGCTCTGATACCACTCTGTAACACCCTCAGAATCGGTCCTATGCAAGTTTCAGCGATTCCTGCCAAACCCGCATAGAAACGATTCAAAGGTGCCCACCAGGCACTTTCGTGCGGGTGGAAAACGAAGTAAAACCATTACACAATAGTCCACGATGGAACCCACAGAACAGATATACACAACAGCGACTCAAAGAGTCAAAAATACAGATATACAATACAAAGATCCAAATCACCTTCAAAATGATACAGCGTCGGAGTACGGACAAGATGCAAATTGAGCTAAGAGCCCTGAAGAATAACCAATGGCGTCCATAACCCTGCCCAGGCCAAGCCGGAAGGGTAACCCTGCTAACGACGTCGATCTCAAAACCTGCTTAAACAAAAGGGGTGCTGACAAAGGGCAAAGGAAAAAGAGAGAGCGGTCAGTACTGAGGCCAGTACACGGCGAGACTAGAATTCGGCGGTCCTCGCCTACATAGGTATGGTGGACTGAAGCGGCAGCGGCAGCATGCACTAAACAACCTATAGGGACTCGATACAACTGTCGGCTATCAGAGGGAGATAAGAAAGACCTATTCGAAACCAACCTGATACTACCACCAAACATACCCATCCTGGTGTTTCCCCCTCGAGACCAAACGAGGAAGTCAACCGAGGAACTCACACAGTTGGCAGTTTTATTTATTCAGTTACCGTTGCAGCAATTACTAGTCAGGTATAGATAGTCATCCTGATAGAATAAGCAGTGGGCACTTTTAGTTAACCATTCCGTTGTAGTTGCAACACTTACTAGTCAGATACAATTAGCATGAGATATCCCCAAACCCAGCAGTTGTTGGTACTTTTATTTAGCCATTCCGTGGAAGTGGAGCTGATTACTAGTCATATCGGATACAAGTCAAATTATAGCAGTAAACTTTAGTTATAGTTGTCTATGATCAAGAACTGTGCTCCAAGTCGTCCATAACCGCGGACACGGCTTTTCGAAAAGATTCAACCGTGCAGGGGTGCACCAAAGTATCCACACGCACTTCGACCCTTTTTGCCAGATCAGTTAACATACACCCATCGGTATGTCGGCGGGGCCTAAGTCATGACGTTTCCCAGACCCAAAGCAAGTACATGGGGGCCACCCCACTAAGATACCCGCAACAAAGTCGGCCGGTCTCCGAGACGGACTCAGGGTTTGCGTCAATGGCTGTAAACGACTGGGAACCCAAAAATGAGACTGGGCTTGTCGATACCGCGAAAACACTCCGCTTACCTAAATAGTACAAGTGCAGTACCTCGCACAATTTAAATTAAGCAGTAAAGCATGGCATAAGTACAGGATAGTAATAAAGCCCCAAACTAATTGTGGCCCCCGGTACAATACTTGGAATCAGGTACTAATCGATGGGGGTGCCCATACACCCCACCTGTGGTTAGCGCGCTCGATCTCGGAACAGGTGTCAAGAACTCGGGGTCCTACGGGACACAAGTGGACGGTTAACAACCAAATAACATCTATTGCCCACCTGTGCCTCTGCATTACCTACTTTCAATTTTAGTTATTAAACAATAATTAAAGCCATGATCATCTCCAACATTAAACATGCGACAATACTCCAACAACTGTGGTACTGGACGACACGCAACATCACTTGAGCAAGCGACTACGACGCGCAGGTCCAACTATCTACCAAACAACAGGTAATAGGATGTGTCCAAGGCAATATAAGGCTGCAAGGGATATCACGGGTACGAAAACTAGAGCAATGCAACACAGATAGCAATAGATCAACAGGAGGGAATAAATACTATAACAGTAAGATAGGTAGAAAGGGGGAGATGCTCGCCTGAAAACATTGCTGAAGGTTCATCCGAAGATCGGGTCGACACTCGCATCAACTCATCGGCCTAGTCCGTGAAGAAGCAAAGCACTAGCAGAAACACCGGATGCAATATTTAATACTACGACAGAAGATCGGGCATGATGCATGTATGATGTATGGCATGGCAAATGCGATTAGGCAATATTAAGCGGAACCGGGGTCCCGACAATTAAGTATGTGGTTATAGTTGTTCTAGATACCCGCAATTTAAATGTTGTCTTAACATGGCAAAATATAGCACCGGTTCGCTACACCAATTTAAATGGAGTCCGGAATAAGACAAAGATATCCCGCATATGGCCTCCATATTTAATTATGAGGTGAATCGGCATAATGCCCCCAAACCACAGACAAGTATGCATGCATGGCAATTTTATATGCAACAAGTCGATGTTATATATTATAAAAACATGGGTCTGAGAAAGGGGTCACACATCAGGGCGAAGGTCTTGGGGTTCCGGGGGTTTGGGATCGGTCTCGATCTTCACATCCGGGAATAGAGGTCTTCGGTTTTCCGGGAAGGGGCATCAGCGTTCCGTGAAGAAGTCCTTCGGCTTCAGAGTCGGAGGTGTTGGCGTTGTAATGGATCGGTCTCCATGTGGGCGGTCTTGGCGTCTGATGCTTCTCCGGGTTCATGTCATAGACTAAGTGGTAGATCTTCGGTACCATCCCATAACCTAGACGTAACTGAACCAGATCTTGGTCGTGGAGGACCTGAGTAGCAGACACCAGACGCAAGTCGATCAGATACATTGTCAGGCTCACAAAAGATAGACAAAATAGCCAACCTTGCAACAGCAGCAGCAGCAGCTACCTGACAACAGTTCAGGCACTTTGCTTGCATCACGAGGCTAAACACAGGGCGCGCGATGCTGGACAGAGGCAGAACGCGCGACAGGGACTCTGGTTGGCGTGCTTGGCGGCGCTGGCGGACTTGGGAGAGCGCCCGCAGCACTGCATAGGCGGAGAGGTGGCCGACAGAGGGGAGGGTGGAGGTCGCATGGTGCTCGCGGGAGGTCGCGGTCAGAGGACGGTGAGGGACAGGGGCCCGGCGAGGAAGGTGCACGACGGCGAGCTCGACGGGAAGAGGCCGTGAGCGGGCAGTGCCATGGGGATGCGGGGCGCACAGAAGGTCCCGCTACCGGAGGAGATCAACGTCGAGAGAGGGAGGCAGGCTCGTCGGGGCCGACGAAGAGGAGGCCCAAGGCGGCGCTGGCAGGGGCACCTGGCGGCGGCGGGTGGCACACGCTGGTCGAGCAGGGCAAGGCGGCTGCCTGCAGAGACAGCGGCGGCGATGGGGATCAGCCAAAGGGGCGACCGGCCGGTGGTTGCAGGGTGCGATGGCGACCGGAAATAGAGGAGGCGGGCCAGGCGATGGAATCGAGGACGCGGGGGGGGGGGGGGGGGGAGGGAGAGTTTGCGGGACGTGCGGAGGCTGCGGACGGGTACTGGCGGCGGCAGGCGGGGATTCAGGTAGGTCGAGGGAGAGAGAAGCAGGGGGCAGGGTCTTCGCTGGCGGCGGCGGAAGATTCCTGGCGTCAGGGAGGAATCGAGTGGAGGGAGCGAGGCGGGGTGGAGGCGAGGGGAACGCGGGGTGGGACGCGGCCTGGGGTAGGTGGGCCTAGGGTGGGGCCGGCTGCGAGAGGAGTGGTTGCTGGGGACTGGGGTCGGTCGGCTGCTGCGCGCCGTGTGTGTGCGTGTGTGATCGGGATCGAGTTGTGGTGTGTGTCCAGCGGCTGAGGTGGCGCTCAAGGGTTGGAGGGAGGATAGGGCCAGGTTGAGGTGGCAACCGGTGATTGGCTGGGGTGAGGTGGCTGGGGATGGGTAGATTAGGATTAGGTAGGAAAAGGTTTGGGGTAGCTCTGGTTTTGCACTGGGGGTGGTCGACTGGGTTGGATCGGCCCGGTACGGCTGCCCCTAAAAATAAAATAAATATTTTATTATTTAAAACGAGGCTTTTGCAAACCGTTGGTAGATGAAACAAAATATTCCGGAGACCCGGGTTTTGTGTTTGGATAAAGACGGGGCGTTTAGAAAACAAAAACAGATTTTTCGAAAATAGTTTTTAAACAAACCATGCAAGATGATGACGATGCTCAAATGCAAGGTGGCATGATGACATGAGCATGCAGCCACGATGATGCAATGCACAAAAACACCGCGATTTTCTAGTAGTGGTTTTGGCGGGGCGCCACACTGAAGAAGCTCAGGAAGCGCCATACGTCGTGCTGGGTATGTTTTCTGTTAATTCAGTACTTGCTCGAGTGTTGTTTGATTCTGGTGCATCGCATTCATTTGTCACCGAAGAATTTGCCTACACTAGTAATATTCAACAAACCAAACTGAAGCATGTTATGATTGTTCAAATTCCCGGTTCAACCACCAAGGCTAGGCAAATTTGCAAAGCCGTCCCCATCCGAATCCATGGCATAGATTTTTATGCTAATATGATAGTACTCGGAACTAAAGGTTTGGAAGTAGTACTACGAATGGATTGGATGTCCAAACATAAAGGATTGATTGACTATGCCAAGAAAGCCATAACCATGACCAGTACAACCGGAATATCAGTTGAGCATATATCTGAAACCTTACCTCGTCAATTCAAGTGCAACAAGAGTATAGCCCAACCTACCATTGACCAAGTCCGGATAGTCTGTGAATACCCCGATGTATTTCCAGATGTTTTGCCCGGTATGCCCCCAGATCGGGATATCGAGTTTATCATTGAACTAATCCCCGGAACAGGACCCATAGCCTAGAGACCCTATAGTATGAACCCGTCTGAACTAGCCGAACTGAAGAAGCAACTGGATTCCATGTTGGAAATTGGATTGATTCAACCAAGTGCGTCACCGTGGAGATCACCTGTCTTGTTTGTGGACAAGAAGGATGGAGGTAACCGTTTGTGTACGGATTATCGGAAGTTGAATGATGTCACCATCAAGAACAAGTACCCATTGCCCAAGATAGAAGATTTGTTTGATCAGTTGACCGGTGCCAAAGTGTTTTCTAAGATTGATCTTAGAACAGGCTATCATCAACTCAAGATTCGCGCAGAGGATATTCCCAAGACTGCCTTTACCACCAAATATGGATTATACGAGTATACCGTCATGTCTTTTGGATTAACCAATGCCCCCACTTATTTCATGAATCTCATGAATAAGATTTTTATGGACTTCCTGGATAAGTTTGTCGTTGTTTTCATCGACGACATCCTAATTTATTCCAAATCGGAAGAAGAACATGAGCTACACCTAAGGACCATTCTTGGAACCCTTAGAGAGCATCAGTTGTATGCCAAGTTTAGCAAATGTGAATTCTGGTTACAGGAGGTAGGATTCCTCGGCCACATTGTATCAGCCGGAGGAATTGCCGTTGACCCTGCGAAAGTGAAAGATGTCGAAGATTGGCAAGCCCCAACCACCCAAACCCAAGTTCGTGCATTTCTCGGATTGGCGGGATATTACCGCAAGTTCGTAGAAGGATTCTCGAGTATCGCCAGACCCATGACCCAATTGCTGAAGAAAGATAAGAAGTTTGAATGGACGGACAAATGTGAAGCGAGTTTTCAAGAACTCAAGAGAAGATTGATTTCAGCCCCAATCCTAATCATGCCAGATATCACGAAGCCCTTCGACGTATATTGTGATGCATCCAAGATCGGTCTCGGATGTGTGCTAATGCAAGAAGGCAAAGTTATATCTTATCTATCCCGACAACTGAAACAACATGAGCAAAATTACCCAACCCATGACCTCGAACTCGCAGGCGTAGTTCTAGCCCTGAAGACATGGAGGCACTACCTGATGGGAAATCGTTGTGAGATTTATTCGTATCACAAGAGCCTGAAGTATATATTCACTCAGAAGGAGCTGAATATGAGACATAGAAGATGGATTGAGCTAATCAAGGATTACGATCTAGACATCCACTATCACCCCGGTAAAGCCAATGTGGTAGCAGATGCCCTTAGCAGATTGCCGTGCCGCTTGAACTCCATGATTTTGAAGGAGCAACCAAGTTTGCACAAAGAGATGGAAGATTTTCGAATGGAATTAGTAAGTGAAGGATTTTTATCTAGCATAGAACTTCAACCCACTTTGATCAGCCAGATCAAAGGGGCGCAGAAAGGAAATGCTAGTATCGACGGAATAAAGCATCGTATCGGTACATGCAAAGTACCCGGATTCACTGAAGACGAAGAAGGAGTTCTGTGGTACAAAGGAAGCCTTTGTGTACCAGCAGATTCTTAGTTAAAAGAAGTTATTTTGAAGGAGGCTCATGATACTCTTTATTCTATCCATCCCGGAGGAACTAAGATGTATCAAGATTTGAAAGAGCAATTTTGGTGGCATAAGATGAAGAGAGAAATTGGAAGCTATATCGCCAAGTGTGATATATGTCAGCGAGTCAAGGTAGGACATCAAAGGCCCGCTGGATTGTTGCAACCATTATAGATTCCTGAATGGAAATGGGATTCCGTTGGAATGGACTTTATCACCGGATTGCCTACTTCTAGTAGGGGAAATGACTCTCTCTGGGTCATAGTTGACCGATTGTCCAAAGTCGCCCATTTCTTACCCGTCAAGACCACATATCAGAGTTCGAAGCTAGCGGAGTTATACATCGCTAGAATCGTCAGTTTGCATGGAGTCCCCAAGAACATCGTATCGGACCGAGGAACTCAGTTTACCTCGAGATTCTAGAAGAAAGTCCAAGAAGGTTTAGGAACCCGCCTAGATTTCAGCACCGCTTATCATCCTCAGACCGACAGACAAACGGAGCGAGTAAATCAAATACTCGAAGACATGCTGAGAGCATGTGTGTTAGAATATGGATCTAAGTGGGAAGACTGTCTCCCGTTCGCAGAATTCTCATACAACAAAAGTTATCAAGCTAGTTTGCAAATGGCCCCCTTTGAATTCATGTATGGAAGAAAGTGTCGCACCCCTTTTAATTGGTCGGAAGTAGGAGAGAGTCAAATTTTTGGACCCGATATCCTACGAGAAGAAGAGAAGGTTCACAAGATTCGTGAGCACCTCAAGACCGCCCAGTCCAGACAGAAGAGTTACGCCGACAAGAGACGTAGAGACCTCGCCTTCAACATAGGAGATTTTGTGTATCTGAAAGTTTCTCCATTGAAGGGAATGCAGCGTTTCCAACTCAAAGGAAAGTTAGCCCCCAGATATGTCGGAGCTTTCAAGATTCTGAACCGTCGAGGAGAAGTGTCGTATCAATTGGAACTACCTGAAGAGATGTCAGCCGTGCACAATGTGTTTCATATGTCATTACTTCGCAAGTGTCTCGAAGTCCCGGAGAAGACTGAAGTGTTCAAAAATATTGATCACCGGACCATAGAGATCAACGATGACCTGACCTATCCCGAAGTACCCATCCGTATTTTGGAAGAAGCTTTCAGAACCACCAGAACCCATAGCATCAAGTTTCTCAAGATTCATTGGAGCAACCACACGGAAGAGGAAGCTACGTGGGAACGCGAAGATCACATCAGAACGGAGTTTCCCGATCTCTTCAAATCCTAGGTAATCTTTTCTTCCTTTTTCAAATCTCGGGACTAGATTTTTTTAAGGGGGGAAGGTTTGTAACATCCCAAAAATATTAAACTAGAATCATCAAACTCTAATCACCAAAATTAGGGTTAACAAAAACTTTTCCAATTAAAAATATGAAAGCATTCATATGTGTGTGTATTGAAATTTGGATTCTTTTGAATTGCCATGATTATGTGTTTCTTTGCTTGTAAAATGATTCTTAGGTGAAATAAACATCATCTAAACAATCCCCAAACTTTTCCCAAAGACAAACAAATCAAAACAAACAAATTAAGTGAATGGTCACTTTGGCCAATTTAACTCCCATGCCTACTTTGGCTATCTCTAACTTTCAGAACTTAACAGAAACATGTATGGATCTTTGCACCCCTTGATAGTACTCATAACAAAGTATCAAGGCCCACTTTGTGATGAGCCAGAAACATTTAAATGCATAGTTTAAATGACAGTTCAAAATTGAATCTATATCATATGGGAAGATCCCACTTTTTCAAAAACCACTCAAACAAGCTCAACTTTCAAAACCCAAACATCTACAGACTCACCAGCACCTGCCTAGAACACCCACGAAAAATCTTTTCAAAATTCAAAACTTGAATTCATGCAGCCATTTCATCAAACACCTTGCAGATGCAAATCAAACAAAATCAAAACACTATTTTGAGCAGTGATTGACGGGGATATGCCTACCGGGGTATGCCCAGCAGGACGTTTCCTACTGGCCCAGGTGCCAGCGAGTGGGCCTGCAGGACGGCGACTAGATCAAGATCTGGCGTGGACTCAAGCGATTGGAAGCTGAAGGCCCAGAAGTGTAGATAGGCCCAGTCGGATTAGGTTAAAGAATCACTGAAACCTTAACTGATTCGGTTGAGATCTGTAAACCCTAGGGAAGTGAGTCTATATAAACCTCCCTAGAGGACGCATAGAGGATACATTCCATCATACACCCAAGCGACTCACTGCCTAGCCGCCGAGCTCGCCCCGTTGTACTCTCCCCATAATACAATCTAGCAGGAGTAGGTATTTACCCTCCCGGGGCCGAACCTGGGTAAATCCTTGTGCCTCAGACCTCATCTCGCACCACAGATGGCTGACCGCCCTTGCCCCATGTTCTACTACTCGCTGCCGATTGCAGCATCTGCCGTGGTCATTCCCACGATAGTGGCACCCACCGTGGGGCCTGGCCGGTCGGGCCGGTGTTCTGCGGCGAGATCCAATCTTCCCATCAATGAGACGATCGCCACCGGCCGCATGAGTGCGATCGGCAAGATGCTCCAGATCTTGCTGAGCAACTACGTCCCGGCAGCGCGACCCGTCACGCGTAGCATGATCCTGCCGGTCGGCACGATCAGCCTCTTCGTCGGCCTCACCGACGTCATCGTCTCGGAGGACTCGGCTCGCATCCGTGAGTCGCCGCCACGCGACCGGATCTCTGAGAGCCAGGTCCGCACGATCCACCACCTCGCCTCTGAGTATGACTCGGCCCACAGCAACGCGGCTGAAACCACCGCGGCCACGAAAGACGCGGCCCTCAACGACGACGCCGATTCAGCGACCCCGGCGTCACTCACCGGGTCCATTGTCCCCGCGTCACCCGCGGGCTCCATCACCCAGGTCTCCAACGTCGGAGACTTCGAGGATTCCTCTATCCTAGGGATCTTCGACTTCGACTCCGGGTCGGAGAACTCTGCCGACCTCCGGCGACAGAACCGGACGCCACGCCGCGACCTACATGGCGACTGGCGCCGACCCGCCGGAAGATCCATTATCCACGCCGATCCCTCCCAACGCGACGGCAATGGAGGTCGAGGAACTCCGCCTGAATCTGGCGGAAGCAGTCCGCAAGGAACAAGCCGAGCACGAAAAATTTCGCCTCGAGCAGGTGACAGCGCAGGAGCTGTCGTGCTACCACCAGCTCTGAATCAGGTCGCGCCTGAACCCCACTATCCAGGGGCGCGCCCTGAATTTCGACGACGAGAACTACCCGGCCCGCGCGGCCGAGCGTGCGATCTGCGAGAACGCGCCACCAGGAGGAAGCACTCGGCCCACACCAGGGTCAATGGCCAATGGCGCCCCGCCACAACCCAACCGCGCACCCCCCAGGGACTAGCCGAGGATCGTGGTCTCCTCACGGGAGCGAGACGCGAATGGCCTACCGCTGTTCTCCACCCCAATGGACAACCTCGTCGCGGGCCGAGCAGCAGTCGACAACATCGCAGCCACTGGTGAAGGAGCCTTGCAGATCCAGTATGCCAAGGCCCTGCTCGCAAAAGCGGTCGAGCAAGAAAACGCAGGTGTCGACTCACAGGGTCGGATGTACTCGCGTTCATCGGGCAGCAGAGCGGCCTCAAGCGGCCGCCCCATGGCGGCAAACACCCTCAACTGCCTGCCACCCGAACCACTACAGCTCCAACACCGACCCGCGAACGCGGCACTCTCCACCAACGACCCCCGACCGGTGACCAACTTCGTCGCTGCCAACGGTCAACCCGTCGACGCCCGCACCCACATTATCAACAACCAGAGCTGGCGCGCACGCCAGCCCGACGACCTGCGGCATACACTCACCAACCGCCGCGACGGTGAGCCGAGGGGGTCGCTAAGCCGACTCGGGAACCGGTGCTTCGGACCGATGATTCGAGGCGAGAGATACCCGGCGAACTTCAAAGCTCCAAAGGAAATAGAGAAGTACGACCCCTCGTACGACCCCTCCGTGTGGCTGGATACCTACCTCATGGCGATGGGGATCGCCGGCCACACCGATCTACTAGCCGCCCGCTACCTTCCCTTGATGATGGAGGGAGCGTGCAGGCAGTGGATCAACACTCTTCCAGCGGATAGCATCGATTCCTGGGAAGAGATGCGCGACGCCTTCGTCAGGCACTTCGAGGGTTCATACACCCGCGCCACCACCATCGAGGACCTGGAACGATGCGTCCAGGGACCTCGCGAGTCGACCCGCAGCTGGGTCCAACGGTGGCAAGAACTGTGGTACAACGCGGTCGGCATCCACCCAGACACCGCGATCCACTGCTTCAAGACCTCGTGCCACTACGAGCCCCTGGTCGCCAAGCTCAAACGAGCGTACCGCACACTCGACAACATACCGGATCTCCTGGAGATCGCCAAAAGGTACGCGGAGGAAGACCCAAACCAAGAACCGACGACGAGTCGGGAGGACAACGCCGCACGAGCGGCCACGACAATGGAAGACGATCTGATCTACGCTACAACAACACTCGCCTCACCGGCAAACGCCGCAGTGACGGGCGAGTCGACTTCTTCGCCAACGCTAGATACACGCAGCGCGAGCCCAAGAGCTTCCGCCGCGACGACGGCAACTATAAGGCGAAGCCGAGGTTCGACCCTGCGGCCCTTCTAAACCAACCTTGTGTATTTCACAGCAGGGAAGGAAAGCCCGCTACGCACACGACCGCCGACTGCCACTCTCTCAAGGAGATCGAGAAGGCACGGTGCGCGTGGGAAGACCCCGACAACAACCCACCAAACGACGGAAAATTCGGCAGCATGGCCGGCTCGCTCCACACCTTCACAGGCTTCAACACGAAGCGCGAGAAGAAGGTCATCGCCCGCGCCATCGCGGTCAACGCGATGGCCCAGGTGGACGTCCCCCAGTTCCTCAACTGGTCTAAGCAACCAATTACGTGGAGCGCCAGGACCACTCGCCACGGATCGAGTACCCAGGCCGAGTCTCCCTGGTGGTCAAGCCCAAGGTGGGAGACTACTGGCTCCCCAAGACATTGATGGACGGCGGCAGCTCCATCAACATCCTATACCTGGACACCTTCAGGCGACTGCGGCTCCCACAGTCGATGATCGAGACGACCTACACCACGTTCCACGGCATCGTCCCCGGTCGGAAGGCGTACCCGATCGGCAAGGTCACGCTGCCAGTCACCTTCGGCACACCGGCAAACTTCCGCACTGAGCGGATCGTCTTCGAGTTGGTGCCCTTCGATAGCCCCTACCACTGCGTCCTGGGGAGCTAGGCGTTCGCCAAGTTTATGGCGGCGCCCCACTACGCATACAACGCAATGAAGCTCCCCGGACCGCACAACGTCATCACCATGCACGGCGACCCCGACATGGCCGACGAGCGCGAGGCCAAAGGAGCTGAACTCGCCGACGCCGTCATCGCGACAGAGGCCAACCACGTCGACGAGCTCGCCAAGTACGTGAGCGGGGTCAACAACAATGACCCCACCATACTCAAGAAGCCCAACTCGGAGGGCGGCAACACCTCAGCCTTCGAGGCAATGACGCATACCCGCACCGTCGAGCTGGTCCCAGGCGACTCCAGCCAGACGGTGACGATCGGGACGGGCATGAGCCTAGCATAGGAAGGCGCGCTCATCGAGTTCCTCCGTGAGAACAGGGACATCTTTGCATGGAAGCCCTCTGACATGCCTGGTGTCCCTAGGGAACTCGCTGAGCACAAACTCAACGCCGACCCCAAAGTGCGACCTATCAAGCAGTCGCTGCGGCCCTTCAATGAAGAGCGCCGCCAAGCCATCGCCGAGGAGGTGCAGCGTCTACACGCTGCAGGCTTCATCCGGCCAATCAAGTACTCCAAGTGGCTGGCAAACCCAGTCCTGGTCGAGAAGAAAAATGGGACCTGGAGGATGTGTATCGATTACACAAACTTAAACAGCGCCTGCCCGAAGGAGCAATTCGTCCTCCCGCGGATTGACCAAATCATCGATTCCACCGCGGGCTCGGAGTCGCTATGCTTCCTTGATGCCTACTCTGGGTACAACCAGATCAAAATGGCCGTTGAGGACGAAGAAAAGACGGCGTTCATCACGCCATTTGGAGCCTTCTGCTACACTTCCATGACCTTCGGCCTAAAGAACGCCGGGGCAACCTACCAGCGGTGCATGCAGGAGTGCCTTGCGAGCCAAATTGGCCGCAATATCCACATCTACATCGACGACGTGGTGGTGAAGTCTGCTCGCCAGAGCGACCTACTCGCTGACCTGGCGGAAACATTCGCCAACCTGCGGAAATACAAGATAAAGCTAAACCCAGGCAAATGCACCTTCGGTGTACCAGCTGGGCAGCTACTGGGATACGTAGTCTCCAAGCGCGGGATCAAGGAGAACCCCACCAAGATCGACACGATCGCTCGACTCGGCAAACCCGAGTGCCTGCGCGACGTCCAGAAGCTGGCCGGGCGAGTCGCGGCTCTCAGTCGCTTTATCCCCCGATTGGGCGAAAAGGCGATGCCCCTCTACCGCCTGATGCGCAAGAACCCCACCTTCCAGTGGGACAAGGAGGCGGATGATGCGCTCCGCGACCTCAAGAAGGTGCTACTCGCAGCACCGCTACTCGCTGCCCCCGTCGACAAGGAACCCATGCTGGTCTACGTCGCGGCTTCCGAGCGCGTCGTCATCGCCGTCATGGTCGTCGAACGACCGGAGGAAGGAAAGGAGCGCCCGGTGCAACGAACAGTGTACTACATCAGCGAAGTCCTCACCGAATCGCGCCAGCGCTACCCGCAATACCAGAAACTAGTATATGCGGTCTTCAGAGCACAGCGGCGACTGCCACACTACTTCCAGGAGCACCCGATAACGGTCGTCTCCTCAGCACCGTTGCAGGACATCATCCGCAACCGTGAGGCGACCGGGAGAGTCGCCAAGTGGGCCATCGAGTCGGCGTCCACAACATCAAGTAAGAGCCACGCAAAGCGATTAAGTCGCAGGCCCTCGTGGACTTCATCGCCGGCTGGGAAGAGGCCCAGCAGCCAGAAAAGCTGCCATACCTCCATTACTTGAGCTTACACTTCGACGGCTCCAAGAACGCGGACGGCGCAGGAGCAGGGATCGTGCTAACTTCTCCAAAGGGCAACAAGCTCCGCTACGTCCTCTACCTCGACTTCACCCCCTGCACCAACAACATGGCCGAGTACGAGACACTACTCCGCGGCATGCGAGCTGCCAAGGAAATGAACGTCAACCACTTGCGCTGCTACGGAGACTCCGACCTCGTCGCCGGGCAAGTCGCTGGCACCTGCGACGCCGTCTCCCCCACCATGGTGGCATACCGCCAAGCAGTGGACAAGCTGGGTGGACACTTCGCAGGCTACTCCGTCGAGTGGATTGACAGGCGGAAGAACGAGGAGGCAGACGCACTCTCCCGCATCGGCTCGGCCCGACTCGCACCACCCGCCGACATCTTCCTCGACACCATCACCAAGCCTTCCGTCTCTACCCCAAGGGAGATCGACATCAAAATCCCGCTGCAACCAGAGGCAGCCCTGGTCGCACTTATCGCCGAGCCAGACGACTGGACCGCGCCGTACACTTCCTACTTGGAAGGGGGCACCCTGCCAGCGGATGAAACGGACGCCCGAATGATAGCACGCCGCTGCAAATCCTTCGTCATCATCAACGGCGAGCTCCACAAGCGCAGTGTGACCGGCGTGTTCCAACGCTGCGTTCAACCTGCTGAAGGACGCAAAATCCTCCAAGACATTCACTCCGGCGACTGCTGCCACCACGCCGGCGCCGGCTCTCTAGTCGCAAAGGCTATGCGACACGGCTTCTACTGGCCCACCGCACACGCAGACGCTGTCGACATTGTCCAGCGGTGCGTCGGATGCCAGAAGTACGCCAACCAGACCCACGTGCCGAGCTCGGCGCTCAAGACAATCCCCATCACCTGGCCGTTCGCCATGTGGGGCATGGACATGGTAGGCCCTTTCAAGAAGGCCCCCTCTGGCTTCACCCACCTCCTGGTCGCAGTCGACAAATTCACAAAATGGGTGAAGGCCAAGCCAGTCCGCAAATGCGACGGGAAGACCGCCACCAAGTTCCTACGCGAGCCCATCTATCGCTACGGGTTCCCAAACAGCATCATCACGGACAACGGCACCAACTTCGCCAAAGGATCCATGGCCGAGTTCTGCGAGGAACATCACATCCGACTTGACCTCGTCTCAGTCGCCCACCCGAAGTCCAACGGCCAGGCGGAACGAGCCAACCAGAGCGTCCTCCATGGCCTGAAGCCACGGCTCCAAGTACCACTCGAGCGCACCGCCGGGTGTTGGGTCGAGGAGCTACCCTCCGTCATTTGGGGCATTCGCACCTCCGTCAACAGGTCGACAGGATTTACACCCTTCTTCATGGTGTACGGCGCCGAGGCAGTCATGCCCACCGACCTCGAGCACAACTCGCCAAGGGTGGTCAACTACACGGAGGTTGCAAACGAACTCGCACGACAAGACGGGGTCGACCAGCTCGACGAGGCACGCGACCTAGCTCGCTCCCGCACCGCCATCTACCAGCAAGGGCTCCGCCGCTACCATAACCGGCAAGTAAGGACTCACACTTTCCAGGAAGGCAACCTGGTACTACGCCTCATCCAGGACAAGAAGGGCATGCACAAGCTCTCCCCCCCTTGGGAGGGACCATTCGCCATCGGGCGAGTCCTAGGCAACGACGCCTACTACCTCACCGACATCCGAGGAGATGGGAAACTCGACGTCAAGCGACCGTGGAATGTAAACCTCTTACAGAAGTTCTACTCCTAGAACTCCATACATGTACCCTCCACCTGCTATGAAATAAAAAAGATCGGTTACCGCAAATTGCGTCTACTCTCCATGTCTTGTGCCACTCGCACTCGTAATAATAGCGTTAAGCTATTCGCAGAAGTCAACCTATGGTAAAGCGACCGGCATGGCCAAGTAGTGCGGTACAAGGGCACTGGGAGACCCCAGGCCTTGTAACGTACACGAAAAACGCCAACCCGGAGCGCATTGGAGTCGCCTAGCCCACTGGCTTACCGAGCCAAGACAATTGCCCTTGCTCCTCACAACAACCAAAGTCATCCGCATCCTCAGCACAGCGACTCGAACAGCCAAGTACCACGCTCGGGGACCGACGTCCAGTCAAATAAGAGCGGCTATGGAAAAACGCCCAGTATGAGAGTGTGCCCAGGACTCGCCATGCGACTGATCCTTAGGGTCAGGCAGGAGTGACGCGCTTACTCTAACGCACTTAGTCCTCACCTACCTTGGAGCTGCGACTAGAACCACCAAGTACCACGCTCGGGGACATGGCTACCCGACCTCGTTCGCACAAGGGAAAACGGTCAAGTAAAGAGCACCCACGGGAGTCGCCCTGCGATTGGCTCTCCGAGCTCTGGCGAGTCGACCTCAATAGCAAAACAATTGACAAAACATTCAAAATCGCAAACACATAACAAACAAGGTAAACCCCATAAAAAGGGCGGACGCGCTCGGGGACTCGTCCAATCAACACTCAAAATCGCGAAACAATTCACAAAACAACACGAATTTCCATTACAGCAGAACAAAGTGGTTCCAAAATACAAGAAAAGTTCAATGGCTATTTGTTACTAACGCCCCAGGACACAATGCTTCTACTCCGCAGGTTTCGATGCCGACTCGCCGCCACCCCTGCGGTTGCGAATGAAGGGAATGTACGGGTTCGACGGGTACGTCGTCAACTCAACCGCCATCGCCACATGGAACGGATGCTCGACTTTGAAGTCCAGATGCTTCGGTTCGGGATCTTTGGGGGCGATAGTCGTCTCCTGATAGGGGAGGAGGTCGCCCATCGCCCAAACGCGATCGGAATACACCGCGGCCCGGTCCATCAGCTTCAGCACCTCGGCAATCTCCACCGAGCCCGTCGACGAGGGGTAGCCACTCGTCACATCATCAAGGTCGAAGTCCTTCGGGAAATGGGCAAGCCCAAGGCTGAGCACCGTCGCTGCCCCGCGCCGGAAGGCCGACCGCGTCATGAATTCGACCACCGACGGAGCCTTCTCTAGATAACGCCATACCTCAACGAGGTCGCTGGGAATCACTTCCGTGGGCGATATCTCCTGAAGATATGCTCGAATGCAAGCCGCGGACAACACGGCCGAGTTGACCAGAGTGGTCACACACTACCGCGCGTCGTATGACTGCGCCTCCTTCGAGCTATCAATAATCCGGCCTGTGGACAGAAGCAGGCAGTGAGTACACCAACGACTCCACAACGCAGCTGTTGCAGGCAGAGGAAAGAGGAAGAAAGGTTTACCAATTAGCGGACGGCAGAGGCCCGTGATGAATCTTTGAAACGAGGAGAAGTCGTTCTGCAGCCCAATAACGAGTGCGTCAGACACCTTCCGCTCTTCAGCGGCAGCGGTAACAGCAGCTTTCGCTCGCCCCTCCGCCAAGCTCGCCTCCGCCTTCGCCTCCTTGAGCTCACGATCCAGATCAGCGATTCGCTTCTCGGCCGTACTCAAAGCAGATTGAGCCGCCGTCAGGTCGCCCGCCGGGACAAGGCCCCGGCGGACCTCTTCCCCCTTGGCTGCAATTGCTCGGAGTCCCTTGTTCGTCTCCTGGGCAGCAATGAGTTCCTTTTCCATGCGACACTTTGCTGCAAGCCGATCGGCCGATTTGCGCTGCAGGCCCTGCGCACAAACTAAACCGTCAACAACACTGAAAATCCTAAGTGCCCACCCGCTGAAATTCAGCGACTAGGCACTCGGGGACTGGACATCGAAAATCCTAAGTGCCCACCCGCTGAAATTCAGCGACTAGGCACTCGGGGACTGGACGCTACAAAAACACTAAGAATCCGACCACTGAAATTCAGTGGCCCGATCCTCGGAGACTGGACATACCTGGATGGATGCGCCCAGCATGCCGTGAAGTTGCAGCGCGTCCACAGACGCAAGCATGATCGAAGTGTGGCCGCGACGCTGCTCGACCTCCGTCTCGGCGACCCCAGGCGTCTGGCTCGTTGGCGCCGTGCCACTCGCTGTGGCCGCCTTGGCCATGAAGCGAGGGAAAGTTGCAGCGGATGCCGCGACACCACTAGGAGCCGGCTCGGCCACTTCTGGCGAAGCAACAACCTCCTTGGTCTTCGAGGCCACCTCCGCCGCAGTCGGAGGTTCGCTCGGAGCAACCGCCGTGTCATCAGAGACTGTGACGACGTCGTCGCCTTTCGCCCTCTTGGCACTGTCGGCGGGAGCAGCGACTTCGTCGGTTTTCCTCTTCCATGAGGGGTCCTCCTCGGTGATGACTGGCGGAACCTTGCCACAGAAGGATGGCCGATCTTTTTAACTCCAGTCCTGTGAAACAACCATATGAATAAGACTGTCCGACTACAACGGAAGACAAGCAGATGAACATGACTTACTTGGCGACTGGTATGAACTGCAGACCGGTGCAGATGCTGGCAGGCTTGTCCAGCTCGGGCCCCAACTTCCGACTGAGGCCCATCTTGAATACACCGTGTGCCCAAGACACAGAGGGTTTCTTCGAAGACGAGGCTGCGGCAGGAGCCTCCGTAACAACGGCTGCGGGAGCTTCCCTAGGAGGCGAAGCTGCTGCGGCCGGAGTAGCTCCCCACCCTGAGACCGGGGAGAATGGAGGTGGCAGGGCCGCCAGAGGCACCTCATCCAGGGGGCTGCAGCTTCTGGCGCCACGGTCGTGCGCGCCGCCTCGCCCTTAGCCGAGCTGGTGGCGTCAGAACTGGTCGCGGATCGGGGCGGAGATGTCTGCTTTGCCGGCCTCGTTTTCCTCTTCGGCGGAGCCTTCGCCTCCTTCTTCTCCTTCTTTTTATTTTTCTTCGACGGCGTGGCCTCACGATGTGAGGTGTGCTCGGGAAGCTCGTCGTCATCATCATCGTGAGGCTCGAGGCTTCTACTCGCTTCGAGCTCGCGCTGTTGTTGCCCGCGAGTCTTGTGAATTGTTGGGGCAGCGTCTTCCACAGGCTCGTCTTCGTCGTTGTCGTCATCATCACCATCGTCGCTCTCGACGTCGCCTTTGGCGGATGGCGACTCGCTCCCGTCCTGGATGGACGAGCTAGAGTTCTCGTCGTCTGCGGGTGGGAGCCACCCTTCCACCACTTGGAACAACTACAATAAGCATGAGACAGCGTCAGCACAACCGCGAATGCATCATCTGCGACTGCGAGTGGTGGCGAAATGGCGACTTACCGTCGGAGCTGGGCACCTTGCGGTATAGGGGGCGACCCCAGCCTTCGCGTCCAGGTACACCGCCTGGGTAATTTTCTTCAGGGCCAGAGTGTAGTCGTCAATATGCCATTCGGCGAAGGAAGACTTTGTCGGATCGTCCTTACCCGTGTACTCTTACATGTAATGGTCGCGGCAGGCCAAGGGCACGAGCCGCCGCCCGAACCAGCAGTTGTAGAGGTTAATGGTCTAGAGGCCCTTCTTCTTTAGACCGCGGATGGTTTGCAACATTTCGTCGACAACCATCCGCTGATCTAGCGGGAGCTTGCCGACCTGGAGCCGACGCGGTTCGGGCCGTTCGGCGGAGTACCTTGGAAGCGCCACCTCGCCGTCTGGAGTCGACTCGGTGACGTAGAACCAGGATTTCTTCCATTCGTTTGCCACCTTGGCGGGCAGCATCAGGTCGAAGAACGACGCCTTCGACTTCAGCTGGAATGTCAGGCCACCCGCAGCCAGCATCGGGCCGCCTGATTCTTCGCGGCTGATCCTCCCGTGAAACAGATCTTGCCACAAGGGGAAGTAGGGCCTACAGCCCAAATAGCACTCGCAGAACGCCACGAAAATGGCGAGCTGCTCGATGCTATGCGGGCCTAGGTCTGACGGCTGGATCCCGTAGTAGGCGCAGAAACGCCGAAAGAAGAGGGAAGTGGGAAACCCCATCCCCCGCTCCAGGTGGCTGGTGAAGCAGATGAATTCTCCCTCGCCCGGGTCCGGAGTCACTTCTCCGGCCGCGGGGATGCGCCATCTGCCGGCGCGCAGGATCCCGGCCTCCTCGAAGGACGCCAGTAGCACCCTGGTACACTTGGATCGGCCCCATGGTTCGGTGGAGGGGGCCATTGGTTGCAAGTTCGTGGAGGTCGGGGCTCTCTGGATTGGTTGGATCGCGATGCGGAGTGGAAAACGGAGATGGGCGAGATCGGAGGAAGGACGAAGGAGTGTTTCCCCGTTCGCCTGTCATTCTCCTTATATAGCGGTTGCTACCCGCCAATTTCGGGAGCCATTACTACGCGGTAATTACGCTGAAGTTACCGTTGGATTACCCCAACGGCTAGTTTGACCCCAATTGACAGTCCAACTTCATCCATTCGACTCGTCGCTCCGCGCGACTCGACGATTTGCCGACCCGATCACTATAACAGTGACTGAGTATTCGCCGACCCGTTCGCCGACCTGCGACCCGATTGGTCGCCGTTATTGCGACTAGAATAACTAGTTTTTCCTTTATTTAGGAGTCCACCATCGATTCGACTGGGCGTCTGCATTGAACCCGTATACTCCGACCGCCAGCGAACGCCTGCGACCAATCAATGACGGCCTCGGGGACTACTGACGGGGATATGCCTACCGGGGTATGCCCAGCAGGACGTTTCCTACTGGCCCAGGTGCCAGCGAGTGGGCCTGCAGGACGGCGACTGGATCAAGATCTGGCGTGGACTCAAGCGACTGGAAGCTGAAGGCCCAGAAGTGTAGATAGGCCCAGTCAGATTAGGTTAAAGAATCACTGAAACCTTAAATGATTCGGTTGAGATCTGTAAACCCTAGGGAGGTGAGTCTATATAAACCTCCCTAGATAACGCATAGAGGATACGTTCCATCATACACCCATGCGACTCGCTGCCTAGCCGCCGACCTCGCCCCATTGTACTCTCCCCATAATACAATAGCAGGAGTAGGTATTTACCCTCCGGGGGCCGAACCTGGGTAAATCCTTGTGTCTCAGCCCTCATCTCGCACCGCAGATGGCTGGCCGCCCTTGCCCCATGTTGTACTACTCGCTGCCGATTGCAGCATCTGCCGTGGTCATTCCCATGACAGTGATTCTGGCCCAACTTGTCCCCTCTCTGGACACCACTAGCCTTAGTAGATCATCTAACAACCTAAACTAATATCTAGAACCATTGTAAGCTGGCCATTGTCATCAATGGTGAGAAGGCCGAGTGCACCCTTGCCACCCACATGTCGACAACGAGCTAGGAGAAGCACCAAGCCTAGCCAACATGTCTGGGAGCAAGCTAACACCCCATCGCCACTCCCTGTCCCAGCCGCGAGCGATGCCAGCCCCTGGACCACACGCACAGACCTTGCCAACCCTCTCTGCAACCATGCCGAGAGTGCGCCCCGTGCGCCACGCTTGACCGACGCCCATAGACCGCGCGCCGCCCTCGCCGCGTGCATACGTGGTCACCACCGTCCCAGCAACCCCGCAGATACGCCCGTTCGCCGCCGCGCGGACCATGCACGCTGTGCGCCATAAAAACTTTCGTCGGGCACGCGCAGAGCACCGCCGCGTTCCGACCAATCCGCACCGCCCCACGACTCGCCACCACGCTGTTGAGCTTCGCCAGGGAGCACACCACCGCCCCCTACCGTCGCCCACGCCGATAGCCCACTATGTCGTCGACCACGACGAGCTCACCTTGCGCCCGTCGGTTCCCCTCTCGCCACTATAAATAGAGGCCACCCCCAGCTGAATTGAGCACACCATCTCACTCCCCTCTCCTCACTAATCGTTCCACCACGTTCCAGGAGCAAGGAGAGCAGCGCATCGCCGGAATTGCGCTGGAGCAGGTCACCTCTGGAGAAGAAGGGCGCCGTCGATTTTGTCCACCCCAGGAGGAGCTCCCGGTACCAGGAGGATCGCCGTCGTCGACTTCGTCGTTCGCCCGCCTCGCCGACCCTCGCCTGAACCCCGGTGAGCCCCTGATGACCCACACCTGCCGCGTTAGGGTTCTGTCTCGCCGGCGCTGCCCGACGTGGACGATGAACCAGAGCCATTGGATTAGAACTAGATCGAACGCACCACATCGCCCCGTACCGCTTCGCGTCTAAAGAGTCACTGACCAGTAGACCCGCCCTGTCAATTGCGCCCCGCACCGCGGAGTGGCACTGGGCCGGCCCGTTAACAGTTCCCGCGCAGCCCACTCGTTTGAATTTGGATTTTTCCATTTTCATTCAAACACAGTTCTGTACCTAGTTTCAAAAATCAACCCAGCTCGATTCGGTGAACCAAATTTAATGAAACCTATTTTGTTAGAAAGGCCTGGAAATGCTGAATCCAAGCCCGTTGGATTCAAATCATTTGGATCTGTAGATCAACCTTGGTAAAAATAACAAGGCAAAAGCTTTTCTGCATTCAAATATTTTTCAAATTTAAACCATAATAGATTTTGAGTTGATTCCAACTCTAAAAAATCACATTTGATCATACCTTTCAGAATATATAAAAACATATGGGTTTACTTACAGAAATAATGTTCAAGTAATAAAAGAATGCCACATAGACATTTATAGTCACTTTATTTAAATGAAATAAAAGGTTAAATCTTATTAAATTGTGACACCACTTTAAATCACATTCCCATGTACTGAAATATGTGGTGATGACATGTGTCAACATGATCCCATGTTTGGTTTGGAGAATATTAAATCTTAAGTAGTTTTTCAATGAGTAGAAATTACTTTTCTAAAAATAAAAGAAATTAAACCAAAATTTAATCTTGTAATGTTAGTGATGATGCTAGATCATCTATAGGACCCTTGTGTGTGATGGATGCAAGTAGTTAAGTATTGTTTGGTGATTGTGTACCTCGTATTTATTTATAGACACTAGTACCGACCAAGGATACGAGGAAGAAGGAGGATACTACGAAGAAGAAGCCGAGGAGAACTTCAACCACTGCTCTGCACAAGGCAAGCCTTACTATACAAGTTAACCTTGCAAGCTTATACTAATACTGATGCAAGCCTAATGCTACTAGTTGATTGAGCAGGCTAACACTTGCAAGATACTTTACCTATGCAAGCAAACATTTGCTTGTTACCATGCCAACTATATGCCTTAAGCATATGTGATCATACCCACTTGATAACCCCAATCCTAGTTTTACTTGCAAGCTTTATACTTTACTTCTTTATCAAAGCTCTTGCTTAGAGTTTACTTGAGTAAATGATAGATACTAGAAAGATAATTGAAGGTTGCATAAAGAGCATAAAATTTGGCCTAAGCTCGATAATCTTGATGTCACCCTAAGGCCTGAGAATGTACTTAGTTGAAACTCCACTAGTTTACCACCCCTCATTAGTACTTACCCCCACTTGTAGATGCTAGTGCTAAGTATAAAACTTGATCAACTTTAGATGGAAATACTGGGTGGAAAAATGGTTATGAAAACCTTGGAATGATGGATCATTCTATTGAGGTGTTTTGACATGTGTTTCCAAACACTAGATGATTTTGGTGATGAAAATTTTCAGGCATGAGCCTTAGCCCTTTATAAAACTGATGGTTGTCTGGATGCGATACCATACCAATTTTACCGTATAACCACAATACCCGAGAATTGGGTAGGGCTTGACTGGAAACTTATGTACTGTAGTATTGGTTCCCTCATGGCCAAGGTCTGAGCTGAGGCTATCTTGTGAAGATTGTCCACCTGTGCAGTACCCAAGATGACAGTTGGTCATGGTTGGGAGGCCAAACTCACAGGAGAGGTGCTTATACTAGGGCGTGTAATTGAAAGGTTAGGATTGATTATCCGCATACTGAGTATGGTGAATTCAGGATTTGTTCCTGACGGATGTATCGAATGTTGTGGTGAAGTGTACAATCTCTGCAGAGTGTCAAACTATTCAAATAGCCGCGTCCGCAGTTATGGACAGTTGGAGTGGCCATACTGTTCCCCCGTCAGATGTTTTCAAAATGACTTGTGAAATGAATTGAGACTTTGATTTGACCACAACAGAGTTGTGCTATGAAATACAAGTTCCCACTTAGGTGTTATAAAACTTCAACTAGCTTTCTTCGTTTCTAAACTTAGTAGAGGTAAATCTGGCTTTTTACAAAACAACCCTAGAGCCTAGTGTCCTATTACAACCCCCCCTTCACTTGTTAGTATTAGTTTGTGAGTACTTAAAGAGTACTCATGGCTTTGTCCCTGGCTATTCCCGTGGCCAGACTATGAAGAGGAGTACCAAGAGGATGGACCCCAGGAAGGTTATGACAACTAGGATCATCTCCCATCGTCAGCATTGCCTGTGACCCCGAAGATGGAGCTTCGCCTACGCTACCGTTATTATTACGTATTCCGCTGCTTGAATTGTATTAAGAACTGGATCATGAGATCCTTAATTGTGTAAGACCTTATGTATGGTTTGTAATGGATGATGTACTGTGGTATCCAAATCTGTTATGTCTCGCAAAAATGGTAATCCTGGGATTGTGATGTATGTCATAACAGGCATCTGGGATTAAAAATCCGGGTGTTGACATCTAGTCACTAAATTGACCACCTAATTCTTTAACTAGATCAGTTTTGAGTTAATTCTTTTTAGTGGTTTCCAAATCAAGGGAGACCAACTCTAAGCATGAATCCCTTCTACTCAATCTACACTTCACCCTCATTCACTTGGTGATGCTTTTGTAACATTGCATCCTGATGACCTATAAGAGCATAGGTTAATTAGAGCATGTTTTTGTGGAAGTATTAATTCCAGTTTTTATATAGATCCCAATAAGGAGCCTAGGAAAGTGTCTTTGTGTGGTGTTTCTGTCGCACCCAAGGTGTCATGTCACTACAAAAAAAATCGGCTTTTACAACAGACGATTTTCATGGTTGAAGGCCCATTTTTCGTGGTTGAAAACTCTTCTATGACAGATGCCCTTCGTGGTAAAAGCCCTGTTACAAATGAATCTACCATGTTTTTCCTGACCGTGGCCTTCAGCCACGAAAACTTGTTTTGTCGTAGATCTGTTTGTCGGCCGCGTTGACTGTTGACGTATGAAAACTACCACTTGGAGAACACCATTAACGACCAGTTACCACCGTTAACTGTCATGGAAACCTTGGTAGAAGCCTAGTCCAGCCAAGGCCTTCTAATTATTAAGTGTGCCGACCCATTAAGAGAGCCCAATAGAAAGACGACCCGTTACTGTTTCGTCATGTACTGTTTGAAATGGGACCATTAGTGCAGCCATCTATGGCCTATAAAATTTCAACCCCGTCACTATTTTGGCCTACAAAAGGCCCACCTTGGTTCAATATTGTGCGGCCCATTAGTGGCCTACGCAATATCGGCCTGATACTGTTAAGGCCTATAGTCGACCCATCACCGTAATGGGCCCCCACTAACGGCCCTTTCTTGAGAAGGTCCGTTACTGTTCTAGCCCATAAGGTCCTTGATTCTTTCTCCCACGGAGTTCTATTGACCTAAAAAACCTAATAAGGATCCCCCGGGGAGTACTCGAGACTGATCACACCAGAGAAGAAAACACCACCAAACAGAGTCAGGTCCAACGAAGATTGGTGGGGTAAACTCCGCCGGAGCCACTCCGGGGGATCTCCACCCTCTCCAACATCTCCGGCTATTTGAGATATGCCCAAGAGGCATAATAAAATGTCTATTATTATATCTTTGTGTTTATGATAAAAGTTTGCATAACATGCTATAATTGTATTAACCGGAAACATTAATACTTGTGTGTTTTGTAAACATAAAAGAGTCCCTAGTAAGCCTCTTGTTGAACTAGCTTGTTGATTAATAGATGATCATGGTTTCCTGATAATGGACATTTAATGTTATTAATAACAAGATCATGTCATTAGGAGAATGATATGATGGACACACTCCTATAGTTGAGCGTAGCGTAAGATCAAGTCATTTAGAGTTCATTTGGTACAAGCTTTCAAATACATAGTAACCTAATCCTTCGACCATGAGATCATGTTAATCACCATCACCGGATGAATGCTTTGATGACATCAAACACCACTTCCGTAACTAGGTGGTTATAAAGGTGGCATTAGGTATTCTGAAAGTATGTGTTGAGGCACATGGATCAACAGTGAGATTTGTCCATCCATATGACATATAGATATACTCTGGTCCCTATCGGTGGAATGCCATCCAATTAGCTTGCAAGCATGTGACTAGGTCAAAAGGGATGTCATATCACGGAACGAGTAAAGAGTACTTATCAGTAACGAGGTTGAACTAGATATAGAGATACCGACGATCAAACCTAGGATAAGTAAAGTATCACGCGACAAAGGGAATCAGTATCGTATGTAAATGGTTCATTCGATCACGAAGTAATCGTAGAAATATGTGAGAGCCATATGAATTTCCAGATTCCTCTATTGGTTATTGATCGGAGAAGTGTCTCGATCATGTCTGCATAATTCACGAACCGTAGGGAGAAACACTTAAGGATTCGATGTTGTTTAGGAGATATGGAAATGAGTTGGAGACCGAATGTTGTTCGGAGTATCGGATTGGATCCGGTACATCATGAGGAGATCCGGAATGGTCCCGAGAATAAGATTCATATAAGGAAAGTCAATTTCCGGGGTTCAGAAATGTTTTCGGTGTTTTCACCGGAAGCTTCTAGAAGGTTCTGGAAGGTCCACCACCCCAGAGGGGGACATGAATGTGCCATGCCAATGTGGAATGGTTGCATCATACCCGAGGTCACTTGGCTGGGAAATGGGAAGAGAAACAATCAAACTCTAGTTTGAATAGTCAAACTCCAATTTGAAAAGTCAAATCCCAACATTGAAAGTCAAAAACCTAGTGGAGGGAGGAGAGGAAACCTAGAAGGGAGAGGTTTCCCTATCCCTCCTTGCCGCTGACCACCAAGGGAGTTAGGGGGAGGACTCGGCCTCCCCTAGCCGCCTCTCTTATGTCTAACGCGAAGCCTGTTGGGAACCCCAAGAGCAAGGTGTGAAGCAGCACAACAACAAGTTTTCCCTTAGTAAGAAACCGAGGTTATCAAACCAGTAGGAGGAAGGAAACATCACACATGTGTTGCAAGCAACGCGGAAATCTGCACAACAAAGACTCATGCATTTGCCCCAATGAATCAATGAGGTTGTCAAGCTCACCGGTTTGCTGTAACAAAGGATTAAACATATGGTGTGGAAGGTAATGGTTTGTAGCAAGTAAACAAGTAACAGTGGAAGATGTATCAATGGTAAAGATTGGACCGGGGTCCATAGTTCACTAGAGGTGCTCTCCTTAGATAAACAACATGGCATGAAGGGTAAACAAATTACAGCAGGGCAATTGATAGGAACTGAGCAAGGCAATACAATGCAATACCAGACAAAAAGATCCTATGAGATTCGATTGAGAAATACAACAAGATACATAGACCGCCATCCAACTGCATCTATGACTAGAAGTCCACCTTCAGGTTATCATCCGAACCCCCTCCAGTATTAAGTTGCAAGCAACAGACAACTTCTTTAAGCAAAGTGTGTAAGGTAAACAATCCACTTGTTCCATGAACAAGAGACCGTTGTTTTCTCCCTAATGGCAACAACACATCTACAACCGAAGAGATTTCTGTTACTTCCCTTGGAAACTAGAGGCATGAACCCACTATTGAGCATAAATATCCCCTCTTGGAGTCACTAGCAACTAGTTGGACAAGATAGCTACTAACAACGGAGAGCATGCAAGATCACAAACAACACATGCATGATAGAATCATAAAGACAAACCAATTAATCCATATGATATAGTAATCTCAATATCCATCGGATCCCCGCAAATACAACATGCATGATTACAAATAGATTAGATCTTGATCATGAACGGAGCTCACAAGATCTATACAAGAAAGCACAAGGAGGAGATACAACCATCTAGCTACTACATGGACCCATAGTCCAAGGTGGAACTACTCACGCATCATACCAGAGAAGAAGGCCTCCGGGATGATCTCCCCTCTGGCAGGGTGCCGGGAAGAACTTCAGACCCCCTCCCAGGATCTAGGGACGATGGTGGTGGCGGCTACAGACGGTTTCATCGAGTTTTTATCGGGTTCCTAGGGTTTCTATATCAGGGGCTTCTTATAGGCGAAGAGGCGAGGCAGTGGGGTGCCTGGGGGCCCACACCCTGCCCAGGCGCGGGCCAGGCTTGGCCGCGCATGGGGGGTGCGGCCACCCCGTAGCTCCCCTCCATCTCGTCTTCTGGATTTGTGTCGCCAACGGTAAAATATTGACTTTGGATTTTGACCCGTCCAATTATGAGAATATTGATTTTCTGCCTTTCTGGAACCAAAAACAGAAGAAAACATGCAACTGGCACTGTGGCAACTTGTTAATAGGTTAGTTCCAGAAAAGATATAGAAACACCTCAAAGTGTAGACAAAGCAAAGCAAAGTAGATACTAAACAAGCATTGAGCATCAAAAATTATAGATACGTTTCCAACGTATCAAGCATCCCCAAGCTTAACTCCTGCTCGTCCTCGAGTAGGTATGTGATAAAAAGAATAATTTTTGAGGTGACATGCACCTTCAAAACCAAGATAAAACCATTTGCAAGCATTTAAAGCTTGGATCAAAGAACTCTAAACATGTGCATGAAAGATGGAGTTCTAAGAGTAAGACAAAGTAACTAAGCATGCAACATGAAAGGCTACAAACAAAGATCATGAATAACATGCATTGAAAAACGTTTGTTTGTTTCACATACAGAAAACATAGCATAGTGGCAATCAGCTTGTCCCTCATAGAGTAGCAAATAGATGCATAGAACACCTTCAAAGTTCACAAGGGTGACTAGAAACAAATAGCACAAGAACAAGTAATATCACAATATGCATCAATAAATAAGCTTTGGGACACTGCACATAGAACTAAGAATGGCAACTATGCTCTCTTAATGGTGCCTAAAGGTAGAAGGTGGAGACTCAATTGTAGTGGAAGAAAGGCCCTTCATAAAAGGAAGCAGGGATTTCAAGTTTCAAAATGAGCTTCCAAAAATTATGGTACTTGTTAGCTTTCAGCCCTCATTGCCCCTATCATAAACATCTTGAAGTGATTAAGGTTAAAGTGAACAAACTATGGAGTATATGCTTGGCAAAGCATAAGCTGGCAATATCATGTCCCTTGAATACGAGGGCCACACCTCATGCTACTCAACTTCAGTCACCTGTAAGTTCTTGTCATTGTAAGTACATGCTTATCATAGAGAACCGCCAATGGGGTACCCCTTGCACATGGTACAGGAGATATCCCATAACCAAAATGACAAGGCAAGCAAATAATGAGCATCTCAGCGATATTTTTATTTACTATATGCATAGATTTTTATTGAGGATGCTTCATAGATAGCTCACTATGGTGATGCTGCAAGTTTCCATCATGATTAGGCATGGCTTAGGCTAGTGGCCTAGGCGTTTCTCTAACACAAAATACAAACTCCATGGACTTACAAGTTCCCTCTTTATTTCACACCGGTGACATCCATAGACAAAAGAGCATGATATCAACTGAGTACAAAGTACAAGTGCAATGTTGAAATCGTTCCCCATGACAACATGGTTCTGCTAATTCCAACGTATAAGTGCAAGCATATACAACATAGACGACATAATGGTTCAAGTTTATTAGGGCAAAGAATATATAGTGTGCCATCAAGTTTGTGAGGGCTTTAATCACTAAGTATTCACATAACAAAATAGTTTTTAATTGGAAGATAGCTGAAAACAAGAATATACTTGGAATGATGTAACACACCATGCATAGGAATTTATAGTGGACACTTTGGAATAATTTGGTTTCTTGGGAGTTGGAAGCATGAGTAGAGCTTACTCATACAAGTGGAGGATAGCAAAAGACTGGGAGCAACCAACTAAGAGAGCAATAGTGGCCATAATCATGCAGAGTGACAAAACATTACTAATCAAAGCATAGAGTGGTACTACAAGTCAAGAACTAAATGATCATAGAGTCTATGGTGACTTGTTCATAGTCATAACATGGTGTGAGCATGTGCCAAGTCAACCCAAACAAAGCATCAAAGGAGAATACCGCAATACTATGGTTTGGCATGCTAAAACAACGCATAATTTCTTCAAGGCACTCTAAGAAATCCCAATTGTTTGAAACAAGACATGCTACATCAATAATCACTAAGCATAAGGTCAAAACAACACCTAGCATGTCATGCTAGAGTCTAAGTCACAGTCAATGCAAGATCCTCTTGCACTTTCAAGAAGGAACTTCCTAGTCCTTTCCAACACCAAGCAACTTATTTGAAACAACATGGCGAGAACGGGGGTCCAAACTACTTTATTCAAGCAAACTAAAAAAAGATAAGCAAAGAAAACGAAAACTAAGACGCTCCAAGAACAACATAACTATGCATGAAAAAATAAAAACAAAGTGTCTAGACAGACCTGAGATTTTTATTGATGAAGAAGGGGATGCCTTGGGCATCCCCAAGCTTTGACGCTTGTACATCTTGTATATTTCTTGGGGTGACACCTTGTTGGAATCCCCAAGCTTGAGCTTTTGTCCATTCTTCATCTCATTGCATCATTCTCTCTCTACACCTAATTTTTTTTTCCTTCGTACAAAACTTCACACAATCTTCATTAGCAACATTAGTTTATTGAAAAGATATTACACCTTTGGAAAAGCTTTGGAATATCAAAACTTTTCACTAAAAACACAAGCTACTGTATCAACTCCTTCAAAAAGCTCAATTTCCCAAAAGAGAACTCAAAGGAATCAATAAGAAGCAAATGCAAATATTGGCAAAAATCTGTCAAAACAGACCAGCAGGCAGAAGCCGATTTGTTCGAAAATATTCTGTTGCTCAAATCAAAAAGTGTTGAACTAACGAAAGTTAGCTAACATACTGGGGGATTTATTCGTAAAAAAATGCTACTCTCTCCTTTTCAAGATATAAGATGTTTTAGCTTTTGTGAAAAACAGTTATCTAGACATATTTTAGTGTGTAGATTTACTTCGAACCTACACACGAAAATGCGTCTAGGTTCATCCCTTTCACAAAAGCTAAAACATCTTATATTTTAAACAGAGAGGGTACATTCGTATGATGGTCATGTCGCCATGGTCGCACCGGCCCGATCACACTAAATACCTATTTTAGTTTTTTTAGGAAAAATACTATTTAAGATTTATCCCATAACTTGATTCTTACTAGATATCCAATGGACAAAAGGGCCTAAGCTTAAGGAAAACAAGGCCACGTTCTAGCCCACCTGGAAGCAGTACATGACCCTTCATCCCTTCGTCCTGCTGAACCGCACGAGGGAAACCTCTCCACATGCTCTAATGGCGGCACAACAGCTCCTCCCTTGCCCATGTACTAGGTACCTAGCTGGGGCCCCCTTGGCATCGGGGGCCCGGGGCGGCCGCCCCTCTAGACCCCCCTCAGGGCCGGCCCTGGATCAATCCGAGTTACAGAGACTCCTCACTAATTTTAATGGTGGAGGACAGAAATCTGTTTTGGGACAGCAACTCCCCTAATCTTACTTCCCTCTCATTAGAGGTCATTGTTGGCACAAAAAGCAAACAAAAAGGATAAGGAGAGGTTATTACTAAAGTAATAACTTCCAAGACTCAAGGAAACTCTTGGGTTATCTCCCAACAAGTACTTTTCTTTAACGCCTTTAAGTTAGGCACAAGAAGCAAGAAGAATCAAGTATTTTCAAATGATGAAGCATTAACATCAAACCTTGCTTTCAAAGGAGGGGCAAAAAGCAACTTCTCTCTCCTCATAGGGAAGTTTTCAATACCTTTCTTAAATGGAAAATGATATTTAATGGTGCCTTCTTTCATATCAATGATGGCACCAACAGTTCTAACAAAAGGTCTTCCCAAAGTAATAGGACAAGAAGCACTGTACATCCAAAACATAGAAATCAACAGGTACATAAGCATTGTTAACCATAATGAGAACATCATTGATACTCCCCATGAGTTTATTCTTAGCATTATCATTGAGTGGGACATCCAAATAACAATCTTCCAATGGTGGCAAATCAAGCATTTCATAAATCTTCCTAGGCATAATAGAGACACTAGAACCAAAATCACATGAAGCTTTGAGATCAAAGTCATTCACTTGCATATTAATAATGGGTTCCCAACTATCTTCTGCTTTCCTAGGAATAGAAGCTTTGTGTTTTAACTTCTCTTTCTTAATCTTAATAAGAGCATATGTAATGTGTTTGGTGAAAGCAACATGCTTATCACTAGCATCAGGACTTCTAGCATGTTTTTGCAAGAACATAATCACTTCAGAAATATTGCAACCATCAATATGAAAATCAAACTTAGCATCACTAGTAGTAGGCTCGATAGGCTTAGGCATAGTAGGAGGAACAATAGGGACTACTTGTGGTTTAGTGGTGATAGTGCACACACTATTGTTTCTATCAATTTCAGCTTCCCTTTCCCACTTAGCATGAAGTTGAGCTAACAGCCTAACATTTTCATCAATAGTAACTTGTATGGCATGAGTAGCAGCAAAGGTACTTTCCATGGTTTCAGGTTTAGCATCCATTTTATTAATCAAGGAGAACTGAGCTTTAGACAAAGAGGATATGCTCTTCTCAACAGTTAAAAGTTTTTTCCTCTAGTCTTGTTGAAAGTGGTTTGTTTACTAATAAAGTCTTTGAGCATGACTTCGAGTTTAGATGGGGCACTTCTAGCATTGTTGTAAGAGTTTCCATAGGAATTGCCATTATTAGGAGGATAAGGTCTATAGTTGTTACCACCAAAATTACTCCTATAAGCATTGTTGTTGAAATTGTTGTTTCTAATGAAGTTCACATCAACTTGCTCTTCTTGAGCAACCAAAGAGGCTAAGGGAACACTATTAGTATCTAAAGAAGCTTTCCCATTAACAAGCATAGCCATTATAACATGAATCTTATCACTCAAAGAGGAGGTTTCTTCAACAGAATTTACCTTCTTACCATGTGGAGCTCTCTCAGTGTGCCATTCAGAGTAGTTAACCATCATATTATCAAGGAGCTTTGTTGCAGCACCCAAAGTGAGGCCCATAATGGTACCTCCAGCAGCTGAATCCAACAGGTTTCTTGAGGAGAAGTTCAAACCTGCATAAAAATTCTGGATAATCATCCAAGCAGTGAGTCCATGAGTGGGACAATTCTTAACCAAAGATTTCATTCTTTCCCAAGCTTGAGCAACATGTTCATTATAAAGTTTTTTAAATTTCATAATGTCACTTCTCATAGATATAATCTTAGCAGGAGGAAAGTACTTTCCAATAAAAGCATCTTTGCACTTAGTCCAAGAATCAATAATATTTCTAGGCAAGGATAGCAACCATTATTTAGCTTTTCCTCTCAAGGAGAAAGGATATAACTTGAGCTTAATAATATATCCATCTACATCCTTATACTTTTGCATCTCACAAAGTTCAACAAAGTTATTGAGATGGGCAACAACATCATCAGAACTGGCACCAGAAAATTGCTCTCTCATCACAAGATTCAACAAGGCAGGCTTAATTTCATAAAAGGTAGCATCAGGAGCAGGTGGAGCAATAGGTGTGCTAAGGAAATCATTGTTGTTGGTGCTAGTGAAGTCACACAACTTGGTGTTCTCAACAAAGTTCATTTTGGCAAAGGTGGGCAAGCCAAAAATAGCAGCAACAACTAGAGCAGGAACTAATTTTTGTGTGTTTTTGAATAAAGAAAGCAAACCAAACTAGAGTAATTTGTTTTGGAGTTTTTTAAAACAAGAGGCAAACAAAACCAAGAAAAAGAAACTAAGCAAACTAAAAACAAAGTAAAGAGAAAGGAAGTGGAGGACTCCCGTGTGAAGACGTCCTTAGCCTCCCCGGCAACGGTGCCAGAAAAGCTTGATGGCTAATGTGAAGCCTGTTGGGAACCCCAAGAGCAAGGTGTGAAGCAGCACAACAGCAAGTTTTCCCTCAGTAAGAAACCGAGGTTATCGAACCAGTAGGAGGACGAAAACTTCACACAGGTGTTGCAAGCAACGAGGAAACCTGCACAACACAGACTCAAGACTTTGCCCCAACGAATCAGTAAGGTTATCAAGCTCACCGGTTTGCTGTAACAAAGGATTAAACGTATTGTGTGGAAGGTAATGGTTTGTAGCAAGTAAACAAGTAATAGTGGAAGATGTATCAATGGTAAAGATTGGACCGGGGTCCATAGTTCACTAGAGGTGCTCTCCTTAGATAAACAACATGGCATGAAGGGTAAAAATTACAGCAGGGCAATTGACAGGAACTGAGCAAGGCAATACAATGCAATACCAGACAGAAAGATCCTATGATATTCGATTGGGAAATACAACAAGATACATAGACTTCCAACCAACTACATCTATGACTAGAAGTCCACCTTCAGGTTATCATCCGAACCCCCTCTAGTATTAAGTTGCAAGCAACAGACAACTGCTTTAAGAAAAGTGTGTAAGGTAAACAATCCACTTGTTCCATGAACAAGAGACCGTTGTTTTCTCCCTAGTAGCAACATCACATCTACAACCGAAGAGATTTCTGTCACTTCCCTTGGAAACTAGAGGCATGAACCCACTATCGAGCATAAATACTCCCTCTCGAAGTCACTAGCAACCACTTGGCCAAGGTAGCTACTAACAACAGAGAGCATGCAAGATCACAAACAAAACAGACATGATAGAATCATAAAGACAAAATCATTAATCAAACCAACATAATAATCTCAATATCCATCGGATCCCCGCAAATACAACATGCATGATTACACATAGATTAGATCTTGATCATGAACGGAGCTCACAAGATCTATACATGAAAGCACAAAGGAGGAGATACAACCATCTAGATACTACTTGGACCCATAGTACAAGGTGGAACTACCCACGCATCATACCGGAGAAGAAGGTCTCCGGGATGATCTCCCCTCCGGCAGGGTGCCGGGAAGAACTTCAGATCCCCCGATCTGGGGACGATGGTGGCGGTGGCTACAGACGGTTTCATGGAGTTTTGATCGGGTGCCTAGGGTTTCTGCATTGGGGGCTTCTTATAGGCGAAGAGGCGAGGCAGGGGGTGCCCGGGGGGCCCACACCCTGCCCAGTGCAGGCCAGGCTTGGCCGCGCCTAGGGGGTGCAGCCACGCCGTGGCTCCCCTCCGTCTCGTCTTCTGGATTCATGTCGCCAACGGTAAAATATTGACTTTAGCTTTTGAACCGTCCAATTCCGAGAATATTGATTTTCTGCCTTTCTCGAACCAAAAACAGAAGAAAACAGGCAACTGGCACTATGGCAACTTGTTAATAGGTTAGTTCCAGAAAAGATATAAAAATACCTCAAAGTGTAGACAAAGCAAAGCAAAGTAGATACTAAACAAGCATGGAGCATCAAAAATTATAGATACGTTTCCAACGTATCACTCTCCCACCCATAAAAAGAGGGGGTGGGGCGCCCCCTTGGATCTCACCCCATACCCTAGGCCGTCGCCTGCCCCTCTAGCCGCTGGCGCCCGCCTAACCTAAACCCTAGCCGTCGGTGCCTCCCTACCCTCAGTGTCTAAACCCTATCCACCGAGGCCCTCTCTAAATCCACCCTACTTGCTCCGGGTTAGGCGAAACCCTGCAGGATCTACTCCTCCACCTCCATCACCACACTGTCGTGCTGCTGGAATCGCGAGGAGATCTACAGCCTCCGCTGCCTGCTGGAACAAGGGATAGGAAGGTCTTCATTGAGTACCGAATGTGTGACCGACTACGGAAGCGCTGCCAGAACGCGGCGCCGGAAGGATCGTCTTCGCGACCTTGAGATCGTAAACTGGACGACTACATCAACCACGAGAAGCCGATCTCGTTAAACACTTTGGATCTTCGAGGGTTAGTACTCTATGAACTCGTTGTATCCATCTCGTAGATTAGATCTTGGCTTTTGTGTGTTCATGCGATAATTTTTTTCCATGCTACGAACTCCTACACCGGCGTCATCACCATGTTGAAGATGGGGTAGTCCACCTCCGGGCTATGGGTTTGTGGCAGTAGCTTGATCTATTTCTCTCTTGTTCTTCATAGATCTAGTACCATATGAGCTCCCCTACATGATTATGGTCATATTTATTATTCCTATGTGGTGGATCTTTGTTCTATGATTTGATATTTGAGATTGGAATCTATTTTGTGTAAGATATATTGATATATGCATATCATGTACCCTAATCTTAATTGCTTATTTTTATCCAACTTGTATGCAAGAACTTGTATGGGGAGAAGTGTGTATTAGATGGAGTATCATGGTGGTGGAGATTGAATTGTGACAAACAATATTCAAGATCTACTTTGGTTTTTACCTTTCTTTTGCTGCCTCACTAGGGATAAAGTGAAATCATGTGCTATAGTTATCATGTGACAATGTGATAATCTTTTTAGATCAAGGTAGCATATTTTTATTTCAAACATCATGTTATATTACTTAAAGCTATACTCTGATTTGTTCTTAATTCAAGGTTGCATGGAGTTTTCCTTTCTTGAGGAGTATAAGAGAGATGTGTTTCATCTCTATGTTAGAACATGGTGCCCATATGAATTATTATCAAACACATATAGAAGTTCCATGAATATTTATCATTGATGATTTGTTTTATGATCACTAAAACTTAAAAACAGAGTAGACAAGTGAACCCATGAACCCCGGTACGATTTTAATCATAAGAAACACCTTTCCAGTGCATCTACTATCTTTTATGTTTTTAGCAATTTATTATTTTGAAAATACAAAAATACTTTCTCTACTTGCAATCACTCATAAAAACCCAAAAACAACTCTACTATCTTCCATATCATCTAGTTTGCATTACTTTACTTTATTAACTTTATTTATTTCAATTTCATATCTCTAATACGAAACCTTGTGCTTGACAATTGATACGTCGTAAACGTATCTATAGTTTTTGATGTTCCATGCTTGTTTAGTATCTACTTTGCTTTGCTTTGTCTACACTTTGAGGTATTTTTATATGTTTTCTGGGAGTAACCTATTAACAAGATGCCACAGTGCCAATTGCCTGTTTTCTTCTATTTTTGGTTCCATAAAAGGCAGAAAATCAATATTCTCAGAATTGGACGGGACAAAAGCCAAAGTCAATATTTTACCGTGGGGAACACGGAGACAGAATACAAAACGGAGGAGAGCCACCTGGGGGCCACACCCCCTGGCTGCACGGCCGGGCCTAGCCCGCGCCTGGGGGTGCGGCCACCCTGGGTGCCCCTACCTCGCCTCTTTGCCTATAAGAAGCCCCCGATACCAAAACCCTAAGTACCCGATCAATCTTCCATGAAACAGCCTATAGCCGCCACCACCATCGTCCCTAGATCGGGGGGATCTGAAGCTCTTCCCGGCACCCTGCCAAAGGGGAGATCATCCCGGAGGCCTTCTTCATCATCATGCCAGCCTCCGGTATGATGCGTGAGTAGTTCCACCTTAGACTACGGGTCCATGTAGTAGCTAGATGGTTGTATCTCCTCCTTTGTGCTACTATATTTAGATCTTATGAGCTCCGTTCATGATCAAGATCATCTATTTGTAATCATGCATGTTGTGTTTGCGAGGATCCAATGGATATTGAGATTACTATGTCAGATTGATTAATGGTTTTGTCTTATTGATTCTATCATGTCTGTGTTGTTTGAGATCTTGCATGCTCTCCGTTTCTAGTAGCTATCTTAGCCAAGTAGATGCTACTGACTCGAAGAGGGAGTATTTATGCTCGATAGTCGGTTCATGCCTCTATTTAATCTGGGGAAGTGGCAGAAATCTCTAAGGTTGTAGATGTGCTGTTGCTACTAGGGAGAAAACAACGGTCTCTTGTTCATGGAACAAGTGGATTGTTTACCTTACACACTTTTCTTAAAGCAGTTATCCGTTGCTTGCAACTTAATACTGGAGGGGGTTCGGATGATAACCTGAAGGTGGATTACTAGTCATAGATGCAGTTGGATGGCGGTCTATGTATCTTGTTGTATTGCCCAATCAAATGTCATAGGATAATGAATGTCTAGTATTGCATTGTTATGCCTTGCTCAGTCCTGTCAATTTCCCTGCTATAATTTGTTTACCCAGCATGCCATGTTTGTTTATCTTAAGGAGAACACCTCTAGTGAACTATGGACCCCGGTCCAATCTTTACCTTTGATACATCTTCCATTGTTCCTGTTTACTTTTTGCAAACCACCATTACCTTCCACACCATATAGTTAATACTTTGTTTTCATCAAACCGGTGAGATTGACAACCTCACTATTCATTGGGGCAAAGTCTTGAGTTTGTGTTGTGTAGGTTTCCAAGTTGCTAGCAACACCTTTGGGTCGTTTCCTTCCTCCTACTGGTTCGATAACCTTGTTTTCTTTTTGAGGGAAGACTTGCTGTTGTGCTCATCATACCTTCCTCTTGGGATCTCCCAACGTAGCTCTACATTGATCTAAGCGCATCAAGCTGTTTTCTGGAGACGTTGTGGGGAGGCTAAGGACGGCTTCACAAGGGGAGTCCTTCACAACCTTTCTCTTTACTTTGTTTTTGTTTTGCTTAGTTTCTTTTGCTTTATTTTGTTTGCCTCTTTTAATCAAAAACTCCAAAAAAATTAGTTTTGTTTGTTAGCTTTTTCTTATCAAAATCACAAAAAATTAGTTCCTACCCTAGTTGTTACCATGCACTAGCTCACCATGTTGATCCCCAAGTTCACGCTGAAAGACCTTTCAATAGGTAGTGGCTCCATAATTGGGAAAGAAAATATTGAAGAATTCTTTAATCATGTTAGCAAACATGAGGATATTGAGGATAGATCCTTAGCAGAACTTGCTCCTAATTATGAAATTGTTGCAGCCTCTTTAGTTCACATGTTTGAGGCTAGGTTTGTTAACCTTAACCCCATGATGCAAATTTTGTTTCTTAAACTAAAAGAAGAAGAGGATGCTGAAAAGAGAGATTTTATCCTAGAAACTTTGCTAAAAGAGTTCAATGATGTTGCTAAGGAAGAAAAAAAGGTATTTGAACGCTTTAATATGCTAGGCTCATGTGTACATGTTATGGGTACTTTAGATAAAACCAAACCTAGAGAGTAAATTAAGATACCCATACCTTTTAAACTTGTAGGGATGCATGAAGCCTTAGAAAAGAATTTTGATTGGATTGTTCCTGAAAACCCATTTGATAAAAGCAGTGAACCTAAGAGAGATGAGAAAGGATCCTCCAAAACTCATTTGGATGAGATACCTTTCCTAGTTGAAGAGATTTTGAGTATTGATCTTAATGCTTCTTCATTTGAAAATACTTAATTCTTGCTTCGTGTGCCTAACTTAAAGGTGTTAAAGAAAATTACTTCTTGGGAGATAACCCAATAGTTTTCTTGAGTCTTGCAAGTTATTAATTGTGTAATGACCTCTCCTTATCCTTTTTATTTGCTTTTTGTGCAAAGAATAACCTCTAATGAGAGGGAAGTAATATTTGGGGAGTTTCTGTCCCGAAACAGATTTTTGTGCTCCACCATACAAATTTGTGTAAAATCTCTGTAAGTCGGATTGAGCTGTAATTTTCTGAATAAATTCCCCAGGTTGTTTTCCAAATTTAGTTAGTTCAAAACTTTTTTATTTGAGCAACTGAAGGTCTTTGAAAAAATCGTTTTCTACCTATTGGTCTGTTTTGACAGATTTCTGCCATTATTTGCATTTGCTTCTTATTGATTCCTTTTTGGGTTCTTTTTGGGAAATTGAGATTTTTAAGGAATTGCTACAGTAGCTTGTGTTTCTAGTGAAAGTTTTTCTGTTCTAAAACTAAACACCAAGGGTCTATTATCTTTTGAATACACTAATATTGCTAATGAAGATTGTGTGATGTTTTGTATGAAGGAAAATTGTAAGGTTCTCAACCTTTAATAAGGTAGAGATCCCTGTGTTTACAATGCTAGTCCCTGGATCAATAGCTAGCATCCATAGTTAAGATGTAATATCAAGAAACAAAGGTCATAATACATCTTTATAACCAGGAATAAAATAATTCATTACATCTTACATAGCTCATTTGGCTATCACATTACATTGCAGCAGAATATCTATAAAGCATGGGGTCCTTCATCTTCAAAGTGCCACAGGCAATCATGTTGGTTGTAGACTTGTAATCCTATTCAACAAACTTCACTAACATCAAACAAACCTGCAAGATAATAAGTTGCAGCCACAAGGGTCAATACATTTGAATTGTATTGGCAAGTTTCACTACTATTGTATAAATAAGTGGATCCTATCATTACATGCATATTTGGCTAAGTAGGGTTTAGGCTCATTTGCAGAAAGCAATATAGTTTTATCCTATCTTTTCAAAATAGTTTTGATCTTTTGTCAAATCTTTCTGAACTTCTTGGAAAACTCCAAGTGCTTCAAATCCCTTGTTGTCACTATCAAGTTTTACTTTGAGAAATTGGAATGTCGAGATCTTCCATAGCTTCAGGCCTTAGTTGCTCAGTATTGTCCATAACCGGGGACACGACTAAGTACTTAGAATTTTGATCTTCTGCAGAAGTTGTACAATTTACCCACATGACACAATCTCGTCCTGTTGCCACCAGTGGCCGCTGGATAAGTACTCACCAAGATGGAGTACTGGCACATCGAGAATGTGACAAAGTCTTTCCATAGAAGTCCTCCCAATACACAATGCTAGCTTGTCAACCAGGCACCAATGTAGGGTTAAATTTCCCTTACACAATTCTAGCTAACCTGAAGATTCCAATGCATGGGTCTTCCCATATGTAGTTGACTAAGCAGAGCCCATTTAGCATGTGGCTGTACACGGAAGCCACTGTACGAGAAACATGTTCAATCTCTAAGTCCCTGGGTGGTTTTCTTCTAGTGCACATACAAAAAGATAGCCATATAAACATGGTTCCTTTTGTTGCCACCTTGTCCAAAACTTGAGTATCCTTGTACACCCAGGTGGTTCATTGAGCACTTGTTTTATTATATAAAACATATATCTTTTCAACACTTCATATAATCATAACATGTATCCCATCCCAAATATATAGCAGGGCTAAGCTTACTACAACTACATTGTTTTCACTAAGGGAGATATAAGGGTATCCTATTAGGATTTAGCATAGCATAAAATATAGTAGTCCTTATCATACATGTTACAAAATCCACCAAGTGTAATGAAAATAGTAGGACATGGATGATAGTGTCACTTGCCTTTTTAGTAGAGAATGTTGGTTCACTTCTTGATCTTGCAAATATCACACTCTTCTAATTCCACTACTGTCACATCCCAAAATTTTCCAAATTTTGAAATGTGAAAAATAAATAAACAAAATAAAATTTTGTTGAAATTTAGGGTGAGAAGAAACTTTTTGATTCCAATTGGAAACATCAAAACCTATTTTGATCAAATAAAATCCTAAAGGGATTTAAAAAGATAAACAATTAATAAATAAAATTATGATAGTTGGAATTACTATTTATAGATCTTTTAATAAAAAGATTTGGTTTTCAAAAGAAAAGGTAGAATTATAAATAAAGATTATTTTATAGAGCCAAATTAAATCTTGGCCAAGATTTTGAAATAAAATATTTCTATTTGATAAAAAGAGTAAAGGTTTATTTAAATAAAATAATGAGGATTTGTTATTATCCAATTTTATTAAAGTAAAGACTTTTCCCATTTTTAAATAAACACTAAAACTTGTTAATTTATTTTAAATAAGATTTCCAAGTGTTTTATATTTTCAAATAAAACCTACTGAAATGGATTTGATATTATTTAGATTTCAAATGGATTTTTTAAATAAATTAAATCCTATTTGAATTAATGGCTAGGGTCTATTTATTTAATTATTAATGTATCTAAAAAGAATAAAAATTATTTTGTTTTGGACTTTGGATTGTGTTGTTAAACAGAATTAAAATCAATACAAAGTTTGGTGGTGGTTTGATTTGAATTGGAGATTGAATTAATTGTTTGAAAATCAAAACAAAAATTCCAAATAGAAAAATAAAAGCTTCAGTATAAAAAAAAGGAAACAAACAGCAGCCCATCTGCCAGGCCCAACCCAGCCCAGCAATCCAGCCCAACTAACCCCCCTAGTGAACCGTTTTACACTGATAAACACACCCGCTGAGAGATAGACGAGTGGCCCCATCTTTCCCTCTCTCTCTCTCACTGTCAGCATGGCCCCACATCGCCAACCATCGTCTTCACCGCGACCACGTCCCCTACCGTTGCTGCCGATTAATTGCCGGCGTCAATACGCGTTGATGGTTGAGTTAATCTCGCCTGCGACCTCGCTCGTTTAAGCACCTCTCCCTCCTCTCCATTTCCCCTCAGAAACCACTTCACGGGAGCCACCAGGCTGCCTCGAATCGTCTTTGCATCGCCGCTGCTCCGGTGAGATTCTCCAGCGAATTCCGGCGAACCGCAGCCGCCTCTCCACTCCCCGAGCATGCAAGCTTGCTCTCCAGTCCCTTGCGCGTCTGCCCATAGCCCCAGCTCGCTCCCGCGCGCTCTAGAAGCTCGGCTTCGTCAATATCAGAGCGCCACCGTCTTCTTCGGCCGTTTCTCCGGCGAACTCCCCAGGTACCGTCCGTTCGCCCTAGCACCTCCTGTTGATGCTTCCATCATCCCAGATCAGCCCGCGTCTAACCGTGCCCCTACTTTTCCGCGGCGCAACCTGCAGCTCCATCCCCGACGTCAAACAAAACCGCCTGACGCCGCCACCGACTCCGGCGAGGAATTGCCAGCAGCTCCGAGCGCCCCTCGCCAAGCCAACGCCACCTCGAGCTTCGCCAACCCTCTGCGAGCACGGTGAGCTGTTTCCCTCCTTCCCTTGCTTCCTGTAATCACCGCGATGCCACCGTCTGACTGCGCGCCGCCAGTCGCCGCCGCGCAGCGCCGCCAGTTTCCAACCAAGCAACTGTGCCTGTTAGATCGTGATCTTACGGCTAGGATTAGAATCAGACGAAGGGGTACGAGTTGATCAGCGCTGTGAGATTTAAATGAAATCCTACGGTGCAGATAGGTTGATCCGCACGAAGAGGTACCGGCCAATTAGAACGAGCCACGTGGCCAGACTGTTTGAATAAAACCAGAAAATGTTCTATTAGAATTGCAAACTTGTAAAATTCATAACTTTAATTCTACATGTCAAAATTTTGCAAATTTTATATCATTGGATTCAGAAGAACAAGTACTTTGCAACCATGCATTTTGTTTAATGTTTTGCTTCTGGAAAATTGGTTGAAATTGCAGAAATATGTGTAGGCTTATTATGAATATAAAAATTGTTCTAGATATAATTTTAATGTGAAATCTTTGCAAAATGGTTTGTTGTGAACCTACTGACCTTAGGAACCAACTTATGGATTTGAAAATGTATTTTGTGAAGATAAGAAATAAATATTTGAATTAACTCATTTCTAGTCAAATAAAAATATTGATTATGATTTAGAAATGAATTTTGAGTGAAACCTTTGGGAAATATTTTGATTCAAACCTTCTGACCCTAAACACCAAGTTTTGAGAATTAAAATATATTTGGTGAACTCTTTAAAGAATATTGCTTTGATAAAAGCATTTTCAACCACATAAAATATTGATTTGATTTAAAATGGTTTATAGATAAAACCTTTTGTAAATGGTTTTACCACTTTAGAAAATGACCACTTTGAACTTTATAATGTTTAGAGCTTAGTAGAAACCACCTTTGCAAATAAAACTATCTTTTGCATGCTTGCCTGCATGACCTTGTTTTTTTATTTTATGTGTGACAAATTGTTTGAATGTTGTGTTGAATATGTGTTTTTTTGATTGAATTGTAGTGAAATTAGAAGAGTGTGATATTTGCAAGATCAAGAAGTGAACCAACATTCTCTACTAAAAAGGCAAGTGACACTATCATCCAAGTCCTACTATTTTCATTACACTTAGTGGATTTTTGAAACATGCATGATAAGGACTACTATATTTTATGCTATGCTAAATCCTATTAGGATATCATTATATCTCCCTTAGTGGAAACAATGTAGTTGTAGTATGCTTAGCCCTGCTATATATTGGGATGGGATACATGTTATGATTATATGAAGAGTTGAAAAGATATATGTTTTATATAATAAAACAAGTACTCAATGAACCACCTGGGTGGACAAGGATACTCAAGTTTTGGACAAGGTGGAAACAAAAGGAACCATGTTTATATGCCCATCTCTTTTTGTATGTGCACTAGAAGAAAACCACCCAGGGACTTAGAGATTGAACATGTTTCTCGTACAGTGGTTTCCGTGTACAGCCACATGCTAAATGGGCTCTGGCTTAGTCAACTACATAGTGGAAGACCCATGCATTGGCTTCTTCAGGTTAACTATAATTGTGAAAGGGAACTTGAAACCCTACATTGGTGCCTGGATGACAAGCTAGCATTGTGTATTGGGAGGACTTCTATGGAAAGACTTTGTCACATTCTCAATCTGCCATTACTCCATCTTGGTGAGTACTTATCCAGCGGCCGCTGGTGGCATCAAGATGAGATTGTGTCATGTGGGTAAAGTGTACAACTTTGCAGAAGATCAAATTCTAAGTACATAGCCGTGTCCCCGGTTATGGACAACACTGAGCAACTAAGGCCTGAAGCTATGGAAGATCTCGACATTCCAATTTCTCAAAGTAAAACTTGATGGTGACAACAAGGGATTTGAAGCACTTGGAGTTTTCCAAGAAGTTCAGAAAGATTTGACAAAGATCAAAAACTATTTTGAAAAGATAGGATAAAACTATATTGCTTTCTGCAAATGAGCCTAAACCCTACTTAGCCAAATATGCATGTAAATGATAGGATCCACTTATTTCTACATAGAAGTGAAACTTGCCAATACAATTCAAATGTATTGATCCTTGTGGCTGCAACTTATTATGTTGCAGGTTTGTTTGATGTTAGTGAAGTGTGATGATTAGGATTACAAGTATACAACAAACATGATTGCCTGTGGAACTTTGAAGATGAAGGACTCCATGCTTTATAGATATTCTGCTGCATTGTAATGTGATAGCCAAATGAGCTATGTAAGATGTAATGAATTATTTTATTCCTGGTTATAAAGTTGTATTATGACCTTTGTTTCTTGATATTACATATTAACTGTGGATGCTAGCTATTGATCCAGGGACTAGCATTGTAAACACAGGGATCTCTACCTTATTAAAGGTTGGGAACCTTATAACTACAATTCAATCAAGCAAACACAAATTCAACTAGCATTCCAACCAATTTATCACACATAAAATAACAAAAACAAGGTCATGCATGCAAGCATGCAAAATATAGTTTTATTCAGAAAAGTGGTTTCTACTAGGCTCCAAACATTATAAAGTTCAAAAGTGGTCATTTACTAAAGTGGTAAAACTATTTGCAAAAGGTTTCATCTATAAACCATTTTAAATCAAATCAATATTTTATGTGGTTGAAAAATGCTTTTAGCAAAGCAATATTATTTAAAGGGTTCACCAATATATTTTAAATTCTTAAAACTTGGTGTTTAGGGTCAGAAGGTTTGAATCAAATCATTTCCCAAAGGTTTCACTCAAAAATCGTTTCTAAATCATAATCAATATTTTTATTTGACTGGAAATGAGCTAATTCAATTATTTATTCCCTAACTTCACAAAATACATTTTTAAATCCATAAGTTGGTTCCTAGGGTCAGTAGGTTCACAACAAACCATTTTGCAAAGATTGCACATTAAAATTATATCTAGAACAATTTTTATATTCAAAATAAGCCTAGACATGTTTCTGAAAATTCAACCAATTTTCCAGGAGCAATTCATTAAACAAAGTGCATGGTTGCAAAGTACTTGTTCTTCTGATTCCATTGATATAAAATTTGCAAAATTTGGACGTGTAGAATTAAAGTTATTAATTTTACGAGTTTGCAATTCAAATAGATTCTATTTTCTGTTTTTAACTAAACCATGTCCACGTGGCGCTTCCCTACTGGTCGATACCGCTTCATGTGGATCAGCCTCTCTGGACCGCAGGATTTCATTTAAATCGCACGGCTCAGAAGCACACATACCCCTTCGGTTTAAGATCTAATCACAGCCACTGGTTAACGATCTAACGGCTCGCAGATGCTTGACCATCCACTGGCGGCGCTAGCAGCGGCTGGCGGCGGCGTCACGGCGATTATAGGAAGCAAGGGAAGGGGAAAAGTAGCTCACCGTGATCAGGGGATCGTGGCGATGCTCAACGTGGTCGCGAGGAGGCAAGGGGCACTCAGGAACAGAGGGGATTTCTCGCCGGAGTCGGTGGCGGCGTCAGGCAGTTCTTTTCGTCGTCGGGGACGGATCTGCAGATCGCCCTAAGGCAAAAGGAGCACGTGGTTAGACGCACACTGTCCTGGGGATCTTAGGAGCATCAACATGAAGGCTCGGGGCGGTCGGTGTTTACCAGGAGAGTTCGCCGGAGCAATGACCGAAGACGGTGGCGCTCTGATGTTGACGAAGCCGAGCTTCTAGAGCGCGCGGGAGCGAGATGGAGTTATGGGCAGGTGCGCCTGACGATGGGGAATATGCTCGCGTGCAGAGGGAGGCGAGGGGCGGCTGGACGGCGCCGAAATTGGTTGCGAAGCTCGTCGGAGACAGAGGTGGTGTGGGGACAAATTCGAACAGCCCTGGGGCAGAGAAGGAGGGGCGAGTGAGGGGAAAGAGAGAGGAGAGGCAGGCTCTTAAGTGTGCATGGTCGGGGGCGAGAATAACGCAGGCAATAACTCGAATTGATCGCCGGAGTTAAGGGAAGAAACGGCGAGGCGACGTGGTCGTGGGGTTGAAGACGACGTGCTGGCGGTGGGGTCTGTCTGTCAGCGAGGTGGAGGAAGTGGGAGTGGGGCCGAGCATTCACTGACTTTGCGGGTGCGCGTGTAGGTGAAAAACGATTCGCTGGGGGGAGAAAGATTGGCTGCGAGTTGGGCTTGCTGGGCCTTGCTTAGTGGGTTGAGTCTTTTTCATTTTTTTATAGTGATTGCCTTTTCTTTTTCTATTTGGAATTTCTGTTTTGATTTTCAAACAAATAATTCAAACTCCATTTCAAACCAAACCACCACCAAACTTTGTATTTATTTGAATTCTGTTTAACAACACAATCCAAAGTCCAAAATAAAATAATACTTTTATTCTTTTAGGGTCTATTAATAATTAAATAAATAGACCTTAGTCTTTAATTCAAATAGGATATAATTTATTTAAAAACTCTATTTGAAATCTAAATAATATCAAAACCTTTTCAATAGGTTCCATTTGAAAAACAAAAACACTTGGAAATCTTATTTAAAATAAATTAACAAGTTTTAGTGTTTATTTAAAATAGAAAAGCCTTTACTTAAATAAAATTTGGATATTAATAAATACTCATTATTTTATTTAAATAAACCTTTACTCTTTTTATCAAATAGAATTATTTTATTTCAAAAGCTTGGCCAAGATTTAATTTGGCTCTATAAAATAATCCTTATTTATAATTCTACCTTTGCTTTATAAAAACCATATATTTTTATTTAAAGATCCAAAAATAGTGATTCCAACTATTATAACTTTATTTATTATTTGTTTATCTTTTCGAATCCCTTTAGGATTTTTATTTGATCAAAATAGGTTTTGATGTTTCCAATTGGAATCAAAAGTTTCTTCTCACCCTAAATTTCAGCAAAATTTTATTTTGTTTATTTATTTTTCACATTTCAAAATTTGGAAAATTTTGGGATGTGACAGGCTACCACCCTTAAAAGAAATCTCGTCCCGAGATTTGGGAAGGCTAGGGTTACAAGTTGGCTTCAAGGCAACTAGGGTACTACGACCCTTAAAAGAAAGTCTCATAGGGTTACATTGATGGTTCACTTGACTATGGGTTCAACACTTAATATCCAGACAAGGAATCCTTATTTGACTCAACTGAGTTTATGACATCCACTTCTTCTATCTGTTCAAAGTTTCCATCCATGTCAATGTGGTTCACATGTCCTTTCTGGGTCACATTGGAGTCATTTCCATTGGCTTTTCTAGCATCCTTTTTCTTTTTCTTCTCAGGACAGTCTGATGCATAGTGTCCAAGTTCCTTGCAATTATAGCACTGCAACTGGCTAATATCTTTATTCCTGTAAGTGTCATGCTGGTTCTGACCAAGGTCATCTCCATTGTCAGTATCATTTCCATTATTATCACTTCCATTGTTGTTGTGGTGATACTGATGTGGTTCAGAATCTTCCTTGCTCTTTTTGAATGAATGCTTATTTTGTGATGATCCTGAGTGATTCTTGAGTTTATGCTTCCTCTTTCTGTTCTCAACTTGATTCATCTTGTTTTCCAAAATGGTGGCTTTGTCACAGAGTGATTGATAAGTTGGGACATAGGCAACAGCTAGCTGCAGGTTCAACTCATCATTAAGTCCTTCAAGAAATTTCTCCTTTCTCTTAGCATCTGTGTCAACTTCATCCGGTGCATAGCGTGCCAGATTGTTGAATTCTTCAATATACTCAGCCACGCTGAGGTGACGCTGTTTCAGATTGTGAAACTCCTTTTTCTTCAAGTACATCACTCCAGGTGAGATGTGAGTTGTACAGAAACCATCCTCAAAAAGAACCCAAGACACATCCTCAAGGGGAGCGGTGATTTGAAAGTTGTCCCACCATGTTGCTGCTGGTCCTTCAAGTAGAAATGCTGCAAACCTAACTTTTTCTTCGTCGGTGCAGCCAACAGTCACTAAGTCTTTGTTCACTGAACGTAACCAGTCATTGGCTTCCATTGGACCAGCTGTTCCAGAGAACATTGCAGGCCTAAGTTTCAGAAACTTGGTGAGCATGTCAAGTGCTGGAGGATCATTCTGATTGTTGTTGTTGTTGTTGTTGTTGTTGTTGTTGTTGTTGTTGTTGTTGTTGTTGTTGTTGTTGTTGTTGTTGTTGTTGTTGTTGTTGTTGTTGTTGTTGTTGTTGTTGTTGTTGTTGTTGTTGTTGTTGTTGTTGTTGTTGTTGTTGTTGTTGTTGTTGTTGTTGTTGTTGTTGTTGTTGTTGTTGTTGTTGTTTTTGTTGTTGTTGTTCTGATTCTGTATAAATGTGGTCATCTCCTGCATCAGTTGTGTTTGAGCTATCATCATCTGCTGCATCTCAGGAGTGATGTTGTTGTATATTTCTTGGGGTGACACCTTGTTGGAATCCCCAAGCTTGAGCTTTTGTCCATTCTTCATCTCATTGCATCATTCTCTCTCTACACCTAAATTTTTTTCCTTCGTACAAAACTTCACACAATCTTCATTAGCAACATTAGTTTAGTCAAAAGATATTACACCTTTGGAAAAGCTTTGGAATATCAAAACTTTTCACTAAAAACACAAGCTACTGTATCAACTCTTTCAAAAAGCTCAATTTCCCAAAAGAGAACTCAAAGGAATCAATAAGAAGCAAATGCAAATATTGACAGAAATCTGTCAAAACAGACCAGCAGGCAGAAGCCGATTTGTTCGAAAATATTCTGTTGCTCAAATGAAAAAGTGTTGAACTAACGAAAGTTAGCTAACATACTGGGGGATTTATTCGTAAAAAATGCTACTCTCTCCTTTTCAAGATATAAGATGTTTTAGCTTCTGTGAAAAACAGTTATCTAGACATATTTTAGTGTGTAGATTTACTTCGAACCTACACACGAAAATGCGTCTAGGTTCATCCCTTTCACAAAAGCTAAAACATCTTATATTTTAAACAGAGAGGGTACATTCGTATGATGGTCATGTCGCCATGGTCGCACCGGCCCGATCACACTAAATACCTATTTTAGTTTTTTTAGGAAAAATACTATTTAAGATTTATCCCATAACTTGATTCTTACTAGATATCCAATGGACAAAAGGGCCTAAGCTTAAGGAAAACAAGGCCACGTTCTAGCCCACCTGGAAGCAGTACATGACCCTTCATCCCTTCGTCCTGCTGAACCGCACGAGGGAAGCCTCTCCACATGCTCTAATGGCGGCACAACAGGTCCTCCCTTGCCCATGTACTAGGTACCTAGCTGGGGCCCCCTTGGCATCGGGGGCCCGGGGCGGCCGCCCCTCTAGACCCCCCTCAGGGCCGGCCCTGGCTCAATCCGAGTTACAGAGACTCCTCACTAATTTTAATGGTGGAGGACAGAAATCTGTTTTGGGACAACAACTCCCCTAATCTTACTTCCCTCTCATTAGAGGTCATTCTTGGCACAAAAAGCAAAAAAAAAGGATAAGGAGAGGTTATTACTAAAGTAATAACTTCCAAGACTCAAGGAAACTCTTGGGTTATCTCCCAACAAGTACTTTTCTTTAACGCCTTTAAGTTAGGCACAAGAAGCAAGAAGAATCAAGTATTTTCAAATGATGAAGCATTAACATCAAACCTTGCTTTCAAAGGAGGGGCAAAAAGCAACTTCTCTCTCCTCATAGGGAAGTTTTCAATACCTTTCTTAAATGGAAAATGATATTTAATGATGCCTTCTTTCATATCAATGATGGCACCAACAGTTCTAACAAAAGGTCTTCCCAAAGTAATAGGACAAGAAGCACTGTACATCCAAAACATAGAAATCAACAGGGACATAAGCATTGTTAACCATAATGAGAACATCATTGATACTCCCCATGAGTTTATTCTTAGCATTATCATTGAGTGAGACATCCAAATAACAATCTTCCAATGGTGGCAAATCAAGCATTTCATAAATCTTCCTAGGCATAATAGAGACACTAGAACCAAAATCACATGAAGCTTTGAGATCAAAGTCATTCACTTGCATATTAATAATGGGTTCCCAACTATCTTCTGCTTTCCTAGGAATAGAAGCTTTGTGTTTTAACTTCTCTTCCTTAATCTTAATAAGAGCATATGTAATGTGTTTGGTGAAAGCAACATGCATATCACTAGCATCAGGACTTCTAGCATGTTTTTGCAAGAACATAATCACTTCAGAAATATTGCAACCATCAATATGAAAATCAAACTTAGCATCACTAGTAGTAGGCTCGATAGGCTTAGGCATAGTAGGAGGAGCAATAGGGACTACTTGTGGTTTAGTGGTGATAGTGCACACACTATTGTTTCTATCAATTTCAGCTTCCCTTTCCCACTTAGCATGAAGTTGAGCTAACAGCCTAACATTTTCATCAATAGTAACTTGTATGGCATGAGTAGCAGAAAGGTACTTTCCATGGTTTCAGGTTTAGCATCCATTTTATTAACCAAGGAGAACTGAGCTTTAGACAAAGAGGATATGCTCTTCTCAACAGTTAAAAGTTTTTCCTCTAGTCTTGTTGAAAGTGGTTTGTTTACTAATAAAGTCTTTGAGCATGACTTCGAGTTTAGATGGGGCACTTCTAGCATTGTTGTAAGAGTTTCCATAGGAATTGCCATTATTAGGAGGATAAGGTCTATAGTTGTTACCACCAAAATTACTCCTATAAGCATTGTTGTTGAAATTGTTGTTTCTAATGAAGTTCACATCAACTTGATCTTCTTGAGCAACCAAAGAGGCTAAGGGAACACTATTAGTATCTAAAGGAGCTTTCCCATTAACAAGCATAGCCATTATAACATGAATCTTATCACTCAAAGAGGAGGTTTCTTCAACAGAATTTACCTTCTTACCATGTGGAGCCCTCTCAGTGTGCCATTCAGAGTAGTTAACCATCATATTATCAAGGAGCTTTGTTGCAGCACCCAAAGTGAGGCCCATAATGGTACCTCCAGCAGCTAAATCCAACAGGTTTCTTGAGGAGAAGTTCAAACCTGCATAAAAATTCTGGATAATCATCCAAGCAGTGAGTCCATGAGTGGGACAATTCTTAACCAAAGATTTCATTCTTTCCCAAGCTTGAGCAACATGTTCATTATAAAGTTTTTTAAATTTCATAATGTCACTTCTCATAGATATAATCTTAGCAGGAGGAAAGTACTTTCCAATAAAAGCATCTTTGCACTTAGTCCAAGAATCAATAATATTTCTAGGCAAGGATAGCAACCATTATTTAGCTTTTCCTCTCAAGGAGAAAGGACATAACTTGAGCTTAATAATATATCCATCTACATCCTTATACTTTTGCATCTCACAAAGTTCAACAAAGTTATTGAGATGGGCAACAACATCATCAGAACTGGCACCAGAAAATTGCTCTCTCATCACAAGATTCAACAAGGCAGGCTTAATTTCATAAAAGGTAGCATCAGGAGCAGGTGGAGCAATAGGTGTGCTAAGGAAATCATTGTTGTTGGTGCTAGTGAAGTCACACAACTTGGTGTTCTCAACAAAGTTCATTTTGGCAAAGGTGGGCAAGCCAAAAATAGCAGCAACAACTAGAGCAGGAACTAATTTTTGTGTGTTTTTGAATAAAGAAAGCAAACCAAACTAGAGTAATTTGTTTTGGAGTTTTTTAAAACAAGAGGCAAACAAAACCAAGAAAAAGAAACTAAGCAAACTAAAAACAAAGTAAAGAGAAAGGAAGTGGAGGACTCCTGTGTGAAGACGTCCTTAGCCTCCCCGGCAACGGTGCCAGAAAAGCTTGATGGCTAACGTGAAGCCTGTTGGGAACCCCAAGAGCAAGGTGTGAAGCAGCACAACAGCAAGTTTTCCCTCAGTAAGAAACCGAGGTTATCGAACCAGTAGGAGGACGAAAACTTCACACAGGTGTTGCAAGCAACGAGGAAACCTGCACAACACAGACTCAAGACTTTGCCCCAACGAATCAGTAAGGTTATCAAGCTCACCGGTTTGCTGTAACAAAGGATTAAACGTATTGTGTGGAAGGTAATGGTTTGTAGCAAGTAAACAAGTAATAGTGGAAGATGTATCAATGGTAAAGATTGGACCGGGGTCCATAGTTCACTAGAGGTGCTCTCCTTAGATAAACAACATGGCATGAAGGGTAAAAATTACAGCAGGGCAATTGACAGGAACTGAGCAAGGCAATACAATGCAATACCAGACAGAAAGATCCTATGATATTCGATTGGGAAATACAACAAGATACATAGACTTCCAACCAACTACATCTATGACTAGAAGTCCACCTTCAGGTTATCATCCGAACCCCCTCTAGTATTAAGTTGCAAGCAACAGACAACTGCTTTAAGAAAAGTGTGTAAGGTAAACAATCCACTTGTTCCATGAACAAGAGACCGTTGTTTTCTCCCTAGTAGCAACATCACATCTACAACCGAAGAGATTTCTGTCACTTCCCTTGGAAACTAGAGGCATGAACCCACTATCGAGCATAAATACTCCCTCTCGAAGTCACTAGCAACCACTTGGCCAAGGTAGCTACTAACAACAGAGAGCATGCAAGATCACAAACAAAACAGACATGATAGAATCATAAAGACAAAATCATTAATCAAACCAACATAATAATCTCAATATCCATCGGATCCCCGCAAATACAACATGCATGATTACACATAGATTAGATCTTGATCATGAACGGAGCTCACAAGATCTATACATGAAAGCACAAAGGAGGAGATACAACCATCTAGCTACTACTTGGACCCATAGTCCAAGGTGGAACTACCCACGCATCATACCGGAGAAGAAGGTCTCCGGGATGATCTCCCCTCCGGCAGGGTGCCGGGAAGAACTTCAGATCCCCCGATCTGGGGACGATGGTGGCGGTGGCTACAGACGGTTTCATGGAGTTTTGATCGGGTGCCTAGGGTTTCTGCATTGGGGGCTTCTTATAGGCGAAGAGGCGAGGCAGGGGGTGCCCGGGGGGCCCACACCCTGCCTAGTGCAGGCCAGGCTTGGCCGCGCCTAGGGGGTGCAGCCACGCCGTGGCTCCCCTCCGTCTCGTCTTCTGGATTCATGTCGCCAACGGTAAAATATTGACTTTAGCTTTTGAACCGTCCAATTCCGAGAATATTGATTTTCTGCCTTTCTCGAACCAAAAACAGAAGAAAACAGGCAACTGGCACTATGGCAACTTGTTAATAGGTTAGTTCCAGAAAAGATATAAAAATACCTCAAAGTGTAGACAAAGCAAAGCAAAGTAGATACTAAACAAGCATGGAGCATCAAAAATTATAGATACGTTTCCAACGTATCACTCTCCCACCCATAAAAAGAGGGGGTGGGGCGCCCCCTTGGATCTCACCCCATACCCTAGGCCGTCGCCTGCCCCTCTAGCCGCTGGCGCCCGCCTAACATAAACCCTAGCCGTCGGTGCCTCCCTACCCTCAGTGTCTAAACCCTATCCACCGAGGCCCTCTCTAAATCCACCCTACTTGCTCCGGGTTAGGCGAAACCCTGCAGGATCTACTCCTCCACCTCCATCACCACACTGTCGTGCTGCTGGAATCGCGAGGAGATCTACAGCCTCCGCTGCCTGCTGGAACAAGGGATAGGAAGGTCTTCATTGAGTACCGAATGTGTGACCGACTACGGAAGCGCTGCCAGAACGCGGCGCCGGAAGGATCGTCTTCGCGACCTTGAGATCGTAAACTGGACGACTACATCAACCACGAGAAGCCGATCTCGTTAAACACTTTGGATCTTCGAGGGTTAGTACTCTATGAACTCGTTGTATCCATCTCGTAGATTAGATCTTGGCTTTTGTGTGTTCATGCGATAATTTTTTTCCATGCTACGAACTCCTACACCGGCGTCATCACCATGTTGAAGATGGGGTAGTCCACCTCCGGGCTATGGGTTTGTGGCAGTAGCTTGATCTATTTCTCTCTTGTTCTTCATAGATCTAGTACCATATGAGCTGCCCTACATGATTATGGTCATATTTATTATTCCTATGTGGTGGATCTTTGTTCTATGATTTGATATTTGAGATTGGAATCTATTTTGTGTAAGATATATTGATATATGCATATCATGTACCCTAATCTTAATTGCTTATTTTTATCCAACTTGTATGCAAGAACTTGTATGGGGAGAAGTGTGTATTAGATGGAGTATCATGGTGGTGGAGATTGAATTGTGACAAACAATATTCAAGATCTACTTTGGTTTTTACCTTTCTTTTGCTGCCTCACTAGGGATAAAGTGAAATCATGTGCTATAGTTATCATGTGACAATGTGATAATCTTTTTAGATCAAGGTAGCATATTTTTATTTCAAACATCATGTTATATTACTTAAAGCTATACTCTGATTTGTTCTTAATTCAAGGTTGCATGGAGTTTTCCTTTCTTGAGGAGTATAAGAGAGATGTGTTTCATCTCTATGTTAGAACATGGTGCCCATATGAATTATTATCAAACACATATAGAAGTTCCATGAATATTTATCATTGATGAATTGTTTTATGATCACTAAAACTTAAAAACAGAGTAGACAAGTGAACCCATGAACCCCGGTACGATTTTAATCATAAGAAACACCTTTCCAGTGCATCTACTATCTTTTATGTTTTTAGCAATTTATTATTTTGAAAATACAAAAATACTTTCTCTACTTGCAATCACTCATAAAAACCCAAAAACAACTCTACTATCTTCCATATCATCTAGTTTGCATTACTTTACTTTATTAATTTTATTTATTTCAATTTCATATCTCTAATACGAAACCTTGTGCTTGAAAATTGATACGTCGTAAACGTATCTATAGTTTTTGATGTTCCATGCTTGTTTAGTATCTACTTTGCTTTGCTTTGTCTACACTTTGAGGTATTTTTATATGTTTTCTGGGAGTAACCTATTAACAAGATGCCACAGTGCCAGTTGCCTGTTTTCTTCTATTTTTGGTTCCAGAAAAGGCAGAAAATCAATATTCTCAGAATTGGACGGGACAAAAGCCAAAGTCAATATTTTACCGTGGGGAACACGGAGACAGAATACGAAACGGAGGAGAGCCACCAGGGGGCCACACCCCCTGGCTGCACGGCCAGGCCTAGCCCGTGCCTGGGGGTGCGGCCACCCTGGCTTCCCCTACCTCGCCTCTTTGCCTATAAGAAGCCCCCGATACCAAAACCCTAAGTACCCGATCAATCTTCCATGAAACAGCCTATAGCCGCCACCACCATCGTCCCTAGATCGGGGGGATCTGAAGCTCTTCCCGGCACCCTGCCAAAGGGGAGATCATCCCGGAGGCCTTCTTCATCATCATGCCAGCCTCCGGTATGATGCGTGAGTAGTTCCACCTTAGACTACGGGTCCATGTAGTAGCTAGATGGTTGTATCTCCTCCTTTGTGCTACTATATTTAGATCTTATGAGCTCCGTTCATGATCAAGATCATCTATTTGTAATCATGCATGTTGTGTTTGCGAGGATCCAATGGATATTGAGATTACTATGTCAGATTGATTAATGGTTTTGTCTTATTGATTCTATCATGTCTGTGTTGTTTGAGATCTTGCATGCTCTCCGTTTCTAGTAGCTATCTTGGCCAAGTAGATGCTACTGACTCGAAGAGGGAGTATTTATGCTCGATAGTCGGTTCATGCCTCTATTTAATCTGGGGAAGTGGCAGAAATCTCTAAGGTTGTAGATGTGCTGTTGCTACTAGGGAGAAAACAACGGTCTCTTGTTCATGGAACAAGTGGATTGTTTACCTTACACACTTTGCTTAAAGCAGTTATCCGTTGCTTGCAACTTAATACTGGAGGGGGTTCGGATGATAACCTGAAGGTGGATTACTAGTCATAGATGCAGTTGGATGGCGGTCTATGTATCTTGTTGTATTGCCCAATCAAATGTCATAGGATAATGAATGTCTAGTATTGCATTGTTATGCCTTGCTCAGTCCTGTCAATTTCCCTGCTATAATTTGTTTACCCAGCATGCCATGTTTGTTTATCTTAAGGAGAACACCTCTAGTGAACTATGGACCCCGGTCCAATCTTTACCTTTGATACATCTTCCATTGTTCTTGTTTACTTTTTGCAAACCACCATTACCTTCCACACCATATAGTTAATCCTTTGTTTTCATCAAACCAGTGAGATTGACAACCTCACTATTCATTGGGGCAAAGTCTTGAGTTTGTGTTGTGTAGGTTTACAAGTTGCTAGCAACACCTTTGGGTCGTTTCCTTCCTCCTACTGGTTCGATAACCTTGTTTTCTTTTTGAGGGAAGACTTGCTGTTGTGCTCATCATACCTTCCTCTTGGGATCTCCCAACATAGCTCTACATTGATCTAAGCGCATCAAGCTGTTTTCTGGAGACGTTGTGGGGAGGCTAAGGACGGCTTCACAAGGGGAGTCCTTCACAACCTTTCTCTTTACTTTGTTTTTGTTTTGCTTTGTTTCTTTTGCTTTATTTTGTTTGCCTCTTTTAATCAAAAACTCCAAAAAAATTAGTTTTGTTTGTTAGCTTTTTCTTATCAAAATCACAAAAAATTAGTTCCTACCCTAGTTGTTACCATGCACTAGCTCACCATGTTGATCCCCAAGTTCACGCTGAAAGACCTTTCAATAGGTAGTGGCTCCATAATTGGGAAAGAAAATATTGAAGAATTCTTTAATCATGTTAGCAAACATGAGGATATTGAGGATAGATCCTTAGCAGAACTTGCTCCTAATTATGAAATTGTTGCAGCCTCTTTAGTTCACATGTTGGAGGCTAGGTTTGTTAACCTTAACCCCATGATGAAAATTTTGTTTCTTAAACTAAAAGAAGAAGAGGATGCTGAAAAGAGAGATTTTATCCTAGAAACTTTGCTAAAAGAGTTCAATGATGTTGCTAAGGAAGAAAAAAAGGTATTTGAACGCTTTAATATGCTAGGCTCATGTGTACATGTTATGGGTACTTTAGATAAAACCAAACCTAGAGAGTAAATTAAGATACCCATACCTTTTAAACTTGTAGGGATGCATGAAGCCTTAGAAAAGAATTTTGATTGGATTGTTCCTGAAAACCCATTTGATAAAAGCAGTGAACCTAAGAGAGCTTAGAAAGGATCCTCTAAAACTCATTTGGATGAGATACCTTTCCTAGTTGAAGAGATTTTGAGTATTGATCTTAATGCTTCTTCATTTGAAAATACTTAATTCTTGCTTCGTGTGCCTAACTTAAAGGTGTTAAAGAAAATTACTTCTTGGGAGATAACCCAATAGTTTTCTTGAGTCTTGCGAGTTATTAATTCTGTAATGACCTCTCCTTATCCTTTTTATTTGCTTTTTGTGCAAAGAATAACCTCTAATGAGAGGGAAGTAATATTTGGGGAGTTGCTGTCCCGAAACACATTTTTGTGCTCCACCATACAAATTTGTGTAAAATCTCTGTAAGTCGGATTGAGCTATAATTTTCTGAATAAATTCCCCAGGTTGTTTTCCAAATTTGGTTAGTTCAAAACTTTTTTATTTGATCAACTGAAGGTCTTTGAAAAAATTGGTTTCTACCTATTGGTCTGTTTTGACAGATTTCTGCCATTATTTGCATTTGCTTCTTATTGATTCCTTTTTGGGTTCTTTTTGGGAAATTGAGCTTTTTAAGGAATTGCTACAGTAGCTTGTGTTTCTAGTGAAAGTTTTTCTGTTCTAAAACTAAACACCAAGGGTCTATTATCTTTTGAATACACTAATATTGCTAATGAAGATTGTGTGATGTTTTGTATGAAGGAAAATTGTAAGGTTCTCAACATTTAATAAGGTAGAGATCCCTGTGTTTACAATGCTAGTCCCTGGATCAATAGCTAGCATCCACAGTTAAGATGTAATATCAAGAAACAAAGGTCATAATACATCTTTATAACCAGGAATAAAATAATTCATTACATCTTACATAGCTCATTTGGCTATCACATTACATTGCAGCAGAATATCTATAAAGCATGGGGTCCTTCATCTTCAAAGTGCCACAGGCAATCATGTTGGTTGTAGACTTGTAATCCTATTCAACAAACTTCACTAACATCAAACAAACCTGCAAGATAATAAGTTGCAGCCACAAGGGTCAATACATTTGAATTGTATTGGCAAGTTTCACTACTATTGTATAAATAAGTGGATCCTATCATTACATGCATATTTGGCTAAGTAGGGTTTAGGCTCATTTGCAGAAAGCAATATAGTTTTATCCTATCTTTTCAAAATAGTTTTGATCTTTTGTCAAATCTTTCTGAACTTCTTGGAAAACTCCAAGTGCTTCAAATCCCTTGTTGTCACTATCAAGTTTTACTTTGAGAAATTGGAATGTCGAGATCTTCCATAGCTTCAGGCCTTAGTTGCTCAGTATTGTCCATAACCGGGGACACGGCTAAGTACTTAGAATTTTGATCTTCTGCAGAAGTTGTACACTTTACCCACATGACACAATCTCGTCCTGTTGCCACCAGTGGCCGCTGGATAAGTACTCACCAAGATGGAGTACTGGCAGATCGAGAATGTGACAAAGTCTTTCCATAGAAGTCCTCCCAATACACAATGCTAGCTTGTCAACCAGGCACCAATGTAGGGTTAAATTTCCCTTACACAATTCTAGTTAACCTGAAGATGCCAATGCATGGGTCTTCCCCTATGTAGTTGACTAAGCCAGAGCCCATTTAGCATGTGGCTGTACACGGAAGCCACTGTACGAAAAAACATGTTCAATCTCTAAGTCCCTGGGTGGTTTTCTTCTAGTGCACATACAAAAAGATAGCCATATAAACATGGTTCCTTTTGTTGCCACCTTGTCCAAAACTTGAGTATCCTTGTACACCCAGGTGGTTCATTGAGCACTTGTTTTATTATATAAAACATATATCTTTTCCACACTTCATATAATCATAACATGTATCCCATCCCAAATATATAGCAGGGCTAAGCTTACTACAACTACATTGTTTTCACTAAGGGAGATATAAGGGTATCCTATTAGGATTTAGCATAGCATAAAATATAGTAGTCCTTATCATACATGTTACAAAATCCACCAAGTGTAATGAAAATAGTAGGACATGGATGATAGTGTCACTTGCCTTTTTAGTAGCGAATGTTGGTTCACTTCTTGATCTTGCAAATATCACACTCTTCTAATTCCACTACTGTCACATCCCAAAATTTTCCAAATTTTGAAATGTGAAAAATAAACAAACAAAATAAAATTTTGTTGAAATTTAGGGTGAGAAGAAACTTTTTGATTCCAATTGGAAACATCACAACCTATTTTGATCAAATAAAATCCTAAAGGGATTTAAAAATATAAACAATTAATAAATAAAATTATGATAGTTGGAATTACTATTTATAGATGTTTTAATAAAAAGATTTGGTTTTCAAAAGAAAAGGTAGAATTATAAATAAAGATTATTTTATAGAGCCAAATTAAATCTTGGCCAAGCTTTTGAAATAAAATATTTCTATTTGATAAAAAGAGTAAAGGTTTATTTAAATAAAATAATGAGGATTTGTTATTATCCAATTTTATTAAAGTAAAGACTTTTCCCATTTTTAAATAAACACTAAAACTTGTTAATTTATTTTAAATAAGATTTCCAAGTGTTTTATATTTTCAAATAAAACCTACTGAAATGGTTTTGATATTATTTAGATTTCAAATGGATTTTTTAAATAAATTAAATCCTATTTGAATTAATGACTAGGGTCTATTTATTTAATTATTAATGTATCTAAAAAGAATAAAAATTATTTTGTTTTGGACTTTGGATTGTGTTGTTAAACAGAATTAAAATCAATACAAAGTTTGGTAGTGGTTTGATTTGAATTGGAGATTGAATTAATTGTTTGAAAATCAAAACAAAAATTCCAAATAGAAAAAGAAAAAGCTTCAGTATAAAAAAAGGAAACAAACAGCAGCCCATCTGCCAGGCCCAACCCAGACCAGCAATCCAGCCCAACTAACCCCCCTAGTGAACCGTTTTACACTGATAAACACACCCGCTGAGAGATAGACGAGTGGCCCCATCTTTCCCTCTCTCTCTCACTGTCAGCACGGCCCCACATCGCCAACCATCGTCTTCACCGCGACCACGTCCCCTGCCGTTGCTGCTGATTAATTGCCAGCGTCAATACGCGTTGATGGTTGAGTTAATCTCGCCTGTGACCTCGCTCGTTTAAGCACCTCTCCCTCCTCTCCATTTCCCCTCATAAACCACTTCACGGGAGCCACCAGGCTGCCTCGAATCGGCTTTGCATCGCCGCTGCTCCGGTGAGATTCTCCAGCGAATTCCGGCGAACCACAGCCGCCTCTCCACTCCCCGAGCATGCAAGCTTGCTCTCCAGTCCCTTGCGCGTCTGCCCATAGCCCCATCTCGCTCCCACGCGCTCTAGAAGCTCGGCTTCGTCAATATCAGAGCGCCACCGTCTTCTTCGGCCGTTTCTCCGGCAAACTCCCCAGGTACCCTCCGTTCACCCTAGCACCTCCTGTTGATGCTTCCATCATCCCAGATCAGCCCGCGTCTAACCGTGCCCCTACTTTTCCGGGGCGCAACCTGCAACTCTATCCCCGACGTCAAACAAAACCGCCTGACGCCGCCACCGACTCCGGCGAGGAATTGCCAGCAGCTCCGAGCGCCCCTCGCCAAGCCAACGCCACCTCGAGCTTCGCCAACCCTCTGCGAGCACGGTGAGCTGTTTCCCTCCTTCACTTGCTTCATGTAATCGCCGCGATGCCACCGTCTGACTGCGCGCCGCCAGTCGCCGCCGCGCAGCGCCGCCAGTTTCCAACCAAGCAACTGTGCCTGTTAGATCGAGATCTTACGGCTAGGATTAGAATCAGACGAAGGGGTACGAGTTGATCAGCGCTGTGCGATTTAAATGAAATCCTACGGTGCAGATAGGTTGATCCGCACGAAGAGGTACCGGCCAATTAGAACGAGCCACGTGGCCAGACTGTTTGAATAAAACCAGAAAATGTTCTATTAGAATTGCAAACTTGTAAAATTCATAACTTTAATTCTACACGTCAAAATTTTGCAAATTTTATATCATTGGATTCAGCAGAACAAGTACATTGGAACCATGCATTTTGTTTAATGTTTTGCTTCTGGAAAATTGGTTGAAATTGCAGAAATATGTGTAGGCTTATTATGAATATAAAAATTGTTCTAGATATAATTTTAATGTGAAATCTTTGCAAAATGGTTTGTTGTGAACCTACTGACCTTAGGAACCAACTTATGGATTTGAAAATATATTTTGTGAAGATAAGAAATAAATATTTGAATTAACTCATTTCTAGTCAAATAAAAATATTGATTATGATTTAGAAATGAATTTTGAGTGAAACCTTTGGGAAATATTTTGATTCAAACCTTCTGACCCTAAACACCAAGTTTTGAGAATTAAAATATATTTGGTGAACTCTTTAAAGAATATTGATTTGATAAAAGCATTTTCAACCACATAAAATATTTATAGATAAAACCTTTTGCAAATGCTTTTACCACTTTAGAAAATGACCAATTTATCACACAAATTCAACTAGCATTCCAACCAATTTATCACACATAAAATAACAAAAACAAGGTCATGCATGCAAGCATGCAAAAGATAGTTTTATTCAGAAAAGTGGTTTCTACTAGGCTCCAAACATTATAAAGTTCAAAAGTGGTCATTTACTAAAGTGGTAAAACTATTTGCAAAAGGTTTCATCTATAAACCATTTTAAATCAAATCAATATTTTATGTGGTTGAAAAATGCTTTTAGCAAATCAATATTATTTAAAGGGTTCACCAATATATTTTAATTCTCAAAACTTGGTGTTTAGGGTCAAAAGGTTTGAATCAAATCATTTCCCAAAGGTTTCACTCAAAAATCATTTCTAAATCATAATCAATATTTTTATTTGACTGGAAATGAGATAATTCAATTATTTATTCCCTAACTTCACAAAATACTTTTTTTAAATCCATAAGTTGGTTCCTAGGGTCAGTAGGTTCACAACAAACCATTTTGCATTAAAATTATATCTAGAACAATTTTTATATTCAAAATAAGCCTACACATGTTTCTGCAAATTCAACCAATTTTCCAGGAGCAATTCATTAAACAAAGTGCATGGTTGCAAAGTACTTGTTCTTCTGATTCCATTGATATAAAATTTGCAAAATTTGGACGTGTAGAATTAAAGTTATTAATTTTACGAGTTTGCAATTCAAATAGATTCTATTTTCTGTTTTTTACTAAACCATGTCCACGTGGCGCTTCCCTACTGGTCGATACCGCTTCGTGCGGATCATCCTCTCTGGACCGCAGGATTTCATTTAAATCGCACGGCTCAGAAGCACACATACCCCTTCGGTTTAAGATCTAATCACAGCCACTCGTTAACGATCTAACGGCTCGCAGATGCTTGACCATCCACTGGCGGTGGCGTCGTGGCGATTACAGGAAGCAAGGGAAGGGGAAAAGTAGCTCACCGTGATCAGGGGATCGTGGAGATTCTCAACGTGGTCGCGAGGAGGCAAGGGGCGCTCAGGAACAGAGGGGATTTCTCGCCGGAGTCGGTGGCGGCGTCAGGCGGTTCTTTTCGTCGTCAGGGACGGAGCTGCAGATCTCCCTAAGGCAAAAGGAGCACGTGGTTAGACGCACACTGTCCTGGGGATCTTAGGAGCATCAACATGAAGGCTCGGGGCGGTCGGTGTTTACCAGGAGAGTTCACCGGAGCAATGACCGAAGACGGTGGCGCTCTGATGTTGACGAAGCCGAGCTTCTAGAGCGCGCGGGAGCGAGCTGGAGTTATGGGCAGGTGCGTGTAGAGGTCTCAACCCAATAAGGTAGATTCCTCCTGTGTTTTACAATGCTAGTCCCTGGATCAATAGCTAGCATCCACAGTTAAGATGTAATATCAAGAAACAAAGGTCATAATATAACTTTATAACCAGGAATAACATAATTTTATTACATCATACATAGCTCATTTGGCTATTACATTTCATTGCAGTGGAATAATTATAAGCATGGGGTCCTTCATCTTCAAAGTGCCACAGGCAGATGTTGGTTGTAGACTTTGTAATCCTAATCAATCAATCTTCACTAAAAACAATCAAACCTGCAACATACAAGTTACAGCCACAAAGGGTCAATACATTTGAATTGTATTGGCAAGTGATACTATGGTAGTATAGTGGAGTCTATCATCTATATGCATTTGGCTAAGTGGAGTTTGAGGCTTGCATTGCTCAAAATAGATTTTCCTTAACAATTGAAAATACTAAGTTTTTGCTTTGACAAAATAATTTTTCTCAATGAAAGATTGAAGATCCTTTACAAGGCATCTCTCAATCAAAGATTGAAGATTTCAAACAACCCTTGTTCAATCCACAAGTTTTAACTTATAAATTTGAATGATGAGATTCTTGATTGCTTCCATGTCTTGATGCTCAAACTGTCCTTTACCAGGGACATGGCTAAGTACTTAGATTCTACACTCTGCAGAGGTGGTGCACTTTCCCCACAAGACTTGGTTTCCCAAGACAAGATCTTTCAGAAGCCTTCCCTTAGACCAAAATGGACGCGCTCCAACCTATCAAACACTACCACCCACTGTCCATATGGCTAAGTTCTTGCAACCTATATGATCATGGCAGAGCCCATATTGCCAAGTGGTTGCACTTGAAGCTTCTCAACATTTGACATCTCAAATCTCTTTGTTCCTGGGTGGCATACCACAAGTGATATACACAATCCAAGTCCATGGCCTTGTGAACCACTCAACCAACACCGCCAAGCTATCCCATTCCACCCAGGTGATTCATTAACTTAGTTGTTTTATTAAACAAAACACAAGTCCTTAGACTTAGAACATTTTCCCATAGTGTGAATAAATATTCCACCCATGTTTTCTATTAGCTAGGCTAAGCTTGGTAGTAATAGGAATCTTAACTTAGAAAAATCCTACTAAGGATTCATCTACTAGGTTTTACTATAGCATAGTTTATACTTAGCAAAATCCATGCAAGTTTTACTTAGAGAAAATTACTAATGCATAGTGAAAGTAATGGGACAAAAAGTATGAAGCATCACTTGCCTTTTTGGAAGGGAATGGTAGTTCACTCCTTGATCTTGCTAGTCTCACACTTCACTACAAGTCAATCAAGCAAACACCAATTCAATTTACATTCCAAACCAATAATCACTCAAACAAATTCACACACACAAGACAATGGAAACCAATTCATGCATGGGAGCATGCACAAAATAGTTTTATTTTGCAAAGAGGGTCTCTATGGGGTTTCTAAACTTTGTAAGATCCAAATTGGTCATTTACCAAAGTGGCAAAGTCATTAGCAAGAGGGTTTTGTCCAAAAACTATTTTTAAATCTATTCATCATTTCATGTGGTGAAAAATGTTTTTATCAAGGCAAAACTCTTAAGTTGTTCACCAAATGAGTTGCTAATTTGCAAAACTTGGTGTTTTAGGTCAGTAGGTTTGGTCAAGCCATTTTCTTAAAGTTTTCTTTCCATAAACATTTTCATAACAAAATCCATTCTTTTTATTTGCCTAGAAAATGGCTAAGTCAAGTAATCCAACCCTAAATTTTACTAAAATCATTTTTAAACACCAAGGGTTGGTTCCTAGGGTCAGTAAGGTCACAACAAACCATTTTGCAAAGGTTTTAACCTTAAAATCATTTTTTAACAATTTTTATACTCTAAACAATCATACAAATGTTTCTATAAATTCAAACAAGCTAACAGATACTATTTGCTAAACTAATTACACAGTTGGCTAGGGCTTGCTCTCCTGATTTCAACGATATAAAGTTTGCAAAATTGGGACGTGTGGTTTGAAAGTTACAGGGGTTTGAAGTTTGCAAATAATTCTGATTCAAATCTGTTTTTAGATTTAATACTGGCGACGCGTCGTTTTCTAACTGGGCGATACCGGTTCGACCGGATCACGCGCGGTAGCCCTTGGATCTAGTTAGATCGTGCGGTACTGAGCGCATACCCCTTCGCGGCTTAAGTGACTCTATCGTGCCCGCTCAATCTAGATCGAACGGTTGTCATCGCACAGGCCAAACTCGGGCGGCGCAATGTCAACGGTGAGCGGCGGAGCGGCCAGATGGCGGCGGAGCTGGCGAGGCAGGAAGTGAGAAAGGGTGGGAGTAAGCTCACCTGGTTCGCAATAGCCTGGAGATGCTCAAGGCGTTGTTGGTTCGACGAGGGGCGTTCTGGAATGGCTTGATTTCTCGCCGGAGTTCCTGGTGGCGTCGGGTTCGCTCGGGCGTCGTCGGAGACGGGTTTATGATGCACGCTATGACAAATGGAAGATGCTGTTAGGTTCGCACGAGCCTGGAGATCATCATTGTGTCCACGGGGAAAGGAGGGGAGGTCAGGTACTACCTGGGGACGTCGTCGGAGAAGAGGGCAGACGGCGGTGCTGCAGGTCTTCGACGTTGCCGACGCTCAGGGGCGCCCGCGGATGAATGAAAAGCACGGAAAGATGCGCCAGGATGCGGTGAGCATGCTCGTGTGCTCGGGGAGGCAGGAGGGGGCGTGTGCTGGCCGGAATCCTCACCGGAGCATCGTCGGAGCCGTGGCAGAACAAGGCAAAATTCTGTGGACTGGGAGCGTGCTTGGGGAAGGAAACAGAGGGGAACGAGAGAGGAGTCACTGGCGTTTAAGCGTGTGTGGTCAGGGGGCGTTGATCACGCGGTATTGAAATGAATTGACGAGGTGCAATCAATCGGCAGTAACAGCCAGGGCGACGAGGTCGTGTTGAAGACGATGAATAGGAGGGAGTGGGGTCGGCTGGTCAGCGAGTGAGTGAGAGGGAGAAGAGGGTCCACATGTCAGTTGCTCCGTGGGTCAGATACCGAGTGAGAAAAATAATGTTTCGCTGGGGAAGGAGGTGGGTTGCTGGGCTGAGTTGGGCTTTTAGCTGGGCTGGGTCGACAAAACTCCATTTTTTTCTTAATCTGAACCCTTTTCTTTTTCTGAATTTATTTTTTGTTTTGAATTTCAAACAAACAAACAATGTTCAAATTAATTCAAACAACACCCAAACTTTGTAATATTGAAATTAGTTCTGTTCAGTAACATGAACCAAAATCCAAAATAAATAAATAATGTTTTAAATCTTTTTAGGTTCCATTTATTAATTAGGTAAAATGGTCCATGGTTTATTAATAAAATAGGGTTTGATTTATTTAATAAAATCTTCATTTAAAATCCAAATACTTTTAAATCCAATCAGTAGTTTATTTAGAAATAAAGAATATTTGGAAAACTTGTTTAAAACAAATTAACCTTTTACTTTAGGGTCCATTAATAATTAAATAAAATGGGCCTTAGTTATTAAATCAAATAGAGTTTGATTTGTTAAAATATTTATTTTGAAATCTAAAATAAAACCAAACACTTCAGTAGGTTTTAATTAAGAAAATAAAATACTTAGAAAACTTATTTAAAACAATTTAATAAGTTTTGATGTTTTAATTAAAATGGTAAAACCTTTTATTTAAATAAAATTTGGATATTAATTCCTTATTATTTTATTTAAATAAACCTTTATTATTTTTAATCAAAACAAAACATTTTATTTTAAATACTTGGCCAAGGTTTAATTTGGATCTGTAAAATAATCTTTATTTATGAGTCCACCTTTCTTTTGAAAACTAAATCTTTTATTAAAAGATTCCAAAATGGTATCTCCAAAATATTTTAATTTCCTTTAATAAATGTTTAACTTTTTAAATCCCTTTAGGATTTTATTTAATTCAAATGGGTTTGAAGTTCCAATTGAATTCAAAAAGTTTCTTCTGGCTCTGAAAATCAAACAAAGTTTTATTTTATTCATTTATTTTTCACATAACAAGATTTGGAAAATCTTGGGATGTGACAGGCTACCACCCTTAAAATAAATCTCGTCCCGAGATTTGGGAAGGTTAGGGTTACAAGAAGGTTCAAAACAACTAGGGTACTACCACCCTTAAAAATTTTCAAACAAAAATTACATATTGGCCATCTTGGGATTCTGAAAAAAAACTTCTCTAAGCAAACTTTTGCATAGTGTCCTTTGTTTCCATTCTTGACTCATGGGCCAAGGTTGAGATCCTTCATAGACTTGTTTAACTTATTCTCCATCCTTTCTGGACAATTGTTTGCATAGTGGCCTAGTTCCTTGCATTTGAAACATGTGACAAGGCTGAGATCCCTCATAGGCTGGTTTATCTTATGCTTCATCTTTTCTGGACAGTTGCTTGCATAATGTCCTAACTCTTTGCAGTGTTTGCACATCACTTGGCTAAAATCCTTCCTTATATTGGGTTTCACTAGCTTTTGTTTGTTTTCTTGGCTCTTCTCCTTTTCTGGGCATTCATTGGCATAGTGTCCCATCTCTTTGCATTTGAAACATTGCACTTGTGTAATATCCTTCTTGCTAGTGTTGGGGAATTTCTTCTTCTTCTTGGGTCTCTCTAAAGCTAGGAGTTCTTCTAGTTCATGTTCTTCATAGGTGGGAGATCTTTCTCTCTTCTTGGGGCATTGATCTTCATGCTCCTTGGATGCATGATCCTTGTCTCTAAAAATATTGCTAGCTTGGGTTCCTTCTAGAATAATATCTTTGTCATCCTTGTTGTCTTTAGCTCCTTGGGAAAAGTTTTCTCTCATGTTGATCATTTGAGTAACTAATCCTTGCAACAATTGGGATTGAAGTTTCAAAATCCTTTGTATGGCTGGGTCTAATCCATTGCTGTTGGCTAGAAGCTGAGTTGTCTCTTGGCTCAATTGGTTTTGGGTTGCTATAAGTTCTTTCATGCTGTCCTCTTGGTTGTTTTTGGCGTCATCAACCTTGATGTTGGAGTTTCTTGGAGTAGTCATCTGTTTGGGTTGAAGGGAGATTAGAATAGGCAAGATATTTCTAAGGAGTCAATTCTAATCACACACATCACAATTCACACAAGAAATGTGCATGCAATCACAAGTCAAACATTTCACTCAAACAACAAAGTTCAAGCACATACTTAGGCAACAAAATATTTTTGTTACACCACATAAGTTGGTGAGTTTGACTTAACTAAAATATGGTGGTCCATCTATATGGTTCACTTGTGATCTTTCTATCCTTCTTCTTACATGAGATCATGGTTCCTTGAGATAAACTCTTAGTTGCAATACTTCAAAGTTGTTGATGGCTCCTTCTTATTTTGCATTCCCTCAGTCTCTAATTCTTGAGTAAGATTTCCTTGTTTTACTTGTAATCCTTAGTGGTTTCCAAGTTGGAAGTCCTTGGTGAATATGCTGAAGATGTTGAAGTCATTAGAGTTGAAGAAGTTGAAGTCATTAGAGTTGAAGATGTTGAAGAAGTCCTTTGCACATGGTGTAGTCTTGGGTCATGGGTAGGTTTTTCCATCAAGTTGAAATAGAAGAGATGTAGAGTTGAAACCAAAATGGTTGAGGAAAGAGTTTACAAGATTTTTGTAAATAAGTTTTTGGAACAAATACAACTCCTATTTTTCTAAGGGTTTTTATCCAATCCTAGGTTTACAAATCCTACAGGCAACACAATGCTCTCATACCATCTGTAGAGGTCTCAACCCAATAAGGTAGATTCCTCCTGTGTTTTACAATGCTAGTCCCTGGATCAATAGCTAGCATCCACAGTTAAGATGTAATATCAAGAAACAAAGGTCATAATATAACTTTATAACCAGGAATAACATAATTTTATTACATCATACATAGCTCATTTGGCTATTACATTTCATTGCAGTGGAATAATTATAAGCATGGGGTCCTTCATCTTCAAAGTGCCACAGGCAGATGTTGGTTGTAGACTTTGTAATCCTAATCAATCAATCTTCACTAAAAACAATCAAACCTGCAACATACAAGTTACAGCCACAAAGGGTCAATACATTTGAATTGTATTGGCAAGTGATACTATGGTAGTATAGTGGAGTCTATCATCTATATGCATTTGGCTAAGTGGAGTTTGAGGCTTGCATTGCTCAAAATAGATTTTCCTTAACAATTGAAAATACTAAGTTTTTGCTTTGACAAAATAATTTTTCTCAATCAAAGATTGAAGATCCTTTACAAGGCATCTCTCAATCAAAGATTGAAGATTTCAAACAACCCTTGTTCAATCCACAAGTTTTAACTTATAAATTTGAATGATGAGATTCTTGATTGCTTCCATGTCTTGATGCTCAAACTGTCCTTTACCAGGGACATGGCTAAGTACTTAGATTCTACACTCTGCAGAGGTGGTGCACTTTCCCCACAAGACTTGGTTTCCCAAGACAAGATCTTTCAGAAGCCTTCCCTTAGACCAAAATGGACGCGCTCCAACCTATCAAACACTACCACCCACTGTCCATATGTCTAAGTTCTTGCAACCTATATGATCATGGCAGAGCCCATATTGCCAAGTGGTTGCACTTGAAGCTTCTCAACATTTGACATCTCAAATCTCTTTGTTCCTGGATGGCATACCACAAGTGAGATACACAATCCAAGTCCATGGCCTTGTGAACCACTCAACCAACACCACCAAGCTATCCCATTCCACCCAGGTGATTCATTAACTTAGTTGTTTTATTAAACAAAACACAAGTCCTTAGACTTAGAACATTTTCCCATAGTGTGAATATATATTCCACCCATGTTTTCTATTAGCTAGGCTAAGCTTGGTAGTAATAGGAATCTTAACTTAGAAAAATCCTACTAAGGATTCATCTACTAGGTTTTACTATAGCATAGTTTATACTTAGCAAAATCCATGCAAGTTTTACTTAGAGAAAATTACTAATGCATAGTGAAAGTAATGGGACAAAAAGTATGAAGCATCACTTGCCTTTTTGGAAGGGAATGGTAGTTCACTCCTTGATCTTTCTAGTCTCACACTTCACTACAAGTCAATCAAGCAAAAACCAATTCAATTTACATTCCAAACCAATAATCACTCAAACAAATTCACACACACAAGACAATGGAAACCAATAATCACTCAAGCAAAAACCAATTCATGTGGTGAAAAATGTTTTTATCAAGGCAAAACTCTTAAGTTGTTAACCAAATGAGTTGCTAATTTGCAAAACTTGGTGTTTTAGGTCAGTAGGTTTGGTCAAGACATTTTCTTAAAGTTTTCTTTCCATAAACATTTTCATAACAAAATCCATTCTTTTTATTTTCCTAGAAAATGGCTAAGTCAAGTAATCCAACCCTAAATTTTACTAAAATCATTTTTAAACACCAAGGGGTGTTCCTAGGGTCAGTAAGGTCACAACAAACCATTTTGCAAAGGTTTTAACCTTAAAATCATTTTTTAACAATTTTTATACTCTAAACAATCATACAAATGTTTCTGTAAATTCAAACAAGCTAACAGATACTATTTGCTAAACTAATTCCACAGTTGGCTAGGTCTTGCTCTCCTGATTTCAACGATATAAAGTTTGCAAAATTTGGACGTGTGGTTTGAAAGTTACAGGGGTTTCAAGTTTGCAAATAATTCTGATTCAAATCTGTTTTTAGATTTAATACTGGCCACGCGTCGTTTTCTAACTGGGCGATACCGGTTCGGCCGGATCACGCGCGGTAGCCCTTGGATCTAGTTAGATCGTGCGGTACTGAGCGCATACCCCTTCGCGGCTTAAGTGACTCTATCGTGCCCGCTCAATCTAGATCGAACGGTTGTCATCGCACAGGCCAAACTCGGGCGGCGCAATGTCAACGGTGAGCGGCGGAGCGGCCAGATGGCGGTGGCGCTGGCGAGGCAGGAAGCGAGAAAGGGTGGGAGTAAGCTCACCTGGTTCTCAATAGCCTGGAGATGCTCAAGGCGTTGTTGGTTCGACGAGGGGCATTCTGGAATGGGCTTGATTTCTCGCCGGAGTTCCTGCTGGCGTCGGGTTCGCTCGGGCGTCGTCGGAGACGGGTTTATGATGCACGCTAGGACAAATGGAAGATGCTATTAGGTTCGCACGAGCCTGGAGATCATCATCGTGTCCACAGGGAAAGGAGGGGAGGTTAGGTACTACCTGGGGACGGCGTCGGAGAAGAGGGCAGACGGCGGTGCTGCAGGTCTTCGATGTTGCCGACGCTCAGGGGCGCCCGCGGATGAATGAAAAGCACGGAAAGATGCGCCAGGATGCGGTGAGCGTGCTCGTGTGCTCGGGGAGGCAGGAGGGGGCGTGTGCTGGCCGGAATCCTCACCGGAGCATCGTTGGAGCCGTGGCAGAACAAGGCAAAATTCTGTGGACTGGGAGCGTGCTTGGGGAAGGAAACAGAGGGGAACGAGAGAGGAGTCACTGGCGTTTAAGCGTGTGTGGTCAGGGGGCGTTGATCACGCGGTATTGAAACGAATTGACGAGGTGCAATCAATCGGCAGTAACAGCCAGGGCGACGAGGTCGTGTTGAAGACGATGAATAGGAGGGAGTGGGGTCGGCTGGTCAGCGAGTGAGTGAGAGGGAGAAGAGGGTCCACATGTCAGTTGCTCCGCGGGTCAGATACCGAGTGAGAAAAATAACGTTTCGCTGGGGAAGGATGTGGGTTGCTGGGCTGAGTTGGGCTTTTAGCTGGGCTGGGTCGACAAAACTCCATTTTTTTCTTAATCTGAACCCTTTTCTTTTTCTGAATTTATTTTCTGTTTTGAATTTCAAACAAACAAACAATGTTCAAATTAATTCAAACAACACCCAAACTTTGTAATATTGAAATTAGTTCTGTTCAGTAACATGAACCAAAATCCAAAAAAAAATAATGTTTTAAATCTTTTTAGGTTCCATTTATTAATTAGGTAAAATGGTCCATGGTTTATTAATAAAATAGGGTTTGATTTATTTAATAAAATCTTCATTTGAAATCCAAATACTTTTAAAACCAATCAGTAGTTTATTTAGAAATAAAGAATATTTGGAAAACTTGTTTAAAACAAATTAACCTTTTACTTTAGGGTCCATTAATAATTAAATAAAATGGGCCTTAGTTATTAAATCAAATAGAGTTTGATTTATTAAAATATTTATTTTGAAATCTAAAATAAAACCAAACACTTCAGTAGGTTTTAATTAAGAAAATAAAATACTTAGAAAACTTATTTAAAACAATTTAATAAGTTTTGATGTTTTAATTAAAATGGTAAAACCTTTTATTTAAATAAAATTTGGATATTAATTCCTTATTATTTTATTTAAATAAACCTTTACTATTTTTAATCAAAACAAAACATTTTATTTTAAATACTTGGCCAAGGTTTAATTTGGCTCTGTAAAATAATCTTTATTTATGAGTCCACCTTTCTTTTGAAAACTAAATCTTTTATTAAAAGATTCCAAAATGGTATCTCCAAAATATTTTAATTTCCTTTAATAAATGTTTAACTTTTTAAATCCCTTTAGGATTTTATTTAATTAAAATGGGTTTGAAGTTCCAATTGAATTCAAAAAGTTTCTTCTGGCTCTGAAAATCAAACAAAGTTTTATTTTATTCATTTATTTTTCACATAACAAGATTTGGAAAATCTTGGGATGTGACAGTGCGCCTGACGATGGGGAATATGCTCGCGTGCAGAGGGAGGCGAGGGGCGGCTGGACGGCGCCGGAATTGGTTGCGAAGCTCGTCGGAGACAGAGGTGGTGTGGGGACAAATTCGAACAGCCCTGGGGCAGAGAAGGAGGGGCGAGTGAGGGGAAAGAGAGAGGAGAGGCAGGCTCTTAAGTGTGCATGGTCGGGGGCGAGAATAACGCAGGCAATAACTCGAATTGATCGCCGGAGTTAAGGGCAGAAACGGCGAGGCGACGTGGTCGTGGGGTTGAAGACGACGTGCTGGCGGTGGGGTCTGTCTGTCAGCGAGGTGGAGGAAGTGGGAGTGGGGCCGAGCGTTCACTGACTTTGCGGGTGCGCGTGTAGGTGAAAAACGATTCGCTGGGGGGAGAAAGATGGGCTGCGAGTTGGGCTTGCTGGGCCTTGCTTAGTGGGTTGAGTCTTTTTCATTTTTTTTAGTGATTGCCTTTTCTTTTTCTATTTGGAATTTCTGTTTTGATTTTCAAACAAATAATTCAAACTCCATTTCAAACCAAACCACCACCAAACTTTGTATTTATTTGAATTCTGTTTAACAACACAATCCAAAGTCCAAAATAAAATAATACTTTTATTCTTTTAGGGTCTATTAATAATTAAATAAATAGACCTTAGTCTTTAATTCAAATAGGATATAATTTATTTAAAAACTCTATTTGAAATCTAAATAATATCAAAACCTTTTCAATAGGTTCCATTTGAAAAACAAAAACACTTGGAAATCTTATTTAAAATAAATTAACAAGTCTTAGTGTTTATTTAAAATAGAAAAGCCTTTACTTAAATAAAATTTGGATATTAATAAATACTCATTATTTTATTTAAATAAACCTTTACTCTTTTTTATCAAATAGAATTATTTTATTTCAAAAGCTTGGCCAAGATTTAATTTGGCTCTATAAAATAATCCTTATTTATAATTCTACCTTTGCTTTATAAAAACCATATCTTTTTATTTAAAGATCCAAAAATAGTGATTCCAACTATTATAACTTTATTTATTATTTGTTTATCTTTTCGAATCCCTTTAGGATTTTTATTTGATCAAAATAGGTTTTGATGTTTCCAATTGGAATCAAAAGTTTCTTCTCACCCTAAATTTCAGCAAAATTTTATTTTGTTTATTTATTTTTCACATTTCAAAATTTGGAAAAATTTGGGATGTGACAGGCTACCACCCTTAAAGAAATCTCGTCCCGAGATTTGGGAAGGCTAGGGTTACAAGTTGGCTTCAAGGCAACTAGGATACTACGACCCTTAAAAGAAAGTCTCATAGGGTTACATTGATGGTTCACTTGACTATGGGTTCAACACTTAATATCCAGACAAGGAATCCTTATTTGACTCAACTGAGTTTATGACATCCACTTCTTCTATCTCTTCAAAGTTTCCATCCATGTCAATGTGGTTCACATGTCCTTTCTGGGTCACATTGGAGTCATTTCCATTGGCTTTTCTAGCATCCTTTTTCCTTTTCTTCTCAGGACAGTCTGATGCATAGTGTCCAAGTTCCTTGCAATTATAGCACTGCAACTGGCTAATATATTTATTCCTGTAAGTGTCATGCTGGTTCTGACCAAGGTCATCTCCATTGTCAGTATCATTTCCATTATTATCACTTCCATTGTTGTTGTGGTGATACTGATGTGGTTCAGAATCTTCCTTGCTCTTTTTGAATGAATGCTTATTTTGTGATGATCCTGAGTGATTCTTGAGTTTATGCTTCCTCTTTCTGTTCTCAACTTGATTCATCTTGTTTTCCAAAATGGTGGCTTTGTCACAGAGTGATTGATAAGTTGGGACATAGGCAACAACTAGCTGCAGGTTCAACTCATCATTAAGTCCTTCAAGAAATTTCTCCTTTCTCTTAGCATCTGTGTCAACTTCATTCGGTGCATAGCGTGCCAGATTGTTGAATTCTTCAATAAACTCAGCCACGCTGAGGTGACGTTGTTTCAGATTGTGAAACTCCTTTTTCTTCAAGTACATCACTCCAGGTGAGATGTGAGTTTTACAGAAACCATCCTCAAAAATAGCCCAAGACACATCCTCAAGGGGAGCGGTGATTTGAAAGTTGTCCCACCATGTTGCTGCTGGTCCTTCAAGTAGAAATGCTGCAAACCTAACTTTTTCTTTGTCGGTGCAGCCAACAGTCACTAAGTCTTTGTTCACTGAACGTAACCAGTCATTGGCTTCCATTGGACCAGCTGTTCCACAGAACATTGCAGGCCTAAGTTTCAGAAACTTGGTGAGCATGTCAAGTGCTGGAGGATTATTCTGATTGTTGTTGTTGTTGTTGTTGTTGTTGTTGTTGTTGTTGATTTGAAAGTTGTCCCACCATGTTGCTGCTGGTCCTTCAAGTAGAAATGCTGCAAACCTAACTTTTTCTTCGTCGGTGCAGCCAACAGTCACTAAGTCTTTGTTCACTGAACGTAACCAGTCATTGGCTTCCATTGGACCAGCTGTTCCACAGAACATTGCAGGCCTAAGTTTCAGAAACTTGGTGAGCATGTCAAGTGCTGGAGGATTATTCTGATTGTTGTTGTTGTTGTTGTTGTTGTTATTGTTGTTGTTGTTGTTGTTGTTGTTGTTGTTGTTGTTGTTGTTGTTGTTGTTGTTGTTGTTGTTGTTGTTGTTGTTGTTGTTGTTGTTGTTGTTGTTGTTGTTGTTGTTGTTCTGATTCTGTATGAATGTGGTCATCTCCTGCATCAGTTGTGTCTAGGCTGTCATCATCTGCTGCATCTCAGGTGTGATGTTGTTGTTTTGGTTGGGGTTGGCACGACGGGGAGGCATCTGTTGGTTTGATAGGGATAAGTAATGATGGATAGGTTTTTAAGAAGTTCTAACACTCAACTCAAAACATCCAAGTTCAAACAAACAATCAAGCAATCAACAAGCAACTATCCACTTAACAACTTATGAGTTTAACTCATGAGTTGAAGGAAACAACAAGTTTTCTTGAAATAATTAACTTAGTATAGTCATACCTCATAGGTCAATATGATCCATACTCTAACATGATATCAATGTCTTTGGTAGGCAATCTAATGTCTCTTGGTTTTCACTTGTAGTCCTTAGTGATGTCTAAGTTGAAGTCCTTGGTGAAACTAAAGTTGAAGTCATTGATCATGGTGAAGGCTTTGTACATCAAGTTGAAAAGGAAGAGATGTAGAATCAAAACCAAAATGGTTGAGGAAAGAGTTTACAATATTGTTTGTAAATAAATTTTTGGAACAAATTCAACTCCTATTTTTCTAAGGGGTTTTGTCCAATCCTAGGGTTACAATCCTACAGGCAACATAGTGCTCTGGTACCATCTGTAAGGTTCCCAACCTTTAATAAGGTAGAGATCCCTGTGTTTACAATGCTAGTCCCTGGATCAATTGCTAGCATCCACAGTTAAGATGTAATATCAAGAAACAAAGGTCATAATACATCTTTATAACCAGGAATAAAATAATTCATTACATCTTACATAGCTCATTTGGCTATCACATTACATTGCAGTGAAATATCTATAAAACATGGGGTCCTTCATCTTCAAAGTGCCAGAGGCAATCATATTGGTTGTAGACTTGTAATCCTATTCAACAAACTTCACTAACATCAAACAAACCCGCAACATAATAAGTTGCAGCCACAAGGGTCAATACATTTGAATTGTATTGGCAAGTTTCACTACTATTGTATAAATAAGTGGATCCTATCATTACATGCATATTTGGCTAAGTAGGGTTTAGGCTCATTTGCAGAAAGCAATATAGTTTTATCCTATCTTTTCAAAATAGTTTTGATCTTTTGTCAAATCTTTCTGAACTTCTTGGAAAACTCCAAGTGCTTCAAATCCCTTGTTGTCACCATCAAGTTTTACTTTGAGAAATTGGAATGTCGAGATCTTCCATAGCTTCAGGCCTTAGTTGCTCAGTATTGTCCATAACCGGGGACACGGCTAAGTACTTAGAATTTTGATCTTCTGCAGAAGTTGTACACTTTACCCACATGACACAATCTCGTCTTGTTGCCACCAGTGGCCGCTGGATAAGTACTCACCAAGATGGAGTACTGGCAGATCGAGAATGTGACAAAGTCTTTCCATAGCAGTCCTCCCAATACACAATGCTAGCTTGTCAACCAGGCACCAATGTAGGGTTAAATTTCCCTTACACAATTCTAGTTAACCTGAAGATGCCAATGCATGGGTCTTCCACTATGTAGTTGACTAAGCCAGAGCCCATTTAGCATGTGGCTGTACACGGAAGCCACTGTACGAGAAACATGTTCAATCTCTAAGTCCCTGGGTGGTTTTCTTCTAGTGCACATACAAAAATATAGCCATATAAACATGGTTCCTTTTGTTGCCACCTTGTCCAAAACTTGAGTATCCTTGTCCACCCAGGTGGTTCATTGAGTACTTGTTTTATTATATAAAACATATATCTTTTCAACACTTCATATAATCATAACATGTATCCCATCCCAAATATATAGCAGGGCTAAGATTACTACAACTACATTGTTTCCACTAAGGGAGATATAAGGGTATCCTATTAGGATTTAGCATAGCATAAAATATAGTAGTCCTTATCATGCATGTGACAAAATCCACTAAGTGTAATGAAAATAGTAGGACATGGATGATAGTGTCACTTGCGTTTTTAGTAGAGAATGTTGGTTCACTTCTTGATCTTGCAAATATCACACTCTTCTAATTCCACTACAATTCAATCAAGCAAACACAAATTCAACTAGCATTCCAACCAATTTATCACACATAAAATAACAAAAACAAGGTCATGCATGCAAGCATGCAAAAGATAGTTTTATTTAGAAAAGTGGTTTCTACTAGGCTCCAAACATTATAAAGTTCAAAAGTGGTCATTTACTAAAGTGGTAAAACTATTTGCAAAAGGTTTCATCTATAAACCATTTTTAAATCAAATCAATATTTTATGTGGTTGAAAAATGCTTTTATCAAAGCAATATTCTTTAAAGAGTTCACCAACATATTTTAATTCTCAAAACTTTGTGTTTAGGGTCAGAAGGTTTGAATCAAATCATTTCCCAAAGGTTTCACTCAAAAATCATTTCTAAATCATAATCAATATTTTTATTTGACTAGAAATGAGCTAATTCAATTATCTATTCCCTAACTTCACAAAATACATTTTAAATCCATTAGTTGGTTCCTAGGGTCAGTAGGTTCACAACAAACCATTTTGCAAAGATTTCACATTAAAATTATATCTAGAACAATTTTTATATTCAAAATAAGCCTACACATGTTTCTGCAAATTCAACAAATTTTCCAGAATCAATTCATTAAACAAAGTGCATGGTTGCAAAGTACTTGTTCTGCTGATTCCATTGATATAAAATTTGCAAAATTTGGACGTGTAGAATTAAAGTTATGAATTTTACAAGTTTGTAATTCAAATAGATTCTATTTTCTGGTTTTAACTAAACCATGTCCACATGGCGCTTCCCTACTGGTCGATACCGCTTCGTGCGGATCAGCCTCTCTGGACCGCAGGATTTCATTTAAATCGCACGGCTCAGAAGCACACATACCCCTTTGGTTTAAGATCTAATCACAACCACTGGTTAACGATCTAACGGCTCGCAGATGCTTGGCCATCCATTGGCGGCGCTAGCGGTGGCTGGCGGCGGCGCACGCTCGGGCGGTGGCGTCGCGGCGATTACAGGAAGCAAGGGAAGGGGGAAAGTAGCTCACCGTGATCAGGGGATCGTGGCGATGCTCAACGTGGTCGCGAGGAGGCAAGGGGCGCTCAGGAACAGAGGGGATTTCTCGCCGGAATCGATGGCGGCGTCAGGCGGTTCTTTTCGTCGTCGGGGACGGAGCTGCAGATCGCCCTAAGGCAAAAGGAGCACGTGGTTAGACGCACACTGTCTTGGGGATCTTAGGAGCATAAATAGGAACGCTCGGGGCGGTCGGTGTTTACCAGGAGAGTTCGCCGGAGCAATGACCGAAGACAGTGGCGCTCTGATGTTGACGAAGCCGAGCTTCTAGAGTGCGCATGAGCGTGCTGGAGTTATGGGCAGGTGCGCCTGACGATGGGGAATATGCTCGCGTGTAGAGGGAGGCGAGGGGCGGCTGGACGGCGCCGGAATTGGTTGCGAAGCTCGTCGGAGACAGAGGTGGTGTGGGGACAAATTCGAACAACCCTGGGGAAGAGAAGGAGGGGCGAGTGAGGGGAAGAGAGAGGAGAGGCAGGCGCTTAAGTGTGCGTGGTCGGGGGCGAGAATAACGCAGGCAATAACTCGAATTGATCGCCGGAGTTTAGGGCAGAAACAGCGAGGCGACGTGGTCGTGGGGTTGAAGACGACGTGATGGCGGTGGGGTCTGTCTGTTAGCGAGGTGGAGGAAGTGGGAGTGGGGCCGAGCGTTCGGTGACTTCGCGGGTGCGCGTGTAGGTGAAAAACGATTCGCTGGGGGGAGAAAGATGGGCTGCGAGTTGGGCTTGCTGGGCCTTGCTTAGTGGGTTGAGTCTGTTTCATTTTTTTATACTGATTGCCTTTTCTTTTTCTATTTGGAATTTCTGTTTTGATTTTCAAACAAATAATTCAAACTCCATTTCAAACCAAATCACCACCAAACTTTGTATTTATTTTAATTCTGTTTAACAACACAATCCAAAGTCCAAAATAAAATAGTACTTTTATTCTTTTAGGGTCTATTAATAATTAAATAAATAGACCTTAGTCTTTAATTCAAATAGGATATAATTTATTTAAAAACTCTATTTGAAATCTAAATAATATCAAAACCTTTTCAATAGGTTCCATTTGAAAAATAAAAACACTTGGAAATCTTATTTAAAATAAATTAACAAGTTTTAGTGTTTATTTAAAATAGAAAATCCTTTACTTAAATAAAATTTGGATATTAATAAATCCTCATTATTTTATTTAAATAAACCTTTACTCTTTTTATCAAATAGAATTATTTTATTTCAAAAGCTTGGCCAAGATTTAATTTGGCTCTATAAAATAATCCTTATTTATAATTCTACCTTTGCTTTATAAAAACCATATCTTTTTATTTAAAGATCCAAAAATAGTGATTCCAACTATTATAACTTTATTTATTATTTGTTTATCTTTTCGAATCCCTTTAGGATTTTTATTTGATCAAAATAGGTTTTGATGTTTCCAATTGGAATCAAAAGTTTCTTCTCACCCTAAATTTCAGCAAAATTTTATTTTGTTTATTTATTTTTCACATTTCAAAATTTGGAAAATTTTGGGATGTGACAGGCTACCACCCTTAAAAGAAATATCGTCCCGAGATTTGGGAAGGCTAGGGTTACAAGTTGGCTTCAAGGAAACTAGGGTACTACCACCCTTAAAAGAAAGTCTCATAGGGTTACATTGATGGTTCACTTGACTATGGGTTCAACACTTAATATCCAGACAAGGAATCCTTATTTGACTCAACTGAGTTAACTAGTTTATGACATCCACTTCTTCTATCTCTTCAAAGTTTCCATCCATGTCAATGTGGTTCACATGTCCTTTCTGGGTCACATTGGAGTCATTTCCATTGGCTTTTCTAGCATCCTTTTTCTTTTTCTTCTCAGGACAGTATGATGCATAGTGTCCAAGTTCCTTCAATTATAGCACTACAACTAGCTAATATCTTTCTTCCTGTAAGTGTCATGCCGGTTCTGACCAAGGTCATCTCCATTGTTAGTATCATTTCCATTATTATCACTTTCATTGTTGTTGTGGTGATACTGATGTGGTTCAGAATCTTCCTTGCTCTTTTTGAATGAATGCTTATTTTGTGATGATCCTGAGTGATTCTTGAGTTTATGCTTCCTCTTTCTGTTCTCAACTTGATTCATCTTGTTTTCCAAAATGGTGGCTTTGTCACATAGTGATTGATAAGTTGGGACATAGGCAACAGCTAGCTGCAGGTTCAACTCATCATTAAGTCCTTCAAGAAATTTCTCCTTTCTCTTAGCATCTGTGTCAACTTCATCCGGTGCATAGCGTGCCAGATTGTTGAATTCTTCAATATACTCAGCCACACTGAGGTGACGCTGTTTCAGATTGTGAAACTCCTTTTTCTTCAAGTACATCACTCCAGGTGAGATGTGAGTTGTACGGAAACCATCCTCAAAAATAGCCCAAGTCACATCCCCAAGGGGAGCGGTGATTTGAAAGTTGTCCCACCATGTTGCTGCTGGTCCTTCAAGTAGAAATGCTGCAAACCTAACTTTTTCTTCGTCGGTGCAGCCAACAGTCACTAAGTCTTTGTTCACTGAACGTAACCAGTCATTGGCTTCCATTGGATCAGTTGTTCCAGAGAACCTTGCAGGCCTAAGTTTTAGAAACTTGGTGAGCATGTCAAGTGCTGGAGGATTATTCTGATTGTTGTTGTTGTTGTTCTGATTCTGTATGAATGTGGTCATCTCCTGCATCAGTTGTGTCTGAGCTGTCATCATCTGCTGCATCTCAGGAGTGATGTTGTTGTTTTGGTTGGGGTTGGCACGACGGGGAGGCATCTGTTGGTTTGATAGGGATAATTAATGATGGATAGGTTTTTAAGAAGTTCTAACACTCAACTCAAAACATCCAAGTTCAAACAAACAATCAAGCAATCAACAAGCAACTATCCACTTAACAACTTATGAGTTTAACTCATGAGTTGAAGGAAACAACAAGTTTTCTTGAAATAATTAACTTAGTATAGTCATACCTCATAGGTCAATATGATCCATACTCTAACATGATATCAATGTCTTTGGTTGGCAATCTAATGTCTCTTGGTTTTCACTTGTAGTCCTTAGTGATGTCTAAGTTGAAGTCCTTGGTGAAACTAAAGTTGAAGTCATTGATCATGGTGAAGGCTTTGTCCATCAAGTTGAAAAGGAAGAGATGTAGAATCAAAACCAAAATGGTTGAGGAAAGAGTTTACAAGATTGTTTGTAAATAAGTTTTTGGAACAAATTCAACTCCTATTTTTCTAAGGGGTTTTGTCCAATCCTAGGGTTACAATCCTACAGGCAACATAGTGCTCTGATACCATCTGTAAGGTTCCCAACCTTTAATAAGGTAGAGATCCCTGTGTTTACAATGCTAGTCCCTAGATCAATTGCTAGCATCCACAGTTAAGATGTAATATCAAGAAACAAAGGTCATAATACATCTTTATAACCAGGAATAAAATAATTCATTACATCTTACATAGCTCATTTGGCTATCACATTACATTGCAGCGAAATATCTATAAAGCATGGGGTCCTTCATCTTCAAAGTGCCACAGGCAATCATATTGGTTGTAGACTTTTAATCCTATTCAACAAACTTCACTAACATCAAACAAACCTGCAACATAATAAGTTGCAGCCACAAGGGTCAATACATTTGAATTGTATTGGCAAGTTTCACTACTATTGGATAAATAAGTGGATCCTATCAATATATGCATATTTGGCTAAGTAGGGTTTAGGCTCATTTGCAGAAAGCAATATAGTTTTATCCTATCTTTTCAAATAGTTTTGATCTTTTGTCAAATGTTTCTGAACTTCTTGGAAAACTACAAGTGCTTCAAATCCCTTGTTGTCACCATCAAGTTTTACTTTGAGAAATTGCAATGTCGAGATCTTCCATAGCTTCAGGCCTTAGTTGCTCAGTATTGTCCATAACCGGGGACACGACTAAGTACTTAGAATTTTGATCTTCTGCAGAAGTTGTACACTTTACCCACATGACACAATCTCGTCTTGTTGCCACCAGTGGCCGCTGGATAAGTACTCACCAAGATGGAGTACTGGCAGATCGAGAATGTGACAAAGTATTTCCATAGATGTCCTCCCAATACACAATGCTAGCTTGTCAACCAGGCACCAATGTAGGGTTAAATTTCCCTTACACAATTCTAGTTAACCTGAAGATGCCAATGCATGGGTCTTCCACTATGTAGTTGACTAAGCCAGAGCCCATTTAGCATGTGGCTGTACACGAAAGCCACTGTACGAGAAACATGTTCAATCTCTAAGTCCCTGGGTGGTTTTCTTCTAGTGCACATACAAAAAGATAGCCATATAAACATGGTTCCTTTTGTTGCCACCTTGTCCAAAACTTGAGTATCCTTGTCCACCCAGGTGTTTCATTGAGTGCTTGTTTTATCATATAAAACATATATCTTTTCAACACTTCATATAATCATAACATGTATCCCATCCCAAATATATAGCAGGGCTAAGCTTACTACAACTACATTGTTTCCACTAAGGGAGATATAAGGGTATCCTATTAGGATTTAGCATAGCATAAAATATAGTAGTCCTTATCATGCATGTTACAAAATCCACTAAGTGTAATGAAAATAGTAGGACATGGATGATAGTGTCACTTGACTTTTTAGTAGAGAATGTTGGTTCACTTCTTGATCTTGCAAATATCACAATCTTCTAATTCCACTACAATTCAATCAAGCAAACACAAATTCAACTATCATGCCAACCAATTTATCACACATAAAATAACAAAACAAGGTCATGCATGCAAGCATGCAAAAGATAGTTTTATTTAGAAAAGTGGTTTATACTAGGCTCCAAACATTATAAAGTTCAAAAGTGGTCATTTACTAAAGTGGTAAAACTATTTGCAAAAGGTTTCATCTATAAACCATTTTTAAATCAAATCAATATTTTATGTGGTTGAAAAATGCTTTTATCAAAGCAATATTCTTTAAAGAGTTCACCAATATATTTTAATTCTAAAAACTTGGTGTTTAGGGTCAGAAGGTTTGAATCAAATCATTTCCCAAAGGTTTCACTCAAAAATCATTTCTAAATCATAATCAATATTTTTATTTGACTAGAAATGAGATAATTCAATTATCTATTCCCTAACTTCACAAAATACATTTTTAAATCCATAAGTTGGTTCCTAGGGTCAGTAGGTTCACAACAAACCATTTTGCAAAGATTTCACATTAAAATTATATCTAGAACAATTTTTATATTAAAAATAAGCCTATACATGTTTCTGCAAATTCAACAAATTTTCCAGACTCAATTCATTAAACAAAGTGCATGGTTGCAAAGTACTTGTTCTGCTGATTCCATTGATATAAAATTTGCAAACTTTGGACGTGTAGAATTAAAGTTATGAATTTTACAAGTTTGCAATTCAAATAGATTCTATTTTCTCATTTTAACTAAACCATGTCCACATGGAGCTTCCCTACTGGTCGATACCGCTTCGTGCGGATCAGCCTCTCTGGACCGCAGGATTTCATTTAAATCGCACGGCTCAGAAGCACACATACCCCTTCGGTTTAAGATCTAATCACAGCCACTGGTTAACGATCTAACGGCTCGCAGATGCTTGACCATCCACTGGCGGCGCTAGCGGCGACTGGCGGCGGCGCACGCTCGGGCGGTGGCGTCGCGGCGATTACAAGAAGCAAGGGAAGGGGGAAAGTAGCTCACCGTGATCAGGGGATCATGGCGATGCTCAACATGGTCGCGAGGAGGCAAGGGGCGCTCAGGAACAGAGGGGATTTCTCGCCGGAGTCGGTGGCGGCGTCCGGCGGTTCTTTTTGTCGTCGGGGACGGAGCTGCAGATCGCCCTAAGGCAAAAGGATCACGTGGTTAGACGCACACTGTCCTGGGAATCGTAGGAGCATCAATAGGAAGGCTCGGGGCGGTCGGTGTTTACCAGGAGAGTTCGCCAGAGCAACGACCGAAGACGGGGGCGCTCTGATGTTGACGAAGCCGAGCTTCTAGAGAGCGCGGGAGCGAGCTGGAGTTATGGGCAGGTGCGCCTGACGATGGGGAATATGCTCTCGTGTAGAGGGAGGCGAGGGGCGGCTGGACGGCGCCGGAATTGGTTGCGAAGCTCGTCGGAGACAGAGGTGGTGTGGGGACAAATTCGAACAGCCCTGGGGGTGAGAATAACGCAGGCAATAACTCGAATTGATCGCCGGGGTTAAGGGCAGAAACGGCGAGGCGACGTGGTCGTGGGGTTGAAGACGATGTGCTGGCGGTGGGGTCTGTCTGTTAGCGAGGTGGAGGAAGTGGGAGTGGGGCCGAGCGTTCAGTGACTTCGCGGGTGCGCGTGTAGGTGAAAAACGATTCGCTGGGGGGAGAAAGATGGGCTGCGAGTTGGGCTTGCTGGGCCTTTCTTAGTGGGTTGAGTCTGTTTCATTTTTTTTATACTGATTGCCTTTTCTTTTTCTATTTGGAATTTCTGTTTTGATTTTCAAACAAATAATTCAAACTCCATTTCAAACCAAACCACCACCAAACTTTGTATTTATTTTAATTTTGTTTAACAACACAATCCAAAGTCCAAAATAAAATAGTACTTTTATTCTTTTAGGGTCTATTAATAATTAAATAAATAGACCTTAGTCTTTAATTCAAATAGGATAATTTATTTAAAAACTCTATTTGAAATCTAAATAATATCAAAACCTTTTCAATAGGTTCCATTTGAGAAACAAAAACACTTGGAAATCTTATTTAAAATAAATTAACAAGTTTTAGTGTTTATTTAAAATATAAAAGCCTTTACTTAAATAAAATTTGGATATTAATAAATCCTCATTATTTTATTTAAATAAACCTTTACTCTTTTTATCAAATAGAATTATTTTATTTCAAAAGCTTGGACAAGATTTAATTTGGCTCTATAAAATAATCCTTATTTATAATTCTACCTTTGCTTTATAAAAACCATATATTTTTATTTAAAGATCCAAAAATAGTGATTCCTACTATTATAACTTTATTTATTATTTGTTTATCTTTAAGAATCTCTTTAGGATTTTTATTTGATCAAAATAGGTTTTGATGTTTCCAATTGGAATCAAAAGTTTCTTCTCACCCTAAATTTCAACAAAATTTTATTTTGTTTATTTATTTTTCATATTTCAAAATTTGGAAAATTTTGGGATGTGACAAAAAATTTCAGGTGTAAGGAAAGAATGATGTAATGAGATGATGTAATGAGTTGATATCATGCTCTTTTGTTTATGGATGTCGTCGATGTGAAATGAAAGGGGATCTTGTAAGTCCATGGAGTTATGTATGTGTGTTAGAGAAACGCCTGGGCCGCTAGCCTAAGCCATGCCTAATCATGGTGGAAACTTGCAACATCACCATAGTGAGCAATCTATGAAGCATTATTCTTATAAAAAAAGATAGAGATTGAGAAAAAGAAAAATAAAGATGAGAAAAGAGGAAAAGAGATAAAACAACACCATTTTACCATGGTAAATAAGAAGATTGCTAAGATTCTCATTGTCTCCTTGCCTTGTCATTTTGATTATGGGATAGCTCATGTATCATGCGCATGGGGTACCCTGTTGGCGTTTCTCTATGATACAAATGTACTTACTATGAAAAGAACTTACCAGTAACTAAACTTGAGTAGCATGAGGAGCGGCCCTCGTATTCAAGGGACATGAGATTGCCAACTTATACTTTGTCAAGCATATACTCCATAGTTTGTTCACTTTAACCTTAATCAGTTCAAGATGCTTATGATAGACCCAATGAGAGCTGAAAGCTCACAAGTACCATAATTTTTGGAAGCTCTTTTTGAGACTTGAAATTCCTGGTTCCTTTATGAAGGGACTTTCTTCCACCATTATATTTAGTCTCCACCTTTTGTCCTTAGGAACCAATTAAGAGAGCATAGTTGCCATTCTTAGTTCTATGTGCATTGTCCCAAAACTTATTGATTGATGCATATTGTTGATATTGCTTGCTCATGAACTATTTGTATATAGTCACTCTTATAAACTTTGAAGGTGTCCTATGCATTTACTTGCTACTCCATGAGGGACAAGCTGAATGCCACTATGCTATGTTTTCTATATGTGAAACAAACAAACGTCTTTCAATGCATTGTTATTCATGAATCTTTGTTTGTAACCTTTCATGTTGCATGCATAGTTAGTTTGTCTTACTGTTAGAACTTCTTCTTTCATGCTCATGTTTAGAGTTCTTTGATCCCAGCTTTCAATCCTTGCAAATGGTTTGATCTTGATTTTGATGGTGCATGTCACCTAAAAAATTATTCTTTTTATCACTTACCTACTCGAGGACGAGCAGGATTTAAGCTTGGGGATGCTTGATACGTCGTAAACGTATCTATAATTTTTGATGTTCCATGCTTGTTTAGTATCTACGTTCCTTTGCTTTGTCTACACTTTGAGGTATTTTTATATGTTTTCTGGGACAAACCTATTAACAAGATGCCATAGTGCCAGTTGCTTGTTTTCTTCTGGTTTTGGTTCCAGAAAAGGCAGAAAATCAATATTCTCGGAATTGGACGGGACAAAAGCCAAAGTCAATATTTTACCGTGGGGAACACGGAGCCAGAATACGAGACGGAGGAGAGCCACCAGGGGGACACACCCCCTGGCCCGCGCCTGGGGGGTGCAGCCACCCTCGGTGCCCCTTCCTTGCCTCTTCGCCTATAAGAAGCCCCTGATACCAAAACCCTAAGTACTCGATCAATCTTCCAGCAAACAGTCCATAGCCGCCGCCACCATCGTCCTTAGATAGGAGGATCTGAAGCTCTTCCCGGCACCCTACCGAAGGGGAGATCATCCCAGAGGCCTTCTTCATCATCATGACAACCTCCGATATGATGCGTGAGTAGTTCCACCTTGTACTACGGGTCTATGTAGTAGCTAGATGGTTGTCTCTCCTCCTTTGTGCTGCCATGTTTAGATCTTGTGAGCTCCGTTCATGATCAAGATCATCTATTTGTAATCATGCATGTTGTGTTTGCGGGGATCCAATGGATATTGATATTACTATGTCATATTAATTAATGGCTTTGTCTTATTGATTCTATCATGTCTGTGTTGTTTGTGATCTCGCATGCTCTCCGTTTCTAGTAGCTATCTTGGCCAAGTAGATGCTACTGACTCCAAGAGGGAGTATTTATGCTCGATAGTGGGTTCATGCCTCTATTTAATCTGGGGAAGTGACAGAAATCTCTAAGGTTGTAGATGTGTTGTTGCTACTAGGGAGAAAACAACGGTCTCTTGTTCATGGAACAAGTGGATTGTTTACCTTACACACTTTTCTTAAAGCAGTTATCCGTTGTTTGCAACTTAATACTGGAGGGGGTTCGGATGATAACCTGAAGGTGGATTACTAGTCATAGATGCAATTGGATGGAGGTCTATGTATCTTGTTGTATTGCCCAATCAAATCTCATAGGATCATGAATGTCTAGTATTGCATTGTTATGCCTTGCTCAGTCCTATCAATTTCCCTGTTGTAATTTGTTTACCCAGCATGCCATGCTTGTTTATCTTAAGGAGAACACATCTAGTGAACTATGGACCGCGGTCCAATCTTTACCATTGATACATCTTCCATTGTTCCTGTTTAATTTTTGCAAACCACCATTACCTTCCACACCATACAGTTAATCCTTTGTTTTCAGCAAACTGGTGATATTGACAACCTCACTATTCATTGGGGCAAAGTCTTGAGTTTGTGTTGTGAAGGTTTGCAAGTTGCTAGCAACACCTTTGGGTCGTTTCCTTCCTCCTACTGGTTCGATAACCTTGGTTTCTTTCTGAGGGAAGACTTGCTGCGGTGATCATCATACCTTCCTCTTGGGGTCTCTCAACGAAGCTCTACATTGATCTGCGCGCATCAACAATCACTTGGTGGAGTTGGGGACACAGGAAAAATTATTTTACTTTATGGGTTGCTTGAAGAGGAGAAGACAAAAGCACTTCCATAACAAATTCCCTGAGAGTTCGATATAAACCCTTGAGTCACCCTTGTGGGGAAAAGAAGCTTGCTACAACACTCTTTAATTGGAGTCCCAACGAAAAGTGGCACGATTGTTGTCATCAAGTAGATTTTCTAGCGTCGTTGCCGGGGAGTTGGCGAAGTTACACCACAACTGCATCCTCATCAAGTTTGAAGAGCAAGTACCTTCAACCACAAAAATCATCCATTGTAAAAGGACATTTTTCTTCTAGTGGGGATGGATGATCGATGGGGATATGCCAATTGGGGTATCCTCAAAGGGAGGAATCGACTGGCCCAGGATGATAACGAATGGGTCAACCAAGATGACGACTGGAAACTAGGACTTCGTGAAGACCGACAACTGGACAATGAGTCCCAAGATCGTAGCTAGGCCCAGTCGGATTAGGTCAAGCTCCTGAAACCCACCAATTCGGTTGAGATTCTGTAAAACCCTAGCGGGGCACCCCTATATAAGCCTCCTTAGGGTTAGCATCGTACTCACGAGCTATTAGCTACCCCATCCAAGCGACTCGTCTCCATTAAGCCGAGTTTTCCCACCTTGTAATCCATTCGCCACCAATAGAAACAAGCAAGAAGTAGGTCTTTACCCTATAGGGGCCGAACCTGGGTAAACCATGTGTATCGCTCCCAATCTCGATCCGTAGATGGCTACTCACTCTTTCCCTACTTTGAATCAATCGCTACCCCTGGTAGCGACTTCCGTGGCCATTACCACGATAGTGGCGCCTACCGTGGGGCTTGGTGAGTCAAGCATGTCACATCCCAAGATTTTCCAAATCTTGTAATGTGAAAATAAATGAATAAAATAAAACTTTGTTTGATTTTCAGAGCCAGAAGAAACTTTTTGGAATTCAAATGGAACCTTAAACCAATTTGAATTAAATAAAACCTAAAGGGATTTAAAAAGATAAAAATTTAATAAAAGGAAAAATAAAAACATTTGGAAATATTATTTTGAAACTCTTAAATGAAAAGATTTGTTTTCAAATGAAATAGAAGTTTATAAATAAAGAATATTTTATAAAGCCAAATTAAACCTTGGCCAAGCTTTGGAATTAAAACATTTTATTTTTAATAAAATTAGCAAAGGTTTATTTAAATAAATTAATAAGGATTTAATATCCAACTTTATTTAAATAAAAGGTTTTACCAATTTAATTGAAACATCAAAACTTATTAAATTATTTAAAATAAGTTTTCCAAATATTTGATATTCATAAATAAAACCCACTAAAGTGTGTTGGATTTATTTTTTGATTTCAAAATAAATATCTCAATAAAATAAATCCTAATTGATTTAATAATGAAAGTCTATTATATTTAATTAATAATGGACTCTAAAATAAAAGGGTATTTTGTTTTAAACAAATTTCCAAGTATTCTATATTACCCAAATAAAACCTACTGATTTGGTTTTGAAAATATTTAGGTTTCAAATAAAGATTTTATTAATAAAATCAAACTCTATTTGATTTAATAACTAAGGCCCATTTTATTTAATTATTAATGGACCCTAAAATAAAAGGTTATTTTGTTTTAAACAAGTTTCCCAAATATTCTGTATTTCCAAATAAAACCTACTGATTTGGTTTTGAAAGTATTTGGAGTTCAAATGAAGATTTTATTAAATAAATCAAACCCTATTTTAAAATAACTAAAAGGCTATTTTATTTAATTATTAAATAGATCTTAAAAATGAATAAAAATATAATTTTTGTTTTGAGATTTGGTTTATGTTGATAAACAGAACCAAAAAAACTCATTACAATTGTTTGAATTGTTTGAATTATTTGAATGCTTGAATAGTTGGATGAAATTCAAATAAGAAAATAGGAAGAGAAAAGAATAAAACAAACAGACAGAAAAAAAAAATGAAATTGGACCAGCCCAACTCAGCCCAGCAGCCACCTCTCTTTTCCCCCGAAGCATTCTTTTCTCACTCAAAAACTTACCCGCACAGAGAGTGACAACTGGACCCCACACCCGCGCTCTCTCTCTCACAGACAGCCAGGACCCACCCCTCCTGTTCATCGTTCTCACCGCATCGACCGTTCCTCCCCGTTCCTGGCAGTGATTTCACGTCGTCAATTCGACTTAATGCCGCGATTAAACCTCGCAGTGATCACGCGTGATAAATCTCCTCTTTCTCCTCTTTCATTTTCCCCAAACCCCACGCCTCGAGAGCCACCAGGCTGTCGCCAATCTTTTCTGCACCGCCGCCGTCTCCGACGAGGTCCTGCTCGAATTCCGGCGGAACCCGACAACCTCACTACCCAGGGAGCACACGAGCAAGCTCGCCAGCACCAGGCGTACCTCCCAGTGGCGGTAGCTCACTAGCGCACGCCCCAGGACGTCGCCCCCGACGACACCAGCACGCCACCACCTCCTTCTCCAACTCCGGCGGCATCTACAGGTGAGACCAGACTTCCTCTTCACCTCTCTGTGATGCACACATACTCGCCTCCCTCTGGCGAACCTAACGGTGCAATCTACTGGTCTTAGGGCACCCCCTACCCTCGCCCTCGACGACCTCCTGAACCGCCCGAATCCCAGCTCATCTCCGGCGAGCAATCGTCAACGCCTCCGAGTTTCCCTTGGCCAACCAAAGCATCAACTAGAATCAGTGCTCCACGGCGAATCTGGTAAGCATCTTTACCCTTCCCCTCGCGTCCTAGTTCGCCGGCAGCGTCATCGGCAGAGCCGCGCCGCCGCGCAGCCACCGTCAGCGCCGCCAGTCCTTGGCCAGGCAGCAGCAGTCGTCCGATGTCGATCGGGTGGATATGATAGAACCACTTATCGAAGGGGTATGAGAGCATCTGCGCCGTAAGATTTACTTTAGATCCAGCGGCCCAGGTTGATCGATCCACGCGAACCGTTTTCGGCCAATTAAAATATGACGCGTGGCCAGCTCTAGTTTAAAACAGATTTTTGAATCAGAATTATTTGCAAACTTCAAACCCCTGTAACTTTCAAACCACACGTCCAAAAATTACAAATTTTATGTCGTTAGATTCAGGAGAACAAGCCCTAGCCAACTGTGGAGTTAGTTTAGCCAATAGTATCTGTTATCTTGTTTGAATTTGCAGAAACTTTTGTATGCTTGTTTAGAGTATAAAAATTGTTTAAAATTGAATTTATGGATAAAACCCTTGCAAATTGGATTGTTGTGACCTTACTGACCCTAGGAACCAACCCTTGGTGTTAAAAATGATTTTGGTAAGATTTAGATTGGATTACTTGACTTAGTCATTTTCTAGCCAAATAAAAAGAATGGTTTTTGTTATGAAAAATATTATGGAAAGAAAACTTTAAGAAAATGGTTTGATCAAACCCACTGAACCAAAACACCAAGTTTTGCAGATTAGCAACTCATTTGGTGAACAACTTAAGAGTTTTGCCTTAATAAAAACATTTTTCACCACATGAAATGATGAATGGATTTTAAAAATAGTTTTTGGACAAAACCCTCTTGTTAATGACTTTGCCACTTTGGTAAATGACCAATTTGGATCTTACAAAGTTTAGAAACCCCATAGAGACCCCTTTGCAAAATAAAACTATCTTGTGCATGCTCCCATGCATGAATTGGTTTCCATTGTCTTGTGTGTGTGAATTTGTTTGAGTGATTATTGGTTTGGAATGTAAATTGAATTGGTGTTTGCTTGATTGACTTGTAGTGAAGTGTGAGTCTAGCAAGATCAAGGAGTGAACCACCATTCCCTTCCAAAAGGCAAGTGATGCTTCATACATTTGTCCCATTACTTTCTCTATGCATTAGTGATTTTGCTAAGTAAACTTGCATGGATTTTGCTAAGTATAGACCTTGCTATAGTAGAACCTAGTAGATGAATCCTTAGTAGGATTTTCCTAAGTTAAGTTTCCTATTACTACCAAGCTTAGCCTAGCTAATAGAAAACATGGGTGGAAAATATATTCACACTATCGAAAAATATTCTAAGTCTGAGGACTTATGTTTTGTTTAATAAAACAACTAAGTTAATGAATCACCTGGGTGGAATGGAAGGATTGGGATATGTTGAGTGGTTACACAAGGCCATGGACTTGGGTTATGTATCTCACTTGTGGATGGCCACCCAGGAAACAAAGGGATTTGAGATGTCAAATGTTGAGAAGCTTCAAGTGCAACCACTTGGCAATATGGGCTCTGCCATGATCATATAGGTTGCAAGAACTTAGCCATATGGACAGTGGGTGGTAGTGTTTGATAGGATGGAACGTGTCCATATTGGTCTAAGGGAAAGCTTCTGAAAGATCTTGTCTTGGGAAACCAAGTCTGGTGGGGAAAGTGCACCACCTCTGCAGAGTGTAAAATCTAAGTACTTAGCCATGTCCCTGGTAAAGGACAATTTGAGCATCAAGACATGGAAGCAATCAAGAATCTCATCATTCAAATTTCTAAAGTTAAAACTTGTGGATTGAACAAGGGTTGTTTGAATTCTTCAATCATTGATGGAGAGATGGCTTGGTACAAGGATCTTGAAATCTTTGATTGAGAAAAATGATTTTGTCAAGCAAAAACTTAGTATTTTCAAAATGATAAGAAAAATCTATTTTGAGCAATGCTAGCCTCAACTCCACTTAGCCAAATGCATATAGATGATAGATTCCACTATACTATCATAGTATCACTTGCCAATACAATTCAAATGTATTGACCCTTTGTGGCTGTAACTTGTATGTTGCAGGTTTGATTGATTTTAGGGAAGATTGATTGTTTAGGATTACAAAGTCTACAACCAACATCTGCCTGTGGCACTTTGAAGATGAAGGACCCATGCTTATAGTTATTCCACTGCAATGTAATGTAATAGCTAAATGAGCTATGTTTGATGTAATAAAATTTTGTTATTCCTGGCTATAAAGTTATATTATGACCTTTGTTTCTTGATATTACATCCTAACTGTGGATGCTAGCTAATGATCCAGGGACTAGCATTGTAAACACAGGGGGGTCTATCTTATTAAAGATTGGGACCTCTACAGATGGTATCAGAGCATTGTGTTGCCTGTAGGATTTGTAACCCTAGGATTAGACAAAACCCCGTAGAAAAATAGGAGTTGTATTTGTTCCAAAACCTATTTACAAACAATCTTGTAAACTCTTTCCTCAACCATTTTGGTTTCAACTCTACTTCTCTTCTACTTCAACTAGATGGAAAACCTACCCATGGCCAAAGACTACACCATGTGCAAAGGACTACTTCAACTCTAATGACTTCAACATCTTCAACTCTAATGACTTCAACATCTTCAGCACATTCCCCAAGGACATTCAACTTGGAAACCACTAAGGACTACAAGTGAGACAAGGAAATCTTGCTCAAGATTTAGAGACTGAGGGAATGCAAAATAAGAAGGAGCCATCAACAACTTTGAAGTGTTGCAACCAAGAGTTTATCTCAAGGAAACCAAGATCTCATACAAGAAGAATCATGAAGGATGGAAAGATCACAAGTGAACCCTATAGATGGACCACCATATTATAGTTAAGTCAAAACCACCAATTTATGTGGTGTAACAAAAATATTTTGTTGACTAAGTATGTGCTTGAACTTTGTTGTTTGAGTGAAATGTTTTATTTGTGATTGCATGCACATTGCTTGTGTGAATTGTGATGTGTGTGATTAGAATTGATTCCTTAGAAATATCTTGCCCATTCTAATCCCAATTCAACCCAAACAGATGACTACTCCAAGAGACTCCAACATCAAGGTTGATGACAACAACAACCAAGAGGACAACATGAGAGAACTTATAGCAACCCAAAACCAGTTGAGCCAAGAGACAACTCAGCTTTTAGCCAACAACAATAGACTAGACCCAGCCATACAAAGGATTTTGAAACTTCAATCCCAATTGTTGCAAGGATTGGTTACTCAAGTGATCAACATGAGAGAAAACTTTTCCCAAGGAGATAATGATAACAAGGATGGCAAAAATGTTAATCCAGAAGGAACCCAAGCTAGCAATATTTGTAGGGATAAGGATCATGCATCCAAGAAGCATGAAGATCAATACCCCAAGAAGAGAGAAAGATCTCCCACTCATGAAGAACATGAACTGGAAGAACTCCTAGCTTTGGAGAGACCCAAAAAGAAGAAGAAGGACATAAGCCAGTTGCAATGTTACAATTGCAAAGAGATGGGACACTATGCCAGTGAATGCCTAGAAAAGAAGAAGAGACAAGAAGACAAACAAAAGCTGGTGAAACCCAAGATAAGGAAGGATTTTAGCCAAGTGATGTGCAAACACTGCAAAGAGTTAGGACATTATGCAAACTACTGTCCAGAAAAGATGAAGCATCAGATAAACCAGCCTATGAGGGATCTCAGCCTTGTCACATGTTTCAAATGCAAGGAACTAGGCCACTATGCAAACAATTGTCCAGAAAGGATGGAGAACAAGTTAAACAAGTCTATGAAGGATCTCAACCTTGGCCCATGAGTCAAGTATGGAAACTAAGGACATAAATGCAACTGTCTGCTTAGAGAAAGTATTTCTCATGATCCCAAGAAGGACAATGTGTAATTTTTGTTTGAAAATTTTTAAGGGTGGTAGTACCCTAGTTGTTTTGAACTTGCTTGTAACCCCAGCCTTCCCAAATCTCGGGACGAGATTTATTTTAAGGGTGGTAGCCTGTCACATCCCAAGATTTTCCAAATCTTATAATGTGAAAATAAATGAATAAAATAAAACTTTGTTTGATTTTCAGAGCCAGAAGAAACTTTTTGGAATTCAAATGGAACCTTAAACCAATTTGAATTAAATAAAACCTAAAGGGATTTAAAAAGATAAAAATTTAATAAAAGGAAAAATAAAAACATTTGGAAATATTATTTTGAAACTCTTAAATGAAAAGATTTGTTTTCAAATGAAATAGAAGTTTATAAATAAAGAATATTTTATAAAGCCAAATTAAACCTTGGCCAAGCTTTGGAATTAAAACATTTTATTTTTAATAAAATTAGCAAAGGTTTATTTAAATAAATTAATAAGGATTTAATATCCAACTTTATTTAAATAAAAGGTTTTACCAATTTAATTGAAACATCAAAACTTATTAAATTATTTAAAATAAGTTTTCCAAATATTTGATATTCATAAATAAAACCCAGTAAAGTGTTTTGGATTTATTTTTAGATTTCAAAATAAATATCTCAATAAAATAAATCCTAATTGATTTAATAATGAAAGTCTATTATATTTAATTAATAATGGACTCTAAAATAAAAGGGTATTTTGTTTTAAACAAATTTCCAAGTATTCTATATTACCCAAATAAAACCTACTGATTTGGTTTTGAAAATATTTAGGTTTCAAATAAAGATTTTATTAATAAAATCAAACTCTATTTGATTTAATAACTAAGGCCCATTTTATGTAATTATTAATGGACCCTAAAATAAAAGGTTATTTTGTTTTAAACAAGTTTCCCAAATATTCTGTATTTCCAAATAAAACCTACTGATTTGGTTTTGAAAGTATTTGGAGTTCAAATGAAGATTTTATTAAATAAATCAAACCCTATTTTAAAATAACTAAAAGGCTATTTTATTTAATTATTAAATAGATCTTAAAAATGAATAAAAATATAATTTTTGTTTTGAGATTTGGTTTATGTTGATAAACAGAACCAAAAAAACTCATTACAATTGTTTGAATTGTTTGAATTATTTGAATGCTTGAATAGTTGGATGAAATTCAAATCAGAAAATAGGAAGAGAAAAGAATAAAACAAACAGATAGAAAAAAAAATGAAATTGGACCAGCCCAACTCAGCCCAGCAGCCACCTCTCTTTTCCCCCGAAGCATTCTTTTCTCACTCAAAAACTTACCCGCAGAGAGAGTGACAACTGGACCCCACACCCGCGCTCTCTCTCTCACAGACAGCCAGGACCCACCCCTCCTGTTCATCGTTCTCACCGCATCGACCGTTCCTCCCCGTTCCTGGCAGTGATTTCACGTCGTCAATTCGACTTAATGCCGCGATTAAACCTCGCAGTGATCACGCGTGATAAATCTCCTCTTTCTCCTCTTTCATTTTCCCCAAACCCCACGCCTCGAGAGCCACCAGGCTGTCGCCAATGTTTTCTGCACCGCCGCCGTCTCCGACGAGGTCCTGCTCGAATTCCGGCGGAACCCGACAACCTCACTACCCAGGGAGCACACGAGCAAGCTCGCCAGCACCAGGCGTACCTCCCAGTGGCGGTAGCTCACTAGCGCACGCCCCAGGACGTCGCCCCCGACGACACCAGCACGCCACCACCTCCTTCTCCAACTCCGGCAGCATCTACAGGTGAGACCAGACTTCCTCTTCACCTCTTTGTGCTGCACACATACTCGCCTCCCTCTGGCGAACCTAACGGTGCAATCTACTGGTCTTAGGGCGCCCCCCTACCCTCGCCCTCGACGACCTCCTGAACCGCCCGAATCCCAGCTCATCTCCGGCGAGCAATCGTCAACGCCTCCGAGTTTCCCTTGGCCAACCAAAGCATCAACTAGAATCAGTGCTCCACGGCGAATCTGGTAAGCATCTTTACCCTTCCCCTCGCGTCCTAGTTCGCCGGCAGCGTCATCGGCAGAGCCGCGCCGCCGCGCAGCCACCGTCAGCGCCGCCAGTCCTTGGCCAGGCAGCAGCAGTCGTCCGATGTCGATCGGGTGGATATGATAGAACCACTTATCGAAGGGGTATGAGAGCATCTGCGCCGTAAGATTTACTTTAGATCCAGCGGCCCAGGTTGATCGATCCACGCGAACCATTTTCGGCCAATTAAAATATGACGCGTGGCCAGCTCTAGTTTAAAACAGATTTTTGAATCAGAATTATTTGCAAACTTCAAACCCCTGTAACTTTCAAACCACACGTCCAAAAATTACAAATTTTATGTCGTTGGATTCAGGAGAACAAGCCCTATCCAGCTGTGGAGTTAGTTTAGCCAATAGTATCTGTTATCTTATTTGAATTTGCAGAAACTTTTGTATGCTTGTTTAGAGTATAAAAATTGTTTAAAATTGAATTTATGGATAAAACCCTTGCAAATTGGATTGTTGTGACCTTACTGACCCTAGGAACCAACCCTTGGTGTTAAAAATGATTTTGGTAAGATTTAGATTGGATTACTTGACTTAGTCATTTTCTAGCCAAATAAAAAGAATGGTTTTTGTTATGAAAAATATTATGGAAAGAAAACTTTAAGAAAATGGTTTGATCAAACCCACTGAACCAAAACACCAAGTTTTGCAGATTAGCAACTCATTTGGTGAACAACTTAAGAGTTTTGCCTTAATAAAAACATTTTTCACCACATGAAATGATGAATGGATTTTAAAAATAGTTTTTGGACAAAACCATCTTGTTAATGACTTTGCAACTTTGGTAAATGACCAATTTGGATCTTACAAAGTTTAGAAACCCCATAGAGACCCCTTTGCAAAATAAATCTATCTTGTGCATGCTCCCATGCATGAATTGGTTTCCATTGTCTTGTGTGTGTGAATTTGTTTGAGTGATTATTGGTTTGGAATGTAAATTGAATTGGTGTTTGCTTGATTGACTTGTAGTGAAGTGTGAGACTAGCAAGATCAAGGAGTGAACCACCATTCCCTTCCAAAAGGCAAGTGATGCTTCATACATTTGTCCCATTACTTTCTCTATGCATTAGTGATTTTGCTAAGTAAACTTGCATGGATTTTGCTAAGTATAGACCTTGCTATAGTAGAACCTAGTAGATGAATCCTTAGTAGGATTTTCCTAAGTTAAGTTTCCTATTACTACCAAGCTTAGCCTAGCTAATAGAAAACATGGGTGGAAAATATATTCACACTATGGAAAAATATTCTAAGTCTGAGGACTTATGTTTTGTTTAAAAAAACAACTAAGTTAATGAATCACCTGGGTGGAATGGAAGGATTGGGATATGTTGAGTGGTTACACAAGGCCATGGACTTGGGTTGTGTATCTCACTTGTGGATGGCCACCCAGGAAACAAAGGGATTTGAGATGTCAAATGTTGAGAAGCTTCAAGTGCAACCACTTGGCAATATGGGCTCTGCCATGATCATATAGGTTGCAAGAACTTAGCCATATGGACAGTGGGTGGTAGTGTTTGATAGGATGGAACGCGTCCATATTGGTCTAAGGGAAAGCTTCTGAAAGATCTTGTCTTGGGAAACCAAGTCTGGTGGGGAAAGTGCACCACCTCTGCAGAGTGTAAAATCTAAGTACTTAGCCATGTCCCTGGTAAAGGACAATTTGAGCATCAAGACATGGAAGCAATCAAGAATCTCATCATTCAAATTTCTAAAGTTAAAACTTGTGGATTGAACAAGGTTTGTTTGAATTCTTCAATCATTGATGGAGAGATGGCTTGGTACAAGGATCTTGAAATCTTTGATTGAGAAAAATGATTTTGTCAAGCAAAAACTTAGTATTTTCAAAATGATAAGAAAAATCTATTTTGAGCAATGCTAGCCTCAACTCCACTTAGCCAAATGCATATAGATGATAGATTCCACTATACTATCATAGTATCACTTGCCAATACAATTCAAATGTATTGACCCTTTGTGGCTGTAACTTGTATGTTGCAGGTTTGATTGATTTTAGAGAAGATTGATTGTTTAGGATTACAAAGTCTACAACCAACATCTGCCCGTGGCACTTTGAAGATGAAGGACCCATGCTTATAGTTATTCCGCTGCAATGTAATGTAATAGCTAAATGAGCTATGTTTGATGTAATAAAATTTTGTTATTCCTGGCTATAAAGTTATATTATGACCTTTGTTTCTTGATATTACATCCTAACTGTGGATGCTAGCTAATGATCCAGGGACTAGCATTGTAAACACAAGGGGATCTATCTTATTAAAGATTGGGACCTCTACAAAGCATGAGATCTGCGGCGAGACCCTTCACTCCAACTCGCTGACCTTTCACCAACGGCCGCATGATCGCCACCGGCGGGTTCCTTCAAATCCTGCTCAGTAGCTAAATGTCGGCCTCGCGACCAGTCATGCACGTCGTCGTGATACCGGTCAGCTCCATCAACCTCTTCATCGGTTTTACCGACGCCATCGACCCGGCGGACCCCACCGCATTCGCCTCCGGCGTCAGATCGCCCTTGCACGATCACCTCTCAGAGGAGTATATCTAGTCGATCTCCCTCCTCGCCTCCAAGTATGATTCTGTAAGACCTCACCCTTTAAGGTAAAGGTCCCTATGATTGCAGTGCAAGTCCCTGGATCGAAATGCTAGCACCCACAGTTTAAGATGAAGTACACAGATACAAAGGTCATTATTACATCGTAATTCCAGGAGTACAATAGTTCTTACAACTCATTAGCCCAAGGATAACACATAGAGTTCTCATTACAAAGTATATAAATAAAGTCTTCGTCTTCATGTGTGATAGGTTGGAAACGTATCTATAATTTTTGATGCTCCATGCTTGTTTAGTATCTACTTTGCTTTACTTTGTCCACACTTTGAGGTGCTTTTTACATGTTTTCTGGTACTAACCTATTAACAAGTTGCAACAGTGCCAGATGCCTGTTTTCTGCTCTTTTTGGTTTCGGAAAAGTTAGTAAAGAAATATTCTCAGAATTGGACGGGACGAAGGGCAAAGTCAATAACTTTTCGTGGGGAACAAGAAGTCTAGAGGGGAGCCCGGAAGGCCAGCCAGGGGGGCCATACCCACCCTAGGCGCGGTTGGGCCCAGCCCCACGCCTGGCTAGGGTTTGGGCACCCTAGCCGCCTCCCGGTCTTGCCCCTTCGCCTATAAGAAGCCCCCGATGCAGAAACCCTGAGTACCCGATCAGAAATTGCGGTGACCCAGCATACCACTGCATGTGTAGTACAGTATAGTCGTTGACATGACATCCACATAACACCGTTATGTAAATATCACATCGCTTAGAGAGGTACAACAGAAACATTGTGGGTCCATATTACAAACATTCACACATTATTATTATTACAATACCAGAAGTTCAAGACTTCGAAAAGATTCAGCTTACAAACCAAAATATAAAGTGTTTCAGCGGAATTCAAAAGTAGCAACTCCAACTAGGAGTTGAGCTTAGCAGCTTATTCTATATGGTTCATGCTGCTCGGCTCCGTCAGTTACTACTAACTAGGTTTATTAGTTGGACTCGTTGTCATCGACACCATAGCGGATTTTGTAATCCACTCCTTCAACACCTCCTGATAGGTCAGGCTCCTCGTAGAACACATCTTCTTGGCATTCGGCTGCATACATTGGCGTATCTTCGGAATCCTCAGAGTCTAAGCAAGGGATCAAAGAAAAGGATGAGTAACAACGTTACCTAGCAAATTCATTATATGCAAGGTTGGTAGTTTTATGCTCTAACTACCACCTCGGACTACAAGTCCTTGGCAATATGAAGTTTTTGTAAATCTTTCTTCAAAGATTAATTTTATTAAGAAAATCTATGACCATCAGTCTTCACAGGTTGACCAGAACTTTCATGGAGTTCCTTTCCTGCCACGTTCGTAGCTCCTTCCTGGAACAGGGAGTAACAAGTTACAATTCTTACACTCTGCAGAGGTGTGTTACTTTACCCATGAGAGGTCAACTCCGTGTTTCACAACCGGGCGTACTTTCCCGTCCACAATTCCATGATGTGGGAACCAGTAGGTGATCCAAGCCAATCACTGCCCCCTTCGCGACCTCGCATGCCTCCTTGGTGTACACCATGCCCACATATTGAATTATGGCAATGGTTTGTACAAACCGTTATATGCCAGAACTATCGTTGGACTTTGAGGGTTCCCACCCATATGCTGCATATCCTCTACGAATTACCAATTAATATGCATGCTACGAGTGATAACAGCCACGACCTGCACATCCGGCTACATGCGAGAGGAAGAAGATACGGCTGACTTTTCTGTCCCATTCCAAATCTCATGGTTAACGCGTGATATACGGCGCTAGAATCACTGATGTCAGGGGTTATTAAGTCCCTAATTGATCATCATTTTTGCAAATAGAACTCTAAGTTCTTTTGCTCCATTATAGCATCACTTAGGATGATATCTAAGATTTCTTTATTTGAGAAAATAATATTTTCTTTCTTTGGAGTATATATGATAACACACAATTTGCAAATACTTTGATAATGACTCTTCAAAGGACATGGGCAAGTGATGAACTTGCCTTGTGATTGCAAGGTAGTGAAGTCGAATGCTTGGACTGGACCTTGAGCTTCTATGTCTACAAAACATCATTATTGCCCGGTAAGAACAATATTTAAAGAAGCAATATGATTATGCAAAGTAATGTAATGCATTATTTAGTTTTGTGTGTATTCTCCCCCATTATTTAAATTATAAAAATTATTTTTTAATAATAAAGAATTTATAAATATTAATTTTTTTAATATTCATTGAATATTGTATTCTTTTATTTTATTTCATTTTATTTATTTAATAATTCCTTTAAGAATTATCATTTAAATACCAAAAATTGATATTAAATATTTATTTAGTATTTTTCTAAAATACTACAATATTAATATATAATGAAAGTGATTTTTATTTATTTTTATCATCTTTTAATAATTTTATAAAATTCTATAAGGAATATATATATATTACAAAATTCTTAATAAAAATTATATGCCTAAAATTTTATTTCTTAATTTATTTAGATAGATAGAATTATTGTGAATCCAAAAATATTTTATTTATAATTTTTGGATTTTTATTTGATTTACTAGAATTTATTTAAATTCAGGGGCATTTTGGTCTTTTCTTAATTATTAAAACTTACATTAGGTGATTGGGCTAGCTGTGTTGGGTTTATTGGGACCTTTTGGCCTAGTTGGCCAAAACCAAAATGACTCCTCGAAGGGGTCCCGGCCCAACCAGCCCACAGTCTCTCTGTCACTCTCTCGTTCTCATCTCTCTTCTTCTCCTCCCCCGACCCCGTGGTCGGCGATGCCACCGCTGGTGATTCATGCCGCCGTGGACCTCCCCAGCCTCCGTCGTGATGTATGGGGTGGTTTCTGACCCTGCTCCTCCTTCCTGTCCATCTCTATTTGGACCTGGGGTCCCCTTATGGCCAGACCGGCCCCGTCCCGAACCCTAGGGTTTGGGTGGTGCTGGTGTTGCCGTCGCCGCTGCTCCCGTGTGCTGTGGTGGTGTTCCTCACCTTCCGGTGTGGCTGTGATCGCTGCCACGGCATGGTGCGGGTCGCAGCGCCCCCTTCCGGTGCTCGTCGTGCCGCCGTGCTTGTCGACACCCTCTGCTTCCTCTTCTCGCCCACAACGACAACCTTCAGTAAGTTGTCCTTTCTTTCCCTCATGTCCTCTATGCTATGCCACCCTGTGCTATGTGTTTGTAGTGGCTACTCCTAGCTAGTGGTCATGTCCTGATTAGGGTTCATGTCCTAATTAGGTTTTTGTTCTGATTAGGGTTCATATCCCTCTGTTGATCATATATATGATGATTTGGATCTAGTAATGATGATCCGTAAGTATGATGAGTGATTGTTTGATGTGGATTACTGCTTATAGTTGGCTTTGGTGAGGCTAGTGGCTTACCAGATTGATTCCATTGGTTAATTTGATTTGGTTTAGATGATAATGTTACTGTAGAATCATTTCTTGGAGATTCTAGTGATTTGAGAGCTCACCACTGTCATTACTTGGTTATTGATAGTGATTTTGAGTGATGAAGTCACTGTATCTGTAGGTGTTGGCTTATGGATTCATATATATTTTGAGATTAACTTGTCTCTTACAGTGATGTTATGTATATGTATATTCCTGGAAATGATTCATGTGATTAGTATCAGGAAAATGATTTGTAGTTGTCTGTGAGTGTATCTGTGAAAGCTAGATGCCTAATCTTCTTGGTTTAGAAGTTGTTCTTGTGACACCATCCTAATATGGCACACAAGACTAGGTTCTATTACTTGGCTTGATGTTATGTATATGTATATTCCTGGAAATGATTCGTGTGATTAGTATCAGGAAAATGATTTGTAGTTGTCTGTGAGTGTATCTGCGAAAGCTAGATGCCTAATCTGCTTGGTTTAGAAGCTATTCTTGTGACACCATCCTAATATGGCACATAAGACTAGGTTCTATTACTTGGCTTGATTTTGTTTAAGCTTAAGATTAGCTTGATATCAGAGATAAGTGGAAACTTCTTTCCTTGAACCCTAAAGCCTATGATGTTGGTCTAAGGTTTAGGGACTAGGTCCTTATCTTGTTATTTCTCATGGATCTGTTCTGGTACTGATACCAGCTACTGATTCCTAAGTCAAAGTTTGGGAAAATGATTTGTAGGCTTATTAAGTTATATAGATCCATAAGATCTAGAAATTCTAAGGTGAAGTAAATATGCCCGAGAGGCAATAATAAAGTGGTTATTATCGTATTCCTTATTTATGATAAATATTTATTTTGAATGCTATAATTGTATTAATACGGAAATGTTAATACATGTGTGTTTAATAAACAAAAAGGAAGTTCCTAGTTATGCCTCTCTTATAAACTAGCTCGTTGATTAACAAGATGATCAAAGTTTCCTGATCATGGACATTGGATGTTGTTAATAACGAGGTCACAACATTAGTGTAATGATGTGATGAACATTTATCCGAAGTATAGCATTACGATCAAAGTCATTGAGTTTATATTGCTATAACAACATTTATCCTTAGGCTATGAGATCATGTCAATCACTAACACCGGAAGAGTTTCTCGATGACATCAAACGTCACACCGTAACTGGGTGATTATAAAGATGGCTTCAAAACTACTAAAGTTTTATGATGAGACTCATGGATCAAGAGTGGAATTTGTTCATCCCGATGATGGATAGATATACTCTCGGCCCTCTCGGTGATATCACATTGATTAGATTGCAAGCAAGTGATTTGATCACTAGAATGTTATATCACGGGAACGAGAAAAGAGTGCATGTCGGTAACGAGATCAAACTAGGTATGGAGATACCGATGATCGAATCTCGGACATGTAATATATCGTGAAACAAAGGGATTAATATACTAGCGTAAAAGGTTCACACGATCACAGAAGTCATCGTTGAATGTGTGGGAGTCAGTACGGATCTCCAGGTCCCGCTGCTGATTATTGGTCGGAGAGGGGTCTCGATCATGTATGCATTATTCGCGAACCATAGGGTGACACACTTAAGGGACACCGACACCATTCAGAGCAAATGATATGTCAGAAAAAGAAAAGGAAAGTGCGGGAATTTATTTCACTAGACACCGGTACTGTTTCGGTTGAAATTGCTGAAACTGGTTTTGCATGTGAAATTGAATAGCAAGGGGTTTTATGTGAATGTTTGTTAATTAAAGTAATTGAAAATTTTCTGAATAAATAAATAAAAGAGTTTTATTTAAATGAGAGCTTGCATTAATTTTGGTGTAAATTTAATGCATGTGAGTGGATTTTTGAGTGGAGGCTCTTTTATGGGAGTGGAGGCTTTTCATTTTGAGTGGGAGCTCCACCCACATGAATGTGGAAGAGGTGGGGGCAGCCACCATGGCTGGCGCCATGCCCCTTGGGGTTCCCCCCCCTCTCCCTATAAAAGGCCCCCTCTCCTCCTCTCAAAGTACACCTCCTCGCGAAGGATCTCTCTCCCCGTTAAGAATTTCCCCATGGTCTCGGATCAGCGAGATACATGTTCCCGGTGGCTTTTTCTGGAAGGATTTGTTGCTTCCGCTGCTTCGCTGGAGCGAGGGCGTGGAGGTTGTCGGGGTACCCGTACGTGTGTGCGATCACGGATGCACCACTGCTTTGAGGTGCTGGACTTGATGGTGCTGGACCGGCTGGACCAGATGGACTTCATCACGATCTTGAGATCAGCAATTGTTCGTCTACATCATCCATGAGTACAACCTCGTTAACGCTATTCGGTCTTCGAGGGTATGTATTCTAATGTATATCCACCTGTTGCTTGTATCTAGTAGATAGATCTTGGTACTTAGATGTTCCCATCGTAGGAAATTTTTTGTTTTCTATGCTGCGAACCCTACAGTGGTATCAGAGCCGGATCTATGCGTAGATGCTTTGCACGGGTAGTACACATATGAGTATGTGGGCGATGATGATCATTTTATTGCTTCTTAGTTGTACTTTGGATATTGGTGGCATATCCGGATGAAGCGGCCCGGACAAACTTTACATGTCCTCGCACATGAGACATGTTCCACGCTTGACATGCAACTAGTTTTGCATAAGTGGCTAGCGGGTGTCTGTCTCTCCTACTATAGTCAATATCTATTTTTCAAAAAGTTGTCAACAATTTGGTTATCCTCGTTGTGGTTCATGTTCATAGGTAAGAATGGTTCAATCTTCGAAATCCCTAAGCCACGTAAAACTTGCAATGGATAAATTAGAGGCGTCTAGTTTAGATTGTTGCTGGGCTAGTGTTATGATATGGTGATGTTGTAAGTAGAAGTATGAGATGACACTCTTACAACACACATAACGTGTAAGTTCCATAGACCTTGGCCTTACACATAAAGGTATGATAGTGATCATACCACAGTGCACATGATAGAGATCATATGCGGGAACCATATCATTTCACTTATAAACATGTGATGTTTAATTGCATCTTATATTGCTTGTTTGGCATTTTATTAGCATAATAAGATGATCCTTCATTTAGATATCAAGATAAAAATGTGTTCTTCCTTAAGTATGCACTGGCAATGATTCGTCGCTTCAAGACATCACGTGATGATCGGGTGTACTTGAATCCACGAGCATATCTCGGGTGTAAGACAGTTACACACGCGAATACTAAGGTTCTTACTTGGCGAGCCTAGCATGTACATACATGGCCTCGGAACACGGACCGAAAGGTTAAGCATGATTCATATGTTTTGATATGATGACCATATGGATGCTCGCCTTTGAAGCTACACCGACTCACGTGATGATCGGACTTGGTGTAGTGGATTTGGTTCATGTAATCACCAAAAAGGCACGAGGGATGTCGTTTTTGAGTGGGAGTTTATTTCTAATTTGGATTAGTAGAACTCAATTTATCATAAATTAAATCAAAGTGAATTTGCATAATTTGTTGTAGTCATTGGCATTCGTTCATCACCTTATGCATAGTTGTAATTGAGATAATAGAACTATAGAATTCTGGATATATACTTTACGAACTGGTATCGTATTGTGTTGAGTGTCAATCTTAAGTTTAAAGTCCTATTGCAAAATTTCAGCAAACTCTGTTTACTCCGTGAAGTTTAATAATTAGTATTAAATCGAGAGTAACAATTCCAGTGTTAGTATCTTAAGTATCATGTTTGCCTCCATGAATCTTGATTGTTTTAATATCAAGTTGTCACATTCCAAGATTTTCCAAATCTTGTAATGTGAAAAATAAATTAATAAAATAAAACTTTGTTTGATTTTCAGGGCCAGAAGAAATTTTTGAATCCAACAAGAATCTTCAAACCAATTTGGATCAAACAAAATCCTAAAGAGATTTAAAAAGATAAACATTTAATAAAGGAAATTAAAATATTTTGGAATTACTATAAAAGCATTTGGTTTTCAATTGAAATAGAAGTTTTATAAATAAGGATTATTTTACAGAGCCAAAAATTAAAACTTGGCCAAGCTTTGAAATAAAACATTTTGTTTTGATAAAAATAGTAAAGGTTTATTTAAAATAAATTAATAAGGATTTAATAACCAAGTGTTATTAATGAAGGTTTTACTATTTCCAAAACAATAAAACTTATTTGTTTATTTAAAATAAGTTTTCCAAGTATTTTGTATTTTCAAATAAAACCTACTGATTTGGTTTTAAAAATATTTAGATTTCAAAAGAGGTTTTTAAATAAAACAAAACCCATTTGATTTAATAACAATGGTCTATTTATTTAATTAATAATGGACCCTAAAATAAAATTTATTATTATTTTGAATTTGAAATTGGTTTATGTTACTGAACAGAACCAAATTCAAAGTTACAAAGTTTGGTGATTGTTTGAATCAAATTGAATGCTTGAGTGTTGTTTGAATTTCAAAACAGAATTTGGAAATAGAAAAAGAAAAAGTTTCAGGAAGAAAAAAAAATAGAAGCCAGACTCAACCCAACCTAGAAGCCCAACTAGGCCCAGCAAACAGCCCAGCTTCCCTCTCCCACGACGAAACGTTTTCCACTCACTTCTAGACCCGCAAAGAGACTGACTGGGTGGACCCTTACCCTCACTTCTTTTCTCACTGACCAGCCGACCCCACTGTAACACCCTCAGAATCGGCCCTATGCAAGTTTTAGCGATTCCCGCCAAACCCGCATAGAATCGATTCAAAGGTGCCCACCAGGCACTTGCGTGCGGGTGGAAAACGAAGTAATAACATTACACAACAGTCCTCGATGGGACCCACAGATCAAACATATATACAACACGACTCCATGAGTCAAGAATACAGATATACAGAATAAAGATCCAAATCACCTTGAAATCGATAGAGCGTCCAGCTACGGACAAGATGCAAATGGGGCTAAGAGCCCTGAAGAATAACCAATGGCGTCCATAACCCTGCCCAGGCCAAGCCGGAAGGGTAACCCTGCTAACGACGTCGATCTCAAAACCTGCTTAAACAAAAGGGGTGCCGACAAAGGGCAAAGGAAAAAGAGAGAGCGGTCAGTACTGAGGCCAGTACACGGCGAGACTAGAATTCGGCGGTCCTCGCCTTCATAGGTATGGTGGACTGAGCGGCAGCGCAGCATGCACTAAACAACCTATAGAGACTCGATATGACTGTCGGCTATCAGAGAGGGATAAGAAAGACCTATTCGGAACCAACCGGATGCTACCATCAAAAAAACCCATCCTGGTGTTTCCCCCTCGAGACCAAACGAGGAAGTCAACCGAGGAACTCACACAGTTGGCAGTTTTATTTATTCCGTTATCTTTGCAGCAATTACTAGTCAGGTATAGACAGTCATCCTGATATAATAAGCAGTGGGCAGTTTTAGTTAACCATTCCGTTGTAGTTGCAACACTTACTAGTCAGATACGATTAGCATGAGATATCCCAAACCCAGCAGTTGTTGGTACTTTTATTTAGCCAATCCGTTGTAGTGAAGCTGATTACTAGTCATATCGGATACAAGTCAAATTATAGCAGTAAACTTTAGTTATAGTTGTCTATGATCGAGACCTGTGCTCCAAGTCGTCCATAACCGCGGACACGGCTTCTCGAAAAGATTTAACTCTGCAGGGGTGCACCAAACTTTCCACATGCACCTACACCCTTGTTGTCGGATCAGGTAGGTACAAGATCACAAAACATACACCCAACGGTATGTCGACGGGGTTTCGGACACGACGTTTCCCAGACCCAAAGCAAGCACGGGGGGCCACCCCACTAAGTATACCCGCAACGAAGTCGGCCGGGCTCCGAGACGGACTCAGGGTTTGTGGAGCCGGCTGTAAACGACTGGGAACCCGAAACTCTCGGGCTTGTCGATACAGCGAAAACGGGTCACGATCCTAAACAGTACAGGTTCTCCTCGCACAATCGTAAATAAAGCAGTAAAGCATGGCATAAGTACAGAATAGTAATAAAGCCCCAAACTAATTGTGGCCCCCAGTACAGTACTTGGAATCAGGTACTAAATCGATGGGGGTGCCCATACATCCCACATGTGGTTAGCGCGCTCGATCTCGGAACAGGTGTCAAGAACTCGGGGTCCTACGGAACACAAGTGGACGGTTAACAACCAAATAACATCTATTGCCCACCTGTGCCTCTGCATTACCTACTTCAATTTTAGTTATTGAACGATAATTGAATTAACGATAATTAAAGCCATGATCATCTCCAACATTAAACATGCGGCAATACTCCAACAACTGTGGTACTTGACGACACGCAACAACACTTGAGCAAGCGACTACGACGCGCAAGTCCAACTATCTACCAAACAACAGGTAATAGGATGTGTCCAAGGCATTAGGAGGCTGCAAGGGATATCACGGGTACGAAAACTAGAGCAACGCAACACATATAGCAATAGATCAACAGGAGGGAAATAAATACTATAAAAGTAAGATAGGTAGAAAGGGGGGAGGTGCTCGCCTGAAAACATTGCCGAGGGTTCATCCGAAGATCGGGGCGAAGCTCACATCAACTCAACGGCCTTATCCGCGAAGAAGCAAAACACTAGAATAAACACCGGATGCACTATTTAATACTACGGCAAAAGATCGAGCATGATGCATGTATGATGCATGACATGGTAAATATGCGGTGCAATTAGGCCATATTAAGCGGAACCGGGGGTCCCGACAATTAAATATATGGTTCTAGTTGTTTAGATACCCCGCAATTTAAATGTTGTCTTAACATGGCAAAAGATAGCACCGGTTCGCTACACAAATTTAAATGGGACCAATATACGACTAGAAAAGCACGCATATGGACCCCATATTTAATTTAGGTGAATTGGCGTAAGGCCCCCAAACCAAATGAAGATGTATGCCATATGATCAAATTATATGCAACAAGTGACAATGTCATATATTAAAAAATATAGGGGTCTCGGATAGGGGTCACACATTAGGGGTCGAAGATCTTGGTTCCGGGGGTTCGGGGTTCGGTCTCAGGGTTCAGGGTTCGACGGGATCGGTCTTCGAAGGTCGGATACAATAAAGAGCTTGGCGTTCCGGGAAGAAGGACTTGGTGTGGCATCGGGGGCGCGTCGGATTCGCCCTGATCGGTGCCGAGCTTGTCGTCACGAAGAACTTGTCGGGTACGCGCCATCGAGTCGGTCTTGGCATTCAGGGTGACGAACTTGGCGTCCTCGAGGAAGTACTTGTCGTATCCGTGAAGAAGATCATGTCGGTCCACGGGGTCGGGCTTCGAACCCAGGAAGGAGTACTTGGCGTTGCCGAGCGGAAGTCTTGATGGTCCTCGGGTCCGAGAAGATCTTGCCGCACGGTGTCCGGGTAGGCGAACTTGTCGGTTCCGCGGTTTCGGATGTCGGTGTCGGACTCGGGTCTCGGCATTGGGAGATCTTGGTGTTCCGAGGGGATCTTGTCGCATCCGAAAAATATTTGGAGTCCTTGGCGGTTTCTCTTGAAAACCCCTGGGTACACCTCCTCGTCCGAAGCATCGAACCGAGCTGCAAGGATGTACTGCGTGTCATCGGCGATACCACATCGCTTCAGGGACTCCGTGATGTGCTTGGAGCCGGAGTAGTTGTAGACGAGCTCCGAGTGCAGGGTCCTGGTGGGGAGCGACTCCCTCGACTTGGAGAGCAGCGCCTTGTGCGCCGCTGCGAGGACCGGGAACACGTCCGGCACAAGCGACGCGTTGAGGAAAGCGGCCTCCGGTTCCAGCGTCCCCGACTGCAGCAGGTCCAGGAGCTCCCGGCTGTTGGAGACGTTGGAGAAGAGGGCGAGGGAGAGGCTGCAGCACTGCAGAGGCTTGGCGAGCAGGGACCCACGGACGGTGGCGACCAGTGGAACTCAAGGTCGGAGGGAGGACGGAGCTCGTGGATGCAGGCGTTGTAGAGGGGAGCTCGGGCTCGAGGAGGTACCCGGCGGCGGGGTCGCGCCGGCGGTGGCCTTGGAGCCTGACGGAGGTGCGGGCGGCGTTTCCCGCGGCCGGGGAGGTGCGGCAAGGCCGGCGCTGCCTCGGCAAGAAGGAGGCCCGGGCCGGCGAGGAGGAGCCCTGGGGCAGCGGCCGGCGAGTGCTGGGGAGAGATAGAGAGGAAGGGGAGGGCGGAGGTGGAGGCGGCGAGCGGGGCGAGGGGGGGTTCCGGCAGCGGGGATTTGAGGCCGGAGCCGCGAGGTGGAGGAGGGCGGCCGGTCGAGGAGAGGTGGGGCGAGGTGGGCGCCTGGCGGCGGCGGGGAGGAATCCAGGGGGCGGTGCGGGGCAGAGAGATGTGAGCGAGAGAGAGGGGCGATTGCGGGGGGTGGCCTGTCGCGTGCGGGGAGCGGGGCAGGAGGGTGTGGGGCAGGGGTGGGGCCTGGCACTGGGTGGGGGTCTGGGGGCAGGCGTGCGTGTGTTGTGTGTGTGGGTGGTGTGGTCAGGGGAAGAGGGAGGGAGTGGGGGTGAGGTGGCGGTGTTTGATTGGGCGGGGATTGGGCCATGGTGACGTGTCGTGCCGCGAGTGGCTGTGGTGAGGTGGAGGGGGCTGGGTAGATTAGGTTTAGGTATAAAAGGGTTTGGGTAGGGCAGGGCTAGGATTAAGTTTAGATATTTATTTGGGGTAGTAGGCTGCTGCCAGCTGGGCCCTTTGGGCATGGCCGGTCACGGCCTTCCCCGAAAACATTTATTTATCTGTTTTGGTTTTAATATACTTTTGCAAATAATTTTTAGACAAACAAAATAATCTGGAAGAGACCAGAGTTTCGTTTGAACTAGAGAGGGAATACCTAGAAAACAAAATTAGGCTTTTTAGGAATAGTTTTAGACAAAACCATGCATGATGACATGACGATGCTCAAATGCAATGTGGCATGATGGCATGAGCATGCGGTCATGATGATGCAATGCACAAAAACAACGCGATTTTCTAGTAGTGGTTTTTGCGGGATGCCACAATTCGACACCACTAACAATGGATCTCGCCCTCGAGATCCGCCTCATGGTACCGGAAGGAAGGTCGGCGATCTGCGTCTTCTCGCTTCGTGTAGATCCTCACGACACCACGAACAATGGTTCTTTCTCAGCTTGAAAAAGGCGACACCACCAACAAGGATTGTTCCCCATTCGTCGAGAGATCACTCCGGAGAAACAAAGATGAAGGTAAAGGTCTCAAGAGGGTAAAGCCACCTCTAACTTCCGCGGAAGGAGTATAACTGCAATGATTCACCATTCAATGTGCAAGAGCGAATGATAAGAGTAGTCGGATGGTGATCAGTCCATCGCGCACCCAAAGCATTACTCTGCACATGAATAGGAAATTATGCAACCAACTCTCAGAATTCAGATTGTAGATCTCGACAAGCGAGGTTCGGAAACAAAGGAGTGATGCAGACTCTGCATCGGATCTGGCGTAGATGATGTCGTCGCGTCAGAAAACACCGAAAGGCACGAGAAGGAACAAAGAGAAGCCCACCAGACGAAGGGTTCCTCGGATAGCATGATGACCAGATGTAGCAACACCGTTACCAAAGGAGGAAGCGAAACCCTGAAGGTACGATGGAACCCAGCCACGAGAAATCCTGGACTCGAAGAGAGAGAAGAGAGCGGATTCAAAACGCGTAGAGGTAAGAGGCGAATAGCAGAGGGGTAAGGAGTAAAAATCAGACCTAATCAGAACTATCCAACCGATTTTGCAAAAATAGTTTTGACACTCTACTTCGGCCGTTAGCTAGGTTATCCTACGGGCTGGACTTGTGGGGTATCGCAACTGCTGGCTCTGATACCACTCTGTAACACCCTCAGAATCGGCCCTATGCAAGTTTTAGCGATTCCCGCCAAACCCGCATAGAATCGATTCAAAGGTGCCCACCAGGCACTTGCGTGCGGGTGGAAAACGAAGTAATAACATTACACAACAGTCCTCGATGGGACCCACAGAACAGACATATATACAACACGACTCCATGAGCCAAGAATACAGATATACAGAACAAAGATCCAAATCACCTTGAAATCGATAGATCGTCCAGCTACGGACAAGATGCAAATGGGGCTAAGAGCCCTAAAGAATAACCAATGGCGTCCATAACCCTGCCCAGGCCAAGCCGGAAGGGTAACCCTGCTAACGACGTCGATCTCAAAACCTGCTTAAACAAAAGGGGTGCCGACAAAGGGCAAAGGAAAAAGAGAGAGGGGTCAGTACTGAGGCCAGTACACGGCGAGACTAGAATTCGGCGGTCCTCGCCTACATAGGTATGGTGGACTGAGCGGCAGCGCAGCATGCACTAAACAACCTATAGAGACTCGATATGACTGTCGGCTATCAGAGAGGGATAAGAAAGACCTATTCGGAACCAACCGGATGCTACCATCAAAAAAACCCATCCTGGTGTTTCCCCCTCGAGACCAAACGAGGAAGTCAACCGAGGAACTCACACAGTTGGCAGTTTTATTTATTCTGTTATCGTTGCAGCAATTACTAGTCAGGTATAGACAGTCATCCTGATATAATAAGCAGTGGGCAGTTTTAGTTAACCATTCCGTTGTAGTTGCAACACTTACTAGTCAGATACGATTAGCATGAGATATCCCAAACCCAACAGTTGTTGGTACTTTTATTTAGCCAATCCGTTGTAGTGAAGCTGATTACTAGTCATATCGGATACAAGTCAAATTATAGCAGTAAACTTTAGTTATAGTTGTCTATGATCGAGACCTGTGCTCCAAGTCGTCCATAACCGCGGACACGGCTTCTCGAAAAGATTTAACCCTGCAGGGGTGCACCAAAGTTTCCACACGCACCTACACCCTTGTTGTCGGATCAGGTAGGTACAAGATCACAAAACATACACCCAACGGTATGTCGACGGGGTTTCGGACACGACGTTTCCCAGACCCAAAGCAAGCACGGGGGGCCACCCCACTAAGTATACCCGCAACGAAGTCGGCCGGGCTCCGAGACGGACTCAGGGTTTGTGGAGCCGGCTGTAAACGACTGGGAATCCGAAACTCTCGGGCTTGTCGATACAGCGAAAACGGGTCACGATCCTAAACAGTACAGGTGCTCCTCGCACAATCGTAAATAAAGCAGTAAAGCATGGCATAAGTACAGAATAGTAATAAAGCCCCAAACTAATTGTGGCCCCCAGTACAGTACTTGGAATCAGGTACTAAATCGATGGGGGTGCCCATACATCCCACATGTGGTTAGCGCGCTCGATCTCGGAACAGGTGTCAAGAACTCAGGGTCCTACGGGACACAAGTGGACGGTTAACAACCAAATAACATCTATTGCCCACCTGTGCCTCTGCATTACCTACTTCAATTTTAGTTATTAAACGATAATTGAATTAACGATAATTAAAGCCATGATCATCTCCAACATAAACATGCGGCAATACTCCAACAACTGTGGTACTTAACGACACGCAACAGCACTTGAGCAAGCGACTACGACGCGCAAGTCCAACTATCTACCAAACAACAGGTAATAGGATGTGTCCAAGGCATTAGGAGGCTGCAAGGGATATCACGGGTACGAAAACTAGAGCAACGCAACACATATAGCAATAGATCAACAGGAGGGAAATAAATACTATAAAAGTAAGATAGGTAGAAAGGAGGGGAGGTGCTCGCCTGAAAACATTGCCGAGGGTTCATCTGAAGATCGGGGCGAAGCTCACATCAACTCAACGGCCTTATCCGCGAAGAAGCAAAACACTAGAATAAACACCGGATGCACTATTTAATACTACAGCAAAAGATCGAGCATGATGCATGTATGATGCATGACATGGTAAATATGCGGTGCAATTAGGCCATATTAAGCGGAACCGGGGGTCCCGACAATTAAATATATGGTTCTAGTTGTTTAGATACCCCGCAATTTAAATGTTGTCTTAACATGGAAAAAGATAGCACCGGTTCGCTACACAAATTTAAATGGGACCAATATACGACTAGAAAAGCACGCATATGGACCCCATATTTAATTTAGGTGAATCGGCGTAAGGCCCCCAAACCAAATGAAGATGTATGCCATATGATCAAATTATATGCAACAAGTGACAATGTCATATATTAAAAAATATAGGGGTCTCGGATAGGGGTCACACATTAGGGGTCGAAGATCTTGGTTCCGGGGGTTCGGGGTTCGGTCTCAGGGTTCAGGGTTCGACGGGATCGGTCTTCGAAGGTCGGATACAATAAAGAGCTTGGCGTTCCGGGAAGAAGGACTTGGTGTGGCGTCGGGGGCGCGTCGGATTCGCCCTGATCGGTGCCGAGCTTGTCGTCACGAAGAACTTGTCGGGTCCGCGCCATCGAGTCGGTCTTGGCATTCAGGGTGACGAACTTGGCGTCCTCGAGGAAGTACTTGTCGTATCCGTGAAGAAGATCATGTCGGTCCACAGGGTCGGGCTTCGAAGCCAGGAAGGAGTACTTGGCGTTGCCGAGCGGAAGTCTTGATGGTCCTCGGGTCCGAGAAGATCTTGCCGCACGGTGTCCGGGTAGGCGAACTTGTCGGTTCCGTGGTTTCGGTTGTCGGTGTCGGACTCGGGTCTCGGCATTGGGAGATCTTGGTGTTCTGAGGGGATCTTGTCACATCCGAAAAATATTTGGAGTCCTTGGCGGTTTCTCTTGAAAACCCCTGGGTACACCTCCTCGTCCGAAGCATCAAACCGAGCTGCAAGGATGTACTGCGTGTCATCAGCGATACCACATCGCTTCAGGGACTCCGTGATGTGCTTGGAGCCAGAGTAGTTGTAGACGAGCTCCGAGTGCAGGGTCCTGGTGGGGAGCGACTCCCTCGACTTGGAGAGCAGCGCCTTGTGCGCCGCTGCGAGGACCGGGAACACGTCCGGCACCAGCGACGCGTTGAGGAAAGCGGCCTCCGGTTCTAGCGTCCCCGACTGCATCAGGTCCAGGAGCTCCTAGCTGTTGGAGACGTCGGAGAAGAGGGTGAGGGAGAGGCTGCGGCACTGCAGAGGCTTGGCGAGCAGGGACCCATGGACGGTGGCGACCAGGGGAACTCGAGGTCGGAGGGAGGACGGAGCTCGTGGGTGCAGGCGTTGTAGAGGGGAGCTCGGGCTCGAGGAGGTACCCGGCGGCGGGGTCGCGCCGGCGGTGGCCTTGGAGCCTGACGGAGGTGCGGGCGGCGTTTCCCGCGGCCGGGGAGGCGGGGCAAGGCCGGCGCTGCCTCGGCAAGAAGGAGGCCCGGGATGGCGAGGAGGAGCCCTGGGGCAGCGGCCGACGACTGCTGGGGAGAGATAGAGAGGAAGGGGAGGGCGGAGGTGGAGGCGGCGAGCGGGGCGAGGGGGGGGGGGGTTCCGGCAGCGGGGATTTGAGGCCGGAGCCGCGAGGTGGAGGAGGGCGGCCGGTCGAGGAGAGGTGGGGCGAGGTGGGCGCCTGGCGGCGGCGGGGAGGAATCCAGGGGCGGTGCGGGGCAGAGAGATGTGAGCGAGAGAGAGGGGCGATTGCGGGGGGTGGCCTGTCGCGTGCGGGGAGCGGGGCAGGAGGGTGTGGGGCAGGGGTGGGGCCTGGCGCTGGGTGGGGGTCTGGGGGCAGGCGTGCGTGTGTTGTGTGTGTGGGTGGTGTGGTCAGGGGAAGAGGGAGGGAGTGGGGGTGAGGTGGCGGTGTTTGATTGGGCGGGGATTGGGCCATGGTGACGTGTCGTGCCGCGAGTGGCTGTGGTGAGGTGGAGGGGGCTGGGTAGATTAGGTTTAGGTATAAAAGGGTTTGGGTAGGGCAGGGCTAGGATTAGGTTTAGATATTTATTTGGGGTAGTAGGCTGCTGCCAGCTGGGCCCTTTGGGCCTGGCCGGTCGCGGCCTTCCCCGAAAACATTTATTTATCTGTTTTGGTTTTAATAGACTTTTGCAAATAATTTTTAGACAAACAAAATAATCTGGAAGAGACCAGAGTTTCGTTTGAACTAGAGAGGGAATACCTAGAAAACAAAATTAGGCTTTTTAGGAATAGTTTTAGACAAAACCATGCATGATGACATGACGATGCTCAAATGCAATGTGGCATGATGGCATGAGCATGCGGTCATGATGATGCAATGCACAAAAACAACGCGATTTTCTAGTAGTGGTTTTTGCGGGATGCCACACCCACCTTCCTGTTCATCCTCCTCACCCACGCGACTTCTTCTCCCTCCCATCGTCGCCGTTTCCTGCAGTGATTCCGCGGCCTTAATTCGTCTTAACGCAGCCACCATTACTCGCCTTGACCATGCACGTTAAAACGCCAGCGTCTTCTCCTCCTTTCCCCTCTGTCGCCACTCCCTCTCTACCCCGAGGCTGCCTCAATTTGGCTTGGCACTCCCTCTGTTCCGACGACACTTCGGTGCTGATTCCGGCGACTCAACACCGCCCTGTGCCTCCCTGAGCACATGAGCGCACTCAACACTCCCTGTCGCATCTCCCAGTACTCTCTGTTCGACCGCGGGCGCCCCAGGGAGCCGTCTTCTACAAAGCTCTGAGTGCCGCCGTCTGTCTCGCCTCCCTCGAGTTCCTCCGGTAAGTCCAGACCGCCCCTCTTCTCCTCCTTCACGCACACAGCATCTCCTTGATCATACGCGTCTAGCCATGCTTCTGGTTTGCCTTCTCTTGACCCGTAGCATCGTCTTCGACCTCGACCAGAGCCAACCGTCGCCAGACCAAACTCCGGCAAGGAATTCCTCCTGCCCTCGTGCGCCCCTTGCCCCGACAACCACACGACGAGCTTCCCCAGCCTCCTGCGATCTCGGTGAGCACCTTCCCATCCTCCCTCGCTTCCTGTTTTGCCGGCACCGCCACCGCCTGTCCGTGCGCCGCCGCTAGCCACCGTCGGCGCCGCTCGCATATGGTCAAGCATGCTAGCACCGTAGGATCGAGATCTGACGCTCACGATAGAATCACTTAACCGCGAAAGGGTACGCTCTCTGGACCACACGATCTATTTAGATCCAACGCGCCGCATAGCCGATCCGGCCGAACCGGTATCGACCAGTGAAATAGCGACGCGTGGCCAGTTTTGGTTTAAACAGAAATTTGAAAACAGAATTCTTTGTGAATTTAAAAACACTATAACTTTAGATCCACACGTCCAAAAATTACAAACTTTATACCGTTGGAATCAGTGGAACAAACCCTAGCCAACCATGCCTTTGGTTTAGCAAATAGTATCTGTTAGATTGGTTGATTATGCAGAAACATTTGATTGCTTGTTTAGTTTATAAAAATGATTCAAAAATGTTTTTGAGGTTAAAACCTTTGCATATTAGTTTGTGGTGAACTTACTGACCCTAAGAACCAACCCATGGTTTTGAAAATGAATTTGGTAAAGTTTAGGATGGAAAACTTGATTTAGTCATTTCTAGCCAAATGAAAATAATGGTTTTTGTTATGAAAATGTTTTTGGAGTAAAAACTTTGGGAAAATGTTTTGGCTGAAACCTACTGACCCTAAACACCAAGTTTTGTGAAACAACAACTTATTTGGTGAACAACCTAAAGTTGTTGCCTTGACAAAAATATTTTCCACCACATAAAATGATGATTGGATTTTAAAATGGTTTTTAGACAAAACCCTTTGCAAATGACTTTGCCACTTTGGAAAATGACCTACTTGAACCTTACAAAGTTTAGAAGCCTAGTGTAGACCATCTTTGCAAATAGAACCATCTCTTGCATGCTTGCATGCATAACTTAGATCCCATTGTTTTGTGTGTGAAATTGTTTGATTGAACTTTGGTTGGAATGCTAGTTGATATTGTGTTTGCTTGATTGATTGTAGTGAAGTTAGCAAAGTGTGAGACTAGCAAGATCAAGGAGTGAACCATCATTCCCTACCAAAAAGGCAAGTTACACTATCATCTAAAGTCCTACTATTTTCATTATACTTAGTGGATTTTGAAAACATGCTTATGCTATGCTAAATCCTAATAGGATTCCCTATACATTCCTTAGTGAAAACAATGTAGTTGTTACATGCTTAGCCATGCTTTATTTTTGAAAAGAGATACATGTTGAGATTTTATGGAGTTGAGAAAAGGACTTGTGATTTTATATAATAAAACAAGGACTCAATGAACCACCTAGGTGGCCAAGGATACTTTAAGTTTTGGAGAAAGTGGCAACAAAAGGAACCATGTCTATGGCAATCTCTTTGTGTTGTGCTCCAAAGGGAACCAGCCAGGAAACTTAGAGATTGAACATGTTTCTCCAATTGTGGCTTTCGTGTGCAACCACATGCTATTATGGCTCTGGCTTAGTCAACTACATTGGGAAGACCCATGCACTGGCTTCAGTTAACTGGACATGGGGACCTGGAATCCTACATGGGTGCTGAAGGCAAGCTAGCAATGGTGTATGGGAGGACCTTTTGGAAAGACTTCGTCACATTCTCAATCTGCCAGTACTCCATCTTGGTGAGCACTAATCCAGTAGGCCACTGGTGGCAAAAGGATGGGATTGTGACATGTGGGTAAAGTGTGCAACTTCTGTAGAAGATAATAAAATCTAAGTACTTAGCCGTGTCCCCGGTTATGGATAATACTGAGCAACTAAAGTTTGAAGCTATGGGAGATCTCGACATTCTAACTTCTAAAAGAAAACTTTTAAGGACTTGATGCACTTGGGGTTACCAAGGAGCTCAAGAGACTTTGACAAAACTTGGTGTACTTGGGGTTACCAAGGAACTCAAGAGATTTTGTTGAAAACATGAACACTTGGGGTTACCAAGGAACTCAAGAGATTTTGTTGAAAACATGAACACTTGGGGTTACCAAGGAACTCAAGAGATTTTGTTGAAAACATGAACACTTGGGGTTACCAAGGAACTCATGAGATTTTGATAAAACTTGTTGCACTTGGGGTTACCAAGTAGCTCAAGGGATTTTTGACAAGGACTTGAACACTTGAGTTTCTACCGAGGAGTTCAAGGAACTTGGAAAAGGAGATTTGACAAAGGACCAAAACCATTTTTGAAAAGATAGGATAAATTATTGCTTTATGCAAATGAGCCTAAAACTCTACTTAGCCAAATATGCATATATTGATAGGATCCACTCATATTATACATAGTAGTGAAGCTTGCCAATACAATTCAAATGTATTGACCCTTGTGGCTGTAACTTGTAATGTTGCAGTTTTGATTGTTTTAGTGAAGATTGATTGATTAGGATTATAAAGTCTACAACCAACATCTGCCTGTGGCACTTTGAAGATGAAGGACCCCATGACTATAGTTATTCCGCTGCAATGTAATGTAATAGCCAAATGAGCTATGTATGATGTAATAAAATTATGTTATTCCTGGTTATAAAGTTATATTATGACCTTTGTTTCTTGATATTACATCTAAACTGTGGATGCTAGCTATTGATCCAGGGACTAGCATTGTAAACACAGGGGACTCCACCTTATATTGTATAAAGGTTGGGACACTCCCTCTACACAAGTTTATCTAGGAGCTGAAAGAATTGTTTCAGAAACCATCATGTGTGGCAGATATAACGATATCTGAGACAATGTTTTGGTTCCAATATGATAGAGTATAATATATGTTCTCATATAAGATGAGAATTTACAAAGGTTGGAGATGCTAGACATCCTAAATATCCAAAAGGGTTTTGGAAAGTAATGTTATACTCATGATTCGCGTTTATAAGCTACAGTAGCTTGATCATGAAAGTCGTCATGATAAGGATGAATAGAAGATGTATGTAAAGTATTTACTACACTAAAATATTACTAAAGAATGGATTTTGAAAGAATGCCGATCATTTTGATGATGGCTATCTACTTCAAAGTGCAAGTCCAAAGGTATTATTATTTGAATATACACGCTTTGGACTATGTGACATGTATATGGCGCCACTTTTGATGTTGATAGATTCTTTTAAAAGGAAAAAGAAATGAAGAAAGAGAATCTATAAAGTATATTTGGCAGAAAATAAAATATTGGAAATATCCAATTTAGGTATATGGATGATATACATGTTACGGTTGTATTCTTTTCTTGTTAAACAATGTGGTTCTTGGGTATTGGATACCAAATTGGTTGGTATGAAATTTCATACAGAATGACGCAATTCATAAACCACAATGGCCTAAATAACTAGCAAGAGAATATGTGATGATGTTCATAGAAAACAAACAAACCGTTGTTTGTATTTCTCGTTGACATCAAAGCTTGACTTCAAGATTTGTTTTAATAATTGTTATTTAAATAAGGTATTATGAGAACAAAGGTCGTTCAAATAATTACCGTATTCCATATAAGATGGATGATTTATCAATCTAGTTGGAGAAATCACATCCATAAAAACTAATGCTAAAATGTCGCAAGACAAATGATTGAAAGATCACTTACGAAGTGACATCACCGTTCAAATTATATTGGAAAGAAAACATGAAGAATATCCAATTTCATGGATTTTTGGAGTCTTTGATTTGATCAAGTGACGCTTGTGAGACTTTCCTCGGGATAATTGAAACTTCGTTCAAAGGCCAAAGAAGAACGATCGACTAAAATATTGGAATTTATACATATCGATGTATGTAGTCCATTATGTGTAGTCATAAGCGATGGATTTAAACTTCATATGCTTTCTCCAGAAATTAGAGTGAATATTCACTTAATGATAAAGAAGTATGAAATATTTGAAAACGTTCAAAGACTTTCAAGATGAAGTGGAAAATCATTGTGACAAGAAAATAAATGGTTTATGATTTTATCATAAGGGATTTATTTGAGTTGCAAGTGTAACAAGAAAATAAATGAATTATGATTTTATCATAAAGGGATTTATTTGAGTTACAAGTTTAGCAAAAACACATAGATTTACATCTCCCTAAACACCATAGGAATATGGAGTGTTTGAGATTTGTAATGAAACCTTGTTTGACATGGTTGGATCAAAGGTGTTATTTATAAAACTGCCATTATGTTTTAAAAGATTAAAGCTTTAGAGACTACCGCTTTTACACTGAAAAGAGCTCCATCTTGATCCGTTGAAATGACACCATGGAAGTTATGGTTTGGGGTAAAACCCAAGTTGTCATTTCTTAAATTCTGGTATGCTAAACATAAGTAAGATGTTTACAACCAAAGTTGGATGAGCATGTCTTTGTAGGTTATTTCGAATAACAATTGGTTATTCCTCCATAACACCGAGGACAAAATGGTTTGTCGTTTGAAATGTGAAGTTTCTTGAAAAAGGAATTTTTCACAAAAGTTAAGTGGGAGGACAATAGAACTTTGATAAGGTTAACGAACCTTAGCTAAATGTGCTGAGTTGCGCAGCGCCGGAAATGGTACCGGAGGCTGCCATAATGCTCATAGATTATGTGCCTCAAAGATTGTGGTCACGGAGATCTAAGTTCTTATTGAACCAAGTCAGTCGGATAAACAAATCAAATGCTGAGACTTGAGAGTAAATCATTATTGTTTGACAATGATGAACCGACCACATACAAAGAAGTGATGATGGGCCCTGACTCCGTCAAATGGCTTGAAGCCATAAAATCCGTGATAGTTCCATACACAAGAAATCAAGTTTTGAACTTGGAAGACCCTCCAGAAAGGTGTAAAAACCTGTCGGTCATATTTGGATCTATAAAGAAACAGACATGGATATTTCACATCTATGAAATAGTCTACATGTCGTAAAGTATTTTATGACAATGTTCAAGGAGTTGACTATGATCAGATTTGATATTTCATAGTGATATTTAGTCTGGACGGATTGAAGTAGCAACCACTACATATAATTTGGTATATGGTAGATGAATAAACAAAACAAAGTTCTTCTAATATAATGGTTACCTAGGACGTGTACATGACACGATCCAAAGGGTTTTGTTAATTCAAAGGATGCTAAAAAGGGCATGCAAACTTCAATGGTTGAAGTAAGCATCGCGGAGTTGGAATCTTCACCGTGATGAAAAGGAGTTTTCATCAGGAGACGATGAAGATCCTTGCATTTGCAAGAAATTAAGTGGGAGCACTGAGACATATTTCTAATACATTATGTGGAGGACATCTTGTTGATTAGAAATGATGTAATTTTTTTTGACAAAGGTTAATAATTTCATTTCGATGAAAGACTTAGGAAAAACCCAAATATTTAGCATGAATGTCTATAGTGGATATACTGTGACGCTAATATGGTTGTGCCAAACGTACATATATGAGATATTGAAGGAGTTCAATATAGAAATGACAAGAAAATGTTCTTGTCGCATGGAAAGGAATTGAATCAAGATTCAAGTGTATCAACACTTGATAAGTGAAACAAGATTCAAGTGCTTTGACACTTGATGAGTGAAATCACGAGAATGTTTTGATCAATCATACCATGATATGTACACATCCAGATATGTCCTATGCTCTAAGTGTTATGAGCATATACCAAAATGAATCATAAAATGATCATTGGACGATAGTGAGGATATTCTTATGATCTTTTGGAAGAACTAAGAATATATTTGTGTAGAGGTGACAAACAATTACAAATAGTTCATTGTAAAGTGTTACATTGATACTAGTTTTGTCACAAGATACAAATTAAGTTTATCTCAATTTAAACTATGGATGGCACAATGAAATGGAAAGAAAGTTTCCATGATGGATTTGGATGAATTCCAAAGTTAAGACATTGTGACGGATACTACAACAAAAGGCTAAGTATATGACTGCTATAGTAGCAGCAAATGAGGGGATTTGTGTCAAGTAGTTTGTTATCAAACTAAGGTGTGGTTCGCAACGGGCTAACACTAAAGATATATTGTATGACAATAGTATCGACATGGTTTAACCCCAAGGAACTAAAGTTCTCACCGAAAGACCAAATTTATACAATGCCATCTCATTGGAGAATGAGTGATGCATGGAGACGCAAAGACATGTAAATACACACGGACCTGAAGCGTCCGATCCATAGATTATGTAAACTACTTGCAATTGCACATATGGAACACCAGAAAGCCATAGGTGTTCAATACGCAAAGTTTTTAAACTAGATTATTGTCTCTAGTGCAAGTGGGAGACTGAAGGGAATATGCCCGAGAGGCAATAATAAAGTGGTTATTATCATATTCCTTATTTATGATAAATGTTTATTTTGCATGCTATAATTGTATTAATACGGAAACGTTAATACATGTGTGTTTAATAAACAAAAAGGAAGTTCCTATTTATGCCTCTCTTATAAACTAGCTCGTTGATTAACAAGATGATCAAAGTTTCCTGATCATGGACATTGGATGTTGTTAATAACGAGGTCACAACATTAGTGTAATGATGTGATGAACATTCATCCGAAGTATAGCATTAAGATCAAAGTCATTGAGTTTATATTGCTATAACAACTTACGAAGTGATCCTAATCCTTAGACCATGAGATCATGTTAATCACTAACACCGGAAGAGTTTCTCGATGACATCAAATGTCACACCGTAACTGGGTGATTATAAAGATGGCTTCAAAACTACTAAAGTGTTATGTTGAGACTCATGGATCAAGAGTGGAATTTGTTCATCCCGATGACGGATAGATATAATCTGGGCCCTCTCGGTGATATCACATTGATTAGCTTGCAAGAAAGTGATTTGATCACTAGAATGTTATATCACTAGAGTGCATGTCGGTAACGAGATCAAACTAGGTATGGAGATGCCGATGATCGAATCTCGGAAATGTAATATATCGTGAAACAAAGGGATTAATATATTAGCGTAAAAGGTTCACACGATCATAGAAGTCATCGTTTAATGTGTGGGAGTCAGTACGGATCTCCAGGTCCCGCTGTTGATTATTGATCGGAGAGGGGTCTCGATCATGTCTGCATTATTCGTGAACCACAGGGTGACACACTTAAGGGACACTGACACCATTCAGAGCAAATGATATGTCAGAAAAAGAAAAGGAAAGCGCAGGAATTTATTTCACTAGACACCGGAACTATTTCGGTTGAAATTGCTGAAACTGGTTCTGCATGTGAAATTTAATATTAGTAAGGGGTTTATGTTCATGTTTGTTAATTAAAGTAATTAACAAAATTCTGAATAAAAAAATAAAATAGTTTTATTTAAATGAGAGCTTGCACCAAATTTAATGCATGTGAGTAGATTTTTGAGTGGAGGCTCTTTTATGGGAGTGGAGGCTTTTCATTTTGAGTGGGAGCTCCACCCACATGAATGTGGAAGAGGTGGGGGCAGCCACCATGGCTGGCGCCATGCCCCTTGGGGTGCCCCCCTCTCCTCCTCTCAAAGTACACCTCCTCGCGAAGGATATCTCTCCTCCCTTTAGAATTTCCCCATGGTCTCGGATCAGCGAGATACATGTTCTCGGTGGCTTTTTCTGGAAGGATTTGTTGCTTCCGCTGCTTCGCTGGAGCGAGGGTGCGGAGGTTGTCGGGGTACTCGTACGTGTGTGCGATCACGGATGCACCACTGCTTTGAGGTGCTGGACTTGATGGTGCTGGATCGGCTGGACCAGATGGACTTCATCACGATCTTTAGATCGACAAGCGTTCATCTACATCATCCATGAGTACAACCTTGTTAACGCTATTCGGTCTTCGAGGGTATGTATTCTATGGATGTATATCCACCCGTTGCTTGTATCTAGTAGATAGATCTTGGTACTTAGATGTTCCAATCGTAGGAAATTTTTTGTTTTCTATGCTGCGAACCCTACATAAGGTGCTACTCCTGTTTAAGAGATGTGCCTAGAAGTCCAGATCTTAGCTATATTTATTCTTGGAATTTAAAATATGGCTTTATAGCTAGGATCAATGAGGTTGTTCTAAGATCCTAGTTGGATCTATATAGTTTTCTGATTGCTTTTAGTGTTTGAAAAACTTCAATGATGGACTCACTCCATTTGGGTGTTTTTCTAAGAAGTCGAGTATGAGACAATCATGAATGCATGTCTAGCTTAGACAGATAAATCATGTGATGGTATTTTACTACTCACCACAATAGTGGAGTTGTTGGGGTTGCAATTTGTTGATCTTGTGGCTTGATCTTGCTGATTGTGTGGCTAGCCTGATCTGGTGCTTCTCCTGATGCTACTCCTACTACTTCCAGCTCCTAGAACCTGTCCTTGATCTTACTATCCACCTCCTAGTCTTGTTGGCTTGACCTTGTTCTTGCTATCCACCTGATCTACCCCCTCCTTATGTTACCATCTTGGTGAGATGATCAAGTGTGTGGTTGGTGTGATCTGGTTTGGTTTGGTTTGGCTGTTGTGCTTGATGTGTATGAACAAGGAAATGGTGTTGGGGTGCCTGCCCACGGCTGTGCTGAGCAGTTTTGTTTGTATGGGTTGTTGTTGCTGTGTTGACAGCACACACCATGCATTTAGGTGTGTGTGCTTCCTGTGTGCCTGCTGCACCCTTATGGATACGTTCAGGGAATGAAAGTTACCTTTTATCTGATTACACTTACCTGTCTGGTAAAACTTGCCCCTCTTTCTGTTTGGAGTTATTTGACTTATGGCTTAAAAATTATGAAAGATTTAGTTCTTTCATATTGGTGAAACTTTCCCCTTAAAGATTACTCAGTGATGTAAAGTTGAACAGTGCAACTCACTGTCAATACTGAGAGTAACATATCTTAATCCTTGATTTTCTTTCTTTTAGTTTCAGATTTATTTTGCAGGTACAAGACTTGAAGATTCAAGATTTAGAATAGGTCTTCTAGATTTAAGATTTAGAATAGGTCTTCTTCTTGATAGAATAATTCCATTGTAATATTTATTTTGTTCTCTTGTAATCTTTATTTTATCCTTTTGTAATAAAGATTGTAATATTACTCAATATATAAATTTTCTTTTATTTCATTTACCATTGTAAACATTCTTGATTAAGTTACCTTTTGTAACTTATCTATTGAATAAATATATGAAATGAATATTCAATTTCTTGATTATGTTATTTTATTTAAAGTTTGAGTTACTAATTGTTAACTCTTGATTAAATCCAATTACTCAAACATAATTCTAATTCCTTTTTAAATTATAAATCCAACACTTAAGTTTGAATTCAAATTTCATTTCCCAAAACACACTAATCCACAAAGATCATATCAAAGTTTATAACGATCATTCTCCAAGGCTATTCCTAATCTTAAAGAGTGAAAGAAACTTTGATCACTTTAGGTTTTTTAATTGGCGAAAAAATTACCCACAATTTTACAGATGAATGCATGCAATTGCATAGATTCCTAAATCTACCCTTCGTTGGTTCCTAAATGCTGGGATGTTACAGAAATCCACGAAACCGTCTATAGCCGCCGCCACCATCGTCCCTAGATTGGGGGGATCTGAAGTTCTTCCCGGCACCCTGCCGAAGGGAAGATCATCCCAGAGGCCTTCTCTCCGGTATGATTTGTGAGTAGTTCCACCTTGGACTATGGGTCCATGTAGTAGCTAGATGGTTGTATCTCCTCCTCTGTGCTTTCATGTATAGATCTTATGAGCTCTGTTCATGATCAAGATCTAATCTATTTGTAATCATGCATGTTGTGTTTGTGGGGATCCGATGGATATTGAGATTATTATGTCGGTTTTATTATTGGATTTATATTTATGATTCTATCATGTCTGTGTTGTTTGTGATCTTGCATGCTCTCCGTTGCTAGTGGTTATCTTGGCCAAGTAGTTGCTAGTGACTCCAAGAGGGAGTATTTATGTTCGATAGTGGGTTCGTGCCTCTAGTTTCCAAGGGAAGTGACAGAAATATCTTCGGTTGTAGATGTGTTATTTCTACTAGGGAGAAAACAACGGTCTCTTGTTCATGGAACATGTGGACTATTTACCTTACACACTTTGCTTAAAGCAGTTGTCTGTTGCTTGCAACTTAATACTGGAGGGGGTTCGGATGATAACCTGAAGGTGGATTTCTAGTCATAGATGCAGTTGGATGACGGTCTATGTATATTGTTGTATTGCCCAATCAACCTCATAGGATCTTTCTGGCTAGTAATTGCATTGTTATGCCTTACTCAATTCCTGCCAATTGCCCCACTGTAATTTGTTTACCCTTCATGCCATGTTGTTTATCTAAGGAAAGCACCTCTAGTGAACTATGGATCCCGGTCCAATCTTTACCATTGAAACATCTTCCATTGTTACTTGTTTACTTGCTGCAAACCATTACCTTCCACACCATACGTTTAATCCTTTGTTATAGCAAACCAGTGAGCTTGACAACCTCACTGATTCATTGGGGCAAAGTCTTGAGTTTGTGTTGTGCAGGTCTCCATATTGTTTGCAACACATGTGTGACGTTTCCTTCCTCCTTCTAGTTCGATAACCTCGGTCTCAACTGAGGGAAAACTTGCTGCTTGCTGTTCACACACCCTGCGCTTGGGTTACCAATGAAGTGCCACGTCGAGCATCATCAATGTGCCACAGGCAAACATGTTGAGTGTAGACTCATAACCCTACTCACCATCAGAGTAACCTGCAACATAATAAGTTTCAGCCACAAGGGGTCAATACATTTGGAATTGTATTGGCAAGTGATATCATAGTTACATAGTTGAGACTATCAACTACATGAATTTTACCAAGTGTGATTTCAGGCTGGCTTTGCACAAAGTAGTTTTGTCCTACTAGTTGAAAACACTAAGTTTTTCTTTATAAAAACTCTAAGGTACCACCAATAGACATTGGTGAACCTCTACCCTTGTTCACCCACCATTTTTAACTTAGAGAAATTGGGATGAGGATATTCTTGATCATTTCAATGTCTTTGATGCTCAAAATTGTCCATTAACAGGGACACGGCTAAGTACTTTGGTTTTACCCTCTCAAGAGGTGGTGCACTTTCCCCCACAAGACTCGACATGCATCGAGACAAGACTTTTAAGAAGCAATCCCTCATACCACCATGACGCGTTCCATCCTATCAAGCCTACCACCATTTGTCCATCCGACTGAGTTCTTGCAACCTAGTTGGTCAAGGCAGAGCCCATATGCCATGTGGTTGCACAGGAAGCTTCTCAACACTAAACATCTCAAATATCATTGCTCCTGGGTGGCCATCCACAAGTGTGATATACAGGGTAAACCATAGACATGGGCCCTGTGTAACCACTCAACACAAACCATACTAGTCCCATTCCACCCAGGTGTTTCATTAACAAGTTGTTTTCTTAGTAAAAACATATAGGTATACTATTTCCATAATATCATAACATGAATTTTCCACCCTTGAATTCTAATATCTAGGCTAAGCATACTAGCATATCATGTCTCTTAACATAGGGAAAATACTACCAAGATATCATCTATAGGATCTACCATAGCATAGCATATACTTTGAAAAATTACCATGCAAATCCTACTTAAAATAACAATAATGCAATAGGAAAAATAATAGGACAAAAGATGGAGTATCACTTGCCTTGGTATCTAGGGGAATAGGTAAAATCCTCACAATCACACTCTCCAAATCCACAAAATCTACACAACAATTCATACAACAAAATAATCACAAATCAATATACACAAAAAAATATGAATGCATGCAAAATGCAATGAGATGATTTGCCACAATTTTTAAATCAAACTCTACAGTACTGAAGACAAAGCATACATTATAAAGTCTAAATAAAACAAAAACCACTTTAAAATAATATTCTAAGTAATTTTTATAGTCAAATTAGGCCTACAAATGCCTCTGTATAAAATCCAAATTTTCCAGAAGCAAATGACCAAAGTAAGGCCATATAAGCAAAGATCTCGTTTTCTAAATCCATAGACATCTTATTTGTAATTTTTAGATTTACAGAACAAAAGTTATGAATTTTACAAGTTTAAACATCTAATAGATAAACATCCAATTTTACGGCGTGTTATGATCGGCGCGTACCAGTTCGCGCGAATCACACACGCGAGCTGTTGGATCTAAGTGTGATCCTGCGGTCTAGATCTACCCGTACATGTTCGCTACTGGTTCTAATCTGGGCCACTAGATCTAGATCCAGCAGATCCTAATGTTCTGACCAAACGCGAGCGGCGCAAATAGCCACCGCTGCGGCGGCGCGACAGACGGCGATGTTCCAACAAGGCCAGAGGGTAAGGGAGGGGCACTGTGTAACATCCCAAAAATACTAAGCTTGGATCATCAAACACTAATCATCAAAATTTAGAGTTAACAAAAACTTTGCTAAATAAAATTATAAAGGCATGCATATGTGTATGCATGGATTTTGAAATTCTTTTGAACCACCTTGTTTGTTTGTTTCATTTCTTGTAAAATGTTTCTTAGGTGAAATAAACATCATCTAAAACATTTCCCACACTTTTCATAAAGACAAGTAAATCAAAACAAATATATTAAGGGAATGGTCATTTTGACCAATTTAACTCCCATGCCTACTTTGGCTGTCTCAAACTTTCAAAACCTAACAGAAACTTTTCTGGATCTTTGCACCCCTTGAATGTACTCATAACAAAGTATCAAAAGGCCCACTTTGTGATCATCCAGAAACTTTCAAATGCATAGTTTAAATGACAATTCAAAATTGAATCTTTATCATATGGGAAGATCCCACTTTTTCAAAAACTACTCAAACAAGCTCAACTTTCAAAACCCAAGCATCTGTAGACTCACCAGCACCAACCTAGCACACCCACCAAAAATCTTTTCAAAATTCAAAACTTGAGTTCTTGCGGCCATTTCATCAAACAGGTTGCAGACACAAATCAAACAAAATCTAAACACTATAGTGAGCAGTGATTGGAGCCTAACTTGTTCCCTCTTTAGCTCACAACCATCTCAGTAGATCATCTAGCAAGCTAAACTAAGCACTAGCACCACTTTAAGCTTGGCATTGTCATCAATGGTGAACAGCCGAAGCTAACCATGCCACCCCAGTGGAGACAGCAAGCTAGGAAGAGAAACAAGCCTAGCCAGCATGTCTGGGAGCAAGCCAACACCCCACCGCCACTCCCTGTCCACCGCTCAAACGCTGCCAGCCACTGGACCACACGCACAAACCATGCCAACCTCGCTAGCAACCATGCCGAGAGCACGCCCCGTGCGCCACGCTCGACCTACGCCCACAGACCGCGCGCCGCCCTCGCCGCATGCATACTTGATCACTACCGTCCCAGCAACCCCGTAGACACGCTCATTCGCCTCCGCGCGGACCACGCGTGCTGTGCGCCATTAAAATCTCCGTCGGGCACGCGCAGAGCACCGCCGCGTTCTGACCAAGCCGCACCGCCCCATGCCTCGAAACCATGTCGTTGAGCATCGCCAGGGAGCACCTCACCGTCCCCTACCTTCGCCCATGCCGATAGCCGTCTGTACCACCGCCCCCGACGAGCTCACCATGCGCCCCGTCGGTCCCCTTGCTCGACTATAAATAGAGACTACCCCTAGTCGAATTCTTCACACCATTCTACTCCCCTCTCCTCACTGATCATGCCACACCGTTCCCGGAGCAAGGCGAGCACCACCTCGTCCGAATTTCACCGGAGCCCGCTGCCTCTGGAGAAGAAGGGGGCCAGCGATTGGAGCCGCCCCAGGAGAAGCCACCGGTACCAGGAGATTCGCCGTCGTTGACTTCGTCGTTCGCCCGCCTCGCCGACCCTCGCCAGCACCCCGGTGAGCCCCCAGCGACCCCCACCTGCTGCGCTAGGTTTCCGTCTCGCCGGAGTTTCTCAACGTCGACGATGACTCCTAGCCGTTGGATTAGAATCAGATCGAACGACCCACAGTGCCCAATACCGCTTCGCACCCCCTGTGTCACTGACGAGTGGGGACACCCACTTAAAAACCCCCCGGGAGCACTGCGCTAAGCAGGCCGGCCCAGTAACTTTTCCCGCGCAGCCCAGTTATTCAAATTAAACCTTTTTCTTTTAATTCAAACACACTTCTGTACCCATTTTCAAAAATCAACCCAGGTCGATTCAGTGCACCAATTTGAATGAAACCAATTTTGTTGGAAAGGTCTATGAATACTGAATCCAAGCCCGTTGGATTCAAGTCATTTGGATCTGTAGATCATCCTTGGTAAAAATAACAAGGCGGAAGCTTTTCTGCATTCAAACATTTTTCAAAGTTAAACCATAATAGCTTTTGAGTTGATTACAACTCTCAAAAATCACACTTAACCATACCTTTCAGAATATATAAAAATATATAGGGTTACTTATAGAAATATTGTTCAAGTAATAAAAGAATACTACATAGGCATTTCTAGCCATTCTAATTAATTAAAATAAAAGGGTAAAACCTTATTAAATTGTGACACCATTTTAAATCACATTCCCATGAACTAAAATATGTGGTTATGACATGTGTCAACATGATCCCATGTTTGGTTTGGAGAATATTAAATCTTAAGTAGTTTTTCAATGAGTAGAAATTACTTTTCTAAAAATAAAAAGAATTAAACCGAACCCAAATCTTGTAATGTTAGTGATGATGCTAGATCATCTATAGGACCCTTGTGTGTGATGATTGCAAGTAGATAAGTATTGCTTGGTGATTGTGTACATCGTATTTATTTATAGACGCTAGTACCGACCAAGGATACAAGGAGGAAGGAGGATTCTACGAAGAAGAAGCCGAGGAGAACTTCAACCACTGCTCTGCACAAGGCAAGCTAACACTTGCAAGATACTCTACTTTAGCAAGCCAGTAACCTTGCAAGCTGATACTATACCTAAGCAAGCCTATACTTGCATTTATGCAAGCAAATACTTGCTTGTTATCATGCCAACTATATTCCTTAAGCATATGTTATCATACCCACTTGATAAACCAATCCTAGTTTTACTTACAAGCTTCTTACTTTATTTCTTTATCAAAGCTCTTACATAGATTTTACCTAAGTGAATGGTAGATACTAGAAAGATATGTGAAGGTTGCATAAAGAGCATAAAATTTGGCCTAAACTAGATAATCTTGATGTCATCCCAAGGCATGAGATTGAGCTTAGTTGAAACTCCACTAGTTTACCACCCCTCATTAGTACTCACCCCCACTTGTAGATGCTAGTGCTAAGCATAAAACTTGATCAACTTTAGATGGGAATACTTGGTGGAAAAATGGTTATGAAAACCTTGGAATGATGGATCATTCTATTGAAATGTTTTGGACATGTGTTTCCGAACACCGGATGATTTTGGTGATGAAAATGTTGAGGCATGAGCCTTAGCCTTTTATAAAACTGATGGTTGTCTGGATGCGATACCATTCCAATTTTACTGTACAACCACAATACCCGAAGATTGGGTAGGGCTTGACTAGAAACTTATATACCTTAGTATTAGTTCCCTCGCGGCCAAGGTCTGAGCTGAGGCTACCTTGTGAAGATTGTACACCTGTGCAGTACCCAAGATGACAGTTGGTTATGGTTGGGAGGCCAAACTCACAGGAGAGGTGCTTATACTAGGGCGTGTAATTGAAAGGTTAGGATTGATTATCCGCATACTGAGTATGGTGAATTCAGGATTTGTTCCTGACGGATGTATCGAATGTTGTGGTGAAAGTGTACAATCTCTGCAGAGTGTCAAACTATTCGAATAGCCGCGTCTGCGGTTATGGACAGTTGGAGTGGCCATACTGTTCCCCCGTCAGACTTTTCAAAATGACTTGTGAAATGAATTGAGACTTTGACTTGACCACAACAGGGTTGTGATATGAAATACAAGTTCCCCTTTAGGTGTTATAAAACTTCAACTAGCATTAGTGCTTTCATAAAAAGTAGTAGAGATAAATCTGGCCTTTGCAAAACAACCCTAGAGCCTAGTGTCCTATTATCCAAAAACCCCTTTACCTACTAGTACTAGTTTGCGAGTACTTAAAGAGTACTCATGGCTTTGTCCCTGGCTATTCCCATGGCCAGACTATGAAGTGGAGTACCTGGAAGATGGACCCTAGGAAGGTTACGACAACTAGGATCATCTCCCATCGTCAGCATTGCCTGTGACCCCGAAGATGGAGCTTCGCCGACGCTACCGTTATTATTACGTATTCCGCTGCTTGATGTTGTATTAAGAACTGGATCATGAGATCCTTATTTCTGTAAAACCTTATGTACGGTTGTAATGGATGATGTACTGTGGTATCCAATTCTGTTATGTCTCGCAAAAATGGTAATCATGGGATTGCGAGGTATGGCATAACAGGCATCTGGGATTAAAAACCCGGGTGTTGACAAGTTGGTATCAGAGCCATCCTGACCATAGGAGACCCTAGTTAGACAAAAGAAAACGAAATATTTACAAAAACTTATTCTCATTCTTATGTCTTTGATTCTTTCATGAAAATTCATGTTCCTAAAAAACTCTTGCAAAATACCTAAAATTTTGACACACTGGATCACTCTGCTCACCTACTCATCCTCTATTCTTATAGATGGACGTGAAGTACAGCGTGATGGGTATGTTTTCTGTTAATTCAGTACTTGCGAGGGTGTTGTTTGATTCTGGTGCATCGCATTCATTTGTCACCGAAGAATTTGCATGCACTAGTAAAATTCAACCAACCAAACTGAAGCATGTTATGATTGTTCAAATTCCCGGATCAACCACCAAGGCTAGGAAAATCTGCAAAGCCGTCCCTATCCGAATCCATGGCATAGATTTGTATGCTAATCTGATAGTACTCGGAACTAAAGGTTTGGAAGTAGTACTAGGAATGGATTGGATGTCCAAACATAAAGGATTGATTGACTGTGCCAAGAAAGCCATCACCATGACCAGTACAGCCGGAATATCAGTCGAGCATATATCTGAAACCTTACCTCGTCAATTCAAGTGCAATAAGAGTATAGCCCAACCTACCATTGACCAAGTCTGGATAGTCTGTGAATACCCCGACGTATTCCCAGATGTTTTGCCCGGTATGACCCCAGATAGGGATATCGAGTTTATCATCGAACTAATCCCCGGAATAGGACCCATAGCCCAGAGACCCTATAGTATGAACCCATCGGAGTTAGAAGAACTGAAGAAGCAACTGGATGCCATGCTGGAAATCGGATTGATTCAACCAAGTGCGTCACCTTGGAGATCCCCTGTCTTGTTTGTGGACAAGAAGGATGGAGGTAACCGTTTGTGTACGGATTATCGGAAGTTGAATGATGTCACCATCAAGAACAAGTACCCCTTGCCCAAGATAGAAGATTTGTTTGATCAGTTGACCGGTGCCAAAGTGTTTTCTAAGATTGATCTTAGAACTGGCTATCATCAACTCAAGATTCGTGCAGAGGATATTCCAAAGACTGCCTTTACCACCAGATATGGATTATACGTGTATACAGTCATGTCTTTTGGATTAACCAATGCCCCCGCTTATTTCATGAACCTCATGAATAAGATTTTTATGGACTTCCTGGATAAGTTTGTCGTTGTTTTCATCGATGACATTCTGATTTATTCCAAATCAGAAGAAGAACATGAGCTACACCTAAGGAACATTCTTGGAACCCTTAGAGAGCATAAGCTATATGCAAAGTTTAGCAAATGTGAATTCTGGTTACAGGAGGTAGGATTCCTCGGTCACATTGTATCAGCCGGAGGAATTGCCGTTGACCCTGCCAAAGTGAAAGATGTAGAAGATTGGCAAGCCCCGACCACTCAAACCCAAGTTCGTGCATTTCTCGGATTGGCGGGATATTACCGCAAGTTCGTAGAAGGATTCTCGAGTATCGCCAGACCCATGACCCAATTGCTGAAGAAGGACAAGAATTTGAATGGACCGACAAGTGTGAAGCGAGTTTTCAAGAACTCAAGAGGAGATTGATTTCAGCCCCAATCTTGATCATGCCGGATATCTCGAAGCCCTTCGATGTGTACTGTGACGCATCCAAGATCGGTCTCGGATGTGTGCTAATGCAAGAAGGCAAAGTTATATCCTATCTATCTCGACAATTGAAACAACATGAGCAAAATTACCCAACCCATGACCTCGAACTCGCAGCCGTAGTTCTAGCCCTGAAAACATGGAGACATTACCTAATGGGAAATCGTTGTGAGATTTATATGGATCACAAGAGTCTGAAGTATATATTCACTCAGAAGGAGCTGAATATGAGACAGAGGAGATGGATTGAGCTAATCAAGGATTACGATCTGGACATTCACTATCACCCTGGTAAAGCCAATGTGGTAGCCGATGCCCTTAGCAGATTGCCGTTCGCTTGAACTCCATGATTTTGAAGGAGCAACCAAGTTTGCACAAAGAGATGGAAGATTTTCGAATGGAATTAGTAAGTGAAGGATTTTTGGCTAGTATAGAACTTCAGCCCACTTTGATCAGCCAGATCAAAGAGGCGCAGAAAGGAAATGCTAGTATCGACGGAATCAAGCGTCGTATCGGTACAGGCAAAGTACCCGGATTCACCGAAGACGAAGAAGGAGTTCTGTGGTACAAAGGACGCCTTTGTGTACCAGCAGATTCTGAGTTGAAAGAAGTTATTTTGAAGGAGGCTCATGATACTCTTTATTCTATCCATCCCGGAGGAACTAAGATGTATCAAGATAAGAAAGGGCAATTTTGGTGGCGTAAGATGAAGTGGGAAATCGGAAGCTATATCGCCAAGTGTGATATATGTCAGCGAGTCAAGGCAGGACATCAAAGATCCGTTGGATTGTTGCAACCATTGCAGATTCCGGAATGGAAATGGGATTCTGTAGGAATGGACTTTATCACTGGACTGCGTACTTCTAGTAGGGGAAATGACTCTATTTGGGTCATAGTGGACAGATCGTCCAAAGTCGCTCATTTCTTGTCAACACCCGGATTTTTCAATCCTAGATGCCTGTTATGCCATACATCACAATCCCAGGATTACCATTTTTGCGAGACATAACAGAATTGGATACCATAGTACATCATCCGTTACAACGATACATAAGTTCTTACACAAATAGGGATCTCATGATCCAGTTCTTAATACAACTTCAAGCAGCGAAATACGTAATAATAACGGTAGCGTAGGCGAAGCTCCATCTTCAGGGTCACAGGCAATGCTGACGATGGGAGATGATCCTAGTTGTCGTAACCTTCCTGGGGTCCATCTTCCAGGTACTCCTCTTCATAGTCTGGCCATGGGAATAGCCAGGGACAAAGCCATGAGTACTCTTTAAGTATTCGCAAACTAATACTAACAGGTAAGGGGTTTTTGGATAATAGGACACTAGGCTCTAGGGTTGTTTTGCAAAAAGCCAGGTTTATCTCTACTCAGTTCCAAAGCTAGTCACAATTTTATAACTCCTAAGTGGGATCTTGTAATTCAGGTCACAACTCTGTTGTGGTCAAGTCAAAGTCTCAATTCGTTTCACAAGTCATTTTGAAAAGTCTGACGGGGAAACAGTATGGCCACTCCAACTGTTCATAACCGCGGACGCGGCTATTCGAATAGTTTGACACTCTGCAGAGATTGTACACTTTCACCACAACATTCGATACATCCGTCAGGAACAAATCCTGAATTCACATACTCAGTATGCGGATAATCAATCATAACCGTTCGATTACACGCCCTAGTATAAGCACCTCTCCTGTGAGTTTGGCCTCCCAACCATGACCAACTGTCATCTTGGGTACTGCACAGGTGGATAATCTTCACAAGGTAGCCTCATCTCAGACCTTGGCCGTGAGGGAACTAATACTAAGGAATATAAGTTTCCAGTCAAGCCCTACCCAATCTTCGGGTATTGTGGTTGTACGATAAAATTGGAATGGTATCGCATCCAGACAACCATCAGTTTTATAAAGGGCTAAGGCTCATGCCTCAACATTTTCATCACCAAAATCATCAAGTTTTTGGAAACACATGTCCAAAACATTTCAATAGAATGATCCACCATTCCAAGGTTTTCATAACCATTTTTCCACCAAGTATTCCCATCTAAAGTTGATCAAGTTTTATGCTTAGCACTAGCATCTACAGCTGGGGGTAAGCACTGATGAGTGGTGGTAAACTAGTGGGGTTTTAACTAAGTTCAAACTCATGCCTTAGGATGACATCAAGGTTATCTAGCTTAGGCCAAATTTTATGCTCTTTATGCAACCTTCAGCACAACTGTCTAGTATCTACCAAACTCTTAGGTAGACTCTAAGTAAGCTTTGATAAAGAAATAAAGTAAGAAGCTTGCACATAAAACTAGGATTTGGTTTATCAAGTGGGTATGATCACATATGCTTAAGGCATATAGTAGTCATATCACAAGTATGGGTTTGTGGCATCAGTAGGGTATCTTGCAAGGGTTAGCTTGCATCAATATCAGTATAAGCTTGCATAGTTACTAGCTTGCATCAGTGTCAATATAACCTTGCCTTGTGCAGAGAAGTGGTTGAAGTTCTCCTCGGCTTCCTCTTCGTAGTATCCTCCTTCCTCCTCGTATCCTTGGTCGGTACTAGCGTCTATGAATAAATACGAGGTACACAATCACCAAACAATACTTAACTACTTGCAATCATCACACACATAAGGGTCCTATAGATGATCTAGCATCATCTCTAACATTACAAGGTTAAGGCTTGGTTTAAATCTTTTTATTTTTAGAAAAGTAATTTCTACTCATTGAAAAATTACTTAAGATTTAATATTCTCCAAACTAAACATGGGATCATGTTGACACATGTCATCACCACATATTGTAGTCCATGGGAATGTGATTTAAAGTGGTGTCACAATTTAATAAGGTTTTACCCTTTTATTTTAATTAATTAAAGTGGCTAGAAATGCTTATGAAGCATTCTTTTATTACTTGAACAATATTTCTGGAAGTAAACCTATATATTTTTATATATTCTGAAACGTATGGTTAAATGTGATTTTTGAGAGTCGGAATAAACTCAAAATCTATTATGGTTTAAATTTGAAAAATGTTTGAATGCAGAAAAGATTCTGCCTTGTTATTTTTACCAGGGGTGATCTATAGATCCAAATGACTTGAATCCAACGGGCTTGGATTCAGCATTCACAGACCTTTCCAAAAAAATTGGTTTCATTCAAATTGGTGCACTGAATCGATCTGGGTTGATTTTTAAAGTTGAGTACATAAGTGTGTTTGAATTGAAATAGAAAAAGATTTAATTTGAATAACTGGGCTGCGCGGGAAATTATAATGGGCCAGCCTGCTAAGCGCAGTGCTCCCGCGGGCTGCTTAAGTGGGTGTCCCCACTCGTCAGTGACACGGGGCTGGGCGAAGCGGTATGGGGCAACGTGGATCGTTCAATCTAGTTCTAATCTAACGGCTGGGAGTCATCGTCGACGCGAGACAACTCCGGCGAGAACGAAACCTAGCGCGGCCAGTAAGGGTCGCTGGGGGCTCACCGTGGTACTGGCGAGGGTCGGCGAGGCGGGCGAACGACAAAGTCGACGACGGCGAACTCAGGGGTGGTCGCGGCAATCGCTGGCTCCTTTCTTCTCCGGCAGCGGCAGGCTCTAGTGAAATTCCGGCGAGGTGGTGCTCGCCTTGCTCTGAGAATGGTGTGGCACGATCGGTGAGGAGAGGGGAGTGAGATGGTGTGAAGAAATCGAGCGGGGGTGGCCTCTATTTATAGTCGAGCGAGGGGACCGTCGGGGCGCACGGTGAGCTCGTCGGGGGCGACGTTACAGGCGGCTATTGGCATGGGAAAGGGTAGGGGACGGTGCTTTGTCTCCTAGCGATGCTCAACGACATGGTCGCGAGGCATGGGGCGGTGGGGTTTGGTCTGGAACGGCCGGTGCTCTGCGCGGCAGAGGCGGCGTCTTCGACGGCGGACGGTGGCTGTGCGGCACGGGGCGGCAAATGGGGATGTCTGGCGGTCTCCTGGGTTGATGGCGATCATGTATGCACGCGGCGAGGGCGGCGCGCGGTCTGTGGATGCTGGTCGAGGGTGGCGCTCTAGCGCACGCTCGGCATGGTCGTGGCGCGGCTTGTGCGCGTGGTCCACGGCTTGGCAACGCTTGCGGCTGGGACAGTGAGTGGTGGTGGACGGTGGGCTGCCTCCTAGACAAGGTTGGCACGCTAGTTCTTCCTCTAGCTTGCTGTCCACAATGGGGTGACATTGGGGTGCTCGGCTGTTCACCATTAATGGCAATGGCAAGCTCACAGGGGTGCTAGTGTTGGGCTAATCGTTCTAGATGATCTACTGAGCTGTGTGTGAGCTAACTAGGGAACAAGTTAGGCAAGAATCACTGCACACTTTAGTGTTTGATGTTTTGTTTGATTTTTGTCTGCAACCTGTTTGATGAAATGGCCGCATGAAATCAAGTTTTGAATTTTGAAATTATTTTTGGTGGGTTTGCTAGATTGGTGTTGGTGAGTCTGCAGATGCTTGGGTTTTGAAAGTTGAGCTTGTTTGAGTGGGTTTTGAAAAAGTGGGATCTTCCCATATGAAGAAGATTCAATTTTGAATTGTCATTTAAACTATGCATTTGAAAGTTTCTGGATGATCACAAAGTGGTCCTTGATACTCTGTTATGAGTACATTCAAGGGGTGCAAAGATCCAGAAAAGTTTCTGTTAGGTTCTGAAAGTTTGAGACAACCAAAGTAGGCATGGGAGTTAAATTGGTCAAAATGACCATTCACTTAATATATTTGTTTTGATTTACTTGTCTTTAAGGAAAGTGTGGGAAATGTTTTAGATGATGTTCATTTCACCTAAGAACATTTTACAAGCAATGGATCACATAAACAAGGTGGTTTTTAAAGAAATTCAAAATCCATGCATACACATATACATGCATTCATGAGTTTATTTAGAAAAGTTTTTGTTAACCCTAATCTTGATGATTAGTGTTTGATGATCTAAGTTTGGTATTTTTGGGATGTTACAAACCTTCCCCCTTAAACAAGATCTCTTCCCGAGATTTGAAAAAGGACGAAAAGATTACCTAGGATTTGAAGAGATCGGGAAACTCCGTCCTGATGTGATCTTCGCGTTCCCAGGTAGCTTCCTCTTCTGTGTGGTTGCTCCACTGAATCTTGAGAAACTTGATGCTTCGGGTTCGGGTAGTTCGAAAAGCTTCTTCCAAAATGCAGATGGGCACTTCGGGATAGGTCAGGTCATCGTTGACTCTATGGTCCGATGATCGATATTCTTGAACACTTCGGTCTTCTAGGGGACTTCGAGACATTTGCGAAGTAATGAGATATGGAACACATTGTGCACAGCTGACATCTCTTCAGGTAGTTCCAGTTGATAAGATACTTCTCCTCGACGGTTCAAAATTTTGAAAGGTCCGATATATCTGGGGGCTAACTTTCCTTTGAGTTGGAAACGCTGCATTCCCTTCAATGGCGACACTTTTAGATAAAAAAAATCTCCGATGTTGAAGGCGAGGTCTCGACGTCTCTTGTCGGCATAACTCTTCTGTCGGGATTGGGCGGTCTAGAGGTGCTCACGAATCTTGTGAACCTTCTCTTCTGCTTCTCGTAGGATGTCGGGTCCGAAGATCTGACTCTCTCCTACTTCCGACCAGTTCAAAGGGGTGCGACACTTTCTTGCGTACATGAATTCAAATGTGGCCATTTGCAAACTGGCTTGGTAACTATTGTTGTAAGAAAATTCTGCAAACGGCAGACAGTCTTCCCACTTGGATCCATATTCTAGCACACATGCTCTAAACATATCTTCGAGTATTTGGTTTACTCGCTCTGTTTGTCCATCGGTCTGAGGGTGATACGCGGTACTGAAATCTAGGCGGGTTCCTAAACCTTCTTGGACTTTCTTCCAGAATCTCGAGGTAAACTGAGTTCCTCGATCCGATACTATGTTCTTGGGGACTCCGTGCAAACTAACTATTCTAGCGATGTACAACTCCGCTAGCTTCGAACTCTGATAGGTGGTTTTGATGGGCAAGAAATGGGCGACTTTGGACAATCTGTCCACTATGACCCAGATAGAGTCATTTCCCCTACTAGAAGTAGGTAGTCAAGTGATAAAGTCCATTCCTACAGAATCCAATTTCCATTCCAGAATTTGCAAAGGTTGCAACAATCCAGCGGGTCTTCGATGTCCTGCCTTGACTCGCTGGCATATATCACATTTGGTGATATAGCTTCCGATTTCTCTCTTCATCTTATGCCACCAAAATTGCTCTTTCAAATCTTGATACATCTTCGTTCCTCCGGATAGATAGAATAAAGAGTATCATGAGCCTCCTTCAAGGTAACTTCTTTCAACTCTGAATCTGCTGGTACACAAAGGCGTCCTTTGTACCACAGAACTCCTTCTTCGTCCTCGGTGAATCCGGGTACTTTGCCTGTACCGATACGACGCTTGATTCCGTCGATACTAGCATTTCCCTTCTGCGCCTCTTTAATATGACTGATCAAAGTGGGCTGAAGTTCTATGCTAGCCAAAAATCCTTCACTTACTAATTCTATTCGAAAATCTTCCATCTCCTTGTGCAGACTTGGTTGCTCCTCTAAAATCATGGAGTTCAAGCAGCACGGCAATCTGCTAAGGGAATCGGCTACCACATTGGCTTTACTAGGGTGATAGTGAATGTCCAGGTCGTCATCCTTGATTAGCTTAATCCATCTTCTCTGCCTCATATTCAACTCCTTCTGAGTGAATATATAATTTAGGCTCTTGTGATCCGAGTAAATCTCACAACGATTTCCCATCAGGTAATGTCTCCATGTCTTCGGGGCTAGAACTACTGCAACGAGTTCGAGGTCATGGGTTGGGTAGTTTTGCTCATGTTGCTTCAATTGTCGAGATAGATAAGATATAACTTTGCCTTCTTGCATTAGCACACATCCAAGACCAATCTTGGATGCGTCACAATACACATCGAAGGGCTTCGTGATATCCGGCATGATCAAGATTGGGGCTGAGATCAATCTCCTCTTGAGTTCTTGAAAACTCGCTTCACACTTGTCTGTCCATTCAAACTTCTTGTCCTTCTTCAGCAATTGGGTCATGGGTCGGGCGATACTTGAGAACCCTTCTACGAATTTGCGGTAATATCCCGCCAATCCGAGAAAAGCACGAACTTGGGTTTGAGTGGTTGGGGCTTGCCAATCTTCTACATCTTTCACTTTGGCAGGGTCAGCGGCAATTCCTCCTGCTGATACAATGTGACCGAGGAATCCTACTTCCTGTAACCAGAATTCACATTTGCTAAATTTTGCATACAACTGATGCTCTCTAAGAGTTCCAAGAATGGTCCTTAGGTGTAGCTCATGTTCTTCTTCTGATTTGGAATAAATCAGAATGTCATCGATGAAAACAATAACAAACTTATCCAGGAAGTCCATAAAAATCTTATTCATGATATTCATGAAGTAAGCGGGGGCATTGGTTAATCCAAAAGACATGACTGTATACTCGTACAATCCATATCTGGTGGTAAAGGCAGTCTTTGGAATATCCTCTGCATGAATCTTGAGTTGATGATAGCCAGTTCTAAGATCAATCTTAGAAAACACTTTGGCACCGGTCAACTGATCAAACAAATCTTCTATCTTGGGCAAGGGGTACTTGTTCTTGATGGTGACATCATTCAACTTCTGATAATCCGTACACAAACGGTTACCTCCATCCTTCTTGTCCACAAACAAGACAGGGGATCTCCAAGGTAACGCACTTGGTTGAATCAATCCGATTTCCAGCATGGCATCCAGTTGCTTCTTCAGTTCTTCTAACTCCGATGGGTTCATACTATAGGGTCTCTGGGATATGGGTCCTATTCCGGGGATTAGTTCGATGATAAACTCGATATCCCTATCTGGGGGCATACCGGGCAAAACATCTGGGAATACGTCGGGGTATTCACAGACTATCCAGACTTGGTCAATGGTAGGTTGGGCTATACTCTTATTGCACTTGAATTGACGAGGTAAGGTTTCAGATATATGCTCGACTGATATTCCGGCTGTACTGGTCATGGTGATGGCTTTGTTGGCACAGTCAATCAATCCTTTATGTTTTGACATCCAATCCATTCCTAGTACTACTTCCAAACCTTTAGTTCCGAGTACTATCATATTAGCATACAAATCTATGCCATGGATTCGGATAGGGACGGCTTTGCAAATTTGCCTAGCCTTGGTGGTGGATCCGGGGATTTGCACAATCATAACATGCTTCAGTTTGGTTGGTTGAATTTTACTAGTGCAGGCAAATTTTTCGGTGACAAATGAATGTGATGCACCAGAATCAAACAACACTCTTGCAAGTACTGAATTAACAGAAAACATACCCAGCACGACGTCTGGCGCTTCCTGAGCTTCTTCAGCATGCATGAGAAAAAGACGACCATTGCTGTTGAGTGAATTTCCTGGGGCAAATCTCCTTCTTGGCTGAACACGACGCTGTTGCTGAGCTGGGGTATTGGCATTAGGGGCTGTAGCATTCTTCTTGTTGGGGCACTCATTGGAATAGTGGCCTTTATTTCCACAGTCATAACAGGTCACTTGTGACTTGTCCTTGGCTGCGACAGGCACAGCATTGCTTCCACTCCTCGGGGTAGTGTTGGGATTGGTGGTAGCATTGTTGGTGTTGAACTTGGGTGGGGCATGGGTGAAATTGCTAGAGTTGCCGGGGTTGTTGTGATTTCCTCCGGTTCTAGGGTTTCCACGGTTGGGATAGGTTGGACGGGTCATAGGGGGTCTGTTGGTTCTTGGGGCAAATCCTGGAGATGGGTTGGGGCGATACTTTGGGGTCTGATGGGTTCCTGGTTGATGCATCATACGACGCTTGCGGTTCTCATTGGCTTGGTTGATCTTTCCTTCCATCTGGATGGCTGAATCGACAAGGGCTTCAATATCAACAAAGGGGATATTGACTAACACCGTCTGCATCTCGTCATGCAGACCATTCAGGAATCTTTCTTTCTTCTTGGCTTCGGTGTCTATCTCGTCCGGGGAATACCTAGCTAATGACAAAATTTTGTCACGGTATTCCACTACAGTCATCCTCCCTTGCTTCAGCTCTCTGAACTCGTCTCTCATTCTCTTGATCAAACCTGGTGGCACATGGGTTCTGCTAAACTTGACCTTGAATTCCTCCCAGGTCATCATCTGGCCTCCGGTCATGGCATGAACACTGTTCCACCATGCCCTGGCATCTCTGGCTAGATAGTGGGTGGCAAATAGAACTTTCTCGTTGGCTTCGACTCCTGCTACTTCTAAGTTATTTTCCATGGTTTGCAGCCAATCATCGGCGTCTAGGGGTTCTTCTGACTTGGTGAAAACAGGTGGGTTGGTATTCTAAAAATTCTTGAGCTTAGATCCATGGTTGTCCTGATTTCCATGGCCTTGGTTGTTGTGGGCTAGCTGGGCTATCTATTGCAGGGTGGCTAGGTTGGCTTGACATTCCGCTCTTTCAGCTTCGTGGTCAGAGGTCAACATTTGCAGAATCTGCAACATCGGATCCGGGGCTGAACCACTTCCTCCACGTGGCATCTGAAGATTGATATAGATCATGAGAAAAGAGGGAAATATCTAAGGTTTTGGGTCTTTGAAAAGTTTTTAGAGTTTGACTCAGGTTTTTCTAGCAACTTGATTTTTCATTCATTCACTCATAGCACACAGTACAACACACACCACAACAAGGAAAAACAGATGGTTTTAAGAACCATTCTGAAAGCTACGATATAGTGGGACCGACTACTACTCACTACGCTAGTGCTTAGTGCTACTACTTCTTGGAGTCTGTGGCTTCATCATCTTCATTATCATCGATGAAGGTGAAATCATCCTCATCGGTGAAGAAGTCCATGGCCTGATCCTCCAGAAAATCATCGTCATCACTGAGATAAGAGTAAGGGTCTCCACTAAGATCCTCTCCGGCATTCTCCCTTTCCTCCAACTGCATGTCCCTCTCGTGGATGGTCTCTTCCAGAGATGAGATGCGGTGGCGAAGACGGGCAATAATGCGCTCCTTCTTGTCGAGTTGACGGCGACGAGACTTGCGATCCTTTGCTAGCATGGCTATGGTTTGATCCTTCGTCTTGATGGTGGCAGACTTGTGGTTGCAATAGTCATGGCAGTTGTCCAACTCCTGCTGTCGATCATACATCATGAAGCTAAGGTGGTCCAATTGAGTCTTCAGCTCGGGGTGGTATGGGGCTTCCAGTGGTTGTCCATTTGCATCACGTCTTGGGAAAAACTCAAAGCGGGTTCCCTTGATCTGATTGATGCTCTGCCCACACAGACGGGAGAGAGATTCCTGCATTGCTCTAGCAAGTCCATCGATCCAGTTGTTCTCTCTTAAGGTAAACTGAATTCCTTCCGCAGTGGGAGGTTCAATATTTCCTCGGAGACTTGAAACAATTAACCACTGCAGATCTTCTCCTCCTTGATCATTGAGCTGAGCTCCGAAGAACTCGGGGTGTGGACGCTCCAGAAGTTCCGAAAGCTGATCCAGATCCCTCTCAAAGATAAGGTATCCTCCATTCCCCAACTGATAAAACTTGTTGTACTTCATGTCCATCTATAAAAATAGAGGATGAGTAGATTAGCAGAGTGATCAAGTGTGTCAAAATTTTATGTATTTTGCAAGAGTTTTTGAGGAACATGAATTTTTATGAAAGAATCAAAGAGATAAGAATGAGAATAGGTTTTTGTAAATATTTGTTTTTCTTTGGTTTTGAAACTAAGTTTTTGGTTCAACGTCCAGTCTAACTAGGGTCTCCTATGGTCAGGATGGCTCTGATACCAACTTGTCAACACCCGGATTTTTCAATCCTAGATGCATGTTATGCCATACATCGTAATCCCAGGATTACCATTTTTGCGAGACATAACAGAATTGGATACATAAGTTCTTACACAAATAGGGATCTCATGATCCAGTTCTTAATACAACTTCAAGCAGCGGAATACGTAATAATAACGGTAGCGTAGGCTAAGCTCCATCTTCAGGGTCACAGACAATGCTGACGATGGGAGATGATCCTAGTTGTCGTAACCTTCCTAGGGTCCATCTTCCAGGTACTCCTCTTCATAGTCTGGCCATGGGAATAGCCAGGGACAAAGCCATGAGTACTCTTTAAGTACTCGCAAACTAATACTAACAGGTAAGGGGTTTTTGGATAATAGGACACTAGGCTCTAGGGTTGTTTTGCAAAAAGCCAGGTTTATCTCTACTCAGTTCCAAAGCTAGTCACAATTTATAACTCCTAAGTGGGATCTTGTAATTCAGGTCACAACTCTGTTGTGGTCAAGTCAAAGTCTCAATTCGTTTCACAAGTCATTTTGAAAAGTATGACGGGGGAACAGTATGGCCACTCCAACTGTCCATAACCGCGGACGCGGCTATTCAAATAGTTTGACACTCTGCAGAGATTGTACACTTTCACCACAACATTCGATACATCCGTCAGGAACAAATCCTGAATTCACATACTCAGTATGCGGATAATCAATCCTAACCGTTCGATTACACGCCCTAGTATAAGCACCTCTCCTGTGAGTTTGGCCTCCCAACGATGACCAACTGTCATCTTGGGTACTACACAGGTGGACAATCTTCACAAGGTAGCCTCAGCTCAGACCTTGGCCATGAGGGAACTAATACTAAGGAATATAAGTTTCCAGTCAAGCCCTACCCAATCTTCGGGTATTGTGGTTGTACGATAAAATTGGAATGGTATCGCATCCAGACAACCATCAGTTTTATAAAGGGCTAAGGCTCATGCCTCAACATTTTCATCACCAAAATCATCAAGTGTTTGGAAACACATGTCCAAAACATTTCAATAGAATGATCCACCATTCCAAGGTTTTCATAACCATTTTTCCACCAAGTATTCCCATCTAAAGTTGATCAAGTTTTATGCTTAGCACTAGCATCTACAGCTGGGGGTAAGCACTGATGAGGGGTGGTAAACTAGTGGGGTTTTAACTAAGTTCAAACTCATGCCTTAGGATGACATCAAGGTTATCTAGCTTAGGCCAAATTTTATGCTCTTTATGCAACCTTCAGCACAACTGTCTAGTATCTACCAAACCCTTAGGTAGACTCTAAGTAAGCTTTGGTAAATAAATAAAGTAAGAAGCTTGCACATAAAACTAGGATTTGGTTTATCAAGTGGGTATGATCACATATGCTTAAGGCATATAGTAGTCATATCACAAGTATGGGTTTGTGGCATCAGTAGGGTATCTTGCAAAGGTTATCTTGCATCAATATCAGTATAAGCTTGCATAGTTACTAGCTTGCATCAGTGTCAATATAACCTTGCCTTGTGCAGAGAAGTGGTTGAAGTTCTCCTCGGCTTCCTCTTCGTAGTATCCTCCTTCCTCCTCGTATCCTTGGTCGGTACTAGCGTCTATGAATAAATACGAGGTACACAATCACCAAACAATACTTAACTACTTGCAATCATCACACACAAGGGTCCTATAGATGATCTAGCATCATCTCTAACATTACAAGGTTAAGGCTTGGTTTAAATCTTTTTATTTTTAGAAAAGTAATTTCTACTCATTGAAAAATTACTTAAGATTTAATATTCTCCAAACTAAACATGGGATCATGTTGACACATGTCATCACCACATATTGTAGTCCATGGGAATGTGATTTAAAGTGGTGTCACAATTTAATAAGGTTTTACCCTTTTATTTTAATTAATTAAAGTGGCTAGAAATGCTTATGAAGCATTCTTTTATTACTTGAACAATATTTCTGGAAGTAAACCTATATATTTTTATATATTCTGAAAGGTACGGTTAAATGTGATTTTTGAGAGTTGGAATCAACTCAAAAGATATTATGGTTTAAATTTGAAAAATGTTTGAATGCAGAAAATCTTCTGCCTTGTTATTTTTACCAGGGGTGATCTATAGATCCAAATGACTTGAATCCAACGGGCTTGGATTCAGCATTCACAGACCTTGCCAACAAAATTGGTTTCATTCAAATTGGTGCACTGAATTGATCCGGGTTGATTTTTAAAGTTGAGTACAGAAGTGTGTTTGAATTGAAATAGAAAAAGATTTAATTTGAATAACTGGGCTGCGCGGGAAATTATAACGGGCCGGCCTGCTAAGCGCAGTGCTCCCACGGGCTGCTTAAGTGGGTGTCCCCACTCGTCAGTGACACGGGGCTGGGCGAAGCGGTATGGGGCAATGTGGATCGTTCGATCTAGTTCTAATCTAACGGCTGGGAGTCATCGTCGACGCAAGACAACTCCGGCGAGAACGAAACCTAGCGCGGCCAGTGAGGGTCGCTGGGGGCTCACCGGGGTACTGGCGAGGGTCGACGAGGCGGGCGAACGACAAAGTCAACGACGGCGAACTCAGGGGTGGTCACGGCAGCTCCTGGGGCGGCTCCAATCGCTGGCTCCTTTCTTCTCCGGCAGCGGCAGGCTCCAGTGAAATTCCGGCGAGGTGATGCTCGCCTTGCTCTGAGAATGGTGTGGCACGATCGGTGAGGAGAGGGGAGTGAGATGGTGTGAAGAAATCGAGCGGGGGTGGCCTCTATTTATAGTCGAGCGAGGGGACCGTCGGGGCACACGGTGAGCTCGTCGGGGGCGACGTTACAGGCGGCTATTGGCATTGGCAAGGATAGGGGACGGTGCTGTGTCTCCTGGCGATGCTCAACGACATGGTCGCGAGGCATGGGGTGGTGGGGTTTGGTCTGGAACGGCCGGTGCTCTGCGCGGCAGAGGCGGCGTCTTCGACGGCGGACGGTGGCTGTGCGGCACGGGGCGGCAAATGGGGATGTCTGGCGGTCTACTGGGTTGATGGCGATCGTGTATGCACGCGGCGAGGGCGGCGCGCGGTCTGTGGATGCTGGTCGAGGGTGGCGCTCTGGCGCACGCTCGGCATGGTCTGGGCGCGGCTTGTGCGCATGGTCTAGGGCTTGGCAACGCTTTTGGCTAGGACAGTGAGTGGCGGTGGACGGTGGGCTGCCTCCTAGACAAGGTTGGCACGGCTAGTTCTTCCTCTAGCTTGCTGTCCACAATGGGGTGACATTGGGGTGCTCGGCTGTTCACCATTAATGGCAATGGCAAGCTCACAGGGGTGCTAGTGTTGGGCTAATCTTTCTAGATGATCTACTGAGTTGTGTGTGAGCTAACTAGGAAACAAGTTAGGCAAGAATCACTGCACACTATAGTGTTTGATGTTTTGTTTGATTTGTGTCTGCAACCTGTTTGATGAAATGGCCGCATGAAATCAAGTTTTGAATTTTGAAATGATTTTTGGTGGGTTTGCTAGATTGGTGCTGGTGAGTCTGCAGATGCTTGGGTTTTGAAAGTTGAGCTTGTTTGAGTGGGTTTTGAAAAAGTGGGATCTTCCCATATGAAGAAGATTCAATTTTGAATTGTCATTTAAACTATGCATTTGAAAGTTTCTGGATGATCACAAAGTGGGCCTTGATACTCTGTTATGAGTACATTCAAGGGGTGCAAAGATCCAGAAAAGTTTCTATTAGGTTCTGAAAGTTTGAGACAGCCAAAGTAGGCATGGGAGTTAAATTGGTCAAAATGACCATTCACTTAATATATTTGTTTTGATTTACTTGTCTTTAAGGAAAGTGTGGGAAATGTTTTAGATGATGTTCATTTCACCTAAGAACATTTTACAAGCAATGGATCACACAAACAAGGTGGTTTTTAAAGAAATTCAAAATCCATGCATACAAATATACATGCATTCATGAGTTTATTTAGAAAAGTTTTTTGTTAACCCTAATCTTGATGATTAGTGTTTGATGATCTAAGTTTGGTATTTTTGGGATGTTACATTTCTTTCCCGTCAAAACCACCTATCAGAGTTCGAAGCTAGCGGAGTTGTACATCGCTAGAATCGTTAGTTTGCATGGAGTCCCCAAGAACATTGTATCGGATCGAGGAACTCAGTTTACCTCGAGATTCTGGAAGAAAGTTCAAGAAGGTTTAGGAACCCGCCTAGATTTCAGTACCGCGTATCACCCTCAGACCGATGGACAAACGGCGCGAGTAAATCAAATACTCGAAGATATGCTGAGAGCATGTGTGTTAGAATATGGATCCAAGTGGGAAGACTATCTGCCTTTTGCAGAATTTTCATACAACAACAGTTACCAAGCCAGTTTGCAAATGGCCCCATTTGAGTTCATGTACGGGAGAAAGTGTCGAACCCCTTTGAACTGGTCGGAAGTAGGAGAGAGTCAGATTTTCGGACCCGACATCCTACGAGAAGCAGAAGAGAAGGTTCACAAGATTCGTGAGCACCTCAAGACCGCCCAATCCAGACAGAGGAGTTACGCCGACAAGAGACGTCAAGACCTCGCCTTCAACATAGGAGATTTTTTTATCTGAAAGTGTCGCCAGTGAAGGGAATGCAGCGTTTCCAACTCAAAGGAAAGTTAGCCCCCAGATATATCGGACCTTTCAAGATTCTGAACCGTCGAGGAGAAGTGTCGTATCAATTGGAACTACCCGAAGAAATGTCAGCCGTCCACAACGTGTTCCATATCTCGTTACTTCGCAAGTGTCTCGAAGTTCCAGAGAAGACGGAAGTGTTCAAAAATATCGACCACCGGACTATAGAGATCAACGATGACCTGAACTACCCCGAAGTACCCATCCGCATTTTGGAAGAAGCTTTTCGAACTACCCGAACCCAAAGCATCAAGTTTCTCAAGATTCAGTGGAGCAACCACACAGAAGAGGAATCTACTTGGGAGCGCGAAGATCACATCAGGACGGAGTTTCCCGATCTCTTCAAATCCTAGGTAATCTTTTCGTCCTTTTTCAAATCTCAGGACGAGATTTTGTTTAAGGGGGGAAGGTTTGTAACATCCCAAAAATACTAAGCTTGGATCATCAAACACTAATCATCAAAATTTAGAGTTAACAAAAACTTTGCTAAATAAAATTATAAAGGCATGCATATGTGTATGCATGGATTTTGAAATTCTTTTGAACCACCTTGTTTGTTTGTTTCATTTCTTGTAAAATGTTTCTTAGGTGAAATAAACATCATCTAAAACATTTCCCACACTTTTCATAAAGACAAGTAAATCAAAACAAATATATTAAGGGAATGGTCATTTTGACCAATTTAACTCCCATGCCTACTTTGGCTGTCTCAAACTTTCAAAACCTAACAGAAACTTTTCTGGATCTTTGCACCCCTTGAATGTACTCATAACAAAGTATCAAAAGGCCCACTTTGTGATCATCCAGAAACTTTCAAATGCATAGTTTAAATGACAATTCAAAATTGAATCTTTATCATATGGGAAGATCCCACTTTTTCAAAAACTACTCAAACAAGCTCAACTTTCAAAACCCAAGCATCTGTAGACTCACCAGCACCAACCTAGCACACCCACCAAAAATCTTTTCAAAATTCAAAACTTGAGTTCTTGCGGCCATTTCATCAAACAGGTTGCAGACACAAATCAAACAAAATATAAACACTATAGTGAGCAGTGATTGGAGCCTAACTTGTTCCCTCTTTAGCTCACAACCATCTCAGTAGATCATCTAGCAAGCTAAACTAAGCACTAGCAACACTTTAAGCTTGGCATTGTGATCAATGGTGAACAGCCGAAGCTAACCATGCCACCCCAGTGGAGACAACAAGCTAGGAAGAGAAACAAGCTTATCCAGCATGTCTGGGAGCAAGCCAACACCCCACCGCCACTCCCTGTCTACCGCTCGAACGCTGCCAGCCACTGTACCACACGCACGAACCATGCCAACCTCGCCAGCAACCATGCCGAGAGCACGCCCTGTGCGCCACGCTCGACCGACGCCCACAGACCGCGCGCCTCCCTCGCCGCGTGCATACTTGATCACCACCGTCCCAGCAACCCCGCAGACACGCTCGTTCGCCGCTGCGCGGACCACGCGCGCTGTGCGCCATTAAAATCTCCGTCGGGCACGCGCAGAGCACCGCCGTGTTCTGACCAAGCCGCACCGTCCCACACCTCGAAACCATGTCGTTGAGCATCGCCAGGGAGCACCTCACCGTCCCCTACCTTCGCCCATGCCGATAGCCGTCTGTACCACCACCCCCGACAAGCTCACCATGCGCCCCGTCGGTCCCCTCGCTCGACTATAAATTGAGTCCACCCCCAGTCGAATTCTTCACACCATTCTACTCCCCTCTCCTCACTGATCGTGCCACACCGTTCCCGGAGCAAGGCGAGCACCACCTCGTCGGAATTTCACCGGAGCCCGCCGCCTCTCGAGAAGAAGGGGGGCAGCGATTGGAGCCGCCCTAGGAGAACCATCGGTACTAGGAGATTCGCCGTCGTCGACTTCGTCGTTCGCCCGCCTCGCCGACCCTCACCAGCACCCCGGTGAGCCCCCAGAGACCCCCACCTGCCGCGCTAGGTTTCTGTCTCGTCGGCGTTTCTCAACGTCGACGATGACTCCCAGCCGTTGGATTACAATCAGATCGAACGACCCACAGCGCCCCATGCCGCTTCGCACCCCCCTGTGTCACTGACGAGTGGGGACACCCACTTAAAAAGCCCGCGCGAGCGCTACGCTTAGCAGGCCGGCCCAGTAACTTTTCCCGCACAGCCCAGTTATTCAAATTAAACCTTTTTATTTTTCATTCAAACACACTTCTGTACTCAACTTTAAAAATCAACCCAGGTCGATTCAGTGCACTAATTTGAATGAAACCAATTTTGTTGGAAAGGTCTGTGAATGCTGAATCCAAGCCTGTTGGATTCAAGTCATTTGGATCTATAGATCATCCTTGGTAAAAATAACAAGGCGGAAGCTTTTCTGCATTCAAACATTTTTCAAAGTTAAACCATAATAACTTTTGAGTTGATTCCAACTCTCAAAAATCACATTTAACCATACCTTTCAGAATATATAAAAATATATAGGGTTACTTACATAAATATTGTTCAAGTAATAAAAGAATACTACATAGGCATTTCTAGCCATTCTAATTAATTAAAATAAAAGGGTAAGAACTTATTAAATTGTGACACCATTTTAAATCACATTCCCATGAACTAAAATATATGGTGATGACATGTGTCAACATGATCCCATGTTTGGTTTGGAGAATATTAAATCTTAAGTAGTTTTTCAATGAGTAGAAATTACTTTTCGAAAAATAAAAATAATTAAACCAAACCCAAATCTTGTAATGTTAGTGATGATGCTAGATCATCTATAGGACCCTTGTGTGTGATGATTGCAAGTAGTTAAGTATTGCTTGGTGATTATGTACATCGTATTTATTTATAGACGCTAGTACCGACCAAGGATACGAGGAGGAAGGAGGATTCTACGAAGAAGAAGCCGAGGAGAACTTCAACCACTGCTCTGCACAAGGCAAGCTAACACTTGCAAGATACTCTACTTTAGCAAGCCAGTAACCTTGCAAGCTGATACTATACCTAAGCAATCCTATACTTGCATTTATGCAAGCAAATACTTGCTGGTTATCATGCCAACTATATGCCTTAAGCATATGTTATCATACCCACTTGATAAACCAATCCTAGTTTTACTTACAAGCTTCTTACTTTATTTCTTTATCAAAGCTCTTACATAGATTTTACCTAAGTGAATGGTAGATACTAGAAAGATATGTGAAGGTTGCATAAAGAGCATAAAATTTGGCCTAAACCAGATAATCTTGATGTCATCCCAAGGCATGAGATTGAGCTTAGTTGAAACTCCACTAGTTTACCAACCCTCATTAGTACTCACCCCCACTTGTAGATGCTAGTGCTAAGCATAAAACTTGATCAACTTTAGATGGGAATACTTGGTGGAAAAATGGGTATGAAAACCTTGGAATGATGGATCATTCTATTGAAATGTTTTGGACATGTGTTTCCGAACACCGGATGATTTTGGTGATGAAAATGTTGAGGCATGAGCCTTAGCCCTTTATAAAACTGATGGTTGTCTGGATGCGATACCATTCCAATTTTATCGTACAACCACAATACCCGAAGATTGGGTAGGGCTTGACTTGAAACTTATATACCTTAGTATTAGTTCCCTCGCGGCCAAGGTCTGAGCTGAGGCTACCTTGTAAAGATTGTCCACCTGTGTAGTACCCAAGATGACAGTTGGTCATGGTTGGGAGGACAAACTCACAGGAGAGGTGCTTATACTAGGGAGTGTAATTGAAAGGTTAGGATTGATTATCCGCATACTGAGTATGGTGAATTCAGGATTTGTTCCTAACAGATGTATCGAATGTTGTGGTGAAAGTGTACAATCTCTGTAGAGTGTCAAACTATTCGAATAGCCGCGTCCACGGTTATGGACAGTTGGAGTGGCCATATTGTTCCCCCGTCAGACTTTTCAAAATGACTTGTGAAATGAATTGAGACTTTGACTTGACCACAACAGGGTTGTGATATGAAATACAAGTTCCCCTTTAGGTGTTATAAAACTTCAACTAGCATTAGTGTTTTCATAAAAAGTAGTAGAGATAAATCTGGCCTTTGCAAAACAACCCTAGAGCCTAGTGTCCTATTATCCAAAAAACCCTTTACTTGCTAGTACTAGTTTGCGAGTACTTAAAGAGTACTCATGGCTTTGTCCCTGGCTATTCCCATGGCCAGACTATGAAGAGGAGTACCTGGAAGATGGACCCAAGAAGGTTACGACAACTAGGATCATCTCCCATCGTCAGCATTGCCTGTGACCCCGAAGATGGAGCTTCGCCGATGCTACCGTTATTATTACGTATTCCGCTGCTTGATGTTGTATTAAGAACTGGATCATGAGATACTTATTTGTGTAAAACCTTATGTACGGTTGTAATGGATGATGTACTGTGGTATCCAATTCTGTTATGTCTCGCAAAAATGGTAATCCTGGGATTGCGAGGTATGGCATAATAGGCATCTGGGATTAAAAACCCTGGTGTTGATACACTGGGGCTTACCGAGGTCGCGGTGACACGGTAAAGCTCAACGTGATCGCGGACGGGGTTGGGGCACACGGAAACGGACATAATCCCTCGTCAGAGTTCGGCCGCGCGTTAGGTGCTAATGGTCGTCGACGGTGGCAACGCTCTGGGGCACAATAGGACAAATGGCAAGCATTAGAAGGTGCACAAGAAGCAGGCGAGCACAACCATTTGAACCAGAGGCCGAGGGGCGCACGGGGATTACCGCGATGGCTCGTCGGAGCTTGTCGGTACTGTGGTGGTGCGAGAGGAAATTAGGGTAGCCTGGCGGTGCTCCGGTGGTGCTGGGGGAAATGACGCAGAGAGGGAGGGTGTTAAGTAGCTTGAGCGGGGGAGGGAGTTACGCCTACAATCAACGGCAATTTACACGCGATTGATTCAGGCTTGAATGGGGAAAACGGCAGCGGCGCGGGTCTCCTACGCGTGATTTAAGATGACGGGTGTTGCATAGAGCACAGGGACACCTGTCAGCGAGGGGGTGTGACGCGCGCGAAACAGAGGGGTGAGGGGGTTTTCCCGGGTGGGCTGCGTTGGGCTGCTGTTGGGCCACGCTAGTTAGGCTGGCTTGTTTCTATTTTTTTCCTTCTTAACCTTTTACTTTTCTGTTTTGATTTTTCAAATAATATTTGAATGAGAAAATCAATTCCAAATCAATTCAAACCTTCACCAAAAATTTGTGATGTGATCCTAGTGTTTAAACGTGTGTCAAACACAACAAATCACTCCAAAACATTTTGGGGTCATAAAAATAAAATAAAACCATGCCCCATACATGTAAAATAAAAGTGGTATAAAATAGGGTTTTGCTAGGGTTTTATCTTTGAAAAAAATTGTGCAAAATAAACATGCCATGATGATATGAATGCAATCATGATGTTTCGGATTTGATGAAATTTGGGATGTTATAGATTTGACCGAGAGCAGCTCGGTCAAGAGCAACAACACCCTCTGCGATGATGCCGACTCGGCGACGCCGATACCGGCCGCGGAACCTGCCATCCCCGTGGAAAAGGTTAGTTCCATCACCAAGGTCTCGAACACTGGGGACTACGAGGACGAGTCGGTCCTTCAGCTCCTCGATTATGATACTGGGTCAGAGTTTCCAAACGAGACTCCCCATTGTCCACCACACCATCTACATGGTGAACAACACCGAACCACCAGTGGATCCCTTCTCCACACCCCTCCCACCGACTTCAACGGCCGCTGAGATCGAACATCATCGCGTGGCCTTGAATGAGGCCATGGATAAACAAAAGGCCGATCGCAAAAACTTTCGCCTCGAGAAAGAGACCGCACAACAACTCTTGGCCTACCACCAGAACCGGTTAACACGGCGACTCAACCGCACCTCGCAGGGGCGAGTCCTCAACTTCAACGACAAAAACGACCCCGCATGGGCGGCCGACCGCGAGGTCTGCAACAACATGCCACCTGGAGGCAGTCGCCTAGCAGATGGGTCAATAGCGAATGGAGCGCCATCGCCACCCCACCGCGTGCCCCCTCCAGAACAACCTCGGGTGATAATCGCACCACAAGAATACGACGCCAACGGACTCCCCCTCTACTCGACCCCGATGGAAAATGTCATCGCGAGTCAGGCCATGGTCGCAAACTAGAACCCCACGGGTGAAGGTGCGATCCAGATCAAGTACGCCCAAGCCTTACTCGCCAAAGCGGTCGAGCAGCAGAACACGGGCAGAGGATCTCACGGGCGGGTATACTCCCGCTCCACCAACAGCAGGGCAGTGTCGTTCGGTCGCCCAGGTGAACGGACAGTCGCCAATATAGCAAACTGCCCATCCCCGGAGCCACGACAACTGGTGGTCGCCAACCCCTCCATCTCCACCAACGACTCACGGCCTCGATGCAACGCGGTAGTAGCGAACAGCGAGCCCATCGACATGCGAGGTCACCTCATCAACACCCAAGCATGGCGATCTCTCTAGCCATACGACCTCTGCCACACACTCTCAAGTCGTGGTGGGCTCAGTCGAGTCAGCCCTTCGTTCTTCGGACCAATGGTCTGGGGCGAGAACTATCCCCCGAACTTCCGAGGTCCAAAGTACATGGAAAAGTACGATCCTACACTCGATCCCAAAGTATGGATCGACACATACCTCATGGCAATGGGTATTGCCGGCCACAACGAGTTGCTGGCCACTCGCTAATTCCTCCTGATGATGGAGGGCGCGACCCGCCAGCGGATTAATACCCTCCCGGAGAACAGCATCGACTCCTGGGAAGAGATGTGCGCGGCCTTCATCAAACACTTCGAAGGCTCATATTCACACACCACAACAATAGAAGACCTGGTGCATTCAGGGACCAAGAGAGTCGACCCGCCACTACATCCAACGATGGCAAGAGTTGTGGATAAATGTTGTAGGCATCCACCCGGACACAACCATCCACTGCTTAAAAATGCATACCAGTACAAACCCTTGGTCGCTAAGATCAAGCAAGTTTACTGAACGCTCGACAACATACCTAATATCCTCGAGATTGCCAAGCGCTACTTGGAGGAGGACCCGATCTAGGAGTCCGACGACGAGTTGAGAGAGAGGTGCCACACAGGCGACCAAACTAGCGGCCACAGCCGTGACCTCTGTTACGGCAGTACCCGCCAGTCGACTAAGTGCCGCAATGACGGCCGAACCAACTTTGTCGCCAACGCCAGCTATGGCCCGCGCGACCCCAAGAACTACCGCCGCGAGTGGAACAACCCACGCGGCAATGCTTTGGCTCGGACAAAATTCGACCCCGCCGCACTACTGAACCAACCATGCATCTACCACAGTAGAGAGGGCAAACCACCGTAGAGTGCCACTCTCTCAAGGAGATCGAGATGGCAAGGCGAGCCAGGGAGGACCCGAATCCCGACCAGCCACGTGAAAACGGCATCGGCGGCGCCTTTGGCAACTTCGTCGGTTCACTCCACACATTCACCGGTGTAGGGATGTGCCACAAGAAGAAGGTACTGGCCCGCGTTGTTGCCGTCAAAGCAGTACAACAAGTTGACATCCTACGCTGGCTAAACTGGTTAGAGTTGAGCATCACCTGGAGTCGCAAGGATCACGCGCCCATGATCGAATACCCCAGGCAAGTCGCCCAGGTCGTTAGGCCCAAAGTGGCTAACTACTGGATGCCAAAAACCCTCATAGACGGGGGCAGCTCCATCAACATTCTTTACCTAGACATGTTCAGTTGGTTACAACTACCGCAGTCTATGGTGTAATCCACCCTATGCACCTTCCACGGTAGTTCCGGGTCAGAAGGCATACCCGATTAGAAAGGTGACGCCGCCAGTCACCTTCGAAACACTAGCCAGCTTCCTCGAAGAGTGGATTGTCTTAGACCTGGTCAACTTCAGAAGCCTTTACCACTATATACTCGATATGAAAGCGTTTGCCAAATTTATGGCGACCCCACACTATGCCTACAACATGATGAAGCTCTCGGCACCCCACGGCATAATCCCCGTGCGTGGTGATCCAGACATGGCTGTCGAATGCAAAGACAACAGCACAAAGATGGCCGATGCAGTTATCACCGAAGAGGCTCAACATGTCAACGGACTCGCCAGGCTGGAGAGTGGAGCATACCAGGACGACCCAATAGCCCTAAAGAAACAAGCGACCACTCGCTTTTCCCCCGGAACCTTCGCTGCCCTTGGACCAAGCACCACCGACGACCTCTCCAATGGCGAGGCAGAACAACAAGCAGCACCAGAAGCAAACCTCGTCCGCGCATAGGAAAACATGCTCAGCGAGCCCCGGCGTGAGAACCACGATGCCACCCAGAACAATTCTAGCAAGCTAGGCGTCATGGAGGGTCTCGCTGAGCACCCACAAAGCACCGACCCAACGAGTCGGGGTGGTAAACAGCTACCGCTACACCGCAATGCGGAACATATTCAATCAATTGCTAAGAGAATATGTCGATTCTTAGCTACCGGGCTCGTATGCCCCAACAACTACTCCGACTGGTGGACAAAGCCACTCTTGGTGCTAAAAAGGAACAACACTCGGAGAATGTGCATTAGCTACAACGAGCTCTCCTGAGCACGACTTGCCCCAGACCTACAATTAGGGTCCGCTCACCAGGGAAGCACGAACGGTCGGGGACATATCCCAAAAAACTCAGCATCAGGCGCAAGTTCTACACTTCACGCCTAACATTGTAACACATCATCATTGTAAAAGGACATATCCATGAAAATTGTCTGTTGTAAAAGGACATTTTTCTTGTAGTGGGGATGGATGATTGATGGGGATATGCCAATTAGGGTATCGTCTAAAGAAGGAAGCGACTGGCCCAGGATGATAACGAATGGGTCAACCAAGACGGCGACTAGAAATAAGGCCTTTAAGAAGATCAGCGACTGGACAATGAGGCCCAAGATCATAGCTAGGCCTAGTAGGATTAGGTCAAGCTCCCAAAACCCTAACCAATTTGGTTGAGATTCTATAAAACCCTAGAAAGGGCACCCCCTATAGAAGCCTCCTTAGGGTTAGCATCGTACTCACGGGCTATTAGCTACCCCATCCAAGTGACTCGCCGCCATAACACCGAGTTCGCCCACCTTGTAATTCATTTTCCATCAATACAAACAAGCAGGAAGTAGGTCTTTACCCTACGGGGGCTGAACCTGGGTAAACCATGTGTCTTGCTCCCAATCTCGATCTATAGATGGCTACTCGCTCTTTCCCTACTTTGAATCAATCGCTACCCCTGGTAGCGATTGTCGTGGCCATTCCCACGACAATGATGGAATGGATGAACGATGGTGTGGATCTCCTTTGGTGGTGTTGTGATGAAAACTGAGAATGGCGGCTCTCTGGCTGGCGGCTGGAGCCTCAAAGTATATAGGAATCTTCGCAAAAGTTGTAGGGTTTCACAAGATGGAGCCGCCGCCACCTGGTACGGGTGGACCGTATGGGTGGGCCCTGCCTGTACTAGTGGTTGTTAAGCTCACTGACGCCTGGAATTGGCTTCCCAATTACTTGGCCCTATGGACTTCCTCAAAATCCTTCATTATGACTCCTGATTTTGCATGAAAAGCCGTGATTTCCTGCATAACATAATTCAAAGTAATGTCTTGCATATCTTTGCAATTATTAGTCATTAGTGGCAAGGATTGGGAGTTTGTTGTCAATTTCTTGACTAAAAACAATGTTTAAACGCGGTGGAAGATGGCAAATCAACTTCCCCAAATCCCAAACCCTTGATCTCCCTCGAGAAAGAAGAAACAAAATAACTATAAGGAATTCAGCGTTTAAACTTGAAACAACGAGAATAAGAATTCACTTACGGTTGGTAGTCATGTGTGCATAACACTTCATTCATTTGCGAGGCTTATGAAAGTTAGAGAGATAACAAGAGTACTATACAAGCTTTGGTAAGTCAAGACAATTAAAGTAGAGTTTAATATTAGTATAAATAACTAGATGTGTAGCAATCAATGCAATTCATATAGTTAACTCTCAGCTTGCCAAGGAATACTAGGATGTTTAAATAGCATGATTAAGTAAGAGAGTTTCATGTCCTAAGTAGTATAACAATGAAGTGTCTTATTTACACCCACATCGATAAATCTAGTCTATCAAAACACTTCTAATCCAATCATTATCTTTCAAGAAAAATTCGTAGAGTAGTAATGAGACCATGCCAAGGACTTGTTATGTGGATCTTCAAAGATATCCTTTTCTATTTATTCTTTCACGGATTGCTGGATGTTTCTTTTGTAAGTGCTTGCACAACCTTTGAGAATGCTAATGTCACATCCCAAGATTTTCCAAATCTTGTAATGTGAAAAATAAATAAACAAAATAAATTATTGTTGAAAATCAGGGTGAAAAGAAACTTTTGTTTCTAAATGAAAACTTAAAATCCCATCTTGAACAAACTTTAATTAAAGTTTGAATTCAACAAAATCCAAATCAAAAGAAATGCATTCCTCATAAAATGCATCTGGAAATTTAAACACTTGGAAAATAAATCCAAACCCTAAAACCCTAATGGAATAAAATCATTTCCAAGTTATCTCCAAGCCTATGGATTTGATCCATATAAAAATTTGTCAAACAAACATTTCAAAATGATCAAGAATGACAAATGGAAATATTATAAAACCATATAAAATGATTTCCTTCAATTTGGAGCCATAGATAAAATCTTATGAATTTAATAAGATAAGGAAATTGATTTCCCAAAGCTAATAAAGCAACCACCTAGAAATCCATACCAAATGGTGAGAAAATAATCCTAAAGAAATTTAAAAGGATAAACAAATATTAAATAAGATTTTACAAATTAGAATCACCAAGTTTGGATCTCTAAATAAAAAGATATGGATTTTATAAGATGAAGAAAGAAATATTAAATAAAGAATATTTAAAGACCAAATTAAATCTTGGCCAAGACCATAAGCAAATGGAATGAATCTAATCCAAATCCAAATAAAATAAAAGGATAAAGAATTTCCAAAATAAAATAAAATGGCATTAACCATTCTATCCCTATTTTAATAAAGGGAAATCTCTAATAATAATAATTATATAATTCATGAGAAAATAGTATTTTGGAATTTACCCAAGTGGAATAAAAGTTGTTTAATTAATTTAAATAAAATAAATCTTCCAAATAAAATTTAGGGAAATAAAACTATATTTAATCCCATTGGAATTAAAACAAATGCCCAATTCAAATGATTAATGAATCATATCAAATACTTTCCAAATAATTAAAGATGAACTATTTGACACCCTAATAAACAAATAAAAACCTACTTAAAAGATTTGGAAGAATTTAGAAACTTAAGTGGTGTTTGAAAATATTATTAAATCTTATTTGATTAATACAAGGACCTACTTTAAATAATTAAAAGGGCACTAAAGGAATAAAAGTTTTATTCTAAATTTGACATCAAAATATGGTATTAAACAGTGTTTGATTATTCACAAAATATGGCAAAGGTTTGAATTCAAATGAGTGTCTGAATTAATTAAACAAAGTCAAAACAGAAATTAGAAATAGAAAAAGAAAAAGGTTTTAGTATAAAAAAATGGAACCAGCCAGCGAGCCCACTAGGCCCAGTCCAGCCCACCTCTCCCTCTCACCCGAGCGAAACATTTTCTCACCGCAGAATTAACCCACGCCCTCACTGACAGCCTGGACCCATTCCCTCTTCCCCTCTATCGCTGACGAGACGACCCACCGCCAGCTCCCTTCTTCCTCACCCTCCCGCTGACCTCGTCGGCCGTTGCTGCCAAATCAATGCCGGCGTAATACGCAGTAACGCCGCGATTAATGTCACATCCCAAGATTTTCCAAATCTTGTAATGTGAAAATAAATGAATAAAATAAAACTTTGTTTGATTTTCAGGGCCAGAAGAAACTTTTTGAATTTAATTGGAACTTCAAATCTATTTGAATTAAATAAAACCCTAAAGGGATTTATAAAGATAAACATTTTAAATAAAGGAAAATAAAATATTTTGGGAAATACTATTTTGGATCTTTTAAATAAAAAGATTTGGTTTTCAAAAGAAATAGAAGTTTATAAATAAAGATTATTTTATAAAGCCAAATTAAAACCTTGGCCAAGCTTTTGAAATAAAACATTTTGTTTTGATAAAAATAGTAAAGGTTTATTTGAATTAATAAGGATTTAATATCCAAGTTTTATTAATAAAGGTTTTACTAATTACAAAACATCAAAACTTATTTAATTATTTAAAATAAGTTTTCCAAGTATTTTATATTCTCAAATAAAACCTACTGAAGTGTTTTGGTTTTATTTTAGATTTCAAAATAAATATTTAAATAAAACAAATCCTATTTGATTTAATAACTAAGGCCCATTTTTAATTGTTAATAGACCATAAAATAAAAATGTTATTTTGTTTTAAACAAGTTTTCCAAATATCTTATATTTCCAAATAAAACCTACTGATTTGGTTTTGAAAATATTTGGATTTCAAATGGAGATTTCATTAAATAAATCAAACCCTATTTGAATAAATAACTATGGTCTATTTTATTTAATTATTGAATGGATCCTAAAAAGAATTAAATATTATTTTGGGATTTGGTTTATGTTGATAAACAGAACCAAAAACTTATTTGCAAGTGTGGTGATTGTTTGAATGTTTGAATGTTGTTTGATTGTTTGAATTTCAAAAACAGAAAAAGAATTACAAAAGGAAAAAGGTTTCAGGAAGGAAAAAAATGGATTTGGACCTAGCCCAGCCGGCCAAGCCCACAAGCCCAGCAAACCAGCCCAGCTCCCCCTCCCGAAGAAAACGATTCGCACTCGATTTTAAACCCACAGAGAAGCTGACCAGTGGACCCTCCCCTCACTCCCTTTCCTCACTGACGACTGGACCCCACTCTCATGTTCATCCTCCTCACCCGCGCGACCACCTCCCCCCAAACCTCGCTGCCGTTCACTGTGATTCAACCGCGCGTAAATTCACGAGTAATGGCCGCGTTAATCTTGCCCCTGACCATGCGTACAAAAGCACCTCTCCTCCCTCTGTCATTCCCCTCAAACGCCAACGCCACATCGCCACCAGGCTGCCTCGAATTGGCCGTGCACCGCCGCTGTTCCGGCGAGCTCCTCCGGTGAAATCCGACAAACCATAGCCACCCCCTGCCTCCCTGAGCACCCTAGGAGATTCCCCACCTCCTGACGCATCTTCCTGTGCCCTCATCTCGACCGCGGGCACCCCAGGGAGCCGTCTTCGACAAGCTCCGACCTCGCCGCCGCGTCTGTCTTCAACTCCGGCAAGCACCCAGGTAGTTTCAGACCGCCCCGCGCTTTCTAAATCACGCTCACACATTCGCCTCACTCTACTGCGTCTGACCACACCTTCGGTTTGCCTTCTCATGAACCACAGCCTCGTCTCCGACCGCGACCAGAGCACGCCGTCGCCAGAACGAACTCCGGCGAGCGGTTACTCCTACGACCGTGCGCCCCCTGCCTCGTCGACCACACGTCGAGCTTCCCCAGTCCTCTGCGATCTAGGTGAGCCTACTCCCTCCCTTACTCGCTTCCTGCCTCGCCAGCGCCGCCACTATCTGCCCGCTCCGCCGCTCGCCGTTATCCTAGCGCCGCCAGTTCTTGGCCAGGCAATAGCAGCCGTTCGATCTAGATCGAGCGAGCACGATAGAATCACTTAAATCGCGAAAGGGTACGCTGTCAGAACCACACGATCTAATTAGATCCAACGCACCGCAGAGCCGATCCGGCCGAACCGGTATCGACCAGTGAAATAGCGACGCGTGGCCAGGTCTGTTTAAAACAGAATTTGGAAATCAGATTTAAGTTGCAATTTCAAACCTTTGTAACTTTCGATCCACACGTCCAAAATTTACAAATTGGATATCGTTGGAATCAGTGGAACAAACCCTAGCCAACCATGCCTTTGGTTGAGCAAATAGTATCTGTTAGCTTGTTGGATTTTGCAGAAACTTTTGAATGCTTGTTAAGACTAGAAAAATGATTCAAAAATGTTTTTGAGTTTGAAACCTTGGCATAATAGTTTATAGTGAACTTACTGACCCTAGGAACCAACCCATAGTTTGGAAAATGAATTTGATAATGTCTAGGATGGATTAATTGATTTAACCCATTTCTAGCCAAATAAAAGAATGGTTTTTGTTATGAAAATGTGTATGGAAAGAAAACTTTGAGAAAATGGTTTGGATCAAACCTATTGACCCAAAACACCAAGTTTTGAGAAACAACAACTTATTTGGTGAACCACATAGAGTTGTTGCTATTATAAAAATGTTTTCCACCACATAAAATAATGAAGGGATTTAAAAATGGTTCATGGACAAAAACCTTTTGCAAATGACTTTGCCACTTTGGAAAATAACCAATTTGTAACTTACAAAGTTTAGAAGCCAAGTGGAGACCATCTTTATAAATAGAACCATCTCTTGCATGCTCACATGCATGACTTAGATCCCATAGTTTTATGTGTGTGAATTGTTTGATTGATTATTTGGAATGCTAGTTGATTTTGTGTTTTCTTGATTGATTGTAGTGAAATTAGCAAAGTGTGAGACTAGCAAGATCAAGGAGTGAACCATCATTCCCTACAAAAAGGCAAGTTACACTATCATCTAAAAGTCCTACTATTTTCTTATACTTAGTGGATTTTGAAAACATGCATGAAAACAATTTATACTTATGCTATGCTAAATCCTAATAGGATTCCCTATACATTCCTTAGAGAAAACAATGTAGTTGTTACATGCTTAGCCATGCTATATTTTGAAAAGAGATACATGTTGAGATTTTACAAGGTTGAGAAAAGGACTTGTGTTTTACATAATAAAACAAGGACTCAATGAACCACCTAGGTGGAGGATACTTTAAGTTTTGGAGAAGGTGGCAACAAAAGGAACCATGTCTATGGCAATCACTTTGTGTTGTGCTCCAAAAGAAAACCACCTAGGAAACTTAGAGATTGAACATGTTTCTCCAATTGTGGCTTTCGTGTGCAACCACATGCTATTATGGCTCTGGCTTAGTCAACTACATTGGGAAGACCCATGCATTGTCTTCAGTTTACTGGACATGGGGATCTGGAATGCTTCATGGGTGCTGAAGACAAGCTAGCAATGGTGTATGGGAGGACCCTTTGGAAAGACTTCGTCACATTCTTAATATGCCAGTACTCCATCTTGGTGAGTGCTAATCCAGTGGCCACTGGTGGCAAAAGGATGGGATTGTGACATGTGGGTAAAGTGTACTCCTTCTGCAGAAGATAATAAAATCTAAGTACTTAGTCGTGTCCCCGGTTATGGACAATACTGAGCAACTAAAGTTTGAACTATGGGAGATCTCGACATTCTAATTTCTAAAAGAAAACTTTTAAGGACTTGATGCACTTGGGGTTACCAAGGAGCACAAGAGACTTTGATAAAACTTGATGTACTTGGGGTTACCAAGGAACTCAAGAGATGAAAACATGAACACTTGGGGCTAGCAAGGAACTCATGAGATTTTGATAAAACTTGATGCACTTGGGGTTACCAAGGAGCTCAAGGGATTTTGACAAGGACTTGAACACTTGAGTTTCTACCAAGGAGTTCAAGGAACTTGGAAAAGGAGATTTGACAAAGGACCAAGACCATTTTGAAAAGATAGGATAAATTTTGCTTTATGCAAATGAGCCTTAAACCCTACTTAGCCAAATATGCATGTATTGATAGAATCCACTTATATTCTACAAAGTAGTGAAGCTTGCCAATACAATTCAAATGTATTGACCCTTGTGGCTGTAACTTGTAATGTTGCAGGTTTGATTGTTTTTAGTGAAGATTGTTTGACTAGGATTACAAAGTCTACAACCAACATCTGCCTGTGGCACTTTGAAGATGAAGGACCCATACTTATAGTTATTCCGCTGTAATGTAATGTAATAGCCAAATGAGCTATGTATGATGTAATAAAATTATGTTATTCCTGGTTATAAATTTATGTTATGACCTTTGTTTCTTGATATTACATCTTAACTGTGGATGCTAGCTATTGATCCATGGACTAGCATTGTAAACACAGGGGACACCACCTTATGTTGTACAAAGGTTGGGACACTCCCTCTACAGATGGTATCAGAGCATTGTGTTGCCTGTAGGATTTGTAAACCTAGGATTGGACAAAAACCCTTAGAAGAATAGGAGTTATATTTTCATCCAAAATTTATTTACAAAAACACTTGTAAACTCTTTCCTCAACCATTTTGGTTTCAACTCTACACTTCTTCTACTTCAACTTGATGGAAAAACCTACCCATGGCCAAATACTACACCATGTGCAAAGGACTTCTTCAATACTTTCAACTCTAATGACTTCAACTTCTTCAACTCTAATGACTTCAACATCTTCAGGATATTCACCAAGGACCTCCAACTTGGATATCACCAAGGACTACAAGTGAGACAAGGAAATCTTGCTCAAGATTTAGAGACTGAGGGAAAGCAAAAGTTTAGAAGGAATCCACATCATTTGAAATATTGCAACCAAGAGATTTTCTCAAGGAAACCATGATCTCATACAAGAAGAATCAAGAAGGAAAGATCACAAGTGAACCATATAGATGGACCACCATATTTTAGTTAAGACAAAACCACCAACTTATGTGGCGTAACAAAAATATTTTTTTGCCTAAGTATGTGCTTGAACTTTGTTGTTTGAGTGAAATGTTTGGTTTGTGTTTGCATGCACATTGCTTGTGTGAATTGTGATGTGTGTGATTAGAAACATGGGAAATCCTAGTAGATGAAACCTTAGTAGAAATTTCCTAAGTTAAATAATCCTACTACTATCATTCTTAGCTTAGCTAGTAGAAAACAAGGGTGGAATATATATCCATGCTACGAAATATTTCTAAGTCTGAGGACTTGTGTTTTGTTTAATAAAACAACTAAGAGAATGAATCACCTGGGTGGAATGGAAGGAATGGTTTGTGTTGAGTGGTCATGCAAGTCCAGTATGCTGGGGAAAACTTGAGCATCACCAAGTCCAGTATGCTGGGGAAAACTTGGTGTCTCACTTGTGGATGGCCACCCAGGAACAAAGAGATTTGAGATGTCAAATGTTGAGAAGCTTCAAGTGCAGCCACTTGGCATTATGGGCTCTGCCTGGATCATATAGGTTGCAAGAACTTATCCAAATGGACAGTTGGTGGTAGGGGAATGATAGGTTGGAACGCGTCCATTCTGGTCTAAGGGAAGGCTTCTGACAGATCTTGTCTTGGTGAAACCAAGTCTTGTGGGGAAAGTGCACCACCTCTGCAGAGTGTAAAATCTAAGTACTTAGCCATGACCCTGGCAAAGGACAATTTGAGCATCAAGACATGGAACCTATCAAGAATCTCCTCATCCCAATTTCTAAGTTAAAAACTTGTGGTTGAACAAGGGTTGAAGGATCACCAATTTCTATTGGGAGATGCCTTGGGAATGTTTTTGTCAAGCAAAAACTTAGTGTTTTCAAATGATAAGGAAATCTATTTTGAGCAAAGCAAGCCTAAGCTCCACTTAGCCAAATGCATAAAGATGATAGACTCCACTATACTACCATAGTATCACTTGCCAATACAATTCAAATGTATTGACCCTTGTGGCTGTAACTTGTTATCTTGCAGGTTTGTTTGATATTAGTGAAGGGTAATGAGTAGGATTACAAGTCTATAACCAACATGTCTGCCTATGGCACTTTGAAGATGAAGGACCCCATGCTATTGTTATATTCTGCTGCATTGTAATGAGATAGCCAAATGAGCTATGTAAGATGTAATAAATTATTTTATTCCTGGTTATAAAGTTGTATTATGACCTTTGTTTCTTGATATTACATCTTAACTGTGGATGCTAGCTATTGATCCAGGGACTAGCATTGTAAACACAGGGATCTCTACCTTATTAAAGGTTGGGAACCTTACAGATGGTATCAGAGCATTGTGTTTCCTCTAGGATTTGTAAACCTAGGATTGGACAAAACCCCTTAGAAAAAAAGGAGTTGTATTTGTTCCAAAACTTATTTACAAACAATCTTGTAAACACTTTCCTCAACCATTTTTGGTTTTGATTCTACATCTCTACTATTTCAAACTTGATGGACAAAGCCTTCTCCATGGCCAAAGACTTCACCATGAGCTAAGGACTTCATCAACTCTAATGACTTCAACATCATCAACCTTGGATATCAACTCTAATGACTTCAACATCTTCAACTCTAATGACTTCAACATCTTCAACTCTAATGACTTCAACATCTTCAACATTTTCACCAAAGGACCTCAACCTTGGATATCACTAAGGACTACAAGTGAGACAAGAAAAGTTACTCAAGACTTGAAGATTAAGGAAACATAACTTGGGAATCATCATCACCTTTGAAGTTTTGTGACCAAGAATTTTCCCAAGGATACAAAGATCTCATTCAAGAAGAATCAACTAAGAAGGATGGAAAGATCTCAAGTGAACCATATAGATGGACCACCATATTTAGTTTAAGTCAAACCCACCAACTTATGTGGTGTAACAAAAATATTTTTGGTTGCCTAAAAATATGCTTGAGACTTGTTGTTTGAGTGGAATTTTTGTTTGTGATTGCTTGCACATTGCTTGTGTGAATTGTGATGTGTGTGATTAGAATTATTCCCTTAGAAATATTTTGCCTATTCTAATCCCGAACCAACCCAAACAGATGACTTCTCCAAGAGACTCCAACATCAAGAAGAGTGACATCAACAACCAAGAGATCAACATGAGAGAACAACTACTAGCAAACCAAACCCAGTTGAACCAAGTGACAACTCAGTTTTTAGCCAACAACAATGGATTAGACCCAGCCATACAAAGGATTTTGAAAATTCAATCCCAATTGTTGCAAGGGATGGCCACTCAAATGATCAACATGGGAGACAACCTTTCCCAAGGAGTTTGTGACAACAAGGATGACAAATATGATATTATAGAAGAAACCCAAGCTTGCAATATTTCTGGAGACAAGGATCACACTTCCAAAGAGCATGAAGATCAATGCCCCAATTGTGAAGAGAAGCATCCAGCTAATCAATGCCCCACAACTCAAGCTACTTGTTACCTATGTGAAGGAAATAATCATGTCCCTATCCAATGCCCCATCTATTCCATAGTTCAACAAAGGAAACAAGGTGGAGTGCAACAACATATTGCAGACTACCATGAGAGAGCCAAGTCTACCAAGAAGTATGAAGACAAAGGAAAATCTCAGCTTGCACCTCCATGCAATATGACTCAATTTAAAGGACCAAAGAGGAGACATATGTATTATCCAAGGAATAAGAAAAGGTCAAGGAGACCAGGAAACATTCCTACCTTTGAGATAACATATGAGGAACATGAATTAGAAGCACTCTTAGCTTTGGAGAAACCCAAGAAAAAGAAGGACAAAAGCCATGTGCAATGTTGTCATTGCAAAGAAATGGGACACTATGCCAATGAATGTCCAGAGAAGAAGAAGTATAAGGAAATTAGCCAAGTGTGGTGCAACAACTGCAAAGAGCTAGGTCATTATGTAGCAACTTGTCCACAGACGATACGTGAAGAACTCAATCTTATCACATGTTACAACTGTGGTAACCAAGGACATTATGCAAGCAATTGTCCAGAAAAGATGAAGCACAATATAAAGCCTATGAAGGATCTCAGCCTTGTCACATGTTTCAAGTGTGGAAACAAAGGACACTATGCAGATGTTTGTCCAAAGAGATTTCAACAAGATCCCAAGAAAGCCAAGATGTAATTTAGTTGGAAATTTTTTAAGGGTGGTAGTACCCTAGATGCTTTGAGCCAACTTGTAACCCCTAGCCTCCCCAAATCTCGGGACGAGATTTATTTTAAGGGTGGTAGCCTGTCACATCCCAAGATTTTCCAAATCTTGTAATGTGAAAAATAAATAAACAAAATAAATTATTGTTGTAAATCAGGGTGAAAAGAAACTTTTGTTTCTAAATGAAAACTTAAAATCCCATCTTGAACAAACTTTAATTAAAGTTTGAATTCAACAAAATCCAAATCAAAAGAAATGCATTCCTCATAAAATGCATCTGGAAATTTAAACACTTGGAAAATAAATCCAAACCCTAAAACCCTACTGGAATAAAATCATTTCCAAGTTATCCCCAAGCCTATGGATTTGATACATATAAAAATTTGTCAAACAAACATTTCAAAATGATCAAATATTATAAAACCATATAAAATGATTTCATTCAATTTGGAGCCATAGATAAAATCTTATGAATTTAATAAGATAAGGAAATTGATTTCCCAAAGCTAATAAAGCAACCACCTAGAAATCCATACCAAATGGTGAGCAAATAATCCTAAAGAAATTTAAAAGGATAAACAAATATTAAATAAGATTTTACAAATTAGAATCACCAAGTTTGGATCCCCAAATAAAAAGATATGGATTTTATAAGATGAAGAAAGAAATATTAAATAAAGAATATTTAAAGACCAAATTAAATCTTGGCCAAGACCATAAGCAAATGGAATGAATCTAATCCAAATCCAAATAAAATAAAAGGATAAAGAATTTCCAAAATAAAATAAAATGCATTAACCATTCTATCCCTATTTTAATAAAGAGAAATCTCTAATAAGAATAATTATATAATTCATGAGAAAATAGTATTTTGGAATTTACCCAAGTGGAATAAAAGTTGTTTAATTAATTTAAATAAAATAAATCTTCCAAATAAAATTTAGGGAAATAAAACTATATTTAATCCCATTGGAATTAAAACAAATACCAATTCAAATGATTAATGAATCATATCAAATACTTTCCAAATAATTCAAGATGAACTATTTGACACCCTAATAAACAAATAAAAACCTACTGAAAAGATTTGGAAGAATTTAGAAACTTAAGTGGTGTTTGAAAATATTATTAAATCTTATTTGATTAATACAAGGACCTACTTTAAATAATTAAAAGGGCACTAAAGGAATAAAAGTTTTATTCTAAATTTGACATCAGAATATGGTATTAAACAGTGTTTGATTATTCACAAAATATGGCAAAGGTTTGAATTCAAATGAGTGTTTGAATTAATTAAACAAAACCAAAACAGAAATTAGAAATAGAAAAAGAAAAAGGTTTCAGTATAAAAAAATGGAACCAGGCAGCGAGCCCACTAGGCCCAGTCCAGCCCACCTCTCCCTCTCACCCGAGCGAAACATTTTCTCACCGCAGAATTAACCCACGCCCTCACTGACAGCCTGGACCCATTCCCCCTTCCCCTCTATCGCTGACGAGACGACCCCACCGCCAGGTCCCTTCTTTCTCACCCTCCCGCTGATCTCGCCGGCCGTTGCTGCCAAATCAATGCCGTTGTAATACGCAGTAACGCCGCGATTAATCAGCCCCGCGATCACGCATACTAATTCGCCTGCTTCCCCTCTCTCATTCCCCTCACTCGCCAAAACCTCTACGCCCCAGGCCGTCCTAATTTCTCTCCCGAACCCCACTGTCTCCGACGGCTTCCCCGGCCGATTCCGGCAGCCCCTCGCCGCACCTTGCCCCCTCAACCACTCGAGCCTGCTTCCCTCTTCCAGACGCATCTCCCAGTGGCTTTTACTTGCCCGCGCTTGACCCACAGCGCCGGCAACGACGTCAACCAACAGCACCGCCGTCTGCAAACAACTCCGGTGAGCCTCATCGCTTGAACCCGTGCGCGCCTCGACCAGAGTTTCATGCCAACTTGTTTGCCTGTGCCTTGTGAACATCCAGGTGCTCGCCATTCACTCGCGCAGGACCCGTAGGATCGCCTTCGATGTCGATAGCAAGTGCTAGACGTAGACGACAACTCCGGCGAGGAATCGCCATCATCTCTGTGCGCCCCTTCGCCAACCACGAGCACGTTGAGCTCCAGCACGTCCCGGCGAACACGGTGAGCATACCCTCCCTTCCCCTAGCTTCCTGGAATAGCCAGAGCGCCGCCGCCTGAGCGTTGCTGCCGCCAGCCACCGTCGAGCGCCGCTAGCTTTTGGTCACATGCCCTGAACCGCTAGATCTTGATCTGACGGATGCTATAGAACGAGAGCGAAGGGGTAAGTAGCAACCTGTGTCGTGCGATCAAGTGAAATCCTATGGTCTATGTTAGCCGATCCGCGCGAAGAGGTATAAACGAATCAGAATATGACACGTAGCCTGGAGTGTGTTTTAAAAACTGAAACTTGACTATTTGATGAACCAATTTGAACAATTCATAACTTTCAAACCACACGTCCAAATTTTGCAAATTTTATATCAATGGAATCAGCAAGACAAGTACTTTCTGACCATGCACTTTGTTTAGTAAAAAGCTTCTGGTAAAATGATTGTTTTTGTAGAAACTTATGTATGCATGTTTAGAATATAAAAATTGTCCTAAAATGATTTTGGGGATAAAATCTTTGGAAAATGGTTTGTTTTGAACCTACTGACCCTAGAAATCAATTTGTGGTTTCAAAAATGTATTTGGTGAAACAAAAGAATGAATCTTTGATTTAAAACATTTCTAGTAAAATAAAAGTATGGTTTAATTATTAAAAATGGTTTTGGAAGCAAACCTTTGAGAAATGTTTTGGAAATAAACTCTCTGACCCTAAACACAAGGTTTTATGGTTTGAAAACATATTTTGTGGAACCTATAGAATGTTGCCTTATTAAAAGCATTTCTTCACCACATAAAATAATGACTTAGTTTAAAAATGGTTTATGAAGTGAAATCTTTTGCAAATGATTTTGCCACTTTGAAAAATGACCATTAGGTGATTTCAAATGTGTATGACCCATTAGAAACCACTTTTACAAATAAAACAATCTTTAGCCTGCTTGCATGCATTGTTTTGTTTCTATCATTTTATGTGATGAATTGCTTGAATAGTAGATTAAAATATTGTTTGCTTGATTGAATTGTAGTTATTTGAAGTGAGTGAACATTGCAAAGATCAAGGAGTGAACTTATAATCTCTACCAAAAAGGCAAGTGATGCTTCATACTTTTATCCCATTATTTTCACTATGCATTAGTGATATTTCTAAGTAGGACTTGCATGGAATTTTTGCTAAGTATAAACTATGCCATGGGAAATCCTAGTAGATGAAAACTTAGTAGAAATTTCCTAAGTTAAAGAATACTACTACTATCATGCTTAGCTTAGCTAGTAGAAAACAAGGGTGGAATATATATCCATGCTATGAAATCTTTCTAAGTCTGAGGACTTGTGTTTTGTTTAATAAAACAACTAAGAAAATGAATCACCTGGGTGGAATGGAAGGAATGGTTTGTGTTGAGTGGTCATGCAAGTCCAGTATGCTGGGGAAAACTTGGGCATCACCAAGTCCAGTATGCTGGGGAAAACTTGGTGTATCACTTGTGGATGGCCACCCAAGAACAAAGAGATTTGAGATGTAAAATGTTGAGAAGCTTCAAGTGCAGCCACTTGGCATTATGGGCTCTGCCTGGATCATATAGGTTGCAAGAACTTAGCCAAATGGACAGTTGGTGGTAGGGGAATGATAGGTTGGAACGCGTCCATTCTGGTCTAAGGGAAGGCTTCTGAAAGATCTTGTCTTGGTAAAACCAAGTCTTGTGGGGAAAGTGCACCACCTCTGCAGAGTGTAAAATCTAAGTACTTAGCCATGTCCCTGGCAAAGGACAATTTGAGCATCAAGACATGGAAGCTATCAAGAATCTCCTCATCCCAATTTCTAAGTTAAAAACTTGTGGTTGAACAAGGGTTGAAGGATCACCAATTTCTATTGGGAGATGCCTTGGGAATGTTTTTGTCAAGCAAAAACTTAGTGTTTTCAAATGATATGTAAATCTATTTTGAGCAAAGCAAGCCTAAGCTCCACTTAGCCAAATGCATATAGATGATAGACTCCACTATATTACCATAGTATCACTTGCCAATACAATTCAAATGTATTGACCCTTGTGGCTATAATGTCACATCCCAAGATTTTCCAAATGTGAAAAATAAATGAATAAAATAAAACTTTGTTGATTTTCAGGGTGAGAAGAAACTTTTTGAATCCAATTGGAAACTTTCAAAACCTATTTGGATCAAATAAAATCCTAAAGGGATTTAAAAAGATAAATAAACAGTAATATTTGAAATTACTATTTTTGAATCTTTTAATAAAAATATTTGGTTTTCAAATGAAAAGGTAGAAATATAAATAAGGATTATTTTATAGAGCCAAATTAAACCTTGGCCAAGCTTTTGAAATAAAATATTTTGTTTTGAACAAAAATAATAAAGATTTATTTAAAGAAAATAATAGGGATTTAATAATATCCCATTTTAATAAAACCAAGGCTTTTCCATTTTAATTAAAACATTAAAAACTTGTTAAATTATTTTAAACAAGTTTTCCAAGTATTCTTTATTTTCAAATAAAACCTACTGATTTGGTTTTGAAAATATTTAGATTTCAAATGGAGATTTTAAATAAATTAAAACCCATTTGATTTATTAACTAAGGTCCATTTAATTTAATTATAAATGGACCCTAAAATAAAAATATTATTTTTGGTCTTTGGACTTTGGTTTATGTTGTTAAACAGAGCCAAATTCAATTGCAAAGGGTGGTGGAAGTTTGGATTGTTTTGAATGTTTGATTTGTTTGTTTGAAATTAAATTAGGAAATTCAAACAGAAAAAGAGAAAAGATTCAGAACAAAAAAAAGGCTAAAGGACTGACCCAACCCAACAAGCCCAGCAGCCCAACTCACAGCCCAGTTCTTTTCCCCTCTCTGCGAAATGTTTTTCACCAAAAAGCCAACCCGCAGAGTCACTGAACGTTCGGTCCCACTCCCTCTTCCTCTCTCTCGCTGACCAACCGACCCCACCCCTCCTGTTCATCGTCTCCAAACCGCGCCGATTACTCCTCGCCATTTCTATATTGAATTGCAGCGATCAATTCGCGTCAATGGGGGCATTAATCTCTCCAACGTCTATGCCCTTATACTCGCCCCTGCCTCCTCCTCCTTTCCCCTCAAACACCGCAGCACGAGAGCCACCAGGCTGCCCTGAATCGAAGTTGCACCGCCGCTGCTCCGGCGAACCTTTCCAGCAAATTCCGGCTAGTAGACACTGCCCCTCGCCACCTCGACCAAGCTCACGCACTCCCCAACCTCTGGCGCACCTGCCCGTGTCATCCGTTCACCCGCGGGCGCCCCAGAACGTCGACTTCGACAACCTCTAAGCGCCGTCGCGTCTGCTACTTTCTCCGGCGACCTCCCCCTGGTAAGCCAGACCACCCCGAGCTCTCTCTATCATACTCGCGCGAAACCTAGGACTTCCCGCGTCTAACCGTGTCCTCGTTTTGCTTCGGAGTGAACCACAATGTCGCCCCCGACAATGACCAGAACCGCCTGACGCCGTTCCCCACTCCGGTGAGCAATCCCCGTCACGTCTAAGCGCCCCTCGCCAGACCAGCACCATCTCGAGCTTCACCTCGACCTCGCGAGCACGGTGAGCATCCTCGTTTCCTCCTTTGCTTCCTGTATCCGCCGCAACGTCATCGTCTGACCGCGCTGCCGCCGTTCACCACCGCTAGCGCCGCCGGTTTATGTCCAGTAGCTATGAGTCGTTGGATTTTAATCGTACGCACGTGATAGATCACTTAAACACTGAAGGGGTACGCAACTAGAGCCATGTGATCTGCTTAGATCCAACGAACCACAGAGCGCAATCCGCGCGAACCGGTACCGCCCAATGAGAACACGCCGCGTGGCCAGCTTTTGATTTAAAACAGAATTTGAAATCAGATTGATTTGCAAATTTGTAACCCTTGTAACTTTTGATCCACACGTCCAAAAATTACAAACTTTATATCAATGGAATCAATGGAACAAGCCCTAGCCAACCATGCAATTTGTTTAGTAAAAAGCTTCTGGTAAAATGTTTGTTTTTACAGAAACATTTGTATGCTTGTTTAGGTTATAAAAATTATTCCAAAATGTTTTTGAGGTTGAAATCTTTGTAAATTGGTTTGTTGTGAACTTACTGACCTTAGGAACCAACTCATGGATTTAAAAATGTTTTTGGTGAAGACTAGGATTGATTAATTGATTTAGCTCATTTCTAGTCAAATAAAAATATTGATTTTGCTATGAAATTGAATTTGGAGTAAAAACTTTGGGAAAATGATTTGATTCAAACCTACTGACCCTAAACACCAAGTTTTGAGAATTAACAACTTATTTGGTGAACAACATAAAGTTTTGCTTTGATAAAAACATTTTCCACCACATAAAATATTGATTGGATTTAAAAATGGTTTATAGATAAAACCCTTTTACAAATGACTTTGCCACTTTAGAAAATGACCACTTTGAACCTTACAAAGTTTAGAGCCTGGTAGAAACCACCTTTGCAAATAAAACTATCTTTTGCATGCTTGCATGCATGACTTAGTTCCTATTATTTTATGTGTGTTTGATTGTTGGAATATTGGTTGGAATGCTAGTTGATATTGTGTTTGCTTGATTGACTTGTAGTGAAGTTAGAAAAGTGTGAAACTAGCAAGATCAAGAAGTGAACCAACATTCCCTACCAAAAATGCAAGTGACACTATCATCTAAAGTCCTACTATTTTCATTATACTTAGTGGATTTTGAAACATGCAAGAAAAGAATTTCGATACTTATGCTATGCTAAATCCTAATAGTATACCTTATATATTCCTTAGTGAAACAATGTAGTTGTAAAATTCTTAGCCATGCAACATATTTTGAGAAGAGATACATGTTGAGATTTTATAAAGATGAGAAAAGACATGTGTTTTATATAATAAAACAAGTACTCAATGAACCACCTGGGTGGACAAGGATACTCAAGTTTTGGACAAGGTGGCAACAAAAGGAACCATGTCGATGGCAATCTCTTTGTGTTGTGCACCAAAAGAAAACCACCCAGGGACTTAGAGATTGGACATGTTTCTCCAACAGTGGCTTCCGTGTACAGCCACATGCTATTATGGCTCTGGCTTGGTCAACTACATTGGGAAGACCCATGCATTGGTCTTCAGGTTAACTGAAAATGAGGGAACTCGGAACCCTACATGGGTGCCTGAAGACAAGCTAGCAATGGTGCATGGGAGGACCCTCTGGAAAGACTTCGTCACATTCTCAATCTGCTAGTACTCCATCTTGGTGAGTACTTATCCAGCGGCCACTGGTGGCAACAAGATGAGATTGTGTCATGTGGGTAAAGTGTACCACTTCTGCAGAAGATAAAAATTTTAAGTACTTAGCCGTGTCCCCGGTTATGTACAATACTGAGCAACTAAAGGCCTGAAGCTATGGGAAATCTCGACATTCCAATTTCTAAAAGCAAAACTTTAAAGTGATAACAAAGGACTTGAACCACTTGGGGATTTACCAAGGAGCTCAAGAGATTTTGATAAAAACTTGAAGCACTTGGGGATTTACCAAGGAGCTCAAGAGATTTTGATAAAAACTTGAAACACTTGGGGATTTACCAAGGAGTTCAGAAAGATTTGACAAAAGATCAAAACTATTTGAAAAGATAGGATAAATTATTGCTTTCTGCAAATGAGCCTAAAACCCTACTTAGACAAATATGCATGTATTGATAGGATCCACTTATACTCAACATAGTAGTGAAACTTGCCAATACAATTCAAATGTATTGACCCTTGTGGCTGTAACTTGTTATGTTGCAGGTTTGTTTGATATTAATGAAGTTGATTGATTAGGATTACAAAGTCTACAACCATCATGCTTGCCTGTGGCACTTTGAAGATGAAGGACCCCATGCTTATAGATTTTCTGCTGCAATGTATTGTAATAGCCAGAAGAGCTATGTAAGATGTAATAAAATTATGTTATTCCTAGTTATAAAGTTATATTATGACCTTTGTTTCTTGATATTACATCTTAACTATGGATGCTAGCTATTGATCCAGGGACTAGCATTGTAAACACAGGGATCTCTACCTTATTAAAGGTTGGGACCTCTACAGATGGTATCAGAGCATTGTGTTGCCTGTAGGATTTGTAAACCCTAGGATTGGACAAAACCCTTAGAAAAATAGGAGTTGTATTTGTTCCAAAACTTATTTACCAACAATCTTGTAAACTCCTTCCTCAACCATTTTGGTTTTGATTCTACATCTCTTCTACTTCAACTTGATGGAAAAACCTACCCCATGGCCAAAGACTCACCATGTGCAAAGGATTTCTTCAACTCTAATGACTTCAACATCTTCAACTCTAATGACTTCAACATCTTCAGCATATTCACCAAGTACTTCAACCTTGGATATCACTAAGGACAAGTGAGACAAGAAATCTTACTCAAGATTTGGAGACTAAGGAAACACAACTTAGAAGGAGCCATCAACACCTTTGATGTTTTTGTGACGAAATTTTTTTTCCAAGGAAACCATGACCTCATGCAAAAAGAATCAACCAAGAAGGATGGAAGGATCACAAGTGAACCATATAGATGGACCACCATATTTTGTTTAAGACAAACCCACCAACTTATGTGGTGTAACAAAAATATTTTTGGATGCCTAAAAATATGCTTGAAACTTGTTGTTTGAGTGAAATGTTTGGCTTGTGATTGCTTGCACATTGTTTGTGTGAATTGTGATGTGTGTGATTAGAATTATTTCCTTAGAAACATTTTGCCTATTCTAATCTCAATTCAACCCAAACAGATGACTACTCCAAGAGACTCCAACATCAAGGTTGATAACACCAACAACAACCAAGAGGACAACATGGAGGAACTCATAGCAACCCAAAACCAGTTGAACCAAATGACAGCTCAATTCATAGCCAACACCAGTGGGGAAGATCCAACACTGCAAAAGGTTTTGGAAGACCAAGCCCAAATGTTGCATAAGGTGACAGATCAAATGCTCCACATGGAAAGCAACTTCAAGGATGACAAGGATGTTATTCTAAAAGGAGCCAAAGATTGCAATATTTGTGGAGACAAGGATCACATTTCCAAGGATCATGGAGATCAATGCCCTAACTGTGAAGAGAAACATCATGTTGGCCAATGTCCCACCTCTCAAGCTACTTGCTACCTATGTGAAGGAAGTAATCATGTCCCTATCCAATGCCCCATCTATTCCATTGTTGAACAAAGGAAACAAGGTGGAGTGCAGCAAATGATTGCAAACTATCAAGAAGGATCCAAGTCCACCAAGAAGAATGAGGACAAAGGAAAAGCTCCACTTATACCTCCATGCAATACAACCCAGTTTAAAGGACCAAAGATGTAGAGGGAGTGGCCCAACCTTAATACAATATAAGGTGGAGTCCCCTGTGTTTACAATGCTAGTCCCTGGATCAATAGCTAGCATCCACAGTTAAGATGTAATATCAAGAAACAAAGGTCATAACATAACTTTGTAACCAGGAATAACATATTTTTTATTACATCATACATAGCTCATTTGGCTATTACATTACATTGCAGCGGAATAACTATAAGCATGGGGTCCTTCATCTTCAAGGTGCCACAGGAAGATGTTGGTTGTAGACTTTGCAATCCTAATCAATCAATCTTCACTAAAATCAATCAAACCTACAACATTACAAGTTACAGCCACAAGGGTCAATACTTTTGAATTGTATTGGCAAGCTTCACTACTATGTATAGTATAAGTGGATCCTATCTTTACATGCATATTTGGCTGGGTAGAGTTTAAGGCTCATTTGCATAAAGCAAAATTTATCCTATCTTTTCAAAATGGTTTTGGTCCTTTGTCAAATCTCCTTTTCCAAGTTCCTTGAACTCCTTGGTAGAAACTCAAGTGTCCAAGTCCTTGTCAAAATTCCTTGAGCTCCTTGGTAACCCCAAGTGCATCAAGTTTTATCAAATTCTCATGAGTTCCTTGGTAACCCCAAGTGTTCATGTTTTCATCTTTTGAGTTCCTTGGTAACCCCAAGTACATCAAGTTTTATCAAAGTCTCTTGTGATCCTTGGTAACCCCAAGTGCATCAAGCTTAACAAAATCTCTTTGAATTCCTTGGTACCCCCAAGTGCATCAAGTTTTACTTTAGAAGTTGGAATGTCGAGATCTCCCATAGTTCAAACTTTAGTTGCTCAGTATTGTCCATTACCGGGGACACGGCTAAGTACTTAGATTTATTATCTTCTGCAGAAGGAGTACACTTTACCCACATGTCACAATCCCATCCTTTTGCCACCAGTGGCCACTGGATTAGTACTCTCCAAGATGGAGTACTGGCAGATTGGGAATGTGACGAAGTCTTTCCAAAGGGTCCTCCCATACACCATTGCTAGCTTGTCTTCAGCACCCATGAAGCATTCCAGATCCCCATGTCCAGTAAACTGAAGACAATGCATGGGTCTTCCCAATGTAGTTGACTAAGCCAGAGCCATAATAGCATGTGGTTGCACACGAAAGCCACAATTGGAGAAACATGTTCAATCTCTAAGTTTCCTAGGTGGTTTTCTTTTGGAGCACAACACAAAGTGATTGCCATAGACATGGTCCCTTTTGTTGCCACCTTCTCCAAAACTTAAAGTATCCTCCACCTAGGTGATTCATTGAGTCCTTGTTTTATTATGTAAAACACAAGTCCTTTTCTCAACCTTTGTAAAATCTCAACATGTATCTCTTTTTCAAAATATAGCATGGCTAAGCATGTAACCACTACATTGTTTTACTAAGGAATGTATAGGGAATCCTATTTAGGATTTAGCATAGCATAAGTATAAAATATCCTTTCATGCATGTTTTCAAAATCCACTAAGTATAATGAAAATAGTAGGACTTTAGATGATAGTGTAACTTGCCTTTTTGGTAGGGAATGATGGTTCACTCCTTGATCTTGCTAGTCTCACTCTTTTATACTTTCACTACAATCAATCAAGCAAGCACCAAATCAACTAGCATTCCAAATAATCAACCAAACAACAATTCACACACATAAAACTATGGGATCTAAGTCATGCATGTAAGCATGCAAGAGATGGTTATATTTGTAAAGATGGTCTCCACTAGGTTTCTAGACTTTGTAAGTTCCAAATTGGTCATTTTCCAAAGTGGCAAAGTCATTTGCAAAAGGGTTTTGTCCATGAACCATTTTTAAATCCCTTCATTATTTTATGTGGTGGAAAACATTTTTATAATAGCAACAACTCTATGTGGTTCACCAAATAAGTTGTTGTTTCTCAAAACTTGGTGTTTTAGGGTTAGTAGGTTTGGTCCAAAACATTTTCCCAAAGTTTTTATTCTAAAAACATTTTCATAACAAAACCATTCTTTTTATTTGGCTAGAAATGGGTTAAACCAATTAATCCTTTCTAACCTTCACCAAATTCATTTTTAAAACTATGGGTTGGTTCCTAGGGTCAGTAGGTTCACAACAAACCAATTTGCCAAGGTTTCAAACTCAAAAACATTTTTGAATCATTTTTCTAATCTTAACAAGCACACAAAAGTTTCTGCAAAATCAAACAATCTAATAGATACTATTTGCTAAACCAAAGGCATGGTTGGCTAGGGCTTGTTACACTGATTCCAACAATATAAAGTTTGTAATTTTTGGACGTGTGGATCAAAAGTTACAAAGGTTTGAAATTCACAAACTAATCTGATTTCAAATCTGTTTTAAACAGAATAGGTGATACGCGGCGCATCGCTATTTGCGGGTACCGGTTCGGCCGGATCAGCAACGCGGTGCGTTGGATCTAATTAGATTGTGTGGTCCAGAGGGCGTACCCCTTCGCGACTTAAGTGATCTAATCTTACTCGCCCGATCTAGTTCGAACGGCTCTAACTGCCTTGCCAAAAGCTGGCGGCGCTAGGACAACGGCGAGCGGCAGAGCGGCCAGATAGTGGCGGCACTGGCGAGGCAGGACGCTAGGAGAGAGGGGAGGTTGCTCACCAGATTCGCGAGGACGTGGTGATGCTCGACGTGTGCTTGTCGTGGTAGGGGGTGCTCTGGTACAGCTGCGATTATTCGCCGGAGTAGAGACCAACGTCGGGTGGTCTCAGTCGTGGTCGGAGTCGTCGCTACAGGTCATGAGAAGGCCAACCGAGGGTAAGGTTAGGTGCATAAGACCAAGGTGAAGTTGCTCACATGATCGGGAAGCAGAGGGGCGGTCGAGGTTTACCGGGGAGCTTGACGGAGGCGAGACAAACGGCGGCGACGCTCTGTGTCGTGCTTGTCGACGTTAGGGGACGCGCGCGGGCGAACTGAGGGCACAGGAAGGTGCGCCTGGAAGTGCTGAGTGTGTGTGCGTGGCCGGTGAGGGTGGAGGTGGCAAGTACTGGCCAGAATTGAAGGTGGAAGCTCGTCGGAGACAGAGCTGCTCGGGGATAAATTGGGGCGGCCTGGGGGCGTGTCGAGATGGGGCGACAGAGGAGAAAGGAGGAGAAGACGCTGGTGTTTTAACGTGCGTGGTCGCGGCGAGATTAAAGCTCGGTATTATGGCGAATTGAACGCGCGGATTGAATGGCAGCAACGGCAGCGAGGTTTGGGGGAAGGAGGTCGCGCGGGTGAGGAGGATGAACAGAAGAGGTGGGGTCCAGTCGTCAGTGAGAAAAAGAGTGAGGGAAGGGTCCACCGGTCAGTCTCTGTATGGGTTAGAATTTGAGTACGAATCGTTTTTCTTCGGGGAGGGAAACTGGGCTAGTTCCTGGGCTTATGGGCTTGGCCGGCTGGGCTGGTCCAGATCCTATTTTTTTCCTTTCTGCAATCTTTTCTTTTTCTAATTCTAATTTCTGTTTTGACAATTCAAACAAACAAGCAATGTTCAAATCAATTCAAACAATCACCAAACTTTTCATTTGAATTTAGTTCTGTTCAGTAACATAAACCAAAATTAAAAATGATAATAATAATTTTATTAATAGGGTCCATTATTAATTAAATAAATAGGACATTGTTATTAAATCAAAATAGAATTTGTTTCATTCAAATACTCCTTTTGGAATCTATTTATTTTCAAAACCAAACAGTAGGTTTTATTGAAAATATAAATACTTAGAAAAACTTATTTTAAATAAACAAATAAGTTTTGTTATTTTGGAAACAGTAAACCTTTATTAATAAAACTTGGATATCAAATCCTTATTAATTTATTTTAAATAAACCTTTATCATTTTTATCAAAACAAAATGTTTTATTTCAGAAGCTTGGTCAAGGTTTAATTTGGTTCAATAAAATAGTCTTTATTTATAAAACTTCTATTTTATTTGAAAACCAAATCCTTTTATTTAAAAGATCAAAATGGTAATTCCAAAATATTTTATTTTCATTTATTAAATGTTTATCTTTATAAATCCCTTTAGGGTTTTATTTAATTCAAATAGTTTTGAAGTTCCAATTGAATTCAAAAAGTTTCTTCTGGCCCTGAAAGTCAAACAAAGTTTTGTTTTATTCATTTATTTTCACATTACAAGATTTGGAAAATCTTGGGATGTGACAGGCTACCACCCTTAAAATAAATCTCGTCCCGAGATTTGGGAAGGATAGGGTTACAGGCAGGCTCAAAACAACTAGGGTACTACCACCCTTAAAATATTTTCAAACAAAAATTACATATTGTCCTTCTTGGGATCCTGGGGAAACTTCTCTAAGTAAACTTTTGCATTGCGTCCTTTGTTTCCACACTTGACTCATGGGCCAAGGTTGAGTTTCTCCATAGGCTTATTCAACTTGTTCTTCATCTTATCTGGACAGTTGCTTGCATAATGTCCTGGATTCTTGCAGTTGAAACAGTGGATGTCCTTGAGTTCTTTACGTGGCTCTTGTGGACAAGTTGCTACATAGTGGCCTAGCTCTTTGCAGTTGTTGCACACTACTTGGCCAATCTCTTTATTCTTCGGGTTCTCTGGGCATTCACCAGAATAGTGTCCCATTTCCTTACATTTACAACATTGCACATGGCTTTTGTCTATCTTTTGCTTCTTGACTTTCCTTGATCCTTTGAATTTGGTTGTTTTGTTTGGAGGTATAAGTGGTCCTTTTCCTTTGCCATCAACATTCTTCGTATACTTGGATCCTTCTTGTTTCCTTTGTTCCACCATGGAATAGATGGGACATTGGATAGGGACATGGTTGTTTCCTTCACATAGGTAGCAGGTAGCTTGAGAAGTGGGACATTGTCCAACAGGATGTTTCTCTTCACATTTGGGGAATTGATCTCCATGCTCCCTGAAAGTATGATCCTTGTCTCCACAAATAATGCAAGCTGGTGCTCCATCTATAATAATGTTTCTGTCATTCTTGTTGTCAAAAATACTTTTGGGATACCTTTCTTCCATTTTGATCATTTGATCAGTCACCTTAAGCATTAGTTGGCCTTGAGTTTCCAAAAATCCTTGCAATGTTGGATCTTCTCCACTGGAGTTGGCTATGAATTGAGCTGTCACTTGGTTCAACTGGTTCTGAGTTGCTATGAGCTCTTTCATGCTGTCCTCTTGGTCGGTGTTGATGTCATCAACCTTGGAGTCTTTTGGAGTAGTCATCTGTTTGGGGTTGAATTGGGATTAGAATAGGCAAGACATTTCTAAGGAAATATTTCTAATCACACACATCACAATTCACACAAACAATGTGCATGCAATCGCAAGTCAAACATTTCACTCAAACAACAAAGTTCAAGCACATACTTAGGCAACAAAATATTTTTGTTACACCACATAAGTTGGTGGTTTGGACTTAGCCAAAATATGGTGGTCCATCTACATGGTTCACTTGTGATCTTTCCATCATTCTTGGTTGCTTCTTCTTACTTGAGATCATGGTTTCCTTGAGAAAAACTCTTGATTACAATAACTTCTAGTGATGTGATCTTCTTCTAAATTTTGCATTCCCTCAGTCTCTAAATCTTGAGCAAGATTTCCTTGTCTCACTTGTAGTCCTTAGTGATATCCAAGTTGGAAGTCCTTGGTGAACATGCTGAAGATGTTGAAGTCATTAGAGTTGAAGAAGTTGAAGTAGTCCTTTGCACATGGTGTAATCTTTGGCCATGGGTAGTTTTTCCCATCAAGTTGAAATAGAAGATATGTAGAGTTGAAACCAAAATGGTTAAGGAAAGAGTTTACAAGTGTTTTTGTAAATAAGTTTTGGATCAAAATATAACTCCTATTCTTCTAAGGGTTTTTGTCCAATCCTAGGGTTTACAAATCCTACAGGCAACACAATGCTCTGATACTATCTGTAGAGGGAGTGGCCCAACCTTAATACAATATAAGGTGGAGTCCCCTGTGTTTACAATGCTAGTCCCTGGATCAATAGCTAGCATCCACAGTTAAGATGTAATATCAAGAAACAAAGGTCATAACATAACTTTGTAACCAGGAATAACATATTTTTTATTACATCATACATAGCTCATTTGGCTATTACGTTACATTGCAGCGGAATAACTATAAGCATGGGGTCCTTCATCTTCAAGGTGCCACAGGCAGATGTTGGTTGTAGACTTTGTAATCCTAATCAATCAATCTTCACTAAAATCAATCAAACCTGCAACATTACAAGTTACAGCCAGAAGGGTCAATACTTTTGAATTGTATTGGCAAGCTTCACTACTATGTATAGTATAAGTGGATCCTATCTTTACATGCATATTTGGCTGGGTAGAGTTTAAGGCTAATTTGCATAAAGCAAAATTTATCCTATCTTTTCAAAATGGTTTTGGTCCTTTGTCAAATCTCCTTTTCCAAGTTCCTTGAACTCCTTGGTAGAAACTCAAGTGTCCAAGTCCTTGTCAAAATTCCTTGAGCTCCTTGGTAACCCCAAGTGCATCAAGTTTTATCAAATTCTCATGAGTTCCTTGGTAACCCCAAGTGTTCATGTTTTCATCTTTTGAGTTCCTTGGTAACCCCAAGTACATCAAGTTTTATCAAAGTCTCTTGAGCTCCTTGGTAACCCCAAGTGCATCAAGCTTAACAAAATCTCTTTGAATTCCTTGGTAGCCCCAAGTGCATCAAGTTTTACTTTAGAAGTTGGAATGTCGAGATCTCCCATAGTTCAAACTTTAGTTGCTCAGTATTGTCCATAACCGGGGACACGGCTAAGTACTTAGATTTATTATCTTCTTCAGAAGGAGTACACTTTACCCACATGTCACAATCCCATCCTTTTGCCACCAGTGGCCACTGGATTAGTACTCTCCAAGATGGAGTACTGGCAGATTGGGAATGTGACGAAGTCTTTCCAAAGGGTCCTCCCATACACCATTGCTAGCTTGTCTTCAGCACCCATGAAGCATTCCAGATCCCCATGTCCAGTAAACTGAAGACAATGCATGGGTCTTCCCAATGTAGTTGACTAAGCCAGAGCCATAATAGCATGTGGTTGCACACGAAAGCCACAATTGGAGAAACATGTTCAATCTCTAAGTTTCCTAGGTGGTTTTCTTTTGGAGCACAACACAAAGTGATTGCCATAGACATGGTCCCTTTTGTTGCCACCTTCTCCAAAACTTAAAGTATCCTCCACCTAGGTGATTCATTGAGTCCTTGTTTTATTATGTAAAACACAAGTCCTTTTCTCAACCTTTGTAAAATCTCAACATGTATCTCTTTTTCAAAATATAGCATGGCTAAGCATGTAACCACTACATTGTTTTACTAAGGAATGTATAGGGAATCCTATTTAGGATTTAGCATAGCATAAGTATAAAATATCCTTTCATGCATGTTTTCAAAATCCACTAAGTATAATGAAAATAGTAGGACTTTAGATGATAGTGTAACTTGCCTTTTTGGTAGGGAATGATGGTTCACTCCTTGATCTTGCTAGTCTCACTCTTTTATACTTTCACTACAATCAATCAAGCAAGCACCAAATCAACTAGCATTCCAAATAATCAACCAAACAACAATTCACACACATAAAACTATGGGATCTAAGTCATGCATGTAAGCATGCAAGAGATGGTTATATTTGTAAAGATGGTCTCCACTAGGTTTCTAGACTTTGTAAGTTCCAAATTGGTCATTTTCCAAAGTGGCAAAGTCATTTGCAAAAGGGTTTTGTCCATGAACCATTTTAAATCCCTTCATTATTTTATGTGGTGGAAAACATTTTTATAATAGCAACAACTCTATGTGGTTCACCAAATAAGTTGTTGTTTCTCAAAACTTGGTGTTTTAGGGTCAGTAGGTTTGGTCCAAAACATTTTCCCAAAGTTTTTATTCTAAAAACATTTTCATAACAAAACCATTCTTTTTATTTGGCTAGAAATGGGTTAAACCAATTAATCCTTTCTAACCTTCACCAAATTCATTTTTAAAACTATGGGTTGGTTCCTAGGGTCAGTAGGTTCACAACAAACCAATTTGCCAAGGTTTCAAACTCAAAAACATTTTTGAATCATTTTTCTAATCTTAACAAGCACACAAAAGTTTCTGCAAAATCAAACAATCTAATAGATACTATTTGCTAAACCAAAGGCATGGTTGGCTAGGGCTTGTTCCACTGATTCCAACGATATAAAGTTTGTAATTTTTGGACGTGTGGATCAAAAGTTACAAAGGTTTGAAATTCACAAACTAATCTGATTTCAAATCTGTTTTAAACAGAATAGGTGACACGCGGCGCATCGCTATTTGCGGGTACCGGTTCGGCCGGATCAGCAACGCGGTGCGTTGGATCTAATTAGATCGTGTGGTCCAGAGGGCGTACCCCTTCGCGACTTAAGTGATCTAATCTTACTCGCCCGATCTAGATCGAACGGCTCTAACTGCCTTGCCAAAAGCTGCCGGCGCTAGGACAACGGCGAGCGGCGGAGCGGCCAAATAGTGGCGGCGCTGGCGAGGCAGGACGCTAGAAGAGAGGGGAGGTTGCTCACCAGATTCACGAGGACGTGGTGATGCTCGACGTGTGCTTGTCGTGGCAGGGGGTGCTCTGGTACAGCTGCGATTGTTCGCCGGAGTAGAGAACAACGTCGGGTGGTCTCAGTCGTGGTCGGAGTCGTCGCTACAGGTCACGAGAAGGCCAACCGAGTGTAAGGTTAGGTACGTAAGACCAAGGCGAAGTTGATCGCATGATCGGGAAGCAGAGGGGCGGTCGAGGTTTACCGGGGAGCTTGACGAAGGCGAGACAAACGGCGGCGACGCTCTGTGTCGTGCTTGTCGACGTTAGGGGACGCGCGCGGGCGAACTGAGGGCACAGGAAGGTGTGCCTGGAAGTGCTGAGTGTGTGTGCGTGGCCGGTGAGGGTGGAGGTGGCAAGTACTAGCCGGAATTGAAGGTGGAAGCTCGTCGGAGACAGAGCTGCTCGGGGAGAAATTGGGGCGGCCTGGGGGCGTGTCGAGATGGGGCGACAGAGGAGAAAGGAGGAGAAGACGCTGGCTTTTTAACGTGCGTGGTCTCGGAGAGATTAAAGCTCGGTATTATGGAGAATTGAACGCGCGGATTGAATGGCAGCAATGGCAGCGAGGTTTGGGGGAAGGAGGTCGCGCGGGTGAGGAGGATGAACAGGAGAGGTGGGGTCCAGTCGTCAGTGAGAAAAAGAGTGAGGGAAGGGTCCACCGGTCAGTCTCTGTATGGGTTAGAATTTGAGTATGAATCGTTTTTCTTCGGGGAGGGAAACTGGGCTGGTTCCTGGGCTTATGGGCTTGGCCGGCTAGGCTGGTCCAGATCCTATTTTTTTCCTTTCTCCAATCTTTTCTTTTTCTAATTCTAATTTCTATTTTGACAATTCAAACAAACAAACAATGTTCAAATCAATTCAAACAATCACCAAACTTTTCATTTGAATTTAGTTCTGTTCAGTAACATAAACCAAAATCAAAAATGATAATAATAATTTTATTAATAGGGTCCATTATTAATTAAATAAATAGGCCATTGTTATTAAATCAAAATAGAATTTGTTTCATTCAAATACTCCTTTTGGAATCTATTTATTTTCAAAACCAAACAGTAGGTTTTATTGAAAATATAAATACTTAGAAAAACTTATTTTAAATAAACAAATAAGTTTTGTTATTTTGGAAACAGTAAACCTTTATTAATAAAACTTGGATATCAAATCCTTATTAATTTATTTTAAATAAACCTTTATCATTTTTATCAAAACAAAATGTTTTATTTCAAAAGCTTGGTCAAGGTTTAATTTGGTTCAATAAAAATAGTCTTTATTTATAAAACTTCTATTTTATTTGAAAACCAAATTCTTTTATTTAAAAGATCAAAATGGTAATTCCAAAATATTTTATTTTCATTTATTAAATGTTTATCTTTATAAATCCCTTTAGGGTTTTATTTAATTCAAATAGTTTTGAAGTTCCAATTGAATTCAAAAAGTTTCTTCTGGCCCTGAAAATCAAACAAAGTTTTGTTTTATTCATTTATTTTCACATTACAAGATTTGGAAAATCTTGGGATGTGACAAAAGAAGAGGCATATGAATTATCCAAGGAGCAATAGAAGGTCCAAGAAACAAGTAGACATTCCTACTTACAAGATAACATATGAACAACATGAACTAGATGGACTCCTAGCTTTGGAGAAGCCCAAAAAGAAAAAGAAAGACAAAAGCCATGTGCAATGTCATCATTGTAAAGAAATGGGACACTATTCCAGTGAATGTCCAGAGAAACAGAAGTATAAAGAGATTGGCCAGGTATGCTGCAACAACTGCAAAGAGCTAGGCCATTATGCAACAACTTGTCCACAAGAGACACGTGAAGAACTCAAAGTTATCATATGTTTCAATTGCAAAAACCCAGGGCATTATGCAAGCAATTGTCCAGAAAAGATGAAGAATAAGATAAACAAGCCTATGAAGGATCTCAGCCTTGACACATGTGTCAAGTGTTGAAACAAAGGACACCATCCAGATGTTTGCCCAGAGAAGTTTCCCCAAGATCCCAAGCAAGACAATATGTAATTTAGTTGGAAAATTTTTAAGGGTGGTAGTACCCTAGATGCTTTTGAGCCTACTTGTAACCCTAGCCTTCCCAAATCTCGGGACGATATTTATTTTAAGGGTGGTAGCCTGTCACATCCCAAAATTTTCCAAATCTTGTAATGTGAAAAATAAATGAATAAAATAAAACTTTGTTGATCTTCAGGGTGAGAAGAAACTTTTTGAATCCAATTGGAAACTTTCAAAACCTATTTGGATCAAATAAAATCCTAAAGGGATTTAAAAAGATAAATAAACAATAAAGCTAAAAATATTTGAAATTACTATTTTTGAATCTTTTAATAAAAAGATTTGGTTTTCAAATGAAAAGGTAGAAATATAAATATGGATTATTTTATAGAGCCAAATTAAACCTTGGCCAAGCTTTTGAAATAAAATATTTTGTTTTGAACAAAAAGAATAAAGATTTATTTAAAGAAAATAATAGGGATTGTTTTGAATGTTTGATTTGTTTGTTTGAAATTCAATCAGGAAATTCAAACAGAAAAAGAGAAAAGATTCAGAACAAAAAAAAAGGCTAAAGGACTGACCCAACCCAACAAGCCCAGCAGCCCAACTCGCAGCCCAGTTCTTTTCCCCTCTCTGCGAAACGTTTTTCACCAAAAAGCCAACCCGCAGAGTCACTCAACGTTCGGTCCCACTCCCTCTTCCTCTCTCTCGCTGACCAACCGACCCCACCCCTCCTGTTCATCGTCTTCAAACCGCGCCGATTACTCCTCGCCATTTCTGTCTTGAATTGCAGCGATCAATTCGCGTCAATGGGGGCATTAATCTCTCCAACGTCTATGCCCTTATACTCGCCCCTGCCTCCTCCTCCTTTCCCCTCAAACACCGCAGCACGAGATCCACCAGGCTGCCCTGAATCGAAGTTGCACCGCCGCTGCTCTGGCGAAACTTTCCAGCAAATTCCGGCCAGTAGACACCGCCCCTCGCCACCTCGACCAAGCTCACGCACTCCCCAACCTCTGGCGCACCTGCCCGTGTCATCCGTTCACCCGCGGGCGCCCCAGAACGTCGACTTCGACAACCTCTGAGCGCCGCCGCGTCTGCTACTTTCTTCGGCGACCTCCCCCTGGTAAGCCAGACCACCCCGAGCTCTCTCTATCATACTCGCGTGAACCCCAGGACTGCCTGCGTCTAACCGTGTCCTCGTTTTGCTTCGGAGTGAACCACAGCGTCGCCCCCGACAATGACCAGAACCGCCTGACGCCGTTCCCCACTCCGGTGAGCAATCCCCGTCACGTCTGAGCGCCCCTCGCCAGACCAGCACCACCTCGATCTTCACCTCGACCTCGCGAGCACGGTGAGCATCCTTGTTTCCTCCTTTGCTTCCTGTAGCCGCCGCAGCGTCATCGTCTGACCGCGCCGCTGCCGTTCACCACCGCTAGCGCCGCCGGTTTATGTCCAGTAGCTGTGAGTCATTGGATTTTAATCGTACGCACGCGATAGAGCACTTATACGCTGAAGGGGTACGCAACCAGAGCCGTGCGATCTGCTTAGATCCAACGAACCACAGAGCGCAATCTGCACGAACCGGTACCGCCCAATGAGAACACGCCGCGTGGCCAGCTTTTGATTTAAAACAGAATTTGAAATCAGGTTGATTTGAAAATTTGTAACCCTTGTAACTTTTGATCCACACGTCCAAAAATTACAAACTTTATATCAATGGAATCAGTGGAACAAGCCCTAGCCAACCGTGCAATTTGTTTAGTAAAAAGCTTCTGGTAAAATGTTTGTTTTTGCAGAAACATTTGTATGCTTGTTTAGGTTCTAAAAATTATTCCAAAATGTTTTTGAGGTTGAAATCTTTGCAAATTGGTTCGTTGTGAACTTACTGACCTTAGGAACCAACTCATGGATTAAAAATGTTTTTGGTGAAGATTAGGATTGATTAATTGATTTAGCTCATTTCTAGTCAAATAAAAATATTGATTTTGCTATGAAATTGACTTTGTAGTAAAAACTTTGGGAAAATGATTTGATTCAAACCTATTGACCCTAAACACCAAGTTTTGAGAATTAACAACTTATTTGGTGAACAACATAAAGTTTTGCTTTGATAAAAACATTTTCCACCACATAAAATATTGATTGGATTTAAAAATGGTTTATAGATAAAACCCTTTTACAAATGACTTTGCCACTTTAGAAAATGACCACTTTGAACCTTACAAAGTTTAGAGCCTGGTAGAAACCACCTTTGCAAATAAAACTATCTTTTGCATGCTTGCATGCATGACTTAGTTCCTATTATTTTATGTGTGTTTGATTGTTGGAATATTGTTGGAATGCTAGTAGATATTGTGTTTGCTTGATTGACTTGTAGTGAAGTTAGAAAAGTGTGAAACTAGCAAGATCAAGAAGTGAACCAACATTCCCTACCAAAAAGTCAAGTGACACTATCATCTAAAGTCCTACTATTTTCATTATACTTAGTGGATTTTGAAACATGCATGAAAAGAATTTCTATACTTATGCTATGCTAAATCCTCATAGGATACCTTATATATTCCTTAGTGAAACAATGTAGTTGTAAAATGCTTAGCCATGCAACATATTTTGAGAAGAGATACATGTTGAGATTTTATAAAGATGAGAAAAGACTTGTGTTTTATATAATAAAACAAGTACTCAATGAACCACCTGGGTGGACAAGGATACTCAAGTTTTGGACAAGGTGGCAACAAAAGGAACCATGTTTATATGCCCATCTCTTTTTCTATGTGCACTAGAAGAAAACCACCCAGGGACTTAGAGATTGAACATGTTTCTCCAACAGTGGCTTCCGTGTATAGCCACATGCTATTATGGCTCTGGCTTGGTCAACTACATTGGGAAGACCCATGCATTGGTCTTCAGGTTAACTGAAAATGAGGGAACTCGGAACCCTACATGGGTGCCTGAAGACAAGCTAGCAATGGTGCATGGGAGGACCCTCTGGAAAGACTTCGTCACATTCTCAATCTGCTAGTACTCCATCTTGGTGAGTACTTATCCAGCGGCCACTGGTGGCAACAAGATGAGATTGTGTCATGTGGGTAAAGTGTACAACTTCTGCAGAAGATAAAAATTCTAAGTACTTAGCCGTGTCCCCGGTTATGTACAATACTGAGCAACTAAAGGCCTGAAGCTATGGGAAATCTCGACATTCCAATTTCTAAAAGCAAAACTTTAAAGTGATAACAAAGGACTTGAACCACTTGGGGATTTACCAAGGAGCTCAAGAGATTTTGATAAAAACTTGAAGCACTTGGGGATTTACCAAGGAGCTCAAGAGATTTTGATAAAAACTTGAAACACTTGGGGATTTACCAAGGAGTTCAGAAAGATTTGACAAAAGATCAAAACTATTTGAAAAGATAGGATAAATTATTGCTTTCTGCAAATGAGCCTAAAACCCTACTTAGACAAATATGCATGTACTGATAGGATCCACTTATACTCAACATAGTAGTGAAACTTGCCAATATAATTCAAATGTATTGACCCTTGTGGCTGTAACTTGTTATGTTGCAGGTTTGTTTGATATTAATGAAGTTGATTGATTAGGATTACAAAGTCTACAACCATCATGCTTGCCTGTGGCACTTTGAAGATGAAGGACCCCATGCTTATAGATTTTCTGCTGCAATGTATTGTAATATCCAGAAGAGCTATGTAAGATGTAATAAAATTATGTTATTCCTGGTTATAAAGTTATATTATGACCTTTGTTTCTTGATATTACATCTTAACTGTGGATGCTAGCTATTGATCTAGGGACTAGCATTGTAAACACAGGGATCTCTACCTTATTAAAGGTTGGGACCTCTACATGTAACTTGTTATGTTGCAGGTTTGTTTGATATTAGTGAAGGGTAATGAGTAGGATTACAAGTCTACAACCAACATGTCTGCCTGTGGCACTTTGAAGATGAAGGACCCCATGCTATTGTTATATTCTGCTGCATTGTAATGAGATAGCCAAATGAGCTATGTAAGATATAATAAATTATTTTATTCCTGGTTATAAAGTTGTATTATGACCTTTGTTTCTTGATATTACATCTTAACTATGGATGCTAGCTATTGATCCAGGGACTAGCATTGTAAACACACGGATCTCTACCTTATTAAAGGTTGGGAACCTTACAGCTAATACTTTTGCCTATACATTGACACCTGTGCCAATCATGTCATCAACTCATAGCCCAAATCCGTGGTTATACCATAGATCATTTGAAAGCCAGTGGAGTTGTTGGCATCCCAAAGAGTGTGCACTAGGAACATAAAAGAATATTTTTTCTCTCTCTTTTTATGAGCTAGTGCCATGGTTTTATCCACAAGGTTAGCTTTGGCATGTATCACAATTACCACTAGGCTTTATTTCAATCAAACAATTCCTTTCATGAGTGTCGTCAATACTATCAAAATGTCTATGGCGTTAAGTATCTTCAAGGGTATACTCTCAAGACAATCATTCATCAAACAAGTCGTAAATTTTAGACTTTTTCTTATTGTACTTGTTTGGCATTATTATTTCCAAGGCAAGACTCGGTTAGCTAAAATAACTAGAGCAAGAGCTTCAACAAATAATCATCATACTAATAAAAAGCTTTACTCTAACCATATTAAATTACTCCCACAAGAATAGCATCTTAGCAAATCGACCAACCAAGATAAACAACTCAAAATTCAAAAGTGGGAGACATGTGACATACCTCTCATAAGCGACTTCATGATTATCTTCCTTATAGGGATGTGTTCCTTCAAAACTCAAACACGATTACTCTCATAATAATATAAATGCAAAGAGGAAAAGTGCGAATCACATTTACGAAAAAATGAAAACGGAATTTTTTTTTGTATTTTTGAGGATAGGATTAAATAATAGAAATGATCTTGCGACCAAGCAAGGGTTTTAAGAAAAGAAAGACAAGTGAAAAAAAGCAAACTAAAAAGCAAAGTAAAAAAAGCGAAGTGTTGGAATGAGCCAACACGAGTGTTTCAAAGCTCCCAAAGAGCTGGAGTACAACCTCGTTATTACACAAATAAATTTGCTAGGGGAACACATCCCCAAGCTCAGCCTTTTGCAAGCCATTTTGTTGCTCTTTGTGGTGGCGGTGGATATTTTCTGTAACATCCCTAAAATCATTATTTCAAAGATTGCATATCATTCATGCATGCATATAGAATTGAGATCAATTTCAAACTCATTTCAGAAAACTGAAGCACATAGTGCTATCATTTTATGTGAACAAACTTATATCAAATGGCCATCCCCATTTGAGAGTTTGAATGTTTTAAACCTAGATTGTTTATCTCCCTTGTTGAATGGTTTGAGTGTGGAATTTGAACCAAACTTTACAAAATGGAAATGGTTTCAAAAACCATTTTTCAAACATTTACAAATCAAGTGCAAAGTCCCTGTTATTTTGTTCTCCAAAATGACCAAGCCTTTTCAAAGTGACCACATGGTTTTATGCCTAGACTTGAGACTGTTGCACACTGCAAAAATCCCAAATAAATTTGAATTCAAATGGAGTTTGAATTCATTTGAAAATAATTCCTGAAAATCTAATTGGAAAAAGGAAAAGAGAAAAGAAAAGAAAAAGGCCAGGCGCTCCTAAACTAGCCCAACAGCACAACCGACCCAGTTAGCCCACCCGGCCTCCCTCTCTCTCTCTCGCACGCGCCAACGCACCCGCAGAGCCACTGACACCCAGGCCCGACTTCCCTCCTGCTTATTTCGCTGACAAGCGGGCCCCGTCCACGTCACCCTCGTTTTCCCCAAATCGCGCCCGACCCCGTCGCCGGCCGTTTCCTCCGCCCATCACTGCCGCGATTGATTCCTCGCTTAATTGCCCTTGATTCCGCGCTTAATCGCTGCTCCCCTCTTGCCTACATAACCCCCTCTGCACCGGGTCATTTCCCCTCCCTCAACGCCTCCACATCGCCACCAGGCTGCCCACAATCGCACTTGCGCCGCCGCAGACAGACGTGCTCCGGCGAAGAATCACGGTAAGATCAGACTGCCCCGTTGCCTCTCGTTCAAACCACTGCAACCAGCATGATCTTGTGCATCTTCTAACGTCTCTGGTTTGCTTGCTCGTGACCCAGGTCCTCGTTTCCGTTCACGCCCGCAACCGCCAGCGCCGCCGCTCGACTCCGGCGAGCAATAGCGGTAAGAACTGAGCGCCCCTTGCCTTCCCTTTGTTACCAACTTGTTCGCTAGTCACTTGCACATCTTCTGAACACTCTGCCTTGTGCTAGGACGACGCGGAGCCTCGACAGCGACCTCGACAGCAAGCGACAGACGCTGCCCGCAACTCCGACGAGCCCTAGCGACCGTGCCCGTGCGCCCCTCGTCAAGCCACTGCTAGGTTGAGCTTCACCTCGACGCTGCGAACCTGGTAAGCATCCTCCTGCCTCTCCGGACGACCTGTAGCGTCGCGCCGCCGCAGACAAAGCTCGCCGCCGCCAGTAGCCGCCGCCAGCGCCGCCCCGCTTTGGTCGCTTGATCCAGAGCCGTCAGATCTGGATCCAGCGTATAGGATTAGATCACTTAACGAATCGTTATGGGAAGATCTGAGCCGTGTGTTTTAAGTAGATCCGACGGTGCGGGAGGGTGATCCTGAGCGAAACGGTATCAACCAATAGAATTAAGACGCGTGGCTAGGGTTAGAGTTTAAAACAGAATTTAAAACAGATTTGGATTCAAATTTGAATAGGCTATAACTTTTGATTCCCACGTTAGATTTTTGCAAATTTTATACCGTTGGAATCAGGGAGACAAGCCCTTTCTGTTTATGCAATGTGTTTAGTGAAAAGTTTCTGTTAAAATGACTTTATTTGCAGAAACTTGTTTAAGGCTATTTTGAGTATAGAAATTGTTTAGGATTTTGTTTATGTGTAAAATAAACTTGATTTAGCAAGTTTTCAACTTAGTATTGATTCAGTATTGTGCACTTGCTTGGTGGAGTTTTAAAAGTCATCACTTAGCATTTTTGCATGCATGCATATATTTATGTTTGTATATGAATTGTGTGTAATTTTGTGCTACCAATTTTGTGTAGATTTTGGTGCTAGTGATTGTGATTGTGAAGAGTGCTACTCTCCCCATTACCAAGGCAAGTGGTACTTCATGAATATTTCCATCCCTGTATTTGGTACAAGCATTAGAAATATTTTGCTAAGTCTTGCATGTTATTATTTTGCCAAATGCTATGTTGGGAAATCCTAAGTAGTTGTAGAATTGCTAGGAAATTTCCTAAGTTAAGTTACTATGCCATGCTTAGCCTAGCTAGTAGCAAACAACGGTTGGTAAAGTTATACATGCTATGATGAAAATATTTCTAAGTATTTTGACTTATGTTTTTCTTAATAAAACAACTAAGTCAATGAATCACCTGGGTGGAATGGGACTTGAATGGTGGTTTTTGGTTGAGTGGTTACACAAGGCCCATGGACATGGTTTACCTTGTGTATCTCACTTGTGGTATGCCACCAGGCACAAAGGGATTTTAGAGGCCAAGTGTTGAGAAGCTTATAGTGCAGCCACTTGGCAATATGGGCTCTGCCTGGATTACATAGGTTGCTAGAACTTAGCCATTTGTACAGTTGGATGTAGTGGGAATGATAGGTTGGAGCGCGTCCATTTGGTCTAAGGAAAGGCTTCTGAAAGGTCCTGTCTTGGGAAACCAAGTCTGGTGGGGAAAGTGCACAACCTCTGCAGATGGAAAATCTAAGTACTTAGCCAAGTCCATGGCAAAGGACAACTTGAGCATCAAGACATGGAAGCTATCAAGAATCTCATCACTCCAATTTCTAAGTAAAACTTGTGGGTGAACAAGGGTGAAGGACCCCAATGTCTATTGGTGGTTTCTTGGGAAATGTTTTAACAAGGAAAAACTTAGTGATTTCAACTAATAGGAAAAACCTATTTTGAGCAAGGAAGCCAAGCTACACTTAGCCAAAATGCATATAGTAATATATTCCACCTAAAATTTACTAAGGTATCACTTGCCAATACTATTCCAAAGTATTGACCCACTGTGGCTGTAACTTGTGATGTTGCAGGTTACTCCTATGATGATTAGGTGTCATGAGTCTACACTCAACGTGCTTGCCTGTGGCACATGAAGATGAAGACTTATGTTTATTTACTTATTCCAAACTCTTGTATTAGGCATGTGGCCTTGAGTTGTAAAAGACTATGTTTTATCTCTGGAATGGATGTAATAAATGACCTTTGTATCTGTGTACTTCATCTTAAACTGTGGATGCTAGCAATGATCCAGGGACTAGCATTGCAATCACAGGGATCCTTTTTCCTTTACAAAGGAGGGATCTTACAGATGGTATCAGAGCACTGTGTTGCCTGTAGGATTATGACCCTAGGATTGGAAACCACTAAGGAAAAAATTTCAACTACTTCTACACTTGTCTATTCTTCTCGTAAACTTTTCTAATATTCTCATTCTCATCTCTATTTGTAGATGAACTCCATCAACGAAGCCGTGTACAAAGGCTTTACAGTGAAGGATGAAGGAGTCGAGTACTGGTGGGTGCAACTTCACTTGTATAAAAACAAGGAAGACAACCACAAAGAAACATGATTCTGCATGTACACCAACACTGTGGTGCACACCACATTCTTTGAGTCAGCAAGAGAAGCAGCTTGGAGGACTATCAAAGAACTTAGTGCTAGAGTCAAGTGCAGAATGATCAACCTCCAAAAAGACTTAGAGAAAGAGAAGGAACATACCCAAGAGTTGGAAGCTACCAACCAAACCTTAAGAGGAGATATTATAGACTTAGTGATGGAATCATGTGAGCAAGATAGGCTGATTGCCTCTAGGAACATTGTGTTAGCCAACAGATCCAGTGAGATAGGATTGTAAACGTACTTCGTTAGTTGGACCACCACCTATCACCTTATTTTCCAAAATGATACCTTAAATAAGATTGGACCTTGGTTGATGTAATGGATTCATGTATGCATGACTTGTGTGATTTTGTTTTCCAAGTATATGTATGTGATGTTTGTCTTTGTTTTATCTTAAATGTGTTGTTCTAACTTTTCTATCTTATAAATAGATGCCTATTACCACCATCACTGTTGAGGAGTTCCAGGTTACCCGTTTTGGTCCTCGTATCGTTGAGCTTACCACCTTACTCAATCTTCCTCTTCCCACCATCATGGTGCATCCACTCACCAAGTTTGAGAGGAAGGACCTCTGGGCTTCAAGGTGAACCATCCCGGACGCCAGACAGAGCCTACTACGGAGGCCATCGTCTTCAAGCTTATGCACGATGACAGGGAGAGAGGCATGGAGGTAGTTATGCAGGACCTGATAGGACGTCTGCTAGGACGACACTCCCGACAGGTTAGAGGCACCCACTTCCACGTCTTCGGAAGACGTGATGAGGATGGAGAGTCCATCGACTTCGAGGACGACTCGAGGGACGCAGCAGAGCCGATACGTCTGTATCTCCAGGACTTAGAGTCTCTCATTAGGCACGTGGACATAGACAGGACCAATGTCATGCTCAGCAATGACGAGCTCCAGGTGCAGCTACGCGAGAAGGACAAGCTCTTCGCGCAGCAGGACGAGATAGTCAAGGAAATGGAGGAGAAGTTCGAGACCCAGGACAGGAAGTTCAAGAGTTAGGAGAAGCGTGTCCAGGATAGGAACAAGAAAATCCGGGACATGACTGAAGAACTGCAGTCCAAGGACTTCGAGCTGGAGCAGCAGCAGACGGTGATAGAGAGGCTTCGTTCCCAGAAGAGGGCTCTCAAGGCCAAGATTGAGTCCTTGACCACTACTATTGAGGAGAACAAGACCGCGATGGAGAACGCAGGTCTTACCTTTGTCAAGGAGGAGATTGATGCTGATGAGTAGACTTGACTACTCGTTTATCTTTTACTATCGTACTTGTTATTTGTGAACTTGTTATTGGACCATCCGACATGTGGATGGCTTGCCACTTGTGTGTTTTACTTTATGAACTTGTTATCTTGTGGTGGAACTTTTATCTTCTGTTGCATGATATGTGTTTGCTTATGTGATGTAATGTGCATGAAAACATCTATGGGTATCTCATTCTTATCTCTATTTGAACAAACCACAGATGCCTCCCCGTCGCGCAAACCCCAACCCCAACAACAACAACAACAACATCACACCCGAAATGCAACAAATGATGACTGCTCAAACATAGCTGATGCAGATGATGACAACATTCATTCAGAACCAAAACAACAACAACAACCCCAATAACAACAACAATAACAACAATAACAACAACAACCCTCCGGGCTTTGATATGCTCACCAGATTCTTGAGATTGAGGCCAGCTAAGTTCTCAGGGATGACTGATCCCATGGTGGCCAATGATTGGCTACGTTCTGTAAACGAAGACTTAGTAACCGTGGGCTGCACGGATGCTGAAAAAGTCAGATTTGCAGCACATCTACTGGAAGGGCCAGCCGCCACTTGGTGGGACAACTTTCAGATCACCACTCCTATAGATGAGGTGACTTGGGCTATCTTTGAGGATGGCTTTCGCACTGCTCATATCTCATCAGGAATAATGAGCCTGAAAAAGAAAGAGTTCCACAATCTGAAGCAGCGCCACCGCAGCGTGGCTGAGTACATTGAGGAGTTCAACAATCTGGCGCGTTATGCACCGGATGAGGTTGACACAGATGCCAAGAGAAAGGAAAAAATTCTGGAAGGCTTGAATGATGAGCTGAATCTGCAACTGGCTGTGGCATATGTTCCCACTTATCAGTCGCTCTGTGACAAGGCTGCAATATTGGAGAATAAAATGAAGCAAGTCGAGAGTAGAAAGAGAAAGCACTCTGACAAGCACAGCTCGGGATCGTCTCACAAACGATCTCACTATGATGATAGCGGAAGCTCAGGATCCCACAAGCATGGGAAATTCAACAAGCACCACAACCACAACCGTCATGACAACAAGCATCACCGCAGTCATGACAATGACAAGTACAAGAACCACAAGAGTGGACATAAGAGCCACCACAGTGGTAATGGAAGTGGAAGTGGAAGTCAGTCTGCTAAGAGAGACATCAGTCAGGTTGAATGCTTCAAATGCAAGAAGATGGGACACTATGCAAATGAGTGCCCCGAAAAGAAAGTTGAAGGACCTGTCAAGCCCAATCCTTTCCAGAAAGGACAGGTGAACCACATCAGTGTGGAGGAGGTCTATGAGGAGCCTGACGCTGTTTCTGGTAAGTTCAGACTCAATTCTATTCCAGCATTTGTTCTTTTTGATACTGGAGCATCGCATTCATTCATATCAAAAGCATTTGTTGATAGAAATGGGTTTCCAACTGAAAACATTGGGTGTCCAATAAGAGTTAGTTCTCCGGGTGGATAAATGATAGTAAGTCTGGGATGCTGGGATCTAGTAATAGAATTTGGAAAACATAAGTTTCTAGTGAGTCTGATAATCCTAGATTCCCAAGGACTGGACGTAATATTGGGAATGGATTGGATGGCTAAGTATGAAGGAGTGCTAGATTGTGCTAATCGTACTGTTGCACTCACAACCCCGGAAAGAAAATGAATTAAGTTCAAGTCCAACTTTGAGTCTAAAGGAAGTAAGCTAAATTCTCTTAAGGGGGTTAGCATGGACAGTGTACCAGTTGTAAGTGAGTATCCGGATGTGTTTCCGGAAGAATTGCCGGGAATGCCACCAGATAGAGATGTGGAGTTTCTGATAGATTTGGTACCAGGTTCTGGACCAATAGCAAAGAGACCATATAAAATGTCAGTTGATGAACTGAAAGAACTCAAGAAGCAACTAGGAGAACAGTTGCAGAAAGGATTTATTCAACCCAGTTCTTCATCTTGGGGAGCCCCAGTTTTTTTTGTGGAGAAGAAAGACAGAAGTCAAAGGTTATGCATAGATTACCGTTCACTCAACGAGGTAACTATCAAGAACAAATATCCTTTGCCTAGAATCAATGACTTATTTGATCAGCTTGAAGGAGCATGTGTGTTCTCAAAGATTGATCTAAGGTCAGGCTATTTTCAACTCAAGATAAGAGAACAAGACATACCTAAAACAGCATTCACCACAAGGTATGGATTGTATGAGTATACTGTAATGCCTTTCGGCTTGACCAATGCTCCAGCATACTTCATGAATATGATGAACAAGGTGTTCATGGAATTTCTTGACAAGTTTGTTGTCGTTTTCATCGATGACATCTTATTCTACTCCAAGAGCAAAGAAGAACATGAAGGACACTTGCGTTTGATACTTGAGAAATTAAGAGAGCATAAACTGTATGCCAAATTCAGCAAGTGTGAGTTCTGGTTAGAGGAAGTTGGTTTTCTTGGTCATGTTATGACAAAGGATGGCGTAGCAGTTGATCCAGCTAAAGTTTCAGTTGTGACTGAATGGGAATCTCCCAAGTCCGTGAAAGAAGTTTGTAGTTTCCTTGGCTTAGCAGGTTACTACAGAAGGTTATTGAGAATTTCTCAAAGGTTGCTAAGCCCATGACTGAATTGTTAAAGAAAGACAAGAAGTTTGCTTGGTCCGAAGGTTGTGAAGTCAGCTTTCAGGAATTGAAGAAGAGACTTGTGACAGCACCAGTCTTGTGTCTGCCAAACTTGGAAAAGGATTTCCAAGTATATTGTGATGCATCTCATCAAGGTTTGGGTGCAGTACTAATGCAAGACGGTAAAGTTGTAGCTTATGCCTCGAGACAACTCAAAACTCATGAAGTGAACTATCCAACTCATGATTTAGAGTTGGCCTCTGTCGTCCATGCACTCAAAACATGGAGGCACTACCTTTTGGGAAAGCGTTGTGAAGTGTTCACTGATCACAAGAGTTTGAAGTATATCTTCACCCAGAAGGAAATTAATATGAGACAAAGAAGATGGCTAGAGCTTATCAAGGACTATGACTTAAGTTTACAATACAACCCCGGAAAAGCAAATGTTGTAGCAGATGCTCTAAGTCGTAAGGTATTTGTGAATGGCCTTACCAAGGGAGAATTTCCGGATGATTTGTGTACCCAATTCAGAAAACTCAGATTGGAGATTGTGCCTGAAGGACATCTCATGTCATTGGATGTTCAACCCACTTTGTTGGACAAGATCAAAGAAGCCCAGAAGATCGATAGGGAAATTGAAGAGATTAAAGGAAAGATTAGCTTGGGAAAAGCCAAAGGGTTCCATGAAGACGAACAGGGTACTTTATGGCATGGGAAACGTATTTGTGTTCCACAAGACCCGGAGTTGTGAAAACTGATTTTGCAAGAAGCCCACAACTCTCCGTATTCTATTCACCCGGGTAACACCAAAATGTACATGGACATGAAGGAAAGATTTTGGTGGAATAATCTCAAGAAGGACATCGCCGAACATATTGCTTTGTGTGTGTGCAGTAGAGTGAAAGCGGAGCATCAGAAACCAGCAGGTTTGCTTCAACCACTACCTATTCCTAATTGGAAGTGGGACAAGATTGGTATGGATTTCATTACCGGATTACCAAGGACCAGATCAGGATATGATTCCATATGGGTAGTAGTGGATCGCCTAACTAAAGTGGCTCATTTATTACCCGTGAAGACAACTTATACAAGTGCTAAGTTAGCCAAAATATACATGAGTAGAATTGTATGTCTACATGGTGTGCCCAAGAGTATTGTATCTGATAGGAGAACTCAATTCACTTCCCATTTTTGGAGACAGCTACATGAGTCATTGGGAACGAGGTTGGAATTCAGTACTGCTTTTCATCCTCAAACCGATGGACAAACAGAAAGGACTAATCAAATTCTGGAAGACATGTTGAGGGCATGTGCCCTAGACTATGGAGCAAGTTGGGATGAAAGTCTGCCTTACGCAGAATTTTCTTATAACAACAGCTATCAAGCCAGCATTGAGATGGCACCGTTCGAGTTTCTCTACGGAAGAAAGTGTACCACCCCATTGTTATGGAATGGTGTGGGAGAAAGAAGTTTATTCGGGCCAGATCTTATCAAGGAAGCCGAAGAGAAGGTCAAATTGGTTAAGGACAGATTGAAGATAGCACAGTCCCGACAGAAAATCTACGCAGATCCTAAGCGTAGAGAGGTCACCTACGAAGTGGGTGATAGAGCCTATCTTAGAGTATCACCACTTCGTGGAATGAAAAGATTCGGAGTCAAAGGAAAATTGGCACCAAGATATGTTGGGCCATTCAAGATCTTGAGTCGCAAAGGAGAGGTTGCCTATGAAATTGAATTGCCAGAATCTCTATCAGTTGTCCATAATGTGTTTCATGTGAGTCAGCTTAAGAAATGTCACCCAGAAATGGAGGAAACTTCCTTGAAGGATACTATACCTTTGGAGGAAGTTCAACTAGAAAGTGATCTCACTCATGAAGAGAAACCTATCAAGATTCTTGAGACTGCAGAAAGAGTCACAAGGACAAAGACTATCAAGTTTTGCAAAGTGCAGTGGAATCATCATTCCGAAGAGGAAGCAACATGGGAAAGAGAAGATGATCTTCGGAAGGACCACCCTCACCTATTTGCTAGCCAATCCGAATCTCGAGGGCGAGATTCACCTTAAGGGGGTTAGATTTGTAACATCCCTAAAATCATTATTTCAAAGATTGCATATCATTCATGCATGCATATAGAATTGAGATCAATTTCAAACTCATTTCAGAAAACTGAAGCACATAGTGCTATCATTTTATGTGAACAAACTTATATCAAATGGCCATCCCCATTTGAGAGTTTGAATGTTTTAAACCTAGATTGTTTATCTCCCTTGTTGAATGGTTTGAGTGTGTAATTTGAACCAAACTTTACAAAATGGAAATGGTTTCAAAAACCATTTTTCAAACATTTGCAAATCAAGTGCAAAGTCCCTGTTATTTTGTTCTCCAAAATGACCAAGCCTTTTCAAAGTGACCACATGGTTTTATGCCTAGACTTGAGACTGTTGCACACTGCAAAAATCCCAAATAAATTTGAATTCAAATGGAGTTTGAATTCATTTGAAAATCATTCCTGAAAAACTAATTGGAAAAAGGAAAAGAGAAAAAGAAAAGAAAAGAAAAAGGCCAGGCGCTCCTAAACTAGCCCAACAGCACAACCGGCCCAATTAGCCCACCCGGCCTCCCTCTCTCTCTCTCGCACGCGCCAACGCACCCGCAGAGCCACTGACACCCAGACCCCACTTCCCTCCTGCTTATTTCGCTGACAAGCAGGCACCGTCCACGTCACCCTCGTCTTCCCCAAATCGCGCCCGACCCCGTCGCCGGACGTTTCCTCCGCCCATCACTGCCGCGATTGATTCCTCGCTTAATTGCCCTTGATTCCGTGCTTAATCGCCGCTCCCCTCTTGCCTACATAACCCCCTCTGCACCGCGGTCATTTCCCCTCCCTCAACGCCTCCACATCGCCACCAGGCTGCCCACAATCGCACTTGCGCCGCCGCAGACAGACGTGCTCCGGCGACGAATAACGGTAAGATCAGACCGCCCCGTTGCCTCTCGTTCAAACCACTGCAACCAGCATGATCTTGTGCATCTTCTAACGTCTCTGGTTTGCTTGCTCGTGACCCAGGTCCTCGTTTCCGTTCACGCCTGCAACCGCCAGCGCCGCCGCTCGACTCCGGCGACCAATAGCGGTAAGAACTGAGCGCCCCTTGCCTTCCCTTTGTTACCAACTTGTTCGCTAGTCACTTGCGCATATTCTGAACCCTCTGACTTGTGCTAGGACGACGCGGAGCCTCGACAGCGACCTTGACAGCAAGCGACAGACGCCGCCCGCAACTCCGACGAGCCCCAGCGACCGTGCCCGTGCGCCCCTCGTCAAGCCACTGCTAGGTTGAGCTTCACCTCGACGCTGCGAACCTGGTAAGCATCCTCCTGCCTCTCCGGACGACCTGTAGTGTCGCGCCGCCGTAGACAGAGCTCGTCGCCGCCAGTAGCCGCCGCCAGCACCGCCCCGCTTTGGTCGCTTGATCCAGAGCCGTCAGATCTGGATCCAGCGTATAGGATTAGATCACTTAACGAATCGTTATGGGAAGATCTGAGCCGTGTGTTTTAAGTAGATCCGACGGCGCGGGAGGGCGATCCTGAGCGAAACGGTATCAACCAATAGAATTAAGACGCGTGGCTAGGGTTAGAGTTTAAAACAGAATTTAAAACAGATTTGGATTCAAATTTGAATAGGCTATAACTTTTGATTCCCACGTTAGATTTTTGCAAATTTTATACCGTTGGAATCAGGGAGACAAGCCCTTTCTGTTTATGCAATGTGTTTAGTGAAAAGTTTCTGTTAAAATGACTTTATTTGCAGAAACTTGTTTAAGGCTATTATGAGTATAGAAATTGTTTAGGATTTTGTTTAGGTGTAAAATAAACTTGATTTAGCAAGTTTTCAACTTAGTATTGATTCAGTATTGTGCACTTGCTTGGTGGAGTTTTAAAAGTCATCACTTAGCATTTTTGCATGCATGCATATATTTATGTTTGTATATGAATTGTGTGTAATTTTGTGCTACCAATTTTGTGTAGATTTTGGTGCTAGTGATTGTGATTGTGAAGAGTGCTACTCTCCCCATTACCAAGGCAAGTGGTACTTCATGAATATTTCCATCCCTATATTTGGTACAAGCATTAGAAATATTTTGCTAAGTCTTGCATGTTATTATTTTACCAAATGCTATGTTGGGAAATCCTAAGTAGTTGTAGAATTGCTAGGAAATTTCCTAAGTTAAGTTACTATGCCATGCTTAGCCTAGCTAGTAGCAAACAAGGGTTGGTAAAGTTATACATGCTATGATGAAAATATTTCTAAGTCTTTTGACTTATGTTTTTCTTAATAAAACAACTAAGTCAATGAATCACCTGGGTGGAATGGGACTTGAATGGTGGTTTTTGGTTGAGTGGTTACACAAGGCCCATGGACATGGTTTACCTTATGTATCTCACTTGTGGTATGCCACCCAGGCACAAAGGGATTTTAGAGGCCAAGTGTTGAGAAGCTTATAGTGCAGCCACTTGGCAATATGGGCTCTGCCTGGATCACATAGGTTGCTAGAACTTAGCCATTTGTACAGTTGGTGGTAGTGGGAATGATAGGTTGGAGCGCTTCCATTTGGTCTAAGGAAAGGCTTCTGAAAGGTCCTGTCTTGGGAAACCAAGTCTGGTGGGGAAAGTGCACAACCTCTGCAGATGGAAAATCTAAGTACTTAGCCAAGTCCATGGCAATGGACAACTTGAGCATCAAGACATGGAAGCTATCAAGAATCTCATCACTCCAATTTCTAAGTAAAACTTGTGGGTGAACAAGGGTGAAGGATCCCAATGTCTATTGGTGGTTTCTTGGGAAATGTTTTAACAAGGAAAAACTTAGTGATTTCAACTAATAGGAAAAACCTATTTTGAGCAAAGCAAGCCAAGCTACACTTAGCCAAAATGCATATAGTAATATAGTCCACCTAAAATTTACTAAGGTATCACTTGCCAATACTATTCCAAAGTATTGACCCACTATGGCTGTAACTTGTGATCTTGCAGGTTACTCCGATGATGGTTAGGTGTCATGAGTCTACACTCAACATGCTTGCCAGTGGCACATGAAGATGAAGACTTATGTTTATTTACTTATTCCAAACTCTTGTATTAGGCTTGTGGCCTTGAGTTGTAAAAGACTATGTTTTATCTCTGGAATGGATGTAATAAATGACCTTTGTATCTGTGTACTTCATCTTAAACTGTGGATGCTAGCAATGATCCAGGGACTAGCATTGCAATCACAGGGATCCTTTTTCCTTTACAAAGGAGGGATCTTACATTTTCCCATGTTCCATTGGATGTTCCATTCATGGAACTAGGTGGCGAGGCTTGCAGTAGCATCTCAAAGGTTGATGGAGAGGTTGTTCATGTTTTGAATATTTCCTTTGAGTGCATAGATGTCTTCATAGGTGGTGTAGTAGTTTGGTGGCTGCTCATCTTGTTCGGGTCCTCCTTGTTCTACTTCTTCATCTTCTCCTCCTCCTCCCATGGGTATTTCTTGTTGGGGTAGATTAGCCTCAACCTGCACGTAAAAACGCAAACGTCCATCCTCGATAGAGAATATACCATTAGGCAAAGGAGCTAGGATCAAATGATCCGCTCCAGATATATCAAGGAAATATCTACCATGAGTTTTAGAAACCATAGTACATGCTCTTAGAGTAGGGAGACCGAGACAGTGACTTCCTGCCAACGGCTGCATGTTACCTAGGTTGATTTCAAGTGTGTGTGCGAGAACGGTTACAACTCCCCCTCTGCATATGGGTCCACGAGATTGAAGATCTTGATGCTTAAGGTAAAACACAAGCATTAAGTTACAATTAACAATAGAAGCTTTTGTGAGGATTACCATGTCCTCCTCATTTACTCTAGTAAACTCACCACGTGCGGTGACCCAGCATACCACTGCATGATGTAGTATACTATAGTCATTGACATAACACCAATGAAACACCATTCACTAGTATTACATCCCTCGGAGTGGTACAACAGAAACACAGCAGGTCCAAGACATGTCTAAAGGATACAACTCAACTCTTTACATATGATCCAAAGAACACTCTAGGTTAAAGAGAGATAAAAAACTTCTTACACAGAAGAATCAGAAATATTCAACTCATAACTATTAAGCTAATAAGATTAGCTTCTAACTATTTGGATTGTTTTGCTACTATTGCAATACTCTACAGAAGTAGGTTCTATGGCTAGAGATTATATTTCTATCTAATTAGCAACTTCGTCTTCACTTGAATTGATGTATATGTTGACTTCCTTGACTTTATTGAAGAACGTGAGCTGTTGATGATAATTCCTGGAGCATATCTTGATGTAGACATCGTCTTAATGACTTCAGAATCTAGCAAGGGTTAAGAAGATACGTTGAGTACAAGCGTACTCAGCAAGTTCACTAAAAGGAGTGTTTGATGCACTATATCTATAGCCACAGACCTTAGGTCGTAGGCAATGCAAGTTTTCGTAAACATTTCTTCAAAGGTTGCTTTTATTCTGAATAACTATGTCCGTCAGCCTTCACAGGTTTACCAGAACTTTCATGGAGTTCCTTTCCTGCCGCGTTCGTAGCTCCTTCCCGGAACAGGGAGTAACAAGTTACAGTTCTTACACTCTGCAGAGGTGCGTTACTTTTCCCATGAGAGATCAACTCCTTGTTGCACAACCGGGCAGCTTACCCGTCCACAATTCCATGGTGTGGGGCCTAGTAGATGATCCAAGCCAATCATTGCCCTCTCCGCGGCCCCATATGTCTGCATGATCCTTCGGGGCTGGCTCATCTCCGTTAAGCCCCCTTTAGGGCAGGATAAAACCCTGATGAGTTCTCGAACACTCTATGAGCTGGTGATGCCCCTGGCAAGTAAAGAGAAAGGAAGTGGAGGACTCCCCTTGTGAAGACGTCCTTAGCCTCCCCGACAACGGCGCCAGAAAACTTGTTGATGGATCAGTTGATGTGGAGCCTGTTGGTAACCCTAAGAGCAAGGTGTGAAGCAACACAGCAACAAGTCTTCCCTCAGTAAGAAACCGAGGTTATCGAACCAGTAGGAGGAAGGAAACGTCACACAGGTGTTGCAAGCAACGTGGAAACCTGCACAACACAAACTCAAGACTTTGCCCCAACTAACAGTGGGGTTGTCAATCTCACTGGTTGCTGTAACAAAGGATTAATTGTATGGTGTGGAAGATGGTGATGGTTTGCAGCAAGTAAACAGTAACGGTGGAAGATGTATCAATGGTAAAGATTGGACTATGGTCCATAGTTCATTAGAGGTGCTCTCCTTATATAAACAACATGGCATGAAGGGTAAACAAATTATAGCAGGGCAATTGACAGGAACTTAGCAAAGCATAACAATGCAATACTAGACAAAAAGATCCTATGAGATTCGATTGGGCAATACAATAAGATACATAGACCGCCAAAACTACACCTATGACTAGAAGTCCACCTTCAGGTTATCATCCGAACCCCCTCCAGTATTAAGTTGCAAGCAACAGACAACTGCTTTAAGAAAAGTATGTAAGGTAAACAATCCACTTATTCCATGAACAAGAGACCGTTGTTTTCTCCCTAGTGGCAACAACACATCTACAATGGAAGATATTTCTGTCACTTCCTTTGGAAACTAGAGGCATGAACCCACTATCGAGCATAAATACCTCCTCTTGGAGTCACTAGCAACTACTTGGCTAAGATAACTACTAACAATCGAGAGCATGCAAGATCACAAACAACACAAACATGATAGAATCAAATAGACAAAACCATTAATCAATCTGACATAGTAATCTCAATATCCATTGGATTCCCGCAAACACAACATGCATGATTACAAATAGATTAGATCTTGATCATGAACGGAGCTCACAAGATCTATACATGAAAGCACAAGGAGGAGATACAACCATCTAGCTACTACATGGACCCGTAGTCCAAGGTGGAACTACTCACGCTTCATACCGGAGAAGAAGGCCTCCGGGATGATCTCCCCTCTGGCAGGGTGCTGGGAAGATCTTCAGATCCCCCCGATCTAGGGACGATGGTGGTGGCGGCTACAGGCGGTTTCATGGAATTTTGATCGGGTGCCTAGGGTTTCTGCATCGGGGGCTTCTTATAGGCGAAGAGGCGAGGTTGGGAGGCGACCAGGGGGGGCACACCCTGCCCAGGCATAGCCCAGTGTGGGCCTGCGCCTAGGGGGTCTGGCCGCCCTGTGGCGCCCCTCAGTCTCTCCTCTGGACTCCGTGTTGCCCCCGGTGAAATATTGACTTTGGATTTTTTCCCGTCCAATTCCAAGAATATTTCTTTACTAGATTTTCTGGAACCAAAAACAGCATAAAACACACAACTCGCACTGTGGCAACTTGTTAATAGGTTAGTACCAGAAAACATATAAAAACACCTAAAAGTGTAGACAAAGCAAAGCAAAGTAGATACTAAACAAGCATGGAACATCAAAAATTATAGATACGTTTCCAACGTATCAAGCATCCCCAAGCTTAACTCCTTCCTGTCCTTGAGTAGGTAAGTGATAAAAGAATAATTTTTGAGGTGACATGCACCTTCACAATAAAGATGAAACCATTTGCAAGCATTGAAAGCTGGGATCAAAGAACTCTAATCATGTGCATGAAAGATGGAGTTCTAACAATAAGACAAAGTAACTATGCATGTAACATGAAAGGCTACAAACAAAGATCATGAATAACATGCAATGAAAAACATTTGTTTGTTTCATATACAGAAAACATGGCATAGTGGCAATCAACTTGTCCCTCATAGAGTATCAAATAGATGCATAGGACACCTTCAAAGTTCATAAGAGTGACTAGATACAAATAGCACAAGAACAAGTAATATCACAATATACATCAATCAATAAGTTTTGGGACACTGCACATAGAACTAAGAATGACAACTATGCTCTCTTAATGGTGCCAAAAGGTAGAAGGTGGAGACTCAACATAGTGGTGGAAGAAAGGCCCTTCATAAAGGGAAGCAGGGATTTCAAGTTTCAAAAAGAGCTTCCAAAAATTATGGTACTTGTTAGCTTTCAGCCCTCATTTCCCCTATCATAAGCATCTTGAAATGATTAAGGTTAAAGTGAACAAACTATGGAGTATATGCTTGACAAAGTATAAGCTGGCAATCTCATGTCCCTTGAATATGAGGGCCACACCTCATGCTACTCAACTTCAGTCACCTGTAAGTTCTTGTCATAGTAAGTACATGCATATCATAGAGAACCGCCAACAGGGTACCCCTTGCACATGGTACAGGAGCTATCCCATAACCAAAATGACAAGGCAAGCAGACAATGAGCATCTCAGCGATCTTTTTATTTACTATGTGCATAGATTTTTATTGAGGATGCTTCACAGATAGCTCACTATGGTGATGCTGCAAGTTTCCACCATGATTAGGCATGGATTAGGCTAGCGGCCCAGGCGTTTCTCTAACACAAAATACATAACTCCATGGACTTACAAGCTCCCTCTTTATTTCACACCGGTGACATCCATAGACAAAATAGCATGATATCAACTGAGTACAAAGTACAAGTGCAATGTTGAAAACGTTCCCCATGACAATATGGTTCTGCTAATTCCAACATATAAGTGCAAGCATATACAACATAGACGACACAATGGTTCAAGTTTATTAGGGGAAAAGAATTAAAGTGTGCCATCAAGTTCGTGAGGGCTTTAATCACTAAGTTTTCACATAACAAAATACTTTTTTAATTGGAAGATAGCTGAAAACAAGAATATACTTGGAATGGTGTAACACACCGTGCATAGGAATTTATAGTGGACACTTTGGAATAACTTGGTTTTTTGGGAGTTGGAAGCATGAGTAGAGCTTACTCATACAAGTGGAGGCTAGCAAAAGACTGGGAGCAACCAACTAAGAGAGCAATAATGGCCATAATCATGTAGAGCGACAAAACATTACTAATCAAAGCATAGAGTGGTACTACAAGTCAAAGACTAAATGATCATGGAGGCTATCGTGATTTGTTCATAGTCATAACATGGTGTGATCATGTGTCAAGTCAACCCAAACAAAGCATCAAAGGCGAGAACCACAATACTATGATTTTGTATGCTAAAACAACGCATGATTCCTTCAAGGCACACTAAGTAATCCCAATGTGTAAGACCCCACCTTTATAAGGTAAAGGTCCCTGGATCAAATGCTAGCATCCACAGTTTAAGATGAAGTACACAGATACAAAGGTCTTTATTACATCATCATTCCAAAGATAAACATTGTCTTTTACAACTCCATAGCCAAAGGCTTAATACAAGAGTTCATAACATAATATAGATAACTAAGTCTTCATCTTCATGTGCCATAGGCAAGCATGTTGAGTGTAGACTCATAACCCTAATCTCCATCAGAGTAACCTGCAACATCATAAGTTACAACCATAGTGGGTCAATACATTTGGAATAGTATTGGCAAGTGATACCATAGTAGAATAGTAGTTCCTAACATCTATATGAATTTGGCTAAATGTAGCTTAGGCTTGCTTTGCTCAAAATAGGTTTTCCTTATCAGTTGAAAACACTAAGCTTTTGTTTGTCAAAAACTTCCAAGGAACCACCAATAGACATTGGTCAACCTTTAACCCCTTTTAAACCACAAGTTGTTAACTTAGAAATTGAGATGAGGAGGTCCTTGATAGCTTCAATGTATTGATGCTCAAATTAATTTTCCGTTGTCGGGGACACGGCTAAGTACTTAGGTTTTTCCTTCTCGAGAGGTGGTGCACTTTCCCCACAAGACTCGACATGCATCGAGACGAGATATTTTAGAAGCCTTCCCTTAGACCAAATGGACGTGTTCCATCCTCTCACCCTACCACCATTTGTCCATCTGGCTAAGTTATTGTAACCTATATGATCAAGACAGAGCCCATATGCCATGTGGTTGCACTAGAAGCTTCTAACCACTAAGTATCTCAAATCCCTTTGTTCCTGGGTGGCTTTCCACAAGTGTAATACACAAGGTAGACCAACGACATGGGCCTTGTGTAACCACTCAACATAACCCATTCATACCATTCCACCCGGGTGATTCATTCACTTAGTTGTTTTATTAAGAAAAAACATAAGTCAAAGACTTAGCAAAATTTCCATAGCATGTATATAATCCACCCTTGTTTGCTACTAGCTAGGCTAAGCATGATAACATAACAAGCATCTTAACTTAGAGAAATTTCTACCAAGGCTGCAAATACTAGGATTTCCCAAGGCATACAATAGTTATTACTTAGCAAAAAATCCATGCAAGTCCTATTCAAAATATCACTAGTGCATAGCCAAAATAATAGGACAAAATACATGATGCACCACTTGCCTTGGTAGTTGGGGGAGTAGCCACAATCCTCACACTCACAATCACCACTAGCACCAAAATCTACACATAAAATGATATCACCAAATTTACATTCAAATAATCAAGCAAAAATATATGAATGCATGCAAATGCAATGAAATGAAATTCTACACTACAATAATCAAACCAAACAGTACTGATAACAAAACCATCTATTTAAAGTCTAAATAAACTTAAATTTGCTTTAAAAACATTTTCCAAATAATTTATATAGCCAAAATAGGCCTACATTTGATTCTGTAAATAAACCCAATTTTACAGAAGCAAAATACAAATTCAAGCCCACAGTGGTGTAGGGCTCATTTTTCTGAATCCAATGATATATTATTTGCAGAATTTGGCCAAACAAAACTAAAGATATGAATTTTACAATTTGAATATCTAATAGATATAAAATAAGATTTTAAAACAAAATTACAGACATGTGGCTGTGTCTGATTGGCCCGTACCGGTTCGGTTGGATCGATCAACCAGATATGTAGGATTTAAGTGACAACACACGGGCCAGATCTAACCATACCCTTTCGTTAAGTGATCTAATCAGATCCGCTGGATCTAGATCTAACGGCTACGATGCACGCGACCAAAGTCTGGTGGCGCTAAGGGTGCTGGCGGCGGCGCTACTGGCAGCGATTGCAGAGGGGGATAGGTACTGCGGTGATCCTTACCAGACTCGTGAGAACACGAGGATGCTCAAGGTGTCGCTGGCGTAGGCGGGGGCATGCTGTGGTGGCCGTGAGAGCTCGCCGGAAACCTTGCTGGCGTCGGGCACGGGTTGGCATAGACGGCGAAGTTCTAGGTCTCCCTAGGTCAAAAAAATAGAATCAATGCATGCACAAGGATGAGGCGGACATCGTCGTTTGATCTAGAGGTCGGGGGGTGGTCACATCTTACCAGAATTGCTCACCGGAGACAAGGGCGGTGTCGGGTGCTCGCGGTGGTTGATGAATCTGACGACCTAGGTCACGAGCAGATGAAATAAAGGTACGAGATGACGCGCACGAGCAAGGGGAGCACAGCAGTAAGGAGTAGAGGGCATGGGGCGGATGGTGCTCACCGGAATGGCTCACCGGAGGTGTTCGGGCAGCAGCGCCGTGAGCGCAAATACGAGCAGCCTGGTGGCGTTCTGGCGAGGAGAGTTGGGGGAAAATGACCGTGGTGTGGAGAGGTTTAAGTAGCCAGAGCGGGGGAGGAAATCTCGCGGCGAATCAATGGCAATCAAGCCCGGAATTAACGCGGCGGTGAATAGGGGAGAAACGGACGGCAACGGCATCTGCGCGCGAGGGGGTGGGGGAGACGACGCTGAGCTGGCGTGGGGCCACTGGCAATGACAGCGGGGTAGTCTAGCACGCGTGAGAGAGAGGAGAAGGGGAAACAGCCGGGTGGGCTTGTTGGGCTGGATCTGGCACTCGGCCGAATTGGTAGCGCTGGCCCTTTTCTATTTCTTTTCTCTTTTTCTTTTTCTATTTGATTTTTTAGGAGTCCTTTTCAAACCCAATTCAAATGAGTTTGAATTCAAATTTTCTCTAGGATTTTGTACAGTGAACCTTGCACCTAAATGTGTGTCAAACACCACTGTCTAGTCCAATGCACTTTGATCCTTTGAAAAAAAAACATGCCTTAAAGATATATAGATAATAGGCATAATAATGGTTTCATTTGGAATTTTGATTTGAATTTTTTTGTGCAAGTCAAGAATGTCATGAATGCATGAATGAAATGCAAGATTTTGTAATTCATGATTTTTGCGATGTTACACAATGACTTGGATCAAGTCATGCTACAACAATAATCACTAAGCATAAGGTCAAAACAACACCTAGCATGTCATGCTAAAGTCTAAGTCACAGTCCAAGCAAGCTCCTGTTGCACTTTCAAGCAAGAAATTTCTACTCCTTTCCAACACCAATCGACTTATTTGAAACAACACAGAGAGAACGGGGGTCCAAACTACTTTATTCAAGCAAACTAAACAAACTAAGCAAAGCAAACGAAAACTAAGACACTCCAAGAACAACACAACAGTGCATGAAACAATAAAAACGAAGTGTCTAGACAGACCTGAGTTTTTTATTGATAAAGAAGGGGATGCCTTGGGCATCCCCAAGATTTGACGCTTGTACCTCTTGGATATTTATTGGGGTGACACCATGGTGGCATCCCCAAGCTTGATCTTTTGTCCATTCTTCATCTCATTACATCATTCTCTCTTTACACGTGAAATTTTTCCTTCATACAAAACTTCACACAATCTTCTCAGCAACATTAGTGTATTCAAAAGATAATAGACCCATGGGAATTAGCTTTAGAACAGCAAAACTTTCACTAAAAACACAAGCTATCTAAGCAACTTCCTTTAAAAAGCTCAATTCCCCAAAAGAGAACTCAAAAAGAAATCGATAAAAAGCAAATACAAATAATGCAGAAATCTGTCAAAACAGACCAGCGGGTAGAAACCAATTTTTTCGAAAATCTTATGTTGCTCAAATCAAAAAGTGTTGAACTAATGAAACTTATCTAACATACTGGGAGATTTATTCGTAAATTTTCAGCTCAATCAGACATACAGAGACTCCTCACAAATTTTTATGGTGGAGGACAGAAATCTGTTTTGGGGCAGCAACTCCCCAAATCTTACTTCCCTCTCATTAGAGGTCATTCTTGACACAAAAAGCAAACAAACAGGATAATGAGAGGTCATTACTGAAGTAATAACTTCCAAGATTCAAATAAACTCTTGGGTTATCTGCCAATAAGTACTTTTCTTTAACGCCTTTAAGTTAGGCACAAGAAGCAAGAAAATCAAGTATTTTCAAATGAGGAAGCATTAACATCAAACCTTGCTTTCAAAGGAGGAGCAAAAAGCAACTTCTCTCTCCTCATAGGGAAGTGTTCAATACCTTTATTAAATGGAAAATGATATTTAATGGTGCCTTCTTTCATATCAATGATGGCACCAACAGTTCTAAGAAAAGGTCTGCCCAAAGTAATAGGACAAGAAGCATTGTATTCAACATCCAAAACATAGAAATCAACTCGGACATAAGCATTGTTAACAATAATGAGAACATCATTCATACTCCCCATGAGTTTCTTCTTAGCATTATCATTAAGTGGGACATCCAAATAACAATCTTCCAAAGGTGGCAAATCAAGCATTTTATAAATATTCCTAGGCATAATACAGACACTAGAACCAAGATCACATGAAGCTTTGAGATCAAAGTCATTCACTTGCATATTAATAATGGGTTCCCAACTATCTTCTACTTTCCTAGGAATAGAAGCTTTGTGTTTTAACTTATCTTCCTTAATCTTAACAAGAGCATATGTAATGTGTTTGGTGAAAGCAACATGCATATCACTAGCATCAGGACTTCTAGCAAGCTTTTGCAAAAACATAATCACATCAGAAATGTTGCAACCATATATATAAAAATCAAACTTAGCATCACTAGTAGTAGACTCAATAGGCTTAGGCATTGTAGGAGGAGGAATAAGGACTTCTTGTGGTTTAGTGGTGATGGTGCACACACTATTGTTTCTATCAATTTCAGCTTGCGTTTCCCACCTAGCATGAAGTTGAGCTAACAGTCTAACATTTTCACAAATAGTAACTTGTATGGCATGAGTGGCAACAAAGGTACTTTCCATTGTTTCAGGTTTAGCAGCCATTTTATTAGTCAAGGAGGACTGTGCTTCAGACAAAGAGGATATATTTTCTCTACATTTAAAAGCTTTTCCTCTGTAGTCTTATTGAAAGTGGTTTCTTTACTATTAAAGTCTTTGAGCATGACTTCAAGTTCAGAGGGGGAACTTCTAGCATTGTTGTAGGAGTTTCCATAGGAATTGCCATTATTAGGAGGATAAGGCCAATAGTTGTTACCACCAAAATTATTCATATAGGCATTGTTGTTGAAATTGTTGTTTCTAATGAAGTTCACATCAACTTGCTCTTCTTGAGCAACCAAAGAGGCTAAGGGAACATGATTAGGATCTAAAGTAGCTTTCCCGTTAACAAGCATAGCCATAATAACATCAATTATATCATTCAAAGAGGAGGTTTCTTCAACAGAATTTACCTTCTTACCATGTGGAGCTCTTTTAGTGTGCCATTCAGAGTAGTTATCCATATTATCAAGGAGTTTTGTTGCAACACCCAAAGTGATGCCCATAAAGGTACCTCCAGCAGCTGAATCCAACAGGTTTCTTGAAGAGAAGTTCAAACCTGCATAAAAAGTCTGGATAATCATCCAAGTAGTAAGTCCATGAGTGGGACAATTCTTAACCAAAGATTTCATTCTTTCCCAAGCTTGAGAAACATGTTCATTATCAAGTTGTTTAAATTTCATAATGTCACTTTTCATAGATATAATCTTAGCAGGAGGATAGTACTTTCCAATAAAAGCATCTTTGCACTTAATCCAAGAATCAATACTATTTCTAGGCAAAGATAGCAACCATTCTTTAGCGTTTCCTCTCAAGGAGAAAGGAAACAGCTTGAGCTTAATAATATATCCATCTACATCCTTATACTTTTGCATCTCACAAAGTTCAACAAAGCTATTAAGATGGGTAGCAGCATCATCAGAACTAGCACCATAAAATTGCTCTCTCATCACAAGATTCAACAAAGCGGGCTTAATTTCATAAAAGGTAGCATCAGGAGCAGGTGGAGCAATAGGAGTGCTTAGGAAATCATTGTTGTTTGTGCTAGTGAAGTCACAAAACTTGGTGTTCTCAACAGAGTTCATTTTGGCAAAGGTGGGGCAAGCCAAAATTAGCAGCAGCATCTAGAGCAAAAACTATTTTTTTGTGTTTTTGAATAGAGAAAGCAAACCAAACTAAACTAATTTTTTTGGAGTTTTTGATAAAAAGAGGCAAACAAAACCAAGCAAAAGAAACTAAGCAAACAAAAAACAAAGTAAAGAGAAAGGAAGTGGAGGACTTTCCTTGTGAAGACATCCTTAGTCTCCCCGGCAACGGCGCCAGAAAACTTGTTGATGGCTCAGTTGATGTGGAGCCTGTTGGTAACCCCAAGAGCAAGGTGTGAAGCAGCACAGCAACAAGTCTTCCCTCAGTAAGAAATCGAGGTTATCGAACCAGTAGGAGGAAGGAAACATCACACAAGTGTTGCAAGCAATGTGGAAACCTGCACAACACAAACTCAATGCCCCAACTAACATGAGGTTGTCAATCTCAACGGTTGCCGTAACAAAGGATTAACTGTATGGTGTGGAAGATGGTGATGGTTTGCAGCAAGTAAACAGTAACAGTGGAAGATGTATCAATGGTAAAGATTGGACCGGGGTCCATAGTTCACTAGAGGTGCTCTCCTTAGATAAACAACATGGCATGAAGGGTAAACAAATTACAGCAAGGGAATTGACAGGAACTGAGCAAGGCATAACAATGCAATACTAGACAAAAAGATCCTATGAGATTAGATTGGGCACTACAAAAAGATACATAGACCGCCATAAACTGCATCTATGACTAGAAGCCCACCTCCAGGTTATCATCCGAACCCCCGACAGTATTAAGTTGCAAGCAACGGACAACTGCTTTAAGCAAAGTGTGTAAGGTAAACAATCCACTTGTTCCATAAACAAGAGACCGTTGTTTTCTCCCTAGTGGCAACAACACATCTACAACCGAAGAGATTTCTGTCACTTCCCTTGGAAACTAGAGGCATGAACCCACTATCGAGCATAAATACACCCTATTAGAGTCACTAGCAACTACTTGGCCAAGATAGCTACTAACAACGGAGAGCATGCAAGATCACAAACAACACAGACATGATAGAATCAAATAGACAAAACCATTAATCAATTTGACATAGTAATCTCAATATCCATTGGATCCCCGCAAACACAACATGCATGATTACAAATAGATTAGATCTTGATCATGAACGGAGCTCACAAGATATATACATGAAAGCACAAGGAGGATATACAACCATCTAGCTACTACATGGACTCGTAGTCCAAGGTGGAACTACTCACGCTTCATACCGGAGAAGAAGGCCTCCGGGATGATCTCTCCTCCAGCAGGGTGCCAGGAAGAGCTTCAGATCCCCCTGATATAGGGACGGTGATGGCGGCGGCTACAGACGGTTTCGTGGAATTTTGATCGGGTGCCTAGGTTTTATGCATCGGGGGCTTTTTATAGGCGAAGAGGCGAGGTTGGGAGGCGACAAGGGGGGCCACACCCTGCCCAGGCGCGACCCAGGGTTGGCCCGTGCCTAGGAGGGTCTGGCCGCCCTGTGGCGCCCCTCCGTCTCTCCTCTGGACTCCGTGTTGCCCTCGGTGAAATATTGACTTTGGCTTTTGTCCCGTCCAATTCCGAGAATATTTCTTTACTAGCTTTTCTGGAACCAAAAACAACAGAAAACATGCAACTAGCACTGTGGCAACTTGTTAATAGGTTAGTACCAGAAAACATATAAAACACCTCAAAGTGTAGACAAAGCAAAGCAAAGTAGATACTAAACAAGCATGGAGCATCAAAAATTATAGATACGTTTCCGACGTATCAGACATTTGTTGTTAAGTCCTAGATAATATGTTCCTTTACCACTAGAACTTTCATAATAGATTATTACCTCATGGTAAATAACATATAATCATATTATTATGAAAATAGTGTTTTCTGACCTTTTTGAAATGCAGGTGATGACAACACTGGATTTGCAAAATACTTTACAGAAAATAATCAAAGGACATGAGCAAGTGTGAACTTGCCTTTTGTGACTGCAATATTATGCACTCACTGTCTTCAAGACAACATAAGATGCAATATGTGAAATCAACATCATTGGTCCGGTAAGGACTAATGTTTAAATAAGCAGAATCCTCTTATGCATAAGTAATGTAATGAAATTTGGTAAGTTCGTAACCCCAGAATAAGCGTTGATCTAGGGTTTGGAAATTAGGAATGGTTCCTTTAGAATGTGTTATACTTTTAGATTCGTTTCACACTTGTGCTTATTATTAAGGCTTGTGAGTGTGTGTGAAACAATGTGTAATTAAAATATCATACAACCAATAAGATACACAAATGTGGAATGCTATACAAGGTTGCTTATATAATAATTGTTCGATCTTCAAATTTTACTTTACAAGTAATGACATTTATAAAGAGCTTAGGTGTTAACAATCCTAGGTATACAAGTAAAATGTAAAGTAATGTGATTAATATCGAGTGTCATTTATTGTTTGAGGTAGCAAAATGGATAACCTTCGAAGAAAAGGTTTCTTTATTCAGGTTTAAGCAATCCTGACAGTTTATAGAATATGATCGATGCCTTTTGGTGTTTATGTGGTTAATTTGGTTTTGATATGCCCTAGGTCTTAATTGAAACAGACCAAAGTTAACTATAAAACACATAATAAAGTCTTATTCATGGTGTTTATAGTCTTGTAGACTAAAGTTATCTTTAAAAACATAGATGGATTTTTTTAAGATATAATACTTATTGTACTTATACTTTGTTCACTTCATAATATGTTCTTTAAAGTACTTAAGAGTGGTGATACTTCTATTTGAGTAGCGGTTTCTTAATATTATAATGGAATAGACACATTTATCTCCTTATAAAGGTGTGGTTATGATTTGTATACAAGGAAATAATCTTACTTAAATACTTATGAATTCACTATAGTGTCTTGGTATGTTGATAAACTTGTGGTTGAAGTAAAGGAATAGGTTTTATTTAGCTACAAATTATTCTTGAAGATCTATATTTGATAAGGATCTTTTTTGGAAATTATTTGTCACATCCCAAGATTTTCCATATCTTGTAATGTGAAAAATAAATGAATAAAATAAAACTTTGTTGATTTTCAGGGTGAGAAGAAACTTTTGAATCCAATTGGAAACTTTCAAAACCTATTTGGATCAAATAAAATCCTAAAGGGATTTAAAAATATAAATAAACAATAAAGTTAAAAATATTTGGAATTACTATTTTGAATCTTTTAATAAAAAGATTTGGTTTCAAAAGAAAAGATAGATTTATAAATAAGGATTATTTTATAGAGCCAAATTAAACCTTGGCCAATCTTTTGAATTAAAATGTTTTGCTTTGATTAAAAGAGTAAAGGTTTATTTAAATAAAATAATAAGGATTTAATATCCAATTTTATTTAAATAAAAGGTTTTACCATTTTAATTAAAACATCAAAACTTATTAAATTATTTCAAATAAGTTTTTTCAAGTATTTTTATATTCTCAATTAAAACCTACTGAAGTGTTTTTCGTTTTAATTTTAGATTTCAAAATAAAGATTTTAATAAAACCAATCCTATTTGATTTAATAATTAAGGTCCATTTTATTTAATTAATTAATGGATCCTAAAATAAAATGTTATTTTATTTTAAACAAGGTTTCCAAATATCTTTTATTTTCAAATAAAACCTACTGATTTGGTTTTGAAAATATTTGGATTTCAAATGGAGATTTTATTAAATAAATCAAAACCTATTTGAATTAATAATTAAGGTCTATTTTATTTAATTATTAAATAGATCCTAAAAAGATTAAAATTATTATTTTGTTTTGAACTTTGGTTTATGTTGATAAACAGAACCAAATTCAACACAAAGTATGGTGAATGTTTGAATTGAATTGAATGTTTGAATTGTTGTTTGAAAATCAAAACAGAAAATAGAAATAGAAAAAGAAAAAGCATTTGAAAGAAAAAAAAATAGAGTCACACTCGACCCAACTAATCCAACCCAGCTAAGCCCATTCCAGCCCAACCTAGCCCACCTCTCCCTTTCAGCGAGCGAATCGTTTTCACCGCGAAAGAAACCCGCGAGGACACTGACGAATGGACCCTCCCCCTCACTCCCTTTCTCGCTGACACTAGGCCCCACAGCCACGCTCCCTTCTTCCCCACCCGCGGACTACGCCCTCCCCCTCGCCGGCCGTTGCAGGCGAATTAAGTCCGGCGTAATACGCGTTAATCACGCCATTAATCGGCCCCTTGACCACGCACGTTAAAGCGCCTGCCCCTCATCTCCACTTCCCCTCTGTCGCCCCGTCTCAACACGCCCCCAGGCTGTCGAATTTTGCTCAAACACCGCCACTGTCCGACAACGCTCCGGCGAGGATTCCGGCAGCCCCACGCCACCACTCGCCTCCTCGAGCACGCAGCTGTGATACCCATCTTCTGGCGGACCTTTTCGCATCGCCAGCTCGCTCGCGCGCGCCCCTGAGCCTCGACAGCGACGACTCCAAGCGCAGCCACCGTCTGGTTTAACTCCGACGAGTTCCCTAGGTAGTATCTGACCGCCCCTCTCCTTCTCCTTCACGCAAGCAGCTTCGCCTTGATCTTGCGCGTCTAACTGTATCTTCATTTTCCCTCGGGGCGAACCACAGCACCATCCTCGACGAGCTCCATGACCATCTGACGCCGACCACGTCTCCGGCGAGGAATTAACCGCAACCTCGCGCGCCCCTCGTCGAACCAACAACGCCTTGAGCTTCCCCAGGCTTTTGCGAACACGGTGAGCCTACTCCCTCCCTCTCTCGCTTTCTACTTCGCCAGCGCCGCCACCATCTGACCGCACCGCCGCTCGCCGTTGACCTTGCGCCGCCAGTTCTTGGCTATTAGATAGGAGCCGTTCGATCCAAATCGAAGTGACGCGATTAGATCACTTAACGTTGAAAGGGTATGCAGCCAGTGCCGTGCGATTCAACTTGATCCAACGGCCTGCGTCACTCGATCCACCCGAACCGGTACCGACGAATAGAAATAGGACGCGTGTCACCAGTTCTGTTTAAAAACAAAATTTGAATCTGAATTAGATGCAGATTTGAAACCCTTGTAACTTTTGATCCACACGTCCAAAAATTACAAACTTTATATCAATGGAATCAGTGGAACAATCCCTAGCCAACCATGCCATTTGTTTAGTAAAAAGCCTCTGGTAAAATGTTTTTTTACAGAAACATTTGTATGCTTGTTTAGATTATAAAAATTATTCAAAAATGATTTTGGGGTTAAAATCTTTGGAAAATGGTGGGATTTGAACCTACTGACCATAGGAAACACTTTGTGGATTCAAAAATGTATTTGGTGAAACAAAATAATGATTCTTTGATTTAAAACCATTTCTAGTCAAATAGAAATGTGGTTTATTTATTAAAAATGGTTTTGAAGGAAAACCTTTGGGAAATGTTTTTTTAACTCTCTGACCCAAAACACCAAGTTTTATGGTTTGAAAACATTTTTGGTGAACCCTATAGATTAATGCCTTAGTAAAAATATTTCTACACCACATAAAATGATACCTTGTTTTGAAAATGGTTTATAAAGTAAAACCTTTTTGCAAATGACTTGCCACTTTGTAAAATGACCATTAGTTGTCTTCAAATGTTTATGACCCATTAGGAAACACTTTTTCAAATAAAACAAAGCTTGGAATGCTTGCATGCATTATCTTGTTTATATGATTTTATGTGATTGTTTTGCTTGATTGGTAGATTGAGTTTGTGCCTTGCTTGATTGAATTGTAGTGACTTGAAGAGTGTGATTGTTGCAAGGACAAGGAGTGAACTTATGCCCTCTACCAAAAAGGCAAGTGATGCTTCATACTTTTTGTCCCATTAATTTCTCTATGCATTAGTGATTTTCTCTAAGTAAAACTTGCATGGAATGTTGCTAAGTATAAACCTTGCTATAGGAAAGCCTAGTAGATGAAACCTTAGTAGAGATTTTCCTAAGTTAAGATTCCTACTACTATCAAGCTTAGCCTAGCTAATAGAAAACAAGGGTGGAATATATATCCATACTATGAAAAATTTCTAAGTCTGAGGACTTGTGTTTTTGTTTAATAAAACAACTAAGTTAATGAATCACCTGGGTGGAATGGTAATTGCTTGGTGGATTTTGGTTGAGTGGTTCACAAGGCCCATGTCTATGGTTTACCTTGTGTATCTCACTTGTGGATGGCCACCCAGGAACAAAGAGATTTGAGATGTCAAATGTTGAGAAGCTTCAAGTGCAGCCACTTGGCATTATGGGCTCTGCCTGGATCATATAGGTTGCAAGAACTTAGCCATATGGATAGTTGGTGGTAGAGTTTAATAGGTTGGAACGCGTCCATTTTGGTCTAAGGGAAGGCTTCTGAAAGATCTTGTCTTGGGAAACCAAGTCTTGTGGGGAAAGTGCACCACCTCTGCAGAGTGTAAAATCTAAGTACTTAGCCATGTCCCTGGTAAAGGACAATTTGAGCATCAAGACATGGAAGCAATCAAGAATCTCATCATTCAAATTTCTAAGTTAAAAACTTGTGGTTGAACAAGGGTTAAAGGATCTTCAATCTTTGATTGGGAGAAATGTTTTTGTCAAGCAAAAACTTAATGTTTTCAAAATGATAAGGAAAATCTATTTTGAGCAATGCAAGCCTCAACTCCACTTAGCCAAATGCATATAGATGATAGACTCACCACTATACTACCATAGTATCACTTGCCAATACAATTCAAATGTATTGACCCTTGTGGCTGTAACTTGTTATGTTGCAGGTTTGTTTGATATTAGTGAAGTTGATTGATTAGGATTACAAGTCTACAACCAACATGTCTGCCTGTGGAACTTTGAAGATGAAGGGCCCCATGCTTATAGATTTTCTGCTGCAATGTAATGTAATAGCCAAATGAGCTATGTAAGATGTAATAAAATTATGTTATTCCTGGTTGTAAAGTTGTATTATGACCTTTGTTTCTTGATATTACATCTTAACTGTGGATGCTAGCTATTGATCCAGGGACTAGCATTGTAAACACAGGGGACTCCACCTTATATTAAATAAAGGTTGGGACACTCCCTTACAGATGGTATCAGAGCATTGTGTTGCCTGTAGGATTTGTAAACCTAGGATTGAACAAACCCTTAGAAAAATAGGAGTTGTATTTGTTCCAAAAATTATTTACAAACAATCTTGTAAACTCTTTCCTTAACCATTTTGGTTTCAACTCTACATCTCTTCTATTTCAACTTGATGGAAAAACCTATCCCATGGCCAAAGACTTCACCATGAGCAAAGGACAACATCAACTCTAATAACTTCAACTTCTTCAAATGACTTCAACATCTTCAACTCTAATGACTTCAACATCTTCAACTCTAATGACTTCAACATCTTCAGCATGTTCACCAAGGACTTCAACAAAGGTTATCACTAAGGACAAGTGAGACAATAAATCTTGCTCAAGATTTGGAGACTAAGGAAATGCAAAATTAGAAGGAGTTCACTTCACTTGAAGTATTGTAACCAAGAGTTTTTCCCAAGGAAACCATGATATCATGCAAGAAGAATCAACCAAAGAAGGATGGAAAGATCATAAGTGAACCATATAGATGGACCACCATATTATAGTTAAGTCAAACACACCAACTTATGTGGCGTAACAAAAATATTTTTGTTTGCCTAAAAATATGCTTGAAACTTGTTGTTTGAGTGGAATGTTTGTTTGTGATTGCTTGCACATTGCTTGTGTGAATTGTGATGTGTGTGATTAGAATTATTCCCTTAGAAATATCTTGCCTATTCTAATCTCCATTCAACCCCAAACAGATGACTACTCCAAGAGACTCCAACATCAAGGTTGATGATAACAACAACAACAACCAAGAGGACAACATGTGAGAACTCATAGCAAACCAAAACCAGTTGAGCCAAGAGACAACTCAGCTTTAAGCCAACAATAATGGACTAGACCCAGCCATACAAAGGATTTTGAAACTTCAATCCCAATTGTTGCAAGGATTGATTACTCAAATGATCAACATGGGAGAAAACTTTTCCCAAAGAGCTAATGACAACAAGGATGACAAAGATGTTAATCTAGAAGGAACCCAAGTTTGCAATATTTGTAGAGACAAGGATCATGCATCCAAGGAGCATGAAGATCAATGCCCCAAGAAGAGAGAAAGATTTCCATATGAAGAGCATGAACTAGAAGAACTCCTAGCTTTGGAGAGACCCAAAAAGAAGAAGAAGGACATAAGCCAGTTGCAATGTTACAATTGCAAAGAGAAGGGACACTATGCCAGTGAATGCCCAAAAAAGAAGAAGAACCAAGGAAACAAACAAGAGAAAATGATACCAAAGGAAAAGAAAGATATTAGCCAAGTGTGGTGCAACAACTGCAAAGATCTAGGACATTATGCAAGCAACTGTCCAGAAAAGATGAAGCACAAGTTAAACAAGCCTATGAAGGATCTTAACCTTGGCCCATGAGTCAAGTGTGGAGACAAAGGACACCATGCAGAAGTTTGCCCAGAGAAGTTTCCCCAGGATCCCAAGCAAGCCAATATGTAAACTAGTTGGAAAAATTTTAAGGGTGGTAGTACCCTAGATGCTTTGAGCCAATTTGTAACCCCTAGCCTCCCAAATCTCGGGACGAGATTTATTTTAAGGGTGGTAGCCTGTCACATCCCAAGATTTTCCAAATCTTGTAATGTGAAAAATAAATGAATAAAATAAAACTTTGTTGATTTTCAGGGTGAGAAGAAACTTTTGAATCCAATTGGAAACTTTCAAAACCTATTTGGATCAAATAAAATCCTAAAGGGATTTAAAAATATAAATAAACAATAAAGTTAAAAATATTTGGAATTAGTATTTTGAATCTTTTAATAAAAAGATTTGGTTTCAAAAGAAAAGATAGATTTATAAATAAGGATTATTTTATAGAGCCAAATTAAACCTTGGCCAATATTTTGAATTAAAATGTTTTGCTTTGATTAAAAGAGTAAAGGTTTATTTAAATAAAATAATAAGGATTTAATATCCAATTTTATTTAAATAAAAGGTTTTACCATTTTAATTAAAACATCAAAACTTATTAAATTATTTCAAATAAGTTTTTTCAAGTATTTTTATATTATCAATTAAAACCTACTGAAGTGTTTTTGGTTTTTATTTTAGATTTCAAGATAAAGATTTTAATAAAACCAATCCTATTTGATTTAATAATTAAGGTCCATTTTATTTAATTAATTAATGGATCCTAATATAAAATGTTATTTTATTTTAGACAAGCTTTCCAAATATCTTTTATTTTCAAATAAAACCTACTGATTTTGTTTTGAAAATATTTGGATTTCAAATGGAGATTTTATTAAGTAAATCAAAACCTATTTGAATTAATAATTAAGGTCTATTTTATTTAATTATTAAATAGATCCTAAAAAGATTAAAATTATTATTTTGTTTTGGACTTTGGTTTATGTTGATAAACAGAACCAAATTCAACACAAAGTATGGTGAATGTTTGAATTGAATTGAATGTTTGAATTGTTGTTTGAAAATCAAAACAGAAAATAGAAATAGAAAAAGAAAAAGCATTTAAAAGAAAAAAAAATAGAGTCAGACTCGACCCAACTAATCCAGCCCAGCTAAGCCCATTCCAGCCCAACCTAGCCCACCTCTCCCTCTAAGCGAGCGAATCGTTTTCACCGCGAAAGAAACCCATGAGGACACTGACGAATGGACCCTCCCCCTCACTCCCTTTCTCGCTGACACTAGGCCCCACAGCCACGCTCCCTTCTTCCCCACCCGCGGACTACGCCCTCCCCCTCGCCGGCCGTTGCAGGCGAATTAAGTCCGGCGTAATACGCGTTAATCACGCCATTAATCGGCCCCTTGACCACGCACGTTAAAGCGCCTGCCCCTCCTCTCCACTTCCCCTCTGTCGCCCCGTCTCAACACGCCCCCAGGCTGTCGAATTTTGCTCAAACACCGCCACTGTCCGACGATGCTCCGGCGAGGATTCCGGCAGCCCCACGCCACCACTCGCCTCCTCGAGAACGCAGCTGTGATCCCCATCTCCTGGCAGACCTTTTCGCATCGCCAGCTCGCTCGCGCGCGCCCCTGAGCCTCGACAGCGACGACTCCAAGCGCCGCCACCGTCTGTTTTAACTCCGGCGAGTTCCCCAGGTAGTATCTGACCGCCCCTCTCCTTCTCCTTCACGCGAGCAGCTTCTCCTTGATCTTGCGCGTCTAACTGTATCTTCATTTTCCCTCGGGGCGAACCACAGCACCACCCTCGACGAGCTCCATGACCATCTGACGCCGACCACGTCTCCGGCGAGGAATTAACCGCAACCTCGCGCTCCCCTCGTCAAACCAACAAAGCCTTGAGCTTCCCCAGGCTTTTGCGAACACGGTGAGCCTACTCCCTCCCTCTCTCGCTTTATGCTTTGCCAGCGCCGCCACCATCTGACCGCACCGCCGCTCGCCGTTGACCTTGCGCCGCCAGTTCTTGGCTATTGGATAGGAGCCGTTCGATCCAAATCGAAGTGACACGATTAGATCACTTAACGTTGAAAGGGTATGCAGCCAGTGCCGTGCGATTCAACTTGATCCAACGGCCTGCATCACTCGATCCACCCGAACCGGTACCGACGAATAGAAATAGGACGCGTGTCACCAGTTCTGTTTAAAAACAAAATTTGAATCTGAATTAGATGCAGATTTGAAACCCTTGTAACTTTTGATCCACACGTCCAAAAATTACAAACTTTATATCAATGGAATCAGTGGAACAAGCCCTAGCCAACCATGCCATTTGTTTAGTAAAAAGCCTATGGTAAAATGTTTGTTTTTACAGAAACATTTGTATGCTTGTTTAGATTATAAACATTGTTCAAAAATGATTTTGGGGTTAAAATCTTTGGCAAATGGTGGGATTTGAACCTACTGACCATAGGAAACACTTTGTGGATTCAAAAATGTATTTAGTGAAACAAAATAATGATTCTTTGATTTAAAACCATTTCTAGTCAAATAGAAATGTGGTTTATTTATTAAAAATGGTTTTGAAGGAAAACCTTTGGGAAATGTTTTGTTTTAAACTCTCTGACCCCAAACACCAAGTTTTATGGTTTGAAAACATATTTGGTGAACCCTATAGATTAATGCCTTAGTAAAAATATTTCTACACCACATAAAATGATACCTTGTTTTGAAAATGGTTTATAAAGTAAAACCTTTTTGCAAATGACTTGCCACTTTGTAAAATGACCATTAGTTGTCTTAAAATGTTTATGAACCATTAGGAAACACTTTTTCAAATAAAACAAAGCTTGGCATGCTTGCATGCATTATCTTGTTTATATGATTTTATGTGATTGTTTTGCTTGATTGGTAGATTGAGTTTGTGCCTTGCTTGATTGAATTGTAGTGACTTGAAGAGTGTGATTGTTGCAAGGACAAGGAGTGAACTTATACCCTATACCAAAAAGGCAAGTGATGCTTCATACTTTTTGTCCCATTACTTTCTCTATGCATTAGTGATTTTCTCTAAGTAAAACTTGCATGGAATGTTGCTAAGTATAAACCTTGCTATAGGAAAACCTAGTAGATGAAACCTTAGTAGAAATTTTCCTAAGTTAAGATTCCTACTACTATCAAGCTTAGCCTAGCTAATAGAAAACAAGGGTGGAATATATATCCATACTATGAAAAATTTCTAAGTCTGAGGACTTGTGTTTTTGTTTAATAAAACAACTAAGTTAATGAATCACCTGGGTGGAATGGTAATTGCTTGGTGGATTTTGGTTGAGTGGTTCACAAGTCCCATGTCTATGGTTTACCTTGTGTATCTCACTTGTGGATGGCCACCCAGGAACAAAGAGATTTGAGATGTCAAATGTTGAGAAGCTTCAAGTGCAGCCACTTGGCATTATGGGCTCTGCCTGGATCATATAGGTTGCAAGAACTTATCCATATGGATAGTTGGTGGTAGATTTTGATAGGTTGGAACGCGTCCATTTTGGTCTAAGGGAAGGCTTCTGAAAGATCTTGTCTTGGGAAACCAAGTCTTGTGGGGAAAGTGCACCACTTCTGCAGAGTGTAAAATCTAAGTACTTAGCCATGTCCCTGGTAAAGGAAAATTTGAGCATTAAGACATGGAAGCAATCAAGAATCTCATCATTCAAATTTCTAAGTTAAAAACTTGTGGTTGAACAAGGGTTAAATGATCTTCAATCTTTGATTGGGAGAAATGTTTTTGTCAAGCAAAAACTTAATGTTTTCAAAATGATAAGGAAAATCTATTTTGAGCAATGCAAGCCTCAACTCCACTTAGCCAAATGCATATAGATGATAGACTCCACTATACTACCATAGTATCACTTGCCAATACAATTCAAATGTATTGACCCTTGTGGTTGTAACTTGTTATGTTGCAGGTTTGTTTGGTATTAGTGAAGTTGATTGATTAGGATTACAAGTCTACAACCAACATGTCTGCCTGTGGCACTTTGAAGATGAAGGACCCCATGCTTATAGATTTTCTGCTGCAATGTAATGTAATAGCCAAATGAGCTATGTAAGATGTAATAAAATTATGTTATTCCTGGTTGTAAAGTTGTATTATGACCTTTGTTTCTTGATATTACATCTTAACTGTGGATGCTAACTATTGATCCAGGGACTAGCATTGTAAACACAGGGGACTCCACCTTATATTAAATAAAGGTTGGGACACTCCCTTACAATATTCTACAATAATGGTGGGATGATAATTCAATAAGATTGTATTTAAAATGTGTGGAACCATTATGACTTCATATTATCAATGTTTAAGAGTAATACTATTTATTAGGCCTCAATTGGCTAATTTTAAAAATATTAGCAAATTTTATTTAGCCATATATGAGCTATCAATTGAGGAAATAGGTTTTAAATTCAAGTTATTAGGGTATCAAGTTTTTATTTACTTTAAAATTGGAATGTTATATTTTTAACATGTAAATATTATTTTTGTCATCATTTTGGTATATTACATTTATTTTTGTGATTTATAAATAATAAGATCTGATTTTTATAATATTTATTACTATATAAATACTTAATAAATAATAAATACTTAATTAGGTGATATAATAACATATGATTATAGTATTAAATTTTAGTTCTTATTTTTCTAAGAATTTTGGTATATTATTTATATTTTTATCAATTATCATTATTAAAATATGAATTATCAAAGTTTATTACTTATAAAATCTTTACTAAATAAGATTTATTTAAACAGTTGGCATGTTAATGTTTGATAATAAATTTAAATTATAGATTTTATTTTTCTAAACATTTTCATATATTACACATATTTTTCTAAATTATAAACCAAAGTTATTGAATTTACAAGATTTAATGATTTTATTAAATTTATGGAAATAATTATATTTAGACTTATAATGTTTTATCTATTTCCTAAATAGAGAATACCTTTTTATACCAAGCCAGACATACCCTACTCATAGACATGTGGGGTACTGGCCACGTTGGCGTGGACTGGTCAAACGGTGGACTAGGTCAAAGGGTGACGTCGGCATGATGTCAAGATGACATCACATGAATTGATCCTCTCAGATCAAAATCAAATCCATTGATTTGGTTCGCGTGCGAGATTGTGGTTAGGCTTATCGGAAAGAGGACGACGCAAGGAACACATTAGTGGCGGCACCGCTCTATTTTGGTCGCCGGAGGACGACTGGCGACGAGTTTGCATGGCGGTGCTTGCAATCGATCAAGACGGTGTCGATTTAGGAAGAAAACAACGCATTGGAGCATACTAGGATACTCAGTGACTCACCAGGAACGCGACGATGTGGTTGGCGAGTCGCGGGGTGATACCTTGGAAACGTATCTATAATTTTTTATGCTTCATGCTTGTTTAGTATCTACTTTGCTTACTTGTCTACACTTTGAGGTGCTTTTTACATGTTTTCTCGTACTAACCTATTAACAAGTTGCAACAGTGCCAGATGCATGTTTTCTGCTGTTTTTGGTTTCAGAAAAGTTAGTAAAGATATATTCTCGGAATTGGACGGGACGAAGGACAAAGTCAATAACTTTCCGTGGGGAACAAGAAGTCTAGAGGAGAGCCCGAGGGGCCGGTCAGAGCGGCCAGACCCCCCCCCCCTAGGTGCGGGTGGGCCCTAGGCTGCACCTGGATAGGGTTTGGCCTCCCTGGCGGTCGCCTTGGTCTTCCTATTCTCCTATAAGAATCCCCCGATGCAGAAACTCTCAGTACCCGATCAGAAATCCATGAAACCGTCTGTAGCCGCCGCCACCATCGTCCCTATATCAGGGGGGGTCTGAAGCTCTTCCCGGCACCCTGCCGGAGCGGAGATCATCCCGGAGGCCTTCTATCCGGTATGATTCATGAGTAGTTCCACCTTGGACTATGGGTCCATGTAGTAGCTAGATGGTTGTATCTCCTCCTTTGTGCTTTCATGTATAGATCTTGTGAGCTCCGTTCATGATCAAGATCTAATCTATTTGTAATCATGCATGTTGTGTTTGCGGGGATCCGATGGATATTGAGATTATTATGTTGGTTTGATTAACGGTTCTATCTTTATGATTCTATCATGTCTGTGTTGTTTGTGATCTTGCATGCTCTCCGTTGCTAGTGGTTATCTTGGCCAAGTAGTTGCTAGTGACTCCAAGAGGGAGTATTTATGCTCGATAGTGGATTCATGCCTCTAGTTTCCAAGGGAAGTGACAATAATCTCTTCGGTTGTAGAAAACAATGGTCTCTTGTTCATGGAACATGTGGACTGTTTACCTTACACACTTTGCTTAAAGGAGTTGTCTGTTGCTTGCAACTTAATACTGGAGGGGGTTCGGATGATAACCTGAAGGTGGACTTCTAGTCATAGATGCAGTTGGATTACGGTCTATGTATATTGTTGTATTTCCCAATCAACCTCACAGGATCTTTCTGGCTAGTAATTGCATTGTTATGCCTTGCTCAGTTCCTATCAATTGCCCCGCTGTAATTTGTTTACCCTTCATGCCAATCTAAGGAGAGCACCTCTAGTGAACTATGGACCCCCGGTCCAATCTTTACCATTAATACATCCTCCAATGTTACTTGTTTACTTGCTGCAAACCATTACCTTCCACACCATACGTTTAATCCTTTGTTACAGCAAACCGGTGAGCTTGACAACCTCACTGATTCGTTGGGGCAAATTCTTGAGTTTGTGTTGTGCAGGTCTCCACGTTGCTTCCAACATCTGTGTGATGTTTCCTTCCTCCTTCTGGTTCGATAACCTCGGTCTCTACTGAGGGAAAACTTGTTGCTGTGCTCTTCATACCTTGCTCTTGGGGTTACCAACAAAGTGCTCCATGTCAACACTGGGTGCACGCAACACGGGGTGACCGGAATCGATGGTGGAGACGGTGGCGGTGATCATCGGACTCGAGCAAGATGGGGTCGATTATAAACACGCCAGCTCGATTCCTTCCTTGTGGAGTTAAAACATGTCACGGTGGATCTCAGAGCATCTTCGGTTGCCTTTGGGGTGGCCTCTATCGGCGACGGCAATCAACTCTGGCGAGCTAGGGTTTCGGGTGAGGAAGAGAGATATGACTAGAGAGCACGAGAGAGGATAAGATTGGTATGATAGGATAGAGGAGGACGTGGCGGTCTTATCTACTCCTCTAAGGGTCGGCGGCGAGCACCACGGCGGTCGGATTTCAATGACGACGGCGGACGACATCGCAGGTACGCACACAGCTGCATGTGTGTCTAAGGATGACGACGATGGTCGTTTTGCAGAAAACCCTCTGGCAATCTTTCAACCTTAACCCGCAGTCCCTATACTGGTCCCAACCGTCAGTCACCATGGTTGACAGGTTGGGCTTGTTATTGGGCTAAAGTGGGCTGCAATGCAGTGCACGAGGCGGCAGATTTGTAAAAGACAAATGGGCTTCAGCCAGGAATGATTTTTTTCTGTTTTCCTTTTTAACTTTTATATTTAGACAATTGTTTTAGATATTCCTTATAGAATTCTATTTGCTAAATACTTGCAGTAACAAATAAAATATATTTAGATTCATTTAGTGAACCTTTGTTATATAAGGTTTATATTTTCTTTATTTCCTTTATTTAGGTCCTTTTTCTATTAATATTTTGTAGAGGTTTTTGTTATGAGTTTAATTTACTTAAACACTCCATAACTTATTAAAGGATTTATTACTATTAATTTATAAGATTTGATTCTTATCAACTTATATCATTAAATAATTTTTTATATAGTGATCCTTCTTATTATCTGACACATAAAATTCTTGGGAATTAAAATGGTTAGTGTTACTCTCATGGACTTAAATGATATCAAGATAAATGGTTTGTTAGAACTATCATATAAGTTTAGGGTTTAAAATTATAACTATTTACTATCAGTTTCAGGAGGCTTAAATTATATATGATCTTATGGATAGGAATAACATTTAAGGTTTAAGACATATTGTCTTTATGCTTGTTGTTGGGGGGATGACCCCAGGTAAGGTCAAGATAGCGGAAATAAGGAAGGAACCTCTCTTACCATAGGCCGAATTATAAGCTAAGTCGGCCGAGTCATCCAAGACTCGGCCGAATGAGCCATGGCTTGGCAAGAATTGAGTGAGTAACACCTTACTCGGCCGACGTGTGAGTTAAGTCAGCCGAATAAGATTAATCGGTTCATATGCAGGTGAAGGCCGTGCCGAGTCATGTAAGACGAGGCTGAGTAAAGGGAGACTTGCAGGAGAAGGAGAAGGATCCTAGAGTCAAACCCTAGCTACTAGCTAGGAGGAATCTACACAAGGCCAAGCACTAAGGACAAAGAGCAGAGCCATAGAGGGGCAGACCAGCATCACGGAGGTGACAGTGGGGATGCCCGAGGATCACATGTGGGGGTCTCTGGATCTTTGCCACCGATAGAAGGGGGACACGGAAAGGAGTCCGCCGAGTTACTACTTTGGGACAAGCATATTCCAGGAATATGCTTGCCATGTCAGCCCTAGGAGGAACCAAGGGACCCCTTTATAAGGAGGGGAACGGGTTCCTGGAGGGGGGATCGATTCATTTTAACACTAGAGGGCTCATGTTGTGATCTTCTTCCTCTTCTCTCTGATACATCTCTAGGAGCACTTGTAACTCGTTCAAGGAGAAATAAAGATTCAAGTTCTAGTCAGTTGTGTGTAGAAATCACTACATCTTCCCTCCCCAGATCCCACTAGCATCCATTGGCTCCATACTTTAGCCTACCCATGGCATCTGCCATGCCACTACCACGACAGTTGGCGCCCACCATGGGGCCAGCAACGGTGCTAGCTGGAGTCAAGATCCAGACGGGAAACTTCATCCACACCGGCGAGCGGGTTGTTTCTGGCCTTGTCCAGATATTTGATATCTGGGACTACGTCAGTGACAACAATGGCAGTTTTAGGAGCAGAGCACCCCCGCGTAATGGCATCTTCATCAACCTGGGTGCTCACAAGATCTACGTCGGAGTAGACACCTCCTGCGTCTACCCACGCCGAGTCATCCTTGCAGGAGATCCTCCCCTTAGCGTTGCCAGCGGTCATCGTGGCGTTCGCTCCGCGGGTAGCGTCGAGGTGATGATGACGGCTCCAGCACCAGCAGCAGGAGCAGGCGCAGGAGCAAGCAAGGACCCAGCGGTGGGAGGACAGGTAACGACGAAACAAGCAGCTCTAAAGCCAGCCGCTACAGATCCTCAGGTGACCAGGGCTGCCAAGGAGCAGGAGGTAACTCCAAAAGCGACAAGGGTAAGGTGGCCACCACTAGAGAGGCCGGAGAATATCCTCCAAGCAACTATAGATAACTTGACTACCCTTGTAGAACCGATAGTTGACCCGGAAAATGCACAGGCGGAATTAGAAGAAACTAGGCTAAAAGTATTATAGGAGGCAAAAAAGGTGTCGGCTTTGCAGGAGTCCTTTAACAGGACAATGCGAGAATATGCTAGGGCAAACAAGCTAGACATGGCCACAGACCGAGTAGATGATCTGAGGTTGAGAGGAAAGAACCTCATGAATCATATTAACAAAGAGCATGAAGCTCGACCAGATGATTCGGTTGACCCAGGTTTGCCGAGGTATAGTACCCCGACAAAGAACCTTAGGGCGGCGAATGCAGCAGCCCTGGAATTGGAGGGATTAAGCGGGGAAGCCCGGCAAAAGCAGCAAAAGGAGTAAATGAGATGGTACGCATTGCGAACCAGCAGAATGAAGAAATGCTCAGTGCTAACCCGGCAAAACCAGGAGCTTACCGCATGGTTCATTCGGCAGGAGCTGCCCCCACATTATCTACGGCAGCAGCATCCTCACCCGGAAACAATATGCGGAAAGATAAAGCAGTGACTCCGGGAAAGAGAAACAAGCAAATTGTTCCGTATGACCCGGTGATGGCCGGGAAGATCAATGATAATCTAGGCAATGGAAGCCGAGGTAACAACGGTGATAGAAACCCCGGCCGTGAAAACAAAGAGCACGGAAACCTTGGGAGGGGAAACCATGAGAACAATAATCCGACGGAAGGAAGGAGATGCCCTCAGTAGGATCATCAGCTGAGGTATGAACCTCGGCAAGGACGAGAAGCAAGATAGGCTCCACACAATCAGGCAAATGACCGATACAATGATGGTTACTCGGAGATGGAATATGCAGAACATGGTGGGTAGAACCACTATGGGATGCAGGAGAGAGCTATCTATAGAAACTTGCCACCGATTGACGCAAGATTAAAGCTGGATAGGTTATATCTGTCCGAGCTATTGGAAGAGCAGGGCCCACTCGGTCCAGCGTGTTTCGGACCCCGGATTATGGGCAAACCACCCGTGCCGAACTTTCAGCTGGCAAGGGGCACGAAAACGTACAATGGGAGTACGAAGCCGCAAGATTGGCTAATTGATTATGCCACGGCTGTAAAAATAGCAGGAGGAAATTTAAGGTGGGCTGTAAGATACGTGCCACAGATGTTGGAAGGACTGGCCAGAGTCTGGCTGAATAATTTGCCAACAGGAAGTATCAACTGTTGGCTAGATTTTGAGGAGATGTTTTTCAGTATTTCACCAGCACATATAAGAGACCAAACAGACCACAACAGCTCGCTATGTGCAAGCAGAAGCCGAATGAGACGGATAGAGAGTTCCTGACTCGGTGGTGTAACCTCAGAAACTCGTGTGAGGGAGTTATCGAGTCTCAAGCAATTGCCTGGTTCACTCAGGGGTGTAGATATGGAAGTGTATTATGGAAGAGGATGCAGAGAGATATGCCAACCACATTGGCGGAAACAATCAGAGTAGCAGATTCATATGACTTGGGTGATCCGACTCAACCAGAGCTAATGTTGGCAGAACATCACGAACAACAGGATCATTATGCTCGGGATGGTGCCGGATCATCGCGACGCAATGATTATAGAGGAAGAAGAAGGGATGAGAGGCCGGATTATAGATACAGTTCTAATCAAGTGGCACCGGTTGTGCAGGATCAGTCGAGTCATGGGAACAGTCAATGGCAGAAGAATGGCCCTCAGCAGTGGACGCCGAGGAATGAGGGAAAGAAGCAGTGGACACCCAAATATAAGAAACAGTGGCAAGAAAGGTCGAAGTACACATTCGAGTCCATGTTAGATCAGCTGTGTAAATTCCACACGCCAAACCCAGCCAAGCCAGCCAATCACACAACTCGTCAATGCGCTTGGATGAAAAGTGCAATGGGAAACCCGGCGGCCATGCAAGAACCTACGCATCCAGCGCATCACCAGCAGCAACCACAGTTGACTGGGGGAATGCGCAGCAGCTAATGTTACCGCCACCTCCTCTGAGGTATGAGAACCCGGATCAGAGGGATACAGTGCACCAGGTGACAAATCAGAACCAAGATGGAAGTGGAAACCCCGGGAACAATGGACGCAATGACTATAGGGAGCATCACCAATCCTACTGTGTATTTACAACAGAACAACAAGACAAACAGAGTGTACAACGCCGGCATATGGAAGTGAATGCAGTTATGCCGGCAGTACCAAGATATGTGTCGTGGTCCGATCAAGAGATAACTTGGAGCATAAGGGATCATCCAAAAATAATGCCGAACCCAGGGTCATATGCCTTAGTACTGGACCCGACATTTGTCGGGCCGAGCATCAATGTGAAGTTCTCAAAGGTGCTGATAGATAATGGGAGTAGCATCAACATCATGTACAAATACACAATGCACAAACTCGGAATAACTCCGAATATGCTGCAACCAACAAGGACTACATTCCATGGGATAGTTCCGGGGCTCTCATGCGAACCCATTGGGAAAGTCCGAGTAGATGTATTATTCGGCACGAGAGAAAACTGTAGAGCAGACAATCTGGAGTTTGAGTGGTGGATCTGGAAAGTTGCTATCATGCTTTACTCGGGCGACCAGCATTGGCTAAATTTATGAGCAGTTGTCACATTAGTTACTTAAGATGAAGATGCCAGGACCTCAGGGGGTAATAACAGTGGCTAGAGATTATAGACAATCAATGGAATGTGCCTCATCAGGGTCAAATCTGGCCGAATCATTGGTAATCGCAAGAGAGAAAGGAAGAATTTAGGAGGTGGCAGCTCTGGCTCAGTTGGCATAGCTTAATATGCCGGCATTAGCCAACCCGCATGGAAGTGTATCTTTCCAGCCGACTAAGGAGACAAAAAAGATCCAGATCGATGATCAATTCCCAGAGCGCACCATCACAATTGGTGCTGGCCTAGATGCCAAATAGGAAAGCGAGCTCACCAACTTCCTCCGTGAGAATCGGGATATCTTTGCATGGTCAACACAGGACCTGCAAGGTGTACCGAGGGAGTTGGTTGAGCCCTCTTTGCATGTAAGGCCAGCAAGAAGGCCGGTGAAGAAACCTCTCCGCCGCTTCGCTGAGGACAGGAGAAAGATAATAGGGGATGAGATAGCTCGGCTCCTTAAAGCCGGGTTTATCATGTAAGTGCTTCATCCAGATTGGCTATCAAATCCGGTGTTGGTAGAAAAGAAAAAGGATGACCCAAATGTAGCCGTCGTATGGCGAATGTGCATCGATTACACGAACCTTAATAAGGCGTGTCCCAAAGATCCTTTTCCTTTACGTAGGATAGACCAAGTCATTGATTCGGCCACAGGCTGTGAGCTGTTATCATTTGTAGACGCGTATTCTGGTTTCCACCAGATACCGTTAAACCTGGCTGATCAAATAAAGACTGCGTTTATCACCCCGAATGGGGCTTATTGCTATCGCGCCATGCCATTCGGCATGCGTAATGCAGGAGCCACATACCAAATATGCATGCAAAAATGTCTGCATGACCAAATTGGGAAAAATGTACAAGTGTATGTCGATGATGTGGTTATAAAAACCAAAGAGAGAAACACGCTCCTAGAAGATATTCGGCAGACATTCGCGAACCTGAGAAGGTTCCGAATGAAACTTAACCCGGAAAAATGTACCTTTGGTGTGCCGGCTAGAAAATTACTCGGTTTCCTCGTATCTAGCCGAGGTATAGAGGCAAATCCAACTAAGATCAGAGCAGTTGAAAGAATGGAACTGCCAAAATGCCTAAATGATGTACAAAAGTTTACAGGGTGTCTTGCCTCCTTGAGTCGATTCGTGATTCGGCTAGGTGAAAAAGCATTACCTTTGTATCAATTGATGAAAAAATCTGACAAGTTCATCTGGACAGCTCAGGCCGACAATGCCTTTCATGAGTTAAAATAGATGCTGGTCATGACACCAATCCCGGCTTCTCCATTGTCAAAAGAGCCTATGCTACTCTATGTGGCAGCCACAAACAGAGTCGTAAGTGCGGTAGTTGTTGTGGAACGGGAAGAACATGGTAAGTCGGTACAAAGGCCGGTATATTACCTAAATGAGGTGTTATCGGCCTCCAAGCATAATTACCCACACTACAAGAAAATGGCTTACGGAGTATACATGTCGGCCAAGAAATTCAAACATTATTTCGAAGAACACCCGATAAAGGTGATTTGTGAGGCGCCCATAGTCGAAATACTAAGAAACAAAGATGCAAGTGGCCAAATAGCCAAATGGGCAATTGAGTCATCAACTTATGCTCCACAGTTCGATAGGCGAGATGCAATTAAATCTCAGGCAGTAGCCGACTTCTTTGTAGACTAGGCCGAGGTACAATATAAGCCCCATTGCCAGATCCGAACTATTGGACAATGCACTTTGACAGGTCCAAGTTAAGAAATGGAATAGGAGCAGGGATAGTGCTAACCTCGCCAAAAAAAGGATCAGCTGAAATATGTGTTGCAAATACTTTCGCTGCATCAAACAATGTAGTTGAGTATGAAGCAATCGTTCATGGCCTGAAAATGTCAAAAGAGATCGGCATTCGTCGAATTTTGTGTTACGGGGATTCAGACCTCGTAGTACAACAAGTATCAGGTAATTGGGATGCACTAGATGCGAATATGGCCCTGTATAGATTTCATGTGCAGAAAATCAGTGGCTTCTTTGATGGGTGTAAATTCCATCACATACCTCGGGCAGAAAATGATGCTGCGGACACATTATCGAAGCTCGGATCGACCAGATAATCAATTCCCCCTGGTATAGCGCTGGAACACCTGAGAAAACCGTCAATAACGCCTTCGCCAGAATCCAAATCAATTTGTATCTCGGCAGAACAGATAGAAGGGTGTGTCCCAATGGAAATCGACAAAGAACATGATCCGAATTACTCAGGGGTTAATTCGGCCGACCAACGGTTGGATCGGGAAAATCCCACATATATTATGTCAGTGGAAATAATGGAAATTGACAACATATTTTCCCGGAAAAAGTCGCACCAACATGGGCACAACCCATATTCTCATTCCTCAAAGAAGAAATCTTGCCGAAAGATGAGGTTATGGCCAGGCAGATAGTGAGAAGAGCAAAAGCCTACACAATCATAAATAACGAGCTTTATAAGAGAAGTGTGACAAATATACTGCAACGATACATTGAATCGGCAGAAGGGAAGGAAATCCTTTTGGATATACATCAAGGAGAATGTGGGCATCACGCCTCGTCCAGAGCTCTAGTGGCCAAAGCATTTAGGCATGGATTTTATTGGCCAACTGCGCTGAAGGAAGCAAAGGAATTGGTAGCAAGGTGTAATAGTTGACAGAGATATGCCAGCAAGATACATCTGCCTTCATCCGAGTAAAAAACAATACCAATCACTTGGCCCTTTTCTGTATGGTGTTTAGATATGGTAGGTCCATTTAAGCCGGCTCGCGGCGGAATGACTCACATTCTGGTCATGGTGGATAAATTCACAAAGTGGATAGAAGTAAAGCCAATAAGAAAATGTGACGGGCCCACAACGGTGAAATTCCTCAAAGATATTATCTTGAGATATGGATACCCACACAGTATCATCAAGGATAATGGCACAAACTTTGCTGAAGGAGCTTTTGCTAGATTCTGCCAACAGAAACACATAAGACTCCATGTTGCCTCAGTGGCTCACCCAGCATCGAATGGGCAAGTAGAAAGATCAAATGGACTAGTATTGTCAGGGATAAAATCTCGTATGATTGAACCGCTGCAGAGGTCGGCAGGATGCTGGATTGAGGAGCTTCCAGCAGTGATGTGGAACCTCAGGACCACCCCAAATAGATCGACGGGGTATACCCCGTTCTTTCTTGTATATGGGGCAGAAGCTGTACTTTCAGCTGACATAATGCATGACTCGCCAAGAGTGGCCCAATACACAAGTGCCGAAGTAAATGAAATATCACGGCAAGACGATGTGGACTTGCTAGAGGAAGCAAGGGAATTGGCATTATCAAGATCAGCTATTTATCAGCAAGAGCTCAGACGATATCATAGCAAAAAGGTCAGTCCAAGAGTTTTTAAAGAAGGAGATCTAGTTCTTCGGCTAGTGTAACGCACAGCCGGCATGCATAAGCTCTCACCTCCATGGGAAGGACCATTTATCGTGAGTAAAGAATTACACAACGATGCATACTACCTGATCGACGCTCAGACACCAGAAAAGAACAAGGCAAGTAAGGCCGGAGATGAATCAAAAAGACCATGGAACGTGGCCTTACTTCGTCCATTCTACACTTAGAAGACCTCTATTGCATATTGTGACGTGATGTACCAAATCGGTGTATCAAACATGACTCGGGGACTGCCCCATGTTATTCCTCATTTTTAACTATGTATCAAACTTCGGCAACCCGAGAAGTGACTCAGGGACTGCCCCATGTTATTCCTCATTTTTAACTATGTATCAAACTTCGGCAACCCGAGCAGTGACTCAGGGACTGCCTCATGTTATTCGTCATTTTTAACTATGTATGAAATTTCGGCATCTCGAGCAATGACTCAGAAACTACCCCCAATTGGTTGTCATTTTTTAACTATGCATGAAACTTTGGCAACTCGAGCAGTAACTCGGAGACTGCCTCATGTTGTTTGTCATTTTTTGCGCATGTATGGAACTTCTGTAACCCGAGCAATAACTCGGGGACTGCCTCATATTGTATGTTATTTTTTGGCGTATGTATAAAAATTCGGTGACTCAAGCAGTAACTCGGGGACTACCTGTATTGTTAGTCCATTTGGGTATAAATGGAACCTCGGGAGCCCAAGCAATAACTCGGGGACTGCCCCGACTAATCTATCATCAATCGCAGATGCGATATAAAATTTCTTCGGCAACCGGAGAAATAACACGGAGGAAACGACCAACAATTTGTACTATCATAGTCACACGAATGACAACATCAGCAATTCGAGATATAACGAGGAAAGTACCCTATCTATATTGTTTTACCAACAGATACCTCGGAAAAAGTAGTAAGTCCAACAGAAATATGGGCTTAGGACTCATAGTCCTTGAAAGGGAAATTGCAAAACTGAAAGTTTACAACTAAGAATAGATAAAAACACAAGATGGATGCCAAACGAAAATCAGACATATGAAAAATATGATCCGGATTTACAAAGTTAAATTTTGGCAAAGCAAAGATACGAATCACATAAACTCAATTAGATAGAGTACAACAATTACTAGGGCATTAGAGGCCAAAGGCAAAACGGTTCACATTGTACCAAAAGGCGGATAACTATTTTAAAGACAGCATACACCCGGCATACCGGGGACTTAAAAAAATAAGAGTTGTTGAACCTAAACATCGGCAGAAGCCGAATCACCTATGGGAGGGACAGTACTAGAACCAGGAGTTTCGGGCATGGGTGTCTCGGACGCAATCGGGACGACCTCGGCTTCCTTGAAAGGTGCATCCTTAAGAACTAGGGACTCCGAGGTTGTTTGGCCCTCTGCGGAGGTTACCTCGGCATTGACGGAGGCCGTAGTAACGCCTGGGGCAAGATCTGGCTGCTAGGAGACATCACCTTGGGCTCGAGAAGCTTCGGTTCCTTTGGAGGAGGATCGAGCATCGCCATCCCCATCTGAGCTTTCGTTGGAATCATCGGCATTATCAGAACCTTCCTCCAATTCATCTTGATCAGCAGAATCACCACCATATTCATCTTCAGCCTCAGCATCATCGGCCGAGTTAGGAAGAAAACTCGACCCCTCGATCCAATGATGCATGTTAGCATACTCGATAAGCTAGAAGACACGGGTTTGACGACGAGCAACGAACTCCGGATTCTCAATCCAAGGAGAGCCAGGGCACAAGTTCATCAGAATATCGAGGGAGATATCCTCGTACCATGACAAAACAGCTGTAAGCGCCATATCAGCACCAGCCCGTCCAGCAGATTCCCTCCAAAGATTCAATTGAGTTTGGGATTCCATCAACCTTGCCACAAGCAATTCTACTTCATCAATATCTGGCTCATTTGGCCAGAGGACATGGTAGGCTCGAATAGCCGCTCGCACCAGATATTTTCCCATAACTTTCATTGGCCCAATAGCAGCAGCAACGGCAATCAAGAAATATTCTATGGAATATTCTTGATTCGGAGCAACGGGAACACCTCGGCGCTCGCGAGCAGAAATCACAGCCTTGGAGCTGATAGGTTTAGCTTCCGGGAAATGATCTACAGGAAAAGAAGTCAGATAAGTTAAGACAAGCAAGGAGAAAAGAATAACTCGACAAGAAACAGAAACTTACGGTGGATGTAACTCAACATCTTCTGGAGATCCTGGGACCAGTCGGCCTTGCTCTTCTCAAAACGAGCCATTTCTTCGCTCATCGCCTGGTTTTTTAGCTCGGCAGCATCAAGAAGTTCCTTGTCCTTCTGAAGTTGTAGACTTAGCCAGTTCTTTTCCTTAGAGAACTCCTGATCAACCTTCTCTAACTCAGACTTCTGGGAGAGCTTAAGAGATTCAACCTCGGCGCGTAACCGGGTTATCTCGTCATCCTTTTCCTTCAGTTGTGCCGAATGAGCGGCAGCTTGTTCTAAAAAATGCAGCATCATATCAGTCATAGATATGCATTCTTGATGCGACACTGCAAGTGTTTGTAACTCAGCTATACCAAAGCCGGGAGGTTATAATATACCCCAGATTTACCTCGAACAAAAGTCGATAAATTAAGAGGCAAAAAGAGTAACTAACCTTTGAGAGCACCAACTTTCTTGGTAAGGCGGGTATTCAGATTGTTGACACTAGCTGCACAACAGCACGATAGAAATTGGTACAGAAACTAATTTTTCTCACAAGGGTAAAACAAACTAATGAATCGAGCAGTTTACCAGTTTTCTTAACAACGGGGACAATCTGCTCAAATTTATCTTGAAGCTTCTTGTGCGCGAAAAGCAGCCTTTGAAATTTGGTCGTCCGCTGATCATGAGCAACCTGAAAATAACAAGTTACAAAAAGTATAACAGATCCGAATCAAGTAAAACTTGACTCGGATCTAGGTGGCTGGATATTCAAAAGTAAAACAGATCTGAATCAAGTAAAACTTGACTCGAATCTAGGTGGCTAGATATTAAAAAGTAAAACAGATCTGAATCAAGTAAAACTTGACTCGGATCTAGGTGGATGGATATTCAAAAGTAAAACATTGACTCAGATCAAGGTGACTGGATATTCAAAACCACGACGGATCCGAATCACAGATAAATTTGACTCGACAAGAAGGCATATTTGAAACAAGTAAAAGCTTCCAAACGAATAACAAATCCATCCGGTCGCATGCTTCGGGGACTAGTGTGTATATAGTATTATATGAATAATAGTACCTCGTTCATCTTATCACTTTCGAGGACGATCTTGGCAGCCATATGCAAGCGACTACTAATGTCGGAAAGCTAGAACGGTTGGCTACTCGGGTTGCCTTCAAGTTTATCGGTGGCATTCCAGTTATTTGCATACTCCACCAGCAAACCGAGGCTATTCCCGCTCTTAGTGCGAGTCAGCACTTTACCTCGGACCTATTGTGTAACTGCCGCCGCCGGACTCTTATGAATAATAAGTTGTGTGTTGGCGGCAAGGGCGACACCAGGTTTAGCAATAGAAGCTCCTTTACGAAGCATGTCAGCAATACTGGGCTGAGAAGTGCTTGTTGGCCCCTTATGAGATGGCAAGGATTTAGCGGCAACAACTTTCTTGCCCTTGGCAGAAACTTTGGCAGGGGCAACAACTTCATCGCTGGGGGCCACGTCCTTGGCGGCAGGAGGAACAACTGCCTCCAAAGGGGCCGGGTTGGTGGTAACCTCGGTGGAAATTGGAGCAGGAGCTGGAATGGCGGTGGTCGAAGGATCATTGGGGGAAACCTCGGGAGTTTTGAGGGGGACAACGGAGTCGGTCGGCCCATCCGGCATAGAGGTATCATCGGAGACAACGGGGGGATCAATGGGCTCATCTCGGCAAGGGGACGCGCCAGTCGGCGCTGGAGGAGAGTCAACACAAGGAGGACTGGGAACCCGAACATCCTCTGGGGGTGAGGGAGAAGGCGGTCGAGTAGTATGAGATGTCATACTCGGACCGCTTGGCTTGGCAGAAAGTGGGGCTCTGCAAAGAAGTAAAAGTTGATTCGGAGATACAAAAAGAGAAACAAGAAATACAAATGAGAATGTATAGGGAAACTTACCCAGTAACTCCAGGCATAGACTTACACCTCGGAATGTGCTGAGAAGATTTCTTAGTTTGCTTCCTAGGGGTGGCATCGGAAGGATCCGTCAAGGCTCGACGTCGTGCACCTGGCCAGCTTGATTAGCTGGGAAAGAAGGAGTTGGAAATGCGTAAGAGATAGGCACCGCGGCAACTACCTCGAGAATTTGGACGTCGTCCGAATCACCTTCATCAGCACGGGCCGAGGTCTTTCTCTGGGTACGAACAGGAGCAGTGTCCACTTAGGAACGAACTCCTCCGGATCAGGTTCTCCGTTGTCCGGGGTATTTCGGTCAGCAGGCCAAGGAAGAGCCAAAACCTCGGCATCTTCTGCGGTCTGCTCAGGAAACCTCTGCGAGAAAAGCGGACAAAGGTTAGCGGAAATAAAGGGAAAATAACTCGGGTCAAACCACCTATATTCGATTTACCTGAGGGGGAGGATTCTCGCGGGTGAATGGTTTCATTCCCCACTTCCATTCCTCGGACATTTCGGTCTTGAAGATATCCCGGACACGCTTATAGATTTGATAATCATCGAGCTCAACTGTGGAAACTCGGTTAGGATCCAAAGGACCACTCATGTAGCAAAGCTTGTGAGAACGGAGTTGGAAGGGGCAGATTCGGCTGCTAATGAACGCAGTCATCAGATCTTCACCCCGAAGTCCAGCCCGAGTTAATTCCTTGAGCCGAAGCTCGAATGCCTAGGCAAGAGCGTGGGACTTCTTCGGGTTATGAAGCCAGTTCTTCTTCGAAGGAGGACCAATGGAGAAAGCAGGAAGCCGAATCTTGTCTTCTGCTCCGGTATTTTTGACATAGAAAAATGATCTATGCCATTTCTTACAAGATTCGAGACCCGCAACACGGGGAAACACGGAGATTTTCCGAGGAGTAATAGAGGCAGCCCCACATTGGGTTAAGGATTTCTCGGAGGGATGGAGAGATTTGTCCGGCACAACATTAGCTCGGATTTGGAAAAACTTGGACCATACATCTACTAATGGACAAAGGCCAAAGTATCCCTCCGAAGCCGAGATAAAGGCCGAGAGAGAAGCTACGGCGTTAGCCGGCAGATGATGCGGCTGAATCCCGAAGTAATCTAAGAAACTCCTAGCAAAATCACTAAGAGGGAGGCCGAATCCACGGGCGAAGTGAGACATGAAGACTACGTATTCACCCTCGTCTAATACGGGGGAAGATTCTTTACCGGGTAAGCGACACCTTACCTCGGCCGGGACTCGGCAAGTCTTGCGCAGCCACTCGACCTCTCAACGAGTAACTGTGGAACCTTGCCAGGAGCTCCGTTCTAGACCCGCCATGAGCTCCTCTTCCCCGACGAGGGCGCCGCTGACAGAACTAGACATGGGCTCGCCGGAGGAATCGACAAAGGAGTAACTGGCGGCGGGGAGAGGCCTAGAGGTGCAGGGCCCCGTCGCAACGGACGCGGCGGTGGAGCAAAGAAAGAACCACCACAGGAAATCGAGAAAAGTGAAAAGAACAACTAGGGCAGAGGCCTAGCAGCAGCACGACGGACAGGCACACCGGCGAGAACGCAACAGCAGGGGCGCAGCGACGGGCTCGCAAGAGCTGAAAAGCCGCGGCGTTGTAGAGGGAGTGTCCCAACCTTTAAACAATATAAGGTGGAGTCCCCTGTGTTTACAATGCTAGTCCCTGGATCAATAGCTAGCATCCACAGTTAAGATGTAATCTCAAGAAACAAAGGTCATAATTAACTTTATAACCAGGAATAACATAATTTTATTACATCTTACATAGCTCATTTGGCTATTACATTACATTGCAGCAGAATATCTATAAGCATGGGGTCCTTCATCTTCAAAGTGCCACAGGCAGACATGTTGGTTGTAGACTTTGTAATCCTAATCAACACACTTCACTAAATCAATCAAGCCTGCAACATAACAAGTTACAGCCACAAGGGTCAATACATTTGAATTGTATTGGCAAGTGATACTATGGTAGTATAGTGGAGTCTATCATCTATATGCATTTGGCTAAGTGGAGTTGAGGCTTGCATTGCTCAAAATAGATTTTCCTTATCATTTTGAAAACACTAAGTTTTTGCTTGACAAAAACATTTTTCTCAATCAAAGATTGAAGATCCTTTAACCCTTGTTCATACCACAAGATTTTAATTTAGAAATTTGAATGATGAGATTCTTGATTGCTTTCATGTCTTGATGCTCAAATTGTCCTTTACCAGGGACATTGCTAAGTACTTAGATTTTACACTCTGCAGAGGTGGTGCACTTTCCCCACAAGACTTGGTTTCCCAAGACAAGATCTTTCAGAAGCCTTCCCTTAGACCAAAATGGACGTGTTCCAACCTATCAAACTCTACCACCAACTGTCCATATGGCTAAGTTGTTGCAACCTATATGATCCAGGCAGAGCCCATAATGCCAAGTGGCTGCACTTGAAGCTTCTCAACATTTGACATCTCAAATCTCTTTGTTCCTGGGTGGCCATCCACAAGTGAGATACACAAGGTAAACCATAGACATGGGCCTTGTGAACCACTCAACCAAAATCCACCAAGCAATTACATTCCACCCAGGTGATTCATTAACTTAGTTGTTTTATTAAACAAAACACCAGTCCTCAGACTTAGAAATTTTCCATAGTGTGACTATATTTCCACCCTTGTTTTCTATTAGCTAAGCTAAGCATGATAGTAGTAGGTATCTTAACTTAGGATATTTCTACTAAGGTTTCATCTACTAGGTTTTTCTATAACAAGGTTTATACTTAGCAAAATTCCATGCAAGTTTTACTTAGAAAAATCACTAATGCATAGTGAAAGTAATGGGACAAAAGTATGAAGCATCACTTGCCTTTTTGGTAGAGGGTATAGGTTCACTCCTTGTACTTGCAACAATCCCACTCTTCAAGTCACTACAAATCAATCAAGCAAGGCACAATCTTAATCTACCAATCAAGCAAAACATCACATAAAATGACAAAGTCAAAGTAATGCATACAAGCATGCCAAGGATTGTTTTATTTGAAAAAGTGGTTCCTAATGGGTCACAAACATTTGAAAGCACCTAATGGTCATTTTCTAGAGTGGCAAAGTCATTTGCAAAAGGTTTCACTTTATAAACCATTTTCAAAACAAAGTATCATTTTATGTGGTGTAGAAATATTTTTACTAAGGTATTAATCTATAGGGTTCACCAAATATGTTTTCAAACCACAAAACTTGGTGTTTGGGGTCAGAGAGTTTGAAACAAAACATTTCCCAAAAGTTTTCTTCCAAAACCATTTTTAATAAATAAACCATATTTCTATTTGACTAGAAATGGTTTTAAATCAAATAATCATTTTTTTTGTTTCACCAAATACATTTTTGAATCCACAAAGTGTTTACTATGGTCAGTAGGTTCAAATTACTCCATTTGCAAAAAAAATTATCCCCAAAATCATTTTTGAACAATTTTTATAATCTAAACAAGCATACAAATGTTTCTGCAAAAACAAACATTCTAACAGAAACTTTTTACTAAACAAAAGGCATGGTTGGATAGGGCTTGTTCCACTGACTCCAATGATATAAAGTTTGTAATTTTTGGACGTGTGGATCAAAAGTTATACCAATTACAAATTTGCATTCTAATCAGATCAAAAATCTGTTTTAAATCGAATCCAGTCCACGTGGCTGTTTCTGATTCGTCAATACCCTTTCAGTTGGATCGACTGCTCTGGCGCGTTGGATCAAGTCAAATCGTGTGGCACAGGTTGCGTACCTCTTCGTTTTAAGTGGTTCTATCCTATCCACCAGATCGAGATCGGACGGCTGATGTGAGCTCGACCCTAAACGAGCGGCGCTGCGGCGGTGGCTGGCAGCGGAGCGGCCAGACGATGGCGGCGCCGGCGATACAGGAAGCAAGGGTGGCTGGGAAGGTACTCACAGCGTTCGCAGAGGCCTGGGGAAGCTCAAGGTGATGCCGTCTTGTCAAGGGGCTCACTGGAGCGGGCTTGATTGCTCGCCGGAGTGGAGCTGCGCCTCGGCCACGCTCAGTCGTCGTCGAGGATGGTGCTATGGATCACTAGGAGGCAAACGAAACGCATGGTCAGACGCGCAAAGGTACGGCGAAGGTGTGTGCGTGAACGAAAGGGGAAGGGGCGGACGGGAACTACCTGGGGCACTCGTCGGAGTTAAACCAGACGGTGGCGGCGGCGGTTGTTGTCGTTGCTGACGCTCAGGGACGCGCGCGAGCGAGCTGCGGATGCAGAAAGGTCCGCCAGGTGATGGAGATCACGTCTGGGTGCTTGAGGAGGCAAGGGGTGGTAGGACACGGCCGGAATCGTCGCCGGAGTGTCGTCGGACAATGGGTGGTGTCTGGCGAAATTCGACAGCCTGGGGGCGCACTTGGGGGAGGAGACAGAGGGGAAATGGAGGAGGGTCGCTGGCGTTTAAATGAGCGTGGTCACGGCGAGTAATGGTGGCCGCATTAAGACAAATTAGGCCGGAGGAATCAACGGCAGGAGCGGGGAAGAACGGGTCGTAGTGGTGGAGACGATGAACAGGAGAGGGTGGGGTCGTCTTGTCAGCGATAGAGAGGGAAAGGGAGTTGGGTCCACCAGTCAGCTGCTTAGTGGGTGTGAGTTCGAGTGAGAAAACGTTTCGCTGAGGGAAACAAAGGTGGGTTGTAGTTGGGCCTAAACTGGGCTGCTGGGTTGGGTCGACCAGATTCCTATTTTTTTTTCCAGTTCTGAATCTTTTTCTTTTTCCAAAACTAATTCTGTTTTGAATTTCAATCAACTATTCAAACATTCAAACAATTCAAACAATCACCACACTTGTAATGAGTTTTTGGTTCTGTTTATCAACATAAACCAAATCCCAAAATAAAATAATATTTTTTATTATTTTTAGGATCTATTTAATAATTAAATAAAATAGACCTTAATTATTAATTCAAATAGGTTTTGATTTATTTAATAAATCTCCATTTGAAAACTAAATATTATCAAAATCAAAATCAGTAGGTTTTATTTGAAAATAAAAGATACTTGGAAAACTTGTTAAAATAAAATAACATTTTTATTTTAGGTTCCATTAATAATTAAATAAAATGGGCCTTAGTTATTAAATCAAATAGGATTTGTTTTATTAAAAACTTTATTTTGAAATCTAAAATAAAACCAAAACACTTCAGTAGGTTTTATTTGAGTATATAAAATACTTGGAAAACTTATTTAAAATAATTTAATAAGTTTTAGTGTTTATTTAAAATGGGAAAGCCTTTACTTAAATAAAATTGGATATTAAATCCTTATTATTTTATTTAAATAAACCATTACTATTTTTTTTATCAAAACAAAACATTTTATTTCAAAAACTTGGCCAAGGTTTAATTTGACTCTATAAAATAATCTTTATTTATAAATCCACCTTTTCTTTTGAAAACCAAATCCTTTTATTAAAAGATCCAAAATAGTAATTTTTAAATGTTTTGAGGTTTATTATTTATTTAACTTTTTAAATCCCTTTAGGATTTTATTTGATCTAGATGGGTTTTGAAAGTTTCAAAATGGATTCAAAAAGTTTCTTCTCACCCTAAAAATCAACAAAGTTTTATTTTATTCATTTATTTTTCACATTACAAGATTTGGAAAATCTTGGGATGTGACAGGCATGGCCATCGAGGAAGAATCGCGGTGGCACCGTTAATAGAGAAGGAACAGCGGCGGCGGTGCTGGGAGGAAGACGAAGGGAGTGGGGAGGGGAAAAGTGAATCGACCCACCCCCACTCCCCTCCTTATAACCGCGTGCGATAAGCGGTAGTGGGATCGTGGCTATGGCGCGGTAACCGCATAATTACGTGTATTAACCAACCGCGCACAGAGAGTGGAGCCACAGCGAGGGCCACCGGGTGCAAGAGGAATCAGGCCATCTGACCGTTGAGTGTATCGAAGCGTCACTGCGCCGACGCGACGGGCGCAGTAATCACTGTAGCCTGTCAGCTAGCACTGTAGCGGAACAAAAAACTAGGCAGCAGTGATGATTGGTGCATGTAAGACGAGGCTTACTCTAGAAGCCAAGTACATACCCCGGAAAAGAGAGAATGACTCGGATCACAATCCATACCTCGGTAAAAGAGTATGAAGGGAAGGAGGACAACTAAATAAGAGAGCATCAGCTAAGAAATTGTAAGGTTCCCAACCTTTAATAAGGTAGAGATCCCTGTGTTTACAATGCTAGTCCCTGGATCAATAGCTAGCATCCATAGTTAAGATGTAATATCAAGAAACAAAGGTCATAATACAACTTTATAATCAGGAATAACATAATTTATTACATCTTACATAGCTCATTTGGCTATTACATTACATTGTAGCAGAATATCTAAAAGCATGGGGTCCTTCATCTTCAAAGTGCCACAGGCAGACATGTTGGTTGTAGACTTGTAATCCTAATCATTAAAATTCACTAATATCAAACAAACCTGCAACATAACAAGTTACATCCACATGGGTCAATAAATTTGAATTGTATTGGCAAGTGATACTATGGTAGTATAGTGGAGTCTATCATCTATATGAATTTGGCTAAGTGGATCTTAGGCTTGCTTTGCTCAAATAGATTTTCCTTATCATTTGAAAACACTAAGTTTTTGCTTTGACAAAATCACCCAAGGAACCACCAATAGAAATTGGTGAACCTTAAACCCTTGTTCAACCACAAGTTTTTAACTTAGAAATTTGGATGATGAGATTCTTGATAGATTCCATGTCTTGATGCTCAAATTGTCCTTTGCCAGGGACATGGCTAAGTACTTAGATTTTACACTCTGCAGAGGTGGTGCACTTTCCCCACAAGACTTGGTTTCACCAAGACAAGATCTTTCAGAAGCCTTCCCTTAGACCAGAATGGACGCGTTCCAACCTATCAAACCCCTACCACCAACTGTCCATTTGGCTAAGTTATTGCAACCTATATGATCCAGGCAGAGCCCATAATGCCAAGTGGCTGCACTTGAAGCTTCTCAACATTTGACATCTCAAATCTCTTTGTTCCTGGGTGGCCATCCACAAGTGAGACATCAAGTATTCCCTAGTATACTGGACTTGGTGAAGCCCAAGTTTCCCCCAGCATACTGGACTTGCATTACCACTCAACACAAACCATTCCTTCCATTCCACCCAGGTGATTCATTCACTTTGTTGTTTTATTAAACAAAAACACAAGTCCTTAGACTTAGAAGTTTTTCCATAGTATGAATATATATATTCCACCCTTGTTTTTCTATTAGCTAAGCATGATAGTAGTAGGAATCTTAACTTAGAAAAATTCTACTAAGGTTTCATCTACTATGATTTCCCATAGCATGGTTTATACTTAGCAAAATTCCATGCAAGTCCTATTTAGAAATATCACTAATGCATAGTGAAAATAATGGGACAAAAGTATGAAGCATCACTTGCCTTTTTGGGTAGAGAGTACAAGTTCACTCCTTGTCTTTGAAACAATCACAATCTTCAAGTCACTACAATTCAATCAAGCAAACAATATTTCAATCTACCATTCAAGCAATTCATCACGAAAAATAATAGAAGCAAACAATGCATGCACGCATGCCAAAAATGGTTTTATTTGAAAAGAGTGGTTTCTAATGGTTCATAAACATTTGAAAACACGTAATGATCATTTTATAAGGTGACAAAGTCATTTGCAAAAGATTTCACTTCCTAAACCATTTTTAAATCAAGTCATTATTTTATGTGGTGTAGAAATGCTTTTAATAAGGCAAAATTCTATAGGTTTTTCAAAATATGTTTTCAAACCTTATAACCTTGTGTTTAGGGCCAGAGAGTTTATTTCCAAAACATTTCTCAAAGGTTTTCTTCCAAAACCATTTTTAGTAATGAAACCATATTTTTATTTGACTAGAAATGGTTTAAATCAAAGATTCATTCTTTTGTTTCTCCAAATACATTTTTGAATCCACAATTTGTTTCCTATGGTCAGTAGGTTCAAAACACACCATTTGCCAAAGATTTTACCCTCAAGATCATTTTAGAACAATTTTTATATCCTAAACAAGAACACATAAGTTTCTGCATAAACAGACATTTTACCAGAAGCTTTTTACTAAACAAAGCGCATGGTTGGCTAGGGCTGGTTTTTATGAATCCATTGATATAAAGTTTGCAAAATTTGGACGTGTAGATTAAAAGTTATGAATTTTACAAGTTTGCATACTAATCAGATTCAAAATTCTGTTTTAAACCAAACTAGTGCCACGCGGCGCTTTCCTATTCGTGCATACCGTTTCGCGCGGATCGGTCGCTGTGAGGCGTCAGATCTAAGTTAGATCAAGCGGCACAGATTGCATACCCTTTCGGCGTTAAGTGATTCTATTGCATCCTTACGATCTGCATCCAACGGCTAGCGATGATCTGACTAAACTCTGGCGGTGCTCAGCGGCAGCGCGCGGCGGCGACGCTCGGCTAGCTGCGGAGCTGGCAATAGAGGAAGCAAGGAAGAAGAAGAGATGGCTCACCGTGATCGCCGTGGCGTGGGGAAGCTCAAGGTACTCGCGGTTGGTCAAGGGGCGCACTGGGGTTGCACGAATTCCTCGTCGGAGTTGCGTCTGACGACGGCCATGCTTTGTCATCGTCGAGGGCGGCGCTACGGGTCATGAAGAATCAAACGGAGGACACGGTTAGCTTCGTACTCAAGTCGCGGACATGCGTGTATCAAAAGGAGGGCAAGGGGGGTCTGGTCTCACCGGTAGAGTTCGTCGGAGCGGAGGCAGACGGTGGCGCTGCACTGGCGGTGACGTTGTCGAGCTTGCAGAGCATGAGCGGGTCAGCTGGCGATACGGGAAGGTCCGCCAGGAGATGGGGATCACGGCTGTGTGCTCTAGGAGGTAAGGGGCGGTGTGGGGTTGCCGGAATCGTCGCCGGAGAGTCGTCGGACAGAGAACGGTGCAAAGAAGAATTGGGCGGCCTAGGGGCACGCTTGGGTGAGGCGACAGAGGGGAATGAGAGAGGGAAGGCTGGCGATTAAGAAGGCGTCGTCGCAGGGCCGTTACATGGCGTGGTTAACGCGTATTCACGCCGGCAATTCATCGGTAGTAATGGCCAGAGGAGGGTGGCGCGGTCAGCGGCGGGTGGGGAAGAAAGAGCTGGCGGTGGGGTCCGCTTGGCAGCGTGAGAGAAAGAGAGGGAACGGGGTCCACCGGTCAGTGAGGGTGCGGGTGAGTTCACTGGTGCGAAGCGTTTTCTCGCGGGAAGAGAGGGAGTGGGCTGGTTGTTGGGCCTGCTGGGCTGCCGAGCTGGGCTGCTACCTTTTCACATTTTTTTTGTTCAGTTTGTTTTTCTTTTTCACTTTTGATTTTTCTGTTTTGATTTTGTTTAAACAATTCAGACATTCATTTGAATTCAAACCTTTGCCAAAATTTGGGTAGGTTTAAATATTGATTGGTAGCACATTCTTATGTTAATTTTGGAAATTTATTTTATTCCTTTTGGGGTCTTTTTAATTAATAAAAAGGGCCCTTGTTTTAAATCAAAATAGGATTTAATAATGTCTTCAATTTACATTTGACTTCTAAATTCTTCCAAAACCTTTCAGTAAGTTTTTATTTGATTAATAGGGTGTCAAAATAATTCATCTTGAATTATTTGGAGAATATTTAATATGATTCATAAATCATTTGAGTTGGGTTTATTTTAATTCCAATGGATTTAAATATGGTTTTAATTCCCTAAAGTTTATTTGGAAGATTTATTTTATTTAAGTTGATTAAACACCTTTTATTCACTTGGGTAAAGTCCAATTATCATTTTCTCATGAATTAAATGTTCATTCTTATTAGAGATTTGCCTTTCTCAAAATAGGGATAGAATGGTTTAATGCCATTTTTTTATTTTGGAAAGTCTTTATCCTTTTATTTTATTTAATTTGGATTATATTCATTCCATTTTCTTAATGGATTAGGACAGGATTTAGTTTGGTCTTTGAATATTCTTTATTTAATATTTCTATCTTCATCTTATAAAATTCATATGTTTTTATTTAGAGATCCAAACTTGGTGATTCCAATTTGTAAAATCTTATTTGACATTTGTTTATCCTTTTAAATATCCTTGGAACTATTGCTCACCATTTTGGTATGGATTTTAGATAAGGGTTTTATTAGCTTTGGGAATTTAATTTCCTTGTTTTATTATATTCATAGGATTTTATTTGTGGTTCCAATTAAGTGAAACCAATTTCTATGGCTTTATAATATTTCTATTTGTCATTCTTGATCATTTGTAAATGTTTGTTGACAAATTTTTATATGGATCAAATCCATGGTTTTAGAGATAACTTGGAGATGATCTTTATTCCATTTAGGTTTTTAGGGTTTGGATTTATTTTCCAAGTGTTTAAATTCCCAGTTGCATTTATTGAGGAATTCATTTCTTTTGATTTGGATTTTGTTGAATTCAAATATTAATCAAAGTTTGCTTCAGATGGGATTTTAAGTTTCCATTTAGAAACAAATGTTTCTTTTCACCCTAAAATTCAACAATAATTTATTTTGTTTATTTATTTTTCACATTACAAGATTTGGAAAATCTTGGGATGTGACAGGCTACCACCCTTAAAATAAATCTCGTCCCGAGATTTGGGGAGGCTAGGGGTTACAAGTTGGCTCAAAAGCATCTAGGGTACTACCACCCTTAAAAAATTTCCAACTATTTACATCTTGGCTTGCTTGGGGTCTTATTGAAATCTCTCTGGGCAAACATCTGCATAGTGTCCTTTGTTTCCACACTTGAAACATGTGACAAGGCTGAGATCCTTCATAGGCTTGTTTATCTTGTGCTTCATCTTTTCTGGACAGTTGCTTGCATAATGTCCTTGGTTACCACAATTGTAACATGTGATAAGATTGAGTTCATCACGTATCTTCTGTGGACAAGTTGCTACATAATGGCCTAGCTCTTTGCAGTTGTTGCACCACACTTGGCTAATCTCTTTATACTTTTGCTTCTCTAGACATTCACTGGCATAGTGTCCCATTTCTTTGCAATGACCACATTGCACATGCCTTTTGTCCTTTTTCTTGGGTTTCTCCAAAGCTAGGAGTGCTTCTAGTTCATGTTCTTCATATGTTATCTCATAGGTAGGAATGTCTACTGGTTTCCTTGACCTTCTATTACTCCTTGGATAATACATATGTCTCTTTTTTGGTCCTTTAAATTGAGTCATGTTGTGGGGAGGTACAAGCTGAGATTTACCTTTGTCTTCATCCTTCTTGGTAGACTTGGCTCTCTCATGATAGTCTGCAATCAGTTGTTGCACTCCACCTTGTTTCCTTTGTTCAACTATGGAATAGATGGGGCATTGGATAGGGACATGATTGTTTCCTTCACATAAGTAACAAGTAGCTTGGGATGTGGGTCATTGGTCAATTGGATGTTTCTCTTCACAATTGGGGTATTGATCTTCATGCTCTTTCGAAGTGTGGTCCTTGTCTCCACAAATATTGCAAGCTTGGGTTCCTTCTAGAGTAACATCCTTGTCATCCTTGTTGTCACAAGCTCCTTGGGAAGAGTTGTCTCCCATGTTGATCATTTGAGTAGCCAACCCTTGCAACGATTGGGATTGAGTTTCCAAACTTTTTGCATGGTTGCGTCTATCTCATTGTTGTTGGCTAAAACCTGAGTTGTCACTTGGTTCAACTAGGTTTGTCTTGCAAGCAGTTGGTCTCTCATGTTGTTCTCTTGGTTGTTGTTGTTGTCACCATCCTTGATGTTGGAGTCTCTTGGGGAAGTCATCTGTTTGGGTTGGATTGGGATTAGAATAGGCAAAACATTTCTAAGGGAATAATTCTAATCACACACATCACAATTCACACAAGCAATGTGCAAGCAATCACAAACAAACATTCCACTCAAACAACAAGTTTCAAGCATATTTTTAGGCAACTAAAAATATTTTTGTTACACCACATAAGTTGGTGGGTTTGACTTAAACTAAATATGGTGGTCCATCTATATGGTTCACTTGAGATTTTTCCATCCTTCTTAGTTGATTCTTCATGATCAAGATCTTTGTATCCTTAAAGAATTTCTTGCATCTTGGTCTCAAACTTCAAGGTGATGATGTTTCCTTCTTAAGTTGTGTTTCCTTAGTCTTCAAGTCTTGAGTAACATTTCTTGTCACACTTGTAGTCCTTAGCAATATCTAAGGTTGAAGTTACTTGGTGAAAATGTTGAAGATGTTGAAGTCATTAGAGTTGATGATGTTGAAGTCATTAGAGTTGAAGAAGTCCTTTGCACATGATGAAGTCTTTGGCCATGGGGTAGGCTTTATCCATCAAGTTTGAAATAGAAAAGATGTAGAATCAAAACCAAAATGGTTGAGGAAAGAGTTTACAAGATTGTTTGTAAATAAGTTTTTTTTGAACAAATACAACTCCTACTTTTCTAAGGGGTTTGTCCATTCCTAGGTTTACAATCCTACAGGCAACACAATGCTCTGATACCATCTGTAAGGTTCCCAGCCTTTAATAAGGTAGAGATCCCTGTGTTTACAATGCTAGTCCCTGGATCAATAGCTAGCATCCACAGTTAAGATGTAATATCAAGAAACAAAGGTCATAATACAACTTTATAACCAGGAATAAAATAATTTATTACATCTTACATAGCTCATTTGGCTATCTCATTACAATGCAGCAGAATATAACAATAGCATGGGGTCCTTCATCTTCAAAGTGCCACAGGCAGACATGTTGGTTATAGACTTGTAATCCTACTCATTAAACTTCACTAATATCAAACAAACCTACAACATAACAAGTTACAACCACATGGGTCAATACATTTGAATTGTATTGGCAAGTGATACTATGGTAGTATAGTGGAGTCTATCATCTATATGCATTTGGCTAAGTGGAGCTTAGGCTTGCTTTGCTCAAATATATTTTCCTTATCATTTGAAAACACTAAGTTTTTGCTTTGACAAAATCACCCAAGGAACCACCAATAGAAATTGGTGAACCTTAAACCCTTGTTCAACCACAAGTTTTTAACTTAGAAATTTGGATGATGAGATTCTTGATAGCTTCCATGTCTTGATGCTCAAATTGTCCTTTGCCAGGGACATGGCTAAGTACTTAGATTTTACACTCTGCAGAGGTGGTGCACTTTCCCCACAAGACTTGGTTTCACCAAGACAAGATCTTTCAGAAGCCTTCCCTTAGACCAGAATGGACGCGTTCCAACCTATCAAACCCCTACCACCAACTGTCCATTTGGCTAAGTTATTGCAACCTATATGATCCAGGCAGAGCCCATAATGCCAAGTGGCTGCACTTGAAGCTTCTCAACATTTGACATCTCAAATCTCTTTGTTCTTGGGTGGCCATCCACAAGTGAGACATCAAGTATTCCCTAGTATACTGGACTTGGTGAAGCCCAAGTTTCCCCTAGCATACTGTACTTGCATGACCACTCAACACAAACCATTCCTTCCATTCCACCCAGGTGATTCATTCACTTAGTTGTTTTATTAAACAAAAACACAAGTCCTTAGACTTAGAAGTTTTTCCATAGTATGAATATATATATTCCACCCTTGTTTTTCTATTAGCTAAGCTAAGAATGATAGTAGTAGGAATCTTAACTTAGAAAAATTCTACTAAGTTTTCATCTACTAGGATTTCCCATAGCATGGTTTATACTTAGCAAAATTCCATGTAAGTCCTATTTAGAAATATCACTAATGCATAGTCAAAATAATGGGACAAAAGTATGAAGCATCACTTGCCTTTTTGGGTAGAGAGTATAAGTTCACTCCTTGTCTTTGAAACAATCACAATCTTCAAGTCACTACAATTCAATCAAGCAAACAATATTTCAATCTACCATTCAAGCAACTCATCACGAAAAATAATAGAAGCAAACAATGCATGCAAGCATGCCAAAAATGGTTTTATTTGAAAAGAGTGGTTTCTAATGGTTCATAAACATTTGAAAACACCTAATGATCATTTTATAAGGTGGCAAAGTCATTTGCAAAAGATTTCACTTCCTAAACCATTTTTAAATCAAGTCATTATTTTATGTGGTGTAGAAATGCTTTTAATAAGGCAAAATTCTATAGGTTTTTCAAAATATGTTTTCAAACCTTATAACCTTGTGTTTAGGGCTAGAGATTTTATTTCCAAAACATTTCTCAAAGGTTTTCTTCCAAAACCATTTTTAGTAATGAAACCATATTTTTATTTGACTAGAAATGGTTTAAATCAAAGATTCATTCTTTTGTTTATCCAAATACATTTTTGAATCCACAATTTGTTTCCTATGGTCAGTAGGTTCAAAACACACCATTTGCCAAAGATTTTACCCTCAAGATCATTTTAGAACAATTTTTATATCCTAAACAAGAACACATAAGTTTCTGCATAAACAGACATTTTACCAGAAGCTTTTTACTAAACAAAGCGCATGGTTGGCTAGGGCTGGTTTTTCTGAATCCATTGATATAAAGTTTGCAAAATTTGGACGTGTAGATTAAAAGTTATGAATTTTACAAGTTTGCATACTAATCAGATTCAAAATTCTGTTTTAAACCAAACTAGTGCCACGCGGCGCTTTCCTATTCGTGCATACCGTTTCGCGCGGATCGGTCGCTGTGAGGCGTTAGATCTAAGTTAGATCGAGCGGCACAGATTGCATACCCTTTCGGCGTTAACTGATTCTATTGCATCCTTACGATCTGCATCCAACGGCTAGCGATGATCTGACTAAACTCTGGCGGCGCTCAGCGGCAGCACGCGGTGGCGACGCTCGGCTAGCGGAGGAGCTGGCGATAGAGGAAGCAAGGAAGAAGAAGAGATGGCTCACCGTGATCTCCGTGGCGTGGGGAAGCTCAAGGTACTCGCGGTTGGTCAAGGGGCGCACTAGGGTTGCAGGAATTCCTCGTCGGAGTTGCGTCTGACGACGGCCACGCTCTGTCGTCGTCGAGGGTGGCGCTACGGGTCACGAAGAATCAAACGGAGGACACGGTTAGCTTCGTACTCAAGTCGCGTACATGCGTGTATCAAAAGGAGGGCAAGGGGGGTCTGGTCTCACCGGTAGAGTTCGTCGGAGCGGAGGCAGACGGTGGCGATGCACTGGCGGTGACGTTGTCGAGCTTGCAGAGCACGCGCGGGTGAGCTGGTGATACGGGAAGGTCCGCCAGGATATGGGGATCACGGTTGTGTGCTCTAGGAGGCAAGGAGCGGTGTGGGGTTGCCGGAATCGTCGCCGGAGAGTCGTCGGACAGAGGACGGTGCAGAGAAGAATTGGGCGGCCTGGGGGCACGATTGGGTGAGGCAACAGAGGGGAATGAGAGAGGGAAGGCTGGCGATTAAGAAGGCGTTGTCGCAGGGCCGTTACATGGCGTGGTTAACGCGTATTCATGCTGGCAATTCATCGGCAGTAATGTCCAGAGGAGGGGGCGCGGTCAGCGGCGGGTGGGGAAAGAAAGAGCTGGCGGTGGGGTCTGCTTGGCAGCGTGGGAGAAAGAGAGGGAACGGGGTCCACCGGTCAGTGAGGGTGCGGGTGAGTTCACTGGTGCGAAGCGTTTTCTCGCGGGGAGAGAGGGAGTGGGCTGGTTGTTGGGCCTGCTGGGCTGCCGAGCTGGGCTGCTACCTTTTCACATTTTTTTGTTCAGTTTGTTTTTCTTTTTCTCTTTTGATTTTTCAGTTTTGATATTGTTTAAACAATTCAAACATTCATTTGAATTCAAACCTTTGCCAAAATTTGGGTAGGTTTAAATATTGATTGGTAGCACATTCTGATGTTAATTTTGGAAATTTATTTTATTCCTTTTGGGGTCTTTTTAATTAATAAAAAGGGCCCTTGTTTTAAATCAAAATAGGATTTAATAATGTCTTTAATTTCCATTTGACTTCTAAATTCTTCCAAAACCTTTCAGTAAGTTTTTATTTGATTAATAGGGTGTCAAAATAATTCATCTTGAATTATTTGGAGAATATTTAATATGATTCATAAATCAGTTGAGTTGGGTTTATTTTAATTCCAATGGATTTAAATATGGTTTTAATTCCCTAAAGTTTATTTGGAAGATTTATTTTATTTAAGTTGATTAAACAACTTTTATTCACTTGGGTAAATTCCAATTATCATTTTCTCATGAATTAAATGTTCATTCTTATTAGAGATTTGCCTTTCTCAAAATAGGGATAGAATGGTTTAATGCCATTTTATTTTATTTTGGAAAGTCTTTATCCTTTTATTTAATTTAATTTGGATTATATTCATTCCATTTTCTTAATGGATTAGGCCAGGATTTAGTTTGGTCTTTGAATATTCTTTATTTAATATTTCTATCTTCATCTTATAAAATTCATATGTTTTTATTTAGAGATCCAAACTTGGTGATTCCAATTTGTAAAATCTTATTTGACATTTGTTTATCCTTTTAAATATCCTTGGAACTATTGCTCACCATTTTGGTATGGATTTTAGATAAGGGTTTTATTAGCTTTGGGAATTTAATTTCCTTGTTTTATTATATTCATAGGATTTTATTTGTGGTTCCAATTAAGTGAAACCAATTTCTATGGCTTTATAATATTTCTATTTGTCATTCTTGATCATTTGTAAATGTTTGTTGACAAATTTTTATATGGATCAAATCCATGGTTTTAGAGATAGCTTGGAGATGATCTTTATTCCATTTAGGTTTTTAGGGTTTGGATTTATTTTCCAAGTGTTTAAATTCCCAGTTGCATTTATTGAGGAATTCATTTCTTTTGATTTGGATTTTGTTGAATTCAAATATTAATCAAAGTTTGCTTCAGATGGGATTTTAAGTTTCCATTTTGAAACAAAAGTTTCTTTTCACCCTAAAATTCAACAATAATTTATTTTGTTTATTTATTTTTCACATTACAAGATTTGGAAAATCTTGGGATGTGACAGAAATACCTCGGACAAGAAATTGGAAAGAATGAATGTTTGGAAACTGATGTGGCCCGGCCGAAGTTTCCGGTAGGACCGCACCAGCTTCGGGGACTAATGTTGGGGGATGACCCCATGTAGGGTCAAGATAGCGGAAAGAAGGAAGGAACCTCTCTTACCATAGACCGAATTATAAGCTAAGTCGGCCGAGTCATCCAAGACTCGGCTGAATGAGCCATGGCTTGGCAAGAATCGAGTGAGTAACACCTTACTCGGCCGACGTGTGAGTTAAGTCGGTCGAATAAGATTAATCAATTCGTATGCAGGTGAAGGTCGTGCCGAGTCATGTAAGACAAGGACGAGTAAAGGGAGACTTACAGGAGAAGGAGAAGGATCCTAGAGTCAAACCCTAGCTACTAGCTAGGAGGAATCTACACAAGGCCAAGCACTAAGGACAAAGAGCAGAGCCATAGAGGGGCAGACTAGCATCATGGAGGTGACAATGGGGATGCCCGAGGATCACATGCGGGGGTCTCTAGATCTTTGCCACCGATAGAAGGGGGACACGGAAAGGAGTCCGCCGAGTTACTACTTTGGGACAATCATATTCCAGGAATATGCTTGCCACGTCAGCCCTAGGAGGAACCAAGGGGCCCCTTTATAAGGAGGGGCACGGGTTCCTGGAGGGGGATCGATTCATTTTAACACTAGAGGGCTCATGTTGTGATCTTCTTCCTCTTCTCTCGGATACAGCTCTAGGAGCACTTGTAACTTGTTCAAGGAGAAATAAAGATTCAAGTTCTAGTCAGTTGTGTGTATAAATCACTACATCTTCCCTCCCCAGATCCCACTAGCATCCATTGGCCCCATACTTTAGCCTACCCATGGCATCTGTCGTGCCACCACCACGACACTTGTGATTAGGAATGATACCATTAGTTAAAGTAAGGTAATAGGGTTGTTCTTTAGACTGGCTTAAGAGTAAGAGTTAATAACTATAGTTTCTAGAACTTACTATTTTAATGTTGTCAAGTGGCAAGATATTCTTAAGTCATTTGCTATAGAAAATTATTCCTATAAGCCATTGTGGAAATAATATAATTGATCCTACAAATGGAATAAATATTGAGTTTGATTAGGGATTTAAGGTTGAATGTTTACCAAGAATTCCTAGCTTCCATACTTCATAATTCTAGACTCCTAATCAAGGAATTCCTTTTCTAGATATTCTACTTCTTCATAATCATCATCATGGGTTAACATGATGAGATTTACTTCACAAGAATATTCTTATCAATCAATTCTCCTTCTAAATCCATTACTGAATTCAATGAGCTTGACACTTAAGCTCAACATGATCTCCCCATAGGGATCATTCTCATCTTTAGAGTACTTCTTATGAATCTAATTCCACTTGAATGATTACTCTCTTACTTCCCACATTACTTTGTAATCTCACCTTCAAATCTTAGAAGCTTTTCACTAAAGCTTTTCACATTCTTCTCATATCTATACTAGGTTATATCATGTACTCCACTAATGATAGCCTCTAATCCATTAAGTAGTTGCTTCTAACTCCCTTTACGCACTTCCTTTATCATCTATCACTAATATTACTCCAATAGATGTATCTATGAAAATCTACTTTCCTCAAGTGCTTAATATCCTGTAAGAGGAATAACTCAATTTTGCTCTGGCATCAACTTAATCATACTATCTTATCCTTTACTTGCCTCAGAAATTCATTTACTAACTTCTCATTATACAAATTGTGATTTGTCATGACTAACCTAGGATAACATATCCACACTAGGGTATAATCATGTTCTACCACCAATATCACTTATACATGATATAATCATTCACGCTTAGTGTCTTGAGCATGATCATTATAATCCTTTGATAATTTATGACTTAGGTTTCCAGTTGGCTAATCAAGGCTTTATCAATACAACATTACAGTTGTATTTTAATTATCTACTTAGTCTCTCTATTTGACTAGGAGATTTATTCATTGACTATACCTACTTGATCCAATAGGATTACTCCTTGGTAACTAACTTTAGAATTCATCCTTGTAATCTTCTTTGTTACTATATACACTTTGATTTAGGATGTCTCTTCTATACATTCATGACTGAGTTAACTCCATCAAATATCCTATTGATTTGATTCTCTTCAAACACTCCATCTGTATGGAATATATGTAAAGCTAGCATTACCACCTACCTCTTCTTACTTATTTCTCTAAATGCTTTAAAGTGAATGCTATGATAAGGACAAGAGTTGATAGATCAAGAATTGATAGGCTAAGAATTTATATATCAATAGTTGATTACTCAACATTGATCTTCAACAAATGTTAAAATATGGTTCAATAGAGATGATATAATTTGGTTATATGGTGAATGATCTTGACTTGGTTCCTTTCCTACTCAATCTCACTACAGGGTTAAGGTTAGGTATTACCATGATACTCAGGGTAGGAATATATGAGAATAGGATAAGTCAAAGTTGGATTATTAAATTCTGGTTACTTGAGTTATGTCCTTATTTTAGGATTTAGGAGTTATTGTAATGAATACTATTATATGATCTCTTAAGGATCAGATATTAATCATTGAACAATGGATTAAGATTTAATTTTATTCCATTTGATATTCCCTTAGATCAAATCTTCTTTACCCAAAATAAGGTTTTAGCAAAGGTCATATTGAAACTTATCGCAGTCAACTTGATGATCTACTTTAATTCCATCAAGTTGAGAGAAGCTTCAATCACTTTGACAAGTTTTGTTCAAAAGCGTGAAAATTATTCGTATTTTCTATGCATGAATGCAATGCACACATCTGAGTTCATATTACTTCTAAGCTCTAATGATGGGATGTTACACCACGTGCCTCCAAGGTGTTATCAATCACATAAAATAGATAGTGAATAGCAGGATCATCAATTTGGTTTCTCTTGGGTGTGTTTCCACGAATTCTCATTAAGTTAAAGTACTCACATGGTGCAGGATTTCAAACAAAAGTATTTGTGCGTACATCTATGGTGTTGTTGGCAAACCCAAAACATTAAGCCCATTGGTCTAGTGTTAGGATGTACTCACGATTCATAAGGAGAAATTTGAAGCGATCAACTCCGGGCCTTTGTTCCTCGGTACAATAGTAATGGTACACCGTATGCATCAAGGTGCTGAGGAACTCAAGTGTCAAGCAGTGATACTTGGCGACATCCTGAAATACAAAGTCATACAAACCAACATTGTTGCAAATTAAATCGAAATCACCACGAATTCCAAGTTGGTTCAGGATATAAGGACACACCCACTTGGTGGACTTGATTTCTCGTATCTTGAGACGATTGAAATGGTTTAGCTGAAACTCCTTGGTGAACTTGATGCCAAGTGACTCGGGGTCAACGTATCAGCGGGTGGTGCGGAGGATTCCGCAGCCACTGCAAGTGTACAACTCCTCGTGTTCATCTAAAAATAATAAGATCGAATAAATAAGTAATAATAATAATTGCTAAAAAAATTAATCCAATAAAAACATAGCATAAGTGATCCTCTATATTAGTTATAAAATAAACTCCTCTAAAACAATGCTAAGAATGCTCAATATCAATATTGGATCAAGAACAAGACCTAAGTCTAGATTGACAATGGTGAAGGATTGAGTGAAGCTTTTGAAAAAATAAGTTGAGGATCGGAGGAGAATTATACCTTAGATTGATTGAGTGTGAGGAATCAAAGAAAGATTGAGTAAATTTGAAGATCCAATGGAGGTGGTTTGGAGTTTGGAGGAAGAATAAAGAGAGATTGGTTTTGGGGGATTTTTAGGTTACCTCCTCGGGAAGAATATGATGGCCGCGTACGTGGAACGGGCGGGCTGTACGGCTGGAGCCCGCCTGTACCGGGTGACATACCTTGGGGGAGACGGCTGCTCCCTGGTGGTACACTCAGTACGGGCGGGCGGTACGGTCATGCACGACCGTATTGCTGGTCGTTATCTATACGATATTGCTTGCTTGAAATCTGATGTTTGCTCGAGGGTACGGTACGGGCGCGCCGTACGGGCGTGTTAGGGATCTTGCAACCGGGGTGCCACGTCTCCGCGCTTGACGAGCCCGCACCTAGAAAATCTTTGCCTTCGCGAGGGGGCATGCTTATAGAGGGGACGTGGCCACACGGGCCTCACGAGGTGCTCACCTCGTGAGGAAGGGAGACTCGAACGATAACGCCTCCAGAGGTGGCTTGCCACGTTGTCATGATGCGCCCCTACGCATCGGATCCCCCGGAGCGTCTCCAGGATAAGACCGTAAATTAATCGAGCGGGGCTCGTACGGCGGCCCCTGGTAGGAAGTACCGTTCCCATGCAGCGCCGGACACCTCGGTAAAGAAGACTCGGTCTACTCCCATTTATGCAGGGAAATGAAGATCAACCTCGTGGCGGAAGACCCCTTTCATTGCCGTTTTGGTGATAGAAGGGAAATGGAGAGAGCGTCGGATGAAGACAAGCGACGTCGGCACATGACGCTTTACAGGAGGATGGGGCGAGACTGGACGAGCTGGACCAGGTCCACGCAAAGTAGTCTCCTAGACCGTGATCTCGAGGAGCGGCACTGTGGACTCCCTTACCGCCCAAAGGCTAGGGGAAGAGGCCCGATGCCGCCCTATATAAGGGACCCTCCTCCTACCTTAGAAAGGATCGATCCCCAGCAATCTAAACCCTAGACATAGCACCACCATTGTATCCTCATGAAGCCAAGCGAGCAATACAACAAAGCAGGAGTAGGGGCTTTACCTGTCGTGGTATTACCGACGAGTACGCCATGGAGGGGTCCTCACAATGCGTGTTTAGAGACGTGGGGTAAGGCGGACGGTTGACAGGTACGAGGTAACACAGCTTACCCAGGTTCAGATCCCACGACGGTGGCGGAATCCTACTCCTGCTATAAATCACTATAAGGGCAATACGCCGAGTTACAGAGATAGGTTCGCTGTGCGAGGTTGTATGAATCGATACTAGGTTGTGCCCTAAAGGCTCCCATAGGCCCGACTTATATAGTCGCCAGGTCCTAGGGTTACAGGGAAAAGTCCTAGCCGGACAAGATACAGAGTCCTACACCGTCTATTGCTAGTCTTGTGTATCTTGCACTCCAAGGCTCCGGGTACGCTAGTGACTCCACCGTAGCCTTCCTTTATCCGGCATGGGCCTCCCTTCTGGATCCACCTAACTGGGCCGCCTAGCAGGCCATAGGCCATGCTACCGACTATGGGCCACCCGGGTTAGTCGGATAAGAGGCATGCTATAAGGATACCCATATAGCATATCCCCAACAGTAGCCCCCGGAGAACTCCGAGATATTGCGCCGTCTTGCCTCTTCACGTTGAATGCTCCGTCTAGATGGATGTCGCCAAATCGTCAAGCAATATCTTGTAGTCCTCCCAAAGAACCCTGCAAGGTTTTCTCCGTCTTCAAATGGTAAGCCAGAGAAATGCTTAATCTTCCATCGTACTCTTCTGTAGTCGGATTAAATCCATCCATGCCGGAATCTTCGATGCGACGGCTCATCTACTCGTGTCATCTAGGACGACGTAGGCTTAGGTCAGCGACGCCTCGTAACTCACACATGCAAAGAACGCAATCATATCCAATTTTCCCACGCAAGCGATACGAACCGTTTGGCGGCGGCGGTTGGAGACGTGGCGAAATTACCGCGCACGTTCACGAACACGTCGTCTACGCGGCAACCGTCCGATCACCTACACGAATCTTGACGTAGAGCATGATAAATAGTAACCGTGGGACACTTCCACTTTTTACCTCATTCCTCTCGCGTCATCGTCTTCTTCCTCCAGCCGCACGCCTCCTCGAGCTCTCCACGAGAAACCTCGAAAACTCTAGCCTCCCTCTGCGTCAGTCGCATCCTTCCAGCACTCCATGGCCAGCAGCAGCTCCTCCCCATCGATGGCGGCGTCGAGTGAAGCCATGGCGAAGCCAGCGAGCTCCGTCGTCGTGCCCCCAGAGGGTCTGGTCATCCCTGCATCGGCGGTGATCAAAACCACCGGCGGCGACCATAATCTGGCGGCGCTAGAGCCTCTGGAAGAAGAGCCAGACTCGCAGAAGGGCGACTGGCACGGCTCGGACATCACCGACCGCGACATCCAAGAGATGGTCGCCGAAGGCTACCTCCCTGCGACGGAGGGGCTCGCCTGGCGGGCGGCACCGGCCGGCGAGGTGACACCTTCTCCCCAAGCCGGAGAAAAGGTGTACCTCAAGGCTCAGCTGGTACACGGCGTTTCCTGCCCATCTCCCACTTCTTTCTTTCCGTCTTGAACCACTACAAGGTCCAACCCCATAACCTCTCCCCCAATAGCATCTTAGTGCTTAGCAACTTCGCGGCACTTTGCAAGGGTTACCTAGGGATTAGGCCTAGGTTAGACTTGTTCGTTTACTTCTTCACCGTCAAACGTGAAGCCGGACATAGTAGAGAGGAGCCTAGGAACTGTGGCACCATAAGCTTCAAGATTCGACCTGGCTAGCGGTTCCCTGACATCATCGGCCACGAGTCCTGCAAAAACTGGCAGCGGACGTACTTCTACGGCCCCGACATTCCTTTGGCGGGCCGATAAGTAACATACCCGGACTTCGCGGATGGAGCCGCCGCTGAAGTTTCCACATGGAGATCCCATGCCTCATTTCCCTCCGACCTCGACGCTTCTCGCGCAATAAGGCGGATCGAATGGTTCGTAGAGACGGGTTTGACCGGCTTGGACCTGGCCATGTGCTGGTTCATCAGGTGAATCCAACCTCTGCAGCACCACGCGAAGTTCATGCACGATTATACCAGTGACCGAAGGGATACCCTCCGGATCTCCGTGGATAACTTCTCGAGCGACTCCGTCAAGCTCCGCCTGAAGGACATCGTCAAGGTGAAGGATAAGAAGCGTGGCTTCACCATCACCTATGACATGTTCGTAGACAGCAAGTGCCCAAAGGTAGATATGTATTTTCTGTGTACGACATATACTCCAGTTTCTCCGTCTTGCCATTGCCACCCCATCTAACACGGTGATTTCTAACTTATCAGCTTAGCGATCTAGATGAGGACAACCTGGCTGCCCAAATCTACAATCCAAAGATGAAGGAAGTCACGGTCGTGTCCGACGATGATGTCCTATTGGCGCGAAAGCGGAAGAGCTCCACCTCTGACGCTGCCGACGGAGGCAAGAAGAAGAAGACGGAGGGTGGAGCCTCCAAGAAGACTACCGCCGCCCTGGAGGCGGAAAAGAAAAGATCCACCGAGATTTTTGCCAAAGCACCCCCATTAGTGTAAGCTTCTCATTCTCCGACATTGTCTTATTTATCTGTCTTGTTCCTGTACTTATGCACTTTGCACGTTTCAGTAAGAAAGCCACGACCAGCCTCAAGAAGACCTCCAAGACTTTGGGGGCTTCTAGAAATATCAAGGATATGCTGCATCACGACTCTTCCCCCGCCATCGCCCCTGCTACTCCTGCCGTCAAGCCTTCCTCTGCCCCGACAAGCTCTCAAGATCAGGAGGCACCAGGCCCTTCCGCCATGTAAGTGGATTCTGGAACCTCTACCCAACTCGCTGTTGTCGGCGAACAGGCGACGCAGGAGAGCACTGCTCTACAAATGGCTGAAGCTCTGGCTAAGGATGCCATCGGTAGCGGCAAGGCGGTAGTGGGAACTGGTACCTCTGCCGAAGGCGGCGCCCCTACTCCCCAGAAACCTTCGAGTTCCCGAAGATAGTTTACCCGGCGCTCATGCCGAGTAACACAACTCTGGTTCCTGGAGGAGTGCCGTCATCTCCGACGTGCGGTATTGAGGAGCTTCTCCGACAAGCAAATATCTTGCGAGGAAATAGCATTTCCTTTGGCAAGCTGCTGGCCGAGAGCGCTACAAACCTCAAGATTATTGCACTTGTAAGTTTTACTTTACCTTTTGCATTTCATATGAGTATCCCACTATAGCCCCCGAGGATGTAGACGGAAAACCATAGGTTCTGCATCTATATGCTCTAAGAGTGACTAAGTTAGAAAGAACTCTCACTGTAGCCCCTCAAGCATTTAGATGGAAGAAACTATTCCGACTAGATGCTTTAAGAGTAGCATACGCAGTGTTTATAATTTTCAATACTGTAGCCCCCAAGCCTCTAGTTGTAACTGAATTAGTTCCGACTAGATGCTTAAAGAAAAGATAAGCATTTTCCGAGTTAAAACTTTATACTGTAGCCCCCAAGCTTCTAATCGAGAACTGAAGTAGCTCCGACAAGATGCTTAAAGAAAAGCTAAGCATATTGCTAAGTTGAAAAAAATTCGCTGTAGCCCCCGAGCGCCTAGATGGAAAGTTTCCGACTAGGTGCTCCAAGCAGACTAAACAACAGTTTAAATTTTTTCCTTTGTTCCACAGAACAAGAATGCTCGGAGGGGCATGGCCAACGACAAGTACCAGAAGATGCGCGCAGATCTTGAAGCCGAAAAGGGTAAAACTGCCATCTTGAAGGAACAGATCATCAAAAACAAGAGTTTGTTTTCTTTTTTGCGCATTCTGTCTTGGTTTTATGCCTTCATTCTCCAAGTACTCACTGTGTACCTTTGTTTTCTCCGAGTTTATAGAACATGTCGCCAAGGCCAAGGATATTGTTGAGCGGTCCAAGCACATCCAGTAGCTGGACAGCGAGAACAGAATCCTTAAGAAGGAGAGGGAAGAGATGCTGAAGATGCACGAGGATTCCAGGAAAGCCCTGCAGGATTTCGCCTCCGCAGAAATCAATCGCTTGAAGGAGGAGCTTGAGATCTTAAAAGATCATAATCAAGCTGCTGATGAGCAAAACCAACGCCACAGCGAGGCGTTTAAGCTCCTCCAAGAAGAGAAGGAATCCTTGGCGGACACCCTCTGGCAGGCCAAGGCCAGCATCTTCAGTAAGTTTCCTCCGCCTTGTATTTCTGTAGTCTGGATACTTAGAGTTTATTGAACTCATGCGCCCATTGTCGGAATTTTCAGCTCCTATGGGTTTAACCTGCTCGCCTCCTTCGGACAAGGAATGCATGGTTCTCGCAGGCAACTTCATCAACACCGCCATCACCCAAGCCAAGGAGATTGCCAAGCCCCTCCAGATATACATCAAGGCCTCGGACTCCGTGACGAAGTACTCGGAGATTCTGCGCCGAGCCCCCGAGCATGTTACAAGCTGGAAAGCTTCATGTGCATGGGATGGCGCAAGGATGGCGCTCTCAATGGTGAAAGCAAACTACGAAGATGCCCACATCGACACGGTGACCTCTGGCATCCCCGACGTTGATGATGACGGCAAAGATATTGATCACGAAGCCATCTTGTCATCACTCGCGGGTTATGACACCAGAGTCGCCGAGTTGGTGGACATTGATGTCTTTGTGCACATGAACACCATTGACAGCGTCAACCAAGATTCCTCCGAGTCTCATCATAGCGCCGACGTTGAGGGTGATTCTTCGGCTAGGGACGATGCTGCTTCCAAGTCTCCTGCGCCCAAAGAGTGAAAAACACTATGTAATATTTGTTTTGCCTTTGGTGTATGCGCGGAAAAAACTTGATGATGTAACTTAAGGCGGAAAACAATGGTTGTTATTTCCTGCTACTTAAGAACTTAGTTCCCAGTATGTATATATTTTTTAAGCAAGTGCTGGCTTATCCATTACTTTGGTTCTTATGCTTGACTTTTCGTGAGTCGGAAGACTCGTTGTCGGAACCATGCGCTTAGGTGATGATGCCCAATGGCACCGTCAATAACCTGAGCACAAAATCACCGACAATAAGTGCCGAAAGTCACTACTCCAGAATCCACATAAAAACGACAAAGAACGTGTAGACCAGAAAACTTAAGCTAACACCCGTAGGCGGAATTTTCATAAGTGCAAACGCAAAGCTTGTGCATAAAGGTTTTACATGATCCAAAAATGAACACTAAAGGAGGTAAAAGACTCAGAAATATGAGTGAACCAAAGAGCTTTATTTCATTGATCATATAAGATATACACCATTAGATAAAAAATGCTAAGTGTAAAAAGGACGTAGAAGTGCTATGTTCCATGGCCGATCAAGCTCCGGATAGTCATCATCCGGGTCATGTCGCTTACGCTTATGATCCTCGTTGGGTCTATCCTTTAGTTCACGATTGTCAACAAGGTAGTAAGACCCATTGAGCAGCGCCTTGCTTATGATGAACGGTCCTTTCCATGGCGGGGATAATTTGTGTGACTTCTTCTGCTTAAGTCGGAGCACCAAATCCCCCTCTTTAAATGAGAGATGCCGAACGCGGCGACTATGGTAGCTGTGTAGCTTCTGCTGGTAGATGGCGGATCTTTGGCATGCCAAAACGCGCTCCTCCTCGAGAAGGTCCACATCCAGGCGTCTGGATTCTTCAGCGTCATACTCGTCGTATGCGGCAACTCTTGGTGCATCGTAGAGGATGTCGGAAGGCAGGATGGCTTCTGCTCCATATACCATGAAGTAAGGGGTGTAGCCGGTAGATCTGTTGGGTGTAGTTCGTAAACTTCACAGCACAGATGGCAATTCTTCCGCCCAGGCTCCAGCTTCTCTATGTAGCGATGCCTCAAGACGTGGCTTGATTCCCTATAGAATTAATCCATTGGCTCGCTCGATCTGTCCATTGGATTGTGGGTGTGCCACAGATGCAAGATCAAGTCGGATGCCTTTCTCCTAGCAATATGCATCCACTTCTCCGGGTGATAAATTGTTGCCATGTTGTTTGTAGCCTTGAAGTGGATCTGCAGAACGTAGTGTAGCTTGTCTCCTGTTGGTGACTGTAGCAATACACCAGCCCCCGAGCCGTTGAGAAGCTTTGATCCGTCAAAGTGCATCACCCAGTACTCTGGTTCTGGCAACAGAGTAGCATCTAGCATCTCCGTCCAATCTGCAACAAAATACGCCAAGGCTTGTGACTTTATAGCGTCGCGTCTCTTGTAGGTGATCTCGAAGGCAGCAAGTTCAATGCCCCACTTCACGACCCTTCCTGTAGCGTCGCTGTTATTTATGATGTCGGACAGTGGAGTCTTGCTCACCACTGTGATTGGGTACTCCTGAAAGTAATGCCTCAGCTTCTGAGAAGCAAGGAATATTCCATAAGCTATATTTTGGTAGTGCGGGTAACGCTGCTTGGACTCCGTCAAGACCTCGCTCACATAGTAAACTGGTCGTTGAACTCCGTGCTCATATCCTGGTTCCTTCCGCTCTACCACGACGACGATGCTAATAACACGGTTGGTTGCCGCCATGTAAATTAACAGGGGCTCTCCAGGTTCGGGTGCTGCAAGGATGGGCGCTAAGGAAAGAATCTCCTTGAGCTGCTTCAATGTTGCATCTGCTTCGTCCGTCCACGTGAATTTGTCCGCCTTCTTCAGCAACTTGTACAGCGGCAGAGCCTTCTCTCCATGTCGGCTGACGAACCGACTAACTGCTGCAACACAACCTGTTAGTCGTTGAATGTCCTTTAGGCATGTCGGACGGTTTATGTTCAAGATGGCCTTGATTTTCTCCGGGTTGACCTCGATTCCATGCTGGGAAACGATGAAGCCCAACAATTTGTCAGCTGGAACCCCGAAGACGCACTTCTTAGGGTTAAGCATCATGTTGTATTTCCAGAGATTATCAAAGGTTTCTTTTAAGTCGGAGATTAAGTCGTTTGACTTTTTAGACATCACCACGATATCGTCCACGTAGGCATGAACGTTCCAACCAATTTGGTCGTGAAGGCAACGTTGCATTGTCCGCTGGTAGGTAGCACCTGCGTTTTTCATCCCAAAGGGCATTGTGACATAGCAAAACGTGTCGTATGGGGTAGTGAACGAAGTGGCCAATTGGTCCGACTTCCTCATCTTGATCTGGTGGTATCCTGAGTATGCATCAAGAAAACACAAAAGTTCCAAGCCATCCGTCGAGTCAATGACTTGGTCAATGTGAGGCAAAGCAAACGGATCTTTGGGACATGCTTTGTTTAAGCCGGTGTAATCAACGCACATTCTTAATTCATTGGTTCCCTTTTGGGGACAAGTACAGGATTAGCCACCCATTGGGTGTGAAGGACTTATCGGATAAATCTAGCCTTAAGTAACCTAGCTATCTCTTTGCCAATGGCTCGTCTCTTCTCATCTCCAAAGCGTCGTAGAGGTTGTTTCACTGGTTTGGATTTTGGATCAATGTTTAAGCTGTGCTCGGCAAGTTCCCTAGGTACACCTTTCATGTCGGCAGGTTGCCAGGCAAAGATGTCCCTGTTCTCACGGAGGAACTCGACAAGCGCGCTTTCCTATTTGGGATCCAGGTTCGTCCCAATGGCGGTGACCTTGGAGGCATCGCCTACCACAAGTTCCACCGGCTTGGTCTCGATGGCGGCCTTGAACGCAGGAGCGGAGTCGGAGATCTGCTTATTCGACGCGGGCATCTCTGAGTCATTGACCTTGCTCTGGATCTCTTTGAATTCTTCGCTGTAGAGGACAGCTTCTGCAACGGCTGCTTTGTTGATCTCGCAGTCCCTTGCCTTGGTAAAGCTTCCGGATACGGCGATGATGTTGTTTGGTCCGGGTATCTTGAGCTTGTTGTAGACGAAGCATGGCTTGGCCATGAGCGTGTGGAATATGCCGCGGCCGAATATGACGTGGTACACGCTTTGAAGGGGACCACCTCGAAGGTCATGCGCTCTTGACGGTAATTATTAACATCGCCAAAGGCAACCTGAAGTGTAATGCACCCAAGGGACCGAGCCTCCCGACCAGGAACTACGCCGTGGAAGATGGTGTTGGTCCGCCTTAGGTTTGCCTCCGTCAAGTTCATCTTTTGTAGTGTATCCAGGTACATGATGTTGATGCTGCTTCCACTGTCCACCATATACTTGGTGAACTCCACGCCGTCAATCAAGGGGGTGATGACCATGGCGTACTGGTTCTCCGTGGGTATAAGGTCTGGGTGGTCCGTCCTGTACCAAGTTATTGGAACCTCCGACCAGCGCAGGTACTGGGGGACTGGGGGAGAGTAGCCATCAGGATCCTCAGAGAGGTCTTCTGTTGTCGGACGGTGGGGGTGCCAAGGAAAGTGTGGTAGACTAGGGCCTTCTTCGCGAAGGGGTTCTTGCCTTTGTCGTCGCTCTTGGCGGCGTGCTTGGGGTCAACGTCCTCGTCCATGTCACTTGAATCCTTGGACTCCTCCTCCTTCTTCTTCCCCTTGCCCTTGCCGCGCGGTCTGTTCTTTCGACTTTGCTTGTAGCCGGACTCCGGGTCTTCCTTGAGGTCGTTGACGAACTTGCAGTGTCGATTGGTATGGGTGGCTTTGCCGTTGACGTCGAGTTGTACGAGGCATGGCATATCACGGTACTCCTTGTAGGTTTGGGGAACACGGAGCGGCGCCGAGGTGGTTTCACTTCCTCGTTGGTGCCCACGACCAGCTCCCCTTCCTCGGCCATGTTGTCCGCCCTCTCCTCGTCCTGCAAAAGTCATAGCGACCATGTCGGTAGATTGCTTTTCTTCTGGAGCGGTTTTCCGCTTTGTACTGCTGTTCCTCCGAGCTTGAGTTGGAACGGCCGTTGCTGGTAAGGAGCCACGAGCATCATCGTCGGCAGCTGTGAACTCACTGGCCAACTGAATCATCTGGTTCAAGTCAAGCTGGTGATTGTCCTGCAAGTGCTTCAGCTTATGTTGGAGCAACGTGCCCCTTTCCAACCCATCGACGAAGGCGGCCATGGCGGTCTGAGCGTGCACTCCTACGCAGGAATTCTTCATGTCCAGCCAGCGGGAGAGGTAGGCGCGAGATGTCTCGTCTTTCTCTTGCACGCACCACTGTAGATTGCCCACGGTGCAGGGACGCTTGTATGTACCCTCAAAGTTCTTGGTGAACGCTTCTTGCATGTCCAACCAGTTGTAGATAGATTTCTCTGGCAAGTCGTCGATCCATTGACGGGTCGTACCCGCCAACATTAACGGGAGGTACTTGACGGCGACGTTGGGGTTGCCTCCGGCAATCTCCACCGCTTTGCCGTAGTCCTGCAACCATGTGGCTGGCTTGGCGGTGCCGTCATAGGGCTTGATGGTCTTGTCAATCTGGAAGCCTTTGGGGTAAGTTGCGGACCGTATTGCAGGTCCAAAGCAACGTGGTCCCAGGTATGGTCCTTCCCGGGCCTCGTGGATCTTATCGATCCGCGAACGTGCATCGTATGGCTCCGGGTTCTTCTTCTTCTTATCAACAGGGGATGGGATGCGTGAACGACGCGGGCCTCCTCCGCCATGGTGACTGCTTGGTGGTGACGGAGGCGGAGGTGGCGGTGGGTTAGCCTTCTTGCTGTACCCTCCTGCGACGCCTCACGCCTGTCATGGTTGCTTGTCGGACGCGGAGGGTCATGGCGCAACCTGCTCTTATGTCCTTCATTGCGCTCTCCGTCATTACGGGTCCGCTCCGCGTTGTCGCGGATGACGATGCCACACTACTTTGGTGGGGGCATGTCCGTATGATGGTGAGCTTTGTAATCTTCGCGATGTCGGGGAGATCGGGGCGGTGGCGATGGGCGACGAGGTCGGGCCTTTTCTCCGTGGTCGGAGGATATTGGGATAGCATCCTTCCTGTTGCGTGCATCCCTCCGTCTTCGTTCTGAGGAACCCGTCTGGGATCCGACATAAAGAGGAGATCTGTCCCTTGGCAGTTTGTACTGGCTAGACTGGCAGAGCGCTGGGTTAGACTCAAGCCTCTGAGAGGTGGCCTTTTCCTGCTGCTTCACCGCCATGGCCACTAGGTCGTAGACCTGTTCCACTGCCTCAGGTGATCTATCCTGCTCCAGAAGGGTCTTGGCGATGGCGAGGTTAAGGAGTGGTGTGGGCATCACCTGCTTGCCTTCACTGTCAATGTATGGCTTGGCTTGTGCCGGCTTCGAGGGAGCCCATCCTAGGTTGCGTCGTACACCAGGATCGTTGATGACGCGAGCCGGAGCTTTCTTAGCCTTCTGTTGCTGTAGCAGAGTCTTGTACTCGGCCTCCATTGCTCTAGCTTTTTCTATGGACTTCTGCGCGTTGACCAGATCTCGATCTAGTTTAGCGTCTTGCTCCGCGATGGCTTGCGCCTCCTCCAGCAGCTGCTGGCGCTTCTCATCAAGCTGGGTCACGTTCCGGATATGAGCAACGGTCAGTGGCTCGACGAGGAGATTGCCGTACATCACTCTATAAGCTGGAGTAACTTGGGCTGTTGCAGACGTGGATGTTGGAGGCGGCAACTTTATGGTGTTGTTGTTGCTCGGGCCGGTGCTGAGTTCCTGCGGCTGCTGCACTGGGTTGGGTGGAGGAGGCATGACTTTTGCGCGATCATCGTCAGCAGCAATAAGTGGCCCCTTCCCCTTTTCCAGCGCCGTAGGCGGAGCTCATCCGGGTTGATCTTCATCCATCGCCGTCCCAATGGTGACGAACACCCCTCGGGACGCGACGGTGTTGTTGGCCTGCTCGTCGCGCGAGTACTCCTCCTCCATCTCCTGCATAGAGGAGTCTAGCTCTTCTAGACTGAAGTGTATCTCCTCTGAATCTGCACTGAAATCAGCATAGAGCGCGTCAATGACAGAGTCGGAGGGTGCTAGGACCTCCTTGATGACGGGCGGTGGAGGTGCAACGGGCTCGACGATGACTGGAGGTGGTGGTGCTGCTACGACAATGGCGGTGGGAGGCGGTGGCGGCGGCTGCTGAGCCGGAGGTTCTCCGTCTCTGAGTGCGAGCTCCATCTGGGGTGCCGCGTAGCTGTTGACGGTGCTCACCATCTCTTCGAGGGTAATACGTCCTGTTGCATGCTGCCGTCTTAAAGAATGTCGGAGAAGCGTGCCACGGTCCAGTCCTTCCACGAAGTGATACAGAGCGTTATCATCGGGGTAGTGGGCTAGGTCGGCTCGTATACGGAGCCACCTAGCTAGGTAATCGCGGGGGTTCTCGCCCTCTCTCTGAACGCAGCGCGCCAGATCGAAGATGGTAACCACGCCGACGAACTTGGATCTCTGTTGTCCAGACGCACGGACTAAGCCGGCGGATTTGCAGTAATCTTCCACCTTTATATCCTGCACAGGGGCGGTTTGGGTGGGCCTTGAATTTTTCTGATCTTTGCCGGAAAACTCCGAAGAGAGATCCAACATCGATCCTTCCGCGAACGTATCTTGCCTGTAGGCAGTCCGTGCGGGTCTTGATGCTCCTCCGACTCCCAGGGAACTAGTGCCCGAGTCGGTTTCGCCGATGAAGAGGTGGATGTCTCTGATAGGAACGATCGAACACCGCGTAGGGTTCGTCTTTGCCGGGATCCAGAACTCGTCGGGGGGATGATCGGAACATTACCGGAGAAGAGGACACGGCCGATGGCTACGCTTTCGCTGATTCCCACGAAGATCTTGGTCCTCGCCCGCTGAAGAGCCTGAAGCGCCTCTTGCCCCACGGTGGGCGCCAACTGTCATGGTATTGCCGACGAGTATGCCATGGAGGGGTCCTCACAATGCGTGTTTAGAGACATGGGGTAAGGCAGACGGTTGACGGGTACGAGGTAACACAGCTTACCCAAGTTCAGATCCCACGACGGTGGCGGAATCCTACTCCTGCTATAAATCACTATAAGGGTGTCACATCCCAAAATTTTCCAAATTTTGAAATGTGAAAAATAAATAAACAAAATAAAATTTTGTTGAAATTTAGGGTGAGAAGAAACTTTTGATTCCAATTGGAAACATCAAAACCTACTTTGATCAAATAAAATCCTAAAGGGATTTAAAAAGATAAACAACTAATAAATAAAAATTATAATAGTTCGAATCACTATTTTTGGATCTTTTAATAAAAATATATGGTTTTCAAAATCAAAGGTAGAAATATAATTAAGGATTATTTTATAGAGCCAGATTAAATCTTGGCCAAGCTTTTGAAATAAAATAATTCTATTTGATAAAAAGAGTAAAGGTTTATTTAAATAAAATAATGAGGATTTATTAATATCCAATTTTATTAAAGTAAAGGCTTTTCCATTTTAAATAAACACTAAAACTTGTTAATTTATTTTAAATAAGAATTCCAAGTGTTTTATATTTTCAAATGAAACCTACTGAAATGATTTTGGTATTATTTTAGATTTCAAATAGAGTTTTAAAATAAATCAAATCCTATTTGAATTAATGACTAAGGTCTATTTATTTAATTATTAATGGATCCTGAAAAGAAGCCGAGCTCGTTCCTCTCTCTCTTGTTCAGGAACATGGCAGAGAGAGGGAGGGGAACAAAGAGATGTGGCGGAGTAAGGAAAGGGAGGCGGCTAGGGTTCTTGGAGGGGCTCCAGGGCACGAGGATAAGAAGGGGACGGCTGACGGAGGCGGAACGGGGACCTGCTCCTCCGTCTCTCTCTACAAAGCGAGAGGAAAGTGACAGGGAGGAAGGCGCACAATAAATGGCGTTGGTTCTGTCGTGAAGGGGTACGCGGGCCAGCGAGAGGGAGGAGGGGAGGTTCATGGGCTGCTGCTCTCTCTCTCTTAATTCTTTTAATGTTTTATTATTTGTTTTTGTTTGTTTCAAATTCAAGCAAGCATTTGATTTCAAATCGTTTTGAACCTTGCAGATAATTTTGAGCAGAGAATTTTGGAACACCAAAGATAGGCAAAAGGGAAAAATAGAAGTGGAGATGAGTGATGCCCACATACATAATAGATGTATGTGCCATTTTGGCATTTTACAAGATTAGTGGCTTGAGGGTTTTAGAAAAGAATAAAATCATTTGTTAAATATGGAACCCTAGCAATGAATTCCCATATTGTAGAAATATAGATAGGTAAAAGAGGTGGAGATATTTGTGATAGCAACTACACGATCAAGACAAAACAAATGCAAGCTAGATATGATGCTCAAATGCAATGTGGCATGTTGACATGAGCATGATACCATGATGATTCACAAAAATAAAAATAACGAGCGATTTTCTAGTTGTGGTTTTATCCAGGGTGCTACACACATCTTAACTGTGGATGCTAGCTATTGATCCAGGGACTAGCATTGTAAACACAGGGATCTCTACCTTATTAAAGGTTGGGAACCTTACAGATGGTATCAGAGCACTATGTTGCCTGTAGGATTGTAACCCTAGGATTGGACAAAACCCCTTAAAATAATAGGAGATGTATTTGTTCCAAAACTTATTTACAAACAATCTTGTAAACTCTTTCCTCAACCTTTTGGGTTTTGATTCTACACCTCTTCCTTTTCAACTTGATGGACAAAGCCTTCACCATGACCAATGACTTCAACTTTAGTTTCACTAAGGACTTCAACTTAGACATCACTAAGGACTACAAGTGAGAACCAAGAGACATTAGATTGCCTACCAAAAACATTGATATCAAGTTAGAGTATGGATCATATTGACCTATGAGGTATGACTATACTAGGTTGATTATTTCAAGAAAACTTGTTGTTTCCTTCAACTCATGAGGTTAAGCTCATAAGTTGTTAAGTGGATAGTTGCTTGTTGATTGATTGATTGATTATTTGATTGAACTTGGATGTTTTGAGTTCTGTGTTAGAACTTCTGAAAAACCTATCCATCGTTACTTATCCCTATCAAACCAATAGATGCCTCCCCGTCGTGCCAACCCCAACCAAAACAACAACATCACTCCTGAGATGCAGCAGATGATGATAGCTCAAACACAACTGATGCAGGAGATGACCACATTTATACAGAATCAGAACAACAACAACAACAACAACAACAACAACAACAACAACAACAACAACAACAACAACAACAACAACAACAACAACAACAACAACAACAACAACAACAACAACAACAACAACAACAACAACAACAACAACAACAACAACAACAACAACAACAACAACAACAACAACAACAACAACAACAACAACAACAACAACAACAACAACAACAACAACAACAACAACAACAACAACAACAACAACAACAACAACAACAACAACAACAACAACAACAACAACAACAACAACAACAACAACAACAACAACAACAACAACAACAACAACAACAACAACAACAACAACAACAACAACAACAACAACAACAACAACAACAACAATCAGAATAATCCTCTAGCACTTGATATGCTCACCAAGTTTTTGAAACTTAGGCCTGCAAGGTTCTCTGGAACAACTGATCCAATGGAAGCCAATGACTGGTTACGTTCAGTGAACAAAGACTTAGTGACTGTTGGCTGCACCGATGAATAAAAAGTTAGGTTTGCAGTATTTCTACTTGAAGGACCAGCAGCAACATGGTGGGACAACTTTCAAATCACCACTCCCCTTGATGATGTAACTTGGGCTATTTTTGAGAATGGATTCAGAACAACTCGCATCTCACCTGGAGTGATGTACTTGAAGAAAAAGGAGTTTCACAATCTGAAACAGCGTCACCTCAGTGTGGCTGAGTATATTGAAGAATTCAATAATCTGGCACGATATGCACCGGATGAAGTTGATACAGATGCTAAGAGAACGGAGAAATTTCTTGAAGGACTTAATGATGAGTTGAACCTGCAGCTAGCTGTTGCCTATGTCCCAACTTATCAATCACTCTATGACAAAGCCACCATTTTGGAAAACAAGATGAATCAAGTTGAGAACAGAAAGAGGAAGCATAAACTCAAGAATCACTCAGGATCATCAAAAAAGAAGCATTCATTCAAAAAGAGCAATGAAGATTCTGAACCACATCAGTATCACCACAACAACAATGGAAGTGATAAAAATGAGAATGATACTGACAATGGAGATGACCTTGGTCAGAACCAACATGACACTTTCAGGAAGAAAGACATTAGCCAGTTGCAGTGCTATAACTGTAAGGAACTTGGACACTATGCATCATATTGTCCTGAGAAGAAAGAGAAAAAGGATGCTAGAAGAGCCAATGGAAATGACTCCAATGTGACCCAAAAAGGACATGTGAACCACACTCGATGGAAACTTTGAAGAGATAGAAGAAGTGGATGTTAGGAACTAGTTAACTCAGAAGAGTCAAATAAGGATTCCTTGTCTGGATATCAAGTGTTGAACCCATAGTCAAGTGAACCATCAATGTAACCCTATGAGACTTTATTTTAAGGGTGGTAGTACCCTAGTTGCCTTGAAGCCAAATTGTAACCTCTAGCCTTCCCAAATCTCGGGACGAGATTTATTTTAAGGGTGGTAGCCTGTCACATCCCAAAATTTTCCAAATTTTGAAATGTGAAAAATAAATAAACAAAATAAAATTTTGTTGAAATTTAGGGTGAGAAGAAACTTTTGATTCCAATTGGAAACATCAAAACCTATTTTGATCAAATAAAATCCTAAAGGGATTTAAAAAGATAAACAATTAATAAATAAAAATTATAATAGTTGGAATCACTATGTTTGGATCTTTTAATAAAAATATATGGTTTTCAAAAGCAAAGGTAGAAATATAAATAAGGATTATTTTATAGAGCCAAATTAAATCTTGGCCAAGCTTTTGAAATAAAATAATTCTATTTGATAAAAAGAGTAAAGGTTTATTTAAATAAAATGATGAGGATTTATTAATATCCAATTTTATTAAAGTAAAGGCTTTTCCATTTTAAATAAACACTAAAACTTGTTAATTTATTTTAAATAAGAATTCCAAGTGTTTTATATTTTCAAATGAAACCTACTGAAATGATTTTGGTATTATTTTAGATTTCAAATAGAGTTTTAAAATAAATCAAATCGTATTTGAATTAATGACTAAGGTCTATTTATTTAATTATTAATGGATCCTAAAAAGAATAAAAATTATTTTATTTTGAACTTTGGATTATGATGTTAAACAGAATTAAAATCAATACGAAGTTTGGTGGTGGTTTGAATTGATTTGTTGTTTGAATTATTTGTTTGAAAATCAAAACAGAAATTCATATTGGAAAAAGAAAAAGCTTTTAGAATAAAAAAAAGTGAAACAAACAGACCCAACCCAATAGGCCCAGCAAGCCCACTCGCAGCCCAACTTCCCCCCCCCCCCCCCTCAGCGAATCGTTTTTCACCCACGCGAGCACCCGCGAAGTCACTGAATGCTCGGCCCCACTCCCTCTTCCTCCACCTCGCTGACAGACGGACCCCACGCCACCTCAGCATCGTCTCCCTCGCGACCATGTCACCCTGCCGTTGCTGCCGATTAACTCCGGCGATGAATACGAGTTAGTGCCTGAGTTATTCTCCACTGTGATCACGCGTAGATAAACGCCCACGCCTCCTCTCTCTTTTCCCTCGCTTGCCTCTCCCTCTCTGCCCCCAGGCTGGGTGAATTTCGAGCTCGACCACCTCTGCCTCCGACAGCGTTCCCGGCCAATTCCGGCGAACCGCAGCCGCCCCTCTCCTCATAGAGCATGCAAGCGTGCTCTCCAGTCCCTTGCGCACCTTCCCGTGTGCTCCACTCGCCCACGCGTGCCCCGTAGCCTCGTCTTCGTCATCACCTGAGCGTGCGTCGCCGTCTGTCTCGTCTCCGTCGAGTTTCCCCCGGTAAGCTCTGACCACCCCGAGCCCTCCCAATGATACTCCCGTACTCCCCATGCTCGTACGCATCTAATGCCCCCTCCCGTTTGCCTTGGGGCGACCTGCAGCCTCGCCCCCGACGACCTCCAAAGACACCCGCCGCTCGCAGCAACTCCGGCGAGCAATCCCCTCCGTTCCTAAGCGCCCCTCGCCAAGACGACCACACGTTGAGCTTCAGCATCTCCCTGCGAGCATGGTGAGCGTCTCCGTTACCCCCCTTGCTTCCTGAATCGTCATCCCCGCTGTAGCCAGAGCGTGCGCTGCCGCTAGCGCCGCCCAACCAAGGTCAGAGGCACCGTGTCCGTTAGATCTTGATCCATTGGCTGAGAATAGATTTAAGCGAAGGGGTATGAGTTAAACCAGAACCGCATGATCTTATTTAGATCCAACGACTCACAGAGGATGATCCGCATGAAGCGGTACCGTTCAGTTAGATTGCGCCACGTGGCCAGACTGTTTGAATAAAACCAGAAAATGTTCTATTTGATTTGCAAACTTGTAAAATTCATAACTTTAATTCTACACGTCCAAATTTTGCAAATTTTATATCAATGGATTCAGAAAGACAAGTACTTTACAACCATGCACTTTGTTTAATGTTTTGCTTCTGTAAAATTGGTTGAAATTGCAGAAACATGTGTAGGCTTATTTTGAATATAAAAATTGTTCTAGATATATTTTAAATATGAAATCTTTGCAAAATGGTTTGTATTGAACCTACTGACCATAAGAACCAACTTATGAATTTAAAAATGTATTTGTGAAGTTAAGGAATAAATATTTGAATTAGCTCATTTCTAGTCAAATAAAAATATTGTTTTTGGTTTAGAAAAGAATTTTGAGTAAAACCTTTGGGAAATGATTTGATTCAAACCTTCTGACCCTAAACACCAAGTTTTGAGAATTAAAATGTATCTGGTGAACCCTTTAAATAATATTGCTTTGCTAAAAGCATTTTCAACCACATAAAATATTGATTTGATTTAAAAATGGTTTATAGATAAAACCTTTTGCAAATGGTTTTACCACTTTAGTAAATGACCACTTTTTGAACTTTATAATGTTTAGAGCCTAGTAGAAACCACTTTTGCAAGTAAAACTATCTTTTGCATGCTTGCATACATGACCTTGTTTCTATTATTTTATGTGTGATAAAATTGGTTGGAATGCTAGTTGAATTTGTGTTTGCTTGATTGAATTGTAGTGGAATTAGAAGAGTGTGATATTTGCAAGATCAAGAAGTGAACCAACATTCTCTACTAAAAAGGCAAGTGACACTATCATCCATGTCCTACTATTTTCATTACACTTAGTGGATTTTGTAACATGCATGATAAGGACTACTATATTTTATGCTATGCTAAATCCTAATAGGATACCCTTATATCTCCCTTAGTGGAAACAATGTAGTTGTAGTAAGCTTAGCCCTGCTATATATTTGGGATGGGATACATGTTATGATTATATGAAGTGTTGAAAAGATATATGTTTTATATAATAAAACAAGTACTCAATGAACCACCTGGGTGGACAAGGATACTCAAGTTTTGGACAAGGTGGCAACAAAAGGAACCATGTTTATATGGCTCTCTTTTTGTATGTGCACTAGAAGAAAACCACCCAGGGACTTAGAGATTGAACATGTTTCTCGTACAGTGGCTTCCGTGTACAGCCACATGCTAAATGGGCTCTGGCTTAGTCAACTACATAGTGGAAGACCCATGCATTGGCATCTTCAGGTTAACTAGAATTGTGTAAGGGAAATTTAACCCTACATTGGTGCCTGGTTGACAAGCTAGCATTGTGTATTGGGAGGACTTCTATGGAAAGACTTTGTCACATTCTCGATCTGCCAGTACTCCATCTTGGTGAGTACTTATCCAGCGGCCACTGGTGGCAGCAAGACGAGATTGTGTCATGTGGGTAAAGTGTACAACTTCTGCAGAAGATCAAAATTCTAAGTACTTAGTCGTGTCCCCGGTTATGGACAATGCTGAGCAACTAAGGCCTGAAGCTATGGAAGATCTCGACATTCCAATTTCTCAAAGTAAAACTTGATGGTGACAACAAGGGATTTGAAGCACTTGGAGTTTTCCAAGAAGTTCAGAAAGATTTGACAAAAGATCAAAAATATTTTGAAAAGATAGGATAAAACTATATTGCTTTCTGCAAATGAGCCTAAACCCTACTTAGCCAAATATGCATGTAATGATAGGATCCACCTATTTCTACAATAGTAGTGAAACTTGCCAATACAATTCAAATGTATTGACCCTTGTGGTTGCAACTTATTATGTTGCAGGTTTGTTTGATGTTAGTGAAGTTTGTTGAATAGGATTACAAGTCTACAACCAACATGTTTGCTTGTGGCACTTTGAAAATGAAGGACCCCATGCTTTATAGATATTCTGCTGCAATGTAATGTGATAGCCAAATGAGCTATGTAAGATGTAATGAATTATTTTATTCCTGGTTATAAAGATGTATTATGACCTTTGTTTCTTGATATTACATCTTAATTATGGATGCTAGATATTGATCTAGGGACTAGCATTGTAAACACAGGGATATCTACCTTATTAAAGGTTGGGAACCTTACAAAGGGCAATACACCGAATTACAGAGATAGGTTCGCTGTGCGAGGTTGTATGAATCGATACTAGGTTGTGCCCTAAAGGCTCCCATAGGCCCGACTTATATAGTCGCCGGGTCCTAGGGTTACAGGGAAAGTCCTAGACGGACAGGTTACGGAGTCCTACACCGTCTATTGCTAGTCTTGTGTATCTTGCACTCCAAGGCTCCGGGTACGCTAGTGACTCCACCGTAGCCTTCCTTTATCCGGCATGGGCCTCCCTTCTGGATCCACCTAACTAGGCCGCACAGCAGGCCATAGGCCATGCTACCGACTATGGGCCACCCGGGTTAGTCGGATAAGAGACATGCTATAAGGATACCAATATAGCATATCCCCAACATTACCTCCTCACGAGGGTCCCGAACCTGGGTAAAAAATCCGTGTCACCTCTCTGCCGTGATTCTTGCTTCGCCTTCGCCACTGTCGCTGAGGCTCCTTGAGAAGGCGTGTTCAGCCCCCTCACGAACCTAGGGATCATTGTACCCTAGTTCTTTCACGAGACAAATCTCCGACATTTGGCGCGCCAGGTAGGGGGCCGAGGCACGCTTTCAAGGTCTCCACCAACTTCGGCCACATGTCGGCTCGCACCAATACCCGCGCCAAGCGTGCGCTCCGTCGCGCGGCGACCAGGGCCCAGACCGAGTGGGCCTAGACCGAGTCGGCCCCGCGACGTGCCCCCTCCGAGCAGGACCCATGTGTTGGAATTATTCCCTAGAGGAAATAATAAAGAGGTTATTATTATAATTCTTGTTCATGATAAAGTTTACATTCCATGCTAGAATTGTATTAAGCGGAAACTTTGATACTTGTGTGGTTTATGAACAACACCGTGTCCCTAGTACGCCTCTATGGACTAGCTCGTTGATTAATGATGGTTAAGGTTTCCTAACCATAGACATGAGTTGTCGATTAATAATGAGATCATGTCATTAGGAGAATGATATGATGGACATACCCAAATTAAGCAGAGCAATTAGATCGTGTCATCGTGTTCATCTTTGCGAAGCTTTTTCCTATGTCAAGTATTGTATTCCTTAGACCATGAGATAATACAACTCCCTGGTATCGGAAGAAAGTTTTGAGGTCATCAAACGTCATCCTATGTGAGGGTGATCATAAAGCTGTCTCTCAGGTGATCGGAAAGTACTTGTTGGGTTGTATGTATCGAGATGGAATTTGTCCCTCCCGAGTCGGAGAGATATACTTCGGGCCCACTCGGTAATCGATATCAACACCGCTTGCAAGAACATGGTTAAGGAGTTAGTCACAAAGTGATATCGGATTACGGAACGAGTAAAGTACTTGCTGTGAACGATATTGAACTAGGTATGCCGATAACAACGATCGAATCTCAGGCAAGTAAAATATCGCGTGACGAAGGGAATACATATATGGGATTAATTGAATCCTAGCATCGTGGTTCATCCGATATGATCATCGATTAATATGTGGGAGTCAATATGGGTTTCCAGATCCGGTTGTTGATTATTGATAGAAGATCATGTCTGCATATTCTCGAACCCGTAGGGTCACACACTTAACGTGCATCGATGCTAGGATGGAATGGATAATTGGTTTATGAGTTTTGTTCGGAGTCTCGGATGAGACACAAGAAATCACGAGAGGTTCCAGAATGGTCCATAGAATAAGATTCATATAAAGGAAAGCAGTTTTTGGATTTCGGAATCGTTTCGGAGTTTATCGGTATTGTACCGGAAGGTTCTAGAAGGTTCCGGAGTGGGACCAACGTGGGCCCACTTGTCGGAGGCCTGCGTGGGCCTAAGGGGAAGTTCCCTGGCCACTTTGGTCCAGGGGAACAAGGCCCCTGAGGCCCAGCCGGCCAGCCCTAGGGGAAACCCTAAGGGATCCTTCTAGAAGAGGGGGGGATGACTTGCTCCCCACTCCACCCCTTGGGCCGCCGCCCTGGGGCTTGGAGGAGGGGTCAAGGGGGCCGGCCAGCCCCCTATATAAGGAGGGAAGGGGCGCAGCCTCCCCCCCCCCCCCCCACTCCAACCCTAGCCGACGTCCTACTGCTGCCCCTCCACCTCTCTCTCTCTCCCGACTGCGCGTAGGCGAAGCCCTGCCGCAGAAACTCTCCACCATAAGCACCACACCGTCGTGCTGCAGATCCAATCTATCTCTCCACCATACTTGCTGGACCAAGGAAAGGAGGAGACGTCGCTGCATCGTACGTGTGCATCTCTCGGAGGCGCCGCCACTTGCGGCGTAGGATCGGATCGGATCGCGAGGAGGAGACGGCGAGTATGACTACGTCAACCACGTTCTGTTGAACGTTTCCGTTGTGCGATTTCTTCAAGGGTATGAAGATCTCATCTATCTCTCTTGTTGATTACATCTCCTAGATTAGATCTTGGCTTTCTTAGTCGCATCCGTAGGAAATTTTTTGATTTACTATGCTGCAAGACCCTTCAGTGGTATTAGAGCTAGATCTATGCCTAGATGTGTTTCACGAGTAGAACGCAGCATGCTTGTTGTGGGTGTTGATGTTTTCTGTTGCAAACCTCTTGTTGTGTATTTCTTATGGAGCGGCATAGTGAGATCGAAGCGGTCCAGGCCAACTTTACGCGACCTCGTTCGCGAGACCGGCTCCGCACTTGACGTGTGGCTTGTTCCACACATGCGGCTGGTGGATGCCAGTTTCTCTCACTATAGTAGTCATGGGATTTACAATGGATATTAGCAACCATAATATCACCGTTGTGGCTTTCCGTAGGTAAGAATCGTTCTTAGCTTGTTACTCCCATAAGCCACGTAAAACATGCAACAACAAAGTAGAGGCGTCTAACTTGTTTTTGCAAGGAGTGTTTTGTGATATGGTATGTCCCAGGACATGATGTGTATGAATTGAGATGTATGCAATGATCATGTTTTGTAATATTTCACGACTTGCATGTTGATGAGTTCACAAATGGCATGAGCCGTATGGTTGTCTTTATAATTGTGTATGACCTGTGTGTCAACTTCTTATACGCCATGTAATAGCTTTACTTTATCACTAAGTAGTTAGAAATAGTTGTAGTTGCTATTCGTGGTGGAGGCAATCATGGTGGAGTGATGGAGATCATGCTGGCGCGCACAAGATGAAGATCATTGCGCGGAGATTGGCTATACCATGTCACATAAAATTATATGCATGTGATGTTTATCCTTTTATGTATCTTATTATGCTTAGATCGCGACGGTAGCATTATAAGATGATTCCTCACTTAAAGATCAAGATAAAATTGTGTTCTCCCCATGTATGCACCGTTGCGAAAGTTTGTCGTTTTCAAGCACCTCGTGATGATCGGGTGCTATAAACTCTGCGTTCACATACAACGGGTACAAGCCAGTTTTGCACACGCGGAAATACTTGGGTTTGACTTGACGAGCCTAGCATGTACAGACATGGCCTCGGAACACATGAACCGAAAGGTTAAACATGAGTCATATGAATGATATGATCGACACTTTGTTGTCCACCATTAAAACCTTAGGTGTGGTGAATTTGGATCATGTTCACTAAACAACTTGAGGGATGTTGAATTTAGTGGGAGTTCATCTAGTAATTTGATTAAGTTGAACTAGTTATCATGAACATAGTCTAAATTGTATTTGCAAATTTTGTAGATCAAATGGCTAAGTCCAACTTCAACTTCAACGTTTTTGCTGAGAAAGAAAAGCTTAAGAACAATGGGTCTAACTTCACCAACTGGTTCCGCAATCTGAGAATCATTCTCGCTGGCGGACAAAAAGACTATGTACTTGAGAAAGCGCTAGGTGACGCCCCTGCTACTGATGTGCCGGCTGATGAAAAAGTTGTTTATCAGTCACGCAAAGATGATTATGGAGTGATTAAGAGTACCATGTTGTTTGCTATGGAACCGGAACTTGAAAATCGTTTTGAGGAGTTCGCCGGGCCCTTTGAGATACTTGAGGAACTGAAAACCATGTTTCATACTCAGGCCTGTTTTGAGAGATATGAGATCTCTAAGAAGTTCTTTAACTGCAAGATGGAGGAAGGGAGTTCCGTTAGTGAGCACGCCATTAAGATGTCGGGCTACACTCAACGTCTTGAGCAACTGGACTGCAAGATTCCAAAAGAGCTCAAGATTGACAGAGTTCTGCAATCACTCCCTCCTAGCTACAAAGGTTTTGTAGTTACTCACAATCAAATTGGTTCCACTGATACGATCACTGAGCTCTTCGCTAAGCTTAAAGATGCGGAGGTGGACATCAAGAAAGATAATCATGTGTTGATGGTCAACAAGACCACTAGCTTTAATAAAGCTAAGGGTGCAAAGAAATCCTTCAAGAAAGGCAGCGGCAAGCGCATTTCCCCTACTGAGAACAAGATCAAGTCTGGACCTAAGCCGGACACTCGGTGCTTCTATTGCAAGGACAAGGGTCACTGGAAGCGCAACTGTCCGAAGTACTTAGCGGACAAGAAGGCTGGCACCATTAAAGGTATATTTGATATACATGTTATTGATGTTTACCTTACTAGCGCTCGTTGTAGTGCCTGGGTATATGATACTGGTTCAGTTGCTAATATTTGTAACTCGAAACATGAGCTACGGAATAGACGGCGGCTAGCAAGGGATGAGGTGATGATGCGCGTTGGCAATGGATAAAAAGTTGTGTGATGGCCGTCGGCACGCTCTCCTTTGTTTTACCTTCGAGGTTAGCTTTAAACCTTAATAAGTGTTATTATGTGCCTGTGTTGAGCACGAACATTATATCTGGATCGTGTTTATTGCAATACGGTTATTCATTTAAATCAGAGAATAATGGTTGTTCCATTTAGATGAATAACATCTTTTATGGTCATGCACCTGTTGTGAATGGTTTATTTCTTCTGAATCTCGAAAGCAATGAAACGCACATCCATAACATTGAGGCTAAGAGATACAAAGTAGATAGTGATAATACAACTTATTTGTGGCACTGCCGTCTAGGTCATATTGGTGTAAAACGCATGAAGAAACTCCATTCTGATGGACTTTTGGAGTCTCTTGATTTTGAATCATTTGACACGTGTGAGCCGTGCCTCATGGACAAGATGATCAAAACCCCGTTCTCCGGAATAATGGAGCGAGCAACGAACTTATTGGAAATCATACATACCGATGGACCAATGAGTGTTTTGACGCGTGGTGGATATCGCTATTTTCTCACTTTTACTGATGACTTAAGTAGATATGGGTATATCTATTTAATGAAACATAAATCTGAAACATTTGAAAAGTTCAAAGAATTTCAGAACGAAGTGGAAAACCATCATAACAGGAAAATTAAATTTCTATGATCCGATCGTGGAGGTGAATATTTGAGTTATGATTTTCTCACGCATCTTAAAGCAAGCGGAATCGTTTCGCAAATCACGCCACCCGGAACACCACAGTGCAATGGTGTGTCTGAACGCCGGTGTAGGGGTTCCAACCTTTAATAAGATAGATTCCTCCTGTGTTTTACAATGCTAGTCCCTGGATCAATAGCTAGCATCCACAGTTAAGATGTAATATCAAGAAACAAAGGTCATAATATAACTTTATAACCAGGAATAACATAAGTTTATTACATCAAGCATAGCTCATTGGCTATTACATTACATTGCAGCGGAATAACTATAAGCATGGGTCCTTCATCTTCAAAGTGCCACATGAAGATGTTGGTTGTAGACTTTGTAATCCTAAACAATCAATCTTCCCTAAAATCAATCAAACCTGCAACATACAAGTTACAGCCACAAAGGGTCAATACATTTGAATTGTATTGGCAAGTGATACTATGGTAGTATAGTGGAGTCTATCATCTATATGCATTTGGCTAAGTGGAGTTGAGGCTTGCATTGCTCAAAATAGATTTTTCTTATCATTTTGAAAATACTAAGTTTTTGCTTGACAAAATCATTTTTCTCAATCAAAGATTTCAAGATCCTTGTACCAAGCCATCTCTCCATCAATGATTGAAGAATTCAAACAACCCTTGTTCAAACCACAAGTTTTAATTTAGAAATTTGAATGATGAGATTCTTGATTGCTTCCATGTCTTGATGCTCAAATTGTCCTTTACCAGGGACATGGCTAAGTACTTAGATTTTACACTCTGCAGAGGTGGTGCAATTTCCCCACAAGACTTGGTTTCCCAAGACAAGATCTTTCAGAAGCTTTCCCTTAGACCAATATGGACGCGTTCCATCCTATCAAACACTTCCACCCACTGTCCATATGGCTAAGTTCTTGCAACCTATATGATCATGGCAGAGCCCATATTGCCAAGTGGTTGCACTTGAAGCTTCTCAACATTTGACATCTCAAATCCCTTTGTTTCCTGGGTGGCCATCCACAAGTGAGATACACAATCCAAGTCCATGGCCTTGTGAACCACTCAACCATTCTCCACCAAGCTATTCCATTCCACCCAGGTGATTCATTAACTTAGTTGTTTTATTAAACAAAATCACAAGTCCTCAGACTTAGAATATTTTCCATAGTGTGAATATATATTCCACCCATGTTTTCTATAAGCTAGGCTAAGCTTGGTATTAGTAGGAATATTAACTTAGGAAAATCCTACTAAGGATTCATCTACTAGGTTTCCTATAGCAAGGTTTATTTTTAGCAAAATCCATGCAAGTTTTACTTAGCAAAATCACTAATGCATAGAGAAAGTAATGGGACAAGAAGTATGAAGCATCACTTGCCTTTTTGGAAGGGAATGGTAGTTCACTCCTTGATCTTGATAGTCTCACACTTCACTACAAGTCAATCAAGCAAACACCAATTCAGTTTACATTCCAAACCAATAACCACTCAAACAAATTCACACACACAAGACAATGGAAACCAATTCATGCATGGGAGCATGCACAAGATAGTTTTATTTTGCAAAGGGGTCTCCATGGGGTTTCTAAACTTTGTAATACCCAAATTGGTCATTTACCAAAGTGGCAAAGTCATTAGCAAGAGGGTTTTGTCCAAATACTATTTTTAAATCCATTCATCATTTCATGTGGTGGAAAATGTTTTTATTAAGGCAAAACTCTTAAGTTGTTCACCAAATGAGTTGCTATTGCAAAGCTTGGTGTTTTTGGGTCAGTAGGTTTGGTCCAAACTATTTTCTCAAAGTTTCTTTTCCATAATTATTTTTATAACAAAAACCATTCTTTTTATTTGGTTAGAAAATGGCTAAGTCAAGTAATCCAACCTAAATCTTACAAAAATCATTCTTAATACCAAGGGTTGGTTCCTAGGGTCAGTAAGGTCACAACAATCCCATTTGCAAAGGTTTTATCCTTAAATTCAATTTTAAATAATTTTTATACTCTAAACAAGCATACAAATGAATCTGCAAAAATGAGCAAACAAACAGATACTATTTGCTAAACTAATTCCACAGTTGGCTAGGGCTTGTTCTCCTGAATCCATTGATATAAAATTTGCCAAATTTGGACGTGTGGATCAAAAGTTATAAGGGTTTGAAAATGGCATCAAATTCTGATTTCAAATTCTATTTCAGATCACCTGATGCCACGCGTCATATTCTAATTCGCCAGTACCGTTTCAGGGTGGATCACGGTGCAGTCCGTCGGATCTAAGCAGATCGTATGGCCCAGATCACGTACCCCTTCGCGTTTAAGTTATTCTATCACATCCACTCGATTGATATCGGACGGCTCCTATCTAATAGCCATGAACTGGCGGCGCGAGGTCATCGGCGAGCGGCGGAGCGACCAGTTGGCGGCGGCGCTGGCGAGGCAGGAAGCAAGAAAGGGTAAGAAGATGCTCACCAGGCTCAGGAGAACACGGTGAAGCTCAAGGTACTCGCGGTTGGTCAAGGGGCGCACTAGGGTTGCAGTAATTCCTCGTCGGAGTTGCGAACGGCGTCAGGTGGTCCTGGTTGCGGTCGGAGGCAACGCTGTCGATCACGAGAAGCCAAACGGAGGGCAGGATTAGGTGCGCAAGATCAAGTCGAAGATGCTAGCATGATCGAGAAGCAGAGGGGCGGTCGGTTTCTACCTGGGGGTCGTCGTCGGAGAAGAAACAGGCGGCGGTGCTGTCAGAGCTAGTCCAAGCCAAAGCTCTGGGGCGTCCGCGGTCGAGTGAAGGACACGGGGAGAAGCTTCTGGGAGTGGGGAAGCTGCTAGGGTGCTCGAGAAGGCAGGGGGTGGCGTTTACTGGCCTGAATTGGCCGGAGACGGTGGTCGGAGCCGAGGCAGTCGAGGAGAGATTGTGGTGGCCTAGAGGCGTGCTCGGGGGAGAAAACAGAGGGGAAACGTAGAGGAGTGTCTGGCGTTTAAAGGGGCGTGGTCATTACAAGAAATCAAAGCCTCCTTCATGTGCAATCAATCGCCGGAGTAATTCTCTCTGCAACGGTCAGGGCGACGGTGTCTCGTTGAAGACGATGGCTGGGGATGTGGGGCCTTCTTGTCAGCGAGTGAGGAAAGCTTCAGGTGGGCTCCAGTTGTCATACACTGCGTGGGTTTTTTTTGCGGTGAAAAACGATTCACTTCGCTGAGAGAGGGAGGTGGGCTCGGTTGGGCTGAGTTGGGCTGGGGTAGTTGGGCTGCTGTTGTTTCCTTTTTTTTGTACAGAAACATTTTCCTTTTCTATTTCTATTTGCTGATTTGATTTTCAATCAACATTTCAAACAATTCAAACTATTGTAATGAGTTTTTGGTTCTGTTTAGTAGTACAACCAACCTCTAAAATAAAATAATATTTTAAATCTTTTTAAGTTCCATTTATTAATTAAATAAAATGGACTATGGTTTATTAATAAAATAGGGTTTGGTTTAATTAATAAAATCCCCATTTGAAATCCAAATATTTTCAAAACCAAATTAGTAGGTTTTATTTGAAAATATAAGATACTTGAAATACTTGTTTAAAATAAAATAACATTTTATTATAGGGTCCATTAATAATTAAATAAAATGGGCCTTAGTTATTAATTCAAATAGGATTTGTTTTATTTAAATATTTATTTTGAAATCTAAAATAAAACCAAAACACTTCAGTAGGTTTTATTTGGAAATATAAAATACTTGGAAACTTATTTTAAATAAATAAACAAGTTTTGATGGTTTAGAAATAATAAAACCTTTATTAATAAAATCTTGGATATTAAATCCTTATTACTTTATTTAAATAAACCTTTACTATTTTTAATCAAAACAAAACATTTTATTTTAAATACTGGGCCAAGGTTTAATTTGGCTCTGTAAAATAATCTTTATTTATAAATCCACTTTTTCTTTTGAAAGCCAAAACCTTTTATTTAAAAGATCCAAAATAGTAAGTCTAAATATTTTGAAGTTTATTGTTTTTTTTTACTTTTTAAATCCCTTTAGGATTTCATTTGATCCAAATAGGTTTTGAAGGTTTCCAATTGGATTCAAAAAGTTTCTTCTGGCCCTGAAAATCAAACAAAGTTTTATTTTATTCATTTATTTTTCACATTACAAGATTTGGAAAATCTTGGGATGTGACAGGCTACCACCCTTAAAATAAATCTCGTCCCGAGATTTGGGGAGGCTAGGGTTACAAGCAAGTTCAAAACAACTAGGGTACTACCACCCTTAAAATTTTCCAAACAAAAATTACATATTGTCCTTCTTGGGATCCTGGGAAAAATTTCACTAAGCAAACATTTGCATGGTGTCCTTAGTTTCCATGCTTGACTCATGGGCCAAGGTTGAGATCCTTCATAGACTTGTTTAACTTGTTCTTCATCTTTTCTGGACAATTGCTTGTATAATGGCCTAATTCCTTGCATTTGAAACACATCACTTGGCTGATATCTTTCTTTTCCTTTGGTATCATTGTCTTTTGTTTATTTCTTTGGTTTTTCTTCTTTTCTGGGCATTCATTGGCATAGTGTCCCATCTCTTTGCAATTGTAACATTGCACTTGAGTAATGTCCTTCTTGTTAGGGTTGGGGCATTTCTTCTTCTTCTTGGGTCTCTCCAAAGCTAGGAGTTCTTCTAGTTCATGTTCCTCATGAGTGGGAGATCTTTCTCTCTTCTTGGGGTATTGATCTTCATGCTTCTTGGATGCATGATCCTTGTATCTAAAAACATTGCTAGCTTGGGTTCCTTCTAGAATAACATCTTTTTCATCCTTGTTGTCATTAGCTCTTTGGGAAAAGTTTTCTCCCATGTTGATCATTTGAGTAACTAATCCTTGCAGCAATTGGGATTGAAGTTTCAAAATCCTTTGTATGGCTGGGTCTAGTCCATTGTTGTTGGCTAATAGCTGAGTTGTCTCTTGGCTCAACTGGTTTTGGGTTGCTATAAGTTCTCTCATGTTGTTCTCTTGGTTGTTGGTGTCATCAACCTTGATGTTGGAGTTTCTTGGAGTAGTCATCTGTTTGGGTTTGAAGGGAGATTAGAATAGGCAAGATATTTCTAAAGAAATATTTCTAATCACACACATCACAATTCACACAAGCAATGTGCATGCAATCACAAATCAAACATTTCACTCAAACCAAAGAGTTCAAGCACATACTTAGGCAACAAAATATTTTGTTACACCACATAAGTTGGTGTGTTTGACTTAACTAAATTATGGTGGTCCATCTATATGGTTCACTTGTGATCTCTCCATCATGCATGATTCTCCTTGCATGAGATCATGGTTTCCTTGAGAAAAGTCCTTGGTTTCAAATACTTCAAAGTTTTGTTGATGGTTCCTTCTTATTTTGCATTCCCTTAGTCTCTAAATCTTGAGTAGGATTTCCTTGTCTCACTTGTAGTCCTTAGTGGTTTCCAAGTTGGAAGTCCTTGGTGAACATGCTGAAGATGTTGAAGTCATTAGAGTTGAAGAAGTTGAAGTCATTAGAGTTGAAGATGTTGAAGTAGTCCTTTGCACATGGTGTAGTCTTGGGCCATGGGGTAGGTTTTTCCATCAAGTTGAAGTAGAAGAGATGTAGAGTTGAAACCAAAATGGTTGAGGAAAGAGTTTACAAGTGTTTTTGTAAATAAGTTTTTGAACAAACACAACTCCTATTTTTCTAAGGGTTTTTGTCCAATCCTAGGTTTACAAATCCTACAGGCAACACAATGCTCTGATACCATCTGTAGGGGTTCCAACCTTTAATAAGATAGATTCCTCCTGTGTTTTACAATGCTAGTCCCTGGATCAATAGCTAGCATCCACAGTTAAGATGTAATATCAAGAAACAAAGGTCATAATATAACTTTATAACCAGGAATAACATAAGTTTATTACATCAAGCATAGCTCATTGGCTATTACATTACATTGCAGCGGAATAACTATAAGCATGGGTCCTTCATCTTCAAAGTGCCACAGGCAGATGTTGGTTGTAGACTTTGTAATCCTAAACAATCAATCTTCCCTAAAATCAATCAAACCTGCAACATACAAGTTACAGCCACAAAGGGTCAATACATTTGAATTGTATTGGCAAGTGATACTATGGTAGTATAGTGGAGTCTATCATCTATATGCATTTGGCTAAGTGGAGTTGAGGCTTGCATTGCTCAAAATAGATTTTTCTTATCATTTTGAAAATACTAAGTTTTTGCTTGACAAAATCATTTTTCTCAATCAAAGATTTCAAGATCCTTGTACCAAGCCATCTCTCCATCAATGATTGAAGAATTCAAACAACCCTTGTTCAAACCACAAGTTTTAATTTAGAAATTTGAATGATGAGATTCTTGATTGCTTCCATGTCTTGATGCTCAAATTGTCCTTTACCAGGGACATGGCTAAGTACTTAGATTTTACACTCTGCAGAGGTGGTGCACTTTCCCCACAAGACTTGGTTTCCCAAGACAAGATCTTTCAGAAGCTTTCCCTTAGACCAATATGGACGCGATCCATCCTATCAAACACTACCACCCACTGTCCATATGGCTAAGTTCTTGCAACCTATATGATCATGGCAGAGCCCATATTGCCAAGTGGTTGCACTTGAAGCTTCTCAACATTTGACATCTCAAATCCCTTTGTTTCCTGGGTGGCCATCCACAAGTGAGATACACAATCCAAGTACATGGCCTTGTGAACCACTCAACCATTCTCCACCAAGCTATTCCATTCCACCCAGGTGATTCATTAACTTAGTTGTTTTATTAAACAAAATCACAAGTCCTCAGACTTAGAATATTTTCCATAGTGTGAATATATATTCCACCCATGTTTTCTATAAGCTAGGCTAAGCTTGGTATTAGTAGGAATATTAACTTAGGAAAATCGTACTAAGGATTCATCTACTAGGTTTCCTATAGCAAGGTTTATTCTTAGCAAAATCCATGCAAGTTTTACTTAGCAAAATCACTAATGCATAGAGAAAGTAATGGGACAAGAAGTATGAAGCATCACTTGCCTTTTTGGAAGGGAATGGTAGTTCACTCCTTGATCTTGATAGTCTCACACTTCACTACAAGTCAATCAAGCAAACACCAATTCAATTTACATTCCAAACCAATAACCACTCAAACAAATTCACACACACAAGACAATGGAAACCAATTCATGCATGGGAGCATGCACAAGATAGTTTTATTTTGCAAAGGGGTCTCCATGGGGTTTCTAAACTTTGCAATACCCAAATTGGTCATTTACCAAAGTGGCAAAGTCATTAGCAAGAGGGTTTTGTCCAAATACTATTTTTAAATCCATTCATCATTTCATGTGGTGGAAAATGTTTTTATTAAGGCAAAACTCTTAAGTTGTTCACCAAATAAGTTGCTATTGCAAATCTTGGTGTTTTTGGGTCAGTAGGTTTGGTCCAAACTATTTTCTCAAAGTTTCTTTTCCATAATTATTTTTATAACAAAAACCATTCTTTTTATTTGGTTAGAAAATGGCTAAGTCAAGTAATCCAACCTAAATCTTACAAAAATCATTCTTAATACCAAGGGTTGGTTCCTAGGGTCAGTAAGGTCACAACAATCCCATTTGCAAAGGTTTTATCCTTAAATTCAATTTTAAACAATTTTTATACTCTAAACAAGCATACAAATGAATCTGCAAAAATGAGCAAACAAACAGATACTATTTGCTAAACTAATTCCACAGTTTGCTAGGGCTTGTTCTCCTGAATCCATTGATATAAAATTTGCCAAATTTGGACGTGTGGATCAAAAGTTATAAGGGTTTGAAAATGGCATCAAATTCTGATTTCAAATTCTATTTCAGATCACCTGATGCCACGCGTCATATTCTAATTCGCCAGTACCGTTTCGGGGTGGATCACGGTGCAGTCCGTCGGATCTAAGCAGATCGTATGGCCCAGATCACGTACCCCTTCGCGTTTAAGTTATTCTATCACATCCACTCGATTGATATCGGACGGCTCCTATCTAATAGCCATGAACTGGCGGCGCGAGGTCATCGGCGAGCGGCGGAGCGACCAGTTGGCGGCGGCGCTGGCGAGGCAGGAAGCAAGAAAGGGTAAGAAGATGCTCACCAGGCTCAGGAGAACACGGTGAAGCTCAAGGTACTCGCGGTTGGTCAAGGGGCGCACTAGGGTTGCAGTAATTCCTCGTCGGAGTTGCGAACGGCGTCAGGTGGTCCTGGTTGCGGTCGGAGGCGACGCTGTCGATCACGAGAAGCCAAACGGAGGGCAGGATTAGGTGCGCAAGATCAAGGTGAAGATGCTAGCATGATCGAGAAGCAGAGGGGCGGTCGGTTTCTACCTGGGGGTCGTCGTCGGAGAAGAAACAGGCGGCGGCGCTGTCAGATCTAGTCCAAGCCAAAGCTCTGGGGCGTCCGCGGTCGAGTGAAGGACACGGGGAGAAGCTTCTGGGATTGGGGAAGCTGCTAGGGTGCTCGAGAAGGCAGGGGGTGGCGTGTACTGGCCTGAATTGGCCGGAGACGGTGGTCGGAGCCGAGGCAGTCGAGGAGAGATTGTGGTGGCCTGGAGGCGTGCTCGGGGGAGAAAACAGAGGGGAAACGTAGAGGAGTGTCTAGCGTTTAAAAGGGCGTGGTCATTACAAGAAATCAAAGCCTCCGTCATGTGCAATCAATCGCCGGAGTAATTCTCTCTGCAACGGTCAGGGCGACGGTGTCTCGTTGAAGACGATGGCTGGGGATGTGGGGCCTGCTTGTCAGCGAGTGAGGAAAGCTTCAGGTGGGCTCCAGTTGTCATACACTGCGTGGGTTTGTTTTGCGGTGAAAAACGATTCACTTCGCTGAGAGAGGGAGGTGGGCTCGGTTGGGCTTAGTTGGGCTGGGGTAGTTGGGCTGCTGTTGTTTCCTTTTTTGTACAGAAACATTTTCCTTTTCTATTTCTATTTGCTGATTTGATTTTCAATCAACATTTCAAACATTCAAACCATTCAAACAATTCAAACTATTGTAATGATTTTTTGGTTCTGTTTAGTAGTACAACCAACCTCTAAAATAAAATAATATTTTAAATCTTTTTAAGTTCCATTTATTAATTAAATAAAATGGACTATGGTTTATTAATAAAATAGGGTTTGGTTTAATTAATAAAATCCCCATTTGAAATCCAAATATTTTCAAAACCAAATCAGTAGGTTTTATTTGAAAATATAAGATACTTGAAATACTTGTTTAAAATAAAATAACATTTTATTATAGGGTCCATTAATAATTAAATAAAATGGGCCTTAGTTATTAATTCAAATAGGATTTGTTTTATTTAAATATTTATTTTGAAATCTAAAATAAAACCAAAACACTTCAGTAGGTTTTATTTGGAAATATAAAATACTTGGAAACTTATTTTAAATAAATAAACAAGTTTTGATGGTTTAGAAATAATAAAACCTTTATTAATAAAATCTTGGATATTAAATCCTTATTACTTTATTTAAATAAACCTTTACTATTTTTAATCAAAACAAAACATTTTATTTTAAATACTGGGCCAAGGTTTAATTTGGCTCTATAAAATAATCTTTATTTATAAATCCACTTTTTCTTTTGAAAGCCAAAACCTTTTATTTAAAAGATCCAAAATAGTAAGTCTAAATATTTTGAAGTTTATTTTTTTTTTAACTTTTTAAATCCCTTTAGGATTTCATTTGATCCAAATAGGTTTTAAAGGTTTCCAATTGGATTCAAAAAAGTTTCTTCTGGCCCTGAAAATCAAACAAAGTTTTATTTTATTCATTTATTTTTCACATTACAAGATTTGGAAAATCTTGGGATGTGACAGCCGGAATCGAACTCTATTAGATATGGTGCGATCAATGATGTCTCTTATAGATTTGCCGTTATCATTTTGGGGTTATGCATTAGAAACCGCTGCATTCACTTTAAATAGGGCACCATCTAAATATGTTGAGACGACACCGTATGAACTATGGTTTGGTGCTAAACCTAAGTTGTCGTTTCTTAAAGTTTGGGGATGCGAAGCTTACATCAAGAAGTTGATGCCAGACAAGCTCGAACCCAAAGCGGAGAAATGTGTCTTCATAGGATACCCTAAGGAAATGATTGGGTATACCTTCTACCACAGATCCGAAGGCAAAGTGTTTGTTTCAAAGAACGGATCCTTTCTTGAGAAGGAGTTTCTCTCAAAAGAAGTGAGTGGGAGGAAGGTAGAGCTAGACGAGGTTATTGAACCTTCTCTCGAGTTGGAGAGTAGCGCAGCACCTGAAATTGTTCCAGTGTCGTCTGCACCAACAAGAGAGGAAGCTAATGACGAGGATCATGAAACTTCGAACGATGCTACTACTGAACTTCGCAGGTCGACAAGGTCACGTGCCACTCCTGAATGGTATGACAACCCTGTCTTAACCGTCTTGTTGTTAGACAATAGTGAACCTGCGAATTATGAGGAAGCAATGATGAGCCCAGACTCTGAGAAATGGCTAGAGGCCATGAAATCCGAATTGGGATCCATGAGCGAAAACCAAGTATGGACTTTGGTGGACCCTCCTAGCGACCGTAAGGCCATTGAGTGCAAATGGATTTTCAAGAAGAAAACGGACGCGGATGGTAATATTACTGTCTATAAAGCTCAGCTTGTCGCAAAAGGGTTTCGGCAAGTTCAAGGTGTTGACTACGATGAGACTTTCTCTCCCGTAGCGATGTTTAAGTATTCGGATTTTATTAGCAATTGCTGCATTTCATGAGTATGAAATATGGAAGATGGATGTCAAGACTGCGTTCCTCAATGGCAACATTGATGAAGAGTTGTATATGATGCAGCCCGAAGGTTTTGTCGATCCTAAGGATGCTAATAAGGTGTGCATGTTGGAGATATGCCATAGAGGCAATAATAAATGTAGTTATTATTATATATTTGTGTTTATGATAAATGTTTACATTCATGCTATAACAGTATTAACAAGGAAACATTAATACTTGTGTGATTTGTAAACTAAATTAGAGTCCCTAGTAAAGCCTCTTTATAATACTAGCTTGTTGGTTAATAAATGATTGTGGTTTCCCTATCATGAACATTGAGATGTTATTAACAACAAGATCATATCGTTAGGAGAATGATATGATGGACATACTCCTATAGATAAGCGTAGCATAAAGATCAAGTAATTTTAATCGTTCAATTGCTATATGATTTCTGATACATAGTAACCTAATTCCTTCGACCATGAGATCATGCATATCACCATCACCGGAAGGATGCTTTGATGACATCAAACACCACACCGTAACTGGGTGGTTATAAAGGTGGCATTGAGTGTTCGGAAAGTATTGGTTGAGACACATGGATCAAGAGTGGGATTTGACCATCCATATGACGGATAGATATACTCTGGGCCCTCTCGGTGGAATGTCATCCAATTGGCTTGCAAGCATGTGACTGGCTCACAAGGGATCACATATCACGGGAACGAGAAAAGAGTACTTATCAGTAACGAGGTTGAACTAGGTATGCAGAGATACCGACGATCAAAACCTCGGATAAGTAAACTATCGTGAGACAAAGGGAAATTGGTATCGTATGTAAGTGGTTCGTTCGATCGCAAAGTAATCGTAGAAATATGTGGGAACCATATGAATTTCCAGATTCCTCTATTGGTTATTGTTCGGATAAGTGTCTCGATCATGTCCGCATAATTCACGAACCGTAGGGAGACACACTTAAGGATTCGATGTTGTTGAGTAGTTATGGAATGATGAGTAAGAGACCGAATGTTGTTCGGAGTCTCGGATGGGATCCGAGATATCACGAGGAGATCCGGAATGGTCCGTAGAATAAGATTCATATAAGGAAAGTCCTGTTTCGGGGTTGGAGAATGGTTCCGGTGTTTTCATCGGGAATGTTCTAGAAGGTTCCGTAAGGTCCGGCACTCCAGAGGGGAAGGGTACATGAATGTGTCATAACAAGTTGGAATGGTTGCATCATGTACTAGGTGTCATCGCTGAGCAAAATAAAGGGATAAATCAAATCCTAGTTTGAAAAGTCAAACGCCAATTTGAAAAGTCAAACGGCCTTGGAGTTCCTCTCCCTCCACCGCCGGCCTTGGAGTCCGAGTTGGGGGAGGACTCCCTCCCCCTTGGTCGGCGCCCTCCACCTATAAAAGGAGGGGCATGGCTGCCCCTCTAGACCTACACCTCCACCACCCAAAACCCTAGCCCTAGCCGCCGCCGCCCTAGGGCAAACCCTAGCCGCCGACTTGGGGCTTTCCCCAAGCCCTAGCCGCCGGCCTAGCCCTCTCTCCTTGGTGTGTATAAACCCTAGATCACTGAGGCCTCTCTCATAGTCCACCATACTCACTCCGGCTTAAGGCGAAGCCCTGGGAGATCTCCCCTCTACTTACGGTACCACGTCATCGTGCTGCCAAAATCGCGAGGAGAGTGCTACAACCTCCGCTGCCTGCTAGAACAAGGGAGAGGAAGGTCTTCATCGAGTACCGAACGTGTGACCGACTGCGGAAGCGCTGCCGAAACGCAGCGCCAGAAGGATCGTCTACATGATCTTGAGATCGGCAAGAGTACGACTACATCACCCACGACAACCGCTCTCGTTAAACACTTTGGAATCTTCGAGGGTGAGTTATTCCATCGACTCGTTGCTACAATCTAGTAGATACATCTTGGCTTGTTTGTTTGTATGCGGTAGAAAAATTTTGTTTTGCATGCTACGAACCCCTACAGTGGTATCAGATCCGTGTCTATATGTAGATCTGTTGCACGAGTAGAACACAATGGTCATTATGGGCGGTGGTGCTTTTATTATCAATTGCTTCTTGTGTACTTTGCATCTTGCGGTATGATGGGATGAAGCGGCCCGGGCTAACCTTACATGACATCGTTCATGAGACTTGCTCCACGCTCAACATGCAACTTGTATTGCATAAGTGGCTTTGCGGGTGTCTGTCTCTCCCATTATAATATAGGTCCAATTTACAACGGGCACTTGATAGTTCAAACGTCAACGTTGTGGTTCTTGTTCGTAAGTTAGATCGACACTTATTGATAGCCCCAAACCACGTAAAATATGCAAAGAAATTAGAGGCGTCTAACTTTGTTTTGCAGGGGTGTGTTGTGATGTGATATGGCCATGATTGTGATTATATTTGATGTATGCAATGTTCCTTATTGTAAGTTGGCAACCGGCAGGAGTCATATGGTTGTCTTTAATTTCTGTTAAGACCCGCGTGTCTATTCAAAGTAGTTGTAATAGTTGAAGCTGGTGGACGACAACCATGGAGCAGCGTCATTGACCTTGATGCAATGCCGGTGATGATGGAGATCATGTTCGTGCTTGAAGATGGAGATCGGAAGCACAAAGAAGAAAGGCCATATCATATCACATATTATAAATTGCATGTGATGTTAATCTTTTATGCATCTTGTATTGCTTAGTTAATGACGGTAGCATTATAAGATGATCCCTCATGCACATGAATTTCAAGTTCTAAAGTGTTCATCCTTAGTAAGCACCGTTGCTAAAGCTTGTTGTTTCGAAGCACCACGTGATGATCGGGTGTGTTAGATTCTGCAAGTGTATACAACGTGAGCAAGCCAGATTTGCTCATGCGGAAGCTAAGGTTTGATCTTGACGAGCCTAGCATGTACAGACATGGTCTCGGAACACGGATCACCGAAAGGTAAAGCATGAATCATATAGTAGATATGATGAACATGTCGATTGTTCGCCATTGAAGCTACATCAACTCTCGTGATGATCGATTTTGATGTGGTGGATTTGGTTCGTGTGATCACTAAAACAATGTGAGGGATATTGTTTTGAGTGGGAGTTCACCTAGATTAATTTAACTATTAATTAGAACTCAATTTGTCATAAACTTAGTCTAAATTATTGCAAATATGTTGTAGATCAATGGCGGCCCCTACCATCAATTTTAATGCGTTCCTAGAGAAAGAAAAGTTGAAAAACAATGGAAGCAACTTCGCGGATTAGTTCCGCAATTTGAGGATTGTCCTCAATGCTGGTAATTTGACATATGTGCTGGATGCACCGCTGGGTGACCCGCCTGCAGCTGATGCTACCGATGAAGTAAAGAATGTTTACCTCGCTCGGAAGACTCAGTACTCCACAGTTCAGTGTGCTATCTTATATGGTTTAGAATCGAAGCTTCAGAAAAGGTTTGAGAATTCAGACCCACATGATATTGTCCGTGAACTCAAACTGATATTTGAGACTCACGCGGCAGTTGAGAGCTATGAGGCTTCTGAAAAGTTCTTTAACTGCAATATGGAAGAGGGCAGCTCCATCAGTGAGCATGTGCTTAAGATGTCTGGGCACGCAAACAAACTCCAAAGCTTGGGTATAGTGATTCCTAATGCTTTGGGGATTTACCGTATCCTCCAATCACTACCACCAAGTTACAAGAACTTTGTGATGAACTACAATATTCAAAGCATGAACAAGCAGTTGCCAGAACTCTTCTCCATGTTAAAATCTGCAGAAGTGGAGATCAAGAAAGAGCACCAAGTGTTGATGGTCAATAAGACCACCAAATTCAAGAAAGGCAAGTCTAAGCAAAAGGGACACTTCAAGAAGGGTGGTAAGAAAGTTACCGCACCGACGAAGAACCAAGGCTGGACCTAAGCCTGACACTGAGTGCTTTTACTACAAGGGAGAAGGTCACTGGAAGCGGAATTGCCCAAAGTACTTGGCGGATTTGAAGAACGGAAACATCAATAAGAAAGGTATATCCGATATACATGTTATTGATGTGTATCTCACTAGTACTCGTAGTAGTGCCTGGGTATTTGATACTGGTTCGGTTGCTCATATTTGTAACTCGAAACAGGTGCTGCAGAATAAACGGAAGCTAGAGAAGAACGAGGTGACGATGCGCGTAGGAAATGGATCAAAGCTTGATGTGATCGCGGTCGGCACGCTACCTCTTCATCTACCATCGGGATTAGTTTTATACTTAAATAATTGTTATTTGGTGCCTGCGTTAAGAATGAACATTATATCGGGATCTTGTTTATTGCGAGACGGTTACTTATTTAAGTCCGAGAATAATGGTTGCTCGATTTATATGAGTAATATGTTTTATGCACATGCACCTTTGATAGATGGTCTATTCTTATTGAATCTCGATAGTGGAAATACACATATTAAAAACATTGAAGCTAAACATTTGAAATCGAGCGATAACTCGACCTATATGTGGCACTATCGTCTTGGTCACATTGGAGTGAAGCGTATGAAGAAACTCCATTCTGATGGACTTCTTGAATCACTTGATTTCGAATCACTTGAAAGATGCGAAGCATGTCTGATGGGTAAAATGACTAAGACTCCATTTTCTGGTATGATGGAGCGAGCTACGGACTTATTGGAAATCATACATACCGATGTGTGTGGTCCGATGAGTGTGGCATCGCGCGGTGGTTATCGTTATGTTCTTACATTCACGGATGACTTGAGTAGATATGGGTATATCTATTTCATGAAACATAAGTCCGAAACTTTTGAGAAGTTTAAGGAATTTCAAAGTGAGGTTGAGAATCATCATAACAAGAAGATTAAATTTCTACGTTCTGATCATGGAGGTGAATATCTAAGTTACGAGTTTGGCGAGCATTTGAAGAAATGTGGAATACTTTCACAATTGACACCGCCGGGAACACCACAACGTAATGGTGTGTCCGAATGTCGTAATCGAACTCTCTTAGATATGGTTCATTCTATGATGTCACTTATAGATTTACCGATATAATTTTGGGGTTATGCATTAGAAACAGCCGCATTCACTTTAAATAGGGCACCATATAAATCTGTTGAAACGACACCGTATGAATTATGGTTTGGGAAGAAACCTAAATTGTCGTTCCTTAAAGTTTGGTGTTGTGAAGCCTATGAAAAGAAGTTACAGCCGGACAAGCTTGAACCCAAAGCGGAAAAATGCGTCTTCATAGGATACCCAAAGGAAACTATTGGGTATACCTTCTATCATAGATACGAAGGCAAAATCTTCGTTGCCAAGAATGGATCCTTTCTAGAGAAGGAATTTCTCTCGAAAGAAGTGACTGGAAGGAAAGTAGAACTCGACGAGGTTGTCGAACCTTCTCTCGAACTTGCGAGTAGCGCAGCACCGGAAGAAGTTCATGTGGTGCCTGCACCAATAAGAGAGGAAGCTAATGATGATGATCATGAAACTTCGGTTGTAGTTGCTACAGAACCTCGCAGGTCAACGAGAACTCGTACCACTCCTGATTGGTATGATCCCGTTATGAGTGTCATGTTGGTGGACAACACCGATGACCCTGCGACATATGAGGAAGCGATGATGAGCACAGATTCCAATAAATGGCAAGAAGCCATGAAATCCGAGATTGGATACATGAACGAAAACCAAGTATGGACTTTGGTGGACTTACCGGATGGCCAGAAGGCTGTCGAGAACAAATGGATTTTCAAGAAGAAAACAGATGCTGATGGTAATGTTAATGTCTATAAAGCTCGACTTGTCGCAAAAGGGTTTCAACAAATTCAAGGAGTTGACTACGATGAGACTTTCTCACCAGTAGGGAAGCTAAAGTCTGTGAGGATTTTGTTAGCAATCGCTGCATATTACGATTATGAGATATGGCAGATGGATGTCAAAACAGTGTTCCTCAATGGAGACATTGATGAAGAGTTGTATATGATGCAACCCAAAGGTTTTGTCAATCCTAAAGATGCTAACAAGGTATGCAAACTTCAACGGTCCATATATGGATTGAAGCAAGCATCCCGAAGTTGGAATCAACGTTTTGATAAGGTAATCAAAAGTTTTGGTTTTATACAAACTTATGGAGAAGCTTGTATTTACAAGAAAGTGAGTGGGAGCTCTGTAGCATTCTTAATACTATATGTAGATGACATATTGTTGATTGGGAATGATGTAGACCTTCTTAATAGTGTCAAGGAATATTTGAATAATTGTTTTTCAATGAAAGATCTTGACGAAGCAGCTTACATATTAGGCATAAAGATTTATAGAGATAGATCGAGACGCCTAATATCATTGTCACAAAGTACATATTTGGACAAAGTTCTAAAGAGGTTTGGAATGGAAGATAGAAAGAAAGGGTTCTTGCCCATGTTGCCCAATACGACCTTGAGTAAAACTCAAAGTCTAGCAACGGCAGAAGATAGAGAAAGGATGAGTAAGACTCCCTATGCCTCAGCCATAGGATCTCTAATGTATGCCATGTTATGTACTAGACCCGACATTGCATATGTTGTTAGTTTGACTAGAAGATATCAAAGTGATCCAGGAGTGGATCATTGGACAGCGGTCAAAAACATCCTTAAGTACTTAAGAAGAACTAAGGATATGGTTCTTTCTTATGGAGGTGATGAACAGCTCGTTGTTAATGGTTACACCGATGCTAGTTGGAACACCGATCCGGATGATTCTAAATCTCAATCTGCGAGATCTCCACTCTACTTCCGGTACCACGCCGTCGTGCTGCCGGAATCGCGAGGAGAGTGCTACATGATGGGTTTCGCAGCATAGTAAATCAAAAAAATTCTACGGATGCAAATGGGAAAGCCAAGATCTAATCTAGGATATGCAAACAACGAGAGGGATTAGATGAGATCTTCATACCCTTGAAGATTCGCACAGCGGAACGTTCGACGGAACATGGGTGATGTAGTCGTACTCGCTTCTCCTCGCGATCTGATCCGATCTAACACCGCAAGTGGCGATGCCTCCGAGAGATGCACATGTGCGGCACCTCGACGTCTCCTCCTTCCTCGGTCCAGCAAGTATGGTGGAGAGACGGATTGGATCTACAACGCGACGGCGCGGTGCAAGTGGTGGAGAGTTTCTGCAGCAGGGCTTCGCCTACGTGCAATCGGGAGGGAGAGAGAGAGGAGGGCAGCAGGGCGGCTAGGGTTGTGGAGGAGGTGTGGGGGGAGGGTGCGCCCCAGACCTCTATATATAGAGGGGTGGGCGCCAGCCCTAGCCCCTCCCCCAAGCCCTAGGCCGGCGGCCAAGGAGGGAGGAGTGGGGGGCAAGTTCCCTCCCCCCTTATAGAAGCTTTCCTAGGGTTAGCCCTAGGTCTGGCCGGCTGGGCCCTATGGGGCCTTGTGCCCCTGGACCAATGCGGCCAGGGCACTCCCTCATAGGCCCATGCCCCCTCTCGGCAGGTGGGGCCACGTTGTCCCCCCTCCGGAAGGTTCTAGAAGCTTCCGGTACAATACCGATTAACCCGAAACAATTCCAAACTCTAAAAACTGCATTGCCTTATATGAATATTATTCTACGGACCATTCTAGAACCTCTCGTGATGTCCCGGATCCCATCCGAGACTCCGAACAAAAACTCATAAACCAATTATCCAATCTATCCTAGCGTCAAGACACGTTAAGTGTGTGACCCTTCGGGTTCGAGAACATGCAGACATGATCTTATATCAATAATCAACAGCGGGGTCTGGAAACCCATATTGACTCCCACACATTCATCGATGATCATATCGGATGAACCACGATGCCAGGATTCAATGAATCCCATATATATATTCCCTTCGTCTCGCGATATTTTACTTGCCCGAGATTTGATCGGCGGTACCGTCATACCTAGTTCAATCTCGTTCATAGCAAGTACTTTACTCGTTCCGTAATCCGATATCACTTTGTGATTAACTCCTTAACCACATGCTTGCAAGTGGTGTTGATATCGATTACTGAGTGGGCCCGAAGTATATCTCTCCGACTTGGGAGGGACAAATCCCATCTCGATACATACAACTCAACAGGTACTTTCCGATCACCTGAGAGACACCTTTATGATCACCCTCTCATAGGATGATGTTTGATGACCTCAAAGCTTTCTTCTGATACTAGGGAGTTGTATTATCTCATGGTCTAAGGAATACAATATTTGACAAAAAGAAAAGCTTCGCAAAGATGAACACGATGACACGATCTAATTGCTCCGCTTAGTTTGGGTCTGTCCATCATATCATTCTCCCAATGATATGATCTCATTATTAATCGACAACTCATGTCTATGGTTAGGAAACCTTAACCATCATTAATCAATGAGCTAGTTCATAGAGGCATACTAGGGACACGGCGTTGTTCACAAACCACACAAGTATTAAAGTTTTCGCTTAATACAATTCTAGCATGGAATATAAACTTTATCATGAACAAGAATTATAATAATAACATCTTTATTATTGCCTCTAGGGCATAATTCCAACAGTCTCCCACTTGTACTAGAGTCAATAATCTAGTTTACATTTGGCAACAATCTCACACCCATGGCACTAAGGTGCTGATCATGTTTTACACGTGGAAGAGGTTTAGTCAATGGATCTGCGACATTCAGATCTGTATGTACTTTGCTAATCTTCAGATCTCCATCTGCTATATAATCTCGGATTATATGAAACTTGCGGTTGATATGCTTGGTATTTGGATGATATCTTGGTTCCTTAGCGAGTGCTATGGTGCCAGTGTTGTCACACAATATCTCCAGTGGGTCCAATGCACTTGGAACCACGCCAAGCTCAGTGATGAAGTTCCTGATCCAAACTCCTTCACTTGACGCTTCTGCAGCAGCCATGTATTCCGCTTCTACTATAGATCCCGCGATCACGATTTGCTTGCAGCTTCTCTAGCTCACAGCTCCTCCATTCAAAATATAAATGTATCCTGTCTGAGACTTAGGATCATCCTTGTCGGTGTCGAAACTAGCGTCGACGTAACCCTTTACGACGAGCTGTTCATCACCTCCATAGACTAAGAACATTTCTTTAGTCCTATTTAGGTACTTTAGGATGTTCTTCACGGCTGTCCAGTGTTCCACTCCTGGATCACTTTGGTATCTGCTCGTCAAACTAAGAGCATTGGACACATCCGGTCTAGTACATAGCATGGCGTACATGATAGAACCTATGGCCGAGGCATAAGGCACTTTGCTCATAGCTTCTCTATCATTTACCGTAGCTGGACACTGAGCCTTGCTCAATATCTTACCTGACAACATAGGCACTGAACCTTTCTTTGCCTTATCCATTCTGAACCTTTTCAGAACTTTGTCTAGGTATGTACTCTGGCTTAAAGCTATCAGGCGTCTTTGTCTATCTCTATAGATTTTTATGCCCAATATATAAGCAGCTTCACCTAGGTCTTTCATTGAAAAACACTTGTTCAAATAACTCTTCACATCGTTAAGCATGTTAATGTCATTTCCAATAATCAATATGTCATCCACATATAGTACCAGAAATATCACCGAGCTCCCACTCACTTTCTTGTAGATACAAGCTTCGTAGCAATTTGGAACAAATCCAAAACTCTTGATCACTTGATCAAAATGAAGGTTCCAACTCCGAGATGCTTGCTTCAGTCCATAAATGGAACGCTGAAGTTTGCATACTTTATCAGCATCCTTAGGATCGACAAAACCTTCGGGTTGCATCATATACAACTCTTCATCAATGTTGCCATTGAGGAACGTAGTCTTGACATCCATCTGCCATATTTCATAATCATGAAACGCAGCAATTGCTAATAAAATCCGAATGGACTTAAACATCGCTACGGGAGAGAAAGTCTCATCGTAGTCAACACCTTGAACTTGTCGAAAACCTTTTGCGACAAGTCGTGCTTTATAGACGGTAACATTACCGTCCGCGTCCATTTTCTTCTTGAAGATCCATTTGCACTCAACGGCCTTTCGGTCGCTAGGAGGGTCCACCAAAGTCCATACTTGGTTTTCGCTCATGGATACCAATTCGGATTTCATGGCCTCTAGCCATTTCTCAGAGTCTGGGCTCATCATCGCTTCCTCATAGTCCGTAGGTTCACTGTCTTCTACCAACAAGACAGTCAAGACAGGGTTGTCGTACCACTCAGGAAGGGCACGCGACCTTGTCGACTTGCGACGTTTAGTAGCAGCATCGTCCGAAGCTTCATGATCCTTGTCATTAGCTTCCTCTATTGTTGGTGTAGGCGGCACTGGAAAAATTTCAGGTGCTGCGCTACTCTCCAATTCAAGAGAAGGTTCAACAACCTCGTATAGCTCTACTTTCCTCCCACTCACTTCTTTCGAGAGAAATTCCTTCTCAAGAAAGGAACCGTTCTTTGCGACAAACACTTTGCCTTCAGTTCTGTGATAGAAGGTATACCCAATAGTTTCCTTAGGGTATCCTATGAAGATGCATTTCTCCGCTTTGGGTTCGAGCTTGTCCGACATCAACTTCTTGACGTAGGCTTCGCATCCCCAAACTTTAAGAAACGACAACTTAGGTTTAGCACCAAACCACAGTTCATATGGTGTCGTCTCAACGGATTTAGATGGTGCCCTATTTAAAGTGAATGCAGCGGTTTCTAATGCATAACCCCAAAATGATAACGGCAAATCAGTAAGAGACATCATCGATCGGACCATATCTAATAGGGTTCGATTCCGGCATTCAGACACACCATTGCGCTGTGGTGTTCCGGGTGGCGTGAGTTGCGAAACGATTCCGCTTGCTTTAAGATGCGTGATAAAATCATAACTCAAATATTCACCTCCATGATCGGATCATAGAAACTTAATTTTTCTGTTACGGTGGTTCTCCACTTCATTCTGAAATTCCTTGAACTTTTCAAATGTTTCAGATTTATGTTTCATTAAATAGATATACCCATATCTACTTAAGTCATCGGTAAAAGTGAGAAAATAGCGATATCCACCGCGCGTCGAAACACTCATCGCTCCGCATACATCGGTATGTATGATTTCCAACAAGTCCGTTGCTCGCTCCATCATTCCGGAGAACGGGGTTTTGATCATCTTGCCCATGAGGCATGGTTTGCATGTGTCAAATGATTCAAAATCAAGAGACTCCAAAAGTCCATCAGAATGGAGTTTCTTCATGCGCTTTACACCAATATGACCTAGACGACAGTGCCACAAATAAGTAGTATTATCACTATCTACTTTGCATCTCTTAGCCTCAATGTTATGGATGTGTGTTTCATCCCTTTCGAGATTCAGAAGAAATAAACCGTTCACAACAGGTGCATGACCATAAAAGATGTTACTCATATAAATAGAACAACCATTATTCTCCGATTTAAATGAATAACCGTCTTGCAATAAACACGATCCAGAAATAATGTTCATGCTCAATGCAGGCACATAATAACACTTATTAAGGTTCAAAACTAATCCCGAAGGTAAAACTAAGGAGAGCGTGCCGACGGCCATCACATCAACTCTTGATCCGTTGCCAACGCGCATCGTCACCTCATCCCTCGCAAGCCACCGTCTATTCCATAGCTCCTGTTTCGAGTTACAAATATTAGCAACTGAACCAGTATCAAATACCCAGGCACTACAACTAGGGCTAGTAAGGAAAACATCAATAACATGTATATCAAATATACCTTTGATGGTGCCAGCCTTCTTGTCCGCTAAGTACTTCGGACAGTTGCGCTTCCAGTGACCCTTGTCCTTGCAATAGAAGCACTCAGTGTCCGGCTTGGGTCCAGACTTGAGCTTCTTCTCAGCAGGGGCAACGCGCTTGCCGCCGCCTTTCTTGAAGGGCTTCTTTGCACCCTTACCTTTCTTGAAGGTGGGGGGCTTGTTGACCATCAACACATGATTACCCTTTTTTATGTCCACCTCCGCAGCCTTCAGCTTTGCGAAGAGCTCGGTGATCGTATCAGTGGAACCAATATGATTGTGAGTCACTACAAAACTTTTGTAGTTGATAGGGAGTGATTGCAGAACCCTGTCAATCTTGAGCTCCTCTGGAATCTTGCAGTCCAGTTGCTCAAGGCGTTGAGTGTAGCCCGACATTTTTATGGCGTGCTCACTAACGGAACTCCCTTCCTCCATCTTGCAGTTAAAGAATTTCTCAGAGATCTCATATCTCTCAGAACGGGCTTGAGTCTGAAACATAGTTTTTAGCTCCTCAAGAATATCAAAGGGCCCGGGATAGTCTTCAAAACGATTTTGAAGGTCCGATTCCATAGCAAACAACATGGTGCTCTTAATCACACCATAATCATCTTTGCGCGATTGATAGACAGCTTTCTCATCAGCCGGCGCATCTACAGCAGGGGCGTCACCTAGAGCATTTTCAAGGACATAGTCCTTTTGACTGCCAGAGAGAATGATTCTCAGATTGCGGAACCAGTTGGTGAAGTTAGACCCATTGTTTCTAAGCTTTTCCTTCTTAGCAAAAACGTTGAAGTTGAAGTTGGACTTAGCCATTTGATCTACAATATTTGCAAGTACAAATTAGACTATGTTCATGATAACTAGTTCAACTTTTAATCAAATTACTAGATGAACTCCCACTAAATTCAACATCCCACAAGTTGTTTAGTGAACACGATCCAAATTCACCACACCTAATCCGATCTTCACGAGAAGAGATGTGGCTTCAATGGTGGACAACGAAGTGTCGATCATATCATTCATATGACTCATGCTTAACCTTTCGGTTCATGTGTTCCGAGGCCATGTCTGTACATGCTAGGCTCGTCAAGTCAAACCCAAGTATTTCTGCGTGTGCAAAACTGGCTTGCACCCGTTGTATGTTAACGTAGAGTCTATAGCACCCGATCATCACGTGATGCTTGGACACGACGAACTTTCGCAATGGTGCATACATGGGGAGAACACAGTTTTATCTTGATCTTTAAGTGAGGAATCATCTTATAATGCTATCGTCGCGATCTAAGCATAATAAGATACATAAAAGGATAAACATCACATGCATATAACTTTATGTGACATGGTATAGCCAATCTTTGCACAATGATCTCCATCTTGTGCGTGCCGGCATGATCTCCATCACTCCACCATGATTGCCTCCACCACGAATAGCAACTACAACTATTGCTAACTACTTAGCGATAAAGTGAAACTATTACATGGCGTATAAGAAGTTGACACACAGGTCATACACAATTATAAACACAACCATATGGCTCTTGCCGGTTGTGTACTCATCGACATGCAAGTCGTGAAACATTACAAAACATGATCATTGCATACAACATACACATCACATCTTGGGCCATACCATATCACAGAAAACACTCCCTGCAAAAACAAGTTAGACGCTTCTACTTTGTTGTTGCATGTTTTACGTGGCTTATGGGAGTAGCAAGCTAAGAACGATTCTTATCTACGGAAAGACACAACGGTGATATTATGGTTGCCAAACTCCGGTGTAAATCCCATGACAACTATAGTGAGAGAAACTGGCATCCACCAGCCGCATGTGTGGAACAAGCCACACGTCAAGTGCGGAGCCGGTCTCGCAAACGACGTCACGTAAGGTTGGCCTGGACCGCTTCAATCTCACTATCCCGCGTCATAAGAAGAACACAAACAAGAGGCTTGCAACAGAAAACATCAACGCCCGCAACAATCATGTTGCGTTCTACTCGTGAAACACATCTACGCATAGATCTAGCTCTGATACCACTGATGGGTTTCGCAGCATAGTAAATCAAAAAAATTCTACGGATGTGAACGGGAAAGCCAAGATCTAATCTAGGATATGCAAACAACGAGGGGGATTAGATGAGATCTTCATACCCTTGAAGATTCGCACAGCGGAACGTTCGACGGAACGTGGGTGATGTAGTCCTACTCGCTTCTCCTCCTCGCGATCCGATCCGATCTAACACCATAAGTGGCGATGCCTCCGAGAGATGCACACGTTCGGCACCTCGACGTCTCCTCCTTCCTCGGTCCAGCAAGTATGGTGGAGACACGGATTGGATCTACAACGCGACGGCGCGGTGCAAGTGCTGGAGAGTTTCTGCAGCAGGGCTTCGCCTACGTGCAATCGGGAGGGAGAGAGAGAGGAGGGCAGCAGGGCGGCTAGGGTTGTGGAAGAGGTGTGGGGGAGGGTGCGCCCCAGCCCTCTATATATAGAGGGGTGGGCGCCATCCCTATCCCCTTCCCCAAGCCCTAGGCCGGCAGCCAAGGAGGGAGGAGTGGGGGTCAAGTCCCCCCCCTTCTAGAAGCTTTCCTAGGGTTAGCCCTAGGTCTGGCCGGCTGGGCCCTATGGGGCCTTGTGCCCTTGTCCCAATGCGGCCAGGGCACTCCCTCATAGGCCCATGCCCCCTCCCGCCAGGTGGGGCCACGTTGAAAGGACTATATCTTCCCATGATGTTTTTGGTGATAAATGACAATCCCAACCATGCTTTTAACTGTGCTCTTGAGTTTCAGGGGAAACGTCGTTGTTGTCTCATTCTATTGTGATGGATGCTCTCTTGTGATCTTCTGAAGACGGTGGCCTTTTTAGTCTTCTCCTAGTTTCTTTCTGGTTGATGTTTTTAGGTCACCGTACTATTAAGAGGGGGTCCATGTTGGAGGGCTGTGGGAAATCACTTGTTTTTGCACAAACCTATATGCACCGCCACAGCCATCCCATTATTCCGTGAGAGAGAGCGTTTTCCTGTTCAGTTGGGGCCTTTTGTGTCTCACCGGAACTTCCGGTCATAGACCGGAAGTTCCGCTCAAACCTTTTTCTGCGGGCTGTTCTACAGTTTGTTCCGACGCTAGTTCCGCCCAAGTTCCGGTGGCGGTTCAGTAACCTTCTGTGTTGAAGTGTGCTATTTGCCGGAACTTGGCCGGAACTTGACCGGAACTTGCTCGGAACTTTTCCTGGCAAAAGTTGTTGAGCGGAACTTCCGCCTGAAGGCCGGAACTTCCGGTCAGACTCGCTTCGCGACCCAAAAGTTCCACCCCTGTTCCGCCCCAAGTTCCGGTGAAGGCTCAGAAAGTTTCTGTTTTGAAGCGTGCTATTTGCCGGAACTTGATCGGAACTTGCTCGGAAGTTCACCGGAACTTCCGGTCTGCTTTGACCAGAACTTCCGGTTGCGCTTCTGGAGCGGGCGTCAACGGTCTAATGACCGTTAGAGCCAGGCTCAGGCGGAACTTCCGGCCTCTCACCAGAACTTCCGGTGAGGTCGCGGGGGCTGTAACGGTTCAGTGCGAGGGGGGCCTATTTAAGGCACCCCTCTTCTTCCTCCCACTCTCTCTCGATTCTTTCTCTCTCCTCCATTAATGCTTGAGATTCACCTCACTAGATCTCTCTCTCTAGCCACTCAAATGACCTGATCTTTTGAGAGGTGAGGGAGGAGACCTAGATCTACACTTCCACCAAAGAAGAATTGATTTTCCCCACCCATCCTTTGTGGATCTTGTTACTCTTGGGTTTCTTGGAACCCTAGACGGTGTAGGGCATCCCCGGAGCTGAGGCATGTGTTGTAAAGCTTCGAGGTGTCGTTGAGGGCCTCCAATTGAGTTGTGGAGCCTCCCCCTCAACCTTGGTGTAAAGGTTTCGGTTGGCGCCTTCAAGGTCACCGGTTAGTGGATTGTGAGGCCTCCTTTGTGGGGGAGCTCACCGGAGAAGAAGGTGAGGCCTTTGTGGCGCTCGGGTGACCTTGTGTGGCCCCGACACCTCTCCAACGTAGACGTAGCTCCTTGGGAGTGAACTACGGGAATTACATCTCCGTGTCCCCTCTCCGGTTACTTCGTTCCCTTCCTTTACTCCTCGCTATTTACTGTTTTTGTGGTTTGTGTTCGCTTTCTTGCATTTAGGTTGCTCACTTAGTTGCATCTCTAGATAACCTCCTTTCTCGTTGAGCCTAAAAGTGTGAAACAAATTAAAATTGGTAGACGCCTATTCACCCCCCCCCCTCTAGTCGTATCAAGTCGGTACTTTCAATTGGTATCAGAGCCCAGGCTCTTATTTCGGGCTTTACCGCCTAAGAGACTATGGCCGACGAAGGGGGTAGTGAAACTGAAAAAGCCAAGAACTTGGCCACTATGGATGACCTCAAGCAATTGGAGTCATCCATGATGTCCAAGTTCGAGGAAATGATGACTCTCTTGCAGTCTCTCAAGCCAAACCCCATGGTTGCTATTGACACACCCCAATCCAACGAGGTTCCTCCCACCATTACGGTGTCCGCCCCCGGGGTAACTCCCGCGGCTGCCACCACCCACTTGGGACTTGGTTTTGTTGCTCAAACCTCTACCAAGGTTCCAAGTGAGAACATCGAGGAGCCCGAGAACCCAACTTCAAAAGGGGAGAATGGAGGAAAGGACTACTCGGCGGTACCCCCACCTCCGAAGTACACTCCGGATCCACCCATTCCCATGCCACACATTATCCCTCAAGGAGCACCACCTATGCTAGATACGTCTAATTTCGCCAATTGGCAATATCTAATGCGCTCACATATTTCCAGCTCATCCATTGAGTTAATGAGGATTGTGGAGGATGGATTCTCTCCATTTGACCCAAAGAAGTTGACACGAGGTGAAGTGGTGGACAAGCAACTCAATGCTACAACTTTGGGAATGATTCAAAAGGCCTTGACTCCAAAGGATTTTGCTCACATTCGCCAATTTGACACTGCCAAGGAAGCTTGGGATCAACTCACCGAGCTCTTCGTTGGGAATGCTAGCATCCAAAGCTCCAAGTTTTACGAGATCAACAACGAGTGCGATGGTTTCGCAATGCAAGATGATGAGACCCCTGAAGACATGTATAGGCGCCTTAAGGTCCTTTGTTCCACTATGAGGGACCTTGGGGCTCACTATGTTGATGACAAGTTTATGAAGAGAAAGTTCATTCAAGCTCTTCTCCCATTTGAAGAACAAAAGCTCAACTCTATCAAGGGAAGAACCAACTTTCACTTAATGACCTCCCAAGAAGTCTTGAGTGAAGTCATTGCCATGACTATTGCTAAGAAGAATGCGGAGTCCGCTCGAGCTAGAGCCATTGGATCAACAAAAGTGAACCTTGCTTTGAAGACCAAGGCTATTGAAGTTGATGATGATACATCAAGTGAGTGGTCTCAAGAAGATCTCAAATGTGCCTTCAACGAACATCTTGCTCTCGCTTCAAGGGCCTTTTGGAACAAGTCCGGTTTCAAGTCAAGATCAAGGGACAACTCAAGATTCAACTCACCCAACAAGTCTCCCAAAGCAAGGTCATGCTACAATTGCAACGACAAGAGTCACTTTGTGGCCAAGTGTCCCTTTGAGAACCGTGAAGACAATGGTGGTCGTCTCATTCGAAGGTCAAGTCAAGATCTCCTCATTCTATAAACAAGAACTACACCGTCAAGAACCCCATGAACAAGGAACGAGCAATTGTGGTCCATGAAGAATATCTTTCGGGCACGGATGAAGATGATGATGATGAAGTTCATGGTAGAGAGATTGTGGGGGTTGCTGCTATTGCCACTACCTCAACCCCACGTCTATCCCTCTTCGACTCGCCAAATGAAAATGTCATCTCCTCCAACCAAAAGTGCTTCATGGCCAAGGCCACCGAGGTATCACCGAAACCCACTCCTCAACCCATCTCTAGTGAGCCTTCCTCTCTTGATCTTGTTGGTCTAGAGGTGAAGAAAGAGATGATTGACATGTGTGAATTTGTTGCTACCTTAGATGAAGAAACTAAAAACGGCTTTGAGTCCTTACTTGCTCAACTTGAAAATGCTAGAGATGCCTTAGATGAAAAGGAAGAACTTCTTGACTTGCTAAGTAAAAATGAAAGAGATGCCGCCGATGAAATTGCCTCTCTCACTCAAAGTCTTGAGGATGAACAAAATATGAGAATTAATCTTGAAGAAAATGTGTCTAAGCTTGTAGATGATCATAACAACACTTTGACCTCTACAATTAAAGAACGTGACCATGCTCTTGCTTTGATTAAGGTTCTCAAGAAAGAAAATGCTGAGTTTGTGGGTGGTCATGATAAGACTCAAAAGGATCTTGAGAAACTCAAAGAGGAACACAAAGCCTTGGAGAGTAAATTCACAAGTCTTTTTGAGGCTCATGAACAGCTTCAAACTCAATTAACTTGTGATCTTTCTAAGTCTTCCGCTGTGCAAATTATAGACTTGTCTAGCTCTCCTAACCCTTGTTGCAAGCATGAGCATCTCATAGAGGAGGTCAAAGTTTTGAAGGATCAACTTGCCAAGACTAAGAAGAAGAAGAAGAAGAAGAAGAAGAAGAAGAACAAGAAGAACAAGAAGAAGAAAAAGAACAATGGCATGGCCCAAGGAGTACCAAATGGCCTAACTCTCTTGCAAAGTGACAACTTTGCCGGAAAGAACAATCCCTCTTATATACTTTGCAAATCTTATGATGGTCATGTATATGCTAGATATGTGGGGACATCTTACACGCATGATTATCATTGGGCCATTTGGGTGCCAAAGGTTCTTGTCACTAACAAAAGGGGACCCATTGCAAAATGGGTACCTAAAACCAAGGCTTGATTTTCTTGTAGGACTATGCTTCCGGCGGTTCAAAATGGGTGCTCGATAGTGGTGCCACAAGTCATATGACCGGAAGCAAGTCTATCATGACTGAGTTGAGACCCAATATGGCCAACACCATGGTCTCCTACGGTGACAAAACAAGCTCTCAGGTTTTGGGTTTTGGCAAAGTGGTGGTAACCCCGGATGTATCCTTGGTTGACGTCATGCTTGTCAAAACTCTTGGTTACAACTTACTCTCAGTTCGTGCTCTTGCTCTTATGGGTCTTTCTTCTTTCTTTAATTCTCATTCCGTGGTCCTCATGTGGAGCAAGTCTCTCAAGGTGGCTTTTGTAGGATATGTAGAACATGACTTGTACGTGGTGGAATTTTCAGGGACCACTACTCCTCATGCTCTATGTCTCTATGCTAAAGCCGATAAGGGCTGGTTGTGGCATGTAACTACCTCGGTGAATTACGCTCCTAGATACAAGCCTGGATGAACGGTAGTGGTTGAAATAGTACGGTGGGGCCCCAAAAGCCACTCACGGGTAGACCTTTCGGCCGTCCCAACCACTTCCAATTCATCGGGACCTGTACGGGCGGCGTAATCGGCAGGCGAAGGGATCAACTACATACACAAATGAGTATGTATGCAAGCCACCATACAAAAGTACATCAGAGCCATTCCATCTAGAAAGAAAGGAAATATAGCAACGCCATACGGCAAGATTCAAATGACCTAGATAGATATAATATTTTAGGATAATTCCTCATACATCACACATCAGAGTATCAAGCGGAAGCGGCAAAACAAAGTCCGAGTACGGATAAGAAGCAAATCGGCATAAGATGCCATAGAAATAAGCACATCCCGCCCACAGATCTCACGGATCCCCGTTCCCGGAATCTCTACACCGAACGATCGTTACCCACATCATCAGCCTCTTCCACCCAGTATCCGTCCTGCGAGTGTACCTGTTCATCTGAACCAAATAATTTATCGTGTGAGACCCTAAGGGTACTCAGCAAGTCTTTATGCCTCTAAAGGGGACACAACCTGGGGTGACGCAATTGCAGCAAAAGATAAACCCTAACAGTTCTATAGATACTCGCTAACCATCCGCCTAACCAAAGATAGACAGATGTCCGTGAATTAATGACAACAGTTATAACAGTAATATCACCAGATCCATCCTCCTCCTCGCTTACCGACGAGGAAGCGGACGAACAACCCCCATCCGTTGGCAATTTTATTAACCATTCCATGAGTGTTGCACTATTTACTAGTCAATTACTTAGTCAGATTAAAGCGGTACTTTAGTTATGCTTGTCTATGATCGAGAAACTGTGCTCCAAGTCGTCCATAACCGCGGACACGGCTTTCAGAAAGTTTTACCCTGCAGGGGTGCACAAATAGCAACACACACTCGATCAACCTCGGAAAAACCAAATCAAAACCCAACGAGGCCTTCACGACAAAGCAATCACAGGATTCAGAATTATTTCAGGGGGCCACCCCTTGGAGTACACCCGCAACGAAGTTAGCTGACTCCGAGACGGACCCGAGGTTTGGGTGGACGGCTGTGAGCGACTGGGAACCCAAAACTGGGCTTGTCGACACCGCGAAAACGTGTCCCGATCCTAAACAGTACAGGTGCTCCTCGCACAATCGTAAATAAACAGTAGCATGGCATAAGTACAGGATAGTAAATAAAACCTCAAACTAGTTTGTGGCCCCAAGAAATAAGACTGAATCAAGCTCTGGCTCAGGGGGGTCCCATAAGCCTCCCGGATGTGGATAGCGCGAATATTCTTGGAACAGGAATCAAGTACTCGGGGTCTTACGGGACACAAGTGAGCAGGAAAAACCAAATAGCAGATGTTGCTCACCGGTGCCACTTTCATTAGTTATCCCATTACTACTCAGGTTAAGTTGTTTAGGTACCTCGTTATCCATCAGACTCTCACATACCCTATACATGCTGTTCTACGACTCGCATGGCTCAAACAACTCCTGTAGTAATGGCTCATGGGATGGAGGAACAAGCTTGGTGGGGTTTAAAAGTAAAGGCTATGCAATACTTGGGATTCAATTTAATGCAATCGCGACTCAATGATGCAAGAATAAGATAGAGGCAATAGGTACTGTATGTATGCAAGCATGTGGTAGTGCTTGCCTGGCAACTCAGTTGAAGCGAGAGACGGATCTGGGTAGTGCTCCTGGTTCTCTTGATATATCCCCTGCTCAGAGTCTATCCGAAGAAGAACCAAACAAACAAGGGCCAACATAAATAAAGTGCACAAGCATAGGAATAAAATGCGTCAAGCAAACAATCATGCCATGATGAATGATGCACAAGTTGCATGGCAATAAAGTAGCATGGCATGGGTGAGATGTAGAACACAAGACGTAACATTTTTATGGGGTTTTGGTCCCATTTTATTGTCATAATAGTTGCTGTATACTTTATATTTATATGATGCATGCTGCAATTGAAGTCATAGATAGCATAAACAGAAAGGTCTCGTCGAGCTGATCATTTTAGACATATCATTTGTTAAATTCGGAGTTATAAAACAAAAGTTATTAATTTATTTAGGTCCAGGGGCATTTTGTTGTAATTTAATTCAACTTGAAATTTAAAGTGTCCAAATAATATTTTGAATGGCATATTTGAATTCCTCACATTTTTCTGATTCAAAAACATATATTATTTGTGTTATTTGGAATTATGAATTTAAATTTATTAAAAGTCAAAATTATTAATTGGGGTCAAAGTCAAAGGTTTGACTAGATAGAGTCAAACTTGGTCAAATTCGAAAACCTGGTTGAATTCATATTTGGAAAACATTTACTTTTCATTTTGAAAGTTTTTACAAATTCGAATTATTTCAAAAGATATGAATTATTTGGTATATTAGCATTTTCTGAAATTTTTGTTTGTATTGAAAAGTTTGGCAAACTTTTGTTACCCAGATGAAAGCTACCCACGGTTAATTACAGGTGGGGCAGAGGGCATAAGGGGGCCACGGCAGCGCTGGGCGACGTCTTCTACCGCGGCTTAGCCAGCCCAGTCGCTGACGTGCGGGCCCAACGGTGCAGCCGGTCCCACGTGACAGCGAGGCCCTGGGTGAGCCACGACGCGCAGCGAGGAAGGGGGGTGCGGGGTGAGGGCCTGGAATGCAGGGGGGTTTTCGGTCAAAGTACCGGGCGGCTGACAGGTGGGGCACTGGCTGCTAGGGATCTGGGCGTGATCGACCGAAACTTGGGGGGGGGGGTTTGCAAAAACTACACGCGAGACGACTGAACCGATGCCGCTCTCTGAATCTCGTCGACGACTGGCGACGGCGAGAACTTCCGGCGAGGATGGCGTCGCGTCCGCGGCGAGATGGCTCTGGCCGACAAAACGGAACTTGCAGAGGGAGGCTCCGGCTACCGATCTCACGAGGAAGGGTCGACGGCGGCGTGCTGTGCTGGACGGGGCACGCCGGGGAACAGAGGGGGAGCGTCGGGCTGGGCCTGCGCGTCGGCGGGGGTCACAAACAGGCGGCGCTAGGCAAGAAGAGGGGAGGGTAAACGGTAGAGGGTTTAGGGAGGAGCTCACCTCGGTCGATTCCCACCGGAATCGAGGCAGGAGGTGGTCGGAGCGGAGGGGAACGGCGGCTGCGTGGCTCCGGTACTTGGTCAGGAAGGAGGGAAGCAGGGCTCCTGGGCGTGCAGCTCCTCTCGATGTACCCCCACAGCGGCGCGGACGAAGCGTGCGATCCCGGCTTCAGCGGCGCTCACCGGCGACCATGGCGTCCACTGCGGCTCCGCTTGCTGCTGCTGCGGGAGGAAGGAGGACAGGGAAACAGGGGATGGCGGCGGAGAGGAGGGGGAGGAAAGCTAGGGTTCGAGGGGGCCTTCGTGGCTTGGGGATAAGAAGGGGGCGGTGGATGACGAGGCTGACGGAGGTCGACGCCCACCTGCTCCGTCTGCTTTCCGTCCTCTGTCGCGAGAGAGAGGAAGCAGGGGAACGGCGTCAGTCGCCAGGAAGAAGAACAGGAACGAGGCGGGGTGGAGGGGTACTGGGCCGGGGTGGGCTGGTTGCTGCTATTGCACCTGGGCTGCTGCGGCTGGTTGAGGCCCAGGTGTGCTGCCAGGTTTGCTTCTCTCCTCTTTATTTATTCTTCTTTTTATTTCTATTTGTTTTGTTTGTTTCAAAACCCAACAACCTTTATATTTCAAAACTTTTTGAACCTAGCAGATAATTTTGAACAGAGAAAAAGGGAAGGCCAAGGATAGAAAAGGGGAACAAAAGGAGTGGAGATGTTTGATGCATACCTACATAATTTATGAATGAGCCAAATGGGGCATTTTGCAAGCATATGAAGATAAGGGATTTTGCAATTTATATGGAAAACATTTGTAAAATTAGGGAACCTTCACATGGATCTAAGGCTTGTCAAAAACAAAACAGAGGTAGAGATATGAGGTGGTTCTTGCATGGCCCATGCAAATAATAAATGCCATGTATTCATATTGTGAAAACAACATAAAATCATATGGCAATATTCAATGCATTTCCAAAAGGTGGAATAAGGCCAAGCAAAAGTAACAAGCATTGGATCCACCCAACCCACATGAGCTAGGTAAACTCAAATAAATGCCAGCTCATATTAATTGGATGGTGGAAATATAAGGTGGTGAAGACAAGGTGGTGGAGTCAATAAGAGATATGCCCCCAACTCAACTTGGGCACTTAACAATATATCAAGAACCAAATACAATATCAAGAGACAAATACAAATATTAATGCATATGAGATAAGAACCAAAGCTCAAGGGTTTTTGTATGATGCTCAAATGCAAGGTGGCATGATGACATGAACATGACATGATGATGATGCAACAATTATATGTAGGAAGTGGCCCTTTTATTACTAGATCAAGTAGCATTACAGATGTTAGACAACTGGGATGCTACAACTCTCCCCCACTAAACAGGAATCTCGCCCCGAGATTCTAGGAAGAAGAAGAAGAAGAAGACACAAAGAGGGTAGGATAGTTGGCACGGAGTTCATCTTCACGTTCCCAAGTGGCTTCATCAGCAGAATGGTGTGACCACTGCACCTTGCAGAACTTGATGGACTTGTTGCGAGTCCTTCTTTCTGCGGTCTCAAGGATTTTTGTGGGGTGTTCTTGATAAGACAGGTCTTCTTGGAGATCGATTAGCTCATGATCCACGGTCCGGCCGGGGTCTTTGAAGCACTTCTTGAGTTGAGAGATGTGGAAAACATCATGGACTTTGAGTTTTTCCGGGAGCTCAAGGGCATAGGCAACTTCTCCTCTTCTACCACGAATCTTGAAAGGACCGATGTATCTAGGAGCCAACTTTCCTTTGATACCGAAGCGGTGTGTGCCTCTCATGGGAGTGACACGAAGGTAGACGAGATCACCAGGTGCATACACCATGTCCATGTGCTTCCTGTCATAGCTGCTCTTCTGACGACTTTGAGCAATCTTCAGGTTCTCAAGAATGATATGCACCTTCTCCTCTGCTTGAGTTACAATGTCAGGGCCAAACCAAATTCTTTCTCCTGCACCTGACCAACCAATCGGAGTTCTGCACTTGCGACCATAGAGAGCCTCAAATGGTGCCATCTTCAGACTTTTCTGGAAGCTGTTGTTGTACGAGAATTCAGCATATGGAAGACATTCCTCCCACTTCATGCCAAAAGAGATGACGCATGCACGAAGCATATCCTCCAGAATCTGATTGATCCTTTCAACTTGTCCTTGCGACTGAGGGTGGTAAGCAGTGCTGAAGTTCAACTTTGTTCCCAAAGCATTTTGGAAACTCTCCCAGAACTTGGACGTGAAGATGCTCCCACGGTCTGAACTGATCTCAAGCGGAACCCCATACAGAGAGACAATTCTGTTGATGTAGAGCTCAGCCAACTGAATTCCAGAAATTGTTTCCTTGACGGGGAAGAAATGAGCCACTTTAGAAAGCCTGTCAATGACAACAAAGATTGCATTGTTGCCCTTCTGCGACCTTGGAAAACCAGTGATGAAGTCCATCTCTACTTTCTCCCATTTCCATTCCGGAGGTTTCAATGGTTGTAGAAGACCGAAAGGTTTTTGATGGACAGCTTTCACTCTACGGCAGACATCACACTCCGAGACATACTTTGCACAATATCGTTTCAAACCAGGCCACCAATACTGTGTTTTCAAGTCCATGTACATCTTTGTGCTGCCAGGGTGGATAGATAGAACAGAATCATGCGCCTCCTTGAGAACTTGCTCTCTCAAACCCGGGTAGTTCGGAACAAACATCCGGTGTTCGAAGAAAAGCGTGCCTTGATCATCTACGTGGAAGGACTCATACTTCGGAAGCTGAAGCTGGGAGGTGATCTTTCTGGTGTGCGGATCACCACGCTGACGAAACCGAATCTTTTCTTCCAAGAGAGGAGTAGCCAGAAGGTTCAGGAGATGCCCTTGTTCCACAACTTCCAGGTTGAGCTGACGGAATTCCTTGCACAAAAGAGGTTGCTGTTCTTCCATCATGAGGTTGTTGACATAAGCTTTGCGGCTGAGAGCATCGGCCATGACATTAGCTTTGCCCGGTGTGTAGTTGATGGTCAAATCAAAATCATTGATTGCTTCAATCCATCTCCTCTACCGAAGGTTGAGATCAGGTTGAGTGAAGATATACTTCAAACTCTTGTGATCAGAAAAGATCTCACATCGGTTGCCAAGCAAGTAGTGCCTCCATAGCTTCAAAGCAAAGACAACTGCTGCGAGCTCAAGGTCATGTGTGGGATAGTTGATCTCATGCGTCTTCAACTGTCGAGAGGCATAAGCAACAACTTGTTTTTCTTGCATAAGGACCGCACCCAATCCTTGCAAAGAGGCGTCACAGAATATCTGGAAAGGCTTAGATGTATCCGGAGGAACCAAGACTGGTGTGGAAGTGAGCTTCTCTTTGAGTGTCTCAAAGCTTGCTTGACATGCAGGAGTCCAAAGGTATTTCTTGCCTTTCTTGAGGAGATCGGTAAGAGGCTTCGCTATCTTCGAGAAGTTCTGAACGAAGCGACGGCAATAACTAGCCAAACCGAGGAAACTCCGCACTTCTTTGACATTAACAGGAGGAAGCCATTCAACAATTGTCTTTACCGTTTCCGGGTTTACTGCAATGCCCTTGGCAGAGATGACGTGACCAAGATAGGTTACTTGAGGCAGCCAAAACTCACACTTTGAGAACTTTGCATACAAGCGGTTCTCGCGAAGCTTGTTTAGGACACAACGAAGGTGTTCTTCATGCTCTTCCTTGGACTTAGAATAGACCAGGATGTCATCCAGATAGACCACAACGAACTTATCAAGATACTCCATGAATACCGAGTTCATAAGCCTCGAGAAGGTAGCAGGTGCGTTGGTGAGACCGAAAGACATGACTGTGTACTCATACAGGCCATAGCGGGTGGTGAAAGCTGTTTTGGGCACATCTTCCTTGCGAATTTTGATTTGGTGATAACCACTCCTCAAGTCCAGCTTAGAGAATACCACAGCTCCAGCTAGCTGATCGAATAGATCATTAATCCGCGGAAGGGGATATTTATTCTTGATGGTTTTAGCATTGAGAGCCCGATAGTCAACACAAAGTCTATCAGTCTTGTCTCGCTTCTTCACAAAGATTGTTGGGATACCCCAAGAAGAAGTATTGTGTTGAATGAAACCCAACTTATCTTGTTCATCAAGCTGTTGTTTGAGTTCAGCCAACTCAGCAGGACCCATTTTATATGGCCGCTTGGAGATAGGAGCCGTTCCAGGTTCAAGCTCAATTACAAACTCAACCTCACGATCCGGAGGCATACCCGGCAACTCTTCAGGAAAAACATCCGGAAACTCACAGACCACTGGGACTCTCTGAATAGCTTCCATAGCATCATCATTCAGAGCCGCCAAAGAGAAAAGCTGGACAGCAGGAGTCAGACTTGGAGAAAAGACTATATGGCCTTCAGGAATCTTCAGAGAAACCGAGCGTTCAGCACAATCAATCACAGCTGCATTTGCTGTCAACCAATCCATGCCCAAAATGACATCAATGTTAGAATTGCCCAGAACAATTAAGGAAGCCGAGAACAAAGAGCCACCAATCTCAATTTGATTGCCATGGCTGATATGCACAGCCCTCATGTTTGAACCAGGAGATTGTACCACCAACCGCTTAAGGAGAGGGACCAAGACTAACTCATTCTCATTTGCAAACTTGTGAGAAACAAAAGAATGCGATGCACCAGAATCGAACAAAACTCGTGCAGGGACTGAGTTAACGGAAAGCATACCCATCACAACTCCAGGTGCATGCTCAGCTTGAGCGGCGTTGACACAATTGGCACGAGCAACAGTAGACCCGGGCTTGGTGTTGATGTTGAGAGCCCGAGGTGGTGGTGCACGAACCATAGGAGAGCTTGCCGCAGGTCTTGGAGGGGGTGGAGGAAGAGCTTTGTTCTTCAACGGACAGTTCCAGTTCAGATGTCCAGGATCTCCACACGTGAAGCAAGCACCAGGTGGACGTGGAGCAACGTAGCCAGGGACTCCGCCAGGCGCTCCAGGGTAGTTGTGGGTGTAGCCCCTGGGAGCAGCAGTGATGAAGTTTGGTGGCCTTGACGCGTAGCTTGCAGGTCTTGGTGAAGCCGGGAGCGACGGTGGGGTGTTAGGAACCCAGACACGCCGCTTAGAAGGAGCTGACATAGCTGAAGAGCTTGGTGCATCACGGTTGTGTTTCTTGGACTCCTCAAACACTTGCCTACTTGCTTCCTCCTGCAAAGCTGTATGCTGAAGTTCCAGAAAAGATGCCGGCCTTGCATGTGTGATTGCATATTTGATCGATGCATTGAGCCCTTGCCTGAACCTCTTTTGCTTCTTCTTGTCATCAGATACCTCATCGCCACCATAACGGGAAAGATTCATGAAGTTCCTGATGTAGGTGTTGACATTATCATTTCCTTGCTTTAGGTTGAGAAATGCTTCCTTCATCCTTTCCATGACAATTTCTGACAGAAACTGCTCTTTGAAAGCTGCAGTGAACCTTTCCCAAGTAGGCTGAAAACCAGTGCAGCTTGCCTTCAAGTAATTCTCCCACCAGAGAGCTGCATCTCCCTTTAGAAGGTGAGTAGCACACTTTACCCACTCCTGCTCAGGAACGTCAGCAGTCTCGAGTAACCTTGACATCTCACGCAACCAATCATCCGCGTCCAGTGGTTGATCGGAAACATCAAACTGGCGAGGGTTGAATTTCAGGAAGCTTTTGATGTCGCCCCGCTTGGGAGGTGGAGGGAGTGGAGCAAACTCATTTCTCCTGACACTTTCTTCCAAACGCTGCTGGTTCTGCTGCATTGCTGCCAAGGCATTGGCTATGTTTGACAACGCGGCCCCCAATTCCGGTGGTATGTCCTCATCTGAACGGCGTGGTGGAGCCATCCTGAGATTGATATAAAACACAAGTCAGTACTATAATGGAGAATAATAATAATCCAAAATAGTACCAAGATGGAATTAACCAAGATTAAAGGATACAATTTACTAAGATGATATTAAAATATCAACAAAGTTCAAAGCACCTAGAAGATATTAAGCATATCGCACACGACTGAAAAGGAGTGTGGTACACAAATATATCAAAGAAAAAAATTTCACAAATTTCGGCATTAAAATACCAATAAATGCGCAAAATTACTTAACGAATCAAGATTAGTGACTCTACCAATTCAATATACAAAAGCGAATGATAAGAGTAGTGGTATGGTCGCGACTCCATCCCGCACTCAAAGCATTACTCCGCACATGAATAAGTGGAACACATATCCTAACCCCTTCTTCTCACGTTGAACCTAAAGATTAGCACTACGGAAACGAACACCCCAAACAAGATAACGTCGGATAAAAAAGAGTAAGACAGATCGCGTCGGTTTGCAAAAGCCTGTCGGTATGGAATGTACCAACAGTTGATAACCAAAAGGCTGATTAGATAACAACTTGGATGCAACAGATAGACAAGGAATTACACACACACACACAACCTATGGTACTACGAAAACCCAGAACACGTGAATCCTAGTTTGAATTTTAAGAAGAGGATTGAAAACGTTGCACTTCCTTACCAGAAAAGGGTGGGTGGGTGGGTAAGAAAAAAAGTGGAAGCAGTCCTACTCTCTCGTTTTGTTTTTCCCTAGTATACATAACTACCAAAATATTTGCTAGACTGACAACGACCGTTTGGCTGAGACCCTGAAGGTCGGGATGGCTCTGATACCAATTGTATCTACCTCGGTGAATTACGCTCCTAGATACAAGCCTGGATGAACGGTAGTGGTTGAAATAGTACGGTAGGGCCCCAAAAGCCACTCGCGGGTAGACCTTTCGGCCGTCCCAACCACTTCCAATTCATCGGGACCTGTACGGGCGGCGTAATCGGCAGGCGAAGGGATCAACTACATACACAAATGAGTATGTATGCAAGCCACCATACAAAAGTACATCAGAGCCATTCCATCTAGAAAGAAAGGAAATATAGCAACGCCATACGGCAAGATTCAAATGACCTAGATAGATATAATATTTTAGGATAATTCCTCATACATCACACATCAGAGTATCAAGCGGAAGCGGCAAAACAAAGTCCGAGTACGGATAAGAAGCAAATCGGCATAAGATGCCATAGAAATAAGCACATCCCGCCCACAGATCTCACGGGTCCCTGTTCCCGGAATCTCTACACCGAACGATCGTTGCCCACATCATCAGCCTCTTCCACCCAGTATCCGTCCTGCGAGTGTACCTGTTCATCTGAACCAAATAATTTATCGTGTGAGACCCTAAGGGTACTCAGCAAGTCTTTATGCCTCTAAAGGGGACACAACCTGGGGTGACGCAATTGCAGCAAAAGATAAACCCTAACAGTTCTATAGATACTCGCTAACCATCCGCCTAACCAAAGATAGACGGATGTCCGTGAATTAATGACAACAGTTATAACAGTAATATCACCAGATCCATCCTCCTCCTCGCTTACCGACGAGGAAGCGGACGAACAACCCCCATCCGTTGGCAATTTTATTAACCATTCCATGAGTGTTGCACTATTTACTAGTCAATTACTTAGTCAGATTAAAGCGGTACTTTAGTTATGCTTGTCTATGATCGAGAAACTGTGCTCCAAGTCGTCCATAACCGTGGACACGGCTTTCAGAAAGTTTTACCCTGCAAGGGTGCACAAATAGCAACACACACTTGATCAACCTCGGAAAAACCAAATCAAAACCCAACGAGGCCTTCACGACAAAGCAATCACAGGATTCAGAATTATTTCAGGGGGCCACCCCTTGGAGTACACCCGCAACGAAGTTAGCTGACTCCGAGACGGACCCGAGGTTTGGGTGGACGGCTGTGAGCGACTGGGAACCCAAAACTGGGCTTGTCGACACCGCGAAAACGTGTCCCGATCCTAAACAGTACAGGTGCTCCTCGCACAATCGTAAATAAACAGTAGCATGGCATAAGTACAGGATAGTAAATAAAACCTCAAACTAGTTTGTGGCCCCAAGAAATAAGACTGAATCAAGCTCTGGCTCAGGGGGGTCCCATAAGCCTCCCGGATGTGGATAGCGCGAATATTCTTGGAACAGGAATCAAGTACTCGGGGTCTTACGGGACACAAGTGAGCAGGAAAAACATCCGGAAACTCACAGACCACTGGGACTCTCTGAATAGCTTCCATAGCATCATCATTCAGAGCCGCCAAAGAGAAAAGCTGGACAGCAGGAGTCAGACTTGGAGAAAAGACTATATGGCCTTCAGGAATCTTCAGAGAAACCGAGCGTTCAGCACAATCAATCACAGCTGCATTTGCTGTCAACCAATCCATGCCCAAAATGACATCAATGTTAGAATTGCCCAGAACAATTAAGGAAGCCGAGAACAAAGAGCCACCAATCTCAATTTGATTGCCATGGCTGATATGCACAGCCCTCATGTTTGAACCAGGAGATTGTACCACCAACCGCTTAAGGAGAGGGACCAAGACTAACTCATTCTCATTTGCAAACTTGTGAGAAACAAAAGAATGCGATGCACCAGAATCGAACAAAACTCGTGCAGGGACTGAGTTAACGGAAAGCATACCCATCACAACTCCAGGTGCATGCTCAGCTTGAGCGGCGTTGACACAATTGGCACGAGCAACAGTAGACCCGGGCTTGGTGTTGATGTTGAGAGCCCGAGGTGGTGGTGCACGAACCATAGGAGAGCTTGCCGCAGGTCTTGGAGGGGGTGGAGGAAGAGCTTTGTTCTTCAACGGACAGTTCCAGTTCAGATGTCCAGGATCTCCACACGTGAAGCAAGCACCAGGTGGACGTGGAGCAACGTAGCCAGGGACTCCGCCAGGCGCTCCAGGGTAGTTGTGGGTGTAGCCCCTGGGAGCAGCAGTGATGAAGTTTGGTGGCCTTGACGCGTAGCTTGCAGGTCTTGGTGAAGCCGGGAGCGACGGTGGGGTGTTAGGAACCCAGACACGCCGCTTAGAAGGAGCTGACATAGCTGAAGAGCTTGGTGCATCACGGTTGTGTTTCTTGGACTCCTCAAACACTTGCCTACTTGCTTCCTCCTGCAAAGCTGTATGCTGAAGTTCCAGAAAAGATGCCGGCCTTGCATGTGTGATTGCATATTTGATCGATGCATTGAGCCCTTGCCTGAACCTCTTTTGCTTCTTCTTGTCATCAGATACCTCATCGCCACCATAACGGGAAAGATTCATGAAGTTCCTGATGTAGGTGTTGACATTATCATTTCCTTGCTTTAGGTTGAGAAATGCTTCCTTCATCCTTTCCATGACAATTTCTGACAGAAACTGCTCTTTGAAAGCTGCAGTGAACCTTTCCCAAGTAGGCTGAAAACCAGTGCAGCTTGCCTTCAAGTAATTCTCCCACCAGAGAGCTGCATCTCCCTTTAGAAGGTGAGTAGCACACTTTACCCACTCCTGCTCAGGAACGTCAGCAGTCTCGAGTAACCTTGACATCTCACGCAACCAATCATCCGCGTCCAGTGGTTGATCGGAAACATCAAACTGGCGAGGGTTGAATTTCAGGAAGCTTTTGATGTCGCCCCGCTTGGGAGGTGGAGGGAGTGGAGCAAACTCATTTCTCCTGACACTTTCTTCCAAACGCTGCTGGTTCTGCTGCATTGCTGCCAAGGCATTGGCTATGTTTGACAACGCGGCCCCCAATTCCGGTGGTATGTCCTCATCTGAACGGCGTGGTGGAGCCATCCTGAGATTGATATAAAACACAAGTCAGTACTATAATGGAGAATAATAATAATCCAAAATAGTACCAAGATGGAATTAACCAAGATTAAAGGATACAATTTACTAAGATGATATTAAAATATCAACAAAGTTCAAAGCACCTAGAAGATATTAAGCATATCGCACACGACTGAAAAGGAGTGTGGTACACAAATATATCAAAGAAAAAAAATTCACAAATTTCGGCATTAAAATACCAATAAATGCGCAAAATTACTTAACGAATCAAGATTAGTGACTCTACCAATTCAATATACAAAAGGGAATGATAAGAGTAGTGGTATGGTCGCGACTCCATCCCGCACTCAAAGCATTACTCCGCACATGAATAAGTGGAACACATATCCTAACCCCTTCTTCTCACGTTGAACCTAAAGATTAGCACTACGGAAACGAACACCCCAAACAAGATAACGTCGGATAAAAAAGAGTAAGACAGATCGCGTCGGTTTGCAAAAGCCTGTCGGTATGGAATGTACCAACAGTTGATAACCAAAAGGCTGATTAGATAACAACTTGGATGCAACAGATAGACAAGGAATTACACACACACACACACAACCTATGGTACTACGAAAACCCAGAACACGTGAATCCTAGTTTGAATTTTAAGAAGAGGATTGAAAACGTTGCACTTCCTTACCAGAAAAGGGTGGGTGGGTGGGTAAGAAAAAAAGTGGAAGCAGTCCTACTCTCTCGTTTTGTTTTTCCCTAGTATACATAACTACCAAAATATTTGCTAGACTGACAACGACCGTTTGGCTGAGACCCTGAAGGTCGGGATGGCTCTGATACCAATTGTATCTACCTCGGTGAATTACGCTCCTAGATACAAGCCTGGATGAACGGTAGTGGTTGAAATAGTACGGTAGGGCCCCAAAAGCCACTCGCGGGTAGACCTTTCGGCCGTCCCAACCACTTCCAATTCATCGGGACCTGTACGGGCGGCGTAATCGGCAGGCGAAGGGATCAACTACATACACAAATGAGTATGTATGCAAGCCACCATACAAAAGTACATCAGAGCCATTCCATCTAGAAAGAAAGGAAATATAGCAACGCCATACGGCAAGATTCAAATGACCTAGATAGATATAATATTTTAGGATAATTCCTCATACATCACACATCAGAGTATCAAGCGGAAGCGGCAAAACAAAGTCCGAGTACGGATAAGAAGCAAATCGGCATAAGATGCCATAGAAATAAGCACATCCCGCCCACAGATCTCACGGGTCCCTGTTCCCGGAATCTCTACACCGAACGATCGTTGCCCACATCATCAGCCTCTTCCACCCAGTATCCGTCCTGCGAGTGTACCTGTTCATCTGAACCAAATAATTTATCGTGTGAGACCCTAAGGGTACTCAGCAAGTCTTTATGCCTCTAAAGGGGACACAACCTGGGGTGACGCAATTGCAGCAAAAGATAAACCCTAACAGTTCTATAGATACTCGCTAACCATCCGCCTAACCAAAGATAGACGGATGTCCGTGAATTAATGACAACAGTTATAACAGTAATATCACCAGATCCATCCTCCTCCTCGCTTACCGACGAGGAAGCGGACGAACAACCCCCATCCGTTGGCAATTTTATTAACCATTCCATGAGTGTTGCACTATTTACTAGTCAATTACTTAGTCAGATTAAAGCGGTACTTTAGTTATGCTTGTCTATGATCGAGAAACTGTGCTCCAAGTCGTCCATAACCGTGGACACGGCTTTCAGAAAGTTTTACCCTGCAAGGGTGCACAAATAGCAACACACACTTGATCAACCTCGGAAAAACCAAATCAAAACCCAACGAGGCCTTCACGACAAAGCAATCACAGGATTCAGAATTATTTCAGGGGGCCACCCCTTGGAGTACACCCGCAACGAAGTTAGCTGACTCCGAGACGGACCCGAGGTTTGGGTGGACGGCTGTGAGCGACTGGGAACCCAAAACTGGGCTTGTCGACACCGCGAAAACGTGTCCCGATCCTAAACAGTACAGGTGCTCCTCGCACAATCGTAAATAAACAGTAGCATGGCATAAGTACAGGATAGTAAATAAAACCTCAAACTAGTTTGTGGCCCCAAGAAATAAGACTGAATCAAGCTCTGGCTCAGGGGGGTCCCATAAGCCTCCCGGATGTGGATAGCGCGAATATTCTTGGAACAGGAATCAAGTACTCGGGGTCTTACGGGACACAAGTGAGCAGGAAAAACCAAATAGCAGATGTTGCTCACCGGTGCCACTTTCATTAGTTATCCCATTACTACTCAGGTTAAGTTGTTTAGGTACCTCGTTATCCATCAGACTCTCACATACCCTATACATGCTGTTCTACGACTCGCATGGCTCAAACAACTCCTGTAGTAATGGCTCATGGGATGGAGGAACAAGCTTGGTGGGGTTTAAAAGTAAAGGCTATGCAATACTTGGGATTCAATTTAATGCAATCGCGACTCAATGATGCAAGAATAAGATAGAGGCAATAGGTACTGTATGTATGCAAGCATGTGGTAGTGCTTGCCTGGCAACTCAGTTGAAGCGAGAGACGGATCTGGGTAGTGCTCCTGGTTCTCTTGATATATCCCCTGCTCAGAGTCTATCCGAAGAAGAACCAAACAAACAAGGGCCAACATAAATAAAGTGCACAAGCATAGGAATAAAATGCGTCAAGCAAACAATCATGCCATGATGAATGATGCACAAGTTGCATGGCAATAAAGTAGCATGGCATGGGTGAGATGTAGAACACAAGACGTAACATTTTTATGGGGTTTTGGTCCCATTTTATTGTCATAATAGTTGCTGTATACTTTATATTTATATGATGCATGCTGCAATTGAAGTCATAGATAGCATAAACAGAAAGGTCTCGTCGAGCTGATCATTTTAGACATATCATTTGTTAAATTCGGAGTTATAAAACAAAAGTTATTAATTTATTTAGGTCCAGGGGCATTTTGTTGTAATTTAATTCAACTTGAAATTTAAAGTGTCCAAATAATATTTTGAATGGCATATTTTAATTCCTCACATTTTTCTGATTCAAAAACATATATTATTTGTGTTATTTGGAATTATGAATTTAAATTTATTAAAAGTCAAAATTATTAATTGGGGTCAAAGTCAAAGGTTTGACTAGATAGAGTCAAACTTGGTCAAATTCGAAAACCTGGTTGAATTCATATTTGGAAAACATTTACTTTTCATTTTGAAAGTTTTTACAAATTCGAATTATTTCAAAAGATATGAATTATTTGGTATATTAGCATTTTCTGAAAATTTTGTTTGTATTGAAAAGTTTGGCAAACTTTTGTTACCCAGATGAAAGCTACCCACGGTTAATGACAGGTGGGGCAGAGGGCATAAGGGGGCCACGGCAGCGCTGGGCGACGTCTGCTACCGCGGCTTAGCCAGCCCAGTCGCTGACGTGCGGGCCCAACGGTGCAGCCGGTCCCACGTGACAGCGAGGCCCTGGGTGAGCCACGACGCGCAGCGAGGAAGGGGGTGCGGGGTGAGGGCCTGGAATGCTGGGGGGTTTTCGGTCAAAGTACCGGGTGGCTGACAGGTGGGGCACTGGCTGCTAGGGATCTGGGCGTGATCGACCGAAACTTGGGGGGGGGTTTGCAAAAACTACACGTGAGACGACTAAACCGATGCCGCTCTCTGAATCTCGTCGACGACTGGAGACGGCGAGAACTTCCGGCGAGGATGGCGTCGCGTACGCGGCGAGATGGCTCTGGCCGACAAAACGGAACTTGCAGAGGGAGGCTCCGGCTACCGATCTCACGAGGAAGGGTCGACGGCGGCGTGCTGTGCTGGACGGGGCACGCCAGGGAACAGAGGGGGAGCGTCGGGCTGGGCCTGCGCGTCGGCGGGGCGGCTCGTCGGCGGGGGTCACAAACAGGCGGCGCTAGGCAAGCAGAGGGGGGGTAAACGGTAGAGGGTTTAGGGAGGAGCTCACCTCGGTCGATTCCCACCGGAATCGAGGCAGGAGGTGGTCGGAGCGGAGGGGAACGGCGGCTGCGCGGCTCCGGTACTTGGTCAGGAAGGAGGGAAGCAGGGCTCCTGGGCGTGCAGCTCCTCTCGATGTACCCCCACAGCGGCATGGACGAAGCGTGCGATCCCGGCTTCAGCGGCGCTCACCGGCGACCATGGCGTCCACTGCGGCTCCGCTTGCTGCTGCTGCGGGAGGAAGGAGGACAGGGAAACAGGGGATGGCGGCGGAGAGGAGGGGGAGGAAAGCTAGGGTTCGAGGGGGCCTTCGTGGCTTGGGGATAAGAAGGGGGCGGTGGATGACGAGGCTGACGGAGGTCGACGCCCACCTGCTCCGTCTGCTTTCCGTCCTCTGTCGCGAGAGAGAGGAAGCAGGGGAACGGCGTCAGTCGCCAGGAAGAAGAACAGGAACGAGGCGGTGTGGAGGGGTACTGGGCCGGGGTGGGCTGGTTGCTGCTGTTGCACCTGGGCTGCTGCGGCTGGTTGAGGCCCAGGTGTGCTGCCAGGTTTGCTTCTCTCCTCTTTATTTATTCTTCTTTTTATTTCTATTTGTTTTGTTTGTTTCAAAACCCAACAACCTTTATATTTCAAAACTTTTTGAACCTAGCAGATAATTTTGAACAGAGAAAAAGGGAAGGCCAAGGATAGAAAAGGGGAACAAAAGGAGTGGAGATGTTTGATGCATACCTACATAATTTATGAATGAGCCAAATGGGGAATTTTGCAAGCATATGAAGATAAGGGATTTTGCAATTTAGATGGAAAACATTTGTAAAATTAGGGAACCTTCACATGGATCTAAGGCTTGTCAAAAACAAAACAGAGGTAGAGATATGAGGTGGTTCTTTCATGGCCCATGCAAATAATAAATGCCATGTATTCATATTGTGAAAACAACATAAAATCATATGGCACTATTCAATGCATTTCCAAAAGGTGGAATAAGGCCAAGCAAAAGGAACAAGCATTGGATCCACCCAACCCACATGAGCTAGGTAAACTCAAATAAATGCCAGCTCATATTAATTGGATGGTGGAAATATAAGGTGGTGAAGACAAGGTGGTGGAGTCAATAAGAGATATGCCCCCAACTCAACTTGGGCACTTAACAATATATCAAGAACCAAATACAATATCAAGAGACAAATACAAATATTAATGCATATGAGATAAGAACCAAAGCTCAAGGGTTTTTGTATGATGCTCAAATGCAAGGTGGCATGATGACATGAACATGACATGATGATGATGCAACAATTATATGTAGGAAGTGGCCCTTTTATTACTAGATCAAGTAGCATTACAGATGTTAGACAACTGGGATGCTACATGGCATCGCCGCCTATCCCATGTTAACATGAGAACTTTGCAAAGACTTCACTCCGAGGGCCACATCCTTGGTATTAACGATGTTTCTTTTGCCAAAGATCGTGTTTGCAGGGCTTGTATTGAAGGGAAGATGCATGAAACTCCTCACAAAGCGCTCAATCAAATCACTACCGAGAGATGTTTGGAGCTCTTGCATATGGATCTCTTTGGTCCTCCCTCTCATGATAGCCTTGGAGGCAAGAAGTATTGCTTGGTTATTGTGGATGATTTCTCAAGATACACTTGGGTGTTCTTTTTCAAGTACAAAAGTGAGACTCAACAAACCGTCATTGACTTTGCAAATGAGGTTCAACGGAAGCACAATGCAACTATTCTCTCAATTCGAAGTGACAATGGCACCGAGTTCAAAAACTATACCTTGGATGAGTTTCTCAGTGATGAAGGAATCAAGCATCAATACTCCACTCCCTACACCCCTCAACAAAACGGAGTTGCTGAAAGGAAGAATCGCACTTTGATGGATGCGGCTCGGTCTATGCTAGCTGAGTTCAAGTCTCCATACAACTTTTGGGCCGAGGCCATCTCCACTGCTTGCCATGCAACCAACCGGCTTTATCTCCGCAAGAACAAGAACAAGACCCCCTATGAACTTCTCACCGGGAAAAAGCCTAATGTTAGCTACTTTCGGGTGTTTGGGTGCAAGTGCTACATACTCAAGAAAGGAGTTCGGTTGTCAAAGTTTGAATCCAAGGCTCAAGAAGGAATTTTCGTTGGTTACTCAAATCAGTCCCATGCTTATAGAGTCTACAACAAAGCCAATGGAAGAGTTGAAGAGACGAGCAACGTGAAGTTTGATGAAAATCATGAGTCTCTTGTTAGGCAAGATGGTGTTTGTGATCCAAGTGATGAAATTCCTCCCAAGGCCATAGGAAGAATGGGTGTGGGTTTCCACCTCCCCATTGAGGATCCCCTTATGGACGAAGGATAAGGACCAAGCTCTACTCAAGTGGAGCCCTCACTCTCACAAGATCATCTTGCACCTCAAGGACCTACTTTCTTGGCACAAGCTCCCTCAAGCTCTTCCGAAGCTTCCCATGCTCATGACTCTCCAAGCTCTAAAGAACAAGCTCTTCATCAACAACATCAACCTCCTCACGATGGGGCTCCTCCTCAAGGCACTTCTCACGGACAAGCTCTTCATCAACCTCATCAACCTCCCCAAGATGGGGCTCCTCCTCAAGGTCAAGCTCGTCGAGAACAATATCAAGTCAATGATCCTCAAGGATCCTCTCCAAGTGATGACTCCCCCGAAGTGGAAATTGATGAAGATGACCCTCGTGTTCGTGCTTATAGTCAAGGGGGCGGCTCAAATGGTGGGAATGACCAAGTGGTTGCTCAAGAATCTCGAATTGAAGCACAAGCCCGTCGTCAAGCCTATCGTCTCGCCAAACTTGTTCGAGATGGCCATATCCTTGATAATGTCTATGGAGATTTCAATAAAGGTTCCACTACTAGGAGGCAACTAGCTTCCTTTTGCTCTCACCATGCGTTTATCTCTCTTGTGGAACCACAGAAAGTCTTCGAAGCTCTTGAAGATGATGATTGGCTTGATGCTATGAACGAGGAACTTCACAACTTCAAGAGAAACAATGTTTGGACATTGGTTGAGCGGCCTAAAGACTGTCAAAACGTCATTGGAACCAAGTGGGTCTTCAAGAACAAGTGCGATGCGAATGGAATTATCGTACGCAACAAGGCAAGGTTAGTTGCCCAAGGATACTCACAAGTTGAGGGCATCGACTATGGTGAGACTTATGCCCCCGTTGCTCGCCTTGAATCCATTCGTATGCTTCTTGCCTTTGCTACCCATCATAACTTTAAATTGTATCAAATGGATGTTAAGAGTGCTTTTCTTAATGGTCCTTTGAAAGAGTTGGTATACGTCAAGCAATCTCCGGGCTTTGAGGATCCACTTTTTCCGAACCATGTCTACAAGCTCAATAAGGCACTCTATGGCCTCAAGCAAGCCCCACGTGCGTGGTATGATTGCCTTAGGGAGCTCTTGTTAGACCGTGGCTTCGAAGTGGGTCTCATTGATCCCACTCTTTTTACTAAGAAAGTTGGAGGCCACTTTTTCGTATGCCAAATCTATGTTGATGACATTATCTTTGGGTCTATTAACAAAACTTTTAATGAGGATTTTGCCAAGCTCATGACCGACCGCTTCGAGATGTCCATGATGGGGGAGTTGAAGTTTTTCCTTGGATTTGAAGTCAAACAATTGAGGAAAGGGACTTTCATCAACCAAGCCAAGTACATCCAAGACATGCTCAAGAAGTTCATGCTTGATCAAGTCAAAGGTGCCAAGACTCCCATGCCAACTAAGGTTAATCTTGATCTCGATCCCAAGGGTAAGGAGGTGGATCAAAAACTCTATCGATCGATGATTGGTTCTTTGCTCTATCTTTGTGCATCCCGACCGGATATTATGTTGAGTGTGGGTATGTGTGCAAGATTTCAAGCCGCACCAAAGGAAAATCACATGGTGGCTGTCAAGAGGATCTTTCGATATTTAGTTCATACCCCAAACTTTGTGTTGTGGTACCCCAAGGGAGCCAGCTTTGATCTCATTGGTTACACGGACTCGGACTGGGCTGGTGACAAAGTGGGAAGAAAGTCAACCTCCGGGGCGTGTCAGTTTCTCGGTAGATCTTTGGTTTGTTGGTCCTCGAAGAAGCAAAACTGTGTGTCTATGTCTACTGCCGAAGCTGAGTATATCTCTGCCGCAAGCTGCTGTGCTCAATTGCTATGGATGAAGCAAACCTTGAAGGATCTTGGACTATCTTTTGACAAGGTGCCTCTTCTTTGCGACAATGAGAGTGCAATTGCTATTGCACATAATCCCGTGCAACACAACCGTACCAAGCACATTGAGATTCGTCATCATTTCATTCAGGACCATGTTGCTAGAGGAGACATTTCTTTGGAGTATGTTCCCACCAAGGCAAATCTTGCAGATCTTTTCACGAAGCCTCTTGATGAAGCAAGGTTCCGAGAGTTAAGGCATGAGCTAAATATCATTGATTCGAGCAATGTTGCTTGAGCCCTTGCACACCTACCCGTGTCTCAATGTGTATCTTGTTTGGATGTAGGCATGGATTTAGGGGGAGTGTAGTTCCTCTTATGAACAAACACTATCCCTATTATGTGCACATTAAAGTTTTCATACTCTATCGTCTCTAAAGGAGACCATTTGAGCTTCATGATGAGTGTTGGTAATGAACCCAAGATATATCTTCGCGGTGTCAAGCCATTTACTCTTATATAAGGTGGCTTCGGCCACCGACTCGTTTTATTTGGTTCGTTTTTATTTCGTTTTCATTTGTGTTTTCTTGTTTTGGTGTTTCTTGGTTTTTCACAGTTTGAGCTATCTATCCTAAGCCTTTCCTTACCTCAAGCCCTCTCTATTCCCTGCACAAGTTCTTCCTTGTTATCCTATCCTGAGGTGCTCTTCCTGGCGTCAGCGGAACTTCCGGTCAGACTGACCCGGAAGTTCCGGTCCACCGGAACTTCCGGTCCCTGACCGGAACTTCCGGTGGTGCTCCCTGTCCTATATAAGGTGGGCCCTGGGGGAAAACGGGATCTTCTTCCTTTTTCCCCCAAGACCCATCTTCTATCAGGAGCGCCGCCGGCCAGGACTCCTCCAAGAGGGTGCTCCGGCCTCCTCTTCTCCAACCGCTCCTCTCCAGATCTGCTCCGTGGGATCCTTCCCCACCTCGATCTCCCACCATGGACTCCGGTATTTGCTCCTAACTCCCTCCATTAATGGAGATCTTGCTCTCACCATGGCTTGAGTTAGGGCACACCTTGTCTAGGCTAGTTCTTTGGCTAGAACTTGTTGGGAGATCTTGGTAGGCCTAGGGTATCATGCTAGAGTAGATTGGTCCAATACATCCTTGGAAAAATTTGTGCATTGGTGGTCTTTAGATCTAGAACTCCTGTTGAAACTGTCAGTTCGTGGCTCACCGGAACTTCCGGTGAGCTGCGACCGGAACTTCCGGTGGACCACTTTTCACCGGAAGTTCCGACGTTTCAGCGGAAGTTCCGGCCTCACTGCAAAAAAAATTTCCTGTTTGTATTTTTCCAATCTAACTCTTTTTGTTTCCCCTTCCAAACTTGTGCACTTATCCCAACTTCCCTCCCTACTCTTATTCTTTCTTCTCAGGGGAAGGAGAGACTCGCCAAGGCAAGCGTGCCCGCCGACCATCCGCTGACATTCCTCCTGAGATTGATGAGGAAGATGCTGAAGTTGTGCGTCCAACCGCTCAGACTTCTCGCCAGAAGGCTGCTGCTGCTCGCCGTGCTGCTGCTGCTGCAGGGAAGAGGCCTGCTCTTTCTCAGAAGGCCACTACTGCAGGGCCAAACATGACCAAATCCAAGATCTCCAAGTGGACTCAGAAGGCTTACGCTGCATTCAGGGCTACAGATCCCTGCCTCGTGCCTCGTGATCGTCTCTGCTTGGACCCGCATTTTCACACCTGCCGTCAGGAACAGATTTATGAAGAAATCTATGCATCAAAGAAGAAGTTCATGGTTGCTCCTCAGAAGTATATCAATGTGCCTCACATGGAAGAGAAGCAAGTCTACTTTGGGGAGGCTCTTGATATCTGCAAGAAGTTTGGACTGATTCCCCTCATGGAGCACCGTTAGAACTTTGATGTTACTGCTATTGCTCAGTTCTACTCCACCATGTTTCTTCACATGCAGTCCTCTACTGAAGGTGAGATGAAGTGGATGACCAGGGATGTGTATCTTACCGCTACTTGGGCTGAGTTTGCTGAGCTTCTGGGCTATCCCATTCAGCCTGGACGCAGGGCAAATGGTTGCGTGTTCATGGTCCTACTGCTGCTGATCCTGAGGTTCTGGAGCCTCTCTACATTGAAGGATGGGGAAGTGCTGGGTTTGTGAATCATCTGCTGCCAGCTTATGACATTATGCGCAGGGTGTACTTGAACAACATCTCTCCCAAAGCTGGCAACTTTGATCAGTTTCATGGATATCAGGTTGACCTCATGCATCAGACCCATCTTCGCCGAGACACTGACAGGTCCATGGATGTTATGCACTTCATCTACTCAGAGATGTGGGGGGCTCTCATCGAAAAGCGCTCCTACATCTATGCTCCCTACATTCAAACTCTCATCAATCACAAGTGGCTCGAGAAGACTGGCACTCACTTCCCTCAAGACAACATCACCATTCATGAAGAGAAAAGGCTCCGTGTGAGTAAGCACCAGAAGCCTCGTACTCAGGAAGAAAAGGAAGCTGCTCTCAAGAAGACTCAAGGTGTTGCTAGTGGTCCCTCCTCTGCTCCGGGTGGCTCTAGTGCTGGTGGTCCTTCTCTTTAGAGGCAGCCATCTTGGGCAAAGAAGCTGCTTGGGAAAGTGAAGAAGACTTTCTGCTTTCTGCAGGACCATGAGTATCAGGCTTATGTTGATCATCGTCACAACGTTCAGCGCCAGAAGGCCATCATGACAGCCCTCAATATTCCTTGCTCACCGGTCTCTAGCTCTGTCACTGCTCCCAAGGAGGATTGGGTTCGCACCAACTGCAACTGGTCTGAAGATGAGTCTGAGGAGGAGGTCACTGGTCCACATGAGTCTTCTCCTCCTTCCCCTTCTCATGGCTGGGACGAGTAGTTTGATCTCTTCTTCCTTTTTGGTGTCTCGATGCCAAAGGGGGAGAAAGATGTCTATTAGGTTGTCTACGGGATTTGCATGGGTTGAGTCGCGAGCCTGTCCTTGCCTTTGATCTTTTCTTACTCGCGAACTCTCTAGTTTATTTGTGTACTTGTGGTTTTATGTCCGTGAACTTATGTGTGCTTGTGGACCATGTGGTTTGTTATGTTTGAGACTATGTGGTATCTCTATGTGATATCTTTGTGGTATATTATACTTTGCTATGAGTGTGGTATCTTATTGTCATCTCTTGGGCTGTTGCTATGGTGGTGGAGCCTCATTGCTCTTGTTATTATTATTACTCTGTTTGTCTCCACCACTTTTAGTTGGTTCTGGTATGATCTCTATCCCTTTTTGTTCTTGTGCTATCTTTACAATTGTTAGGGGGAGCCTTCGTGTATGTGTGCTAGTTCAGTCCTTAGGGGTCTTCTCTCTACCTTGCACACATACAGGGGGAGCCTGCCCCGTCCGTTGCAAAGATTGCTTTGTTTCTATGCAAATCTGTGGGATTGTCATCTAACACCAAAAAGGGGGAGATTGAAAGGACTATATCTTCCCATGATGTTTTTGGTGATAAATGACAATCCCAACCATGCTTTTAACTGTGCTCTTGAGTTTCAGGGGAAACGTCGTTGTTGTCTCATTCTATTGTGATGGATGCTCTCTTGTGATATTCTGAAGACGGTGGCCTTTTTAGTCTTCTCCTAGTTTCTTTCTGGTTGATGTTTTTAGGTCACCGTACTATTAAGAGGGGGTCCATGTTGGAGGGCTGTGGGAAATCACTTGTTTTTGCACAAACCTATATGCACCGCCACAACCATCCCATTATTCTGTGAGAGAGAGCGTTTTCCTGTTCAGTTGGGGCCTTTTGTGTCTCACCAGAACTTCCGGTCATAGACCGGAAGTTCCGCTCAAACCTTTTTCTGCGGGCTGTTCTACAGTTTGTTCCGACGTTAGTTCCGCCCAAGTTCCGGTGGCGGTTTAGTAACCTTCTGTGTTGAAGTGTGCTATTTGCCGGAACTTGGCCGGAACTTGACCGGAACTTTCTCGGAACTTTTCCTGGCAAAAGTTGTTGAGCGGAACTTCCGCCTGAAGGCCGGAACTTCCGGTCAGACTCGCTTCGCGACCCAAAAGTTCCGCCCCTGTTCCGCCCCAAGTTCCGGTGAAGGCTCAGAAAGTTTCTGTTTTGAAGCGTGCTATTTGCCGGAACTTGATCGGAACTTGATCGGAAGTTCACCGAAACTTCCGGTCTGCTTTGACCGGAACTTCCGGTTGCGCTTCTCGAGCGGGCGTCAACGGTCTGATGACCGTTGGATCCAGGCTCAGGCGGAACTTCCGGCCTCTCACCGGAACTTCCGGTGAGGTCGCGGGGGCTGTAACGGTTCAGTGCGAGGGGGGCCTATTTAAGGCACCCCTCTTCTTCCTCCCACTCTCTCTCGATTCTTTCTCTCTCCTCCATTAATGCTTGAGCTTCACCTCACTAGATCTCTCTCTCTAGCCACTCAAATGACCTGATCTTTTGAGAGGTGAGGGAGGAGACCTAGATCTACACTTCCACCAAAGAAGAATTGATTTTCCCCACCCATCCTTTGTGGATCTTGTTACTCTTGGGTTTCTTGGAACCCTAGACGGTGTAGGGCATCCCCGGAGCTGAGGCATGTGTTGTAAAGCTTCGAGGTGTCGTTGAGGGCCTCCAATTGAGTTGTGGAGCCTCCCCCTCAACCTTGGTGTAAAGGTTTCGATTGGCGCCTTCAAGGTCACCGGTTAGTGGATTGTGAGGCCTCCTTTGTGGGGGAGCTCACCGGAGAAGAAGGTGAGGCCTTTTGTGGCGCTCGGGTGATCTTGTGTGGCCCCGACACCTCTCCAACGTAGACGTAGCTCCTTGGGAGTGAACTACGGGAATTACATCTCCGTGTCCCCTCGCCGGTTACTTCGTTCCCTTCCTTTACTCCTCGCTATTTACTGTTTTTGTGGTTTGTGTTCGCTTTCTTGCATTTAGGTTGCTCACTTAGTTGCATCTCTAGATAACCTCCTTTCTCGTTGAGCCTAAAAGTGTGAAACAAATTAAAATTGGTAGACGCCTATTCACCCCCCCTCTAGTCGTATCAAGTCGGTACTTTCACACGTTGGCCCCCCTCCGGAAGGTTCTAGAAGGTTCCGGTACAATACCGATTAACCTGAAACAATTCCGAACTCGAAAAACTGCATTGCCTTATATGAATCTTATTCGCCGGACCATTCCAGAACCTCTCGTGATATCCCGGATCCCATCCGAGACTCTGAACAAAAACTCATAAACCAATTATCCAATCTATCCTAGCGTCAAGACACGTTAAGTGTGTGACCCTTCGGGTTCGAGAACATGCAGACATGATCTTATATCAATAATCAACAGCGGGGTCTGGAAACCCATATTGACTCCCACACATTCATCGATGATCATATCGGATGAACCACGATGCCAGGATTCAATCAATCCCATATATATATTTCCTTCGTCTCGCGATATTTTACTTGCCCGAGATTTGATCGTCGGTACCGTCATACCTAGTTCAATCTCGTTCACAGCAAGTACTTTACTCGTTCCGTAATCCGATATCACTTTGTGATTAACTCCTTAACCACATGCTTGCAAGCGGTGTTGATATCGATTACCGAGTGGGCCCGAAGTATATCTCTCCGACTTGGGAGGGACAAATCCCATCTCGATACATACAACCCAACGGGTACTTTCCGATCACCTGAGAGACACCTTTATGATCACCCTTTCATAGGATGACGTTTGATGACCTCAAAGCTTTCTTCCGATACCAGGGAGTTGTATTATCTCATGGTCTAAGGAATACAATATTTGACATAAGAAAAGCTTCGCAAAGATGAACACGATGACACGATCTAATTGCTCCGCTTAGTTTGGGTCTGTCCATCATATCATTCTCCCAATGATATGATCTCATTATTAATCGACAACTCATGTCTATGGTTAGGAAACCTTAACCATCATTAATCAATGAGCTAGTTCATAGAGGCATACTAGGGACACGACGTTGTTCACAAACCACACAAGTATTAAAGTTTCCGCTTAATACAATTCTAGCATGGAATATAAACTTTATCGTGAACAAGAATTATAATAATAACATCTTTATTATTGCCTCTAGGGCATAATTCCAACACTACAACCTCTGTTGCCTGCTGGAACAAGGGAGAGGAAGGTCTTCATCGAGTACCGAACGTGTGACCGACTGCGGAAGCGCTGCCGGAACGCAGCGCCGGAAGGATCGTCTACACGATGTTGAGATCGGCAAGAGTACGACTACATCACCCACGAGTATCCGCTCTCGTTAAACACTTTGGAATCTTCGAGGGTGAGTTATTCCATCGACTCGTTGCTACAAGCTAGTAGATAGATTTTGGCTTGTTTGTTTGTATGCGGTAGAAATTTTTTGTTTTCCATGCTACGAACCCCTACAGTGCAAACTTCAGCGTTCCATTTAAGGACTGAAGCAAGCATCTCAGAGTTGGAACCTTCGTTTTGATCAAGTGATCAAGAGTTTTGGATTTGTTCCAAATTGTTACGAAGCTTGTATCTACAAGAAAGTGAGTGGGAGCTCAGTGACATTTTTAGTACTATATGTGGATGACATATTGATTATTGGAAATGACATTGGTATGCTTAACGATGTGAAGAGTTATTTGAATAAATGTTTTTCAATGAAAGACCTAGGAGAAGCTGCTTATATATTAGGCATCAAAATCTATAGAGATAGACAAAGACGCCTAATAGCTTTAAGCCAAAGTACATATCTAGACAAAGTTCTGAAAAGGTTCAGAATGGATAAAGCAAAGAAAGTTTCATTGCCCATGTTGTCAGGTAAGATATTGATCAAGGCTCAGTGTCCAGCTACGGTAAATGATAGAGATACTATGAGCAAAGTGCCATATGCCTCGGCCATAGGTTCTATCATGTATGCCATGCTATGTACTAGACCAGATGTTTCCAATGCTCTTAGTTTGACGAGCAGATACCAAAGTGATCCAGGAGTGGAACACTGGACAACCGTAAAGAACATCCTAAAGTATTTAAATAGGACTAAAGAAATGTTCTTGGTCTATGGAGGTGATGAGCAGCTCGTCGTAAAAGGTTACGTCGACGCTAGTTTCGACACCGACCCGGATGATTCTAAATCTCAGACATGATACGTTTATATTTTGAATGGTGGAGCTGTGAGCTAGAGAAGCTGCAAGCAAAGCGTGATCGCGGGATCTACAACAGAAGCGGAATACATGGCTGCTTCAGAAGCGTCAAGTGAAGGAGTTTGGATCAGGAACTTCATCACTGAGCTTGGTGTGGTTCCAAGTTCCTTGGACCCACTGGAGATATTGTGCGACAACACCGGCGCCATAGCATTGGCTAAGGAACCGAGATATCATCCAAAGACCAAGCACATCAACCGCCGTTTTTATATAATTCAAGATTATATAGCATATGGAGATCTGAAGATTAGCAAAGTACATACGGATCTGAATGTCGCAGATCCGTTGACTAAACCTCTTCCACGAGCAAAACATGATCAGCACCTTAATGCCATGGGTGTTAGATTGTTGCCAGATGTAAACTAGATTATTGACTCTAGTGCAAGTGAGAGACTGTTGGAATTATGCCCTAGAGGCAATAATAAAGATATTATTATTATTATTGTTCATGATAAAGTTTATATTCCATGCTAGAATTGTATTAAGCGGAAACTTTGATACTTGTGTGGTTTATGAACAACACCGTGTCCCTAGTACGCCTCTATGGACTAGCTCATTGATTAATGATGGTTAAGGTTTCCTAACCATAGACATGAGTTGTCGATTAATAATGAAATCATGTCATTAGGAGAATGATATGATGGACAGACCCAAATTAAGAAGAGCAATTAGATCGTGTCATCGTGTTCATCTTTGCGAAGCTTTTTACTATGTCAAGTATTGTATTCCTTAGACCATGAGATAATACAACTCCCTGGTATCGGAAGAACGCTTTGAGGTCATCAAACGTCATCCTATGTGAGGGTGATCATAAAGGTGTCTCTCAGGTGATCGGAAAGTACTTGTTGGGTTGTATGTATCGAGATGGAATTTGTCCCTCCCGAGTCGAAGAGATATACTTCGGGCCCACTTGGTAATCGATATCAACACCGCTTGCAAGAACGTGGTTAAGGAGTTAATCACAAAGTGATATCGGATTATGGAACAAGTAAAGTACTTGCTGTGAACGAGATTGAACTAGGTATGCCGATACCAATGATCGAATCTCGGGCAAGTAAAATATCGCGTGACGAAGGGAATACATATATGGGATTAGTTGAATCCTGGCTTTGTGGTTCATCCGATATGATCATCGATGAATATGTGGGAGTCAATATGGGTTTCCAGATCCTACTGTTGATTATTGATAGAAGATCATGTCTGCATATTCTCGAACCCGTAGGGTCACACACTTAACGTGCATCGATGCTAGGATAGAATGGATAATTGGTTTATGAGTTTTGTTCGGAGTCTCGGATGAGACCTAGGACATCACGAGAGGTTCCGGAATGGTCCAGGGAATAAGATTCATATAAAGGAAAACAGTTTTTGGATTTCGGAATCGTTTCGGAGTTTATCGGTATTGTACCGGAAGGTTCTAGAAGGTTCCGGAGTGGGACCAACGTGGGCCCACTTGTCGGAGGCCTGCATGGGCCTAAGGGGAAGTGCCCTGGCCACTTTGGGCCAGGGGAACAAGGCCCCTAAGGCCCAGCCGGCCAGCCCTAGGGGAAACCCTAAGGGAGCCTTCTAGAAGAGGGGGGGATGACTTGCCCCCACTCCACCCCTTGGGCCGCTGCCCTAGGGCTTGGAGGAGGGGTCAAGGGGGTTGGCCAGCCCCCTATATAAGGAGGGCAGGGGCGCAGCCTCCCCCCACTCCAACCCTAGTCGCCGTCCTACTGCTGCCCCTCCACCTCTCTCTCTCTCTCTCTCTCTCTCTCTCTCTCTCTCTCTCTCTCTCTCTCTCTCTCTCTCTCTCTCTCTCTCTCTCCCGACTGCGCGTAGGCGAAGCCCTGCCGCAGAAACTCTCCACCATAAGCACCACACCGTCGTGCTGTAGATCCAATCTATCTCTCCACCATACTTGCTGGACCAAGGAAAGGAGGAGACATCGCTGCATCGTACGTGTGCATCTCTCGGAGGCGCCGCCACTTGCGGTGTAGGATCAGATCGGATCGCGAGGAGGAGACGGCGAGTACGACTACGTCAACCACATTCTGTTGAATGTTTCCGCTGTGCGATTTCTTCAAGGCTATGAAGATCTCATTTATCTCTCTCGTTGATTGCATCTCCTAGATTAGATTTTGGCTTTCTTATTCGCATCTGTAGGAAATTTTTTGATTTACTATGCCGCGAGACCCTTCACCATGGACCGAAGATGACGGAGGCTCCACCTACCTGTTGGGCCACGTAGAGATAAAAAACTTTTCCTCTAACATGGTGATCCCAAGATCTAGCTGGGGTAGAAGGCCACGAGGTTTACCACTAGACGCGCGGTTGCGGATTACTGATGAAGCGCGTCAGTTGATACAGTGCAGTCCTTGTGATATCGATCCAATCGACGATCGTCGTGGTGCTGATCGTACAACACCTCTGCTGGTATCCACACGTACGAGGAGGAGCGCCGGCGGTGAACTGCTAAGTTCGGTTCAGCGGCAGGACTGTTGTGGAGCTAGGGTTTCCAACGCATGTAATGACCTAACCGATAAACCCTCCTGGATTTCTATGCCCCACTATATATAGGGAGTGAAGTGGGCTCCACTCATTTGTGGCCCATTCACTAAATCCCATATGATATTAGTCACCGTGAGTCCGACTCACCGACTCAGTCCAAATCCAGCTCGGGTCTAACCCAACCAAATTTCTGGTTCAGATCCAATCCGAACTTGCTCCCGCTCTTAAGTGTGTGATCCCGCAGGCTCATGGTAACTTGGACATGATTGGAGTCTGACTCTCAATCGATCAATCGGTAGCGTCTCCTAACAGAATGTGCCGATTCCCAAGTACCAAAGAGTCATGACGACTTGTCTTTCTAATGCGACTTACGTTCGAGTCTCTTTTGCCTCATGATATACCTTGTCAGACTATAGGCGAATATTTGTCATCCCTTAAATGTCCGACTCTCTTCTCGATCCGAGATGAGTGATTTATCCGACTAACTCTTAGTCGATCGCCTCGTGCATGGCCATGATTTCCGAATCATATTATTCGAGAGGGCCTAGAGAATATCTCTCCAACTGGAGGGGCAAAATCCCATCTTGGTTATTCACATCACGCAGCTTGATTCTTAGTCGACCCGAACTCTGCATTTATAACTGCCCAGTTACGGATCAACGTTTGACAGAACCTAAGTCGATGATCCTCAACTCGGACTGTGCAACAACCCCAGGTCTAAGGATTACATTGATTGAGATATACAAATGACAAATTGTTCGTTGTACCTCAATATGGGTCAATCCAACTCGCTAAACTCTTGAGATGAATTTGTGTAAGTCGGAATAGCATCTCCATGCCCATGATAAGTGGAACCGAGTCATTAGCCGACTTTCACATTGGTCTAAGTTATGTGTCCAACACAACCACGACGACCAAGGATATTTAATACAAACAACATGAATGTATAGTTCCACAACTAAATCACATATTCAATGATACATATCAGATGTTTATACAAGGACAACTTAATATCTTTATGGATACAATGAGAAATATCATCATACATGACTGCCTCTAGGGCATATTTCCAACACTACCCCCCGTCGCGGGAGTCCCCGTCCTCCTCGCGCGGCGCCACCTCGCTCTCCCGCACCGCGTCCACACGTGGCGGCGTCGAGCGCCTCACGCCTGAAGCGGCCAGACACATGGGGCAGGAGCTCCTGGACCACTCATCGGTCGACCCAGGCAAGGAGAGGCGGTGGGACAAGATCGCTGGCCTCCACATCGCCACGCTCTCCTCGCAGGAGTAGAGGGCCCAAGGCGAAGTCCCGACGCAAGGGGATGGGGACTTGCCGCTGGCCCGACGCCGTGATGGGCCCCCAAGTCTGACTAGGCGCCCCCCGCCAGCAACCAGCAGCTATCAGATCGTCTCGCCTCCCGCGGTCGCGGCGCCACCGCGCGGGCGCGAAGACCGAATCTCCAAGGAAATCGTCGCGGCCGGCCAACAGAATCGGGCGGCCTTCGCCAGCGGCAAGGCGGTGCAGGCCAACGTCTGCCTCGCCCTCACGAAGGTGCTCCGCTGTGTAGTCTGGCCGCACAAGTTCCGTCCAAAGACACCGGCGCGTTACGACGGAACGACCAACCCGTGCGAGTTCCTGCAGCTCTACACCACGAGCATCGAGGCTGCGGGGGGCAACGACCACATCATGGCGAACTGGCTCCCCCTATGCCTGAAGAAAACGGCTAGCACTTGGGTGATGAACCTGTACAGAGAAGTCCATCGACTCAGAGCATCTCCAGCAGAGGCTCTATTTTAGAGCGCCGGAGGGCGCGTTTGCAGCGCGCGCTGCAGCGTTCGGGCGCTCTAAAATAGGGCGCTCACTTTCAGACGCGCTAAACGCGCGCGCCATTTTTGCGCGCCCCATAGAAGAGGCTCGATTTTAGAGCGCGCAAACAAGTTTGTCACACGAATCGCAGAAACAAAGATCTAGAAAATGCATTAAAATTATTTCAGACAAACACAAATTAAACTAGACGAACACAAATTAAACTAGACGAATATTAAAAAACTACTCCTCTACTCCTCGTCGGACGCGGTGTCGTCGGACACCTCCGACAGATCCAAATCCTCCCAGCGTGGATCATTGTCCGGGATAGTCTGCTCGATCTCGATCTGGTCGTTGATGAACTGTCGGCGCAAGCGCCGGTCTGCGCGTTCAGACCTCCGCTCCGCCTTCCTCTGCGCGAAGAAGTTGCGCTCGTTAATGACGTCCTGCGGGAAGCGCCGGCACCACTCCGCCATGGCGCGCTCGTCCCCCTCGGCGACGACGAAGCGCCGTTGAAGGTCGCGGTTGCGGCGTCGATCCTCCGCCGTGACGAGGGGCGGGTCCGGCGCGAGGATCTGAGCCTCCTCGAAGCTCTCCGTCTCCGGAAAATTCATATCGCGCCGGGGCCGGCCGAGGCGCCACGCGTAGGCGTCGTACGCGCGGGCGGCCTCCTCCGCGCGCTCGTACGTCCCGAGCATGAAGCGCGAGCCGCCGGCGCAGAGCTCCGCGTAGAACGTCCCGTTCTCGCGCGCGCGCACGCCGCGGAAGCCGGAGGCGGAGCGGGAGCGGCGGCGGGGCGGCATGGCGGCGGAGAGCGTGCGTGGCAGCGGAGAGCGCGCGTGGAGGCGGAGAGCGCGGGAGAAGAGGATAGAAGTGCGTGGAAGGAAGAACAAGAGCGTGTGTGGCGTGGATAGCGCGCGCTGTATTCGGCGCACGATATATAGCGCACAGGATAGCGCAGAGCCCGCGCGCTACAAATTTTAGCACACGCGTGCTATTTTCCCGCGTCTGCTGGAGGTGTTTTTAGCGTGCGCGCGGCAAATTTTGGCGCCGCGCTATTTTAGCGCGTCTGCTGGAGATGCTCTCGTAGGCTCAGATACCTTTCACGGGCGAACTTCAAAGGAAGTACTTGAGGACGTTTAATTATAACTTTTTTTTTGCGAATCAATTATAACTTTTTTGACAGTGAGTAGTTATATTCCAATCCATAGAAGTCCTGACATTCTACAAAAAGAGAAACATAATCTAAGGAAATCTCATGATTGGTTAGTCCTATTCACATTTTTATCAGATCAGATCCAACGATCAACAATCCCTACGGCTCCACGGATCTCCGACCTTTATCTCCCAACCTTTGGCACGCCGGCTGGGCTAGTACATCTTCCCCATCGTCTTCTCCGTCACACCTACCAGCAGAGGGGAGGGATCTCTCTTTCCGCCTCCTCATCCATGGCGGCGCCGAGCTGGATCCGGCTGCCACGCGCCACCCTCATCCTGCTCCTGCTCGCCCTCTCCCTCTCCCTCTCCCTCGCCGCCCAGTTCGAGGGCTTCGACTCCGACGAGCTCCCCCCTGCCACCGCCGCCGACCTCGCGTCCGCGGACGATGACGACGAGGGTCTGGACCTCGACGTTGACCTCCCACCCCCACCGCCCATCTCCGTCTCCGTCTCCGCTCCCTCCCCTCCCGTGACCACCACCACCACTGCCGCAAACCCTAACAACCCCACGCCTCCGAACCCCACTCCCTCCCTGGATTTCTGGGACGAGGATGAGTTCGAGGGCATCCCTGTCCCAGAAGCGGCAAACTCAGACGAATCCTCCACGCCGGCCGAGTCCACCCCGTCAGATCCCTCCGCCGCAGACGCGGCCGAGGCCCCGCCGGCCCCGCCGAGGAGCCCGGCGGAGCTCCTCCGCGCCTTCTCCGTCGAGATCGCCTGCGTCAGCTTCCTGATCTGCTTCCTGCTCAACTACTTCACGGGGAAGAAGCAGAACGAGGCGATCGCGCTGGCCTGGGCCACCAAGTTCGCCACCAGGGACTCCATCTTCGACAAGAACTTCAGCCTCCTCGGCACCGGCGACGGGAAGGATACGCCGCTCCTGCTCAAGGAAGGGCAGGACGTGTTCAAGTTCTACGCCAGCGGCAGGCGGTTCTGCCAAGGGATGCTCGCAACCATGGAGATGCGTGCGCGCCACGACCTGCTGTCCAAGCTGGTCGAGCTGGTCTTCCCCAGGAAGGACACCATCACCTTCGAGGTCGTGATGAACGAGGAATCCATGGACCACGTCATGGTGGCTGTCGCTAGGAAGAAGGCGGCCAAGGCGATGCAGAAGGAGGAGAGGGATCTGCAGAAGTTTGCCTCTGTTCTTGCTTCGGCGCCTGCAGGGAAGAAGTGGGTTGCGGATGAGCTTGCAGTGGTGGCAGAGTCAAAGGAGGTTGCTGGGGATATGATCTCTGAGGCTGTGCTAGATCAGGTGAGGCTTTTATTGCTTATTTCTATTCCGAATTTTTGGTTTGTAGGTACAGTTGAACTGGGTAAGTGGTTCCTCCGGGTTACATATATAGACTCAGATGCCCTGCTGATTTAGATGTTATTTAGGAAGATATCGTAGGTAAAAGTATCCATTAAATTGGGCTATTATAACTTTTGAATTATTTAAGAGTAGCCCAAGATTGGAAAGACGGAATGCTTTTGTCTTGAATACCCATCACACTTTCTTGAATTACACGATTACTCACAGCTATGTTATTCAGATAGAGTGTAAAATAGATAAATTGTATATTACTAAATTGAGCTTTAGCTTCCCAACTGGATCCCTGTGTTTTATAACTAATATTCCTCGTGGATAGCAATATTGTAAGGTGTTATATTAATGCTATAAAAGAACTGGGTAAGTGGTTCCTCCGGGTAACATAATTTAAATAGATTCAGATGCCCCGTTCACTTAGATTTTGTTTATGAAGGTATCTTAGGTAAATCTCCATTAAAGTTGAGCTATTATGACTCTGAACTGTTTAAGAGTAGCCTAAGACAGAAAGATGTAATGTTTGTCACTTGAGTACCCATCACACTTTCTTAAATTACTTCATTATAATCAGACATGGAATTTGGATAAATAAACTGTATAATGAACTGTGTAATACTAAATTGAGCTTTAGCTTTTTGGAGAATTAGCATCAATTCAATTCTTGTGTTTATAACTAATATTCCACATGTGTATTGTAAGATATTATGTTGGTGCTATCTTAAATGATGAGAAAAAACACCTGTCTGTATGCTAGCAATAATATATGACTGCAGAAGTAATATAGCACATTTATGTTATTGAGTAGGATTTATCGATTTTGAACATGCCTTGTTTGTCTTGGGAATGGTTCTTAGAGCAGCTTTTGCACATATTGAGATTTTGGGCATGATGAATCCTCATGTGGACATGGAAGGAATATCTTGTACTTTTATAATCATATTCAATAGTTCAAATAATGCTAGATTTGTACCTATAGCCACCATATTTTTGTGATTGATGAAGTAACTCCACAGTTTCAATACAAGAACAATGCCATGTGCATTGTGTAAGATGGTTTTGTAGTTAAGGCCCTACTTAACTTAGCTCGGGATTTGTTTGTATAAGCTGGCTTTGTATACTCAACTTTATTGGAAAGTATATTTGATATTAATTCTTAGACAGTAGTTATAGTAAAAAAACAAGCTTGCATTTGGCCCTTGATCTAGATTGTAAGCAGCCAACCCTGAGCTCAAAGCATGGCTAAATGATCTTTCATAAAACCTGAAAAACATCAATAAAACCTACTTCAAGGTTATTGTGTTTAGTGTGACTTTGCCAGAATCAAGCAATGCTACACGATGTATGTACTATTCTCACAGTTCTTTCTCTGCAGGTGTTTGGTGAGAAAGCATTCGAGAAAATTGGGAAGTGGTTCATCTCACTTCATTTTTCGGACCAACTGGCAGGCTCCTACAAGAAAGTCCTCTCATTCAAGTTTGTGCTGCCAGATGCAAACAACATGGCTGAGATGACAAAATTAGTTGCTCTTGTGCCGTTCTACATTGATTTGATCGGGCGTTACAAGCTGAGCTCACATGTAAGAACTTTCCATCTGTCTCTTCCTCCTGGTTCACGGTGATTTTCAGTTATGTGCTGTAAAGAGGCCTCTGTTCTAAACGTTCCTGTCCATGGTAAATCGCAGGCACGCTCAAAAACCGATGCTGCTAGGACAAAGGCTGCCCAGGAGGCTTTCAGGGAGCTTCAGGGTGTGAGGCAGGAAACCCTTCTGAGGAAGAAGGCTGAAAAGAAGAAGCTTATGGAAGAGGCAGAGGCCAAGTTGAGCGCCGAGGTGCTCCGCAAGAAAGAGGAGAAAGAACGGAACAGGCAGATGAAGAAGGGGGCGCCCAAAGTTAAGATGCTGTGTTCTTAATAAACGTCGATAATGTGTCCCTAGCTATTCACTTGCTGATTAGCTTTATAGTTCAGCATCGGCTAGACTCTTTTGTGTTTCAATTTTGGGCCATCAGATATCCCTTTTCTGAGAATCTCGCAAAAGGAAGGAGAAGAAAACTGCTGACACGGGCTCCGTGGCGAGCTGGTCCGGTCTATCTTAATGGGCAAAGGCAGCGGCTCATTTGTAAGAAAACTAGAACGCAGTTCGGTCATTGCTGTGTAATGTGTTGATAGATATGTGGTCAGAAACTCTGACACTTGGGGTAGTTGGATTACATGGTTTCATATCTGAGCCGCCTTGCTGTTACTTTTCAGCTTATATATACAATCTTTGCTGGGCAGATTAATCTTCCACAGTTTCTTGTGTTGTGCCTACAATATTGCTTGCTCTCTAGTTTGATGATGTCATACTGACTCGTGTTGGTGCTACTAGTCATCGCGATAACTGAATTCAGTTACTACGAGGTTTGTTAAAAATATTAACTAATGTTATTGTTGGATAATTAATTGTACAGAAATATGCACAAGTTTCACTTCCAGTCGACATTCGACAGTTGCATGGTCATGTGCTCGTCGAGGAAGACGATGGCTGCAAATGGCCACCAACGCAAACATGAGTTTATCCTAGGCTCTTCTGTCGTTGCTAGCCCATGTATAAGACTATTTTTGTCAAATCGGCTATCTGTCCTGCTCGATATTAGTAAGCTCGTTTTACATACTTCCTCCGTCCTAAAAAAGATGTCTTAAATATATCAAAATTTAGATAAATTTAGTATATATATTTGTCCAAATTTTAATAAATTTGAGACATTTATTTTAGTACGGAGGGAGTACCATGTTAGGAAGCTCGTCCTGGAGCATCTAGGTCTGCTCCCTGATGGTACAGTTGGCGTGTTCTCTCCCGGCAGATTTGTTGCATGTACACAACCAGATTGGAAGATTTTGTGCCACAAACTCGCCGCAAATGCTTTTTCTACCACGAGGGTTCTTGAATTTTCACCAGTACGGCTTTGAGATCAGCCTACGTAGAGATCTATACAAGCATGAAAATCTACAAAATAATAAGTTACTACTACTACCTCTATGCCAAAAAGTAAGGCCTATAATGTCTTTTAAGTCAAACAATGTAAAGTTTGATCAAATTTATAGAGCAAACTATCAACATTTATAAGACAAAACAGACATAATATGAAAGTATATTGCAAGGTCTATCTAACAATATAGATATTGTATTACAGATGTTGATAATTTTTATATAAAGTTGGTCAAATTCTATGTGTTTGACTTCTAATTTTTTTAATGTGTTTTACTTCATCCGATCCATAATAAGTGTCGCTTATTTTATACTAAGCTAGTACAAACTTTGTTTCTTTTTATGAATCAGAAGGAGTACTTCAAATTGTTTTTTATTTTGGAATAGAGGTATAGTAGATCTAAGGGTATGCTTGGGAAATGCACCTGCACCGTAGGCTATGGTACACGCAAACTGGGAAAACGATTTGAAGTAAAACACAACTCACATCTCCTCCCCCGAGTATACTCAGCCCCGCCGCCGCGCGCGATCCAATGGAGGAGGTGCAGGCCGCCGTGACGGCGCATCTGGACCAGGTTTCGGGCCTCGTCCAGGCGCTCTCCTCCGAGCTCCGCAGCGGGATCGGCCCCGCCGCCGACAGCCTGCGCGGCTTCGTCCGCGCCGTCGACTGGACGGTACGCTCCGATCCCCGACCAGAGAGCACCGCCAATCTGCTGTTCCCCTGTTCTCCTAAAGATTCGGCGCGCTCTGCGTTTGCAGGAGCCATGGCTGATGGGCTTGATGGCATTCCACGCGACCCTGCTGCTGACGGTTGTCGGGTTGAGGAGGAATGCCAACTTACAGTTCTTCCTGCTGTTTCTTGCTTGTGAGTTCCCTTGCTTACTCTGTTTTCATCGGCATGTCTCATCTCTGGGACAGACTAGTGTACATTTTCCCGGGAAGAGGGGCTAGGATTCTATGAGTTCCAAGTTGTAACCAAACCACATCAACTCTTGTCCTATTTTGACTCCAGTACAGTTTCCTACTTCGTTAGAAGAAAATCTAATCTAGCTGTGGGTGCATTCCATTTTGTTTAATTTGATCATTGTATAAACTGTAATCTGAATAAAATGAGTCTAGGTGGAGGTTTTCAATTAGTATATGGTCCAATAATCAGCCAATAGCAATTAGGATTTTTTGCTGTTCTAGGTATATCTCACCCGCTTTAGCACGTAACTGAATGCCAGTCTTGTACTACCGCAGATGTCATATTGTAGTTCGTTTCAATCGCTTGCCAGAAGAGTTAAGGGTTGGCAAAATTGCCGCATTGCCTTATCTAAGATTTTGATGCCTTGGCACTAAGATTAATCATTCAGGATATCACAATTCAGTCAAGGGTGTTTAGTGCAAAGTGACGCGGAAAGAAAATTGTAATGCTAGGACAACTTGTAACATGAGACAGATTGGGCATGCCGTAAATGGTCAGTATTAGTTACTTCAGAAAAATCTGTGAAATTGGATCATTGTTAGTGCCTGATCTTCACCTTACTTCTAGGTTTTTTGTACATCTTGAGGCCATAATTTGCGACATACAGTACATTACAGTACATAATTTCCTCGGATTTTGAAGATGATGTAAATGATATTCAACACACTGAGATGCAATAAAATCTCTAGGAAAGGAGCATGGCCTCTTGATGTGCTGACTTTCTGATTGGTTCCATGGTTTCTTGTCTGCAGATTCAGGAGTGTATCTAGCTCAAAAGATGAACATTTACCTAGCTAAGCACTGGAAGAGCTTCGCCAGCCGGAACTACTTTGACCCTGCTGGAGTTTTCATCTCTGTTGTCTGGTCTGGCCCCCTTATCTTCATAGCTATCATCACTGTGGTTAGTGAAAAACCTTACACACCTTGAAGTAAAATTTTCAGTTCATTGGATTCTTTGATCAATCTGCGATTCAGCTTTGTTTACAGTGGTACACATCTCTCTGATCATTCCAGGTTAGCTCCCTCATCACATTATGTCAGTTGATGGTGAAATGGAAGAGAGCAGAACTAAGGCATCGGGTTCGGCTTGCTCGTGACAAGCAGGAATGATTAAAAGCGCCCGTATTCGGACAGGGAAACTTGGATATTGACGTTCATCAGTGTTTGGATCTTTGAAGGATGCAAGTCAGAATCAATTAGTGTACATGCTCGATCTGCTATAGCATTGCATGTAACCTTTAGCTGCTCCTTGTTGTTAGTAGTATATTAAACAGGTATGCTACTAGATCAGAAAACCAGATGTTGTATCCAGCTCATCTTGTTTTGTTTCTAGCTGACCAGGAGTTGTAATTTTGATTGATAGTATATTTGCAAAACCACGTCTTGATATAAGTTTTCTTTGTGCAAAGGTTATCTTTATAGCAAGATTATTGATAATTCTATTAAATGTAAGTATAGTGCAAGGGGCTCAAACTAGAAAAGGAGAAACACTAGAACAAGCAGAGCGTGAAGAAATTTTTGTTAATTCCCAGAAGACAAACTTGGAGAAGTTGTATGCTATAACTTGATCTTTTATTATTTCCTTGGGCACTGATGGACAAATATGTGCATCGCTGTTTATTGCCAGAATTTTACATATTACAGTAGAAACATTTTGTGTAGGAAAAAACATCACAATTTCTTTAGCTTCTTAGCCACTTAACTGGTAAAGAATTCCTGAGCTTTTTCCCATACAAGATGCGGAGCAAGGGCCAAGATGTTACTACAGCAATGTAAGCAAGCCACCAGAGTGACCTCCCCTGGGATCGAATGAGCCGGTTCATAGATTTCTTCACTGGAGCAATGGCATCTTGAATTTTATCTGTGGAGAGCTCTTCTCGCTGCTCTTGTGACCCCACTCGGCTTTGGGCACGCGTTACATTATCTTCTGACCTGCTTGTATTCTCACTGTGACACTCACCCTGTAACACTTTGGTGATCCCGTTCTGTTGTACATTGATGGTGCCATCACTGTGTTCCATTTCACTCTCAATATGGTTAGCCAAGGAGTCATCCTCATTTGTTACGGCAGCTACCATCCCATCTCCCATGAGATTAACATATGGTCCCTTGTCTATGGATGATTCCAGCGGAGACTGCAGTCCATGTTCTTGGGTCTGCATTCAATGTGATTGAGTTATATCATGTTATCAAATATGACTTGTGATCTATTGATAATCACCACCTTTTGTTGATGCATGCAGGGACTATCATGTAGAGCAGAGAGGAACTCGGTAACAGATTCCACCCACCTATAAATCACACACATACATTATTAGATGCCACCATATATAGAATCTCAAAAGCCACAACAGAAGTTAAAAAGAAAGGTGTGAGTACAAAGAAAATTGAAGACTGGCAGTTAAAATGATGCAACTTTTGTCCCTGGCCCTGCCCAAATGCAATTCATATGTCATAGAAAATGAAGTTTAGGAATGTGCACATCCCAATAAAATTTTGTAGAGTGTAGTTTAAATGCATTAGAAATCATAAACCTCAAGAAAAGCACACCATCCCTCATTCCCTTGTGAAGGGGTCAGTGCGTCTATACAATTACTTAGGTGAAGGAAGAAACAAGGAGGTGATCCCCTTTTGTGAAATTGACTTACCAGAGTCTTCCAGCGGTTAGGCCTTGAAAGAAAGCAACATGACCGCCATTAGGTGTAGTTGCCAAAACAACATTTTTATTTGCCCTAAATCATAAAATGTGGACTTCAGCAATACACAGAACTAGGATGTTAAGATAGTGATCTTTGGTAAGACAGACTACTCGCCTGCATTCATCCCAGGGAATGGCTTCCCTTGTGCAAAGTGGGTCATCCAAAGCACTGATACAAAGCAACGGAACAGACACAGTACTAATAAAGTTCACACTGCTGCACCGGCGGTAGAATGTGTCCACTGTCTGAAAAATGATTAGTCGGTGCATCATTTTTGTTACTTATCTGATACTTCAGCTAAGTAATTGATGCATTAGCTTATGAGAAGCCAGAATTCAGGTTCGCATGCCCTCCTAACAAGGATTACGAGTCGCTGAGTCGCAACTTGTCGCTGGGGTACCGACTCACAGACTAGTCATGACTAGTCTTGACTAGTGATAGACTTGTCGACATGTAGTCGAGTTGTAACTGCCAAAAAAAATACTAAGTAAACAGGCTACTAATAGTAGGTATCTGGTGGTGACGTTGGAAAATCTCTGGTGGTGACATGGTGATATGCTGCAGCAAACAAGACAGGGGAAAAGGAAATCAAGACAGGGAAAAAGGAAACTGCTGCAGAGGACAGTACAGGAGATCAAGATCAAGAGCAAGAGTAAGGGAGAGCAATGGTTACAGGAAACTGCTGCAGAGGACAGTGTAGGACAGTTCAGGAAACTGCTGTAGGGAAGGATTTTATTTCCTAGCCCAGAACTAGTCGCTCGACTCAAAAACGTAGACAAGTCGTGATTTGTCATCGACAAGTCAACTTGTTGATCGACAAGTTCAACTTGTCGTGTCGCTCCAGGTTATCGTCAACGAGTTTGTGACAGGCCGACAAGTCGTGCGACAAGCCGCGACTTGTCGAGCGACTCATAATCCTTGCCTCCTAATCAAAATTTTAGAGAAGGGGTTTACGGCTAGCTTTCTGCTAGAATAATTTTTTTTTGTGATTTTGCATTATTCCACTCTACTCTTAATTAATATACAGAACAATCATAACATATTTAACCAAGTAGTGATGAGATGATTAATGAATTTTGATGCAACTCATCATTTTAAAAGAAGGAATCTTATTGCTAGTATTAGAAACATTACCTCGTACTTTGCAACAACACAAGTGGCATGATGGTCAAATTCCCGGGTAGAGCGTGACTGACAAGAAAAAGGGAAAAAGGACAATCATGGGTCCTTTTCTGTGACCAGCTAATTCATTTAGAAGTAGCATATACTCTTGTTTTTACAAACTCCATTATTGTTGTTTTTATGGGAACTAACACAATATTACTACTCCCTCCGTCCTAAAATAGATGTCTTAGATTTGTTAAAATTTGGATGAACCTATATACTAAATAGTGTCTAGATTCATTCAAATTTTGACAAATCTGAGACATCTATTTTGGGACAGAGGGAGTATGATAAATGACTATATAACTGAGATAACAGACCAGTAGGTTTAGCACACTGCATACCGTCGTAATAGCTTCCCAGTTTGCAAGTCGTGCCAAGACTGGTTGATGGCTGCAAAAAGGGAAGAAAAGGCCAAAAGATGATCATAACAGTTGAGCCACTAGTGATCCCAATTTGCTGGCTTGGACACATTGTTACAAAACTTTGGTACTAACATGTTGTGCTGCTTATGTCTATGAATAACGTGTTGCCCTGGATCATGATGACAGGCTTAAAGTTTGTATCAGGCTGTGCATGTGGATTGGTTACCAACATGCTAGACACAGCCTCCAGTTAAGGGATGTAAATCCCTGTTGCCTTTAAGTTAGGAATACTGTCATTTAAATTAGAAAGTTTATATCAGGGCCTTAAGACAAGCTAAGAGAGGCATGGTCATCAACAAAATATATAGCTAGTGCAATAACAGATAAACAAAGAATCAATGATCCAGTCGACCAGTGGATCTCGTAGCACGGATTTTGACAATACATCTCCGTCCACTGAGACACTTCTTGACTATTTTTTTTTCAAGGGAGACATGGTCAGCAAGAAAGTATAGAGCTAGCGCAATAACAGATAAAGGAAGCAATGATCAAGTCGACTAATGGGTCACATGTATCTTATCTCCCAGTCAAGCAGAAGCAACAATTCTTCATAGGATGTCCAGAGTCAACAATGCCTACCCCTTTTCTTCATATTCAACAGCTTGAAATTTTCTAATTCTCTCTAAACGTGTTGATTTCACTCCTACAATTTTATGTATCCCCAAAACGAAATTTATCATGCGTAGCACTGGGATCAGTGATTACACGATCACATGAATCTGTGCAGGGGCTAGGGGATCCCATGAGCATTTCAATGATAGTCTCCAATGATTTGCAAACAAGCAGAAGAAGTTTCAACTAGAATCACAAAACCTGTTTAACTGATGAAGCCTACATCTTGGACTGCGTTCCTACAAGAACTAAAACTATCCATCACAATTAATGCTTGTTGATTCATAACTCAAAAAAATACTCTGTTTGTCCCATTTGAGAAGTTAAAAATTGTTTCAAAGAAAATCCTAGGTGTTTCAAAGAACGTTCTCCTAAATAGTAGAGATCCATATAGGTCAATCATCATGGCAAAATAATAGATAAATATGAAATGATTTTTTCTGTGATCAATAAAATCTCAATGAGCACCAAAAGATGGGAACATTTAAATATTTCACGAGGAATACATACAGTTTTGCATATCCTTTGAGACCAATTGCAAGAGCTTTATCGTAGCACCGTTGCACTAACGTGCGAGAAATAAATCTGCTAGTCACCTGTAAAATTGAAGTGGTATATCAAATTATTGTGAGACAAAAGCAAATCTAAGTCTAAGTGTGATATTAGTAAGCCAAATCAGTAAGAGGGTATCATTTTTCATTTAACGTGCAAACAAGAGGAAATTGAAAGCGGGATTATTTGAATATATCCCAATCAAAGTATTCATGCATAAAAAAAATAGTATAACCAGAACCCATAAAAGTGCAAAAATTCTGCACAACTGACTAACTGCGGCTCACTAACCAGCAGATCCCAGGGTGAACATATAGATGCAGCACCAGCCACAGGAGTATTCTCACCCTCTTCTCCGAGATACTTTACCTGGATGGGCAATTTATACAAGTATATAACTAATATATATCTTAGAATATTAATTGCTGTAAAAGAATATATAACAAGCTCTCTACCAGAATATTGGCACCTAAGCTTCCCCCAACAGTGAATAGTGGAGCCTCCGGATATTTCTGATGAAGGTAATTAACAACTTCACGAAGATCTTCTGTCCATCCACCATTGTAGAAGCAATCGGACTGCCAGAGAAAAATACAAAGAGTTACGTAAAAAATGCAAGCTGGACATTTCTAATCTTTGATGTCAGTGAAGTTCTTTTAGGTGCCAAAGCATATACCAAAGGTGTGACAAGTACATAATTTATTATCATAAAATCTGTTGCGCGAGAGAACTTACTGTTATGGAGATGCCACCAAGACCTCTGTGGTTGCCTACAACAACGTTCCATCCTTTGCTCGCCATAGAAAAGACCATGTGTTTCACATACTGCATGAAACCACTGCATCTTGTTAAAATAAGCTAACAAAGGTAGCCAAAAACCAAGCGCGGGTCATAATGTCAACTTCCAGTTCTTATTTAAACCAATCAGTTTCGTAGAGCAACCATTTGAACTTACAGCAGCAGAAGAATCACTAGTTAATCCAGGTACCACGATAACAATGGGTGTTGAATCATCACTAGAAATAGTTCCGTTACAAGAACCATCAACTGCATCTGCAACATAGCGCAAATAGTCAGGCATCCCCTTCCTTGCGGAGCAATCTCGAACTATCGGAAATCCCCAGAACCTTCACAGTCAGAGGCTAGTAACCAATCCAAGGCGATGGTTCCACCATCACGAACCGTGTACAGCTGCCTGCAACACAACGAGTTTAATCAATGTACTAACTATAATTGTGAGTGTAGCTCCAACTTCATCTTGTGAGGCTCAAACACTCATGGCTGTCCGACATACGGCAGGTAGTGTTTGACAGTATGCTGTAAAATTGCTGAAACTGAAACAAGAGAACACCCTAAGATTTTTCTAGAAGCCTCCCTACAACCGTACAACGTCAACACATATATCACACTTAACCAATGCCCAAATATGAAGATTCTGAATTTCTCATGCTTTCCTCACTCTTTTTTCTTCTGGAAGATACGCACAATAGTCATATAAACAGCAGGATTGTTTGATCATAATTCCACAACGAAACATCGGATAGCAAACATAATAGTTACATCAACATATTTCACCAAATGTACTGTCACAAATTCACAATCGACCAGCTCAGGTGGAGGGACGTGATGAACAACAGAACAAGTACACCTAGACAGATACACCAAACAGCTGCCTCATATGCGGCACGAATTCACTGATCATACCTTCTGTATGTGAATGGAGGCGCTCGTGCAAAGAAGCCAAGGAACAGCGTCTGCAGATGAGGGCTCGCCAGCCACGGCGTCGCCAGGTACCTACGCGGACAAAAATATTCGCAATCAAATTTCTTCGAACAGAGACGAATTGATCCACGAGCCGGAAAAATCTCGTCGCGTCGCGTCCCACCTGCCGTGGAGGGAGCGGCACCTGGAGGCGACGCGGTGGTAGACCTGGGAGTCCGGGTGGAAGGTGAGGGCGACGCGTCCGCCGCGGAAGCCGCGGAGCAGGTCGCCGAGGACGTGGAGCTCCAGGAAGCGGTACAGGAACGCGGAGGCGAGGACGAGGACGGCGACCGCGTAGTCCGCAGGCGGCACCGTCGCCGCCGCCCGGAGCAGCAGCTCGCCGGCCGACTCGACCGCCATCTCGGCGCGCGCGGAGATGGGAGGGAGGGGACAGGGGAGGGCGACTGATTCGAGCCTGCCGCCTGTTGCAGGCTTGCAGCTAAACGATTCACGAGTGGCGAGATGCTGGCTATGGTCAAGAGACGTGAGCGGTGAGCCGTTTCGTGACGTTGCGTGTCCCCACACGTCAGTGTCAGGACATTTGCGCTCTCGAGACAGCTACCGAGCTACGGAATCAAATACCTCTACACATGTTTCACGCGCGGTTCGTATCAAATTGTAGCGACAAAATTGAAGCTAACGCTAGCGGAAATCCAATTCGGCTAACGGTGAAATGTAAAAGAAAATATTCGCATATTCTATATTCGCACATGAGTTTCAGGAACAACAGGACAACTTCTGTGTCCCGTTTAAAAAGGCAAATTCGCTCCAGCATTATTATTCTTTGACATTTTTGTATTTCTTACAATAAATTGTATAAAGTGTTTTTTTCTCCGAAAACTTGTGTTCAAACACAAAATGTTCGGATACACACACAGATTTCTTTTTTTAACTGACATTTTATTTTATTTTTTGTATTTCTCATAATAGGTCCATTTGCATCACACAAGGCAAAACACCATCTCCAGGCTTTATTGTAAAAAACTAGCTTCGCTCATGATCTAGCTCAGTACCGGCATATTTTGCCCCAGAATTTGTTATGTTTTGTCTTTTACATGCGAATCTAGACAGATTTGTATCAATTAATTTTCAAGACCAAGGGAATAGTAATATTTTACTGCATCCAATTAGTATGAGAGGTGCTAATCAGCTTGTTATTTGTTAAATTTTGCAACTGGCCTATCATTATTTTAGCTTATTATTTGTTCAAATTCGGATGCTTGACTGCAGAAGTGCTAATCAGCTTGTTATGTTATCCCGTGAACACCACAAAACAGGTTATTTATGTCAGATGCAACTCAAGTCTGGTGTTAGCTGCAATTTTCTCAAATATAGTAGCGTCCAGTCCAAACAAGACCGATCACATGACCAAATATCCATATAAAAGCATCAGCCCTAAAAACTTGAAAATTTCAAGATCAGATCAAGCACATTCGTTTGCCTCACATTGGTATCAAACTTGTACGCATCAGTACATGTGCATTACACACTTGGATAAGCAGATACATCCCTTATTTAACATTACACAGCCAAGCCATGAGATATGCACATCCATCACACCACACTCATAGAACATCATACAATTACTGGGGCATCACATAAGGCCCATGGTGCGCGTGGTGCCAGCATGTCCACCCTCGGATCCGTGGAGCTGGAAAGTCTGGCTTGGCGTGACCTGAAGAACACCGGGTTGCTCTGCAAACCAACAGACAAGTTTGTTTCAGAACATACACATAGAAGTCAGGAGAGGAAGATGTAACAACTATTGCTTATGTAACAGGCAATTCTACCATAACCAGCACACTAAATTGTAGTCAGATGAGATTGGAATATACAGTACAGATACCTTTCCGGTTAATGATGGATATGACATGGTGAGCAGAGGCGAATCTAAGATAATATCGGTGGGGGTGCCAAGCTTAAAGAATTCCTCACTTGGCTTTGCATTTAGCCAAGATTAGTCTAAATACGAGTAGCTAGAAGAATTCCTAAGCTTTTAGATGGTGAGTACAAGCGAATTTTGGCAGGTAAAATGCATTAGCATAGAATTCGTATAAATTGGAAGTTCTGGCATATAGTATGTCCGGCAAATGAACAATAAAAGTCCTGTTTCATAAGGAATATCTTACTAATGAAGAATGGAAAATCTATGGGTCAACAAGAGCTAAAGCTATCACAATTCTGTCATCCACTAAGCCTCTTCACTATAGGATAAGTAGGATGATCATACAAATTCTAGTGTCGCATGAAACAACACTGAATCCTCTATGCAAATGTAGAATTAAATTCCCATATGGTGCCATTTGCTTTGCGCCGGTTTAACAGGGGTTGATCATATAAACAGATGTTCTAAGCAGATTTTTTAGGACTTGCTGCAACAGGTTATTTTTAGCCTGTGATTTGCATGGTGTGCAGTGAAACCTTCTACCCTGCGACGAATGCATTACCGCTCCCACCATTCATAATCTCCTGAGAGTTCTAGACTAAAAATGACAGGGTGTAAATCTGATATCCAACGACGTCGCCCAAGAGCATTGGTACAACAATTTACAGGTTGGAGTTGATTTTACAACACAAGCTGATGAAATGATTTGGCAACTGCCTTCCACGACCACATGTTCTGGTTTCAGTAGGAAACTGAGGCTGTATAACTGAACTCTAGAGAACAGAAGACTCGAGACAAAGGAAAAGATGCACTCACTCTTGAGGTCCTCGACCTGCTCGGCGGTGAGCTTGGCGGAGAACCCGCTGGCGGCGTGCTTGTAGTGGTAGAGAACGGCGTCCTTGGCCTTCTCCTCGCTGCCGAGATTTTCCCCAGATCAACAACAAATTAGCATACATCACAAAACAAGTCAACAGAACAGGTCAAAACGACCAGGCCAAGCTAACCCGGATCCCGCGCCAAATTCTGCAACCAGGCGCAGATCAGAGCCAGATTCGGTTACGACTAGACGGCACGGTACCTGCCGCAGACGGGGGCGAGGGTGCGGATGTGGAACTCCTCGGCGTCGGCGCCCTCGGGGCGGTCCACGTACACGATGTGCACGGCCGCCTCCTGCGTCGCGGGCGCCTGCTGCTCCGGCTCGGCCGCCATGGCGATCTGGACCAGGGGGGATGCTGTCGCTGCTGCGAGGAGGAAGAGGAGGATGAGCAGAGAGGGGTTGCGGAGAAGAAGAAGATGACGCGGGGATTCGGTCTTCATCGCCGTGGATCCGGAGGTGGCTCCTCTTTAATGATCGTGGGGACTGGCTGGTGGACGGCGCGCGTGTCCCCCTCGGTCTCTCCGCGTGTTCTTGGCCTGTCTTGCCTTCTAGGCGAAGTATTTCTGTCCACGTCGAAAATTCTGTGTTATCCTCTGAAGTTTAGTTTTACTCTACACAGAAGGTTCTTGCCGACTAGTTGCTGTAACTGTAAGAAAACAAGGGCTGTTTGAGTGTTGACTGTAAGTATGTGTCATGTTCAGTCAAAACGCTCGAAATAAGCTTGGATTTTAATCAGAAGTGATTTCTTCCCCCTCCACTTTTTTTTATCCTTGATTGTAAGTTTGTGACAATGTTTTATCCCTTTTTTGAAATGGTATGCTGTTTACCGAGGTTGTTTACATTGTGTCGATATTTTCCATATCTAAGCGTTTTGACAGGTTAACCCATTTGTCACACAACCTTGGTGGTGACTTGGATGCCAACCCAGAAGCATTTAGCTAGGTTTGTTCTTTTTACCGACGTGATCTTTCGCGTTTGACTACCGATATTTCCGCTTTGAGTCTTTCCCTCGATATCTCTCGCTCACCCATTCTGCTTTTAATCAAGTCGTTCCCCACTGGTCTCTCTTATCCGTTCGGTGGCTAGGGTTAGGGCTTTTTGGGGAGCACAACGACAAGTGTCTGACCACTTAATGTTTTCCTCTTGATAAGAGCGGGGTGACCGATGAGTTCTACGGGGCCAAAAACGAATGGTGCCATGCTCTTTCAACCGTTCTCCTTGATGGAGGATTGTGGTAGGTTGCGACCTAGATAGGAGGGCATGTTCGGAGAAAATGCCTAGTTTACATGGCTTAGTTGGCATCTCATCGGCCATGTAGGTATGACAAGTGGGCCAACCGCCATAATGGAGGGTAAATCTGTCATGCATAGTAAAAAAACTCGACATGATGAAACATTTTCAGAATAAAGTATGGCAAAAAGTTTTAAATAAAGTTAATATAGTCATAAATTTATAGAATAGAGGGTCAATTAAAACTAATTCATCAATTGATGAAAGCTACATGGAGCCAATGATTGGACCAAAGTATCGATATGGGGAGGTAAGCTTGAGGGATAACCTACTTGAATTAGGGATTACGGAGTGAGATTACAACACACACATGTAACATTACTTGAATTGGGGATTACTTGAGTGAGATTACAAGTTACGTAGGGTGCAAGTAACATTAATTGAATTGGAGATTACAGATTACAAATACGAACATACACTCATCCTAAGAACGGACGCACACATATCCTACCCCCGTGAGACCTTTGAAAGACTGAGTCTGAGAGACTGATCCCACCGGTATTGAGATTGAGGAAGTCATTACAGGATTTCAGGTTAATCTGATTTAATTAGTTTGAAACTGACTAAGAGACGACATACAGCTGATACTTACTACGTGTTACACATTATAAGTAGCCCAGATACAGGATGCAGCCAGCCATGGACGAGAATGGTTTAGGTCGGAGCTCGTCAAGTCTCTCGTGTGCAAAAGGAGCTAACGGTCTACCTTGATTTTCTCCATGATTTACTTGATATATTGTACTTCTAGAGAATTATGTTGAGCATAAGGAAGATTTGATATTAGGTCATGCGTTTTATTTCTCTGTCGAGAGGATTCTACGGTGCAACTAAGGGAAATAAATCCGACATGGAAGAAATATTTTAAATGGCACAACCAAAATCTAAAGTGAAAAAAAAGATGTTTTGAGTGTTGGAATGTTTTCTAGGTTTATGAAGACATATTAAATTATTTTATAACCGTTGCCACACACGGGCAAGGCATCAGTCTCAGAGCCCTTCATTTTCTAAGAAAAGTTGTTGTCGGTCGATGGAACCAAAGGTTCTTGCATTGCAGCGTGACTAATCGAAATTTGAAACCTCAAGTCATCGTGAGGAAAAAAGATAGACTATGACAACGCATGGGCATTAAGCTAGTTGTACATAATCTTTTTTGAGTCAAATGAACCCTAAAAGATAACATAAAAGGAAAGAAGCAAAGTAAGTTACAACACTGAAATCAAGGAACACAGGAACAACCCCTGTATTCTGCAACGAATGTGCAAAGGCAGGCACGATTCTAAATTCACGAGGACCGGGGACACCACCTCCGACCACGACCTGACCATGAGAGCAACACAAGAAGTACGGAAAGCTGGCACAATATGTTAGACAATGGATCGAAAACAACGCATCCAGGGTGTGAATTGTGGGATTTACTGATTTAGAATTCTCTTACAGAAGCCGATCTAAACAATTCATAGCAATAAAATCTGATTTTTTCTGAATGCTACAAACCTGTACACGGAATTTGGTATATAGCAGAATAGTTCGATGCACAACTTCTGTACCAAATAAAACACAACATATCAAATGGAAAAATAAATTCCCCGTGCAAAATATTCTCCTTCTGATTGTACTATGCTACTCCCTCAGTTTTAAAATATAAGATGTTTTAAGTTTGTGAAGAGAGTGTATCTAGACTCCTTTTAGGTATAGATTTGTTCGAATCTATACTTAAAAAGGGTCTAGATACAACTTCTTTACAAACTAAAACATCTTATATTTTAAAACGGAGGGAATAAATTACAAGCACTCTGTGCCATAATCGCACACAACCTACCAGAACCAAGCAATCACCCAATGGGCCAAAATTATCTACATTCCTCTCGCAGTCCCACCTCAGAAGCGGCATTTATTAGATGTGCAAGGAGCTCATATCCAGCTCCCCGCTCTCAAGAACCTCCCTGACCTGCTTGTCACACTCATCTTCTTCGTCATTCTGTTCTGGCTCCTCCTTCTTTTCCTCCTCATCGCCGTATCCCTCGTAGCCGTAGCCGTATCCTGCTCCGACTGATCTTGGATTCTTCTTCGCCTCCTCCACAATCCTCATGATTTCTAGGTTAGTTTGCTTGGACAAAGAAGGCCCGCTGCTGCTGCTCTTCTTGTAGTAGGAGGACTGCGCTTGTTCTGTGAGCTCCCCTGGCAAGTTCTTCAGGAACCATGGGTGGCTCTTTATTTCCTTCATTTTGATTCTCTACAGAAAACAGAAATATGTCATATCAAACTTTGACACGCTTATGGACTCACTGGTACTGCAACCTGGATAGTTGAGATCATTACCCTCATCGGATTGCTCGTAAAGATGAGCGAAATGAGCTGTCTGCACTCAGAAGATATGAAAATATTGTCTGGGATCTTATAGTCGACTGCTGCTATTCGCTGCGAGAAACAAAGATAAGCGGACGTCATTCGTCATTGTAAATACTGGGTGGCGGAAGAACTTCTGCAGCAAGGCCTCTAAAGTGTAGTATTAATGAGATAATAGGAGCAGACTATCACCTGAATGGTCTTCTTAATATTCTTGGGGTCGTCCGGGTCTTCAAATGGGTAAGCTCCCACAAGCATGACATAAAGAGTCACCCCACAGGACCATACATCAGCCATCTACACTTGCAAAATATACAGCTGTCAGTGTTCAGTTACACGCCGTGTACTGCGAAGTAAAACCTCTGTTTATCAATTGATTGACCTACATCCACTACCTTTTTCTTATTCTAAAACTGTCCATGAATCAAGAGATCATTGTACAGTACATCATACTAATCATTAGCATCAAATGAACTAATGTGCGTGAATCAGTAAATCTTCAACTAAGAGGATGTTCAATCAAATGAACTCTATGTGTAAAATATGTTGAATCAATAATTTTGATGACTACACATGTTCTTTGCAAAAGGAACACCAATCGACCAGCTCTCAGAGAGGGTGACCAAGTGTGAATAAAAGGAGCATAACAGGGTGACGAACTCTGAATAAAAGGGGCAAACCAGGGTGGTTTTTTCACAATAATATGAAAGGGCGAAAATGGTTTTCCAACTAGTTGCCAATTTTATTCTCCCCCAAAACGGGTATCTTACATGAGTCAAGTCCCTTTCTCACATGACGTGATGTTAATGTTGAAGCGGATTCTCGAGAACCAAGACACAAAACCTGATCTGTCAGATTCAACTTCCCTCAAAATTCAAGACCATAAATAAACTCAAAAACATCCAGTACCACATCTTATCGCAGTCTGTAGTATAATTTTTTATGGAGAACTTCAACCATCGTCACATAAAAGAGTCTGACAAAACTTCTACTCCTAAACTATGGTGTTCAACCAAACTACACTTTCAGGTTTGTTACACATGGGAAGTCGTTTTTAAAGTAATGTAGTATGTCAACATCATGTATTTATGTGCATGTCAGCATGAAAGGAAGATGAGCAAATGTATCCACACACAATGCCAAGATGAAGAATCTTAAGTGGCGTGCTCTTACAAGATTTTGCTTACAAAGTTCAGAAACATCAAAATACATATCATATGTAAACGAGAGGATTCTTTCCTATTACCTTCCCATCATATTCCCGGCGACAAAGAACTTCCGGTGCAATGTATGCTGGCGTCCCCACTGCAGATTTGGGCCTCGAATGTAGTACCGACGACTGTAAAGAAATGGTAAACAGTTAACCTTTCAGCAGTAATAAGAGCACACAGTACATGCAAACTTTGCAGAAATATGATGAGAAGATTTAAAAGGCGTGCGGACCACATTTTATGAAACTTGACAACCAACCTTGGAGTACCCAAAATCGCATATCTTTAGCCGTGGTGCTGTGGTGCCATCCAAGAGAACATTCTCCAGCTTCAAATCCCTATGGCATATTTGCTGGCAAGCAGTAAAGATGATTGCAACATTCAGCATATTTTCAGGCCCCACTCGCACATTATTTGAAAAAAAATCACGCTGGCACTTTCTACTCAAAGGAAGATGTGAACTGTAAACTGGTTGATGTGTCCAGCTAACATGATAAGAGTAATAATTTATCGATTCCACATACCATGTGATGGCAGTAGCTCACACCGCAGATCAGCTGCTGGAAGAAAAATCTGGCCTGCAGTAAGCAGAAACAACACCAGACAGTAAACAGACTATGATGAATCTAGTGCTTGTGCTGTTGGGAAGAAGATCAAAAAACGAGGGCTGAAATTGGTACCTCGTCCTCGCTAAAGCGGTTACATTCAACGATCCGCTCAAAGAGCTCGCCGCCCGCCGCATACTCCATCACAATCGCCAGATGTGTCGGCGTTAGGACCACCTGTTTAAACTGTCAACGTAAGATCCCGCGGTTCTAGCTTTGAAACAGAAAACACCTTGGTGCCAAAAAAAAAAAAAGTGCAGAGGAACTTCAAAATCGAAAATTTCCCCATTGGTTATCCACGCCCCCATCCAAACTCAACAGTGCAAGTCACCGGAAAAGAAATTTGTTTCTCCCCAGCACAGCCAATTAAACCCAGAATAGGAACAAAACAAATTTCGAACCCGTTGCTCCTTATCCGCAAACGCTCACCTCGATGAACTTTATGATGTTGGGGTGGCGGAGGGAGCGGTGGTTGATGATCTCCCGGTACACATTCTCGTCAATCTGCGGGTAACAGAGCCCCCCCAAAATCCGTCAGAAATAGCCCATGGGATTCGAACCCACGGAACGGACACGGAATCGTGAAATCAAAGGAGCAGAGGAGAGGAGGCCGACCCGGTGTCCGCGCTGGATGAGCTTGACGGCGACGAGCTCGTCGTTGGCGCGGTTGCGCATCAGCCGCGCCACCCCGAAGTTGCCCGACCCGATGTCCCGCACCGGCTCGTACTTCTCGTCCATCGCGTTGTGCAGAGGGGCGCGGCCGCCGCCGACGACGCCGACGCGGAGAGGCGGGCGAGGAGGAGGGTGGGACGGCGGCCGGGGAAGCTCGGCGAATCGAACGATCGACGGGTACAGGTGACGTGTGCGTCGTTTCCCGGCGTGGCGCTATGTGCGTCCCGTGCGCGCTCGCCGGGTATATATAGACGCGGGCGGTGCGTCTCCGTGTACTATAGCTCTTTCCTATTCGAATTCGACGTTAAGACTAAACTACGGACCGAAAGGAAGTTTAGGAACAGAAGAATACGGAATCAACCTGACTTGATCTTCAATTAATTTTGCCGTAAATAAAGGATGTGTTTCAATTACCTCAACGTTAATCAAACCATTTATAAAGGGATGACCTAGCGCGCGAACGTGCCTGCAGATGCTCCCGCACCGCAACGCCCCCTTGCCCACATGATTTTGATCCAACGCTGCATGAAAAATCCAGGGAAAACAAAAAAAAAACTAAAAAGGCCATGCAAAAATAAAAATGGTCTGGCAACTTTGGTGTGTGTGTGTTCCGGGGGTCTAGAGAGGACACGTTTTCAAATTAGATTTTAGGTTTATAAATGCTACGCTAGGCGTCATCCGGCGACACCCTAGGCCCAAAGAGCCATCCAATCTTACTCAACTCGTGACTAAATGGATAGATGATGAAGATAATGACTTGTATTTTGCATGACATTATCAAGGGCCCTCATGCAACCAAGGCCTCTCGTAAGCAACCAAATGAACCGCACAAGAATCTCCACTCATGATGCGTCCACTGGACCAAATTCCCAAAAGGGAAAAAATACATGCAAACAACCAAACACACCCTTATTTTCTCGACTTGGCCGACACATTGGATGCAACGAATTAGCGTGTTTCATTGTCTTGTCAAAGCAAAACAGAGATGATAGATTGTGCACTTGTCACTCCCCGCGACAGGTGCACGATACCAACGCGGTCAGGTTACACACGCCCTATCAAGATCTCCCGACAAGGACGCACGCTCGAGAGCGATCGACTTGCCGACTAAGCCGACTAGAAAAGGGTCACAATCGACCTGAGTTAATTATGCGTGGGAGAGGCTTAAGCTAGGAGGTTAGCAGTCACAACGTTAGCAACTGGCACGATATATCCGGTCCAAATCACACCGTAGGATCGGTTCTCCGTCTTTATGTACAAAGACCGTTATACGGTAGGATGTGGTCCTGAAACTACCGAAAAGTGTCTTTGCCTCCCAAGATCGAATGCTCCTTTTATTTGTATTTTATTAGTAAATCATATTTACAAATTAAAAAAACAAAAAAAAACAATTCCAATATTTAATGGTGTATCCTACAAGCGTTCAATGGCGCCGAGAAACTGAGGTGCACGCTAATATCACTCGCGAGAAGGATGAAGCTCCGAGGAACTAGGCACATGGGACACCGCCGCTCCCTCTGACCGTCGGCGGCCCTTCCTGCTGACCCGCTGCTCTAGCCACGGCCCCGGCGAGGAGCTTGCCTCGCCGGGATGACGGTGGAACCGGAGTCGTTGCGCGGTCGCTGCTGGGCCGATGTGGCGGACGAGGTTGATGCCGCGGCTGCGCTGCAGGAGGAGCTTGCTTCGCGGTGCTCGTCGCCGGCCCTCCCTACGCTGGCGGAGTTCGTCGACTGGGCAAGGCGGAGCCCGCGGTCGGCCCGGGCTCATCGGCGGCGCCCCCTCCCCTGTGGTTTCCGTTCTGTGCCTCTGCGTGCGCGGCCGCGCGGCGTCCCCGTGGTGCGGGTTCCTTCGTCAGCCGCGGGCGGCGGGGCGTCGCGGACTCGGATTGGTCGTCTGGGGAGCGCATCTGGCGGGGAGTCCGTTCTAGGGGCCTCGGTGGATGCACCTGCGGCGGGGTCCGGCGCGGCGCCGGCGCCGCCGCGACCTAGGTCTGGCTCGGGGCTGGGGGCGACGCAGAGGATGCCGCGGGACGCTCTGGGCCTGGGCCTCTCCCGGGTGGGCTGGCGTGTGGGCCCTGCCGTCTGGTGGGCCAACTCCTGCCCTGGCGCAGCCAGGACGTTCGGGCTAGACCCACGCCGCCTCGCCCGTTGCGGCCCAAGGCCGGCCCAGCTCCTGCCGTGGGGGCCTGGCTGTGGCTACACAAGGGGGCGTCCGATCTAGGGTTAGGGATTCCGGCGTCGGCTGTAGACATCGCCCGTCACGCCCCCGCTACTCGTCAAGTCGTCCCCCGCCCGCCGCCGCCCCCGCTGTCCCTCTCCTTCGCCGCCGCCGTCATGAAGCGGGGCCGCCTCTCCTCCCCAAGCGAGTCCCCATCTCCCTCCCCGCGCCACCACCGACGCACGCGCCAGCCGTCCCCTCAACCTCGCGAGCAGGCTTCCGCGCCCTATCGTCCCCCTGGACGGCGTTCGCCAGGCCGTCACCTGTCCCCCCGCGCCCCCTCCCAGGCCAGTAGCAGGGTGGCCTCTGTTCCCCCTCGCGGCAGCAGCACAGGGAAGCCTCCCCTCGGGGCCAGCACGCCAGGGCCACGTCCCCTCGCCCCTCGCGTCGAGCTTCTCCACCGCGGGGCCGCTCCCCTGGTCGTCGGCATCCTCCCCCTGTGGCCCTGCTCTCGGAGTGGGAGCTGCGGGCTGAGCTGGAACGGCGGGCGGCGACAGGCAGGTTCTTCCAGGGACGTGGAAGTGATGGCCGCCCTCAGGACCAGAACCATGGCTCGCCCCGACGCGATTTTGGGCAGGGCTCGCGTCCCGTGGCACCTCAGGCGGGTACTGGAGCCAAGAAAAGGAAGAATAAGAAGCGGAAGAAGTCGGGGACCGCGACCGGGGCTGTGGGTGCGGGAGGGAGCCAGAGTGGGCATCCTCCGGCACCGCAGTAGGCTGGCGCTAGGGAACCGTTGGCGATCACCGCGAGCCAGGGACTGACCCAGGGGGGTCGTCTGTGATCAGGGTGGTTGCCCCTCGCCAGAAGTCTCTGACGCGCAACAAGTGTTTCAACTGTGGCGAGGTGGGCCATTTTCGATCGGATTGCAAGGAACCCGAGCACTGTCTGTTTTGTGGCGATCCTTCCCACCGGGTTCTGGACTGCACTGCCCGCTCCCCTCATCGCGAGCGCAGCACCCTGGAGCTCTTGGGGCATGGCATTGACCTGGGTTTGGGGTTCTACTGCATTGATCTGGGTGGGATCGAGCTGTCGGTGCCCTAGAACCTGGCCGAGGTCCGCGTGCTCCCGGACTAGGATCCCACTCTGGAGGTGGAGGTCACTGCGGACACCATCCGCGCGGAGCTAGAGTTGTTGGACTCTGACTTCGCGTGGAATGTGAGGGAGACTGCCCCCATGGTGTTTTCGGTGATCTTTCCTTTGAGGGAGGCTTTGCGGACCCTTTCCTGGAGTCAGACTTCGATCCTACCGCTGCATCACATCAAGGTGGCCATCCGCGAGTCATGTGTTCACCCGGACACGACCACCTCCCTGTCTTCGGTTTGGGTGCGTATCCATGGGATCCCGGAGGAAGCTCAAAAGGAGAAGTTCATCAAGCTGATTTCCTAGGCGATTGGCAAGTTCGTCTGTCTTGATGAGAGGTCGTTGGGTGGTCAGGGTCCGGTGCGGGTGCTCCTCAAGCATCCGGACCCGTCGAAGCTCGATTGCACACTGCCTACCTTCTACTTCGGGTCCGCGGGTCAGACCCTCACGGTGGAGCTGGAGAGGGACCAGGAGGGGTCCCGCCAGTCCCCGGGCCCCTCGGACCACCGTCGGGGCCCGGACCAGGGTGGGATTGATGACTCGTCCAGTGAGGATTCTAGGGATGACCTCGCACGCTCTAAGTCGGAGCCGACTGTGCCCATGGCGCCCCCTCCCACTTCTGCGCCCTCAGGGGGGCCTCCTTCGCGCACGATGACTCTGGCTCGGGATCCGGTCCTCTCGCTGACTCTTCCCCCCGTGGACGTGCCTCGGTGCCTCCGCCCGGATCCTCCAGTCTCTGAGGAGATGGGCCTGGTCCCCTATGGCTCGAACATGGGTGGGGAGTTCGAGTTCTTGGGGCTCTCTGGGTTTGCGGCCTTAAAGGCCGCATCGCACCCTAGCCCGCCTGAGCTCCGGGCGTCGTCCAGTGAGGGGTTGGTGGTGGCGCCGCCAACCTCTCCTCGCTCGCCGGGGGTCGTCTGCTACACCCTTTCCCCCGGCTCCACGCCGGCCTCGCCGCGGGGATCTCCTGCCGTGGTGCCAGCGACCCCGGCTCCGCTGGTTGGGGAGCCAGTCTCAGTCTTCCCCGACACTCCTGAGGCTGGTTCCAAGCCCCGTACTGCTCGCCGACCTAGGCCGCCTCCACCTCCTCCCTCTCGCGCCAGTGCCAGGACGGTGTCTGAGGGGAGGGAGCCGACCATCCTCGAGCAGGCGGTTTCGCGGACCGCGGTCCGTAACCTCGATTCAGGTGCGTCCTCCTCCCGTCTTTCCCCATCTCACATTCCCTCCCCTCCCTCGGGGTCTAGGTTCTCTGTGTTGGCAGATGTCCCCGTTGAACAACTCGATGCAGTCGCTAGAGATAGCGGGGTGGTGTTCCGTGGGGAACGTGGCCCCCGGGTAAGCAGATTGCGGCGCTTAAGGCGAAGGAGACCTATGATGGGGCACTGGCGGCAGCTCGCGCTCAGGCGGAGCGCGAGAAGCTGATAGTGCCCCAGACCTCTAGCGGCGCCGGCTCACAAAGTCGGGGCACTAGGGGGAGTGGTTCATCTAGCCAGGGGAGTGGTGAGGCTCCCTCTGCCGTCCCCCAGGTGGGGGGACAGTGAGGGAGGCCTCCTAAACCCGTGTCCAAGCCCTCGACCACTGGTAGGGCTCGTTCGGCTCCGCGCAGTGGGCCAAACCCGATGGTGTCCCAATGAGTGAAGCAATCTTTGCCTTCATCTGGAACATCCGTGGTTTTGGCCACGATGGGCGTCGCCAGCAGCTTCGTGATTACTTAAGGCAGGAGGATGTGGACATTGTGGGCTTGCAGGAGACGATTAGGCAGGACTTCTCGATCCCGGAGTTGCAGGGATTGAGTCGTCATAGTTTCGTCTGGCACTGGCTGCCGGCGATTGGACTCTCCGGAGGGATCCTCCTTGGGGTGAAGGAGGACACCTTCGAAGTTGAGGATATGGACCGGGGGGAGTTTTTTGTGAGTATGTTACTCACCCACAGACGGAGTAACCTCAGTTGGGAGGTTATTATTGTCTATAGCCCCGCGGACCATAGGAGATCCCCAGCTTTCTTGGCAGAATTATCTGCCAAGGTGGAGAGCTGCTCCACCCCTGTGGTCGTGGCCGGGGACTTCAATTTAATCCGATCTCCAGAAGAGAAGGGCTCGAATAATATTGACTTTCCTCGGATGCGGATGTTTAATGATTGTATTGCTGACCTTGCCCTCAGAGAGATCGCTCGAGTGGGGGGGGCGGTTCACGTGGACCAACAACCGGGTTGACCCAGTCCGGAGCGTGCTGGATAGGGTCCTGGTCTCGGTTGATTGGGAGCTTGCCTATCCTCTATGCTCGCTGCGGGCGATTACGAGGATCGGGTCGGATCATTGCCCACTCCTGCTCTCCACTGGAGGGGGGTCGCCCCCGCGACTGAATCGTTTCCACTTTGAGAACTTTTGGCTACAACAGCCCGGGTTCGTGGAGATGGTTCAATCCAAATGGGAGGCGGACGTGGCCTCAGTTCCCTAGGTGCGCTCGGCCATAGACGTCTGGCACTTTTGTGCGATGATGGCTCGCCAGTTCATGCGGGGATGGGGTGCTAACTTGGGGGCGGACTTGAGACGCAGGAAAGGTGGTCTCATATCCGCTCTAGAGGCCCTAGACCGGGAGGCTGATGCCGGGGGCTTATCGGCTGAGGACTGTCTCCAGCGATATGCGCTTGAAGAATCCTTAATGGAGATTTTTCGAGGCGAGGAGACTTTTTGGCAACAGCGGAGTCGGCAGAACTGGCTCCTCAAGGGGGATGCGAACACGGCTTACTTCCATGCCATTGCAAATGGTCGTCGTAGGAAGTGCTCGATCCCTTGCCTCTGGGCGGAGGGGAATCTTCTGGAGAGTGCCAGAGATATCTCCACCCATATTTATTCCTTCTACAAGGAATTATTCTCGGCAGCACCCCGTACAGGGGTGGTATTAGCTGCGGACTTCTGGCCAGTTGGGGCCATGGTATCTGATGATGAGAATGCGGGTCTTACGCTCCCATTCCTGCCCGCGGAGGTTCTCCAGGCCATCACGGAGATGAAGCCTAACTCGGCTCCTGGTCCTGATGGTCTTCCGGTTGTCTTCTTCCAGAGGTTCCGGGAGAAGATACAGGGGGCCATTATGCCTATGTTCCAGGAACTCTATGTTGGGACCCTCGTGATGGCCTGGCTAAACTTTGGTGTTATTACCCTGATCCCCAAGATTGTGGGGGCCACGGATATTCGCCAGTTCCGCCCGATCACTGTTATAAATGTGATCCAGCGGATCATATCCAAGGTGTGCGCGCGCAGGCCTGCTCCAATTATGGAGCGTCTGACGCACCCATACCAGTTTGCCTTCCTAAAAGGGAGATTTATTCACGACGGGATCCTGGCTCTCCATGAAATTATTCATGAGGTCAAAGTGAGTCGCCAGCGGGGTGTCTTCTTGAAGCTCGACTTTCAGAAGGCCTATGATAGGCTAGACTGGGCCTTCCTCCGCCAAGTCCTCCAGCGTCGTGGGGTGGATGATCGCATGATAGGTTGGATCATGCAGATCGTTATGAGCGGGAACACAACTATAAACATAAATGGGGAGGTGGGTCCCTATTTCAAACCCTCCTGTGGGGTTCGTCAGGGGGACCTGATCTCCCACATCCTGTTTAATGCTGCAGTTGATGCCCTTGCGGAAATCTTGGAGAAGGCCAAGAATTCCGGCCACATCTCAGGTGTGGTTCGGCATCTTATTCCTGGAGGGGGGGTGACCCACCTCCAATATGCGGATGATACCATGATTATGGTGGCGGGCTCGGAGCAGGATATCATTAACCTGAATTTCCTGCTCCTGTGCTTTGAGGCTATGTCGGGCCTCAAGATCAACTTTGATAAAAGTGAAGTCATGGTGTTGGGATATTCCGAAGAGGATCAACAGAGGATCACGGATAACCTTAACTGCCGTTTGGCGGTATTCCCCCTAAACTATTTAGGGATGCCAGTGAGGGACTCCAGGATCTTGATTAGGGACCTGGAGCCCCTCATGGGTCGGGTTAAGGCAAAAGCCGAACCCTGGCAGGGGAGGTTCACCTCCAAGGGGAGCAAGACGGTCCTTATCGACTCGTGCCTCTCTAGCCTCCCTATGTACATGATGGGGATGTACCTCCTGCCGGAGGGGGTTCATGCAAACTTCGACAAGGAGCTCTCCCGGTTCTTTTGGATAGCCAATAATGGTCATCAAAAGTATCATATGGTGAAGTGGGCTGATATCTGCACCCCCAAGGAGCTAGGGGGCTTAGGTATCATCGCGTCCCGCCACATGAATGTGGCGTTGCTGCTTCGATGGGTGTGGAGGATCCTGAAAGATGATGGAGGCCTTTGGCTACAATTGATTAAGGCAAAGTATTTGCGGGGCCGGCCGCTGCTGGCTTGCGAGCGTCGGGAGGGCTCTCAGTTTTGGAGAGCCATCCAGGACATCAAGCCAGCTATCCGGAAAGGGTTGTCTATCTCCATAGGCGATGGAAGGGATACCCTATTCTGGCTCGACCCCTGGCTCAGCCATCTCCCTCTGCGTCACGAGTGTCCCGAGTTATTTGCAATCTGCACTGACCCCACTATCCTGGTTGGGGAGGCCTTCCACGGTGGGTCGTGGCAGGTGGCTTTCCGGAGGAACCTGGGGGAGGCCGAGCTGGCTTCCTGGGAGGGGCTGAGGGACAGTCTTCCGCTGTCCCTGGCGCACTCCCCGGACTCCCATGCTTGGCGCCTCACCCCTTCGGGGTTCTTTTCGGTGGGCTCGGCCTACAGGGCCCTATTTAGAGGGCCCGAGAGGCCATGGGTCTCACCATTGTGGAAGGCCCCCCTACCTCTGAAGATCAAAATTTTTGTTTGGCAGTTATTACGTGACCGGCTTCCCTCGGGTGTGGAGGTGGCCAAGAGGCAAGGGCCTGGTAATGGCCTTTGCCCGTTGTGTGTGGTCCCAGAAATGGGTCTGCACATTTTCTTCTCGTGCCCCGCTGCTCGCTTCCTTTGGAACTTTGTTCACGAGGCCCTGGGGCCTGAGTGGCAGGCCTCAGACCTCGGGGAGTTCCTGGAAGCCGCCGCAAACCATACTGAGAGGAGGAGGCGCCTCTTCTGGTTGATGTTTGCGGCAATGACCTAGGCTTTATGGAACATTAGGAACAAGATGGTCATCGAGCGTATTTTTCTTCGGCGGGCTTCTGACTCGGCCTTCACCTTTCTGGCTTTCTTGCAGCAGTGGTACCCGCTGTGTAGACAGCGTGAGAGGGCGCGACTGGACGAGATGTTGGAGCACCTGATTGCGGCGGCTCGCCGGCTTGCTACTTCGTCTGGCCCCTGAGGGCCTTTCCGGATGGTGGTTTTATCTTGCTTTCGCTGTCTGTGTTGGTGTTGGTTGGCATGCGCTAGACTTAGGCTATGCCTGGTCCGGCTGTGTGTGGCCGTGTGTGTGACCGGATGTGTGTGAACTTCTGTGTGATGTGGTTGTATGGACTCATGTATGGATGTTGCTTTATCTATAAAGCTGGGCGTCAACCTGTTTCGAGAGCGTTCAATGGCGCCAACACGTAATTATTTGTATTGTGGGCTACACGAAAATGGTAAATTTGATAAAGTTTGGAGATTTGAAAAATATGCATACTCAGATCTACTATACTTTTGTTGTTTTTTGTATAGCTCATAATACAATATGCAAAATTAACAGCTCGTAGACAAGTGGGTTCACGGAAAAATGGCACCGGACCAGCAGTCATTTCTTTTTCCATTATTACTCGTACGAACAAAAATCCAAGAGGTGTCTCGCTAGCCGCGGACGTACCGGAAAAATTCGCGCAAGATCAACAGTCAATTCATTCTGGCACCGGTACGAGAGAATCCAAGGACCACCACGCCGGAAGAAAAATCAAAAGAGATGGGTGTAGGCATCAGGCACAGATTCCATGTGCTGGAGCAGCGATTCGAGAGATTCATCCAAGCCAAGCGGCGAGGGGCCGCTCCGGTATCGAATCTGCCCCGGAAAAATCGGAAGGTTTGAGAGGGGAGGTGGGAGATCGGAAACCAGATCCAACGTCCCATCGTCGGGAACAGATTTCCTCCTATTGGGCGACATGCGGAACCTGCACGGGCTGGGAGAGGGGGGCGCACCGTGGCTGTGACCGTGCACGTACGTACGTGCAGGTGGGGGACGGGGGGGGGGGCTTGTTGCCTTGTTGGTACCGCGTCTGCGTGGATCCAAGGGTCGATCCAACAGCGGCATGTGCTGCCGTATGCTGCTCTGCCTAGCTAGCCCCGTTGTATGGCTGCGTACGAGCAAAGCTGCCCGGCCCGTTGTTTTCTGCATATTTCTGCCGTCGCAGGCGTCGTCGTGAGTAGCGTGGCAACGAACAATAGACAGGGTTCCACACATATACACGCAAAAAAGACAGGGGTCACAGCACGAGTGGGCGCGGCGCATCCAGATCCAATGCATATGCTATGCCTATGTTCTTCAGGACTAAAGGATGTGTTTGGTGGGTCGTATGAGTCTAGCCAGAGAGATGAATTGGGCCCTAATTGGTTACCTGCCCGTCCTCCGTATTATGGATTGCACGCTCGTCAAAACACACACTCCCTCCTCCCGGCCCGAAGGAACTGTCGAATCGATAGCGGGCAAGCCGAAATCTGGATTTTTTTTTGGCCGGACGAAGCTTGATTTCGGCCTGGGTATGCACAGTTTCCCACTCACGTACCCATGCGAGTGCATTTGGCTAAAATTTAATAAATTTCGGCAAACTTTGGACGAATATAAGCGGTTTGGGGCGAATATGGGCGAACTTTGGGCGAATATGGTCGATACGGACAAACTTTGGGCGAATATGGACGAACTATGAGCGAACTTTGGGCGAATATGGGCGATACAGATGAACTTTGAGCAAATATGCCCTAATTTTGGGCGAACTTTGGACGAATCTGGTCTATATGGGCGAACTTTGGACGAATCTGGTCTATATGGGCGAAATTTGGGCGAATATGGTCGATACGGACCAACTTTGGGCGAATATGCCCGAATTTTGGGCGAACTTTGGGTGAATCTGGTCTATATGGACGACTTTGGGCGAAATTTGGACGAATATGGTCTATATGGGCGAACTTTAGGCGAATCTGCACGAACTTTGGGCGAACTTTGGATGAATAAGGGCAAATATATGCTGACTAGGCGGGTCCACTCGCCGAATTCGCTTCGTCCGGCGTTCCCAGGACGTACCCAGGATCCTGGGTTCGGCCTGAGTAGGCCGGACCAAAACACGCCAAAATCCGGACGAAAACAGGTCCTTGGGTACGCGACTGGACCAATTTTCAGCGTCCGGATCGGCCTCCTGGGTAGGCGAGTGGAGATGCTCTTAGTGCAGCCAAACCCGGGGAGCGCCACGAGACAGCTCGGCCACACGCGTGGAAGGAACGGGGGACGGTGCGTCCCTTCGGGAACACGAGTCATAAATCCCTTGCACTGTCCACTCCCGTCCTATCACTCCCCCTCATCTCGCACTCCTACCACATGTCTGAGGCACATCCTTCGCAACAACGCAAGGAGGAAGACCCTGACGAGGACCACGGCCTTGACGTCGACCACAACCTCGACCTTGATCTGACCGCATCATCGACGTCCCCTTCCAGCAAATGATTAGGGTGTTTGAGTGTCTAGGTTATGAGTAAGGTTGTGTTTGGTTGAAATTTTGAGGCACATTCACGTTGTTGAAGATAGAAGCTCAACCAAATGTTCAGTAAATCCTATGTTTTTAATAAATCTTAGAAAGCACCCGGATTCTTTTTGATTTGTGAAGTGCATTCATGTGAATCTTTTTTCTCCAACTTTATGAACATTTTTTGGACCATGAACAAAAAATTTAGATACATGAGCAAATTTTGAATCATTACCCTTTTAGAATAAAAATAAAGTAAAAAAATAAAATAAAACAAGAAATATAAAACAAGAGAAAAAAGAAACAAAAGGAATATATAGAAAAACAAAAAAATAAAAACTAGAAGAAAAAATACGTTTAAATGGATCAGCCCATTGGAGGGTAGCCTAACTCGCTTGCTTTTGCAGTTTGCACGGACACAAATTGGCCGGCCCAGAGTTCGAGGAGGTCTTACGGCGGCGGCCACCCCTCCTCCCCTCCTCGAAATCCATGGCTGCTCGGCGATTCACGACAAGGTAGGGGAGGACGGCGGCGGCATCCAGTCGGGAGTTGAGAAGCAGCAGGTGCTGGTGGCAGGGGAGCACGTAGGCGGCACTCTGGAGTCGAGGAGGACGAGGTGGCGATTGTGGAGCAAAGAGGCAGCGACGGTGTCGGAGGGGATGAACGCGATGTGAGGGCCAGCACTCAGCAGCCGAGGACGTCGACGTACCCGGATCCGAACAGGTTCCAGTGTCGATCGATGCGGACACCTCTGCTTAATCGCAAGCGCGGCCGCGAGCCAGCCAGATCTACTCGCTACTCGGTTCGTCGCGCAGGTGGAGGTATGGCCTGGACCGGGAGCGGGACGGATCGATTCCTGCGCCGGCAGTCCGCGGGCGAGGACCGGATCAGCACCCTCCCCGACGATCTCCTCCTCGATGTCCTGGGCCGCCTCGACACTCGCACGGTGTTCGGCACCGGCGTTCTCTCCAGGCGCTGGGCCAGCCTCACCCGGCAGCTACCTGTCCTGGATTTCAGGGTCGGCGACATGCTCCCGCCGCGCTACCACACATGGATCCGCCTCCAGCGTTATCGCGGAACCCACGCGTACTTCACCGAGAAGAAGCACATGGTGCCTAACATCAGGAGGTACGAGCGCCGCGCCATGCGCGCCATGGCCAGCTCCATCCAAAGCATCTTGGATGCGCCGGCTGATGACGACCGGCAGGTCAATAGGTTGAGCCTCGAGTTCTTCATCACCAACAGCTCTGGCTACTGCATGAACCGGCTAATCGCCAAGGCTGTCGATGCTTGGGGGGTGGATGATCTCGAGGCTGTTGCTAAGCCAACTTACTGCCAGGGGGGACAAGCGCACACCTTTCCCAGCCATGGCATGTGCAAGGATCCCCGCACGTCACGCCTGCGAAGACTCAAGCTTGGAGGCTGCGTGCTCCCGCCGCTGCACGAGTACGGCGCCCTCACTAAGCTCGTCCTGCAAGACCTGCCGGAATCGACCCCCACAGCAGCCTACGAGGGTGTCTTCACCTCGTGCCAGCGGCTGCAGGTGCTCCACCTCAACTCCTGCGGCTGCGGTGGGGATAAGATCGTTGTGGTCGACGCCCCCGCGTCAGAGATCAGAGAGCTTGTTGTTGATCACTGCAAATTCCACCGCTTTCGGCTCAGGGCTCTTCCTTGTCTCGAGAGCATAGCCTCTCTGCAAACCAGAGTGTTCTTCCAGCCCAGCTCATGTCCCTCCCTCAGTCAGTGGAACTTCGCCTTGCGCCTCGGCATTACTCATGAGGGATTGCGGCAAAGCTTTAAGGGTTTCCTGGAACTGGAGCTTGACCAGCTTTTCCAATGCACCCCGGATATAACCAACATGGTTATCCGCTTCACGGGACCTGACAGATGGTTTTTGCCATTAAGCTCACCGTCGTTACTGTTGCCTAATCTGAGGCATCTGCTGATTGCCGACGTTCCTTCGTCTTGGGATGTCTCATGGCCCCGCCTTCTCCTTGAGATGGCGCCGTCCCTCGAGATTTTCCACATTCACATTGCCCCTTGCGAGGAGGAGCCCTACGATGAACTATGCTGGGAGCCCACCAAGCTTCGGCAGCATCACTTGAAGGAGTTTGTGATGGCTGGTTTCGAGGGAACAGACAAGGAGATTTACCTTGTCAAGTTTGTCATGGGAGTATGCACAGCACTTAGTAGTGTCATCTTGTCCAAGAATGGGTATGCTCGGGACAAGGGGCACTGGGACTGGGAGATGGTAACGCATCAATACTCATGGTCCGACGAAGAGAAGGATGCTATGCTGAAGCAGATTATCGATGGTGTATCTTCCTTGAATGCTCCTGTTCATCTCGTTTGAGGCTGAGGCAGATTATGGATGATCCAGTGTTTTGAGGTTGATCCTCGTGTTTGTGCGTGCCTTGCAATTGCAAGCTTCTAGTAATGCATATGCTTATTTAATAAATCTGTATCTTACGAATGGGGGTCATCCTCGCCGGGTCCTGTTCAACTGGTTTTAGTCTGAACCAGATTATGGTTAGGGGCCTTCGTCGACAGCTCCTGTTTCAACTGATTTTAGGCTGAATCAGATTATGGTGGTTTCTTCCTCAACAGCCCTTGTTCAACTGGTTTGAGGCTGAGATCCTTGTGTTTGTGCATGTCTTGCAAGCTTCTAGTACTGAACAGGCTTGTTTTATTCAATTTGGTTTATAATCTTATCACATAATGTTGGTGATCTTCCTCTGCTACACAGTCATTTCATTTGTTCAACAGAACTTGAATAGGTTGTTTGTGAAAATTTCCATCTGCACAGGCTTTAGACAGTGTAAAATGAAGTTGCCCCTAGATCTGTGTGTTCATTGATTGACATTTTACACTTCAAATTATGTATCTTTTATACACACTAAGGATTTCCTTTTGTTTCATGCGGTAAAAGTCATCAGCCTTATTTCAATCCAGTGCATGCATTTGACTGAGCCAATTCATACTTCTCATTTGTCAAGACATGCTTTGAGCTGTCAACCCAGTATAGAATTATAAGGTGATTTTTGGGTAGTCTGTATTTCCTTGTGGTCTGAACGTCTAATGTATATATAGCCTTAATTTTTGTTGCATGATAAAATATGGTCCACCTTAACTTTGGTGCCTTAGTGAAGCTGTTTTTTAGTTTTAGCGCGTCTGCACTTGCTTAAAACATCAGGTAAGTTGCCGTTTTAACACAAAATCATTAATGGAAGCATGCAAATGAAATAGGATTTGGCTGTAGGCCTGTAGCATGAGATTTTTCAGTTTACATTTATGGATAGTCTGCTACAGATAATGAACTTATGTGATGTGTCATAATCAAACCTGTATTCTGCACTAAATAATAAATATTCATCAATCTAAATTATACGTGCCCTTATATAAATCAGGGAAAGTATATTGAATATGAATTCATAGGATCTTTATACAGTGTTGAGTGTTCCTGGCTTGCACACAAGTACACAACGTAAACTTTTTGTTGTTTGCGATTCTATGAACTTCAATTTGTTGCTGTTGATGTGTGTTGTTTCTTTGAACAGAGAGTCAAGGCTTAGACATGTTATCTTTTCACCTTGTACCTGGGCCTTTTGCTCATTAGGTACTACTCATTTATCTCCTTGAATGTTTCATATCTAGGAACATCCAGTGTGTGGAAAAAGTCTGAAAAAAAATTCTTTTTTCTAACAGAGTGGTCAGCATACCTGTTGCTGTTACTTTTACACATACTATTTTTGAGTACTTCTTACCATGTGTATTGCTTCCCAAGAAAGAACATATTTTTCGGACACCTACATATCTTCAATGATATTTCCAAAGTTCTGGAAATTTTTAATACTTTGAATTAATTAGTATCTTACCATGTTGACCTTCCTTACATATCACATCTAAATTATGTCAGTTTGTCAATGGTATTTTCAGTAAACTAGGTAAACCTTTGCTTCTCTGTATAAGATTAAACACATCATTGTGTAAGGTATAAAATAAATTATATTACATGGACTACCTGATTCTTTGTAAGCATTTCCACCTAAAACATTATCCAGTATAGCAAGAACAGAGAGTGCACACTGTCTGTATTTTTTTTCCATCACTGCATGCATACACCTTCTATAATATTAAATATGCTTTTGTATAGATAAGAATGAAATTTATTTAATGGATCATCCGCATTTTAGAAATCATTCATGGCTAAAAATATTCAGTCTAACAGAAAAAGAACAAGCAGATTGTGTTCAGTTCATCTAGCAAAGACAGAGCATACATGTAATATTAATCAATTCAAACTTTTCATGCAGGTCCTGTACAGTATTAAGCATGCAGTTGCACGGCTACGAAATAGAATTTAAAGGCATGGATCGTCTAATTTTGATGAATTAATTACGCCTGAAAGATACTAAACCTAGCAAATGTGAAACCTGCATGCTCTTCAGGTCTTCAAAACACAGTAGCCCTGTCTCTCTCAAATCAGATTTTTTTTCTTAAATAATTATTGCTTTCTCATATTACTTTCCCATGACCAGTTGCACTTGTATAGCACGGGTAGGTCACTTCCACAGAAATTTTCGAAATGATTTGTCTATTTGTTTCCATCTGTTTATAATTTTGGTTCCATAGTTACAGCCCATGTAGTTTTTCTTTTTCTTTTGAATAATTAGCCCATGTAGTTGTGAGTCAGATGTATGATCAAATCATGCGGTTCTCTCTATTACATGAACAATCAGAAGCATCTAAAAGATCGTATGTGTTGGAGTCTAGGTTAGCATAGTAGTATTGTCCTAGGAGAGTCTAGAGTATTCCAGTGAGTGTTGGAGTCTGAGTTAGTGTAGGTAGTACTACTCTTGTAGAGTCTAGAGTATTCTAGGGAGTGTTAGTATAGTAGTAATGTCCTACTAGAGTCTAGATCATTCCAGTGTACGAGTGAAGATGTAAGGCTAGATTGTGCTATATATAAGAGGGTGTGGAGGTCCGACCGACTAAGCCCATCCAGAAATTGTCCCCAAAAACAACATGGTATCAGAGCTAGGCTCCTCCTCCTAACCCTAGCTACCACCATTCCACCACTGCAACACCCATCCCGACTCTTGTTGTCAACAACACCACGCACATTGTAGTCACCTAAGCGGCGGGAGGCCGCATCCCGTTGCTCTCTACAGGCAGTAACCACCTTATGTTGCACGATGTGTTGTGTGAGGCTTGGTTGCTGCTCTGTACGGAGGTTGCTTAGTGAGCTAGTTAGAATGGTGCAACTGAGATGTTGATAGGAGGAAAATAAGTTAGCTGGATTTGGGGACCAAGAGAAACTGGAGGTGGAGGAGGACCTCTGATCTGGTTGGAGATGGGCAGATGCAGAGGTGATGGTGATGGTGATGGCTGGAGCTGTGTGGTGCTGGGCTGTGGTCGTGGAAGGAGACAACTGGGTGAGGTCTCCAGTTTGGTCGTTCTTGGCTCCGGGAAGAGGCGAGCTGCAGAGCTGCAAGGTGTGGACGCCTGAGGTATGAAGCGGAGCTGAGAAGAGGAGTCCAGGAGGGAGTAGCTGCTGGAGTTGATTTGGGCGGCTGTGAGGAGCAAAGTGAACAGAGCTTGGTGCTAGGAGAAGAGGAGAGAATGGAATGGATCTGAGAGAGAGGTAGAGGATGTGGTGACCGAGGCAAAGATGGTTGAGGCAAGATGGCCGGAGGGTTGATGGAGAGGTGGTAGAGGTCAAGGTTGTCACCGCGTTGGATAGGTGGAAGTCATGTGGAGGTCAGGAGAGTGTGGAACTGTAGATAGCTGACCGGTGAGGTGAGACGGTTGTGGCTCTGTAGGAGCGGTTGCTGAGGTTAAGCAACCGTGGTTATGTGGGAGCCAGAGCTGATGAAGAGGCAATGCCGATGCTCAAGCTGATGAGGGAAGGCGTGTGGTGCCGCCGTTGTAGGCGCCGGTGTGAGAAGGCGTATGGTTGGAGAGGCAACAGTGGACCAACGCGAGAAGGATTGGAGGTGGCTAGCTTGATGCAAAGTTTGTGCATGGTGATGTTGATGGTGAGGCGGTTGTGGCTCTCTAGGAGTTGTTGTTGAGGTGAGGCAGCTGTGGTCTGCGGGAACCTGAGTTGATGAAGAGGCAATGACGATGCTCAAGCTGATGATGGAAGGCGTGTGGTGCCACCATTGTAGGCGCCGGTGTGAGAAGGCGCATGGTTGGAGAGGCAACGGTGGACCAACACGAGAAGGATTGGAGGTGGCCAGCTTGATGCAAAGTTTGTGCATGGTGATGTTGACGGTGAGGTGGTTGTGGCTCTGTAGGAGCTGTTGTTGAGGTGAGGCAGCCGTGGTTCTGTGGGAACCAAAGTTAATAAAGAGACAATGATGATGCTCAAGGTGATGAGGGAAGGCGTGTGGTGCCACCGTTGTACGCACCGGTGTGAGAAAGTGCATGGTTGGAGAGGCAACGGTGGACCAACACAAGAAGGATGGGAGGAGGCTAGCTTGATGCAGAGTAGGTATCCGGTGATGGTGATGGCTCCCATGAGCGGAGCTGGATGGTCGGAGTTGATTGGTTGCTTGACGACCACTAGAGCAAGAGCTAGAGTAAAACGCTCTCATGTAGATTTTTATGCTTGCAAGCTAGAGGTGTAGTGGTCCTAGTAAGTGTCATGGAGTTGTAGCAAGATGGTCATGGTGACTGACCCATGCTCATCTTGAGGGGGAGTGTTGGAGTCTAGGTTAGCATAGTAGTATTGTCCTAGGAGAGGCTAGAGTATTCCAGTGAGTGTTGGAGTCTGAGTTAGTGTAGGTAGTACTACTCTTGTAGAATCTAGAGTATTCTAGGGAGTGTTAGTATAGTAGTAATGTCCTACTAGAGTCTAGATCATTCCAGTGTACGAGTAAAGATGTAAGGCTAGATTGTGCTATATATAAGAGGGTGTGGAGGTCCAAGGGACTAAGCCCATCCAGAAAATTTCCCCCAAAACACCAACAGTATGGAATTTAAAACACAACTTTATAGCTATCGAGGGTTATAGAAACGCACTATAATTGTAGACATACTTACAATCTATGTCCAATATTTGCTCACTGTTAAAAATTAACTAAATACAGTCTTTGTTGTCTATTTTCAGCTATAATTATATAGAGTTAATACAGATTTGCGAGTTGTACTGGTTTACCTTTCTTTGCAGCTGCAGACTGTCTGTCTACCCTGGCAAGTGTTCCGCCACCGGATTGCTGATACTTCGCAGCTAGCGATACACACTGTCACCACCCAGCGCTGAGATTAGCCATGGGCAGTACTGTGTGTGGTTCGACATGAATGTGCCGCCACATAGCTTCAGTGCATTTCCTGTTCCAAGGACTATGGAAACGACATGCCTGGCCTATAACATGTAAAGAGTGCCAGAAGCAGCCATCGAGTTTCTTCTGCGCACAGAAACATGTGAAGGTTGGCGATGTCAACTACTACAACTTCAAGATTCTGATGGAGAGAGAGTTTGCAGCACTAGCCATATCAGAGACTGCATCGAAAAGTGGCTGAAACAGAGATTCAGGTCCCGAGGTTAGTTGGTCATCTCCGAAGGTGAGAACGAACAACAACGACATGCATGGTTGTTTTGAAAGGTGACTATTTTGTGTGTTTTGAGAATCGCTAGCGTGGAGCTGGTGGTCAATTTGCTTCCTTCGTTCCACGAGTTGCAAGCTGAAATGATCTTTGTACTCCCTCTGTTTCAAAACATAAGATGTTTTAGCTCTATAAAGAGAGTGTATGTAGACCCCCTTTTAGTGTATAGATTCGGAATAAACCTACACGCTAAAAAGGGTCTAGATACACTATTTTCATAAAGTTAAAACATCTTATATTTTAAAACGAAGGAAGTACATGAGCAGGAATAGACATAGACGCGCATTGAGTTGGCGATATCGCCTTCGGGTTTGGCCCAAGACTCAACTGGCACGGTTTGAGTAAATTTTTTTTTGAGCGAAAGCACTGTGGAACGTAATCAGGTTACAATAAATACTTGTGATGTAAAATCTTGTATCCTTGCGTGTGGTTTGTTTATTTTTCGTATTATTGCTTGTTGCTTATAACTACATTTTGGTCTAATTGGCCGAAACAAAACTGGCCGGTGTAGAGCATCCTCGTCAAAGCGGTGTTCTGGTCTTTCGCCGGCGCCGCAGTCATCTAAACCCAGCTGCCGGCCTGCTGATTAGCTAAGTAGTAGTGCCCGACCACTGCATGGTGCGACGCCGCCTTTGATTCTCCCGCCGCCTCACTCATCTCCGGCCGGTTGACCTTGGGCAAGATTGAGTGTGCAACTTGCAAGATTTGGAGATCATTAGCTGATTTGCTTGCTTATCTTACATTTAGTAGCAACCATTAGTCGCCACATGCATTTGATCAGTGAGTCAGGCTGGTCACTCGTTTTGATTACTCCCTCTATAGGAATTATAAGGACAGAGGGCTAATTATTTGTAAAATCAATGAGCTTAATTAATACCTTCTTCTTGCCAAAATGCAGTTTACACAGTTTTTAACAGTTGAATGATGTAAAGTTTGACCATATGTAAAAAAAATATCAACATATGATTTATCATGATGTATATTTTCATATGGCACACATTTGGTATTGTAGATATATATAATTTAGTGAAATTTTACAGTTGACTCGTAAAAAAACCTTATATGTTTGGCAAGGAGGGAGAACCTCTCTTAATGCATGCACCGATAGTTTTCACATGCATGAGATGAAGGCGTGAAAAAAGGACAAGTTGGGACAGGAAACAACATGCATTTGAGAAAAAAAAGGGAATTAATGGATAATAAATGAGATATGCCATATAATCTCTAACACAGGGAGTACAATGCATACATCGACTTCCTCGTCTAGTCCTTGGTCCTCCGATGGAAAGCTCGATGGACCAGCAGTGTGTCGTAAGAGCATCTCCAATGTCATGCTGTTCATTTTGTCTAGGATGACAGAAACCAGGCCCCCAACAAGCCTCCACAAATGGAACTTTGTCCGCGTCCCATCCATTTCTCCCCAAAACGGCTTCGATGAAAGCAGCTTTACAAAGAAGGTTTGAAAAGTGAGGCGTCCACGACCCCATTACAAGAATTACCGAAGGAGATGATCACCGTCAAAGAGGTATCAAGTGGCAAGAGAGGGGAGATACGCAAGATCACGAGAGATTAGCACTTCAAGAGCTTCATGGACACTCTTTAAGAAAAGTTCTGACAAGTTGCCAAAGACACCGCCGAGAAGCTCTGAATTTAAGCGGACATTGTCGTGTCCTCAAAGTTGGATGCAACTTCAAGGGCAAAATAAATTGAGCTCAAGGTGTTCGTGGAGGAGACGCAGGTGATGATGGTCGACCTCAGCCTCATGGACGACGTGATGAAAGCATGGTACATAACGAGTAGGCAAATGATCACTTCTCGAGTAGATTGATCAAATTATCATGCTTCATCACCTCACACCTGGTTGACGTAGACATCTTATCCACACATTGCTCTCCGATGAACGCCCGTCGATATATCGCTTAGGTCAGGGCGATCGAACCAACCCAAGCCACTCTCCGGTTTAGAAAAGCCTTCTCGTGTGCTCCACCACACTTATGAAATTCCTGTGCTCAATATTTAGGGCTAGTCAACTCATGAGCCCTTTGATCCGTCCCCCCTCAGCCCCTTCTTTTATTGACCTCGTGGTGCCTACCCCTCCGCGACTAGAAGGCGCCGTAACCGAGTTGAACCTCACCATGAAACAGAATGTATCATGGGCCAAGATAGTCCGGATCTATTTGCACCTTCTGCACGACACCACATGACTATTTTGAGCTCCATGTCACACCTTGTGTCATCGTAACTCAGGCTTCCTTTGTTCCACTGTACGCACAAAATTATCTGAGTTGGCTATTCCCGATGTCTTCATATATTATGTCAATTTACAAGTGTTCGACTCCAATACTTAACCTACTGTGTAATCCAAGTCTAAATAAATGTAGCCACATATTCGAGACAATTTCAATTGGAGGCCGGTTAACTAGCTGCGTGGTCTGTCTAGAAGAAAATACTGTGTCCTTATGCATGCTAGCTGATGGGCAGTTCACCGTATGATTAACAAATTACTAGTAAAGTGCCCGTGCGTTGCAACGGGTTAAAATTTATAAGTTAACGCATTGGTCCAAATTTATAAGTTGACAGTGACATACCAAATTTTCCCTTAAAAATATATTGGCTACATCCGGTATTTCATCCTTAGATGTTGCACTAAATGTCTATACAACAATCTTGTAAAAAGATAATCAGAAAGTTGCCACTTATTTTGCAATATAACCATTTGTGTTGCGATCGAATAAAGCATTGAGGTGATGTCCAAATAGATGATGATACAAAGAGCGAATGTTAAATAATGGTGTGGAACAAAATATGATGCATGGATAGTGGAAAGTGTTTTTTGTTCCCGAGCACAAGCGCTCTCTTTATTTTAAAAAAATTAAAATCATATTTTACAGATTTTAAAGATATATTAAAATAATTCTGAACATAATAAATATTGTATCCCACAAGCATGTAAAATCGTGGCATGAATTTTTTATATATTTTGGCCTACACACAAATGACAAATCTAATAAAATTTGGGATTTTGAAATGATATACTTACACATATCTACACCTTTTGTCATTTTTGTAAAGCTCAGAATACAAAGTATTTGAAATTGATTTTTTGCACATATGTGGAATACATCATGAGCTACATCCAAAATTATTTTAAAATATTTTTTTAAACTCACAAATATGGTTTTAATTTTTTTAAATAACAAGAGTACTGAAGCTCGAGCCAAAGATCTCTAGTCGCATGGATAGGAACTCAGTTCATACATATTATATGTTACACAAATACAAATATACCTTGGCATCCTCAAAAGATTGGTCCATGAACTCCTGTCGCCACACTTTTGCCTCTAAAAAGGACAAATTGTCAAGTTTCAAATAATGCGCTTGGGTCACTATCAAAATACAGGAAACATGCCTGTGCGTTGCAATGGGCTCTCAATTCTTTCTTTCCTCATCAGACAAAGTTCACAAGTATACCCAACATAGAATTAATACATGATTGTAAGTGCCACATGTTGCCATGAAATAATAAATTGAGTATCAAAATGAATTCTACATGATAGGAACAAATATATATGGAGGCTCTGTATCAAAATGAAGTGCACAATATAATTAACCCAAATGTTTTCTCGTAATATTTTTCTATCTGCCTCACTTTCGCTACGCAACGATGTGTCATCTTAATTCCTCCATGTATGCTCATTACCTTTGTGATTATATTCATCGATGTTGTGTTGTTGCTTCATTTCAAGGTCAAACCAAAGACATCCCTCCAAAAAACGTTTTGATGGAAATGGCATGAACATCATGCTCAATGTAAAAATATGTTTATGTCGAGCTTTCATGTTGTCCAGATTTAATATCAATATCCGTGTTCGCATAATAACGACTTACCTCAAAAAATAAAAAATATTCTTTTAGTAAAAAATTGATTTCTAAGGAAAGTTATTGTCTTTCATGAAATAATTCAGCTAAAATGATACTCCCTCATGCCCGTCTAATTGACAAGGGCGTGTATTCAAAGTTCAAATACAAACAAATCCGTATAGGTTCAAATCATACCAAAATTAGCATAGATTAAAAATCCTGACTTCCGACCGTGTGCACGTGGACGCGCTCACGCCGCACAACATCTGCGTTGCATCGCTGCCCCAGATCTGCAACCTGCTCGTGTGGTTGGACGCGCTCATGATCTGTTGCGGAGGAGCTCCACCGCTCGCCCAGCGGTGTGGGTTGCTTGCTCCTTATCCACGTACAATAGCCGTTGCTACTCTCTGTTCGGCCGGCTGCTACTCCCCGGAGCTCCTTAGCTCGGCAGCCGCCGCTGCCGCCTGTCGCAGCTGAGCCACGCCCTTCATCTCCGGTAGCTCATATGTCCTGCTACTGGCTGGTAAAATTTATGCTCCGCCACCACCTGCACAACTGCATCTTTTAGACAAAATTCAGTTAAAGTTTAGTTCAGTTCCCATTATTCAGTAAAAAAAATTGTGAAACCAGGGTAAGCATGAAAGTAGATGCAAAACGTATGTGAATCATTTCTCATCGAATATTTAGGAGAAGGTCTACAACTCTCTACAGAACAGTCACATGTATGAAAATAATGAGTTACTTGAGTCACATGTCATATAAGTGTTGAATATCCGCCACACAGTGTCAACAGCTTGTCTTTCTTTAGAAGATGGGAGGGAAGGAGGACTTACAGGCTGCGATGTGGGATTTGAGCTTTGGGATGTTCGGGTGGGAGCTCCTGCATCTTTGTCACCTTAGGTCCATTGCGAGAAGATCCTCATCTGGGTTGGTCGACCTCCTCCATGACATCAACAGAATCGAGGAAAAGCGCGGTGGTGAAGAAATTTCCAATGCTTCTTATTTTTCAAGTTGGGTGAGCTGAAATCCTGACTTATAACATGAAGGTGCAACTGTTGCATGGATGGAACCTGCAGAAACCAAGACAGGTAGGATTTGATCTTGGTCGTGCCATTATAAAATTTGAAGAAACATAAATACTTCAACATTGTGTTAAGACGGTACCGAATGATATCCAAGTCTGAAAGTCAGAGACTCATCTTCCTCTAGGGATTTGTGTGCCCACTTCAACCCAACTGAATGCACACTTCACGGCAAAGATAAAAGCTCCTTCTTGACATATGCTAGAGAATAAGACCATATGTCCTAGATATCATCTTCCGGCAGTCAGCTCAAAAGTCATGGAAAATGGAATACTAAGTGTTTGTAAGCATGCAAGAGCAGAATATAAGATAGTTTTCGACGAAATAAGGCAAAAAAATGTGCTAGTACTAACAGAGTGGCAAACTGGAAATCCAAGAAGCGAGAAAAGAATAGACACTAAATTCTTAATTATTTTATCTGCTCCATGATGCGATGAAGTATACCTGAGCACATAAGATAGCGACCGTTATCATATGTCTATCGTCGATCTACTTTTTCAAGAACTCGTCAACAAAGACCGTCAGCAAAAAACATGAATCTTAAAATCATTTAAATTAGTAACAGTAAACAGTTTAAGAAGATTTCATGAATAAACTATTTGAGTTGAAGCCCATGTCTCCAGGTTAAGCCACACGAAACATGAAACGGTCTGCAAACCCCGTGTCTCCAGGTTAAGCCATGAAAAACAAAATAAGATTCTCCTCGACATAACAAAGTTGTTCGGACTTTCTTCGTCTGTCACATTCTTCTTGCCTTAGTGTGCGGTATAATATTTAGGTCTTCACAATATACAATTGAAATCTTCAATATGCGGCATCTCAACTGTCAATGTTATGTAAGCTTGTCAGCAAAGTACTAATGCTAGAAGCCTCCAATTTGTTAGGCACCTGAATACATTTTTGCACAAAAATTACCGAAACAAGATTTTTCAACTAAAAACAGGCACACTCTTTCTGTAGTTTCAACGCTATAGTCCACCAGAAAGTCAAGTGAACACAAACACACAATATGAACATAAAACTCAAGCAACAGTACCTTAATTTGTGTACCCAACATCTAACGACTTTACTGAATATATGCATACTGCATCCATGCATGCAGACTCCAAAATAGATTGTTATGGGAAAAAGAGATTACATCATTTTTTGTTTACTCTGCCAAATGATTCTTCAGCCTCTCAAGTTCACGTGTTTGCTAGCCTGTACAGGGAAAAAACATTTGGTAAAAAAGGCATTGCTCAAATTAAGATTAGATGAAAAATATAGATGACCGCGTATTATATGCTAACACTTTGAGATGTCAATTAGATGCCTTTTTATTTGTTCGTAGTCAGACCAGACAATGCCTGATGGTCAATCAACTTCTCCATAGAGTCCAATCACGCTTGGCTGTTGTGGAAAGGATTCGTACCTGGCTGATGATGTGCTAAATACAAAATCACTAAAACCTCATTCCGCTCTTTATTCTAAAGAGAACCTAGAGATCAATTCGTACGGTTAATGTGATTATTTATATGCCAGATCAAAGATAACCAAACAGAAGGGGATAGAACTTACAATTGCTAGTTCAATTTTTGGTTACCCTGGTGAATTGGAGTGGATGCCGATGGATTCAAATCAAATAAAGACCAAGCAAAGGAAGCATGATTAGTATATTTGCAGGGATGGATGATGTGCAGGCAGCCCCTTTTGCACTAATACACACATACATAGGATTAGTACATTTTTGACTTCGAGATATGCAGAACCTCACCAGAGTAGTTTTGCATCGGTCCAGACATGTAACTATTGGAGAACTCCTCATGGGTTCTCCTTGGCGCTGGCAGCCTGACAACAAGGAGAGAAAATTAGGTCCGACAGAGAACGTGCGTGCAATATTATACCTTACCTGCATCTATGGAGGACCTGGATGTTGATGTCGCCTCCCTTGGCGAATCAAGGAGAGGGGAGGATGCGGTGATGACCGCTGCCCCTCGAGTGGTGGTGGTCTCCAGTTTCGGTCGACAGATGCAGCGGGGGATTTGGAATTAGAAACGAAAAATCTAGCGAGGAGAGAGGATTTGAAAGGGAATGGATTGGTTCGGAGCAGAACTAAACCTACCGATCATACCTCCATCAAGAAAAGTGGTGCACGGGGACAGATCTTGGATGGCGCTGACCATGATGGTGCCGGTGAGCGGCGGGTGCAGGAGGAGATTGGGCCGGCGGTGCGGCGTGTCCCATCCGATCTGCCCCTGCTATCACCAGATCAAGAACAACCGGATTTGGCCGGCGGCGCGTCGGCTGGGCAAACTGGGTGCGGCGAGTTTGGAGCAGGAGGTCACGCGGCGTGAGAGAGGAAGAAGAGGGACGCGGCGATGAAGACTGGATTTGGATTGGCGGCGTAATCTACGCGGCATGCGAGGATCACAGAGTAGTTGCAGGCCGTGTGGCTCCGGCCTTTCTTCAATGCGCGACGAAGGTGGACCGATGGGGGCGACGAAGGACGAAGCGGAAGACGTATCGGGAGAACACGGAACGCGAGAGGCGAACGAATTTGACCGGGCATAGACGAAGCGGTACTTACCGGTGGCAGTGGTGGGTAATATCCACCAAAGTGCAGGGGCAAAATCGACCAACGAAAAATCGGAACGAAACTGGGAGGACGAACCTACCGTTCTGTAAATTAGTAGATAGATAGATTAGAGCCCGTCAGCCGTGAATACTTGGTCGTGGTGATAGCTAGGGGAGATGCAACATTCAAGACAGCTCGAATATATGCATCTCTGCCAGCTATAGAATGCATGCACTGCAGGATGAGATTGCGAGTTCTTACGCTAGCTAGCTGGATGCCTCGCATGCATGTATGACCTGACCTGCATGCCTTAACTCACCTATACATGTTTGATTTGGTCAAGACGAACTGCAATTTTTTATCCCAGAGACGAACTGAACATGGCTACTACATGTTCACCGTACATGTTTGATTTGGTCAAGACCAGCTCCTGCCATTGCCATCGATAATGTCACAAGTCAACTCAACTCGGAGACTAAGCGCAACGACCCGTCGTCCGTTCTACCCATTACGGCCACCGGCTTATCACCACTGTACAAAAACCAAAGATATATAACCCGTACGTTTTTCCCGTCATCAGTGACCTTGCAGACGTACGTACGTAGCCCTCGCATGAAAGACAAGACATGAAGCCTTTTCGACTATGTGGAAGATGGAAGAAGGATGTCCACAACTCGGCAGAACGGTCGATATCCTACAAAATCTCAAGGGAAGCCTTTTCGGCGATGTACGCTTAGGGCGCCGGTAACTTGCGGTAAATCCTGCCAAAGCTCGAGAAAGAAGACAAAATATCTTTTTCTTTTCTCTACAAACACCGGACCAGGATGAAACAAGCTGATGTGTTGTCACCATTGTCCTCGACGCCCTCGTCTACTCTAGAGCGAGGACGCCCGCGGCTTTGAGGGATGACGAACCACTGCGAACCGTTGGAGGAGGATAGGAGAGGGAAGAAAGAAAGGCGGTGGTTGTTGTGGAGAGATAGGGAACATAGAAGGTGGGACCTGGGTTAGGAGAAACATAGTGATGTGGCCAGAGGTCGATGGTGAATCTTTCGCTGCCTGATTTGAGGGAGCATCGATCTGGAGGTGCGCATTCGGTGGAGTGCTCCGTGCCTCGTCGGGGACGTCGGGAGGAAGGGAAAGATAATGGTAGTTGGAGAAAAAAATAACATTGCAGCCAGCTTAAACGAGACACTATTGTGTAGAGATTTTTTTATTAATGTCTAGGGATGACAATGGCGGAGCAAGCCCCCCCTTCCCTCAACTTTGGAAAATAATTGAAGATTTTTTCTAGGGACTCAGGTCTATGAAAATAGAGTTAACCCCCCCCCCCCCCCCCAACTCACCACCACACACACAACATTCATACTTATTTTTTCCTAGACTTCCTCAGCTATCTCTGCCACTAATGGAACCATCACACATGCCCTAAGTGGCAATATTGATCGCCAATGGTACATCTACCATGTATCTCCGAAACAAGTAGCTATAATATATAAATCCTAAAAGCAGGTGAACGTCGTCTTCTGTTAGTTTGCTAGAATTGCCAATAACAGTAAAGACAGTGACTTGAGCTCAATGGTCATTCGAGCCAAGTTGCATAGATGCAAATCTCCATAACCATATAAATACATGCACATGAGCAAATTGTATATTTTCCTTTACCTGAGTTATGATTTGGATCACTATGTATGATATACAAGATATATTTTTCTAGGTCAAAAAGAAAACATCCCAGTAAACAATCTAGGACTTACCTAATTTGGCACCACAAGAAGAAGGCGAGAAGCAAAGCAAAATAACAAGGAAGGCACAAAAGTACGAAGCCTAAAACTCTGAATAAAACACACATAATACCAAACAAAATACACCGGACCAAGAGTGATGAACTGTGATACCAGAACACCTTAGGCTTCACGATGTTGGCATCACGGCCACAATGACTACACCAAGACGAAGATAGAGCCATAATTTTTTTCTTTTGGTGGGACACCACATTTATTGTCGATAAGTTGCCGTCATTGAAAATAAAAACCAACATATAGGTGAAAGTAATAGACAGGAACACATACACAAATGAGGTTCTTTGTGGCAGTTAGAGTGTCACCTAGGTCAGTGCTTTTGGTGATGGTCGTTAATTGAAATCCATGCCCCAATAAACAAACAACGTTGTGGTGATAGGCATCTATCTTGGAGCCGCACCACTCGACTAATTTGCTATCATTGTGAGCCGACTAGAATTTGACTCACCGAGGAGGAATATTCTTTAAATAGTAGGTCAGATTTCTTTCTTTAGCAAGGTTATTCTTGTAACTTTATCGATCTTGAACTCCACAGTTATGGTCTGTTGGAATTATGTCCTAGAGGCAATAATAAAGATGTTATTGTTATAATTCTTGTCCATGATAAAGTTTATATTCCATGCTAGAATTGTATTAAGCGGAAACTTTGATACTTGTGTGGTTTATGAACAACACCGTGTCCCTAGTACGCCTCTATGGACTAGCTCATTGATTAATGATGGTTAAAGGTTTCCTAACCATAGACATGAGTTGTCGATTAATAATGAGATCATGTCATTAGGAGAATGATATGATGGACAAACCCAAATTAAGTAGAGCAATTAGATCGTGTCATCGTGTTCATCTTTGCGAAGCTTTTTCCTATGTCAAGTATTGTATTTCTTAGACCATGAGATAATACAACTCCCTGGTATCGGAAGAAAGCTTTGAGGTCATCAAACGTCATCCTATATGAGGGTGATCATAAAGGTGTCTCTCAGGTGATCGGAAAGTACTTGTTGGGTTGTATGTATCGAGATGGAATTTGTCCCTCCCGAATCGGAGAGATATACTTCGGGCCCACTAGGTAATCGATATCAACACCGCTTGCAAGCACGTGGTTAAGGAGTTAATCACAAAGTGATATCGGATTACGGAACGAGTAAAGTACTTGCTGTGAACGAGATTTAACTAGGTATGCCGATACCAACGATCGAATCTCGGGCAAGTAAAATATCGCGTGACGAAGGGAACACATATATGAGATTAATTGAATCCTGGCATCGTGGTTCATCCGATATGATCATCGATGAATATGTGGGAGTCAATATGGGTTTCTAGATCCCGCCGTTGATTACTGATAGAAGATCATGTCTGCATATTCTCGAACCCGTAGGGTCACACACTTAACGTGTCTCGACGCTAGGATAGAATGGATAATTGGTTTATGAGTTTTTGTCCGGAGTCTCGGATGAGATCCAGGACATCACGAGAGGTTCCGGAATGGTCCGGAGAATAAGATTCATATAAAGGAAAGCAGTTTTTGGATTTTGGAATCGTTTCGGAGTTTATCGGTATTGTACCTGAAGGTTCTAGAAGGTTCTGGAGTGGGACCAACGTGGGCCCACTTGTAGGGGGCCTGCGTGGGCCTAAGGGGAAGTGCCCTGGCCGCATTGGGCAAGGGGCACAAGGCCCCAAAGGCCCTTCCGGCCAGCCTAGGGGAAACCCTAGGGGAGATCTTCTAGAAGGAGGGAGGAAACTTGCCCCCCACTCCAACCCTTTGGGCCGCCGCCCTAGGGCTTGGAGGAGGGGCCAAGGGGCCGGCCAGTCCCCTATATAAAGAGGGCAGGGGTGCACCCTCCCCCTCCCACTCCTCCAACCCTAGTCGCCGTCCTGCTGCCCCTCCACCTCTATCTCCCGACTGCGCGTAGGCGAAACCCTGCCGCAGAAACTCTCCACCATAGCACCACGCCGTCGTGCTGTAGATCCAATCCATCTCTCCACCCCACTTGATGGACCAAGGAAGGAGGAGACGTCGCGTCACCGTACATGTGCATCTCTCGGAGGCGCCGCCACTTGCGGCGTTGGATCAGATCGGATCGCGAGGAGGAGAAGGCTAGTTCGACCATCACCCACGTTCTGTTGAACGTTTTTGCTGTGCGGTTTTTTCAAGGGTATGAAGATCTCATCTATCTCTCTCGTTGATTGCATATCCTAGATTAGATCTTGGATTTCTTGTTCGCATCCGTAGAAATTTTTTGATTTACTATGCTGCGAAACCCTTCATGGTCTACTAAAGGCATTGTGTGAGTGTGTGTATATATGGCGTGGTATGGTGATTCAAATTTATCTGCCAACCAAGAATAAGCATGCATGCATTTGAACAAGGATCCATATTTAGTAATAAGCCTTAACCGTGAAGAATCACATTGTAATAAGAGGTTGGTTTGTAATTTATCATACTACATAGTGAAGAATGAGTAGGACCTTACAAATTTACAAGTTTGTTCATGGCCATGTTGAATTCTTCTAGTGAAAACTCAAACACTCATCATGATGCATTGTTGGGTACTTGGCAGTAGAGACACTTCTTTCTCAACTACGTATCACATAGACATATTGAGAAGGACAAAATGGCACTCCAGATATAGTATTGTCCATTAGGAGGGTTCCTTCCCATTTGTAGTAAGGTTATTGTTATAATTCGAGATGCACAATAACGAAGAACGATAAGTAAACATGACAGAGGGACACGAGATTTAACGTGGAAAACCCCTCCAACACGAAGGGGAAAAAACCATGGGCGTCAGCCAACAAACTCTTCACTATTTTCGGTGGGTGTTTACAAACGCCGCGGGTTATCAAAGAAGCGATAAACCCTATCCGGCGGCTTACAGGATGTATATATAGACGGTGGCAACGATCCGCTTCGGCCCAAGCCTCCCGGCGACGGGCCTCGCTCCGCTCCGTCCGAAGTTAGCCTTTCTTCAGTGCACCAATACTTGAATTTGGATCATAATATAACAGTTATTCATCACAAAAATATATCATGTAGCTTCCTTGCTAACAATAGGCTACACACTGAGAAATGGATGCTCTCGACCATGCTGGACTGATAACAATTGACCTTGAAAATATGTTTTTCAACTAGATCCATGGTTTTTAGATATATAACATGTTGGTCCTGTAAGGATACTTCTAATAAACAGAAAGATTTGGAAAAAACACTAACTTGGTTAGTCATTATGTGTTTCTACTTTTTTACATACCACTACCTTCTAATATAATTATATTACGTTTGAACGTGGTCTAGAAAAATCCTGCTACTCAATGCCTAATGAGCCATAAATTCCCTAGGGGTAGCACATACATGAAGTAACAATCATAAAACACATTTTACATGTGCTCCAAGCATACCGATCTATGCCACAATAACATTTTACATTTTACATGAAGTGGATTTATCATATGTAGTATGTTTTGTTGCCCACATTATTTGTTTTCTAGTGTTTAGCTTGTTCCTAGTAAAGCACTAGAAGACCCAAAGGAAGTTCCAACCATGCACTAAATATTATAAATTTAATTACCACCATAGATGACATGACTCCTAGTAGAGGAAATGCATTGTGGTAATGGATTGAATTGCATGCAATTAGTGACCAAAATAATTTGACCACCATTATCTTATGTATTGATATAGTAGTTTCAGGTATTCAACTCCCATTAAAGCTTGAATACTTCTAGATAAGGATGTTGATGTACTAAAATTAATAACCAGAAGAATTTCACCACCATTATGTTATGCGTTGTAAGATAATAGACTACCTTTAAAGCTTGAATGCTTATAGATGAGGATGTCGGTGTGCTAAAGATAATATTTTTCTAATGGTTCTAAATATGGATGTGAATCAAAATCAGAAAAAATATATTAGTGGTTAAAAAGATGGACGTAAATGTACTGACATAGGAATTATTAGCTAATAATTAATATTATCTATAAAAAATCATGTTTCCAATTTTTTTTATAACACATTCAAATTTTTGCCCTCCTTATAGTGACATATCAATTCACAACCTTTTTTCCTTCTTTATAACGAAAGTACGTCTCTTCATACCACTCAATATTATGTCATTAGCCAATGGTACCCATAAATCTCTAGCTTTTGTAGATCGTTAGTTGTTTTCAAGTTGTCTATCTTAGTATGCCGAGGAGGGACAAGAGGTTGAGTGTCATGTACATATATAACGACAAAGAGCGCGATATCACACTCTTCAAGTGTCGTGGAGGTTTGTACAAATCCACTGCTAACCTCTCCGTCCTGACTGGTGCTATAGAGTTGTTATCGTCTAGAGAGGGAAAGTGGAAATATGCACTCATTAGGGGATCCATATGTTGAAATAATTAGCAGTTTTCGCATTAATTTAATCCAAGTATAAATCATGACAAAACAATTTCCAAGACTAACTAGCATACGCATAGTAGACATGCACCATACAGACAAGCGAAAATCTAGCACATCTACCCATACTGCAAGACTAGTGATCATCATAAGAAATAGCAGGAGGACAAAGAACACGTACGAGTTCGTCGATGGTATGACCAACGGCGCAACAGAAGTGGAACCACCACCAGCAGCAGCATCGTCAGACATGGCGATGAAGTCGAGGAAGAGCTTGAGCAGTCGCGTCTAGACGCTCCCCAAAAACCTTATCGCCTCTCTCCCGGTGCAGGATCAGAAAGACGGGGTTCCGGAGGCCTGCTCTCCCGGACGACTGTGCACGCAGCCGACGGGATGGAGTAGCAAAGGACAGCACAGAGAGATGGAACGGCGATGCGCAGGTAGGCAGATGCAATCTAATTGCTGAGTCCTACTACGGTTTGCGTCTGCCTCCTATATAGTGCGGGTCGGGTAGGACATGGGGCAATAGTCCACAACCGAGTCAGTGCCAGGCCACGATATGGAAACAGCCGGTTAATTAATTAACGCGTCCGTAATGATGCATTAATGACTCATAATTAATACACAATTAATTTTCCCAAAAAGCTCGGCTCGGCGAGATTCCCGCAACGTCGTGACGAGGCGAGGCGGGCGGCGTCGGAGGAGGAGTGCGCGAGGGCTTCTCTTCTTCTCACACCTTAGTGAGTGGTGCAACACTCTACTATATAAGGTGGTCCAACTCCCATTCCACTAGCAATGTGGGACTAAACTTTGACACCACTAGCACACACATGAGCTACCGTGATAATGGGCCAAAGAGAATTTCAGAATTTGTATTTGTTATGGGCCAAAAGCCCAACATCAAATATGCCTCAAATTCCAACACCATCATCCAAACCCATTGTCAATGCTTTCCTATAATACGCCCGACAACATTTTCGTTCTCTAATGGGGCAACAACAATTTCAAGGCTACGAAGGGAGGCGGCTCGGTTGGACATGGAGGACACGATGGTGGGCAAGAGAGACAAACTCTTCATCAAACTTATGAAGAAAAACCAAGATGAGAACCTAGGTATGGCGACAAATCTCGTGTTCTCGAAGGAAGAAGATCTTAGTCTTGAAGATCTCGATACTCTCTTCCATGACCTCTCACGGGTACAGGAGGACAAAAGAAGGCGCCGGTCTCCATTGAATCATGGCCAAGAAGGTAATACGGGTGGCCCAAGCGTGCCCCAAAATACGCAACCACCAAGAGGCCCACCATTGGATATTTTGAAAACTACTTATTCATCGATGCAGATATATATCCAGCTCTCACAATCTACCGCAACACCAATTTCCTTTGTTTCCACTATCATCACCCCTAGAACAAACTTTGGCACCACTTCTTCCTATGCAGGTCCCACACATACTACAACCTCCACCATTATCTTCCGTGTCACAATAGGTTCTCCTTGCTACAACCAATTCCTAATTCAGTTATGGAGCTCGCTCCACCACAAGATCTACACCTTCAAAACTATATGATTTCTCACAACACAATGCAACCACCAAAAAACTACACAAGTCCTAACTCAACCACCGAACATAGTTTGGAGGCCACCCCCACCATTAATCAACTGGAGTGTCGATGATTTTATTGTCAAAGACATGGTTGGCTATAACCAATGGGGTTATCCTCTATATTATCATGCATGCAACAATGGATTCCAAGGGATGGATGCTTACTTTAGCTACAATAGTATCAATGTAGGCCAATCTTTCATTGGAAATGGTGTACATTTCAATGCATCATTATCATCTTATTCTAGCGGGCATGATGTCGATATTTACGCGCAATATGGAGGACTTTTCCAGATGCTAGTTACTTCTACCATTCTAGTTATATATGGACTCTTTGAGGCAAGAATAATGCATGTTCAAAGTCTTGGGCAATGAAGATTGTTTCATTCCCGTCGCTGAGTTTTTCAATATAACTGTATAATGAAATGTTTATTGTTGAAATGTTTGCATCATGAGAGTGATGAACGGGGAGCATGGAATATAATTATGCCCCTCTTAGCATCTTTCTAGACAAATATTATTAAATAAACTAAAGATTGGAGTCGTGTCTGTCAAATAAGTGAACATGTAGAAATCCAACCTTCTCCTTGAAGATGAGCATTAGTTATATCTATGAGATATCAGAGGACTATCAATACCAATAATGACCCAATATGAGATTTATTTGAATAAATCGATGTGTTTTCAAATGCTCGTTAATTACAACTGCTACAAACTTACAAACATGTCACAACCATGACATATGACACATTGGTTAATTGGTACAAGCAGACCAATTTCCATAGGAACTCCATAAAACACTACTAGAAAAACGCCTATTCGTGGCGCACATGAAAAGGCCTTCTGTGGCGCACTAGCAGTGCGCCACGGGCCTCGCGCTACGGCTATCTCGTAGCCGTGGCGCACTGCATGGTGCGCCACAGAAGTTTAGATACAGGCGTGGCACACATGCCAGTGCGCCACAGAAGTTTGGGCAGGTGCGCCACGCGTATGAAACGATAACCGTGGCGCACTAGGTGCTGTGCGCCACGGATATAAATTTCAAAATTCAAAAAAAAAGCAGCAGATCTGGATCTCGTCGTCAGTGCCATCGCGCGTTGGTGCAGGTCGCCGTCGTCGCCTCCTCGTCGTCACCTCCTCGTCGTCGTCGTCGGAACTGCAAGGAGGAGGAGGAGAATAGGAGGAAGAGGAGGAGAAGATGAGGAGGATGAGAAGAGGAGGAAGAGGAGGAGGAGAAGGAGAGGAAGAGGAGGAGGAGGAAGAGGAAGAGAAGAAGAGGAGGAGGAGGAGAAGAAGAGGAGGAGGAGGAGGAGAAGAAGAGGAGGCCTCGTCATCGTCGGAACTACAAGGAGGAGGAGGAAGAGGAGGAGAAGAAGGAGCCCGCCGTCTCGTCGTCGGAACTGCAAGGAGGAGGCCGCCGCCGCCATCACCATGTTCACTGCAAGGAGGAGGAAGAGGAGGAGAAAGGAGAAGGAGAAGGAGGAGAAGAAGAAGGAAATGAGAAGGGAGGAAAAGGAAAAGGAGAGAAGGGGAGGGAAGGTGGGCGGGGTGTGGATTCGAAATTTGAATCCCGCCCAAGCTTATCCGTGGCGCACTAGATGGTGGTGCGCTACGGGTAAGCCGTTCTCTATTTTTTTTCTGCAGGAAAAAACGGTCTTTTGACCATAACTTTTTACTCTTTTCGAATTTTGAAAATCTAAAAAATCGCTAAACAACCATAGGTGGTTGCGAGCGGATGCGAAATCTCGTTCTCGTCATTTTGGTATATTATACGATTTTTTTCGATATCGTATGCAAAAGTTACGGCCTTTTTACCGTGGCATGACTTTTTTTTGCAAATAAAGTCAAAACTCATGTTTGTTAATTTTAGTAGAAGCTATACCACGTTACCTACCTAAATATGAAAGGATTTAATTTTTTGAAGTATTTATTATTTTCTTTTATTTTTTGCAAAACCTAAAAAGGCGATCCACGGGAGGGGGGGGGGGTGGGGGGGTGGAGTTGGTGCAGGATAGTTAGGCGTAGGGCACTAGGGCAAGGTGCCCTACTACTAAGTTTATACATCTGTGGCGCACATGCCATAGTGCGCCACAGAAGTTTATGGCCGTTTCACAGCAGAGGGGGGCGTGCGCTTAGGCGTAGCGCAACCCCCCCCCCCCCCCCCCCCCATGTGCGCCACAGATGAGACTAACAACCGTGGCGCACATGACCCTAGTGCGCTACAGATGTTTGGCGTGCGGCCAACAGGCCCCTGGCCCACACACATCTGTGGCGCACTATAGTCATGTGCGCCACGGTTGTTCTAGTTACTAGTAGGGCACTGCCCACAAGTGAGCCACGCCTGTTTTAGTCGTGGGGCACTTCAACCATGTGAGCCACGGATGTGCTGATTATCTATAGCCGTTTTCCTAGTAGTGAAATCTAGAGCTAACATAAATTTACTTTTAGTGAATAAAATGTGATTTGGTCATTTCTGACATGAGAATAGTCATGCTAAGAAGATACAATGAATAATGGTGCATATGCGCATATCATTACCTCCATATACACAACTACTAATATAGAAAAGGAACACCTAGTCTGAGACTCTCCTCTATATTGAAGATTTCTTTGTATGATATACCATGAACTATCCATATTAACTCAAACAAAGTTGTGGTATAGTGTTCATCCAAGATGCAAACATCAATTAACACCAAATACACTATTGGTATGCATGGCAAAGGTCTTTGCCATGTGCTTTTCCAAATACACGGCAAAGTAAAGTACTTGACAACCGCACGAAAAACAGTCTTCCATTGCTGTGCGGTCTGACTTTGCCGTGTGCCTTCCCTATAGTGATGTACCAACATAGTGAGGTACTTGAAATTTGGAACTCGCCTTGAAGACATTATGGACCTTTGGTAGACGTTGCGTACTATGTTTCGATCCCGGCGCGTATGTTCGTCTACGTTCTACTCAATCTTTCTGGTTCAAAGGAAATTACTACTAGTAAAAACAATGATACAAACTTCCTCCCCGAAAGATACGTACTTCCTTCCCAGTTAATTAATGGTGGAGGAATTACGGAGAAGATGGGCAGAACATGGCGGTCTACGTCTTCCCTTGGGCGCAGCAGGTGACCTAGCCTTGCTCCCATCGAAGTACGTCAGCGGGGCAGCCTATCTGTATGCCCGACAGCTACCTCTCTGGGTTTCTATATAAACACGCATGTACGCCAGTCGACTTCAACCCGAAAGAGATCGAGCCTCGAGAGCAATGGCAGGAAAAATGGATCAGACGATGATCATCGTGTCCGCGATCGTTGGTTCTCTGGGGTTGCTGAGTGCCATCCTGGGGTTCTCCGCCGAGGGCACAAAGCTCACTGTAAGCTATCATCCACTCCACTCTCTATTGATCTGCTTAATTTCGTAGTGAATGTGTTGGTTGTGTTCTGGCTGTGAGTAGAGTTGATGTGGTGTGGCATCTCGCTTGTAGCTTACGGACTTGTTGTGGGGCGACGGGGTGTGCTATTACCCGCACAACCCGGCGCTGGCGCTCGGGGTCTGCGCGGTCATCTTCCTGATAATCGCCCAGGTCACGTTCGCGGTCGTCGGCGGCTGCTGCGGCTGCTGCAAGTCCCGCGCCATGCCCTCCGAGACCAACCGGATCATCGGCGTTGTCTGCGCCATCGTCTCATGGTGAGTGCTCGACAGCATTTATAAGCCCGCTAGCTAGCTGGAGAGGCCTGGAGCACGCACGCACGCATGCAGTTACTAACTAATAGAACATGCAGGATCGCGGCGGTGATCGCGTTCGGGCTGCTCGTGCAGGGCGCGGCCTTGAACGCCACCGGCGCGCGGGAGGCGTCGGCGCTCGGGCTGTGCTACGTGATCAAGGACGGCATCTTCGCCGGCGCGGCGGTGCTCACGCTCGCCGCCACGGCTCTCGGGCTCACCTCCTACATCCTGCTCCGCAGGCAGCCGGGCGCCGCCGCCGCCGCCGCGCCCAAGACGGGAGGCGGTGAGCAGCTGCCGCCGGGCGCCGCTGGCATCGCGATGGGCCAGCCGCAGTTCCCGCAGCAGTCTCCTCCCCAGGGGTACGGGCAGGCGCCGCCCCCGAACTACCCGCAGTACTCACCGCCGCCGCAGGGTCCGTACGGGCAAGCGCCCAACGGGCAGTTGCAGTTCCCTCCTCCTCCTCCTCCTGCACAAGGTTATGGAGCGCACGCACCAAACCAGCAGTTCTCGCCTCCTCCTCCCCAAGGCTACGGAGCACACGCGCCCAACCAGCAGTACGCTCCTCCCGCTCAAGGCTACGGAGCACACGCGCCCAACCCGCAGTACGCTCCTCCCGTTCAAGGCTACGGAGCGTACGCACCGAACCAGCAGTTCCCTCCGGCTTCTCCTCCTCCTTCTGACCAGGGCTATGGACAGGCCCCTCCTCCAGGACATGAACAGGTGTGAGTGGAGTGGAACCATCTGATCAACTCGTCTGATTTATCTACCACTGGAGTGAGTGGAACCATCGGAGGATCAGCTATCAGCAATGCTCGTTTACTTGATATTTTTTTATTTAGTTTGGTTTAGCGTTTACTTGATATTTCACTCCATATTTCTTGTGTAATCGGTTTCATGTACGTATGTGTGGGATTGATCCCTGAAAAAAAAAAAAACGCTTCGCAACCTCCCCTTCCTCCCTGCCGCCGCCGGCAAGTGCCGCCGGGCGAAGCTCGGGTGGTGCCGGGACAGCTTTTTCCTGACGACTGGTTGGTCTGCGTGTGAGGCCAGCCCAGGCGGCGGTGCTCTCTGCGGGTGGCAGCTCGGCGGGCTGGCGGCGGCGGTCGGGCGTGTTGGTACTAAGCCATGCCGTGCGTGGCTGGTGCATGTATCGGGTGCGTGTGTTTAGTTGGTTAGCGAGAAGAGCGGGAGAGACGACACGTCCGGGGCGTGCAGGTCTGGCTGCGTTGATCGTGTTCGAGCGCGTTCATGGCCGCGAGCTAGTGCGCGTGGAACGTGGGCGTCATGGGTGCGTGAGTGCGTGGGCGTGGCGTCGTGTGTGCGAGCCTGGGCAGCGCCTATATAACCCATCCCTCTGTAATCGCCATTTGTACCACGAGTTAGAGCTCAGGTTGAGAGAAGAAGGTGTTCGTGCGCCTAAAAAATCCGAGTTGCCTACTGTTCATCTTTTTCCTCTGCCCGTGCCCTAGAGGGAGCTGGGGGCCTTCATTTGGTATCAGAGCGAGGCGATGGCGTTGGTTCCGCACGGTGGCGCTGGGGGGAGCGCGGTGCCGCTCTCCTGTCCGGTGCTCACCGGCGATAATTACACCATCTGGGCGATCAAGGTCGAGGCGAACCTCGACGCACAGGGGCTGTGCGAGGCAGTGGTCCCGGCGGAGGACGCGGTTGCGGCGGTCATCGCGAAGAAGGACAAGCCGGCGAGGGCATACCTCTTTGGAGGCCTCGCGGAGGACATCCTGCTGCATGTGTCATCGAAGAAGACGACGGCGGAGGTGTGGGCGAGCCTCAAGGAGCGGTTCGTCGGCGCGGTTCGCGTGAGGGCGGTTCTACTGTCCACGCTCCGCGGCGACTTCGATCGGCTGGTCATGGCGGACGGCGAGGCGCTGGATGTGTACGCAGGGAAGATCAGCGGCATGGCGGCTAAGTACGCGAGCCTCGGCGCGACGCTCGATGGCGCCGAGATGGTGAAGCTGCTGGACACGGTGCCTGACGACCTGTACACGGTGGTGTTCGGCATCGAGCAGTTCTGCGACGTCGAGACGGTGTGCTTCGACGAGGTGCTCGGGCGGCTGAAGGCGTTCCAGGAACGGTCGGCACGACGCAAGGTGGCTCTTGGCGGCGAGTGTCGTGAGGACCAGCTGCTGCTCACGGCGGCGCAGTGGGAGGCACGGCGTCGAGGACGTGGTGACGGCTACGATGACGACGACGGCAGCCGCACGGCTTCGGGAGCTGCTGGAAAGGGACGGAAGGGGAGGTGCCACAACTGCGGCGTACGTGGGCACTTCGCCCGCGACTGCTGGAAACCCAAGAAGAAGCAGCAGCAGGAGGCGGTGCTGCTCTGCGACAGAGGGCGACCAGCCGGGTCTGCTCTAGGCATGGCTTAGGGGGAGATTGTTGGCACTGAGCCATGCCGTGCGTGGTTGGTGCATGTATCGGGTGCGTGTGTTTAGTTGGTTAGCGAGAAGAGCAGGAGAGACGACACGTCTGGGGCGTGCAGGTCTGGACGCATTGATCGCGTCCGAGCGCGTTCATGGCCGCGAGCTAGTGCGCGTGGAACGTGGGCGTCATGGGTGCGTGAGTGCGCGGGCGTGGCGTCGTGTGTGGGAGCCTGAGCAGCGCCTATATAACCCATCCCTCTGTAATCGCCATTTGTACCACGAGTTAGAGCTCGGGTTGAGAGAAGAAGAAGGTGTTCGTGCGCCTAAAAAAATCCGAGTTGCCTACTGTTCATATTCTTCCTCTGTCTGTGCCCTAGAGGGAGCTGGGGAGCCTTCAGGGCGTGGGCGACTCCGAGCGGCGGAGTTGGCAGCGTCTAGGCAGGGAGGCGGTGGCTACAGGGCGTGGGGCAAGGGAAGCTTCGGCAGCGGCCCGTAGGCCTAGATCTAGGCTCATCCGGGCCCGATCTGGGTCGGGGCGTTCGTGTGATGATCTCCCTACTGCTGTTGTCCTGCGTGGTTGCCCTCCAGCGGTAACTCGACCTCAGGTCTCTCAATGGTGACGGCGTGGGTTCGGTGGAGCGTGACATGCCTATGGATGGCGGCGGCGGACATGGCGTTGCAGCGCGACGGCAGGGGCTAGTCGGGCCTTCGGGGCCTGACAGGCCCTAGCTGATGCGTTCGGTCGATGACCACTCAGGTGGTGGAGGATGTTTCTCCTCCGTGTGACTGTGGTGTGGCCGGAGGCCGAAACCGGACCTACGAGTCTGGATCTAGCTGTCGATGGTTGCGGAGTACGACTGGTGGGTGGCATGGTTTCCACCTACCGACAACACTTATGCTGTCCATGCGTGTTGGCTCTAACTTTGACCCTTGTCTAATCAGTTGGTCTTGAGGTGAGCTATCTATCACCCCTCGGTCCCGAGCTCGCGGATGCCGGGGTGGCGGCTCCGGAAGGTGGACTGCACGACCATCTGTATGGAGAGCGTTGTGGCGGTGGTGATGGTCTGCCTCTTTTGTCCATGAGGGTGGTGAGGAGCATGTGTTGGGGGACCCGGTGTTGGTTCACAACTCCCAAATCGCGTGTAGAAGGCTTGGTTCGGGGTCCGTGGGTGGGTCGAGATACCATTCATGGTTCGAAGGTTTTTCCGAGTAAAATCTCAGCGCTTTGGCGTCAGCGGCGGCGATGCCTGCAGGTGTCATAACCCTCTTGAGGGCGTCGTTGCGGCTACCTTCCCACACTTTGGCTCCGGGTGAAAACCCTAGACCTTATTGGTCTCGATGACGGCGGCACTTTGCGTCCTTACCCTCTTTGAGGGCGTCGTCGTGGAGCTCTAGTATCTTCGGTCCCGCGCCGGTGTCTTCGGTAGCAAACTCGGTCCTTCTTGTTTTTGTTGTTTTACCTTTGATCTGTTTTGTAAGGGGTTTCCCCATCACTTTGTATCGGTGTGTCCGTTGATGGCTTTATTTATAAAGCTAGACGAAACCTTATTTCGACAGATTTCTTGTGTAATCTTCAGAGACGGAGCGCCCTCGGCGATGCTTACTTCTTACTTTTGGTGTTTTCACTTTCAGATTCCGAGTCAATTTGCAAAGGTACTATTGTCCCGTGCCTTAAACTTGAGAAGATGTAAATCTTACCATACATTTTTCTTCTTTCTTTTTCTCGGTAGACGACGACTTGCGCGACTCTGTATGTCAAGTTATCAAGTCTCGGTACCAGGATGGTATGCACATCCCATGACAAACAGATGGACCTCAGACAAGGTTTTCTGATTTAAATATTTATTATGTAATAATTTTTACTACACCTCTTTTTCATCTAGTAATTTTAAAAGCCATTTTCTTAATAAACACCTATTTATTTATTTCTAATACCACAATATCTAGACCTCTCCGATCTTTCGGTCTGCAAATTAAATTATGTTCCATCTCATTAATCTATATTTTATTTTATTCTCACCACTTTACGAAAAGAGCGAGACCTATAAAAATCTAATCATTTACTTACCCCTTGGGTATTTTTAAAAACGATAGCATAAACACAAGTAAACTTGTTAAAACGGAATTGATTAGAACTAAGAAATCACCATATGATTAAAGCTTGCCGGTAACCCAACTTCCCTTTAAGTCTAGTTTCTACTGGATACCAATCTGAATTTTTGAGTTTTCTATAGTAAATCGGTATGCCCAAATATTGAAAAGGAAAATAACCAGCCTCACAACCAAATATTTGTTTGTACTGTTATTCCTCCTCTTTGGATTTCCCAAAACAAAAAATCTCGCTCTTATAAAAATTGAATTTTAACCCCAATAATTGTTCAAAGATTTATAATATTAATTTTATGTTCACGACCTTCTAGAGGTCTTGTTTCATATACTAATATAGTATCATCCGTATATTTTAGAATTGCGAATCCTCCATCAACTAGATGAGGAATAAGGCCTCCAACTTGTCCATCCTCTATAGCTCTTGTAATTAGGATAGCAATCATATCTATAATTATATTGAAAAGTATAGGAATAAGGGGTCTCCTTCACAAAGACCTTTTCTAGTTTGAAAGAAATATCCAATATCACCGTTAACACGAATCCCAACATTCCTCCTTGTACACACTGCTCAATCAATTTGCGCCACTCTAGTGCAAATCCCTTCATGCGTAAAGTTTGTTGGAGGAAGAACCATTTAATTTTATCATACGCTTTCTTAAAGTCAATGTTAAAGTGTACCGCATCTATTTTTTCCAATGAAGCTCATGAATGGTTTCATGCAAAACAACCACTCTATCTAGGATGTGTCACAAAGACATAAACGCAGATTGAGTTGGTCTAATTAGGACAATCCCCATAATGCGATTAGTATCCACTTTGGTGAATATTTTAAAGCTAACATTCAATAAATGTATTGGTCTATATTGTTGTATTTGCACCACATTTTCTTTTTGGAAAAGTAGGATAATGATAGAGAAGTTCAATTTAAAGTCAAATCCCCTGTATGCAATTGACTAAATAATGTCAAAAGATCAACTTTGAACACTTCCCAATTTTTTTAGGAGAACTCAGCCGGGAAACCATTCGGGCCAGGTGCCTTATTATGTTACATTTGGGATATAGTTGGGAAACCATCTGGGCCAGGAGCTATAGAGATCAAGAATTTGCTGACTGGACCAGGAATTGTATTTGATACAAAGCACCTCTCTTCTTGAAGAATTTCCATAGTGGACTTTGTGGGTTGGATCAATAAAAGGGGGTACTAAGAGCCCTTTGCCCCATGCATCTAACCAGCTCGCGTGGTTTACCGGATCCACCTATGTCACCCTTAGATAGAGTTATTCAGTCAAAACAAAGATGCGGCCTATACGATCTATGGCCAGGAAGATTCATGGTGTCACTCTCTCATTGAGTCCAATATGGTGTGTTGCATTTGGGCTATGACTGATGAGGTAATCGGCAAGCATATCTCGCTAACAATGAAACATCTGTGCGGCAATGGTTTTTTTGATGGTGGAATCGATGTAGGAACCGGACCTCGCTTGTTTGCTTGTGACTCTATGAGCTATATGGCATGCGAGGAGAAAGGTGTTACACGAGGATGTCTTTCAGAGACCTATGGCGACTACTTCCTGTGTTAGAATTTGTTCACAGATCGACTACATCAAATTAGACAAACAAACACGATCGAAAAATCTTATGGCCAAGGGCTCATATCGTGCCCTCTTTTTTCTTTATTTTCTTATCAACTCACCACGGTTCTAAATCTCAAACAGGACCTCATGTATATATACCAATTAGGCAAGATTATTTCTAACAATCTCTCCCTAATCTTGACTCTTTGTCTTCTGTGATCCTTCTGATATTGACTTGTTGTAGCACCGCGTCTTATCTAGGTCTCGCACCACGATAAGTCTGATTGGATCTCCTCAATTTTAACTTGGCGAATTTACGGACCAATCCAAGCATAATTCGGACTATCCAGCCACGTTAGCAACCACGGATCACACCACCCTAGCGTGATACATGCTGACTACCTTGTGGACTACACCGCCCACTCCAGCGTCATGTTCCTCATTGAAGAGGCTTCCCTTCACTGGTTTACCGCCCCCTTCACACTTGAACTTGATCCTCTCGTCGAGACAAATAGACGACCTGATCGAGACACGCAAATTGTGTGTTCGTCCATACAATGAACAACCCCTCAACCTTCATTTCCTTCAACCGCAACGGATCCTCACAGAGACAAGTACTTGGACATAACGACGACTCATAGACACAATACCGACTGAACATGCTACCTTGCACACACTTGACTTCTTGAGTCATACTCTCCCAGACGACGATCTTGACAACATTATCTAGCACCGCACCCCGGTACCACCACACCCATCAACGATCATCCCCGTCTACCACCTTGCCGTTGATGCCTCGCACGCTTTCTTCTTCCTTGTCGGTCCTCCAAGCGATGATCGCCCGCCACCTCATCGATGACAGCATGCTCACCGTCTCCACCCGATCGCCTGCCCCGAGACCCTAGTAGGGTCGCCTCCCCGGGGCAAGCACGGCTTCAAATCCTTGACCTCGTTCTGATACCAATTGTTGAAATTTTTCCACAGATTGACTATATCAAATTAAACAAACATACTCGAAAAATCTTATGTCCAAGGGCTCGTATCCTGCCATCTTTTTTCTTTATTTTCTTATCAACTCACCACGGTTCTAAATCTCAACAGGACCTCGTGTATATATTCCAATTAGGCAAGATTATTTCTGTTAGAAATAGACAAGTTGTATTCCTCTGGGGGCCAAAGGCCACAATATATAGTATAGGTACATGTGCAAATATGCAGGAAGCCCCCTAACATACGAGGAAACTATAATATACAAATATATACATCTAACACTCCCCTCAAACTCATGGTGGATCCACAACACTGAGTTTGGAGAGTAAGAAATCATGCTGCGCTCTGGTCTGTGCCTTCGTAAAGAAATCCGCCAACTGTAAATCTGAAGGCACATACTAAAGCGCAACAACCTGAGCCTGTACCTGAGCACGTGTATAGAAAGCATCAACACCAATATGCTTGGTAAGCTCATGCTTGACTGGATCACGTGCAACACTAATAGCACCTGTACTGTCAGACAAAACCAGAGTGGGTGTGGTAATAGAGACCCCAAAATCCGCAAGTAACCACCGTAACCAGGTCACCTCAGCAGTCAACAAGGCCATAGCACGCAACTCAGCCTCAACACTCGAACAGGAAACCGCTGTCTGTTTCTTCGTCTTCCAAGCAATGGGCGAACCACCAAGAAACACACAGAAGCAGAAAGTGAACGGCGATCCGAAGGATCACTCGCCCACGTAGCGTCCGAATAGCACTGGAGCTGGAGGGAGCTGGAACGAGGAAAGAAAAGGCGACGAGTGATCGTACCACGAAGATAACGAAGCACACGAAGAAGATGACTATAGTGAACAGTCGTAGGAGCAGAAACAAACTGACTCAGAATATGAACATGATAAGAGATGTCAGGACGAGTGACAGCAAGATAAACAAGACTCCCAACAAGATGACGATAACGCGTCGGATCAGGAAGAGGATCACCATCAGTAGGTTGAAGCTTAACATTAAGCTCCATAGGGGTCTCAACCGTGCGCTCATCCCCAAGAGCAGCACGAGCAAGAAGATCCTGAATATACTTTTCCTGGGAGATGTAAAAGTCATCAGAAGTGGAGGAAACCTCAATCCCAAGAAAGTATCAAAGAGGACCAAGATCAGTCATAAGAAACTGATCACAAAGACGTGCCTTAACAAAGGCAATATACTCAGAATCATCACCAGTAATGATCATATCATCAACATAGAGAAGAAGAAGAGTGCGTCCACGAGGAGAAGTGTGAACAAACAGCGCTGGATCATGAGCACTAGGAGAGAAACCAGCAGCAGTCACTACAGAAGCAAAGCGCTCAAACCAGGCACGAGGGGCCTGTTTGAGGCCATAAAGAGAATGTCGAAGACGACAAACCATCCCTGCGGGAACAGAATACCCGGGAGGAGGCTGCATATAAACCTCCCCACTCAACTCACCATTGATAAAGGCGTTCTGAACATCAAGCTGGGACACATACCAGTGATGAACATAAGCAACAACAAGAAGAGTACGCATAGTGGTCATATGAGCCACAGGAGCAAAGGTCTCATCATAGTCACGACCATGCTCCTGCTGAAAACCACGAGCCACAAGACACACTTTATAGCGCTCAAGAGATCCATCAGAGCGGGTCTTAATCTTATAGACCCACTTACACGTGATAGGACGAACACCGGGAGGGGGAGAAACAAGATCCCAGGTGCCAGTGCGCTCAAGCGCAGCAATCTCCTCAGCCATGGCCAGCTGCCATTCAGGATGATGCTCGGCATCCCGATAAAAAGTCGGCTCGGAGGCAAAAGAAAGACCATACTGACTAGGAGAGTAACGGTTGGGGGCACGACGCTGACGAACATGACAAGTAGAGGGAAGCTCATCAGAGGAAGACGACTCAGGAGACGGCGATGAAGAAGAGGGAATAGCAGAGGAAGACTCTGGAGAACGAGGAGAACTAGGAGAACTAGACGGAGCAGAGGAGGATGATGTCGAAGAAGAGACATCAGGGGGAGGGGATCCTGAAGAAGATACAATAGGTGTAGAAGGATATGTGTCAGGAAAAAGGAGAAAAGAGATATCTTCCACCGGGTAGGTATCGGCGGTGGGACGAGGATAGAAAGGACGCGTCTCATCAAAAGTAACATCACGAGAGATACGCATCCGGCGACCAACGGGGTCCCAACAGCGATAGCTCTTATGCTCATCACTGTATCCAAGGAAAACACACTCAACAGACTGAGCGGTCAGTTTGGTGCGTTCGCGAGGAGCAAGAAGAACATCGCAAACACAACCAAAAAAGCGAAGCATGGAGTAGTCTGGAGACTGTCCAGATAGACGCTCAAGAGGAATACCACCCTGCAAAGCGGCGGAGGGCTGAATATTGATGAGGTAAGTCGATGTAGTGATAGCCTCAGCCTAGAAATGCGGAGGAAGGGAAGAAGAAGTCATCATGGAACGAGTGGTCTCAAGAAGATGGCGATGCTTACGCTCAGCAACGCCATTCTGGTCATGTGCGCCAGGACAGGAGAACTGAGCAAGGGTGCCCTGCTCAGCAAGAACACCTCGCAACATCTGAGAGATATACTCACCAGCAGAATAAACACGTAATACACGAATGGGTGTATAATATTGAGTACGGACCATGGCCGCAAAACACTGATATATGGAGAGCACTTCACTGCGAGAGCGCATAAAATACAACCAAGTGTACCGAGAAAATCATCGGTGAATAAAATATAGTAGCGATGGCCCCCTTTCGAAATGAAAGAAGCTGTACCCCAAACATCAAAATGAACTAAATCAAAAGGTAGCTGAGATACATACGCGCTAGTAGGATAGGGAAGCTAAATATGTTTGCCCAACCTATAGCCCTGACAATGTAAAGACCCATCTCCTGAGACAGACTCTATAAGACCACGATGAACTAATGATGACAAGCGAGAGTCACAAAGGTGACCAAGACGATGATGCCACTGCTGAAAAGAGCTGGTAGCAGAGGCGACGACCAGAGAATAACTGGCAGATGAAGTGGCAGCGGAAGGAACACGAAGCCAGTCTAACTCCCAAAGTCCTGAAGAGTCACGGCTGCGAGGGCCAGCTCCAACCAGGGCCTGTGTGTGATAGTCCTGGACAACACAAGAATCAACATCAAGAATGACGTGACAACTAGAGTCAGTAAGCTGGCAAGCAGAGAACAGATTCATCTTAAGACGAGGGACATGAGAAATATCAGGAACAGAAAAAGAAGAAGTAGAAAGGGTGCCCCGACTAGAAACAGAAAGAGAGGTACCATCAGCCGTGAAAACACGATAGGAGAAGGGAGAGAATGAAGAGCGGTCAGAAAAGAAGACTCAGAGGTCATATGAAAGAAAGCTCCAGAATCCAGATACTGATTGGATCTACAACGCGACGACGCGGTGCAATTGGTGGAGAGTTTCCAGCAGTGTAGGGACGTACCTGACTGTGTAGAAGGTGGTGGTCGCAGCCCCTGAAGAATCAGTCACAGAACCAGCAGTGCCTGTCGAAGAAGAGCCTGTAGCAGCAAGCAGACCGCGAAGACTCCTGATAATGTCCTGATCGGAGAGAGCAACTGCTGAAGATCCGGAAGGAGCCGACTGCCCACGAGCCTAGTGCTGCTGACGTAAACTGGGATCCCGTGTATAACAGGTGGCCCAAGTGTGGCCATCCTTGTTGCAGTAAGAGAAGTGACGAAGAGAACCACGGCGACCCTGACCACGAGCCTGCTGGTGCTGACTCTGACCCTAAGACTGCTGGTGCTGACTTTTACCCTGACCTCGAGGAGTGGGTAGTATCAGCGGCGGTACAGAGGACCGCGGCTGAGTCGAGGGAGCATACGACATAGGAGGACCACGAGTAGCAAGCACAGATGGAACTGCCAGAAGACCAGCACCACGGAGACAGGTCTCCTCAGCCGGAAGCTCAGATAACACCTTAGAGAGCGGAACACGACCACGAGCATTCAGCTGAGCACGCCGGGGCTCAAACTCCTGGCGGAGCCGAGACAAAAACTCATAGATGCGGTGAAACTCCAAATCCGAGCGCACAATCTGGCAGCACGAGCATGTGCCACAAACAGCAGTACGGAGAGAATCAAGCTGACGCCAGATAGCAGCACTCTGAGTATAGAACTCATCAATAGTAGAATCACCCTGCTGAAGAGCATGCTCCTAGCGAACCACAGACAGGTAAAGAGCATCCCTAGACGGCTGATAGCACTGACGAAGATGTGCCCACTGAGCGGCAACAGTAGGGAGACTCATGAACTCAGCAACATATTGGGGCAGAACACTGGAGGTGAGAACAGCAGCAGCACGAGCATCCTCATCGACCCACTGAGTGTAGGCAGTCAGAGCGTGGCGATAGGTCTCGAGATCAGTAGAGTACTGCTTGAACTTCAGGTCATAAGCAGCAACATCACTATCTTCAGCACTCTGAGCAGCATCCTTGGCCTTCTGAGAAGCATCAACGCTGAGAACAATCTGAAGGGTTTCGTAGCATAGTAAATCAAAAAATTTCTACGGATGCGAACGGGAAAGCCAAGATCTAATCTAGGAGATGCAAACAACGAGGGGGATTAGATGAGATCTTCATACCCTTGAAGATTCGCACAGCGGAACGTTCGTCGGAACGTGGGTGATGTAGTCGTACTCGCTTCTCCTCCTCGCGATCCGATCCGATCTAACACTGCAAGTGGCGATGCCTCCGAGAGATGCACACGTGCGGCACCTCGACGTCTCCTCCTTCCTCGGTCCAGCAAGTATGGTGGAGAGACAAATTGGATCTACAACGCGACGACGCGGTGCAATTGGTGGAGAGTTTCTGCAGCAGGGCTTCGCCTACACGCAGTCGGGAGGGAGAGAGAGAGGAGGGTAGCAGGGCGGCTAGGGTTTGAGGAGGAGGTGTCGGAGGGGGGTGCACCCCCAGCCCTCTTTATATAGAGGGGTGGGCGGCCAGCCCTTGCCCCTCCCCCAAGCCCTAGGCCGGCGGCTAAGGAGGGAGGAGTGGGGGGCAAGTTCCCCCCCTTCTAGAAGCTCCCTGTCACATCCCAAGATTTTCCAAATCTTGTAATGTGAAAAATAAATAAACAAAATAAATAATTGTTGAAATTTTGGGTGAAAAGAAACTTTTGTTTCTAAATGAAAACTTAAAATCCCATCTTGAACAAACTTTGGTTAACATTTGAATCCAACTAAATTCAAATCAAGTGGAATGCATTCTTCATAAATGCATCTGGAAATTTAAACACTTGAGAAATAAACAAAAACCCTAAAACCCTAATGGAAGAAAATCATTTCCAAGTTATCTCCAAGCCTATAAGATAAGGAAAGAATTATATAATGAGGAACATTTAAAGGCCAAATCAAATCTTGACCTATTCCATAAGCAAATGGAATGAATATAATCCTAATCCAAATAAAATAAATGGATAAAGAATATTCCAAATAAAATAAAATGACTTTACCAAATCCTATTCTATTGGAATAAAGATAAAAATCCCTATTAGAAATAATTGATTAAATCATGGGAAAATAGTATTTTGGAATTTAACCAAGTGAAATAAAAGTTGTTTAATTTAACTTAAATAAGATTAAAGAAATCTTCCAAATAAACTTTAGGGAATTAAAACTATATTTAATTCCATTGGAATTAAAACAAATACCCAATTCAAATGATTTATAAATCATATTAAATTTTTCCAAATAATCAAGGTGAATATTTTGACACCCTATTAAATAAATAAAACCTACTGAAATGATTGGAGAGATTTAGATTTCAAATAGAGTTTGAAAAACATTATTTAAATCTTATTTGAATTATTACAAGGACCTATTTTAAATAATTATTATGCCCTAAGAAGAATAAAAGATTTATTCCAAAAATTGACTTCAGAATGTATAAGTAATCAGTGTTTGAATCCACACAAAATTTGAGAGAAGTTTGAATTCAAATAGATGTTTGAATAGACAAAACAAAATAAAAACAGAAAATCAAATTGGAAAAATAAAAATAACAGGAGAAGAAAAAATATGAAACAAAGCAACCCAACTAACCTAGCACACTAAGCCCATCAGCAGCCCACCTCTCCCTCTCCCGCAGCGATTCGTTTTTCACTCACGAACTTACCCGCAGCGTCACTGACCGCCTGGACCCACCGTTCCTCTCTCCCTCTCGCTGACAACGCAGCCCACGCCACGTCATCGTCTTCCTCACCCCGCTGACCCCGCCCCTCACCTCGCCGGCCGTTGCAGTCGATTAAGACCCGAATTAATTCGCGTTAACGCTGTAGTAAAACCACCCCACGACCATGCCATCTTAAGCGCCTTCGCCCCCTCTCTCTTTCCCCTCCGTCGCCACGCCCTCCTCGCCACCAGGCTGCACAAATTTCTCACCCGAACCCTGCTGTCTCCGACTTCTTCCGGCGACGATTCCGGCCACACCTCGCCGCCCCTTGTCTCCTCGACCACGCGTGCCTGCTCCCCTCTTCCATACGCATCTCCCAGTGGCCTTAGCTCGCTCGCGCATGCCCCCTATCATCGGCAACCACCTCGACTGACCGTGCCACCGTCTGCTCCAACTCCGACGAGCTCTACATGTAGTCTCTGACCGTGCCGCCCCCTCTCTTTGATGCTCCCATACTCCCTACTCTTCCACGCGTCTAACAGCACCCTCTGTTCCCTCTCCCATGCTCTGTAGCGACGTCCCTGACAACGACAGTGCGTACCCGTCGCCAGACATCTCTCCGGCGAGCAATCACCGTCACCACCGTGCGCCCCTCGACGAGCTACCACCACCTTGAGCATCGCCACGACCCCGCGATTCTGGTGAGCATCTCCCTTCGCTCTCTAGCTTCCTATAGCATCGACACCGCCACCGTCTGACCGTGCGCCGCCACCTGCCGCCGCCAGCGCCGCCACTCGATGGCTAGCATGCTGAGCACCGTAGGATCTTGATTGCGTGGCCACGGTAGAACCTGATTGAAGGGGTACACTTGCTTATGAGCCACACGATCTGTTTAATATCCAACGCCTCTCGTTGCACGATCCGCACGAAGCAGTACAGACGAATAAGAACACGCCACGTGGCCCTGTCTGTTTGAATAAAATCAGAAATGATCTATTTGATGTTCAATTTTGTAAAATTCATAACTTTCAAACCACATGTCCAAATTTTGCAAATTTTATATCAATGGAATCAGCAAGACAAGTACTTTCTGACCATGCACTTTGTTTAGTAAAATGCTTCTGTTAAATTGATTGGTTTTGCAGAAACTTGTGTATGCATGTTTAGAATATAAAAATGGTTCTAAAATGATTTTTGAGATAAAACCTTTGGCAAATGGATTGTTTTGAACCTACTGACCATAGAAATCAATTGGTGGTTTCAAAAATATATTTGGTGAAGCAAAAGAATAAATCTTTGATTTAAACCATTTCTAGTCAAATAAAATATTGTTTATTTGTTAAAAATGCTTTTTGGAGAAAACCTTTGGGAAATGTTTTGATTTAAACTCTCTGACCCTAAACACGAGGTTCTAGGAATTGAAAACATATTTTGTGAACCCTATAGATTGTTGCCTTATTAAAAGCATTTTTCCACCACATAAAATAATGCTTTGGTTTAAAAATGGTTTATAGGTAGAAACTTTTGCAAATAGTTTTGCCACTTCATAAAATGGCCAATAAGTGTTTTAGAATGTTTATAACCTATTAGAAACCACTTTTGTAAATAAAACAAAGTTTGGCATGCTTGCATGCATTGTTTTGTTTCTATTATTTTATGTGATGTTGCTTGAATGGTGGATTGAAAAGCCCTTGCTTGATTGAATTGTAGTGATTTGAAGAGTGTGATCATTGCAAAGACAAGGAGTGAACTTATATTCTCTACCAAAAAGGCAAGTGATGCTTCATACTTTTGTCCCATTATTTTCACTACGCATTAGTGATATTTCTAAGTAGGACTTGCATGGGATTTTACTAAGTGTAAACTATGCCATGGGAAATCCTAGTAGATGAAACCTTAGTAGAAATTTCCTAAGTTAAGATTCCTACTACAATCATGCTTAGCTTAGCTAGTAGAAAACAAGGGTGGAATATATATTCATACTATGGAATATTTCCAAGTCAAGGACTTGTGTTTTATTTAATAAAACAACTAAGTGAATGAATCACCTGGGTGGAATGGAAGGAATGGTTTGTGTTGAGTGGTTCACAAGGCCCATTTATATGGTCTACCTTGTGTATCTCACTTGTGGATGGCCACCCAGGAACAAAGAGATTTGAGATGTCAAATGTTGAGAAGCTTCAAGTGCAGCCACTTGGCATTATGGGCTCTGCCTGGATCATATAGGTTGCAATAACTTAGCCAAATGGACAGTTGGTGGTAGGGGATGATAGGTTGGAACGCGTCCATTCTGGTCTAAGGGAAGCCTTCTGAAAGATCTTGTCTTGGTGAAACCAAGTCTTGTGGGGAAAGTGCACCACCTCTGCAGAGTGTAAAATCTAAGTACTTAGCCATGTCCCTGGTAAAGGACAATTTGAGCATCAAGACATGGAAGCTATCAAGAATCTCCTCATACAAATTTCTAAGTTAAAATTTGTGGTTAAACAAGGGTTGAAGGATCACCAATTTCTATTGGGGGATGCCTTGGGTGTTTTTGTCAAGCAAAAACTTAGTGTTTTCAAATGATAAGGAAAATCTATTTTGAGCAATGCAAGCCTAAGCTCCACTTAGCCAAATGCATATAGATGATAGACTCCACTATACTACCATAGTATCACTTGCCAATACAATTCAAATGTATTCACCCTTGTAGCTGTAACTTGTTATGTTGCAGGTTTGTTTGATGTTAGTAAAGTTTGTTGATTAGGATTACAAGTCTACAACCAACATGTCTGCCTGTGGCACTTTGAAGATGAAGGACCCCATGCTATTGTTATATTCTGCTGCATTGTAATGAGATAGCCAAATGAGCTATGTAAGATGTAATAAATTATTTTATTCCTGGTTATAAAGTTGTATTATGACCTTTGTTTCTTGATATTACATCTTAACTGTGGATTCTAGCTATTGATCCAGGGACTAGCATTGTAAACATAGGGATCTCTACCTTATTAAAGGTTGGGAACCTTACAGATGGTATCAGAGCATTGTGTTGCCTGTAGGATTGTAACCCTAGGATTGGACAAAAACCCTTAGAAAAATAGGAGTTGATTTTGTTCCAAAACATATTTGCAAACAATCTTGTAAACTCTTTCCTCAACCATTTTTGGTTTTGATTCTACATCTCTTCTGTTTCAAACTTGATGGACAAAGCCTACCCCATGGCCAAAGACTTCACCATGTGCAAAGGACTTCATCAACTCAAATGACTTCAACATCTTCAGGTGATTTCAACTTTATTTTCACCAAGGACTTCAACTAGGATATCACTAAGGACTGCAAGTGAGACAAGAAATATTTTTCAAGACTTGAATACTAAGGGAATGCAACTTAGAAGGAACCATCATCACTTTGGAGTTTTGTGACCAAGATTCAAGAAATTCTCCAAGGATACAAAGAACTTGTTCAAGAAGAATCAACCAAGAAGGATGGAAAGATCTCAAGTGAACCATATAGATGGACCACCATATTTAGTTTAAGTCAAACCCACCAACTTATGTGGTGTAACAAAAATATTTTTGGTTGCCTAAAAATATGCTTGAAACCTGTTGTTTGAGTGGAATGCTTGTTTGTGATTGCTTGCATGTTGCTTGAGTGAATTGTGATGTGTGTGATTAGAATTGATTCCTTAGAAATATTTTGCCTATTCTAATCCCAACCCAACCCAAACAGATGACTACTCCAAGAAACTCCAACCTCAAGGATGGCAATAACAACAACCAAGAGGACAACATGAGAGAACTCATAGTAACCCAAACCTAGCTGAACCAAGTGACAGCTCAGTTTTTAGCCAACACCAGTGAGTTAGATCCAACCATGCAAAGGTTTTTGGAAACCCAAACCCAATTGTTGCACAAGGTGACAGATCAAATGATTAACATGGGAGATAACTCTTCCCAAGGAGCCTGTGACAACAAGGATGACAATGATGATATTCTAGAAGGAACCCAAGCTTGCAATATTTGTGGAGACAAGGATCACACTTCCAAAGAGCATGAGGATCAATGCCCCAATTGTGAAGAGAAACATCCAACTAATCAATGCCCCACATCTCAAGCTACTTGTTTCCTATGTGAAGGAAATAATCATGTCCCTATCCAATGCCCCATCTATTCCATAGTTCAACAAAGGAAACAAGGTGGAGTGCAACAACTAATTGCAGATTACCATAAGGGAACAACTTCTACCAAGAAGGATGAAGACAGAGGAAAATCTCAGCTTGCACCTCCATGCAATATGACTCAATTTAAAGGACCAAAGAGGAGACATATGTATTATCCAAGGAAAAGGTCAAGGAGACTAGGAAACTTTCCTACCTTTGAGATAAGATATGAAGAACATGAACTAGAAGCACTCCTAGCATTGGAGAAACCCAAGAAGAAGAAGAAGTACAAAAGCCATGTGCAATGTTGTCATTGCAAAGAAATGGGACACTATGCCAATGAATGTCCAGAGAAGAAGAAAAAGTATAAGGATATTAGCCAAGTATGGTGCAACAACTACAAAGAGCTAGGCCATTATGTGTCAACTTGTGCACAAAAGATACGTGAAGAACTCAATCTTATCACATGTTACAATTGTGGTAACCAAGGACATTATGCAAGCAACTGTCCAGAAAAGATGAAGCACAAGATAAAGCCTATGAAGGATCTCAGCCTTGTCACATGTTTCAAGTGTGGAAACAAAGGACACTATGCAGATGTTTGCCCAGAGAGATTTCAACAAGATCCCAAGAAAGCCAAGATGTAATCTCGTTGGAAAATTTTTAAGGGTGGTAGTACCCTAGTTGCTTTGAGCCAACTTGTAAACCCTAGCCTCCCCAAATCTCGGGACGAGATTTATTTTAAGGGTGGCAGCCTGTCACATCCCAAGATTTTCCAAATCTTGTAATGTGAAAAATAAATAAACAAAATAAATAATTGTTGAAATTTTGGGTGAAAAGAAACTTTTGTTTCTAAATGAAAACTTAAAATCCCATCTTGAACAAACTTTGGTTAACATTTGAATCCAACTAAATTCAAATTAAGTGGAATTCATTCTTCATAAATGCATCTGGAAATTTAAACACTTGAGAAATAAACCAAAACCCTAAAACCCTAATGGAAGAAAATCATTTCCAAGTTATCTCCAAGCCTATGGATTTGATCCATATAAAAATTTGTCAACAAACATTTACAAGTGATCAATAATGACAAATAGAAATATTATAAAACCATAGAAATTGGTTTCACTTAATTTGGAGCCATGACTAAAATCTTATGAATTTAATAAGATAAGGAAAAGTAATTTCCAAAGCTAATAAAGCACTTATCTAAAATCCATACCAAATGGCAAGCAAATAATCCTAAAAGGATTTCAAAAGATAAACAAATAATAAATAAAGTTAAAATAGTTGGAATCACTATTTTGGATCTTTAAATAAAAAAGATATGGATTTTATAAGATAAGGAAAGAATTATATAATGAGGAATATTTAAAGGCCAAATCAAATCTTGACCTAGTCCATAAGCAAATGGAATGAATATAATCCCAATCCAAATAAAATAAATGGATAAAGAATATTCCAAATAAAATAAAATGACTTTGACCAAATCCTATTCTATTGGAATAAAGATAAAAAACCCTACTAGAAATAATTGATTAAATCATGGGAAAATAGTATTTTGGAATTTACCCAAGTGAAATAAAAGTTGTTTAATTTAACTTAAATAAGATTAAAGAAATCTTCCAAATAAACTTTAGGGAATTAAAACTATATTTAATTGCATTGGAATTAAAACAAATACCCAATTCAAATGATTTATAAATCATATTAAAATTTTCCAAATAATCAAGGTGAATATTTTGACACCCTATTAAATAAATAAAACCTACTGAAATGATTGGAGAGATTTAGATTTCAAATAGAGTTTGAAAAACATTATTTAAATCTTATTTGAATTATTACAAGGACCTATTTTAAATAATTATTATGCCCTAAGAAGAATAAAATATTTATTCCAAAAATTGACTTCAAAATGTATAAGTAATCAGTGTTTGAATCCACACAAAATTTGAGAGAAGTTTGAATTGAAATAGATGTTTGAATAGACAAAACAAAATCAAAACAGAAAATCAAATTGGCAAAAGAAAAATAACAGGAGAAGAAAAAATATGAAACAAAGCAACCCAACTAACCTAGCACACTAAGCCCATCAGCAGCCCAGCTCTCCCTCTCCCGCAGCGATTCGTTTTTCACTCACGAACTTACCCGCAGCGTCACTGACCGCCTAGACCCACCGTTCCTCTCTCCCTCTCGCTGACAACGCAGCCCCCGCCACATCATCGTCTTCCTCACCCCGCTGACCCCGCCCTCACCTCGCCGGCCGTTGCAGTCGATTAAGACCCGAATTAATTCGCGTTAACGCTGCAGTAAAACCATCCCGCGACCATGCCATCTTAAGCGGCTTCGCCCCCTCTCTCTTTCCCCTCCGTCGCCACGCCCTCCTCGCCACCAGGCTGCACAAATTTCTCACCCGAACCCCGCTGTCTCCGACTTCTTCCGGCGACGATTCCGGCCACACCTCGCCGCTCCTTGTCTCCTCGACCACGCGAGCCTGCTCCCCTCTTCCATATGCATCTCCCAGTGGCCTCAGCTCGCTCGCGCATGCCCCTATCGTCGGCAACCACCTCGACTGACCGTGCCACCGTCTGCTCCAACTCCGACGAGCTCTACAGGTAGTCTCTGACCGTGCCGCCCCCTCTCTTTGATGCTCCCATACTCCCTACTCTTCCACGCGTCTAACAGCACCCTCTGTTCCCTCTCCCGTGCTTTGTAGCGACGTCCCCGACAACGACAGTGCGTACCCGTCGCCAAACATCTCTCCGGCGAGCAATCACCGTCACCACCGTGCGCCCCTCGACGAGCTACCACCACCTTGAGCATCGCCACGACCCCGCGATTCGGGTTAGCATCTCCCTTCGCTATCTAGCTTCATGTAGCTTCCTGTAGCTCTGATACCACTGAATGGTTTCGCAGCATAGTAAATCAAAAAAATTCTACGGATGCGAACGGGAAAGCCAAGATCTAATCTAGGAGATTCAAACAACGAGGGGGATTAGATGAGATCTTCATACCCTTGAAGATTCGCACAACGGAATGTTCGTCGGAACGTGGGTGATGTAGTCGTACTCGCTTCTCCTCCTCGCGATCCGATCCGATCTAACACCGCAAGTGGCGATGCCTCCGAGACATGCACACGTGCGGCACCTAGACGTCTCCTCCTTCCTCGGTCCATCAAGGATGGTGGAGATACGGATTGGATCTACAACGCGACGGCGCGGTGCAATTGGTGGAGAGTTTCTGCAGCAGGGCTTCGCCTACACGCCGTCGGGAGGGAGAGAGAGGAGGGCAGCAGGGCGGCTAGGGTTTGAGGAGGAGGTGTCGGAGGGGGGGTGCGCCCCCAGCCCTCTTTATATAGAGGGGTGGGCGGCCAGCCCTTGCCCCTCCCCCAAGCCCTAGGCCGGCGGCCAAGGAGGGAGGAGTGGGGGGCATGTTCCCCCCTTCTAGAAGCCCCCCTAGGGTTTTGCCCTAGTTTGGCCGGCTGGGCCCTATGGGGCCTTGTGCCCCTGGCCCAATGCGGCCAGGGCACTCCCTCATAGGCCCATGCCCCCTCCCGGCAGGTGGGGCCACGTTGGTCCCCCTCCGGAAGGTTCTAGAAGCTTCCTGTACAATACTGATTAACCCGAAACAATTCCGAACTCCAAAAACTGCTTTGCCTTATATGAATCTTATTCTCCGGACCATTCCGGAACCTCTCGTGATGTCCCGGATCCCATCCGAGACTCCGAACAAAAACTCATAAACCAATTATCCAATCTATCCTAGCGTCGAGACACGTTAAGTGTGTGACCCTTCGGGTTCGAGAACATGCAGACATGATCTTCTATCAATAATCAATAGCGGGGTCTGGAAACCCATATTGACTCCTGCACATTCATCGATGATCATATCGGATGAACCACGATGCCAGGATTCAATCAATCCCATATATATATTCCCTTCATCTCGCGATATTTTACTTGCCCGAGATTTGATCGTCGGTACCGTCATACCTAGTTCAATCTCGTTCACAGCAAGTACTTTACTCGTTCCGTAATCCGATATCACTTTGTGATTAACTCCTTAACCACATGCTTGCAAGCGGTGTTGATATCGATTACCGAGTGGGCCCGAAGTATATCTCTCCGACTTGGGAGAGACAAATCCCATCTCGATACATACAACCCAATAGGTACTTTCCGATCACCTGAGAGACACCTTTATGATCACCCTCTCATAGGATGACGTTTGATGACCTCAAATCTTTCTTCCGATACTAGGGAGTTTTTATTATCTCATGGTCTAAGGAATACAATATTTGACATAAGAAAAGCTTCACAAAGATGAACACGATGACACGATCTAATTGCTTTGCTTAGTTTGGTTCTGTCCATCATATCATTCTCCCAATGATATGATCTCATTATTAATCGACAACTCATGTCTATGGTTAGGAAACCTTAACCATCATTAATCAATGAGCTAGTCCATAGAGGCATACTAGGGACACGGTGTTGTTCACAAACCACAAAAGTATTAAAGTTTCCGCTTAATACAATTCTAGCATGGAATATAAACTTTATCATGAACAAGAATTATAATAATAACATCTTTATTATTGCCTCTAGGGCATAATTCCAACACAATCGGCGTCGGCGGAAGAGGAGCCACAGGAGCAGGGGGAACGACGGACAGAAGACCTCGCCGGAGAGCACACCCCAAAGACGGAGCCGTGCATGTGAACACGCATAAAGGTAGCGAAATCAGGGTAATTCGCGCCATCGAAGATCACCGGGCAGCGAGGAATCGCAACATAACCCGATGCATAAGACATCTCTCTCTTTTTTTTGAAGCAAATCTGGTCAATGGTAGCTGCAGGCAGAGGCCGGCGAAATTCCGGCCAGACGGGAGATAAGGCAGCACCTAAGTGGCGGGGAAGCGCAATTCAAGCCGCCGGGGATCGATTCCCGGAAGCGGTGACGACCGGCGACGAAGATCTGGTGATTTGGAGAAGATCTAACGCGGGCGGGGACGAGAGGCAAGGCGGCGCGTGCAGGAGCGTGCATGCGCGTGTGGGCGCGTGCGGGCGCGAGCGTGGCGGCGGATCGGTGCAGAGGGGGGGCTTCGATGTAGGGAGATCTGACGCTGGCGGGCAGAGGGGGTGGCCCGTTGGCAGGAGGTTTCCTGGGAGGTGGTGTTGTAATTATGCCCTAGAGGCAATAATAAAGATGTTATTATTATAATTCTTGTTCATGATAAAGTTTATATTCCATGCTAGAATTGTATTAAGCGGAAACATTAATACTTGTGTGGTTTGTGAACAACACCGTGTCCCTAGTACGCCTCTATGGACTAGCTCATTGATCAATGATGGTTAAGGTTTCCTAACCATAGACATGAGTTGTCAATTGATAATGAGATCATATCATTGGAGAATGATATGATGGACAGACCCAAACTAAGCGAAGCAATTAGATCGTTTCATCGTGTTCATCTTTGCGAAGCTTTTCCTATGTCAAATATTGTATTCCTTAGACCATGAGATAATGCAACTCCCTGGTACCGGAAGAAAGCTTTGAGGTCATCAAACGTCATCCTATGAGAGGGTGATCATAAAGGTGTCTCTCAGGTGATCGGAAAGTATCTGTTGGGTTGTATGTATCGAGATGGAATTTGTCCCTCCCAAGTCGGAGAGATATACTTCGGGCCCACTCGGTAATCGATATCAACACCGCTTGCAAGCATGTGGTTAAGGAGTTAATCACAAAGTGATATCAGATTACGGAACGAGTAAAGTACTTGCTGTGAACGAGATTGAACTAGGTATGACGGTACCGACGATCGAATCTCGGGCAAGTAAAATATCGCGAGACGAAGGGAATATATATATGGGATTGATTGAATCCTGGCATCGTGGTTCATCCGATATGATCATCGATGAATGTGTGGGAGTCAATATGGGTGCCCAGACCCCGCTGTTGATTATTGATAGAAGATCATGTCTGCATATTCTCGAACCCGCAGGGTCACACACTTAACGTATCTCGACGCTAGGATAGATTGGATAATTGGTTTATGAATTTTTGTTCGGAGTCTCGGATGGGATCCGGGATATCACGAGAGGTTCCGGAATGGTCCGGAGAATAAGATTCATATAAGGCAGTGCAGTTTTTGGAGTTCGGAATTGTTCCGGGTTAATCGGTATTGTACCGGAAGCTTCTAGAACCTTCCGGAAGGGGACCAACGTGGCCCCACCTTCCGGGAGGGGGCATGGGCCTATGAGGGAGTGTCCTGGCCGCATTGGTCCAGGGGCACAAGGCCCCATAGGGCCCAGCCGATCCTAGAGAGTTTAAATCGTTTAAACTAGAGATAGGGTTTCTAGAAGAGGGGAGAGTCCATGCCCCCCACTCCTTATCCTTTGGGCTTGGGGGAGGGGCTAGGGCTGCGCCCCCCTCTATATAAATAGGGGTGGGGGCGCACCAACCCCCACACCTCTCCTCCAAACCCTAGCCACCTTGCTAGCTTTCCTCTCTCCCTCCCGACTGTTTGTAGGCGAAGCCCTGCTGCAGAAATTCTCCACCATATACACCACGCCGTCGTGTTGTAGATCCAATCTATCTCTCCACCATACTTGCTGGTCCGAGGAAGGAGGAGATGTCGAGGTGCTGCACGTGTGCATCTCACGGAGGCACCGCCACTTGTGGTGCTAGATCGGATCGGATCGCGAGGAGGAGAAGCGAGTACGACTACATCACCCACGTTCCGACGAACGTTCCGCTGTGCGAATCTTCAAGGGTATGAAGATCTAATCCAATCTCTCTCGTTGATTGCATCTCCTAGATTAGATCTTGGCTTTCCCTCTGTTCGCATCCGTAGAAAATTTTGATTTACTATGCCGCGAAACCCTTCAGTGGTATCAGAGCTAGATCTATGCGTAGATGTGTTTCACGAGTAGAACGCAACATGGTTGTTGCGGGCGTTGATGTTTTCTATTGCAAGCCTCTTTTTTGTGTTCTTCTTATGACGCGGGATAGTGAGATTGAAGCGGTCCAGGCCAACCTTACGCGACGTCGTTCGCGAGACCGGCTCCGCACTTGACGTGTGGCTTGTTCCACACATGCGGCTGGTGGATGTCAGTTTCTCTCACTATAGTTGTCATGGGATTAACACCGGAGTTTGGCAACCATAATATCACCGTTGTGGCTTTCCGTAGGTAAGAATCGTTCTTAGCATCTACTCCCATAAGCCACGTAAAACATGCAACAACAAAGTAGAGGCGTCTAACTTGTTTTTGCAGGGAGTGTTTTCTGTGATATGGTATGGCCCAAGATGTGATGTGTATATTGTATGCGATGATCATGTTTTGTAATGTTTCACGACTTGCATGTCGATGAGTACACAACCGGCAGGAGCCATATGGTTGTCTTTATAATTGTGTATGACCTGCGAATCAACTTCTTATACGCCATGTAATAGCTTTACTTTATCGCTAAGTAGTTAGCAATAGTTGTAGTTGCTATTCTTGGTGGAGGCAATCATGGTGGAGTGATGGAGATCATGCCGGAACGCACAAGATGGAGATCATTGCGCGAGGATTGGCTATACCATGTCACATAAAGTTATATGCATGTGATGTTTATCCCTTTATGTATCTTATTATGCTTAGATCGCGACGGTAGCATTATAAGATGATTCCTCACTTAAAGATCAAGATAAAAACTGTGTTCTCCCCAAGTATGCACCGTTGCGAAAGTTCGTCGTGTCCAAGCATCACGTGATGATCGGGTGCTATAGACTCTACGCTCACATACAACGGGTGCAAGCCAGTTTTGCACACGCAGAAATACTTGGGTCTATCTTGACGAGCCTAGCATGTACAGACATGGCCTCGGAACACAAGAACCGAAAGGTTAAGCATGAGTCATATGAGTGATATGATCGACACTTTGTTGTCCACCATTGAAACCACATCTCTTCTCGTGATGATCGGATTAGGTGTGGTGAATTTGGATCGTGTTCACTAAACAACTTGAGGGATGTTGAATTTAGTGGGAGTTCATCTAGTAATTTGATTAAATTGAACTATTTATCATGAACATAGTCTAAATTGTACTTGCAAATACTGTAGATCACATGGCCAAGTCCAACTTCAACTTCAACGTTTTTGCTGAGAAGGAAAAGCTTAGAAACAATGGGTCTAACTTCACCAATTGGTTCCGCAATCTAAGAATCATTCTGTCTGGCGGACAAAAGGACTATGTCCTTGGGAAAGCGTTAGGTGACCCCCTGCTGCAACTGCGCCAGCTGATGAGAAAGTTGTCTATCAGTCGCGCAAATATGATTATGGTGTGATTAAGAGCACCATGTTGTTTGCTATGGAACCGGAGCTTCAAAATCGTTTTGAAGAGTATCCCGGGCCCTTCGAGATTCTCGAGGAGCTGAAAACCATGTTTTAGACTCAGGCCCGTTCTGAGAGATATGAGATCTCCGAGAAGTTCTTTAACTGCAAGATGGAGGAAGGGAGTTCCGTTAGTGAGCACGCCATAAAGATGTCGGGCTACACTCAACGTCTTGAGCAACTGGAATGCACGATTCCAGAGGAGCTCAAGATTGACAGGGTTCTGCAATCACTCCCTCCCAGCTACAAAAGTTTTGTAGTGACTCATAATCAGATTGGTTCCACTGATACGATCATCGAGCTCTTCGCAAAGCTGAAGGCTGCAGAGGTGGGCATCAAGAAGGATAATCATGTGTTGATGGTCAACAAGCCCTCCTTTAAGAAAGGTAAGGGAGCAAAGAAACCCTTCAAGAAGGGCGGCGGCAAGCGCAATGCCCCTACTGAGAAGAAGCTCAAGTCTGGTCCTAAGCCCGACACTGAGTGCTTCTATTGCAAGGACAAGGGTCACTGGAAGCGCAACTGTCCGAAGTACTTAGCGGACAAGAAGGCTGGCACCATCAAAGGTATATTTGATATACATGTTATTGATGTTTTCCTTACTAGCCCTCGTTGTAGTGCCTGGGTATTTGATACCCGTTCAGTTGCTAATATTTGTAACTCGAAACAGGAGCTACGGAATAGACGGCGGCTTGCGAGGGATGAGGTGACGATGCGCGTTGGCAACGGATCAAGAGTTGATGTGATGGCCGTCGGCACGCTCTCCTTAGTTTTACCTTCGGGATTAGTTTTAAACCTTAATAAGTGTTATTATGTGCCTGCGTTGAGCATGAACATTATTTCTGGATCGTGTTTATTGCAAGACGGTTATTCATTTAAATCGGAGAATAATGGTTGTTCTATTTATATGAGTAACATCTTTTATGGTCATGCACCTCTTGTGAATGGTTTATTTCTTCTAAATCTCGAAAGGGATGAAACACACATCCATAACATTGAGGCTAAGAGATGCAAAGTAGATAGTGATAATACTACTTATTTGTGGCACTGTCGTCTAGGTCATATTGGTGTAAAGCGCATGAAGAAACTCCATTCTGATGGACTTTTGGAGTCTCTTGATTTTGAATCATTTGACACATGCGAACCATGCCTCATGGGCAAGATGATCAAAACCCCGTTCTCCGGTATGATGGAGCGAGCAACGGACTTGTTGGAAATCATACATACCGATGTATGCGGACCGATGAGTGTTTCGACGCGCGGTGGATATCGCTATTTCCTCACTTTTACCGATGACTTAAGTAGATATGGGTATATCTATTTAATGAAACATAAATCTGAAACATTTGAAAAGTTCAAGGAATTTCAGAATGAAGTGGAGAACCATCGTAACAGAAAGATTAAGTTTCTACGATCCGATCGTGGAGGTGAATATTTGAGTTATGATTTTCTCACGCATCTTAAAGCAAGTGGAATCGTTTCACAACTCACGCCACCCGGAACACCACAGCGCAATGGTGTGTCTGAACGCCGGAATCGAACCCTATTAGATATGGTCCGATCAATGATGTCTCTTACTGATTTGCCGTTATCATTTTGGGGTTATGCATTAGAAACCGCTGCATTCACTTTAAATAGGGCTCCGTCTAAATCCGTTGAGATGACACCGTATGAGCTATGGTTTGGTGCTAAACCTAAGTTGTCGTTTCTTAAAGTTTGGGGATGCGAAGCTTACGTCAAGAAGTTGATTCCGGACAAGCTCGAACCCAAAGCGGAGAAATGCGTCTTCATAGGATACCCTAAGGAAACTATTGGGTATACCTTCTATCACAGAACCGAAGGCAAAGTGTTTGTCGCAAAGAACGGTTCCTTTCTTGAGAAGGAGTTTCTCTCGAAAGAAGTGAGTGGGAGGAAAGTAGAGCTAGACGAGGTTATTGAACCTTCTCTTGAATTGGAGAGTAGCGCAGCACCTGAAATTGTTCCAGTGTCGCCTGCACCAACAATAGAGGAAGTTAATGACAAGGATCATGAAGCTTCGGACGATGCTGCTACTGAACGTCGCAGGTCGACAAGGTCGCGTGCCCCTCCTGAGTGGTACGGCAACCCTGTCTTGACTGTCTTGTTGGTAGAAGACAGTGAACCTACGAACTATGAGGAAGCGATGATGAGCCCAGACTCTGAGAAATGGCTGGAAGCCATGAAATCCGAATTGGGATCCATGAGCGAAAACCAAGTATGGACTTTGGTGGATCCTCCTAGCGACCGAAAGGCCGTTGAGTGCAAATGGATATTCAAGAAGAAAACGGACGCGGATGGTAATGTTACCGTCTATAAAGCACGGCTTGTCGCAAAAGGTTTTTGACAAGTTCAAGGTGTTGACTACGATGAGACTTTCTCTCCCGTAGCGATGTTTAAGTCCATTCAGATTTTATTAGCAATTGCTGCGTTTCATGATTATGAAATATGGCAGATGGATGTCAAGACTGCTTTCCTCAATGGGAACATTGATGAAGAGTTGTATATGATGCAACCCGAAGGTTTTGTCAATCCTAAGGATGCTAGTAAAGTATGCAAACTTCAGCGTTCCATTTATGGACTGAAGCAAGCATCTCGGAGTTGGAACCTTTGTTTTGATCAAGTGATCAAGAGCTTTGGATTTGTTCCAAATTGCTACGAAGCTTGTATCTACAAGAAAGTGAGTGGGAGCTCGGTGACGTTTCTGGTACTGTATGTGGATGACATATTGATTATCGGAAATGACATCAACATGCTTAACGATGTGAAGAGTTATTTGAACAAGTGTTTTTCAATGAAAGACCTAGGTGAAGCTGCTTATATATTGGGCATCAAAATCTATAGAGATAGACAAAGACGCCTGATAGCTTTAAGCCAGAGTACATACCTAGAAAAAGTTCTGAAAAGGTTCAGAATGGATAAGGCAAAGAAAGGTTCAGTGCCTATGTTGTCAGGTAAGATATTGAGCAAGGCTCAGTGTCCAGCTACGGTAAATGATAGGGAAGCTATGAGCAAAGTGCCTTATGCCTCGGCCATAGGTTCCATCATGTATGCCATGCTGTGTACTAGACCGGATGTGTCCAATGCTCTTAGTTTGACGAGCAGATATCAAAGTGATCCAGGAGTGGAAAACTGGACAGCCGTGAAGAACATCCTAAAGTACCTAAATAGAACTAAAGAAATGTTCTTAGTCTATGGGGGTGATGAACAGCTTGTCGTAAAAGGTTACGTCGATGCTAGTTTCGACACCGACAAGGATGATTCCAAATCTCAGACAGGATACGTTTATATTTTGAATGGAGGAGCTGTGAGCTGGAGAAGCTGCAAGCAAAGCGTGATCGCGGGATCTACAGTGGAAGCGGAATACATGGCTACTGCAGAAGCGTCAAGTGAAGGAGTTTGGATCAGAAACTTCATCACTGAGCTTGGCGTGGTTCCAAGTGCATTGGACCCACTAGAGATATTGTGTGACAACACTGGCGCCATAGCACTCGCTAAGGAACCAAGATATCATCCAAAGACCAAGCATATCAACCGCAAGTTTCATATAATCCGAGATTATATAGCAGATGGAGATCTGAAGATTAGCAAAGTATATACGGATCTGAATGTCGCAGATCCATTGACTAAACCTCTTCCACGTGTAAAAAATGATCAACACCTCAGTGCCATGGGTGTGAGATTGTTGCCAGATGTAAACTAGATTATTGACTCTAGTGCAAGTGGGAGACTGTTGGAATTATGCCCTAGAGGCAATAATAAAGATGTTATTATTATAATTCTTGTTCATGATAAAGTTTATATTCCATGCTAGAATTGTATTAAGCGGAAACATTAATACTTGTGTGGTTTGTGAACAACACCGTGTCCCTAGTACGCCTCTATGGACTAGCTCATTGATCAATGATGGTTAAGGTTTCCTAACCATAGACATGAGTTGTCAATTGATAATGAGATCATATCATTGGAGAATGATATGATGGACAGACCCAAACTAAGCGAAGCAATTAGATCGTTTCATCGTGTTCATCTTTGCGAAGCTTTTCCTATGTCAAATATTGTATTCCTTAGACCATGAGATAATGCAACTCCCTGGTACCGGAAGAAAGCTTTGAGGTCATCAAACGTCATCCTATGAGAGGGTGATCATAAAGGTGTCTCTCAGGTGATCGGAAAGTATCTGTTGGGTTGTATGTATCGAGATGGAATTTGTCCCTCCCAAGTCGGAGAGATATACTTCGGGCCCACTCGGTAATCGATATCAACACCGCTTGCAAGCATGTGGTTAAGGAGTTAATCACAAAGTGATATCGGATTACGGAACGAGTAAAGTACTTGCTGTGAACGAGATTGAACTAGGTATGACGGTACCGACGATCGAATCTCGGGCAAGTAAAATATCGCGAGACGAAGGGAATATATATATGGGATTGATTGAATCCTGGTATCGTGGTTCATCCGATATGATCATCGATGAATGTGTGGGAGTCAATATGGGTGCCCAGACCCCGCTGTTGATTATTGATAGAAGATCATGTCTGCATATTCTCGAACCCGCAGGGTCACACACTTAACGTATCTCGACGCTAGGATAGATTGGATAATTGGTTTATGAATTTTTGTTCGGAGTCTCGGATGGGATCCGGGATATCACGAGAGGTTCCAGAATGGTCCGGAGAATAAGATTCATATAAGGCAGTGCAGTTTTTGGAGTTCGGAATTGTTCCGGGTTAATCGGTATTGTACCGGAAGCTTCTAGAACCTTCCGGAAGGGGACCAACGTGGCCCCACCTTCCGGGAGGGGGCATGGGCCTATGAGGGAGTGTCCTGGCCGCATTGGGCCAGGGGCACAAGGCCCCATAGGGCCCAGCCGATCCTAGAGAGTTTAAATCGTTTAAACTAGAGATAGGGTTTCTAGAAGAGGGGAGAGTCCATGCCCCCCACTCCTTATCCTTTGGGCTTGGGGGAGGGGCTAGGGCTGCGCCCCCCTCTATATAAATAGGGTTGGGGGCGCACCAACCCCCACACCTCTCGTCCAAACCCTAGCCGCCTTGCTAGGTTTCCTCTCTCCCTCCCGACTGTTTGTAGGCGAAGCCCTGCTGCAGAAATTCTCCACCATATACACCACGCCGTCGTGTTGTAGATCCAATCTATATCTCCACCATACTTGCTGGTCCGAGGAAGGAGGAGACGTCGAGGTGCTGCACGTGTGCATCTCACGGAGGCACCGCCACTTGTGGTGCTAGATCGGATCGGATCGCGAGGAGGAGAAGCGAGTACGACTACATCACCCACGTTCCGACGAACGTTCCGCTGTGCGAATCTTCAAGGGTATGAAGATCTAATCCAATCTCTCTCGTTTATTGCATCTCCTAGATTAGATCTTGGCTTTCCCTCTGTTCGCATCCGTAGAAAATTTTGATTTACTATGCCGCGAAACCCTTCAGGTGGGACCACGGGCGGGAGACGAGCAGAACGAGGAACACCAAGCCAAGCAGCTAGAACGGGAACCGGCGGTGGCCGGGGCAAACTGACGGCAGCGGCGGTCACAAGCAGAGGACCGGTGGGCACGGGAACCCTAAAACCAGTTCTGATACCATGTTAGGATCACTAGTGGAAACGAGGCCTCTAACACCGGTTCATAGAGGCCTCTAACAGCGGTTCCAGAACCGCTGTTGGGGGTTCATTGTTAGAGGCCCCCCCTTAACAGCGGTTCTTATACGAACCGTTGTTAAAGGGTGGCGCGCGTGGGGCTGCCGCAGTGCTCAGCCCTCCCCCTTTAACACCGGTTCATAACACGAACCGGTGTTAAAGGTTCTCTGCCACGGCAGGAAAAAGACATAAATCTCTGCCGCAGCAGAGTTCTGCCGCGGCAGGAAAACAACATAAATCTCTGCCGCAGCAGAGTTCTGCCGCCGCTCCGTTCTGGGTGTATTTCTACAACACGGCGGGGACGGGGATGGGGAATCGATTGGGAGAGGTATACACATACATCGTCGTCGGTACATATGAGTACATGAATAATTAAGCAACTATTATTATACACAAACATCGTCATTGTGGTATTCTCCGTAAACGTTGAAGCATCAAGTACAAGACAAACATGGTCAAGCATATATACAACGTTCATTTTGGTGGATATCTAAAGAGTTCTCCGCCAGGCGTGACGACCTCATCAAGTACCTCTTGAATGGCTCGTATGCGGTCAAATGGTAGGAGTTGGTCCCGCATCCGTTCGATCTAGATATATATGAAGAATATGGTAAATATATATATAAGAATAAAACTCAACACAATTTATGGTAATAAAATAATGTTGTGTACTTTGTTTACTTACTCTAAGTTGTTCTAGTGCGGCTTAGCCCGTCGCACATATCGTGTTGCGAATGAACTCGCAAACATAGTATCCACATAAGTTATTGTCGGGTCCCTGATACGCGCACTTTACGAGAATAGAGAGTTCAACCAAAATAATAATCAATAAAGCATGATATAATGGAATTGGAAGCAGAATCAAAGAGATACGCATACCTAGCTAGCTAGTATTACTTACATTTTGGTCTAGAAATTTTAGTTCTTCTGACCATTCACACACGACCCTGCCCGTGAACCTTTTCCAAACCCTGTCCGGCAAAGAAAATGGATAAAGGAGTAATTAATTACTTGTTTTCACGAAAGTTGCCGATCTAGTGCGATAATATGATTGAAATTACCTCTGGAGCATCTCTTTAAAGTCTGCCCATAGATCTTGGTCTTTTCGCAACGAGTCCATGACAAGGACTTTTCCTGAGTCAGGTTGAATGACTAGCAGAATAAAGTGGAACCTACGCACGCATAACTCATCATCAGTTACACTTAACTTTGAGTAAGCCGAAACAGAATGTGTACAAGAGAGGGTAACACTCACGAGAAGTTGTAAGGCAATAGTATTTCCCTTTTGATTTGTTGTCTCAATAAAGACGTTAGCAAGAAATCTTCTGTTTGCCCGGGTCTGTGTCTTACCACTTCTTCATGAACTCTATTTGGGTCAACGAACCCAATGTCAAAAGAGCCTCCTTTCATGCATTCCATAACCTTTTTTCTGCATAATAGTATATATATATATGGTGAGCATATATATATATATACATGCAATTAATGAATTGAATGAGATAAGATAAAAATTACAGAAATAGTACTTACACACAATAAAGGCTGATGGCAGCTTTGTCGAGTTCCTTCTGATTGAATAGAAAATGCAAGTCTTGAATGTTGAAGGTGATCTCGTCGTCTCTGCACAATAAAATCGAATCTCTTATATGCGCCGTGATCCATTCTTCCTTTCTCGTCTTGCAGAAATCAAGGTACCACTTGTGCAATCTTCGCATCTTTGTTGGTAGATTCTTGAGCTCCTATTTCTTGACGAGATTCTTCCCATACTTCCATGGCTGTATGGGGTTGACATCGCCTTTGGGCAAGTTGTCTCCCATGATGTTCAAGTATGCAATGTAAGTCATCCCCATCTCATTGGCCTTTCTTTGTAGCTCTGCCTCGTAATCATTTACAAGAGGAGCGTTCCATGTGTCGAACACTTGGAGCGGGGCACATGATTGGTTTTCCTGCTCTCCGAGCATGGGAACTGTTTTCTGGGGTGTCGCACGACTGCTACTTTTAGACTCCCTCCGCCTTGCATCCCCCTTCATAATCTGGCGCTCGTAGTCCGACACAAGTGGGGTTTCAGGTTTCAAAAGATTATTGTAAAACTTCTCCACCACCGCCGGATCTAGTTTCTCCTTTGGCTCGGCCCGTCTAGGTGCAAAGAATTTCTTGACCTCTTCTTCCGAGATCCTATTGGTCTCCTCGTCGCTGCGATTCCACGGTAAAACCGGCAATGTCTTGGCGGAAGGCTGCGGGACATAGTTTCTTGAACTCTTTGGCGTACGGTTTCCTACGGATTTCTTCGTGGCAGTGCTAGTGATGCTCTTCGTGGTAGTGCTCTTCCGCTTACGCTGAGGAGATGGCTGAACCGCCGGAGATGGCTGACGCGCAGGAGATGGTTGATGCGTAGGAGATGGCTGGCGCGCCAGAGATGGCTGCCGCGCAGGAGATGGCTGAAGCGCCGGAGACGACAGGGGAGTATTCTGATGACTTGGAGAAGGCTGAGGCGGCTCAGAGTGCTGACGCTGCGAAGACGGCGGGGGTGCCAGTGGCCTCCAATTTGGAAGCACGATGTGTTCCTTCTTCCAAAGAATGGTTGTTTTCACTGCAAATTTGAGTTGAGTTTCCCCTTCACCTGTAGCATGGTCAAGTTGTGCTTCCTCATATTCCTTCACAACCTCATCCACCCCGACAATAGCATAGCCATCTGGAATCGGTCGGCAGTGGTAAGTTCCACCAGCTACAGGAGGTAAGGCATAGTCGACCGCCACCTTAATGGATAAGCCCATTAATCTCACATGCAGCTCAGCGTGTTTGCTCTCCGTGATCTCATCCACGGGCGAGGACCCGCCATTTCAAGCGTGGGCTGCACGTTCTCCGTGGAACCCACGCTGCTTTTCCACGCAGAGTCTGGGCCGCTGGCAGCTTCCAATGCAGGCTCTTCGTGCCGCTGAGATGGTGTCGGGGATATAACCCCAGGTACCCCAGAGTTAAGGTATAAAGAATATGGAGATATAAAGAGGATTCGTCAAAATGTATAAAGCTTAAAGAGAGAAATATTGCCTGAATAAGGGAAAAAGGCACACAGGCCGAATTAAATAAAAGTCGGCCTGGTCAAATCCTTCCCAGGCCGAATTAACCCTTACCAGCATGGTTCTGGGCCTCCCTGGCCGAATTAACCCTATAACCCGGCTAGGCCGAGCTGTCCCCCAGCCGGCCAACCTCGCCGCCGAACTGCTCCCGCCAACGCCACCGATCTCCGCCGATGTCCCACCAACGCGTCTCCCGCCAGCGTCGTAACGTCCCCGTGCCGAACTACCTCCTCGCCACCTCGCTCCTTCGACGCTGCCCGGGTGGGCCGGGAAGGAGGAACCTCGGCCCACCAGGGGACTCTCTCCAACCTCGCCAGACGCGCAGCAGGTAGCTCCCGGGTGGGCCGAATGAAGGCAAGCTCGGCCCACCACGGGGCAACGTCGCCAGCTCCACTTCACGCCGCCACACCCGCGTGGGCCGACTGAAGGGAAACTCGGCTGGGCCGCTGCCGGACCTCGGCTGGGCCGCTAGATGATCCGGCTGGGCTGCCTCTCCCCCAGGCCGAATCAACCAAAGCCCATGCCGAGTTGCCACTCCCTCTAGGACCTTTGGGCCGAGTTATAATGATCTATACGCCCTGTAATTTACCTCCATATGCCTCCACGGTCTCCACAAGAACACGCCATCGAGTCAGGACAAGAGCAACAAGTATCGTGCCAGTCTTGGAGCCCACCAGCTCAGACTGGCACAGGGCGTATGGAATATGCCCATGGCATCTAGGAATATGCTAGGGAATATGCCCTGGCATCTCCAAAGATGCCAAGGCATATGCTCAGCATCTAATGAGATGCCAGGAATATGCTCAGCATCTAAGAAGATGCCGGGAATATGCTGCCTAGATACCAATCGTAGGGAACAAGATTTGTCCCCTGGGCTCCCCTTTATAAGGAGCACCAGGGGGATCGTTCTAAAAGAGGCCTCGAAGGGCTCCTCCCCTCTCTGATCACTAGGAGCACTCCTTCTTCCTCTTCCTCTACTCTCACAGAGAGATTTAGATAGAAGCATAGGAGATACAGCTCAAGGAGCATGATTGTAGCCACAAGTATGGCAAGATTATAAGAGATTAGATGTATAGAGTGATGTGTTATCTCCACTTGAGAGCTTCAATCCAATATACATTGCATTTCTCTTTGTTCATACGAGTGAGGTCTTCACTGCATCATCCCTCCCCGGATTCCTCCACGTCCATCGGCCCCAACTTTAGCCTACCCATGGCATATGCCGTGATACCACCACGACATTTGGCGCCCACCGTGGGGCATTCTAGTGGCGTTGGTTGGGTTTCCATCCGGACGGGAACATCTTCATCAACTTCTTCCTCATAGGGCTCATTCAGCTTCACCAAGCCAACAGAGAACAAAGAGGTAAGCGCAGAGGCTCTCCAAGTCTAACTCATCAAAGCAGGTAAGACTCAGCAAGAAGGACTCAAGCTCTACTCCAAGCTTACTGTAAGTACCAAGTAACTCAGCAGGGCAAGTATGACCTAGCAAAACTCACCCAAACACTTCTCCAAGTATACTGTAAGTGCCAGGTAACTCAGCCACCAACACTCAATCCTTCATCCCAGGGAGAAAATAACTTAACCCGGGGACTAGTTAACTTATCCGTAGAGTCACCTTTAGATTAAGAGAGCATTATGTTGATTTAGATCTGTACTCCAGCCAGCTTATTTATAAGTCGGCCATAAGTTGAATCTGCTTATTAGTGATTCAGATAGATTTTGAGTCAGTTTACTTATGCTTTGGATTACCCTGTAACTCAGCTCCCCAACCAGCTTATTTATAACTCGAACAGAAGTTGAATCGGCTTATTTATGATCTAGATAGAATTTGAGTCAGCTTACTTATGAGTCAGATAGAATTTGAGTCAGTATTTATGCTTTGGATTGTCCTTTAACTCAGCTTACCAGCCAGCTTATTGTTGTTTCGGATATAATTTGAAGTCAATTTGTTTATGCTTAGAATTAACCTTTAACTCAGCTCAGTAGATTGTCTCTGATTCGTACTAACGTTTGATTCAGCTTGCCAGGGTATATTATAATTCGGATTGGTATTCAGACTTGGCGTATTAATCATATCTCTGATTCAGGCTGAAGCTTTATTCAGTTCGCCAGATTGCCAGGTGATGTTATGACTCGGATTGATGTTTCACCATCTTGCCAGGTTATCCCATATCTCGGATGACTATTGGCCAGCTTATCATATCTCGAATCTATATCTCACATCTACATCTCGAATCAGATCTCTCAGCGGTTAGCCCTATTATCATATCCCAAAGCTTAATCTCGGATCTATATCTCGGATCCATATCAAAGGCAAATTATCGTCATCACGCCAAATCAAGTTATATCGTGGCAAATAGTTAACTCGGATTTGGGATGAGTTAACCCGGATTTGAGTCATATGACTCGGATTTGAGTCAGGTGACTCAGACTTAAGACATAAAGTCAACTTTGAGTAAAGTAACTCGGATTTGGGATGAGTTAACTAGGATTTGAGTCATATAACTCGGATTTGAGTCAGGTGACTCAGACTTAAGACATAAAGTCAATTTAGAGTAAAGTAACTCGGATTTGGGATGAGTTAACCTGGATTTAAGTCATATGACTCGGGTTTGAGTCAGGTGACTCAGACTTAAGACATAAAGTCAATTTTGAGTAAAGTAACTCGGATTTGGGATGAGTTAACTCGGATTTGAGTTATATAACTCGGATTTGAGTCAAATGACTCAGACTTAAGACATAGAGTCAATTTTGAGTAAAGTAACTCGGATTTGGGATGAGTTAACTCAGAATTGAGTCATGTAACTCAGATTTGAGTCAGATGACTCAGACTTAAGACATAAAGTCAGTTTTGAGTAAAGTAACTCGGATTTGGAATAAGATGACTCGGATAATAACTTACCCGATGAGGTTAAAAGAGTAGAGCCCAAGAAGACCAGAACTCATAACTTACCCGATGAGGTTAAAAGAGCAAGGCCAAAGAAGGCAAGAACTCATAACTTACCCAATGGGGTTAAAAGAGCAGAGCCCAAGAAGGCCAGAACTCATAACTTACCCGATGAGGTTAAAAGAGCAGAGCACAAGAAGGCCAGAACTCATAACTTACCTGATGAGGTTAAAAGAGCAGAGCCCAAGAAGGCCAGAACTCATAACTTACCCGATGAGGTTAAAAGAGCAATGCCAAAGAAGGCAAGAACTCATAACTTACCCAATGGGGGTTAAAAGAGCAATGCCCAAGAAGGCCAGAAGTCAAGAAACTTACCCAAAGGGGTTATGATTTGAGCCCATGAAGGCCAGAAGTCCAGAAACTTACCCAAAGGGGTTATGACCTGAGCCCATGAAGGCCAGAGGTCCAGAAACTTACCCAAAGGGGTTATGACCTGAGCCCACGAAGGCCAGAAGTCAAGAAACTTACTCGAAGAGGTTATGACCAGTGCCAGAGAAGGCCGGAAGTCAAAAAACTGTCCCAGAAGGGTTATGAGCAGATCCCAAGAAGGCCGAAGCCACAAATTTACCCAAAAGGGTTATGCGACCAAGAAATGTATGACAAAGAAGTTGTATGTCAGAAAACAACTCTGGGGATATTTTAGATATAAAGCCCATGAGCGATTCTACGAATCCCACATGGCCTCGGGGACTAATGTCGGGGATATAACCCCAGGTACCCTAGAGTTAAGGTATAAAGAATATGGAGATATAAAGAGGATACATCAAAATGTATAAAGCTTAAAGAGAGAAATATTGCCTGAAGAAGGGAAAAAGGCACACAAGCCGAATTAAATAAAAGTCGGCCTGGTCAAATCCTTCCCAGGCCGAATTAACCCTTACCAGCATGGTTCTGGGCCTCCCTGGCCGAATTAACCCTATAACCCGGCTGGGCCGAGCTGTCCCCCAGCCGACCCACCTCGCCGCCGAACTGCTCCCGCCAACGCCACCGATCTCCGCCGACGTCCCACCAACGCGTCTCCCGCCAACGTCGTAACGTCCTCGTGCTGAACTACCTCCTCGCCACCTCGCTCCTTCAACGCCGCCCGGGTGGGCCGGGAAGGAGGAACCTCGGCCCACCACAGGACTCTCTCCAACCTCGCCAGACGCGCAACAGGTAGCTCCCGGGTGGGCCGAATGAAGGCAAGCTCGGCCCACCACGGGGCAACGTCGCCAGCTCCACTTCACGCCGCCACACCCGCGTGGGCCGACTGAAGGGAAACTCGGCTGGGCCGCTGCCGGACCTTGGCTGGGCCGCTAGATGATCCGGCTGGGCTGCCTCTCCCCCAGGCCGAATCAACCAAAGCCCATGCCGAGTTGCCACTCCCTCTAGGACCTTTGGGCCGAGTTATAATGATCTATACGCCCTGTAATTTACCTCCAGATGCCTCCACGGTCTCCACAAGAACACGCCATCGAGTCAGGACAAGAGCAACAAGTATCGTGCCAGTCTTGGAGCCCACCAGCTCAGACTGGCACAGGGCGTATGGAATATGCCCATGGCATCTAGGAATATGCTAGGGAATATGCCCTGGCATCTCCAAAGATGCCAAGGCATATGCTCAGCATCTAATGAGATGCCAGGAATATGCTCAGCATCTAAGAAGATGCCGGGAATATGCTGCCTAGATACCAATCGTAGGGAACAAGATTTGTCCCCTGGGCTCCCCTTTATAAGGAGCACCAGGGGGATCGTTCTAAAAGAGGCCCCGAAGGGCTCCTCCCCTCTCTGCTCACTAGGAGCGCTCCTTCTTCCTCTTCCTCTACTCTCACAGAGAGATTTAGATAGAAGCATAGGAGATACAACTCAAGGAGCATGATTGTAGCCACAAGTATGGCAAGATTATAAGAGATTAGATGTATAGAGTGAGGTGCTATCTCCACTTGAGAGCTTTAATCCAATATACATTGCATTTATCTTTGTTCATACGAGTGCGGTCTTCACTGCATCATCCCTCCCCGGATTCCTCCACGTCCATCGGCCCCAACTTTAGCCTACCCATGGCATATGCCGTGATACCACCACGACAGATGGGCCGGTAGCTTGCTGGCTCTTTTGTGCATTCACTTGCGCCTGCAGCGCCACAAGTGCATGTTCAATCTGTGTCATCCGCTCTGTATGCTCTTTTTCTTTTCTACCGCGCCATCTTTAAGAGTCGCCCCACTCGGCAAACCCATCCTTCCACGTCATACCCCCTGTGCCTCGTGCAAGTCAAGGGTGTTCTTTTTTACCAATGGCGCGTGTGAGCTGGTCATTCTCTCTGTCGGGATGGAAGGTCCTGGCGGCTGTTTCCTCGTATGCCGTGATGAGTTCAGTGAAAGGTTTGGCAAGGAGGGTTGGGAAGATACACAATACCTTTTCTGGGTCCAACCTTGCCCCGATTCCGTAGAACCAAGTCTTTGCACGTAGGTCCCACCCATGTGTCTGGGGTTTGATCCCTCTATCGCACAGGGCCTTCTCAGCTTCCTCCCACTTAGGCCTCTGAGATATGTAGCCACCTGACCCCGTCCTCTGGTGATATTCCTTCTTCTGGGCATTTAGCGTATTGGTTTCTGACCTCTTTGTAGCTATATCACCTTCCTTGTATGCCACAAATTCGGGCCAGTGAGGTCTTATCTTCGCATAATATGCGTCTTCAAAATCTGGAATCTCGCGACCTTTGACAAATTTGTTCAATTTTGTCTTCTAGTTGCGGAAAGCGTAAGACATCTTATTTAGAGTCCACTCTTTGACCTTTTCCTTTATAACCGGTTTATTTTCATCCTCCTCTGGCGGAAGGGTGAAATTTACCAACAGCGAATTCCAAAGCGTTTCTTTGGATCTTTCATCGACAAAGGTACCGTCGCCCTTCTTTGTCTTATTCCACTATTCAATTATGATTGGGATTTGTTCCCTAACAAGAACTCCAGCCTGACGTATAAATTTGTCTGCGGCCTTCTTGGGTTCCATCGGCCTGCCATCAACACGGACTGCTTCGATCGTGAACTTTGCACGATCTTTCAAACAATGGCTCGCGCCTCGCTTGCTCTTTTTCGTAGAAGAAGATTGTTGCTGGATGGTCGATCTGGAGGGATAAAAGAAGAAAGAAGAGTTAATTAATACATGTACATATATATACAAATCAATCGGTGCAAGTCAGCAGAGGCTTAATCCATGCATATACCTCGACGGACTTTGCAATCACTAAAGTGCGTTCACCGGAGTCGTCATCTTCTCCATGACTACTTGAGCTGTCATCATGTCCCTCCAAGTTCAGATATTGTGAGGTGTCCTCGTGGATCATGTTCTCCATTATTTCTTCCTCTTCAAGGTTTCTACTGAGTGGATCCATAGTTTCTGAAACAATAATATTATCACACAAATATCAGTAATACATCTATTGAAATGCTCGAGCAAGGATGATGATATCACAGGTTAAAAGTATTGAAATGTAACCCTAATACATGCTTGGTCATTCCAAACCCTAATTCGGAGAAACCCCATATTCATATGAGAGGATACATTCGGAAAAAACCCGGATTCGGAGAAACCCTAATGCTATATTGACAACGAGAGGTGTACTAGGGCGGCGGCTGGCGGCGCTAGGGCGAGAGCGGGGCCGGGATGCGTGGGGGTGTGCGTTCGAACCAGCACGACGTGGGCTACCTAAAATGGGCGACTCAGCAAGGGCAGAGGAGGTCAGGGTCCACGGCATTGGAAAAGTAATCGGTCAAGTGCACCGATTGAAAAAGTGAGCCCTAAGCCGACCACATGCAATCGGCCTGCTCCTGACCATACACATACACATACACATTGGCGGCAGGCACAGAAGCTCACCTACAGGCGAGGTTCCGAGCGGTGAAAACCCTAAAGCATGCTCGACAACTTAATCGGGGTTCCGAGGGGTGAAAACCCTTACTCGGGGAAACTCCGGATGTATATGAGAGGGGTTACTATGTTCTCTAATTAAACTTGTCTTGAAAGTTGTTCAATAATGCATGATTATAGCTTAAATAGTTAGATCTCATTTTTCTAAGCATTTTGATATATTATACATATTTTTATGACTTATAAATCATTAGATATTGAATTTACAAGTTTTATTCATTTTCTGAAATTGTTTAATCAATTTAAATTGAATTATTACATCACTCTGACATCAGCAGGGCGGTTTGACCTTTTTACACCGCTACTGGTCCTAGCCACTGTGGCTGACTGTGGGCCAGGGGCCATGTCACTGCCACCTAAGCAGTCAAAGGTCAGCGGGCCCGTGGGCCACGTCACCCTGACGCTAGCGTGATGTCAGCACGATATCCACCCTCAGGTGGGGGTCGTCGGTGACGACAGAGGCCACGCCAGCACGCGGAACTGACCTCATTCGAACGGGCGCGACATGGGGATCCTAAAACTGGCGGTGCTGCTGGCTTAAGGTCATCGGAACAGCGACTCCGGCGAGCGGCGGTGGCGGCGCTCACAGATGGACATGGGGGGGAGCGGACCAGAGCGAGAGAGGGAGAGAGGGATGACGCCTGAGCACCATTTGCTCACCAGGAGGCGATTGAGGGGGTCGGCGAAGCGAACGGCGGCCGGAATCAAAGGCGACAACGACGGCCGGAGCTCGGGAAGGGGCGGTTGATTGCGTCGACTGGGGGCTCCTCGTCTTGATTCCTTCGGCGAGGAGGCTCAGTTCAGTGAGGCGAAGCTTCTAGGAAGCTCAGATGGTCTTGGCGCGGGGTGGGTGGCGCGGCGCAACGTGGGTGGGCGGCGCAGCGTGGGTGGCGCACGGAATAGCACGGGACAGCGACGGCCAGACGGGACGGGGACAACACGGCAGTCCCGGCGACGCGCTCCCGCGGGACGGCGACGGCAAGGGCGTGGACGGCGATGCGCTGCGGCAGCCTCTGCTTTTCATCCTATGCGCGCGCTTGATCTGGCTGGGGGGAAGAAGGAAGAGGCGTGCGTTATAAATCCCCCCTTTAACACCGGTTCGTGGCTAGAACCGGTGTTAAAGGGGGGAATTCGTTTCGCGCCCGCACCCTCCCCTTTAACATCGGTTCCAGCCACGAACTGGTGTTAAAGGGGGGGTGCGCGCGTGAAATGAAATAAATGCCCCCCTTTGACACCGGTTCGTGGCTAGAACCGGTGTTAAAGGGGGTGCTTTTATTTCATACATTAAATGGGTGGGGGCATTTTTAATTTAGAAATAGGATAGAATTTAGAAAATTCATATATTTTTCATTTCAACTCAGCAAAATATGAATAATATATCATAATTTTTAGAAAAATAAGATCAATCCATTCATATAAAAACATTTTATAGTTACTGTACATGAAAATTTTCAAAATGATTAAAACACTTACATATAAATTTTGATTATTCATTTAAAACTAAAATAAAATAGTCAAACCCTAAAACTTTGAACATAAGAAATATTAAGCATATAAAAAGGAATCTAACCCTATTTTATTAGAGCAAATCATATTTTATTTTGTATTAACATTTTTGAATTGTTTGGATATTTAAATGCGGCATCTTTTGTATACTTTGGAATCTGACAAAACCTCGCTAAACTTGCATTGGATTTTTGATAAAATAGCATATTGTGAACCTAAAAATGATTTTTGTAAAAAATCATGAGCATCGTATCATGTACCTGTAGTTCATATCTGACCCACTTCCTGCCGATTTGGTAGGAATTTGTCTTTTTCACCAAAGGTGGACGGAAAGGTTTCGGATCCCCTGTTGGTGCATTGTCCATATAAGGTGGTCTAGTATTTTTGTAAAATGTGGTGGTAGTTTTTTGAATTATCCATTTGGTGGTTGCTTCACAAAACCGTCCATTTTTTATGCTCGGAAAATGGAAACTGCCTTTTTGGTGCGACAAAAAGGAAAACTTCCTCTTGCAACATTATTTGCCATCCCATGATGCACATGTATGCACAACATGGCCACATTATCAAAAAGTAGGCCTTGATTCTAGCCATAACATTGGTCATTTGACCCGAAAGCCAAGAAACCTCGAATGAGATAGGTCATGTTTTGAAGGTTTTTTGAGACATAATCAATATACCAAGTTTGATATTTTCCTTCTAACTATGTCACATAATATAACACCACGCGAAGGTTTCGCATTGTTTCGATCGTTTTTTAATTTTTTATCCTCGTTTTAAACTATCGTCAAACTTTGTCGAACAACGGGCATGAAGATTCTTAGCTCGGGGCCAAGCCTCGCTAAAATTGCATTGGATTTTTGATAAAATAGCATATTGTGAACCTAAAAATGATTTTTGTAAAAAATCATGAGCATCGTATCATGTACCTGTTGTTCATATCTCACCCACTTCCTACCGATTCGGCAGGAATTTGTCTTTTTCACCAGAGGTGGACGGAAAGGTTTTAGATCCACCTATTGGTACATTGTCCATATAAGGTGGTCTAGTATTTTTGTAAACTGTGGTGGTAGTTTTTTGAATTAGCCATTTGGTGGTTGCTTCACAAAACCGTTTGTTTTTTATGATCGGAAAATGGAAAATGCCTTTTTGGTGCGAGAAAAAGGAAAACTTCCTCTTGAAACATTGTTGCCATCCCATGATGCACATGTATGTACAATATGGCCACATTATCACAAACTATGCCTTGATTCTAGCCATAACATTGGTCATTTGCCCCGAAAGCCAAGAAACTTCGAATGAGATAGGTCATTTTTGAACGTTTTTTTGAGACATAATCAATATACCAAGTTTGATATTTTTCCTTCTAACTATGTCACATAATATAACACCACGTGAAGGTTTCGCATTATTTTGATCGTTTTTTAATTTTTTTATCCCCGTTTTAAACTATCGTCAAACTTTGTCGAACAACGGGCATGAAGATTCTTAGCTCGGGGCCAAGCCTCGCTAAACTTGCATTGGATATTTGATAAAATACCATATTGTGAACCTAAAAATGATTTTTGTAAAAAATCATGAGCATCGTATCATGTACCTGTTGTTCATATCTGATCCACTTCCTATCGATTCGACAGGAATTTGTCTTTATCACCAGAGGTGGACGAAAAGGTTTAAAATCCACCTGTTGGTACATTATCCATATAAGGTGGTCTAGTATTTTTGTAAAATGTGGTGGTAGTTTTTTGAATTAGCCATTTGGTGGTTGCTTCACAAAACCGTCTGTTTTTATGATCGGAAAATGGAAAATGCCTTTTTGGTGCGACAAAAAGGAAAACTTCCTCTTGCAACATTGTTTGCCATCCCATGATGCACATGTATGCACAATATGGCCACATTATCATAAACTATGCCTTGATTCTAGCCATAACATTGGTCATTTGACCCGAAAGCCAAGAAATCTCGAATGAGATAGGTCATTTTGTGAAGGGTTTTTTGAGACATAATCAATATACCAAGTTTGATAATTTTTATTATGATAGAACTAGAATTAAAGTACATAATGCAACTAACAGTAAGTTATATAAAGCACGACTGAAAATTAAGATACATAAAAGAACTGAAAATTAAGATACATGGTCAGATTAAGTCACAATCGGCCGAACTTGTTTTGGAATGTTGGAGTGATTCAATCATGCTCCTGCCTACACCTGTAATACTCGCCACTGTAGTCTTTGTACTCGCCGCGGCCGTCGTCGCTGTCCTTGTCGGGGTCGCCGTAATTGAACCTTGCAGGCTGAGTACGCGTGGGATGAACTTGAGGGTAGCGTAGACGGGGGTTAGAGTCGGCGGCAGTATCGTAGGCCATGACGCTCTGGAGAGTCCGACCGCGCCACCACAGCCGACGGACGACCTCGTTGAAGTTCGGAGGAGGTGGGCCCTCCTCCTCGTGCCTGGCGAGCGCCCTCTCACGCCAAGAAGGCTTCCCAAGTCAGGAAATAGTCGGAATGCCATCTGGGATTCCTCCACTGATCCGGCGTGAGCTCGAAGTAGTAGTGGTTCGTGATGGCCATCCGGCGCGCCACACCTAGAGGGACAGGAGGAACCAGCACGCCTCCGGCTCTCAGCATCCAGCCGACGGGGACACAGTAGCCCGGCGGGCAGGGGTAGTTCGAGGCGCAAAGCGCCTCCGCCTCCCTGGGGATTATTGCTACGGTGGAAGCCATGAGAAAGAGTGATGAGGTTGCAGATATGAGTCTAGAGATGTGCAATGACAATGGAGGCCAACCCTACATATATATATAGTGAGAAATGGCAGGAAGATAAATGGAGGGAAGAACCGACGGGAAAAACTGGCAGGAAGAAAAATGGCGGGAAGAAAAACGGCGGGAAGAAATGGCAGGAAGAAAAATGGCTTATTTAATACATATACTGTTAACAGAAGAAATATGACATTGATTTCCATGTTGAGATACATATGTGTGCCAAAAATGGCTCAATTAATACATATAGTCAATCTTATGATCGCGTCGGCCGTAACCATGGAGTATCAACACTGTTTAACACGATGGTTGGGTCAGTCTTCACTCTGAAGGGCGGAATTTCATCAAACTTATTATAATCTTCTGACATGTCTGTCTTGTCCTCCACTCCCACGATGTTTCTTTTCCCTGAAAGAACTATGTGACACTTTGGCTCATCGTGTGATGTATCTGTTTGCTTATTTTTTCTTTTTTCGGTTTGGTAGACATGTCCTTCCCATAGAAAACCTGAGCCACATCATTGGCTAAGACGAATGGTTCGCCTAAGTTCTTGTCTAACTTTATAAGATTGTTGAGATCCACTGTTGTCATTCCGTCTACCTCAACCCCTCCTCCTGTTAGCTTGACCCATTTGCACCGAAACAAGGGGACCTTAAAATTAGGTCCATAGTCAAGTTCCCATATCTCCTCTATGAACCCATAATACGTGGTCTTTTACCCATTGTCTTCTGCTGCATTGAAGCGGATACCACTATTTTGGTTGGTGCTCTTTTTATCTTGGCCTATCGTGTAAAATGTATTCCCATTTATCTCGTACCCTTGAAAAGTACATATAGTCGAAGATGGTGTCCTGGCCAACAAGTACAGCTAATCCCCAACAGTGGTGTTACTCGTGAGAAGTTTTTGCAGCCAGCCGCCAAAACTCGCCATATGTTCACTTATAATCCATTCATCAGACTGTCCCGGGTGTTTGAAGCGTATTAAATTCTTGTGTTCATTGATATATGGGGCAACCAAGATAGATCTTTGTAAAACTGTGTAGTGTGCTTGATTGAGAGAATGCCCGTACCTACATATCATTGCTTTACATCCTAGGGTGCCTTTTCCACGCAGTCTCCCCTCATGTCGTGATTCTGGAGCACCAATCGCCTTAAGGTCAGGAATAAAATCAACACAGAACTCAATGACCTCCTCTGTTACATAGCCCTTGGAGATGCTTCCTTCTGGCCTAGCACGGTTATGAACATATTTCTTTAAGACTCCCATGTACCTCTCAAAGGGGAACATATTGTGTAGAAATAAAGGACCGAGAATGTCAATCTCTTCTACTAGGTGAACCAGGAGATGCGTCATAATATTGAAGAAGGATGGTGGGAACACCAACTCAAAGCTGACAAGACATTGTGCCACATCTGTCTGTAACCCTGGTAGGCTTTCTGGATCGATTACCTTCTGAGATATTGCATTGAGGAATGCACATAGCTTCACAATGGGTACTCGAACATTTTCAGGTAGAAGCCCCCTCAATGCAATCGGAAGCAATTGCGTCATAATCACGTGGCAGTCATGAGACTTCAGGTTTTGGAATTTTTTCTCTACCATATTTATTATTCCCTTTGTATTCGACGAGAAGCCAGACGGGACCTTGATACTGCTCAGGCATTCAAAAAAGATTTCCTTCTCTGCTTTGGTAAGAGCGTAGCTGGCAGGAGTTAAGTGGCATCGTTTACCCTTCTCGTTCTCAGGATGCATAGGCTCTTTAGGGTCTTTCATACGTTGCTGGTCCTGCCGTGCTTCCGGTGTATCTTTTGTCTTCCCATACACTCCTAGGAATCCTAGCAGGTTTACGCAAACATTCTTCGTCACGTGCATCACGTCGATTTAAGAGCGGACCTCTAAGAATTTCCAATAGGGTAGGTCCCAAAATATAGATTGCTTCTTCCACATGGGCGCGTGTCCGGCATCGTCATTCGGAACAGATAGACCGCCAGGACCTTTTCCAAAGATTACTTCTAGGTCCTTGACCATACCAAATACCTCCTCACCGGTACGGAGGACAGGCTTCCTCCAGGGTTCTGCCAGACGTTTGAAATGCTTGCCTTTCTTTCTTACTGGATGCAGGTTCGGAAGAAATCGATGATACCCAAATATACACTTTCAGTCTCATCTAAACAGTGTGTGCATGCATTGTATCCCTTGTTTTTCTGCTCTGAGGTTACTAAGAGCATGCCAATCATTGATGGTTACGAAAAGCAATGCTCGTAGGTCAAATGGCTCCCCTTTGTGCTCATCCCACATACGTACACCTAGTTTGGCCCACAGCTGTAAAAGTTCTTCAACTAATGGCCTTAGGTACACATCAATGTCGTTGCCGGGTTGCCTTGGGCCTTGGATGAGCACTGGCATCATAATAAACTTCCTCTTCATGCACAACCAAGGAGGAAGGTTATAGATATATAGATTCACAGGCCAGGTGCTGTGACTGCAGCTCTGCTCACCAAAAGGATTCATGCCATCTGTACTTAGACCAAACCTTAAGTTCCTTATGTCACATGCGAAGTCCGGGTACTCTCGCTCGACTTTTCTCCACTGTGACCCATCAGCGGGGTATCTCAACATCGCGTCTTTCTTACGGTCTTCCATGTGCCATCGCAACAACTTGGCATGCTCTTTATTTCTGAAGATACGTTTTAACCGTGGTATTATAGGAGCACACCACATAACCTTGGCAGGAACCTTCTTCCTAGGGGGCTCACCATCAACATCGTCAGGATCGTCTCGTCTAATCTTATACCGCAGTGTAGTGCATACCGGGCATGCATCCAAATTCTCGTACTTCTCACTGCGGTAGAGAATGCAGGCATGTATCTTCTGCACGTCTAATCCTAGAGGGCAAACAACCTTTTTTGCTTGATATGTACTGTCGGGCAACTCATTATTTCTTGGAAGCAGATTCTTCATTTTTACCAACAACTTTGAAAATGCGCTGTTAGTCACACCGTTCTCTGCCTTCCATTGCAGCAAATCCAGTGTGGTACCTAGCTTTTTGTGGCCATCTTCGCAAGTTGGGTACAACAATGTTTTGTGATCCTTTAACATCTGCTCCAGCTTCTCCTTCTCCTTTTCAGTTTCACATTCTTCCTTTGCATCAGTAATGGCCGACCAAGATCGTCATCAGCGGGCCTATCTGCTGCCTCTTGATCTTCATTATCTACCCCTGTTGCAGTATCATCATATTCAGGATACATATTATGATAGTTGTCATCATCCTCTTCTTCTTCGTTGTCTTCCATCACAACCTCTTTTTCTCCGTGCTTGGTCCAACAATTATAGTTGGGCATGAAACCGGATCGAAGCAGGTGGGCGTGAATGGTTCTGGTATTTGATTAGTCTTTCTTGTTCTGACAGTGAACACACGGACAACAGATAAAATCATTGCGACCACGTTTGCATTAGCCACAACGATGAAATTTTGGAGGCCCGTAATGTACTCGGAAGTGCGTCGATCACCGTACATCCATTTCCGGTTCATCTGCATTAATATATAGTATATCAAAAATTAATAGGGAGATGACCATTTATATAGTACATCAATGACACATGAAAGGATAAAGTTGCCGACCTTGACCGAGAAGGAAGAGAGGGGTGTGGGATACAGTGTGTTATATAGCCTCCCTTTAACACCGGTTCAAGCCACGAACCGGTGTTAAAGGGGGGCTGCACGGGCCACTGGTGCAGAGCCTTTAACACCGGTTCGTGACACGAACCGGTATTAAAGGGGTGCTCCTTTTTGCTCTATGGACCACGCTGGTACAGGCACCCCCTTTAACACCGGTTCGTAGAAGAACCGGTGTTAAAGCCCATTTCCGACCTCAACCAAAGATCTCGTTTCCTAGACAAGTTGTATTCCTCTTGGGGCCAAAGGCCATAATATATAGTACAGGTACAGGTGCAAATATGCAGGAAGCCCCCTAACATATGGGGAAACTACAATATACAAATATATACATCTAACAATTTCTAACACTCTCGGGCAGAGTGTGAGATGATCGGCATATGTGCAGCAGCTGAAGTAGATCGCTCCATTGGAAGGACCCATGAAGATTAATGTAGATTATTATGTTGTTTCGAAGTCTGAAGTTAAGGGTGCAGTCGACACTGTCTCACTACAGGAAAGATTCGCTACGCCGATGGCCGGCTGCCATCAGCACAGGCTGTGCCGACGGTGGCCGTCGTCATAGCCCCCTCGGCGTACGTCCTCGTCGGCACAGCTCTGTGGCCGTCGGCACAGCTCTGTGGCCGTCGGCACAGCCATTCCCCCTCGGCATAGCGTCTTTCAGTGGGCCCCGCATGTCAGTCAACGACCGTCTTCGATAACGGCCCAGCCTGGAGCTACGCCAACGGCCAGGCCATCGGCACAGGAATGGAGCTACGCCGACGGCCAGGCCGTCGGCATAGCCTAAAATATTTTATATTTTTTTTTATTTTTTTTAATTTTTTTTAATCTTTGAATTGTTTGACTCCTTAATCTATCGCTTTAATCATTTTAACGCTATTTATAGTTAATAATTGATTAAATTGCAATCTTAGTCAAAGTTCCTGTTCGGTCACCCATCCTAATACTACTCCAACTCTAGCACGCTTAACTTTCTCGTTCCTTTAGAATCTCTTCCCGCAAAGCAATTTACACATTGTTGTCAATACTATGATATCATTCCTATTAACTCTTATATCATCATGTCACATGATTGTATTTTTTGAAATTATAAGCAATTATTTAATTCAACAACAATGAATAAGTAAAAATATTATTGAATTCAAATAAAAATATAAAGATTTTATTTTTTGTATTTTTTATTTAATATGGAATAATTAATACTCCCTCCGTACAAGGCATCTAAAAATTTGCACAGTTATTTAGGCAAGAGTTCCGTGGAGAGAAAAAGAGAAGTCCTTCCCGTTTTGCCCCTGCATGCACGCGCATTAAATTGTCATCGCACGCCTCCTCGTTTCTCGCTCGCAGTCCGCGGTCGCTGCCTTTCTCCTCGCCCTCTCTCTTCTCTCCCAGCGACCACGCCTATCAATGGAGATGGCGATCCTTAGCAAGATTTTTTGCCCAATCAGAGGAACACCAGATGATCATTCATTGGGGAGTACGTTGTGCCACGGATCGCTCCAAAATTCTTCGGTGGAGATCAAGATTAGAGGCTCGGATCTTGGCTCCATGGAAAGAGCACCTATCCCTCTCTCCAAAAAACCAAGCTCCTATAAGATCTTGGCGCCATGGACGCCCACTTCTTCACCTTGTCGATCAGCTGGTTCTTCTTCTGCTTCTCCCTGTGTTCTTCGGCATGGCGGGCGTCGATTTGAACCAGCCAATCGATTGGGATGACCTTGACGACTTCGACGGCGAAGCTCGGGAACTTGCTGGCGATTTCTTCTTTGAGGCGGACAGCGACGAAGGTAAATTTCTTCTGTTTCTTCCTGTATTTTTCATGGGTTTTCTGCGGTTCTTATGGGTTTTCTTCTTTGCAGATGAGGGTATCTACTCTCGGGAGTATGCCGAACACGAACGACACATGATGGACATGGATTCGTCGGCGGAGGGCAACGGCCGAGGAAGAGGAACTCTCGGCCTCACCGGACTCCGATCAGCCCGTAGATGGAACGCGGGCGACTCGAGCAGTGGTGGGCGTGGCCGTCGCCCGCAGTTTGTGGGCGAGTCGAGCACAGCCGGAGCTCGCCGCAATCTGCAGTTCAGGGGAGATGCCAGTGGTGATGGAGATTGCCGTGACCTGGAGTTCACGGGAGGCGGCGACGGAGGTGGTCGTGGCCGAGTCGACGACGAGCCTGAGCTCGTCCGTCACCCTCTCTTCGACGGCGTCTTCATGTTCACGAGCCCGTCCATCGGCGGACGAGGCTGTCTTGGTCTATCCGGCCGTGGCCGCGGTAGCTGTCCGCCGTTTAGAGGAGCTGCGGCTGCTGGACGTGGAGCTGCAGCGCGCGGTGGTCGCGGAGCTGCAGTGCGCGGAGGTCGCGGACGTGAGCCATCTGCCGGGTACGGTGGTCGCGAAGGAGGAACAGCTGCAGGCCGTGGAAGCGCCGGACGTCGTGTGTTCGCGGAAGAGGGGCTGGTCGTGGAGGAGCTGGTGTTGGCAATGGAGCTGGAGCCGGTGTTGGCAATGCACATGCTGGTACGTACTCAGAATACTGTTTACATGCAAATGGTACTGTACTCATGCTACTGTTCACATGCAATTTGATCCGTTCACATGCAATTTGCAACTTATGCTTGCTACTGTTTGTACACTAGAAAAATTTAGAATTTGTAATTTATGCTTGCTACTGTTTGTACACTAGAAAATTTTAGAATTTGCAACTTATGCTACTGTTTGTACACTAGAAAAAATTAGAATTTACAACTTATGCTACTGTTTGAACACTAGAAAAATTTAGAATTTGCAACTTATGGTACTGTTTGAACACATAGTGTTTCTTTTGCAAACTTGGAATACCAACTAATGGTACTTATGCTAATTTTTGAGTATTTTTTATTGCAGTTGTGCCATTAGGACGGTTGGTGAACGTCCGTGGGTTTATAGTGATGAGGATAAAAGGAAAATATATGCGGCCATTCTGCGTAAAACGGGGCCGCGTGTTCTGAATAGGGGTGTAACCAAGGCAGTTGCGGCCGAGTTCATGGTACCGTTGCGAGTTGTGCAACGTGCATGGGAAGATGGTAAACCCGGAATTCAGAATATCTGTAACAAGAAGCCATTGAACTGTTGGGGTAAAAGAATTGAGATTGATCCCGAAGCCATCATGCAAGTGCCACCATCAAGGAGAACAACTTTGAAGGATCTAGCTTTTGAATTGAACATGTCGAAGTCCACTGTGCACAGGAGGTTTCAGGAGAAGGAATTTAAGAGGCACTCAAATGCCATCAAGCCTCGCATTACGGATGACAACAAGAAAGCAAGGGTTCGTTATGCACTCGGTACGCTAGACCCGGATAGCATGGATCCTAAGTTCCAAGGCATGTACAACACCGTGCACATAGATGAAAAATGGTTTTACAAAACCAAGGGTTCTCAAAATTATTATTTGGCACTCAATGAAGAAGAACCTTACCGATCTTGTCAAAGCAAGCATTACATTGACAAGATCATGTTTCTTTGTGCTGTAGCAAGACCAAGGTATGATGCGGATGGCAATTGTACTTTCGATGGTAAAATCGGTATGTTCCCTTTTGTGACCGAGAAGCCAGCAGAACGTGGTAGTCGCAACCGTCTTAGGGGAACAATGGAAACTAAACCGAGGAATGTTACAAGGGATGTTAGCCGTGAGTACCTTCTCGAAAAAGTGTTGCCTGCTATCAAGGAGAAGTGGCCATTGGAGGATCGTTGGAGCCCAATATTCATTCAACAAGACAACGCGAAGACTCATGTGTTGCCTCATGACCCTGATTTTTTAGAGGCAGCTGCTGCAGGTGGTTGGAACATTACCCTAGTTTGTCAACCTCCCAACTCACCGGATACAAATATTCTTGACTTGGGTTTATTCGCCGCTCTACAATCATTGTTTCAAAAAAAAATCACCAACTTCTATTCTTGACATTCTCATTAAGGTAGGAATATTCTTGTATGGTTTTATTTGCAGCATTTCATTAAGTTTTTTTACTAATATTGACACTCTTGTGAAGGTACAACAAGCATGGAACGAGTACCCGCCGGAGAGGAGCAACCGTGTGTTCTTGACACATCAAACGTGCATGGTGGAGGTCATGAAGCTTATGGGGGAGCACCGGTACAAGATCCCACATATGAGGAAAGGGGTTCTAGAGAGATTAGGGATACTACCTGATGTACTTCATGTTGAGCCTGCAATTGTAAACGCGGCTAGGGAGTTTGTCATATAGAGAGTGCATGTAATGGTCAAGAACATGTGAACTTTGTTGTAATGGATTTATATTTTTATGAATCAACCTAATGGTTCCAATTCTAACATGAGCATAAGCATTGACATGAAATAATACTCCAAACGTTCCATAATCCAAACGTTTTTACTACAAGATCATGGACACTTGACGGAAGTATAACATAATCATCATGATACCACATTACTCCAATCCTCACGATAATGTCAAAGTTCTAGTACCACAAATCATCATGATACCACATTACTCCAATCCTCACGACATTGACAAGATCATGAACCGACATATCCTAAGTTTCTCTAATCCGCACGGTAACGGTACACACCGTTATCGTCACGATAAAAGTTTGGATGGTGAATGTCAAACATAATGTCAAATATGACTTCCTCACCGGCTGTTAAAACATCAAATCGATGCGCCTCTTGTCCATCCGCGACAACTTCTTCCATCACAACGGCAACTTCTTCCACTTCGTCCACCGCCGCGGCAACAATGTCCACGCCATCATTTATCATGCCAGCTTCATCTTCAAGTCCAAGGTTGTTATCCATGTTATCGATCCATGCATCAAAAGTGTTTTGCAACTCAAAAACCCACTGCATAAAGAAAAAAATGACCATGATAAACAGTACCAGCACACATACACAAACAATTTGATCATGTTTTGCACTTCTTTGATCAAATGAGCACATACAAAACGATAAAGAAATAGTTCATGCATGTATGGCTCAAGAAAAAACCACCTGCATGTTTAGTCGATGTTGCTCCATGAACGAGCTGTCGGAGTCACACACGGCGCTATACTCGCCGACGTCGAGTGCATGGAATTGGTCCTGCATCACCGGGAGAAGCAGATGTCCATCGCTCGGACTCCTAGCTATGGTTCCATCGCCCCCGACACTGCTGCCCCCGACGCTGCTGCCCATCAGACTGTCGCCCCCCACGTCCATGGCCCCCGACGCTGCTGCCCGCTCACGAATTGGTAGGATTCCAGCGCCCACGACTCTGCTGCCCATCGTACCATTGCCCCCTCGCTGCTGCCCAGCCAACCGTCACCCCCGATGCTGCTGCCCGCCATACCTTCGCCCCCGACGCTGCTGCCCCCGACGCCGCTGCCCGCCATACCATCGCCCGCGACGCCGCTGCCCGCCATGCCGTCGGCCCACACGTTGCCCCCCACGTCCACGGCGGAGGCTACACCGGACAGCATCGCCACGGCCGCCAGAACCATCACCGCCACCGCCAGCACCATCACCGCTGCCGCCCTTGTTGCCATGGAAGATTCACAGAATAGGGGAGAGGAAACAATGGCAGAACCGAATAATGGGGGAAGAGGAGACGCGTAGGAGAGGATCCATCTATAGCCGATTGGAGGCGGCGGCCGTTCGAGGCGCGGCGGCTGTGCGGAGGCGTGCGGAGGCGTGCGGAGGCCCGAGGCGTCGAGGCGTGCGAGACGGGAGTTATTTCTCCCAGGAGTCAAGGAGGAAGGTGGGCTACGTGAAACTAGGGGTAAAATAGGAAGGTAACGATCTAGTACGATCTGGCGCCGTAAGCTGTGGAAAAAATCTGATTTTTTTTAGACGCCTTGATCCCTGGTACGGAGGGAGTATCTTTAAATCTGTAAATCGGAATTCGGCAAATAATATGTCTAAATTGATTAAAAAATTGAGAGGAATCCAAATATGATATCAATATCAACTTATCACAAACTATGCCATGATTCTTATCATAATTTCATTTGCCCGTTTAAAACGACACGCATAAAGATTCTTAGCTCGGGGCCGACACTCGCTAAACTTGAAGCGTATCTATGATGAAACAACATATTTTGAACCTAAAAATGATTTTTGTAAAAAATCATGAGCATCCGATCATGTACCTGTAGTTCATATCTGACCCACTTCCTACCGATTCGGCAGGAATTTGTCTTTTTCACCAGGGATAGACGAAAATGTTTGAGATCCCCCTGTTATGACATTATCCATGTAAGGTGGTCTAGTATTTTTGAAAAATGTGATGGTAGTATTTTGAATTAGCCATTTGGTGGTTGCTTCACAAAACCGTCTGTTTTTTGCACTCGAAAAATGGAAAACGGCTTTTTGGTGCGACGAAAAGGAAAACTTCCTCCTAAAACATTGTTCGTCATCCCATGATGCACACTTATGCACAATATGGACACATTATCACAAACTATGCCTTCATTCTAGCCATAACATTGGTCATTTGACCCGAAAGCCAAGAAACCTCGAACAAGATAGGTCATTTTGTGAAGTTTTTTTGAGACATAATCAATATACCAAGTTTAATATTTTTCCTTCTAACTATGTCACATAATATGACACCACGCGAAGGTTTCATGTTTTTTGGATCGTTTTTGAATTTATAATGCCCGTTTTAAACTATCGTTAAACTTTGTCGAAGGGCGGGCATGAAGATTCTTAGCTCGGGGCTGAGACTCGCTAAACTTGAAGTGTATCTATGATGAAACAACATATTTTGAACCTAAAAATAATTTTTGTAAAAAATCATGAGCATCAGATCATGTACCTGTAGTTCATATCTGACCCACTTCCTACTAGTTCCGCAGGAATTTGTCTTTTTCACCAGGGATAGACGGAAATGTTTGAGATCCCCCTGTTATGACATTATCCATGTAAGGTGGTCTAGTATTTTGAAAAATGTGACGGTAGTATTTTGAATTAGCCATTTGGTGGTTGCTTCACAAAACCGTCAGTTTTTTGCACTCGAAAAATGGAAAACGGCTTTTTGGTGCGACGAAAAGGAAAACTTCCTCCTGAAACATTGTTCGCCATCCCATGATGCACACTTATGCACAATATGGACACATTATCACAAACTATGTCTTCATTCTAGCCATAACATTGGTCATAATATTAGTCATTTGACCCGAAAGCCAAGAAACCTCGAACGAGATAGGTCATTTTCTGAAGGTTTTTTTTGATACATAATCAATATACCAAGTTTGATATTTTTCCTTCTAACTATGTCACATAATATGACACCACGCGAAGGTTTCATGTTGTTTGGATCATTTTTAAATTTATAATGCCCGTTTTAAACTATCGTTAAATTTTGTCGAAGGGCGGGCATGAATATTCTTAGCTCGGGGCTGAGACTCGCTAAAATTGAAGTGGATCTATGATGAAACAATATATTTTGAACCTAAAAATGATTTTTGTAAAAAATCATGAGCATCCGATCATGTACCTGTAGTTCATATCTGACCCACTTCCTACCGATTCGGCAGGAATTTGTCTTTTTCACCAGGGATAGACGGAAATGTTTGAGATCCCCCTATTATGACATTATCCATGTAAGGTGGTCTAGTATTTTTGAAAAATGTGACGGTAGTATTTTGAATTAGCCATTTGGTGGTTGCTTCACAAAACTGTCCGTTTTTTGCACTCGAAAAATGGAAAACGGCTTTTTGGTGCGACGAAAAGGAAAACTTCCTCCTGAAACATTGTTCGTCATCCCATTATGCACACTTATGCACAATATGGACACATTATCACAAACTATGCCTTCATTCTAGCCATAACATTGGTCATAATATTGGTCATTTGACCCGAAAGCCAAGAAACCTCGAACGAGATAGGTCATTTTGTGAAGAATTTTTTGAGACATAATCAATATACCAAGTTTGATATTTTTCCTTCTAACTATGTCACATAGTATGACACCACGCGAAGGTTTCACGTTGTTTGGATCGTTTTTGAATTTATAATGCCCGTTTTAAATTATATATAATGTTTTATGTTTCACTTTTTTTATAAATGTGTAATATTTGAGTGTAGATAGATAGGTCTTATTTTTCTGCAAATTTTGATATATTATTTGTATTTTTCTGAATTAGAATGATTTAGTTATGATTTTTCAAAAAATAATGAGATAAAAGGAAAAAATCTGGAGACCTACGCGCCGTCGGCACAGACCAAACAAAAATTTTCAAAGAGCTGTGCCGACGGCCTGTCTGCCTAACGTCGTTTTCATCGTCGTGTCTGAACTAGGGCTACGCCGAGGGCTGTACCTATGCCGAGGGCCACCGTCGGCACAACCCTCTGTACTACGCCAACGGCTATCCTCGGCACCGTCACCTACGCTGACGGTTGTCCCTATGCCGACGGCCAGGCTAGTCAGCTGACCAGGAAAGGTAGCTACACCGACGGCCCCGACATTTGGCCGTCGGCGTAGCCGGCCGGCCGTCGACACCTTAGTTCTTTCCTGTAGTGTCTGGCGATCACGCGAAGGAACTTTCTGGGAGACTCTGCCGTTGTTTCTTAATAGAGATAATTCCTTATTTGACACTAGTTTTCAATATGATTCCTTATTTGACACTGAAATTTTTTCACTTTCCTATTTGACACCTACTGTAATTGTTTTGCCTTATATGACACTAATGTAAGTTCCGTTACATATTTCCGTCAACTTTTTTAGCTGGACCAAAATACCTCTGAATTAATCAAAGCCCTTGACGATAGCAACTTATCCTTTATCGCTTTTTGTTGAGCGGAGCTTATCCTTTATGGCTTATTAGAGGTGTCCAGGAATGATATATTAGCTGGGTCGTCAGATACCTCGCCTCCAGCGGGCTCTCCTCTGCCTGCGTGTGCCTCCGCCTCCACCTCTACGATCTCCTGCCGATGGAAGGTGACAGCGTCGGCGAGCCATAGCTCCAGTTTAGCAACCTCCTGCTATTGAGATCAAGATTAATCGGGAGGTGGACACCCCAGCGGGTCGACTGCTCTACAGAGAGAGAAGCGCTGTCGCCGTTGACTTTCCCCGTAGAGGGTTAGCTTGCCGTCGTGGAGTAGGTCGTGAAAGTACAGCAGGAGACGTTGGGATGCTGGCCGCTGCTATCGTCGAGGCGTCGAGCACTAGCTTCCGGCCGTCAAGGCGACCACGCAGGTGCAGTAGGAGACGTACGGAGGAGTCAACACGAATGACAGTCATATTTTGGCTAATATTTTGCAAAAATTAAGAAGCACGACTGAAGAAAAACGAGGAACCAGTAGAGGGCTGCCACACACTTGCAGCGCACGGATGGGCACACGCGCGTGGCCCATATGCAAGCACTCGTCCTAGGAGCATACGTAGTTCAAGCTGAAGGATGAGAGCGACTAAGTCAGTTCTGCTAACACTAATCATCAGTTATTTGATTGATCTAATATCACTTTCGAATTTAGCACGACATTACTTTCTTTACCACGATAAAATCAATTACATGACTAACTTATTTGGGTTCCGGTTAGTAATTTAATGGCTAATTTTTTTAAATAATACATTTTTTTATTGAATTTCGCAAATAATACACAAAACGGGCAAATTGCAAATATGACGGTCGGTCGGCCGTTCGACAGACGACCGACTCGGTTCGTCTTTTGAACAGACGACACACTGTTTCGTCTTTTGGGAGGACGACAGCCCAGATGATCGACTGTTGGAAAGACGAACGTACTGTTCGTCTGTTGGAAAGACGAATGGTGCATTGATCATGTAAGGTTGCATTGATCGACAGGTTCCAAATAAGTTTTAGGTTTCGGACTATTGTTTTGCGCCGTTTATCCCGCCGTCACTTCCCGCCAATTTTTCTCGCCACTCTTTCTCGCCGATTTCTCCCGCCGATTTTTCCCGCCAGTCCTTCCCGCCCTTCTTTCCCGCCAGTCCTTCCCGCCCTTTTTTCCCGCCTATTCTGTTCGGTGCCTCTATAAATGCGGGCAACGAGATGTATCTTTTCACCCAGTTCATCTCTTCCTCCTATTACTCTGTAATTAATTTCCCTCCTCTCCTCTTGCTCTCGCATTTTCCTCCACTCCTCTCCACTATGAACGGCGCGTTTCCCTGGCCGCTAGATATGTCCATTGGGCTTCTCCAAATAGCGAGAAGTGTTATGATAGGCGATGAACCAGCCCACTGGGACACGTTGGTAACGAACCATGATGCTCTCGTTATGCTTGGTAAGTCACTTCATCGGAGAGGGTGGAAACTGAAGACCCCAAATCAGGTACGAGCGGAGCTTCTCAGGATCCAGGCAAGGTGGGACAAGCTCACCTTCAAGAGTGAAGCTCACATGATGGAGCGGGTTGATGCACATTGGTCCTGGATAGAAGAGAGCGAAGATGAGGATGATATCTTCATGCCGCCACCCGTTGGAAGCAAGGCAAGAGCTGAGTGGGACAAGAGGCAGGAGAAGAAGAAAGCGCAGGCCAAGAAGAGTCAAACTGACATGACGGAGCAGGTTGTGGCACCTAGGGCCTGGATAGAAGAGAGCGAAGATGAGGATGATATCTTCATGCCGCCACCCGTTGGAAGCAAGGCGAGAGCTGAGTGGGACAAGAGGCAGGAGAAGAAGAAAGCGCAGGCCAAGAAGAGCAAGTGCGAGGGATCGTCAAAGGGAAAGGGTGAGGCATCATCAAAAGGAAAGGGAAAGGCATCATGCTAGGGATAGATAGGACTCTTATTTATGTACCGCAAGTTATGTTGAACTGTGTTGCAAGCTATGTTGAGTAGTTTGTCGAATAAAATCATGAAATAATAGAATGATGTCTCATACATCGATAGATAAATGTCTGATACATAAGTAGATATATGTCTCATACATAGATAGATAAATACCTGATACATAAGTAGATATCACTGGTGTCGACGACGAGGTGGCGGAGGCCTCGGGGTACTCCATCCATATCTGTGGGGTGGCATCACATCACGGCGAGGTGCAGCTGACCCTTCACCTTGATCCTGTGTATCCTGTGTGGGGATAGGTGGTGGAGTACCTGGCTGATACTGGCCAAACCAGTCTACCTGCTCGTGTTGTGTCTGCTGATCATGGTCGTCAGTACTGTCCCATGTAACGGAGTCTCCTGCTAGTGTACAAGAAATTAAGTACTAAACAATGTCATACTACATCTACCAATAGTAGGAAGAGACACGCTTACCATGAGGATGAGATTGTGGTCGATAAGCGAAGTCCATGTAGGGGATCAGCTGCTGATGCTGCCATTGTTCGAAAGTAATCTGGTTCTGCTGCAACTGGTCGATATTAAACTGTGATTGCTGCCACGGGTCAGAAGTAAACTGTGATTGCTGCCACCTCGAGCCTCCAGCCTGGTCTGGAGGTGATGCTCTCGGCGGCTCCTGTTGTGAGAGTCGTGGACGAGGCCCGTGGCGGAGTGGTGGAGAAATATGCTCCTCATGCCATCCCGAGCCTCCAGCATGGTCTGGAGAAGGTGGCTGCTCCATGGATCGACGTGGGGCACGCTCCTCCACCGAGTGACGCGGTGGGCGTTGCTGCGTGGATCGACGTGGGGCGCGCTCCTCCACCCGTTGTGCTTCTCGGTGTTGAACGACGTCTGAGACGCTAGTGCACGTGATGGCCGCGTAGATACGCCGCAGCTTCTCCTCGACCCGTCGGGCAAAGGACTGAGCCTGCTGACGGGGCACAAGAGGAACGGTCGAAAGCGATCGTCCGTACTGAGCCACCTCAGTCTGTAGCTCCCACGTCATATCGGTCTGCATTTGTCTCATAGTTAGGTATGCACTACATAGGCACTCATGTTGATTATGCTCTAAATAAAGTACTTACCGCTGACTGTCTGGACTCCAGTGTTGACTGGCTAGGGTATATCTCATCGTCATGTGCGTGTGGAATGAGACGTAGCCGTGTCATCGACATGTACCTCTGTAAGTATCCGTGGAATAGCTCCATATCAAACGGGCCAGCGTGCCACACTTGTGTTGGTGCATTCTGCCACTCGTTGACGTAAATCCCCACCCGTTGGAGCCATTGAGTGGCGGTCTTGCTAGTTTTCCGAGAGTACCTGTCATTAGAATTTGTTAGACCATCATTAAAGAACATAGATGAAGTATAAGACGCATTCCTTATGTACATATATTTACTTACGCGTGCACGACATCTGGAAGGGGAACATCCGGACGCGGGGGATCTACCATCTGGTAAAGACCGAACTGCCGCATGACCCTCTATTGAGACATCTCCTCAACTTGGCAATCAAAGATGATCTTCGATGTAGTCAGCCAATACTCTCGATCTCTAGTGCACATAATAGATAACCCGCCGGGATATCGTGCGTGTCGTGTCTGCAGGGTGTACGGCTCCCAAATCACGACATCCTCTTTCAGTGTGTCGAACTGCTCGCTGAACGATAGATAGCATCTAACGACTTGCTCTCCCGCGAAACGACACTGCATGACAAAATAGTTGTTAGTAACTTTCATATTGTAGTACCAGAAGTGCAATTTATTAAGACATTACACTGACCTTGCGATGGGTCCAGTGAGTGCCAAATGTAGGCAAGTCAATTTGCTCTTCATCGAACAGCAGGTCAGAGTGGTAGAGAATTGTTTCATGTTCCTGGTTTCCGACTATTTGGTTGACACTTACTTCTGGACGGCCGATAGGGAACCTCTCCCATGACCACAGTTGCAGCAACAATGGGCATCCTAGCAAGGCAGAACTGTCCTTGGTTAACTGGCAAGCATTGCACATACCTCGGTACATAGCTGCTAAGACAGCTCAACCCCAACTCCACTATGCGCATTCTTCCTGGCACGTCGTCTCCACGATCCCCCTAGCAAAATGGATGTATCGCGCACTAATGGTCGACACGTGGTTCTCAGTGAACATCACCTTCCCGAGCAGCCACATAATGTATGCCTCCAGGATGCGTGTAATATGTGGCGCAGTCATCGGAGTGGCCGGGAACCCAAACCTCTGTATCTGCATTGGCAAATAGAACAATTTTCAGCACATGATACTTCTCCAACAAAATAGAACAAATAAATGAAACACACCTGATACTGCTCCAACCATCCAAATTTTGGCCCATGATTGTCATGGCCAAAGGCCTGAGCTCCATCACGGATGCCAAAGAATCGTTGGGCCATGTCTTGGGACCAATTTGCCGGTGGATCCACTGGGCCTATGGGCACACCAGCCAACGGAAGTCCCAGCAAGTACGAGACGTCCTGAAGGGTAGGAGCCATCTCTTGCCATCGAAAATGGAAAGTGTGAGTCTCGGGCTTCCATCGATCCACCAAGCACGTGAGCAAAGATGAGTCGTACTGTAAGCGACTAGTCTGGAACCCAAGGTGTCGCCCTTCTATCTCCTCCATACGAGTAGCCTCAACCAAACGAACGAAGGGTAAGAGCCCAGCCCACTTCAATCTACATAAGAAGAAAGCAGAACAGTTTAGTCACTCTGGCCCATAAATATCCCAACATCAAGAGAAATAAATATCGCATGCCTCTGAAGCCAATCAAGATGTATGCACCAGTTCGACATGGGAGTGCGAGCCACTAGGTGCTTCAAGGACCCCAGGTTAGCATCCAGTACCGTCGACCGGTGCTTTCTATCTATGTCAGCATTCAGCAAAGATCCCGCCATCTGCACATTAGTTCCACAGATATTACAAATTTAAGACATAGTTCCACAATATTAAAAACTTAAGACATAGTTCCACACATATTACACATTTAAGACATAATTCCACACATATTACAAATTTAAGACATAGTTCCACACATATTATAAATTTAAGACATAGTTCCACACATATTACAAATTTAAGACATAGTTCCACACATATTACAAATTTAAGACATAGTTCCACACATCTAGTTTCTTCCTCTGCCTCTTCTTCCTCGGCTGCCACGTCCACGAGGAGCATCTCCACCAGTCCCGAAGATGTGGCAACTGGTGTCTATATGACCAAATTAATTACACAGAAAACATTGCCTAGTAGGGCCTCCGGCTTCAGATTCATCCATATCATTACGGATGCGGACACATTGTCGCCTTCCTCTTCCTGTCCGCATCAGTTTAGGATCTGGGATGTAAACCCTTTCACCTGGATTTACTTTGTTGAAATTTCCCCATGCCCTATATCCCATCATCTCGCCTGTCCACGTATTGACCACCACGTCCTTCAGGAAATAAGGAGACACAAACGAGATTGCATCCATAACCATCAGCCCGCATGCAGCTAGTACATGAGAGCAAGGCAGATGCAACAGCTTGGGTTTATTGCACGTGCACTCACACGTTGGCCAGGCTTCGTTGCCTATCCTCACCTCATGTGTCTTTACCTCTTCTCCTGTTCCAATCCGGTTGGAAGGGAGGCGTAACTCGAACCTTCTTTCCTGATTACCGATGGCGATGACATGCATGGACCGAGCCTTCTCCATCTTGGCATCCATGTAATGCATGATCTTTGAACAATACCTCGTGTTTGGGCTGTTCATGATATGCATCTGAGCCATCTGGAGTCTGTCTCTGAAATACTTCAGAGTTCCGGTGAAAATACACTCCACAATGGCTATTAATGGTAGAGCCCTACTTCCTCTCAAGACAAAGTTGTAAGTTTTAGCCAGATTTGTAGTCATGACGCCAAACCTGACACCATGAGTGTCATGCAGCAGAGACCACCTCTCTACAGGCTCGTGCTGTATCCATTCCTGAAATTTTTTAATCCTTCTGCCAGGCCTTCTCCTAGTACCGGGTTGGTCAAATCCTGGCAAGTCACAAAGGGCAATGGGTTCTTCCTCCGGTGGTGCTGCTCCTGTTGTTGTCTGTGCAGCTAACGCTGCTGCATGAGCCGCGACCGCTGCTGCTCTAGCTGCTCTCCTCTGAGTCACATGTTTTTTAGTGAAGTCTTCAAGATAGCCACGACACTTGATATACTTCCACTCTTGGTTCTGCTTGCAAAGCTTCTTGAATAGGTTCATAAGAGCCTTGTTCCTGAACTGTGAGAAAAATTGGCCCCTAGATGCCGCATGCACCAACAACTCTGCATGTCCAGCCATGGAGTTACTTCATCAGGAGTGGGCTGTGTGAGCTTCTTTATCGCGCTTAGTATACCTGGATGCCTATCATGAAGGACGCATACATTCGGTGTATCTCTCACAATTGCTATCTTCAGCTGCCTGAAAAACTATACCCAACTCTCGGTGTTCTCGCTCTCCACGAAAGCAAAAGCAAGTGGAACAACTTGATTGTTTCCATCTTGACCTATGGCAGTCAATATCTGACCCCTATACTTGCCAGTGATAAATGTACCATCCACACAGATGACTGGTCGATAGTGAGTGAAAGCTTCTATGCATGTAGCAAATGAGAAGAACACTTGATGAAGTACCCTCAAATTAGGTTCCTGTGGCAATGTAAAGTGTTGGATGTCCACGTAGGTGTCTGGATTCCTAGCCTACAGTGTCTGGAGCATCCTAACAACACAGTCATACCCGTCTCGAAACGAACCAAACCTTGCCTCCAGTGCCCTTTGCTTAGTCCTCCAAGCCTTCCCGTATGAAATATTGTAGCAGAATCTGACAGAAACTTTGTTAATGATAGCTTTCACCCCCATGGCTTTGCCCTCCACTATCTCTGTGTACAACAGTCTAGCCAGGAGGGTTGACGTGAGGTTACGATGGTCCTGAAGGACACTTTAAAGTGTGCATGTGTGCATCACAACATCGGAGACCTTCCAGTTTGTGTCATACCTAGGGACATGGGCATGCACCCTTGCAGGACATCTAGCTTCCTCGCAAACCAATGTCAAATATTGTTGTGATGACACCTTCGTTTTCAAGACCCGTTGCATGGACATTGACCACTCAACAATTGCTTTCTGCAGATGTCTCTTGCTAGGATATAATGCACCCAGAGAGATGTTGTTCGCGTGATAATGCCACGCCGAATCATGCCCATCGTTCACAGTCATTGCTGCTGTGTTGTCATTATTCCATGATGCCGGAATAGGTTGGCCGATCTCTTCTTGATCAGACTCGCCAGAATCACCAGCCGTATCACTGTTGCCTTCTGAGTCTTCGGCTTCCATTTGATGTTGCAACAAACCATCATATATCTCGTCCTCATCAGCTTCGCCACTGAATATGTCTTCCCCTAATCCTTCACCACCGTCTGATACATAACCATCACCCCCGGTGTGTGCATAGCTACTGTGACCTGATTCATAACCGCCGCCACCCTCTTGGCCCTGACTACTCTGGCCATGATCATAACTACCTCCAGCATGACCGATCTGACTACTCTGGCCATGATCATACCCAGCCTCTTTCGCCATAGGTAACACTAAGAGACTGGGGTTAACTTCTCTTTTCTGGCAAGCTTGCACAAATTTGACCCATTTCTGTTGCGCTTCTATTGGCCTTAAATAAAAATTAGGGGTTTGCCTTGACTTAGTCCATAAAGCATGCACACCGACAGTATGGGTAGGAGGGAGCCCTAAACGAAAACATAACCAATCCTTCAACTAAGTAACGGGCACTGTTTCAGGATTCTGAAGCACTTCATCCATAAAACTAAACTCGCTCAAATCAACTCCGTGCTGGTTTGTTCTGACGGAACCAGGACCATACAAGAACCTAAACACTACATTATTTGACATGATTTTCGACCTTAAAAATACCGAAAATAGTCAAAAACAGGTACATTGACACATAATACTCTACAAATATCTTGCATCTAACAGACCCCATCAAAGGCTACCTATAAACATACACACATGACTGCAATTAGAAAGAAATTAGGGTTTACCCTTGAAGCGTGCGAAGTCGTGCCGTGCAGCTGCCTCAGGTCAACGGATCAGCACCTCCACCATGCACCTTCCTCAAGTCCCAGCACCAGCCTCCACCATGGCCATTGCTCAACAAGAACACCACCAGATCCCTCCACCAAAACGACTCAAATCACTACACCAGGCTATTCCATTAGTAGATCGGGACTCTACTAGCTTGCTAATGTGTTAGAGCAGCGAGTTTGGGTAGAAATCTGGGCTAAAAATCGGTACAGCAACTGGCGAAAATGAGAGCGAGCGAGTGAGAAAGAGGAAGAACCGAGAGAGAGGAGGGCTAGCGAGAGGAGGGGAGGACGACGACGGGTCGGCGCTGAGTTATATGCTGGGTGGCGTCGGCCCTTCAACGGACGAACCTGGCCTTCGTCCATTCAACGGACGAACCTCGCTGCAACCCCCTGTCAGCCGACAGCGTGATGCTCGGTCGTCTTTTGGAATAAAGAAGGCAATGCGGTCGTCTTTTCGGAAAAAGAAGGCAACGCTGCCGGCTGTTTGATAAAAGTCGACCGGTCTGTCGTCTGTTCAAAAGACGAACCATGTCGGTCGTCTGTCGAACGGCCGACCGACCAACAGATTTACAATTTGTCCGTTTTGTATATTATTTGTGAAATTTAATAAAAAAATGTATTATTTAAAAAACAGCAATTTAATGAGTAGCAGATGTATCACAGTACAACAACATTTGTCTTGTAATTTGTTTTGTCATATTATGCATAGGGGTAAAAGCGTCTTTGTAGATCCGCAATTGACACCGTTAGCTCTCAAAATGCACTAGAGTGTCATATAGGGCAAAAAGTTTACACTAGGTGTCAAATAGGAAAGTGAAAAAAAATTAGTGTCAAATAAGGAATCATATTGAAAACTAGTGTCAAATAAGGAATTCTCTCTTCTTAATATACCTGTAATTTCTGATTTTCTGAATAAAGGTAGGAGTATGTGTTCTGAAAAAAATCTAAACCTTGCTCGACCATTGCGTGGTGCAAGTGCAACGCTGCCTTGCTTCTCCCGCGGCCTCGCTCAGCTCCGGCCGATTCACCTTAATAAACACATGCTACTTGTAGGCTTTGGCGATCATTAGCTTATTTTTGATTATCTTAAGTATGCGACTAGGGCTGGGTTAACCAACAAATAATATTAGTTCTCAGGTTGATCCAGATAATTAAGGTCTTGTTTACTTCTCCGGTATTTTTATCCACAAAAGACGCGGGGATATGCGGGGATTTGGTGTTCGCCCAATACTCTCAAATCCCCTCAAATCCCTTCCCCAAAAATACTCTACCATGATGAAGAGTTTTTAATCTAGTTAAAAATACACTAGTGTGGAGGGGATTTGTGGGGATATTCCGGGATTATCCCCTCAAAACCCGGCCTAGTAAACAACCTATCGGAGAAATTCCGGGATACAAAATAATCCCCTCCCATCCCCTGAAATACCCTAGAAGTAAACAAGGCCTAAGGTGGATGCAACGGCTTTGGTATTTCCATATTTCCAGAGGCAATTAGAAGCCCAATAACAAAGCACAAAAACAAAGAACTAAAAGCCCAATTACAGATTGAATATGAACAGGGTGCGTGAGTGAGAAAGAGGCCAAGGAAACACACACACATTTCATATCTATCCATGATAAAATAAAATTATGTATAAAGTCCAAAATTGCACGTAATTACACACTCATGTGCAATTGCACATATACATGCAACTGCAAAAGGTCTATTGTTGTAGTTGTGTACTCCGACTTCAGTTACACATACATGTATGCATATGCAATTGCACGTCCAGGTGCCACATAATTTCACAAAAAAACATAAGTGTTATTATATGATTATTATATGTTAGCTAAAAAGTGCAATGATGTAAAAATGCACGGTGGCACATGCAAAAGGTCTATTGCTGCAGTTGTGTACCCCGACTTCAGTTACACATACATGTATGCATATGCAATTGCACGTCTAGGTGCCACATAATTTCACAAAAAAACATAAGTGTTATTATATGATTATTATATGTTAGCTAAAAAGTGCAATGATGTAAAAATGCGCGGTGGCACATGCATATGTAATTACAAGTAAAACTACATAAAAATGGACACAAAAAAATTTGTACACGCTTTGTGCCCTAAATTATTTGCACTCTCTTCACCATGCAATAAAGACCACAATAAGAAACAATCCTATATACAAGCATATACCAATAAAATAAAACAAAATGTAAAGTTGGAATATGATGCATGGAGGAATAAGAAAACCAATCGACTAACAGCAACACAAGATCCTGCGCAACACCAGATCCCTCTATCACTGCATGCATGCATCCATCGATCCAGGTTAAGTAGGTTCTCGCCTCCTCGGTTACCCTAGAGCTATCCAGAAATAACTAACTTAAGTTTGTGCAAATTCAAATGTATTTATACACTAATATATGTCTATATACATTTGAATCTAGATAAATTCAAGTCAGGTATTTCTAGACGGAGGGAGTAGTAGTAACACGTTGGCGTCACATGCATTTGATCAGGGTCTCAAGCTGGTCACTCGTTTTGATTACGGTGCATGCATTGCCGTCCGAATATCCTCCGTGCGATGATGGAAAGCTCGACGGACCAGCAGTGCCTTGTCTTTCTCGGTTCCAAATTCTAAGAAGTTTTAGTCTTTTTTTAACATAGACATTTTTTATTGTAGGCTTAGAGAAAAATAAATGAATCTATATAGTATAAAAGATATTTATATAATACTCTCTCGAAACAGGCTTTCGTCCAGCTTTATAAATAAAACACACAAGTGAGACCGCTGTTTATATAGTACTTCCTCCATTTAAAAATATAAAACATTTTAATTTTATAAAACAAATGTATTAGAGGATGTCTTTTAGCGTACATGTTTATTCTAAATTTATAAAAAAAACGTTTAGATACATTCGTTTCACAAAACTAAAACGTCTTATATTTCTAGACGAAGAAAATACTTTAAAAACTAAAACATATTATATTTCGGAATGACCGGTGGTCAACTAGATGTGTAGCCGCATGACTCGCACGGAAGAAAACATGCCACGTAATTAAGGCTAAAACTAGAGTACCCGAATGCGTTGGACAGCTAGTGGACAGTCCATCGTACGATTAACAAGTTATAGCCCGTGAATAATTGGTCGTGGTGATAGGGGGCGTGAGATGGAACGAGATGGGGTGACTCTCCTTTGGACTTTGGACACCCACTCAACTTGCAGCCAAATTCGACAACTCGATCGAATATATGCATCTCTGCCAGCTACACAGACTGCACTCACTGCAGGATATTTGCAAGCTTTCACGCTACAAGAGGCCAGCTCTCATGCAGGTACAACCTGCCTTAACTTGACTTATATCGTACTTATCCCATCCAAAGACGAACATGGCTACTTGTTGGCCATGATAATAATTAAACATGTTTGATTTGGTCAAGACCAGCTACCAATGCCATCGACAATGTCACAAGTCAACTCAACTCGGAGACTAAGAGCAACGACCTGGCCCTCTCTCCCCTTTGTGGCAACTGGCTTGTCACCACTGTACACAAACAGAAGATAACGCTTACGTGCTTCTCATCGATCACGGTGACCTTGCAAACATATGCAACACATCCTGCAAGTACTTGGGACCAAGTGGCAAGAGTGGTCGCATATAAACCCTAGTTGGCCTCAGGCAGTTGATGCGCCTTCTACATGGATCCCCTTTGTTAGTTTGGCCAGAAACGCAACGTCCGGTAAGCTACACCGGTGAGTTAGACGAAAACACACATACGTACACGCGCACACACACATACACACACACACGCAAGGACAAACTTTTTTTACCTAGGTCTCGATATGTGAGGATCCCTACGTCCTGCAGCTATCTATTGTCTGGTGGATGATCATGGTTACAATGCTTTCTTCTCGGGGAAGGATCTATGCTACAAATAAACCTCTCCTCCTCCATCTACGCTCGACCTGGGCCTCCTTTTATAAAGGTAAGGGGACACCACAGGGATCGGTGATCGTGTGGTGGCAATGAGATGGAATGCATGCTTACAACGTCTTAGAATGCTCCTGACGATGTGCCACGTGCTGCTGGTCACCGGCACCGAGCAGACTCCCGTCTGTCAGTCTGCAACATGTCGGGAATCGGCTCACCAGGTAAACAACCCCCGAGCTCCCAGCAGTGGGGCTTCTTTAGGGCAACCTCAAATGGAGTATCGAGAGCTGCCTTAGGCTTGCGGGGCTGTGTTGCCGGGACTAGCGGTGAGTCAGACGAGGCGTGCCCGGGGGAAAGTTCCTCCTCCTAGTCAGCTGTCGTCGCTCACCCGCTTATCTACTTTAACCGGGGTAGGCATGACCTTCTCTGCGAGAGCATTCTTCGTGCCGAGGAGTGTAGGCACCCCCCGGATCTTTACCCGGGCTCCTGCACGGTTTCCCGGATCCACACCCGTCGGAGTGCGATGCAGGGAGCGTACCCCGGATCCACGGAAGCAACAAATTTGTAATTTTTTTAGTGTTCAAACCATAAAATATATAATGAGAATTAAGATACAAAATATGAATGTGTTTCATTGTGAATCTTGATGCGTCATTGTGTTTCAGAATTTAGTTTTTGAATTTGTTAATTTGGGGCTTGTTTAAAAGGTATCGTCAAAATAAAAACATGTATTGAAATAGGTTCTTATTTTCACATTTACTCTGACACATACAAACCTTTTTAAATCTGTGGTTAAATTCCCCGCAAAAAATTCTGAGATTAAAAATAAAATGGGTGGGCCAACATAGAAAAGAGAATGTACAATGTGGGCCTCACTGCATGCAAGATGCCAGCTAACTCTAGAAAAGATTTCTTGCATCTAGAAATCTTAATGCAATGGCAAAGAAAATCAACTCTACATGCATGCACTTGATATAAGTGCACGCTAGAGTTCACTTTTTGTCGAGCGTTCCGCGACAATGAACAAAATACAGAAATGGGCACCGTACCGGCACTTTCAGCAACTAGAGCGACGTAGGGGGATATAGCTAAAGAGAGAAATTAATTTTCCAGAGAAAGTTAATATGGCAGTGGTCCACTATATATAGTTAGTGAGAGTAGAGAGGTCTCGGTCGACATCGTTCTTTTCTCTTGTACCATACAAATCCATGGTTGAGATTGATCGATAAATACAAGGTGCTGATTCTAGATATCAGGTGTTCGAGGTTTCATTCCTCGAAAGCTTTCGTCGTGATATATTAATATATCAGCCACACTAGTACAAGAGTTTGAATCAAAGAAAATAATGGGTCAACAACACAAACATGTCCAAAAGGAAAAAAATGAAGGCAATGGCGAATAGATGAAACGATGACGACCTTCAACACCGTTGCTGCCCGGAGAAGCTAGTCCTAGGGTTTCTCCTGACACTCAGAGTAAAGTGGATAGAGGATTACCACAACACCCTTCAGGAAGGAATGGTGCCGCTCAAAGGCGACATCGCGTTAGGGTGGACGAGCCGATAGAGATTTCTCATGACCACAACCCATAAAAAAACTCTGGCACAACAGATCGCCACCACCAAGCTTCGCCCGCCCGCCAACACGCGTCAGCATGATCTTGTAGTCACCACAACCGTCTCTGTGAACACTGCCGCGCGGCCTAGGACAAAGGCACACGACATCGCCAGACCAAGGACAACAACCTTGCAGCCGTGGGAGGTTCCATTCGTACAATTTCAAGATTTTAAATAGAATTTAATAATCGTTTGACAAAATGCCTCCACCAAAGTACCGTTGAGTGTCTACCATAGTGCCCCTTCCGTAGTGACATGGTCCCGCGCCGATGGAAATATGTCAGCAGGCAGCTCTTTCTATATAAACTCGCGTATACAGTATACAGCAGTCGACTTGGACCCAAAAGAGATCTAGACTCTGAGAGCAATGGCCGGGAAAATGGACCAGAGGACGATCATCGTGCTCGCTGTCGTGGGTTCTCTCGGGGTGCTCAGTGCCATCCTGGGGTTCTCCGGCGAACTCACCGTAAGCAAGCACACCCACTTCCTATTTCGTGCTTAATGTACGCCTCTGTGTGTATTCTTGGTGAACTGTATTATAGATATATTGGATTCTTGTGGGTTCTCGCAGCACATTTGCGAGACGGGGGTGGGGCTCGGTGTCTGCGCGGTCATCTTCCTGATAATTGCCCAGGTCATCATCGCCGTCGTCGGCGGCTGCTGCGGCTGCTACAAGTCCCGCGCCATCCCCTCCGAGACCAACCAGATCATCGCCGTCGTCTGCGCCGTCGCCTCATGGTGAGTGTTCGTGATTCTAATTGATAAGCGCTAGCTGGAGGACGCGCGCATGCATATTCGTGTCGTGACTGACTAAAACGTGCAGGATCGCGACGCTGATAGCGTTCGCGCTGTTGGTGATGGGCGCGAATCTGAGCGCGTGGTGCGACGGTGTCCCCGATGGCATCTTCGCCGGCGGGGCACTGCTCTCGCTCGCCGCCACGGCTCTCGGGCTCAGCTCGTACATCCTGCTCCGCAGGCAGCCGGGCGCCACCGCGCCCAAGACGGAGGGCGGTGAGCAGCTGCCGGCGGGGGGCGCTGGCATCGCGATGGGGCAGCCGCAGTTCCCGCAGCAGTCTCCTCCCCAGGGGTACGGGCAGGCGCCGCCCCCGAACTACCCGCAGTACTCACCGCCGCCGCAGGGTCTGTACGGGCATGCGCCCAACGGGCAGTTCCCTCCTCCTCCTCCTGCACAAGGCTATAGAGCGCCCGCGCCCAACCAGCAGTTCCCTCCTCCTCCTCCTGCACAAGGCCATGGAGCGCACGCACCAAACCAGCAGTTCTCGCCTCCTCCTCCCCAAGGCTACGGAGCGCCGGCGGCCAACCAACAGTACGCTCCTCCAGCTCAAGGCTACGGAGCACACGCGCCCAACCAGCAGTTCCCACCTCTCGCTCAAGGCTACGGAGCGTACGCACCGAACCAGCAGTTTCCTCCTTCTGATCAGGGCTATGGACAGGCCCCTCCTCCTCAAGGAGATGACCAGGTGTGAGTGGAGTCGAACCATTTGATCAACTCGTCTGATTATTTATCTCTACCTCTGGAGTGAGTGGAACCATTACTAGTAGCATTAGATGCTTGCTTATTGCTTTTCGTGTTTCCTTCCGATTCCAAGTCAATTTGCAACGGCCACAAGTCATACGGTTTCACGACTAATCAGTGTTTCCTTGATGGTTTTTTGATATAAGGAGCGTTTTATTACTTACAAGGTTTAAATATTACACATGGTCTCTACATATTTTTTTTAGAATTTCTTTACATAACTAGGATGCACACAGTCATCAACGATACGATCACAAACAAGAAAAGGCAAAAAAAAAAGACGAATACATAGCCATAATTACCATAACGGCATGCGCTCTCCCACCCCTAATAAGGATTCTGAACCTATGGTCAATCCCATGTAACCAACCGTCAAAAATATTGTCAACACTGCGAGAAGACATACCGGAAGCTACTTGGGTGACTCACCATAAAAAGCGGGCAAATCTTCACTGAAAGAATAAATGCATAAATATATCATCATGATGACAAAATACACATTGTTTACTTTCATGCCAATTTTTTTAACAAGGTTGTCTTTAGTAAGAATTACCCCTCGACGCAAGTATCATGCAGATATCTTTGTCTTTAGAGGTACTTCATCTTACATATTTTTTACCTTTAGTTTATTTAAATTTTCAATATAAAATTTTAACAAATTTTGTACAAAAAAATTAAAATAAACTAAAAGTGGGATCTAGTTAGGATCCCACTTGACACCTTATATAGAAACGACTATCGTATTTCCTGTCCCCTTGCAGTTTTCTTTTCGTTTTGGCTTTGAAACCGCTCTGCTACTGAATGGATAGTTTTCACCTGCGTGAAATCACTTGGACAAAAGAAGCACGAACACAAACGTGGAACAGGGACATCGTGATTTTACCGTGCAAGCGGGTGAGCCAAAATTGATGATACATCATCCGTTAATCTGAGAATAAATATGTAAATACTAAAGGGACAAGAAATATACTATAGGAAATAATATTATACTGAGCGGGACAAAGTTCCAACACACGGGAAACGAAAAAAACAACTATTGTGGTACAAAATTTTGTGCCAACTCGAGCAAAATTTAGTAGTCCTAGAACAAATCACGTCTAAAAAGGAAAAATAATATGTAGACTACAAGGAAAACAATTTTAGCACATGAGGAACAAAACATCACAACGGGTGAAAGAAAAATGTAGCCTTTTAAAGAACAAATTTCATATTTTCGAGGATGGGCGTTGTGCGGCCACACGGGACGCACTCTCATGCGCCCGGACATGGTTTGTTGTCCCAAGGATCAAGGTGGATCAGCGGTTCATGACCTTGAGGTCACGATTATTTATCTCTACCATTTGATCAACAGGTGTGAGTGGAGTGGAACCATTTGATCAACTCGTCTGATTATTTATCTCTACCACTGGAGTGAGTGGAACCATTGCCTCAACTATGCTTGTTCACTAGTAGCACTAGATGCTTGCTTATTGCTTTTCGTGTTTCCTTCCGATTCCAAGTCAATTTGCAACGGCCACAAGTCATACGATTTCACGACTAATCAGTGTTTCCTTGATGGTTTTTTGATATAAGGAGCATTTTATTACTTACAAGGTTTAAATATTACACATGGTCTCTACATAATTTTTTTTGAGAATTTCGTTACATAACTAGGATGCACACAGTCATCAACGATACGATCACAAACAAGAAAAGGCAAAAAAAAGACAAATACATAGCCATAGATACCATAACGGCATGCGCTCCCACCCCTAATAAGGATTCTGAACCTATGGTCAATCCCATGTAACCAACCATCAAAAATATTGTCAACGCTGCGAGAAGACATACCGGAAGCTACTTGGGTGACTCACCATAAAGAGCGGGCAAATCTTCACTGAAAGAATAAATGCATAAATATATCATCATGATGACAAAATACACATTATTTACTTTCATGCCAATTTTTTTAACAAGGTTGTCTTTAGTAAGAATTAACCCTCGACGCAAGTATCATGCAGATATCTTTGTCTTTAGAGGTACTTCATCTTACATATTTTTTACCTTTAGTTTATTTAAATTTTCAATATAAAATTTTAACAAATTTTGTACAAAAAAATTAAAATAAACTAAAAGTGGGATCTAGTTAGGATCCCACTTGACACCTTATATAGAAACGACTATCGTATTTCCTGTTCCCTTGCAGTTTACTTTTCGTTTTGGCTTTGAAACCGCTCTGCTACTGAATGGATAGTTTTCACCCGCGTGAAATCACTTGGACAAAAGAAGCACGAACACAAACGTGGAACAGGGACATCGTGATTTTACCGTGCAAGCGGGTGAGCCAAAATTGATGATACATCATCCGTTAATCTGAGAATAAATATGTAAATACTAAAGGGACAAGAAATATACTATAGGAAATAATATTATACTGAGCGGGACAAAGTTCCAACACACGGGAAACAAAAAATCACAACTATTGTGGTACAAAATTTTGTGCTAACTGGAGCAAAATTTAGTAGTCCTAGAACAAATCACGTCTAAAAAGGAAAAATAATATGTAGACTACAAGGGAAACAGTTTTAGCACATGAGGAACAAAACATCACAACGGGTGAAAGAAAAATGTAGCCTTTTAAAGAATAAATTTCATCTTTTCGAGGATGGGCGTTGTGCGGCCACACAGGACGCACTCTCATGCGCCCGGACATGGTTTGTTGTCCCAAGGATCAAGGTGGATCAGCGGTTCATGACCTTGAGGTCACGATTATTTATCTCTACCATTTGATCAACAGGTGTGAGTGGAGTGGAACCATTTGATCAACTCGTCTGATTATTTATCTCTACCACTGGAGTGAGTGGAACCATTGCCTCAGCTATGCTTGTTCACTAGTAGCACTAGATGCTTGCTTATTGCTTTTCGTGTTTCCTTCCGATTCCAAGTCAATTTGCAACGGCCAAAAGTCATACGGTTTCACGAATAATCAGTGTTTCCTTGATGGTTTTTTGATATAAGGAGCGTTTTATTACTTACAAGGTTTAAATATTACACATGGTCTCTACATAATTTTTTTTGAGGATTTCTCTACATAACTAAGATGCACACGGTCATCAACGGTACGATCACAAACAAGAAAAGGAAAAAAAAAGACGAATACATAGCCATAGATACCATAACGGCATGCGCTCCCACCCCTAATAAGGATTCTGAACCTATGGTCAATCCCATGTAACCAACCGTCAAAAATATTATCAACGCTGCGAGGAGACATACCGGAAGCTACTTGGGTCACTCACCATAAAGAGCGGGCAAATTTTGCACTGAAAGAATAAATGCATAAATATATCATCATGATGACAAAATACACATTGTTTACTTTCATGCCAATTTTTTTAACAAGGTTGTCTTTAGTAAGAATTACCCCTCGACGCAAGTATATGCAGATATCTTTGTCTTTAGAGGTACTTCATCTTACATATTTTTTTGTTATTATCGACTGACACATCAGACTAAACTAATGCTATGTACAGAGAATCTACAGAGAATTTACCATTCTCATGTAAGTTCCATTGAAACTCATCAGAACCATCATACAACTGCACTACGGTTAAATGTTATAACAGAGCGTTCCACAATGCAAGCATTGGTTTAATCAGTTTTCTCATGAACATCACATTCGGAGAAGAAGATTCCAGCATAGAGGAATTTTTTTTTGAACAACGCTAACGCCCCAGAAGGGGCTGGAGCCTTTCATTAATTATCTCAGAAGGTGTACAAAGAAAATACAGAAGACCCCATAAAAACAGAAAATAACACATGGATCCCTGACATTTGTAGATAGGACCTTGCTAAAATATGAATCATCACAATCTAGCCCTATCTCTTCCCCGTTGTGGAGCAGAGGAAGCCGAACGCTGCAGCCATGGTCGGAGGCGGGGACGAGACCACTTGTCTCCGGCCCAGCGAGATCCTCAGTGCCCAACTCCGAAGAGGGCCTCTGAGTGGAGGTTGATGTAGTGCCGGAGCTCACCGGCTTTGAATAGGCCGCATCAGCCATAAGAATCGGCGTCTTCTTGGACGCCATTGTTGTGCTCCAGAGAGGATAGGCTCCTGCGCTCCTATGCCGACCTGTCCAGAAGCTAGCTCCGCTCCCTTGTCCCCCATCCCCACCACCGAGATCGAAGAGAAAAGGGGAAGCAGAGCAAGCAGCGAAACCAGAGCGGCAGCGGCACGCCAGCATCAAAACAGAGAAATCGGCTCACCATCGAACCCTAGGAACCTGCCACGGACCAGGGGAGGTGGGCATAGATGATGGCGATGACGGCGAGTCGGGGCAGAGCACCGCTTATTGAAAGAGGATCCACCAGATCCGCCTTCAAAGTCGAGCTTCCACCTTGGAAGCTTCTCTCTCAGCGGCGGTGGTGACCGTCTAGCACCACGACGGAGCGCCATACCAGGAGGCCTCTGAAGGAAGGGGAGGACGGCCTTATTGTCGGAGATGCCATACTCCATCCTTCTCCCAAGCCACTGATTTTGCCACCAAAGCAGGGCAGTGAAGACGACGGGGCCATGGACGCGCCGAGCTCGGCCGATGAAGCTCGGCGACCTACTCCAAGACGGCACAAGGGCACAAGATCTACAAAAACTAGACCTAGATCCTGCTCTACTGAGACCGGCGCCTTTCTTTAGCCTCCACCGGCCGGCATTGCCGCCGGAGGGAGCTTCAGATCGGCCCGGGGACAGCGGGTCGACTCTCAAGGTGAAGGTTGTGGAAGACGCTAGAGAGAAGAGGGCTTTGGGGCTTTTTAGCACAGAGGAGATGATATCTCCCTTGTGATGAACAATGCTATATAGAACTGTCTGGAGTGTAATCCTCGCAGAAACAAATATCCAAAATGTCCTTAATAAAGAAAGTGACAAAGAGGAAGAAATGCTTCTTTGAAACCATCAGCCCAGCCTAGAAATGCGAGTCTCCTCGTTTTCATAGCACTTCAAAGAATGCTTTTGAGCCTAAATACTTCCTAATTAGAAAGGTTTAACATACACCATCCCTGTAAGTAGCTTAGAGCAGTGTTCGTGACCTCAAGGTCATGAACCGCTGATCCACCTTGATCCTTGGGACAACAAACCATGCACAGGCCCACGGGAGTGTTTCCCGTGCGGCTGCACAACGCCCATCCTCGGAAAGATGAAATTTGTTCCTTGAAAGGCTACATTTTTTTGTTTCACCCGTTGTGATGTTTTGTTCCTCATGTGCTAAAATTCTTTTCCTCGTAGTCTACATATTATTTTTCCTTTTTAGACGTGATTTGTTCCAGGACTACTAAATTTTGCTCCAGGTAGCACAAAAATTTGTACAACAATAGTTGCGATTTCTCGTTTCCCATGTGTTGGAACTTTGTCCCACTCGGTATAATATTATTTCCTATAGTATATTTCTTGTCCCTTTAGTATTTACGTATTTATTCTCAGCTTAACGGATGATGTATCATCAATTTTGGCTCACCCGCTTGCACGGTAAAATCACGATGTCCCTGTTCTACGTTTGTGTTCGTGCTTCTCTTGACCAAGTGATTTCACGCGGGTGAAAACTATCCATTCAGTAGCAGACCAGCGGTTTCAAAGCCAAAACGAAAAGAAAACTGCAAGGGAACAGGAAACACGATAGTCGTTTCTATATAAGGTGTAAAGTGGGATCCTAACTAGATCCCACTTTTAGTTTATTTTAATTTTTTTGTACAAAATTTGTTAAAATTTTATATTGAAAATTTTAAAATAAACTAAAGGTAAAACGTAGGTAAGATCCTACATTTGACACCCTATTTCTACCCGGGACGTTCACACCGACCGTTTGCCCAGGGATGCATGCATATTATTTTAGTCACACCTCGCTGACGTAGAAAGATCAGCAGCGGGATGCATCCCGGGCAAAACCAGATTTTCAAAACGACCGGTTCATGCATACAAGAGTTAATAGCATAAAATCACCATTTTTATATAAAATATTCAAAAACCACCATCTTTCGCCAATTTTGCAAAATATGACTATTTTTCTGTATTTTTTTGCAATTCGCACTAAACTCAGATTAAGAGCGAATTAACACCGTTTCTAACTAGTGGGACCCACTTATCAGGCCCAATTTGCTTAGCTAGACCGGGTACCACCTGCGAGCCCAATTTTAAAAAGCCAAAAAACCAGTGAATTGAAAAAAGGGGAGTGCCTCCACCGCTGTCCGTACAGCACTGTTGGCGCCCGAGTACACCACGTGTTGGCTAACAAATGTATGTTGTGTACAAGATACTACTCTTTGACCATTGTCATCCGTATTTTGTAAATCCAAGTCAATTAATATGGACGGAAGAAAGTAGTAAATCGTTCGCACAGCATATGAAATTATTCCAACCGGAGGTGGTGGAAGGGATGGTGGTGATGAGGGGTCACGACGTCTGAGTTTCTCTCCTTTCTCTTCGGAAAACGATACTATTCCCCCGGGGATAACGCATCGCGATCCCCCGGGTCGCTTCCTTCACGTTCTGCGCCCAGCCACGCCTCGCGCTCGCGCCGCCAAGCCGCAGTGTCCTTGTCGCCCAGCCGTGCCGCGCCGCCCAGCCGCGCTGGCTGCTCCGCCCAAGCGCCTGCCCACTCCGCCCCAGCCTCGCCGGAGTATAGCACCTGCAGCGCCGCCTTCCCCATCCTCGATGTTCCTCTCGCCGGAGCGCCGCCTGATTCCGCCGGCGAGTGTCCTGGCTTCGGCGGCACGGCACCTGGGATTTACCACCACGCGGGTCCCTACTGCTCCGCCCATCTTGCACCTCTTGCCGGCCACCAAGCTCGCGTCGACCGTTTTCCTCCGTCTCCATTGATGTCGTTGGAGTATGCTACCGACAGAGGTGGCGAGTTTTGCTATATGTGGTCAGTGGCGGTGCTACAATCGAGCTTTACTTTTGCTATAGACGGTCGGTGTTTTATCTACCGACGACCATCGTCGTTGCTACCGACAGCCGACGAATTTGCTACGGACGGAGCGGCGGATTTTTGTGTTGAGGATTTTTTTGCAGTGGCCGCGGGATTTGCTAAATACATATATTGCTCCAACTGTTGTGTGCTTTTGCTACAATATTATAAAACTGTTGCTACAAGATGACCGACGACGATAGTCTCTGGGGAAGTCTTTTTGCTTGGTAGCGAATTTTTTGCTACAAGGTCTCCGGCGAAATCTATTTTTTGCTACATTAGCACATTCTGTTTGCTACCACCGTTTTGTGGTGTTGCTACAATATCACAATTTTTTTGCTACGAGGTCTCCGATAAGGTTTTTTCAGCGAGTCTCTGGTGATATTTTCCGGCGAAGTCGGTTTTGCTACATTAGTAAAAAAAGTTGCTACAAAGTCTCCGGCGAGTTCTCCGGTAAGGTATCCGGCGAGCGTTGTCTTTTTTGTTCTGTTTTTACGCGAACCGTTTTTTCTACAATGTAGCAAAACTGAACATTATGTAGCAAAAGCGGGATTTAATATAGCAAAAGCGGGTTCAAACGGATACGTGTCAGCAGGAGGACCCGGGGGATCAGAAATTTTGATCCCCCGGGGACGCGTAGCACTCCCCTTTCTCTTCTCCTATCCATGATGCCTCCTATCTCTTTTGATAGATATCAATTTTCACGAATTGGACGAGAACAACGGTTTGGTTGAGATTTTATCCCAAAGAGAACAGTCTAACAAACTAAATGATTACGGGGATAGCTGAACAGCATGGCGCACGTGAATAACAAACTTCGTATATTTAGTACATACTCCTTCCGTTTAAAAATATAAAATGTTTTACCTTTTACGAAATAAATGTATCTAGACATTTTTTAGGTATAAGTTCGAAGTGAACCACACACTAAAAGACGTCTAGATACACTCGTTTTACAAAAGCTAAAATATCTTACATTATAAAACGGAGGGAGTAGATTAAGGTCATGTTCAAAAACTCACTGCCTCCATGAAATCCTTGAATCCAGCTCCAAAATCGTATTCCGTACTTTTAGGAGGAGCCACATTTTGAGTTAGCTCCACCTATTGGCATGGCCTGGCAATCCAATTAGGCCCAGGTGGAGACTGAAAGCATGCTATATTTGGCCCGTTCACACCTATTTGTGTGTATGTGTCCACACCAACGCACTGCTGCGATCGGCCAGAGATTTGGGATCACATATGAGAGACACCAAGGAAAAAAAATTGGGCACTTTCAATCTCTTCCTACATATAGAGCACCATCTTCGCCAGGACCGGCCCATAGGGCGGGGCTGAGGGACGCTCGCCCTGGCCCCCATGGTTTAGGGGGTTCTAGCCCACGATTTATCTATATATTTATAGTTGTCTAAAACTTTTAACGTTCAATAATGTATAATAATTTTAGAAAATCTAAATGGTTGTCTAAAAAAATATAGATGGTTTAAGCTATAGCCTATCATGACTCTACTCTTACTTCTATTTGTCGAAACAAATACTCTAAAATTACCGAATATTTTTTCTTGATGTCACGATTTTGTTGGCCTCTCCAAATGTGAAGAATAACACCGGTCCTCACATTCTTGTACAAGGTTGTGAGTATATTTATTAGTAAAGACTAATGACACAATCGCATAACTATATCATTCTGGAAGCAACTCTCTTTTGATTTCCAAAAATTCTATTTGCCCTATCTTATATGTTTGAGAGATTATTCCATCCTCTTATTAATTCAGTGCTTAATATGTTTACTCATTAATTCATTTTTTGCACAGACATATGTACACAAGTAGAAATTGATAAAATTAATATCATGATATATAGTTCGCTTGATCAATAGAAATAAATGGTTACGAATGTCTTCATAGAGATTTCAAAGATCATGGATCTATCAAATATACAGATTATTTAATTTGCTATTACATTACCATAATTTCTTGTACGAATTACTAATATTTTTAAGCCTTTTATGTGTGAACAAGTGGCGGAGGTTGCATACATTGTTGAGATGTCCAAAAATATAATCATGATAAACTTTAAGTAATCTTTAAAAGTTTAGCATAGATATTAAATATCTCTAATTTATTTTATTAGAATAGGGAGACAATGGCCCTCTTGACCCTAGACAATCTCTGACATGTTAAACAAGAAACTCTTGATTTCATATTGCCCTAGGGCCCTCAAAATCTATGGATCGGCCCTGATTTTTGCCGTCACCTTTTGACAGCTGCTAGCGTCGACTTATTCGCCTTTCCCAACTCCTTCCTCTCCCAACTCTTGCCTCTGTATCTCTATTTCTCTGTATGTATGTAACAGGAAAGCATCCGATCCACTCTTTTCTACGACGTACAGCAACTAACAAATATTTTAACTAGATCTGAATTAGACTATAGACCACTGTTGTCAATATATAAACATCATCAACCGTGTGATTTGGCAGAACCTTATTAAATTGATAGTGGCCTAAAACCCTCATAAGATAAGCTAAACGTCATCAACCATTGATTTGTGCTACCATTACTACTGCATGTAACCAAAATTGAGTTGAACAAATATTATCTAATGCAAATTGCTCTATCGAAATATATCATCACTATCTTGTCCACGAAGAAAGTAACTGGTGAAAATCACATTATGATGAAAGCTCTGGAAACCGCGTTAAGGAGTTCCCAACAAGAGCAAGGAATCCTCCGTGTCGCCTCCCATCTTTGGTATAAAGTCATCACACAACTATGCCCATGCATCACTATCACCGTGTATTCCGATGTGCTTCTAGTTATTTTTCCAGACCGTATGTAACATATATTTTGATTGTATATCAAATTATAATTTTTAGCATGCTCTATTTTTGTCGTAGGATTAGCTGACTCCTTTCGGCTTCAATTTAAATTATTAAACCATCACTTTTCTGCTATAATCTGTCAGTAACTGATGTAGTATATCCCGATACATTGGTCAATGAATGAAAAGTTCATCCTATGATTGACAAATTAATGCCCTTGAATTATTTTGTTGTGGTGATAGAGGGGAACATGAGATGCAATGCAACGAGCTGAGGCAACTTCGTACTACTTTTGAGCTATTCAACTCGCAGCCACCATCCCACAGCTCGTACTCGTTTTTGCAAATTGCATCTTTTTTTATTGTTGTTGTTGCAAATTGCTCGTATATGTACATTGCTGCCAGCTAGCTATTGCCTGCATCACACTACGTGCCGCGCAGGATAACTGTGCGTCTCGTTTTTTATTGGTTTATTATAGCTTATCATATATGCATGCGGCACGATCAGGATATTTGTGAGTTTAATGAGTCATATCTCTTATGTCTGCCTTAGCTCACCAATTTGCTAGAGCAACTTGTTCAAGAAACATAATCTTTGGTCATGATTGTCAAAACTACTAGTACTAGCTGCCAATCCATTCGATATATCCCCGAAGTCAACTCAATTTAAGATTAAGGGCACACAAAGACAGTAGAACCGTCTGTTCTCCATTGTGGCCACTGGCCTATATCTAATTAATAAAAGACAACGCGTATACAACCTTGGAAAAATGATAAAAGACGTACACACACTAGTGGAAAAAGGGCTATCCGTTCGCGACCCCTCAGAGCATTTGTCCCGGTTGCGCCACCAACCGGGACTAATGCTGACACGCGTCCCGGTTGGAGCGGGCACGGGGCCAGGGGGCATGCGTCCCGGTTGGTAAGGGGGAATACGTCCCGGTTGGAGCCACCAACCGGGACTAAAGATTTGGCCACAGCCACATGGCGTGGCACGCACCTTTAGTCCCGGTTGCTGGCTCCAACCGGGACTAAAGACCCCCTGTCCTCTATAAATGCAATGCCCCAGCCCCCTCTGTCTCCACTCTGTTTTTTCGAATGGTGGAAGGTGTGAGGGGGTGTGCTAGTTTTTTCTCATGCATGCATTGAAGGTGTTTGTTGAAATGTTTGAGTGAATAATCCCGTTGAATTTCTCATAGAACAAAAATATAGAAGGTGTCCGAGACGCACTTGAGCTTTCTCCTCTTTATTTCCCTCGATCGAGGTTAGCAATCTTATCTTGGTTATGGGGAAGGGGTAAAGATAGACCAGTTGTACGGAATGACAACAGTGGATCTCAACAATCTTGGTTATAGAGATGAACCATTCGTCCTAGCCAATGATGTGTCTCAGGTTTTCTATGTGAAGGACATGTCCTCCAGACCGAAAAAAAGAAAAAATATGCAAACGAATACATCATATAATGAGCCAAAGCGTCACATAGTTCTTTCAGGGAAAAGAAACATCGTGGGAATCAAGGACAAGACAGACATGTCAGAAGATTATAATAAGTTTGATGAAATTCCGCCCTTCACAGTGAAAACTGACCCCAAGCATTCCGTTAAGTAAAGAAGATGCTCCATGGTTACGTCTGAAGCGGTCATAAGGAATGACATATGCCAAGAAGTTCATGCTCATATTATGTAACTCTAGTTCATGTCTTTCGCGGTTTGTGGCTTGACCGAAGGATATCTTTCGCGGTTTGTGGACTTTAGTCCCGGTTTTGTAGTCTCAGTTTTTAATATTAATAAATGTCTTGAGTGTTAGTCCCGTTTTGTGGCTGGACCGGGAATGCCTCTATGACCAGTTTCTTGGAGATGCCGGAGGAATGGGCTCCGTCAGCATCTCCCTGAAACTGGTCGTAGTGGTGTCCCTGCTCTCGAAAACCATCTTGCAGCTTGTAACTTCACTAACTAGATCAATACGCCTCGGAGCTAACTAATTTCACATATTAGGGAGTGCCTCTATGACCAGTTTCTCGGAGATGCCGGAGGACTGGGCTCCGTCGGCATCTCCCTGAAACTAGCCGCAGTGGTGTCCCTGCTCTCGAAAACCATCTTGCAGCTTGTAACTTCACTAACTAGATCAATACGCCTCGGAGCTAACTAATTTCACATATTAGGGAGTGCCTCTATGACCAGTTTCTCGGAGATGCCGGAGGACTGGGCTCCGTCGGCATCTCCCTGAAACTGGCCGTAGTGGTGTCCCTGCTCTCTAAAACCATCTTGGAGATGCCTCAAACTGGCTGGAGGACTGGACTCACAAGGATGCCTATTTATAGTATAAGCAGCTCGGCATAATGTCGACACTCACGACATAATGTCGACACTCACCCCTACTATTAGTGTTGCCTGGCCCACTCTGCCGCAATCCCTTCAGTCGCGGTTGGTTTCTCCAACCGGGACTAAAGATGAACCCTCTCTTTATATAGGCATTTCCCTCTATTTATTAGGTAACACTCAAGACATTTATTAATATTAAAAACCGGGACAAACCGGGACTAGCTAACACTCAGGACTAAAGCCGCCCCCTTTAGTCATAATCATGCCTAGTCCTATAGTACGCAGCTTCAGGGTCTTCATCGTCGTCGTCGTCATCATCGTCATCGTCACCTGCCACTCCGGGGATCCTCAGCCCATCCATGGCATATACCAGGGGCCATTCCAGCCTCGGATTCACGGCGGGCGGGAGAGGGGTCTCCTGGAAGACGATGCCGCTACCGCCGGGACAGTGTGGGGCCTGTGGCGGGTGGACTCGTGGGCACCGTAGGCGAGGATGGTCTCCCCCGGCGATGTAGCGCATCACTCCGATGATAGTACGGTTCGCCCACCACAGACGACGGCCGGCTTCGTTGTGGTTCACCGGTGGCGGGCCATCACCCTCGTACCTGGCGAGCTCTCTTTCCCGCCTATTAGTGAAGAAGGCATTCCAGGTGTCGTAGTTGTCGGGATCCCACTGGGGATCCATCCGCTGCTCCGGCGTGAGCTCGTGGTAGAAGTGGTTTGTGATGGCCGCCTGGCGTGCGGAACCTTGAGGGACAGGAACCCCTCCAGCGCTCAGCATCCAGCCGGCGGGCGGCCGGTAGCCCGGCGGACAAGGGTAGTTGGAGGCGCACAACGCCTCGGTCTCCTCGAGGGTCAGAATGGCCCAGTAGGCGTTGTCCATTGTTCTAAGAGAGTAAGGTGTGGATGTGTGGATAGCCATGACACGATCACCCTAAATATAGAGGGAAAGGGCGGGAAAATTTGGCATGAAGGTTTGGCAAATGGCGGGAAATATCTTTAGTCCCGGTTAGTGACTACATCCGGGACTAAAAGCTCTAGTAGAAAGGAAAGGGGGGGAAAACTTGGCGGGAAGAGGTGGGAAATGGCGGAAAATATTTTTAGTCCCGGTTTGTGACTACATCCGGGACTAAATGTAAATACTTCGCGTGTTCGACCATAGTTAGAAATTCAGATAATTCAAAATGAGCATAATAAATTCAAAAAAAAAACGAACAATGAAAATCCTTCACGTGGTGTCATATTTTGTTACATAGTTGAAAGGAAAAATACCAGACTTGGTATATTGATCATGTTTCGAAAAAACCTTCACAAAATGACCTATCATGTTCGAGGTTTCATGGCTTTCGGTCCAAATGACCGATGTTATGTGCTGAATCATGGCATAGTTTGTGATGTTGTGCCCATATTATGCATGTGTGTGGACATTGGTATGGAGAACAATGTTGCAGGAGGAAGTTTTCCTTTTTGTCGCACGGAAAAGCCCTTTTCCATTTTCCGAGCGCAAAAAACGGGTCGTTTTGTGAAGTAACCACCAAAATGCCGTTTCAGAATGCTACCGTCCCATTTTCCTAAAATACTAGACCACCTTACATGGACTATCTCCCAACCGGTACATCTCAAACCTTTTAGTCCATCCCGGGTAAAAAGGACAAATGTCTGCCGAATCGGCAGGAAATGGGTCCGGTTTGTACTACAGGTACATGATCTATCGCCCGTGATTTTTTGAAAAAATCATTTTAGACTCGCAATATGTGGTTTCTTTAGAGATCCAATGCAAGTTCTAACGATGCTCGTCCCCTATCTTCATGCACACCGGTTCGACCATAGTTAGAAATTCAGATAATTCAAAATGGCCATAATAAATTCAAAAAAAAACCGAACAATGAAATTCCTTCGCGTGGTGTCATATTTTGTTACATAGTTGAAAGGAAAAATATCAGACTTGGTATATTGATCATGTTTTGAAAAAACCTTCACAAAATGACCTATCATGTTCGAGGTTTCATGGCTTTCGGTCCAAATGACCGATGTTATGTGCTGAATCACGGCATAGTTTGTGATGTTGTGCCCATATTATGCATGTGTGTGGACATTGGTATGGAGAACAATGATGCAGGAGGAAGTTTTCCTTTTTGTCGCACGGAAAAGCCCTTTTCCATATTCCGAGCGCAAAAAACGGGTCGTTTTGTGAAGTAACCACCAAAATGCCGTTTCAGAATGCTACCGTCTCATTTTCCTAAAATACTAGACCACCTTACATGGACTATCTCCCAACCGGTACATCTCAAACCTTTTCGTCCATCCTGAATAAAAAGGAGAAATGTCTGCCGAATCGACAGGAAGTGGGTCCGGTTTGTACTACAGGTACATGATCTATCGCCCGTGATTTTTTGAAAAAATCATTTTTAGACTCGCAATATGTGGTTTCTTCAGATATCCAATGCAAGTTCTAACGATGCTTGTCCCCTATCTTCATGCACACCGGTTCGACCATAGTTAGAAATTCAGATAATTCAAAACAGGCATAATAAATTCAAAAAAAATGAACAATGAAAATCCTTCGCGTGGTGTCATATTTTGTTACATAGTTGAAAGGAAAAATACCAGACTAGGTATATTGATCATGTTTCGGAAAAACCTTCACAAAATGACCTATCATGTTCGAGGTTTCATGGCTTTCGGTCCAAATGACCGATGTTATGTGCTGAATCACGTCATAGTTTGTGATGTTGTGCCCATATTATGCATGTGTGTGGAAATTGGTATGGAGAACAGTGTTGCAGGAGGAAGTTTTTCTTGTTGTCGCACGAAAAAGCCCTTTTCCATTTTCCGAGCGCAAAAAACGGGTCGTTTTGTGAAGTAACCACCAAAATGCCGTTTCAGAATGCTACCGTCCCATTTTCCTAAAATACTAGACCACCTTAAATGGACTATCTCCCAAACGGTACATCTCAAACCTTTTCGTCCATCCCGGGTAAAAGGACAAATGTCTGCCGAATCGGCAGGAAGTAGGTCCGGTTTGTACTACAGGTACATGATCTATCGCCCGTGATTTTTTGAAAAAATCATTTTTAGACTCGCAATATGTGGTTTCTTCAGAGATCCAATGCAAGTTCTAACGATGCTCATCCCCTATCTTCATGCACACCGGTTCGACCATAGTTAGAAATTCAGATAATTCAAAACAGGCATAATAAATTCAAAACAAAAAAAGAACAATGAAAATCCTTCGCGTGGTGTCATATTTTGTTACACAGTTGAAAGGAAAAATACCAAACTTGGTATACTGATCATGTTTCGAAAAAACCTTCACAAAATGACCTATCATGTTCGAGGTTTCATGGCTTTCGGTCCAAATGACCGATGTTATGTGCTGAATCACGGCATAGTTTGTGATGTTGTGCCCATATTATGCATGTGTGTGGACATTGGTATGGAGAACAATGATGCAGGAGGAAGTTTTCCTTTTTGTCGCACGGAAAAGCCCTTTTCCATTTTCCGAGCGCAAAAACCGGGTCGTTTTGTGAAGTAACCACCAAAATGCCGTTTCAGAATGCTACCGTCCCATTTTCCTAAAATACTAGACCACCTTATATGGACTATCTCCCAACCGGTACATCTCAAACCTTTTCGTCCATCCCGGGTAAAAAGGAGAAATGTCTGCCGAATCGGCAGGAAGTGGGTCCGGTTTGTACTACAGGTACATGATCTATCGCCCGTGATTTTTTTAAAAAATCATTTTTAGACTCTCAATATATGGTTTCTTCAGAGATCCAATGCAAGTTCTAACGATGCTCGTCTCCTATCTTCATGCACACCGGTTCGACCATAGTTAGAAATTCAGATAATTCAAAACGGGCATAATAAATTCAAAAAAAAAACGAACAATGAAAATCCTTCGCGTGGTGTCATATTTTGTTACATAGTTGAAAGAAAAAATACCAGACTTGGTATATTGATCATGTTTCGAAATAACCTTCACAAAATGACCTATCATGTTCGAGGTTTCATGGCTTTCGGTCCAAATGACCAATGTTATGTGCTGAAAGACGGCATAGTTTGTGATGTTGTGCCAATATTATGTGTGTGGACATTGGTATGGAGAACAATGATGCAGGAGGAAGTTTTCCTTTTTGTCGCATGGAAAAGCCCTTTTCCATTTTCCGAGCGCAAAAACCGGGTCGTTTTGTGAAGTAACCACCAAAATGCCGTTTCAGAATGCTACCGTCCCATTTTCCTAAAATACTAGACCACCTTACATGGACTATCTCCCAACCGGTACATCTCAAACCTTTTCGTCCATCCCGGGTAAAAGGGACAAATGTCTGCCGAATCGGTAGGAAGTGGGTCCGGTTTGTACTACAGGTACATGATCTATCGCCCGAGATTTTTTTAAAAAATCATTTTTAGACTCGCAATATGTGGTTTCTTCAGAGATCCAATGCAAGTTCTAACGATGCTCGTCCCCTATCTTCATGCACACCGGTTCGACCATAGTTAGAAATTCAGATAATTCAAAACGGGCATAATAAATTCAAAAAAAGAACCGAACAATAAAAATCCTTCGCGTGGTGTCATATTTTGTTACATAGTTTAAAGGAAAAATACCAGGCTTGGTATATTGATCATGTTTCGAAAAAACCTTCACAAAATGACCTATCATGTTCGAGGTTTCATGGCTTTCGGTCCAAATGACCGATGTTATGTGCTGAATCACGTCATAGTTTGTGATGTTGTGCCCATATTATGCATGTGTGTGGACATTGGTATGGAGAACAGTGTTGCAGGAGGAAGTTTTTCTTGTTGTCGCACGGAAAAGCCTTTTTCCATTTTCCGAGCGCAAAAAACGGGTCGTTTTGTGAAGTAACCACCAAAATGCCGTTTCAGAATGCTACCGTCCCATTTTTCTAAAATACTAGACCACCTTACATGGACTATCTTCCAACCGGTACATCTCAAACCTTTTCGTCCATCCCGGGTAAAAAGGACAAATGTCTGTCGAATCGGTAGGAAGTGGGTCCGGTTTGTACTACAGGTACATGATCTATCGCCCGTGATTTTTTGAAAAAATCATTTTTAGACTCGCAATATGTGGTTTTTTTAGAGATCCAATGCAAGTTCTAACGATGCTCGTCCCCTATCTTCATACACACCGGTTCGACCATAGTTAGAAATTCAGATAATTCAAAACGGGCATAATAAATTCAAAAAAAAAAACCGAACAATGAAAATCCTTCGCGTGGTGTCATATTTTGTTACATAGTTGAAAGAAAAAATACCAGACTTGGTATATTGATCATGTTTCGAAAAAACCTTCATAAAATGACCTATCATGTTTGAGGTTTCATGGCTTTCGGTCCAAATGACCGATGTTATGTGCTGAATCACGGCATAGTTTGTGATGTTGTGCCAATATTATGCATGTGTGTGGACATTGGTATGGAGAACAATGTTGTAGGAGGAAGTTTTACTTTTTGTCGCACGGAAAAGCCCTTTTCCATTTTTCGAGCGCAAAAAACGGGTCGTTTTGTGAAGTAACCACCAAAATGCCGATTCAGAATGCTACCGTCCCATTTTCCTAAAATACTAGACCACTTTACATGGACTATCTCCCAACCGGTACATCTCAAACCTTTTCGTCTATCCCGGGTAAAAAGGACAAATGTCTGCCGAATCGGCAGGAAGTGGGTCCGGTTTGTACTACAGGTACATGATCTATCGCCCGTGATTTTTAAAAAAATCATTTTTAGACTCGCAATATGTGGTTTCTTCAGAGATCCAATGCAAGTTCTAACGATGCTTGTCCCCTATCTTCATGCACACCGGTTCGACCATAGTTAGAAATTCAGATAATTCAAAACGGCCATAATAAATTCAAAAAAAAACCGAACAATGAAAATCCTTCGCGTGGTGTCATATTTTGTTACATAGTTGAAAGGAAAAATACCAGACTTGGTATATTGATCATGTTTCGAAAAAACCTTCACAAAATGACCTATCATGTTCGAGGTTTCATGACTTTCGGTCCAAATGACCGATGTTTTGTGCTGAATCACGGCATAGTTTGTGATGTTGTGCCCATATTATGCATGTGTGTGGATATTGGTATGGAGAACAATGTTGCAGGAGGAAGTTTTCGTTTTTGTCGCACGGAAAAGCACTTTTCCATTTTCCGAGCGCAAAAAACGGGTCGTTTTGTGAAGTAACCACCAAAATGCCGTTTCAGAATGCTACTGTCCCATTTTCCTAAAATACTAGACCACCTTACATGGACTATATCCCAACCGGTACATCTCAAATCTTTTCGTCCATCCCGGGTAAAAAGGACAAATGTCTGCCGAATCGGTAGGAAGTGGGTCCGGTGTGTACTACAGGTATATGATCTATCGCCCGTGATTTTTTAAAAAATCATTTTTAGACTCGCAATATGTGGTTTCTTCAGAGATCCAATGCAAGTTCTAACGATGCTCGTCCCCTATCTTCATGCACACCGGTTCGACCATAGTTAGAAATTCAGATAATTCAAAACGGGCATAATAAATTCAAAAAAAAAAACCGAACAATGAAAATCCTTCGCGTGGTGTCATATTTTGTTACATAGTTGAAAGGAAAAATACCAGACTTGGTATATTGATCATGTTTTGAAAAAACCTTCACAAAATGACCTATCATGTTCGAGGTTTCATGGCTTTCGGTCCAAATGACCGATGTTATGTGCTGAATCACGGCATAGTTTGTGATGTTGTGCCCATATTATGCATGTGTGTGGACATTGGTATGGAGAACAATGTTGCAGGAGGAAGTTTTCCTTTTTGTCGCACGGAAAAGCCCTTTTCCATTTTCCGAGCGCAAAAAACGGGTCGTTTTGTGAAGTAACCACCAAAATGCCGTTTCAGAATGCTACCGTCCCATTTTCCTAAAATACTAGACCACCTTACATGGACTATCTCCCAACCGGTACATCTCAAACCTTTTCGTCCATCCCTGGTAAAAAGGACAAATGTCTGCCGAATCGGTAGGAAGTGGGTCCGGTTTGTACTACAGGTACATGATCTATCGCCCGTGATTTTTTGAAAAAATCATTTTTAGACTCGCAATATGTGGTTTCTTCAGAGATCCAATGCAAGTTCTAACGATGCTCGTCCCCTATCTTCATGCACACCGGTTCGACCATAGTTAGAAATTCAGATAATTCAAAACGGGCATAATAAATTCAAAAAAAAACGAACAATGAAAATCCTTTGCGTGGTGTCATATTTTGTTACATAGTTGAAAGGAAAAATGGTTTTGAATTATTTATTCAAATCCAAACACTTTTTATGTTTAAAGTTTTTCTAAATTCCAAATTAATATTCAAAAATATAAGTTAATTAATTTTAAATGGTTATATTAATTATTTTTTTAAAATAGAAAATGGTTTTGGATTATTTATTCAAATCCATACACTTCTTATGTTTAAAGTTTTTCTAAATTCCAATTTGATATTAAAAAAATATAAGTTAATTCATTTTTAATTGTAAATGGTTCATATTTTAAATGGTTACATTAATTATTTTTTTAAACAGAAAATGGTTTTGAATTTTTTATTCAAATCCAAACACTTTTTATGTTTAAAGTTTTTCTAAATTCCAAATTAATATTCAAAAATATAAGTTAATTCATTTTAAAAGGTTACATTAATTATTTTTTAAAAATAGAAAATGGTTTTGGATTATTTATTCAAATCCATACACTTCTTATGTTTAAAGTTTTTCTAAATTCCAAATTGATATTAAAAAAATATAAGTTAATTCATTTTTAATTGTAAATGGTTCATATTTTAAATGGTTACATTAATTATTTTTTAAAACAGAAAATGGTTTTGAATTATTTATTCAAATCCAAACACTTTTTATGTTTAAAGTTTTTCTAAATTCCAAATTAATTATCATTTAAAAAACAATACAAATTTAAACCCCAAAATAAAAAATAAGGCGGGAACAGAGAGAAAATACCTGAAATTTTTTGAAAACAGGGGAATATGTCCCGGTTGGAGCCACCAACCGGGACTAAAGACCCCCTGCGCGCCAACCCTTGGTCTGCTAAAAATATTGGAGTATACGTCCCGGTTGGTGGCTCCAACCGGGACGTATAACCCTTTAGTCCCGGTTGGAGCCACCAACCGGGACTAAAGGTCCCCTACTAGTTAACCATGCCCCTTCTCCTTCTTCCCCGTTCCTCTTTCTCACTCACCCGCAACAGAGATCGCCGCCGCTGCGAGGACAACCGCTCGGACGCCGTCAGGCTGCCCAACCATCGTCTCGCCGTCGGCCTCCACGCGCTGCCTCGCTGTGCTTATCCTCCTCGCCGAAGGAATCGAAGCCGCGCGACTGAAATCGACCGCGTCTTCCCCGTCACCGACGAGCTCCGCCATTGCCATCACCGTTGCTGCCAATCTCCTCCGTCCCCGCCAAGGCTACACACGCGTCGAGGGTGAGCTTGTAACTCTCTAGGACCCCTTCTTTCCTCCCCTCGCGCTCTGTCCTTCTCCCGTGCCGTCCGCCGCCATCCGTCGCCGCTGCATGTCGTCGCGTGCCCTATTCCGATGACCAAATCCGGGCGGTGCCCTACTAGTTAGGTTCACCTCGACGCCCTCTTTCGAACAAACCTGCGCACGCCCCCTCCCGAGCCCTCTAGCAACGTCGCCGGCCACCGCACAGTGCTCACCGGCGAGCCGAGCGGGCGCCGAGGTGGCCATGGCCCTGGCCCACCGGCCAGCCCCAGTGGGTAGACTGTGAACTGGTGAAAAATAACCAGGGTTCGGTGGGGCCTGCTTGCTTGCGTGGAGGCTGAGTTGGCACTAGGGCCCATCCGTCAGTCTCACTGGCTAGGGGTCGCCCCGGTGTAAAAACTATTTGCCTTTTTGTTTTTAATTCTAGAAAATGATTTAATATTGTAAAATCAATAACTTATTGTTTATAAGTCAGAAAAATACAAATAATATATCAAATTGTTCAGAAAAATGAAACCTATCTATTTAACCTATAATCATGCATTGTTCAACAACTTAAATGACAAGTATAATTAGAAGAACAAATGCACCCCTCTCATATGTTCCGGAGTTTCCCCGAGTTAGGGTTTTCACCCCTCGGAACCCCGATTAAATCGTCGAGAATGTCTTAGGGTTACATTCCAATGCAAATTAACTTGTCATATCATCATACTTGCTTGAGCATTGCATCGATGCCATGTGTTGATTGTTTCCCTTTCTTTTCGGTGTTTCGATTATTAGGTTTATTATTAGTTAGGTATTATTAGGTTTATTAATTAGTTTGGTATTATTGGTCTTCGGCCCCACTGGTCAGTCACTGTGGATAGCCCTAGACCCGATTCACATTGTCAAGCAACTTAAAAGCCCTATCTTAGATAAGGAATCATTAATACCCCTCATGTGGGTTCGACGATGTGCCTATCTACTACACGGTTTCCTTTTTGTAGCTAGGTTTAGGGTTTAGGGTTTCTCTTCATTTTTATTATTGTGTATGTATATATTAGGGTTTCTCTGAATTAGGGTAGGGTTTATATCTCTCAACACCGTACTTAACTTTCTCCTTTAGCCGCTTTGACTTATTCGTTTTTTCACCTATGCAGAAAATATGGACCCACACGTCAGAGACGAAGAAAAGGAAGAGTTGATCCAAGGTGTGATCCGTGGGGAAGATAATTTAGGCGTATCAACGTTTCTGAACAACTCCGGTGAGGGTGATCCTCTTTTTACCGGAATAGACAACTTGTTTGAGGTTGAAGGTGTTGCCTTCCGCGAGGGAGAAGGCGATGCCTTGTGTAATCGAGAAGACGACCGCTCCGGCGAGGTGCATGTAATATAAATCAATTCATTAATTAATCATCTGCTATCTATATAGAAATAGTAACGACGATCTTTCTTCTTTTAGCCCTCCGGATCGAAGGAATCTACTGAAAAGAGCGGACGAGGCCCAACCAAAAAGTTGCAAGACCATAAGAGGTTCAGGATCGAAGATGTCGCTGAAGACGGCAAACCGACGGCTCCCGAAGTTGTCGCAACCAAATTTGTGGCACAATGTGGAGTAATCGTTAGGGACTTAATCCCGATCACCATTAGAAATTGGAATAGGCCTGCTAATGCGAATGAAGAGGGAACATGTTTATTTGTCCCTAACCACGCCAAAGATTTACTGTGGAAGAGGCTCATGGTTAATTTCAAACTACCGAAGATAGAGCTGGATCCAAATGCGGAGGATCCAGTTGAGGACGCCTTACAACATGGGAGAGCCATGGAGGCTAAGGTCAGGGAGTGGGCTTTGAAGAAGATGGCCCAGTGTTTCACCAACTGGAAGAAAATATTGCATCTTAACTATATCGTGAAAAAGAAGACTCCCGATTTCAAGAATATTCAGTTTGAGAAGATAAAACCATTCTGGGCTGAGTTTGTGGAATACAAGAAATCAGAAAAAGCTAAGAAAATGTCTGAAACGAATAAGCTGAATGCTGCTAACAAGAAGTATCACCATACTATGGGGCAAGGTGGCTACAGGGCTGGCATTCCTAAGTGGGAGAAACTTGAGAATGAACTGCGTGATAAAAAGATCACCCTAGAGACAGACGATTGGGTAGAATGTGCAAGGAATTGGTTTTACAGGCATGGGGCCACGTTGGACTCGGAAGGGAGGTGTATATATAACATACGACATAAAGAAGACCCCTTGCCAATCGAGAGGATCAGAAAAGTAGTAAAGGCTGTTAAAGATGGGGACTTCATTCCCGATATAGAGAATGATGAGCTCACACTCGCCCTTGGAAATAAGGAACATGATGGACGAACACGAGGCACAAGAGGCTCCCAACCATGGAGGACTGGGTTTCCTGAAGAGAGGAAGAAATATCCTGATAGAAGCCGTCAGAGGAGAAAGGACAGGGCGGAAGTTGAAGCAGATAGTCAGAAAGAGCGAATGCGTTTAATTGAAGAACGATTAAAGCAACAACAAGATGAAATTAACGCACTTAAAGAGCAAAGTACTACCGGCCCATCTCAGCAGCACACTGCATTCGATGCTACCGGCCTATCGAATAATCGAAAAAGCAGTGTGGATTCCACCGAGGTCCCGGGTGATGACAATGGCGATGACGATGATGCACCGACGATGGCTCCTGTTGGCTACCCAGTGGATGATATCACAGAGATGACACACTGCGAGCTACATGTCAAAGTTGTGAACATATCAATGAAGGTGGCGGTCGGCTATGCCTTACCAATTGGACCCACACCAACTTACCACTGTCGTCCGGTTCCAGAGGGCTACGCTGTTGTCGGCGTGGATGAAATCATGCCCACCTTTGAGGTTTTGGATCTTCACTACCCTGCAGGTGAAGGGGATGTGACTGTGCTGGGAGACGCAAAAAACGTCACCATTCTATGGCCGAAGGAATGTATCGTGCTTCGAAATCACACGCCAAGGTCATCTTCGCCGCCGCCTCACCCGTCTCCAGCGAGTTCGTTGCCGCCGCGGCAGCCGTCTTCGTCGCCTCACCCGGCTCCGTCGCCTCACCAATCTCCGGTGCAGCCATCGCCGCGGGAGCCATCGCCGGTGCCTCAGGATAAAAAGCGTAAGCGTACCGCTACTGTGCGTCGTAAGCGATCGCCGAAACGTAAACAAGAGCCTCTTCCAAAAGTACCAAAGGTTCCTCCCAAGAGAGCTTATGACTGTACTGAAGAGGAGACTGCGGCGACCGTTGATGCGGAAACGACAGCGTTTTTCGCTAAGCTGAGGCGGCCGAAAGAGCCAGAGTTTCCCAGCACCAAAGAAGAAAAAGCCAAAGTGTTGAAAATGCTAAAGAATCTTCATCAACCCGAGCCAAAGCTGTCATCAGACTATGAGCGTTCTATTCTCAAGTCACATGCGGCACAAAAAGCCTCGAAGAGCAGTACTGATGCAAGCGGGAAATCTGTTGCCCAGCTCGGAGAACAAGCAAAACAGACTTGCGCCCCTCTCAAGGTGATTTCTCAAACCAATGTGGGGTCGAGCAAATATGGGGCCGAAGAGCAGTATGATCCAGAGGTAGTTGCACAATACGGAGAAGCTGCCGCTGCTCAAGGTATGAGTATTGCCCAGTACTTATCCCAGTTAGAGTTCTTCCCCGTGAGTGAAGTAGCATACAAATACCAGTACGGCAAACCTCTCGTCAAACCTTAGGAGGTAAACAATCTTTCAACAAAAATGCGAAGATTGCATAACTGGTACATGCATGCCACAAGGGCCGGGGCTAACTGGATAGTGCTGAGGGTTACAAAAAAGCATCATGGGAAAGAAAAGGATGACATGATATCCATTGAATTTGATGAACTATTTCAATTATTCAATCAAGACGCCTGGGACAAATCGATCATCAGTGCCTATTGTCTGTAAGTACTAATTCTGTAATTAATTTAGTCTCCAGCTATATTATTTTGTTTATTGCATGTATATAATCATACTGTAATATGCAGAATGAAGATTCTCGAATGCAGCAGAGGACAAATCTATGACATTGGCTTCATTGACCCATATTGGGTTCATGAAGCTAATCTCAAAATAAGCCCCCAGGATACGGAGGATAATATAGTACACGCGTTAAGGTTTCAAGAAACCAAAAAGGAAATACTATTTCCTTACAACTTCGAGTGAATGTTATTGTCTTGTATACACTTTCTATTTCGCTTACTCGATGTTAAGTATATAATTGATTAGTTATGCATTCGCAGGTACCACTATATTCTGTTAATCATTCAACTTGACAAAGGGCGTGTACTAGTTATGGACTCGAAACATAAACCCCTTGAGACGTGGGAGGACATGCAGATACTTCTCCAGCGGTAATTCTAATCATCACGACACTATATCGGCAACGTTCGTAAATTTTATGATATCAAGTACTTAATAACTTATTTATTTGTTTTCTACGCCGGGCAGCGCTTGGAAACGGTTCACCAACAAGGCTAGGGGTGTTTGGAAAGAGGATCTTACATTTCAACCACTAGATGTAAGCACCACTAGCTATATCCGCGCATCTCTTTGATTCTAGTTTTGATACAGTTATTATCATGCTTGATTATTATTTTGATTGAACTCCGTTCTCGTAAAGTGCCTGACGCAGGGACCAGGTAACAATCTATGTGGATACTATGTTTGCGAGTTCATCCGACAGACGTGCGATGAGAAGGGAAGAAATTTAGAGCAACTCCACGTACGCAAACAATTTCTATAGTTTTTAATTACAATCAAATTGTGTTTAGTTTCATTCATATAGGCTGACTCCTTTTTTAAATCAGATCGAACGTCTACGGGACGGTCTTCTGCCAAAGGATCGCCTACGAGCAATTCAGGAGGAATTGGCGGGATTCTTGGATGCAGAAGTCTTAGACCCAAAAGGGGAATACTACTCGGCTGTGTATAGACAGGGATTGTAAAAATAGCAACTTTGAAGGAATTGGCCGGTAGCATCGAATAGCAACTTTTGTATGTAGTGCATGAACTCGATCCGTGTATTGAATATAATATTGTCATGATATTCATGATGTAATATAAGGTTCCTTCATTGATAAGTGCAAATCACTAAATAAACAATAAAATAACCTAAATGAATTCTCTGCCGCGGCACAAAAAGTGGCGAAAATACTGCCGCGGCAACAAAATGTGCCAAAGTGAATTCTCTGCCGCGGCAGAGAAATGGGCCAAATCTCTGCCGCGGCAGAAGGTTATTAGTCTCGGTTCCTGTTATGAACCGGGACTAATGCTCCACCCCCCTCGCCCTCTGCCGCTGCCACGTGTGCACCCTTTAGTCCCGGTTGATGGGGCAACCGGGACTAAAGGTTAGAGCTTTAGTCCCGATTGCCCCGTCCCGGTTGGGCAACCGGGACTAAAGCCCCGTACCAACCGGGACCTATAGGGCTGTTTCCACCAGTGACAGTGGGAAAGACCAAGCATACCCCGTCCCAAGTATACCCTATATGTCCTATGGGTACGAGAAAATTGCGGGTAACATCAGCCTTCGTGACATTTGTTGTACAAAACACAGAAACACGATCTTTTAGCGCAGTTTGTGGCTTGATTTTTTACATCTAGCCCAAATGAACAGTTTAACTTGTTAACATGTTGGAGGGATGTAATTTTTTACCGCAACTGTAATAATTTTGCTATATTTGTGTTCATTGAGAGTGCAACTATTTTATAAAAAAAATCGAAAAATGTGTTTTAAAGTTTAAACAAATTATGAAAAAAATTGACCTGGATACACATGCAATCTGCATACCCGTGGAGCTTTGCTACATAACACGTTGCATTATAATAAGCTACATAAAAATCACAAAATCAAGACATCATTTATTTCAACATTTGTCTTTTTTTTTGTTTGTCACACATGAAAATATATTTCGGTGAAAATTTTGTCGTACATACTACACATGTACATGTATTTGTATGTTTTTAAGAGACAAAAAAATCGATTTTCTGAAAAAAGGATCACGGTTGCTTGTGTGCCAAAAGGATTTTTTGGTGATATATTTGTTGTCTAATATTCACATTTTCGAATGTTACGATACAAGCAAAACAGTGGGCCCAGCCTATTAGATAACGCGTTAATAAGGTTAAGCTGTTCATTTGGATCAGGTGCAAAAAATTAAGCCAAAAACTGTGATGGCCGCAAAAAAAGTGTTGTTTATGTGTTTTGTACAACAAATGCCACAAAGGCCGGGGTTAGCTGCAATTTTCTCTGTGGGTACGGATTGCAAAAAAATGTGATTGATACCCCCTCCACCATGTACTTTTGTCCACACATAAGTGTATTTCTAACTTTTGTTCTAAATCATACATTTTGAAATTTAACCAACTTTATAGGAAAAAACAGCATTATGTATGAATTTAAATTAGTATCAGTATATACATCTAGAAATGGTTTTTCATAATATAACAATTTGACGAAATATACGTTGTTACTTTTTCTATAAAGTTGGTCAGATTTTAGAAGTTTAACTTTGCACAAATATATAATTATGTACACTTATTCGTGTGGATGGAGGGAGTATACGCTAAAACGAACACCTAACTTACAGGTCCACCATGTATATACTAAAACGAACGGCTAGCATATAGCGAATGTCAGTCTTCTTTTAGTGCCCATTTGTTTTAGTTGCAATTGAACTACAAGAAGCTAGAGCCGGTAGGTTTTGAGTAGCAGTTGATGTTGGATAATTCTTGAAATGTAAAATATATCGTTTGTCATCCTGATTTTAGAATACAGCGGACCTGTAGTTGTAGGTGAATGTCTGAAATACACTTGGATCTTTCAAATATTATAATTGCGGGGGCCTGACTGGGGACGGGGCTAGAGCTTAGAGCAAGTTCAATAATATAGCCGGTTTTTAACTATAAGAAAGTGTCATGTCATCCATAGTCGATCATATAGTTCACTTGCACAATAATTAGCTATAAAAATGACCATGTGCTACTTGGTTAAGTGTTAACCAAGCTAGTCTGAATAAGGAGTTAGCCAAAAGTAATCAGTTGTCACGGATACAAGAATAGAGATTTTAGTCGACACTAGCATGACGAGTAACTCGACTGTTGCTTACCACCAATATTATGAGGCAAAGGGAATTGGCCAGACTGTCACATTCAGGGCTACTCAACAGTATGTGCGAGCCGACATGCTTTGCTAGAAGCCGTTGTTGTATTATCAGTTCTGAGAATGACTCACAGAACTATGTCCAGCTTACCATCAACCTGTAGGGTCACACACTTAAGATAGCAAAGCTAGGAAAATGCGAACCGTTTGACATGGGCCGAATAACTGGAGACTTAGGTGGACAGAGACATTTGTCAATGGGTTGACCCACTTTGACTAGGGATAGGATTGTGTACCGAGAGACTAGGGTTGGCCCACTTTTACTAGGGTTGGCTCACCTACTCCCTATGTATAGAAGAGTGGGGTGGCGGCTGATAGAGGATCGCTTCACCCGCAAGTACCGCACCACCACCTTCCCAAGGGCACGGAACCATGGCTCACCTCCTCGTCGCTGCTCCTCCTTATATGTGCGAGATCTAGTAGAGACACCATGTTTTGGCGCTTGAGGGGCGATAGGCTGGGAGTTACTTGAGTTGTTGACTAAGAGCAAGACTGTCCCGTAGAGGACATCGCTGGAGCCGGGCGTGGAAAACGATTGATACAAGGACTGCACTGCCTTGACATGCTATACTAAATTCCACAACCGTGTGTCCAGGGGTAAGAACCGTGGCCACCTACCTCGGCTGGATCTTGGCGTCACTTCCGTTGAGTTATGAAAAAGTTTTTGTTGTTGGTTCCTAATCCAAGCGTGGCCTATAGGATCATCCATTTCTTAGCGTATCGTACTAATTCAAACTGATCAAAGGTTGACATTGACTAGGATCGATAAATATAGAGTGTTGATTTAAGAGATTAGTAGTTTGAGGTTTTATTATATCCCTTCTTACAATTTTAAGATTTAATGACGACTTTACTTGTTTGACAAAATACATCCACCGACGTGCTCTCTATTGTCTACCTTTAACCAATGTACCTTAAGTAGTGACATGGCATCGCGCCATTCGAAGAGTGTTAGTGGGCAACATATCTGGATGCCCGAGAGTCAGTTCTTTCTATATATAAAAAATTGACTATCAAAAAGAGATCAAGACACAAGGGAAATAGCCAGGAAAATGGATAAACCAAAAGAGATAGGGCGGCCTCTTTGTCCCACTGTATTAGGAGGACCCAAGGCTCTTAGAAAGTATGAGCAATCTAAGCAATGGCAGAGCTCACATAGTGACTTAGCCTGGGCAAAGTATTGATGACTGTTGAACTATGGTCGTTTTATCATACTACACATAGCCCGGTCAACTGCCCAGGCTAGCCAGGCTAAAGCTCCGTCACTGAAGCTAAGATCCACCGAAGCACTATATCAACAACATCATGAAGCTCATCCATAAAATCTATTGGTCTAGGGTGCTTCGCCTTATTTTGGCAACCACGAAACTCGCGTCAAGTTGATCATTTGATCTCGTTGAGTTCAAACTATCTAATACGCTTCATATTTTCCCGTATACTAAAGCCAGGGAATTAGTAGGGTTTTCACGAGGACAAGGGGATCTAAAGTGTAAACATTGGTAACTCATTCCCCATGTAGCATCTACTTTTTTTGAACAAGAAAGGCCCAGAAGGGCCCGAAATCTGCATTAAAATGGTAGTGGGCGTACAATTACAAAAAGGACCGAGAGAGAGAGAGAGAAAACACAACACTGTTGAAAGAGCATGTGGGCCCCATGTGTGGTTTTGGTAATTAATGACAATTTTTATGGACTAATGTGTGTATTAAGTTGCACTGTAAGAATTGTCCATTGGCATCAATTGGAGCATGTGTTGGCTTCAAGGTCGACGAAATGAAGAAGAAGAAGACGTGTTGCGCAAGCTCAAAATGCGCTATCTCTAGAAGATCTCATGTTTGTTGCTCGCCATCCTCGGTGGTCATGTATCGATGAAGAGCAATCAAGAAAGGCGTTACATCTTGAGAAGGGCAATATCGTCTACATTGAGCTCAGGTGGAATGCTCCAGGCAAAGGTATAATCTTGATAGGTTTTCCCTTTTTCCGGTCTCATATTGTTAATTGGGAGACCGGGTTTAGGATAGATAGCCGTACTATCAAGAGGGGCTCTGGAGTGAGTATCTCGATCATATCGTTCGGAGAGAGCTCAAACCTTTGCATACTTGCATCATCGTATTTGGTTGTTATTTGGTCTTATCCATGTGAGGATAGAGAGCTTGTGGTAATCTTCATAACAAGCTCGTGTTCATCAAAATCCGATCTCCCATTTATATCTTCTTGCGATTTTGATCTTTAAGGTTTTCCGGATTCTCACCAAGGGAGGTATCTTGTCGTCTTCTTTCCAACGCAATTGGATTTGGGTCAATTGGAGTTGCCAAACTAAAGTTATGACCGTTTGTATATTTGCCCTTTTGGTTTGAAAAAGAAAAAGAAAAAGTTATTTTTCTGGGCCGACCAGTACTACTGGACCCGGTACCGTCCGCCCCTAGGCTGCGCTTAACTCTCTTTGTCACCCGGCTACTAGGTCCGGTTGTACCAGGCCTTGGTGCTAATACCGGCCCGACTGGCCGGTACTACCGAGTCGCCTCCCAGCCCAGCCGCCTTGCTGGCCCAGTTGCCTGCTCCTGTGCCGCTCCTCTTCTAGGTTGTTGCTCGTGCGCATAGCCCGCTCCGTCGTTTCCGCTCGCTCCGCTCCCACACGCGCTCCACTCGCCCCGCTCGCTAGCCAGCCCCGCGTGTCGCCGCTTCCGTTTCCTGCTCGCGCGTGTCATGACGCGTGTCCCGCGCGTTAACTTCCTAGCTTCCTCGATCGGTCACCGCTCGCTGGGAGCTGCTGGGCTATGGGCGGTAGTACTGGCCCACCCAGGCAAAATCGCCCCAACGGGTAGAATTTGTTGGCCTTTAAATTGCCCCTCTCTCCCTTTTATTTGGTTGCTTCTTTCTCTATTCTCTTCTAGCCTTTTGCTCCATTTGCTCTTAATCTTTGAGGCTTGAATTCTTCCTCCCCTTCCAATGATTCTTGTCAATATTTGAGGGGAAGTTAGAAGAGATCTAGATCCACATTTTGACCAAACCAAATCATCTCTTTGTGAGTGTTTCTTTGGGATCTAGTTCTTAGGGGATTTGGTGTTCCTCTTTGATTCCTCCTCTCTTGTTCCCCCAATAGCTTTAATAGCTTTGTTGAAACTTGAGAGTGAGGGATTGGATCATCTTTGTGGTGTTCTTGCCTTTTGCATTCGGTGCATCGGTTTGAGTTCTCCTCGGAGGATTTGGTTCGTGATAATCATTGAAGCTTGTACCTCTTGGAGTCTTGGAACCCTAGACGGTTGTGTGGCCTTGGTGGTGTGTTCTTGGAGCCTCCAATTAAGTTGTGGAGATTGCTCCAATCTTGTACGGGTTTGGTGACCGCCCTCAACTGTCCCATAGTGAATCGGGTTCTTGCCGTGCATCGGGTGCTCGGGAGAATAGGGTGATGCCTTTTGTGGCGTTGATGGTCTTAGTACCGCCCACCCCTCAAGGAGACGTACTTCTATTGTGGAAGGAACTCGGTAAAATATCGTCGTCCCCACGTGCCTCGGTTATCTCTATACCTAAGCTCTTTAATTATGCACTTTACATTGTGATAGCCTTCGTGCTTGAAGTAATCTATATCTTGCTATCACATTGTTGCTTATATTGCTTAGCATAAGTTGTTGGTGCACATAGGTGAACCTTAGTATATATAGGCTTTGTGCTTAACAAAAGAAAATGATAGTTTTATTCCGCCATTGTTAAGCCCATCTCGTAAAAAATTTAAACCGCCTATTCACCCCCCCTCTAGGCAGCATCCGTGATCTTTCAACTGTCCTTAACTTTTACACCTAACACCCTAAAAAAGATCGTAGAAACACGATCAGGTCCATCTTCTCCGCCGAGCTTTGACCACCAACCGTGACCACCAACAAATCCACCATGGATGCAACCGCTTGGTGAAGAGGCAACGCCGCTTGCCACACCGTGATCGAGGAGGACCCTCCAGCCAAGGAGGGAGAGAAAGCCTGAGAAGAACTCATGCGCAACAGGGCCACACCTATGGCCAGAGATAGCACCGGAGGAAGAGCTGGCGCTTGGGGGCTGCTGCAGGTGCTGCAGATTCCAAGAGCACCTTGAGTCGGGTTCACACCGTCGCCACAGCGGCGCTGCACACCTTATTTTCCACACCTTCATGGACAGTCAAGAGAAGGAGCCGCGCTTCATAGCAACACTGCAGACACCAGCGACACAGGGGTAACCCGCCCTAAAGGGATACGGGTAGGCTACACTAGTGCAAATCAAAATTTTCTACCGCGTAAACCAGGATTACTGTTGTCATAGATAACGGGATTACCACTAGACGCGTAGTTACAGAATTGATGAAGCGCGTCGAGGTAGTGCAGACGTTCCACGTCTCCTCCTTGTCCTTGTCCCACGAGAAGCTCCCCTTGCGCGGATCGTCCAAGTGCCACAGATGCAGAACCTTCGAGGTATCCACACGTGCGGGGTGGAAGCATCAGACGCCGGACTGCTAGGTCCGCGCGTGCAACACAGGCGAGAGGTGTGGCGGTTGGGTGGAATGGTCTAAAGTCTAACCCTGTTCCGCTCGCCCCACCTTCTCTTATATAGGCGTCCCTAGTGGGTTTCTACATTAGCAGCTCATTAGTAGCCTAAGCCTGGTCTAATTCGGATCCAATCCTCATTAGGCTTCCAGCCCCTTAAGTGTGTGACCCTATAGGTTCATATATGTATAGACATGACACGAATACACTGTCAATAGTTGGTAGCGTCCTCTAGCAAGACGTGCCAACTCCTAAACGCATACAAAGATCATATCGGACAAACCATCACAAGGTTTAGTACATGTCTTTCCCTTTGCCTCATGATATTTGGTCTAGCTCCAAGCTAATCTCCCTTTCTCGATACTGTGATTCGGAATCCCTTTACAAGGTTAACTCTTAACCTTATGTAGCATGGCCATGCATTTCTGGATCCGATCACTCGAGGGGCCCAGAGATATCTCTCTCCGGTAAAGAGGGGCAAATCCCATCTTGATTGACCATGTCTTGCAGCATGCTTCAGGACAAACCTGAAAGCTACCTTTATAACTATCCAGTTACGGAGTAGCGTTTGATAGCCCCAAAGTAGGTCGATCCACATCTTAAGTACATGTGACAATCTCAGATCTAAGGACAAAACGTACACGATGTGTAGAGAGAGAGAGCTGCAACTAATTGCCAGTCTCAAGTTGGGTCAGTCCAACCCCATGTTCATAACATGTGTCCACAACATTGGTTTGACATCTCCATGTCTATGACTTGCGAAACATAGTCATCAACCAATCGATGTGCTAGTCTAATATTCACGTGTGTTCTCACATGAACTCTGACTACTTAAATAACCATACAAGTAATGAGTTTCACAAACAATTCACATAATTGCCAATCAATACAAGTTGCCTGATATGGATATTCGAGGAACATTACAACAACTTATGGATACATATGAAATATAATTATCTCTATGATTGCCTCTAGGGTATATTTCCTTCACGCCCGCCTCGCGCTCCAAGATTGAGAACGAGGACCGCCCAACACCACATCGAAGTGCCAGAACGTACGTGCAACAGCTCCTTGAAGATGCCGAGGAAGCCAGACTCCTTGACCACTCCCCCTCGCTGCCACGACTGGCTAGGAGCAGCTTCAGAGCAACCACACCACCTCGCATGACGCCATGCCTTCCACCCTCGCCACCATGGCTGGCCATGGGAGACAGCGCCACCGGCACCACAATAACACTGAAGGCTGCAGTTTTATTGGGGGGAGACGGCGGTCCACCCTTCCGCCGCGAGCTTCAACCAGAGAAGCACCGCCACGACGAGGAAGAACCCTTGATCCCACCGGATCTGACTGCAAAGATCCGGGGAACACCTCCATCTACTGGGCATAGAGCCCAACACCGGCACGAGGCCAGCCCTACAACTAATCTGTACACGGCGAGCATCCCCACCCTCTCTTCCCCAAGCGGCGGCGCTGCTGGAGACGAGTCGAGGGAGGGGGGGAGCTCGCAGGCAAGAGACGACTCTCAAGGAAAAAGGTGGGTGCCCCTCGTTTCATGCAGGGGAAGAAAGGCCTACGGATATGTAGCATCTACTTACCTCAGCGCTTCCACAACAAAATAAGTATGTAATCTTACGGGTATGTTTGCAACGTTATAGGATTTCAGTGATTCCATTTCTTGACAACGAGCAAACTTTATCATGAGAGACGAGCATTAATTACTTCTACCAATAGCACTAGCACGGTATAGCAATAACAAACCACTATGAGATTTATTTGAGTACCCTCTGGTCTTCTCAATTTATCCCTCTCTCGGTGAAAATCAATTCATAATTTTTATTTCTTGTGTCTATGTTACTAATGATTCTTTTCTTGTACCAATAAATTCATTCAGCTATCGAGGCCACACTTAAGCATACAAATGCACAATTTCATATGTCCGCCCTTGATATATTTATATATTGACAACTTTGTATTTTAATATTTCATATCATATTAATCTGAAAAAATAGAATTCCCATCATTGTTCTATAGAGTGCAATGTTTTGATCAAAAGAGCTAAAGAAGCTCTATAAATGAGAAACTAGAAAAAAACATAAAGTTCACCAAATGGCATTTTAAAGTTCCCTACCGAGTACAACTTGTAGAGCCAGTCGGAACGGACATTTTGTTTTCCTTTTTTTATAAAGGCTTTTATTACTTAAAGAGTTTTAAGCATTACAACCGGCCTCTGTATAATTAGAATGCACACAGCCAAACAAGTCCAGAATCCAGGAAACATATAAAAATAAAAAAAAATAGACGGATTGCATATCATACTGAGAAATTGTAAAACACCTAAGATGATGGAGGGTCTACCCGTAGATTATGTTGCCACCCATGACGAGAAAGGAAGTCCCTCGTCGTATCCTCCAGTCTTGTACATACCTCTGTAAAAAAGGTGTCGGGACTCCAGCGAAGACCAAGTGTGGAGTGTACCCATAAACCTGTAGATAAGAGTAGATTTTTTATGATTAGACACTTTATCATTTCTATATATTTCTATATAGTCATAGCGATGAAATTAATGCAATCACTCCCACCCTAAGAAGAACTTTATACTTGTGATCAATACCATGTAGCCAATTCCCAAATATATTGGTAACGCTACTCGGAGGATACAAGCCTGGAGCTGCTTGGATGATCGACCATATAAAACAGACAAATTTGCATTGGAAAAATAGATGTTTAGTTGTCTCATCATGATGACAAAAAACATTGATTTATTTCCATGCCAATTCCTCCGCGAAAGGTTGTCTTTAGTAAGAATAACTCCTCCACGAGGATACCAAGTAAAGATTTTATTCTTTAGAGGAATCTTCATTTTCCAAGTAAAGATTTTCATCTGCATTTTGTTTTCCTAATCTGGACTATCAATGAGAAAGTATTAAGAGAAAGAAAAAAAAGTGAAAGACAATATGCTGATTTGGTGACATCTCATGATGGCATCAGCAGCTCCACTTATATTCCATATTCTGGCCGTTTCAAATATAGATGTATTGTTCTATTACATACTTATTACGATTGGGAACGTTCGTCAGCCTTCAAAATCCGTCTGCCAGTAAATGACCGTTTTGCCCCTGCCAATCTGAGAAAATTACCCACATTGCCACCGCCAAGTGAACAGTTTTCTCCCCACCCCGAGCGCTCCTAGCGGCGCATCAGGAGGGGGTCAAGCGATGAGGCAGAGATCCATGGCCGGAAGTCAGAAGAGATCACGCACGAGGTCGTGGGCCAGAAAAGATCGATGATCATTCTGTCCATAATGGTGTCACCACCACTACCGCTGGACATACGCGCTCCGCCGCCGTTCGTCTGAGATTCGCTGCCGCCCGCCTGCGGCAAACTCCTCCGCCGGCCAACGGCGTCACCACCCACCCGACTGCCGCCGGACGTACGCGCTCCACCGCCGTTCTTCTCTGCCGCCCGCCTGCGGCGAACTCCTCCGCCGGCCAGAGTGCTGCCGTCCCCATCGGCTTCTAGAACACATTTACAAATACAACTTGGCATCGATGCGAACTGCCCTACCTCAGGCCTGCGTTGACCATATCCCGCTCGGTCCAACATACCCATCTCAGGATCCCGTGTGCTGCTTCCATGATGTCAATTCAGTGGCGACTCATGCAGTTGGATCCCGTGTGCTTCTTCCATGATATTGGAGATGTCAATTCAGTGGCGGCTCATGCAGGGGTTTGAGGAACAAGATTGAACCAGGCACAAGACACCACATAGAGGTCGCCGGCAGGAAATCCCTAGGCCGTGCCTCCTCCTCCTGCTACCTGTCCATGGGACACCATAGTACCTGTCAGTAGCCCCCAAGCTCGCCTCCTGGCGGCGGGCGTACTTGGGCATCCTTTGGCGGCGGCCGCAGTTTGCCAATGCCCGACGCCATTCACTGCCGCCGATGGGTCGGATGGGCATGGCCGCATAATCCAGTCAGATCAGGCAGTGCAAATTTGTATGTGGTCAGTGGTCTGACAATCCGTCCTTGTTCAGTCTGTGGAATCATGAACCGATGACCGGGCTGTGATATTTGGTCTGCGTCTCATGGAACTTTGGCTAAGAGAAAACGACTGATTATTGGGTTTGATCTTCGTATATTTGTTGAAGCATGCGTAAATAATCTGTTATTAATCTTATATGATCTCTTAGTTCTTGGCGTGCGGAGCTCTCCACCTCTCAAAATTAACCAACGAAGCCCCCGTGTCCCTCACAAAACTGTCAGGTGGAGGAGATTGGCATTCGTTAGATGCTTTGCATGTGCCGATGCTGTCAATCAATCAATATTTTCTAATTTTGTTTTGTACCTGCAAGAATCCTGAAACTTCATGTGGTTCTTATTGATGACGACGAGGGATATGCACACATTAAACTCGCTCCTTTGTGACTGAATTTAGTTTTAGAATTAAGGTGAACAAATAATCCTATTACTGACTTAATAGTTACAAAAATTAATAAAACATATATTGGTGAAATTTATAGAGTGAGATTTAAAGAGTCCATCAATTTGGTATAGACCAAACCGGATTTTGTTGAGAACACAAGTGGACATATAGAGAGACAAATTTCCACCGTCGTATCAATTTTCCGTCTGTCGAATATTTGATCGTTTTGCCCCTAACAGTTCGAAGAAATTACAACATCTGCCACTGCCGAGTGAAGAAGTGAACATGTTCGATCCCTCCTCCCTGTTCGGTGCCCAGCTTGAGCTGGGCTTGCGTGAGGCCGAGGGCGGCCGGCTTGCAGACGATGGGTCGCGCGGGGTAGAAAGAGCGACCTCGGGCCGGTGGTCAGAGGAGGCCACATCGATGGCAGTCAGAGGAGTTTGGGCGAAGCTGGTGGGAAGGGAAACAACCACGTGCGGTTGGTGGCATACGGAGAGGCGGATCGCAGAGGAGTGGCTCGGCGGAGCTTGCAGGGGCCAGGCAGACAACCGGGCTCTAGCGGCGAGGCGCAACAGCGAGAAGGGGAGCCAGGTGGAGGCGACGAGGTGGCGACAACGGTGGGATACCGTGGGGAGAGGCGAGGCCGGGAGAGCGAGCGTGGGGGAGAACAGGCGCGTCGCGGCGGGGGATGGTGAGCGATTGGCGGGGACCAAGAGCAGAGAGGGAGGGCGGCGGCTCGTGGGGCGGCGCGTTGAGGGCCAGCGACGGCGAAAGGACGGAGAGGAGGAGGTTGCCTGTGTGGACAAGGGATGCGGGAGCGAGGACGAGGTGAGGCGGGGTTGGTGGCGAGAGGACGCGCCGTGTGAGCAACGCGTGAGGAGAGGCGGGACATCACTGGAAACCTCAACTCTACCATGAATCCACCGCGATGTCACAGTATCCCAAGTGGTGCGCCCCAAATCGGACACAAAATGTGTCTGGTTCATCCTTTTGGAGTGTGTTCGGGGTGCACCCAATGGCATACCCCATTTGTTCATTTATTTACACCAGACGGAATAAATCAGGACGATATGCTCGCATTCATGCACCCGGGACTACCGTGGCCGGTCCAGTCATCTCTCGGTGGACATCGGCATGGGATGGGGCGGCAGGCCGTGGTGGCTGCCGAGCCGACAGATTCGACAGACGCTGGGGGAGGTGAAGAGGGAGAGCCACGCGACGAGAGCCAACGGGCACCATCCACCACACCAGCACTCCCGCACCTGCCAGCCGCGCTGCTGGCACGCTGTGGGGAAGACTCTTTTTCTGTCTTTGTAGGCTCGCGGATCTTCTAAATTTAAGACAAAAGTTATGTTCCGAGAAATTATCGATAGTAATATCCTTGAAGAAGATTGTGTTTATAGCTACTACCTTAGTGGAGCTTGTCGGTATCAGGATTGCACGCATGATGGAAATTGGCAAATGACTAAAACGCTTGCTGGATAAGTTAAATGAAATGGCTCAATTCTCAGTTATATTGATTGATAATTAATAATCTTTGTTAAATTCTTAATATTGGATACAAACAAATTTGCCTCAATTATAAGAGCCGAGTGTCACGTGTTAAAACATGATAAGAATATTTAATTAGGCAGCCAACCCGTAGCAACGCACGGGCATTTTGCTAGTTACTTTAAATGTGTTATAACATGGTCTATGGCACGATCAAGGGAGTGTGTGGTAGCTTGGATTTGTAGGTACATGCCCTGGACTAACATATTATAGATTTGGATTAAACAAAATTTACCTCCAAAAATGGCATCTTGAGTTAGGTTGACAAAGTGCCTCAACCAAAGTAGCCTTCTACCACACGACGACCTAGTGCCCCTACCGTACGTAGTGACCTGGTCTCGCGCCGATGGAAGCACGTCGTCAGCGGGCAGCGTATCCGGATGCCCGAGAGGCAGCTCTCTCTATCTATATAAACTCGCGTATATACACCAGCCAGACGACTTCAACCCGAAAGAGATCGTGACCCGAGAGCAATGGCGACCTGGAAAATGGATCAGGCGACGATCATCGTGTTCGCGGTGGTGGGTTCTCTCGGGGTGCTCAGCGCCATCCTGGGGTTCTCAGCCGAAGGCACAAAGCTCACCGTAAGCTAGCTCACCCACTACCTCTTCGTGCTTAATGCACACATCTCTGTGTGTGTATTTTTGTTGATGGACATCTTGGGTTCTTGTGGGTTTTTGCAGTACGGGCTGTGGTACTACGGGGATTGCTACTACCGGCCGAACCCGGCGCTGGGGCTAGGGGTCTGCGCGACCATCTTCATGATAATCGCGCAGGTCGTCCTCGCGGTCGTCGGCGGCTGCTGCGGATGCTGCAAGTCCCGCGCCATGCCCACCGAGACCAACCAGACCGTCGGCGTCGTCTGCGCCGTCGCCTCATGGTGAGCGTTCCAGATTCCTAATTTATAAGCGCTTAGCTGGAGCACGCACGCGCGTGCATGTCGCGGCGTGACAAACTGGTACTGACTAATTAAAACGTGCAGGATCGCGGCGGTGATCGCGTTCGCGCTGCTCGTGGCTGGCGCGAGCGCGAGCGGGTCGGGCTACCGGTACGTCGGCACGTTCGGGGTGTGCGACGACGGCCCCGCGAGCGGCATCTTCGCCGGCGGGGCCGTGCTCACGCTCGCCGCCACGGCCCTCGGCCTCACCTCCTACTTCCTGCTCCGTGGGCAGCCGGCCGCCGTCGCCGCCGCCGCACCAAATACGGGAGAAGTCGACCAGCTGCCCGCGGGCGCCGTCGGAATCGCCATGCCGCAGTTCCCGCAGAAGCCTCGTCCCCAGGGTTCCCCACAGGCTCCACGGCCAAATATGGGAGGCGGAGGCGAGCAGCTGCCGGCGGCCGCCCCCGGGATTGCCACGGGAAAGCCCCCGAAGCCGAAGTACCCGAAGTTCACGCTGCGGTCCCAGGGTATGTACACGGGAAAGCGCCCCACGGGCAGTTCCCTCCTCTCCCAAGTCCCAACAAGGCTATGGAGCCGGAGCGCACGCACAAAACCAGCAGCTTTTTCCTGCTTCTTTCTTTTTCGAGGGAAATTACCTACTCCTACCTTGTTCTACTTCTCTTCGCCTAACTCATCTCTTTAAGGCCATTTTCAACTCTCTGTCTATCCTCTAGCCCAGCAGGAGGGCATGACCAAGCCAAATAATTTTTCCCATCGACCAAGTCGACGCAGTTGTCGACTGGCGTTTCCTATTTGATGCTCAAAGTGCGCAAATTGAAACGTTTCCTGGTCCGGCCCATTTAGCAAAAAAAAAGAACTTTTCCTCTGTCCTGGAACAAGTGACTTGACTTTGTCTATCTATCTATATATATATATATACAATAAATACGTTTAAGTATATGCAAATCTAGAAAAATCAAAGTCAGTTATTTCGAAGTGAAGAGAGTATGTCGGGGTTCTTCTGATAGATATTGCCGTTCGATGCATCCGTGGTTTTCCCCGATTTTCTTTTGCTAGTTATGTTTTCTAGGTCTTTGCCTGGTTTTCTTTTCATTTTAAAAAATATGGATAATTTCTAAATTTAAATATTTTTATGAATAATTTAGAATTGTACTCTCATCGATCCATAATAAGTGTCGCTAATTTAGTACAATGTTGTTTCAATAGCGACACTTATTATAGATTGGAGGGATTCATATTTTTTAAATATGAAAAATATTCAAATTTGAATATTTTCCAATATGAAGAAATCCAAATCCCAACATTTTAATTTAAACATTTTTAAAATATGAACATTTTCTAATATGAACCAATTTCAACATTGAGCGATTTTCTAATTTGATTTGTTTCCAAATTTGAACATCACCGTTCTTCATGAAACCTTAGCGGACATTCTGTTCGTTCTGAACGACAAAGAAAACTCTCTGTTGAACCACATTCAGTTATAGCCCAACTAGCATCCCCTTCTCTCCTTGAGCCTACAAAATCAAAGCCTAGGCCATTAAATCTAAAACATCTAGCTAGCTTCAACCCAACACCATGCAATCCAATTTCCACTTCCTTTGTACCTAAGCCTGAATTCCACTTCTTCTTCTTTTAGTTCAAGAATCAGAATTAATTACACTTTCTTCCTAGCTTTTATTCTGTGATCTGGGCTTTATTTATGTTTGGATTTTTTGCAAGCAGAACCCGGCAACGTCGAACCCGTGTACCAGGAGAACTTGCAAGGCCAGGAAGATCCTCAACCGGAAGGCCAGAACGAAACTGGGACAGTAGGCAAGTCACATTACCCCGTCCATGCTGATTCTACATGCCACATATGATAAGATACATATTTTCTTAGTTTTTTTTTGTATTTTCTTGCATGTTATTTAGTTACCATCTTTTTCTTGTATGACATGGAAATTAGTTAATGACTACCAGCAATACGCCTTCTATTGGCCATGTTTACCTTGAAATCCTAGGAATAATATCACATGCGAGTATTCTAAAAAAATGAGGACTGTTTTACAAGGAATGTTGATAATGCTAGATCAAATCTTGGAGCATGAAGTTTTAAAAATAATCGTTGTCGGTTGGCCGGACATAGATTATGGGGCCTTTCATGTATTGGCAGTGCAAATCATACCCCCATACATATAGTAGGGGTAATGTAATGGAAAACCTTACTCGTGGCAACATAGGGCCAAGACCTCGTGGCAAGTGAGAAACATAGGACCATCTCAACCACATTTTTTACTCGTCAAACCTGGCCTAGTTGTCCACTCTATCCAGTGGATAACTACATAATGGCTTGCCATTCATTTTCTCTAGGAGGCCCAAAGAAGCAATTAAGTGAAAGGTATCATCCCGTCGAGTCATAATGGGAATACACTCAAACCCCAGATAGGAAAGTTGACACTTGGGCAGCTGGCTGTCGGAGGCGAGTGTTCCTAAGTTTCTGAGTAGGGACTTCGAAAGACAAGAGCGGATAAAAACCTTTTTGTGCCACCTCTGTAACACACAAATTGGCGTGTGTTATGTTGCGGTGACAAAAGGAGTGGATATCTTGTGGGTGAAGATGAGAAACTTTGTGGAGTCGCGAAAAATGGTATTCAAATACATCGTGCTCGATGAAGCTATGTTTGAAGGGTGATTCCTAAATGCAAGGCATGAGTGGAATTTTGATAAAGCTAATTAAATCATGTCGATGAACTAGAAGGGTTATTAGTTATAAACACATTTTACTAGAGAAAATGTTTGAGCAAACGATTTTACTATTAAGTTGGTGATTAGGACTTTCATCCACCATATACATATTATAAAAAATTATACCCCTTCTTTGAGATCTAAACGTGTAATTATATAGACATCTCTCAATGTGGCTTGTGGAGTATGTTCTGTACTGATTGTTGCACCAACCCTTCAGATCAACCCGAAGGAGAAGCACAAGTCTATGGCGAGGAGCACTTGGATGGAACTGCACCAACCTTCTCAGATTTACCCGAAGGAGAAGCCTATGGCGAGGAGCACTTGGATGGCGCTGAGTTCGAGTTCTAGGTCCCATGTGCACTAGAGGATGCTTGTGGCTCATAGTCTCTTTTCATTGTAATGTAAACTCTGGGCTCAGATGCCCTACTATTGTAAAATATACTTCATTGTTATGTAATTATACTTGAAACTTCTTTGTTGTATTGGAATGAAATCACTATGTGTTCGAAATTGAGGAACTCCCGGGAATTGTGAGCATTTCACCACAACTTCGAAAATTGGAGCGTCGCACTCAATTTTTTCTAAGTAAAATAACGGGTGCACCTTGGTGCCCAGACACCAAGCGTGATACACATAATTTTTTTAAAACTATACGTACCTAAGTATCACATACCTAAGATATGCACACCTAATATATATACCTAAGGTATAACATACCTAATGTATATGTACCCTGCATATGTAAATATATATATAATTTGGATACATACGCTTTAGGTATATGATACCTTAGGTATATGTAACTAGGATACATATAACTTAGGTATGTGAAATTTGCGTACGTATACCATCAGGTATGTAACAATTTGAGTGAAATACAGGTATGATGTCCGGACACCATGGTGTCCCATATGGGCTTCCTATATACTCTAATCAAGGAAGCCTTGTTTTATTTTCTCTTTTCTGTAGGAAGGATGTATTGTGTTCTTAATCTTCAAGATTTCTAGAGAGTGTCTTTAATGGCAACAGACTATGTGTTCACCAAGTTGCTTGGGCTTCAAGCGTACTGTGTTGTAGCAAGAAGAAATTTTCGCCACAAGGATTATTAACGAACTCTCAAGAAAAATAACATGTAATCATCAAATAAAGTACTCCCTCCATCCCAAAATAGATGTCTTATATTTGTCAAAATTTGGATGAACCATTATACTAAATAGTGTCTAGATTCATCCAATTTTCGATAAATTTGAGACATCAATTTTGGGACGGGGGGAGTAATAAATAACATAAAATTTGATAAGGTAGAACAATAAGCAATCATGCATTGTACTATTCTATCAAAGTATCATTGGACAATGGTGCAAACTTGTATGTATGTGAAAGATGTGCATGCGTGAAACATAAGAAAGCTGGTGCAAAAAGAAATTATTCGTAGGTTGTCAAGAAAGATTAATAAAAGACTTCAATATTTTTATTTAGAAAGAATGAAAAACGTGACAACCTTTGTAGAGGGAATCATAACTTCACCATTTAATAAAAAAGGAACATGCCCCGAGTTGGTAAAAATAGTCTCTTTAATCCGCCAATTATATATGAAGAACACATTCATAATTGTGGAAGAAGTTCATGAATTTAGTATGTCCTCCTAGGATGCAGCTTCATGACGAAGATCATTGCTTGTCACAATCCATTTGTAGTTTTCATTTGGTACCAAAGAAGGACCTAATGAACAAAAGTACAAAACATGAAAATCCCACCTAAACACACCCCATCATAACCAGCATTATCACATGTCGAAGGGTTGACCAACAGAATCCGCTAGACTAGGAGTGAACGATCCGCGAGAGTAGAACACTGGTGTGCTAACTCCGTGGGCATGGGTAGGGTTATCAGGGCAGACCTAGAGAAAATTACGAGTGGGGGCAAATAGAGTGAGTGGGGGCATTTCTTGCATGAACTTTGTAGAATTTGGATTTTTTTTGTGTCAAATATGAAGAAATAGTATATAAATTTGAAATTTTGAGTGGGGCCAAGGCCCCCACTTAGCTCTACTTGGATCCGCCCCTGAGGGTTGTAATTCTTTTATTCCGTGGGATAGCACATTATATTCACCATGAAGACATATGTTGCTACCAATGATGCATAAACCTATAATAACATAGAAGAAACTAGTTATACTCCAACTGAAAATTTTGCCCGTACATACCCCTCGCGTCGCTCCCTAGGGCGACCCGCGCGCCGCCACCTGAGCCCCCCGCCGCATGCCTCTCTCGCCGGCGCTGCCGCCGGCCCTCGCCGCGGTGGCGGCGGCCCCCAGCCTTCGAAGGAGGTTTGGGGTGGTGGTTGCCGGTGGTTCCCGTCGGATCTGCTGGGGCAAGGATGGTCGGCGTGCTGACGTTCAGCGGCTAGGGCGGCGTCCCTGGTCAGGGTGGTGGCGGAGATCCTCTCCCAGCGGCGCCATGGCCGACAGCGGAGGTGGGACTAGACCTGGTGGCCATGGAAGAAACCCTAGATTAAAATTTGGGTGTCTCGTGTGCCGTCCCCCAATTCCTCTTTGATGCATGGTTGGTCTTGATCCGATAGAGGGTCGATCCTGCTCTGCCGCTGCCTTTCTCGATGCAGGCCTAGCCCATGGGCTGCTTCTAGGGATCAGAGCGGCGGATCTTGCAAGTCGCCGGTGGGTGGCGTGGGGGATGCCGGCTAGGCATGAATAAAGGTGGTCGTCCTCGAATCTCTCACACATCAAGACGAAGATCTACTTGATGCGTGCCTTCATGGATCTGTCTAGAGTGTCTAGTTCCGGTAGGCTCTGCCGGCGAACTTCCATGGGCGCATCATGCCTAGAGATTGCTAGACCAGAGGGAATTCGGTCGCGCGCACTTGTGTTTTTTGCTGGCCGTTTGGTTTCAGATGGAGCGTGGCGAAGCTCTGTTACCTGTTACCATCATGTGTCATGTCTTTAACGATCCATGGTGAAGTTATATGTGGAGAATTATATGAGGACGGGAACATAAGGGCTAGGTATGGTGAATTGAGTCCTTGGGGTATTGAGGATCTGTCTTGGTGATCCGTGACTCGCAACAGCGTCTGTTAGAGGGGTGACAGTACATGAGATGTTCATAGTCTTTCCTTGCAAGGTAAAAACCCAATGTCTGGCATTTATTGGTTGTGCCTAGCAATGGTCTTGCAGAAGGCATTGTTTTGCGAGCGAAGACTTCCTCCAGGGTGAAAATCTAGGATCTTTCATCGGGCGACGGCAGCGCTTGAGCACTGTTTTTTTTTTGAGGCGTCGTTTTTAGAGGGGTTGGACTCTGGTGCTGTTTTGGTGGTGTTAGTGTCGCTGCTGCTGAGGATCTGATCACTTTGGCGAGACTTCTTTTTATAATTCTTCTTTTTTTTTGCTATGTGCATCCGTAATGTCAATAGGGTAATACGTTGTTTTAGAGGCTGTGCGTAATTGGTATCTTGCGATATTAGTATATATGTTTCTTTCAAAAAAAAAGTTATACTCCAACTTAGACCTGTGGTACCTCGTGGAGATGCGCGTGGAGGTGAGAGGAATATGTACTCCAACTGTCCGATTTGCTAGCAACGTCCGAGTTTGAGAGGTAAGTGCTCATCCCATTTTTTTCCCTTCTGTTTTACGGTAAGCTTGTTGCTCCGTGAAAATTACTCTATAGTGAAAACAAGAAAGAAAGCTCGTTGCAAAAGAACAATGCGCAGAGTCAAGCAAATCGGAATGCAGGTATCTACACTGATTACTGCCTTAGCATCTTCTCCGCAGAAGAACAAGGGAGTTTGCCGGCGGAACGAGGATATACCGCGTGAAGAGCAGGCTGATGTCTATCACTCCGTCCTGTCAGCTTTTGCTTCAAAACAAAGCAAAAATATCCAACGACGACATCAACTTCCTGAATTATAAATTCAAGCAATCAACCGAGGGGTAATTACGGCGAATACGAGGCACTGGGAGTCAGGCAGAAGTCTTCCCTTTCGTCGTGACATATATATAGCCTTGCGCCGATAGAAGTACGTCAGCCGGCCGGCCAGGGATCCACCATACCACATACATGCACCCGATCGATTGAGAGCTCTCTATATAAACACGCGCTTATGTCAGACTGTTAGTGACTACTAGTACAGCCCCGGAAGTGATCAAGATTCGAGAGAAGACATGGATCAGACGATGATCATCGTGTGCTCAGTGGTGGCTTCTCTAGGAGTGCTGAGTGCCATCCTTGGCTTCTCCGCGGAGGGCACAAAGCTGACTGTAAGCTGCCACTGATTTCCTTGCGGACTCTATTATGCGCCTGTTTTTGTTGGGCTGTGGACGGTAGATCTATGGATTAATGCTTGCTATGTTACTCTCGCAGCTTCGGGACTTGCTGGAGACTGTGGACGGGGTGTGCATCTACCCGGAGAACCCGGCGCTGGGGCTCGGGATCTGCGCGGTCATCTTCCTGATAATCGCCCAGGTCGTCGTGGCGACCGTCGGCGGGTGCTGCGGCTGCTGCAGGTCCCGCGCCATCCCCTCCGAGTCCAAGCGGATCATCGGGGTCGTCTCCGCCGTCTTCTCATGGTGACCGTCGTCCAACCACGCTCGCTCGTAGTATCTTGTGACAAAAAGGAAAACGGGGCGCCTGACCGATGAATCGATTAACGTGGTACCACAGGATCTCGGCGGTGGTCGCGTTCGCGCTGCTGGTGGATGGCGTGGCGTGGAACGCGAACGTGGACCGGGACGCGTCGGCGTACGGGTTCTGCTACGTGCTCAAGGACGGCATCTTCGCCGGCGGGGCCGTGCTCACGCTCGTCGCCACGGCGCTCGGGCTCACCTCCTACATCATGCTCCGCTTGCCGCAGCAGCCTGACGCCGCCGCCGCCACCGACACGGAGGCGGCCAAGACGGGTGTCGAGCAGCAGCCGCCGCCGGCCGGGATCGCGATGGGGCAGCCGCAGTTCCCGCAGGCGGCTTCTCCTGCATCCGGTGAAGCGCCCACACGCGTCCCCCCGCCTCCTCCTACCCAAGGCGCCTATTACGGAGCGCAGGCGCCCAGCCACCAGCAGCAGCAGCAGTTCCCCTCAGCTCCTCCTGCTCAGGGCTACGAACCGCAAGCGCCGCACCACCAGCAGTACTACCCGCCTCCTCATGGGCGTGAGCAGGTGTAGCACGCGCCGTTGCCTCTGATATATACTGATCACTCTCAAATCTGAAGTCGAACCATTAGAGTGCTTCTGGTTTTGTGCAAGTAAATACATCTCTCTACCATTGTATTCTTGCGTGTTTGGTGTTCAAAGGATATCAGCAATGATTATTGCTTACAGCGTTCCGATTTCGATACTGTACGCCCGGGCGGTTACGGTCTGTTGTGCCTTCCTCCTCGATCAGTCCGACGGCCCTTCCGTGTGAGGCTGGTCGGGGCTTGGGCTCGAGTTCTGGATGCCGGGGCGGTGGCCCCGGAAGGTGGTGTACGAGGGTGGTGCTCCGACGGAGGCGGCTCTGGGAGGTACTCTCGTGGTGGGGTGTTTTGGCAGGCGGCGCCCTGGCGGTGCTCTGGATGGCGGCAGGGCGAGGGGGCCACTAGTTGGTGGCGGTGGTGGTACAAACGAGCTTCTAGCTTGCTCTCAGGCCGTTGCCATGGTTGATTTGGGGGACTCCTCGGGACAGGGAGAGCGGCGACGCCACCGCGTCTGCTGCAGCGTGCGATGGGAGCTTCACGGAACCGTTCCGGGTCCGGTCGGGCCTAGTTGGCCTGGTTTGTTTCCGCAGCTGTGTCCGGTCTGCTACTGCTTGGGCGGTGGAGGTCGGTCCCTCCCACGTGGCAGCGGAGCCGCTGTCCCTTGTCTTTGGCGGGTGTTCTCGGTACAACCAGCCTCGCGGTGTTTGCCATGGTGAGACGCCGATGAAGACTGCAAGACCGGTTGTGCGCATGTTGGCGGGCGGAAAGCTCGAAGGAGTGCTCGGATTGGACGGGGTGTGGTTCTCTGGGGGTCGGGGAAAATCCTTGCCGGCTTTGCTGGCCCCTTCGCGATGACATTTGCGGATGCCGCCTTCCTTCTTGAAGAACGTCGGATGTACCCCCACTCCCCCACGTGTACCAGGAGAAATCCGAGGAGTTGTCCGGGCAGCAGCATCGGCATCGTCGCACTAGCTCCTTGAAGGTGTTGCTTGGAACACGGTAATCCGGTGGCATAGGATCGGGGTGGGTTGACTTCGGGGGGCGCAGCGGTCATGAGTCTTCGCCAGTTGTCGATCCGTCGGTGTTGTGTATTTCTTCTTTTTTATTTCTTTTGTATTTTCTCTTGGGCTTCGACTTGTGCTGTTTGGCCCCAGCAGTGTTCGGCTATCCTTTGGGCATTATGTTGTCTGGCTCAGCAGCGATCTCACCTGTGTGCTTTTACTTATAAAGCGGGGTGAAAGTCTGATTCGAAGTGTTCCGATTTCGAGTCGAGCTGCAAAGACTTTTTTGTTTTTTGAAAATTGCAAAGATTTCTTAATTTGAGTGGGACAAGACGATGCAGCCGGGTGACACGGAACGAACGCTAGCACAGACCGCAGCTGGGCCAACTTGCCAAACTGCCGACCTCTCCTAACTGGGCTCTTCCTGCCGCTAACGTTGTGTGCCATTTGGCGACTATGATGCCGGCCTGCACGGTTCCTCCTCACTAGCACCCATACCACACGTATGCCAAGGAACGTCCAAAGGCCCATTACCGTATACACGGTCATCAGGACAGCTCACCACTCATTGTTGAATTTGCCGTTGTGATTCGTTCTACTGCTATGACAGTTGCAAGTGCGTTTCAGATAAGTTTTTTCATTCGCAGGGGCAGCGCTAACCAGCCGAACGGCTACACCACGTTGACTAGTGACCACGCACGCAGGGGCAGGGCATATCGTATGTTCTCTTGATCTCTTTGGACTGGCAGCTAAGCGCCAAAGTATTTGTTCCGCCAGTGTCTCGCTTTCAATCATCCGGAGGTTCTAGGCTCAACTCATTTTATAGGCAATTCCCTAATTATTTCTCTATCCTCCATTCCTCTTGCAAAAATCGTGGCTAGTAAACGAAGGCCTAGTTTGGCAACAATTTTTTTTTAAACTAAAGTATATCAATATCATAATATTTTAGTGCCTAGCAAAGCAATACTTTAGTTTTTTTCCTTTTCTCAGTTTTAGAAAAAAGAGGGCCTAGCCTCTTTCTTAAATACTTCAAAAAAAACCATAGTTTTGGAGAATACTTCAGTTTTAAAACCATATTATTTATTAGATCCAAACACCTCAAAGTATTTAATACTTCAGTTTTTTCAGAAACCAAAGTATTTCCTCAATACTTTAAAAATACTTTGATGCCAACTATGCCTAGTGTTTATGCAAGGTATGTGTATATGTATCATTTTCAGATGTTCTTAGGCAAATTTTAAAGTTTGATGTGTATATTTATTTATCAAACACATCTGCATTATGGACAAGTTTATTCTCAAAAGGAAAGCCCCATCACAAGATGTCCCATATATATGGCTAAATATTTCATGGCTTAATACCCCTTTAATAAAATCTATATGCATCGGCCAATGAAGAAGCCGGGGCTTTATCCCCTTTTCGGAAAAAATGTTAAAAACTTAGCTACTTGAGTACCATAATTTTGGTCCTTCTACTTTGTTTTACTTGAAAATTAATTGTATTTTTAACTTTGCAGATTATTGAATCTTGGTGTTTTATGATGTATTCTAGAATTTGAAAATACAAGACATCCTTTCCAAATACTTTGTGCTTTCCCTTATCTATATATTAGTCATTTTTATTTACTACAGGTTCTTTTGTATTTATAATTTGTCTCTTTTTGTCATGTTATTTATGTTACAAATTATAAACCATAGTTTTATGTAGTATATTATTGGTTGAAATTTATGCCATAGTAAAATAGTGCATCGGGGTGACTAGAGATTCAGCTCGTCCCCTCCTCCTGATGTCATCTCGTGGCGATGGGCTGAATTTGGCGTATACTCTACCGCATCCGCATACAAATGCCAATTTGTGGGATCTTCAAAACCACCAAATTCTAGGAGGCCATGGCTGAACCGAAGTGCAAATTCTTTGCATGCCTCGTGCTGCACAGCAAGCTTCTCACTGCAGACAACCTGGCTATCCGCGGTTGGCCGTACAAGCTCTCCAGAACATCTGTAAACTATTAGGCGCCTTCTACTTGAGTGCAGCTTTGCGACCGCGGTGCGAGAGCAGATTTTCACTTGAAATGGCATAATCGGGGTTGCTCATCCACTGATCCACACATGAATAGGCCCATTGACGATTGGTGGTATGATAATACCATCTCAGCATTTCGAAAAGACAAGAAGGAAGCGGGTTTGCTTTGGTGTCCCCTCTCTCAAATTGAAAACTAAAGGACTCTCAAGATTGACCGATGCCTGTTAGTGCCCTCCGAACCGGAGGGATATGGGTCAATTCTGGTCATTCTTGTGTTTCACTACGGAAATAATAATATAGGCCGACGGCCCTTTTATACGCCGACGGCAATATGTCGGGGCTGTCGGCGTAGCTTGACGGGCCGACCAAGTTTTATCGTCGGCGTAGGATAAATAGGCCGACGGCAGCCGTCGGCGTAAACGGAGCCGTCGGCGTAGCATACTAGGCTAACGGCAGAGCGACGGCGTTAAGTCTACGCCGATGGCACCCGTCGGCGTAGGATTCAGACCTACGCCGACGGCAAAAGCCATTTTCCTTTTTTGCCCCAGTAATATTAGAAAAATCATAACTAAATCATTTAAATTCGGAAAAATACATATAATATATCAAAATTTGCAGAAAAATAAGATATATCTATATAAACTCAAATATTACATATTAGGTTACAAAAATATATATAAAAATATAAATACTTTCGTATAACATATTTTTCATTTTTCGAGTGAAAAAACGGGGTGTTTTGTGAAGCAACCATCAAATGAGCGTTTCAAAATAATAATACCACATTTTAAAAAAATATTAGACCATATTGAATGCACAATTTCCCAACTTGGATATCTCAAACCTTTCCGTCCACCCCTCGTGAAAAAGACAAATTCCTGCCGAATCGGTAGGAAATGAGTTAGATTTGAACTACAGGTACATGATATGATGCTCATGATTTTTTGAAAAAATTATTTTTAGGTTCACAATATGCTATTTCATCAGAGATCTAATGCAAGTTTAGTGAGCCTCAGCCCCGAGCTAAGAATCTTCATGCCCCTCGATTTACAAAGTTTAACGATAGTTTGAAACGGACATAAAAAATTCAAAAACGATCGAAACAATGCAAAACCTTCGCGTGGTGTCATATTATGTGACATAGTTGCATGGAAAAATACAAAACTTGGTATATTAATCGTGTCTCAAAAAAACCTTCACAAAATGACCTATCTCAATCGAGGTTTTCTGGATTTCAGGTCAAATGACCAATGTTATTGCTAGAATCGCGATATAGTTTGCACTAATGTGCCCATATTGTGCACTCATGTATATCATGGAATGACGAACAATGTTGTAGGAGGAAGTTTTCCTTTTCGTCGCACCAAAAAGCCAATTTTTATTTTTCGAGTGTAAAAAATAGGGCGTTTTGTGAAGCAACCACCAAATGAAGGTTTCAAAATGATACTACCCCATTTTTCAAAAATATTAGACCACTTTGAATGGAAAATTTCCCAACCGGAGTATCTCAAACCTTTTCGTCCACCCCTTGTAAAAAAGACAAATTTCTGCCGAATCGATAGAAAGTGAGTTAGATTTAAACTATAGGTACATGATATGATGCTCATGGTTTTTTGTAAAAATTATTTTTAGATTCATAATATGCTATTTCATCAGAGACCTAATGCAAGGTTTCCTTTTTGTCGTACCAAAAAACCATTTTTTATTTTTCTAGTGCCAAAAATGGGATGTTTCATGAATCTTGACATAGTTTCAGTTGGTATAATATTTAAAAGTTACAATATATAATTAAATAGATGATATGGATGTCATATTTGGATTCCTCTTATTTTTATGATCGATTTGGATATATTATTTGTCGAATTGTGATTTACGGATTTGTAGATATGAATTATTCAAATTTAAATGAAAAAAGCTAAATAAATAAAATTTATTTTATTTTTATTTGAATTTAAGATTATTATTACTTTTTCATTGTTGTTTACTAAAATAATTGTATGGAATGTAAAAAAATAAATATGTTTAACATTATAGTGTAATGGTCAATAAGACTGATATGATAATATTCACAACAACTTCTAGTTTCTTTGTCGGAAGCTCATGTAGAAGGAATGAAGAAGTTAAGCATGCTGGGGCTGGAGTAGTATTAGGATGGATGACCGGTTGGAAAGTTTGACTAATTGTGCAATTTGACTTAATACTAGGTATACTTAGAACTAAAAATGTCCATGTGAAATTAACAAGTTAAACAATTCAAAAATGTTTAAAAATTTGAAAAAAAATCGTTTTTTTTTTGAAAAAATCTAGGCCGACGGTAAAGCCGTTGGCGTAGCCAAACGGCCGTTAGTCATCTAGGTGGGCCCCATAAGGTCTACGCCGATGGCCAGCTATATACGCCGACGACTTTTCTACGCCGACGAGAAGAGGGCCTACGCCTACGGGGTTGTACGCCGACTGCAGCCGTCGGGCCAGCCTACGCCGACGGGACCCGGCCGTCGGCGTATTCAGCTTCTCCTGTAGTGTTTTCAGTTTTGTAAGTTTAGGAAATAGAGGGGTGACACCGAAGCACACCTCGAATTTACTCCATGTGGGTTGTGGGGGACTTGGGAAGAGCGGATAGACGTATCTTTCACAACGCTACCCTCCTTCCCGATGCATTGGCGGCTCTTGTCTGTGAGGAGATCGCACTGCGGGCTTACGCCCACACGCAAGACCCCGGAGATGTTCTAGTGGTGTAGTTTTACTTCCTTAGTTTTTGTCGGATTTGTGGCTTGCTAAACTTTGTACACAAACACTCTCATTCTCAATAATTGGACCGCAGAACGACTGTCCTTAACCTAAAAAAAATGGAGTTTTGTTCATAGAGATTAAAGCTCTCGCTTGTCTAAACTTAGTTCTTTTTATGCGATTTATTGTCCAAGGTCGCATATTCTTGACCGAAGATGGTTCTTGAGCACCAAGCCGTATGGCCGAGCCATGGCCCTACCTTCATCCATGGCTTGGTTTCAAGTGATTTGACTGGACCGTTTGCTTAATGGAATGAGATGATTCTAGCTAGGCTCAAAAAAAAAAAAAAACACCCTGGATCCGCCCGTGACACAGCAGACGGGGGTAGAGTGCTATTTTTTCTTTTATTCCGCGCAGCATTGCATTCACCGTCGAGACGTGTCGCTACCAATTACGCATACTAACTAAGATTGCAATCTGCAGAAGAACAAGGGTAGTTTGCCGGCGGGAACCAGGATATAACGCCTGAACTCCGAGCTGTCTACCGCTCTATGCTGACAACTTGCTTAAAAGCAAAACGAAAATCCGACAGCACCAACTTCGTTCCTAAATTATTAGTTCGACCAATCGGAGGGGAATACGGCGAAGACGCATAGGGAGAAGTCTTTCCTCTCTCAGTGACCCGATCAAAGTACGTCGCTCCCGGCCCGAGAGCAGAGCTATCTTTTACTGTATATATAAACACCAGTGTACGCCAGAGTTCCATCCAGACATCTAGAGTACGTAGTTGGCTAGCAGCTACAACCCGGAAGAGTTTTAGATTCGAGAAAAGATGGATCAGACGATGATCATCATGCTCGCTGTGGTGGGTTCTCTCGGGGTGCTGAGTGCCATCCTGGGGTTCTCAGCCGAGGGCACAAAGCTCACTGTAAGCTACTACTGACCTCTTTGCATCTATAGTACACATGCATGTGTGTGTTCTGTTCAACACCTTAACTGTGGTAGTTCTTAGAACTTTTTATTGAAAAAGGGGAAACGCCCGGACTCTATACTGAAGTGATGCATACCGCCTTAGTTTATTTTATTTACTGTATTATAAATAAAGACTGGCAAAAGTCATGCAATGATCGTATAAAACAAAGTCACCAAACATCGTCTGTAGAGAGCGCCCAGAAAGCGCATCCGTCGTCTACGGCCAACCCATCTCTACAGTGTATATCGAAGCGAAGGTAGCAGCTGTTTTGGCCGCCCAGCCGCGCGGCTCAGGTCCGGCCATGTGGACCACTAGGCTGACGGCGGAGCCATCCGCGGAGCCTCCTCCGCTCCTAACGGCCGTTACCGGGCCAAGTGGGCCCCACCTGGGCTAGACCGACACTGGCGACACCATCTGCACCGATGCGGAATTACGCCGACGGCAGCCGTCGGCTTAGCCTTACGGTCGACGGCTTATAGTGACCATTTCCTGTAGTGTGAGTGCCAAGCAGCAGCATCCTACACGCTTTTCACCATCGCTCATGCACTCACCATGAAGACACCTCGTCACCATGCTGCAGAGTTTCGACACTTGACACAGCAGGACGCAACGGCGCACCACCTTGGCCACTGCATGAGAACCACATAGACACCCGCATCCACCCCCGAAGATATCCACTAGTCCTTTCGGGCAATGTACGACTCCCAAGATCATGCCCCCAAAGACGAAACAATGTAGGACCATCACCATCATGCGATCTAGGAAGCCAAAATCTAGGTTTCTCCCAGAGCACACACGGAGAACGAGTATGGGCCCACCACACCTCCAACGAGGCAACGATGCCGTTGTCGACGGTTCCGGCCGCAGCCAAAACAAGCTTTTGTTGGCAAACTCATACCCAACACCGACAATACCACATGTCAAGATATCGATGGCCATATCAGGGGTTACCGAACCTAGACTGCCAAGCTCCTAGCCGCACAACGGGAGGCTCGAAACGCCGCCGGGAAGCCGAAGCCGCAACAGTGTCGTAGCCTATTGCGAGGGGTTTGCTACCACCTTGATGGGCCATCGACGACGGAGGAGGCCAAATTGCTCCGCTCGTGAGATCCATCGCATGTAGATGAACCCTAGAACCATGGCAGAGGAAGGCTTTGCCGCCATCATCTCCCGCTCGAGCGGCGACAACGGCTGAACCTCGAGGAGGGGCCAGGACAGGAGGCGATATAGGGTCTACGCCTCTCCCTTTTTCCACTTCTCCTAGATTTTAGAATTAACAAGGAAAAAGTAGTGAACAAGGATTTTCTAAAGTTAACTTCATATGAAGGAGGGCATGACGTCAACATGACCTCAGCCACGTGCTGCCCAGAAAAACTGAAATATTTGTGAAACTTATTTAAAACTTATAAAACATTTATGTACTGAGCACGGACTGCTTCAATAATGTTGTTTTAATTAGTGATGTCAGCACGACGATAACCATGTGCAGGCTAGAAAAAAACTAGACAAACACACCAATTTCAAAGCGAAAAGGAACGGCAGATAAGACTCCTTCACATAAAGTTAAATTTAGAAATGACTTTTAAAAAAATAGTGCGCTATAACAAAATAGCGACAGGCTAAATACCTCTGTAGCGAGATATTGTACACCTGTATTAATTTAACATGAGCTCTTTAGATATGCTATATGGCGCGAATATTAACGCCCAGGACGCTATCCTTTTCCACGATTAATGGTCGGTGTGTGCGCGTATGTGTTCCTTCTCACTCGGAGTCGCTCGTGGTGTCTCGCTCACAGGTTCGGGACTTGCCGGAGACCATAGACGAGTTCTGCATTTACCCGCAGAGCCCGGCGCTGGGGCTCGGTGTCTCCGCGGCCATCTTCCTGATAATTGCCCAGGTCATCGTCGCGGTCGTCGGGGGCTGCTACGGCTGCTCCAAGTCCCGCGCCATCCTCTGGGAGTCCAAGCGGATCATCGGGGTCATCTGCGCCGTCTTCTCATGGTGACAATCGAACCACACTTATACTACTCCAGTACATAGAGTATTATTTTAGCATGAAAAAAGAAAGCTTGGTGGCTGACCGATTAATAATCGATTACTAACATGTTGCAGGATAGTGGCGGTAATCGCGTTCGCCATGTTGGTCTATGGCGCGGCGTGGAACGCGAACACGGCTCGGTACGCGTCGCCGTACGGGTTTTGCTACCTGCTCGTGGACGGCGTCTTCGCCGGCGCGGCCGTGCTCACGCTCGTCGCCACGGCGCTCGGGCTCACCTCCTACGTCCTTCTCTGGTGGCAGCCTGACGCCGCCTCCGCCGCCGCGACGGCGGCCAAGACGGGTGTCGAGCAGCCGCCGGCCGGGATCTCGATGGGGCAACCGCAGTTCCCACAGGCGGCTCCTCCTCCGTCCGGTGAAGCCGACACACGCGTTCCCCCTCCGCCGCCGCCGACGACTCAAGGCGGTGACGGAGGGCAAGCACCCAACCAGCAGCAGCAGCAACAGTTCCCCTCAGCTCCTCCTGCTCAGAGCTACGAACCACACGCGCCGAACCAGCAGTACTGCCCGCCTCCTCAAGGGCATGAACAGGTGTAGCACGCGTTTCTGGTTTTGTGCATGTAAATGCATCTCGCTACCATTGGAAGTATTGTTTATGTTTAGAGGATCGGCAATGTTTGCTCACGATGTTCCATAACAAACTCTACTGATATAATAAGTTTTGTCCTATTATAATAGGATAATGGCACGCGTTCGGCTCATTCTACTGTTCGTAGTTCTTCATAGATGGTCTATAGACCTATTATAATTTTTATTACTTTTGATACTCTTTATACTGTTGTTGATAATTATAATATATTGCTGAAATTCTTAAAAATAAAAGGACTACTTAATTTGAGCCGGACAAGACGAATCTGCACTCGGTTGACACGGAACGATCACTACAAGGACTGCAACTGGTCCACATAGCCAAACTTAAGGTGGCTATGACGACCTCTCCTAATTATGCTCTACACAGGTCCTCCTCATACGACACGTATGCCAAGGAATATTTCAAGACCCATTGTCATATGTACGGTCATCACAAAATATTTTACTCATTTCAAGAGGCGGAGTAGAATTAAACCAAGTTTTAGCAACAAAGAAACAAATAGCGATTATAGATGGAATAAGAATTTTAGTGCCAGAGAAATAAATCACATCAACGCACGGAACAATATCATTGTGAGTATTGTATTCTCGCGAGTTTTATGTTTAGAGGATCGGCAATGTTTGCTCACCATGTTTTCGTCTATCTACTATAACAAACTCTACTAGTATAATAAGTTTTATCCTATTATAATAGGATAATGGCACGTATTCGGCTCGTTCTACCGTTCGTAGTTCTCCCTAGGTGGTCTATAGACCTACTATAATTTTTATTACTTCTGATACTCTTTATACTATTGTTGATAATTATAATATATTGCTGAAATTCTTAAAAGCAAAAGGACTACTTAATTTGAGCGGGACAAGACGAATCTACACTCGGTTGACACGGAACGATCGCTAGCATGGACTGCAACGGACTGCAGCTGGTCCACATTGCCAAACTTAAGGTGGCTATGACGACCTCTCCTAATTATTTATGCTCTTCCTACAGCTAACATTGTGTGCCATTTGGCGATGCCTGCTATGATGCCGGTCTGCACAGGTCCTCCTCCTACCACACGTATCCCAAGGAATATTTCAAGACCCATTGTCATATGCACGGTCATCACGAAATATTTTACTCATTTCAAGAGGCGCAGTAGAATTAAACCAAGTTTTAGCAACAACGAAACAAATAGAAATTATAGATGGAATAAGACTTTTAGTGCCAGAGAAATAAATCACATCAACGCACGGAACAAAAATTTAGACCAAGCGAAAAACATTTTAGCACCTCTAGAATAAAATATGACTACAGGAGGAGTAATTCTTTTGACCAAGTGGAACAGAATTTTATTGTCAAAGGAACAAATAACAACTATAGAAGAAACAAATTGTAGACTAACTAGAACAATAGTTTAATGCTATTGTTGAACAAATAACAACTACAAGTGGCACACATTTTTGCACTAAGTGGAACACAATTTTAGTACCATGGGGACACATACAGACTACATGCCAAAACAAATATTTATATCTAGTTTTAAGGACTATGGAACATGTCACCACTACCAAGATGAGCAATTCACTAGATAATGTGGAACAAAATTTTAGAAATTAGGAAATAAGAAAATAAAGTTATCAAGAATAAATGTGAACAAATGAGAAAACTAAATGAAGAACACAATTAAGAATAATAATCATGTTTTAAAACATGAAAATAAAAAATGCATGAGAAAAATAAGTGTTTAAAAAATGCCAAAAAAAGAAAATTAATGGTAAATTATCACCACTGATGGAGCAAAAAATTACATTGATCGAACAAGAATTACAGCGCATGTGGAACAAATCATGACTACAGGTCAACAAAGTTTCAGACAAATTTTAGCGCACAAGAACAAATCACTAATTCTAGCAAAATAAAAACCAAATGGAACAAAAAAAACACTCGCAAATAGAACAAATTTTGGACCACAATTTTAGAGCACATTGGAACAAAATCACAAGTACAAAATGGAAAAAAAAACTATACATATCATAACAAAATTTAAACTCATAAGGAACATATCATGACTTCTAGCATAACACAATCTCAGACTAAGTTTAACAAAACCTTAGCAAAGGTAGTTACAAAAACTTAGACCACGAGGAACAAAATTTACGCAAAATTAAAGGATAGAGCATATCAGATAATGCGTACATCTATAGAAAAAATATTCATGTGTCCAGAAAATCATAACGATTTTTTTTAAATGAATGGAATATAAAGATGAAATAAAGGAATGAATGAAAGGAGAAATGAAACTAAAAATAGAAAAAAGCTAGATTGCGCGAAATGCTCTTTTTTGTCTTGAGAAACATCAGGAAGAGGGAGGACTGTTCAGTTTATAAGGAAATTGGATCCAAAAAATCCTACATTAATCTGTTTACGAGAAAAAGCGGGCCAAAAAACCCCACACAAGCGAGGGAACTCATCATCCGTGCAAGTCGAACGCAAAAGAGATAAAGCGGAAGTATAGTCGTGTAATTTGCCAAATGGTCACGGAAGAGTTGACTAGCTTAATTTGTACGGAGGCCAACGATGACGCGGGACATTCTGCGGCCTTCGGCCTGGCCTGCACACTCCATCGACATCGAGCATCAATGGCTGACAGAATGGACGAAAATAACCTAAAAAATAACAATTTCACGAAATGAACTTTGGCCAGAAGAAATTCACGGAACTAACCCTTTTTGCAACGCCATACAACGTGGCGCCGCACCCTAAAGAGCGGCACCGTTACGCCTGGCGCCGCTCACCTGCCAGCGTGGCGCCTCGCGGGCCCCGGTCCCGCTAGTGCGGCGCCTTGTAGCATGGCGCTGCACTGTGTAGTGCAGCGCCGCACTTAGGTCTTGTACCAGCGCGGCGCCAGCCCTCCCCAGACCCGGCCCATTCCTCTCAGACACACGAGCGCATGGCGGCTAGGGTTTCTCGGCCCCATTGATTCCCCTCTCCAAAAACGCAAGATTTGCTGGATTTGTCCAAGGATCTTGCTCCCAATCCCTCCCCCAGGTATCTCCTCTCAAATCCCTTGCTATTTGTCCAAAAAATTCTTGCTAATTGCCCCTTTTGTTAAAATTTCGGTGAAACCCTAGGTTCAATTAGATGTAGAGATTGAGATGAATCATTGCAATGCTTATTTGATATCTAGGTTTAGATATGGCATAGTACTCTTTGGTAGAACTCTAGTTGGTTTATTTATCTTTGAAGTATATGTTAGGTGCTTTTTCATATTAGCAATTCCATATGGCTAGAGTAAGATGGAGATATGGTAGAACTCTAGTTGGTGTTTTGTTTTATCTTACAATTATATGGTAGAACTCTAGTTGGTTGATTTAGCTTGCAATTCTAGATGCTAGAACTATAGGTAGAGTAGGATGAATATGTAGGATGTCTCTATAAGATGGACAAAAGCTAGAACTATATGCTAGAACTATAAGATGGTTGATTTAGCTTGCAATTCTAGATGCTAGAACTATAAGATGGACATTTTATAATTGTTCTTATTCTCTCTATTGTTTTGAATATGTAGGATGTCTCTAAACCCCCTTCTAAACAATGCTCACTATGATGTTCAACACCGTGCCTACAAGATGTCGGAGAAGAGACAGGTACTAAAAACTTCAATGCAAGTCGAACAAGATGCCATGTTTGTTTAGATGGAAATCTAACATTTTTCCATTGTATGTTTGCAGGAGCTTCAACCCCTTCGACTTAGGTACCACGAGGTCTCGTCCGGCAAGATGCCTTATGATGCACGGTACACTCCGTACATCCAGCAGCTAGGACTCCTCCCCTTTATCCACATGGTCACTCGGTCCACACCGGCCTTCAACCCTGCTGCGATCACCGCGCTTGTGGACCGATGGAGGCCGGAGACGCACACATTTCACCTTAGGACCGGTGAGACTACGGTCACTTTGCAGGACATGAGCATGATCCTGGCACTACCAATCGAGGGAAACCCTGTGTGCATGTGCTCGGATTCAGACAGGTGGCGTGAGCAGATGGTCTCCCTTATAGGGAAGGATCCACCCGAGGCTATAAACAAGAAGGGGGAAAGACTGAGGGTCGCTGCCGGGGCTACTTTTACTTGGATCATCCAGAATTTCAAGATTTGCCCCGAGGATGCCGATGAGGAGACGATCAAGACATACACTCGTGTGTATGTGTGGTACATTATCACGAGGACTCTGTTTCCTGACAGGAGTGGGGATCGTGCTCAGTGGCATTGGCTCAAGTTGTTGGTTTTTTTCGACTCTACCTTCAGTTGGGGTTCTGCGGCGTTGGCCTGGTTGTACCGTCAGGTAATGAGTTATTTACAAATGTTGTTGTATATTTCTGCACTATCTCAAAAAAATTTGTTCTTACCAAATGGTTGTTCACTTCATATGCAGTTGGATGACGCTTGCCTTAGGAGCGCCGCCGATTCAGGGATTGGTGGTTGTTTGCTCCTTCTTTCGGTGTGGAGCTGGGAACGCTTCTCCATTGGACGGCCGAGATTGTTGTCATTCAATCCTTACATTGATAACGGCAACGACTACCTTCTCCCCACGTGGGCTTACAAGTGGGATGTGGTCTCCGAACCGCCAACGGACCCAGTGGAGGCGTACAAGAGGTACACCAACGAGTTTGACACGATCACCATGGATCAGGTAATTTCCGCGGGTGTGGTCAATTATATGTCTTGAACTTGTAATCTTTGACCCTGACATGAGTGTGGTATGATGCAGGTGACGTGGGAGACATACGGTCGAGGGGACCGCTTTGGTGTTCCGGAGGACTATCGCCTTAACCCTATTTGCCTCAGAGAATCTCGTCTGTGGCTAATGCGTTGCCCCATGGTGTGCATGTGGGCTGTTGAGTATCACCAGCCTCACCGTGTCATGACCCAGTTTGGGTTATTTCAGATTGTCCCGCCTGAGTGGAAGGACATGGACTTAGGGCTCCATAGGTAAGCTATTAACTGCCTTACCATGTGATGTGCTTATCATTCGCCAAATAACGCTTTTTGACTTGTTGTTGTTGTGTGCAGCTTGGACAGGAAGAAGCAGAGGAAGGAGAAGGATTGGCCCAAGCTTCATAGGAAGCACCTTGAGAAATTCAGGAGGTGTGTGACCGAGGCTAGGAAAGCAAAAGGAGCACAAGATAGGCCCTTCAATCGGGATGCTTTCAACAACTACATCGCATGGTTCGTTGACAACGCGCGGGTGGAGATATACCCACGGGCATTTCGGGATTCGATCTTGGAGGAGCCATTGGTGTTTGATGAGCTTTCAACCGAACAATACAACATCATGGTCAGAGAAGGGCGACAAACCGAGTTTGCTCCCTTGGTCAACTTTGTGGTAAAGTGTGCCGAATAATATTTTTCCCGTCTAGGCGCTTCTCACACCTTGCATGGATAACTTACTAGTTTCTTGTCTATGACAGCGCGATCAGGTAAGGAAGTCCGCTGATGCATGCGAGGACTCTTTGGACACATACCCTCGCGGAGAGAAGGGAGAGGGTCTGTTTCGTGAGTTCGTTAAGAAGCAGGGCCAACGGTTAAGGCGGCTGTCGAACTTGCTAGGTTGTCGTGACCCCGAGGTGGCAACACCATCCGCGTCACGGTCCAACATGCCCGAAGGTGACAATTCTAGCGATCATCACTCCACATCCGAGGACGAGTCGAACACACCCGAGGTAGTACAACCATTGCATCCCCCACCCTCCCTTGCATTTCTCCTGAATTTGTCCTTACCAATCTTCTTTTGTTGACAGCCGCAAGATGAGGAAAGCGTCCCCGACGAGATGACATTGGGCAACTACACTCGCTACAAGGTACACGAGCGGTCCGACTACGTGCTCAAGCCAAGGCAACCCAAGAAGCCTTACACACCCAACCCTTCCACGGCCAAGACAAAGAAGCCCAAGAATCCATATCGCTTAGAGGTGGAGGATGAAGAGGAACCGAGGAGGAGGAGGAAGATTCCCACGAGAAGGGGCCGAGGGGCGAAGACCACCCGTGGGAAGTAGAGTAGATGTTGCACTTTGTCTTGAATGATTGTAGTCGTGAACTCGGTACTTATGGTTGTTGTCGTGAACTTGGATGTTGTCGTGAATGGTTGTTGTGAACTTGGATGTTGTCGTGAACTTGAATGGTTGTTGTCTTTTTAGAACAAACATGCTCGAACAACATCGAACAAACATGCTCAAACAAACATGCTCGAAAACCAACTGGAACAGAACAACTGAAACAGACAGACACTAGTCAGGAAGGTACGGCGCCATGACGCCTGGCGTCGCATATGGTGCAAGGTGGCCCAGGAATCGGCTAAGTCAATATGCGGCGCCACGCTGGACGGCGCCGCACAGTGCGGCGCCACCAGGCTACGCGTTGCACCATGCAGTGTGCGGCGCCACGATGGACGGCGCCGCACGGTGCAACACGTAGCCTGGAGGCGCCGCACTAGCGGGACCGGGGCCCGCGAGGCGCCACGCTGGCAGGTGCGCGGCGCCAGGCGTAACGGCGCCGCTCATCAGGGTGCGGCGCCACGTTGTATGGCGTTGCAAAAAGGGTTAGTTCCGTAAATTTCTTCTGACAAGAGTTCATTTCGTGAAATTGTTATTTTTTTAAATTATTTTCGTCCATTCTGCATCACTGGCTCAAGGCATCGACCGGCCGCCGGCTAAGCATGTGCTGGACAAGATTAGAGTGCATATTTGTTAGACGTAATACCGACGGAAGTTAGACCGAGTGAACACTAAATGCTTAAGAACACATATATCATAAGGCGATGCAAATCAAATCATGATCGGTTAGCGAATTCTTTAAGCATATCCACAGCGTCAACTCAAGCTGGCGTGAAGATATAGTACAAAGATACCCCTGTCCTTTTCATTCCCCGGTAAACTACTCCCTTTGTTTCAAATTACTCCGAACGCACGCTTATTTAGGTGGGCTGGTACACTCTTATATTTTTTTCAAAAAAATTCTAGGATTTTTAAACTAGATAGTATAAAATGTGTACTAGGTATTTCACAAATCTCAGAAATTTTTTGAACAAAAAATAAGAAAATACTAGTCCAACTAGATAAATGTGCGTGTGGAGTAATGTCAAACAGAGGGAGTATGTAGGAAGGCTTTGGAGAATTGGTCTTTTCCCATAGGAATATAATATTACGCTTCAACGTCTATGAGAGCACATCTGATCATGGCCTTGATATCAATCTAATCACCGCTTTTCTATCTAATGATCTAATCACATCTGGGGCCAAAAGGAGACCAGCGAGATCCGAGAAGGAGCCATCGCCTGAGATGGAGACGGGCGCGATCGTGTTATCCATCGTGGTAGGATTCTTTGGGTTGGGAAGTGCCGTCCTTGGCTTCATCGCCGAGGGCACCAAGCTAACCGTAAGTACCTGCTCAGAATTCCTTCTTCGCTTGCTGCTCAATTCAACTCTGAAGTCTGAACCCTGACCTGCGCGGGCGCTCCATCGGCCGGGATACTACCTGTGGCAGCGAGATGACATCGAGGTGTCCACGACCGAGTGCGTCTACCCTGCAAACCCGGCCTTGGCGCTGGGGCTAGTCGCGGCCCTCCTGCTGCTCGTGGCGCAGATCATCGTCTCGGTCGTCAGCGGCTGCTGCGGCTGCTGCAAGCCTCGAAGCGGCGGCGGCTTTTCCGGGTCCAAGCGGACCATCGGCGTCGTCTTCTCCGTCCTCTCATGGTGAGGCAGGCCGTCTGTAGCTCCTACTGTAAGTCAACGTCTTCAGTTCTTAAAACAGGGCAACGGCCAATTGAACTGGCGATGCGCATGGTGTGTGCAGGGTAGCGGCGGGGATCGCGGAGCTCTACTTCGTGCAGGGCGCGGCGTGGAACGCGCCCGCGACGCGCCAGGCCGCCGAGGGCTGCTACTACGTCAAGGACGGCGTGTTCAGGAGGGCGGCCGTCCTGAGCATCGTCGCCACCGTGCTCGGGATCAAATCCTACTTCATGCTTCGCGCGGCTGCCACGGTAGCCATGGCAGCAGGGCCGTCGTCCGCCGCCGCAGGGGAACCACCCAAGCACGATGGGATCGCGATGGGCCAGCCTGTGTATCCGGTGTACGGGCAGGCGCCGTACGGACACTACCCTCCTCCCCCTCCAGGTCAAGGATACGGACAGTTTCCACCTCCGCCTGCTCAAGGATACGGACATTTCCCTCCCGCTCAACAACACACGCAGGCTGTGTAGTGTAAATCGTCAACAGGCAACGGCGACACAGCTCTCATTTGTATTGTACATCAACAGGGAACGACTCTCGTTAATTTCTGTTCCAAATTAAAGTGTTGTTGGTTGTGCGATCTTGGCGTCTTTGGGTTCTCAGATTCTGTGCAAGAACACGATCGATGCTAGCAATTTACTTTTATTTCGTCTACATCCATCCATCTGATTACATCCAACACATGGCAGACACGGATTCCACACAACCTGTACAATTCTACTGTCTGAAAGAGAAAGCATCACCTCACTTCAGAGTTCAGAGCGCGGAGCCGCAGAAGGGGCAGAACCGGAACTGCGGGTCGACGGCGCGGCTGCAGGCGCCGCACCGGTCCCCGCGGGGGAGGAGCGCGCCCGGCTCGCCGCCGACGCCGAGGGATCCCGGCGCGAGGAGGCCGCACTCGCGGCAGAGGTAGGCGGGGTCCTTGCCCTTCCACCGCCACGCCGGGACGAAGAAGAGCTTCAGCACCTTCTCGGTCTCCACCAGGTCGGCCGCGCCGCCGCAGCGCAGGCACCGCCCCGCCGCCTCCTTGAGGACCCGCCCGGCCCCTTGCTCCACGCCGCCCGCGAAGAAGAAGAACATCGTCTAGTCCCGCGCGCCTTTCGTGTCTGGTCTCGATTGGAGGATGGATTCTCGATCGGTTCTCACTATGTCTGGGTTCTGTCGCCTCTCGGTTTCGGTTCGATCTGATGCGGTTTGAATGGGTGGGAGATCAGTGGGAGGTCTTGGCTTTGATCTGTGTTCGGGTTGTTTCTTTCGGGTTCGAGAGAAAGGGGGAATGGTGAAGAAATTTCTGGAGAGATCGGAGTCTCGAATTTAGACGAGAAGTCTGAGTTGCAGACTGCAGTGATGGCGGGTTCAGTTGGATCGTCGGCCCATGAGCTGGATAAGCAACTCGCAACGGGTCTCCCGTGGCCCATGAAACAAACGATTGATGCTCTAAAAAAAAATCGATATACCTTCTAAAGAAAACAAATTAATTCAATCCTGATAAACAAAAGGGAATAAAAAGAAGTACTCCTATCTAGTTTTATTTTCTCTCACAAAAGCATGTTTCTTTTTTCTCGACCATTCCGTATCTATTGTATAGTGATGTCAATTGTCAAGGCATGCACAGCGTTATCATATCAAGCATATGTCACACAAGAATTCTAGCGAGGTGAAAGAAATATAAAAAAAAAAGTTGAGACATAATAGATGGAGTTTTAACTGAGAATCCATAAATGATTTAAGCAACATGGATCAATTTTAGCTTGTTGTCCTAGTAGAACGTGGATTTCTAGTGTACAAAAGTGATTTCGAAGATTTGGATTGAATTTGTTTCGGTCAAAGTCAATGGTGGGTTTGAATTTTTCCACGTGAGTTGATTTTGATCAAAAACAAGTTCAAACCAAATTTCTGAAACCATTTTTATACACTATAAATCCACATTATACTAGGAAAACAAGCTAAAATTAATCCATGTGGCTTAAATCGCCGTAAAACCATGGGTGGGGAGCTAGAGCTACCCATGCAGAAGGCGCACCGCCATGTGGTATTAGTCTTTTACAAATAAAATCCACTTCATTGTCTTTCACTCTTTCATGATCAATGACAATGCAACTTTTAGAAATATAATTGCTCCATGTATAATCATGAGGGCAACAACAACAGAAAAATAAACCCTAGCTAGCATTAGCTTGCCTCCCCTTTCTCCAATTTCCCTCGGCCATTGATGTCCTAGGGACTAGACTTACATGTCGATAGGAACAAAAGTTTAGACATGCCTTGCAATTCATGGGAATTTGAGATGTTTTTGGTGTTTTGTTATTTATATGGAGTTAGCCTAACATATGTAAAAATAAAACTAAGGGGAAGAAATACCCGGAGTTCTTCATCTAAATAGGTGAAAGGCTCAATCCGAGTGGGACCGTGTCTCTAGGGAAATACTCCTGGTGCGATCTAGCATAAATCATCCAAACACTTGTTGATTATAAATTGATTTGTTTCCTTTTTCAAAAAGACGGTTATGTCTCCCGTCCTCCATATCCACGGATGCACTCAACCATTATTTTGTCAAATAAGATGCATAATAGTAATGCCAAAACATGTACGGCTAAATTGTGTATGGAATGCCCAACAGAGGTAAAGTCATTACAAGATGTTACATAAAGCACCTACACCAAGTCATCATTATTCAGTAGCAATGTCAATATAAGTGTATGACTGTATGTAATAGGTGGGTATTTTCTATGGTTACACCTAGAGCTCAGGCTGACGTCATCCTAGTATGCGTGACCTGCAAACATTTTTAACCTCATGAAAAAAAATTGTATTGGATGAACAAATTAATTTATGAACAAAACTCCGTAGTCCGTACCAGGTCAACAAAAATTCTTAGTTGCAACCCATGAGCAACGCGAGGGAAATCCAATTGTAAGAGATGTGAGATTTATCAAGTTCTCGTGTGGCGGAGAACTAGCAAACCGATTTTCTATATGCTAGTTAAGGACGTTTCTGCATCATGTCTGTTCTCTTGATGAACTGAGTTGCAATGTTTTAGTGAGCAAAATTGCAGCAAATCACGTACCCAAGTCTATGACAGCTTTGCAACGACCGCCTCCTCACGGGCCCTAGTTGTGATAGAGTCTAATGGTCTAACCTAACAAATGATATCAGCAAATGGACAAGAATATTATGCTCCACATTCTCATGTCACCTTCGGATGCATCTTCCAGCGAGAAGGAAGAAAGGATTGATGATAATACACTTGTGTGAACGAATCAAACACGTGCACATATTATCACACAACCATACAACCAAGAGCTAGGCTAAGAGCAAAATAATCGTTTGGAGCATTTCAATCTCATTTGCATGGAACATTTCAATTGCTCGATCAAAAGCTTTACATGTCCTGTTCGTTTACCGTTGCTTCAACAAATCGATGGGCGCATCTATACTGTGCTGTGTGCAGTACCAGTACGTACGAATCCTAGAACGGCGTGGAGCTCGCCGTCGTCGCCACGATCGGGCTCCTCACCGTGTACTTGCCGGCGTCGTCCACCCATGTCAACGACCCATGCAGCACCACGACGGCGTCGGGGGCCTTGTTCTTCAGCTGCCCCCGGATCACGACCGTGTACCTCTGCTTCGCGTGCTTCCCGCCGAACACCAGCCTGTTGGGCACGACGCTCACCGTCAGCCCCTTCAGTCCCTTCACCTTGGCGGTGTAGCTCGCCGGCCCGTCGCCCACGTTCGTGACCTCCCTGTCGAACTTCCTCTCGCCGGCGGCGCCGTCCGGGTCGAAGAACGCGATGAAGGACGGGTAGTTGAGGTCGAGCGACGCGCCGGCGCAGTCCACGGCGGCCTTCGACTGCGCCACGGTCCTGATCTGCGCCTTGGTGTAGTTCATGGCGCACATGAGCCTGACGTAGTCCTCAGGCGCGGCCTCGTAGACCAGGCCCGGGTCCACGGCGCGGTTCGGATCGATGTGTCCGGAACCTATGGCGAGTGGCGTGGCGGCCTGGTTGCCGCTTCCGAGGCCCATGTCCTTGATGGGAGCCAAGGTGTTGTCCACCGCGCTGGCCGTCGTCATCATTGCCGACCGCACCGCCGCGGGGCTCCAGTCCGGGTGCACGGCCCTCAGCAGCGCCGCCACCCCCGACGCGTGCGGGCAGGACATGGAGGTGCCGGAGATGATGTTGAACTTCCCGAAGAGCGGCTGCGGCCCGACGTTCTGGATGCTGACGTTCTCCGCCCAGGAGGCGAGGATGAGGGAGCCCGGCGCGAGCAGGTCGGGCTTGAGCACCGTCGGGCAGCTCCCCGACGGGCCGCGCGACGAGTAGGTGGCCACCACCGGCGCGGGCTTCGTGTCCACGACTGTCACCTGGAACTTGATGGATGCCTTGGGCGTGTGGCTCCTCTGGATGTAGTGCATAAGCGTGGGCGCGTCCTGCGGGCTGAGGATCACGCCGGGGAACTCGAAGTGCTCCGCGAGCTCCCTGAACGTGTCGTTCGTCAGGAACAGCGCGGCGGTCACGTTCGCCTTCTGCGCCTCGTATAGCGCGGTGCCGAGGGAGTCGGTCGCCGTGGCGTCGCAGAGCACGATCTTGTCTTGGTTCATGGAGAGCGCGGTGGAGTTGTCGCACGCGTCGAGGAACACCAGCCCGGCACTACCGATGCTGGCCGGGGTTCCAGGGTACAGAGATTCGCCGATGACGGTCGTGCCGTCGCCGAGCTTGACGATGCCGGAGAACTCCCGGTCGACCGTTCCTGACGCGACGGTGAGCACCCACGGCGTCCCGTTGTGGAGGTAGCCGAGGTCCGGGCCGTCGTTGCCGGCCGAGGTCGACACGAACACGCCGCGCTGCATCGCCGCGAACGCGCCGATGGCGATGGGGTCTTGGTAGAACGGCTTGCCGTTCAGACCAAGGGAGAGGGAGAGCACGTCCACGCCGTCGGCGATGGCCTGGTCTATGGCCATGAGTATGTCGGAAATGTACGTGCCTTCATCCCACAGGGCCTTGTACATCGCGACCCTGGCGCGCGGCGCCATTCCCCGCGCCGTGCCTCTCGCGTAGCCGAAGAAGGACGCGCCGGACACGGGCGAGCCGGCGGCCGTGGAGGAGGTGTGCGTGCCGTGGCCCTCGGTGTCCCGAGGGGAGTTGACGGCGATGGTGACGTTGTGGGCTAAGACGCCCTTGTTGAACTTGCGCGCGCCGATGAGCTTCCGGTTGCACGCCTTGGCGGCGTCGAACAGCGTGCCGGACTCGCAGAAGCCCTTCCAGCGCGCCGGCACCGGCGGGAGCCCGTCGTCGCGGAAGCTGGCGCTCTCGGGCCACACGCCCGTGTCCACGACGCCGACGATCACGTCCTCGCCGTACTCGGACGCCTCCCACAGGCCCCCCGCCGCGCTGAGGCCGAGGAACTCGGGCGTGTGCGTGGTGTCGCGCACCACCTTGGCGTCGTCGGGGTAGCACGACACGAACCCCCGGGAGCGGCGGAGCGTCTGGAGCTCCCCCGCGGAGAGCCGCGCCGCGAAGCCGTGCATGGCGTGGTCGTAGACGTAGAACATGTCTGCCCCCGGTGCGGCCGCGGCGAGCGTGGACTCGTACCAGCGCTGGTGGCTCGCGAACGCCGTCGGCATGGCCGACTTGTCCATGTGCACAATGTAGGACGCGGCGGCCGGCACGGCGGTGTCAGCTGACGAAGCGGCTGGAACGCACAGCGCGAGCAGCGCCATTGCCAGCCATGGCCACATTGCGTGATATAACCTGGAGCGCCGCGCCGGCGACGAGGATGTAGTACGACGGCTGGCGTCGTATGTATCGGGATACTGGGCTTCCGGCATTGGCGCGCAATTCGGTATTTAACCTGCATGCATTCGGTGGTTGCTGAGTCCTTGTTCGTACAAGCCACTGCAATCTAGTAAGACAGCGGCATGGGCTCTGCTTCGGCGTCCTCTGCTCGTGGCGGTTCGCTTGCGTGGTGCTGGGCACTGTGTCGTGTACTGCAGGGAACATGCATTTTGGCGAGTACTTTCCAAGCGTATGATAGGGTATCATGCAGCTACCATTGAATTATGTGCAGCGATTGTGTTATTTGAATGCATCTTAGTTGGAAAAAACATATGATTCTAGCATCTCATGAACTGTCTTAGTCTGTTTCATTGCAATAATTCGATTTGACAGAGATTATAAAATTCCGAAACTTGACAAAACCGTGTAGCACGAATCGTAAAACCCCAAATCGACGGGTAAAGGCATGGCCACTGGAACCGCCGGAAACATCCCGGCGGTCCATTAGTTTGAAGGGAGCCAGAGTTCAGAGGAGAGGACATTGAAGCAAAATTGTCATCTTAAATGGTTCTGCTCGAAATGGTTTATGCTGTATGCCTGTATCTACGAGTAGCTAGTAGAATGCACAGCTAGAACCGTCAACTCCATCATTGGGAAGTGTAGTGTCCGGGGGAAGCGGATAAGTGGCTGGCTAGTTTAATAAGGGAGCAAATCCAATGAACATGTTAGAGTAGCTGGACGGATCTTTCGTGTCTTTGCGCATTACGCCATGTTCCTAAGCCCCGAGCGAGGAAATTCATGGGGATCTGTCGATCACGAGGGAAGACCAGATTCTCACACAATTATCGTTTGCCGAGTAACCGGCCGATGTGCATGATCAGTTGGAGCAGAAGAATTCAGGCTGGCCAGGAGCGAATAAATGCAACGTGGACTGATGGCAGAGATTTGGTTACCGAGTGAAATACCGCCAAAAAATCTTGGTCTGTTTAAATTTTGATTGAATTTACGTTGTTTTTTCATCCAATCAAAACCATATGTGCTCCTCTCCAATATGAGGTGTGCTTTGGTGCCCCCCCCCTCACCGGCTGTTTCCACCTCATGTTATCGCGATTTACGTCTTTGCATCTCACGTTTTAAAATTTTGTTGGTGCTGCTATATACCTCTCCATTTTCGACTCCCACAGACACGTGAGTATACGTGCAGTATGAGTATACGTCTAAGAGGACCATACGAGCTTTGGGTGAGTTCGTACGGATCGATATCAAAGTTTGAAAAGAGGAGGGAGGGGGGGGGGGGGGCAACCGAAGCAAAAGTCCTCAACTATAACCCCATGATCCAACTTTTTTGTCCGAAACTATCATTTCCTCCTCATTTAAACATTGTATTCAAAATATTTGGACATTATTGAGTTTGAAATTCAAAATTTGTTTGAGAATTTCGTTCGGTATTCGACCGTTAACCACAGTTACGGGAAATCCTGACCCCTCACCGGTACCCAAATCTTTGCCTGTCGGTTCAAATGCATGAAGTTATATTATCGAGCTGATCGGAATCGAATCAGACAGTGATGGGTATCCAGCAGAGATGGATCCATCCGTGCAAGACTTTTCTGATGGGCAGGCGCGTGCATTGGAACACGTTGGAGAACCACTCGTGCAAACCATATATTCGTACGTGGACCACAAATCATGCCAGGGAAACGGCCACCCATGCAAGGTCGTACGCGTGCGTACGTGAACGTTTTCTTCCATCTGCTGGGACGGAGAGGGTCAGAGGGAGACCGGCCACCCGGCACCCCGAGCGCCCCGCCGGTTCCGTCTCCGCGCGCGGGAGGTGCTCCGGTACGTAGGGCATCGCCGTCCGAAGATGCTTATAGGGTCATAGCACCGGCCGTCGTCATGTGCCCACCGCCGGCGTGCGTAGGGCACCTTTGGGTTTCGGTCTCAGACGCCGACGGGGTGCCCGCTCGAGCTTTGTTCTTCTTCTTTTGGCAATAACGTACCAAGACATTTCGTTCTCAAGGCGCACCGGCGCCTGATGGTGGCCACGTAAGGGTGGCAATGCTTGACGGTGACCTGCGATCCACCGGCGTGACGCTCGCGCGACCGGATCGAGCGCCCGCATTCACCGGCTGTGCGTGCGGCGCGTGGTCGGCCGATCGTCTCTCGCCGGAAAGGTGGTCGTCGGATCGCCAGGGCTCCAAAGGCTGGCGCGCCTACAGTCCACTCCACAGTGCCCGCGCGCAAACCCGATGGTGCGTGGGTGCGAAAGCATCCGATCCCCAATCACGATTGCATGTTGTTCTGTTGCATGGACGACCTCCAAATGGCACTGCTACTACAAGTGTACTGCCCCAATGTTGCTCTACCGAAACCTCTACGTGTCGGGAAAACAACATCTCACACGCATTGCAGCTCTCTAGCTTGCTCTGTATATATGTTGCCATTACTGCGTATAAAAATGTAGGGCTGGGCAGACACGCACCATAACATGTCTTAACAAATTAGAAAGAATGTTCACCACTCACTCATACTCCATCTGTTTCAAAATGTAAGATGTTTTAGCTTTTGTGAACCAAATGTATCTAAACTTCTTTTAGTATGAAACTAGCAGGATGGCCCTCGCAATTGCGAGGGTATCATTTTTAATTCATTGCAAGTAAAATCATAGAGTTCTACGGTCCACATAAATAGATAGATATATCTGTGAATTTCTTGATTTATCTTTGTGTGTTGTAATTTATTACTACTTTCTCTTATAATTTCCAAATATGCTAAGTATGTCCACATTTTGACTGGCCTTCAAATATATGTTAAAGAGAAGCTTTAGCAAGATTGAAATAGTGAATTTTTAACCTTTTTACTTCAGTGTGGAACAATCAAAGTCTTCAGCTTGTATGATGGGCATCGGATCAATATTCCACCGTACCATCCCCGCCAACTCATCTCACATAGAATATCCGTTAAGACGCCAGGAAGCAAAGTAACCACAGATCAACATGTTACGTCGGTTATGATAGTTGAGATTTAGTCTTACTAATAATGTTGGCCCAATCATCATTCTGGTGTGACCATAATGGTTTACTTCATGGAACCAATTCCATTATACACGTACCTTTAGAAAATTCGATTATCTCCTTGCTGACTAAGGGATAAAGCAACAATTTGGAAGGTTAACTTTTGAGAATTATGCTCCTAGAAAAGTTGTAATCAACGATATTAGTTAGGATAATATACTATTCATTAAATCGTGATCTGCAAAGGCTTCATGCACATTTATCATATTGTGGATCATATTCAATCTTGTGTTTTCCCGCTCTTCGTGTTAAGCTTTTTGCCAAATAAAATTTGTCATATCGTTATATTAGCATGTTGCATATACACATTTAATGTGGTTAATCTAATCTATCTATCAGAAATTATTAGGAAATGTGTTTTCTTTAAGATTATTTTGTATATATCATCCATTGATTTTTTTTCCTGGCAAGGTACTATATCGCTATTGCTATTACATGATGAACGTCCTCCAAATAGTCCACCAAAACATGTGGCATGTACACCATTCTCTGAGCGGGACGTTCCATTGTGCTCTATTTCTCATCCCCTCTATCTCTCAAGGCACATCCACTATATAAACACTTCATCGATGCTCTTAGAGTCAACTACCCTATGTCGGTGAGTCGAATGTCTTACGTTGCGCCACTTATCAATCCCTTCATGTACATGGACAATTAACCTATGCGAGGTGAGTTTCTGTCATGTGGCCACACTTCCAATTTTAGATGGTGCAGCAGCATGTGTAGTTGCCATTTTTGGTGCGAAAGAAAGGTTTTTAAAATGCATGGTTAAACTAATTTTGATTTTGTTAGCTTTTTTTAGAAACATGTCATTTTGTTTGGATTTTTTGAAAATTTTGAAGTTTTATGTAAATACATGGAAGCCTTTCTTTGTTTTTCTCTATTATGTTCTAAACTTTGATCGTAAAACTTTAGAAGCCATCATTGTGCATTTAATATTTTGTATTTCGCTTTTTAGAACTTTGGTTGAATAGTTTTTAAGCTAGCCCTTGAATTTTTGGATGCTTATCTTTGTACCATTCGAATATTCGCCTCAACAGTTGGATATCCCCTATATTATTTTAGAAGTTGTTTAATTTGTACATTTATGAAAATAAATCATGTTCTGTTTTAAAGCTTGCCGTGATTTTTGAAATCAATTTCTATATTTATTTAAGGAGAGTGCTAGCCGAGGGCGCTGCATTTTGCTAGATCCTGCTGTGGAAGCCTTCGGCTCTTTCTTGCATGCATGCGGTGGCGGACCCAGGATTTGAGCATGACCGGGGCTAAACCATAGTGACAAATAAAACTTGAGTTTACACAGAACATAATATAGACAAAATAGGATGTCTCAACTTTTTTAAAATTCAAATATATCTAGACACATATTCTAGTGTACATATTATACATGTAAAGTTAGACAAATTTAAGACATCCTTTTATAAACGGAGTAAGTATATTTTAACAAGGTGAGTTCCAACTTAAACATGTAATATTTTAAAAAAATATGTGAACACTAGGTAACTATCAGAACACCCCTTGGTCCCTCGTCACCCTAAGCTACTATTTATGTAGATCTTTAATCGACGAATATCTAATCTAGCGAACAATTTAGAGATTGTCAAAACGAATAGACTTGACTATGGACACTTATGAGAAACAATAAGTCAGCTATGAGCCTATGACCCAGCTAACAAAGGAGACCATTTTTTCGATAAAAAAAGGAAACCATATACTACTCACTCCGTTTCAAAGTATAAGATAATTTAGGTTTATAAAGCAAATGTATTCAGATATCTTTTAGTGTATAGATTTGAGTGAACCTAGATACTAAAAGATGTCTAGCTACATTTTTTCACAAAACTAAAATATTTTGAAATGAAGATAGTACTTTTTAAATCGGTTGCAGGGAATTGAGTGCACACCATCGAGTTCACGGCCATGAAGGAACGCGGGCATAGAGCTGCGGTCTCCCGGCGGCCGGCGGCGGGGCATGAGCCGTGAGGTGTGGATTATTACAGTGGCGGCTGTGATGACAGATTTTTTTTAGAAAAGTCAGAAGAACAGATTCCTTTGACAGATAGACAAAGCTATTGTTTGGCAATCAATGGGCCTCTAGTTTACGGGCTAGTTTATGTAGCCCTGGTCGGTCTGCACCAAGGCACGGGCTGCATCGTTAGTAGCGAACCTAATTAACGGTTAGTACGTTCTCAATTAGAGTCATGACACGGGCTGCACGGGTAGCCCGGGGCGTAGATCCGCCCTGTCATGCATGTAATTTTACGTCATCTAGATTCCTTTGGTTGTAATTTTTTAAAAGTTTTAGTTCTCACTGTTAGTTCAATTAACTATCCGTTTTCACTGGTAGTTCATAAATGTTTGAAAAAGCACATTATGAACATAATTTTAACAAAGAGCAAAAGCTTATATTAATCTGTGTGATATATTGCTAGCTACCTTCTACACACATTGGTATATAAACGTGTTTATAGCATCACCACATAGATGTCTCACAAAAAGTGAAATATCCTTTGGTGGAAGGCGACACTCCCATTGACATCGAGTCAAGATTTGCCGAATCAGTCTCTCAAAGTGAATTTTTCGAAGGTGTCTATAGAGATACGGTGTACGTGCATGTATTTATAGGGATGTGTATATGTGCCTAGATTCCCTTTGGGTTTAAACGATTGATATTGTAACACGGCCGGACTTTTTTTTGGCCAATCTCAACACACCCGAGTTCTATCGGACCAAAAACTTTAACTCGTTAGGTAACTTAGGCTTACACGTTTTGTATTATACTCCAACTTATCCGGACTCTTTCTTTAATTTTGGCTAATTAACACATCACGGATTGGAACAGGCTTACATGCACCTTTTGTATTATACACCAACTTATGCGGACTCTTTGTTTTGGCTAATTAACACATGACCGATCGGATTCATGCCAAAAAAAAAACACAATGACCACGTTATGTTTTACTCAACTGCGCTAGAGATTAAAGACGTGACCGAGGCTGGATGTTTGTATATAGAAATAAAATTCGGTTACCTTGTTTAGTTAAATCCTAACCATAGGTTTCAGATCTAACTATCAGAAATTATTATGATGATGTGGGTTAACGTGGTGCCTCGAAAAACAATCTTATATTACTTTTAGTATATAATAGATTTACTTAGGTTTGGAGTGAATCTACACACTAAAATAAGTCTAGATATATTTTTTTCACGAACCTAAAACATCTTATACTCCCTCCGTCCCGGTTTAAAGGACACAATTTGCAAACCATGTAATTCCAAAATATTTAGACACAAAAGCATTTAATCTCTATAATTACTTCGGTGTGAAAAGAATAAAATGCTTGCATATACATGTGTGAATAAATGTGAACGCTTTGATGACTGCTTTTCTCCTCACGTACTACCTCCGTTCCGGTTTATAAGACAAATACATACTTCGAGAAAATAGTTTAACCATAAATTTAATCAACAAAATACAAATTATATTTAACAAAAATTATATCGCTAGATTTATATTTAAAATACGCTTCCGATGATATAATTTTTGTAACATATGATTCATATATTATTGACCAAATTTACGGACAAACAATTTTTTCAAAGTATGTATTAGCCCTATAATTCGGAATGGAGGGAGTATGTTCTTCTCCACACTATAAATTAGACCAATTAGAGGATACCTAGGGCCCAGAGAATTGCAAATTGTGTCCTTTAAACAGGGACGGAGAGAGTATTTTGAAATGGAGGGAGTGTGTGTGTGTGTGTGTGTGTGTGTGTGTGTGTGCGTGTGTGTGTGTGTTGTGTTCTCACAAAGTGAAAATTAACATGTTTGTGATGAATAAAACAACATAGGAGCTAGGGCTTCTTTGATGCGCATAACATCTAAAACAGAAGAATGAAAAAAGTATGATTGAAATGGCATCTATTCTTCGACACTACAAATGAAAATAGCCCGAACAAACTAAAAGTTATGAGAGAGAGAGAGATCCCAAGTGGCTAGGGTTTTGTACCCGGCACCAGAGCTGCCACCGGTATGTCCCACCTCCGATGGCCTCTCGGGCCTCTGAGGTGCGGCAGCCCTCGGCCTATCGGTAGGAGAGTTCCCATTTCTCCTTTCAGTTTTATTCTGTCTTTGAAATGGTGATGCGGTGGCGGCATTGTGAAGTCAGAATAAGGTCCACTCTGTCCTATCCTCGCTCCGGTGGTGCGCCTAGCAAAGGCGGAGGGCGCGAGGAGTTGTGTGTCCGGTGGATCGCCTAGGATTCCCTCGGTTTTTGCGTTCGTTGATGTGGTTCCACGTTTGGCTCTTCTAATCTAAGGTTCTCATCGTTGGGAGTGGATGCTGCTCTCGTGTGATTGTACTTTGCGGCCTTAGTACGAGGACTTGCCGTCTATCTACTATAACAAACTCTACAACGATAAGCTTTGCCCGACTCTGGTGATGGAGGAGTGATACGTCGAAAACGTATCTATAATTTTTGATGCTCCATGCTTGTTTAGTATCTATTTTGATTTGCTTTGTCTACACTTTGAGGTGCTTTTAACATGTTTTCTGGTACTAACCTATTAACAAGTTGCCACAGTGCCAGTTGCCTGTTTTCTGCTGTTTTTGGTTCCAGAAAAGCTAGTAAGGAAATATTCTCGGAATTGGACGGGACAAACGTCAAAGTCAATAACTTTTCGTGGGGAACAAGAAGTCTATAGGGGAGACGGAGAGGCGTGCCAGGGCAGCCACCCCCTAGGCACGGGTGGGCCCTGCCCCGCGCCTAGGCAGGGTGTGGGTCCCCTAGCCACCGCATCGGCCTCCCCCTTCGCCTATAAGAAGCCTCCGATGCAGAAACCCTAAGTATCCGATCAATATTCCACGAAACCTTCTGTAGCCGCCGCAACCGTCGTCCCTAGATCGGGGGGATCTGAAGTTCTTCCCCGCACCCTGCCGGAGGGGAGATCATCCCGGAGGCCTTCTCTCTGGTATGATGCTTGAGTAGTTCCACCTTGGACTATGGGTCCATGTAGTAGCTAGATGGTTGTATCTCCTCCTTGTGCTTTCATGTATATATCTTGTGAGCTCCGTTCATGATCAATATCTAATCTATTTGTAATCATGCATGTTGTGTTTGCGGGGATCCGATGGATATTGAGATTATTATGTTGGTTTGATTAATGGTTTTGTCTTGATGATTCTATCATGTTTGTGTTGTTTGTGATCTTGCATGCTCTCCATTGTTAGTAGCTATCTTGGCCAAGTAGTTGCTAGTGACTTCAAGAGGGGGTATTTATGCTCGATAGTGGGTTCATGCCTCTAGTTTCCAAGGGAAGTGACAGAAATCTCTTCGGTTGTAGATGTGTTGTTACTACTAGGGAGAAAACAACGGTCTCTTGTTCATGGAACATGTGGACTGTTTACCTTACATACTTTGCTTAAAGCAGTTGTCTGTTGCTTGCAACTTAGTACTAGAGGGGGTTCGGATGATAACCTGAAGGTGGACTTCTAGTCATAGATGTAGTTGGATGGCGGTCTATGTATCTTATTGTATTGCCCAATCGAATCTCATAGGATCTTTCTGACTAGTAATTGCATTGTTATGCCTTGCTCAGTTCCTGTCAATTGCCCTGCTGTAATTTGTTTACCCTTCATGCCATGTTGTTTATCTAAGGATAGCACCTCTAGTGAACTATGGATCCCGGTCCAATCTTTACCATTGATACATCTTCCACAGTTACTTATTTACTTGCTGCAAACCACCAATACCTTCCACACCATACGTTTAATCCTTTGTTATAGCAAACCGGTGAGCTTGATAACCTCACTGATTCGTTGGGACAAAGTCTTGAGTTTGTGTTGTGCAGGTCTCCACATTGTTTGCAACACCTGTGTGACGTTTCCTTCCTCCTTATGGTTCGATAACCTCGGTCTCGACTGAGGGAAAACTTGCTGCTGTGCTCTTCACACCCTGCGCTTGGGGTTACCAACGAAGTGCCACGTCGAGCACCGTCAAGGTGCGAGGAGAGAGGCGTGACTTCGTGATACGTCCAAAACGTATCTACTTTCTTGAACACTTTTCTATTGTTTCTCCTCTAAACTTGTGTGATTTGGCTACAACTAACACGGACTGACGCTGTTTTCAGCAGAATTACCTTGGTGTCTTGTTTTTGTGCAGAAAATAAACTATCAGAAAAATCCCGAAAAATATGCCAAAAATTATATTTCACCAGAAGATCCACAGATCTAGAAGGGGAGACAGAGAGGCGGCCTGGGGGGTCCACACCCACCCCAGGCGCGGGCCCACCACTGGCCGCGCCTGGAGGGGGTGCAGCCACCCCAGACACCCCCTCGGCCTCCCTCTGCGCCTATAAGTTTCCTTTCGACTTAAAAACCGAGGGGGGGGGGGTTGATAGTTTTCCAGAAAGAGTTCTGCTCCGCCGCCGCCAACAGAAACCAAGATTCGGATCCAGAAACTCCATTCTGGCACCCTACCGGGACGGAGAATTTGGAGAGGATCATCGCCATCGTCATCACCAACGCATCTCCATCAACCACCGATGTTTCCCTCATCCATGAGTGAGTAACCCCCCGTTGTAGGCTTGGGGATGGTAGGGATTGGATGAGTTCTATCATGTAATCGAATAAGATCTGTTAGGGCATAGTGCCTAGTATCTCTATTAGTTTTATTTGACTTTGTTGCAACTTGTTGTGCTTAATGCTTGTCACTAGGGCCCGAGTGCCATGATCTCAGATCTAAACTTATTGTTGAATCATTATGATAGTATTGTTTGTGATCTTATCTGCAAGTTGTGTACACATATCATTGTCCGGATCCAAAGGCCCCAAAGTGACAATAATTGGGACAACCGGAGGGGATGGCTGTGGTGTGAGGATCACATGTGTTTACGGAGTTTTAATGCTTTGCTCTGGTGCTCTATTAAACGGAGCACCTTAATTTCCAATAGTTCCCTAGAGGCCCCGCTGCCACGGGCTGGCTGGACAGAAGATGTTGCGCAAGTTCTCATTGCGAGCACGTATGACTATATTTGGAGCACATGCCTAGGATTGTTTAGTACTTGTATGCTTGTTATTATTTATCTGTAATGCCCTAGGTCTTAAAGTTACATGTTTAGACTCGTCCATGCAACGCCCGTCCATCCATCCCTATGCCTACCACACTCGAATCCCACTGTTACTGTTACCGTTACTATTGCTCCTGTTTCACTGTTGCTATTGCTTCTACTGTTGCTTTGTCGTTGCTACTACAAACTGTTGCTACTGATAAACTTATGTGAGAAAGAACTATTTCCAGGTGCAGCTGAACTGACAACTTGGTTGTTAAGGCTTGCAAGTATTCTTTGGCTCCCCTTGTGTCGAATCAATAAATTGGGTAATACTACCCGCGAAGACTGTTGCGATCCCCTATACTTGTGGGTCATCACTTCGGCTCACCCCAATGTTTGTAGTCTTCGCTAAGTGATCCAAGGATCTATTTGTAATTTATATTACTCTTGGAGCTCTTTCTAATGCCAATAATGATAATTAAAAGATCAATGTACCTTTTTGTGAAAAAGCTACATATTTGAAATAAACAATGCTTACCGCCAGTGTTTTTAACACACAATAGGAAAAAACTAGAGAACATTATAACAAGATGTTTGAGTAGATCAAGCATGTTCTCCCAATGTATTGCAAAGAATCCTTAGGAAATGTTCCCAAGGTTTTTAATCTTATTAATAAAAGACCTTACCAAAAATATCGTTAGGATCCAAATCAGATGAAATTCCGTTGAACCAAAGAAGCTCAACCACATGTGTATTTCTTATACTTCTAGGAAGGAAACCGCCTCATCTCCATTCTTATTAAAAATAAATATGATAGTGTGCAACATAGATTCTCGTTTTATAAATTACAAAAAGTAATAAAATCATTTGTGTATTTGAAGGCTATGAGCCGACGTGGTACTTACTTCTTTTGTTGAACATACACATTAAATCGATGTTGTCATGCTATGTCCATCAGTGGAATACACATTAAAAGCAAGGACTGAATTGAGATGAAGTGAGATCACATCTTCATAAGGGACCCTTACAACAGTGTTACTCGAAGGTTGCCAGAACCACATATAGTATATCTGAAGAAAAAGCTTAACTTAAAGCTTCAGGATGCATCATTTCCACTTAAAGTTTAGCAAGTGTGATATTTGGCTCGAGTCCGTTGCAATATCAACATAAACTTAAAACATCTATGAAGTAAATAAGAACTTAGCACCAAATAAGACACTCGTAACTTATCAGTCATTAAAGCAAATGAAGTAAATAACAAAGTGTGACAATATGCATAACTTTTAGTGTGACTACTCTTTCCCTTTCTGACGAGGTTTGATCTCGTCAATGCCCATTGTTATGGACTTAGGTTTTGGAGAAGATGGGGATGCTGGAGATCGCGGAACGGTTAGCAAACAAGCAATACGCGACACGAGGTTTACCCAGGTTCAGGCCCCCAGAGGGAAAACCCTACTCCTGCTTGTCTGCTCTTGATTACGGCGGAACCGGTGATTATAGGGGTGCGCAGATGCAATCTGGCATGGAGGTGTGTATGCGAAAGTATGAGGTCAGAGATCTAGGTCGTGCCCTCCTGGCCTTTATATAGACTTAGGCAGGTCCCAGGCACAGATCTAGTCAGTTACAGGTTCTAGGGTTTACCCCTTTGAATTTCCTATCTACTCTAGTCTTGCTCTCCAAGGATCCGGAGGCGTCATGGGCCTTGGCCACCCGAAAGTCTTCATGGGCCGGCGTATATTTGCCGTGGGCCTTCCTTGGGCTGTACCAGGTATGCTGAGGTCGTGTATCCGCGGGGTATAACCATGTCAGTAGCCCCCGAGTGATCAGTCGAATCATAGATTCGGCTGAGGAATCTTCAATCCTTCGGGTGCAACTCTGTCTTTCAAGAGAATGTGTAGGGATTGTTGATGCGTGTGCCTGACTCTCCCGACGGATCAGGGTCAGTTAACTGTCTTAGGACAAAACAACACGATCTTCTTCAGGTTCGAGTCCCTCGACTCGAACCCGGAACATATGCTAGCGTAATTCAACTCAGGCCGCGGAGGACTTACAGGAGTGGAATTCCAGTGAATTTAATTGATGTACCCAACGCGTCCGTCGGGATTTTTTATCGCACCTGTTGGCACAGGTTTATACTAGCAGAGCGCAGTCATGTGTGTTACCAGGCCATCAGATGATATCTGTATATCACCGCGGAGGTGTTTCGGGTGGCCAAGGAGAATGGTACTCACTTAGCGTTAATTGGGGCAGAGTTGCCGAAAAGTTTTTTCGTACTGATCCGAAGGATCGCAGTCGAAAATTTATAGGGTGCGCGACCAGCGCTCCCTATGGAAGTAGCCCCCGAGTGTCTGTTCGAGTCGTAGACTCGAGCGGAGACTTTAATTCAGCCGTTGTTCAGTGTCAGGTCCGTAGGACACAAAAAAATTCGGATGCTTAAATCCATCCTCCCTATGGGAGTAGCCCCCGGGTCCGTAGTGGAGTTGTTGACTCAACGTAGGACTCGAAGAAACAGTTCAGTGCTGTAGCGTGTTGTTCATTTTTCGGGTGCGCGGCCACAGCTCCTGATAGGAGTAGCCCCCGAGTAATTAGTCGAATCATAGATTCGAGTGAGTACTCTTAGCTTTGAAGCCAAAGAATGGTGACTTTTGCTAGTATAGCCTTTGATGACGTCAGTGCTGATGATCGGTGACCTCAAGCGTCTGCTGCGCTAGAGATGACTTGACTGGACGAACATGGGTCCCACCTTCTGACCGTGAATTGACCGGTCACACGCGGCGTGGAGATAATTACGGCGTCGCCTCGATTTCCGCGCGTAGTAGACGGCGTGTTAGCGACGGTTCGTTGCGATGCTGACACGTGTATGGCCAGATCCTGCCGTTGGCGTTAGGTCTTCTCGATGGACGGTTGTCGTGCATCGTCTTCGTCTTTATAATCATTGGGGGGAAAACATTAGTCTGTTTTCACCGTAGCTATTCGTGTTTCACTGCTCCCTTGTTCTCTGAGAGTTCTTGCTGCGCGCTGGAATATCCTTGGACATTTCCTTCTTCCATCCTACGTTCTCGCCACCGGCGCCACCGTAATGCAATGGGGAAGCCGAAGAAGTCTTCTTATGCGGTTGGTACCAGCGCTGCTGGAGGGAAGAAGAGTGCTGCCGCTACCCGTGTCACCGACGGTGGATGGCGGCGATCGGAGACGCGGAAGAGTGATCTCCGCAAGCTTCGTGAGCGAGGCTTGATCCCGCAGGATAGGGAGGCCGTCAAACTCCCAGGCAACGAGGTAATCCCCCGTCCCCCCGCTGGGTTTCGGGTTATGTTCCTCGCCTTCATTCTTCACGGCTTTTCCTTCCCAGTCCACGAAGTAGTCCACGACTTCCTTCGTGGACTGCTTTTTCTTTACGGCGTCCAACTGCATCATCTTTCCCCCAATTCTCTTCTTCACATTGCTTGTTTTATCACTTTCTGCGAGTGCTGGCTTGGTATCGAGCCGCACTTTGGCCTCTTCCGGAAACTCTATTCCGTGAAGAGGCAATCTGGTTTGGATGGTGTTTATCCCATTGGGGGTTGCATCATATCCCTCAAACCCAATCTGCTTTTATTCTCTTTTTCCATGTCCGAATCTGTCCAGTACTGGCGGAGGCGATGGTTTTATATCCGCGACTCCACAGTGGCTGGGCAGGATTTTGGTCTTGCTCCATTCGACCCCTCCCAAAAGATCGAGCCGAAGAGGTCCTGGAAAAACCAGATCTTGGATGGCGAGGTAGCGGAGATAGAGGCTATCTATCGTCGAGTGGAGGATCTCTAGCTGATTCCGGAGAAGGAGGTGAACGGTGTGGATATCATCCGCACTTTTCTTAAGCGTCGGGTGCAGCCACTTCAGGCTAGGGCGCACCCGATGTTCCTTTATGCTGGCCGTCGTGATCCGACTAGGGTTTCGGCTAAGAAATTCTCCAAGGGAGATCTCGACGGGGCCCTTCGTCCGCTGCTGAAGTTCAAGGCTGGAGAGGATATCCCGGGGAAGTCGCTGACTTCTCCGTTCTCTGCTTCGCTTCCTGTTCCACAGGTATATATCCGCGCGCGTAGCGCTATTTTCGACTGCATTGTACTTGCACTTATTTGCTAACAAATTTTCTTCTCTTATGCAGGAGTTAAAAGTGCCGGGCATGTCGCCACCGCTTCCCGAATTGTTTCCAGCTGCGCCGGACAATGAAGTGGTGGATTCCATGTCCGAGCTTCCATCGACGCGCTCTCCGGCTGAAGAGGCCAACGAGTCGAGCGAGGACCACACTCGCAAGCGCACACAGAGCTCCAGCGAGTCTTCGAATGCCTCGACTCCGCCGACTCCGAGGAATCCGCTGTGGCTTGAACGTTACAGTGATGGGCATGGAGGCTCTTCCTCTCCGATTCCTGCCATTCCCGTGCGGGCTGTGGCACCGCACCCGCCGGCGAAGCAGAAGAAGGAAGAAAAGAAGGAAGAGAAGAAAGAGGAGAAGAAGGTTCGGAGGACCCCTCCCGTCTTCGACTTGAGCGACCTTGACTCGTAAGTTTTCTTTAGTCTTGTATTGCCTTTTCTTGGCTGTTTACTTTGTTCGTGTGCTAACTTGTCCTGGTGCAGCCATTCTTCCAATGACTCCTCCAGTGATGGTGCTCGCGAGATGAAGGGGGAGTCGAAGGTCGTGCTTCCTCATCCTCAGACGGTGGCCACCTCTGAAGGCGCTGCTCCAGATCCTTCTCCGCAGGAGGTTCAGGTGGTTGCGCCTCAGAAAACTGCAAGCGGACCTTCGGAGTCTCCGTCAGATCATGTGAGTAGTTCTGCCTCCTGCCACGGGGGAAGCCCCCGAGCATCTGTAAAGGAGTTTTGTTGTTTGTTCTTTCTTCGGGTCTCGGGGGGAGCCCTCGAGCACTTTCGTGTGTGTAGTTTGCTTCTGCTCTTTCTTTTGGGCATAGCCCCCGAGTCCTTCTTTTGGCTAGTAGGTCTTTTTTCTGCAGCCTTTTGTGCAAGATGCCAAACGACTGGTGCAGCAGCACCTGGCGCTGGACGCCAGCCTCAAACAGCTTCAAGGTACTTTTATGCCTTGGTCTTTGCTTCTTCTTTTATTCTTATCCTGTTATTCGATGTTTGTATTGTTTAAATGCAGAGGAGCACAACACCTCCCTTCATGAGATTGATGCTCTCAAAAAGAGCCTCGGTCAAGCAGAGAAGAAAGCCGAGATCGCCGTTGGTGGGAAGGAGCGCCTCGAGCTGGAGCTGGCCACTGCAGCCGAGGCTAAGGAGCGCCTGCCGCGGGAGGCCACGGACCACGAGGAGCAGCTTGCCACCGCCACGGCTTCGCGCGCGAGAGAGGTGGCCGGCAAGCTTATGGAGGCTGCCAAGGCTGTTTCGGGTGAGTATCTTCACCTTCCTCTTTTGTTTTCCTTGTCTTTCTTTTGCGGTGTTGTCGTTCATTCTTCTTCCTTGTTGTCTTAGATGCCGCAGGCATCGAGTTTGATCACGGCGCTCTGGAGCACGGGAGTGCTCTGGATGATGCTGCTGCGGCGGTCGAAGATCGCTGCAGCACCATCGTCAACTCGCTTGCCAAGGCCAAGGAGGTACTTGGGCGCTTCTACAAGGAGCTTGTCCCCAAGGGCGCGACCCTTGATGATGTTGATGCTCTGGCGGAGGCACTGTCAGCCGAAGCACCTGCGGCGTACAAGCGCAAGCAGAAGGGCATAGGCGCATCCGTCGGGCTGGCAATGGCCTTGGCGGATGGAGCGGAGCTGGACCTTCCCCAGGTCACTTCCCGGATGCCGACGACTGCTGATGGATCCGAGGTAGCCTTCGCTACCTATGCTGCTCGCTGTAAGCGTTATGGGCCGAAGCTGATTGATCTGCTGGCCGAGTACGCGCTACAACAGCAGGTGGAAGCCAATGCGAGGCAATCCGGCTCCAAGGCTACTCAGGGTGCAGCTTTGTAGGTGCTGTAGTTGTAGGATAGTTGTAGATTCTTTTGTTGTAATTATTTGATGAACAATCCTGGTGCCACGTAGTGGCTTTTGCTCCATTTAATGAATTTGTTGAGTTCTGTGATCCATCGTCTGCGTGTTCATGTCTTTGCCTTTCTATTGATCTAGGGTCCTTCGGGTGCTGATCCCGTTGACACCTCGCCTGCGGCGCGGCTGCGGCCATCCTTGGATGATGCGTCGCAGCTTGCGTTTCTTCGAGACCATGTTCGTAGTCTCGAGAAAGAGTTTCTTGGGGTGCGTGGCCATGCTGACGTTTGGAAATCCAAGGCGGATCGAGGTGTTGCCAGAGAGGAGTACTTGATGGCGGAGTTGCTTCGATTATCCGAGCAGCTTCAGTGTAAATTTTTCGAGCTATTGCCCATTTATTTGGATGCGCCTGCTGGCCTTGCATCTTACTTTTTTGCAAGTATTGCAGGTGCTAACCTTGCTCCAAGGGAGGATAAGGAGTGTGTTGCTGTTCGGGTCAATTGCTTGACTCAACAGGACATGGAAGCCGGCGGGTTCTTCTGGATGGATCGTGACCGTGCTATGGTCCTTGCGACGGTGCAAGATCGCGTTCACCAAGTATCACGGGTGCTTCGTCAGGTGCAGACTTCACTCGCGTCGGTTCTGCATGTGATGTTTCCGCTGGATGCTGCACCGTCAACCCTCTCTGGTCTTCTGTCGAAGTTTCAGAACATGCATCGTGTCAAGGAATTGGTGCGGCATCAGCTCATCGCAGGGGTGAAGGCTGCATCGTCCTAATGTAGATCTTTCCGCTGTAGCGGCTGGGCCACCCCTTCGGCCAGATGGTGGTGTGTGGGATATGCGTCCGCATTACACGGCTGTAAGGCAGTATGCCGAAGAGATCGTAGATCTGTTTGAGCAGCGTGCTTAGGTTATTTCAGAGTAGGTAGTACCTGTAAAAGAGATAGATGTAAAATTTGTATATATTTGACTGGGCGTGTTTTGCCCTTTGTTATAAAGGTTTGGTTGTTGTTTGAGCACGTAGTGCTTTGTTTGCATACGTGTCCTTTTCGTTAGCCTGACGTGGTCAGCTACTCAGGTGTACACGTGTTATCCTCAGTCGACGAAATCGTGAGGTGGGGGGAGCCCCCGAGTGCGTTTGTAGCATGGAGTAAAAGTGCGAATAGAAAACAAAATTTTGGGGCGAGACACTTAGCTTTATTTATATCGTAATGGAGGAGGTACATTGTTCGGCTGGGTAGCCTTGGCTGAATAGCCCTATTGAAAGTAAAGGGGTAGGTAGCTAGGGGTAGAATCATCGCAGCTGTGCGACGTTCCATGGGTTGGAGTATGCGACTCCAGACTCCACGTGCTTAAGGCGATAGGCGCCACCTGGGATGACTTCGGTGACGATGTAGGGTCCTTCCCATGGCGACTCGAATTTCTTCGGTCGCTCTTGCTTGAGTCGCAAGACTAGGTCTTCTTCGACGAAGGACCTTGGGCGCAGCCGTCGGCTGTGGTAGTTGCGGAGATTCTGCTGGTACACCGCTGACCGAGCTGCTGCTATGTCTCGTGCTTCGTCGAGTGTGTCGACGGCGTCTTCGAGTGCAGCCGTGGATTCGGCTTCGCTATAAGCGACGACCCGGGGGGGCTGGTGGCGTACTTCGGCTGGTAGCACGGCTTCGGATCCGTGCACCATGAAGAACGGCGTGTAGCCTGTTGAGCTGTTTGGCGTGGTGCGCAGGCTCCATAGGACGGAGGGTAGCTCTTTCGTCCAGGCTCCGATGAGTCGCTCGAGTGGGCTTATGAGGCCCTTCTTGATGCCAGCGCCGATTGGGCCGTTGGATTTTTCCACCTGCTCGTTCGTTTGCGGGTGCGCCACAGAGGCGTATGTGATGTTGATTCCGAGGCCTTCGCAGAAGTTTTGGAATTCTTTGGAGATGAGGTTCGATCCATTGTCGGTGATGATGCTATGCGGTACGCCGAACCTGTAGACGATGGATTCAAAGAACTTGACGGCAGTCTTGCCCTTTTGGTTAGTGACCGGCATGGCTTTGATCCACTTGGTGAATTTGTCGACTGCGACTAGGAGGTAGAAGTGCCCCCCTTTCGAGGACCTTGGAAGTTTGCCGATCATGTCGAGACCCCATTGGGCGAAGGGCCAGGCCAAAGGTATGGGCCTAAGCTCTGACCCGGGTGCGTGTGGTTTGTCGGCGAACCTTTGGCACCCTTTGCATCTTCGGACGATGTCTTTTGCGTTGTTCATGGCCGTTGACCAGTAGAATCCAGCTCGTAGAGCTTTGGCGACAAGGGAGAGACTGCCTGCGTGATGGCCGCAGATGCCCTCGTGGATGTCTTGAAGTATGGTTTTCCCGTCACCGATGGTGACGCACCTTTGTAGTACACCCGAAATGCTGCTCTTGTACAGCTCGCCATTGATGATGGTGAAGGCTTTTGACCGGCGAGATATGCGTCGGGCATCCGTCGGGCTATCAGGCAGTTCTCCGTCTATCAAGTACTGGAGGTATGGCCGTGTCCAGGTTTCTTCGACTGCCATGACCTGCATCAGTTTGACCACGGTGACCTCTATGTCCAGTTTTTCGGGTCCTTCATGACCTTCGGGTAGCGTAGACCCCGAGTGTTCTGCTTCTTCTGGTGATCCCTTGGAGAATTTCCGCTTGATGGATGGAACGCAGATCTGTTCGAGGAACACACTTGGTGGCACCCTTGCGCAGGTGGATCCGATGTTGGCGAGTCTGTCGGCCTCCTCGTTGCTTTCTCTTCCAACATGCTGAAGCTCGCAGCCGTCAAATTCTCCCTCGAGTGAATTGTAGAGTGCGCGGTACACGATCATGTTTTCGGCGTGTGCGTCGCACTCATTCATCGTTTGTTGGACGACGAGGTTGGAGTCACCGTAGATGACCAGGCGCGTTGCGCCGTAGATCTTTGCCATCCTCATGCCGTGGATGAGGGCTTCGTATTCGGCCTCGTTGTTGGAAGCTCGGAATTTCATTCGAAGGACGTACTTCATCTTGTCGCCCTGCGAGGAGGTCAGTATGACCCCGGCTCCCGCTCCATCTTCATGCTTGGAGCCGTCGAAATGCATCGTCCATGACTGCGACATGTCTGGGGTGTCTGGCAGCTTCAACTCCATCCAGTGTACAAGGAAGTCCGGGAGGACCTGAGACTTGATTGCGAGTCGCTTCTCGTAGACGATGTCTAGGGGTGACAGCTCGATGCCCCACAGGGGCACGCGTCCCGTAGCCTCCGGATTGTTCAGGATGTTGTTCAGGGGTGCCTCGTTGACGACCATCACCTAGGTCTCCTGGAAGTAATGGCTCAGCCGACGAGTCGTCATGAACATGCCGTAGGCGAGTTTCTGGTAGTGAGGGTACCTCTTCTTTGTTGGCGTCAATACCTCGCTGAGGTAGTAGATTGGGCGTTGGACCCCATGGGTCTTGCCTTCTTCGGGTCGCTCGACCACCAGGACGGTGCTTACCACCTGGTGTGTGGCTGCTATGTACAACAGTAGGGCTCGCGCTCCTTTGGCGTAACCAAGACGGGCGAGGTAGAGAGCAGCCGCTTCAGATCTTCGAATGCGTCGTCCGCTTCGGGTGTCCACTCGAATTTGTCTGCCTTGCGTAGTAGCTGGTAGAATGGCAGGGCTTTCTTGCCCATGCGGCTGATGAACCTGCTCAATGCCGCTATTCGCCCTGCGAGCTGCTGGACACCCTTGAGATTCTTCGGTTTCTCCATGGCCATTATGGCCCGTATTTTCTTCGGGTTCGCCTCGATCCCTCGCTGGGAGATGAAGTAGCCAAGCAGCTGACCCGATGGGACGCCGAAGTCGCACTTTTCGGGGTTAAGCTTGATCCTGTAGCGGTCGATATTATCGAACGTCTCGCGGAGATCGTCGATGAGTGTTCTCGCCTCCCTGGTTTTGATGACTATGTCGTCGACATAGACTTGGACGTTGCGACCGATATGGTCCTTTAGGCATGCCTGCATGCACCGCTGGTACGTGGCACCTGCGTTCTTTAGCCCGAAGGGCATTGTGGTGTAGCAGAACACCCCGAACGGCGTGATGAACGCCGTTTTCTCCTGATCTTCGACTTTGAGTCGAATCTGGTTGTAGCCTGAGTAGGCGTCGAGGAAGGAGAGCTTCTCGCATCCTGCAGTCGAATCGATGATCTGATCGATCCGAGGGAGAGGGAAGTGGTCCTTTGGGTAGTGCTTGTTCAGCGATGTGAAGTCCATGCACATCCGCAGGATGTTCGTGGCCTTTTTGGGGACCATCACAGTATTGGCGAGCCACTCGCTTTCCTTAATCTCCCTGATGAAGTTTGCACTGAGTAGTCTGTTGACTTCAATCCCTATGGCTTCGGCCTGGGGCTCAGACAGTCTCTGGATGACTGCTTGACCGGCTTGGTGTCTGGAAAGACGTTGAGTACGTGCTCGGCGAATTCCCTGGGAACTCCTGGCATGTCTGCAGGACACCAGGCGAAGATTTCCCAGCGCTCACGGAGGAATTCGACGAGCGCACTTTCCTATGCGGGGCTGAGATCGTTGGTGATCAGCGCCGTCTTGGAGGCATCCGTCGGGTGGACCTGCACCTTCTTTGTGTTGACGGTGGAGTCGAAGGACATATCAGGTGCGTTTTGCCTTGCGAATGGGGGTGCCCCATTGTCCTTCACCTCGCGGAGCCTTACGAGCTCCTCTTGCATGCCGAATGACTGGGAGATTTTGTTGAAGTCCCTGTCGCAGTGGTCCGATCGGGTGAAGCTCCCGTGGACCGTGATGACTCCCCTGGGTCCTGGCATCTTTAGTAGCAGGTACGCATAGTGTGGTACTGCCAGGAACCTTGCGAATGCTACACGCCCGAGGATGGCGTGGTATTGTGATGGCCAGTCCACCACTTCGAACTCAAGCCGCTCGCATCGGAAGTTATCCGGTTTGCCAAAGATGACGTCGAGCCATATCTTTCCCAGGGGAAATATGCCCTTTCCTAGGACGATGCCATGGAACGTTGTGTCTAACTGTTCCAGGCTGCACAGCGGGATCCTGTAACATCCCAAAAATCATAATTTCAAACTCATTCATATCATCTTTGCATTTAGGGTTTTTCTCAAAAATCATTTAGAGACAGAAGTTGGAGCTATGATTTCATGTGGGCAATTTATCCCAAATGGCCATCACCCTTTGAAATTTGAAAGTTTAAAGTACTTGTTTGCTTGCCTCCATTGATGAAAAGATTAGGTGAAACTTTTAACCCAAGATTCCAAATTTAGAAATAGTTTCAAAATCCTTTTTTTCAAATATTTACAAAATAGAGCAAATCTCTGTTTACTTTGAAACCCAAGCTTGACCCAAGCCTTGCAAAGTAACCACTTAGTTAAAATGATTGTTTTTGAATCCACAAAACCCTGCAAAAAATTCCCAAGGCAGTTTGGTTTCAAAAGGTTTTGAATTCATATCAAATTCATACCAGAAAATGAATTTAGAAAAAGAAAAGGGCTTCTCAATAGGAAAAGGCCGCGCGGCCAGAATCTGGCCCAGCAACAAATCGAGCCCAGCAAGCCCACCCGGGGTCTCCTTATTCTACTCCCACGCGCAAGCGCACGCACCGAGCCGCTGACAGGCAGACCCCACCTAAACTCCGCGCACCTCGCTGACAAGCGGGCCTTCTCCACGTCGGCGTCGTCTCCACCCGCACGACCCGTTCGTCCCCAAATCAACGCGAGCGTTTCTGGTTTTAATTCGCGGCGTCAATTCGAGTTATTGGCAGAGTGATTCTCGCTCGCGACCAGGCTATAAGAAACCCCTCTATCCCCTCTCTCTTCTCCCCCAAACTCCGAACCCAGAGCGCCACCAGGCTGCGAGTATTACCCTCTGCAACCCCGCCGTCTCCGGCGACTACTCCGGCAAATTACGGTGAGTTCTGAGCTTCCCTCTGCCTCTCGTTCTTGCAAACTAGATCAGTGAGCCTCTGCGCTTCTTTTGACACCCTTCGTTTACCCTCGCATGTACCGTAGCTCCGGCAGCATCGTCAACTGGCCGCCACCGTCTTCAGTACGAACTCCGGCGAGCTCTAGTGGTAAGCCCCGACCGCCCCGTGACTTCTAGTTCAAACACACGACCCTGCCTTGACTCTGTGAATCTAACCGTGTCCTCGTCTTGCCTTGGGGTGGTTCACAGCGACGTCCACGACGACCACCTGACACACCGACGCCGTCCTCCACTCCGGCGAGCAATCGCAACCGTGCCCGAGCGCCCCTTGACCAACCGCGAGTACGACGACCTTCGCCAAGACCTCCTGAGCACGGTGAGCTACTCCTCGTTCTCACTTACCCCCTGTAGCGCGCCTCCGTCGTCAACTGACTGTTCCGCCGCCGGTAGCCACCGCTCCGCCGCCAGTTCTTGGCCAGATCGATAGCAGCCGTTAGATCTGTATCGTAGCGCTAGGATAGATCCACTTAAACCGAAGAGGTACGCGATCTGAGCCGCCAGATTTCATTTAGATCCTACGGCTGTGGAGTTCGATCCAGTGCGAAACGGTACGGGCGAATAAGAACATGACGCGTGGCTAGGTTAGATCTGAAAACAGATTTAAAAACCAGAATTTTGATCCAAATTCAAATGCTCATAACTTTTAATTGCCACGTTAGATTTTTGCAAACTTTATACCGTTGGATTCAGTGAAACAAGGCCTTTCTGAATATCCAATTTATTTAGCATATAGTAACAGTTAAAATGATTTTATTTGTGGAACAAGTTTAGGGCTATTTTTAGATATAGATTTATTTTTGTAAATTATATTGGGGCCAAATAAGTTAGTTGGCAAACTTGTGACATGTTAAGTTTCTGTGGACATGGACATACTTGGTAGAATTTTCAAAAATCACCACTTAGTAAATTCTTGCATGCATGCATTCATATTATTTTTGGTTGTATATAATTGTGTGTATTTATGCTTAAATTTCTTGTGTAGATTTTGCTAGTGATTGTGATTGTGAAGAGTGCTACTCTCCCCACTACCAAGGCAAGTGATATTTTCATGAATATTCCTATCCTAAGTTTTGTACTAGCATTAGATATTTTGCTAAAGTATTGCATGATATTTTGCCTAGTGCTAAGATGGGAAATCCTAAGTAGAGTGGAATAGTAGAATTGCTAGGGAAATTTTCCTAAGTTAAGTTACCATACTTTGCTTAGCCTAGCTTATAGCAAACAAGGGTGGTGAACATCTATATGGTTTATGATAAAAATATTCTAAGTCAAGAGACTTATATTTTCTTAATAAAACAACTAAGTCAAATAAACCTCCTGGGTGGAATGGAAGGATTGGGTTATGTTGAGTGGTTACACAAGGCCATGGACTTGGGTTGTGCATCTCACTTGTGGTATGCCACCCAGGCACAAAGGGATTTGGAGGCCAAGTGTTGAGAAAGCTTACAGTGCAACCACTTGGCAATATGGGCTCTGCCATGATCATATAGGTTGCTAGAACTTAGCCATTTGGACAGTTGGTGGTAGATGGGATGATAGGATGGAACGCGTCCATTTGACTAAGGAAAGGCTTCTGAAAGGTCCTGTCTTGGGAAACCAAGTCTGGTGGGGAAAGTGCACAACCTCTGCAGATGGAAAACCTAAGTACTTAGCCTAGTCCAAGGCAATGGACACTTTGAGCATCAAGACATGGAAGCTACAAAAATCTCATCACTCCAACTTCTAAGTAAAATTTTGTGGGTGAACAAGGGTGAAGGACCCCAATGTCTATTGGTGGTTTCTTTGGGAATGTTATGACAAAGAAAAACTTAGTGTTTTCAACTAATAGGGAAAAACTTATTTTCAAGCAAAGCAAGCCAAGCTATACCTAGCCAAAATGCATATAGTAACATAGTCCACTTAAAATATACTAAGGTATCACTTGCCAATACTATTCCAAAGTATTGACCCTCTGTGGCTGTAACTTGTGATGTTGCAGGTTACTCCGATGATGAATAGGAGTCATGAGTCTACACTCAACATGCTTGCCTGTGGCACATGAAGATGAAGACTTGTGTTTATTTACTTATTCCATAAACTCTTGTATTAGGCCTTTGGCCCTGAGTTGTAAAAGACTATGTTTTATCTCTGGAATGAATGTAATAAACGACCTTTGTATCTGTGTACTTCATCTTAAACTATGGATGCTAGCATTGATCCAGGGACTAGCATTGCAATCACAGGGATCCTTTCCTTTATAAAGGAGGGGTCTAACAGATCCGCATTGCTGCTAGAGTGCTTGCGAACATCAGGTTGATGCAGCTGTCGCCGTCCATGAAGACGCGGCTCATCTCGAAACCTCCGATCCGCGCCTCCAGCACCAGGGCAGCATGACCTGGGCGAGGGACCTGGCAAGGGTGATCCGAACGGCTGAACGTGATGCAGGACTCCGATCCGCTGAGGTACTCAGGGATGGCGGGTGGAGCTGTCACGGCCAGGTTGATCTGCCGGGTGATTTTCTTCTGCACCCTATTCGTTGGGTGCCCCTTCTGGATCATCAGTGCTCCTTTCGGCGGGGGATACCCGTGCCCAACGTTGTTCTGTGCTGGTGCGATTGGTTGGTTCGGGCCTCCTATAGGTGGCGGTGGAGGAGCTCCATGTGCTATCTCTCATGGTGCAGGTGCGTTCCCAAATCCAGGGGGTGGAGCTTGCTGCCTCATCTGAACCATGATTTCTCTGAGCTTCTGGAACTCGCGGTAGTCCTTGAGCATGTGGCTTGCCTTCTTCTTACCATCCTGCTTGTCGATGTAGAAGTGGATGGTGCATGGACCCGACAGTTTTTCGTATGCTGAGGGTCCGTCGTCGCGGCCGCGGCGCTGCCACGACTGTGCTGGGCGTCCTCCATCGCGGAAGTTGCCTCCGCGGTATCCGCCGCTGTTGCGGTTGGCGTCGTTGCGGCGATCGGCATAGCCGGCCGCGACCATGTCGGGTCCATCGCGATCGTCGTAGACGCGCGGTCTCCTCTTTCTACGGCGCTCCCGTCATCGGCCGTAGTCGTCCTCTTCCTCCGATTGTGCCCGGTGGACGGAATCTTCGCCGTCGGCCCACCTGTTGGCGATGTCCATGAGGTGGTCGAGTGTCTTGGGCTTGACGTGCCCAAGTTCTTCCTTGAAGTCCTGGCGCTTGACGCCGTCCTTGAAGGCGTCGATGGCCCTTTCTTCGGAGATGTGCGCCGCAGAGTTCTTGGTGTTGCCCTAGCACAGTATGTACGAGCGAATGGATTCGCCCGTTCGTTGAGTACAGGCTCACAACTCCTCGATCGAGGCGGGCCTCTTGCTGGTGCCTTTGAAGTTTCGGATGAAACTGTAAGCCAGCTCCTCCCAGCTTCGGATGGATCCTAAAGATAGGATGCTAAGCCAGATCTGAGCTGCGCCTGTCAGCTGCAGCTGAAGGCATTGCATGGCGGTTTCCTTGTTTCCACCGTCCAGCTTGACGGATGACAGGTGGTCGCTGAGCCACGCCTTGGGGTCCTGTGTGCCGTCGAACTTCGGAGTATCCGAAGGAAGCTTGAAATTTCGCGGCATCCGTGTCCGTCGGACGGATCTGCTGAAGCACCGGGCTCCACAGAGTTCTCCTTCATCTTCGCCCATCTCGGATTCAGATGAGCATGTACGCTTGGCTCGCGCTTTGTCGATTTTGCGCTGTGTGAGCGCGTCTCTAGCGTCGTAATCGCGGCTGCGATGACGCGAGCTCTTGTGCCTTCGAGGAGGGTCATGGTCCTCTTCTTCGGATGAAGGAGTGGGGCTGCGGTCGAACCTGACCGTAGCTTTCTTTTTCGGCTCCGTAGGAGCTTCTTGATGGAGCGCAGCTCCAACGAGTCCGAGTCTGGTGAGTGCGGACTTGTGCATGGCTCTTTTCGGGTCCCCCTCCGGAGGTGGGTGGGACGCGAGGTACACGGTGGCTGCCATGATCGCAGCTTGCGGCGTCTTCGGGATGATGTTGCCGTCGGCATCCATCTCCATGAAGGATGTGTGGAGGGTTCGGGTCACCTCATGGCGCTCCTTGGGGTCCATGTTCTCCGTCCGGGAGCGGTGTTTGTTGCCGTGGTTGCCGTTCAAGCTGGAGCCGATGCCCATGGCGAAGAGCGCAGATCGTCGCGCGCTGGACTCCGAGGCTGCTTGCTTGCGTTTGTCAAGCACCTCTTGCATCTTGACCTGTTCCTTGTGCTCCTCGATCAGGAGCAAGTGGTATGCCATCAGAAGGTCCCGTGAGGAATCTGCAGGCAGGATCGTGCTACCCGCCACCGCGGCGCGTGCCTGGGCCCATCCTTCTTTGCTAAGGCGTATGACCTGGCCGGCGTTGTCCCCTTCGGGTGGGGGGACTGGCTTCTTCTGTTCCTGCCGTTTCGGTCCTGCGGGTTAGGTGGCGGGTTGGGCGGCGGGTTGGGCGCTTGCTGATCCGCGTCGCTCTGGATGACTACGGCGCATTGGTAGCGCTCGTAGATTGGTCTGCTGCTGCCGCAGCTTTCGGATCTGGAACCGTAGGTCCCTTCATCCGATGGCGGATCGCACAGATCGGAGTTGCTGCTGCTGCTGTCGTAGGACTCATCTCTTGATGATAATGTGCGTAGCACAGGGTGTGGGGCCCATGAAGCGGGCCTGATTGATGGTAGGGGCACTCGCTCTGGGAGGCGGAGGGTGCCAGTTTGCCCCACATGGAAGCAGAAGCTCCCAAATAGGATCTCGAGTCCGTCGCCTACAGGCTCGAAGTCCTTCATGGTGGCCGGTGAAGTCGAAAGCGCCGAAGAGGAGGTGACTCTCCGTCGCCGCAGAGTTGTAGATCGCTTGGGTTGGGACCGTCACGATCGCACAATCAGCATCCCCGTATCTCACAGACGGCGCCAATTGACGAGGTTTGATCTCATCAATGCCCATTGTTATGGACTTGGGTTTTGGAGAAGATGGGGATGCTGGAGATCGCGGAACGGTTAGCAAACAAGCAACACAGGACACGAGGTTTACCTAGGTTCAGGCCCCCGGAGGGAAAACCCTACTCCTACTTGTCTGCTCTTGATTACGGCGGAACCGGTGATTACAGGGGTGCGCAGATGCAATCTGGCATGGAGGTGTGTATGCGAAAGTATGAGGTCAGAGATCTAGGTCGTGCCCTCCTGGCCTTTATATAGACTTAGGCAGGTCCCAGGCACAGATCTAGTCGGTTACAGGTTCTAGGGTTTACCCCTTTGAATTTCCTATCTACTATAGTCTTGCTCTCCAAGGATCCGGAGGCGTCATGGGCCTTGGCCACCCGAAAGTATTTATGGGCCGGCGTATATTTGCCGTGGGCCTTCCTTGGGTTGGACCAGGTATGCTGAGGTCGTGTATCCGCGGGGTATAACCATGTCACTTTCCCCTTTATTTATTAGCATCCAACTTTAACTTCCATTTTATCCCAATAGCTCTTTCATACTCATTAAATATATCTTCATATGGTGGTATTTTTGTTCTAGAAGTGGAAATGCGAAGGTAAATATAAAAACAAGACACAAACGCTCCAAGTTTATGCCATTATCTTATGTTGCTCAAAAAATAGAGTTTAGAGGTGTGCTAGTGGGGTACCTTGGAAATCTCCAAGATTATGGTTTTCACCATCCTTGGATAGCTCTTGGTATGGTGTTCATGCATTTCCTATGAAAAATGTTCAACAAAAAGCATTCTCCCATTTCTTTTCTATGGGGTGACACAGTGGACATAAAGATATATGCTAGCTTTTATAAAAACTATAAATATAATTTGGTTTGAAATTTATAGAGAGTATATTAAGTTGCCATAATTAACACAATATTAGAAGACTAAAAAAGAATCAAGTTGAAACTCAAAAGAATGGCTTAAGAATCTAAAGATAGAATCTGTCCTAAAATACAGTAACATAAAAACGTAATTAATTGGCCCACTTAGACATGTCAGAATTGTTTTCCAATTTTTGTGTATATAGAGAATGAAAATTTGTAACTTCAGTAGAAATTAGATCTTAATAAAAGTTACAGAAAAAACACAAAAATATTTTCGTTTACAACAGCATGCAGGAAACTGCAACTCCCAGTAGTTTTATCAACTCAAATGCATCCAAATGGGTAAAACTTGGTACTTTATTGCAAACACCAGAAATAAAACCAAAATAAAACTCGCTTATAATAGTAAGAGTGAACAAATAATAAACCAAAAAGAAAAAGACCCGGTTGCTTCCCGTAAGCGCTTTGTTTATAGCCATATAGCTAGGCTTACTTACTTTTGTTTAGGATGAGTAGAGATCATGTGGTAACTTGTATCTTAGTGCCATCTACTTCTTCCTTGGAAAATGTTCCATGCACTTATTATGAGGTAATTGAAACTTAACGTTACCTTTTTTGAACCAATGACAACACCTATGGTTCTCATAAAATTCTTCCAAGAATTATAGGATTCAAGGTTTTACTCCCCATATCTATAATGATAAAGTCATCAGGCAGAAATGTCATATGTATTTCAATCATAATATCACAATATTTTGTAATATATTAATGAGTTAATGCAAGCTACATCTATCAAGATCTAGTAGAGGTTAATTTACTGTATTAAGAATTTTAACTTTCTCCACTTGTTTATCTTTCACAACCATGAGTGATTGTTTATCTTCTTTCTCAATCGTATTTAAAGTTTCCCAGGATTTTTCTATTATGTCTTGCACATATTTGATTGTTTCTTCATGATGTCTTTGGATTTGAACAAGGTTCTTAAAATATATTAATTCATTAGTTAAATGATTTAATTTATTATTTAAAGCATCATGTTTTTCAAGCTTAGCTATAATTTCTTTGTTTAGCTCCTTTTGGGTTGATATGGAAGATCTGATGGTATTTTCTAAACCATTGGAAACATCATTACCACTAGTATATTTATTAGGAACATAAAAAAGTCCTACCATAAGAATTATTGTAGTTGTTCACATATCTAGTATTACACATGTTTCTTATGTAGTTGTCATCTACATTTTCAGCATTGTTTCCAACAATATCTTGTAAAGCAACATTATCAATATTTTGGTTAGATGTGTAAGCAAGTACGGTATCAACTTTAGCAATCAAGGAATCTACCTTCTCAATAGAGTTGACTTTTCTAAAAGATGGATTAGGTGATCTTTTAGTGTGTCATTGGCTATGATTTTATAGCATGTTTTCTAAGATAGCCTTTGCTTCAAGAATAGTTTTACACATGAATGCACCCCTTGTATCGGAATCTAACATACTTCTAGACATATAGTTTAAACCATTATAGAAAGAGTGTAACATAGTTCATTCATTTACTCCATGTGTTGGACAAGTTTTAAGCATGATTTTTAATTTTTTCCTAAGTTGTAGATACATGCTCATTATCATTTTGTCTAAAGAATTGTATGCTATTTATATTTTGCAACATTTTAATTGGAGGGTAATATTTCTTTATGAAAGATTCTTTAAGATTATCCCAAGAGTTTATGCTACCAGTTGGTAATGATAATAGCCATTTTTTAGCTTTGCCTCTAAGTGAGAATGGGAATAATTTAAGTTTAACAATGTCATTTTCCACATTCCTAAATTTTTGCAAGTCAGAAATTTAACAGAAGTCATGTAAATGCATAGATGCATCTTCACTAGCACTTCCCCCAAATTGTTCTTTAGCAATAAGATTAAGTAGTCCAGGTCTAACTTCAAAAATATCGGCTTTAATTTTAGGAGTTGTGATAGGTCTAGCAATAAATTGATCATTAGGAGTGTTGGTTTAGTCACATAACTTAGTAGTTCTTTCTCCTATGTTTGTAATAAAAGTAAAGTTACACTAATTTTTATGGATTTTTGTGTTTAATACAAAGGTAAGAAAATGACTAAAAGTAAACAAACTAAATAAAAACAAAAAAAAGGAAAATAAAGTTCTTTGTAGATCTAAAATAAAATAAAATCTCACAATGGTGTAACCTCCCCAATATTGGGTGTTTGGAAAAGTTCATTAAGATGGTGCCAAAAAAGGTTCTAGCAGTTGTTATGGGAGTTTCACCACGCTGCAACCACTTTGAGATGTCTCTTGCAATTCCTCGGCAACAACGCCAGAAAATGATCTTGATGGAAACAAATCCGTGTGTACCAAATTGTTGGGACTCCAAGTGCGGAGTGTTATAGCAAGCGTATTTTCCCCACAAGGGTGACTCAAGGGTTTATATCGAACTCTCGGGCAATTGGCTTAGGGACTGCTCCTCTTTTCTTCTTCAAGCAACCTACAAAACAAAGTACTTTCCTAGTGTCCCCATCTCCACATTGTGGTTGTCAAGCACAAGGTTTCATATTAGTAAAACTTAAATAAACTATATATATAATAAAAGTAAAAGCAATCTATAACTAGACAAGAAAGTAAAAAAAATCAGGTAAAGATCATTTTGGGTTTTTGTTTGTGTTTGTTAATAGTAAAAGTGTTTTTGTGTTTTGAGATTTAATTGATGCAACAAATATAAAAGCAGCAAAAGTAAACGAAGATTGTTTCTTATAATAAAATTTGTGCTGGAGTTTCATGAGTTCACTTGTCTATTCTCTCATAAATTGCAGTGGGCATAAAACAATTCATAAGAAATACAATATTGATGAAACTTCATTATGTGTATGATAAGAATCCATATGGGCATCATGTCCTATTTTAAAGATGATGTAACACATCTCACTTATAATCCTCTAGAAAGGGAACACTCCATGCAATCTAGAATTAATTAAGAACAAATAGAGTATAGCCTTAGGTACTTTGACAAGATGTTTAAATAAAAAATGTGCTATGTTGAACAATAAATATCATATAGGCCGTCACTAGATGATAATAACACATGCATTCACTTAATCCCTAATGAGGTAACAAAAGAAAGGTAAAAACCATAGTGGATCTTGAATTTTGTTGTCACTGTCCAATCACCACTACCATGTTACTCCAACTAATACACACTTCCCCCACACATGCCCTCTCATACATGTTGTATCAAAACAAGTACTTAAGAACGGGGTACATAATATGCATCTACCAATAAATCTTACACATAATATATTTCCAATCTCAAATATCAACTCATAAAATAAAGATCCACCACCCAAGAATTACATAAATGACCATAATCATGTTGGGAAGCTCATATGATACTAGAACAATGATATATCAAGAGAGAAATAGATCATGCTACTACCACAAACCCATAGTATAGAGGTGGACTACTCCCTCTTCATCATGGTGATGAAGCCGGAGATGTTGGAGAAGGGTAGAGATCCCATCGACGGCAGTTTTGGCGGTGTTTTCCCCTCCAATCTTTGTTGGTTCTGTCTCTATTTAGGTGTTTCTGTCTTTCTGTGCCGCCTCCTCCAAGATCGTCCTGGGGGTTATTTTATAGGCATTTTTAGGTCAATACTTCAAGGATGAGATGAACATGGATGATTGTGGAGGCTTGAGGAGGGAACAAGAATGGGTGGGGCCCATGCCATCTAGGCTCATTTGCGCCTCGGACCTCCCCTCTCTTGGTTCTCGTGCTCCAGATGCTTCTCTTCGCGAAAAATACTCCTCGAAAAATCCCTGGGCCATTGGACTTTGTTTAGGTACGTGAAATATAAAAATATGCAAAACAGGTTTTTAATGTCCTATAGAGTGATAAACCAAATAAAGGGGATCATTGGTAAATCCCCATAAATCAATGTAAAACATGGATATAATATCAGATAAGTTGTAAATATGTGGGAATATGAATCAATAAACTACAAAGTTCATGTATGAATTCTACATGCATCAGATGGCTATCAAAAAGTAAACAACACAAGTAAATATTTTGGTTAGGAATAACTGAAGCACGCAGAGACGAAGATGTATTCCCGTGATCCCTTCCTTGGGAGCAAAGATACATCACATTGGAGAGGTGTGGGATCTCACGAATGATTTCCCAACGCCATGAAGGCTCACCTTCTTATCTTAGACTATCCCACGAAGGAATAGCTCAGTCACTTTTGGTAGACTCCAAGGTAGTATCCAAACCCTTAAACATTTTCGATATGGAAAATCACTAGTTTAATGCCTCTGGGCGACTCTAGCCGCTTAGGGTTTACCACAAACCCAAGAGTAACAAGAAAACTCTATGAACTCAAGGGGAATGAAATATGGCTTGGCAGAGACATAGATCGAGACCTCCTCTTGCTTTCTTGCAAAGGGATTTAGCTTTAGTTGGGTAGAATGGGAGATTCGAAAGATTTGGTGTTTCAACAATGTAGTGAGAGAGAGAGATCAAGAAGATAGCAAATGAATGGTTGACCTGACTGCCTCAAGGAGGAAGAAAGGGTATATATAGTACTAGGGGAAAAGTATTTGTTTAGAAAGATTATTCATCGAATCGGCATTAAATTTGGTGAAGACGAACCTAGCACCAGAGAAACTGGTGTACAAACCGGCAGGCCGGTTTTGCCACTAAACTGAACCGGCATAGGAACTGGCCCGCCAGACTGACCGCCGAAATAATCAGCGTGTGCCAAAATGCTAATCACTACACCTGTTCAACATGGTATGGCCAGGGAACTGGCAGCCCTCCAGATTGTTCGGTGCGAGAACCGGCACTACCGATTTGCTCGCCGATTTCATAGAAACCCTTCGAACATGCAGTTTTCACCCAAGTACTTCATCTTTTCACTTTGTGTGTCATGGTTATATGGTGGTAGGATGTGTATATGACATGGAAGCATACCCAATGAGATCATCGAGACCATCCCTATGAATAGTGCGGTGTTTCCTATTTGACTCAAACATAAATATAGAGAAATATAACCAAAACACAGGCGCTTAATTTGAATGTAGAATGGGGGTCTCTCATCACCTTCCATCATCACTTTTGAACTAAAACCTGAGTAAACACTAGTAGGTAGCATTAGTACACACTTTAGCTTTGGTGTTATCATTAACAAAAATAATGGTCAAGGGTAAAATACCCTTAGATGAACCCTACGAGGAGTTAAAGCATAAAATGGAGCCAAAGGAGTCGGATACTGCCTCAATGGTGGTGGAAATCCATACGAAGTGTAGATAGGGACCAATTTCCAAATAATAGAACCTACAGTTGTAGAGCAATGCTATATCAGCAATCGCAAGCCAAGTAGTTATAGAGTTGGATCTAGTCGTAGAGTAGTCTAATAATTATTCTTTTTTGATTTTGATTTATAATGAACTTACCTAACAATCCTCATTGTGTGAAGGAAGTTTCGTAGACCTGTTGTATGGATCCGTGTTGTAATGCTATAGTCATACCTTAGACCTGCGATGTTTTTGTTGTGCTACTCTGTTAGATGTAATGTTCATTCAACGTTGTTTCAAGAGTGCTATGTAAATTACTTGTGCACTATAATATGCAGTGGTGTGCTGGGTCACCGCAATTACATTTAGTAATCTTGCGATTGTCTAGAGATATTAAATACATGATTGTGAAAGTAAGTCAAACTACATAGGTAATTAGAGCACACCAAGTAGAACATTCAAATCTTTTAGGTGAGATGGTTTGTTTAGTCAGGTTGCTAGTATCTCTACGTTGATTTTGATAACACGTAGAGCTATAGTATATCTTACCTAGATTGGTATGTCTTATGTGATAGCAGATTAACTCACATGCTTAATTTCATTGGCATAGTAAAACAATTGATAAACATACAATAGCACTGGTTTATATTAGTTGATATCATGCACATTGGAGTGTGTTTATCAAACAATCAAATCGTGAGTGCAAAAGTAGTGGAATCCGCAGAATTTAAGGTCATACACTATCTTAAAAATTTCTTCCATGCAATCATGTACTAGAAGCTTCTGTAGCTCTTAGAATGAACACTTCGCAGATGCCCATTAAGATATTCAAGGATAGTAATATCTATGTGAAAATACATACATACATACATACATACATACATACATATATATATATATATATATATATATTACAATTTATTATAGTTTCAAAAATAATATGGGTGGAGACATTAAAATTCATTCTAGTTTAACTTCTAACACTTCAAAATATATGTACAAACATATTTGAAGGGACTATGCCTTCATAAAATCATATCTAAGGTTAATTACAAAACACAGTTTACATTTAGCAAACCATAAGGGTATTTCATCGAGATAGATGAGAGAACGGTATAACAAATAACATAATATTAACATTTAGCAACTAAGGGCTGATAATGTACTAGTTAAGGTTTTAGTTTTATAGTTTAGCAACTAAGGGCTAAAAGTATACTATTTAAGGTTTTAGTTTGATAATTTGGCAACTAAAGGCTACAAATATACCAGTTAAAGTTTTAGTTTGATACCTATAAATAAGTATAACTTTTAGTATAAATACTTTTTGGTTTAACTCTGACTCTACTTTCTTTAAAATGGTAGAAACGTTTGACTCACTCTAGGAACCGGGTTGTAGGGAAAAGAGTAAAACATAACAAAAGAATAATACAAAACTTGGTTCATAATAAAAGAAGTATCCTCACATAGAAGATAGATAGGAGAAGATAAATTAAATTCATAGCCTATTCCGCTTCACGCCCCCGTGTCCTGCGAGAAAACGTTAGAATCTTCTTGATCATTTCCATTGATATTTCTAACTGCATAACTTTTCACAGCAACAGAAATGCAACCAATTTGAAGATAATACATAGTGAATAAGAACTGTACCGTTTCAAGTTAGCTAAATAGCCCAAATCATTGCACCAAGTTTTTCCCAGAGATGAGAGGACAATCTTGGTGAAACCATTACAATATAGCGACATTCTTGGCCACCTGAGGTTCTCCGTAACACACGCCATGTAAGTTTGGAAATTGAGCAGCCGAAGAGAAGGCGATCTGCCGATTCACACTCCCCAATCTACTTCCCATGCCACCCATTCATTCTTCATAACTATTAATAAATTATCACTCTGTTTGTGAAATGTACAATATGATCATCTCTTATTATACTTATAGGAAGAGGAAGATACAAGTGGACATGGAGAATGTCCTGCCAAGAAGTTAAGTTTGTGATATCATCTCCTACTTAGCCCATTGTTTGCTTTTGTTTTCTAATAAAAAACTGCAACATAACCTTTGATTTAGTATTATTTAAGTATGACATTCGCCTTGGTGTAGTGCTATTAAGTACTACCATCTTAACATTGGTGTAATTTTGAACAATATGTCACTCTCTCTAGTGATATTCTTTTGATTATTTTTTCATCTTATTTGCAATGGTGGAAATATGTCTCGTTGCGCATGTTTATCTTTATTTTTTTTTTCATCTTGTTTGCAATAGTGGAAATATGTCTCACTGTGCATCTGATAATATTTGACTATTTCCGGTTCAAATCCATTAGATATATGACCCGGATCCTTATTCCCATATTACGTGTATTCGAATCCGCATATGGTCCTTATCCGTTCCGCTTCGAATCCGACATAAAAATATAGTAAAAGATATGAAGAGATCATAATCCGATCAGATTTGTTTACACCCCCGGCCACACAGTCAATCAAGTTGCCAAACAACATTTATCAGCACAACAATATTGACAACACATCCAGTCCAAACAAACATGGCCCAATATATGAGCCAAAATTGCATACAAATTGTTTTCTGAGGGAAACGTGGGAGATGCCAAGATCTACAAACCAAAAAAAAATATGCACAAGTTTCTATGAGCATGGAGCCCATCAGCCCATGCACATTTCCATAGCGCTGTCTTCTGTACCAGCCCACGGGCCGAGACATGACAAACATACGGTTCCATTTCCCGTTCCCCGTCAAGGAAGCCGTCTTCTGCTCAACGGCGACCGTCCCGCTCGAGAGTCATGGCCTCTACTGCTCCTACTGTACATGTACCTGTGAGAGATCGAGCCGTGGAACATGCAGACCCGCCAGGTCAGGTTCGAACCTTAACACGCGCGCGACATCACAAATACAACCACACTCCACCTGGATATCGAACGCGCGCGCGGCAAGGTTCACGGGTGCAAAGGCCGCCGGCCGGCCGGTCGGCCCGAACACGATCATGCTTTTTATTCACGGTAATATCAAATTAGTGTACCGATCGACATCCTATGTCTCATCTGTGCACTTTTGTACACCACAAATCACACGAGGAAAAACGTTCCAGCCGGCCGGCCGGTGTCAGAACCCCGTGATGGGCACCTTCTTGTAGCAGTTGAGGTCGTGATCAAAGACCTTCCGGTGACCAAACTCGAAGACCTGTTCTGGCTCCTTGGCGGCGGGCGCAGTTAGGCCGGCGGCGGTCGCCGCCTTGACGCTGAGCTCACCGTTTGATCCCACCAGGGCGCTCCCTAATCCGTACTCCGGCCATGCCCCTTCTTGGTCTATGGCGCGGCCAGCGTGCGCCGCCGAGATGGCCATCATGGACGCGAGGATGAAGACGGCGGCCGCGACGGGGAAGCGGCCCATTCTTGGACGTCTCGTATCGTATGGGTGTTTCTCTTCGTCCACCGGGAGTTTATATAGGTTCAGCTAGCAGAGGTGCATGCATGGCGTCGAACAGTAAACCAAACTCCGGTGAGAGCTCGACGCTTTTAAGTGGAAACTGATATAGACAGTAAGAGCTCTATTTAATTAAGCTGGAGTTTGCAATTTAATACTCCGTGGCCAAATGTGTAGTATCAGTTACTCCTACGAAGAATATTTATGCTGTGTGCGCCGCTGCATCAGTGCAGCTAGAAACCCTGCAAACGCAGTCATTGGATCAAAGGCCATTGTACTTTTTGTAGAACAGGGCAGCATCCGTTGCGGTAACAACTCACGGCATGCTTCCTGCATGACCGACAAAATCTGTTCTTGAACCAAAAAAGACATCTGCCAGCAAAATATTTTGCCTGCCTGGCTTCCTTCGCTCATACTCTAAACATCAGCTGATAATTACCGTCTGAGCTTTTACAGTGGGTGGAGACATGGACGGGAGAGAAAAAGCTCCTGCACAGTAGCACATCCAACAAACACCAACAAACGTGGAGAAGTATTAGCACACAGCGAAGCGATCACAGCACATGCTACGATGCAGGTGGTACGCAAATCCGTGTTCAGTTTGAGCTCCTCATTGATCGACGTGGGTATTTCAGATAGGGTGTCAAGTGGGATTTTACTTAAGTCTTATCTTTATTTTATTTTGTGATTTCTAGTGTAAAACTTTGTAAAAAATTTACACTATTTTTTAAAATAAATTAGAAGTGGGATCTAGATGAAAATCCCACTTGACACCTTACCTCGAGACTCGAGAGCCTGGCCTGATCTGGCGAACTCTCTGCACTAGCTGGAACCAACATGCATCTTTATTTGGAATTGCTCCAATTCCAATTTGTCTCCATAAGGTTGTGCTTCTTTAGAATCAGCCCCCGACGCAGGTTCCACACAGAATCATAGAGATCTTAATCCTCAAATTGTATCCTGATTTCTCTAAATATGCTTCATCTTGAATCGGTTGTTCGTATTGACCATGAGCTAAAAAAATGTTCACTTAGTGCTTCCATCCGAACACTTATGGTTGATGATTCAGATGCACCCTAGCAGGCGGCTCTCCATTCCAAGCCATCCAGTTAGGACCTTGAGGGCACGTCTAAAACTAACATGCCGTGGTGGCATGTTGTCTTTGTGCGATACAATACAAAGAGACCCATTTTTCACTAAGGGACTCACCCTTAGCCAACGGTAATACAATGGTATACACTACTTATCATCAGAAACATACACTAGAAACCCCTGTAGGGACATTTGCTAGAAGCTGCATATGTCCCCTAGATTCACTCTACACCACCACCACCATGAAATTCACCATAGATCCCTTCATTCGAGGAGTCTTCATTGCTAGAAACTCCTTGTACCATCTACAATCATCGAGTTCTTCAAATTTGGTTGGACCTATGTATTCATCAACTATGGATTCAACTTATGTCTTTCTCTTTGATGTTGCATGATTTGTGAGTAGTATTTTGTGGCTATGGGTTGGTATTATTAGCTATGTATCTATGAATTCTCTATATTTGTGATGGGCACTCATCTTTGCCGCCATCAATTTAGTCATGTGTATTTGTGTACACCACACAAATCATCAATACTTATGTGCACCGTCTATATTCATAATATGTGTGTGTTTCTCAGGCTTCTCGAGCCTGATGCATCCCTAGGTCTAATCATGGTATTTATTAGAAAGTACACTTTAAATCGTCTTCCAAAGATATTTAGGTGGCCCACAACACATACATATACATTATGATCAATTTGATTGCCGCACATCATATATATGCACTATGATTGATTTAGTGCCACACATTAGCCCATAGGGTCACGTAAGTTTGTCCTTTCAGATGAGAGGTTACTTATTTATATAAAAAGTGTTTTTAGATTCATTTTATATAGGGAAATAACCAATGTAACTTTTTTTGCAAAATAAATAACACTAGCTAAATATTTAGCGGTAATAAAACATTAATCTTCTTAACATTGATTATTGAAAGAACAATCATAACTAATTAAGTATAAAGGTTTATTATAAATAAATGATAATGAAATTATTTTAGGACGTGGCTACACATAGAAGCCTATGATTAGCAATATACAGTGAGCATGAGAAAATTTTGGACATGATGAATGAAGACTAAATGAAAAAATTACTAACATCATCAACCTTAAATGAAAAGTTCAAAAATTTAAAAAATTTGGTAGCTCAAATAGTTTATCCAATTTATCATCCATTTTCACCGTTGGACTAGTCGCGATGATATCTTTGAAACTAGATTATATTGATATGTTTCGAGATATTTTTTTAATGCAAAAGTTACCCACCTGTAACCAGTGGCGGAGCATGAACAAAACACTAGAGGGGGGAAATTCCATAGAAACAACAAATAAGTACAATAAAGTGGCAAGTCATATAACATATGCAAATTTATAGATTCCAATTTGATGATGATATATAGCATCTTGTTCTTGTAAATACAACATAAATAAGTAGTTCTGATATACCTAGGTAGTGGAGCAGTAATTTTTTAGCTTAAAAAGGAGATAATGACCAAATGTCAACTAAATATGACCAATAAGTACCTAGAGAAATGTGCATCGGTTCTTAACTTTGAAATCTGCAATTACATCTTCCTAACCAATTTATAAAGCAATTGTCCATTCTACTTATAGTAGCATGCTATTTACAATAATATTTGCACAACCACTACGTTTTATTTGTAGTAGCATGCTATCCACAAAAGCATCACAAGGAGTCGAGGAGACGTTTGTTTGTTCTGCAAATTCTTCATCTCATTTTCTTTAAAAAATAAGATTGCTTCTTCTGTTGTTTTATGATTACTAATTTCTCAATGAAAGAATTAAATTAATAAATCAAGTGCGGGGCCATGGACATACAAAATTACAAGTGGAGTACATCTCAATTTGTACCTTAACCTGGGCTATGGTCGGTGGAGGTGGCGTGCAGCCATCGTCCATGAAGGAAGGCGGCAGGAGTGGGTCACCGGGCGGAATAGCAGCAGCAGGCACCCGACATGGAATCTTTGAGAAGGATCTAAGTGTTGGAATTATGCCCTAGAGGCAATAATAAAGATGTTATTATTATAATTCTTGTTCATGATAATGTTTATATTCCATGCTAGAATTGTATTAAGCGGAAACTTTAATACTTGTGTGGTTTGTGAACAACACCGTGTCCCTAGTACGCCTCTAAGGACTAGCTCATTGATTAATGATGGTTAAGGTTTCCTAACCATGGACATGAGTTGTCAATTAATAATGAGATCATATCATTGGGAGAATGATATGGTGGACAAACCCAAACTAAGCGAAGCAATTAGATCGTGTCATCGTGTTCGTCTTTGCGAAGCTTTTCTTATGTCAAATATTGTATTCCTTAGACCATGAGATAATACAACTCCCTGGTATCGGAAGAAAGCTTTGAGGTCATCAAACGTCATCCTATGAGAGGGTGATCATAAAGGTGTCTCTCAGGTGATCGGAAAGTATCTGTTGGGTTGTATGTATCGAGATGGGATTTGTCCCTCCCAAGTCGGAGAGATATACTTCGGGCCCACTCGGTAATCGATATCAACACCGCTTGCAAGCATGTGGTTAAGGAGTTAATCACAAAGTGATATCAGATTACGGAACGAGTAAATTACTTGCTGTGAACGAGATTGAACTAGGTATGACGGTATCGACGATCAAATCTCGGGCAAGTAAAATATCGCGAGACGAAGGGAATATATATATGTGATTGATTGAATCCTGGCATTGTGGTTCATCCGATATGATCATCGATGAATGTATGGGAGTCAATATGGGTTTCCAGACCCCGCTTTTGATTATTGATAGAAGATCATGTCTGCATATTCTCGAACCCGCAGGGTCACACACTTAACGTGTCTCGACGCTAGGATAAATTGGATAATTGGTTTATGAGTTTTTGTTCGGAGTCTCGGATGGGATCCAGGACATCACGAGAGGTTCCGGAGTGGTCCGGAGAATAAGATTCACATAAGGCAGTGCAGTTTTTGGAGTTCGGAATTTTTCCGGGTTAATCGGTATTGTACCGGAAGCTTCTAGAACCTTTCGGAAGGGGACCAATGTGGCCCCACATTCCGGGAGGGGGCATGGGCCTATGAGGGAGTGCCCTGGCCGCATTGGGCCAGGGGCACAAGGCCCCATAGGGGCCAGCCGGCCAAGGGGGTTTTAAACTCGAGATAGACCTTCTAGAAGGGGGGGGGTTTCCTTGCCCCCCACTCCTTCTCCTTGGGGCCTCCGGTTTGGCTTGGGGGAGGGGGCTAGGGTTGCAGCCGCCCACCCCTCTATATAAAGAGGGCTGGGGGCGCACCACCCCCTCACACCTTCCCCTCCAACCCTAGCCGCCCTGCTGCCCTCCTCTCTCCCACCCGACTGTTTGTAGGCGAAGCCCTGCTGCAGAAATTCTCCACCATATACACCACGCCGTCGTGTTGTAGATCCAATCCGTCTCTCCTCCATACTTGCTGGACCGAGGAAGGAGGAGACGTCGAGGTGCTGCACGTGTGCATCTCACGGAGGCACCGCCACTTGTGGTGCTAGATCGGATCGGATCGCGAGGAGGAGAAGCGAGTACGACTACATCACCCACGTTCCGACGAACGTTCCGCTGTGCGAATCTTCGAGGTTATGAAGATCTAATCCAATCTCTCTCGTTGTTTGCATCTCCTAGATTAGATCTTGGCTTTCCCTCTGTTCGCATCCGTAGAAAATTTTGATTTACTATGCCGCGAAACCCCATCAGTGGTATCAGAGCTAGATCTATGCGTAGATGTGTTTCACGAGTAGAACGCAACATGGTTGTTGCGGGCGTTGATGTTTTCTGTTGCAAGCCTCTTGTTTGTGTTCTTCTTATGACGCGGGATAGTGAGATTGGAGCGGTCCAGGCCAACCTTACGCGACGTCGTTCGCGAGACCGGCTCCGCACTTGACGTGTGGCTTGTTCCACACATGCGGCTGGTGGATGCCAGTTTCTCTCACTATAGTTGTCATGGGATTAACACCGGAGTTTGGCAACCATAATATCACCGTTGTGGCTTTCCTTAGGTAAGAATCGTTCTTAGCATCTACTCCCATAAGCCACGTAAAACATGCAACAACAAAGTAGAGGCGTCTAACTTGTTTTTGCAGGGAGTGTTTTCTGTGATATGGTATGGCCCAAGATGTGATGTGTAAATGTATGCGATGATCATGTTTTGTAATGTTTCACGACTTGCATGTCGATGAGTACACAACCGGCAGGAGCCATATGGTTGTCTTTATAATTGACCTGTGTGTCAACTTCTTATACGCCATGTAATAGTTTCACTTTATCGCTAAGTAGTTAGCAATAGTTGTAGTTGCTATTCGTGGTGGAGGCAGTCATGGTGGAGTGATGGAGATCATGCCGGCACGCACAAGATGGAGATCATTGCGCGAAGATTGGCTATACCATGTCACATAAAGTTATATGCATGTGATGTTTATCCTTTTATGTATCTTATTATGCTTAGATCGCGACGGTAGCATTATAAGATGATTCCTCACTTAAAGATCAAGATAAAAACTGTGTTCTCCCCATGTATGCACCGTTGCAAAAGTTCATCGTGTCCAAGCATCACGTGATGATCGGGTGCTATAGACTCTACGCTCACATACAACGGGTGCAAGCCAGTTTTGCACACGCGGAAATACTTGGGTCTAACTTGACGAGCCTAGCATGTACAGACATGGCCTCGGAACACATGAACCAAAAGGTTAAGCATGAGTCATATGAATGATATGATCGACACTTCGTTGTCCACCATTGAAACCACATCTCTTCTCGTGAAGATCGGATTAGGTGTGGTGAATTTGGATCGTGTTCACTAAACAACTTGAGGGATGTTGAATTTAGTGGGAGTTCATCTAGTAATTTGATTAAGTTGAACTAGTTATCATGAACATAGTCTAATTTGTACTTGCAAATACTATAGATCACATGGCTAAGTCCAACTTCAACTTCAACGTTTTCGCTGAGAAGGAAAAGCTTAGAAACAATGGGTCTAACTTCACCAATTGGTTCCGCAATCTAAGAATCATTCTCTCTGGCGGTCAAAAGGACTATGTCCTTGGGAAAGCGTTAGGTGACCCCCCTGCTGCAACTGCGCCGACTGATGAGAAAACTGTCTATCAGTCGCGCAAAGATGATTATGGTGTGATTAAGAGCACCATGTTGTTTGCTATGGAACCGGAACTTCAAAATCGTTTTGAAGACTATCCCGGGCCCTTTGAGATTCTCGAAGAGCTGAAAACCATGTTTCAGACTCAGGCCCGCTCTGAGAGATATGAGATCTCTGAGAAGTTCTTTAACTGCAAGATGGAGGAAGGGAGTTCCGTTAGTGAGCACGCCATTAAGATGACGGGCTACACTCAACGCCTTGAGCAACTGGAATGCACGATTCCAAAGGAGCTCAAGATTGACAGGGTTCTGCAATCACTCCCTCCCAGCTACAAAAGTTTTGTAGTGACTCATAATCAGATTGGTTCCACTGATACGATCACCGAGCTCTTCGCAAAGCTAAAGGCCGCGGAAGTGGAGATCAAAAAGGATAATCATGTGTTGATGGTCAACAAGCCCACCTTCAAGAAAGGTAAGGGTGCAAAGAAGCCCTTCAAGAAAGGCGGCGGCAAGAGCGTTGCCCCTACTGAGAAGAAGCTCATGTCTGGTCCTAAGCCGGACACTGAGTGCTTCTATTGCAAGGACAAGGGTCACTGGAAGCGCAACTGTCCGAAGTACTTAGCGGACAAGAAGGCTGGCACCATCAAAGGTATATTTGATATACATGTTATTGATGTTTTCCTTACTAGCCCTCGTTGTAGTGCCTGGGTATTTGATACCGGTTCAGTTGCTAATATTTGTAACTCGAAACAGGAGCTACGGAATAGACGGCGGCTTGCGAGGGATGAGGTGACGATGCGCGTTGGCAACGGATCAAGAGTTGATGTGATGGCCGTCGGCACGCTCTCCTTAGTTTTACCTTCGGGGTTAGTTTTAAACCTTAATAAGTGTTATTATGTGCCTGCATTGAGCATGAACATTATTTCTGGATCTTGTTTATTGCAAGACGGTTATTCATTTAAATCGGAGAATAATGGTTGTTCTATTTATATGAGTAACATCTTTTATGGTCATGCACCTATTGTGAATGGTTTATTTCTTCTAAATCTCGAAAGGGATGAAACACACATCCATAACATTGAGGCTAAGAGATGCAAAGTAGATAGTGATAATACTACTTATTTGTGGCACTGTTGTCTAGGTTATATTGGTGTAAAGCGCATGAAGAAACTCCATTCTGATGGACTTTTGGAGTCTCTTGATTTTGAATCATTTGACACATGCGAACCATGCCTCATGGGCAAGATGATAAAAACCCCGTTCTCCGGTATGATGGAGCGAGCAACGGACTTGTTGGAAATCATACATACCGATGTATGCGGACCGATGAGTGTTTCGACGCGCGGTGGATATCGCTATTTTCTCACTTTTACCAATGGCTTAAGTAGATATGGGTATATCTATTTAATGAAACATAAATCTGAAACATTTGAAAAATTCAAGGAATTTCAGAATGAAGTGGAGAACCATCATAACAGAAAGATTAAGTTTCTACGATCCGATCGTGGAGGTGAATATTTGAGTTATGATTTTCTCACGCATCTTAAAGCAAGCGGAATCGTTTCGCAACTCACGCCACCCGGAACACCACAGCGCAATGGTGTGTCTGAACGCTGGAATCGAACCTTATTAGATATGGTCCGATCAATGATGTCTCTTACTGATTTGCCGTTATAATTTTGGGGTTATGCATTAGAAACCGTTGCATCTACTTTAAATAGGGCTCCATCTAAATCCGTTGAGACGACACCGTATGAACTGTGGTTTGGTGCTAAACCTAAGTTGTTGTTTCTTAAAGTTTGGGGATGCGAAGCTTACGTCAAGAAATTGATGCCGGACAAGCTCGAACCCAAAGCGGAGAAATGCGTCTTCATAGGATACCCTAAGGAAACTATTGGGTATACCTTCTATCACAGAACCGAAGGCAAAGTGTTTGTCGCAAAGAACGGTTCCTTTCTTGAGAAGGAGTTTCTCTCGAAAGAAGTGAGTGGGAGGAAAGTAGAGCTAGACGAGGTTATTGAACCTTCTCTTGAATTGGAGAGTAGCGCAGCACCTGAAATTGTTCCAGTGCCGCCTGCACCAACGATGGAGGAAGCTAATGACAAGGATCATGAAGCTTCGGACGATGCTGCTACTGAACGTCGCAGGTCGACAAGGTCGCGTGCCCCTCCTGAGTGGTACGGCAACCCTGTCTTGACTGTCTTGTTAGTAGAAGACAGTGAACCTACGAACTATGAGGAAGCGATGATGAGCCCAGACTCTGAGAAATGGCTAGAAGCCATGAAATCCGAATTGGGATCCATGAGCTAAAACCAAGTATGGACTTTGGTGGACCCTCCTAGCGACCGAAATGCCGTTGAGTGCAAATGGATCTTCAAGAAGAAAACGGACGCAGATGGTAATGTTACCGTCTATAAAGCACGGCTTGTCGCGAAAGGTTTTCGACAAGTTCAAGGTGTTGACTACGATGAGACTTTCTCTCCCGTAGCGATGTTTAAGTCCATTCAGATTTTATTAGCAATTGCTGCGTTTCATGATTATGAAATATGGCAGATGGATGTCAAAACTGCATTCCTCAATGGCAACATTGATGAAGAGTTGTATATGATGCAACCCGAAGGTTTTGTAGATCCTAAGGATGCTGATAAAGTATGAAAACTTCAGCGTTCCATTTATGGACTGAAGCAAGCATCTCGGAGTTGGAACCTTCGTTTTGATCAAGTGATCAAGAGCTTTGGATTTGTTCCAAATTGCTACGAAGCTTGTATCTACAAGAAAGTGAGTGGGAGCTCGGTGACGTTTCTGGTACTATATGTGGATGACATATTGATTATTGGAAATGACATCAACATGCTTAACGATGTGAAGAGTTATTTGAACAAGTGTTTTTCAATGAAAGACCTAGGTGAAGCTGCTTATATATTGGGCATCAAGATCTATAGAGATAGACAAAGATGCCTAATAGCTTTAAGCCAGAGTACATACCTAGACAAAGTTCTGAAAAGGTTCAGAATGGATAAGGCAAAGAAAGGTTCAGTGACCATGTTGTCAAGTAAGATATTGAGCAAGGCTCAGTGTCCAGCTACGATAAATGATAGGGAAGCTATGAGCAAAGTGCCTTATGCCTCGGCCATAGGTTCTATCATGTATGCCATGCTGTGTACTAGACCGGATGTGTCCAATGCTCTTAGTTTGACGAGCAGGTATCAAAGTGATCCAGGAGTGGAACACTGGACAGCCGTGAAGAACATCCTAAAGTACCTAAATAGAACTAAATAAATGTTCTTAGTCTATGGGGGTGATGAACAGCTCGTCGTAAAAGGTTACGTCGACGCTAGTTTCGACACCGACAAGGATGATTCTAAATCTCAGACAGGATGCGTGTATATTTTGAATGGAGGAGCTGTGAGCTGGAGAAGCTGCAAGCAAAGCGTGATCGCGGTATCTACAGTAGAAGCGGAATACATGGCTGCTGCAGAAGCGTCAAGTGAAGGAGTTTGGATCAGGAACTTCATCACTGAGCTTGGCGTGGTTCCAAGTGCATTGGACCCACTGGAGATATTGTGTGACAACACTGGCGCCATAGCACTCGCTAAGGAACCAAGATATCATCCAAAGACCAAGCATATCAACCGCAAGTTTCATATAATCCGAGATTATATAGCAGATGGAGATCTGAAGATTAGCAAAGTACATACAGATCTGAATGTCGCAGATCCATTGACTAAACCTCTTCCATGTGTAAAACATGATCAGCACCTCAGTGCCATGGGTGTGAGATTGTTGCCAAATGTAAACTAGATTATTGACTCTAGTGCAAGTGGGAGACTGTTGGAATTATGCCCTAGAGGCAATAATAAAGATGTTATTATTATAATTCTTGTTCATGATAATGTTTATATTCCATGCTAGAATTGTATTAAGCGGAAACTTTAATACTTGTGTGGTTTGTGAACAACACCGTGTCCCTAGTACGCCTCTAAGGACTAGCTCATTGATTAATGATGGTTAAGGTTTCCTAACCATGGACATGAGTTATCAATTAATAATGAGATCATATCATTGGGAGAATGATATGGTGGATAGACCCAAACTAAGCGAAGCAATTAGATCGTGTCATCGTGTTCGTCTTTGCGAAGCTTTTCTTATGTCAAATATTGTATTCCTTAGACCATGAGATAATACAACTCCCTGGTATCGGAAGAAAGCTTTGAGGTCATCAAACGTCATCCTATGAGAGGGTGATCATAAAGGTGTCTCTCAGGTGATCCGAAAGTATCTGTTGGGTTGTATGTATCGAGATGGGATTTGTCCCTCCCAAGTCGGAGAGATATACTTCGGGCCCACTCGGTAATCGATATCAACACCGCTTGCAAGCATGTGGTTAAGGAGTTAATCACAAAGTGATATCGGATTATGGAACGAGTAAAGTACTTGCCGTGGACGAGATTGAACTAGGTATGGCGGTACCGACGATCGAATCTCGGGCAAGTAAAATATCGCGAGACGAAGGGAATATATATATGGGATTGATTGAATCCTGGCATCGTGGTTCATCCGATATGATCATCGATGAATGTGTGGGAGTCAATATGGGTTTCCAGACCCCGCTTTTGATTATTGATAGAAGATCATGTCTGCATATTCTCGAACCCGCAGGGTCACACACTTAACGTGTCTTGACGCTAGGATAGATTGGACAATTGGTTTATGAGTTTTTTTTTGGAGTCTCGGATGGGATCCAGGACATCACGAGAGGTTCCGGAGTGGTCCGGAGAATAAGATTCACATAAGGCAGTGCAGTTTTTGGAGTTCGGAATTGTTCCGGGTTAATCGGTATTGTACCGGAAGCTTCTAGAACCTTCCGGAAGGGGACCAACGTGGCCCTACCTTCCGGGAGGGGGCATGGGCCTATGAGGGAGTGCCCTGGCCGCATTGGGCCAGGGGCACAAGGCCCCATAGGGCCCAGCCGGCCAAGGGGGTTTTAAACTCGAGATAGACCTTCTAGAAGGGGGGGTTTCCTTGCCCCCCACTCCTTCTCCTTGGGCCGCCAGTTTGGCTTGGGGGAGGGGGCTAGGGTTGCAGCCGCCCATGCACCCCTCTATATAAAGAGGGCTGGGGGCGCACCACCCCCTCACACCTTCCCCTCCAACCCTAGCCGCCCTGCTGCCCTCCTCTCTCCCTCCCGACTGTTTGTAGGCGAAGCCCTGCTGCAGAAATTCTCCACCATATACACCACGCCGTCGTGTTGTAGATCCAATCCGTCTCTCCACCATACTTGCTGGACCGAGGAAGGAGGAGACGTCGAGGTGCTGCATGTGTGCATCTCACGGAGGCACCGCCACTTGTGGTGCTAGATCTGATCGGATCGCGAGGAGGAGAAGCGAGTACGACTACATCACCCACGTTCCGACGAACGTTCCGTTGTGCGAATCTTCAAGGGTATGAAGATCTAATCCAATCTCTCTCGTTGTTTGCATCTCCTAGATTAGATCTTGGCTTTCCCTCTGTTCGCATCCGTAGAAAATTTTGATTTACTATGCCGCGAAACCCCATCACTAAGGAGCAAGGAAAATTGAACCAGAGGATCAGGCGAGCTTACCATGGGCAGGGCAGGGAGGCGGACGTGCGACGACATACCTGTTCGGTTTCCTTGGTTTCTGTGTGGTCGAGTTGGAAAAGGTGGAGGAGAATGACGGGTTGATCTGCTAACGGGCTGGGCCACAGTGATGAGCATACCTAGGAAAAACAAATTGCATTTTGGGAAGGGGGTCGAGGCTCAGTTTCACCTCCACGACGATCCGCCCATGCTTGTAACACATGAGTTATCCAGACTGTAATATATAAATTACCCTAAAGCTAAACTGCTTGAAGTCCAGGCAAAAAAGAGGTACATAAGAAGGCACTATGTGGAATTTGAAAATTCAAAAAGTTTTGTAGGTTAACCCCCCCTCCCACCCCAATTTATGATCTGTTTTTACCGTTGGACCAATCATGATAAGATCTTCGAAACTAGATACCATTTTGATATGTTCCGATGTTTTTTTCAGACCTGTTGTTCCCCACAAGTAACACATGAGTTATCTAGTTTGTAGTATGTAAGTTACCCACTATATGGACGATTATTTCAATTTAAATCTAGATATCCCTTTCGGTTGTTGCTTTAAAAAAATCTAATATCATAAGTGAGTTATCTCTTCGGAATGGCAATGAATTTGAGTTGTTGCTAATAACTTTGTCACCTGAATACTTGATTCATTAAGGTTGTCGATATCAGTCTCTTTGACATTCTTTCACGATTGCTTTGTAGCGAAGTTTATCTTTGACAACTGGGTTATATACACTAAAACAAATGGGAAACTCCTTAAGTACTAGGGTGATAACTATATCAATTTCATGGTGACAACTATAAAAAAACAAATCGTTAGCTTTATAAGTAGTGGATGTATAACTATTACCTAAAGCACATACTAACTACATCGATTTGGTGATGACAACTATATCTAAACACCTAGATAAGTTCATAAATAATGGATGAATAGTGATGAGTGCATTTTTGTAGCACTTTTAAGCATAGATTTGTATATAATCATTCACTCATATCATGCTCTGTATAGCTAGTGCCATGTCTATTATGCATGACTACTATTTTTATCTATTTTTAAGTAGGCTTTGCACAACTATTAGTTTTAATAGGATTTTATTAGTTTTCCTTGTTTTTAATATGTGTGTAGGTGCTATGCCCATTTATGGATAAAGTAAGGCAAGAGGAGCAAAGAGAGGGAAATATGAAAGAGCTACAGGCACCATACTTAGGGGGTGTTTGTTTGGACTTATTCTAGCTTTCCATTGAAAAAACAGCCTAATCCAATCAAACAGGGTGTGTTGGCTATTGGTTTTGTCAAAGCCAAAGCAAGGAATACACAGCGCGAGCGAAGCACCTTGGGACGTGTTTCCCGTGTCTTTGCCACTTAAAACCGAAACGGTACATTTCATTGCCCATATTGGTTTGTCTATTTACAAACAACTGCCACCAAGCCCTTCTCCATGTCTGGTCGGTCGAGCCGAAGCTGCAGTTCATAATCTCACCGTCGCTCGTGTAGTGTTTTGCTACTAGTACTGGTTCAAGTAAAGATTGATTTATGTTGCTCTCGATTCTTTCATTGCTTTCCTTATTCTTTGTGACATGTATAAGTAGTACACACTGTAAGTGGGCAGTAGTACATGCAGAAATTACACGACCAACTAACTTTTACGTACACACAACAGTAGTACACGCAGGCAAATATTTTGGCTACATAAATTAGAAAATTATCAAAAATATACTCAAAACTCTCAGGGTATTTTAGACAATTTAATGGTTCATAGCCAGATAGCTAGCCAAATTGCCAAACAGTCAAACTTGAAAAGGCTGCTTTCCTGCATAGCAACTTATCCTGCATAGCCAGCCACAGCCGAAACAAACATGTCCTTAGCCATATAAGGGGTGAACAATGGATTTTATTCATCATCCCCACATGAATATCCAAGGTCATGATGACATATCTCTCGTTCACACGAATAGAACGAGCCGAAGAACACTCAGATCGGAGTTCGTATGAAAAAACAACGACCAAAATACCGAAGCATCTGCAAATTTAATGGGCAATAGTACGGGCACGTGTGCCCGTACGTCCCACCCATACCACGGATTCTGGGCATCGAGAACCTCCGGAACTGAAGATTTTCTTTAACGATTTTGCCCCCGTCCGTTCCTAGACCTTCCTTAGGTCATAGGAAACATATGTGGGGGGTGTTAGGGACCCTCTTAGGCCTATATAAAGGTGGGAGGAACCAAGTAAGAAACAATCAATCCTACATACATCTACAGGAGAGGCCTGTTGCCATGCCATCTCCATAGACGCCGCATCACACCTCCATCAGATCAAGATCTCCATCTCCACCATTACCAAGACACCTCAAGATCCATCTCAACCTTGAAGAAAGATCGGGGAGGAAGACACCGAGGAGCCACCACTTGTGTGATCCTCATGCGCCGATGCTGCCATCGCGTTGTCTTCGCCACCATCGTTGCTCCTTCTTTCTTCCCCATGATGGTCTCCTTGATGATTTGTAATATGGATTGAACCCCCATTTTAATGTTATAATTACTTAAGTATATGTGATTGGTGTTACGATTTATAATCTATGGTGCGTTGTTCTGCATGTTTATGTTAATCTTAGTGATTGGAGACGTTCAATCCATTGGTGTAGTTGGAGATATCCAACTCCACAAGTCGGCATGTATTATATGTGTGTATTGTGTGAACCGTTTGACCTTACTAGTGACATGTTTGATATCTTTTGAGACACATATATGCAGGATCACGGTTTTCCATTGAACTTAATGCCTTTGGTCCGATCTTTATTGATGTTAATATCTTCCATTGCCCATAACTGGTGTGTAATGGTGGGAGGACATTCAAGTTGTCTTATGTCACTCATGCAGTCGGAAGACAATGGTATGCGAGGGACTGCTAGACAAGATAAAACCCATATGTGATCGATCAATTTACACCACTTTATTTGACAATCATAGCATTAAAACTCTCTCATCGCATTCACCCCTTTAGTATTTACTTCTTCACTAGTTTGCTTCTAGTCCTAGTAGTAGTTGTTTATAAACCGACTCTTTAAATATATCTATTCTAGGAACTTATAGAATAGCTATTTCCAAACACCATTTTGGGCGCGAACATGGCCGCATTAACGATGTGACTGCGGGGTTGAGTGTATTCCATTCAACAAAGCTTCTAAGGAACGATACAAACTGGGAGATATTTGCCGCTACAAGTACTACAATAACCGCGTTGTTGAATCATGATAAACAATAGTTTACGCAGGAAAGTAGTTCATTAAATAGCTATTACGTACAGAGAATGGTAATTATATAGATTTGATGATGATAGATATACCATAGACATCTGAGTAACTCTACCCTAAGAACTTGGATAACTCTAGATGTAATCAGTTGCTAACTATACACTAAACGCCTAGGTAACTCTATAAGTACTTAGTTTGGTGATAACTATACCCTGAACACCAGGTAACTCCTTAAGTAATGAGTGAATAACTATTAGCTAGAAGGTAGGCTAACCATTTCATCACCGTGGTGATAACTATGCTCTAAACATCGAGGTAACTCCATAAGTAATGGGTGAATAACAATTAACAAGTGAGCATTATAATTATATAGACATTATGGTGATAACTATACCTTAAAACACCTAGGTAATACTGGCAATACTGGTTGACTACAATTAGCTAGAGGGAAAAGTAACTACGAGCCCGTGGTGATAACTATATTATGAATACTTGGGGTAGCTCTTCGGTGTATAGTGATTAGCTAGAGGGCAGGGTAACTATGTTGATTTGGCAATGATAGTTATACCGTAAGCACTTAGGTAACTCTAACTTGAATACATGTATAACTCCATACTTTATCGATTGGTAACTAAGCCGTTAAGAACTAGGTAACTATGTAAGTATTGGGTTGGTAAATATATACCTTGAATACCTGGGTAACTTCATCAGTACTAGGTTGATAACTATTAGCTACAGGCCACAGTAATTAACTACATTGACTTTGTGGTGATTAAAATATTACGAGCACCTGGGTAACTCTATAAGTAATGTATGGATATCTATTACCTAGAGGGTAGGGTAACAACATAAATTCTTTTGTGATAGCTATTCTCATAATATATGGGTAACTTCATCTCTATTGGGTTGGTAAGTATCATTAACTTCACGGTGATAATTATACCTGATACCTAAAAAATGACTAGCCGCGATGAGCAACATATCACATCTTGTAGTTCATCGTCCTCTGTATGTTGCACTGTCATTACGTCGAACACCATCGTCACTGTCGGCGAGCAGGTTGTTATGGGTGAATATCTTCTTGGAATTCTATGGGATTCCAATCCAAATGGCACCATGATGAGATGCATGATCATTACTCCTGCACCTCTTACAAACTGATAGGTTCTGACGCTCTCTTGGGCTAGCGATTTTCCTGGTTCACCATGAAACCAACACAGTGTTTGGATTAGGGAACCAAGTTGGTCTATGCCAAGGGCAGAAGGGGCACGATGTCGGGCACATAAGTCTAACCTGTTGCGAGCGACACGATATTGGTCAAGATGAGGGTTACATGAGTTTGATCAATTAAAAGTTTAAGAAGCGTGTGGTTTGTATACATGAAATTGTGCAAAGACTATATGTCATTTGTCATATTTTAACCAACTCCACCAACAAGTTATGTAAACTAAATCTAGTCAATGCTTTAGTTCTTATTTTTATTATAAAGATTTTTAGGGCAGAGGAAGTGTATGCATTTTTGTTTTGTTTTTTAAAGTGAGTATGGAGGACTCGTCCTAATAAGTTGATCAATATTTTATCGGAAAGATAGAAACTTCGTGTCATATATTTTGAAACGGGGTCAAAATAATTGCTTCTATCAATTAATTAAGGAGATAGTTTGACAAGCGAAAATAAAAAAAGTGTAAAACAATGGAGACTACTCTCCCAAAATTACAGTACTCTAAGATTTTGCTCCCCTGTTGACCCAAAGCTTTACTTCATTCTTGATGATGTTTAGGAGAATTGTCGTGGGGGCGGACTTGTTGCAAAAAAGCGATCTTGTTGCGCTTCGACCAAGTTGTCCAAGATATGAGCATAGTGAGGTACGCTGTCGCCTTGCAGTTTGGGACACTTCTCTTTGACATGTTGATCTGACACGACTCGATGAAAAGCCCTAAAAGATGATATCCCAAGCCAACCTTGCACCAAGCCCCCATAATATCTTTGTGTAACGACACTGGAGGAAAAGATGTGCCGCCGTTTCTTGAGTCTGCTTCGTCTCACATTTGAGACATATGCTTTGAAGCATGATCTTGAGATGAAAACAACGAGTCACGGTTTCATACACTAGGACACGAGTTAGAAACGATCTGACACAAGAATAATTCCTATACAACATTAAACAGTCTGGTAAACTATATCAAACACAGTAAGTGATACAACACAAGTTTCAGCCGATATGCTTACATCTTACATATACCCACGACCAAGTAACCAGGGGTTTCCACAAAACTCATGGTGCATCACTGAGGCAACAGAACCAGACTAACAAACCACATGGACAAAATCGAGTTTATGCCACCGAGTTTCCAAGCTGCCTAGAGCTGAACGCCGGATTTCAGGCAAGGCACACGGAAACCCACACCACGGGCAGAGCCAACTAGCTCTCCTGCAACCTGGACGGCGTAGTAGCGGCGGTGCTGGTGTTGCCATAGTATCCACTAGTATAGCCTGATTCCGTCGAAGGCTTCCCGAGTGCTCTTGCTCTCTCCAGGGGACTTCCTTGGCACAGTCGTAAGTCCGACGATTCTGGGAGAAGATGAACAAAAAACAAATACTCAGACGCTCCAGCAAAACATTTGTGATGACACTCTTCTCTTTGTCACCATATCGATGGTGGTCACCTTTTTTCCTATTCATGGCGAACATATAAACATATCTAAGAAGATTAGATTGCAAGTCCCGTGTTGCACCAACTTGTAATATTGCATACTTGTAGCAATGGTGAGCGTCATCCTATTTTTTTTTTCGTAATCCTACACAACAGAAGTTCAATGAAGCATCACAAATTTGACAATCTATATATTAATATAGATAGTTCTCTAAAAAATTGAGTCTTCTATTTGCACTAACATTTCAGTGAACTCTCTAAATTCCGCCAGTGTGTATTTATAGCACATGTGCTTGTGCGCTGCAATGGGTAACAAAAATATGTGTGACAGACGCGTCGCTACTGTCTCCTTTGCTCGCCACTTAAGCCAAGCCATCTGATACATAAAAGCCATGTGTATCATGTGTTGTCGTCACCATCTCAAGTTAGTCGGCAAGGCCTTCTCTTTCCTTAGGACAGATATAAATTATTTGGAGAGGAGTCAGGATGTGGATGCGTGTTCCAACACAGTACATTGGCGACGCCTATGCATTTGACATAACTTTTCATAATAAATATGTAAGAGGCGTGTTTGGTTACCCGACCTAAATTTTTCGTTTTTGCCTTTTAGCTCGCTGGATGTTGCATGGGAAGAGATTTACTTTAGCCAACTTTGGGCTCTTGTTTAATATCATGTATTATCGTTTCCCCCCAAATCGGCCCAGTGTTTGGTTTCTCGCTGTACACGGTAGATAATAAATGTTATCTCTCTAATCTAACACACTTGATCTTAATCCTCTCTAATCTACCTAACTATGCCTCCATTTGAGATAAGTTTTACATGAAAAAGATGCCTCGATTTGAGATACATTTGTAATTTCATTAAGTGTTTGAAACGCTACATCGTTTTTCCTTTTAGAGCTTTTTTTGAACGAATTTTGTCAAATTCGTCATACATGGTTGATCATTTCACATTTCCTCTGGAGGGAAGATTCAGTTCATCATTTCTAGAGGGCAGATTTAGTTCATCATTTCACACGACTTTGATGTTGTAAGGTTTTTTGTTTTGATATTGCTATACAAGTAGATCTACGTGTATGTATGTATAATATGATAGTTTAGATCTACGTAGTTATGAATGTCAAAACAAAAAACTCACAACACGAAAGTTGTGTGATTCGGTGAGGGAAAAATACACCCCAAAGGAAATTTCAAATGGTTGCTTGTGTACAAAGAATTTGGAAAAATTCATTTACAAAACATATAAATATGAACACGAAATAGACCGATAAAAGATCAACGAAACTAGGAACCGGTCGTCGGAATGGATTCGTAACGTCGATTCACATCTTTTTCATATACAACTTATCTTGAATCGATGCATGGTTTTGTAGATTAAAATAGATTAAGTTAACCACGTTTAGAGAGAAAAGTTCACTTACCTGGTTGCACGCGGGGATAAGAATTTACGGCGAGTGGCTCTGTCTCCGCGGAAATGTCCAAATTGGAGTTTCCAAGGGGCCAAAATTTGGGCTGCTTTAAAAATCATGCCATGCAAGAATTCCATACAGGCTAGTACTCCAAGCGTGCTTATTTCTTCTCATGCCACGTGAGAAACGCAATCTGGCCTACCAAACATGTCCAAAATATTTTGGTAGCCTATTTATCAAATAAATCAAATCCAAGGTCACAACTCATGAACCCAATTTATAAGTTTCTGATTTCTTAGCATATCATTTCTAATAAACTGAAATATACTATGTTTTGCAAATTGTTTTGAGAGGACTATTACAAGCTGTCAGTTTGACTATGTCTAGGACCAATAGACAGGCGTGATAGCAAGCCGGGTAGCCCTTTATAGAGAATAAAAAAGCAAAAAAAAACACAAGGTGGCGGTCTTCAAATCCCACTTAATCAAAATACCACGGCTTAGGATATGGTATAACAATGGTGCTAACAGGGGAACTCATCGCGATGGAGCTTCACGAAACAGATCGCGATCATAAGCTACATAATCTTTTCCAATTTGTACAGCCGATCTGTGGTACAAGGGGCAAGAGAGATGCATGGCCAAGTGAAAAATTCTTAGGTAAACTTGTACGGCTGATCTGTGATATGAGAGCAAAAGAAATGGGCATGTGAAGATATGCTTTAACGAACATATCCCGTAGTTGTATATAGGAACTAAATTATGAGTCTTCATGAAGCAACATTGATCAAGTGAAATGGCTTGAATGGAGCTTAAAGCGTTGTCATCAAGATCAAGCATGATGCGCAAGGCAAAGGTATGTCCTTGCTAGGTTTTCCTTTTACCGGTATCAAGGTGGTTGTTGGGAGATCGGGTTATAAGATAGTTAACCGCACTATCAAAAGGACTTTCGGTTGGGTAACTTGATCATTCCGTCTTAGGGAGTTTAATCCTTTGCACACTTTGCATCCCTTATTCTTGGTGTTTCTCCGTGTGAGCTTCCTAAGCTTGTTGCTAGCTCTTTAGCAAGCCCAAATTTATCAAAAAAGAAATTCATATGCATCTTTTATTGCATTTTCGAGTTTGGAGGTCGGTTCTTATTTTAGAAGGGTTTCATACCTATTTTTATTTATTTATTTTACCTCCTTCTCTTTCTTATGTTGTTCTTAGATCTTAAAAAAATCCTAATTTTACTAAAATCGGAGTTCGAACGCAAAAGTTATCACCATTTTCGTCAACACCGTTTTCTATCAGGAAAACCATTGGGAAAACCGGCGCCGTGGGTTCTGTGGGCCGCTGGTTTGCACCGGTTTTTATCGAAAACACTCTATTGAGTACTCGTTCGGCAGGGCGTCGATTCAATCGACGTGGCGCTAGATTGTTCGACAGGCAATCTGGCCTGACAGGTCTGTCGCCGGTTCTTCGGCGTAGTGTTCAGTGCCACCGGACTTGTCGATGGTTTTGCATGGGCTGCTCGGTTTGAGCCTCACAGTGAGATTTGGTTTTCCTATAAAAGTGTTTCTTCACCACTGGTTTGGGCTAGGGTCCTTGAGCATAATTTTGACCTCCATTGTTGACCCTCTTGAGCTTTCTTCCTCTCACATACTTCCTATGATTCTTGTGTCTTTTTGAGAGCTTTGGAAGAGGATCTCTATATCTACAATCTCCACCAGTAAATTCCTCCTCTATGTAAGAGGAATCCGTTGGATCTAGATCTTGGAGTCTTTGGTTGGTTTCCACCATTGTTCTTTGTGGTGTTGAAGACCTTGCTTGGTGGTTCTTGACTTGTAGCAACTACATTGGCAAGCAGGGGCGACAACACATGAGGAGTACAGGGTGTTATCTTTCAGAGTGAAAATCCAATGTCTGTCTGGCCTTAATTGGTTGTGCCTAACAATGACCTTGTTAAAAGCATTGTATTGAGAGAGCGGACTTGCCCTAGGTAAAAATCCAAGGTATAACCTTAAATGGTTGTGTCTGGAAATGAGCTCGTTGAAGGTATTATTTTATGAGCGGGGACTCTGGGTGTTGTCTTGGTGATGGTTTGTGTTGCAGCTGCAATGTCTTGATCACCGTAGCGGGATCTTTTTTTTTGTTTTCTTCTTCTTTGTAATAGAGCTGTGTGCATCCCTATTGCCACTAGGGCACTACGTTGTTCCAGAGGCTGAGTGTAATTGGTATCTTTGCAATATTAATATATTATTTTTATTAAAAAAATTAGAAGATACACTTTAAATCGCCCTGTAAATATATTTAGTTGGATCACAGCACATACACATACATATACATATATGTTATGATCGATTTGATTGCCACACATCATATATGTGCACTATGATTGATTTAGTACCACGCATTAGCCCATAGGGTCATGTAATTTTGTCCTTTTTAGACGAGAGGTTACAACTTTATATAAAAAGGGTTTTGAAGATGCATTTTATATATAATAACCATATAACTCTTTTTTTGCAAAATAATACTTTTTAGCAACAAGAATATAAAATTAATATTCTAAAAATGGTTTATTGATAGAATGATCATAACTTATTAAGTATAAAAAACTAGTATAAATAAATGACAACGGAGTTTTTTTAACATCCATGCGGCCACAAATTTGTTCGGATTAACTCTCAATATTGATAAGTGAAGTGAGATAAAAATCGTCACGCAACCACAATTAAGTGAGATGATGATTAAAAAAGTTGAGTGTTTGCTAAATGTCCTATATAGCTAGTCGTGGACTTATTTCTGTTGCTTGATCTCATGTCTATTATTCTAAGTATATGATATACTTCTGTAGAGGAAGTGTATGCATTTGTTTTTGTTTTTTAAAGTGAGCATGGAGGTCTCATCCAAAGAAGTTGGTCAATTTTATCAGATAGAACCACACTTCGTGTCACGTTTTTTGAAACGGAGGCAAAAGACTTCCCTCTATTAATTAACTAGGTAGGAACACCGCGGCTTGCCGCGCGCTTCCCCACCTATGGCGGGCAAGTAGATACGAACAACCGATAACAATACATAAGTGGATTTAGCATTAGTTTGGAACAATCAAAAAATAAAGATCAGCTACTTTGCTGGCTACCAATTTGCAAGTTTAATTCATGTATTGACTTTATGTTCATGTAGTATAAATATAGGCTCAAACTATTTTTATTTTCATGTTACGTGAACCAAAGTGAGATAGATACAAACACCAAGCAAACGGTAATGTGCAAACATTTGAAACACGATTTAGCTGAAACAACATACAAATGTTATAAGTAGTAACTTACAAAATATACAAATGCCACTAGTAGATGATTCTAAGATAGAAGACAAATCCATAGTCGTAGTAGTAGACAAACCACAACCTGAATCTTATGCCGTGGAAGGTGCAACTTCATCAGCCTCTGGGTAGCAACATAGCCTTATAAGATCTTACATGCCACGATTGGAGTTGCAAGATGATCTGTTAGCATTTTGTGTTAGTATTTACCTTTTATACATTTTTTGAGAAAACAAAAAAAGCCTTTGGGTTTCATTTTATTGAGAAGGTAGAATATTTAGAGATACAAGCTTCCTAGCATTCATATTTAACTTGATAGCAACATACTTCATTTGTTTGATGGACATGTCATATTCACGAAGATATGAATTAGTTAAGTAAATTTCCAACTGTAGTTGAGATAACGGTCCTAATAATATTAGTTGTTAGCATTTCTTAAACAACAAATGCCTAAAATAAATAGAGATAAACCAATATTCAATGAGATATGGAGAAATTTGTGTGGTCTTGTATAAGGAAGCAAAAGCATTCTAAAACCTACAAGCATTAGCGATGATGACCTTTTCTCTATAGTGGAGATAGGTCTTGATGGCATCATGGCGGAGTGTGGACATTGTTCCAAAAATATTGCCATCGTCATCATCGATGGGGTCCCATTTCTCCTAGTACAAAAGTGCTCAATCTTCACCATCACCATTGTCTAAATCATCAGGAAATCAAACATGAACTCCATAATCATGCATTGGTACTTGATGCATGAAATCATGGATAGCAAAACAACCAGTGTTATTTCTCCTCCTACATCAGTACCCAATTTTTTCCTACAGAAATGGCCAGATAACCCATCAAGTATGGCATATGCATTCTAACAGGTGTGCATTATGACAGAAAACCACAGAAAGGAACTTGCCTGCCGACTTCCATATAAACTGGTGATGAAAAATCCCTCAAGAAAATCCAGAAATGAAAATGATCCTAAATTCAAGCATGATATATATCCAAAGTAGCATGAGCCAATTTTTTGACAGATCTAACACAATAAAATTCTCTGTCCCCTACCCAAAATAGACCAACGTAGAGAAATAAAGTGAGGAAGGAATTTTTTTGATTTCTGGCTTCACACCTTTATATGACTTTAAAGCTTTTTAGAAATTACAGGGGCATCTTTATATCTCAATAGTAGCATCCAGCTAATTAGTTCCGGCAACTGACATGATTCCCTTGCAATCTACACATGTGGACAGCGGCTATAAACACTCATAATAACCTAAATGATAGAGCACTAACCTAAGAAAGGATTTTTTTGTAAAACAATAAGAAAATAATATTATCTCTCACACATGGATTGTGTTAGCAAGTAATGGTTTAGGTTTCATTGCAGTTTTTGAAAAAGGAAATAAATTTCTGAATATTTCACAGCTCACAATGAATTATTTTTGGTGGTATTTTTTTCATTTTTGAAGATTCCATTGAGAAAATAATATATCTATTCTTTCTGATATGATTCAATATCTCAAATCGTGTTTACATAATACATACAGTACTTTGAACATTAGGTTGTACTATTCATAAGCGGTACCTACCCATTTATGACCTATCTACATTCTAGAACATTTCAAATTTTACAAACTCTTGATGATTGTTTCGTGAAACTCATTATACTACTCTTGCAATGCATATCTATGATTTGACAGTAGCTAGAACATGACATATCTTATTTATGTGTGAAGGGATCCTTTGCTGAACCTGGAGTCCCCCTTAGTGTATGGAATAAAACAAATTTTGATATGCATGAATAATTAAGAACAGTCTACAAACATGGAAGAAAAATGACAAATAGGAAAGGTACAAATAGTAGAAAGAAAAAGGAACTATGAATTATCAGAGATCTAAAGCAATAGACAAGAATCAAAGAAGGTCCATATGGTATGGAGGATTATCTCACAGTAATCTGATATACATAGTTTCGTGCACCGATATTTCGTAATGCCAAAAATAGTCAAAAAGCACAATCAGAGGTACATGATTCACTCATTGATAATGTTAGAACTGTGAGTCAATTTGGGGAAAACAAAGTGAGACCTACATAAATATAAATGATGATGCCATTCCTACATCTAAAACTAACAGCTAGTACCGCCTCTTTGAATAAGTGGCCACTAAAGAGAAAAGAGAGAAATAGCTATGTACTTGTAGGGAATAGATCCACAAACCTTACAAGTACTCATCAAATATTGTGATATATGACCTCTGATGTCCTAGAAAAAAATTCACAAGACAATAAAAAAGCATAGTGCATAGAGATTCCAATAGTAACTCTCTCTGAAGTAAAAATGAACTTCTAGATGTCATGTTGGCGTGAACAAGTATTTATTTTATTTTATAGAGGAAACAAATAGGGCATAGGCTATATATATCAAGAAACATATTTATAGTAGTCCTAATTAGCCCATTCAATTGGAGTAGGAATAAAGATAAATCACAACATCCTCTAATACAAAAATTAGCTAAGGTTCATCTTTAGCTATATCAGACATGAAACCAAAGTTAAGATAGCAAGGTAGAGTAAATATATCTCCCACGGTCAAATTAGCTAAGTCATATTAGAACAACCTTTTTCATATTAGAAATTAGCTAGGTCACATTAGAACAACCTTCTTTCCGATAGAATCTCATTTGCAATGCACAATCAAAATCTATAGTTGACAATGCTTATCTAGAAAATAATCCAGAATTTAAATACTACTGAGAATCGTGTCTGTGACCACAGAAATCGTTTTTATGGGTGAGTACTTACAATTTACATAATACTATTATGTGTTGTGCCAAACTATGATATTTGAATTAGTACAGATGTCTAGATCTACACACATGAAAAATTCAGAGCATAGGTGGACAAACCGATTAAATGTCGCTCCATGGAGCATTAAGGAGTTCGTGGCCTATTAATTGCAATGGTAGAGCACCAGAACCAAAATGGGAAAACCAATTTGCTTTACATCCGGCAACAATACCAGCGACCAGGACGTCCAGTAAAATCAGATCATAAGTGCTAGGGAGAGGAGCGAGAGGAGAGAAAATGAGCGGCAATAGCCTGCAAATCATACACCAGCTCGCAGATTCATCCCCCGAAAAAGAGAAATCATGAAACAGGAGGAGATAGGAACGGAGGAAGGGATGCAGACCTAGTTGAGAGCTGAAGGGTCAAGGGAGCCAACCGAGCTTGGGAGATGATGAAGATCCATGCATAGCGACATCTCACACCATCGTAGCGTGTCATCATCGGCGGCCTTCTGCGTGCGGTGAACGACTCAACCGTAAAAGCCTAGTGCGGGATCTGGTGCGCTAGGTCGCCCTTCTATCACCGCTTAGCTGTCTGCAAAAAAGAATATCACCGATACCATAATATAGAAGAATATTTGTTTATAGTTTCACCGATAGTGGGAAACTCTGAATGTGTCTACATGGATGATCAGAAGTTACTTAGGAGCTAAAATCATGGCAAGAAATACAGGTTCTTCAAAAATAGCAAGCTAATCACCTTACTTAAAATCAACACACAAGTTAATTTTTCTACCAAACTTCTAATGCAAAGGGCAACTGACATACTCAATAGCCCCCAAAGTTCAGTATACTGGACTACAAAACCTGAAAGTCCAAGATGTAAGAATAAATAGCACATCATCCTATCTAATTCCATGCAAAATCATTCGATCAATGTGAAAGATGATGTGATATGTTGTTCACTTACAAATCATTACTTCACTGTCTCCAAGCCTTTAATTTGCTTCTGATCCACAAAAAGAATCTCTGAATAGTAGAAAAACATGAGAACTATACGACTATCAAGTACTTTAAGTAGGAATAAGAAATCCTACTTGCAAAAAAAGGGTTGTGTGAAAAAAAGTGAATGCTAGTGGATAGAATATAGACGAGGCTACATAGTTTTGTGAAACTCACTAACATGGCAGAACTTATATGCTCAGCCTATCTGTTAGGCATCAAGCTATTTTGCATGGCCAAGGAAAGACCACTTGATTTCCACTGTTGGATAATCTAAGCACCTAGGCAATTATTGTAGGGGTTCGTAGCATGGAAAACAAAAAATTCTACCGCATGCATACAAATAAGCCAAGATCTATCTACTAGATTGAAGCAACGAGTCGATTAGAGTACTCACCCTCGAAGATTCCAAAGCGGTTAACGAGAGGAGATTCTCGTGGGTGATATAGACGTACACTTGCCGATCTCAAGATCGCGTAGACGATCCTTCCGGCGCTGCATTCCGGCAACGCTTCCGCAGTCGGTCACACGTTTGGTACTCGATGAAGATCTTCCTCTCCCTTGTTCCAGCAGGCAGCGGAGGTTGTAGTTCTCCCCTCGCGATTCCGGCAGCACGACGGCGTGGTGTCAGAAGTAGAGGGAAGATCCCGCAGGGCTTCGCCTAAGCCGGTGCGAGCTATGGTGGATCTAGGGTTTCTGGTGATCTAGGTTTAGAAGGCCGGAGAGGAGGAGGTGTCGACGACAGCTAGGGCGATGGCGACGGGCCGGCGACGGTGCGAGGTGGCGGCGGTGGCTTGGCGGCCGCGGCGGCGACGCACGGTAGGGAGGGCTTGGGCTTCGCCTTTGGGGCAGCCCTCCCCCTCTATTTATGAGAGGGAGGGAGGCTTGGGAGAGGGGAGTTTGAATCCATACCCAAACCCAAGTTGGATAGAAGGAAGGACTCTTTCCTTCTTCCACTAGGAAACTATTGTTCCAGTTTGACTTTTCAAACCTCCCTTTTGACTTTCAATTTAGAGCTTTATTTCTCTCTCGCAAATGCCCAACCAAGTGACCTAGGACATGATCCAATCATTCCACTTACACATGACACATTCATGGACCATTCCCCTTCCGGTCTGGTGAACCTTCTAGACCCTTCTAGAACCTCTCCGATGAAAACATCGAAATCATTCCTGAACTCCAGAATCGGACTTTCCTTATATGAATCTTATTCTCCGGACCATTCCGGATCTCCTCGTGATATCCCGGATCCCATCCAAAACTCCGAACAACATTCGGTTTCCCTACTTACATTCCATATCTACTAAACAACATCGAATCCTTAAGTGTGTCTCCCTACGGTTCGTGAATTATGCGGACATAACCGAGACACTTCTCCGATCAATAACCAATAGAGGAATCTGGAAATTCATATGGCTCCCACATATTTCTATGATTACTTTGCGATCGAATGAACCACTTACATACAATACCAATTTCCCTTTGTCTCGCGATAGTTTACTTATCCGAGGTTTGATCGTCGGTATCTCTGCATACCTAGTTCAACCTCGTTACCGACAAGTACTCTTTTCTCATTCCCGTGATATGTGATCCCTTGTGAGCCAGTCACATGCTTGCAAGCTAATTGGATGACATTCCACCGAGAGGGCCCAGAGTATATCTATCCATCATATGGATGGACAAATCCCACTCTTGATCCATGTGCCTCAACACATACTTTCCGAACACTCAATGCCACCTTTATAGCCACCCAGTTACGGTGTGGTGTTTGATGTCATCAAAGCATCCTTCCGGTGATGGTGATTAGCATGATCTCATGGTCGAAGGAATTAGGTTACTATGTATCAGAAAGCTTATAGCAAACAAACTATTGAAATGACTTGATCTCTATGCTACGCTTATCTATAGGAGTATGTCCATCATACCATTCTCCTAATGATATGATCTTGTTGTTAATAACATCTCAATGTTCATGATCAGGAAAACACGATCATCTATTAACCAACAAGCTAGTATTACAAAGAGGATTTACCAGGGACTCTAATTTAGTCTACAAATCACACAAGTATTAATGTTTCCGGTTAATTCTATTATAGTATGAATGTAAACATTTATCTTAAACACAAATATATAATAATAACCACTTTTATTATTGCCTCTATGGCATATCTCCAATAGTCTCCCACTTGCACTAGAGTCAACTAATCTACATTACATGGTAATATACCGAACACCCATGGCGGTTTGGTGTTGGTCATGTTTTTCCCTCGGGAGAGGTTTAGTCAACGGATCCGCCACATTCAGATCTATGTGTACTTTGCAAATATTTATGTCACCATCTTGGACATGCTCTTGAATAGCGTGAAAACATAGCTTGATGTGCTTCAGCTTCTTGTGTGACCTTGGTTCTTGCGCATTGGCTATGGCGCCCATGTTATCACAGTAGATAGACATTGGGTCCAGCGCACTTGGAACCACACCAAGCTCTGTAATGAACTCCTTAATCCATATCGCCTCTTGTGAAGCCTCTGAAGCAGTTATGTATTCCGATTCAGTTAAAGATCTTGCCACAACGCTTTGCTTTGCACTCCTCCAGCTAACTGCTGCACCATTCAAAGTAAATACATATCCAGATTGAGATTTAGAATCATCCGGATCGGTGTTCCAACTAGCATCGGTGTAACCGTTAACAACGAGTTGTTCATCACCTCCATAAGAAAGAACCATATCCTTAGTTCTTCTCAAGTACTTAAGGATGTTTTTGACCACTGTCCAATGATCCACTCCTGGATCACTTTGATATCTTCTAGTCAAACTAACAACATATGCAATGTCAGTTCTAGTACATAGCATGGCATACATAAGAGATCCTATGGCCGAGGCATAGGGAGTCTTACTCATCCTTTCTCTATCTTCTGCCATTGTAGGACTTTGAGTTTTACTCAAGGTCGTATTGGGCAACATGAGCAAGAACCCTTTCTTGCTATCTTCCATTCCAAACCTCTTTAGAACTTTGTCCAAATATGTACTCTATGACAATGATATTAGGCGTCTCGATCTATCTCTATAAATCTTTATCCCTAATATGTAAGCTGCTTCGCCAAGATCTTTCAATGAAAAAATATTATTCAAATAATCCTTGACACTATTAAGAAGGTCTACATCATTCCCAATCAACAATATGTCATCTACATATAGTATTAAGAATGTTATAGAGCTCCCACTCACTTTCTTGTAAATACAAGATTCTCCATAAGTTTGTATAAAACCAATACTTTTGATCACCTTATGAAAACGTTGATTCAAACTTCGGGATGCTTGCTTCAATCCATAAATGGACCGTTGAAGTTTGCATACCTTGTTAGCATCTTTAGAATTGACAAAACCTTTGGGTTATACCATATACAACTCTTCATCAATGTCTCCATTGAGGAACACCGTTTTGACATCCATCTGCCATATCTCATAATCATAATATGCAGCGATTGCTAACAAAATCCTCACAGACTTTAGCTTCGCTACCGGTGAGAAAGTCTCATCGTAGTCAACTCCTTGAATTTGTCGAAACCCTTTTGCGACAAGTCGAGCTTTATAGACAGTAACATTACCATCAGCATCTGTTTTCTTCTTGAAAATCCATTTGTTCTCAACAGCCTTCCGGCCATCCGGTAAGTCCACCAAAGTCCATACTTGGTTTTCGTACGTGGATCCAATCTCGGATTTCATGGCTTCTTGCCATTTATTAGAATCTGGGCTCATCATCACTTCCTCATATGTCACAGGGTCATCGGTGTTGTCCACCAACATGATACTCATAACGGGATCATACCGATCAGAAGTGGTATGAGTTCTCGTTTACCTGCGAGGTTCAGTAGTTACTTCAACTGAAGTTTCATGATCGACATCATTAGATTCCTATCTTATTGGTGTAGGCGCCATAGGAACTACTTCCGGTGCTATGCTACTCTCAAGTTCGAGAGAAGGTTTCAACAACCTCATCGAGTTCTACTTTCCTTCCAGTCACTTCTTTCGAGAGAAACTCCTTCTCTAGAAAGGATCCATTCTTGGCAACGAAGATTTTGCCCTCGGATCTATGATAGAAGGTATACCCAATAGTTTCCTTCGGATATCCTATGAAGACGCATTTTTCCGCTTTGGGTTCAAGCTTGTCGGGATGTAACTTCTTTACATATGCTTCGCAACCCCAAACTTTAAGGAACGACAATTTAGGTTTCTTCCCAAACCATAATTCATACGATGTCGTTTCAACGGATTTAGATGGTTCCCTATTTAAAGTGAATGCGACTGTTTCTAATGCATAACCCCAAAACGATAGTGGTAAATCTGTAAGTGACATCAGAGAACGAACCATATCTAAGAGAGTTCGATTATTACGTTCGTACACACCATTACGTTGTGGTGTTCCTGGCGGTGTCAATTGTGAAAGTATTCCACATTTCTTCAAATGTTCGCCAAACTCGTAACTTAGATATTCACCTCCACGATCAGATCGTAGAAATTTAATCTTCTTGTTATGTTGATTCTCTACCTCACTTTGAAATTCCTTAAACTTCACGAAAGTTTCGGACTTATGTTTCATGAAATAGATATACCTATATCTACTCAAGTCATCCGTGAAGGTAAGAACATAACGATAACCACCGCACGATGCTACACTCATTGGGCCACACACATCGGTATGTTCCAATAAGTCCGTAGCTCGCTCCATCATACAAGAAAATTGCGGTGACCCAGCATACCACTGCATGTGTAGTATACTATAGTCGTTGACATGACACTCACAGAACACCGTTCCGTAAATATCACATCCCTCAGAGTGGTACAGCAGAAACATTGGGGGTCCATATTACAAACATTCACACTTCATTATTATTAGAATACCAGAAGTTCAAGACTTCAAAAGGTTTCAACTTACAAACCAAAATATAAAGTGTTTCAGCGGAATTTAAAAGTAGCAACTTCGACTAGGAGTTGAGCTCAGCAGCTTATTCTATAGAGTTCATGCTGCTCGGCTCCGTTGGTACTACTAACTAGGATACTTAGTTGGATTCGTTATCGTCGACACCATAGCGGATTTCGTAATCCACTCCTTCAACACCTCATGATAGGTCAGGCTCTTCGTAGAACACATCTTCTTAACAATCAGCTGCATACATTGGCACGTCTTCGGAATCCTCAGAGTCTAAGCAAAGGATCAAAGGAAAGGATGAGTAACAGCGTTACCCAACAAGTTCATTATATGCAAGGTGGGAAGTTTGATGCTCTAACTACCACCTCGGACTATAAATCCTTGGCACTATGCATTTTTTGTAAATCTTCTTCAAAGATTGATTTTATTATGAAAATCTATGACCATCAGCCTTCACAGGTTGACCAGAACTTTCATGGAGTTCCTTTCCTGCCGCGTTCATAGCTCCTTCCCGGAACAGGGAGTAACAAGTTACAATTCTTACACTCTGCAGAGGTGCGTTACTTTACCCATGAGAGATCAACTCCTTGTTGCACAACCGGGCATACTTTCCCGTCCACAATTCCATGATGTGGGGCCCAGTAGTTGGTCCAAGCCAATCACTGCCCCCTTCGCGACCTCGCATGCCTCCTTGGTGTACACCATGCCCACATAATGAATTACGACAATGGTTTGTACAAACCGTTAGATGCCAGAACTATCGTGGGACGATGAGGGTTCCCACCCATATGCTGCATATCCTCTATGAATTACCAATTAATATGCATGCTACGAGGATAACAGCCACGACCTGCACATCCGGCTTCATGCGAGAGGAAGAAGATACATCTAACTTCTCCGTCCCATTCCAAATGTCATGGCTAACGTGTAATATACGGCGCTAGAATCACTGATATCAGGGGTTATTAAGTCCCTAATTGATCATCATGATTGCAATTAGAACTGTAACATCCCTAAAATCATGTTTTCAAAGCTTTGCATATCATCCATGCATTCATGATCATTTAGGGTTCATTTCCAAAGACATTGCAAATCCAGAAGCATTTGATGCTTATTATTTTATGTAAGCAAGGCAATGGCCATATTGCTACCTTCCAATAGGAAAACAATACTTATTTTAATCAGTAAGGATTTGAGTTTGAGTTTGAGTGTTGTTCCTAAGGTTTGGACAATGTTTTCAAAAACAAATTATGATTTTTAAACCATTCATGCACTTTTTATAAACATTTATATGAGGCATGATTTAAACTTATTTTCCAAACCCTTTTTGAAATTGAGTGTGTTTAGATGTTTTACACATCCCAGGATGCAAGATTCAGCAAACTTTTGTTTGGAGAAAGTTTCATTTGAAACAGATTTGGTTTGAGATTTCAAATTCAAACCAGAAATTCATTCAGAAAAAGAAAAAGTGAAAGGGAGAAAAAAATAAAGCAAACAGACTAATCTAGCCCAACCCAGCCCAATCCGGACCATCTATCCCAACTAACTCCTTCCCCGGAGCGTTTTCTTTTACTCGCAACCACACCCGCAGAGTCTATGACGACTGGACCCCACCTCCTCTTTCTTTCTCTCACTGACGACCACGCCCCACCTGTCAGTCGTCTCTTCAACCCGCCGCAATCAACTCCGGCCGTTTATTCCCCCGTCACTACCGTTGAATTCGCGAGTTAAATTCCGTTGATTCATCGAGTAACTACCCGTCCAGCTTCGGCTACTTAACCCCCTCCCCTCTCCGCTCATTTCCCCTCACTCGGCACACCATTTCCGCCACCAGGCTGCCGGCAATTCAAGTTGCAACGCCGCTGCCCGACGCTCTCCGGCGACCTATTCCGGTGAGCCCCGTGCTCCCCTTCACCTCTCATTCTTATGAACTTGCTTGTCATACCCGTGCGCATCTCCTCACACCTTTTGTTTGCTCTAAAACGCCCCAGGTCGTCATCTCCGTCGAGCCCCGCGAACGACCGAAGCGCCGCCCGACTCCGGCGACCAATCACGGTAAATCCAGACCGCCCCTTGACCCCTAGTCCTTACGACTGTGTTTGCCTTGCCTCTGTGCATCTCCTAATGCCTTTCGTTCATCTTATAGCACCGTAGAACGTCGCCTCTATCTCCGGCAGTGAACACCCGACGCGAGAGCGAACTCTGACGAGGTTTCCCGACCGTGCCAGTGCGCCCCTGTCCAAGCAAAGACCACGTTGAGCTTCGCCATCGTCACGCGAGCTCGGTAAGCATCTGCATGTTCCCCCTAACTCCCTAGACTCGCCGAGACGCCACCGCCAGTAGGTCCTCTGCCGCTGTAGCCTCGCGCGCCGCCAGATCTTGGTCAGAGTATTGTGAGCCATCAGATCTAGATCCTGTGGCCATAAATAGATCACTTAACGAAGCGTTTTCTTTAGATCTGAGCCGCCCAGTGTCACTTAAATCCTACGGCTCTGGATGTTTGATCCAACCGAAACGGTATCAGCCAATCAGACATCGCCGCGTGGCTAGGATTTAAATTTAAAATCTGGAATTAGATCTATTAGATGTTCAATCTTGCAAAATTCATAACTTTGAATCCACACGTTCAAATTTTGCAAATTTTATATCATTGGAATCAGGAGAGAAAATCCTATCTGTTTATGCAATGTGTTTAATGTTTTGCCTCTGTAAAAATGGTTGTTTTTGCAGAAACATTTGTAGGATTATTTTGGATATAGAAATGATTTGAAAAATGTTTTAAAGATCAAATAAAGTCTATTTTGAGTATCTTGGACTTGTTTATGTTTCAGTACTGTACACTTGTCTTGTTTGGTGTAGAAAAACCATCACATGGCATTTGCATGCATTCATATATTTTTGTTTGTATATTTTTGTTATGTGATTTTGGTGCCATTATTTTATGTGTAGATTTTGGTGCTAATAGTGATTGTGGTTGTGAAGATTGTTGCTACTCCCCAAACTACCAAGGCAAGTGGTGCTTCATGCTTTTATCCCTATATTTTCACCTATGCATTAGAAATATTTTGTATAGGACTTGCATGAATATTTTGCTAAGTATCTATATGCTATGCTTGGGAAATCCTAGTAGTTGTAGAATTGTTAGAATTTCCTCTAAGTTAAGATGCTTACTATTGCCATGCTTAGCCTAGCTAGTAGCAAACAAGGGTGGATTATATATTCATGCTATGTGAAATATTGCTAAGTCTTTGACTTGTGTTTTTGCTTAATAAAACAACTAAGTGAATGAAACACCTGGGTGGAATGGAAAGAATGGTTTGTGTTGAGTGGTTACACAAGGCCCATTTCTATGGTCTACCTTGTATATCTCACTTGTGGAAAGCCACCCAGGAACAAAGGGATTTGAGATGCCAAATGTTAAGAAGCTTCTAGTGTAGCCACATGGCATTATGGGCTCTGCCTGGATCATATAGGTTGCAATAACTTAGCCATTTGGACAGTTGGTGGTAGTGGGATGATAGGTTTGGAGCGCGTCCATTTGGTCTAAGAGAAGGCTTCTGAAAGGTCCTGTCTTAGTGAAAATCAAGTCTTGTGGGGAAAGTGCACAACCTCTGCAGATGGAAGAATCTAAGTACTTAGCCATGTCCCTGGTATTGGACAACTTGAGCATCAAAACATGGAAGCTATCAAGAATCTCCTCATCCCAATTTTCTAAGTTAAAACTTGTGGTTGAACAAGGGTGAAGGTTCACCAATGTCTATTGGTGATTCCTTGGGAAAGATTTTGTCAAAGGAAAAACTTAGTGTTTTCAAATGATAGGTAAAACCTATTTTGAGCAAAGCAAGCCTAAGCTACACTTAGCCAAATGCATGTAGTATCTAGATGCTAATATTATACTAAGGTATCACTTGCCAATACTATTCCAAATGTATTGACCCACTGTGGCTGTAACTTGTGATGTTGCAGGTTATTCTGATGATGATTAGGGGTTATTAGTCTACACTCAACATGCTTTCCTGTGGCACATGAAGATGAAGACTTATTTATCTTATTTAATATTTGAACTCTTGTATTAGGCCTGTGTCCATGGAGTTGTAAAAGACTATGTTTGTCTCTGGAGTGATATGTAATAATGACCTTTGTATCTGTGTACTTCATCTTAAACTGTGGATGCTAGCATTGATCCAGGGACTAGCATTGCAATCATAGGGATCTTTACCTTTATAAAGGTGGGATCTTACAAGAACCCTAAGTTCTATTGCTCCAATATATCATCACTTAGGATGATATCTATGATTTATTTATTTGTGAAAATAATATTTTCTTTCTTTGGAGTATATATGATAACACACAATTTGCAAATACTTTGATAAAGACTCTTCAAAGGATATGAGAAAGTGATGAACTTGCCTTGTGATGGCAAGGTAGTGAAGTCTGATGCTTGCACTGGACCTTGAGCTTCTATGTCTACAAAAACATCATTATTGCCCGGTAAGGACAATATTTAAAGAAGAAAAATGATTATGCAAAGTAATGTAATGCATCATTTAATTTGATATGCATTCACCCTATTATTATAAAAATTCTTTTTCATCATAAAGGATTTATAAATATTACTTGTTAATATTTATAATATATATTGTATTTACTTTATTTCCCTTTTATTTGACTTTTATTATTTTAATAATTCTTTTAAGAATTATCACTTAAATATTAAAAATTGTTGTTAAATATTTATTTAGTATTTTTCATAAATACTAAAATATTAATATATAATGAAAGTGATTTTTATTTATTTTTATCATCTTTCAATAATTTTGTAAAATTCCATAAGGAATATATAAATTACAAAATTCTTAATAAAATTTAAATGTCTAAAATTTTATATCTTAATTTATTTGGACAGTTTGGATTTTTTGAATCCAAAAATATTTTATTTATAATTTTTGGACTTTTATTTTATTTTCTAGAATTTTATTAAGTTCAGGGGCATTTTGGTCCTTTCCTATTTATTAAAATAGGCCTTAAAGGTTTTTGGGCTGGCTTAATCTTATTGGGCCCTTGTGGCCCATTAGGCTTAGTCAAAACAGCAACCCCGAAGGGTTCTGGCCCAACTTAGCCCACTCACTCATTGGCTCTCACCCTTGAGCTCCCTCCTCTCCTCCTCTATCCCCGACCCCGTGGTCGGTGATGTCGCCGCTGACGATTCCCGCCGTTGTGGACCGTTCTGGTTACCGCCGTGGTGCAGGAGGAGGTTGTCGACTATGCCCTTTCCTCCTGTCCAATTGGATTTGGGTATGGAGCTCTCCTGCGACAGATCGATGCCATCCCGAACCCTAGGGTTTGGGGTTAGCGTGGATCCTGGCGCCGCCGCTGCTGTCGTGTGTCGTGGTGATTCACCTCGGCTCAAGGCATGGCTATGGTCGCCGCCGTGGCGCTGTATGGGTCGCAGCGCCCCCTAGGGGTGCTCCCCATGCTGCCATGGTCGTCGGCCACCTCTGCTTCCTCTTCTAGTCTCCAGCGAGGACCTTTGGTGAGTTCTTTTCCTCTCCCCCTTGTGCTCTCTATGCTCGCTCATACTATGCTAGATGTTGGTACTGACCTCTCTGGTTACTGCCTTGTCCTGATTAAGATGATTTATTCCATTTAGGGTTCATGTCTGATACTTGTAAGATGCTCCTATGATCTGGTTGTGATGTTGAATGGGGATTTGGGATGCTCTGCACCTCATTGTTAGTGATCACCACCATTTAATTGTGTGATGCTATTGTTGATGTGTGATTAAGGTTGTATTAAATGTTAGAGTTGCATATTATTGCCTCTGGCTGGTACTCTAGTGAATTGATGTGTTTATCTATTGTCAGTATCTTGATACTAACAATGATCTATTCAGTGAGAATTTACTGACTTAGTTATTGTTGGCTTGCCAAATGATGCTTGTTCTGAATTTAATTCAGTAGAATCTAATGATTCTTTGATCATAAATGAATAATTAGGATATGATCCCTGTTTCTAATTCCAGGGAGATGATTTGGTAAATGATTTGTGAAGGTTGGACTATTTGATTGTCTTTGTGATAAGGTCAGTGCTTATGAAACCTTCTTAAGATGGTACATAAGTAGATCTGGTTACTGACTTTACTTATAGTCATTTCTAGAACTTGATGGATGTTGATAGATAAGTTGGGTAACTTATTGTTTGATCTAGCCAATGATGCTGGTCTGAGGCTCTAGGAACTAAGCTTCTATGTTGCTGTCATTTTCCAATTTGGTTAAGACATCAACTGCTTACTAGATCTTAGATCCTAGTTGGTTAATATATATGGTTTTGTTTGTGGTTTATAAAATCTGAGGTGCTACTCCCTCTTGGAGATGTGCCCAGATTTTGTAAGATCATTTGATAGAATATAAAGGTTGCCTTTGGTATCACCAATTCTGTGAGGCTGGTCTAAGAATTTGGTGTTTAGAAAAGAGTTTGATCTTGATCTTTATGTTTAAAACCTCTAGGATAGCTTCACCCTACTTGGGTGATTATTGAGAGGTTGCCTTATGCATTAGCATATATACTTTGCTTGGGATAAGATAAACATATCACATGGTTGTTTATGATGCTCACCACAAAACTATGTTGGTGATGGCTTGATGTGCTGGTGGTGTTGCTGGTCTGATCCAGTCCTTCTCCCCTTGATGCTATTCTTGTATTCCCTTGATGCTTGTGCTTGGCCTTGAGGAACTCTGCTCCTCCTAGCTCATGTGAGCTTGGCCTTGCTATTCACCTGATCCTTCTCCTCCTTATGTCACCATCAGGTGATATGTGGCTTGATCTGACGTGAGATGGTGTGGCTGGTTTATTTGGCTCTGGCTAAGATAGATGTTCTTGTGTGTGTGAGCAGTGAAGAGATGCACTAGTGCCTCTCCACGGCTGTGCTGAGCAGTTTTGTGTTGCTAGGATGTTGCTAAGGTGCTGACAGCACACACCATGCAATTTGGTGTGTGTCCTGCCTGTGTGCTTGTTGTGCAACTTGTGGATATGCTCTGACTTTGATAGTTACTGTTATCTAATTACTTTTACTTGGCTGGTGAAACATGCCCCTCCTTGTTGTCATTTGACTTCTGGCTTAAAATTATGAAGGATACATTCTTTCATATTTGGTGAAATTTGCCCCTTTTATAAGTTTACTCCATGATGAACCTTGATCAGTGCACTTCACTGACAAGTCTGAGAGTAAAACAATGCTAATCCTAACTTTTCTTTTTCTTTTTAGTTTCTGTTTATTTTGCATGTACAGATTGGAAATGAATATTTTAGTTTAGGTTTATTTGTAGAATAGTCATATGTAATCTTCTTTATTCTTTTGTAATTTTTTGTTCTATTCTTTTGTAAGCTTCATTTTATTATTTTGTAATAAAGATTATACTATTATCAATAAAGAAATATTCTTATTCTTTATTTATTTGCTATGGTGAAGATTGTAGATGATTTTAATAAGTTACATTTTTGTAACTTATTTATTGAATGAAAATATGAAATGGATATTCATATTCTTAATTATTTTTTTAAATAAAGTTTGAGTTAAATTGGTTAACTCTTAATTCAATCAAGATTCAAACATTATTCAAAAATCATTGGAATTATAATTCAAACACTCAAGTTTTAAATTCAAAATTTCATTTCCCAAAACACATAATTCCGCAAAGATCATATCAAAGTCTATAGCAATCATCCTTTAAGACTAAATCTAATCTCAAAGTATGAAAGAAACCTTGATCACTTTAGGTTTTTATTTGGCGAAAAATTTACCCACATTTTCATAGATGAATGCATGCAACATTTCAAATTCCTAAATCTACCCTTCGATAGTTCCTAAATGCTGGGATGTTAGAGACGTCCCCCCTTAAATTAAACTTCGTCCCGAAGTTTGTTAAGATGTACCTGAATAGTTCTGGATAGGCTTTTCTTAAATCCTCTTCTTTCTCCCACGTGGCTTCTCTTTCAGGGTGATGTTCCCATTGTACTTTGCAATATTTGATTGCTCTGTTCCTCAACCTTTTCTAGTTTTCTTCCAAAACCCTACAGGGATTTTCAATATACGTCAAGTCTGCTTGTATTTCTATCTCTTGATGTGTAATTGCATCATCTGGAACTTTCAAACATTTACGAAGTTGTGACACATGGAAGACATTATGCACTTGAGCTAATCTTGATGGTAACTCTAAATCATAAGCTATAGTTCTATTCTGACTCAATATCTTGAATGGTCCGATGTATCTTGGACTCCGTTTTCCTTTAAATCCGAACCTTTTCACTCCTTTTATTGGACTTACTTTCAAGTATACCATGTCTCCCACTTCTGGATGCCAAGATCTTCGACTTTGATCAGCATAACTTTTCTGCCTACTCTGGGCTATTTTCAGTCTATCCCTGATCTTATTAGTGATATCTTGTCTTTCCTTGATATAATCTGGCGCAAATTCTTTGCTGCTTCCAGGCTCATACCAACATATTGGTGATCTACACTTCCTTCCATATAGAACCTGATATGGAGCTGCCTTCAGACTACTCAAATAGCTATTATTATACGAAAATTCTGCCAATGGTAGATGATCTTCCCATGTACCTCCAAAATCTTGTGCACAAGCTCTTAACATGTATTCTATATTTGATTTGTTCTTTCAGTTTGACCTCCTGTCTCAGGATGATATGCTGTGCTGAAATCTAACTTTGAACCAAGTGCTTCATGCAATTGCTTCCAAAATGCTAAAGTAAACACTGATCCCTTATCAGTTACGATCTTTTTGGGTACTCCATGCTTACTTACTATCTCTTTGACATATAATTCAACTAACTTCTCAGCATTATCTTTTTGATTCACCGGAATAAAATGTGCACTCTTAGTGAGTCTATCCACAATTACCCATATCATATCCTTCCTTTTTGGTGTCATGGGCAATCCTGTGATGAAGTCCATACCTATTTCTTCCCATTTCCATTCGGGAATTTCCAAAGGTTGTAATGGTCCTGCTGGACTTTGATGTTCAGCCTTCACCCTTTGGCAAGTATGGCATTCTGATACATATTTAGCAATGTCCCTTTTCATGTTATTCCACCAGAATAGTTCTTTCAAATCAATATACATCTTGGTACTTCCTGGATGTATAGAATATGGTGTTTCAGGTGCTTCTCTGAGTATGACATCTCTAATCTTAGACACATCTGGAACACAAAGACGGTCTTGAAACCATAGGGACTCATATTCTCCAAGGCGAAAAACTAATTTTTGCCCTTGAGATATCCTCCAAATTTCCTCAGCAATAAAAGGATCTTCTACTTGATGTCTAAAAATTCCGTGCTTAAGATCACTGTCCTGCTCTTCAACTACCTGCATAGTAGATAATCCTCCAAGAACCTCTGTTCTAATGAATTGCAGCTCTAATCTTTCCAATTCCATTTGTAACTCTTTTGGTAGCTCCCGATTGCTAGGCTGAATTTCTGCACTCTTTCTGCTTAAAGCATCTGCTACAACATTTGCTTTCCCTGGAGTATAATTGATTGTTAAATCATAATCCTTGATTATTTCCAACCAACGCTTCTGTCTCATATTCAATTCCTTTTGGGTGAAGAAATATTTGAGACTTTATGGTCAGTGTATAACTCACATCTGGCTCCATATAGGAAATGCCTCCATCCTTTTAGCGCAAAAACTACGGCTGCTAACTCTAAATCATGAGTTGGATAGCTGAGTTCATGTGGTTTCAGATGTATTGAACCATAAGCAATCACTTTCCTATCTTGCATTAATATACAACCCAAACCTTCTTTAGATGCATGACAGTATACTGTGAAGTCCTTCCCTGTTTAAGGAACTGCTAAGATTATAGTTGTGGTTAACCTAGTCTTCAACTCTTGAAAACTTGCTTCACACTTCTCATTCCAATTGAATGGTGTATTCTTCCTTAACAATTTGGTCATTGGTCCGGCTATTTTGGATAAACCTTCAATGAATCTCCGATAATAACTAGCCATTCCTAAGAAACTTCGAATTTGCTTCACATTGGTTGGTGCAGTCCACTCTAGTACTAACTGAACTTTAGATGGATTTACAACAATTCCATCTTTACTGATCACATGACCGAGGAATTCTACCTCATCTAGCCAAAATTCACACTTACTAAACTTAGCATAAAGTTTGTGTTCCCTTATAATCTGCAATGTTATTCTCAAATGATCGGCATGCTCTTCCTTATCCTTGGAATATATCAGAATATCATCAATAAAGACTATGACGAACTTGTCCAAATATGGCATGAAGATCTTGTTCATCAGATTCATGAATATTGCAGGTGCATTGGTCAAACCAAATGGTACTACCAGATACTCATGGTGTTCATATCTTGAGACAAATGCTATCTTTGGAACATCTTCTGGTTTGATTTTTATTTGATGATATCCAGATCTTAAATCGATCTTTGAGAATACTCCAGCTCCTTTTACTTGATCAAAAAATCTTGAATTCTTGGTAAAGGATACTTATTCTTGATAGTAACGTTGTTTATATTTCCATAATCTCCACACATCCTTCTTCACCATCTCTCTTATCCACAAAGATTACTAGTGTTCCCCATGGAGATACACTTTCCTGAATAAATCCTTTTCTAGCAAACTCATCAATTTGCTCTTTGAGTTCTTTTAACTCTCTGGGTCCCATTTTATATGGTGCTTGAGCTATTGGTGCTCTACCAGGAATTAGGTCAATAGTGAACTCTATCTCCTGGTCTGGTGGCATTCCTGGTAGCTCTACTGGAAAAATATCTTGAAATTCATTTAATATAGGAATATATTCCAATTTGACCTCTTTCATTGAGTTCAACTCCAGATCCACCATGATATGTGTTGGATATATGCCCTAGAGGCAATAATAAAAGCAGTTATTATTATATCTTTGTGTTTATGATAAATGTTTACATTCATGCTATAATAATATTAACCGGAAACATTAATACTTGTGTGATTTGTAAACTAAATTAGAGTCCCTGGTAAAGCCTCTTTATAATACTAGCTTGTTGATTAATAGATGATCGTGGTTTCTCGATCATGAACATTGAGATGTTGTTAATAATAAGATCATATCATTAGGAGAATGGTGTGATGGACACACTCCTATAGATAAGCGTAGCATAAAGATCAAGTCATTTTAATAGTTCGTTTCCTATAAGCTTTCTGATACATAGTTACCTAATTCCTTCGACCATGAGATCATGCTAATCACCATCACTGGAAGGATGCTTTGATGATATCAAACGCCACACCGTAACTCAGTGTCTATAAAGGTGGCATTGAGTGTTCGGAAAGTATGGGTTGAGGCACATGGATCAAGAGTGGGATTTGTCCATCCATATAATGGATAGATATACTCTGGGCCCTCTCGGTGGAATGTCATCCAATTAGCTTGCTAGCATGTGACTGGCTCACAAGGGATCACATATCACGGGAACGAGAAAAGAGTACTTATCGGTAATGATGTTGAACTAGGTATGCAGAGATACCGACGATCAAAACCTCGGATAAGTAAACTATCGTGAGACAAAGGGAAATTGGTATCGTATGTAAGTGGTTCATTCGATCGCAAAGTAATCGTAGAAATATGTGGGAGTCATATGAATTTCCAAATTCCTTTATTGGTTATTGATCGGAGAAGTGTCTCGGTCATGTCCGTGTAATTCACGAACCGTAGGGAGACACACTTAAGGATTCGATGTTGTTTAGTAGATATGGAATGTTAGTAGGGATACTAAATGTTGTTCGGAGTCTCGGATGGGATCCGGGATATCACAAGATCCAGAATGGTCCATAGAATAAGATTCATATAAGGAAAGTCATATTTCGGAGTTCGGAAAAGTTTCCGATGATTTCATCGGAGAGGTTCTAGAAGGGTCTAGAAGGTTCACCTGTCCATATGGAGAATGGTCCATGAATGTGTCATGGGTATGTGGAATGATTGGATCATATCCAAGGTCACTTGGTGTTGGCATATGCAAGAGAGAAATAAAGCTCTAAATTGAAAGTCAAACGAGAAGTTTGAAAAGTCAAACTGGAACAATGGTTTCCTAGTGGGAGAAGAAACAAGTCCTCTCAATCCAACTTGGGTTTGGTTTTGGATTCAAACCCACCCCTCTCAAGGCTGCCCCCTCTCATTAATAGAGGGGGAGGGCTGCCCCAACACAAGACAAGCCCTAGCCCCTCTCCACGAGCCGCCGCCACCGACCCGACGCCAGCGCCGCCGCCGCGCGCCGCCGTCGCCAGCCGCCGCCGCCTAGCGCCGCCGCCCTAGCCACCGCCGACACCTCCTCCTTCTCCCGGATTTCTAAACCCTAGATTTCAGGGAAACCCTAATCCACCATAACTCGCATCCGGCTTAGGCGAAGCCCTGCGGGATCTTCCCTCTACTTCCGACACCACGCCGTCGTGTTGTCGGAATCACGAGGGGAGAACTACAACCTCTGTTGCCTACTGGAACAAGGGAGAGGAAGGTCTTTGTCGAGTACCGAACATGTGACCGACTGCGGAAGCGCTGCCGGAACGCAACGCCGGAAGGATCGTCTACGCGATCTTGAGATCGGCAAGTGTACGACTACATCACCCACGATAATCTGCTCTCGTTAACCGCTTTGGAATCTTCGAGGGTGAGTACTTCTATCGACTCGTTGCTATAATCTAGTATATAGATCTTGGCTTGTTTGTGTGCATGCGGTAGAATTTTTTTGTTTTCCATGCTACGAACCCCTAAAGTGGTATCAGAGCCGTGTCTATATGTAGATCTGTTGCACGAGTATAACACAATGGTCATTGTGGGCGGTGGTGCTTTTATTATCAATTGATTTTTGTGTACTTTGCATCTTGCGGTATGATGGGATGAAGCGGCCCGGGCTAACCTTACATGACATCATTCATGAGACTTGCTCCACGCTTAACATGCAACTTGTATTGCATAAGTGGCTTTGCGGGTGTCTGTCTCTCCCATCATAGTATAGATTCAATTTACAACGGGCACTTGATAGTTCAAGCATCAACGTTGTGGTTCTTGTTCGTAAGTTAGAATGACACTTATTGAAAGCCCCAAACCACGTAAAATATGCAAAGAAAATTAGAGGCGTGTAACTTTGTTTTGTAGGGGTGTAATGTGATGTGATACGGCCATGATTGTGATTATATATGATGTATGCAATGTTACTTATTGTAAGTTGGCAACCAGCAGGAGCCATATGGTTGTCTTTTAAATTCCGTTAAGACCTGCGTGTCTATTCAAAATAGTTGTAATAGTTGAAGCTGGTGGACGACAACTATGAAACGGCGCCATTGACCTTGACGCCATACCGGTGATGATGGAGATCATGTTCGTGCTTGAATATGGAGATCGGAAGCACAAGAAGAAAGGCCATATCATATCACATATTATGAATTGCATGTGATGTGAATGCTTTATGCATCTTTTATTGCTTAGTTTGCGATGGTAGCATTATAAGATGATCCCTCAAGCACAAAAATTTCAAGTTTTAAAGTGTTCACCCTTAATAAGCACCGTTGCTAAAGCTCGTTGTTTCGAAGCACCACGTGATGATCAGGTGTGTTAGATTCTGCAAGTATATACAACATGAGCAAGCCAGTTTTGCTCATGCGGAAGCTAAGGTTTGATCTTGACGAGCCTAGAATGTACAGACATGGTCTCGGAACATGGATCACCGAAAGGTAAAGCATTAGTCATATAGTAGATATGATGAACATGTTGATTATTCGCCATTAAAGCTACATCAACTCTCTTGATGATCGGTTTTGATGTGGTGGATTTGGTTCGTGTGATCACTAAAACAATGTGAGGGATATTGTTTTGAGTGGGAGTTCACCTAGATTAATTTAACTATTAATTAGAACTCAATTTGTCATAAACTTAGTCTAAACTATTGCAAATATGTTGTAGATCAATGGAGGCCCCTACCATCAATTTTAATGCGTTCCTAGAGAAATAAAAGTTGAAAAACAATGGAAGCAACTTCGCGGATTGGTTCCGCAATTTGAGGATTGTCCTCAATGCTGGTAATTTAACCTATGTGCTGGATGCACCGCTGGGTGACCCGCCTACAGCTACTGCTACCGATGAGGTAAAGAATGTTTTCCTCGCTCGGAAGAATCAGTACTCCATAGTTCAGTGTGCTATATTGTATGGTTTGGAATCAGAGCTTCAGAAAAGGTTTGAGAACCATGACCCACATGATATTTTCCGTGAACTCAAAATGATATTTGAGGCTCACTTGGAAGTTGAGAGTTATGAGGCTTCTGAAAAGTTCTTTAACTGCAAGATGGAAGAGGGAAGCTCCGTTAGTGAGCACGTGCTTAAGATGTCTGGGCACGCAAGTAAACTCCAAAGCTTGGGTATAGTGATTCCTAATTCTTTGGGGATTCATCGTGTCCTCCAATCACTGCCACCAAGTTACAAGAACTTTGTGATGAACTACAATATGCAAAACATGGACAAGTCGTTGCCATAACTCTTCTCCATGTTGAAATCTTCAGAAGTGGCGATCAAGAAAGAGCACCAAGTGTTGTTGGTCAATAAGACCACCAAATTCAAGAAGCAAGGAAAGTCTAAGAAAAAGGGAAACTTCAAGAAGGGCGGTAAGAAAGTTACCACGCCGGTGAAGAAGACCAAGGCTGGGCCTAATCCTGATACTGAGTGCTTTTACTGCAAGGGAGAAGGTCACTGGAAGCGAAATTTCCCAAAGTACTTGGCGGATTTGAAGAACGGCAACATAAAAAAGAAAGGTATATCTGATATACATGTTATTGATGTGTATCTCACTAGTACTCGTAGTAGTGCCTGGGTATTTTATACTGGTTCGGTTGATCATATTTGTAACTTGAAACAGGTACTGCAGAATAAACGGAAGCTAGCGAAGAACGAGGTGACGATGCGCGTTGGAAATGGATCAAAGGTTGATGTGATCGCGGTCGGCACGCTACCTCTTCATCTACCATCGGGATTAGTTTTATACTTAAATAATTATTATTTGGTGCCTGCGTTGAGCATGAACATTATATCTGGATCTTGTTTACTGCGAGACGGTTACTTGTTTAAGTCCGAGAATAATGGTTGTTCGATTTATATGAGTAATATGTTTTATGCACATGCACCTTTGATAGATGGTCTATTCTTATTGAATCTCGATTGTAGTAATACACACATTAATAACATTGAAGATAAACCTTTGAAATTGAGCGATAACTCAACCTATATGTGGCACTGTCCTCTTGGTCATATTGGAGTGAAGCGTAGGAAGAAACTCCATTCCTATGGACTTCTTGAATCACTTGATTTCGAATCACTTGAGAGATGCGAAGCATGTCTGATGGTTAAAATGACTAAGACTACATTTTCTGGTATGATGGAGCGAGCTACGGACTTATTGGAAATCGTACATACCAATGTGTGTGGCCCAATTAGTGTAGCATCGCGCGGTGATTATCGTTATGTTCTCACCTTCACGAATGACTTGAGTAGATATGGGTATATCTATTTCATGAAACATAAGTTCGAAACTTTCAAGAAGTTTAAGGAATTTCAAAGTGAGGTAGAGAATCAACGTAACAAGAAGATTAAAATTCTACGATCTGATCATGGAGGCGAATATCTAAGTTACGAGTTTGGCGAGACTTTGAAGAAATGCGGAATACTTTCACAATTGACACCGCCGGGAACACCACAGCGTAATGGTGTGTCCGAACATCGTAATCGAACTCTCTTAGATATGGTTTGTTCTATGATGTCACTTACAAATTTACCGCTATCGTTTTGGGGTTATGCATTAGAAACAGCCGCATTCACTTTAAATAGGGCACCATCTAAATCCGTTGAAATGACACCGTATGAATTATGGTTTGGGAAGAAACCTAAATTGTCGTTCCTTAAAATTTGGGGTTGCGAAGCTTATGTAAAGAAGTTACAGCCAGACAAGCTTGAACCCAAAGCGGAAAAATGCGTCTTCATAGGATACCGAAGGAAACTATTGAGTATACCTTCTATCATAGATCCGAGGGCAAAATCTTCGTTGCCAAGAATGGATCCTTTATAGAGAAGAAGTTTCTCTCGAAAGAATTGACTGGAAGGAAAGTAGAACTCGACGAGGTTGATGAATTTTCTCTCGAACTTGCGAGTAGCGCAGCACCGGAAGTAGTTCTTTTGGCGCCTACACCAATAAGAGAGGAAGCTAATGATGTTGATCATGAAACTTCGGTTGAAGTTACTACGGAACCTCGCAGGTCAACGAGAACTCGTACCACTCCTGATTGGTATGATCCCGTTATGAATGTCATGTTGGTGGACAACACCGATGACCCTGCGACATATGAAGAAGCGATGATGAGCCCAGCTTCCAATAAATGGCAAGAAGCCATGAAATCCGAGATTGTATCCATGTACGAAAACCAAGTATGGACTTTGGTGGACTTACCGGATGGCCGGAAGGCTGTCGAGAACAAATGGATTTTCAAGAAGAAAACAGATGCTGATGGTAATATTACTGTCTATAAAGCTCGACTTGTCGCAAAAGGGTTTCGACAAATTCAAGGAGTTGACTACGATGAGACTTTCTCACCAGTAGCAAAACTAAAGTCTGTAAGGATTATGTTAGCAATCGCTGCATATTATAATTATGAGATATGGTAGATGGATGTCAAAACAGCTTTCCTCAATGGAGACATTGATGAAGAGTTGTATATGATGCAACCCAAAGGTTTTGTCGATCCTAAAGATGCTAACAAGGTATGCAAACTTCAAAGGTCCATATATGTATTGAAGCAAGCATCCCGAAGTTGGAATTAGCGTTTTGATAAGGTAATCAAAAGCTTTGGTTTTATACAAACTTATGGAGAAGCTTGTATTTACAAGAAAGTGAGTGGGAGCTCTATAGCATTCTTAATACTATATGTAGATGACATATTGTTGATTGGGAATGATGTAGACCTTCTTAATAGTGTCAAGGATTATTTGAATAATAGTTTTTCAATGAAAGATCTTGGCTAAGCAGCTTATTTATTAGGCAGAAAGATTTATAGAGATAGATCAAGGCGCCTAATATCATAGTCACAGAGTACATATTTGGACAAAGTTCTAAAGAGGTTTGGAATGGAAGATAGCAAGAAAGGGTTCTTGCCCATGTTGCCCAATACGACCTTGAGTAAAACTCAAAGTCCAGCAATGGCAGAAGATAGAGAAAGGATGAGTAAGACTCCCTATGCCTCAGCCATAGGATCTCTAATGTATGCCATGCTATGTACTAGACCCGACATTGCATATGCTGTTAGTTTGACTAGCAGATATCAAAGTGATCCAGGAGTGGATCATTGGACAGTGGTCAAAAACATCCTTAAGTACTTGAGAAGAACTAAGGATATGGTTCTTTCTTATGGAGGTGATGAACAGCTCGTTGTCAATGGTTACACCGATGCTAGTTGGAACACCTATCCGGATGATTCTAAATCTCAATCTGGATACGTATTTACTTTGAATGGTGCAACAGTTAGCTGGAGGAGTGCAAAGCAAAGCGTTGTGGCGAGATCTTCAACTGAATTGGAATACATAGCTGCTTCGGAGGCTTCACAAGAAGCGATATGGATGAAGGAGTTCATTATAGAGCTCGGTGTGGTTCCAAGTGCGCTGGACCCAATGTCTATCTACTGTGATAACATGGGCGCCATAACCTATGCGCAAGAACCAAGGTCACACAAGAAGCTGAAGCACATCAAGCTACGTTTTCACGCTATTCGAGAGCATGTCCAAGATAGTGACATAAAGATTTGCAAAGTACACACATATCTGAATGTGGCGGATCCATTGACTAAACCTCTCCCGAGGGCAAAACATAACCAGCACCAAACCGCTATGGGGGTTCGGTATATTACCATGTAATCTAGATTAGTTGACTCTAGTGCAAGTGGGAGACTGTTGGAGATATGCCCTAGAGGCAATAATAAAAGCAATTATTATTATATCTTTGTGTTTATGATAAATGTTTACATTCATGCTATAATAGTATTAACCGGAAACATTAATACTTGTGTGATTTGTAAACTAAATTAGAGTCCCTCGTAAAGCCTCTTTATAATACTAGCTTGTTGATTAATAGATGATCATGGTTTCTCGATCATGAACATTGAGATGTTGTTAATAACAAGATCATATCATTAGGAGAATGGTGTGATGGACATACTCCTATAGATAAGCGTAGCATAAAGATGAAGTCATTTTAATAGTTCGTTTGCTATAAGCTTTCTGATTCATATTAACCTAATTCCTTCGACCATGAGATCATGCTAATCACCATCACTGGAAGGATGCTTTGATGATATCAAACGCCACACCGTAACTCGGTGTCTATAAAGGTGGCATTGAGTGTTTGAAAAGTATGGGTTGAGGCACATGGATCAAGAGTGGGATTTGTCCATCCATATGATGGATAGATATACTCTGGGCCCTCTCGGTGGAATGTCATCCAATTAGCTTGCAAGCATGTGACTGGCTCACAAGGGATCGGATATCACGGGAACGAGAAAAGAGTACTTATCGGTAACGAGGTTGAACTAGGTATGCAGAGATACCGACGATCAAAACCTCGGATAAGTAAACTATCGTGAGACAAAGGGAAATTGGTATCGTATGTAAGTGGTTCATTCGATCACAAAGTAATCGTAAAAAATGTGGCAGCCAAATGAATTTCCAGATTCCTCTATTGGTTATTGATCGGAGAAGTGTCTCGGTCATGTCCGCGTAATTCACGAACCGTAGGGAGACACACTTAAGTATTTTATGTTGTTTAGTAGATATGGAATGTTAGTAGGGATACCGAATGTTGTTCGGAGTCTCGGATGGGATCCGGGATATCACGAGGAGATCCAGAATGGTCTGGAGAATAAGATTCATATAAGGAAAGTCCTATTTCGGAGTTCGGGAAAGTTTCCGATGATTTCATCGGAGAGGTTCTAGAAGGGTCTAGAAGGTTCACCGGTCCGGATGGAGAATGGTCCATGAATGTGTCATGGGTATGTGGAATGACTGGATCATATCCAAGGTCACTTGGTGTTTTCATATGCAAGAGATAAATAAAGCTCTAAATTGAAAGTCAAACGGGAAGTTTGAAAAGTCAAACTGGAACAATGGTTTCCTAGTGGGTGAAGAAACAAGTCCTTCTCTCAATCCAACTTGGGTTTGGGTTTGGATTCAAACCCACCCCTCCCAAGGCTGCCCCCCATCTCATAAATAGAGGGGGAGGACTGCCCCAACACAAGACAAGCCCTAGCCCCTCTCCACGAGCCGCCGCCGCTGACGACCCCCCGCCACACCGCCGCCGCCTAGCACCGCCGCCGGTCCGTCGCCGCCACCCTAGCCGCCGCCGACACCTCCTCCTCCTCCCGTATTTCTAAACCCTAGATTTTCGGAAACCCTAATCCACCATAACTCGCATCCGGCTTAGGCGAAGCCCTGTGGGATCTTCCCTCTACTTCCGACACCACGCCGTCGTGCTGCCGGAATCACGAGGGGAGAACTGCAACCTCCGCTGCCTGCTGGAACAAGGGAGAGGAAGGTCTTCGTCGAGTACCGAACGTGTGACCGACTACGGAAGCGCTGCCGGAACGCAGCGCCGGAAGGATCGTTTACGCGATCTTGAGATCGGCAAGTGTACGACTACATCACCCACGAGAATCTACTCTCGTTAACCGCTTTGGAATCTTCGAGGGTGAGTACTTCTATCGACTTGTTTGTGTGCATGCGGTAGAATTTTTTTGTTTTCCATGCTACGAACCCCTACAATATGACTGTGCTTATCTGCTTGGTAAACTATCCTTGCTCCACTTGGAGTTTTGATTGAGACAGTTTTCTCCTCACAATTTATCTGAGCTCCGTGTTCCATCATCCAATCCATTCCCAACACTACCGCAATTCCCTTCAAAGGAATCACATAGAGTTCTACGAAATATGTGCAACCACAGATCGAGATAACCGGATCTTGTTTTATGTGGCGTACAATCACATTTCCCCTTGTCGTAACTATGGTCATAGGGTTCTCTAACATTGCCCTTCTAATACCGAACTTATCACAAAATTCTTCAGAAATGAATGAAGTAGTTGCACCAGTATCAAATAGAACTTTGTCGTGATTGGTAAGGATATTGAGCGTACCTATCACGGCATGCTCCGAATTATCCACCTCCTCGAGGGTTGCATAGTTTAGTTTCCCGGTAGGTCTGTTCCTCTTGCCATTGTTGTTCTTGCCATTATTTCCTCCTTTATTGGGCTGTCCATTTCCTCCACTGGCTTGTCTTTCTCCCTTGGTAGGCCAACCTCCTGGTGGTTTGCTCGGACAATCGGGCTTGATATGCCCCTTCTGACCACAACCATAACAGATCACTACAGGCTTTTTGCATTCCCTCTGGAAATGCCCTGGAATTCCACAATTGTTACAAATAACATTCCTTCTCAGATTGGATTGATTTCCACCATTGCCCTTGTTATTGTTATTGTTATTGTTATTGTTACCATAGTTCATGTTCCGAGGTTTGAACTCCAGGTTGGGTTTAGGTTTGCTTGCCTGAATTCTCTTGGTTTCCTTCTTGGCTCTCTTCCTCCTATCCTCTTGGACATTCTTATAATCATCTTCAAAAGTAATGGCTGCATCCAGCAACTGCTGATAAGTTTGTTTATTAGCTAACCTTAGCTGCATCTTCACAAATGGGTTTAATCCACGCAGAAAACGCTTCTTCCGCTTCTCTTCAATGTTGACATCCTCCTCATCATAGCGAGAAAGTTGACTAAACTCCCGGATGTACTTCATGACACTAGTATATCCCTGCTGAAGCTCCTCAAATTTTCTCCGCTTCAACTCCATAACACTTTCCGGAACATGATATTCACAGAATCTCTTCTTGAACTCTTCCCAGGTAAACTCCCTTCCTGGTTGTTGCATGGCCAACTGATTCTCCCACCATGATGCTGCAGGTCCAGTCAGAAGATGAGTTGCATACCTCAATTTCTCCTCATCATTGCAACCTACAGTCTTCAGTTTCCTTTCTGTATCTGTGAGCCAATCTTCTGCATCCATGGGTTCAGGAGCTGATGCAAAAGGTAACGGCCTTGCATTCTGGAAGTCATATAAACTCACGCCTCCACCTTCAGGTGCCCTCTGATTTGCTCGTCCCAGCAGCTCTTCCATGAACTTGTTCTGGGTCTCTTGCATCATTTGTATACAGTGCATAAAGTTCTGCTCCATTAACGGCCTCATTGGTGGTGGTGGTAATGCTCCTTGATTTGCTGCATCTGCATCGGCCTTCTCTTTGGCCTCTCGCTCCATCCTCTGCTGCTCAGTTTCGATTTCTACACCCATATCCATGACCCTCTAGTCCTACAACATAAAGCGAATACTCATAATTACATCATGCACATGTGTTCTGAGCTCGAATTTATGCACAGAACTAGTCACACAATGAAAATCCAAAGAAAATCCAAATATGCATTTCACATATTATACATACTATCGTAATAATACAAAGTCATTACAACATATACCATATAGGTATAATCACAAAACTACCTTATTCATCTCACTATCTTATTTCTTGGAGTACAATACATGGTACTTGATATCACTAACTAGTTGCCTCCTTCTAGCTCATCATACATGCCTGATGTCCAACCGTGATGACGTGTTCTTCTTCGCACAGTTTGTGGGACAAATGGCCTTCCAGAAGGAACATACTCAGTATCTGAAGTGTCAGGACTTGAGTCATTACTCAACCTGAGCGCATTGACTCCTTCCAGCTCAGCTGAAAAGTCTTCAGAAACATATTCAACATTATCTCCTGCCTGCATCTCCTGAGCTTCATTACTTGAGTTGTCAATAGGATACGTAGATCCTGTACTTCCCAGGTGCTCCTTTGGGCAAAATAGTTAAACACCGGATAATGTATATTCCCTAGGTTTTGAGAAGATGTTGATGATTCAAACACTCTCTCCTCAGGGTCTTCTTCTTCATCTTGATTATCTATTGACATGGTATTTCTAGTACTGTTGCTAGGGTTAATTCTTGCACCCATCCAGCTAGATTGTCCAACATTTCTGTCAGAACCATTTGTGGACATCTGGTGTTCATGAGATCCTTCATATGATCCCCTTCTCCAACCATCAGAATTCTCCATAGGAAGTTCTGAGTTAGAACCATCCTCTGAGCCATGTGGTACTGCATACCTCATATCCATAGTAGGATCATGTATAGGTTCATGTCTTGGTGAATAAGGATATGGTATAAAAGATTCAGGATCTATAGGTATATACTTAAAGATAGGTGTTGTGCTACTACCTGCTTCCTTCTCTAACTGGAATGCTAACTGCTTCCTCCTTTCCGGATCAGTTAGATCCTCTAACACGTCATTCTTATCTTCAACAATCATTTGATGTGTCTTGTAAAAAGACACAACGAGTGTTTGGTATTTATTCATAAAATTGGAAGCTAACTTAGGATGCTTCTTAACCAAAGTAAGATGATCCGGTATGGGCTCTGAGTCTATAGAATCATGGGGTATCACAGAAAATGTGCTACCTTCTAACTCCTTGGCTTTCTGCTCCCGGATATTAGCTATCGCCTCCACAACCACAACCTAATATGCTGCTAAATGACTCCTACCTTCACCTATAGGTAGATCGTGATATAATCCAAGCTCCTCTAGAAGTTGGATACTCACACGATACTTGGATAACATCCGGCCATCAAGGTAAGTGATAGTATTCACTGGAATTCTAGTTGGACAACTAAAGATCTTTAAAAGTTGACGAAGTTGATCTGTGAATGATCCTTGATAATCATCAAGAGTCTCCTCTTTCCTTACTAAAGTCTGTTTTGGAAACTTTGGTGCCATATTTCTGTATATCAGAAAAATATTTTTGATTAGTATCCAATAATATATTGCATCATAACAAAGAATTATCGCACTAAAATATATAACGGAATATTCTCATTTGAATACCCATTATATTACTTTTAGAGAATTCTTTATTGTTGCTAAGCTTTCCTACAGGTAATACCCTTTACTAGGTTTCCAACCTAAGGTAAAAGCAATTTGCTTTGATACCAACTGCGGTGACCCAGCATACCACTGCATGTGTAGTATACTATAGTCGTTGACATGACACTCATAGAACACCGTTACGTAAATATCACATCCCTCGGAGTGGTACAGCAGAAACATTGCGGGTCCATATTATAAACATTCACACTTCATTATTATTACAATACCAGAAGTTCAAGACTTCAAAAGGTTTCAACTTACAAACCAAATTATAAAGTGTTTCAGCGGAATTTAAAAGTAGCAACTCCAACTAGGAGTTGAGCTCAGCAGCTTATTCTATAGAGTTCATGCTGCTCGGCTCCGTTGGTTACTACGAACTAGGATACTTAGTTGGATTCGTTATCGTCGACACCATAGAGGATTTCGTAATCCACTCCTTCAACACCTCCTGACAGGTCAGGCTCTTCGTAGAACACATCTTCTTGACATTCAGCTGCATACATTGGCATGTCTTCGGAATCCTCAGAGTCTAAGCAAAGGATCAAAGGAAAGGATGAGTAACAGCGTTACCCAACAAGTTCATTATATGCAAGGTGGGAAGTTTGATGCTCTAACTACCACCTCGGACTATAAATCCTTGGCACTATGCAATTTTTGTAAATCTTTCTTCAAAGATTGATTTTATTATGAAAATATATGACCACCAGCCTTCACAGGTTGACCAGAACTTTCATGGAGTTCCTTTCCTGCCGCGTTCGTAGATCCTTCCCGGAACAGGGAGTAACAAGTTACAATTCTTACACTCTGCAGAGGTGCGATACTTTACCCATGAGAGATCAACTCCTTGTTGCACAACCGGGCGTACTTTCACATCCACAATTCCATGATGTGGGGCCCAGTAGTTGGTCCAAGCCAATCACTGCCCCCTTCGCAACCTCGCATGCCTCCTTGGTGTACACCATGCCCACATAATGAATTACAGCAATAGTTTGTACAAACTGTTAGATGCCAGAACTATCGTGGGACGATGAGGGTTCCCACCCATATGCTGCATATCCTCTATGAATTACCAATTAATATGCACGCTACGAGGATAACAGCCACGACCTGCACATCCGGCTTCATGCAAGAGGAAGAAGATACAGCTGACTTCTCCGTCCCATTCCAAATCTCATGGATAATGCGTAATATACGGCGCTAGAATCACTGATGTCAGGGGTTATTAAGTCCCTAATTGATCATAATGATTGCAATTAGAACCCTAAGTTCTATTGCTCCAATATATCATCATTTAGTATGATATCTATGATTTCTTTATTTGTGAAAATAATATTTTCTTTCTTTGGAGTATATATGATAACACACAATTTGCAAATACTTTGATAAAGACTCTTCAAAGGATATGAGCAAGTGATGAACTTGCCTTGTGATGGCAAGGTAGTGAAGTCTGATGCTTGCACTGGACCTTGAGCTTCTATGTCTACAAAAACATCATTATTGCCTGCACTACTAGGAAATCCTTCATCAGTGGCGCATCTATATTGGTCTTCTATGGCGCATGGCAGGGACGCCACTGTTACGTCGCCACTGATGAAAACTTCTGTGGCGCTGCAATGCGCCACAAGAGTCATGATACTTCTGTGGCGCATTTTGGTTGATGCACCACAGGACTCTATTCAGTGGCGCATTCTGGACAATGCGCCACTGAAGCTCTATGCGCCATAGAAGGTTAAAACCATGCGCCACTGGTTTGAATATCAGGTATTAAAAAAATCGAAACTTGTCCAAATATACAGTATTATACAGAAATAGTATATTTGACTTAGTATATGAAAACAAATATAATACAAACATGAATATAGTGCCATCACACTACTTAGAGCACGAACGAGATAGACAAGTGATCATCATATTACAATACAAGTCAAATTAAGTGCTTGTTACAAAGTTCACCATCTCATCACATAACAAATGAAGTGTTCATCGCCTACACTAGAATCAAACAGAATACAACTGTGATGACGGTGAGCAAGAGCAAGAGCACTAGCAATATCTTCATCCGGTTCTCCTTCCATAGGTGGTTCCTCCACTTGGCTACCGCCTCCTCTCAAGTCGCGTATCCTTTGTAGCTATTGCCGCTAAACTTGTTCACCTGTTTCTGACAGTCCTCCCGCTCATCGTAGACTCCTGGAACCCAACCCTTGTACACCACGTACCACTTCGTCATCTCTATAGATAGGGCATATTAGTAAATCATGCAACAGAAAGAACTAAATTGGTTCACATGCATATATATTCACATAAACTAAAGCAAAAGATCAGTAAACATAGAAGATAGAACATCGATCATAATCATAGAACTTCTACGACAACGACCACAATAGTGAAGTTTACAACATACGACCACGGTAGTATATAGTTTGTGAAACAACACTACACACAGACATCTATGATAATTCTAGGCGCACACATCGATCAATGTTGAGAACTGCTAACGCTCGGCTTCGGGAATGGTAGATAGCCATCCTTCGTCATCCATGTCCTGTTGTCACCCTGTTGATGAAGAATATATTCAATCTCCCTCTTAGTCAACCCTCTGTTGTGTTTTAGGACCCCTCCCCTCGTGTTGACATCTTCCACGATGATTTCCGACAACTTAACCTGGATGCGATGGAAGTCTTCTCTAAGATCATCATCGTCCCTTCGCGCCAAATTTTCGGCCCATGCTCGGAAACTAGATGGCAGAGTTAGGTTCTGGCAATCCCAGACAAACCCTTTAAGGTGATGCATGGCGTAGAAGGCCACCTTGGCGCCGCCAGTAGCCGGCCCCTTGACGCAGGGGAACTCGAGCACGTGCTTGAACACGTGCTTGTCATCCTTGATACATTCCCCCTTGTTGACGAAGGGGCATCCCTTTTTAGCATAGCCCTCGAGAGCCTCATTCAAAACACCCCTTATTCTGGTGTAGTCCTTCTTCTTCTTCTGACTCGCCAAGTCGAAATACGATGCTATCGAGTACTTTGTGCAAATGACGATGAGCGTGCAGTATTTGTCTCTACACAACACGATTGAAACGGGATGTTGGAAAAGGGCAAAGGAAGAAAGCTATAAGAAAGCCTAAGTTAACAATGCTAGGGGGTGTGTGTACTTACTCGGGAAAGAAAGGCAAAAGAAGCGTGTTCGTCCTCTTGTGGTCCACCATGAACTTCTCGAGATACGCCGTCGCCTTGGCACGCATCTCAGATCCTTCCCTCAACTGGCTATCACGCATGTAGTAGGGATCCACTATCGCGATGTAGGGGGTCTGCTCTATCTTGGTCTTCATCGCCAGATTGAGCGCGAATAGGCGGACCATGTTATAGTCCAGCCGTTTCGAGAGAAACAGCTTGAAGACGTCCTCGTACGCTATGAAGAACACGTCTGCGGGGGCTTCATGGACGAAGTCCACGTCCGATGGCACCTTGACAGTGAAAACCGGGTAATTTGGATCTTTGTCTTTAAGAAGAATTCCCTCTAGTGTCTTGATACTATCACTCAAAGCGAGCATATGTCCACCAGCAAGGCGAAGCAGCTCCGGAGTCAGTATCGCTTCACCAGCTATATGTATCCTGGGCAAGCCATCCTCGCGGGCTGGTACGACTGATAGGTCTTTACGTTATGCTCTGGGCCCTATGACAAGGAGAATATGAGTTTATGATCTTCCGTAGAAGGCGTCTGCGTGGGATTGTCCAGCAGCCTTTTCTTGAACCAACCCGTGAAGGTGGAGTTGTGTTCTCTTCTTACGTCTCCTTTCTTCCTTGGGCGTGCCCGGTCCATGTACTCCTGCTCGATCAAGCTTTTATGCTCTTCCACCCAAGGGCTGAACAATTCAATGTGTTGTAGTGCGACTCGGTGTGTCCTGGCAAAGTCGGCGCGTCGATTAGCAATGCCGACATGCAGTGAGCGGTGGCCCTCGCGGTGACCATACCCAGCGAGCCTGCCGAGGTGCTTCTTGGTGGGTATTCCAACATCCTCGTTCTCGGTGGTTAGATAGTTCTGGCAGAAAGAGATGCACTCGTAGATCAGAAAGCCCTTGGCTATGCTTCCATCTGGACGGGACCTGTTGCGAACGAACCCTTTGATTACACCGTTCAGCCTTTCAAATGGCATCATGTTGTGCAGGAATGTCGGCCCAATCTGGATGATGTCATCCATGACATGGACAAGTAGATGCACCATGATGTCGAAGAATGCGGGCGGAAAGTAAATCTCGAGCTCGCATAGTATCACCACGATCTCTTCCTATAGCCTGTCGAGCTGCTTCATGCCGATCGACTTCCTAGAGATGATGTCTAAAAATTTGCACAAGACAAACAGCGTCTCACGGACGTGCTCGTCCATTATCCCTCGTATGGCAACTGGAAGTATCTATGTCATCATCACGTGACAGTCGTGGGACTTCATACCGCTGAACCTCTTCTTCGCTACGTCGAGATACCTGCTTATCTTGCCCGAGTAACCGTGAGGAACTTTGACTCCTAGGAGGGACCTGAAAAACTGCTCGATCTCCTCCTAACACAGAGTGAAGCAGGCAGCGCGAAGCACAACCACCTCATTCTTCTTAACCCTTTTGCGGCGACCCTGGGTCCCTTCCGTTTGATCGTCATCATCATCACTATCAGGGTACTGAAGCTCCTTCTTGATGCCAAGCAATTTAAGGTCATTTCTTGCTTTCAGCCCACCATTGGTCTTCTCCGGCATGTTGAGGAGAGTGCCAAGCAGACTCTCAGTAACGTTCTTCGTGATGTGCATTACATCAAGGCTATGGGGCGTGTGGAGGACCTTCCAGTACGGCAGGTCCCAGAAAATAGACCTCGCTTTCCATACACCCAGAAGCGGCTTTGTCCTTGGTCGCTTCTTTCCTGGCGCTGGGCACTCATCCCAATTATTCAAAAGCTCCTCGATTTCTTCACCGCTCCTCGTACGCGGGGCTCTTTCGAGCTCGTCTTTACCATTGAACGGGTCACCGCGTTTTCTCCACGGGTGATCCATGCGAAGCCACTTTCGAGTCCCTTGGAACACGGTTTTCGAAGACCCGGGATCCTTGGGTAGCTGGAGATGCGGGGTCTTATCCATGCACTTGACACATGATTGTGTCCGTGGTTCACCTGGGCCGATACATATATGTAACCAGGATAGTCCTGCACCGTCGTGAGCAACGCGGCTCTCAGAGGGAAATATTCTTTAGTGTAGGCGTCCCAAGTATGGGCTGGCGTCTCCCACAACATGGCTAACTCCTCTTTCAACAGCCCGAGATAAAGATGCATATCGACACCTGGCTGTTTTGGCCCCTGAATAAGAATGCTCATGTGTACGTACCTTTGCTTTGTCTAGAGCCACGGGGGGATGTTGTACGGCCATACAAACACGGGCCAGGTGCTATGTGTGCTACTCTGGTTGCCAAAAGGATTGAGTCCATCGGTGCTCATACCCAGCCTGACGTTCCTTGCATCGCCCCCGAACTCTTCGAACTCGATGTCCAATGCATTCCACGGGCTTGCGTCTGAAGGGTGTGTTAGGATCTTGCCCTTCTCTGGATCATCTTCGGGTTTCTCCCTTTCCGCGTGCCATTGCATTAGCTTTGCTTCCTTAGGATCTATGAAATATCTCTGTAGACGGGGAGTGATAGGAAAGTACCATACCACTTTTCGAGAACCTTTCTTGTTCCCTCTCTTGTACCGTCCATGGCCGCACACCGGAAATGTGTTTCTCTCCGCGTACTCGTTACGATAAAGTGCGCAATCATTGATACATGCGTGGTATTTAACGTGCGGTAGGTCGAGAGGGCACACGATTTTATTGGCCTCCTCTATACTTGTTGGCAATGTGTTCCCGTTAGGAAGACGATCGTGCCATAATTCCATGTTAGCATTGAAGTTCACGTCGGTCCATTTGTGTTCCGCCTTCATCTCTAGAGCCTTGAGCGTTACACTCAGGCGTGTATCCTCGGGCCGACACCCAGGATACAATGGAGTCATCCCATCTAACTCCATTTGCGCCAGCTTGCCTTTCTCTCTGGCTGCAGCTTTGGCGTTGCTCGTCTCCTTGAGAAGCAGTTCCTGAACATGAGGGTCCCTTAACACAGAAGTTAGCAGCGTCTGGGTGTTCGCTTCTTCTCCTTCTTCATGATGGTCATGCCCGTCGACATCTCCTTATTCGTCATGATGATCATGCCCGTCGCCGGTATATTCTTCGTCATCATGACCATGACCGTCGGGAGACTCTTCGTCTTCTCGCCCGCCCAAGTCTTCATGATGACCAACACCATTTACTGCCAGCTCCTCATCGAAGTCGTCGCGCATGAAATCGCGCCTGAGAAGTTGATCCTCCAATTATCCAGAATCAGGGTCGATCCAGCGTTGGAGTTTGCATGTTTTACATGGACATCTTATCTGGGTCTTGTTGTTCCGAATCATGTCCTCCTTGGCGTCTTTCTTATACCTAGTAACTCGACCTTTGCTCATGTTTATGACCATGGTAGCCTGCGCGGTATGCACATATAGAGAAAAAGACAGAGAGTAGGTTAATTAGAAACAACACCTTATACACACACAAAACACATATGCATGGTCGTCGCCGGAAAAATTCGGCATGACCTTTCCTAAAAGTAGGAAATATGGGTGGTGCAAAAATTTGCCGAAATGGAAATGAATCAACATTTCGGCAAACATCCATGCACCACACCGGGACAGAGACAAGCAAAAACAAGAATCTTCTTCCCATGCAAGCTTCCCATGCAAGCATTCATGCACCACATAAGCTTCATGCACAAACATCATCTTCGCGCCATGCATGCATCGCATATACACACCGCCCGCGCGACAAGCTTTACACCTACAAAACATGCATATTCATGGCCAATTACTCACCGGGTAGATTGAATACCGAGTCGAGAGCGCGATGTGAGAGAGTGTGGATCAATAGATCTATAGAGAGATAATAGTACACAAATAGAGATGTGGAGGAGAAAAGTAGGTGTGTTTTAGATCTACTAATTGGAGAAAGGCTTTCCCTAACCAATCTATCAACTATAGTAGGTTTAAATACAACAAAATGTAAAAAAGTATAGACACAATGGGGTGAGAGAGAGGAGGAAGACGAGCTGGGAGGAGGGGGAAGAAGGATGTGAAATTGATGATGGTAGATAGAGGGGTGCCAAGCTTCCACCTTTGTGCAGATCTGGTAGAAGGATTTTGTGGCGCATACAGGCAATATGCGCCACAGAAGTTCAATCTTCTGTGGCACATACTGGGTGCATGCGCCACAGAACCTTGGCCATAGGGTGCAGTGGGCCATGTGGGCCCCGTGACTCAATGTTCTGTGGCGCATGGCCAATATATGCGCCACAGAACCTTGGCCAGTGGCCAGACACTGTGGGCCAGGCACTGTGGGCCCAACACTCACTGTTCTGTGGCGCATATTGTGGTTATGCGCCACAAAAGGTTAAACTTCTATGGCGCATAGCTGACCTATGCGCCACAGAACACTGAGGGCACAGATCTGCACCAAATAAAGGTGGCAGATAGAGCTGCTTTAATGACACCCCTCTATATATATGCCACACTCCCTGTCCAAAGCAACATACCTGCCCCTCATATCTTCTTCCCACAACTCGTCGGAAGACTCGCTGGAGAGCACAGCCCGCTCGCGTTCCCTGCAGCCTACTCGTAGTGGAGGGGCGAGGTTGAGGGGCGGTGCTCGGAGTCAGCCGCCGCGGGATTCAGAGGTCAACCTAATCGAGGAGGAGGCCAGACTGCGGCACGAGGCCCTCTACAACAAGGCCATGAGGTTGTACGTCGTGCTCGCGTCTTCGGAGGAGAGGGCGCGCATGGCGGAACCAATCGGGTGGCGGCCGGTGCTCGATCCCAACGTGTCCATGGAGGACCATGTCCACAGGCTGCAGGCGCGCGTGAACAGGGAGGTTTGGCATGTTCCACCGCCATCGCCCCCACCAGCTCTGTGAAGGGATTTGCAATGTTGTAGTTTGTGTATTTGCAATGATGTATGGCATTGTTGTTTTGCTGTCAAGGCTATGCGCATGTGCATTTTGCAACGATGTATGCCACTGCACATGTCTATCTACTAGATTGTCTAGTATATTCTACCTACTCCACTACTAGTTGGGAAAAGCACAAGAGAAGTTTGTTCTAGGAAACACGAAGCATTCTGTGGCGCATATTGGAGGAATGCGCCACAGAAGTTTGTTCTTCTGTGGCGCATATGCACAAATGCGCCACAGAAGCTTGTACATGGGTGTCCAGAGTGTGGGGCCCACATTATTGTTCTGTGGTGCATATGATGATATGCGCCACAGAAGATATAATATTTTGTGGCGCATAATCTTGTATGCACCAAAGAAGTTTGGTCAGAGCATGGTCGTACCCCGCCTGCTGTGGGTCCCACCAAACTTCAGTGGCGCATATGGGTTGATGCGCCACAGAAGATTCATGGTCCAACCGCTGGTGCGGGTCCCACCATACTTCTATGGCGCATCACTCCGTAAGATGTGCCACAGAAGTTTGGTGGTTCTGTGGCGCATTGCTCCGGATGCGCCACTGGATAACTTTTGTGGCGCATGGTCAGAACCATGCGCCACAGAAGGTATGTCTATCTATAGCTAGTTTCCTAGTAGTGCCGGTAAGGACAATATTTAAAGAAGCAAAATGATTATGCAAAGTAATGTAATGCATCATTTAATTTGATATGCATTCTCCCTATTATTATAAAAATTCTTTTTAATAATAAAGGATTTATAAATATTACTTGTTAATACTTATAATATATATTGTATTTACTTTATTTCCCTTTTATTTGAATTTTATTATTTTAATAATTCTTTTAAGAATTATCACTTAAATATTAAAAATTGTTATTAAATATTTATTTAGTATTTTTCAAAAATACTATGATATTAATATATAATGAAAGTGATTTTATTTATTTTTATCATCTTTCAATAATTTTGTAAAATTCCATAAGGAATATATAAATTACAAAATTCTTAATAAAATTTAAAAGTCTAAAATTTTATATCTTAATTTATTTGGATAGTTTGGATTTTTGTGAATCTAAAAATATTTTATTTATAATTTTTGGACTTTTATTTTATTTTCTAGAATTTTATTAAGTTCAGGGGCATTTTGGTCTTTTCCTATTTATTAAAATAGGACTTCAAGGTTTTTGGGCTGGCTTAATCTTATTGGGCCCTTGTGGCCCACTAGGATTAGTCAAAACAGCAACCCCGAAGGGTTCTGGCCCAACTTAGCCCACTCATTCGTTGTCTCTCACCCTTGAGCTCCCTCCTCTCCTCCTCTATCCCCGACACCGTGGTCGGTGATGTTGCCGCCGACGATTCCCGCCGTTGTGGACCGTTCTGGTCGCCGCCGTGGTGCAGTAGGAGGTTGTCGACTACGCCCTTTCCTCCTGTCCAACTGGATTTGGGTATGGAGCTCTCCTGCGATAGATCGATGCCATCCCGAGCCCTAGGGTTTGGGGTTGGCGTGGATCCTGGCACCGCCGCTGCTGTCGTGTGTCGTGGTGATTCACCTCGCCTCAAGGCGTGGCTATGGTCACCGCTGTGGCGCTGTATGGGTCGCAGCGTCCCCCTGGGGGTGCTTCCCATGCTGCCATGGTTGTCAGCCACCTCTGCTTCCTCTTCTAGTCTCCAGCGAGGACCTTTGGTGAGTTCTTTTCCTCTCCCCCCTGTGCTCTCTATGCTCGCTCATCCTATGCTAGATGTTAGTAGTGACCTCTCTGGTTACTGCCTTGTCCTGATTAAGATGATTTATTCCATTTAGGGTTCATGTCTGATACTTGTAAGATGCTCCTATGATCTTGTTGTGATGTTGAATGGGGATTTGTGATGCTCTGCACCTCATTGTTAGTGATCACCACCATTTGTTTGTGTGATGCTATTGCTGATGTGTTATTAAGGTTGGATTAAATGTTAGAGTTGCATATTATTGCCTCAGGCCGGTACTCTAGTGAATTGATGTGTTTATCTATTGTCAGTATCTTGATACTGACAATGATCTAGTCAGTGAGAATTTACTGACTTAGTTATTGTTGGCTTGCCAGATGATGCTTGTTCTGAATCTTATTCAGTAGAATCTAATGATTCTTTGATCATAAATGAATAATTAGGATATGATCCCTGTTTCTAATTCCAGGGAGATGATTTGGTAAATGATTTGTGAAGGTTGGACTATTTTATTGTCTTTGTGATAAGGTCAGTGGTTATGAAACCTTCTTAAGATGGTACATAAGTAGATCTATTTACTGACTTTACTTATAGACATTTCTGGAACTTGATGGATGTTGATAGATAAGTTGGGTAACTTATTGTTTGATCTAGCCAATGATGCTGGTCTGAGGCTCTAGGAACTAAGCTTCTATGTTGCTGTCATTTTCCAATTTGGTTAAGACATCAACTGCTTACTAGATCTTAGATCCTAGTTGGTTAATATATATGGTTTTGTTTGTGGTTTATAAAATCTGAGGTGCTACTCCCTCTTGTAGATGTGCCCAGATTTTGTAAGATCATTTGACAGAATATAAAGGTTGCCTTTGGTATCACCAATTATGTGAGGCTGGTCTGAGAATTTGGTGTTTAGAAAAGAGTTTGATCTTGATCTTTATGTTTAAAACCTCTAGGATAGCTTCACCCCACTTGGGTGATTATTGAGAGGTTGCCTTATGCATTAGCATATATACTTTGCTTGGGATAAGATAAACATATCACATGGTTGTTTATGATGCTCACCACAAGACTATGTTGGTGATGGCTTGATGTGTTGGTGGTGTTGCTGGTCTGATCCAGTCCTTCTCCCCTTGATGCTATTCTTGTATTCCCTTGATGCTTGTGCTTGGCCTTGAGGAACTCTGCTCCTCCTAGCTCCTGTGAGCTTGGCTTTGCTATTCACCTGATCCTTCTCCTCCTTATGTCACCATCAGGTGATATGTGGCTTGATCTGACGTGAGATGGTGTTGCTGGTTTATTTGGCTCTGGCTAAGATAGATGTTGTTGTGTGTGTGAGCAGTGAAGAGATGCACTAGTGCCTCTCCACGGCTGTGCTGAGCAGTTTTGTGTTGCTGGGATGTTGCTAAGGTGCTGACAGCACACACCATGCAATTTGGTGTGTGTCCTGCCTGTGTGCTTGCTGTGCAACTTGTGGATATGCTCTGACTTTGATAGTTACTGTTATCTAATTACTTTTACTTGGCTGGTGAAACATGCCCCTCCTTGCTGTCATTTGAATTCTGGCTTAAAATTATGAAGGATATATTCTTTCATATTTGGTGAAATTTGCCCCTTTTATAAGTTTACTCCATGATGAACCTTGATCAGTGCACTTCACTGACAAGTCTGGGAGTAAAACAATGCTAATCCTAACTTTTCTTTTTCTTTTTAGTTTCTGTTTATTTTGTAGGTACAGATTGGAAATGAAGATTTTAGTTTAGGTTTATTTGTAGAATAGTCATATGTAATCTTCTTTATTCTTTTGTAATTTTTTGTTCTATTCTTTTGTAAGCTTCATTTTATTATTTTGTAATAAAGATTATACTATTATCAATAAAGAAATATTCTTATTCTTTATTTATTTGCTATGGTGAAGATTGTGGATGATTTTAATAAGTTACATTTTTGTAACTTATTTATTGAATGAAAATATGAAATGGATATTCTTAATTACTTTTTTAAATAAAGTTTGAGTTAAATTGGTTAACTCTTAATTAAATCAAGATTCAAACATTATTCAAAAATCATTGGAATTATAATTCAAACACTCAAGTTTTAAATTCAAAATTTCATTTACCAAAACACATAATTCCTCAAAGATCATATCAAAGTCTATAGCAATCATCCTTTAAGACTAAATCTAATCTCAAAGTATGAAAGAAACCTTGATCACTTTAGGTTTTTATTTGGCGAAAAATTTACCCACATTTTCACAGATGAATGCATGCAACATTTCAAATTCCTAAATCTACCCTTCATTAGTTCCTAAATGCTGGGATGTTACAAAAATGGAGTCTTAGTCATTTTACCCATCAGACATGCTTCGCATCTTTCAAGTGATTCAAAATCAAGTGATTCAAGAAGTCCATCGGAATGGAGTTTCTTCATACGCTTCACTCCAATGTGACCAAGACGACAGTGCCACATATAGGTCGAGTTATCGCTCAATTTCAAACGTTTAGCCTCAATGTTATTAATGTGTGTATTTCTACAATCGAGATTCAATAAGAATACACCATCTATCAAAGGTGCATGTGCATAAAACATATTACTCATATAAATCGAACAACCATTATTCTCGGACTTAAACAAGTAACCGTCTCGCAATAAACATGATCCGGATATAATGTTCATGCCCAACGCGGGCACCAAATAACAATTATTTAAGTATAAAACTAATCCTGATGGTAGATGAAGAGGTAGCGTGCCGACCGCGATCACATCAACCTTTGATCCATTTCCAACGCGCATCGTCACCTTGTTCTTCGCTAGTTTCCGTCTATTCTGCAACACTTATTTCAACTTACAAATATGAGCAACCAAACCAGTATCAAATACCCAGGCACTACTACGAGTACTAGTGAGATACACATCAATAACATGTATATCGGATATACCTTTCTTCTTGATGTTGCCGTTCTTCAAATCTGCCAAGTACTTAGGGAAATTCCGCTGCCAGTGACCCTCTCCCTTGCAGTAAAAGCACTCAGTATCAGGCTTAGGCCTATCCTTGGTCTTCTTCGTCGGCGCGGTAACTTTCTTACCGCCCTTCTTGAAGTTTCCCTTTTTTCTTAGACTTGCCTTGCTTCTTGAATTTGGTGGTCTTATTGACCATCAAGACTTGGTGCTCTTTTTTGATCTCCACTTCCGTAGACTTTTACATGGAGAAGAGTTCGGGCAACGACTTGTCCATGTTTTGCATATTGTAGTTCATCACAAAGTTCTTGTAACTTGGTGGTAGTGATCGGAGGACACAGTGAATCCCCAAAGCATTAGGAATCACTATACCCAAGCTTTGAAGCTTGCTTGCATGCCTAGACATCTTAAGCACATGCTCACTGACGGAGCTGCCCTCTTCCATCTTGCAGTTAAAGAACTTTTCACAAGCCTCATAACTCTCAACTGTCGCATGTGCCTCAAATATCATTTTGAGTTCACGGACAATATCATGTGGGTCATGGTGCTCAGACCTTTTCTGAAGCTCTGATTCCAAACCATACAAGATATCACACTTAACTATGGAGTATTGATTCTTCCGAGCGAGGAAAACATTCTTTACCTCATCGGTAGCATCAGCTGCAGGTGGGTCACCCAGCGGTGCATCCAGCACATAGGTCAAATTACCAGCATTGAGGACAATCCTCAAGTTGCGGAACCAATCCATGAAGTTGCTTCCACTGTTTTTCAACTTTTCTTTCTCTAGGAACGCATTAAAATTGATGGTAGGGGCCGCCATTGATCTTCAACATATTTGCAATAGTTTAGACTAAGTTTATGACAAATTGAGTTATTATTAATGGTTAACTTAATCTATGTGAACTTCCACTCAAAACAATATCCCTCACATTGTTTTAGTGATCACACAAACCAAATCCACCACATCAGAACCGATCATCATGAGATTTGATGTAGCTTCAATGGCGAACAATAAACATGTTCATCATATCTACTATATGACTCATGCTTTACCTTTCGGTGATCCGTGTTCCGAGACCATGTATGTACATGCTAGGCTCGTCAAGATCAAAACTTAGCTTTCGCATGAGAAAATCTGGCTTGCTCCCGTTGTATACACTTGCAGAATCTAACACACCCGATCATCACGTGGTGCTTCAAAACAACGAGCTTTAGCAACGGTGCTTACAAAGGATGAACACTTTATAACTTGAAATTTTGTGCTAGAGGGATCATCTTATAATGCTACCGTCGTGAACTAAGCAATACAAGATGCATAAAAGGATTAACATCACTTCCTATTCATAATATGTGATATGATATGGCCTTTCTTCTTGTGCTTCCGATCTCCATCTTCAAGCACGAACATGATCTCCATCATCACCGGTATGGCATCAAGGTCAATGGCGCCACTTCATGGTTGTCGTCCAGCAGTATCAACTATTACAACTACTTTGAATAATAGACACGCAGGTCTTAACGGAATTAAAAGACAACCATATGGCTCCTGCCGGTTGCCAACTTATAATAAGTAACATTGCATACATCATATATAATCACAATCATGGCCATATCACACCACAGCACACTCCTGCAAAACAAAGTTAGACGCCTCTAATTTTATTTGCATGTTTTACGTGGTTTGGGCTTTCAATAAGTGTCGTTCTAACTTACGAACAAGAACCACAACGTTGATACTAGTATTATCAATTACCCGTTGAAAATTGAATCTTCACTATGTTGGGAGAAGCAGGCACCTGCAAAGCCACTTATGCAATACAAGTTGCATGTCAAGCGAGGAGAAAGTCTCATGAATGATGTCATGTAAGGTTAGCCCGGGCCTCTTCATCCCACCATCCCGCAAGATGCAAAGTACACAGAAGCAATCGATAACAAAATCATCAATGCCCACAAGGACCATTGTGTTCTACTCGTGCAACAGATCTACATATAGACACGACTCTGATACCACTGTAGGGGTTTGTAGCATGGAAAGCAAAAAAAATCTACCACATGCATACAAACAAGCCAAGATATATCTACTAGATTGAAGCAACGAGTCGATTCGAGTACTCACCCTCGAAGATTCCAAAGAGGTTAACGAGAGCATATTCTCGTGGGTGATGTAGTCGTACACTTGCCGATCTCAAGATCGCGTAGACGATCCTTCCGGCGCTGCGTTTCGGCAGCGCTTCTGCAGTCGGTCACACGTTCGGTACTTGATGAAGACCTTCCTCTCCCTTGTTCCAGCAGGCAGCGGAGGTTGTAGTTCTCCCCTCGCGATTCCGGCAGCACGACGGCGTGGAGTCAGAAGTAGAGGGAAGATCCCGCAGGGCTTCGCCTAAGCCGGTGCGAGCTATGGTGGATCTAGGGTTTCCGGTGACCTAGGTTTAGAAGGCCGGAGAGGAGGAGGAGGTGTCGGTGATAGCTAGGGCGACGGCGACGGGCCGGTGGTGGCGTGAGGCGGCGGCGGCTTGGCGGCCACGGCGGCGGCGCACGGTAGGGAGGGCTTGGGCTTCGCCTTTGGGGCAGCCCTCCCCCTCTATTTATGAGAGGGAGGGAGGCTTGGGAGAGGGGAGTTTGAATCCATACCCAAACCCAAGTTGGATAGAAGGAAGGACTCTTTCCTTCGTCCACTAGAAAACTATTGTTCCATTTTGACTTTTCAAACCTCCCTTTTGACTTTCAATTTAGAGCTTTATTTCTCTCTAGCAAATTCCCAACCAAGTGACCTAGGACATGATCCAATCATTCCACTTACCCATGACACATTCATGGACCATTCCCCTTCCGGTCCGGTGAACCTTCTAGACCCTTCTAGAACCTCTCCGATGAAAACATCAAAATCATTCCCGAACTCCGGAATCGGACTTTCCTTATATGAATCTTATTCTTCGGACCATTTCGGATCTCCTCGTGATATCCCGGATCCCATCCGAGACTCCGAACAACATTCGGTGACATGGTTATACCTCGCGGGTACATGATCTCAGCATACCCGGTCCAGCCCAAGGAAGGCCCACGGCAAATATACGCCGGCCCATGAAGACTTTCGGGTGGCCAAGGCCCATGACGCCTTCGGATCCTTGGAGAGCAAGACTAGACTAGATAGGAAATTCAAAGGGGTAAACCCTAAAACCTGTAACCGACTAGGTCCGTGCCTGGGACCTGCCAAAGTCTATATAAAGGCTAGGAGGGCACGACCTAGATCTCTGACCTCATACTTTCGCATACACACCTCCACGCTAGATTGCATCTGCGCACCCCTGTAATCATCGGTTCCGCCATAATCAAGATCAGACAAGCAGGAGTAGGGTTTTCCCTCCGGGGGCCTGAACCTGGGTAAACCTCGTGTCCCGTGTTTCTTGTTTGCTAACCGTTTCGCGATCTCCAGCATCCCCATCTTCTCCAAAACCCAAGTCCATAACAATGGGCATTGACGAGATTAAACCTTGTCAATTGGCGCCGTATTTGGGAACTGGGGACGCTGATTGTGCGATCGTGACGGTCCCAACCCGAGCGATCTACAACTCTGCGGCGATGGAGAGTCACCTCCTCTTCGGCGCTTTTGACTTCACCGCCCACTCACCGGCCACCATGAAGGACTTCGAGCCCGTAGGCGACGGACTCGAGATCCTATTCGGGAGCTTCTGCTTCCAGGTGGGGCAAACCGGCACCCTCCGCCTCCTAGAGCGGGTGCCCATGCCATAAATCAGGCCCACTTCATGGGCCCCACACCCTGCGCTACGCACATCATCATCAACAGTTGAGTCCTACGACAGCAGCAACTGCAACTCCGATCTGTGCGATCCGCCATCGGACGAAGGGACCTACGGTTTCGGATCCGAAAGTTGCGGCAGCAGCGGACCAATCTACGAGCGCTACCAATGCGTCGTAGTCATCCAGAGTGACGTGGATCAGCGAGTGCCCAACCCGCCACCGAACCCGCCATCTAACTTGCAAAACAGAAACGTCGAGAACAGAAGAAGCCAGTCCCTCCCACCCGAAGGGGACGACGCCGGCCAGGTCATCCGCCTTAGAAAAGAAGGATGGGCCCAGGCAAGCGCCGCCGTGGCGGGTAACACGATCCTGCCCACAGATGCCTCACGGGACCTGCTGATGGCATACCACTTACTCCTCATCGAGGAGCACAAGAAGCAGGTCAAGATGCAAGAGGTGCTTGACAAATGCAAGCAAGCAGCCTCGGAGTCCAGCGCGCGACGAGCTGCGCTCTCCGCCATGGGCATCGGATCCAGCTCGAACGGCAACCACGGCAACAAGCACCGCTCCCGGACAAAGAACATGGACCCCAAGGAGCACCGTGAGGTGACTCAAACCCTCCACGCATCCTTCATGGAGAGGGATGCCGACGGAAACATCATCCCAAAAACGCCGCAAGCTGCGATCATGGCAGCCACCGCGTACCTCGCGTCTCACCCACCTCCGGAGGGGGACCCGAAAAGAGCCATGCACAAGTCCGCACTTACCGGACTCGGACTCGTCGGAGCTGCGCTCCACCAAGAAGCTCCTACTGAGCCGAAGAAGAAAGCTACGGTCAAGTTCGACCGCAGCCCCACTCCTTCATCCGAAGAAGAGGACCATGAACTCCCTCGAAGGCACAAGAGCTCGCGCCATCGCAGCCGCGATTACGACGCCATAGGCGCGCTCACACAACGCAAAATCGACAAAGCGCGAGCCAAGTGCGCATGCTCGTCTGAATCCGAGATGGACGAAGACGAAGGAGAACTCTGCGGGGCCCGGTGCTTTAGCAGATCTGTTCGACGAACACGGATGCCGTGAAATTTCAAGCTTCCTTCGGATACTCCGAAGTTCGACGGCACACAAGACCCCAAGGCGTGGCTCAGCAACCACCTGTCGTATGTCAAGCTGCACGGTGGAAACAAGGAAACCGCCATGCAATGCCTTCAGCTGCAGCTGATAGGCGCAACTCGGATCTGGCCTAGCAGCCTATCTTCAGGATCCATCCGAAGCTGGGAGGAGCTCGCTTACAGTTTCATTCGAAACTTCAAAGGCATCAGCAAGAGGCCAGCCTCGATCGAGGAGTTGCGAGCCTGCACTCAACGAACGGGTGAATCCATTCGCTCGTACATACTGCGCTGGTCCAACACCAAGAACTCCACAGCACACATCTCCAAAGAAAGGGCCATCGACGCCTTCAAGGACGGCATCAAGCGCCAGGACTTCAAGGAGGAACTTGGGCGCGTTAAGCCCAAGACACTCGACCACCTCATGGACATCGCCAACAAGTGGGCCGACGGTGAAGATTCTGTCCATCGGGCACACTCGGAGGAAGAGGACGACTACGGCCGGCGACGGGAGCGCCGTAGCAAGAGGAGATCGTGCGTCTACGACGATCGCGATGGACCCGACATGGCGGCCGGCTACGCCGATCGCCGCAATGACGCCAACCGCAACAGCGGCGGATACCGCGGAGGGAACTTCCGCGATAGAGGGCTCCCGGCACAGTCGTGGCAGCGTCGCGATCGCGATAACGGACCCTCAGCATACGAAAAAATGTCGGGTCCATGCACCATCCACTTCTACATCGACAAATAGGATGGTAAGAAGAAGGCAAGCCACATGCTCAAGGACTGCCGCGAGTTCCATAAGATCAGCGAAAGCATGGTTCAGATGAGGCAGCAAGCTCCACCCCCTAGATTTGGGAACGCACCCGCACCAGGAGAAATAGCGCATGGAGCTCCTCCACCGCCACCTGTAGGAGGCCCGAACCAACCAGTCGCACCAGCACAAAACAACGCTGGGCACGGGTATCCCTCGCCGAAAGAAGCACTGATGATCCAGAAGGGGCGCCCAACGAATAGGGTGCAGAAGAAAATCACCCGTCAGATCAACCTGGCCGTGACATCTCCACCAGCCATCCCTGAGTACCTCAGTGGATCGGAGTCCTGCATCACGTTCAGCCGTTCGGATCACCCTTGCCAGGTCCCTCGCCCAGGTTATGCTGCCATGGTGCTTGAGTCGCAGATCGGAGGTTTCGAGATGAGCCGCGTCTTCATGGACGGCGGCAGCGGCATCAACCTGATGTTCGCAAGCACTCTAGCAGCAATGCGGATCCCGCTGTGCATCCTGGAACAGTCACACACAATGTTCCACGGCATCGTTCCAGGAAAGGGTATATTCCCCCTGGGAAAGATATGGCTCGACGTCATCTTCGGCAAGCCGGACAACTTCCGATGCGAGCGGCTTGAGTTCGAAGTGGTGGGCTGGCCATCACAATACCACGCCATCCTCGGGCGTGTAGCATTCGCAAGGTTCCTGGCAGTACCACACTACGCGTACCTGCTACTCAAGATGCCAGGACCCAGAGGCGTCATCACGGTTCACGGGAGCTTCACCCGATCGGACCACTGCGACAGGGACTTCAACAGAATCTCCCAGTCATTCGGCATGCAAGATGAGCTCGTAAGGCTCTGCGAGGTGACGGACAATGGGGCACCCCCAGTCGCATGACAAAACGCACCTGATATGTCTTTCGACTCCACCGTCAACACAAAGAAGGTGCAGGTCCACCCGACGGATGCCTCCAAGACGGCGCTGATCGCCAACGATCTAAGCCCCGCAGAGGAAAGCGCGCTCGTCGAATTCCTCCGTGAGCGCTGGGAAATCTTCGCCTGGTGTCCTGCGGACATGCCAGGAGTTCCCAGGGAATTCGCCGAGCACGCACTCAACGTCTTTCCAGACACCAAGCCCGTCAAGCAGTCAATCCGGAGACTGTCCGAGCCGCGGGCCGAAGCCATCGGGATTGAAATCAACAGACTACTCGCTGCAGACTTCATCAAGGAGATTAAAGAAATCGAGTGGCTTGCCAATACAGTGATGGTCCCAAAAAAGGACACGAACATCCTGCGGATGTGCATGGACTTCACGTCGCTGAACAAGCACTGCCCAAAGGACCATTTCCCTCTCCCTCGGATCGATCAGATCATCGATTTAACCGCAGGATGCGAGAAACTCTCCTTCCTCGACGCCTACTCAGGCTACAACCAGATTCGACTCAAGGTCGAAGATCAAGAGAAAACGGCGTTCATCACGCCGTTCGGAGTGTTCTGCTACAACACAATGCCCTTCGGTCTAAAGAACGCAGGTGCCACGTACCAGCGGTGCATGCAAGCATGCCTGAAAGACCAGATCGGTCGCAATGTCCAAGTCTATGTCGACGACATAGTCATCAAAACCAGGGAGGCGAGAACGCTCATCGACGATCTCCGTGAGACGTTCGATAATCTCGACCGCTACAGGATCAAGCTCAATCCCGAAAAGTGTGCCTTAGGCGTCCCATCGGGTCAGCTTCTTGGCTACTTCATCTCCTAGCGAGGGATCGAGGCGAACCCGAAGAAAATCCGGGCCATCATGGCCATGGAGAAGCCGAAGAATCTCAAGGGTGTCCAGCAGCTCGCAGGACGAATAGCGGCATTGAGCAGGTTCATCAGCCGCATGGGCGAGAAAGCCCTGCCCTTCTACTAGCTGCTACGTTAGGCAGACAAATTCGAGTGGACACCCGAGGCGGACAACGCATTCGAAGATCTAAAGCGGCTGCTATCCACCTCGCCCGTCTTGGTTACGCCAAAGGAGCGCGAGCCCCTAATGTTGTACATAGAAGCCACACACCAGGTGGTAAGCACCGTGCTGGTGGTCGAGCGACCCGAAGAAGGCAAGACCCATGGGGTCCAACGCCCAATCTACTACCTCAGCGAGGTATTGACGCCAACAAAACAGAGGTACCCTCACTACCAAAAACTCGGCTACGGCGTGTTCATGATGGCTCGTCGGTTGAGCCACTACTTCCAGGAGCACTAGGTGATGGTCGTCAATGAGGCACCCCTGGACAGCATCCTGAACAACCCGGAGGCCATAGGACGCGTGGCACTGTGGGGCATCGAGCTATCACCTCTTGACATCATCTACGAGAAGCGCCACTCGATCAAGTCTCAAGTCCTCCCGGACTTCCTTGTACACTGGATGGAGCTGCAGCTGCCAGACACTCCAGACATGACGCAGTCATGGACGATGCACTTCGACGGCTCCAAGCGTGAAGCCGGAGCAGGAGCCAGGGTCATACTGACCTCTCTGCAGGGCTATAAGATGAAGTACGTCCTCCGGATGAAGTTTCGAGCCTCCAACAACGAGGCAGAATACGAGTCCCTCATCCATGGCATGAGGATGGCAAAAATCCGTGGCGCAACGCACCTGGTACTCTACGGTGACTCCAACCTCGTCGTCCAGCAGACGATGAACGAGTGCGACGCGCACGCCGCCAACATGATAGCGTACCGCGCACTCTACAACGCACTCGAAGGAGGCTTCGACGGCTGCGAGCTTCGGCACGTTGGAAGAGAAAGCAACGAGGAGGCCGACAGACTCGCCAACATCGGCTCCACCTGCGCAAGGGTGCCGCCAGGTGTGTTCCTCGAACAGATCCGCGTGCCATCCATCAAGCGGAAATTCCCCAAGGGATCACCCGAAGAGGCAGAGCACTCGGGGGCCACGCTACCCGAAGGTCATGAAGGACCCGAAAAACTGGATACAGAGGTCGCCGTGGTCAACCTGATGCAGGTTATGGCAGTCGAAGAAACCTGGACACGACCGTACCTCCAGTACTTGATAGACGGTGAACTGCCTGATAGCCTGACGGATGCCCGACGCATATCTCGCCGGTCAAAAGCCTTCACCATCATCAATGGCGAGCTGTACAAGCGCAGCATTTCGGGTGTACTACAAAGGTGCGTCACCATCGGTGACGGGAAAACCGTACTCCAAGACATCCACGAGGGCATCTGCGGCCATCACGCAGGCAGCCGATCCCTTGTCGCCAAAGCTGGGTTCTACTGTCCAACGGCCATGACCGACAAAAAGGACATCGTCCGAAGATGCAAAGGGTGCCAAAGGTTCGCCGACAAACCACATGCACCCGGGTCAGAACTCAGGTCCATACCTTTGGCCTGGCCTTTCGCCCAATGGGGCCTCGACATGATCGGCAAACTGACAAGGTCCTCGAAAGGGGGGCATGTCTACCTCCTGGTCGCAGTCGACAAATTCACCAAGTGGATTGAGGCCATGCCGGTCACTAACCAAAAGGGAAAGACTGCCGTCAAGTTCTTTGAATCCATTGTCTACAGGTTCGGCGTGCCGCATAGCATCATCACCGACAACGGATCGAACTTCATCTCCAAAGAATTCCAAGACTTCTGCGAAGGCCTCGGAATCAACATCACATACGCCTCCGTGGCGCACCCGTAAACAAACGGACAGGTGGAAAAGGCCAACGGCCTAATCGGCACTGACATCAAGAAACGCCTCATGAGACCACTCGAGCGACTCGCCAGAGCCTGACGAAAGAGCTACCCTCCGTTCTATGGAGCCTGCGCACCACGCCAAACAGCTCAACCGGCTACATGTCGTTCTTCATGGTGCACGGAGCCGAAGTCGTGCTACCAGCCGAAGTACGCCACCAGGCCCCCTGGGTCGTCGCTTATAGCGAAGCCGAATCCACGGCTGCACTCGAAGACGCCGTCGACACACTCGACGAGGCAAGAGACATAGCAGCAGCTCGATCATCGGTGTACCAGCAGAGTCTCCGCAACTACCACAGCCGACGGCTGCGCCCAAGGTCCTTCGTCGAAGGAGACCTAGTCTTGTGACTCAAGCAAGAGCGACCAAAGAAATTCAAGTCTCCATGGGAAGGACCCTACATCATCACCGAAGTCATCTCAGGTGGCGCCTATCGCCTCAAGCACGTGGAGTCTGGAGTCGCATACTCCAACCCATGGAACGTCGCACAGCTGCGACGATTCTACCCCTAGCTACCTCCCCCTTTACTTTCAATAAGGCTACTCAGCCGAACAATGTACCTCCTCCATTACGATATAAATAAAGCTAAGTGTTTCGCCCCAAAATTCTGTTTTCTATTCGCACTTTACTCCATGCTACAAACGCACTCGGGGGCTCCCCCCACCTCACGATTTCGTCGACTGAGGATAACACGTGTATACCTGAGTAGCTGACCACGTCAGGCTAACGAAAAGGACACGTATGCGAACAAAGCACTACGTGCTCAAACAACAACCAAACCTTTATAACAAAGGGCAAAACACGCCCAGACAAATATATACAAATTTTACATCTGTCCTTTTTATATATACTACCTATTCTGAAGAATAACTTGAGCACGCTGCTCAAAAAGATCTACGACCTGTTCGGCATACTGCCTTACAGCCGCATAATGCGGACGCATATCCCACTCGCCACCATCTGGCCGAAGAGGCGGCCCAGCCGCCACAACAGATAGATCTAAAGCATGGCGGTGTAGCCTCGCAAGCGACAGCGCAGCCTTCACCCCTGCGATGAGCTGCTGCTGCACCAATTCCTTGACATGATGCACATTCCGAAACTTCGACAGAAGGCCAGAGAGAGTCGACGGTGCATCATCCAGCGGAAACATCACATGCAGAACCGACGCGAGTGAAGTCTTCACCTGACGAAGCACCCGCGATACTTGGTGAACGCGGTCTTGTATCGTCGCAAGGACTATGGCACGGTCACGGTCCATCCAGAAGAACCCGCCGGCCTCCATGTCCTGCTGAGTCAAGCAGTTGATCCGAACAGCAACGCGCTCCTTTTCCTCTTTCGGAGCACTATTAGCACCTGCAGTACTCGCAAAAGAGTAATATGAAAGGCCAACAGGGGCATCCGAAGTAACGGGCAACAGCTCAAAAAACTCACACTGAAGTTGCTCGGACAAGCGAAGCAACTCCGCCATCAAGTATTCCTCTCTAGCAGCGCCTCGATCCGCCTTGGATTTCCAAACGTCAGCATGGACACGTACCGCTAGCAACTCTTTCTCGAGACTACAGATACGGTCTCGAAGAAACACAAGCTGCGACGCATCATCCAAGGATGGCCGCAGCTGCGTCGCAGCCGAAATGTCAACAGGATCATCACTCGAAGGACCCTAGAGTAACAGAAAGACAAGGACATGAACACACAGATAAAGGAGCACAGAACTCAGCAAATTCATTAAGTGCAGCAAAAGCCACTACGTGGCACAAGGATTGTTCATCTAAATATTTACAACAAAAGAAGCTACAACTATCCTACAGCTACAACGCCTACGAAGCAGCGTTCCGAGTCGCCTCGGAGCCAGACTGTCTCGCCTTGGCTTCCCCCTGCTGCATTAGCGCGTACTCGGCCAGTAGATCAATCAGCTTTGGCCCATAACGCTTATAGCGAGCAGCATAGGTGGCGAAGGCTAACTCGGAACCGTCAGCAGTCGTCGACATCCGGGAAGTGACCTGATGAAGGTCCAACTCTGCTCCAGCCGCCAAGGCCATTGCCAGCCCGATGGATGCGCCAGTGCCCTTCTGCTTGCGCTTGTACGCCGCAGGTACTTCGGCTGACAGCGCCTCCGCCAGGGCATCAACATCATCAAGGGTCACGCCCTTGGGGATAAGCTCCTTGTAGAAGCGCCCAAGGACCTCCTTGGCCTTGGCAAGCGAGTTGACGACGGTGCTGCAGCGATCTTCGACCGCCGCAGTGGCATCATCAAGAGCACTCCCGTGCTTCAGAGCACCGCGATCAAACTCGATGCCCGCAGCATCTAAGACAACAAGGAAGAAGAATGAACGAAAGCACCGCGAAAGAAAGACAAGGAAATAAAAAAACACGAAGGTGAAGATACTCACCTGAAACAACCTTGGCAGCAGCCATAAGCTTGCCGGCCACCTCTCTTTCGCGCGCAGCCGCGGCGGTGGCGAGCTGATCCTCGCGGTCTGTATCCTCCTACTGCAGGCGCTCTTTCGCCTCGGCCGCATGAGCCAACTCCAGCTCGAGGCACTCCCTGGCACCAACGGCGACCTCGGCCTTCTTCTCTGCTTGACCGAGGCTCTTTTTGAGAGCATCAATCTCATGAAGAGAGGTGTTGTGATCCTCTGCAATAAACCAATACAAGCGTCGGATAACAGGACAAGAATACAAGAAGAAACAAAGACCAAGGCATAAAAAGTACCTTGAAGCTGTTTGAGGCTGGCCTCCAGCGCCAGGTGCTGCTGCACCAGTCGATTGGCATCTTGCACAAAAGGCTGCAGAAAAAATAACTACTAGTCAAAAGAAGGGCTCGGGGGCTACGCACAAAAGAAACGAGCAGAAGCAAGTTACACATACGAAAGTGCTCGGGGGCTCCCCCTGAGACTCGAAAGAAAAATGACAAAGAAAATTACCCTACAGATGCCTGGGGGCTCCCCCCGAGGTAGGAACAAAGTAAATAATCAAAGGATCACCCAAAAAAGGCTCGGGGGCTCCCCCCATGGCAGGAAGCAGACTTACTTACATGATTTGACGGCGACTCCGAAGGTCCGCTTGCAGCCTTTTGAGGCGCAACCACCCGAACCTCCTGCGGAGAAGGGTCTGGAGCAGCGCCTTCAGAGGTGGCCACCGTCTGAGGAGGAGGAAGCATGACTTTCGACTCCCCCATCATCTCCCGAGCACCATCACTGGAAGAATCGTTGGAGGAGTGGCTGCACAAAGACAAATTAGCACAAGTACAAAGGAAACAAGCAAGAAAGACAATACATGACTAAAGAAACTTACGAGTCAAGCTCGCTCAAGTCGAAGACGGGAGGAGTCCTCCGGACCTTCTTCTCCTCTTTCTTCTCTTCTTTTCTTCCTTCTTCCGCTTCGCTAGCGGGTGCGGTGCCACAGCCCGCACAGGAACGGCAGGAATCGGAGAGGAAGAGCCCCCATGCCCATCACTGTGACGGTCAAGGCACAGTGGGTTCCTAGGAGTCGGAGGAGTGGAGGCATCTGAAGACTCGCTGGAGCTCCGTGTCCGCTTGCGAGTGTGGTCCTCGCTCGACTCGTTGGCATCTTCAGCCGGAGATCGCGCCGATGGCAGCTCGGACATGGAATCCACTACCTCATTGTCCGGTGCAGCCGGAAACAATTCGGGAAGCGGTGGCGACATGCCCGGCACCTTGAACTCCTGCACAGAAGAAGAAAATTTGTTAGCAAACAAATACAAGAACAATGCAGTCGAAAATAACACTACGCGCACGACCCGAATCTACACCTGTGGGACAGGACGCGAAGCAGAGAACGGAGAAGTCAGCGACTTCCCCGGGATATCCTCTCCAGCCTTGAACTTCAGAGCGGGCGAAGGATACCGTCGAGATCTCCCCTGGAGAATTCTTCAACCGAAACCCTCGTTGGGTCACGACGACCAGCGTAAAGGAACATCGGGTGCGCCCTAGCCTGGAGCGGTTGCACCCGACGTTTCAGGAAGGTGCGGATGATATCCACACCGTTCACCTCCTTATCAGGAATCAGCTGGAGGTCCTCCACCCGACGATAGAGAGACTCTATCTCCGTTACCTCTCCATCCAAGATCTGGTTTTCCAGGACCTCTTCGGCTCGATATTTTGGGAGGGGTCGAAAGGAACAAGACCAAAATCTTGCCCAGCCACCGTGGAGTCGCGGATGTAAAACCATCGCCTCCGCTAGTACTGGACAGATTTAGACATGGAAAAAGAGAAGAAAAGAAGATTGGGTTTGAGAGAGATGATGCAACCCCCGATGGGATAAACACCATCAGAACCAGACAGCCTCTTCACGGAATAGAGTTTCCGGAAGAGGCCAAAGTGCAGCTCGATACCGAGCCATCACTCGCAGAAAGTGATGAAACAGGAAATGTGTAGAAGAGAATTGGGGGAAAGATGATGCAGCTGGATGCCGTAAAGAAAAAGCAGTCCACGAAGGAAGTCGTGGACTCGGAAGGAGAAGCCCCGAAGAACAAAAGCAACAAACATAACCCGAAACCCAATGGGGGGACGGGGAATTACCTCGTTGCCTGGGAGTTGGACGGCCTCCCTATCTTGCGGGATCAAGCCCCGCTCACGAAGCTTGCGGAGATCACTCTCCCGCGTCTCCGATCCCGCGAGCCATCGTCGGTGACACGGGTGGAGGCAACACTCTTCTTGCCTCTAGCAGCGCTGGTACCAACCGCAGAAGAAGACTTCTTGGGCTTCCCCATTGCGGTGCGGCGGCGCCAGCGGTGAGAGCGTAAGATTGAGGATGGAAATGCCCGAGGATATTCCAGTGCGCAGCGAGACAATCTCAGAGAACAATGGAGCAGTGAAACGAGAATGGCTGCGGTGAAAATGATTAAGTTTTTTCCCAACGATTATAAGGACGAAGACGATGCATGATCACCGTCCATCAAGAAGACCTAACGCCAATGGAAAGATCTGACCGTACACGTGTCAGCATCGCAATGAACCGTCGCCCACACGCCGTCCACTACACGCGAAAATCGAGGAGACGCCATAATTATCTCCACGCCGCGCGTGACCGGTCAATTCAAGGTCAGAAGGTGGGACCCATGTTCGTCCAGTCACGTCATCTCTGGCGCAGCAGACGCCTGAGGTCACTGATCGTCAGCAATGACGTCATCAACAGCTATACTAGCAACAACCACGATTTCTTCGGCTTCAAGGCTAAGAGTACTCACTCGAATCTACGATCCGACTAAATACTCGAGGGCTACTCCTATCAGGAGCGCTGGCCGCGCACCCGAAAAATGAACAACACATTACAGCATTGAACTGTTTCTTCGAGTCCTACGTCGAGTCTGCGACTCCACTACGGACTCAGGGGATACTCCCATAGGGAGGATGGATTCAAGCATCCGAAAATTTGTGTCCTACGGACCTGACGCTGAAAAACGACTGAATAAAAGTCTCTGCTCGAGTCTACGACTCGAACAGACACTCGGGGGCTAATCCCATAGGGAGCGCTGGTCGCGCACCCTATGAATTTTCGACTGCGATCCTTCGGATCAGCATGCAACATTTTTTCGGCAACTTTGCCCCAATTAAATGCTAAAGTGAGCAACATTCTCCTTGGCCACCCGAAACACCTCCGCGGTGATAGAAATTCGGATGTTGTGTCTGCGACGCAAAGATAAGACCTACAGATATCATCCGATGGCCTGGTAACGCACACGACTGCGCTCTGCTAGTATAAATCCGTGCCAATAGGCGCGATGAAAAATCCCGACGGACGCGTTGGGTACAACAATTAAATTCACTGGAATTCCACTCCTGTAAGTCCTCCGCGGCCTGAGTCGAATTACGCCAGCATATGTTCTGGGTTCGAGTCGAGGGACTCGAACCTGAAGAAGATCGTGTTGTTTCGTCCTAAGACAGTTAACTGACCCTGATCCGTCGGGTGAGTCAGGCACACACATCAACAATCCCTACACATGTACTCTTGAAAGACAGAGTTGCACCCGAAGGATTGAAGAGTCCTCAGCCGAATCTACGATTCGACTGATCACTCGGGGGCTACTGACATGGTTATACCCCGCGGGTACATGATCTCAGCATACCTGGTCCAGCCCAAGGAAGGCCCACGGCAAATATACGCCGGCCCATGAAGACTTTCGGGTGGCCAAGGCCCATGACGCCTTCGGACCCTTGGAGAGCAAGACTAGAGTAGATAGGAAATTCAAAGGGGTAAACACTAAAACCTGTAACCGACTAGGTCCATGCCTGGGACCTGCCTAAGTCTATATAAAGGCTAGGAGGGCACGACCTAGATCTCTGACCTCATACTTTCGCATACACACCTCCACGCCAGATTGCATCTGCACACCGCTGTAATCACCGGTTCTGCCGTAATCAAGAGCAGACAAGCAGGAGTGGGTTTTCCCTCCGGGGGCCTGAACCTGGGTAAACCTCGTGTCCCGTTGTAACGCCCTCGCCTGATAAGGCTGAGTTCATGTGTATAGTGCCAATCCCTGGATCGGTTCACTGGCACACACAGTACAAAATGATACCAAATATAACTGTGCATCATAAATACAACGAATATGATCCAGAATTTACATTATTTATTCAAGTACACAGCGGAAAACGAATACAAGGTAGATCTCCATCCTTCAAATGTGCCACAGGCGAACAATTGTTGAGTGGAGTCTCGCGACCTATGAACGATCACTCAGATACGATATAACCTGCAACATGAAACGTTGCAGCCACGAATGGTCAATACATTGAATGTATGGCAAGTAGGCTAAAGTGGTTAACAACAGATATATCAACTACATGCTTATTTGGCCAAGTGGAGTTCAGGCTTATTTGCATAAAGCAATACAACTTTTCCCTACTTTCAAAATACTTTTCTTTCTTCATAAACAATCTTCTAAGGACATACCAGCATAAACCCATGTAGATACAAGACAGTTCAGCTTTTGTATGCTCCTAAACCCATGTTCATCCATCAAGTTTTAGTAATTAAGAAATTGGGATGAGTGAGAAATATCATAGCATCAGTATCAGGTCGCTCAAATTGTCCATAACCGGGGACACGGCTAAGCACTTAGTTTATACACCCTAATCGGAGTTATAGATCTTTTTGTATGATTTAAATAGTGTTTAATGTTTAATGGTTTAAATGATTCATATAGTTTCTGTTGTCTAAAAATCAAACTAAAATTATATCTATAATCTCCATGGAATTGTGATTTCAGGGGCATATTATTTGTAATTTTCTGAATAGTATTTATTTTCTTATGAATTTATTACTCTAAATATGCCATTAAACTATTTAAATCTTCACGGCAAAACCTTACAGTAAAATGCTGGACTAATTGCATATTGATGATCTACATGGAACCAGCTTTCCAACGGTATATCATATATATTTTTGTGACAAGCAATTAATTTAATGATTTATAAAGCCATTAAAACTAATTAAAATTCTACGGGTTAAATAATCCGCAAAGGCTAGATCCAACCAGATATTATAAAAGTACATTACAGTAGCTTCAATTTGATATATTGTTCATATTTTTCGGAGTTATAGATAATATCTTATGAATTTATTAACCTAAAAGATCATTAAAACTAATTAAATTACTGCAGTAACCACGTTCATTAAAAGTTGGATCTATTCTGATAAGATGATTCTACATGAAATTATCTTCAATTTGATATATTATACGCAATTTTTGGACGTAGTATGAATTTCTAATGAATTTTACAAGTTAGATCTATAATATACAATTTTAAATTCGAACGGAATATTCCAGGGAATATTCCGCTGACTGGACAAGTTGACTTTGCATGCTGACTGGGACTAGATGTTGATCTTACGTTGACGTGGCGTTGATGAGGAAGATGACCGGGATGACGACATGGCACGCACCGGTTTGATTGGATCTCGACCGTCTGGATAGGATCCGGTGACTAGAAGAAGAGATTGACCCGATTTTGGCTCAGAATAGACAAGAAATAGATCTGTGTTAGAGAGACAAATCCGTAGGTCAAATCGAAAAACTCAGAACATGAAAGTTATGGGGAATCATTATTCCTACCTTCTCACCAAAGGAATTTGGATTTGAAGAAACGAGAGCGAGTACATCTTGGATTTACACCGTAAGATCTGAAATATTGCGATACGAAATTCTCCGGCTGTGGTGGATAAAAAGAGGTGAGGTTTGTCGGGATTGAAAGATTTCGATGATCCCTACAACTTTCGTTTTTTGACCGAAGGCAAACGACAAAGTCTAGATGGGTTAAAAAGCGAAATAAGATTCGGGCATGTGTAGATTCGGGATTTCGAGGAGAGAAACTCGTACAGCTATGGCTCCACGAGATTATATGGATATTTAGGATGGTGGGGAGATAGGTATTGGAGTAGGGAACAAGTAGAAACAAACGGAAGTCAATTCGGAGTTGTAGATAAAAAGTTATAGCAGTTTGAGTAGAGATAGGTTTGTCAAAACCGATTTCGCACGGAAATTAAAGCACCTGGGACAACCAGCGTGTGCCTGTTACCGGTCGGCTTGCTGGGCCGCCGGCTGGTTGGCCGGCCCATTTGTTTTTTTTCTTTTTCTATTTACTTGTTTCACTCATATCTTTTGCATACGAACTCCAAACGACATGATTTTTGTTTCTAAATTTTTCTAAAATCGAATAGATCATTATAGTATCAAATTTGTAATATTTTTACTAGTTTGGAAGTAGTGGATTTATAAATCCTTGTATATTCCATTTTATTTATATCTTTATGTGTTTGTATTTGTTCCATAACTTTTTCATACTAGCTCCAAATGAGCTTAATTTTGTTTCTAAAATTTTGTAGTATTAATTAGATCTCTTTAGGCTATAATTATCAATAATTTATGCCTTAACAACAATGGGTTTTATAAGGTCAATTTAATTATCCTTAGGAACATTTGGGCGAATCAACTATAGGATTTAGATACCAGGATTTGAATTTAGTTTGTGAGAACTTTGCATGGATGTAATTAAATGCTTATGAATGCTTCATGATTTTCATTTTGAAATCTTGCACACCAGTTCTTCAATCCATAATCAATTCAAGCCCTTCCTATATGACTACTTAGGTCATAACAAAAGAATATAAGATTTTGAATTCAAGGTCGAGAGGATTTTCTATTCAAAAAGTTTCTTCTCTTTGAGAATTTTCAACATAGTCAAACAATCAATCAAACTTATTTATTTATTTCACATTCCAAAATTAGGAGAATTTTGGGATGTGACACCCGTGTTGCTTGTTTGCTAACCGTTCCGCGATCTCCAGCATCCCCATCTTCTCCAAAACCCAAGTCCATAACAATGGGCATTGACGAGATTAAACCTCGTCATTCGGTTTCCCTACTTACATTTCACATCTACTAAACAACATTGAATCCTTAAGTGTGTCTCCCTACGGTTTGTGAATTATGCGGACATGACCGATACACTTCTCCGATCAATAACCAATAGAGGAATCTGGAAATTCATATGGCTTCCACATATTTCTATGATTACTTTGCGATCGAATGAACCACTTACATATGATACCAATTTCCCTTTGTCTCGCGATAGTTTACTTATCCGAGGTTTGATCGTCGGTATCTCTGCATACCTAGTTCAACCTCGTTACCGATAAGTACTCTTTTCTCATTCCCGTGATATGTGATATCTTGTGAGCCAGTCACATACTTGCAAGCTAATTGGATGACATTCCACCGAGAGGGCCCAGAGTATATCTATCCGTCATATGGATGGACAAATCCCACTCTTGATCCATGTGCCTCAACACATACTTCCCGAACACTCAATGCCACATTTATAGCCACCCAGTTACAGTGCGGTGTTTGATGTCATCAAAGCATCCTTCCGGTGATGGTGATTAGCATGATCTCATGGTCAAAGGAATTAGGTTACTATGTATCAGAAAGCTTATAGAAAAGGAACTATTGAAATGACTTGATCTTTATGCTACGCTTATCTATAGGAGTATGTCCATCATACTATTCTCCTAATGATATGATCTTGTTGTTAATAACATCTCAATGTTCATGATCAGGAAACCACGATCATCTATTAATCAACAAGCTAGTATTACAAAGAGGCTTTACCAGAGACTCTAATTTAGTCTACAAATCACACAAGTATTAATGTTTCCGTTTAATACTATTATAGTATGAATGTAAACATTTATCATAAACAAAAAGATATAATAATAACCACTTTTATTATTGCCTCTAGGGCATATCTCCAACAATTATAGTATACCAGCCTATACCATTTGTGAAATATAAAAAATAGTGTGCAAGCCCAATTATTTTATCAAAACGGAAAAGAAAATTTTTTCTGTGCAATACTACCCTTCAATCCAGTCATTTTTGAAGAGCACCTAGGTAATTACAGTAACCAGCCTATACCATTTGTGAAATCTAAAAAAATAGCATGCAAGCCCAATTATTTTATCAAAAAGGAAAAGAGAAAAGTTTCAGTGCAATACTACCCTTCAATCCAGCAATTCTCTAAAGAAGCATGGAGATGGAGAGTTAATGGAGTGGTTTGTTAGTTCTTTCTGACTGGATTAAACATCACAATTTATGGGCAGAACAACAGAATGTGTAAATATTAATATTGTTTAGAATCATAATCCTAAATATTTAAACTGTAAACCAACTGTCTCTCACTATGCTGACTAAATAACATATGTTCTCGTCATCTGATCACAAAACTGAGACTTCACGACAGCTTGCAAACACTGAAAAAGAATGAACATATAGTTCGATCATTCTAGAAATTAATCAAAAACTGGCCCCCGTCTAACCAAATATGATACATACATATAGACAACAATTAAGAACCTTGCTGGATTTACGAAGAGTATTAAGCATAAAAGGGGGAAGTGAAATTAGTACCTAGTAACCCAACTCACACATGAGGAAGGGAAGCAGTGAAATTTAAGATTTCAACATAACACAATAGTATCAAATGCGACATCGGAGCTTCAGGAAAATAAACCTTGATTCTCTATTTTTTGGATCAAGCTACCAGCAATGGCCTTTATCAAGAGTATATTATCTGTATTGATGGAGTTGCACTCTTTTTCTAGCACCCATCTATGGCGTTAGCTTTACAAGAGAATTGTCCATTTTCTTTTTTTCCAAGGTTGCCAATACTGTTAATTTCACAGCAAACATAGAGCATATGTCTTACCGCTCTTGACAATGTAAGATTCATCGGAAATATTCAATGATTCTTTCAATACAGCAAGGAAAAAATTCCTATTTCCGTAGATAACATTAGCATAGTATCTATCACCAACCTGGAAAAAGCGGGAGCTGACGGCCAGACGACGAGCTGGTCCGAGGACTGCTGCTGGATCCCTCTTCCGAGTTCCATGACGACGAGCTGGTCCGAGGACTGCTGCTAGGGGCCCGATGAGAAGGGGTGCTGGCGGCCAGATGCAGCTGCTTTCGGTCGCCATGGATCCGTGAGTGAAGGTTGAATTCCTTGTGTGCGCCATCTTTGTGAGAAGGAGGAGGTGAGACAGAGAAAGAGCAGAGACGGGGGAGGGAGATACCAAGACACGCACCTGTGGGCGAGCGCCGCCGCTGCTGCGCTAGGGACGAGACGATGGAGGTCAATCTGCTCGAGCCCCTCTGGATCATCTCCTCCTCGAGGAGAACAACAACGATGACCCAGCGGCGGCTAGGGTTTTCAGAGATGAATGAGAGGCAAGGGGAAAAGGGAGGCACAACCAGGGGAGATCCTCTCTCTGCATGGCCAACGAGGAAGGGACTGGCCATGATCGGGGAGCCCCGTACCCGACGGCGAAGGAAACGCCGCCACGCATCGGCGATGGCGTCCTCTCCACAGTCGCCCTGAACAAATGAGGTGGTGAAATGCCGATTTTGCCCCTAGCCCATTAGCCAAACTACCCGCTGCCACTAGTAGAAAATAGGACACTAGTCCCGGTTTGTAAGAATCCAGGACTAAAGGTTAGGTCTTTAGTCCCGGTTCGTAACACGTTATAAACCGGGACTAGATTGTCTTCACGTGGCCCCGCTGCGCGCGTTGGGTTGAAGGATCTTTAGTCCCGGTTCGTAACACGAACCGGGACTAAAGTTATTCTCCCGCGGCAGCGTTTTGCACCAAACTGCTGCCGCGGCACGAGGTGGGGTTTTAGGGTTTTCCTTTTTTGTGTTTGATTATTTTTCATTTTGTGTTTTTATATACATATTATTCTACGCTACTACATGATGTATACATTGATGCATATATAATATAATTTCTCTCACGATTACATAAAGACATATAAATATATACACAACCGAGACTAGAGCTCGTCTAATTGATTTACAGGAAGATCATTACAACGGATACTGTCATTTTGTGTCTATCCACGATTACACGAAGGTCTATCCACGTTGTACTCTCCTTTTGTGTTTATGATGTCCCTGAGCAAAAATTCCGACAAATCCTCTTGAATTGCTAGTAGGCGTTCATGTGGTAGGAGCTTATCCCGCATCGCATCCAATTATATATAAAAAAGTAGATCATTATGAATGGAACTCAACAAAAACTATGGTATAGAATAAATTGTGAATATATTGTTTACGTACTCGAAGAAAGTCTGTGCCCTACTCCATACACCCACGAATGAAATCGCATACATAATATCCATATAAATTAGTCCCATGTGGCTGCATCGCACACTTTTCGATCGAGAATATAATTCAATCAAATAGTAATCAAGCATGATAATTGTATGAATGATAATTGTAATATCCATATAAATTAATCCCCTAGCTCTCGTACTGCTTACCGAGACCGTGCGAAAAGTGAGCTCCTCATGCCATTCACCCCTAACCTCCTTCGTGAACCTTTTTCAAACCCTGTCCGGCAAAAAAGAAATGAACGAGTTATTAATTAGTTTACATCTCAGAGAATGAACGAAAGAGATAGATATAGTGCGATAATGATTAAAATTATTTTTGGAGGCAATCAATTATGATGCGGTAGTCTTCTATCGACTTCTTTAACGAGTCCGAGATTTCCACTTTTGCACGGTCAACGTCAATATTTAGAAGAATCCAGTGGTAGCTGCGCACGTTTATATACACTTAACATATAGTAAACAAAAATTGAATGTGTACAAGACAGTAAGACTCTTACCCATAGTTGTAAGAAAATAGTATTTGTGTCTTGTAATGTTGCTCCATTAAAAACATTAGAAAGTTATCCTCCGTTTCCTCGAGGTTATTTATTAGCGTATGTCCATTAACTCTGTTTGGGTCAACGAACCCAATGTTGTAGATTGACTTTCTTCTACATTCTTGAATCTTTATTCTGCATATATAATAGCATATAGAAGGAGATATAGTGAGGATAACGACAGGAAATGAATTGAACGAGCTGAGTTAGTGACTTAATTACTTACAGACAATAGCAGCTGAGGAGGGACTTGTCGAGGGCGTCTAGGTTGAATAACTGAAATAGTTCACAAAGTTCAATGGAGATCTCGTCTGGATGGAAGTACTCCTCTCCAACTTTACATACGAGAAATTGTCGCCCTTCCTTTGTAACTTTCAAGTACCAGATATGCAATAGTCGCATATGTGTTGGCAGATCATCGAACACCTCGTCGTTGACTAGAGGCTCCCCGTAGAAAAATGTTCGTGCTATTGGTCCCTTAGAGACATTATCTCTGCCGACTAGAAGTGCTTCGAGGGGCACGTTACACTCCTTGGCTAATTTAATAGCTAATTCCATATTTATTCCACCTTGTGCGGGCTGGGGTAACACCTTAAGCGGGGTGACGGATTGTTTTGCCTGTTTGTCGAGCTGGGCAACTTCTTTTGATTTTCTCCCGCTTGCAGTACTGCTTGATGACTTCTCTTTTAGTGTCTTCGTAAGACAGCGTGTATAGTCAACTTTCCTATTTAACACATGTTGGGGTGGTTGCTCAAGGAATTCCTTGAAGTGCTTCTTGACTTTTGGATCAACGTGCACATGTGGCTCGGGTTGTTTTGGTGCAAAATGGGCCTTCACTTCGGCCCGGGAGATCACCGCGCTTTCCTCATCAGTCCGGTGATAAGCTAACTTGGGAGGAGACGGCGGTACTCTTGGGAGGGGATCTTGTTGTTTTCGGCGTCGGGTCTCCCTCGACGTAGCGCTGTTATTCTTCCGCTTTCTTCCCTTTGATTTAGTGGGCGGAGGCGCCAAATATGGACATGCAGTCGCGCTGCGATCCCTCTCAGGAAGGGGTGGACTATTGTTTCTTGGTGGATACGGTGGACTCGGAGGTGATGGATTGCTTCTCGAAGGAGAAGATTGCCTTGGCGCCCAGCCTGGAAACACGATGTGTTGTTTTTCCAAAGAATAATCCCACCCTCCAGTTCTCCCAGTGTTTTCTCCCCTTCGCCTGCAGGGATGTCAAGCTCAAGTGATCGACATGTCGGTTCAACTTCATCCACACTGACACGAGCATAGCTAGCTGGAATCTGACTTCCATGGTAGGTCGCTTCCGATGGACAAGGTAAAGAAAAGCCGAGCGCCACCTTCATAGAAATGTTCTTCACTGTGACATGTAGCTCACAAGCTGTCCTTGCCTCGACTTCATCCACGGGGTAGCGAACCATCGTTGCACCGGTCGTATCATCTATCACCGGTGCATCATTCTCCATCAGCATTAGATTATTAGCTTGTAGCTCCGTGGAAGCCATGATGCTTCTCCGCTGAGATGGACCCACCGGACTGTCTAATGCAGGATCTTGCTGTCGGGACAGTACTCTAAGTTCATTAATATGCTCCTGCTGCAGCTTGAACATGGCTTGAAATTCCTTGTTTCTTTTTTCAACCGCCTCCAACCGCGCTGCCTCCTCTGCCTTCTGCCGGTTTGTTTTTCTGGATCGGCTTCTATAAGTTTCGATGTCATTGGGAAACCCTGTCTTCCATGGAACAGATAGGCCAAAGCCTCGTGTTCGTCCGACTTTTTCAGGATTCCCGAGGGCATATCTCAGCTCATCGTTCTCTCTGTCGGGAATGAACTTTCCATCTTTTCTCAGTTGTATCACTTTAACAAGTTCATCTTTGGGTTTAGTAATGGCCTTCTTTGTAACAATAATCTCCCCGGTTTCAGTGTCATACGATCCCCCATGCCCAAGGAGCCAATTTTTTGACCTCACGGGCCACTGATTTGTAGCTGGCGTGACCCCTTTTTGACGCATTTCTTTCTCGGTTTTTTCCCACTTCGGCGCGGCCATCTTGTAGCCACCTATCCCCATAGTATGGTGATATTTATTTTTGGCCGCATTTAAATTATTCTTTTCTGACTTGGCCGTAGCTGCTTCTGATTCCTTGTATGTCACAAATGGGGCCCAATTATCCCGTTGCTTCTCCAGCGGGCCAGTGAATGGCGGAGTCAGCCCCTTCTTGGCAAAGTTGTTGTACAATCTTTTCTTCTAGTCCTTGAACTGTCCGCCCATCTTCTTAAGGGCCCACTTTCTAACTTGCAACCTCAATGCCTCATTGAGTTCAGGAGTGTCCAATTCAGGAAGAGAGAAGTGTGCCATGAGTGAATTCCAAAGACCCTCTTTGGCTCTGTCATCAACAAAAGTTTCTCCAACTCGATCACTTTTCTTTCCTGGCTTATTCCACTTTTGAGTGGTGATCGGGATGGCGTCCCTAACTATCGCTCCGCATTGGTATACAAATACACTTGCGGCCTATTTTGGCTCCAAAGGTTCGCCGAACTCAGACACTAAATCAATAGTGAAACGTGCACCATCGGCCAACTTTTTGGTCGGGCCTCGTTTCCTTGCAGAAGATTCGCCCGATGCGGAGGTCTAAGAGAAGAAATATTCATTAGTACATATATATATAAATCAACTAATGCATCTACTAGCTCGTGATCAGCAGAGGCTTTATATACCTCGCCGGTCTTTGCTATCGTGTCTCCACCGTCAGTTCCACCATCGTCTCCACCAAAAAATTCATCATAGTCGTCTCTTCTGTGGGCTTCATCCAAGCTGAGGTATTGGGAGTCATCATCATCTCCATCGTCGTCTTCTCCATCATAATGATAACCTCCTATACCCTCATTTATCATGTTGTACATGATGTTCTCTTCGTTGTCTCTACCGTCCATAACTTAACTAATACAGAACAAAGATAAAACCATTTTGCTTAATGTGATAAAATAAAGGAAGATAAAGTAATCCATCTTAAACAATGCGATAAAGAAAGATAAAGTACCAATTAAACAACAATACATCTCGAATAATCCAGCTAGTACAACAATAAAGTACCAATTAAACAACAATATATCTCGAATACAAGATGATACCCTATTACACATCTAGCTCAGTGAAGACGCCGAGCCCCGGCTACTCAGCCACGTGAGGTGTGCACCCAAAGAGTAGGAACCATCACTGGATTATATCTCGGGTAAGGTTCCTGAAGAAGCTTCCAGGTATTGGCGACCCGGACTTCTAAAATGTACATGTAGCGTCTGACGTGCTCGTCCTCCTCCCTGACACGACGCTGTACCACCTCGTTGTAGGGTTCGCAGCATAGAAAACAAAAAAATTCCTACGATGGGAACAACTATGTACCAAGATCTATCTACTAGATACAAACAACGGGCGGATGTATATCCATAGAGAACATACCCTTGAAGACCGACAAAGCTTAACGAGTCCAAACTCGTGGTTGATGTAGACGATCTCTTGCCGATCTCAAGATCGAGAGGAAGTCCTAGCGCCGCAAAACAGCAGCGCATCCGTGCTCGCACACACGTTCGAGGCACCGAGCAACCTCCGCCTCCTCGCTCCAGCGATGCAGCGGAAGCACAACTCTTTCTTGCCGAAAAGCCATCGGGAACATGTATCTCGCTAGTCCGAGACCATGGGGGATAAATACTAGAGGGGGAGAGAGATCCTTCACGAGGAGGTGTGAGTGAGAGAGAGGGAGGGGCCCTCCTTTTATAGGGAGAGGGGGCACCCAAGGGGCCATGCGCCCAGCCATGGGGCTGCCCCCACCTCTTCCACATTCATGTGGGTGGACACTCCACTCACTCAAATGCCTTTCAATTCCCTCCACTCAAAAACCCACTCAAATTCCCATTAAATTTCCACCATTTAATGCAAACTCTCATTAAATAAAACTCCTTTTATTTATTCAGAATTTTTACAATTACTTTAATGACAAACATTCACATATAACCCCTTGCTAGTATTTCATTTCACATGCAGAAACACTTTCTGCAATTTCACCCGAAAACCCGTTTCGGTATCTAGTGAAATAAATTCATGCGCTTGTTATTCTTTTCGGCATGAAACTTTTGCTCCAATTGGATGTCGGTGTCTCTTAAGTGTGTCACCCTACGGTTCGTGAATAATGCGAACATGATCGAGACCCCTCTCGGATCAATAATCAGAAGTGGGATCTGCAGACCCATACTGACTCCCACACATTCAACGATGACTTTCTTGTGATCGTCGGAACGTTTTACACTAATATCATAATCCCTTTGTTTCACGATATATTACATGTCCGAGATTCGATCATCGGTATCTCCATACCTAGTTTGATCTCGTTACTGACATGCACTCTTTTCTCATTCCCGTGATATAACATTCTAGTGATCAAATCACTTGCTTGCAAGCTAACCAATGTGATATCACCGAGAGGGCCCAGAGTATATCTATCCGTCATCGGGATGAACAAATTCCACTCTCGATCCATGGGCCTCAACATAACACTTTATTAGTTCTGAATCCATCTTTATAATCACCCAGTTACGGTGTGACGTTTGATGTTATCAAGAAACTCTTCCGGTGTTAGTGATTGACATGATCTCATGGTCTAAGGATTAGGATCACTTCATAAGTTGTTATAGCAATATAAACTCAATGACTTTGATCGTAATGCTATACTTCGGATGAATGTTCATCACGCCATTACACTAATGTTGTGATCCCGTTATTAACAACATCCAATGTCCATGATCAGGAAACCTTGATCATCTTGTTAATCAACGAGCTAGTTTATGAGAGAGGCATAACTAGGAACTTCCTTTTTGTTTATTAAACACACATGTATTAACGTTTCCGTATTAATACAATTGTAGCATGTAAAATAAACATTTATCATAAATAAGGAATACGATAATAACCACTTTATTATTGCCTCTCGGGCATATTCCCTTCAGTCTCCCACTTGCACTAGAGACAATAATCTAGTTTGAAAACTTTGCGTATTGAACACATATGGATTTCTGGTGTTCCATATACGCAATTGCAAGTGGTTAACATAATCTACGGATCTGACACTTTCAGGTCCGTGTGTATTTGCATGTCTTTGCGTCTTCACGCATCACTCATTCTCTAATGAGATGGCATCGTATAAATTTGGTCTTTCGGTGAGACCTTTAGTTCCTTGGGGTTAAAACACGTCGATACTATTGTCATACAATATATCTTTAGTGTTAGACCATTGCGAACCACACCTTAGTTTGATAACAAACTACTTGACACAAATTCCCTCCTTTGCTGCTACTATAGCAGTCATATACTTAGCCTTTTGTTGTAGTATCCGTCACAATGTCTTAACTTTGGAATTCATCCAAATCCATCATGGAAACTTTCTTTCCATTTCATTGTGCCACCCATAGTTTAAATTGAGATAAACTTAATTTGTATCTTGTGAAAAAACTAGTATCAATGTAACGCTTTACAATGAACTATTTGTAACTGTTTGTCACCTCTACACAAATATATTCTTAGTTCTTCCAAAAGATCATAAGAATATCCTTACTATCGTCCAATGATCATTTTATGATTCATTCTGGTATATGCTCATAACACTTAGAGCATAGGACATATCTGGATGTGTACATATCATGGTATGATTGATCAAAACATCCTTGTGATTTCACTCATCAAGTGTCAAAGCACTTGAATCTTGTTTCACTTATCAAGTGTCGATACACTTGAATCATGATTCAATTCCTTTCCATGCAACAAGAACTGTTTCTTGTCGTTTCTATATTGAACTCCTTCAATATCTCATATATGTACGTTTGGCACAACCATATTGGCGTCACAGTCTATCCACTATAGACATTCATGCTAAATATTCAGGTTTTGCCTAAGTATTTCATCGAAATGAAATTCTTAACCTTTGTCAATAAAAGATACATCATTTCTAATCAACAAGATGTCATCCACATAATGTATTAGAAATATGTCTAGCGCTCCCACTTAATTTCTTGCAAATGCAAGCAACTTCATCGTCTCCAGATGAAAACTCCTTTTTCATCACGATGAAGATTCCAACTCCGTGATGCTTACTTCAACCGTTGAAGTTTGCATGCCCTTTTTAGCATCCTTTGAATTAACAAAACCCTTTGGACAGTGTCATGTACACGTCCTAGGTAACCATTCTATTAGAAGAACTTTGTTTTGTTTATTCATCTACCATATACCAAATTATATGTAGTGGTTGCTACTTTAATCCGTTCAGACTAAATATCGCTATGAAAGATCAAATCTTGTCATAGTCAACTCTTTGAACATTGTCATAAAATACTTTACGACATGTCGAATATTTCATAGATGTGAGACATCCAAGTCTGTTTCTTTATAGATCCAAATACGACCGATAGGTTTTTACACCTTTCCGGAGGGTCTTCCAAGTTCAAAACTTGATTTCTCGTGTATGGAACTATCACGGATTTTATGGCTTCAAGCCATTTGACGGAGTCAGGGCCCATCATCGCTTCTTTGCATATAGTCGGTTCATCATTGTCAAACAATAATGATTTACTCTCAAATCTTAATCATTTGATTGTTTATCCGACCTTCTTGGTTCAATAGGAACTTTAGACCTCCGTGAACGCAACCTTTGAGGCACGTAATCCGTGAGCATTCTGGCTGCCTCCGGAACATTTTCCGGCGCTGCGCAACTCATCACATATAGCTAAGGTTCGTTAACCTTATCAAAGTTCTATTGTCCTCCCACTTAACATTTATGAAAAATTCCTTCTTCAAGAAACTTCACGTTTCAAGCGACAAACCCTTTTGTCCTTGGTGTTATGGAGGAATAACCAATTGTTATTCGAAATAACCTACAAAGACATGCTCATCCGACTTCGATTGTAAACATCTTACTTATGTTTAGCATACCAAAATTTAAGAAATGACAACTTGGGTTTTACCCCAAACCATAACTTCCATGGTGTCATTTCAACGGATCAAGATGGAGCTCTTTTCAGTGTAAAAGCGGAAGTCTCTAAAGCTTTAATCTTTTAAAACATAATGGCAGTTTTATAAATAACACCTTTGATCCAACCATGTCAAACAAGGTTTCATTACAAATCTCAAACATTCCATATTCCTATGGTGTTTCGGGATATGTAAATCTAGGTGTTTTGCTAAACTTGCAACTCAAATAAATCCCTTTATGATAAAATCATAATTCATTTATTTTCTTGTTACACTTGTAACTCAAATAAATCCCTTTATGATCAAATCATAAATCATTTATTTTCTTGTTACAATGATTTTGCACTTCATCTTGAAAGTCTTTGAAACGTTTTCAAAATATTTCATACTTCTTTCTCATTAAGTGAACATTCACTCAAATTTCTGGAGAAAGCATATGAAGTTGAAATCCATCGCTTACGACTATACATAATGGACTACATACATCGATATGTATAAATTCCAATAATTTAGTCGTTTGTTCTTCTTTGGCCTTTGAACGAAGTTTTAATTATCACGTGGAAAGTCTCACAAGCGTCACTTGATCAAATCAAAGACTCCAAAAATCCATGAATATGGAGATTCTTCATGTTTTCTTTTCAATATAATTTAAACAGTGATGTCACTTCATAAGTGATCTTTCAATCATTTGTCTTGCGACATTTTAGCATTAGGTTTTATGGATGTGATTTCTCCAACTAGATTTGTAAATCATCCATCTTATATGGAATACGGTAATTATTTGAACAACCTTTGTTCTCATAATACCTGATTTAAATAACAATTATTAAAACAAATCTTGAAGTCAAGCTTTGATGTCAACGAGAAATACAAACAACGGTTTGTTTGTTTTCGATGAACATCATCACATATTTTCTTGCTAGTTACTTAGGCCATTGTGGTTCATGAATTGCGTTGTTCCGTATGAAATTTCATACCAACCAATTCGGTATCCAATACCCAAGAACCACATTGTTTAACAAGCAAAGAATACAACCATAACATGTATATCATATATATACCTAAATTGGATATTTCCAATCGTTTCTTTTTTGCCAAGTATATTTTATAGATTCTCTTTCAGCATTTCTTTTTCCTTTTTAAAAGAATCTATCAACATCAAAAGTGGCGCCATATACATGACACATAGTCCAAAGCGTGTATATTCAAATAATAATGCCTTTGGACTTGCACTTTGAAGTAGATCGCCATCATCAAAATGATCGGTATTCTTTCAAAATCCATTCTTTAGTAATATTTTAGTGTAGTAAACACTTTACATACATCTTCTATTCATCCTTATCATGACGACTTTCATGATCAAGCTACTATAGCTTATAAAGGCGAATCGTGAGTATAACATTACTTTCCAAAACCCTTTTGGATGATTAGGATGTCTAGCATATCCAACCTTCATAAATTCTCATCCAATATGAGAACATATATTATACTCTATCATATTGCAACAAAAACATTGTTTCAGATATGGTTATATCTGTCACACATGATGGTTTCTGAAACAATTCTTTCAGCTCCTAGATAATCTTGATATTTAAATCAGGAATCATGGAGGCAAATATGATGCTTAAGATACTAACACTGGAATTGTTACTCTCGATTTAATACCAACTATTAAATTTCACGGAGTAAATAGAGTTTGCTGAAAGTTTGCAATAGGACTTTAAACTTTAGATTGACACTCAACTCAATACGATACCAGTTTGTAAAGTATATATCCAGAATTCTATAGTTCTATTATCTCAATTACAACTATGCATAAGGTGGTGAACGAATGCCAATGACTACAACAAATTATGCAAATTCACTTTGATTTAATTTATGATAAATTGAGTTCTACTAATCCAAATTAGAAATTAACTCCCACTCAAAAACGACATCCCTCATGTCTTTTTGGTGATTACATGAACCAAATCCACTACACCAAGTCCGATCATCACGTGAGTCGGTGTAGCTTCAAAGGCGAGCATCCATATGGTCATCATATCAAAAACATATGACTCATGCTTAACCTTTTGGTCCGTGTTCCGAGGCCATGTCTGTACATGCTAGGCTCGCCAAGTAAGAACCTTAGTATTCGCGTGTGTAACTGTTTTACACCCTAGATATGCTCATGGATTCAAGTACACCCGATCATCATGTGATGTCTTGAAGCGACGAAACATTGTCGGTGCATACTTAAGGAAGAACACATTCTTATCTTGATATCTAAATGAGGGATCATCTTATTATGCTAATAAAACGCCAGACAAGCAATATAAGATGCAATCAAAACATCACATGTTTATTAGTGAAATGATATGGTTCCCGCATATGATCTCCATCATGTGCACCGTGGTATGATCTCTATCATACCTTTATGTGTAAGGCCAAGGTCTATGGAACTTACACGCTATGTGTGTTGTAAGAGTATCATCTCATACTTCTACTTACAACATCACCATATCATAACACTAGCCCAGCAACAATCTAAACTAGACGCCTCTAATTTATCCATTGCAAGTTTTACGTGGCTTAGGGCTTTCGAAGATAGAACCGTTCTTACCTACGAACATGAACCACAACGAGGATAACCAAATGGTTGACAACTTGTTGCAAATTAGATATTGACTATAGTAGGAGAGACAGACACCCGCTAGCCACTTATGCAAAACTAGTTGCATGTCAAGCGTGGAACAGGTCTCATGTGCGAGGACATGTAAAGTTTGTCCGGGCCGCTTCATCCCACTATGCCACCAATATCCAAAGTACAACTAAGAAGCAATAAAATGATCATCATCGCCCACATACTCATATGTGTACTACCCGTGCAAAGTATCTACGCATAGATCCGGCTCTGATACCACTGTAGGGTTCGCAGCATAGAAAACAAAATATTTCCTACGATGGGAACAACTATGTACCAAGATCTATCTACTAGATACAAACAACGGGCGGATGTATATCCATAGAGAACATACCCTTGAAGACCGACAAAGCTTAACGAGTCCAAACTCGTGGTTGATGTAGACGATCTCTTGCCGATCTCAAGATCGAGAGGAAGTCCTAGCGCCGCAAAACAGCAGCGCATCCGTGCTCGCACACACGTTCGAGGCACCGAGCAACCTCCGCCTCCTCGCTCCAGCGATGCAGCGGAAGCACAACTCTTTCTTGCCGAAAAGCCACCGGGAACATGTATCTCGCTAGTCCGAGACCATGGGAGATAAATACTAGAGGGGGAGAGAGATCCTTCGCGAGGAGGTGTGAGTGAGAGAGAGGGAGGGGGCCTCCTTTTATAGGGAGAGGGGGGCACCCAAGGGGCCATGCGCCCAGCCATGGGGCTGCCCCCACCTCTTCCACATTCATGTGGGTGGACACTCCACTCACTCAAATGCCTTTCAATTCCCTCCACTCAAAAACCCACTCAAATTCCCATTAAATTTCCACCAAATTTAATGCAAACTCTCATTAAATAAAACTCCTTTTATTTATTCAGAATTTTTTCAATTACTTTAATGACAAACATTCACATATAACCCCTTGCTAGTATTTCATTTCACATGCAGAAACACTTTCTGCAATTTCACCCGAAAACCCGTTTCGGTATCTAGTGAAATAAATTCCTGCGCTTGTTATTCTTTTCGGCATGAAACTTTTGCTCCAATTGGATGTCGGTGTCTCTTAAGTGTGTCACCCTACGGTTCGTGAATAATGCGGACATGATCGAGACCCCTCTCGGATCAATAATCAGAAGCGGGATCTGGAGACCCATACTGACTCCCACACATTCAACGATGACTTTCTTGTGATCGTCGGAACCTTTTACGCTAGTATCTTAATCCCTTTGTTTCACGATATATTACATGTCCGAGATTCGATCATCGGTATCTCCATACCTAGTTTGATATCGTTACTGACATGCACTCTTTTCTCGTTCACGTGATATAACATTCTAGTGATCAAATCACTTGCTTGCAAGCTAACCAATGTGATATCACCGAGAGGGCCCAGAGTATATCTATCCGTCATCGGGATGAACAAATTCCACTCTCGATCCATGGGACTCAACATAACACTTTATTAGTTTTGAATCCATCTTTATAATCACCCTGTTACGGTGTGACGTTTGATGTTATCAAGAAACTCTTCCGGTGTTAGTGATTGACATGATCTCATGGTCTAAGGATTAGGATCACTTCATAAGTTGTTATAGCAATATAAACTCAATGACTTTGATCGTAATGCTATACTTCGGATGAATGTTCATCACACCATTACACTAATGTTGTGATCCCGTTATTAACAACATCCAATGTCCATGATCAGGAAACCTTGATCATCTTGTTAATCAACGAGCTAGTTTATGAGAGAGGCATAACTAGGAACTTCCTTTTTGTTTATTAAACACACATGTATTAACGTTTCCGTATTAATACAATTATAGCATGTAAAATAAACATTTATCATAAATAAGGAATACGATAATAACCACTTTATTATTGCCTCTCGGGCATATTCCCTTCACTCGTCGGGGGCCGGCTCCCTCTGCATCGCACCCGGACCACTCGGCCGCCACCATATAAGATCCGGTTCGACGACGACACCCGGATTCCTCACCAAACTATGTCCCCCGGCTGGTAGCACCTCTCAGTGCCAGCCCAGCGGATCCCAGCCACGTGGATGCCCGGCGACACTGTCTAGTAGCACTCCGTTGTTCACGCCGAGTGAACGAGGATGAGGAATCAGCATAATTTCCTAAACACTAAAATTAAACCTATATACTTTAACCATGACGAAAATAAATAGTATCCACTAAAATAAACTATATTAAACACTAAGTAAATTACACTGTCAAAATTACACCAATAAATTACACTAACTAAACTATATATATTAACACTAATAGCACTAACAAAATTACACTAACTAAACTATATATATTAACAGTAATAGCACTATATTAACACTAATAACACTAACTAAATTACACTAACAAATTACACTAACTAAATTAATTACACTAACTAAAATTACACTAACCCTAACTAAGCTATGTGGCCGGAGAGGGGCGGCGCACTGGTGCGGGGGAGGCTCACCTGGCCGGAGAGCTAAAGGGGGACCTTTAGTCCCGGTTTGTATTACAAACCGGGACCCCTTTAGCCCCTGTTTGTACTACAAACCGGGGCTAAAGGTCCTTTTTTAAAACCTTTTTAAAAACAAAAAAAGGATTCTGGGTTTAGGGTTAAGGAAAATTAATTATTATATATCAAAATTTGCAGAAATAAAATTTACATCTACTCTGTTATATAGATGTAAATAAAATAATTGTTCCCAAGATTTAAATTGTTCGGACCTTTTTTGAATTTTTTATGCCCGTTTTGAATTTTTTGTCGTTTCGAACTTAGGTCAAAACGATGTGCGTGAAGATAGGGGATGAGAATGTTAGAACTTGCATTGGATATCTGAAGAATCTACATATTGTGAGTCTAAAAATGATTTTTTCAAAAAATCACGGACGTTAGATCATGTACCTATAGTTCAAACCGGACCCACTTCCTGCCGCTTCGGCAGACATTTGTCTTTTTCACCCGGAAAGGATAGAAAGGTTTGAGATCCCCTAGTTGGGATATAGTTCATGTAAGGTGGTCTAGTATTTTATAAAAATGCGATGGTAGCATTCTGTAACTGCATTTTTGTGGCTGCTTCACAAAACGACACGTCTTTTTGCGCTTGGAAAATGGAAAATGGTTTTTTTGAGCGACGAAAAGGAAAACTTCCTCCTGCAACATTGTTCTCCATCCCAATATACACATGCATGCACAATATGGGCACCATATCACAAACTATTCCGCGATTCAACACACAAACATGCCCGTTTTCCTGCCCTTTCCCGCCATGTTTTTCCGACCTTTCCCTCTAGACGGTGCTTTTAGTCCCGGTTGTAGCCACTAAACGGGACTAAAGATATTTCCCACCATATCCCACCGCTTCCCGCCATGTTTTCCTGCCCTTTCCCTCTGAACGGTGCTTTTAGTCCCGGTTGTAGCCACTAACCGGGACTAAATATATTTCCCGCCATTTCCCACCGTTTCCCGCCATGTTTTCCCGCCCTTTCCATCTATATATAGGCCGACCACGCCATGGATATCCATACATCCACACCTTCCTCTCTCACAACAATGGATAGTGCCTACTAGGCCATTCTGACCCTCGAGGAGACCGAGGCGCTGTTCGCCTCCAACTACCCTTGCCCGTCGGGCTACCGAGTGCCCGCCGGCTAGATGCTGAGCGCCGGAGGGGTTCCTGTCCCTCCTGTTCCTCAAGGCTCTGCCCGACAGGAAGCCATCACGAACCACTTCTACCACGAGCTCACGCCGGAGCAGCGGATGGATCCCCAGTGGGATCCCGACAACTACGACACCTGGAATGCCTTCTTCGCTAACCAGCGGGAAAGGAGTTCGCCGGGTACGAGGGTGATGGCCCGTCCCCGGTGAACCACAATGAAGCCGGTCAGCGTCTGTGGTGGGCGAACCATACTATCATCAGCGTGATGCGCTACATCGCCGGGGGAGACCATCCTCATCTGCAGTGCTCACAAGTCCACCAGCCACAGAGCCACAAGAAGGCCCCTCCCCCTCCCGGCGGTAGCGGCATCGTCTTCCAGGAGACTCCTCCCCCGCCCATCGTGAATCCGAGGCCGGAGTGGCAGGTGCCCCAGGTATATGCCATGGCTGGGTTGAGGATCTCCGGAGTGGAAGGTGACGATGACGATGACGAAGAAGACCCTAAAGCTGTGTACTATAGGACTAGGCATGATTATGACTAAAGGGGGTGGCTTTAGTCCTTAGTGTTAGCTAGTCCCGATTTGTCCCGGTTTGTCCCGGTTTTTAATATTAATAAATGTCTAAGTGTTACCTAGTCTAGTGTTTTGGTACCTGACTATAGCAATCTCAGAAATTCCTGTTTGTCTCGGTTTGTCCCGGTTTTTAATATTAATAAATGACGATGACGATGAAAAATAGGATTAATTCACAAAAGGTTTAATACATTACATCACCAACATCCACATCTAGTGTTTTGGTTCTCTTCTTGTCCGTAACCATGGAGCATCTTCCTTATTTAGTGGTATGCTTGGGTCAGTTTTCACTTTGAATAGCGGAATTTCATGAAATTTGTCATAATATTCTGACATGTCTGTCCTGTCCTCAACTCCCACCATGTTTCTTTTTCCTGAAAGAACTATGTGGCGCTTTGGCTCATCGTATGATATTGTATTATTTTGCTTATCTTTCCTTTTTCTTGGTCTAGTAGACATGTCCTTCACATAGAAAACTAGAGCCACATTATTGGCAAGGATGAATAGTTCGTCTCCGTACGCAAGATTATTGAGATCCACTGTTGTCGTTCCGTACAGCTGGTCTATCGTTACCCTACCTCCTGTCATCTTGACCCATTTGCATCGAAACTACAGGACCTTGAAATTAGGACCATAGTCAAGTTTCCATATGTCCTCTATGTAACCATAATATGTGTCCTTTTTCCCATTCTCGTCCGTTGCATCAAATCGGACACCACTGTTTTGGTTGGTGCTCTTTTTATCTTGGGCATGCGTGTAAAATATATTCCCATTAATCTCGTACCCTTGGAAAGTCAATATAGTTGAATATGGAGACCTGGCCAACAAGTACAATTGATCTCCAACAGTGGTGTCATTCATGAGATGTGTCTGCAACCAACCGCTGAAAGTCTTCATGTGTTCATCTCTAATCAACCTGTCAGACTGCCCCGGGTAGTTCGAGCGTACAATATTTTTGTGTACCTTGATATACGGAGCCACCAAGGTGGAACTTTGCAGAATTGTATAGTGTGCTTTAGTGAAAGAATGTCCGTCCATACATATCTTTGCTTTCTTTCCTAGCGTGCCTTTTCCACTAAGTCTCCCCTCATGCCATGATTCAGGTACACCGATCGGCTTAAGGTCAGGAATAAAGTCAACACAAAACTCAATGACCTCCTCTGTTCCATAGACCTTGGAGATGCTTCCTTCTGGCCTCGCACGGTTATGGACATATTTCTTTAAGACTCCCATGAATCTCCCAAAGGGAAACATATTGTGTAGAAATACAGGACCGAGAATGGTAATCTCTTCGACTAGGTGAACTAGAAGGTGTGTCATTATGTTGAAGAAGGATGGTGGGAACACCAACTCAAAGCTGACAAGACACTGGACCACATCTTTCTGTAACCCTGGTAGACTTTCTGGATCAATTACCTTCTGAGAAATTGCATTGAGAAACAAACATAGCTTCACAATGGGTACTCTAACATTTTCCGGAAGAAGCCCCCTCAAAGCAACAGGAAGCAACTGCGTCATAAGCACGTGGCAGTCATGAGACTTCAGGTTCTGGAATTTTTTTCTCTGCCATATTTATTATTCCCTTTATATTGGACGAGAAGCCAGAAGGGACCTTGATACTACTCAGGAATTCAAAAAATATTTCCTTCTCTTCCTTGGTAAGAGCGTAGCCGGCAGTACCTTGAAACAGCTCTGGATGCCTGCCTTCTCGGTCTGTCATACATTGTTGGTCCTGTCATGCTTCTGGTGTATCTTTATTCTTTCCATGCACACCCAAGAAGCCTAGCAGTATCACACAAACATTCTTCATCAGGTGCATCACGTCGATTGCAAAGCGGACCTCTAAGACTTTCCAATAGGGTAGCTCCCAAAATATAGATTTCTTCTTCCACATGGGTGCGTGTCCGCCAGCGTCCTTCGGAACGGACTGTCCGCCAGGACCCTTTCCAAAGATTACTTTTAAATCCTTCACCATATCAAATACAGCATCACAGTACGACGGACAGGCTTACTCCGGTGATCCGCTTCACCATTGAAATGCTTGCCTTTCCTTCTTAGGGAATGCGTGGGCGGAAGAAAACGGCGATTCCCTAGGTACGCATTCTTCTTGCACTTATCCAAATAAATACTTTAGTGTCATCTAAATAGTGTGTGCATGCATTGTATCCCTTGTTTGTTTGTCCTAACACTAGTGCAGAATGCCCCATTGGTCCCGGTTGGTAAGGGGCATTAGTCCCGGTTACCCAACCGGGATGGGGCAATCGGGACTAAAGCCCCAACCTTTAGTCCCGGTTGCCCCACCAACTGGGACAAATGGGGGTACACGTGGCCGCGGTAGAGGGCGAGGGGGGCTGGAGCAACCGTCCTGTTTCGTAACACGAACCGGGACAAATAACCTTCTGTCGCGGCAGAGATTTGGCACATTTCTCTACCGCGGCAGAGAATTCATTTTGGCAACTTTTGTTGCCGCGGCAGCATTTTGGCCACTTTTTGTGCCGCGGCAGAGAATTCATTTAGGTTGTTTTATTGTTTATTTAGTGTTTTGCACTCATCAATGAAGGAACCATTATATTACACAAGATCATCATGACAATATTACATTCGATACACGGATCCAGTTCATGCACTACATACAAAAGTTGCTCTTTTTACAATCCTTATTGTCTATACACAGCCGAATAGTATTCCCCTTTTAGGTTTAGGACTTCTGCATCCAAGAATCCCGCCAATTCCTCCTGAATTGCTCGTACGCGATCCTTTGGCAGAAGACCGTCCCGTAGACGTTCGATCTGATTTAAAAAAGGAGTCAGCCTATATGAATGAAACTAAACACAATTTGATTGTAATTAAAAACTATAGAAATTGTTTACGTACGTGGAGTTCCTCTAAATTTCTGCCCTTCTCATCGCACGTCTGCTGGATGAACTCGCAAACATAGTATCCACATAGATTGTTACCTGGTCCCTGCATCAGGCACTTTACGAGAACATAGTTCAATCAAAATAATAATCAAGAATGATAATAACTGTATCAAAACTAGAATTTAAGAGATGCGCGGATATAGCTAGTGGTGCTTACATCTAATGCTTCAAATGTAAGCTCCGCTTTCCAAACACCCCTAGCCTTGTTGGTGAACCATTTCCAAGCGCTGCCCAGCGAAGAAAACAAATAAAATAAGTTATTAATTACTTGATATCATAAAATTCACGAACGTTGCCGATATAGTGTCGTAATGATTAGAATTACCGCTGGAGAAGCATCTGCATGTCCTTCCACTGCTCAAGGGGTTTATGTTTCGAGTCCATGAATAGTACACGCCCTTTGTCAAGTTGAATGATTAACAGAATATAGTGGTAGCTGCGAATGCATAACTAATCAATTATATACTTAACATCGAGTAAGCGAAATAGAAAGTGTATACAAGACAATAACACTCACTCTAAGTTGTAAGGAAAAAGTATTTCTCTTCTGGTTTCTTGAAACCTTAACGCGTGTACTATATTATCCTCCGTATCCTGGGGACTTGTTTTGAGATTAGCTTGATGAACCCAATATGGGTCAATGAAGCCAATGTCATAGATTTGTCCTCTGCTGCATTCGAGAATCTTCATTCTGCATATTACAGTATGATTAGATACATGCAATAAAAAAGGTGAGATAGCTGGAGACTAAATTAATTATAGAATTAGTACTTACAGACAATAGGCACTGATGATCGATTTGTCCAAGGCGTCTTGATTGAATAATTGAAATAGTTCATCAAATTCAATGGATATCATGTCATCTATATCTTTCCCATAATGCTTTTTTATAACCTTCAGCACTATCCAGTTAGCCCCGACCTTTGTGGCATGCATGTACCAGTTATGAAATATTCGCATTTTTGTTGGAAGATTCTTTACCTCCTCAGGTTTGACGAGAGGTTTGCCGTACTGGCATAGCATAGTAATATACATAATAGTCCTATCATGCACATAGAAAAACATCACTAATGCAATATAGAAAAGATAGGACTTTTGATGACCAAAGTATCACTTGCCTTGATAGTAGAATATTTAGATACTCTCCTTGATATTGCAAATATCACACTCCTCAAAGTCTACAACAATACAATCAAGCAAAAAGCACACACTCAAAACTACAACACAAATCAGCAAAACAATATAATGGAATGTATGCAACCATGCAACAAGATCATTTTATTGAACAAGTTGTTTCAACAAGGATCTGAACATTACAAACACCTACTGGTCCTTTTTTATAAAGGTGGAATTCCAATTGGAACCAAGTTAGTGCAATTAAGTTATTTCAATTATTTTTCTTTTATTAGAAAAGCTTTATTCAATGGGATATTTTCTACTGCAATTAAATTATATGTTTTATTTCAAATGTTAATTTTTATGGTCAGAGGGTTCAATATACAACCATTTGCAAAAGGATTCACTCAAAAATAATTTACACAATAATTTTTATACTCAAAATACTCCTCAAATGGTTCTGCCTAAAACTCAGTTTTTACAAAAGTAATTGAACAAAATGGGGCTCGCCCCTGTGCTCTGCTCGCCCATGTACGTGCGCGCATGCACCGACGCCGCCGCGCCTCGCGCCCCTGGGCCATGGACAGCACCACCGCGCCTCGCGCCCCTAGGCGGTGGCCAGCGCCACCCGCGGCTCGCCAACCCGTATAGCCCGCGCGCCGATGGCGACGACAACGTAGCCCCGGCCCGTATCCGCCCCGTAGCCCGCGCGCCGGCGGCGACGACAACGTGGCCCCGTAGCCGCCCCGTACCCCGTAGCCCGCGTATCGGAGAAGGGGCATACCTGCTGGCGGCGATGACGTGCGGCGGCGGTTGGAAGTGCTGGCGCGGCTGGAGGGATGACGATGTCGCACGGGGAGGAGCGCGCGGCGGCCGAGGAGGAGCGCGCGGCGGCCAAAGAGCCGACGGAGACGAAGGTGGAGGCGGCGGCGCTGACGACGATGGTGGGCGTGGGCAGCCTGTCGGCGTCGTGTGGATCGGGGGCGGCGTTGTCGATGAAAGCAAAGGAAGAAGCAGAGAAGTGAGATGGGAAAGAAGAAGAGGAGGCGAGCCAGTTATAACCAAAGGACCTTTTGTCCCGGTTGGTGGCTCCAACCGGGACAAAAGGGTCATACGTCCCGGTTGGAGCCACCAACCGGGACGTATACTCCAATTTTTTCAGCAGACCAAGGGGCGCGCGCAGGGGGTCTATAGTCCCGGTTGGTGGCTCCAACCGGGACATATGACCCTGTTTTCAAAAAAATTCAGAAATTTTGTCTCTATTCCCGCCTTATTTTTTATTTTGGGGTTTAAATTTATAATGTTTTTAAATGATAATTACTTTGGAATTTAGATAAACTTTAAACATAAAAAGTGTTTGAATTTGAATAGCTAATTCAAAACCATTTACTGTTTTTAAAAATAATTAATGTAACCATTTAAACTATGAACCATTTAAAGTTAAAAATGAATTAACTTATATTTTTTGAATATTAATTTGGAATTTAGAAAAACTTTAAACATAAAAAGTATTTGAATTTGAATAACTAATTCAAAACCATTTTCTATTTTTTAAAAAATAATTAATGTAACCATTTAAAATATGAACCATTTAAAATTAAAAATGAATTAACTTATATTTTTTGAATATTAATTTGGAATTTAGAAAAACTTTAAACATAAAAAGTGTTTGAATTTGAATAACTAATTCAAAACCATTTTCTGTTTTTTAAAATAATTAATGTAACCATTTAAACTATGAACCATTTAAAATTAAAAATGAATTAACTTATATTTTTTGAATATTAATTTGTAATTTAGAAAAACTTTAAACATAAAAAGTGTCTGGATTTGAATAAATAATTCAAAACCATTTTCTATTTAAAAAAATAATTAATGTAACCATTTAAACTATGAACCATTTAAAATTAAAAATGAATTAACTTATATTTTTTGGATATTAATTTGGAATTTAGAAAAACTTTAAACATAAAAAGTGTTTGAATTTGAATAACTAATTCAAAACCATTTTCTGTTTTTAAAAATAATTAATGTAACCATTTAAACTATGAACCATTTAAAATTAAAAATGAATTAACTTATATTTTTTGAATATTAATTTGGAATTTAGAATAACATTAAACATAAAAAGTGTTTGGATTTGAATAAATAATTCAAAACCATTTTTGTGTTTTAATTTGGATTTGAATTAACTTATATTTTTATATATTAATGGGCGGGAAAAAAAGGACGGGAAATAATGGGCGGAAAGAAAATTTTATTAGGATAGAACTGCAATTAAAGTACATAACGCAACTAACACAAAGTTACATAGAAGAACTGAAAATTAAGATACATGGCCAGATTAAGCCACAATCGGCCAAACTTGTTTTGCAATGTTGGAGTGATTCAGTCATGCTCCTACCTACACCTGTAATACTCGCCACTATAGTCGTCGTACTCATTGCGGTCGTCGTTGCTGTCGTTGTCGGGGTCGTCGTAGTTGAACCTTGAAGGCTGAGTACGAGTGGGCTGGACTTGAGGGTAGCGTAGGAGGGGGCTAGAGTCGGCGGCCGTGTCGTAGGCCATGACGCTCTGGAGAGTCCGACCGCGCCACCACAACCGACGGCTGGCCTCGTTGAAGTTCGGAGGAGGTCGGCCATCCTCCTCGTGCCTGGCGAGCGCCCTCTCACACCGATCCATGACGCTCTGGAGAACCCGACCGCGCCACCACAACCGACGGCCGGCCTCGTTGAAGTTCGGAGGAGGTGGGCCATCCTCCTCGTGCCTGGCGAGCGCCCTCTCACGCCGATCCACGAAGAAGGATTCCATGTCGGGAAATAGTCGGGATGCCATCTGGGATTCCTCCGCTGCTCCGGCGTGAGCTCGAAGTAGTAGTGGTTCGTGATGGCCATCCGACGCGCCACACCTAGAGGGACAGGAGGAACCGGCACGCCTCCGGCGCTCAGCATCCAGCCGACAGGGACATAGTAGCCCGGCGGGCAGGAGTAGTTCGAGGCGCAAAGCGCCTCCGCCTCCCTGGGAGTTAGTGCTACGGTGGAAGTCATGGGAAAGAGTGATAAGGTTGCAGATATGAGTCTAGAGATGTACAATGACAATGGAGGCCAACCCTACATATATATATAGTGAGAAATGGCAGGAAGATAACTGGAGGGAAGAACTGGCGGGAAAAACTGGCGGGAAGAAATGGCGGGAGAAATGCCGGGAAAAAATGGGGGGAAGAAAAATGGCGGTAAGAAAAATGGCTCATTTAGAACTTGCATTGGATATCTGAAGAAACCACATATTGCGAGTCTAAAAATGAGTTTTTCAAAAAATCACGGACGATAGATCATGTACCTGTAGTACAAACCGGACCCACTTCCTACCGATTCTGCAGACATTTGTCCTTTTTACCAGGGATGGACGAAAAGGTTTGAGATGTCCCGGTTGGGAGATAGTCCATGTAAGGTGGTCTAGTATTTTAGGAAAATGGGACGATAGCATTCTGAAACGGCATTTTGGTGGTTACTTCACAAAACGACCCGTTTTTTGCGCTCGGAAAATGGAAAACAGCTTTTCCGTGCGACAAAAAGGAAAACTTCCTCCTGCAACATTGTTCTCCATACCAATGTCCACACGCATGCATAATATGGGCACAACATCACAAACTATGCCATGATTCAGCATATAGCATCGGTCATTTGGACCGAAAGCCAAGAAACCTCGAACATGATAGGTCATTTTGTGAAGGTTTTTTCGAGACATGATCAATATACCAAGTCTGGTATTTTTCCTTTCAACTATGTCACATAATATGACACCACGCGAAGGATTTTCATTGTTCGGATTTTTTTTGAATTTATTATGCCCGTTTTGAATTTTCTGAATTTCTAACTATGGTCGAACCGGCGTGCATGAAGATAGGGGACGAGCATCGTTAGAACTTGCATCGGATCTCTGAAGAAACCACATATTGAGAGTCTAAAAATGATTTTTTCAAAAAATCACGGGCGATAGATCATGTACCTATAGTACAAACCGGACCCCCTTCCTACCGATTCGGCAGACATTTGTCCTTTTTACCCGGGATGGACGAAAAGGTTTGAGATGTCCCGGTTGGGAGATAGTCCATGTAAGGTGGTCTAGTATTTTAGGAAAATGGGACGGTAGCATTCTGAAACGGCATTTTGGTGGTTACTTCAAAAAACGACCCATTTTTTGCGCTCGGAAAATGGAAAAGGGCTTTTCCGTGCGACAAAAAGGAAAACTTCCTCCTGCAACATTGTTCTCCATACCAATGTCCACACGCATGCATAATATGGGCACAGCATCACAAACTATGCCGTGATTCAGCACATAACATCGGTCATTTGGACCAAAAGCCATGAAACCTCGAACATGATAGGTCATTTTGTGAAGGTTTTTTAGAGACATGATCAATATACCAAGTCTGGTATTTTTCCTTTCAACTATGTCACATAATATGACACCACGCGAAGGATTTTCATTGTTTGGATTTTTTTTGAATTTATTATGCCTGTTTTGAATTTTCTGAATTTCTAACTATGGTCGAACCGGCGTGCATGAAGATAGGGGACGAGCATCGTTAGAACTTGCATTGGATCTTTGAATAATCACATATTGTGAGTCTAAAAATGATTTTTTCAAAAAATCACGGGCGATAGATCATGTACCTGTAGTACAAACCGGACCCAGTTCCTACCGATTCGGCAGACATTTGTCCTTTTTACCCGGGATGGAAGAAAAGGTTTTAGATGTCCCGGTTGGGAGATAGTCCATGTAAGTTGGTCTAGTATTTTAGGAAAATGGGACGGTAGCATTCTGAAACGGCATTTTGGTGGTTACTTCACAAAACGACCCGTTTTTTTGCGCTCAGAAAATGGAAAAGGGATTTTCCGTGCGACAAAAAGGAAAACTTCCTCCTGCAACATTGTTATCCATACCAATGTCCACATGCATGCATAATATGTACACAGCATCACAAACTATGCCGTGATTCAGCACATAACATCGGTCATTTGGACCGAAAGCCATGAAACCTCGAACATGATAGGTCATTTTGTGAAGGTTTTTTCGAGACATGATCAATATACCAAGTCTGGTATTTTTACTTTCAACTATGTCACATAATATGACACCACGTGAAGGATTTTCATTGTTCGGATTTTCAATATACTAAAGGTTCATCTTTAGTCCCGGTTGGAGGGATTTCGGCAGGCTGGGCCAGGCAGCACTAATGATAGGGGTGAGTGTCGACATTATGTCGTGCGGAGTGTACCTTGTCCCGGATGGTGTCACCAACCGGGACTAAAGATGAACCTTTAGTCCCGGTTGGAGACACCAACCAGGACAAAACACGAGTCAGCACTAATAATAGGGGTGAGTGTCGACATTATTTCGTAAGTGTCGACACTATGCCGAGCTGCTTGTGCATAAATAGGCATCCTTGTGAGTCCAGTCCTCCAGCCAGTTTGAGGCATCTCCAAGATGGTTTTTAAGAGCAAGGACACCACTACGGCTAGTTTCAGGGAGATGCCGACGGAGCCCAGTCCTCTGGCATCTCCGAGAAACTGGTCATAGAGGCACTCCCTAATATGTGAAATTAGTTAGCTCCCAGGCGTATTGATCTAGTTAGAGAAGTTACAAGCTGCAAGATGGTTTTCGAGAGCAGGGACACCACTACGGCCAGTTTCAGGGAGATGCCGCCGGATCCCAGTCCTCCGGCATCTCCGAGAAACTGGTTACAGAGGCACTCCCTAATATGTGAAATTAGTTAGCTCCCAGGTGTATTGATGTAGTTAGAGAAGTTACAAGCTGCAAGATGGTTTTCGAGAGCAGGGACACCACTACAACCAGTTTTAGGGAGATGCCGCCGGATCCAAGTCCTCCGGCATCTCCAAGAAACTGGTCATAGAGGCACTCCCTAATATGTGACCGCGCGCGTTTGGAGATCAGATCTTAATGGTAAGTACGAATCGGGACAACTTATTCATAGTTCCGGTCCAGCCACAAAACGGGACTAACACTCAAGATATTTATTAATATTAAAAATTGAGACTACAAAACCGGGACTAAAGGCCCCCCTATATATAGTCCCGTTCAAGCCACAAACCGCGAAAGATATCCTTCGGTGAAGCCACAAACCGCGAAAGACATGAACTAGAGTTACATAATATGAGCATGAACTTCTTGGCATATGTCCTTCCTTATGAGCGCTTCAGACGTAACCATGGAGCATCTTCTTTACTTAACGGAATGCTTGGGTCAGTTTTCACTGTGAAGGGCGGAATTTCATCAAACTTATTATAATCTTCTGACATGTTTGTCTTGTCCTCGATTCCCACGATGTTTCTTTTCCCTGAAAGAACTATGTGACGCTTTGGCTCATCATATGATGTATTCGTTTGCATATTTTTTCTTTTTTTTGGTCTGGAGGACATGTCCTTCACATAGAAAACCTGAGACACATCATTGGCTAGGACGAATGGTTCATCTCTATAACCAAGATTGTTGAGATCCACTGTTGTCATTCCTTACAACTGGTCTATCTTTACCCCTTCCCCATTCAGGTTGACCCATTTGCAGCGAAACAAAGGGACCTTAAAAGAGACTCCATAGTCTAGTTCCCATATCTCCTCTATGTAACCATAGTATGTGTCCTTTTGTCCATTCTCGTCTATTGCATCAAAGCGGACACCACTATTTTGGTTGGTGCTCTTTTTATCTTGGGCGATCGTGTAGAATGTATTCCCATTTATTGCGTACCCTTGGAAATTCAATACAGCAGAAGATGGTGATGCGGCCAACAAGTATAGCTGATCTCCAACAGTGGTGTCATTCAAGAGATGTGTCCGCATCCAACCACCGAAAGACTTCATATGTTCATTTGTAATCCATGATTCAGGCTTCCCCGGGTTTTTGGAGCGTACAATATTCTTGTGTTCCTCGATATACGGAGCTGCCAAGGTGGAATTATGTAGAACTGTGTAGTGTGCTTTAGTAAAAGAATCCCAGTCCCTACATATCATTGCTTTCTTTCCCAGCGTGCCTTTTCCACTTAGTCTTCCCTCATGACGCGAGTCAGAAACACCAATCGGCTTAAGGTCAGGAATAAAGTCAACACAAAACTCAATGACCTCCTCTGTTCCATATCCCTTGGAGATGCTTCCTTCTGGTCTAGCACGGTTATGAACATATTTCTTCAAGACTCCCATGAACCTCTCAAAGGGGAACATATTGTGCAGAAATACCGGACCGAGAATGGAAATCTCTTCCACTAGGTGAACCAGGAGATGCTTCATAATATTGAAGAAGGATGGTGGGAACACCAATTCAAAACTAATAAGACATTGTACCACATCCTTCTGTAACCTTGGCAGAATATCTGGATTGATTACCTTCTGAGATATTGCATTGAGGAATGCACACAGCTTCACACTGGGTACTTGAACATTTTCCGGTAGAAGCCCCCTCAATGCAATAGGAAGCAACTGCGTCATAATCACATGACAGTCATGAGACTTCAGGTTTTGGAACTTTTTCTCTGCCATATTTATTATCCCCTTTATATTAGATGAGAAGCCCAACGGCACCTTGATACTGTAAAGGACTTCAAAAAATATTTCCTTCTCTGCTTTGGTAAGAGCATAGTTGGCACGACTTAAGTAATGCCCTTTATCCGTCTTGTTCTGTGTATGCATGTTCTTTGGGTCTTTCATAATTTGTTGGTCCTCCCGTGCTTCTGGTGTATCTTTTGTCTTCCCACACACGCCTAGGAATCCTAGCAGGTTCACGCAAAGATTCTTCGTCATGTGCATCACGTTGATTGAAGAGCGGACACGCAGGACTTTCCAATATGGCAGCTCCCAAAATATAGATTTCTTCTTCCACATGGGTGTGTGTCCTGTAGCGACGTCGTTCGGAACTGATTGACTGCCGGGACCCTTTCCAAAGATTACTTCTATGTCCTTGACCATACCAAATACATCATCACCAGCAGGGAGTTCAGGCTTCTTCCGGTGATCTGCCTCACCTTTGAAATGCTTGCCTTTCTTTCTTACGGGATGATTGGTCGGAAGAAATCGTCGATTCGCCAGGTACACAACCTTCTTGCATTTATGCAAATATGTACCTTCAGTCTTATCTAAACAGTGTGTGCATGCCTTATATCCCTTGTTTGTCTATCCTGAAAGGTTACTAAGAGAAGGCCAATCATTGATGGTTACGAATAACAACCCTCATAGATCAAATGGCTCCTGTTTTTTCTCATCCCACACACGTACACCTCGTTTGCCCCACAACTGTAAGAGTTCTTCAACTAATGGCCTAAGGTACACATCAATGTCGTTGCCCGGTTGCTTCGGGCCTTGGATGAGCACTGGCATCATAATGAACTTACGCTTCATGCACAATCAAGGAGGCAGGTTGTAGATACATAGAGTCACGGGCCAGGTGTTGTGACTGCAGCTCTGCTCCCCAAAAGGATTCATGCCATCCGTACTTAGACCAAACCATAGGTTCCTTGCGAACCTGCAAAGTCTGGAAAGTCTCTCTCGATTTTTCTCCACTGTGACCCATCAGCAGGGTGTCTCAACTTCCCGTCTTTCTTACGGTCTTCTTTGTGCCATCGCAACAACCTGGCATGCTCTTTGTTTCTGAACATGCGTTTCAACCTTGGTATTATAGGAGCATACCACATAACCTTAGCAGGAACCCTCTTCCGGAGGGGCTCTCCCTCAACATCACCAGGGTCATCTCGTCTGATTTTATACCGCAATGCATTGCATACCGGGCATTTATCTAAATTCTCATACTCCTTACCGCGGTAGAGGATGCAGTCATTAATGCATGCATGTATCTTTTGCACATCTAATCCTAGAGGACAGAGAGTCTTCTTTGCTTCATAGGTACTCTCGGGAAGTTCGTTATGTTTTGGAAACTTCGGCTTCATTATTTTCAGCATATTTTCAAATGAGGAGTCAGTTAGACCACACTCTGCCTTCCATCGCAGCAATTCCAGTGTGGTACTGAGCTTTGTGCTGCCATCTTCACAATTTGGGTACAACAATTTCTTGTGATCTTCTAACATGCCCTCTAACTTCAACTTCTCATTTTCTGTTTCACAGTCTCACTTTGCATCAGAAATGACCCTACCAAGTTCATCAGCTGGCTCATCTGATGCCCGTTCTTCACCTCCTTCCTCTCCATTGTCTTCCATTGCAGTATCACTGTATTCAGGAAACATGTGATGATAGTTGTTATCATCATCTTCTTCTTCACCATATTCCATCATAACCCCTCTTTCCCCATGCTTGCTCCAGCAATTATAGTTGGGCATGAAACCTTTCATAATCAGGTGGCCGCGAATGATTTTCTAGGAAGAGTACTCCTTGTTGTTCCGACATTAAACACATGGACAACGTATAAAACCATTCTCTTTGTTTGCCGTAGCCACATCGATAAATTTATCCACGCCTTTCATATACCCGGGTACACGCCGGTCACCGTACATCCATTCTCGACAGTTCATCTGCATCATATAAGTAAGTTTATCAAAAACAGGACATCGTAAATAGTGAAATGACCAATTCACATTGACACATGCATTGTATCAATGATAGAGAAAAGATAAGATTGCTAACCTCGATCGAGGGAAATAAAGAGAAGAAAGCTCAAGTGCGTCTCGGACACCTTCTATATTTTTGTTCTATGGGAAATTGAACGGGATCATTCACTCAAACATTTCATCAAACACCTTGAATGCATGCATAGGGGAAAAAACTAGCACACCCCTCACACCTTCCGCCAAGAAAAAACAGAGTGGAGGCAGAGGGCTGGGGCGTTGCATTTATAGAGGGCGAGAGCATACGTCCCGGTTTGTAACACAAACCGGGACTAAAGGTGTGTGCCACGCCACGTGGCTGACGCCCAACCTTTAGTCCCGGTTTGTGTTACAAACTGGGACGTATGCCTCCTTACCAACCGGGATGCATGCCTCCGGGCCCCGTGCCCGCTCGAACCGGGACGCGTGCCAGCATTAGTTCCGGTTCGTGGCGCAACCGGGACTAATGCTCTGAGGGGGCGCGAACGGATAGCCTATTTTCTACTAGTGTAAAATGTTACTAAGAGCGGGCTAATCATTGATGGTTATGAACAAGAATGCTCATAGGTTAAATTCCTCACGTTTGTGCTCATCCCACACACGTACACCTTGTCCATGCCATAGATGTAAACGTTCTTCAACTAATGGCCTTAGGTACACATCAATGTCGTTGTCGGGTTGCTTCGGACCTTGGATGAGCACTGGCATCATAATGAACTTCCGCTTCATGCACAACCAAGGAGGAAGATTATAGATACACAAAGTCATAGGCCATGTGCTATGACTGCAGCTCTTCTCCCCAAAGGGATCCATGCCATCCATACTTAGACCAAACCATAAGTTTCTCGCGTTACCTGCAAAGTACGGGTACTTTCTCTCAATTTTTCTCCACTGCGACCCATCAGCGGGGTGTCTCAACATCTCGTCTTTCTTACGGTCTTCTTTGTGCCATCGCAACAATTTGGCATGCTCTTCGTTTCTGAACAAACGTTTCAGTCGTGGTATTATAGGAGCATACCACATCACCTTGGCGGGAACCCTCTTCCTCGGGCTCTCCCCCTCAACATCACCAGGGTTATCTCGTCGGATCTTATACCGCAATGCAGTGCATACCAGTCATGCATCCAAATTTTCGTACTGCTCACCGCAGTAGAGGATGCAGTCATTAATGCATGCATGTATCTTCTGTACCTCTAATCCTAGAGGGCAGACAACCTTCTTTGCTTCGTAAGTACTGGCGGGCAGTTCGTTATCCTTTGGAAGCAGCTTCTTCATTATCTTCAACAACTTTTCAAATCCCTTGTCAGGCACACCGACCTCTGCCTTCCATTGCAGCAATTCCAGTGTGCTGCCTAGCTTTTTGTGGCCATCTTCGCAATTCGGGTACAACAATTTGTTGTGATCCTCTAACATCTGATCAAATTTCAACCTCTCCCTTTCGCTATCACATTCTCCCTTTGCATCAGCAATGGCCCGACCAAGATCATCATCTGGCGCACATGATGCACGTTCTTCTGCTTCTTCTTCATCATTGTCTTCCATTGTAGTACCACCGTATTCAGGGGACATAGGATAGCTGTCATCATTTTCTTCATCTTTGTTGTCTTCCATCATAACCCCTCTTTCTCCGTGCTTGGTCCAACAATTATAGCCAAACATGAAACCGGACCAAAACAAATGGCCATGAAGGACTCTTGAGGAAGAGTATTCCTTCTGATTCCGACACCCACCACATGGACAACACATAAAACCATTCCGCTTGTTTGCCTCTGCCACAACGAGAAAAGAACGCACACCTTTAATGAACTCGTCAGAGATTCGGTCAGTGTACATCCATTGACGTCTCATCTGCATTTTATAAGTTCATCAAAAAAATCACGATGCTAAGAGTAGTACTAGTCTAAACATAAAAGAACACATCGTATACAACAAACAAGCACTTATTTAAAACTTTCTACTACATTTTTAGTCCCGGTTGGACACACCAACCGGGAATAAAGGGGTTGCGGCAGGCTGGGGCCGACCTGAGCCCGTTTAGTCCCGAATGGTGTCTGTAGGGGTTCGTAGCATGGAAAACAAAAAAATTCTACCGCATACAAACAAACAAGCCAAGATCTATCTACTAGATTGTAGCAACGAGTCGATAGAATAACTCACCCTCGAAGATTCCAAAGTGTTTAACGAGAGCGGATTCTCGTGGGTGATGTAGTCGTACTCTTGCCGATCTCAAGATCGTGTAGACGATCCTTCCGGCGCTGCGTTCCGGCAGCGCTCCCGCAGTCGGTCACACATTCGGTACTCGATGAAGACCTTCCTCTCCCTTGTTCCAGCAGGCAGCGGAGGTTGTAGCACTCTCCTCGCGATTCCGGCAGCACAACGGCGTGGTACCGAAAGTAGAGGGGAGATCTCGCAGGGCTTCGCCTTAAGCCGGAGCGAGTATGGTGGACTATGAGAGAAGCCTCGGTGATCTAGGGTTTAGACACACCAAGGAGAGAGGGCTATGCCGGCAGCTAGGGCTTCGGGAAGCCCAAGTCGGCGGCTAGGGTTTGCCCTAGGCGGCGGCAGCAGCAGGAGGTGGTGGCGCCGGCGGCTTGGGGCTAGGGTTTGGAGAGGGCAAGGTGTAGTCTTGGAGGGGCAGCCCTGCCCCTCCTTATATAGGTGGGAGGGCGCGGCCAAGGGGAGGGGAGTCCCTCCCCAACTCGGCTTCCAAGGCCGGCGGTGGAGGGAGAGGGACTTCCTCCCCAAGTAGGTTTCCTACTCTCCCTCCACCAAGCAAACTTGTCGTTTGACTTTTCAAATTGGCGTTTGACTTTTTCAAACTAGGATTTGATTTATCCCTTTATTTTGCTCAGCGATGACACCTAGTACATGATGCAACCATTCCAACTTGTTATGACACATTCATGTACCCTTCCCCTCCGGAGTGCCGGACCTTCCGGAACCTTCTAGAACATTCCCGATGAAAACACCGGAACCATTCTCCAACCCCGAAACAGGACTTTCCTTATATGAGTCTTATTCTCCGGACCATTCCGGATCTCCTCGTGATATCCCGGATCCCATCCGAGACTCCGAACAACGTTCGGTCTCTTACTCATCATTCCATAACTACTCAACAACATCGAATCCTTAAGTGTGTCTCCCTACGGTTCGTGAATTATGCGGACATGATCGAGACACTTCTCCGAACAATAACCAATAGAGGAATCTGGAAATTCATTTGGTTCCCACATATTTCTACGATTACTTTGCGATCGAATGAACCACTTACATACGATACCAATTTCCCTTTGTCTCACGATAGTTTATTTATCCGAGGTTTTGATCGTCGGTATCTCTGCATACCTAGTTCAACCTCATTACTGATAATTACTCTTTTCTCGTTCCCGTGATATGTGATCCTGTCGTGGTGGTCTCACGGCAGATGCCATGGGTAGGCTAAAGTATGGGGCCAATGGATGCTAGTGGGATCTGGGGAGGGAAGATGTAGTTGATTCTACACACAGAAGATTAAGGCAAAGGACTTTATTTCTTCTTCCTTGGACTACAAGTGCTCCTCGAGCTGTATACAGGGAGAAGAGAAGAACTTTTCCAGCCTAACGGCTCTAACCCTTCTCGATGCCCCTCTCTGAGCCCAGGCCCCTCCTTATAAGGGAGAGCCCTGGGTTCGTTTAGGGCTGACGTGGCAAGCATATTCGAAGAATATGCTTGTCCCAATATAGTAGTTCGGCGCCCCCTTTCCCTGTCGCCCCTCTAACGATGGCAAGGTTCCAGAGGGCCCCTCCTGTGCGCCTCGGTCTTCTCGACTGTCACCTCCGTGACCTTCTCCTGCCTCTCTGTAGCTTTGCGCCTTTGTCCGTAGCGCTTGGCACTGCTTAGATTCTCCCTAGCTTGCTGCTAGGGTTTGACTTCTGGCTTCTCCTTCTCCTGCAAGCCACGTATAATTCGGCCCTCCCCTGCGTAGCTCGGATTGTCCTTTACCTGCATTAAGAATACTCAGGCTAATCCGGCCGACTTACGCAGTATCTCGGCCGGGTAATATCTCAATATACATATACGGATCTCTCGCCTCCGCATGTCGGCCGATCTCTTCATGATTCGGCCGACTTAGACCGCAACTCGGAAACCAGACTGGGATCGTACTTCTGTCTTTCCCCGTCTTTGATCTACCCGGGGTCACCCCCCCAACATTAGTCCCCGAAGCTGGTGTGGCCCTGTCGATAACTTCGGCCGGGTCGTATCAGCTTCATCACATTTTTCAGTTTTGTTTCCGAGTTATCTCTTCCTCGTCCGAGGTATCCTTGTTCCTTCTCTCGTACACCTTGTCCTACGTGTCACCCCCATCATCGTTCTTCTAGTTTTTTGGTCCCTCTACAGTACTTACTGACAGACTACAGTTAACTTTGTACCTGTTGCGCCGCCGCTGCGACGCCTCGCGTGCCGTTTCCCTGGGGGATCGTAACGTTCTTCCTTCTTGTGTGGTCGTTGGTGTGGCTCCACTTATCGTCGTGCGTTCGTGCCGCACCCACGATCTACACGGTCAACTGCTACACCCACGATCCCACTACCTTGTTCGTGGCTCGATTATAAAGAGGGGGACGGCGTTTGGGAATTTACTTTTCCCCTTCTCGCTCGTCTCCGTCCTCCTCCTTCCTTCCGCTTGCGCGTCCTCTCGCAGCTCCGCCACCGCGCGCTCACCAGAGCTACCGTCGGCGAGGACTCCGCCGCGCCGTTCTGCCTGCCTCGCCTGCGCTCTGCGGCTTCGGCTCCGTCGCCGGTGAGTCCTCTCCGGTCGCATTGCCTGGATTTTTCCCTAGACTCCTCTGTTTCGATTTCATGCTCGTGCGGTGGTCCCTCTGGTTCTTTGCCATTGTTCTCGTGCAAAGTCCCGACGGGGCCTTGCAGCTCTAAACTCCCCTCCGCCGCCAGCTTTTCTTCCGGCGATCTTTCCGGCGCACCCATGTCTAGTTCGTTTAGCGGCGCTCTGGTAGAGGATGACGACGCTGGCTCTGGGCCCGAGCGAGGCTCGTGGCAGGGCTCTTCTGTTACACGCCGTGAGATCGAATGGCTTATCCGAACTCGAAGAATTCCCGCCGAGGTCTCTTCCCGCTTACCCGGCAACGAGTCCTCTCCGGATGTTAGGGAGGGCGAGTATGTGGTTTTTATGTCGCACTTCGCGCGTGGCTTTGGTCTCCCTCTTAGTGATTTCGCTAGAGAATTTCTCGACTACTTCGGCCTTCAGCCGCATCATCTTCCTGCGAACGCCATCGCTTCTCTTTCTGCTTTCATCTCCGCATCGGAGGGATACTTCGGCCTGTGGCCGTCAGTGCACGTCTGGTCGAAGTTCTTCCAGATTCGCTCCAACGTAGTCCCTGACAAATCTCTACACCCTTCCGAGAAATCGCTTACCCAATGTGGGGCAGCGTCTATTACACCTCGGAGGAAGTCCGTATTTCCTCGTGTCACCGGGTTAGAGTCGTGCAAGAAGTGGCACAAATCGTTCTTTTATGTCAAGAACAGAGGGGAAGAGGACAAGATTCGGCTCCCTACATTCTCAATTGGCCCGCCTTCTAAAGTGAACTGGCTCTACAATCGGAGGAAAACTCATGCCTTGGCCGAGGCTTTTGAGATTCGGCTTAAGGAGTTGATCCGCGCCGGGTTATGCGGCGAAGATCTGATGGCTACTTTTATTAGTAGCCGGATCTGCCCATTCCAGAAGCGGACTCACAAGCTGTGCTACATGAGTGGTCCCCTTGACCCTAATCGAGTCTCGACCGTGGAGCTGGACAACTACCTTATCTATAAGCGCGTCCGAGCTATCTTTAAGACAGAGATGCCTGAGGATTGGGCTTGGGGATTGAAACCGTTCACCCGCGATCATCCGCCTCCCGAGGTGAGCTTAATCAATAACGCTCTGCTATTCCATTGTTTTCATAACGGGTTCATCTAACTTTCTTTTTCCTCGTCTTGCAGAGGTTCGCAAAGCAGAAGAATGAGGACGCCGAAGTTCTGTTGCTCCCATGGCCCGCGGACCGGAGCACCCCGGATACTGGTGAGCCGGACTCCGAGGAGTTCGTCCCTAAGTCGGATCCTGCCCCGGCTCGATCTCGTGGCAAGACTTCGGTGCACGAGGAGGAAGGTGATTCGGACGAGGTCCAAATTCTTGAGGTAGTTGCCGCAATGCCTATTTCTTATGCATTTCCGGCTTCTATTTCCCAGCTAATCCGGCCGGTCAGGTTCACGACGCCGAGCCTATTGCTTCTCGACCCCCTGTTACCTTGGGGAAACGCGGGGCTCCTGCTAGTGCCTCGGAAGCGGTTCCCAAGAAACGAATGAAGAAATCCGCTCCGAATCCTCCCAGGCGCAAGACTATGCCTGGGGTTGCCGGGTAAGTTCCTTTTGCTTATATTTCTTGTTTCTCTCTTTCTGTTTTTCATACTGACGATTTTTCTTTCTTATTTTTGCAGTGCTCCGCTTTCTGTTAAACCCGGCGGTCCTAGCATGACTAGCCGCCCGATTCGGCAGCCGTCTCCTCCGCCCGTCGATGATACCAGGATTCCTAGTCCTACTCGCCCTGCTTCTCCTCCAGCTCCGAATCCGTCGCCTCTTCGTCGCGACGTGCCTGAGACCCCTTCTATTGACATGGATTTGAATCGGCCCTCCGAGGTTTTTGTCGAACCTGCCGCCCCTTCTATGGGTCCCTGCGCTGCTACTGTGCCTTTATCTACCCCGGCAGTTTCTACAGCCACTCCAGCCTCGGCCGAAGAGGTCGTTATCTCGGTGCCTTCTGCTACCGTAACTCCTGCTGCTCCTGAAGACGCCGTCCCTACCACCGAGGTGTCACTTCCTGTTGATGCTTCTTCTAAGGCGAGAAAAGTTGTTGCCACCAAAGCTTCCTCTTCCCAGAAGGGTCTTGTCGGCTCTTCTCAGCCTAGTATCGCCGACATGCTGCGCAAGGGGACCGCGCCTACTAAAGCCTCCGTTGCCTCGGCTGCCAGCACCCAGCTTGCTCTTCATAAGAGCCATGCGGCCGCAGTGGTTACAGGACATGTCCGGGGTAAAGTCTTAACTCGGACAGCAAGCGGGAACAGCCTCGGCGCGCTGGTGGAGTACGCCAATAATTGGAATGCTGCTGATCAGTTTGAGGGTAATCCCATCAACCAGCCCTTTCAGCTTTCCGACATCAGCGGCCGCTTCGACCATGCTGCCAAGTTCATCCTTGACACTAACAAGATGAATGAGGTAATTGCTGTTTCTCTGAGTCTTGGATTTGTCCCCAGATGTTACTATATGCTCTAGTCCCCGAAACTTGCAAGGAAATAACTTGTTATATGCTTGGAAGTTTAATGATCTTCGATTTAATTTAAGGTTTGTTTCTAGGGTTCGAATTTCCGGCCATGCAGATCTGAGTTAAGTTTTTGCTTGATTCGGATCTGCTTTAGCTGTGAATATCTAGCCACCTAGATCCGAGTTAAGTTCTGCTTGACTCGGATCTGATTTTGCTTTGAGTATCCAGCCACCTAGATCCGGGTTAAGTTTTGCTTGACTCGGATCTAATTTAGCTTTGAATATCTAGCCATCTAGATCCGAGTTAAGTTTTGCTTGACTCGGATCTGATTTAGCTTTGAATATCCAGCCACCTAGATCCGAGTTAAGTTTTGCTTGACTCGGATCTGATTTAGCTTTGAATATCCAGCCACCTAGATCCGAGTTAAGTTTTGCTTGACTCGGATCTGATTTAGCTTTGAATATCCAGCCACCTAGATCCGAGTTAAGTTTTGCTTGACTCGGATCTGATTTAGCTTTTACTGTCGATTTATCGTTTTGCCTCATTGCTCAGGTTGCACATGACCGGCGGACCGCCGAATTCCAGAGGTTGCTTTTTTCGCACCGCAAGCTGGAAGAAAAGTACGAGAAAATTCTTCCAATGGTAAAGAAGGCTGGTATGTCGATAGTTCCTTTTCCTTATTTCCAACGTTCTTATTTATTTGTCCGCGAGATGCCGGCTTACTTTCTTGGTGAACAGGTAACATTAATAACCTCAATATTCGCCTTGAGAAGAAGGTCAAGAGCTTTGAAGGTTAGTTTCCCTTTTATCTTACATCTTTTCTCTTTTAACATGTGTGCTAAGCTTCCTTACCGCGTTTGGCTCTGGTAAAGCCGAGTTGCAAACCTTTGCAGCGTCGCACCAAGATTGCACGCCCATGCCTCACGTGATGCTGCATTTTTTAGAGCAAAACGCTATTCATTCGGCGCAATTACAAGAAAAAGATGATGAAGTAGCTCGCCTGCGAGCCGAATTGGATACCCTTAAGCTCTCTCAGAAATCCGAACTAGAAAAGGTCGACCAAGAATTTTCCGAGGAGAAGAATCGGCTGTCTGTGGAGCTGCAGAAGAACAAAGAACTCCTCGAGGCCGCCGAACTGAAAACCCAGGGGTTGAGCGAGGAAGTTGCTCGTTTTGAGAAAAACAAAATTGATTGGGCCAAGGACCTTCAGATAATGATGAGATACATTCATCGTGAGTTTCCTGGCACAGCCGAATTATATTTTTGTCTTTGTCCCTGCTGCCGCCTGACATGTTCATGTTTTGCGCAGATCATTTTCCCGAAGCTAAGCCCGTGAGCTCTAAAGCTGTTCTTGCAGCTCGCGTGCGCCGAGGTGATCCTGTTACCGCTGATTCGGAGTATTCAATGGAGGATTACTTGGTTGCCGTTGGTGCCGCAGTTGGTCCGATGAAGATTATGGGCCGGGACTTGGTTCAAGCCGCTATCCGAGCTTACCATGTACTTTGGCCGAATACTTCGGGGACTCCTGATATCAACGAGGTCAAATTACTGGTGAAAAGACTAATGGCATCTGAGAGGCAATTAAGTCTTTGGAGGGAATCCGCTGGGCGTGCTGGTGCCGATATGGCCCTTATTGTTATCATGTCATGGTATGAAGACATCTCTCTTGACATCCTGAGAAATTTGCGCACTGGTTCCCGCTGGGTTGAGGATCCCACTTTTGTTGCTCTTTGGCAAGCTCGCGCCTTCCAACTCGTCGAGTATGCCGACGTGCACACTTGGAATGAAGGGCCGAGTTTTCTTCCAGACCCGGATGAGGAGGTTGTAGTTGAGGATGCCTCGGATAATAATTCGGCTGAGCAAGGGGAAGGTGAGGATGACTCGGCCGCATCTGACAGCTCCAGCTCAAGCTCGGACAGCAACGGCGATGCGCGGTCCTCCTCCAAAGGTACCGGGCATTCTACCGCGCGGACTGATGCTCCTGAGCAACCTCGGGCTTCCGCTGAAGTTGCACCTGGGTCCGCGGAGGGCGAGGCAACCTCAGTCAAAGTTCTTCCTACGTCGGAGTGCCCCGCACCTGACCAAGTTGCTGCCTCCCCAACGAACAACGCCTAAGTTATTTCTGATCCCTGGCATGCCGGGCGTACGATGTAGGCGAAGCATTTGTCCACTCACTGTATGATTCAAATTTCTTTTGCTGTGTACTGCTGTGACATATACGCTTGTAGTTGTTACCATTTGGTTAAGTGGGTGTCCGCCCGAATTCTTGCTTTGTTGGCCCTCAATTTCCTGACCTTTTAGGATTTATCTTTGCCTTTATTTTTTTATGGTTTTATCCAGGCGTGAGCTCTGAATATCATATAATATTGATCTGTTCTGAACAGAGATTGACTACTTCATTGTGAAAATATATGGCAATCGCTGAATCATTGTTTATTGTGCGAAACTTCGATATGTAAATCAAATTTCAGAAGTAGTATAAGACTAATACGGGTGCGCTCAGCATAAGACTGAGGCAGCATATGGCAGTCCCCGAGTCACTGCTTTGGATGCCGAGGTTTAAATATTTAATATGAAATTGATATAACATATGGCAGTCCCCGAGTCACTGCTCTGGGCGCCGAGGTTCAAATACATAACATGAAATTGATATAACATATGGCAGTCCCCGAGTCACTGCTCTGGGCGCCGAGGTTCAAATACATAACATGGAATTGATATAACATATGGCAGTCCCCGAGTCACTGCTCTGGGCGCCGAGGTTCAAATACATAACACGAAATAGATATAACATATGGCAGTCCCCGAGTTACTGCTCTGGGCGCCGAGGTTCAAATACATAACATGAAATTGATATAACATATGGCAGTCCCCGAGTTACTGCTCCGGGCGCCGAGGTTCAGATACATCATTGGATCTTGACTTTGAGATATAATGCTACGAGTAGAATGGCCGAAGTAAAGCTACATTCCATGGACGCTTCGTTTCTTCGCCAGCTTTGTCTGCCTTGTTCCCTCCGGGGGACTGAGCGTCAATTAGATAATAGGCATCATTATGCAATGCTTTGCTCACAATAAATGGTCCCTCCCATGGGGGTGACAACTTGTGCATGCCGGCCGTACGTTGCACGAGTCGGAGGACCAAATCTCCTTCTTTGAATACTCTTGGATTCACTTTCTTGTTGTGATATCGCCACAAGTTCTGTTGATAAATAGTTGATCGTGATAATGTCAACTCTCTGGCTTCTTCCAGCAGGTCTACGACATCTTGCCGAGCTATCTCGTTTATCTCTGAGGTTGTATACTGAGCAACTCTTGGCGAGTCATATATTATGTCGGCTGGAAGTACGGCCTCTGCCCCGTACACCAGAAAGAATGGTGTATAACCTGTTGATCTATTCGGAGTAGTCCTGAGGCTCCATAGTACGGCTGGGATTTCTTCGATCCAACATCCTGCCGACCTTTGCAATGGTTCGACAAGTCATGGTTTTATTCCTGATAGCACCAGTCCATTAGACCTTTCCACTTGCCCATTGGATGCTGGGTGAGCCACAGAGGCAATATCTAGTCTTATGTGCTTCTCTCGGCAAAATCTGGCGAAAGCTCCTTCTGCAAAGTTTGTGCCATTGTCCGTAATAATACTGTGCGGATACCCATATCTTAAGATAATATCCTTGAGAAATTTCACTGCTGTGGGCCCATCACACTTTTTAATTGGTTTTACTTCAATCCATTTTGTGAACTTGTCCACCATAACCAACATGTGGGTCATTCCTCCTCGCGCCGGCTTAAATGGTCCCACCATGTCTAAGCCCCATACAGAAAATGGCCAAGTGATGGGTATTGTTTTTAATTCGGCTGATGGCATGTGTGTTTTGGTTGCGTATCTCTGGCATCCATTGCATTTCTTAACTAATTCTTTTGCTTCTTTCAATGCCGTCGGCCAATAAAATCCATGCCTGAATGCTTTGGCTACTAAGGCACGAGATGAGGCATGGTGCCCGCATTCTCCTTGGTGTATATCTAGGAGGATCTCCTGACCTTCTGACGAGCTCACACACTTCTGCAACACGTTTGTGACGCTCCTTTTATACAGCTCATTGTTTATGATTGTATAAGCTTTTGCTCTCCTTACAGTTTGTCTAGCTAATACCTCATTACTCGGCAACATCGAGTCTTTTAGGTAAGAAAATATGGGTTGCGCCCACAACGGTGTGACTTTCTCTGGCGTGATCTCATTGTCTATTTCCATGTTTTCTGCCGACATACCTATCTCGGCTTTTTCCATGATTGCGCTTACCTCGGCTGTCCTCCTCTTGGGGGGTTCCGAGTTATATTGCTGATCTACTTTCATCGGCGCGTTATCTTCTGCGGAATTTGCCGGGATAAAGATAGATTCGGACTCTAGTGATGGGATTATTGATGGTTTCCTGAGGTGTTCCAGGGCAATACCCGAAGGAATTGATTGCCGGGTTGATCCTAATTTTGATAATGCGTCCGCGGCATCATTTTCTGCCCGAGGTATGTGGTGAAATTCACATCCTTCAAAATATCCACTGATTTTTTGCACATGAAACCTGTACAAAACCATATTAGCATCTAATGCATCCCAACTGCCTGAGACTTGCTGTACTACTAGATCCGAGTCGCCATAGCATAAGATTCGGCGTATGTCTATTTCTTTCGCTACTTTCAATCCATGGACCAGTGCTTCATATTCAGCTACATTGTTGGACGCAGCAAAATGTATTTGTAACACATATTTCAGTTGGTCTCTTTTAGGCGAGGTTAACACTATCCCTGCCCCCAAACGATTCCTTAGTTTGGAACCATCGAAATGCATAGTCCAATAATTTGGATCTGGCAATGGTGGCTCATACTGTACCTCGGCCCAGTCCACGAAGAAATCGGCGACCGCCTGAGATTTGATTGCATCTCTTCTATCGAATTGTGGAGCGTATGGCGATAACTCGATTGCCCACTTTGCTATTCGGCCACTTGCGTCTTTGTTGCTCAGTATGTCAGCTATGGGTGCCTCACAGATCACTTTGATGGGATGCTCTTCAAAGTAATGTTTAAGTTTTTTCGCCGACATATATACCCCATAAGCCATCTTTTGATAATGTGGGTAATTCTGCTTTGAAGTGGATAACACCTCACTTAGATAATACACCGGCCTCTGAACCGACTTACCATCTTCAAATCGTTCCACTACGACTACAATACTCACTACTCTGTTGGTAGCCGCCACATAGAGTAACATAGGCTCTTTTGATAATGGAGAAGCCAAGATGGGTGCTGTAACCAACATCTTTTTCAATTCACGAAATGCGATGTCTGCTTGTGGAGTCCAAACGAATTTATCTGATTTCTTCATCAGCTGATAGAGTGGTAGCGCCTTCTCTCCTAGCCGACATACAAACCGACTAAGCGAGGCCAAACACCCCGTGAATTTTTGTACATCATTTAAACATTTTGGCAACTCCATTCTTTCTACTGCCTTTATCTTTGTTGGTTTGGCCTCTATACCTCGGCTAGAAACAAGAAAACCGAGTAACTTACCAGCCGGCACGCCAAACGTACATTTTTCTGGATTAAGCTTCATTCGGAACCTTCTCAGGTTCGCAAAAGTTTGTCGTATATCTTCCAGTAATGTTTTGCTTTCTTTAGTTTTGATGACCACATCATCTACGTATACTTGTACATTTTTTTCCTATCTGATCATGTAGACATTTTTGCATGCATCTCTGGTATGTCGCTCCTGCATTCCGCAGGCCGAATGGCATTGTGCGATAACAATAAGCCCCGTATGGGGTAATAAACGCTGTCTTTATTTGATCGGCCGGATTTAGCGGTATCTGGTGGAAACCAGAGTACGCGTCTACAAATGACAATAATTCACAACCAGCGGTCGAATCAATGACTTGATCTATTCTAGGCAATGGAAAAGGATCTTTTGGACACGCCTTGTTCAGGTTGGTGTAATCAATACACATTCGCCATACAATGGCTACATTGGGATCATCTTTCTTCTTTTCTACTAGCACCGGATTCGATAACCAATCCGGGTATAGCACTTCCATGATGAACCCAGCCGCGAGGAGCCGAGCTATTTCATCTCCTATTATTTTTCTCCTGTCTTCGGCGAAGCGGCGAAGAGGTTGCTTCACCGGCCTTGCTCCTGGCCTCACGTTCAAAGAGTGCTCAGCCAACTCCCTCGGAACTCCTTGCAAATCTTGAGTTGACCATGCAAATATGTCCCGATTCTCACGGAGGAAGTTGGTGAGCTCGCTTTCCTATTTAGCGTCCAGGCCTGCACCAATGGTAACAGTACGCTCTGGGAATTGCTCATCGACCTGAAATTTCTTCATTTCTTTAGTCGGCTGAAAAGAGACACTGCCATGTGGGTTGGCCAGGGCCGGCATGTTCAGCTGTGCCGACTGAGCGAGTGCTGCTACCTCTTGAATCCTTCTCTTTTCTCTTGCTATAACCAATGATTCGGCCAAATTTGACCCGGCTGAAGCACACTCCATTGAATTCTTGTAATCCCCTGCAACTGTTATTACTCCTTGTGGTCCGGGTAACTTCATCTTCAGATAATTTACATGGCAGCTGCTCATGAATTTGGCCAGCACGGGCCGTCCGAGTAGTGCATGATAGCAACTTTCCAGATCTACCACTTCAAATTCTAAGTTTTCTGCTCTGCAGTTATCTCTCGTGCCGAATAACACATCCACTCGGACTTTACCGATGGGCTCGCATGAAAGTCCCGGCACTATCCCATGGAAGGTGGTCCTTGTGGATTGCAGCCTGTTCTGTGATATTCCGAGCTTATGCATGGTATCTTTGTACATGATGTTGATACTGCTTCCATTGTCAATGAGTACTTTTGAAAATTTCACATTGATGCTTGGTCCAACAAACGTTGGATCCAACACGAGTGCATACGATCCTGGATTCGGCATTATTTTGGGGTGGTCCCTTATGCTCCAAGTTACCTCCTGATCCGACCATGCCACATATCTTGGTACTGCCGGCATAACTGCATTTACTTCCATATGCCGGCGCTGCACACTCTGCTTGTCCTGCTGTTCCGTTGTGAACACACAATAAGACTGATGATGTTCTCTATAATCATTACGTCCAGTATTTGCTGGATTTTTCCTTCCATCCTGGACTTGGTTCATTACTTGATGTACTGCTTCTCTCCAATCCGAGTTATCGTATCTCGGGGGAGGAGGCGGTAACATCAGTTGTTGTGCATTTACTCCAGTAAATTGTGGTTGATGCTGCTGATGTACTTGATGAGGTGCTTGAACTCCTGCGGGGTTCCCCATTGCGTTTTTCATCCATGCACACTGGCGGGTCGTATGATTGGCTGGTCTGGATGGGTTTGATGTGTGAAATTTGCACGGTTGATCCAACATGGATTCGAACGTGTACTTTGGCCTCTCCTGCCACTGCTTCTTTTGTTCTGGGGTCCACTGCCTTTTTCCTTCATTCTTTGGTGTCCACTGCTGAGGTCCATTCTTCTGCCGTTGAGTCGCTCCATGACTCGGCTGATCTTGTGCTACCGCTGCCACTTGGGCCAAATTATATCTATAATCCGGCCTTTCGTATCTCCTTCTTCCTCTGAAATCACTGCGCCTGGATGACCCGGCCAAATCTCTTGCATAATGGTCCTGTTGCTCGCGATGATCTGCCGACATTAATTCCGGTTGCGTTGGGTCCCCTAATGCATAGGAGTCTGCTATTCTGATAGTTTCTGCCAATGTGGTTGGCATATCTCTTTGCAGACGTTGCCACAACACGCTGCCATAACGGCAGCCTTGCGCGAACCAAGCTATTGCTTGCGATTTGATAACCCCTTCACATGAGTTTCTCAGGTTGCACCATCGAGTCAAAAACTCTCTATCTGTTTCATTCAGCCTCTGCTTGCACATGGCTAACTGTTGTGGCCTGTTTGGCCTCTTGTATGTGCTGGTAAAGTTGCTGACGAACATTTCTTCGAAATCTAACCAACAGTTGATACTGCCGGCTGGTAGATTATTCAGCCATACCCTAGCTGGTCCTTCCAACATTTGTGGGACATACGGCACTGCCCATCTTAAGTTCCCACCCGCTATCTTCACAGCGGTGGCATAGTCAATCAACCAGTCTTGTGGCTTGGTACTTCCATTGTATGTTTTTGTGCCTCTCGCTAACTGAAAGTTCGGCACTGGTGGTTCGCCCATGATCCGTGGTCCAAAACATGTCAGACCTAGTGGACCCTGTTCTTCCAACAACTCGGACCGGTATAGCCGGTCCAGCTTCACTCTTGCATCACTTGCTGGCAAATCTCTGTACAGGATTCTGTCCTGCATCCCATAGTGGTTATTTCCACCATGGATCGCATATTCCACCTCGGAATAACCATCATTGTACCTTTCATTCATTTGATTGTGGCGAGCTGGCCTCGCTTCTCTTTCCTGCCGAGGTTCATGCCTTGGTTGCGGGTTGAGCGGCATCTCTCTCCTTACTTCAGCCGGGGTCTGGTTTTCATGATTACCTCTCGCGGGTTCTCTTCTGCCGAGGTCTCCATTGCCTCGGCTTCCGCCGTCTTTCTCCACACGGCGGTGGTTCCTCTCCCCACTGTTACCTCGGCTTGCATTGCCTCCGTTCTCATTTGCCTTTCCAGCCATTGCCGGATCATATGGAACAATTTGCTTGTTCCTCTTTCCTGAGGTTACTGCTCTGTACCTTCGTGTGTTGTTTCCGGGTGAAGATGCTGCTGCCGCGGATAAGGCAGGCGCTGCCCCTGCCGAGTGAACCATCCGCGAGGCCCCTGGCCTTGCCGGGTTTGTTCTGAGTATTTCCTCATTTTGCTGGTTCGCGATGCGCACCAGCTCATTCACTCTTTCTTGTTGTTTCTGCCGGGCTTCCCCGGTCAACCCCTCTAATTCCAATGCTGCGGCATTTGCCGCTCTCAGGTTCTTCGCCGGGGTACTGTACCTCGACAAACCCAAATCACCTGATTCTGCTCTATGAGCTTCATGCTCTTTGTTAATGTCATCCATGAGGTTCTTCCCTCTTAATCTTAATTCGTCCACCCGCTCGGGTGCGATATCAAGCTTATTAGCTTTGGCATATTCTCTCAGGGTCTTGTTCAAGGACTCCCGCAAGGCCGATACTTTCTTGGCCTCTACCAGCACCTTTTGCCTGGTTTCTTCTAACTCTGCCTGAGCATTTGCCGGATCAAGTATCAGCGCTACAGGTGTAGTCAAGTTTTCTATGGTCGCCTGAAGAATGTTCTCTGGCCTTTCCAGAGGTGGCCCTCTTACTCTTGGTGCCTTTGGGGTGATGTCATGTAGCTCGGTCGGGTTGGTCACTGGCGGTATTACCTCAGTGGGTTGTGGCGCGGTCTGCTTGGGTGCGCCTTGTGCGCCTGTGGCGGGTTCTCTGCTTGACCCGGCTACTGCTGCTCCAGCTTGCGCTCCTGCAGCGACCATCACCTCGATGCTGCCTGCAGGATGTACTTTGGATGGACGGCTTGCTGCGTTAAGAGGTGGCTCTCCTGCAACAACAACTTGGTGAGGATAAATGCCGGTGATGTCGACGCCGACGTAAACCTTGTGCTCGCCCAGGCTGATGAAGACACCATTGCGCGGGGGAACTTTCCCTTTGAAGCTCCCTGCATTGTCGCTGACATAGTCGCAGAGACCAAATCTCTGGACCAAGCCAGAAACAACGCGCTCGCCCGTGTTGATGAAGTTTCCCGTCCGGATCATAACTCCAGCTAGTATCGCTGCTGGCCCCATGGTGGGCGCCAACTGTCGTGGTGGTCTCACGGCAGATGCCATGGGTAGGCTAAAGTATGGGGCCAATGGATGCTAGTGGGATCTGGGGAGGGAAGATGTAGTTGATTCTACACACAGAAGATTAAGGCAAAGGACTTTATTTCTTCTTCCTTGGACTACAAGTGCTCCTCGAGCTGTATACAGGGAGAAGAGAAGAACTTTTCCAGCCTAACGGCTCTAACCCTTCTCGATGCCCCTCTCTGAGCCCAGGCCCCTCCTTATAAGGGAGAGCCCTGGGTTTGTTTAGGGCTGACGTGGCAAGCATATTCAAAGAATATGCTTGTACCAATATAGTAGTTCGGCGCCCCCCTTTCCCTGTCGCCCCTCTAACGACGGCAAGGTTCCAGAGGGCCCCTCCTGTGCGCCTCGGTCTTCTCGACTGTCACCTCCGTGACCTTCTCCTGCCTCTCTGTAGCTCCGCGCCTTTGTCCGTAGCGCTTGGCACTGCTTAGATTCTCCCTAGCTTGCTGCTAGGGTTTGACTTCTGGCTTCTCCTTCTCCTGCAAGCCACGTATAATTCGGCCCTCCCCTGCATAGCTCGGATTGTCCTTTACCTGCATTAAGAATACTCAGGCTAATCCGGCCGACTTACGCAGTATCTCGGCCGGGTAATATCTCAATATACATATACGGATCTCTCGCCTCCGCATGTCGGCCGACCTCTTCATGATTCGGCCGACTTAGACCGCAACTCGGAAACCAGACTGGGATCGTACTACTGTCTTTCCCCGTCTTTGATCTACCCGGGGTCACCCCCCCAACAGATCCCTTGTGAGCCAGTCACATGCTTGCAAGCCAATTGGATGACATTCCACCGAGAGGGCCCAGAGTATATCTATCCGTCATATGGATGGACAAATCCCACTCTTGATCCATGTGTCTCAACCAATACTTTCCGAACACTCAATGCCACCTTTATAGCCACCCAGTTACGGTGTGGTGTTTGATGTCATCAAAGCATCCTTCCGGTGATGGTGATATGCATGATCTCATGGTCGAAGGAATTAGGTTACTATGTATCAGAAAGCATATAGCAATTGAACTATTAAAATGACTTGATCTTTATGCTACGCTTATCTATAGGAGTATGTCCATCATATCATTCTCCTAACGATATGATCTTGTTGTTAATAACATCTCAATGTTCATGATAGGGAAACAACAATCATTTATTAACCAACAAGCTAGTATTATAAAGAGGCTTTACTAGGGACTCTAATTTAGTTTACAAATCACACAAGTATTAATGTTTCCTTGTTAATACTGTTATAGCATGAATGTAAACATTTATCATAAACACAAAGCTATAATAATAACTACATTTATTATTGCCTCTAGGGCGTATCTCCAACAGTCTCCCACTTGCACTAGAGTCAACTAATCTAGATTACATGGTAATATACCGAACACCCATGGCAGTTTGGTGTTGGTCATGTTTTGCCCTCGGGAGAGGTTTAGTCAACGGATCCGCCACATTCAGATATGTGTGTACTTTGCAAATCTTTATGTCACCATCTTGGACATGTTCTCGAATAGCGTGAAAACGTAGCTTGATGTTCTTCAGCTTCTTGTGTGACCTTGGTTCTTGCGCATTGGCTATGGCGCCCATGTTATCATAGTAGATAGACATTGGGTCTAGCGCACTTGGAACCACACCGAGATCTGTAATGAACTCCTTCATCCATATCGCTTCTTGTGAAGCCTCCGAAGCAGCTATGTATTCCGATTCAGTTGAAGATCTCGCCACAACGCTTTGCTTTGCACTCCTCCAGCTAACTGTTGCACCATTCAAAGTAAATACGTATCTAGATTGAGATTTAGAATCATCCGGATTGGTGTTCCAACTAGCATCGGTGTAACCATTAACAACGAGTTGTTCATCACCTCCGTAAAAAAGAACCATATCCTTAGTTCTTCTCAAGTACTTAAGGATGTTTTTGACCGTTGTCTAATGATCCACTCCTGGATCACTTTGATATCTGCTAGTTAAACTAACAGCATATGCAATGTCGGGTCTAGTACATAGCATGGCATACATTAGAGATCCTATGGCTGGGGCATAGGGAGTCTTACTCATCCTTTCTCTATCTTCTGCCGTTGCTGGACTTTGAGTTTTACTCAAGGTCGTATTGGGCAACATGGGCAAGAACCCTTTCTTGCTATCTTCCATTCCAAACCTCTTTAGAAATTTGTCCAAATATGTACTTTGTGACAATGATATTAGGCGTCTCGATCTATCTCTATAAATCTTTATGCCTAATATGTAAGCTGCTTCGCCAAGATCTTTCATTGAAAAACTATTATTCAAATATTCCTTGACACTGTTAAGAAGGTCTACATTATTCCCAATCAACAATATGTCATCTACATATAGTATTAAGAATACTACAGAGCTCCCACTCACTTTCTTGTAAATACAAGCTTCTCCATAAGTTTGTATATAACCAAAACTTTTGATTACCTTATCAAAACGTTGATTCCAACTTCGGGATGCTTGCTTCAATCCATATATGGACCGTTGAAGTTTGCATACCTTGTTAGCATCTTTAGGATCGACAAAACCTTTGGGTTGCATCATATACAACTCTTCATCAATGTCTCCATTGAGGAACGCTGTTTTGACATCTATCTGACATATCTCATAATCATAATATGCAGCGATTGCTAACATAATCCTCACAGACTTTAGCTTCGCTACAGGTGAGAAAGTCTCATTGTAGTCAACTCCTTGAATTTGTCGAAACCCTTTTGCGACAAGTCGAGCTTTATAGACAGTAACATTACCATCAGCATCTGTTTTCTTCTTGAAAATCCATTTGTTCTCGACAGCCTTCCGGCCATCCGGTAAGTCCACCAAAGTCCATACTTGGTTTTCGTACATGGATCCAATCTCGGATTTCATGGCTTCTTGCCATTTGTTGGAATCTGGGCTCATCATCGCTTCCTCATATGTCGTAGGGTCATCGGTGTTGTCCACCAACATTACACTCATAACGGGATCATACCAATCAGGAGTGGTACGAGTTCTCGTTGACCTGCGAGGTTCTGTAGCAACTACAACCGAAGTTTCATGATCATCATCATTAGCTTCCTCTCTTATTGGTGCAGGCACCACAGGAACTTCTTCCGGTGCTGCGCTACTCGGAAGTTCGAGAGAAGGTTCGACAACCTCGTCGAGTTCTACTTTCCTTCCAGTCACTTCTTTCGAGAGAAATTCCTTCTCTAGAAAGGATCCATTATTGGCAACGAAGATTTTGCCTTCGGATCTATGATAGAAGGTATACCCAATAGTTTCTTCGGGTATCCTATGAAGACGCATTTTTCCGCTTTGGGTTCAAGCTTGTCCGGCTGTAACTTCTTTACATAGGCTTCGCAACCCCAAACTTTAAGGAATGACAATTTAGGCTTCTTCCCAAACCATAATTCATACGGTGTCGTTTCAACAGATTTAGATGGTGCCCTATTTAAAGTGAATGCGGTTGTTTCTAATGCATAACCCCAAAATGATAGCGGTAAATCTGTAAGTGACATCATAGAACGAACCATATCTAAGAGAGTTCGATTACGACGTTCGGACACACCATTACGTTGTGGTGTTCCCGGCGGTGTCAATTGTGAAAGTATTCCGCATTTCTTCAAATGCTCGCCAAACTCGTAACTTAGATATTCACCTCCACGATCAGAACGTAGAAATTTAATCTTCTTGTTACGTTGATTCTCCACCTCACTTTAAAATTCCTTAAACTTCTCGAAAGTTTCGGACTTATGTTTCATGAAATAGATATACACATATCTACTCAAGTCATCCGTGAAGGTAAGAACATAACGATAACCACCGCGTGATGCTACACTCATTGGACCACACACATCAGTATGTATGATTTCCAATAAGTCCGTAGCTCGCTCCATCATACCAGAAAATGGAGTCTTAGTCATTTTACCCATCAGACATTCTTCGCATCTTTCAAGTGATTCGAAATCAAGTGATTCAAGAAGTCCATCGGAATGGAGTTTCTTCATACGCTTCACTCCAATGTGACCAAGACGACAGTGCCACATATAGGTCGAGTTATCGCTCGATTTCAAACATTTAGCTTCAATGTTATTAATATGTGTATTTCCACTATCGAGATTCAATAAGAATAGACCATCTATCAAAGGTGCATGTGCATAAAACATATTATTCATATAAATCGAACAACCATTATTCTCGGACTTAAACAAGTAACCGTCTCGCAATAAACAAGATCCCGATATAATGTTCATGTTTAACGCAGGCACCAAATAGCAATTATTTAAGTATAAAACTAATCCCGATGGTAGATGAAGAGGTAGCGTGCCGACCGCGATCACATCAACCTTTGATCCATTTCCTACGCGCATCGTCACCTCGTTCTTCGCTAGCTTCCGTTTATTCTGCAGCACCTGTTTCGAGTTACAAATATGAGCAACTGAACCAGTATCAAATACCCAGGCACTACTACGAGTACTAGTGAGATACACATCAATAACATGTATATCGGATATACCTTTCTTCTTGATGTTGCCGTTCTTCAAATCCGCCAAGTACTTTGGGCAATTCCGCTTCCAGTGACCCTCTCCCTTGCAGTAAAAGCACTCAGTATCAGGCTTAGGTCCAGCCTTGGTCTTCTTCGTCGGCGCGGTAACTTTCTTACCACCCTTCTTGAAGTGTCCCTTTTGCTTAGACTTGCCTTTCTTGAATTTGGTGGTCTTATTGACCATCAACACTTGGTGCTCTTTCTTGATCTCCACTTCTGCAGATTTTAACATGGAGAAGAGTTCTGGCAACTGCTTGTTCATGCTTTGCATATTGTAGTTCATCACAAATTTCTTGTAATTTGGTGGTAGTGATTGGAGGACACGGTAAATCCCCAAAGCATTAGGAATCACTATACCCAAGCTTTGGAGTTTGTTTGCGTGCCCAGACATCTTAAGCACATGCTCACTGACGGAGCTGCCCTCTTCCATCTTGCAGTTAAAGAACTTTTCAGAAGCCTCATAGCTCTCAACTGCCGCGTGAGTCTCAAAAATTAATTTGAGTTCACGGACAATATCATGTGGGTCTGAATTCTCAAACCTTTTCTGAAGCTCCGATTCCAAACCATACAAGATAGCACACTGAACTGTAGAGTACTGATTCTTCCGAGCGAGGTAAACGTTCTTTACTTCATCGGTAGCATCAGCTGTAGGCGGGTCACCCAGCGGTGTATCCAGCACATAGGTCAAATTACCAGCATTGAGGACAATCCTCAAATTGCGGAACCAATCCGCGAAGTTGCTTCCATTGTTTTTCAACTTTTCTTTCTCTAGGAACGCATTAAAATTGATGGTAGGGGCCACCATTGATCTACAACATATTTGCAATAGTTTAGACTAAGTTTATGACAAATTGAGTTCTAATTAATAGTTAAATTAATCTAGGTGAACTCCCACTCAAAACAATATCCCTCACATTTTTTTAGTGATCACACGAACCAAATCCACCACATCAAAACCGATCGTCACGAGAGTTGATGTAGCTTCAATGGCGAACAATCGACATGTTCATCATATCTACTATATGACTCATGCTTTACCTTTCGGTGATCTGTGTTCCGAGACCATGTCTGTACATGCTAGGCTCGTCAAGATCAAACCTTAGCTTCCGCATGAGAAAATCTGGCTTGCTCACGTTGTATACACTTGCAGAATCTAACACACCCGATCATCACGTGGTGCTTCGAAACAACAAGCTTTAGCAACGGTGCTTACTAAGGATGAACACTTTAGAACTTGAAATTTATGTGCATGAGGGATCATCTTATAATGCTACCGTCGTTAACTAAGCAATACAAGATGCATAAAGTATTAAAATCACATGCAATTCATAATATGTGATATGATATGGCCTTTCTTATTTGTGCTTCCGATCTCCATCTTTAAGCACGAACATGATCTCCATCATCACCAGCATTGCATCAAGGTCAATGATGCTGCTCCATGGTTGTCGTCCACCGGCTTCAACTATTACAACTACTTTGAATAGACACGCGGGTCTTAACAGAAATTAAAGACAACCATATGGCTCCTGCCGGTTGCCAACTTACAATAAGGAACATTGCATACATCAAATATAATCACAATCATGGCCATATCACATCACAGCACACCCCTGCAAAACAAAGTTAGACGCCTCTAATTTCTTTGCATGTTTTACGTGGTTTGGGGCTTTCAATAAGTGTCGATCTAACTTACGAACAAGAACCACAACGTTGATGTTTGAACTATCAAGTGTCTGTTGTAAATTGGATCTATACTATAATGGGAGAGACAGACACCCGCAAAATCCACTTATGCAATACAAGTTGCATGTTGAGCGTGGAGCAAGTCTCATGAACGATGTCATGTAAGGTTAGCCCGGGCCGCTTCATCCCATCATACCGCAAGATGCAAAGTACACAAGAAGCAATTGATAATAAAAGCACCACCGCCCACAATGACCATTGTGTTCTACTCGTGCAACAGATCGACATATAGACACGGCTCTGATACCACTATAGGGGTTCGTAGCATGGAAAACAAAAAATTTCTACCGCATACAAACAAACAAGCCAATATCTATCTACTAGATTGTAGCAACGAGTCGATAGAATAACTCACCCTCGAAGATTTCAAAGTGTTTAACAAGAGCGGATTCTCGTGGGTGATGTAGTCGTACTCTTGCCGATCTCAAGATCGTGTAGACGATCCTTCCGGCGTTGCGTTCCGGCAGCGCTCCCGCAGTCGGTCACACATTCAGTACTCGATGAATACCTTCCTCTCCCTTGTTCCAGCAGGCAGCAGAGGTTGTAGCACTCTCCTCGCGATTCTGGCAGCACAACGGCGTGGTACCGTAAGTAGAGGGGAGATCTCGCAGGGCTTCGCCTAAAGCCGGAGCGAGTATGGTGGACTATGAGAGAAGCCTCGGTGATCTAGGGTTTAGACACACCAAGGAGAGAGGGCTAGGCCGGCGGCTAGGGCTTGGGGAAGCCCAAGTCGGCGGCTAGGGTTTTCCCTAGGCGGCGGCAGCAGGAGGTGGTGGCGCCGGCGGCTTGGGGCTAGGGTTTGGAGAGGGCAAGGTGTAGTCTTGGAGGGGCAGCCCTGCCCCTCCTTATATAGGTGGGAGGGCGCGGCCAAGGGGAGGGGAGTCCCTCCCCAACTCGGCTTCCAAGGCCGGCGGTGGAGGGAGAGGGACTTCCTCCCCAAGTAGGTTTCCTACTCTCCCTCCACCAAGCAAACTTGCCATTTGACTTTTCAAATTGGCGTTTGACTTTTTCAAACTAGGATTTGATTTATCCCTTTATTTTGCTCAGCGATGACACCTAGTACATGATGCAACCATTCCAACTTGTTATGACACATTCATGTACCCTTCCCTTCCGGAGTGCTGGACCTTCCGGAACCTTCTAGAACATTCCCGATGAAAACACCGGAACCATTCTCCAACCCCGAAACAGGACTTTACTTATATGAATCTTATTCTCCGGACCATTCCGGATCTCCTCGTGATATCCCAGGTCCCATCCGAGACTCCGAACAACATTCGGTCTATTACTCATCATTCCATAACTACTCAACAACATCGAATCCTTAAGTGTGTCTCCCTACGGTTCGTGAATTATGCGGACATGATCGAGACACTTCTCCGAACAATAACCAATAGAGGAATCTGGAAATTCATATGGTTCACACATATTTCTACGATTACTTTGCGATCGAATGAACCACTTACATACGATACCAATTTCCCTTTGTCTCACGATAGTTTACTTATCCGAGGTTTTGATCATCGATATCTCTGCATACCTAGTTTAACCTCGTTACTGATAAGTACTCTTTTCTCGTTCCCGTGATATGTGATCCCTTGTGAGCCAGTCACATGCTTGCAAGCCAATTGGATAACATTCCACCGAGAGGTCCCAGAGTATATCTATCCGTCATATGGATGGACAAATCCCACTCTTGATCCATGTGTCTCAACCAATACTTTCCGAACACTCAATGCCACCTTTATAGCCACCCAGTTACGGTGTGGTGTTTGATGTCATCAAAGCATCCTTCCGGTGATGGTGATATGCATGATCTCATGGTCGAAGGAATTAGGTTACTATGTATCAGAAAGCATATAGCAATTGAACTATTAAAATGACTTGATCTTTATGCTACGCTTATCTATAGGAGTATGTCCATCATATCATTCTCCTAACGATATGATCTTGTTGTTAATAACATCTCAATGTTCATGATAGGGAAACCACAATCATTTATTAACCAACAAGCTAGTATTATAAAGAGGCTTTACTAGGGACTCTAATTTAGTTTACAAATCACACAAGTATTAATGTTTCCTTGTTAATACTGTTATAGCATGAATGTAAACATTTATCATAAACACAAAGATATAATAATAACTACATTTATTATTGCCTCTAGGGCATATCTCCAACAGTGTCTCCAACCGGGACTAAAGGACACTCCAATCGGGACTAAAAGTGGGTGACGCCACTATATTCCTGAGTGGAGACACTATGCCAGTGAGTGGCGACACTGTTTCAGTGGGTGGCATGTAGGGTTCGCAGCATAGAAAACAAAAAATTTCCTACGATGGGAACATCTAAGTACCAAGATCTATCTACTAGATACAAGCAACGGGTGGATATACATCCATAGAATACATACCCTCAAAGACCGAATAGCGTTAACGAGGTTGTACTCGTGGATGATGTAGACGAACGCTTGCCGATCTCAAGATCGTGATGAAGTCCATCTAGTTCAGCCGGTCCAGCACGATCAAGTCCAGTACCTCAAAGCAGTGGTGCATCCGTGATCGCACACACGTACGTGTACCCCCAACAACCTCCACTCCCTCGCTCCAGCGAAGCAGCGGAAGAAACAAATCCTTCCAGAAAAATCCACCGGGAACATGTATCTCGCTGATCCGAGACCATGGGGAAATTCTAAAGGGGGGAGAGAGATCCTTCGCGAGGAGGTGTACTTTGAGAGGAGGAGAGGGGGGCCTTTTATAGGGGAGAGGGGGAACCCAAGGGGCATGACGCCCAGCCATGGGGGCTGCCCCCACGTCTTCCACATTCATGTGGGTGGAGCTCCCACTCAAAATGAAAAGCCTCCACTCCCATTAAAAAGCCTCCACTCAAAAAATCCACTCACATGCATTAAATTTCCACCAAATTTAATGCAAGCTCTCATTTAAATAAAACTATTTTATTTATTTATTTAGAATTTTGTTAATTACTTTAATTAACGAACATTCACATAAAACCCCTTACAACATTTCAATTTCACATGCAGAACCAGTTTCAGCAATTTCAACCGAAACAGTTTTGGTGTCTAGTGAAATAAATTCATGCGCTTTCCTTTTTCTTTCTCTGGCATATAATTTGCTCTGAATGGTGTCGATATCCCTTAAGTGTGTCACCCTACGGTTCGCAAATAATGCAGACACGATCGGGACCCTTCTTCGATCAATAATCAGTAGCGGGACCTGGAGATCCATACTGACTCCCACACATTCAACGATGACTTCTGTGATCGTGTGAACCTTTTATGCTAGTATCTTAATCCCTTTGTTTCACGATATATTACATGTCCGAGATTCGATCATCGGTATCTCCATACCTAGTTTGATCTCGTTACCGACATGCACTATTTTCTCGTTCCCGTGATATAACATTCTAGTGATCAAATCACTTGCTTGCAAGCTAATCAATGTGATATCACCGAGAGGGCCTAGAGCATATCTATCCGTCATCGGGATGAACAAATTCCACTCTCGATCCATGGACCTCAACATAACACTTTAGTAGTTCTGAATCCATCTTTATAATCACCCAGTTACGGTGTGACGTTTGATGTTATCAAGAAACTCTTCCGGTGTTAGTGATTGACATGATCTCATGGTCTAAGGATTAGGATCACTTCGTAAGTTGTTATAGCAATATAAACTCAATGACTTTGATCGTAATGCTATACTTCGGATGAATGTTCATCACATCATTACACTAATGTTGTGACCTCGTTATTAACAACATCCAATGTCCATGATCAGGAAACTTTGATCATCATGTTAATCAACGAGCTAGTTTATAAGAGAGGCATAACTAGGAACTTCCTTTTTGTTTATTAAACACACATGTATTAACGTTTCCGTATTAATACAATTATAGCATGTAAAATAAACATTTATCATAAACAAGGAATACGATAATAACCACTTTATTATTGCCTCTCGGGCATATTCCCTTCAGTCTCCCACTTGCACTAGAGACAATAATCTAGTTTGAAAACTTTGCGTATTGAACACCTATGGCTTTCTGGTGTTCCATATACGCAACTGCAAATGGTTAACATAATCTACGGATCTGATGCTTTCAGGTCCGTGTGTATTTGCATGTCTTTGCGTCTCCACACATCACTCATTTTCCAATGGGATGGCATTGTATAAATTTGGTCTTTTGGTGAGACCTTTAGTTCCTTGGGGTTAAACCATGTTGAAACTATTGTCGTACAATATATCTTTAGTGTTAGCCCATTGCGAACAACACCTTAGTTTGATAACAAACTACTTGACACAAATTCCCTCCTTTGCTGCTACTATAGCAGTCATATACTTAGCCTTTTGTTGTAGTATTCGTCACAATGTCTTAACTTTGGAACTCTTCCAAATCCATCATGGAAACTTTCTTTCCATTTCATTGTGCCACCCATAGTTTAAATTGAGATAAATTTAATTTGTATCTTGTGACAAAACTAGTATCAATGTAACGCTTTACAATGAACTATTTGTAATTGTTTGTCACCTCTACACAAATATATTCTTAGTTCTTTCAAAAAGATCATAAGAATATCCTCACTATCGTCCAATGATCATTTTATGATTCATTCTGGTATATGCTCATAACACTTAGAGCATAGGACATATCTGGATGTGTACATATCATGGTATGATTGATCAAAACATTCTCGTGATTTCACTCATCAAGTGTCAAAGCACTTGAATCTTGTTTCACTTATCAAGTGTCGATACACTTGAATCTTGATTCAATTCCTTTCCATGCAACAAGAACTGTTTCTTGTCGTTTCTATATTGAACTCCTTCAATATCTCATATATGTATGTTTGGCACAACCATATTGGCGTCACAGTCTATCCACTATAGACATTCACGCTAAATATGAAGGGTTTCGCGGCATAGTAAATCAAAATTTTCTACGGATGCGAACAGAGGGAAAGCCAAGATATAATCTAGGAGATGCAAACAACGAGAGAGATTGGATTAGATCTTCATACCCTTGAAGATTCGCACAGCGGAACGTTCGTCGGAACGTGGGTGATGTAGTCGTACTCGCTTCTCCACCTCGCGATCCGATCCGATCTAGCACCACAAGTGGCGGTGCCTCCATGAGATGCACACGTGCAGCACCTCGACGTCTCCTCCTTCCTCGGACCAGCAAGTATGGTGGAGAGACGGATTGGATCTACAACACGATGGCGCGGTGCAATTGGTGGAGAATTTCTGCAGCAGGGCTTCGCCTACAAGCAGTCGGGAGGGAGAGAGGAGGGCAGCAGGGTGGCTAGGGTTGGAGGGGAAGGTGTAGGGGGTTGGTGCGCCCCCACCCCTCTTTATATAGAGGGGGGCGCAGCCCTAGCCCCTCCCCCAAGCCCAAACTGGTGGCCCCAAAGGATAAGGAGTGGGGGGCAAGGAAACCCCCCCTTCTAGAAACTCTATCTCGAGTTTAAACCTCTCTAGGCTGGCTGGGCCCTATGGGGCCTTGTGCCCCTGGCCCAATGCGTCCAGGGCACTCCCGCATAGGCCCATGCCCCCTCCCGGAAGGTGGGGCCACGTTGGTCCCCTTCCGGAAGGTTCTAGAAGCTTCCGGTACAATACCGATTAATCCGGAACAATTCCGAACTCCAAAAACTGCACTGCCTTATATGAATCTTATTCTCCAGACCACTCCAGAACCTCTCGTGATGTCCCGGATCCCATCCGAGACTCCAAACAAAAACTCATAAACCAATTATCCAACCTATCCTAGCGTCGAGACACGTTAAGTGTGTGACCCTGCGGGTTCGAGAATATGCAGACATGATCTTCTATCAATAATCAACAGAGGGGTCTGGAAACCCATATTGACTCCCACACATTCATCGATGATCATATCGGATAAACCACGATGCCAGGATTCAATCAATCCCATATATATATTCCCTTCGTCTCGCGATATTTTACTTGCCCGAGATTCGATCGTCGGTACCGTCATACCTAGTTCAATCTCGTTCACAGCAAGTACTTTACTCGTTCCGTAATCCGATATCACTTTGTGATTAACTCCTTAACCACATGCTTGCAAGCGGTGTTGATATCGATTACCGAGTGGGCTCGAAGTATATCTCTCCGACTTGGGAGGGACAAATCCCATCTCGATACATACAACCCAACAGATACTTTCCGATCACCTGAGAGACACCTTTATGATCACCCTCTCATAGGATGACGTTTGATGACCTCAAAGCTTTCTTCCGATACCAGGGAGTTGTATTATCTCATGGTCTAAGGAATACAATATTTGACATAAGAAAAGCTTCGCAAAGACGAACACGATGACACGATCTAATTGCTTCGCTTAGTTTGGGTATGTCCATCATATCATTCTCCCAATGATATGATCTCATTATCAATTGACAACTCATGTCTATGGTTAGGAAACCTTAACCATCATTGATCAATGAGCTAGTCCATAGAGGCGTACTAGGGACACGGTGTTGTTCACAAACCACACAAGTATTAAAGTTTCCGCTTAATATAATTCTAGCATGGAATATAAACATTATCATGAACAAGAATTATAATAATAACATCTTTATTATTGCCTCTAGGGCATAATTCCAACTGTCTCCCACTTGCACTAGAGTCAATAATCTAGTTTACATCTGGTAACAATCTCACACCCATGGCACTGAGGTGCTGATCATGTTTTACACGTGGAAGAGGTTTAGTCAATGGATCTGCGACATTCAGATCTGTATGTACTTTGCTAATCTTCAGATCTCCATCTGCTATACAATCTCGGATTATATGAAACTTGCGGTTGATATGCTTGGTCTTTGGATGATATCTTGGTTCCTTAGCGAGTGCTATGGCACCAGTGTTGTCACACAATATCTCCAGTGGGTCCAATGCACTTGGAACCACGCCAAGCTCAGTGATGAAGTTTTTGATCCAAACTCCTTCACTTGACGCTTCTGCAGCCGCCATGTATTCCGCTTCTACTGTAGATCCCGCGATCACGCTTTGCTTGCAGCTTCTCCAGCTCACAGCTCCTCCATTCAAAATATAAACGTATCCTGTCTGAGATTTAGAATCATCCTTGTCGGTGTCGAAACTAGCGTCGACGTAACCTTTTACGACGAGTTGTTCATCACCCCCATAGACTAAGAACATTTCTTTAGTCCTATTTAGGTACTTTAGGATGTTCTTCACGGCTGTCCAGTGTTCCACTCCTGGATCACTTTGATACCTGCTCGTCAAACTAAGAGCATTGGACACATCCGGTCTAGTACATAGCATGGCATACATGATAGAACCTATGGCCGAGGCATAAGTCACTTTGCTCATAGCTTCCCTATCATTTACCGTAGCTGGACACTGAGCCTTGCTCAACATCTTACCTGACAACATAGGCACTGAACCTTTCTTTGCCTTATCCATTCTGAACCTTTTCAGAACTTTGTCTAGGTATGTACTCTGGCTTAAAGCTATCAGGCGTCTTTGTCTATCTCTATAGATTTTGATGCTCAATATATAAGCAGCTTCACCTAGGTCTTTCATTGAAAAACACTTGTTCAAATAACTCTTCACATCGTTAAGCATGTTGATGTCATTTCCAATAATCAATATGTCATCCACATATAGTAACAGAAACGTCACCAAGCTCCCACTCACTTTCTTGTAGATACAAGCTTCGTAGCAATTTGGAACAAATCCAAAGCTCTTGATCACTTGATCAAAACGAAGGTTCCAACTCCGAGATGCTTGCTTCAGTCCATAAATGGAACGCTGAAGTTTGCATACTTTATCAGCATCCTTAGGATCGACAAAACCTTCGGGTTGCATCATATACAACTCTTCATCAATGTTGCCATTGAGGAACGCAGTCTTAACATTCATCTTCCATATTTCATAATCATGAAACGCAGCAATTGCTAATAAAATCCGAATGGACTTAAACATCGCTACGGGAGAGAAAGTCTCATCGTAGTCAACACCTTGAACTTGTCGAAAACCTTTCGCGACAAGCCGTGCTTTATAGATGGTAACATTACCATCCGCGTCCGTTTTCTTCTTGAAGATCCATTTGCACTCAACGGCCTTTCGGTCACTAGGAGGGTCCACCAAAGTCCATACTTGGTTTTCGCTCATGGATCCCAATTCGGATTTCATGGCTTCTAGCCATTTCTCAGAGTCTGGGCTCATCATCGCTTCCTCATAGTTCGTAGGTTCACTGTCTTCTACTAACAAGACAGTCAAGACAGGGTTGCCGTACCACTCAGGAGGGGCACGCGACCTTGTCGACCTGCGACGTTCAGTAGCAGCATCGTCCGAAGCTTCATGATCCTTGTCATTAGCTTCCTCTATTGTTGGTGCAGGCGGCACTGGAACAATTTCAGGTGCTGCGCTACTCTCCAATTCAAGAGAAGGTTCAATAACCTCGTCTAGCTCTATTTTCCTCCCACTCACTTCTTTCGAGAGAAACTCCTTCTCAAGAAAGGAACCGTTCTTCGCGACAAACACTTTGCCTTCGAATTTGTGATAGAAGGTATACCCAATAGTTTCCTTAGGGTATCCTATGAAGACGCATTTATCCGCTTTGGGTTCGAGCTTGTCCGGCATCAACTTCTTGACGTAAGCTTCACATATCCAAACTTTAAGAAACGACAACTTAGGTTTCGCACCAAACCACAGTTCATACGGTGTCGTCTCAACGGATTTAGATGGAGCCCTATTTAAAGTGAATGCAGCGGTTTCTAATGCATAACCCCAAAATGATAACGGCAAATCAGTAAGAGACATCATCGATCGGACCATATCTAATAGGGTTCGGTTCCGGCGTTCAGACACACCATTGCGTTGTGGTGTTCCGGGTGGCGTGAGTTGTGAAACGATTCCACTTGCTTTAAGATGCGTGAGAAAATCATAACTCAAATATTCACCTCCACGATCGGATCGTAGAAACTTAATCTTTCTGTTACGATGGTTCTCCACTTCATTCTGAAATTCTTTGAACTTTTCAAACGTTTCAGATTTATGTTTCATTAAATAGATATACCCATATCTACTTAAGTCATCGGTAAAAGTGAGAAAATAGCGATATCCACTGCGCGTCGAAACACTCATCGGTCCGCATACATCGGTATGTATGATTTCCAACAAGTCAGTTGCTCGCTCCATCATACCGGAGAACGGGGTTTTGATCATCTTGCCCATGAGGCATGGTTCGCATGTGTCAAATGATTCAAAATCAAGAGACTCCAAAAGTCCATCAGAATGGAGTTTCTTCATGCGCTTTACACCAATATGACCTAGACGACAGTGCCACAAATAAGTAGTATTATCACTATCTACTTTGCATCTCTTAGCCTCAATGTTATGGATGTGTGTTTCATCCCTTTCGAGATTTAGAAGAAATAAACCATTCACAATAGGTGCATGACCAGAAAAGATGTTACTCATATAAATAGAACAACCATTATTCTCCGATTTAAATGAATAAGCGTCTTGCAATAAACAAGATCCAGAAATAATGTTCATGCTCAACGCAGGCACATAATAACACTTATTAAGGTTTAAAACTAATCCCGAAGGTAAAACTAAGGAGAGCGTGCCGACGGCCATCACATCAACTCTTGATCCGTTGCCAACGCGCATCGTCACCTCATCCCTCGCAAGCCGCCGTCTATTCCATAGCTCCTGTTTTGAGTTACAAATATTAGCAACTGAACCGGTATCAAATACCCAGGCACTACAACAAGGGCTAGTAAGGAAAACATCAATAACATGTATATCAAATATACCTTTGATGGTGCCAGCCTTCTTGTCCGCTAAGTACTTCGGACAGTTGCGCTTCCAGTGACCCTTGTCCTTGCAATAGAAGCACTCAGTGTCCGGCTTAGGACCAGACCTGAGCTTCTTCTCAGCAGGGGCAGAACGCTTGCCGCCGCCCTTCTTGAAGGGCTTCTTTGCTCCCTTACCTTTCTTAAAGGTGGGCTTGTTGACCATCAACACATGATTATCCTTTTTGATGTCCACTTCCGCGGCCTTCAGCTTTGCGAAGAGCTCGGTGATCGTATCAGTGGAACCAATCTGATTATGAGTCACTACAAAACTTTTGTAGCTGGGAGGGAGTGATTGCAGAACCCTGTCAATCTTGAGCTCCTCTGGAATCGTGCATTCCAGTTGCTCAAGGCGTTGAGTGTAGCCCGTCATCTTAATGGCGTGCTCACTAACGGAACTCCCTTCCTCCATCTTGCAGTTAAAGAACTTCTCAGAGATCTCATATCTCTCAGAACGGGCCTGAGTCTGAAACATGGTTTTCAGCTCTTCGAGAATCTCAAAGGGCCCGGGATAGTCTTCAAAATGATTTTGAAGTTCCGGTTCCATAGCAAACAACATGGTTCTCTTAATCACACCATAATCATCTTTGCACGACTGATAGACAACTTTCTCATCAGCCGGCGCAGTTGCAGCAGGGGGGTCACCTAACGCTTTCCCAAGGACATAGTCCTTTTGACCGCCAGAGAGAATGATTCTTAGATTGCGGAACCAATTGGTGAAGTTAGACCCATTGTTTCTAAGCTTTTCCTTCTCAGCGAAAACGTTGAAGTTGAAGTTGGACTTAGCCATTTGATCTACAGTATTGCAAGTACAAATTAGACTATGTTCATGATAACTAGTTCAACTTTTAATCAAATTACTAGATGAACTCCCACTAAATTCAACATCCCTCAAGTTGTTTAGTGAACACGATCCAAATTCACCACACCTAATCCGATCTTCACGAGAAGAGATGTGGTTTCAATGGTGGACAACGAAGTGTCGATCATATCATTCATATGACTCATGCTTAACCTTTCGTTTCATGTGTTCCGAGGCCATGTCTGTACATGCTAGGCTCGTCAAGTTAGACCCAAGTATTTCCGCATGTGCAAAACTGGCTGGCACCCGTTGTATGTGAGCGTAGAGTCTATAGCACCCGATCATCACGTGATGCTTGGACACGACGAACTTTCGCAACGGTGCATACTCGGGGAGAACACAATTTTTATCTTGACCTTTAAGTGAGGAATCATCTTATAATGCTACCGTCGCGATCTAAGCATGATAAGATACATAAAAGGATAAACATCACATGCATATAACTTTAATGTGACATGGTATAGCCAATCTTCGCGCAATGATCTCCATCTTGTGCGTTCCGGCATGATCTCCATCACTCCACCATGATTGCCTCCACCACGAATAGCAACTACAACTATTGCTAACTACTTAGCGATAAAGTGAAACTATTACATGGCGCATAAGAAGTTGACACACAGGTCATACACAATTATAAAGACAACCATATGGCTCCTGCCGGTTGTGTACTCATCGACATGCAAGTCGTGAAACATTACAAAACATGATCATCGCATACAATATACACATCACGTCTTGGGCCATACCATATCACAGAAAACACTCCCTGCAAAAACAAGTTAGACGCCTCTACTTTGTTGTTGCATGTTTTACGTGGCTTATGGGACTAGATGCTAAGAACGATTCTTACCTACGGAAAGCCACAACGGTGATATTATGGTTGCCAAACTCCGGTGTTAATCCCATGACAACTATAGTGAGAGAAACTGACATCCACCAGCCGCATGTGTGGAACAAGCCACACGTCAAGTGCGGAGCCGGTCTCGCGAACGACGTCGCGTAAGGTTGGCCTGGACCGCTTCAATCTCACTATCCCGCGTCATAAGAAGAACACAAACAAGAGGCTTGCAACAGAAAACATCAACGCCCGCAACAACCATGTTGCGTTCTACTCGTGAAACACATCTACACATAGATCTGGCTCTGATACCACTGAAGGGTTTCGCGGCATAGTAAATCAAAATTTTCTACGGATGCGAACAGAGGGGAAGCCAAGATCTAATCTAGGAGATGCAAACACCGAGAGAGATTGGATTAGATCTTCATACCCTTGAAGATTCGCACAGCGGAACGTTCGTCGAAACGTGGGTGATGTAGTCGTACTCGCTTCTCCTCCTCGCGATCCGATCCGATCTAGCACCACAAGTGGCGGTGCCTCCGTGAGATGCACACGTGCAGCACCTCGACGTCTCCTCCTTCCTCGGACCAGCAAGTATGGTGGAGAGACGGATTGGATCTACAACACGATGGCGCGGTGCAATTGGTGGAGAATTTCTGCAGCAGGGCTTCGCCTACAAGCAGTCGGGAGGGAGAGAGGAGGGCAGCAGGGTGGCTAGGGTTGGAGGGGAAGGTGTAGGGGGTTGGTGCGCCCCCACCCCTCTTTATATAGAGGGGGGCGCAGCCCTAGCCCCTCCCCCAAGCCCAAACCGGCGGCCCCAAAGGATAAGGAGTGGGGGGCAAGGAAACCCCCCCTTCTAGAAACTCTATCTCGAGTTTAAACCTCTCTAGGCCGGCTGGGCCCTATGGGGCCTTGTGCCCCTGGCCCAATGCGGCCAGGGCACTCCCTCATAGGCCCATGCCCCCTCCCGGAAGGTGGGGCCACGTTTGTCCCCTTCCGGAAGGTTCTAGAAGCTTCTGGTACAATACCGATTAATCCGGAACAATTCCGAACTCCAAAAACTGCACTGCCTTATATGAATCTTATTCTCCGGACCACTCCGGAACCTCTCGTGATGTCCCGGATCCCATACGAGACTCCAAACAAAAACTCATGAACCAATTATCCAACCTATCCTAGCGTCGAGACACGTTGAGTGTGTGACCCTGCGGGTTCGAGAATATGCAGACATGATCTTCTATCAATAATCAATAGAGGGGTCTGGAAACCCATATTGACTCCCACACATTCATCGATGATCATATCGGATGAACCACGATGCCAGGATTCAATCAATTCCATATATATATTCCCTTCGTCTCGCGATATTTTACTTGCCCGAGATTCGATCGTCGGTACCGTCATACCTAGTTCAATCTCGTTCACAGCAAGTACTTTACTCGTTCCGTAATCCGATATCACTTTGTGATTAACTCCTTAACCACATGCTTGCAAGCGGTGTTGATATCGATTACCGAGTGGGCCCGAAGTATATCTCTCCGACTTGGGAGGGACAAATCCCATCTCGATACATACAACCCAACAGATACTTTCTGATCACCTGAGAGACACCTTTATGATCACCCTCTCATAGGATGACGTTTGATGACCTCAAAGCTTTCTTCCGATACCAGGGAGTTGTATTATCTCATGGTCTAAGGAATACAATATTTGACATAAGAAAAGCTTCGCAAAGACGAACACGATGACACGATCTAATTGCTTCGCTTAGTTTGGGTCTGTCCATCATATCATTCTCCCAATGATATGATCTCATTATCAATTGACAACTCATGTCTATGGTTAGGAAACCTTAACCATCATTGATCAATGAGCTAGTCCATAGAGGCGTACTAGGGACACGGTGTTGTTCACAAACCACACAAGTATTAAAGTTTCCGCTTAATACAATTCTAGCATGGAATATAAACATTATCATGAACAAGAATTATAATAATAACATCTTTATTATTGCCTCTAGGGCATAATTCCAACAAAATATTCGGGTTTTGCCTCAGTATTTCATCGAAATGAAATTCTTAACCTTTGTCAATAAAAATTACATCATTTCTAATCAACAAGATGTCCTCCACATAATATATTAGAAATATATCTCAGCGCTCCCACTTAATTTCTTGCAAATGAAAGCATCGTCATCATCTCCTGATGAAAAATCCTTTTCATCATGGTGAAGATTCCAACTCCGTGATGCTTACTTCAACCATTGAAGTTTGCATGCCCTTTTTAGCATCCTTTGAATTAACAAAACCCTTTGGACCATGTCATGTACACGTCCTAGGTAACCATTCTATTAGAAGAATTTTGTTTTGTTTATTCATCTACCATATACCAAATTATATGTAGTGGTTGCTACTTTAATCCGTCCAGACTAAATATCGCTATGAAAGATCAAATCTTGTCATAGTCAACTCCTTGAACATTGTCATAAAATACTTTATGACATGTCGACTATTTCATAGATGTGAAACATCCATGTCTGTTTCTTTATAGATCCAAATACGACCGATAGGTTTTTACACCTTTCCGGAGGGTCTTCCAAGTTCAAAACTTGATTTCTCGTGTATGGAACTATCACGGATTTTATGGCTTCAAGCCATTTCACGGAGTCAGGGCCCATCATCGCTTCTTTGTATGTAGTCGGTTCATCATTGTCAGACAATAATGATTTACTCTCAAATCTTAGCATTTGATTGTTTAATCGACCGACTTGGTTCAATAAGAACTTAGATCTCCGTGACCACAACCTTTGAGGCACATAAGCTATGAGCATTATGGCAGCCTTCGAAACGATTTCCGGCGCTGCGCAACTCAGCACATTTAGCTAAGGTTCGTTAACCTTATCAAAGTTCTATTGTCCTCCCACTTAACTTTTGCGAAAAATTCCTTCTCCAAGAAACTTCACGTTTCAAGCGACAAACCCTTTTGTCCTTGGTGTTATGAAGGAATAACCAATTGTTATTCGAAATAACCTACAAAGACATGCTAATCCGACTTCGGTTGTAAACATCTTACTTATGTTTAGCATACCAAAATTTAAGAAATGACAACATGGGTTTTACCCCAAACCATAACTTCCATGGTATCATTTCAACGGATCAAGATGGAGCTCTTTTCAGTGTAAAAGCGGTAGTCTCTAAAGCTTTAATCTTTTAAAACATAATGGCAGTTTTATAAATAACACCTTTGATCCAACCATGTCAAACAAGGTTTCATTACAAATCTCAAACACTACATACTCCTATGGTGTTTTGAGAGATGTAAATCTAGGTGTTTTGCTAAACTTGCAACTCAAATAAATCCCTTTATGATAAAATCATAATTCATTTATTTTCTTGTTCCACTTGTAACTCAAATAAATCCCTTATGATAAAATCATAAACTATTTATTTTCTTGTTACAATGATTTTTCACTTCATCTTGAAAGTCTTTGAAACATTTTCAAATATTTCATACTTCTTTCTCATTAAGTGAATATTCACTCAAATTTCTGGAGAAAGCATATGAAGTTGAAATCCATCGCTTACGACTATACATAATGGACTACATACATCGATATGTATAAATTCCAATATTTTAGTTGTTCGTTCTTTTTTGGCCTTTGAACGAAGTTTTAATTATCCCAAGGAAAGTCTCACAAGCGTCACTTGATCAAATCAAAGACTCCAAAAATCCATGAAAATGGAGATTCTTCATGTTTTCTTTCCAATATAATTTAAACAGCGATGTCACTTCGTAAGTGATCTTTTAATCATTTGTCTTGCGACATTTTAGCATTAGGTTTTATGGATATGATTTCTCCAACTAGATTTGTAAATCATCCATCTTATATGGAATACGGTAATTATTTGAACAACCTTTGTTCTCATAATACCTGATTCAAATAACAATTATTAAAACAAATCTTGAAGTCAAGCCTTGATGTCAACGAGAAATACAAACAACGGTTTGTTTGTTTTCGATGAACATCATCACATATTCTCTTGCTAGTTACTTAGGCCATTGTGGTTTATGAATTGCGTCGTTCCGTATGAAATTTCATACCAACCAATTCGGTATCCAATACCCAAGAACCACATTGTTTAACAAGCAAAGAATACAACCATAACATGTATATCATCCATATACCTAAATTGGATATTTCCAATCTTTTCTTTTCTGCCAAATATATTTTATAGATTCTCTTTCAGCATTTCCTTTTCCTTTTTAAAAGAATCTATCAACATCAAAAGTGGCGCCATATACATGACACATAGTCCAAAGCGTTTATATTCAAATAATAATACCTTTGGATTTGCACTTTGAAGTAGATCACCATCATGAAAATGATCGGTATTCTTTCAAAATCCATTCTTTAGTAATCTTTTAGTGTAGTAAACACTTTACATACATCTTCTATTCACTCTTATCATGACGAATTTCATGATCAAGCTACTCTAGCTTATAAAGGCGAATCATGAGTATAACATTACTTTCCAAAACCCTTTTGGATGATTAGGATGTCTAGCATCTCCAACCTTCGTAAATTCTCATCCAATATGAGAACATATATTATACTCTATCATATTGCAACCAAAACATTGTTTCAGATATCGTTATATCTGCCACACATGATGGTTTCTGAAACAATTCTTTCAGCTCCTAGACAACCTTGATATTTAAAAACAATCAAGAATCATGGAGGCAAACATGAAACTTAAGATACTGACACTGGAATTGTTACTCTCGATTTAATACCAATTATTAAATTTCACGGAGTAAATAGAATTTTTTTTCTGAAAGTTTGCAATAGTACTTTAAACTTTAGATTGACACTCAACACAATACGATACCAATTCGTAAAGTAAATATCCAGAATTCTATAGTTCTATTATCTCAATTACAACTAAGCATAAAGTGGTGAACGAATGCCAATGACTACAGCAAATTATGCAAATTCACTTTGATTTAATTTATGATAAATTGAGTTCTACTAATCCAAATTAGAAAGGAACTCCCACTCAAAAACTACATCCCTCGTGCCTTTTTGGTGATTACATGAACCAAATCCACTACACCAAGTCCGATCATCACGTGAGTCGGTGTAGCTTCAAAGGCGAGCATCCATATGGTCATCATATCAAAACATATGACTCATGCTTAACCTTTCGATCCGTGTTCCGAGGCCATGTCTGTACATGCTAGGCTCGCCAAGTAAGAACCTTAGTATTCGCGTGTGTAATTGTCTTACACCCGAGATATGCTCGTGGATTCAAGTACACCCGATCATCACGTGATGCCTTGAAGCGGCGATACATTATCGGTGCATACTTAAGGAAGAACACATTTTTATCTTGATATCTAAATGAGGGATCATCTTATTATGCTAATAAAACGCCAAACAAGCAATATAAGATGCAATCAAACATCTCATGTTAATAAGTGAAATGATATGGTTCCCGCATATGATCTCCATCATGTGCACCGTGGTATGATCTCAATCATACCTTTATGTGTAAGGCCAAGGTCTATGAAACTTACACGCTATGTGTGTTGTAAGAGTATCATCTCATACTTCTACTTACAACATCACCATATCATAACACTAGCCCAGCAACAATCTAAACTAGACGCCTCTAATTTGTCCATTGCAAGTTTTATGTAGCTTAGGGCTTTCGAAGATAGAACCGTTCTTACCTATGAACATGTACCACAACGAGGATAACCAAATTGTTGACAACTCATTGCAAATTAGATATTGACTATAGTAGGAGAGACAGACACCCGCTAGCCACTTATGAAAAACTAGTTGCATGTCAAGCGTGGAACAGGTCTCATGTGCGAGGACATGTAAAGTTTGTCCGGGCTGCTTCATCCCACTATGCCACCAATATCCAAAGTACAACTAAGAAGCAATAAAATGATCATCATCACCCACATACTCATATGTGTACTACCCGTGCAAAGCATCTACGCATAGATCCGGCTCTGATACCACTGTAGGGTTCGCAGCATAGAAAACAAAAAATTTCCTACGATGGGAACATCTAAGTACCAAGATCTATCTACTAAATACAAGCAACGGGTGGATATACATCCATAGAATACATACCCTCGAAGACCGAATAGCGTTAACGAGGTTGTACTCGTGGATGATGTAGACGAACGCTTGCCGATCTCAAGATCGTGATGAAGTCCGTCTGGTCCAGCCGGTCCATCATGATCAAGTCCAGTACCTCAAAGCAGTGGTGCATCCGTGATCGCACACACGTACGGGTACCCCAACAACCTCCGCGCCCTCGCTCCAGCGAAGCAGCGGAAGCAACAAATCCTTCCAGAAAAAGCCACTGGGAACATGTATCTCGCTGATCCGAGACCATGGGGAAATTCTAAAGGGGGGAGAGAGATCCTTCGCGAGGAGGTGTACTTTGAGAGGAGGAGAGGGGGGCCTTTTATAGGGGAGAGGGGGGCACCCAAGGGTCATGGCGCCCAGCCATGGGGGCTGCCCCCACCTCTTCCACATTCATGTGGGTGGAGCTCCCACTCAAAATGAAAAGCCTCCACTCCAATTAAAAAGCCTCCACTCAAAAAATCCACTCACATGCATTAAATTTCACCAAATTTAATGCAAGCTCTCATTTAAATAAAACTCTTTTATTTATTTATTCAGAATTTTGTTAATTACTTTAATTAACAAACATTCACATAAAACCCCTTACAACATTTCAATTTCACATGCAGAACCAGTTTCAGCAATTTCAACCGAAACAGTTTCGGTGTCTAGTGAAATAAATTCCTGCGCTTTCCTTTTTATTTCTCTGGCATATAATTTGCTCCGAATGGTGTCGGTATCCCTTAAGTGTGTCACCCTACGGTTCGCGAATAATGAAGACATGATCAGGACCCTTCTCCGATCAATAATCAGTAGCGGGACCTGGAGATCCATACTGACTCCCACACATTCAACGATGACTTCTGTGATCGTGTGAACCTTTTACGCTAGTATCTTAATCCCTTTGTTTCACGATATATTACATGTTCGATATTCGATCATCGGTATCTCCATACCTAGTTTGATCTCGTTACCAACATGCACTCTTTTCTCGTTCCCGTGATATAACATTCTAGTGATCAAATCACTTGCTTGCAAGCTAATCAATGTGATATCACCGAGAGGGCCCAGAGCATATCTATCCGTCATCGGGATGAACAAATTCCACTCTCGATCCATGGACCTCAACATAACACTTTAGTAGTTCTGAAGCCATATTTATAATCACCCAGTTATGGTGTGACGTTTGATGTTATCAAGAAACTCTTCCGGTGTTAGTGATTGACATGATCTCATGGTATAAGGATTAGGATCACTTCGTAAGTTGTTATAGCAATATAAACTCAATGACTTTGATCGTAATGTTATACTTCGGATGAATGTTCATCACATCATTACACTAATGTTGTGACCTCGTTATTAACAACATCCAATGTCCATGATCAGGAAACTTTGATCATCATGTTAATCAACGAGCTAGTTTATAAGAGAGGCATAACTAGAAACTTCCTTTTTGTTTATTAAACACACATGTATTAATGTTTCCGTATTAATACAATTATAGCATGTAAAATAAATATTTATCATAAACAAGGAATACGATAATAACCACTTTATTATTGCCTCTCGGGCATATTCCCTTCATGGTGACACTATGACAGGGGTGAGTGTAGACATTATGTCGTGAGTGTCGACACTATGTTGTGCTGCTTAATCTAAAAATAGGCTTCCTTGTGAACTATCAACTGCAAGGAAGATCGTGTGCAAGACCAGGGACACCACTACGGCGGAGCTTCTCGAAGATGTCTTAGGACCTCGTCCTTAGACATCTTCGAGGAGCTCGTCGTAGAGGCACTCCCTAATATGTGAAATTAGTTAGCTCCACCAGCATACTGATTTAGCTAGAAAAGATATGAACTGAAAGATGGTGTGCGAGAGCAGGGACACCACTATGGAAGAGCTTCTCGAAGATGTCTTAGGATGCCTCGTCCTCAGACATCTTCGAGGAGCTCGCCATAGAGTCACTCCCTAATTTAATTTGATAGCTCCTTGGCGTGTTCATGTTTTTGTTCTTTCTTGCTTAACTGGCCGATGATTAACTAAAATGCTAGGGCGCCACTATATATATGTGTGCCTTCATAGTTTTGGTACTTATTTTTGTTGCAATGGATTTTGTGACGACTGGTAGAAGAAAGAAGAATATTTTGTTGCTCGACGGTGACATGATATGCACTGTGAATCGTCTGGATTTCAACACAACGTGTCAAACCAAGATATGTAGATAGGATGAACTCATGTATCTATGTGCTTCGATGAATCAAATGAATTTCGAGAACTATATGTGCCAAATTAACCAGATATATAGAGATAGAATCCACACACATCTATCCATTTCTAGAGCATGAAATGAGCTAAAACAAGAAATGAGAGATGAAATGATGAAGTTGCTAACCTCTTAGGACCCTTGATAGATGTGGAGCCAGAAAATCTTCACAAATCTTGAGAAAATTTGGGAAAAACTCGAGCTTGAGTGGAGAAATTTGAGAGAGATGCTTGTGTGAGCTTGAAATGGCTCGGGCTGGAAAGGGGAAGAAGATATAGTCTGGGACTTTAGTCCCGGTTTGAGAAAAAAAACGTGGCTAAAGGTCCACGCATCTGCTCTTTTCCAGCGCCAGACCCTTTAGCCCCGGTTTGTTAAACGAACCGGAACTAAAATTCCCATACGAACCGTGGCTAATGTCTTCTGGGTCTGCGGCCGTTTCTAGCCGTTGGGACCAGGGCATTAGTCCCGGTTTGTACCAGAACCGGGACTAATGCTCTGGATCAAAGGTCCGTTTTCTACTAGTGCGCGTCTCTCTCCTCCCTATTTCAACACACACCGGGAACACGTACCCACTGTCGTTAACGAGCGTTTCCCGCAAGACGCAGGCCCACACCTCAGTGAGAGTAGCTAAAGGCAAGAAGAGTAGGAAAAGTAAGGCGACAGGAACGGACGGTGTGGATGAGGCGTGGACCACACATGCCCTGACAAGCCTCCCTTTCTCGCAGGTCTGTTTCTTTTAGATTATTAGTAAGAGATTTTAACAAGTGGAAATAAAAAGTGTGAAACAAAAGGGATTACTCTTTCGAAATTACAATACTTAAAGATTTTTCTCCCGTGGTGACGAAACCTTTGTTTCATTCTTGATAATGTTTAGGAGAATTATCGTGGGGCGGACTTGTTGCGGAGCGGACTTGTTGCGGAGAAACGCTTGCGTTGCGCTCCGACCAAATTGTCTAAGATATGAGCATAGTGAGGGGCGTCATCGCCTTACGGTTTGGGACACTCTTCTCGATATGTTGGTTCTTCACGACTCAACGGAAAGCTCCCCCGACCAATCGTGGATGCTAAAAGATGATATCTCAAGCCAACCTTGCACCAAGCCCCATAATCTCTTTGTGTAAGGACACTAGAAGAAAAGATGCGCCGCCGTTTTTTGAGTTTGCTTCGTGTCACATTTAAGACATGCTTTGAGGCATGAGCTTAAGATAAAAACAACAAGTCACGGTTTCGTACACTAGGATACGGGTTAGAAACGATCTGACACAAGAATATTTCCTATACAGCATTAAACGGTCCGGTAAACTATGTCAAACACAGTAAGTAGTACAACACAAGCTTCAACCGATATGCTTAACAACTTACCTATACCCTTGGCCAATTAAACAGGGGTTTCCACAAAACTCATGATGCATCACTGAGGCAACAGAACCAGACTAACAAACCACATGGACAAAATCGAGTTTACAGCACTGCGTTTCCAAGCTGCCTAGAGAGCTGAACGCAGGATTTCAGGCAAGGCACGCAGAAACCCATACAACGGGCAGTGACAACTAGCTCTGCTGCAACCTAGACGGCGTTGTCGCGGCGGTGCTTGTGTTGCCATCATAGCCACTGGTATAGCCTGATTCTGTCGAAGGCTTCCCGGGAGCTCTTGCTCTCTCCAGGGGACTTCCTTGGCACGGTCGCAAAGTCCGGCGATCCTGCGAGCACATGGGCAAAAACGCTGTGAATCACAGGGGCAATGTCGAGCTTCAGGCTTAAGTCTGAAACTTCAGATGAGATGCAAAACGACAATACTATGATATACTAGTACTAGAAGAACGCTGGTGTCGTCAGACAGCACTAGGACCAAACACTAGTTTAGGGGGTCCAAATAGTTAACCTAACCAAATCTAATCAAGGGGACATGGTGATCTCGAGGTCATCAATACTAGTACTAGTTTCTTTTGAGATGGCAGAGCAATTAACATCCCCAAGGGTAGTTCAGAGCACAGTCAGGTCACATGTCGATAATTTAACTAATCTAAGGTCAGACATAGAGCTAGTAATCAGAGCCAACATGGTGCTATTTTAGTACTACCGATGCCACCTCCTCTGTCCATTTACAAGAGCTCGGCCGCGGAGAGTGCCACAAGAGCACAACAAGCACTTGTATACACGACGTGCACATATTTTACGACGGTGAACCCGGCAATCGCGTGGATTCCGCCATATGTACTAGTAACTCAGAATTGACTTGTACAGTAGGAGCAAATGAGCAATGCGATTGACCTAGTAGAAAGGTACTAAAGAGAAACAGCAGGGCAGGGCAAGGCTGAGTCACCTCTCGGTAGGGGAAGTCGTCGACCTCGAGCATGTGGATGGCGTGGCCCATCTTGGGCCGCTTCTGCGAGTCGGGGTCCACGCACCTCAGCGCCACCAGGAGCGCCTTCTTCAGCGCCTTGGAGCTCGGCTTCTCCGGCAGCTTCGGGTCCAGCACCGCCTCGTACTCCCTGTTGCTCACCATCTTCTTCAGCCACTCCACGAGGTTGACCTGACAGAGAGAAACGCGCCAACAGAATAACAAGGTGAGCAAGCAGCGCATGGATCGTGTGTGCGTGGGCCGTTGCAACTGCATCGGCTCGCCTTGGAGCTTACCTCCCCGGGCGGTCTGGCGTAGTCGACGGGGCACCGGCCGGAGATGATCTCCATGACGAGCACCCCGAAGCTGTACACGTCGCTCCTCTCCGTCAGCATGCCCGTGCTCGCGTACTCCGGCGCCACATAACTGCATGTCAAAGGCAGAGATGGGAATTGTTCAGAATCGCCCATGCTAGCTAGCATTCAGTAGGTTCTCTGAAAGGGGGAAAGAACCAGACGGAGTTACCCAAACGTTCCCATGACCCTGGTGGTGACGTAGTTGCTGTCGGAGCCGAGGAGCTTGGCGAGGCCGAAGTCGGACACCTTGGGGCCCCACCGCTTGTCCAGCAGGATGTTGCTGGACTTGATGTCCCGGTGCACCACCTTCGGCTCCAGCCCCTCGTGCAGGTACGTGATCCTGAGACTCCCCCAAATCGGCAACTAATTAACTTCACGGATCAATCAATCAACCAGTTAATGCGAGATCCGGAGAATGAAATTGTAGATGATGAGCGAAACAATCGATCCAGGAATAATAAAGCGTTGTTGATGAAAGTTCAGTAGTTCACCACCCACCCTTTGGCTGTGCCGAGCACGACGCTCATCCGGGCGTCCCAAGACAGCGGGCTGACCGGCCCGACGTCGCCGTGGAGCCACTGCTCCAGGTTGCCATTGTCGACGTACTCGTACACCAGTATCCTGCCACCACAAGCAAACGCCAAGCGCCAAGTGTGTGTGTGTTAGGTGGAGTGGGAGGCGTGCGTACGGACAACGGAAATTACGGCACGTTGATGGTCGATAGATGGATCTTGCATCGCATGCATGTGGATGTGGTGGGGAGGGGAGTCAGGGGTTCAGTTGAGAAATGGGTACCGGTGCGCTCCCTCGGCGCAGTAGCCCAGCAGGCGGACGAGGTGCTTGTGGCGGACGCGCCCGATCGCCTCCACCTCCACCGTGAACTCCCGCTCCGCCTGGCCTCTGCGCCGATTAAAAAATGGAAGTTGGTCAGCGAGCTAGCTACGCACTACGCGGGCAACGGTACCGACGAGATCGACGCACATGGGATGGGCTACGCCGGCGAGACGAGACGCGCGCGCTCACCTGTTGTTGAGGAGGTTCTTGACGGCGACCTGGTGGCCGTCGGCGAAGACGCCGCGGTACACGACGCCGTACCCGCCCTCCCCGACGACGCGGTCGGGGGCGAAGCCGGCGGTGGCCTCGTCCAGCTCCCGGAGCGTGTACCAGTGGCCCCACCCGAGGTGCGACACCTCGGGCCCCGCTGACCCCGCGTCGGACTGCACGGACACGGCCACCTCCCCGGCGCCGCCGTCGGCCGCGCACGCGACCATGCGGCGGCCCTTGCCGGCCTCGATGTGCACGCGCTGCGACCCGTGCGTGGCCACGCTGCCGCACAGCGAGTCGCCGTCCCCGCCCTCCTTCTCCTTGTCCTTCAGATACGCCGCGCCCATCTCGAGGTAGTGCCGGAGGGAGCCCACGTGGACGGCCACCTCCTGGATCTCCTTGGACACCGGCGGGATCGTCGCGGGCGACACGGCGCCTGAGGCGGCCGGCTTCGTGGGCCTGGGACGGCGACGGCGCGCCGCCGTGGCGAAGTAGACCGAGACGAGCGCGAGGAGGAGCAGGAAGGCGGCGCCCACGGCCAGGCCGACCACCACCCACAGGCGCAGCCCCAGCACCGGCGTCCTGCGCGACATCTCGTTCGTCAGCAGCGGCGGAGACGGCGGCGGCGGCGACATTGCGGTCGCGCGCACTCTCAGCTCGCGCCCGGCCATCTTGACGCGCGCGAGCACGGCGTTACCGCCACCTGCCTAGCTAGCTACAGGTCAAGCTACCACTGCATGGCAATCGTAGCACCACTACCACTAGCAATGCATCGCTCCTGCATATGGCGGGAGCCGAGGGAGGACAGAGTGAGAGTGAGACTGTGCGAGCACGAGGCGGGACGAGAGGAGAGTGTGTAGGTAGGTAGGCGAGACGGGTGGTTTCCGTGGGCCCGGCAGAGCGCTGGGCACGGAAGGTTGTCCGTTTCTGTGGCCGGGAGCCCACTGGCAGGTTAAACTGACACGGAGCTCGCAGGTCATCAGAAAACCAGATGGATCTGGGAGTAATTAACCGGCCATTAACTGCGGCCATACAGTTGATGCGAACACTACTCTGCATCGCGTCTACTCGACCCCCTCAATCCTCAGCCATACACTGGCACATGCATTTCGCCATCGGTGTCTCCAGATTTATCCAGACCGTCAGCTAATTAGAACAACTCTAACCGAACCTGTATTATTTTGAACTAAAAACTCAAAGTACATGCAACTAAAATTTTCTAATTTACATGTCGGAAATCGTCGCTGCAGAACGGTCCCTGTAAATCGAAACTGCATGAAATATGTGAACGCGGGTAAATTGGACAACGGAACACGCGAGTGGAAAACTCGACTGGTAACGCGAGTGAAAAACTCGACGTTTTCAGACAAAAACGAGTTTCGTCCGGCCAAATTGGTCCGGATTTCCGTTTGAGATCGCCCAACAGATGCTCTAAGAGCATCTCCACTCGCCTACCCAGTAGGCCGATCCGGACGCCGAATTTTGGTCCGGACGCCGAAAATTTGGCCAGTCGCGTACCCAAGGACCTGATTTCGTCCGGATTTCGGCGTGTTTTGGTCCGGCCTACCCAGGCGAACCCAGGATGTTGGATACGCCGGACGAAGCGAATTCGGCGAGTGAACCCGCCTAGTCAGCATATATTCGCCCTTATTCATCCAAAGTTCGCTCAAAGTTCGCCCAAAGTTCGCCCATATAGACCATATTCGTCCAAAGTTCGTCCACGTAGACCATATTCGCCCAAAGTTCGCCCAAAGTTTCGGGTATATTCGCTCAAAGTTCGTCCGTATGGCCCATATTCGTCCAAATTTCGCCCAAAGTCGTCCACATAGACCAGATTCGCACGAAGTTCGCCCAAAATTCGGGCATATTCGCCCAAAGTTGGTTCGTATCGACCATATTTGCCCAAATTTCGCTCATATAGACCAGATTCGCTCAAAGTTCGCCCAAAATTCGGACATATTTGCTTAAAGTTCCTCTGTATCGCCCATATTCGCCCAAAGTTCGCCCAAAGTTCGTTCGTATAGACCATATTCGCCCAAAACCGCTTATATTCAAAGTTCGTCAAAAGTTTGCCAAAATTTGTTAATTTTAGCCAAACGTGGAACTCGCTTGGATACGTGAGTGGAAAACCGGACGTACCCAGGGCGAAATCAAGCTCGGTCCGGTTAAAAAAAATTCAGATTTCGTTCTGGGTTCGTCTAATGAGTGGAGATGCTCTAACGGATCAGGCGAATGGCAGGGGTCCGGAACCCGGCTCGGGTCCAATGCTAGAAGCAGTTGTTGCAGTCTACAGCGAATCTCTGGCGTATGCTTGGCGACTTTGCCTAGGCCTATGCTACTGCCAAGCTCCAAGCTCCAGCAAGAGAAAAACTGTCACCTGGTAGGTGCCACCGGCCGATACCAAAAGTGTCACCTGTTCACTTTCTTTTGGAGAAAGGGGCTTGGGCGTGACAGCGTTGCATCAGTTTTACCCCAGGACTGTTTCGATGTATTTTCTAAATTAAGTGATAAATAATTTACTCTCCAAATTAGATGTCATATATTTATCTAGATACATATTTACCTATACACTAAAATAGAGTATATAGATACATACTTGTCTAGATAGCCGGGGCGAGAGAGTGTAGGTAGCCGAGACCGGTGGTTCCCATGGGCCCGGAAGGTTGTCCGTTTCTATGGCCGAGAGCCCTCTGGCAGGTTAAACTGACACAGAGTTTTGTAAGAGCAAGTTTAATAATATAGTCTGATGGTGGCTATAAGAAAAAGTCATGTTATCTATAGACAGTATTATAGTCACGGACAATAGTTAGCCATAAAAGTCTATTATTTAATTAATACGAGGTCCATATTTTTTACCCTCACAAAATATCTAAAAGCACGTGATGTAGCTAGCTCTTAACTAGCAGTCCGTTTACATTATCGCCCATATTCTCTTCTATCTCACCAAACTATAATATTTAATCTCTTATAGCAGTTAACTATATCCTATTATATTTGGCAACCTCGCAGGTCAGAAACCAGATGGATCTGAGAGTAATTAACCGGCCATTAACTGCTGCGATACAATTGATGCATCGTGCGTATTACATGGCACATGCATTTCCCCATCGGTGTCTCCCTATTTATCCGGACCATCGGTTGACGGATCGGGCGGATGGCAGGGGTGAGCAGCAGAGGATACTGCACAGAGTACCGGCTCGGGTCCAATGCCAGAAGCAGTTGTTGCAGTCTGCAGGGAATCTCTGGCCCTGCTTGGCTGCCGTGTCTACGCCTATGCAGCGCAAGGAAAAACCTGTCACCTGCTAGGTGCCACCGGTCGATACCAAAAGTGTCACCTGTTCACTTTCTTTTTGCGAAAGGGACTTGGCCGTGGCAGTCTTGCAGCAATCTTGCGCCAGGACTGTTCCAAATTAGTCCTCTCTCCTTCGCGCTCTCACTCTGATCTCTGCAACCACTTTAGTGTGAGAAATAGATGTCTTAGATTTGTTAAAATTTAAATAAATCTAGATACTATTTAGTATATAGGTTTATTTAAATTTTGATAAATCTAAGTCATCTATTTTAGAACGAAGGGAGTACTGCTAATTGCCATGACCAATTAATTTTGTTTTTCAGTGTGAGTGTGAGTGAGTAAAGAAAACAAAAGTCAAGCAGAGGAGGACCAGTTACACTCGCGGCAGAAAGTTGACCGCATCGGCACCCACACTCCCTCTGGAAGAAAACAAACCTGCACTATGTCCAAGCATCGTTTATCCGTCCGCTATACTACACATTTTGAGTAGTATAATATCCAGTAGAGGAAAGGAGAAAGGTGTGCGTGCGCGTGTGACTGTGCAATGCACCGATAGTACCCGTGCTAGGTGCTACCGGCAATGGAAACACAGGTTGTCGCATATCCTTTTTTCTATACACGGACAGTCCCTTTCTGCCGGCATGCTACAAATCATTGAGCGCACCCCATTTTTCTACTGCCTTTTTCTCTAGCAGAAAAACTCCGTGCGCCAGCGAGCAAAGAGAAGAGAAGAGCGGCTGTGGCCACCGACAGCAGACAGATGGTTCTGCGTTGCGTTTGATGTGGCTTAGCAAGTGCCCTTCTTTCCGGCGTGTGTCACATATGCGTGACTCCTGAATCCCCGACGCATCGATCACCACCTCGGTGGTGGCTGTGGAACGCATTGTGTTGAGGTGACACAAGAAGCGGAGGTCGCGTCTGGGCTAAAGGCGTCTTCACCGGGTTTCAGTTCAAGCGTGTCCAAAATCGTCTATATGGACCGTAGGACGTACGTGACGTCTCAGTGATCCGATCCATCCGACAAACGCGTTTGACTCGATTTATTCGTGCATCTAATTTGGGCAACGGTCGCGTCGCCCGGACGTGCGCGGATACCACGGATGTCCTGTCCGTCGGCCACTCAGGACCCATATGTAAGTAAAACATTAGTATTAAGGATAGTTATTCATTAGATTAAAAGGCCATTTGAACAAAATAGGGGTACGGGATGCTACTGTTGCTACGGCTGATGGAGGAGGACGTTGCGACCACCTTTGCCGCGGCCACCGTGGCCGCTGCCGCCGGCCCCGTCGATCGCTGCCCTTGCGGACCAGATGGCCCATTGCTGGACGTGTCCGCGGTTACGATTGCACACTAGGCCGCGAGGCACCGTCTTGCCCGCCTCCTTCCTGAGGTCCTCCGCCGCCCGGTACGCCAGGGCCTTGTTCATCTTGGCGGCCTAGTGCTCCCGCGCCTCATGTTCGGCGAGCTCCTTCGCTGCAGCAGCGGCGGCCTCCTGGCACTGTAGTTCTGCCTCAGACACGAGCAACTCCGCCGGAGGAGCTGGAGCAGGAATAGGAGCTCCATTGGGGCCAAAGCCCAGCGCCTGCGCGATCTGCACGGGGACGGCGATCGCCGCCTCCTCCTCCTCCAGCTGGTCCATCTCCCCCCCTCTTGTCGTCGTCCTCTGCCACCTCCGTCTCGTCGTCCTCGATGAGAGCCCATGCGGTCGCCGCCTCAGCGTCCATAGCCATGCGCTCCTCCTCCAGGTGGTCCATCTCCCCCTCTTGTCGTCGTCCTCTGCCACCTCCGTCTCGTCGCCCTCGATGAGAGCCCACGCGGTCGCCGCCTCAGCGGCCATAGCCATGCGCTCCTCCTTCGCCGCCAAGTCCGCGACGTGCTTGCGTTGCGCCTCTTCCGCGTTGTTGCGCGCTTTGGCGGCGTGACGAGGCTCCCGGATGGCGACCTTGGCAGCCTCCTTGGCCACCTCCTCCAGCGTGGTCATGGCCTTCTCGTGGTGGATCTCACGGAGAGCCGCTGATGCGGCCTCCAAGGCCACCGCCTCCTTGGCGACGACGTGGTGTATGTCTCGCATCGCCCATTGAGTGACCACCGTGGCAGCCATCTCCACCACCCGCTCCAGCGCCAACTCGGCGATATGGCCTTCCTTCTCAAAAGCCAAGACATGTGCCTTGCTCATGCGCCTGGCCATCATTGTGGCCTCGAGGTGGACCTCATTGACCTCCACCTCCAGGAAGCGGGTGCGGCACATCTCCCGGATCTTGGCCCGGGTGGCAATCTTGCGGCGAGACATGACTGCTGGTGGCTGGAGCTTTTTTGGATGCTAGTTTACTCATGATTTGGACATGTTGTCTCCATCGCGCGGCGGCGGCCGTCTTTTATAGACCGCAACGAAGGTGGGAAACGTCCGGGGAGGCGCGAAAAGTTTTCTGGCCGCGGGAAACAAGGCGCGCACGGAAAACGATGGCGGAAGATGCCGGCCGCACGAGAAGCCGTCGGCGCTGATAGCTGATGTCTCGTCACGATTAACGTTCCATCGCGAGAGTGTCAACTGGTGACAGCGGGAGGAAGACGGACAGATGGGTCGGGCCATTGGGCGCGGTCAGCCAGACCACGACTCCAAATCGACAGTGGCCTGGCCTGAATGGATAAAAACCGGATCGTTTAGGACGATCAAATGAATCGGTTCGGTGGAGATATCCTAAGACTCAAAGAGTCGCAAGGGAAGGCGAGATGGGCGGTAGCAATGAGTGTAGAGGCATTTGCGTAAAGTGGGTAGTCACTACCGATTAGTCCGGTCCAGTCATACAAGTTCTAGTTTAAACTTTTACCAAAATTTAAAACTAGAAATCACTAGCTCATTGACAGAATTGTAGGAACTTTGGCCCATCGACGGTGCGTGTTCCCGGCCGTCGTGGACAAACACATTGTTTGTTTAGCTTACCTAGGCATGCATGCAGTTAAAGCCTTTGGTAGTCTCACACGATGCCCGCATGCATTAATCATCGACCACGTAAGTACGTACTGCTTGATTGATTACAGTTTCCTGTCCTTTTCCCGGCGGGCGCAAAAGGTACGCAGGCAGTCGATCGAATCGCGGCGGGCGCGTGCAGTCCCTGTTACTGCAAAGATGCGATAGATCCGTAAAACCAACAGTACCACCAGGGCATGCATGAGAGGTTATTATGAGCAGAGGACTCGAGCGTCTCCATTGTTCCTACTACTAGAGAGCTAGAGCACTTTACTCCAACATGGAGGAGCACTGCACGGTTGGCACAGCCCGTTGGCCAAAAGTGGCGAGCTGGAATGATACCTAGCTAGTACTGTAGAACCTGTAGTGCTACACTACTGCAGGGCCAATTACCTGCGGTGGCTGTAGCAGCTCTCAGATGCCATGGTCATATCTCAAAAATCCGCTTGTAATTTAGAATCTCTCCGTGCCGAAGATTTGTCAAGATCCTTTGGAGATATATATATATATATATATATATATATATATATATATATATATATATATATATATATATATATATATATATATATATATATATATATATATATATATATCTTAGACAAACTGTGGAATCTGTTTTGGAACAGAGTGAGAGCTTTGACTGCAGATTTGCAGAAACAGATCCGGGGTCGTCGCTTGGCAGGTTGGCATCAAAGGCAGATCCATCGACTAGTTCCTGTTCTCCATTAATCCGTCTATCTCAACGCGCATTGCTGCAGCTGCTTTGTTCATGGATTTCAATTAATTATATGACGGTTCGATCGTGATGCTAGCCCGTGGTCCTGCTTCTGTATACGGCGAAATGAGTAGCGTGTATCGGCCGAAGCTTCTTTGCTGTGCGTCCTGTCGATCTGTACGCTGTCCATTTGTCGTCTGCTCCCCCGACCGGCCCCCAGCACCAAGGGGTAGGTTGTGCCATGGCGGTGTACGATTCACCGCCTTATATCAGAGCATCTCTACGAGATGTATCTCTACGAGATACCGCAAATCTTTCAATCCCCAAAATTTTGGCTCGATATATAATATAATGGTTTTTTCAGATATCGTAAAAACAAAGTTATCCTAAGTTTTTTTGCGGTTTCAATAAATATGTGGAACGGATGAGGTGAGGTGAGGTGAGACAAGAAACGGCTGAGGTCGCGTCTGCGCCAAGATTCAGAGAGTCGCAGTGGAAAGAAATGTAGCAATAGCAATGAGTATAGAAGCATTGGGGCAAAGTGGGCAGTCACTACTGATTAGTCTGGTCCAGTCATACCCATACAGGCTGCATATGCGCCTGTCCACTCGATCACAGCGATTCGTCATTTGTCTTCCGTGGCATTCGTCGTTGTTCCTAGTAAGTTCTCGGTTGAGTTCCCACTAAAGTCTCACTTGTATAGGTTAGAATTTTAAACTAGAAATCACCAAGGGCATATTTGGTTCTGGTGCGAGGTTTTTCACCACGCATGCAACTTGTACATGCGGGACCGCACCCCAGGATCATGAAGAGGATCTCCTTGCATGTCATTGTGTTAGTAATCATCAGCCAAACGAAACGAAACAAAAAGACCAAACCGATGCCCAGATTCAGAATAACTAGCAAAAAACCAGGTAGAGTTGGTGCTACGGAAACCAGAGGACATGCACAGCCAATTATGTTGTGCATACCGTCCGGTTCCTCTAACACCAGCGCTATGAACGCATTGTACTAGGTGTCATCACAAGTTGCGTTCGCAGAATAAACAACAATTGCATCATAGTACAGATCATTGATAGCATGAACCGATGATCCCACCAAACCAAGTTCCATCACCTTGAATAGATGACAACACCAGGTTCGAAAAGATCACCGCTTCCACTTCCTTGCGGTACGTATGTAATCATCGGCACTCCCATAAACTGTGCATCATATTAGGCATTATATGTCCAATATCAATCATAACAGGTATGTTGTGAAGCAACCAATTGGGATCTTGGCCATAGAATACAGAGTAATCATCGGCCGAAGAATAAGAACATAAAGAGTGTTATGCAAAGTAATCACTGTCTCATATATTATGTGCACACTAACACCAGGGAGATGAATCTATGCTACCGAGTACAATGCACAATAATGTTTGTTATGAACGATTCGAGGCAGTACAGATTCACCCCCGCGGGTATCATTCGGTGACAGTTTAATCATCGGCCTAGGAACAATAAGATGAACAATGCAATCTAGCCACTAATTTTCCTCAATTTTCCCAATCAGAGGAACCCTAATCACAACATCTGTCTGGATCTAGCCACTAACAAGCACGGAGGAACCAATGTATCAGTAGATCTAGTGCCTACGAAGGCACAACAAGGAAAGAAAAGACCCTAACACATCAAATCGACCAAAACTACCACAAATCACAAATCTATCATGCATGTCACTCATACTCGGAGAATCAGACGGTAACAGATAGATCTGAGCTGCTAAAACCTTAAAGAGTTGGTAGTTCGAGGCCTTACCGCCATTGTTGTAGGATTCGAGCTTCGGGTTTTCCGAGGAATAAGAAGTAGTAGTCGCAGTTGCAGTAGTAGATCCGCTCCGGCCACGAAAAGCGCGGTACTCGCCTAGATCTACCTCCGTCTGTTGCCCTCGCGGTGGTCTTTGATCTTCTGGCGGGAGAGGAACCGTCGACGGTGAGACGGGAGGAAGGTGTTGGAATTATGCCCTAGATGCAATAATAAAGATGTTATTGTTATAATTCTTGTTCATGATAAAGTTTATATTCCATGCTAGAATTGTATTAAGCGGAAACTTTGATACTTGTGTGGTTTATGAACAACACCGTGTCCCTAGTACGCCTCTATGGACTAGCTCATTGATTAATGATGGTTAAGGTTTCCTAACCATAGACATGAGTTGTCGATTAATAATGAGATCATGTCATTAGGAGAATGCTATGATGGACATACCCAAATCAAGCAGAGCAATTATATCGTGTCATCGTGTTCATCTTTGCGAAGCTTTTTCTTATGTCAAATATTGTATTCCTTAGACCATGAGATAATGCAACTCCCTGGTATCGGAAGAAAGCTTTGAGGTCATCAAACGTCATCCCATGTGAGGGCGATCATAAAGGTGTCTCTCAGGTGATCGGAAAGTACTTGTTGGGTTGTATGTATCGAGATGGGATTTGTCCCTCCCAAGTCGGAGAGATATACTTCGGGCCCACTCGGTAATCGATATCAACACCGCTTGCAAGCACGTGGTTAAGGAGTTGATCACAAAGTGATATCGGATTACGGAACGAGTAAAGTATTTGCCGTGAACGAGATTGAACTAGGTATGCCGATACCAACGATCGAATCTTGGGCAAGTAAAATATCGCATGACGAAGGGAATATATATATATATATATATGGGATTAATTGAATCCTGGCATCATGGTTCATCCGATATGATCATCGATGAATATGTGGGAGTCAATATGGGTTTCCAGATCCCGCTGTTGATTATTGATAAAAGATCATGTCTGCATATTCTCGAACCCGTAGGGTCACACACTTAACGTGTCTCGATGCTAAGATAGAATGGATAAATGGTTTATGAGTTTTTGTTCGGAGTCTCGGATGAGATCCAAGACATCACGAGAGGTTCCGGAATAGTCCAAAGAATAAGATTCATATAAAGGAAAGCAGTTTTTGGATTTCGGAATCATTTCAGAGTATTCAATATTGTACTGGAAGGTTCTAGAAGCTTCCGGAGTGGGACCAACATGGTCCCACTTGTCGGAGGGGTGTGTGGGCCTACAAGGGAGTGCCCTGGCCGCTTTGGTCCAGGGGCACAAAGCCCCATAGGCCCAGCCGGCCAAACCCTAGGGAAACCTTCTAGAAGGGGGGGAAGACTTGCCCCCCACTCTACCCTTGGGGCCGCCGCCCTAGGGCTTGGAGGAGGGTCCAAGGGGGCCGGACAGCCCCCTATATAAGGTGGGCAGGGGGCGCACCCTCTCCTCACGCCAAAAACCCTAGCCGCTAGCTGCTGCCCTTCCTCTCTCTCTCCCGACTGCGTGTAGGCGAAGCCCTGCTGCAGAAACTCTCCACCATAGCACCACGCCATCGTGCTGCAGATCCAATCCATATCTCCACCCCACTTGATGGACCAAGGAAGGAGGAGACGTCGCGGCATCGTATGTGTGCATCTCTCGGAGATGCCGCCACTTGCGGCGTAGGATCGGATCGGATCACGAGGAGGAGACGGCGAGTACGACTACACCAACCACGTCCTGTTGAACATTTCTGCTGTGCGATTTCTTCAAGGGTATGAAGATCTCATCTATCCCTCTCGTTGATTGCATCTCCTAGATTAGATCTTGGCTTTTCCGTTCGCATCCGTAGAATTTTTTTGATTTACTTTACTGCGAAACCCTTCAGTGGTATCAGAGCTAGATCTATGCGTAGATATGTTTCACGAGTAGAACGCAACATGCTTGTTGCGGGCGTTGATATTTTATGTTGCAGGCCTCTTGTTGTGTACTTCTTATGGAGCGGGATAGTGAGATCGAAGCGGTCCAGACCAACTTTACGCGACCTCGTTCGCGAGACCGGCTCCGCACTTGACGTGTGGCTTGTTCCACACATGCGGCTGGTGGATGCCAGTTTCTCTCACTATAGTAGTCATGGGATTTACATCGGATGTTAGCAACCATAATATCACCGTTGTGGCTTTCCGTAGGTAAGAATCGTTCTTAGCTTGTTACTCCCATAAGCCACGTAAAACATGCAACAACAAAGTAGAGGCGTCTAACTTGTTTTTGCAGGGAGTGTTTTGTGATATGGTATGGCCCAAGATATGATGTGTATGTTGTATGCAATGATCATGTTTTGTAATATTTCATGACTTGCATGTCGATGAGTACACAACCGGCAGGAGCCATATGGTTGTCTTTATAATTGTGTATGACCTGTGTGTCAACTTTTTATATGCCATGTAATAGCTTTACTTTATCGCTAAGTAGTTAGCAATAGTTGTAGTTGCTATTTGTGGTGGAGGAAATCATGGTGGAGTGATGGATATCATGCTGGCGCGCACAAGATGGAGATCATTGCGCGGAGATTGGCTATACCATGTCACATAAAATTATATGCATGTGATGTTTATCCTTTTATGTATCTTATTATGCTTAGATCGCGACGGTAGCATTATAAGATGATTCCTCACTTAAAGATCAAGATAAAAATTGTGTTCTTCCCATGTATGCACCATTGCGAAAGTTCGTCGTGTTCAAGCACCTCGTGATGATTGGGTGCTATAAACTCTGCGTTCACATACAACGGGTGCAAGCCAGTTTTGCACACGTGGAAATACTTGGGTTTGACTTGACGAGCCTAGCATGTACAGACATGGCCTCGGAATACACGAACCGAAAGGTTAAGCATGAGTCATATGATTGATATGATCGACACTTTGTTGTCCACCATTGAAACCACATCTCTTGTCGTGAAGATCGGATTAGGTGTGGTAAATTTGGATTATGTTCACTAAACAACTTGAGGGATGTTGAATTTAGTGGGAGTTCATCTAGTAATTTGATTAAATTGAACTAATTATCATGAACATAGTCTAAATTATACTTGCAAATTTTGTAGATCAAATGGCTAAGTCCAACTTCAACTTCAACGTTTTTGCTGAGAAAGAAAAGCTTAAGAACAATGGGTCTAACTTCACCAACTAGTTCTGCAATCTGAGAATCATTCTCGCTAGCGGACAAAAGGACTATGTACTAGAGAAAGCGCTAGGTGACGCCCGTGCTATTGATGCGCCGGCTGATGAAAAAGCTGTTTATCTGTCGCGCAAAGATGATTATGGGGTGATTAAGAGTACCATGTTGTTTGCTATGGAACCGGACCTTCAAAATCGTTTTGAGGAGTTCGTCGGGCCCTTTGAGATTCTTGAGGAACTAAAAACCATGTTTCAGACTCAGTCCCGTTCTGAGAGATATGAGATCTTTGAGAAGTTCTTTAACTGCAAGATGGAGGAAGAGAGTTCCATTAGTGAGCATGCCATTAAGATCGGGCTACACTCAACGTCTTGAGCAACTGGACTGCAAGATTCCAGAAGAGCTGAAGATTGACAGAGTTCTGCAATCACTCCCTCCTAGCTACAAAGGTTTTGTAGTTACTCACAATCAGATTGGTTCCACTGATACGATCACTGAGCTCTTCGCTAAGCTGAAAGCTGCGAAGGTGGATATCAAGAAAGATAATCATGTGTTGATGGTCAACAAGGCCCCTAGCTTTAAGAAAGGTAAGGGTGCAAGGAAATCCTTCAAGAAAGGCAGCCGCAAGCGCGTTGCCCCTGCTGAGAAGAAGCTCAAGTCTAGACCTAAGCCGGATACTGAGTGCTTCTATTGCAAGGACAAGGGTCACTGGAAGCGTAACTGTCCTAAGTACTTAGCGGACAAGAAGGCTGGCACCATTAAAGGTATATTTGATATACATGTTATTGATGTTTACCTTACTAGCGCTCGTTGTAGTGCCTGGGTATTTGATACTGGTTCAGTTGCTAATATTTGTAACTCGAAACATGAGCTACGGAATAGACGGCGGCTAGCAAGGGATGAGGTGACGATGCGCGTTGGCAATGGATCAAGAGTTTATGTGATGGCCGTCGGCATGCTCTCCTTAGTTTTACCTTCGGGATTAGTTTTAAACCTTAAAAAGTGTTATTATGTGCCTGCGTTGAGCACGAACATTATATCTGGATCGTGTTTTTTGCAAGACGGTTATTCATTTAAATCGGATAATAATGGTTATTCTATTTATATGAGTAACATCTTTTATGGTTATGCACCTGCTGTGAATGGTTTATTTCTTCTGAATCTCGAAAGCAATGAAACACACATCCATCACATTGAGGCTAAGAGATGCAAAGTAGATAGTGATAATTCGACTTATTTGTGGCACTGCCGTCTAGGTCATATTGGTGTAAAACGCATGAAGAAACTCCATTCTGATGGACTTTTGGAGTCTCTTGATTTCGAATCATTTGACACGTGCGAGCTGTGCCTCATGGGCAAGATGATAAAAACCCCGTTCTCCGGAATAATGGAGCGAGCAACGAACTTGATGGAAATCATACATACCGATGTATGCGGACCAATGAGTGTTTCGACGCGCGGTGGATATCGCTATTTTCTCACTTTTACTGATGACCTAAGTAGATATGGGTATATCTATTTAATGAAACATAAATCTGAAACGTTTGAAAAGTTCAAAGAATTTCAGAACGAAGTGGAAAACCATCATAACAGGAAAATTAAATTTCTGTGATCCGATCGTGGAGGTGAATATTTGAGTTATTATTTTCTCACGCATCTTAAAGCAAGCGGAATCGTTTCGCAACTCACTCCACCCGGAACACCACAGCGCAATGGTGTGTCTGAACGCCGGAATCGAACTCTATTAGATATGGTGCGATCGATGATGTCTCTTACAGATTTGCCGTTATTATTTTGGGTTTATGCATTAGAAACCGCTGCATTCACTTTAAATAGGGCACCATCTAAATCCGTTGAGACGACACCGTATGAACTATGGTTTGGTGCTAAACCTAAGTTGTCGTTTTTTAAAGTTTGGGGATGTGAAGCTTACGTCAAGAAGTTGATGCCGGACAAGCTCGAACCCAAAGCGGAGAAATGCGTCTTCATAGGATACCCTAAGGAAACTATTGAGTATACCTTCAACCACAGATCCGAAGGCAAAGTGTTTGTTGCAAAGAACGGATCCTTTCTTGAGAAAGAGTTTCTCTCGAAAGAAGTGAGTGGGAGGAAGGTAGAGCTAGATGAGGTTATTGAACCCGCTCTCGAGTTGGAGAGTAGCGCATCACCCGAAATTGTTCTAGTGCCGCCTGCACCAACAAGAGAGGAAGCTAATGACGAGAATCATGAAACTTCGAACGATGCTACTGCTGAACGTCGCAACTCGACAAGGTCGCGTGCCACTCCTGAATGGTACGGCAACCCTGTCTTAACCGTCTTGTTGGTAGACAACAGTGAACATACGAACTATGAGGAAGCAATGATGAGCCCAGACTCTGAGAAATGGCTAGAGGCCATCAAATCCGAATTGGGATCCATGAGCAAAAACCAAGTATGGACTTTGGTGGACCCTCCTAGCGACCGTAAGGCCGTTGAGTACAAATGGATTTTCAAGAAGAAAACAGACGCGGATGGTAGTGTTACTGTCTATAAAGATCGGCTTGTCGCAAAAGGTTTTCGACAAGTTCAAGGTGTTGACTACGATGAGACTTTCTCTCTCGTAGCGATGTTTAAGTCCATTCGGATTTTATTAGCAATTGCTGCATTTCATGACTATGAAATATGGCAGATGGATGTCAAGACTGTGTTCCTCAATGGCAACATTGATGAAGAGTTGTATATGATGCAGCCTGAAGGTTTTGTCGATCCTAAGGATGCTAATAAGTTGTGCAAACTTCAGCGTTCCATTTATGGACTGAAGCAAGCATCTCGGAGTTGGAACCTTCGTTTTGATCAGGTGATCAAGTGTTTTGGATTTGTTCCAAATTTCTACGAAGCTTGTATCTACAAGAAAGTGAGTGGGAGCTTAGTGACATTTTTAGTACTATATGTGGATGACATATTGATTATTGGAAATTACATTGGTATGCTTAACGATGTGAAGAGTTATTTAAATAAATGTTTTTCAATGAAAGACCTAGGAGAAGCTGCTTATATATTAGGCATCAAAATCTATAGAGATAGACAAAGACGCCTAATAGCATTAAGCCAAAGTACATACCTAGACAAAGTTCTGAAAAGGTTCAGAATGAATAAAGCAAAGAAAGGTTCATTGCCCATGTTGTCAGGAAAGATATTGAGCAAGGCTCGGTGTCCGGCTATGGTAAACGATAGAGAAATTATGAGCAAAGTTCCTTATGCCTTGGCCATAGGTTCTATCATGTATATCATGCTGTGTACTAGACCGGATGTGTCCAATGCTCTTAGTTTGACGAGCAGATACCAAAGTGATCCAGGAGTGGAACACTGGACAGCCGTAAAGAACATCCTAAAGTATTTAAATAGGACTAAAGAAATGTTCTTGGTCTATGGAGGTGATGAGCAGCTCGTCGTAAAAGGTTACGTCGATGCTAGTTTCGACACCGACCCGGATGATTCTAAATCTCAGACAGGATACGTTTATATTTTGAATGGAGGAGCTGTGAGCTGGAGAAGCTGCAAGAAAGCGTGATCGCGGGATCTACAGTAGAATCGGAATACATGGCTGCTGTAGAAGCGTCAAGTGAAGGAGTTTGGATCAGGAACTTCATCACTGAGCTTGGTGTGGTTCCAAGTGCCTTGGACCCACTAGAGATATTGTGCGACAACACTGGCGCCATAGCACTAGCTAAGGAACCAAGATATCATCCAAAGACTAAGCGCATCAACCGCCGGTTTCATATAATTCGAGATTATATAACAGATGGAGATCTGAAGATTAGCAAAGTACATACGGGTCTGAATGTCGCAGATCCGTTGACTAAACCTCTTCCACGAGCAAAACATGATCAGCACCTTAATGCCATGGGTGTTAGATTGTTGCCAGATGTAAACTAGATTATTGACTCTAGTGCAAGTGGGAGACTGTTGGAATTATGCCCTAGAGGAAATAATAAAAATGTTATTGTTATAATTCTTGTTCATGATAAAGTTTATAGTCCAGGCTAGAATTGTATTAAGCGGAAACTTTGATACTTGTGTGGTTTATGAACAACACCGTGTCCCTAGTACGACTATATGGACAAGCTCATTGATTAATGATGGTTAAGGTTTCCTAACCATAGACATGAGTTGTCGATTAATAATGAGATCATGTCATTAGGAGAATTATATGATGGACATACCCAAATCAAGCAGAGCAATTAGATTGCGTCATCGTGTTCATCTTTGCGAAGCTTTTTCTTATGTCAAATATTGTATTCCTTAGAACATGAGATAATGCAACTCCCTGGTATCGTAAGAAAGCTTTGAGGTCATCAAATGTCATCCTATGTGAGGGTGATCATAAAGGTGTCTCTCAGGTGATCGGAAAGTACTTGTTGGGTTGTATGTATCGAGATGGGATTTGTCCCTCCCAAGTCGGAGAGATATACTTCGGGCCCACTCGGTAATCGATATCAACACCGCTTGCAAGCACGTGGTTAAGGAGTTGATCACAAAGTGATATCGGATTACGGAATGAGTAAAGTACTTGCCGTGAACGAGATTGAACTAGGTATGCCGATACCAACGATCGAATCTCGGGCAAGTAAAATATCGCGTGACGAAGGGAATATATATATGGTATTAATTGAATCCTGGCATCGTGGTTCATCCGATATGATCATCAATGAATATGTGGGAGTCAATATGGGTTTCCAGGTCCCGTTGTTGATTATTGATAAAAGATCATGTCTGCATATTCTCGAACCCGTAGGGTCACACACTTAACGTGTCTCGACGCTAGGATAGAATGGATAAATGATTTATGAGTTTTTTTCGGAGTCTCGGATGAGATCTAGGACATCACGAGAGGTTCCGTAATAGTCCGAAGAATAAGATTCATATAAAGGAAAGCAGTTTTTGGATTTCAGAATCGTTTCGGAGTATTTGGTATTGTACCGGAAGGTTCTAGAAGCTTCTAGAGTGGGACCAACGTGGCCCCACTTGTCGTAGGGGTGCGTGTGCCTACGAGGGAGTGCCCTGGCCGCTTTGGGCCAGGGGCACAAAGCCCCATAGGCGCAGCCGGCCAAACCCTAGGGGAAACCCTAGGGAAACCTTCTAGAAGGGGGGGAGACTTGCCCCCCACTCCACCCTTGGGGCCGCCACCCTAGGGCTTGGAGGAGGGGCCAAGGGGGGCCGGCCATCCCCCTATATAAGGTGGGAAGGGGCGCACCCTTCCCTCACCCCAAAAACACTAGCCGCCAGCTGCTACCCTTCCTCTCTCTCTCTCTCTCTCTCTCTCTCTCTCTCTCTCTCTCTCTCTCTCTCTCTCTCTCCCTCCGGACTACGTGTAGGCGAAGCCCTGCTGCAGAAACTCTCCACCATAGCACCACGCCGTCGTGCTGCAGATCCAATCCATCTCTCCACCCCACTTGCTGGACCAAGGAAGGAGGAGACGTCGCGGCACCGTACGTGTGCATCTCTCGGAGGCGCCGCCACTTGCGGCGTAGGATCGGATCGGATCACGGGGAGGAGACGGCGAGTACGACTACACCAACCATGTTCTGTTGAACGTTTCCGCTGTGCGATTTCTTCAAGGGTATGAATATCTCATCTATCCCTCTGGTTGATTGCATCTCCTAGATTAGATCTTGGCTTTCCCATTCGCATCCATAGATTTTTTTGATTTACTATACTGCGAAACCCTTCAGAAGGGGAGATTGTGAATGGGTAGAGAGACAGAGCGGTGAGGGGATTTGTGGCGAGCGTTCTCGATGTGTCGCGCGCTCTCTCGCTCTTCTCCCCGCGTGCAGTCCTGTGTCCGCTTTTCTTCCGGCGTGCAATTTTCCAAACGGCCTTATTTCTTCCGGTCCGGTGTGGCCCACCAAACACGCCCCCAAATGAATCGTCGGGACTTTGGCTCATTGCATCTCTAGTTCCGGGGTCAGATAAACATGAAATGCATGTCTCCTGTTGTCGTGGATGTAGAATTGCGGAATATTAACTGTATTTATATTGCAAGAGGTTATTACGCCGTGAGTCCTTAGGCTGTTTATATAGTACTAGAAGACTTGGGGACAAAAAGACTACTATAGATAGAATTGGATTACAAACTTAAACTACCAATTATAGTCTAACCGTGATATACTCTAACACTCCCCCGCAGTCGGATCGGTAGTGACACAGACGGTCTGACTGGAGTATAATCCAAAGGCAGAAATGGGAGAGGGTGTCGATGTCGATGTAGCCGAAAGTAGGGCATTGTAGTCGTGGTCGATGATGCCATTGGTGTTGTAGTTGCCGTTGATGATGTCGATGTGTTGTGGTCGATGTCGGCGTTGAGCTTGGAGAATTCGTCATAGTAGTTGAGCTAGATGTAGTTTGAGTTAGGTGACACGCCTTGCCGAGCTTGCCAAACTCGGGAGCATGCCGGGGACGAAGGCACGCGTCGATGTTGCCAATATCGGACATGCGAATATAGGGACCATCACGAGCCATGCGAGCCAGATCTGGAGGGAGCAGCAGAGAATTTCTCCGTGAACGGTCGGTGCGTAGAAGTTGTCCGCCAATTTGTCTGAGTAGATAAAGTAGTTGCAAGAAGAAAATTAATTTAGTGCAAAACAAAAATTAGACTACGGCTCTGGCGGCGAGGTCGTGGTGGACGAAGACGACGAGGTAGTTGTTGATGGCGACTGAATTATTGCGGTAGTTGATTTTGGGGATTAGCCCCGTATTTTCCGCTTGTATGAGCGCGTCGTCGCTCATAAAGAAGAACTTGTTGTTGGCGTTGACGTTGACCACGATTGGTGGTGGCGGCGATGATGCGATGATGTTGTTGATGTAGATGGTTGTCGACGATGATGACCACGGGTGATGAAGGTGCAACCCTTTGTTGACGACGCGGCACGTACTCGGGGACGTGCGTCCCGATCGATGTTGGTGAGGACGGAGAATCCGACGCAGCGCGTGAAGACGTCCCTTGGGGTGCCGCACGGAGCCTCCTTGGCACGATCGTTGGTGATGATTTGCCGGAGATGAGTCGACGCCGAGGTTGAAGTAGAGGCACATGATGAAAACATGTGGTTGTGGACGATGCAATCCGATCTATGATCGGCGAAAGAAGAAGAAATGTCGGTCAAGCGGCCGGCGAGCATATTTTGGCGAAGTAAGATCTAATCTACTATTGCGCGGCCCCCGACGAAGAACGATCTTCTCGGGGGCGACGCGGCGGAAGAGGTGGCTAAACCCTAGGCGGAGCGAACCGTTCTGATATTAGGTAGAATTGCGGAATATTAACTGTATTGATATTGCATATTATCGTGAGTCCTTGGGCTGTTTATATAGTACTAAAAGACTTAGGAGACAAGAAGACTAGTGGCGGAGCTAGCCAAGAATATTGGGGGGGGGGGGCAAAACGAAATTATGGATGCTTGGGGGGCAAATGACACTAATTTTTCTTTTCTAGATCCTCAAAAAAAATTCCTTCAATGATTTTTAAAAATCTGAGGGGGGATGGCCCCCCAACATGCATGTAGCTCCGCCAGTGAAGAAGATTACTAGAGATAGAATTAGATTACAAATTTAAACTACTAAATATAGTCCAACCATAATATACTCTAATAGTGGACAAACGTGTTTAGCTTTTTTTTTAAACATTTGTTTAGCTTACCTAGGCATGCATGGAGTTGATGCTTGTCGTATCACACGATGCCCGCATGCATTTATCATCGACCACGTACGTACGTACGTACTACTGCTTGATTGATTACAGTTTCCTGTCCTTTTCCCGGCGGGCGCAAAGCTACGCAGGCAGGCCATCGAATCGCGACGCGCGTGCAGTCGCTGTTACTGCCAAGATGCCATAGATCCGTAAAACCAACAGTACCACCAGGCAGACATGCATGAGAGGTTATTATGAGCAGAGGACTCGAGCGTCTCCATTGTTCCTACTACTAGAGAGCTAGAGCACTTTACTCCAACATGGAGGAGCACTGCACGGTTGGCACAGCCCGTTGGCCAAAAGTGGCGAGCTGAAGCGATACCTACACCGGTGGAAACGGGGCTATTGGTCCCAGTTGGTACGGGGCTTTAGTCCCGGTTGTCCAACCGGGACAGGGCAATCGGGACTAAAGCGCCAACCGGGACAAAAAAGGTACACACGTGGCAGCGGCAGAGGGCGAGAGGGTGGGGCATTAGTCCCGGTTCGTGAACCGGGACTAATAACCTTCTGCCGCGGCAGAGATTTGGTCCATTTCTCTGCCGCGGCAGAGAATTCATTTTGGCACACTTTGTTGCCGCGGCAGCATTTTCGCTACTTTTTGTGCCGCGACAGAGAATTCATTTAGGTTGTTTTATTGTTTATTTAGTGATTTGCACTTATCAATGAAGGAACCTTATATTATATCATGAATATCATGACAATATTACATTGAATACACAGATCGAGTTTATGCACTACATACAAAAGTTGCTATTCGATGCTACCGGCCAATTCCTTCAAAGTTGCTATTTTTACAATCCCTATTGTCTATACACAGCCGAATAGTATTCCCCTTTTGGGTCTAAGACTTCTGCATCCAAGAATCCCGCCAATTCCTCCTAAATTGCTCGTACGCGATCCTTTGGCAGAAGACCGTCCCGTAGACGTTCGATCTGATTTAAAAAAGGAGTCGGCCTATATGAATGAAACTAAACACAATTTAATTGTAATTAAAAACTATAGAAATTGTTTACGTACGTGGAGTTGCTCTAAATTTCTGTCCTTCTCATCGCACGTCTGCCGGATGAACTCGCAAACATAGTATCCACATAGATTGTTACCTGGTCCCTGCGTCAGGCACTTTACGAGAACAGAGTTCAATCAAAATAATAATCAAGCATGATAATAACTGTATCAAAACTAGAATCAAAGAGATGCGCGGATATAGCTAGTGGTGCTTACATTTAGTGGTTGAAATGTAAGCTCCTCTTTCCAAACACCCCTAGCCTTGTTGGTGAACCGTTTCCAAGCGCTGCCCGGCGTAGAAAACGAATAAAATAAGTTATTAAGTACTTGATATCATAAAATTCACGAACGTTGCCGATATAGTGTCGTAATGATTAGAATTACCGCTGGAGAAGTATCTGCATGTCCTTCCACGTCTCAAGGGGTTTATGTTTCGAGTCCATGACTAGTACACGCCCTTTGTCAAGTTGAATGATTAACAGAATATAGTGGAAGCTGCAAATGCATAACTAATCAATTATATACTTAACATCGAGTAAGCGAAATAGAAAGTGTATACAAGACAATAACACTCACTCGAAGTTGTAAGGAAATAGTATTTCCCTTTTGGTTTCTTGAAACCTTAACGCGTGTACTATATTATCCTCCGTATCCTGGGGGCTTATTTTGAGATTAGCTTCATGAACCCAATATGGGTCAATGAAGCCAATGTCATAGATTTGTCCTCTGCTGCATTCGAGAATCTTCATTCTGCATATTACAGTATGATTATATACATGCAATAAACAAAATAATATAGCTGGAGACTAAATTAATTACAGAATTAGTACTTACAAACAATAGGCACTGATGATCGATTTGTCCAAGGCGTCTTGATTGAATAATTGAAATAGTTCATCAAATTCAACGGATATCATGTCATCCTTTTCTTTCCCATGATGCTTTTTTGTAACCCTCAGCACTATCCAGTTATCCCCGGCCCTTGTGGCATGCATGTACCAGTTATGCAATCTTCGCATTTTTGTTGGAAGATTGTTTACCTCCTCAGGTTTGACGAGAGGTTTGCCGTACTGGTATTTGTATGCTACTTCACTCACGGGGAAGAACTCTAACTGGGATAAGTACTGGGCAATACTCATACCTTGAGCAGCGGCAGCTTCTCCGTATTGTGCAACTACCTCTGGATTATACTGCTCTTTGGCCCCATATTTGCTCGACCCCACATTGGTTTGGGAAATCACCTTGAGAGGGGCGCAAGTCTGTTTTGCTTGTTCTCCGAGCTGGGCAACAGATTTCTCGCTTTCATCAGTACTGCTCTTCGAGGCTTTTTGTGCCGCATGTGACTTGAGAATAGAACGCTCATAGTCTGATGACAGCTTTGGCTCGGGTTGATGAAGAGTCTTTAGCATTTTCAACACTTTGGTTTTTTCTTCTTTGGTGCTGGGGAACTCTGGCTCTTTTGGCCGCCTCAGCTTAGCGAAAAACGCTGTCGTTTCCGCATCAACGATCGCCGCAGTCTCCTCTTCAGTACAGTCATAAGCTCTCTTGGGAGGAACCTTTGGTACTTTTGGAAGAGGCTCTTGTTTACGTTTCGGCGATCGTTTACCACGACGCACAGTAGCGGTACGCTTACGCTTTTTATCCTGAGGCGCCGGCGATGGCTCCCGCGGCGATGGCTGCGCCGGAGATTGGTGAGGCGACGTAGCCGGGTGAGGCGACGAAGACGGCTGCCGCGGCGGCGACGACCTCACTGGAGACGGGTGAGGCGGCGGTGAAGATGGCCTTGGCGTGTGATTTCGAAGCACGATACATTCCTACGGCCATAGAATGGTGACGTTTTTTGCATCTCCCAGTACAGTCACATCCCCTTCACCTGCAGGGTAGTGAAGATCCAAAACCTCAAAGGTGGGCATGGTTTCATCCACGCCGACAACAGCGTAGCCCTCTAGAACCACACGACAGTGGTAAGTTGGTGTGGGTCCAATTGGTAAGGCATAGCCGACCGCCACCTTCATTGATATGTTCACAACTTTGACATGTAGCTCGCAGTGTGTCATCTCTGTGATATCATCCACTGGATAGCTAACAGGAGCCATCGTCGGTGCATCATCGTCATCGCCATTGTCATCACCCGGGACCTCGGTGGAAGCCACACTGCTTTTTCGATTATTCGATAGGCCGGTAGCATCGAATGCAGTGTGCTGCTGAGATGATCCGGTAGTACTTTGCTCTTTAAGTGCGTTAATTTCATCTTGTTGTTGCTTTAATCGTTCTTCAATTAAACGCATTCGCTCTTTCTGACTATTTGCTTCAACTTCCTCCCTGTCCTTTCTCCTCTGACGGCTTCTATCAGGATATTTCTTCCTCTCTTCGGGAAACCCAGTCCTCCATGGTTGGGAGCCTCTTATGCCTCCTGTTCGTCCATCATGTTCCTTATTTCCAAGAGCGAGTGTGAGCTCATCATTCTCTCTATCGGGAATGAAGTCCCCATCTTTAATAGCCTTTACTGCTTTTCTCATCCTCTCGATTGGCAAGGGGTCTTCTTTATGCCGTATGTTATATATACACCTCCCTTTCGAGTCCAACGTGCCCCAATGCCCGTAAAACCAATTCCTTGCACGTTCTACGCAATCGTCTGTCTCTGGGGTGATCTTTTTAGCACACAGTTCATTCTCAAGTTTCTCCCACTTAGGAATGCCAGCCCTGTAGCCACCTTGCCCCATAGTATGGTGATACTTCTTGTTAGCAGCATTCAGCTTATTCGTTTCAGACATTTTCTTAGCTTTTTCTGATTTCTTGTATTCCACAAACTCAGCCCAAAATGGTTTTATCTTCTCAAACTGAATATTCTTGAAATCGGGAGTCTTCTCTTTCACGACATAGTCAAGGTGCAATCTTTTCTTCCAGTTGGTGAAACACTGGGCCATCTTCTTCAAAGCCCACTCCCTGACCTTAGCCTCCATGGCTCTCCCATGTTGTTGTAGGGGTTCGTAGCATGGAAAACAAAAATTTTCTATCGCATACAAACAAACAAGCCAAGATCTATCTACTAGATTGTAGCAACGAGTTGATGGAATAACTTACCCTCGAAGATTCCAAAGCGGTTAACGAGAGCAGATTCTCGTGGGTGATGTAGTCGTACTCTTTCCGATCTCAAGATCGTGTAGACGATCCTTCCGGCGCCACGTTCCGGCAGCGCTCCCGCAGTCGGTCACACGTTCGGTACTCGACGAAGACCTTCCTCTCCCTTGTTCCAGCAGGCAGCGGAGGTTGTAGCACTCTCCTCGCGATTCCGGCAGCACAACGGCGTGGTACCGGAAGTAGAGGGGAGATCCCACAGGGCTTCGCCTTAAGCCGGAGCGAGTATGGTGGAGTATGAGAGAGAACTATTAGTGGTCTAGGGTTTAGACACACCAATTAGAAGGCTCTAAACCGAAGGCTAGGGCAATTAGAAGCTCTAAACCAAAACGGCTCTAAACCGGAGATTAGAGGATAGGAACTTGTGTGTCTAGAGGAGGAGGCCCTGCCCCTCCTCTTATAGGTGGGAGGGCGGCCAAGGGGAGGGAGTCCCTCCCCAAGTCGGCCTTGGGTGGCGCGCCGGCTTGGAGAGGAGACTCCTCCCCAAAGTCGGTTTCAACCACCTCTTGCTTGTTTCCCACAGTTTCCTGTTTTAGCCGTTTGACTTTCAAACTGGCCATTTGACTTTTCTGTTTTAGGATTCAATTTAATCCTTTATTTGGAACAGCAAGAACACTTAGTACATGATGCAATCATTCCAATATGTAATGACACATTCATGTACCCCTCCCCTTTCCCGGAGTGCCGGACATTCCGGAACCTTCTAGAACATTCCCGATGAAAACACCGGAATCATTTCCGAACTCCGAAACGGGACTTTCCTTATATGAATCTTATTCTCCGGACCATTCCGGATCACCTCGTGATATCCCGGATCCCATCCGAGACTCCGAACAACATTCGGTCTCTTTCTCATAATACCATAACTACTCAAACAACGTCGAATCCTTAAGTGTGTCTCCCTACGGTTCGTGAATTATGCGGACATGATCGAGACACTTCTCCGAACAATAACCAATAGAGGAATCTGGAAATTCATATGTCTCCCACATATTTCTACGATTACTTTGCGATCGAATGAACCACTTACATACGATACCAATTTCCCTTTGTCTCACGATAGTTTACTTATCCGAGGTTATGATCGTCGGTATCTCTGCATACCTAGTTCAACCTCGTTACTGATAAGTACTCTTTTCTCGTTCCCGTGATATGTGATCCCTTGTGATCCAGTCACATGCTTGCAAGCAAATTGGATGACATTCCACCGAGAGGGCCTAGAGTATATCTATCCGTCATATGGATGGACAAATCCCACTCTTGATCCATGTGTCTCAACCAATACTTTCCGAACACTCAATGCCACCTTTATAGCCACCCAGTTACGGTGTGGTGTTTGATGTCATCAAAGCATCCATCCGGTAAAGGTGATATGCATGATCTCATGGTCGAAGGAATTAGGTTACTATGTATTAGAAAGCATATAGCAATTGAACTATTGAAATGACTTGATCTTTATGCTACGCTTATCTATAGGAGTATGTCCATCACATCATTCTCCTAATGATATGATCCTGTTGTTAATAACATCTCTATGTTCATGATCAGGAAACCATGATCATATATTAACCAACAAGCTAGTTTAACAAGAGGCTTTACTAGGGACTCTTATTTTAGTTTACAAATCACACAAGTATTAATGTTTCCGTTTAATACAATTATAGCATGGTATGTAAACATTTATCATAAGTATGAAGATATGATAATAACCTACTTTATTATTGCCTCTTGGGCATATCTCCAACAGTTGTAAGGCGTCCTCAACTAGATCCTCCGCATTTGGATCCAGCTCTATCTTCGGTAGTTTGAAATTAGCCATGAGCCTCTTCCACAGTAAATCTTTGGCGTGGTTAGGGACAAATAAACATGTTCCCTCTTCATCCGCATTAGCAGGCCTATTCCAATTTCTAATGGTGATCGGTATTAAGTCCCTAACGATTACTCTGCATTGTGCCACAAATTTGGTTGCGACAACTTCGGGAGCCGTCGGTTTGCCGTCTTCAGCGACATCTTCGATCCTGAACCTCTCATGGTCTTGCAACTTTTTGGTTGGGCCTCGTCTGGCCTTTTCAGTAGATTCCTTCGATCCGGAGGGCTAAAAGAAGAAAGATCGTCGTTACTATTTCTATATAGATAGCAGATGATTAATTAATGAATTAATTAGATTACATGCACCTCGCCGGAGCGGTCGTCTTCTCGATTACACAAGGCATCGCCTTCTCCCTCGCGGAAGGCAACACCTTCAACCTCAAACAAGTCGTCTATTCCGGTAAAAAGAGGATCACCCTCACCGGAGTTGTTCAGAAACGTTGATACGTCTAAATTATCTTCCCCACGGATCACACCTTAGATCAACTCTTCCTTTTCTTCGTCTCTGACGTGTGGGTCCATATTTTCTGCATAGGTGGAAAAACGAATAAGTCAAAGCGGCTAAAGGAGAAAATTAGGTACGGTGTTGAGAGATATAAACCCTAATTCAGAGAAACCCTAATATATACATACACAATAATAAAAATGAAGAGAAACCCTAAACCCTAAACCTAGCTACAAAAAGGAAACTGTGTAGTAGATAGGTAACTCTAGCTAAAATCAACTAAAATCAATATTCCGGAGTTCCGAGGGGTGTAAAACCTAGTTCGGAGAAACCTCGGATGCATATGAGAGGGGAACATGAGTATAAGTCTACAAAAGGGAAACTATCCAGTAGATAGGTAACACTAGATACTAACAAAATACCATATTGGAATCGATTTAGGAGGGTTCGGAATGCCCTGGCGAAGGCACATCGTCGAACCCACATGCACCTAAGGGGCATGCAATTTCATGGGAAGATTTACGCGCGACCGAGCCAGACCGAGCTTTCCTACGTCGAACACAATGGTTTTGACCGCGCGACCCCTTCGCCCATGTCTCGCCCACGCGTGAGCGAACAGGGGAACTCCCATCGGCGCCGCCTCCTCCCCCCTCTCCTCACCTTCCCCGAGCAAACAGAGCTTCTGCCTCTCTCTTGCCACAATACACCCGCCCCACGCGTCCCTGCACGCCTCCCATGTCCTGCGGAACCGGCCACCGACATCCCCTTTTCCCGAGCCTTACAAACCCGACATGAGGGAGTATAAATCTATCATTGAGTAAATGTGATACTCCTATAGCAAACGAGGATAGTCCGATGATAAGGATGCGATTAGGGATGGCAATGGGGCCCCGAAACCCACAAACCCGATGGATACCCGCCTTAAATGGGGAGGGTTTGGTAAAAAGTTAGACCCTCCAAGTTTAATGGGGCGGGTATGGGGGTGGCAAACCCATACCCGCAGACCCGCTCTAAGGGCATGTATTACGCCAGGCGTTTAGGTAGCCGCTTAAGCGATGAAAATTAATACGTACGAAAAAGAAAACGTACCCAAACGCCCCATCCTCCAACGGAAACCGCTAACCAAGGCGCTAAATATGATTTTTTTCCGCATCCGTAGTGTTTGTTGTTCATTAAAACCGTTTGCTGCAAGAGATAGAGACGTAGCGTCTGGCATTTCTTTTTTCGTCGACGCTACACTATTTCACGGAATCTGCTGGGAATATGGCCAAACTGTCCGGAATCTAATACTAGCGTTCCTCGTTAGCGACCGCGTTGTACGTGCCCTAAGCCTTAATCCTATCCCTAATAATCATACGATGACTAACCACACGTCCACGCGGGCCATGCACGCAGACAACACACATCACCCGAAGCCTCCGCCCACCACCCGATCGAAGCCCACCAGCAGCAGCCGCCGCCCACCACCCGAATCCCACCATGCAGCAGCACCTACTAGCAGCAGCCGCGCGCCGCCGCCCACCAGCAGCGGCAGAGGGAAGGGAGGACAGAGGCAGGGAGGGGCGTACCTGACGCGGGGCGGTGGGGGAAGGGCGCCGGCGGCGCGGTCGTCAGCGGGAAGAGACGTGGGTGGCGGTCGTCGGGGAGCGCGCGGGCGGCGGTCGGAGGCGGATGCGTTGACGACGACGGAGGCAGTGCGCGGGCAGCCTGGCGTCGTCGTCGATGAAACAGAGAAGCAGAGAAGAAGAAGAGAAGTTATATAAAGGGGAGGGAGTATACGTCCCGGTTGGTTGCTCCAACCGGGACTAAAAGGGCATACGTCCCGGTTGGAGCCACCAACCGGGACGTATACTCCAATTTTCAGCAGCTAAAGGGGCGCGCGCGCAGGGGGGTCTTTAGTCCCGGTTGGTGGCTCCAACCGGGACGTATTCCCCTGTTTTCAAATTTTTTCAGGTATTTTCTCTCTGTTCTCGCCTTATTTTTTATTTTGGGGTTTAAATTTGTAATGTTTTTTAAATGATAATTACTTTGAAATTTAGAAAAACTTTAAACATAAAATGTGTTTGAATTTGAATAACTAATTCGAAACCATTTTCTGTTTTGAAAAATAATTAATGTAACCATTTAAACTATGAACCATTTAAAATTAATAATGAAATAACTTATATTTTTTAAATATTAATTTGGAATTTAGAAAAACTTTAAACATAAAAAGTGTATGGATTTGAATAAATAATCCAAAACCAATTTCTATTTTTAAAAAATAATTAATGTAACCATTTAAAATTAATAATGAATTAACTTATATTTTTTAAATATTAATTTGGAATTTAGAAAAACTTTAAACATAAAAAGTGTATGGATTTGAATAAATAATCCAAAACCATTTTCTATTTTTAAAAAATAATTAATGTAACCATTTAAAATTAAAAATGAATTAACTTATATTTTTTAAATATTAATTTGGAATTTAGAAAAACTTTAAACATAAAAAGTGTATGGATTTGAATAAATAATCCAAAACCATTTTCTATTTTTAAAAAATAATTAATGTAACCATTAAAAATTAAAAATGAATTAACTTATATTTTTTAAATATTAATTTGGAATTTAGAAAAAACTTTAAACATAAAAAGTGTTTGGATTTGAATAAATAATTTAAAACCATTTTCTGTTTTAATAAATAATTAATGTAACCATTTAAAATATGAACCATTTACAATTAAAAATGAATTAACTTATAAGTAATTCAAAACCATTTTCTGTTTTTAATGGGAGGAAAAAAGAGGACGGAAAATAATGGGCGGAAAGAAAATTTGATTAGGATAGAACTGGAATTAAAGTACATAACACAACTAACACAAAGTTACATAGAAGAACTGAAAATTAAGATACATGGCCAGATTAAGCCACAATCGGCCGAACTTGTTTTGCAATGTTGGAATAATTCAGTCATGCTCCTGCCTACACCTGTAATACTCGCCACTGTAGTCGTCGTACTCGCCGCGGCCGTCGTCGCTATCGTTGTCGGGGTCGCCGTAGTTGAACCTTGAAGGTTGAGTACGAGTGGGCTGGACTTGAGGGTAGCGCAGGCGGGGGCTAGAGTCAGCGGCCGTGTCGTAGGCCATGACGCTCTGGAGAGTCCGGCCGCGCCACCATAGCCGACAGCCGGCCTCGTTGAAGTTCGGAGGAGGTGGGCCCTCCTCCTCGTGCCTGGCGAATGCCCTCTCACGCCGATCCACGAAGAAGGCTTCCCAAGTCGGGAAATATTCGGGATGCCATCTGGGATTCCTCCACTGCTCCGGCGTGAGCTCGAAGTAGTAGTGGTTCGTGATGGCCATCCTACGCGCCACACCTAGAGGGACAGGAGGAACCGGCACGCCTCCGGCGCTCAGCATCCAGCCGACGGGGACACAGTAGCCCGGCGGGCAGGGGTAGTTCGAGGCGCAAAGCGCCTCCGCCTCCCTGGGAGTTAGTGCTACGGTGGAAGCCATGGGAAAGAGTGATGAGGTTACAGATATGAGTCTAGAGATGTGCAATGACAATGGAGGCCAACCCTACATATATATATATAGTGAAGAACTGGCGGGAAAAAATGGCGGGAAAAATGGCGGGAAAAATGGCGTGTCGACATTATGTCGTGCGGAGTGTACCTTGTCCCGGATGGTGTCACCAACCGGGACTAAAGATGAAAAATAGGGGACGAGCATCGTTAGGACTTGCATTGGATCTCTGAAGAAACCACATATTGCGAGTCTAAAAATGATTTTTTCAAAAAATCACGGGCGTTAGATCATGTACCTGTAGTACAAACCGGACCCACTTCCTGCCGATTCGGCACACATTTGTCCTTTTTACCCGGGATGGACGAAAAGGTTTGAGATGTACCGGTTGGGAGATAGTCCATGTAAGGTGGTCTAGTATTTTAGGAAAATGGGACGGTAGCATTCTGAAACGGCATTTTGGTGGTTACTTCACAAAATGTAACACCCTCAGAATCGGCCCTATGCAAGTTTTAGCGAAACCCGCCAAACCCGCATAGAAACGATTCAAAGGTGCCCACCAGGCACTTGCGTGCGGGTGGAAAACGAAGTAATATCATTACACAATAGTCCTCGATGGAACCCACAAAACATATATATACAACAGCGACTCCAAGAGTCAAGAATACAGATACACATTACAAAGATCCAAATCACCTTTAAAACGATATAGCGTCCGAGTACGGACAAGATGCAAATTGAGCTAAGAGCCCTGAAGAATAACCAATGGCGTCCATAACCCTGCCCAGGCCAAGCCGGAAGGGTAACCCTGCTAACGACGTCGATCTCAAAACCTGCTTGAACAAAAAGGGTGCCGACAAAGGGCAAAGGAAAAAGAGAGAGCGGTCAGTACTGAGGCCAGTACACGGCGAGGCTAGAATTCGGCGGTCCTCGCCTACATAGGTATGGTGGACTGAAGCGGCAGCGCAGCATGCACTAAACACCCTATAGAGACTCGATATAACTGTCGGCTATCAGAAAGGGATAAGAAAGACCTATTCGGAACCATCTGATGCTACCACCAATCATACCCATCCTGGTATTCCCCTCGAGACCAAACAAGGAAGTCAACCGAGGAACTCACACAGTTGGCAGTTTTATTTATTCAGTTATCGTTGCAGCAATTACTAGTCAGTTATAGATAGCATGAGTCGTCCTGATATATTAGGCAGTGGGCAGTTTTAGTTAACCATTCCGTTGTAGTTGCAACACTTACTAGTCAGATACAATTAGCATGAGATATCCCCAAACCCAGCAGTTGTTGGTACTTTTATTTAGCCATTCCGTTGTAGTGAAGCCGATTACTAGTCATATCGGATACAAGTCAGATTATAGCAGAAAACTTTAGTTATAGTTGTCTATGATCGAGAACTGTGCTCCAAGTCGTCCATAACCGCGAACACGGCTTTTCGAAAAGATTTAACCCTGCAGGGGTGCACCAAAGTTTCCACACGCACCTACACCCTTGTTGTCGGATCAGGTAGGTACAAGATCACAAAACATACACCCAACGGTATGTAGACGGGGTTTCGGACACGACGTTTCCTAGACCCAAAGCAAGCACGGGGGGCCACCCCACTAAGCTACCCGCAACGAAGTTGGTCGGCTCCGAAACGGACCCAGGGTTTGCGTTAGTGGCTGTAAACGACTGGGAACCCGAAAATGTGACTGGGCTTGTCGATACCGCGAAAACACTCCGCTTCCAAAACAGTACAGGTGCAGTACTTCGCACAATTTTCAATTAAGCAGTAAAGCATGGAATAAGTACAGAATAGTAATAAAGCCCCAAACTACTTGTGGCCCCCAGTACAGTACTTGGAATCAGGTACTAAATCGATGGGGGTGCCCATACACCCCACCTGTGGTTAGCGCGCTCGATCTCGGAACAGGTGTCAAGAACTCGGGGTCCTACGGGACACAAGTGGACGGTTAACAACCAAATAACATCTATTGCCCACCTGTGCCTCTGCATTTACCTACTTTCAATTTTAGTTATTAAACAATAATTAAAGTCTTGATCATCTCCAACGTTAAACATGCGGCAATACTCCAACAACTGTGGTACTTGACGACACGCAACAGCACTTGAGCAAGCGACTACGACGCGCAAGTCCAACTATCTACCAAACAACAGGTAATAGGATGTGTCCAAGGCAATATAAGGCTGCAAAGGATGTTCCGGGTACGAAAACTAGAGCATCGCAACGCAGATAGCAATAGATCAACAGGAGGGAATAAATACTATAAAAGTAAGATAGGTAGAAAGGGGGAGATGCTCGCCTGAAAACATTGTTGAAGGTTCATCCGAAGATCGGGTCGACACTCGCATCAACTCATCGGCCTAATCCGTGAAGAAGCAAAGCACTAGAAGAAACACCGGATGGACTATTTAATACTACGGTAGAAAATCGGGCATGATGCATGTATGATGTATGACATGGCAAAGGTGCGATGCAATTAGATCATATTAAGCGGAACCGAGGCCCCGACAATTAATTAATAGGTTCATGTTGTTTAGATACCCTGCAATTTAAATGTTGTCTTAACAAGATAAAGCGTGGCACCGGTTCACTATGCAAATTTAAATGAAGACAATATAAGGCTAGAAACGCCCGCATATGGTCTTCACATTTAATTATGAGGTGAATCGGCATAAGGCCCCCCAAACCACATGATATGCGTGCGACATGAACAATTTAGATGCAACAAGTCATAATGTCATATATTATAAAATATAGGGCTCGGAAGAGGGGTTACACATCTCGGTATCGGCGATCTTGGGCTCCCGGGGTTCGACGGGATCGGCATTTGCCTCCGGGTTCGAGGTATTTAGGGACTCGGCATCCATGAAGGGGACATCGTCGCTCCGCGGTCTTCGGACGCCGGGATGGAGAACTTGGTGGTTCCGTGAAGAAGACCTTGGTGCTCGAAGGGGTTCGGGTTGGTCTTCGGATCCTCAGGGTCAGGTCTTCGACTTCCGTGAAGGAGGACTTGAGGTTTCCGGGAAGGAGATCTTGGGGCTCCGGGTCGATGTTCTCAAAATTCGGCCCCGATGGTCTTGTGTGGATGTTTGGATTCTCACATCAGAATCCCTCGAGTTCACTTCCCAGGTCGCACTTGACCGTTTGATTGGCAACACTTCTTCGGTGGCAGCGGAGATCTTATTGAACGAAACTTGATTATGGCTCAAGGGAACGGTGACACGCTGGAGGGATTAACTTACAGCGGCACCAAGATGGAGTGGCCGGGATTGTCAAAAATTAAGGCCACCGAGGGATACAACAAGGTCTGCATCATCAGAAGGCAGCATACCATCTGGCAGCACCCAGGGGATGTATTACCGTGGTAGTCGCCAACAGGGACCAGAACAAGGGACTGTCGACCCAAGCCTGTAGCGGAGCAGGTGATGTGGGCCTTGGTACTGTAGACGAGCATGAGGAACGGACACAAGTGGAGCAGGAGACAAGGCGGGACCTCGGCGAGCGGCAAGGTGGCCAAGGCGCGTTCCCGATGGGGTCTGAAGGTGGCGCTGCAGGGCTTGGTGGCCTGGCGAGGAAGGGAGGAGGTGGCGTGGCGTCGGGAGAGGCAAGGGCGGGGACGAGCATAGGGTCACGGCGAGGAGGACGCGCGCGACACCGGAGATGGTTGTGGTCGGGCGGCACGCTGGCGGCCAGGCTCGAGGGAGGGCTCGCGGGGTGCCAGAGATGACGCGGATGGCGACGGCTTGCAGGCAGGGCCGGCCGGAGGCGGGAGACGTGCGTCTACGAGGGGCGACGCCGGACGCGGACGGCGGTTACGGACGCGGCTCAGGGACGCGCACGGGAACGGCGGTTGAGGGCGAGACAGCGGTTGGCGAGAGACCTGGTGTGACACGCGAGCTTGAGCAGGGGGGGAGGAGGTGGCCTTGGCGGCGGCTGGACCGAGAGGTGGCGGAGGGGGTCGGGGTACCGCTGGAGAGGAGGGGCACCGGCCATGGCGGGGACGAGGACGGATCGAGGGGTGCTCGGCACCGAGGAGCTCCTGGCGACGGTTGTTCTCGCGCGAGGAGAGGGGAGCGACGGCCGGACGCGGACCTGGGAGTCCAACGGAGGAGAAGCTCGGGGGCGCAGGGTCCGCTGGCGGCAGGGAACATGGCGGCGGCGGCGACTGGGTAGCAGAGAGAGGCGATGCTCGCGTCGGGGTCACGCGGAGAGGAGAAGAAGCGGTCGGCGGGGTGAGGTTGCTGGTGTGGGGAGAGGGGCCCGGCGAGGCTGACGGGGAGGAGATCGAGCGAGGCTCGTCTCGCTCCTGGCGGCGGCGGTTGTGCGGGACAGGGAGAGAGGGGGCGTTCGCGATGGGGTGGAACGGGGGTAGGTGGGAGCGGGGTCGCGTGTCGAGGGAGTGGGGCCGGGCTGGCAGCTGACCGAGGGGGAGGGAAGTGGTTGTGTTGCTGTGTGTGTGGGGTTGGGACAGGGATGCGTGGTGAGTTGCGGCTGCTGTGTGGCGGCGGCGGTAGAGGGGTAGAGGGTTGGGGTTGGCTAGGGTTTGTCTAGTTTGAGTAGGGTAGTAGGCTGCTGCCAGCTGGGCCCTTTGGGCCTGGCCGAAGGCGGTCTCCCCGGACAAAATATTTTATTATTTGTTTTATTTTTAAAAAAAAATTGGTAAATACTTTTTAGGTAAATAAAAGATCTGAACAGACCGAGGTTTTAGTTTGAGATTAAAGGAGAGGCTAATTAGAAAACAATATAGGCTTTTACGAAAATAGTTTTATGCAAAATATATGCATGATGTCATGATGATGCACAAAATATAAACAACAGATGATTTTCTAGTAGTGGTTTTACCCGGGGTGCTACAATTCGACACCACTAACGATGTATCTCGCCCTCGAGATCCGCCTCATGATACGGGGAAGAAGGCCGATGATATGAATCTTCTCGCTTTGTGTAGATCCTCGCGACACCACTAACAAGGATTATTTCTTGGCCTTGAAATCGGCGACACCACCAACAAGGGGTCGTTGTCCATGATCGTCGAGAGAACGCTCCGGATAAACAAAGGACGAAGGTAGAGGTCTCAAAAGATAGGGCCACCTCTAACTTCAGCGGAAGGAGTAAATTGCATTGACCCAACCATTCAATGTACAAAAGCGAATGATAAGAGTAGTGGTATGGTCGCGACTCCATCCCGCACTCAAAGCATTACTATGTACATGAACAGGCGGATTATGCATCCAACTTTCGGAATTCAGACTGAAGATCTCAACAAGCGAGGTTTAGAAATCAAAGGAGGAATGGAGATTCTCATCAGATCTGATGTAGATGACTTCGTCGTATCGGAAAACATCGGAGGATAGAAAGAAAAATTTTAGTGAATTTTCGGTCCACTGAAAAGGTACAACAGATGAAAGATTCATCAGATAGCGTGAAGGTCGGATGTCGAAGCACCGTTACAAGAGGAGGAAGTGAAACCCTGAAGGTACGACGGAAACACAACCACGAGAATTCCTGGACTCAGAGAAAAGATAAGATGGCAGATTCAAAACACGAAGAGATAAGAGGAGAATAGCAGAGGGGTAAGGAGTAAAAGCAGACCTAATCAGATCTATCCAACCGTTTTTTCCAAAATAGTTTTGACACTCTACAACGACCGTTAGCTAGGTTATCCTAGAGGCTGGACTTGTGGAGTATCGCAACTGCTGAGCTCTGATACCACTCTGTAACACCCTCAGAATCGGCCCTATGCAAGTTTTAGCGAAACCCGCCAAACCCGCATAGAAACGATTCAAAGGTGCCCACCAGGCACTTGCGTGCGGGTGGAAAACGAAGTAATATCATTACACAATAGTCCTCGATGGAACCCACAAAACATATATATACAACAACGACTCCAAGAGTCAAGAATACAGATATACATTACAAAGATCCAAATCACCTTTAAAACGATATAGCGTCCGAGTACGGACAAGATGCAAATTGAGCTAAGAGCCCTGAAGAATAACCAATGGCATCCATAACCCTGCCCAGGCCAAGCCGGAAGGGTAACCCTGCTAACGACGTCGATCTCAAAACCTGCTTGAACAAAAGGGGTGCCGACAAAGGGCAAAGGAAAAAGAGAGAGCGGTCAGTACTGATGCCAGTACACGGCGAGGCTAGAATTTGGCGGTCCTCGCCTACATAGGTATGGTGGACTGAAGCGGCAGCGCAGCATGCACTAAACACCCTATAGAGACTCGATATAACTGTCGGCTATCAGAAAGGGATAAGAAAGACCTATTCGGAACCATCTGATGCTACCACCAATCATACCCATCCTGGTATTCCCCCTCGAGACCAAACGAGGAAGTCAACCGAGGAACTCACACAGTTGGCAGTTTTATTTATTCAGTTATCGTTGCAGCAATTACTAGTCAGGTATAGATAGCATGAGTCGTCCTGATATATTAAGCAGTGGGCAGTTTTAGTTAACCATTCCGTTGTAGTTGCAACACTTACTAGTCAGATACAATTAGCATGAGATATCCCCAAACCCAGCAGTTGTTGGTACTTTTATTTAGCCATTCCGTTGTAGTGAAGCCGATTACTAGTCATATCGGATACAAGTCAGATTATAGCAGAAAACTTTAGTTATAGTTGTCTATGATCGAGAACTGTGCTCCAAGTCGTCCATAACCGCGAACACGGCTTTTCGAAAAGATTTAACCCTGCAGGGGTGCACCAAAGTTTCCACACGCACCTACACCCTTGTTGTCGGATCAGGTAGGTACAAGATCACAAAACATACACCCAACGGTATGTAGACGGGGTTTCGGACACGACGTTTCCTAGACCCAAAGCAAGCACGGGGGGCCACCCCACTAAGCTACCCGCAACGAAGTTGGTCGGCTCCGAAACGGACCCAGGGTTTGCGTTAGTGGCTGTAAACGACTGGGAACCCGAAAATGTGACTGGGCTTGTCGATACCGCGAAAACACTCCACTTCCAAAACAGTACAGGTGCAGTACTTCGCACAATTTTCAATTAAGCAGTAAAGCATGGAATAAGTACAGAATAGTAATAAAGCCCCAAACTACTTGTGGCCCCCAGTACAGTACTTGGAATCAGGTACTAAATCGATGGGGGTGCCCATACACCCCACCTGTGGTTAGCGCGCTCGATCTCGGAACAGGTGTCAAGAACTCGGGGTCCTACGGGACACAAGTGGACGGTTAACAACCAAATAACATCTATTGCCCACCTGTGCCTCTGCATTTACCTACTTTCAATTTTAGTTATTAAACAATAATTAAAGTCTTGATCATCTCCAACGTTAAACATGCGGCAATACTCCAACAACTGTGGTACTTGACGACACGCAACAGCACTTGAGCAAGCGACTACGACGCGCAAGTCCAACTATCTACCAAACAACAGGTAATAGGATGTGTCCAAGGCAATATAAGGCTGCAAAGGATGTTCCGGGTACGAAAACTAGAGCATCGCAACGCAGATAGCAATAGATCAACAGGAGGGAATAAATACTATAAAAGTAAGATAGGTAGAAAGGGGGAGATGCTCGCCTGAAAACATTGTTGAAGGTTCATCCGAAGATCGGGTCGACACTCGCATCAACTCATCGGCCTAATCCGTGAAGAAGCAAAGCACTAGAAGAAACACCGGATGGACTATTTAATACTACGGTAGAAAATCGGGCATGATGCATGTATGATGTATGACATGGCAAAGGTGCGATGCAATTAGATCATATTAAGCGGAACCGAGGCCCCGACAATTAATTAATAGGTTCATGTTGTTTAGATACCCTGCAATTTAAATGTTGTCTTAACAAGATAAAGCGTGGCACCGGTTCACTATGCAAATTTAAATGAAGACAATATAAGGCTAGAAACGCCCGCATATGGTCTTCACATTTAATTATGAGGTGAATCGGCATAAGGCCCCCCAAACCACATGATATGCGTGCGACATGAACAATTTAGATGCAACAAGTCATAATGTCATATATTATAAAATATAGGGCTCGGAAGAGGGGTTACACATCTCGGTATCGGCGATCTTGGGCTCCCGGGGTTCGACGGGATCGGCATTTGCCTCCGGGTTCGAGGTATTTAGGGACTCGGCATCCATGAAGGGGACATCGTCGCTCCGCGGTCTTCGGACGCCGGGATGGAGAACTTGGTGGTTCCGTGAAGAAGACCTTGGTGCTCGAAGGGGTTCGGGTTGGTCTTCGGATCCTCAGGGTCAGGTCTTCGACTTCCGTGAAGGAGGACTTGAGGTTTCCGGGAAGGAGATCTTGGGGCTCCGGGTCGATGTTCTCAAAATTCGGCCCCGATGGTCTTGTGTGGATGTTTGGATTCTCACATCAGAATCCCTCGAGTTCACTTCCCAGGTCGCACTTGACCGTTTGATTGGCAACACTTCTTCGGTGGCAGCGGAGATCTTATTGAACGAAACTTGATTATGGCTCAAGGGAACGGTGACACGCTGGAGGGATTAACTTACAGCGGCACCAAGATGGAGTGGCCGGGATTGTCAAAAATTAAGGCCACCGAGGGATACAACAAGGTCTGCATCATCAGAAGGCAGCATACCATCTGGCAGCACCCAGGCGATGTATTACCGTGGTAGTCACCAACAGGGACCAGAACAAGGGACTGTCGACCCAAGCCTGTAGCGGAGCAGGTGATGTGGGCCTTGGTACTGTAGACGAGCATGAGGAACGGACACAAGTGGAGCAGGAGACAAGGCGGGACCTCGGCGAGCGGCAAGGTGGCCAAGGCGCGTTCCCGATGGGGTCTGAAGGTGGCGCTGCAGGGCTTGGTGGCCTGGCGAGGAAGGGAGGAGGTGGCGTGGCGTCGGGAGAGGCAAGGGCGGGGACGAGCATAGGGTCACGGCGAGGAGGACGCGCGCGACACCGGAGATGGTTGTGGTCGGGCGGCACGCTGGCGGCCAGGCTCGAGGGAGGGCTCGCGGGGTGCCAGAGATGACGCGGATGGCGACGGCTTGCAGGCAGGGCCGGCCGGAGGCGGGAGACGTGCGTCTACGAGGGGCGACGCCGGACGCGGACGGCGGTTACGGACGCGGCTCAGGGACGCGCACGGGAACGGCGGTTGAGGGCGAGACAGCGGTTGGCGAGAGACCTGGTGTGACACGCGAGCTTGAGCAGGGGGGGAGGAGGCGGCCTTGGCGGCGGCTGGACCGAGAGGTGGCGGAGGGGGTCGGGGTATCGCTGGAGAGGAGGGGCACCGGCCATGGCGGGGACGAGGACGGATCGAGGGGTGCTCGGCACCGAGGAGCTCCTGGCGACGGTTGTTCTCGCGCGAGGAGAGGGGAGCGACGGCCGGACGCGGACTTGGGAGTCCAACGGAGGAGAAGCTCGGGGGCGCAGGGTCCGCTGGCGGCAGGGAACATGGCGGCGGCGGCGACTGGGTAGCAGAGAGAGGCGATGCTCGCGTCGGGGTCACGCGGAGAGGAGAAGAAGCGGTCGGCGGGGTGAGGTTGCTGGTGTGGGGAGAGGGGCCCGGCGAGGCTGACGGGGAGGAGATCGAGCGAGGCTCGTCTCGCTCCTGGCGGCGGCGGTTGTGCGGGACAGGGAGAGAGGGGGCGTTCGCGATGGGGTGGAACGGGGGTAGGTGGGAGCGGGGTCGCGTGTCGAGGGAGTGGGGCCGGGCTGGCAGCTGACCGAGGGGGAGGGAAGTGGTTGTGTTGCTGTGTGTGTGGGGTTGGGACAGGGATGCGTGGTGAGTTGCGGCTGCTGTGTGGCGGCGGCGGTAGAGGGGTAGAGGGTTGGGGTTGGCTAGGGTTTGTCTAGTTTGAGTAGGGTAGTAGGCTGCTGCCAGCTGGGCCCTTTGGGCCTGGCCGAAGGCGGTCTCCCCGGACAAAATATTTTATTATTTGTTTTATTTTTAAAAAAAAATTGGTAAATACTTTTTAGGTAAATAAAAGATCTGAACAGACCGAGGTTTTAGTTTGAGATTAAAGGAGAGGCTAATTAGAAAACAATATAGGCTTTTACGAAAATAGTTTTATGCAAAATATATGCATGATGTCATGATGATGCACAAAATATAAACAACAGATGATTTTCTAGTAGTGGTTTTACCCGGGGTGCTACAATTCGACACCACTAACGATGTATCTCGCCCTCGAGATCCGCCTCATGATACGGGGAAGAAGGCCGATGATATGAATCTTCTCGCTTTGTGTAGATCCTCGCGACACCACTAACAAGGATTATTTCTTGGCCTTGAAATCGGCGACACCACCAACAAGGGGTCGTTGTCCATGATCGTCGAGAGAACGCTCCGGATAAACAAAGGACGAAGGTAGAGGTCTCAAAAGATAGGGCCACCTCTAACTTCAGCGGAAGGAGTAAATTGCATTGACCCAACCATTCAATGTACAAAAGCGAATGATAAGAGTAGTGGTATGGTCGCGACTCCATCCCGCACTCAAAGCATTACTATGTACATGAACAGGCGGATTATGCATCCAACTTTCGGAATTCAGACTGAAGATCTCAACAAGCGAGGTTTAGAAATCAAAGGAGGAATGGAGATTCTCATCAGATCTGATGTAGATGACTTCGTCGTATCGGAAAACATCGGAGGATAGAAAGAAAAATTTTAGTGAATTTTCGGTCCACTGAAAAGGTACAACAGATGAAAGATTCATCAGATAGCGTGAAGGTCGGATGTCGAAGCACCGTTACAAGAGGAGGAAGTGAAACCCTGAAGGTACGACGGAAACACAACCACGAGAATTCCTGGACTCAGAGAAAAGATAAGATGGCAGATTCAAAACACGAAGAGATAAGAGGAGAATAGCAGAGGGGTAAGGAGTAAAAGCAGACCTAATCAGATCTATCCAACCGTTTTTTCCAAAATAGTTTTGACACTCTACAACGACCGTTAGCTAGGTTATCCTAGAGGCTGGACTTGTGGAGTATCGCAACTGCTGAGCTCTGATACCACTCTGTAACACCCTCAGAATCGGCCCTATGCAAGTTTTAGCGAAACCCGCCAAACCCGCATAGAAACGATTCAAAGGTGCCCACCAGGCACTTGCGTGCGGGTGGAAAACGAAGTAATATCATTACACAATAGTCCTCGATGGAACCCACAAAACATATATATACAACAACGACTCCAAGAGTCAAGAATACAGATATACATTACAAAGATCCAAATCACCTTTAAAACGATATAGCGTCCGAGTACGGACAAGATGCAAATTGAGCTAAGAGCCCTGAAGAATAACCAATGGCATCCATAACCCTGCCCAGGCCAAGCCGGAAGGGTAACCCTGCTAACGACGTCGATCTCAAAACCTGCTTGAACAAAAGGGGTGCCGACAAAGGGCAAAGGAAAAAGAGAGAGCGGTCAGTACTGATGCCAGTACACGGCGAGGCTAGAATTTGGCGGTCCTCGCCTACATAGGTATGGTGGACTGAAGCGGCAGCGCAGCATGCACTAAACACCCTATAGAGACTCGATATAACTGTCGGCTATCAGAAAGGGATAAGAAAGACCTATTCGGAACCATCTGATGCTACCACCAATCATACCCATCCTGGTATTCCCCCTCGAGACCAAACGAGGAAGTCAACCGAGGAACTCACACAGTTGGCAGTTTTATTTATTCAGTTATCGTTGCAGCAATTACTAGTCAGGTATAGATAGCATGAGTCGTCCTGATATATTAAGCAGTGGGCAGTTTTAGTTAACCATTCCGTTGTAGTTGCAACACTTACTAGTCAGATACAATTAGCATGAGATATCCCCAAACCCAGCAGTTGTTGGTACTTTTATTTAGCCATTCCGTTGTAGTGAAGCCGATTACTAGTCATATCGGATACAAGTCAGATTATAGCAGAAAACTTTAGTTATAGTTGTCTATGATCGAGAACTGTGCTCCAAGTCGTCCATAACCGCGAACACGGCTTTTCGAAAAGATTTAACCCTGCAGGGGTGCACCAAAGTTTCCACACGCACCTACACCCTTGTTGTCGGATCAGGTAGGTACAAGATCACAAAACATACACCCAACGGTATGTAGACGGGGTTTCGGACACGACGTTTCCTAGACCCAAAGCAAGCACGGGGGGCCACCCCACTAAGCTACCCGCAACGAAGTTGGTCGGATCCGAAACGGACCCAGGGTTTGCGTTAGTGGCTGTAAACGACTGGGAACCCGAAAATGTGACTGGGCTTGTCGATACCGCGAAAACACTCCGCTTCCAAAACAGTACAGGTGCAGTACTTCGCACAATTTTCAATTAAGCAGTAAAGCATGGAATAAGTACAGAATAGTAATAAAGCCCCAAACTACTTGTGGCCCCCAGTACAGTACTTGGAATCAGGTACTAAATCGATGGGGGTGCCCATACACCCCACCTGTGGTTAGCGCGCTCGATCTCGGAACAGGTGTCAAGAACTCGGGGTCCTACGGGACACAAGTGGACGGTTAACAACCAAATAACATCTATTGCCCACCTGTGCCTCTGCATTTACCTACTTTCAATTTTAGTTATTAAACAATAATTAAAGTCTTGATCATCTCCAACGTTAAACATGCGGCAATACTCCAACAACTGTGGTACTTGACGACACGCAACAGCACTTGAGCAAGCGACTACGACGCGCAAGTCCAACTATCTACCAAACAACAGGTAATAGGATGTGTCCAAGGCAATATAAGGCTGCAAAGGATGTTCCGGGTACGAAAACTAGAGCATCGCAACGCAGATAGCAATAGATCAACAGGAGGGAATAAATACTATAAAAGTAAGATAGGTAGAAAGGGGGAGATGCTCGCCTGAAAACATTGTTGAAGGTTCATCCGAAGATCGGGTCGACACTCGCATCAACTCATCGGCCTAATCCGTGAAGAAGCAAAGCACTAGAAGAAACACCGGATGGACTATTTAATACTACGGTAGAAAATCGGGCATGATGCATGTATGATGTATGACATGGCAAAGGTGCGATGCAATTAGATCATATTAAGCGGAACCGAGGCCCCGACAATTAATTAATAGGTTCATGTTGTTTAGATACCCTGCAATTTAAATGTTGTCTTAACAAGATAAAGCGTGGCACCGGTTCACTATGCAAATTTAAATGAAGACAATATAAGGCTAGAAACGCCCGCATATGGTCTTCACATTTAATTATGAGGTGAATCGGCATAAGGCCCCCCAAACCACATGATATGCGTGCGACATGAACAATTTAGATGCAACAAGTCATAATGTCATATATTATAAAATATAGGGCTCGGAAGAGGGGTTACACATCTCGGTATCGGCGATCTTGGGCTCCCGGGGTTCGACGGGATCGGCATTTGCCTCCGGGTTCGAGGTATTTAGGGACTCGGCATCCATGAAGGGGACATCGTCGCTCCGCGGTCTTCGGACGCCGGGATGGAGAACTTGGTGGTTCCGTGAAGAAGACCTTGGTGCTCGAAGGGGTTCGGGTTGGTCTTCGGATCCTCAGGGTCAGGTCTTCGACTTCCGTGAAGGAGGACTTGAGGTTTCCGGGAAGGAGATCTTGGGGCTCCGGGTCGATGTTCTCAAAATTCGGCCCCGATGGTCTTGTGTGGATGTTTGGATTCTCACATCAGAATCCCTCGAGTTCACTTCCCAGGTCGCACTTGACCGTTTGATTGGCAACACTTCTTCGGTGGCAGCGGAGATCTTATTGAACGAAACTTGATTATGGCTCAAGGGAACGGTGACACGCTGGAGGGATTAACTTACAGCGGCACCAAGATGGAGTGGCCGGGATTGTCAAAAATTAAGGCCACCGAGGGATACAACAAGGTCTGCATCATCAGAAGGCAGCATACCATCTGGCAGCACCCAGGCGATGTATTACCGTGGTAGTCGCCAACAGGGACCAGAACAAGGGACTGTCGACCCAAGCCTGTAGCGGAGCAGGTGATGTGGGCCTTGGTACTGTAGACGAGCATGAGGAACGGACACAAGTGGAGCAGGAGACAAGGCGGGACCTCGGCGAGCGGCAAGGTGGCCAAGGCGCGTTCCCGATGGGGTCTGAAGGTGGCGCTGCAGGGCTTGGTGGCCTGGCGAGGAAGGGAGGAGGTGGCGTGGCGTCGGGAGAGGCAAGGGCGGGGACGAGCATAGGGTCACGGCGAGGAGGACGCGCGCGACACCGGAGATGGTTGTGGTCGGGCGGCACGCTGGCGGCCAGGCTCGAGGGAGGGCTCGCGGGGTGCCAGAGATGACGCGGATGGCGACGGCTTGCAGGCAGGGCCGGCCGGAGGCGGGAGACGTGCGTCTACGAGGGGCGACGCCGGACGCGGACGGCGGTTACGGACGCGGCTCAGGGACGCGCACGGGAACGGCGGTTGAGGGCGAGACAGCGGTTGGCGAGAGACCTGGTGTGACACGCGAGCTTGAGCAGGGGGGGAGGAGGCGGCCTTGGCGGCGGCTGGACCGAGAGGTGGCAGAGGGGGTCGGGGTATCGCTGGAGAGGAGGGGCACCGGCCATGGCGGGGACGAGGACGGATCGAGGGGTGCTCGGCACCGAGGAGCTCCTGGCGACGGTTGTTCTCGCGCGAGGAGAGGGGAGCGACGGCCGGACGCGGACTTGGGAGTCCAACGGAGGAGAAGCTCGGGGGCGCAGGGTCCGCTGGCGGCAGGGAACATGGCGGCGGCGACGACTGGGTAGCAGAGAGAGGCGATGCTCGCGTCGGGGTCACGCGGAGAGGAGAAGAAGCGGTCGGCGGGGTGAGGTTGCTGGTGTGGGGAGAGGGGCCCGGCGAGGCTGACGGGGAGGAGATCGAGCGAGGCTCGTCTCGCTCCTGGCGGCGGCGGTTGTGCGGGACAGGGAGAGAGGGGGCGTTCGCGATGGGGTGGAACGGGGGTAGGTGGGAGCGGGGTCGCGTGTCGAGGGAGTGGGGCCGGGCTGGCAGCTGACCGAGGGGGAGGGAAGTGGTTGTGTTGCTGTGTGTGTGGGGTTGGGACAGGGATGCGTGGTGAGTTGCGGCTGCTGTGTGGCGGCGGCGGTAGAGGGGTAGAGGGTTGGGGTTGGCTAGGGTTTGTCTAGTTTGAGTAGGGTAGTAGGCTGCTGCCAGCTGGGCCCTTTGGGCCTGGCCGAAGGCGGTCTCCCCGGACAAAATATTTTATTATTTGTTTTATTTTTAAAAAAAAAATGGTAAATACTTTTTAGGTAAATAAAAGATCTGAACAGACCGAGGTTTTAGTTTGAGATTAAAGGAGAGGCTAATTAGAAAACAATATAGGCTTTTACGAAAATAGTTTTATGCAAAATATATGCATGATGTCATGATGATGCACAAAATATAAACAACAGATGATTTTCTAGTAGTGGTTTTACCCGGGGTGCTACAATTCGACACCACTAACGATGTATCTCGCCCTCGAGATCCGCCTCATGATACGGGGAAGAAGGCCGATGATATGAATCTTCTCGCTTTGTGTAGATCCTCGCGACACCACTAACAAGGATTATTTCTTGGCCTTGAAATCGGCGACACCACCAACAAGGGGTCGTTGTCCATGATCGTCGAGAGAACGCTCCGGATAAACAAAGGACGAAGGTAGAGGTCTCAAAAGATAGGGCCACCTCTAACTTCAGCGGAAGGAGTAAATTGCATTGACCCAACCATTCAATGTACAAAAGCGAATGATAAGAGTAGTGGTATGGTCGCGACTCCATCCCGCACTCAAAGCATTACTATGTACATGAACAGGCGGATTATGCATCCAACTTTCGGAATTCAGACTGAAGATCTCAACAAGCGAGGTTTAGAAATCAAAGGAGGAATGGAGATTCTCATCAGATCTGATGTAGATGACTTCGTCGTATCGGAAAACATCGGAGGATAGAAAGAAAAATTTTAGTGAATTTTCGGTCCACTGAAAAGGTACAACAGATGAAAGATTCATCAGATAGCGTGAAGGTCGGATGTCGAAGCACCGTTACAAGAGGAGGAAGTGAAACCCTGAAGGTACGACGGAAACACAACCACGAGAATTCCTGGACTCAGAGAAAAGATAAGATGGCAGATTCAAAACACGAAGAGATAAGAGGAGAATAGCAGAGGGGTAAGGAGTAAAAGCAGACCTAATCAGATCTATCCAACCGTTTTTTCCAAAATAGTTTTGACACTCTACAACGACCGTTAGCTAGGTTATCCTAGAGGCTGGACTTGTGGAGTATCGCAACTGCTGAGCTCTGATACCACTCTGTAACACCCTCAGAATCGGCCCTATGCAAGTTTTAGCGAAACCCGCCAAACCCGCATAGAAACGATTCAAAGGTGCCCACCAGGCACTTGCGTGCGGGTGGAAAACGAAGTAATATCATTACACAATAGTCCTCGATGGAACCCACAAAACATATATATACAACAACGACTCCAAGAGTCAAGAATACAGATATACATTACAAAGATCCAAATCACCTTTAAAACGATATAGCGTCCGAGTACGGACAAGATGCAAATTGAGCTAAGAGCCCTGAAGAATAACCAATGGCATCCATAACCCTGCCCAGGCCAAGCCGGAAGGGTAACCCTGCTAACGACGTCGATCTCAAAACCTGCTTGAACAAAAGGGGTGCCGACAAAGGGCAAAGGAAAAAGAGAGAGCGGTCAGTACTGATGCCAGTACACGGCGAGGCTAGAATTTGGCGGTCCTCGCCTACATAGGTATGGTGGACTGAAGCGGCAGCGCAGCATGCACTAAACACCCTATAGAGACTCGATATAACTGTCGGCTATCAGAAAGGGATAAGAAAGACCTATTCGGAACCATCTGATGCTACCACCAATCATACCCATCCTGGTATTCCCCCTCGAGACCAAACGAGGAAGTCAACCGAGGAACTCACACAGTTGGCAGTTTTATTTATTCAGTTATCGTTGCAGCAATTACTAGTCAGGTATAGATAGCATGAGTCGTCCTGATATATTAAGCAGTGGGCAGTTTTAGTTAACCATTCCGTTGTAGTTGCAACACTTACTAGTCAGATACAATTAGCATGAGATATCCCCAAACCCAGCAGTTGTTGGTACTTTTATTTAGCCATTCCGTTGTAGTGAATCCGATTACTAGTCATATCGGATACAAGTCAGATTATAGCAGAAAACTTTAGTTATAGTTGTCTATGATCGAGAACTGTGCTCCAAGTCGTCCATAACCGCGAACACGGCTTTTCGAAAAGATTTAACCCTGCAGGGGTGCACCAAAGTTTCCACACGCACCTACACCCTTGTTGTCGGATCAGGTAGGTACAAGATCACAAAACATACACCCAACGGTATGTAGACGGGGTTTCGGACACGACGTTTCCTAGACCCAAAGCAAGCACGGGGGGCCACCCCACTAAGCTACCCGCAACGAAGTTGGTCGGCTCCGAAACGGACCCAGGGTTTGCGTTAGTGGCTGTAAACGACTGGGAACCCGAAAATGTGACTGGGCTTGTCGATACCGCGAAAACACTCCGCTTCCAAAACAGTACAGGTGCAGTACTTCGCACAATTTTCAATTAAGCAGTAAAGCATGGAATAAGTACAGAATAGTAATAAAGCCCCAAACTACTTGTGGCCCCCAGTACAGTACTTGGAATCAGGTACTAAATCGATGGGGGTGCCCATACACCCCACCTGTGGTTAGCGCGCTCGATCTCGGAACAGGTGTCAAGAACTCGGGGTCCTACGGGACACAAGTGGACGGTTAACAACCAAATAACATCTATTGCCCACCTGTGCCTCTGCATTTACCTACTTTCAATTTTAGTTATTAAACAATAATTAAAGTCTTGATCATCTCCAACGTTAAACATGCGGCAATACTCCAACAACTGTGGTACTTGACGACACGCAACAGCACTTGAGCAAGCGACTACGACGCGCAAGTCCAACTATCTACCAAACAACAGGTAATAGGATGTGTCCAAGGCAATATAAGGCTGCAAAGGATGTTCCGGGTACGAAAACTAGAGCATCGCAACGCAGATAGCAATAGATCAACAGGAGGGAATAAATACTATAAAAGTAAGATAGGTAGAAAGGGGGAGATGCTCGCCTGAAAACATTGTTGAAGGTTCATCCGAAGATCGGGTCGACACTCGCATCAACTCATCGGCCTAATCCGTGAAGAAGCAAAGCACTAGAAGAAACACCGGATGGACTATTTAATACTACGGTAGAAAATCGGGCATGATGCATGTATGATGTATGACATGGCAAAGGTGCGATGCAATTAGATCATATTAAGCGGAACCGAGGCCCCGACAATTAATTAATAGGTTCATGTTGTTTAGATACCCTGCAATTTAAATGTTGTCTTAACAAGATAAAGCGTGGCACCGGTTCACTATGCAAATTTAAATGAAGACAATATAAGGATAGAAACGCCCGCATATGGTCTTCACATTTAATTATGAGGTGAATCGGCATAAGGCCCCCCAAACCACATGATATGCGTGCGACATGAACAATTTAGATGCAACAAGTCATAATGTCATATATTATAAAATATAGGGCTCGGAAGAGGGGTTACACATCTCGGTATCGGCGATCTTGGGCTCCCGGGGTTCGACGGGATCGGCATTTGCCTCCGGGTTCGAGGTATTTAGGGACTCGGCATCCATGAAGGGGACATCGTCGCTCCGCGGTCTTCGGACGCCGGGATGGAGAACTTGGTGGTTCCGTGAAGAAGACCTTGGTGCTCGAAGGGGTTCGGGTTGGTCTTCGGATCCTCAGGGTCAGGTCTTCGACTTCCGTGAAGGAGGACTTGAGGTTTCCGGGAAGGAGATCTTGGGGCTCCGGGTCGATGTTCTCAAAATTCGGCCCCGATGGTCTTGTGTGGATGTTTGGATTCTCACATCAGAATCCCTCGAGTTCACTTCCCAGGTCGCACTTGACCGTTTGATTGGCAACACTTCTTCGGTGGCAGCGGAGATCTTATTGAACGAAACTTGATTATGGCTCAAGGGAACGGTGACACGCTGGAGGGATTAACTTACAGCGGCACCAAGATGGAGTGGCCGGGATTGTCAAAAATTAAGGCCACCGAGGGATACAACAAGGTCTGCATCATCAGAAGGCAGCATACCATCTGGCAGCACCCAGGGGATGTATTACCGTGGTAGTCGCCAACAGGGACCAGAACAAGGGACTGTCGACCCAAGCCTGTAGCGGAGCAGGTGATGTGGGCCTTGGTACTGTAGACGAGCATGAGGAACGGACACAAGTGGAGCAGGAGACAAGGCGGGACCTCGGCGAGCGGCAAGGTGGCCAAGGCGCGTTCCCGATGGGGTCTGAAGGTGGCGCTGCAGGGCTTGGTGGCCTGGCGAGGAAGGGAGGAGGTGGCGTGGCGTCGGGAGAGGCAAGGGCGGGGACGAGCATAGGGTCACGGCGAGGAGGACGCGCGCGACACCGGAGATGGTTGTGGTCGGGCGGCACGCTGGCGGCCAGGCTCGAGGGAGGGCTCGCGGGGTGCCAGAGATGACGCGGATGGCGACGGCTTGCAGGCAGGGCCGGCCGGAGGCGGGAGACGTGCGTCTACGAGGGGCGACGCCGGACGCGGACGGCGGTTACGGACGCGGCTCAGGGACGCGCACGGGAACGGCGGTTGAGGGCGAGACAGCGGTTGGCGAGAGACCTGGTGTGACACGCGAGCTTGAGCAGGGGGGGAGGAGGCGGCCTTGGCGGCGGCTGGACCGAGAGGTGGCGGAGGGGGTCGGGGTATCGCTGGAGAGGAGGGGCACCGGCCATGGCGGGGACGAGGACGGATCGAGGGGTGCTCGGCACCGAGGAGCTCCTGGCGACGGTTGTTCTCGCGCGAGGAGAGGGGAGCGACGGCCGGACGCGGACTTGGGAGTCCAACGGAGGAGAAGCTCGGGGGCGCAGGGTCCGCTGGCGGCAGGGAACATGGCGGCGGCGGCGACTGGGTAGCAGAGAGAGGCGATGCTCGCGTCGGGGTCACGCGGAGAGGAGAAGAAGCGGTCGGCGGGGTGAGGTTGCTGGTGTGGGGAGAGGGGCCCGGCGAGGCTGACGGGGAGGAGATCGAGCGAGGCTCGTCTCGCTCCTGGCGGCGGCGGTTGTGCGGGACAGGGAGAGAGGGGGCGTTCGCGATGGGGTGGAACGGGGGTAGGTGGGAGCGGGGTCGCGTGTCGAGGGAGTGGGGCCGGGCTGGCAGCTGACCGAGGGGGAGGGAAGTGGTTGTGTTGCTGTGTGTGTGGGGTTGGGACAGGGATGCGTGGTGAGTTGCGGCTGCTGTGTGGCGGCGGCGGTAGAGGGGTAGAGGGTTGGGGTTGGCTAGGGTTTGTCTAGTTTGAGTAGGGTAGTAGGCTGCTGCCAGCTGGGCCCTTTGGGCCTGGCCGAAGGCGGTCTCCCCGGACAAAATATTTTATTATTTGTTTTATTTTTAAAAAAAAATTGGTAAATACTTTTTAGGTAAATAAAAGATCTGAACAGACCGAGGTTTTAGTTTGAGATTAAAGGAGAGGCTAATTAGAAAACAATATAGGCTTTTACGAAAATAGTTTTATGCAAAATATATGCATGATGTCATGATGATGCACAAAATATAAACAACAGATGATTTTCTAGTAGTGGTTTTACCCGGGGTGCTACAATTCGACACCACTAACGATGTATCTCGCCCTCGAGATCCGCCTCATGATACGGGGAAGAAGGCCGATGATATGAATCTTCTCGCTTTGTGTAGATCCTCGCGACACCACTAACAAGGATTATTTCTTGGCCTTGAAATCGGCGACACCACCAACAAGGGGTCGTTGTCCATGATCGTCGAGAGAACGCTCCGGATAAACAAAGGACGAAGGTAGAGGTCTCAAAAGATAGGGCCACCTCTAACTTCAGCGGAAGGAGTAAATTGCATTGACCCAACCATTCAATGTACAAAAGCGAATGATAAGAGTAGTGGTATGGTCGCGACTCCATCCCGCACTCAAAGCATTACTATGTACATGAACAGGCGGATTATGCATCCAACTTTCGGAATTCAGACTGAAGATCTCAACAAGCGAGGTTTAGAAATCAAAGGAGGAATGGAGATTCTCATCAGATCTGATGTAGATGACTTCGTCGTATCGGAAAACATCGGAGGATAGAAAGAAAAATTTTAGTGAATTTTCGGTCCACTGAAAAGGTACAACAGATGAAAGATTCATCAGATAGCGTGAAGGTCGGATGTCGAAGCACCGTTACAAGAGGAGGAAGTGAAACCCTGAAGGTACGACGGAAACACAACCACGAGAATTCCTGGACTCAGAGAAAAGATAAGATGGCAGATTCAAAACACGAAGAGATAAGAGGAGAATAGCAGAGGGGTAAGGAGTAAAAGCAGACCTAATCAGATCTATCCAACCGTTTTTTCCAAAATAGTTTTGACACTCTACAACGACCGTTAGCTAGGTTATCCTAGAGGCTGGACTTGTGGAGTATCGCAACTGCTGAGCTCTGATACCACTCTGTAACACCCTCAGAATCGGCCCTATGCAAGTTTTAGCGAAACCCGCCAAACCCGCATAGAAACGATTCAAAGGTGCCCACCAGGCACTTGCGTGCGGGTGGAAAACGAAGTAATATCATTACACAATAGTCCTCGATGGAACCCACAAAACATATATATACAACAACGACTCCAAGAGTCAAGAATACAGATATACATTACAAAGATCCAAATCACCTTTAAAACGATATAGCGTCCGAGTACGGACAAGATGCAAATTGAGCTAAGAGCCCTGAAGAATAACCAATGGCATCCATAACCCTGCCCAGGCCAAGCCGGAAGGGTAACCCTGCTAACGACGTCGATCTCAAAACCTGCTTGAACAAAAGGGGTGCCGACAAAGGGCAAAGGAAAAAGAGAGAGCGGTCAGTACTGATGCCAGTACACGGCGAGGCTAGAATTTGGCGGTCCTCGCCTACATAGGTATGGTGGACTGAAGCGGCAGCGCAGCATGCACTAAACACCCTATAGAGACTCGATATAACTGTCGGCTATCAGAAAGGGATAAGAAAGACCTATTCGGAACCATCTGATGCTACCACCAATCATACCCATCCTGGTATTCCCCCTCGAGACCAAACGAGGAAGTCAACCGAGGAACTCACACAGTTGGCAGTTTTATTTATTCAGTTATCGTTGCAGCAATTACTAGTCAGGTATAGATAGCATGAGTCGTCCTGATATATTAAGCAGTGGGCAGTTTTAGTTAACCATTCCGTTGTAGTTGCAACACTTACTAGTCAGATACAATTAGCATGAGATATCCCCAAACCCAGCAGTTGTTGGTACTTTTATTTAGCCATTCCGTTGTAGTGAAGCCGATTACTAGTCATATCGGATACAAGTCAGATTATAGCAGAAAACTTTAGTTATAGTTGTCTATGATCGAGAACTGTGCTCCAAGTCGTCCATAACCGCGAACACGGCTTTTCGAAAAGATTTAACCCTGCAGGGGTGCACCAAAGTTTCCACACGCACCTACACCCTTGTTGTCGGATCAGGTAGGTACAAGATCACAAAACATACACCCAACGGTATGTAGACGGGGTTTCGGACACGACGTTTCCCAGACCCAAAGCAAGCACGGGGGGCCACCCCACTAAGCTACCCGCAACGAAGTTGGCCGGCTCCGAAACGGACCCAGGGTTTGCGTCAGTGGCTGTAAACGACTGGGAACCCGAAAATGTGACTGGGCTTGTCGATACCGCGAAAACACTCCGCTTCCAAAACAGTACAGGTGCAGTACTTCGCACAATTTTAAATTAAGCAGTAAAGCATGGCATAAGTACAGAATAGTAATAAAGCCCCAAACTACTTGTGGCCCCCAGTACAGTACTTGGAGTCAGGTACTAAATCGATGGGGGTGCCCATACACCCCACCTGTGGTTAGCGCGCTCGATCTCGGAACAGGTGTCAAGAACTCGGGGTCCTACGGGACACAAGTGGATGGTTAACAACCAAATAACATCTATTGCCCACCTGTGCCTCTTCATTTACCTACTTTCAATTTTAGTTATTAAACAATAATTAAAGTCTTGATCATCTCCAACGTTAAACATGCGGCAATACTCCAACAACTGTGGTACTTGACGACACGCAACAGCACTTGAGCAAGCGACTACGACGCGCAAGTCCAACTATCTACCAAACAACAGGTAATAGGATGTGTCCAAGGCAATATAAGGCTGCAAAGGATGTTCCGGGTACGAAAACTAGAGCATCGCAACGCAGATAGCAATAGATCAACAGGAGGGAATAAATACTATAAAAGTAAGATAGGTAGAAAGGGGGAGATGCTCGCCTGAAAACATTGTTGAAGGTTCATCCGAAGATCGGGTCGACACTCGCATCAACTCATCGGCCTAATCCGTGAAGAAGCAAAGCACTAGAAGAAACACCGGATGGACTATTTAATACTACGGTAGAAAATCGGGCATGATGCATGTATGATGTATGACATGGCAAAGGTGCGATGCAATTAGATCATATTAAGCGGAACCGAGGCCCCGACAATTAATTAATAGGTTCATGTTGTTTAGATACCCTGCAATTTAAATGTTGTCTTAACAAGATAAAGCGTGGCACCGGTTCACTATGCAAATTTAAATGAAGACAATATAAGGATAGAAACGCCCGCATATGGTCTTCACATTTAATTATGAGGTGAATCGGCATAAGGCCCCCCAAACCACATGATATGCGTGCGACATGAACAATTTAGATGCAACAAGTCATAATGTCATATATTATAAAATATAGGGCTCGGAAGAGGGGTTACACATCTCGGTATCGGCGATCTTGGGCTCCCGGGGTTCGACGGGATCGGCATTTGCCTCCGGGTTCGAGGTCTTTAGGGACTCGGCATCCATGAAGGGGACATCGTCGCTCCGCGGTCTTCGGACGCCGGGATGGAGAACTTGGTGGTTCCGTGAAGAAGACCTTGGTGCTCGAAGGGGTTCGGGTTGGTCTTCGGATCCTCAGGGTCAGGTCTTCGACTTCCGTGAAGGAGGACTTGAGGTTTCCGGGAAGGAGATCTTGGGGCTCCGGGTCGATGTTCTCAAAATTCGGCCCCGATGGTCTTGTGTGGATGTTTGGATTCTCACATCAGAATCCCTCGAGTTCACTTCCCAGGTCACACTTGACCTTTTGATTGGCAACACTTCTTCGGTGGCAGCGGAGATCTTATTGAACGAAACTTGATTATGGCTCAAGGGAACGATGTCACGCTGGAGGGATTAACTTACAGCGGCACCAAGATGGAGTGGCCCGGATTGTCAAAAATTAAGGCCACCGAGGGATAAAACAAGGTCTGCATCATCAGAAGGCAGCATACCATCTGGCAGCACCCAGGCGATGTATTACCGTGGTAGTCGCCAACAGGGACCAGAACAAGGGACTGTCGACCCAAGCCTGTAGCGGAGCAGGTGATGTGGGCCTTGGTACTGTAGACGAGCATGAGGAACGAACACAAGTGGAGCAGGAGACAAGGCGGGACCTCGGCGAGCGGCAAGGTGGCCAAGGCGCGTTCCTGATGGGGTCTGAAGGTGGCGCTGCAGGGCTTGGTGGCCTGGCGAGGAAGGGAGGAGGTGGCGTGGCATCGGGAGAGGCAAGGGCGGGGACGAGCACAGGGTCACGGCAAGGAGGACGCGCGCGACACCGGAGATGGTTGTGGTCGGGTGGCACGCTGGCGGCCAGGCTCGAGGGAGGGCTCGCGGGGTGCCAGAGATGACGCGGATGGCGGCGGCTTGCAGGCAGGGCCGGCCGGAGGCGGGAGACGTGCGTCTACGAGGGGCGACGCCGGACGCGGACGGCAGTTACGGACGCGGCTCAGGGACGCGCACGGGAACGGTGGTTGAGGGCGAGACAGCGGTTGGCGCGAGACCTGGTGTGACACGCGAGCTTGAGCAGGGGGGAGGAAGCGGCCTTGGCGGCGGCTGGACCGAGAGGTGGCGGAGGGGGTCGGGGTACCGCTGGAGAGGAGGGGCACCGGACATGGCGGGACGAGGACGGATCGAGGGGTGCTCGGCACCGAGGAGCTCCTGGCGACGGTTGTTCTCGCGCGAGGAGAGGGGAGCGACGGCCGGACGCGGACTTGGGAGTCCAACGGAGGAGAAGCTCGGGGGCGCAGGGTCCGCTGGCGGCAGGGAACATGGCGGCGGCGGTGACTGGGTAGCAGAGAGAGGCGATGCTCGCGTCGGGGTCACGCGGAGAGGAGAAGAAGCGGTCGGCGGGGTGAGGTTGCTGGTGTGGGGAGAGGGGCCCAGCGAGGCTGACGGGGACGAGATCGAGCGAGGCTCGTCTCGCTCCTGGCGGCGGCGGTTGTGCGGGACAGGGAGAGAGGGGGCGTTCGCGATGGGGTGGAACGGGGGTAGGTGGGAGCGGGGTCGCGTGTCGAGGGAGTGGGGCCGGGCTGGCAGCTGACCGAGGGGGAGGGAAGTGGTTGTGTTGCTGTGTGTGTGGGGTTGGGACAGGGATGCGTGGTGAGTTGCGGCTGCTGTGTGGCGGCGGTAGAGGGGTAGAGGGTTGGGGTTGGACTAGGGTTTGTTTAGTTTGGGTAGGGTAGTAGGCTGCTGCCAGCTGGGCCCTTTGGGCCTGGCCGAAGGCGGTCTCCCCGGACAAAATATTTTATTATTTGTTTTATTTTTAAAAAAAATAATTGGTAAATACTTTTTAGGTAAATAAAAGATCTGAACAGACCGAGGTTTTAGTTTGAGATTAAAGGAGAGGCTAATTAGAAAACAATATAGGCTTTTACGAAAATAGTTTTATGCAAAATATATGCATGATGTCATGATGATGCGCAAAATATAAACAACACATGATTTTCTAGTAGTGGTTTTACCCGGGGTGCTACACAAAACGACCCGTTTTTTGCGCTCGGAAAATGGAAAAGGGCTTTTCCGTGCGACAAAAAGAAAAACTTCCTCCTGCAACATTGTTCTCCATACCAATGTCCACACACATGCATAATATGGGCACACCATCACAAACTATGCCGTGATTCAGCACATAACATCGGTCATTTGGACCGAAAGCCATGAAACCTCGAACATGATAGGTCATTTTGTGAAGGTTTTTTCGAAACATGGTCAATATACCAAGTCTGGTATTTTTCCTTTCAACTATGTAACATAATATGACACCACGCGAAGGATTTTCATTGTTCGGATTTTTTTTGAATTTATTATGCCCGTTTTGAATTATCTGAATTTCTAACTATGGTCGAACCGGTGTGCATAAAGATAGGGGACGAGCATCGTTAGAACTTGCATTGGATCTCTGAAGAAACCACATATTGCGAGTCTAAAAATGATTTTTTCAAAAAATCACGGGCGATAGATCATGTACCTGTAGTACAAACCGGACCCACTTCGTGCCGATTCAGCAGACATTTGTCCTTTTTACCCGGGATGGACGAAAAGGTTTGAGATGTACCGGTTGGGAGATAGTCCATGTAAGGTGGTCTAGTATTTTAGAAAAATGGGACGGTAGCATTCTGAAACAGCATTTTGGTGGTTACTTCACAAAACGACCCGTTTTTTACGCTCGGAAAATGGAAAAGTGCTTTTCCGTGCGACAAAAAGGAAAACTTCCTCCTGCAACATTGTTATCCATACCAATGTCCACACACATGCATAATATGGGCACAACATCACAAACTATGCCGTGATTCAGCACATAACTTCCTGCCGATTCGGCCGACATTTGTCCTTTTTTATCCGGGATGGACGATTTCGGCAGGCTGGGCCAGGCGGCACTAATGATAGGGGTGAGTGTCGACATTATGTCGTGCGGCGTGTACCTTGTCCCGGATGGTGTCACCAACCGGGACTAAAGATCAACTTGTAGTCCCGGTTGGAGACACCAACCGGGACAAAACACGAGTCAACACTAATGATAGGGGTGAGTGTCGACATTATTTCGTAAGTGTCGACACTATGCCGAGATGCTTGTACTATAAATAGGCATCCTTGCGAGTCCAGTCCCCCAGCCAGTTTTCGAGAGCAGGGACACCACTGCGGCCAGTTTCAGGGAGATGCCGACGGAGCCCAGTCCTCCGGCATCTCCGAGAAACTGGTCATAGAGGCACTCCCTAATATGTGAAATTAGTTAGCTCTGAGGCGTATTGATCTAGTTAGAGAAGTTACAAGCTGCAAGATGGTTTTCGAGAGCAGGGACACCACTGCGGCCAGTTTCAGGGAGATGCCGACGGAGCCCAGTCCTCCGGCATCTCCGAGAAACTGGTCATAGAGGCACTCCCTAATATGTGAAATTAGTTAGCTCCGAGGCTCCGAGGCGTATTGATCTAGTTAAAGAAGTTACAAGCTGCAAGATGGTTTTCCAGAGCAGGGACACCACTACGACCAGTTTCAGGGAGATGCCGCCGGATCCCAGTCCTCCGGCATCTCCAAGAAACTGGTCATAGAGGCACTCCCGGTCTAGCCACAAAATGGGACTAACACTCAAGACATTTATTAATATTAAAAACTGAGACTACAAAACCGGGACTAAAGGCCACAAACCGCGAAAGATATCCTTCGGTCAAGCCACAAACCGCGAAAGACATGAACTAGAGTTACATAATATGAGCATGAACTTCTTGGCATATGTCCTTCCTTATGATCGCTTCAGACGTAACCATGGAGCATCTTCTTTACTTAACGGAATGCTTGGGTCAGTTTTCACTGTGAAGGGCGGAATTTCATCAAACTTATTATAATCTTCTGACATGTCTGTCTTGTCCTCGATTCCCACGATGTTTCTTTTCCCTGAAAAAACTATGTGACGCTTTGGCTCATCATATGATGTATTCGTTTCCATATTTTTTCTTTTTTTCGGTCTGGAGGACATGTCCTTCACATAGAAAACCTGAGACACATCATTGGCTAGGACGAATGGTTCATCTCTATAACCAAGATTGTTGAGATCCACTGTTGTCATTCCGTACAACTGGTCTATCTTTACCCCTTCCCCATTCAGGTTGACCCATTTGCAGCGAAACAAAGGGACCTTAAAAGAGACTCCATAGTCTAGTTCCCATATCTCCTCTATGTAACCATAATATGTGTCCTTTTGTCCATTCTCGTCTATTGCATCAAAGCGGACACCACTATTTTGGTTGGTGCTCTTTTTATCTTGGACGATCGTGTAGAATGTATTCCCATTTATTTCGTACCCTTGGAAATTCAATACAGTAGAAGATGGTGACGCGGCCAACAAGTATAGTTGATCTCCAACAGTGGTGTCATTCAAGAGATGTGTCCGCATCCAACCACCGAAAGACTTCATGTGTTCATCTGTAATCCATGATTCAGGCTTCCCCGGGTTTTTGGAGCGTACAATATTCTTGTGTTCCTCGATATACGGAGCTGCCAAGGTGGAATTATGTAGAACTGTGTAGTGTGCTTTAGTGAAAGAATCCCCGTCCCTACATATCATTGCTTTCTTTCCCAGCGTGCCTTTTCCACTTAGTCTTCCCTCATGCCGCGAGTCAGAAACACCAATCGGCTTAAGGTCAGGAATAAAGTCAACACAAAACTCAATGACCTCCTCTGTTCCATATCCCTTGGAGATGCTTCCTTCTGGTCTAGCACGGTTATGAACATATTTCTTTAAGACTCCCATGAACCTCTCAAAGGGGAACATATTGTGCAGAAATACCGGACCGAGAATGGCAATCTCTTCCACTAGATGAACCAGGAGATGCGTCATAATATTGAAGAAGGATGGTGGGAACACCAATTCAACACTAACAAGACATTGTACCACATCCTTCTGTAACCTTGGCAGAATATCTGGATTGATTACCTTCTGAGATATTGCATTGAGGAATGAACACAGCTTCACAATGGGTACTCGAACATTTTCCGGTAGAAGCCCCCTCAATGCAATCGGAAGCAACTGCGTCATAATCACGTGACAGTCATGAGACTTCAGGTTTTGGAACTTTTTCTCTGCCATATTTATTATCCCCTTTATATTAGATGAGAAGCCCGACCGCACCTTGATACTGTAAAGGACTTCAAAAAAGATTTCCTTCTCTACTTTGGTAAGAGCATAGCTGGCACGACTTAAGTGACGCCCTTTATCCGTCTTGTTATGTGTATGCATGTTCTTTGGGTCTTTCATAATTTGTTGGTCCTCCCGTGCTTCAGGTGTATCTTTTGTCTTCCCATACACGCCTAGGAATCCTAGCAGGTTCACGCAGAGATTCTTCGTCACGTGCATCACGTCGATTGAAGAGCGGACACGCAGGACTTTCCAATATGGCAGCTCCCAAAATATAGATTTCTTCTTCCACATGGGTGCGTGTCCTGTAGCGACGTCGTTCAGAACTGATTGACCGCCGGGACCCTTTCCAAAGATTACTTCTATGTCCTTGACCATACCAAATACATCATCACCAGCAGGGAGTTCAGGCTTCTTTCGGTGATCTGCCTCACCTTTGAAATGCTTGCCTTTCTTTCTTACGGGATGATTGGTCGGAAGAAATCGTCGATTCGCCAGGTACACAACCTTCTTGCATTTATGCAAATATGTACCTTCGGTCTTATCTAAACAGTGGGTGCATGCCTTATATCCCTTGTTTGTCTGTCCTGAAAGGTTACTAAGAGCAGGCCAATCATTGATGGTTACGAATAACAACCCTCGTAGATCAAATGGCTTCTGTTTGTTCTCATCCCACGCACGTACACCTGGTTTGCCCCACAACTGTAAGAGTTCTTCAACTAATGGCCTAAGGTACACATCAATGTCGTTGCCCGGTTGCTTCGGGCCTTGGATGAACACTGGCATTATAATGAACTTACGCTTCATGCACAACCAAGGAGGCAGGTTGTAGATACATAGAGTCACGGGCCAGGTGCTGTGACTGCAGCTCTGCTCCCCAAAAGGATTCATGCCATCCGTACTTAGACCAAACCATAAGTTCCTTGCGTCACCTGCAAAGTCTGGAAAGTCTCTCTCGATTTTTCTCCACTGTGACCCATCAGCAGGGTGTCTCAACTTCCCGTCTTTCTTACGGTCTTCTTTGTGCCATCGCAACAACCTGGCATGCTCTTTGTTTCTGAACATGCGTTTCAACCTTGGTATTATAGGAGCATACCACATAACCTTAGCAGGAACCCTCTTCCGGAGGGGCTCTCCCTCAACATCACCAGGGTCATCTCGTCTGATCTTATACCGCAACGCATTGCATACTGGGCATTTATCTAAATTCTCATACTCCTTACCGCGGTAGAGGATGAAGTCATTAATGCATGCATGTATCTTTTGCACATCTAATCCCAGAGGACAGAGAGTCTTCTTTGCTTCGTAGGTACTCTCGGGAAGTTCGTTATGTTTTGGAAATTTCGGCTTCATTATTTTCAGCATCTTTTCAAATGAGGAATCAGTTAGACCACACTCTGCCTTCCATCGCAACAATTCCAGTGTGGTACCGAGCTTTGTGCTGCCATCTTCATAATTTGGGTACAACAATTTCTTGTGATCTTCTAACATGCCCTCTAACTTCAACTTCTCATTTTCTGTTTCACAGTCTCGCTTTGCATCAGAAATGACCCTACCAAGTTCATCAGCCGACTCATCTGATGCCCGTTCTTCACCTCTTTCCTCTCCATTGTCTTCCATTGCAGTATCACTGTATTCAGGAAACATATGACGATAGTTGTTATCATCATCTTCTTCTTCACCATCTTCCATCATAACCCCTCTTTCCCCGTGCTTGGTCCAGCAATTATAGTTAGGCATGAAACCTTTCATAATCAGGTGGCAGCGAATGATTTTCGAGGAAGAGTACTCCTTGTTGTTCCGACATTGAACATATGGACAACGTATAAATCCATTCTCTTTGTTTGCCGTAGCCACATCGATAAATTTATCCATGCCTTTGATATACCCGGCTACGCGCCGGTCACCGTACATCCAATCCCGACCGTTCATCTGCATCATATAAGTAAGTTTATAAAAAAACAGGACATCATAAATAGTGAAATAACCAATTCACACCGACACATGAATTGTATCAATGACCTAGAAAAGATAAGATTGCTAACCTCGATCGAGGGAAATAAAGAGGAGAAAGCTCAAGTGCGTCTCGGACACCTTCTATATTTTTGTTCTATGAGAAATTCAACGGGATTATTCACTCAAACATTTCATCAAACACCTTCAATGCATGCATAGAAGAGAAAAAACTAGCACACCCCTCACACCTTCCACCATTCGAAAAAACAGAGTGGAGGCAGAGGGGGCTGGGGCGTTGCATTTATAGAGGGCAGGAGAATACGTCCCGGTTGGAGCCCGCAACCGGGACTAAAGGTGCGTGCCACGCCACGTGGCTGTGGCCAAATCTTTAGTCCCGGTTGGTGGCTCCAACCGGGACGTATTCCCCCTTACCAACCGGGACGCATGCCCCTGGCCCCGTGCCCGCTCCAACCGGGACGCGTGCCAGCATTAGTCCCGGTTGGTGGCGCAACCGGGACTAATGCTCTGAGGGGTCACGAACGGATGGCCCTTTTTCCTCTAGTGCTAGCTAGGGACTACTGACTACCGTAGCACTTGTAGTGCTATTTCTTCCGTCCGCAAATAAATGTACTTCTGGCTTTTTTCTAAGTCAAATGTACCATTTTTTAGGACAACGTACAAATATTTATAACACTAAATTGTTATCATTAGATTTATTTTTAAATCTAGTTTCATAATATGTCAATTTGATGTAATATATGTTTTTATATTTCTCTAAAAAGGTGGTCAAATTTAGTTATGCTTAACTTAGTCAAAAGCTAGATGTATATTTATTTGCGGACGGAAGGAGTACACTACTGCAGTGCACTGAGATGCCACTGCAATCTCTCTATAATCCGCCTGTAATTTATAATCTCTCTGTCCCAAAATATTTAACGTAAATTTGACTAAATACGGTGCATAGATAAGTACGAATCTAGAGAAAACTATGACATCTAATTTAGAACATGCTGCAGAAACAGACCGGTGGTCGCTTCGCATCAAAGGCAGATCCATCGACTGTTCCGGTTCTGCATTAAAAGGTCCGAGCCCGATGCTGCATCGAGTACACATACGGCAGGCAGGCTTGATTTCCAAATCCGTCTCTCTCAACGCCACTGCAGTTGCTTTGCTGCAGCTGCTTTGCTCATGGATTTCAATTAATTATGATGATGTGATGCTAACGACCCGTGGTCCTGCTGCTGCTGTGTTAACGGCGAAATGAGTGGCGTATCGGCCCGAAGCTTCTTTGCTGTGCGTCCTGTGTCGATTCGTACGCTGCCCATTAATCGTTCTGCTTCCCCGATCGGCCCACGGGGTAGGTGGTGCCATGCATGCATGGCGGTGTATGGTTCACCTTCACCACCTTGTATTATATGCCACGATCCACTTTGCTTTGCTCATCACAAGATGTATGTATGGACTCCATAACGAGTACTGGTATGTGTCCTTCTCGGCTGCAAGCCTGCAACAGATATATAGGCCGATTCGAGATCTCATCGCGCGCGTGCTGTCGCTGTTACTATGCAGGTGCGATAGATCTGTAGAAGGAATTTCATCGACCACATATTGCAGGCTTGATAATTAAGTTGAGGTATATATATTTTTAGTCTCACGTTTTGCATCGTGGAAGCGATTTAGTCCTACATCTTGCAAACTGAGCAACGTTGTTGGTCCCACAACTTGCCTCTTGAAAGCATTTTAGTCTAGTTTGATCAAATTTTAATGTGCAAAAAATTCAATCCAGATTGATTTATGTTGGGGCTACACACACAAAAAACAATTCTGACAGGATTTGAAGGTGCACAGTTTAAAAACCCATATCACTATTTTTGTCTTTTCTATGTAGCCAAGAACACAAATCATTTTGGATTAATTTCTTTGCATGTTTTTTAAGAATTTTTCACAATTTTATAACACTTATTTTTGAATGTAAATAGAAGCTTACATATAGCGCAGGTGTATACACCCAATCAATAAACGTTCACTTCACTCTCGCGGGTGTGCGCGCGCGAGCTAGTATATATAATGTGTGTGTGGAAAGTCGATTTATGGATAGAATCAAATACGCGGTATTTACAGAAAAAAGTCTTCGTTTATTGGGAAAGAATCAATATACTTTTAATGTCGAATCGAGACTCCCTCGGATCATTTGGGACTTTCGAATTGCAAGAAATCCGTATAAGTTAGTTACAACGAATCAGTCAAAGAATAATATACAATAAACGGCCACTCTTGGAATAATTCGTCGGTGCTTGCGTCGTAAAGGCAAGTTTTTATTTTTTTTAGCAGCGTAGATTGTGAGTTCAATTCCGACCACTGCAAGTAGAGATTTTTCTTATTTATTACAACCACTGACAGGCAGGGCTTGCCTGTCAGGCCATACCAAGGTGGTAGACGGCACAGAAAAATACAATAGGGTTATTTAAAAAAAAAATGCAATGCCAAATGTTAGCTCCAGAATGAGTTTCGACCAAAAGATGGAAGAATTCAGTAAAAATTGCAGAAATTTGATCGAATTGAACTAAAATATTTCTTGGTTGCAAGTTGTGGGACTAATTTTGCAATAAGTGGTACTAAAACTCTTCCTGTGTGCAAGTTGTGGGACTACAAATATATATACCTCAATTAAGTTACATAAAACAACTCCATGTGAAGTTTTTTCCTTTGGTAGTACTATAAAAGTTTGGTCAAAATCACGTGTGCTGAATTTTTTAAGCTTTTTCATGTATAGCGCACGGAATCCTATTGGGTATCTTAAACTAATCTTTCTCAATTCTCATAACCAATAATTAACACATCTACGGTTCAAACTTGAGTTAATTTTCAAAAATCATTTGAAACTCAAAAATGAAATAAAATTTCGCTATGAGCCTAATCAAAATGGTCATTTCTCAGAATTGTCCATCCCACTAGTTACCTTTTTTAAGAAAAAATTGAACGTGGTGCAATTTAGCCATGGATATGTTGTTCTTCATTCACAAAAAAGCGATTTGTGGCTCTAATAAAATAGAAAAAAATGTGACAAAAACTTGAAAACTCTAATTGATTATATTGTTTGCCATGTCAATCCAAAGATATTTGCCCATTTTGGACAAATTAAACGAAGTATGACCTGAATTTGCTCAGCAACATGGTAATGTCGGTAGGAAGCCAAATTAAGTCATACATGGTAACATAATTTTGGTATTTTTTGTGGACTAGCTCACACACGAGTTTTTCATTTCTTAATATTCTTTGAATTTATTTGATTGAGTTCAAACAAATTCAAAACTTTGCCAAGTGTCTTGTAGGAAATAATTGACAAAGTTTCTGATTTGCCGAGTGTAACACTTGGCAAAGTTGGCGGAACACTTGGAAAATTATCTGTTATCCTATTCTTTACCGAGTGTTTTTTGCAAAACATTCAGCAAAGGTGTTGTTTTGATGAGTTTCGGAAAAAATAACTGGAAAATAGCCATATTATTGTTCACTGAGAACCGCACCCCATAGTGACACAAATGTTATGTTACACTATTCATCATACATACCATAAACTAGAAAGCTCTATTAGGATATTTGCTAGAGCCTAGAAGGTGGGTTTTGGATATATGAGGATACTAAAACAAACAATGACACATACATATACGACATGATCGATTTGCAGAAGTCAACTTGTGGAGACAGGCGCTTTTCTTCCCTCGCATATATTAAAAGATTAACTAAAATATTTAGTCTCAGGAAACAGAAACAATTTGTGTAACTTTGTTGTACAATATTGTCAAATTTAGTGAAAATATTTCTACAATGTCAAATATACACGAGCATTACATATCAAAAAAATGTATCTTAATATTAACCGGTAATAAAAATTATATAGTTAAAGCACATAATGATTGAATGAGTTGCAAAAAAGAAGTACAAAAGTTTATCATAAATAATATTTGAACTTATATAATTTCTTCTTTCTTTATTATGAAGATTTCTTGAAGATAAACATGAATTTTATGCTCACTCGGTCTTCTTCTTCAAGACATTTGACATAGGCTCTACTCTCTCGTCACCAATGTTTGGATCACTCCTTGAATAACACCTTGGTCATCACGTATTCTTATTTTTTCAACTTTGATGCCAAAATATTGTTCAAACATTGCTTATGGACAAACCCTTCAAGTATAACTCAATACAAACATTATTCTAGAGGGATTTTCATTAATTATAAAAACCACACATGTGGGATCCAAGCACTTTCAACCCCCATTTTAGTAAGTGATGCTAATAACTTTTGAGAAAATCTAGAACAGAACTGGTTGCAATAACATCACATACTACATAAGTATGTGATGCTAGAAGAAAAACAATATAGAGCAAACTCGCCCACACTCTATGCATTTGTTATTGAGCTTGAATTTCATTGCATTTATTTCTAACCATTAACGATGGTGGAGTTTTGTATATATACTCAACCATGCAAAGCAAAAAGCAAGATGCAATTGCATGAAAGGTAAATGCTTAAACATAAAACCCAATCCCCTTAATCCCTCTAAAAATTCTTCCCAGTTGGCATCAATTGACAAAATGAGTGGGAAAAGATTAGAAGTCCAATATGAGTGGAATCAAAAGCACATATCCAATGAACAATACTAGGAGTAAATCAAACTATATCGAGGATCCAAAAATTGCAAAAAGATGGCATGGTAAAATGCTTCAAGCAAATGAAGCGAGTAGTCAAAAGATCTGAATAATTAAATGAACAAACGGAGATGTTAGATAAGATAAAATGATCATTCTAAATAATATATAAAAATAGCTCCCCAAGGTTCATGAGAATATTATGATAAGTGCATCTAAATACAAAGTGCACAAATATAGAATCATCAATCCCTTTATTTTCAAACACAACACATGTGCAAGAGAGGATATATACACACTAAAGCATAACACTTGTAAAAAATATGCATTTGAGAAACAAGAGATGGGAAAACATAAGAATTGGATCAATCTAAATTGTGCGTGTGACATGCAAAGCATTTGAAAGACTCCTATAAGGATAAACATTGGGCATCACCATAGTCTTAAACAAAATAGATACATAGCGGATATCATGTCTTCCCAGCACACATGATACAACAATCTCAAACAAAAGGCAAATAGGTTTACAAGCTCAATAAGATAAAAATATCAAATCTATTGCCATAAGCAAATATGACAGCGTGAAGATGCAATAAAATAAAATAAGCACCCATAGGAAAAATTAGTTTTGTAGTCACCAAATAATCAACTAGATATGTAGCCTCTCTCATGTGTATAAATTTTTACATAGACAAAATCATGAAGGTATTTATCCACAAAGAGCATGTACACACAAAATGGTTACTAAAGAACATGTACACACAAAATGAGGGGTCAACGTGCTAATTAGCGCTCTGTCCCAGCGAGAATGGTAAGACGTTCTAATCAGCGCTCGAGTGGTTCCAAATTAATCAAACGAGGAAACCGGAGCAAGAGGGTTCTTCGATGCCAATTGTGGAATCTAATTTGGAAAGAGAAGGTATTGGGAATATGCCCTAGAGGCAATCATGTATGATGATATTTCCCATTGTATTCATAAAGATATTAAGTAGTCCTTGTATAAACATCTGATGTGTATCATTGAATATGTGATTCGGTTGTGGAACTATGCATTCATGTTGTGTGTACTAATTATCCTTGGTCATCGAAGTTGTGCTGGACACACAACTTAGACCAATGCGAAAGTTGGCTTGATGACTCGGTTCCACTTGTCATGAGCATGGAGATGCTATTCCAACTTACACAGATTCGGCTAAAGAGTTTAGCGAGTCGGATTGACCCATATTGAGGTACAACGAACAAGTTGTCATTTGTATATCTCAATCAATGTAATCCTTAGACCTGAGGTTGTTGCATAGTCCGAGTTGAGGATCACCGACTTAGGTTCTGTCAAACGCTGATCCGTAACTGGGCAGTTATAAAGGCAGGGTTCGGGTCGACTGAGAATCAAGCCGCGTGATGTGAATAACCAAGATGAGATTTTGCCCCTCCACTTGGAGAGATATTCTCTGGGCCCTCTTGTGAGATATGATTCGGAAAGCATGGACATGCACGACTCAGTTAAGTGTTAACCGAGGCGATCGACTAAGAGTTAGTCGGGTGAATCACTTATCTTGGATCGAGAAGAGAGTCAGACTATTTAAGGGATGACAATTATTTGCCTATAGTCAGACAAGGTATATCGTGAGGCAAAAGGGACTCGGACGTAAGTCGCATTGGAAAGGCAAGTCGTCATGACTCTTTGGTACTTGGGAGTCGGCACGTTCTGCTAGGAGCCGCTACCGACTGGTCGATTGAGAGTCGGACTCCAATCGTGTCCAAGTAGCCATGAGCCTGCGGGGTCACACACTTAAGAGCGGGAGCAAGTTCGGATTGGATCTGAACCTGTAATCTGGTTGGGTTGGACCTAAATCGGATTAGGACTGAGTTAGTGAGTTGGACTCACGGTGACTAGTGTTATATGGGCTTTAGTGAATGGGTCGCGCGAGCAGAGCCCACGTTCACTCCCTATATATAGTAGAGCACTGTAACCCAGAAAGGTTAATCGTTGTTCGGTTAGGTCATTCCACGTGTTGGAAACCCTAGCTCCACAGCAGTCCAACCGTCGTTACGAACCTAGCAGTTCGCCGCCGGTGCTCCTCCTTGTACGTGTGGATACCAGCAGAGGTGCTGTGCGATCAGCACCAGGGCGATCGGATCGTGAGGACTGCACTGCATCAACTGACGCGCTTCATCAGTAATCCGCAACTGCGCGTCTAGTGGTAAACCTCGTGGCCTTCTACTTCAGCTAGATCTTGGGATCACCACGTTAGAAGGGAAATTTTTTGTTTTATCTCCGCGTGGCCCAACAGTGGTATCAGAGCGATAGCTTCTGATTTTAGGCTCGAGATCTCGCATATGTGATATGCGGTTGGCTGTAGATGAGATCTATGTGTTGTTTGGTGGTCTATCTATGAGATAGATCAGTTTTGTACGAAGTTGATTGGATCAACTGTGCTCGGGGAATGGTAGATCTGATTTCCGTGATCATACTACTGAGGTCGTGGAACGACATACCCCTACCGGTCGGTTTCCGCCATCGGGGTAGACTGTGACACGTAAATCCAGAAGCAGTGATCGAAGATCAAAAAGTTTGATCGAATCGGAACAATGGTCGGAATCCATGTCCGGATCGTAGATGAGATCTACGTTTTCGGAAAAATGGTATGGTTTTTGCAGGAAGTTGTGAATGGTATGGTTCATGTGCATGTGATGTATGTGTGTAATTCATACGTGATCTGCGAATCATGGTTTTTTGTCAGCCGACTGGAGCCTAGGTGCTGTCATTTTATTGTATAACGACCTGCGTGTCGGATTCTCTATGTAATTTACTTTACTAAGCTAGTGTAGCTGTTTGGAGAACCCGGAAGGCATGCAAGGCGTTGTATATGTCGGCGACATGGAGTAAGACGGCAAGTGACAAGAGTTGGCACGAGTCGGATTACAGGCTTTGTGGAGATGGAGATCGCCATGAAGAGAGCCATACCATTTCATATTATAATTGCTTTATTTTGTGTTATTGTTATGTCTCTGTTTACCTCTATTAGATAGTCGGTAAAATTTAATCCCTCAAAGAAGGTCTAGTCGGTTTTCCCGCCGGTGTTTGCACCATCACAAGTCGGACATTTTTGGTAGTGGGCTCATAAAATTGAGGTGCTGCCAATTCTTTCCGACTAGGTGGGTTCGAGTCGGACTCTTACTGCGGAAATACTCGGTAAGCTAGACGGGTCTATCACAACGGTTGTGGGGCTCGGGGAAAAGTCGAATGGGAGCCGGGGCATGTGATGCCACCCGTCCAACAGGAGTCGCATGAGATGCGATTGACAAGGAGTTGTCTACCTATATCACTTGGCGGCTAGCGGTGATGCTAAAGCTTACTAGCCGACTTGCTTATTTAGGATCCTGAATCACTAAGTAACCATCGGATGGGTGTTGGTTCTAGTGGGAGCATAAAATATTAAAGTATTTAATATGCTTGCTCTTTTATGAATACATGTCTTAAGTGTTTTGCATATTTTCTGTTGTAGATCATGGCACCAAGTAGCAGTCACTCTCAGATATACGGTTTTGCGTTGAGAACTATCCTTGAGAAAGATAAACTGAACGACACTAATTTTACCAACTGGTATCGAAATCTGAGAATTGTTCTCAAATAAGAAAAGAAGGACCATGTACTAGACAACCCACTTCCAGATGAGCCAAATGAGAATGCGACTATCACTGCCACCAATGCCTACCGTCGGGCTAAGGATGAATCCACGGATATTAGCTGTCTTATGCTTGCTCACATGGAACCGGACTTGCAAAAGCAGTTCGAGCATGTTGAGGCCTACGATATGATCGAAAGCCTCAAAAGTATGTTCCAGGCTCAGGCGAAGACTGAGAGGTATCAAGTCTCTCAGGCTTTGCTGAGTTGCAAGCTTAAGGATGGTGATCCACTGAGTCCGCATGTGATCAAAATGGTTGGTTACGTGCAGTCTCTAGAGAGGCTTGGCTACCCCATAAGCGAAGAGTTCGCTATGGATATAATTCTGAACTCTCTTCCTAGTGCATATGGGAAGTTCATTTCGAACTACCACATGCATGGTATGGATAAGAATCTCACTGAATTACATGGGATGCTCAAGCAGGCAGATGCGGATCTCAAGAAGGGCGCCAGTCAAGTGTTGATGGTGCAGAATAAGGCCAAGTTCAAGAAGAGTTCTTGGACTAAGAAGAAGGCTAAGTTAGGAGGAAAGCAGGCTCCGGACCCGGTCCCAAGCGCTTCCTCAGGGACTAAGCCATCTCCTTCAGCCGGATCCACTTGCTTCTACTGCAAGGCGGATGGCCACTGGAAGAGGAACTGCAGCAAGTACTTGGCCGATAAAGCCAAGAGTGGAGGTATGACTTCCGACTCAGGTACACTTGTTTGCAATGTTATAGACATATATCTTGCTGATGCACCCAATAGTTCTTGGGTATATGATACCGGATTAGTTATTCACATCTGCAACTCGTTGCAGGGACTGGTAAGAACTAGGAGCGTAGCAAGAGGCAAGGTTGATATTCGAGTCGGCAACAAAGCAAGAGTTGCTGCGTTGGAAGTCGGCACGATGCAACTTCATTTACCTTCCGGATTCATTATGGAACTGAATAATTGTTATTATGTTCCAGTGCTCAGTCGAAACATTATTTCTGCTTCATGTTTGATGAGGCAAGGCTATGAGTCGAATATCAAGAATAATGGTTGTTCTTTGCATTTGAATGATATGTTTCACGGCTTTGCACCCGTCCAGGACGGGTTATTTATTTTGAATCTTGATGGTGAGTCGGTTTATAACATAAATGTTAAAAGGTTGAAACCAAATGATCTCAATATGACTTACTTTTAGCACTGTCGGCTTGGTCATATAAGTTGGAAACGCATGAAGAAGCTCCATGATGATGGACTCCTAACTTCGTTCGACTTGGAGTCGTTCGAGACATGCGAATCGGACCTTGTTGGACATGGTACGGTCAATGATGAGTCGGACAGATCTGCCATTATCATTTTGGGGTTATTGTCTAGAAACAGCGGCGTTCACACTAAACAGAGTACCATCAAAATCGGTAGAGAAGACACCGCATGAGATGTGGACAGGCAAAAAGCCGAGTTTGTCTTTTCTTAAGATTTGGGGTTTTGAAGCATTTGTCAAACGACTTCAGTCGGACAAGCTTACAGCCAAGTCGGATAAGTGTATTTTCGTGGGGTATCCGAGGGAAACCTTGGGTTACTACTTCTACAACCGAGAAGAGGGCAAAGTGTTTGTCGCTCGGAACGGTGTCTTCCTTGAGAAAGAGTTTCTCAGTCGGGGAGTAAGTGGGAGCACGATGCAGCTCGAAGAAATTCGAGAGGAACCGGCTAGTAGCGAGTCGGCGAAAACCTTGGAGGTTGAGCCGGTCGTGGCAGCTGAGCCGGCAGCAGCACCTGTACCACGAAGATCGGCGAGATTACGAAGTGTTCGTGATGTGTTACTGTTAGACAGTGATGAGCCTGCAAATTATTCGGAAGCGATGGTGGGATTTGATTCCGAGTCATGGCTTGGAGCCATGAGATCCGAGATAAAGTCCATGGATGAAAATCAAGTTTGGAACTTGGTTGATCTGTCAGACGGTGCAAGACCCGTCGAGTGCAAATGGGTCTTTAAGAAGAAAACTGATATGGATGGAAATGTTTCCGTCTATAAAGCACGCCTTGTCGCGAAGGGGTTCCGACAAATCCAAGGAGTTGATTACGACGATACTTTCTCGCCCATAGCGATGCTTAAATCAGTTCGGATCATGTTAGCTATAGCGGCCTATTTCGACTATGAGATATGGCAGATGGATGTCAAAACGTCTTTCCTTAACGGAAATTTAACCGAGGACGTGTATATGATACAGCCCGAGGGTTTTGTCGATCCGGCTAATGCTGACAAAGTATGTAAACTTCAGAAATCCATTTATGGGTTGAAGCAAGCATCCCGGAGTTGGAATATTCGTTTTGATGAGGTAGTCAAATCGTTTGGCTTCATCAAGAGTGATCATGATTCTTGTTTGTACAAGAAGTTTAGTGGTAACAAAGTAAATTTTCTAATCTTATATGTGGATGACATATTACTGATTGGAAATGATGTCCAGATGTTGCAAGAAACCAAGGAATCATTGGAAAGGAGTTTCTCAATGAAAGACTTGGGTGAGGCAACATACATCCTCGGAATCCGGATCTATAGAGATAGATCAAGGAGGCTCATTGGATTGAGTCAGAGTACTTATTTGGACAAAGTATTGAAGAAGTTCAACATGGAATCGTCTAAGAAGGGGTTCTTACCGATGTCCCATGGTGTAAAACTTAGCAAGACTCAGTGTCCTTCGACAACTGATGAGCAAAGTCGGATGAGTGCGATTCCATATGCTTCTGTAGTCGGATCCATCATGTATGCCATGATTTGTACTAGGCCGGATGTTTCCTATGCTCTAAGTGTTGTGAGCAGATACCAGGCTGATCCTGGAGAGATCCACTGGACAGCGGCTAAAAATATCCTAAAGTACTTGAGAAGGACTAAGGATATGTTCTTGGTTTATGGTGGTGAAGATGAACTCAGTGTAAAGGGTTACACGGATGCGAGTTATCTTACCGACTCTGATGATTCTCGTTCGCAATCCGAATACGTGTTTATTATAAACGGAGGTGCTGTGAGCTGGAAGAGTTCCAAGCAAGAGACTGTGTCTGCGTCTACAACAGAGGCTGAGTATATTGTCGCCTCGGAGGCAGCAAAGGAAGCTGTTTGGATGAGGAATTTCCTCATGGATCTTGGTGTGGTTCAGGGCTCGTCCAATCCGTTAGACGTGTATTGTGACAACAATGGTGTTATTGCACAAGCCAAGGAACCTAGACAGCACCAGAAGAACAAGCACATACTCATGCGGTACCACCTGATTCGCCAGTTCGTGGATCAGGGTGATATCAAGTTATGCAAGGTACACACGGATGCAAATATTGCGGATCCGTTTACAAAGCCGTTACCACAGCCGAAGCATGAGGCGCACCTGAGTGCCATGGGCATTAGATGCTTAGACATGTGATGTCAGAAGATTGACTCTAGTGCAAGTGGGAGACTGTTGGGAATATGCCCTAGAGGCAATCATGTATGATGAGATTTCCCATTGTATTCATAAAGATATTAAGTAGTCCTTCTATAAACATTTGATGTGTATCATTGAATATGTGATTCGGTTGTGGAACTATGCATTCATGTTGTTTGTACTAAATATCCTTGGTCATCGAAGTTGTGCTGGACACACAACTTAGACCAATGTTAAAGTTGGCTTGATTTTTGGAATTATGCCCTACATGCAATAATAAAGATGTTATTATTATAATTCTTGTTCATGATAAAGTTTATATTCCATGCTAGAATTGTATTAAGCGGAAACTTTAATACTTGTGTGGTTTGTGATAAACACCGTGTCCCTAGTATGCCTCTATGGACTAGCTCATTGATTAATGATGGTTAAGGTTTCCTAACCATATACATGAGTTGTCGATTAATAATGAGATCATATCATTGGGAGAATGATATGATGGACAGACCCAAACTAAGCAGAGCAATTAGATCGTGTCATCGTGTTCATCTTTCCCAAGCTTTTCTTATGTCAAATATTGTATTCCTTAGACCATGAGATAATGCAACTCCCTGGTATCGGAAGAAAGCTTTGAGGTCATCAAACATCATCCTATGAGAGGGTGATCATAAAGGTGTCTCTCAGGTGATCGGAAAGTACCTGTTGGTTTGTATGTATCGAGATGGGATTTGTCCCTCCCAAGTCGGAGAGATATACTTCGGGCCCACTCGGAAATCGATATCAACACCGCTTGCAAGCATGTGGTTAAGGAGTTAATCACAAAGTGATATCGGATTACGGAACGAGTAAAGTACTTGCTGTGAACGAGATTGAACTAGGTATGACGGTACCGACGATCAAATCTCGGGCAAGTAAAATATCGCGAGACGAAGGGAATATATATATGGGATTGATTGAATCCTGGCATCATGGTTCATCCGATATGATCATCGATGAATGTGTTGGAGTCAATATGGGTTTCCAGACCCCGCTGTTGATTATTGATAGAAGATCATGTCTGCATATTCTCGAACCCGAAGGGTCACACACTTAACGTGTATCGACGCTAGGATAGATTGGATAATTGATTTATGAGTTTTTGTTCGGAGTCTCGGATGGGACCCGGGACATCACGAGAGGTTCCGAAATGGTCCGGAGAATAAGATTCATATAAGGCAATGCAGTTTTTGGAGTTCGGAATTGTTTCGGGTTAATCGGTATTGTACCGAAAGCTTCTAGAACCTTCCGGAGTGGGACCAACGTGGCCCCACTTGTCGGGAGGGGGCATGGGCCTATGAGGGAGTGCCCTGGCCGCATTGGGCCAGGGGCACAAGGCCCCATAGGGCCCAGTCAGCCAAACACCTAGGAAACCCTAGGGGACCTTCTAGAAGGGGGAAACTTGCCCCCCACTCCTCCCTCCTTGGCCGCCGGCCTAGGGATTAGGGGAGGGGATAGGGCTGGCCGCCCACCCCTCTATATAAAGAGGGCTGGGGGCGCACCCTCCCCGACACCTCCTCCACAACCCTAGCCGCCCTCTGCCTCTCCTCTCTCTCTCCCTCCCGACTGCGCGTAGGCGAAGCCCTGCTGCAGAAACTCTCCACCACTTGCACCGCGCCGTCGCGTTGTAGATCCAATCCATCTCTCCACCCCACTTGCTGGACCGAGGAAGGAGGATATGTCGAGGTGCCGCACGTGTGCATCTCTCGGAGGCATCGCCACTTGCGGTGTTAGATCGGATCGGATCGCGAGGAGGAGGAGCGAGTACGACTACATCACCCACGTTCCGTCGAACGTTCCGCTGTGCGAATCTTCAAGGTTATGAAGATCTCATCTATTCCCCCTCATTGTTTGCATCTCCTAGATTAGATCTTGGCTTTCCCATTCGCATCTGTAGAATTTTTTTGATTTACTATGCTGCGAAACCCTTCAGTGGTATCAGAGCTAGATCTATGTGTAGATGTGTTTCACGAGTAGAACGCAACATGGTTGTTGCGGGCGTTGATGTTTTCTGTTGCAAGCCTCTTGTTTGTGTACTTCTTATGACGCGGGATAGTGAGATTGAAGCGGTCCAGGCCAACCTTACGCGACCTCGTTCGCGAGACCGGCTCTGCACTTGACGTGTGGCTTGTTCCACACATGCGGCTGGTGGATGCCAGTTTCTCTCACTATAGTTGTCATGGGATTTACACCGGAGTTTGGCAACCATAATATCACCGTTATGGCTTTCCGTAGGTAAGAATCGTTCTTAGCTTGCTACTCCCATAAGCCACGTAAAACATGCAACAACAAAGTAGAGGCGTCTAACTTGTTTTTGCAGGGAGTGTTTTCTGTGATATGGTATGGCCCAAGATGTGATGTGTATGTTGTATGCGATGATCATGTTTTGTAATGTTTCACGACTTGCATGTCGATGAGTACACAACCGGCAGGAGCCATATGGTTGTCTTTATAATTGTGTATGACCTGTGTGTCAACTTCTTATACGCCATGTAATAGCTTTACTTTATCGCTAAGTAGTTAGCAATAGTTGTAGTTGCTATTCGTGGTGGAGGCAATCATGGTGGAGTGATGGAGATCATGTCGGCATGCACAAGATGGAGATCATTGCATGAAGATTGGCTATACCATGTCACATAAAGTTATATGCATGTGATGTTTATCCTTTTATGTATCTTATTATGCTTAGATCGCGACGGTAGCATTATAAGATGATTCCTCACTTAAAGATCAAGATAAAACTGTGTTCTCCCCATGTATGCACCGTTGCGAAAGTTCGTCGTGTTCAAGCATCACGTGATGATCGGGTGCTATAAACTCTACGTTCACATACAACGGGTGCAAGCCAGTTTTGCACACGCGGAAATACTTGGGTTTGACTTGACGAGCCTAGCATGTACAGACATGGCCTCGGAACACATGAACCAAAAGGTTAAGCATGAGTCATATGAATGATATGATCAACACTTCGTTGTCCACCATTGAAACCACATCTCTTCTCGTGAAGATCGGATTAGGTGTGGTGAATTTGGATCATGTTCACTAAACAACTTGAGGGATGTTGAATTTAGTGGGAGTTCATCTAGTAATTTGATTAAGTTGAACTAGTTATCATGAACATAGTCTAAATTGTACTTGCAAATTTTGTAGACCAAATGGCTAAGTCCAACTTCAACTTCAACGTTTTTGCTGAGAAAGAAAAGCTTAGAAACAATGGGTCTAACTTCACCAACTGGTTCCGCAATCTGATAATTATTCTCGCTGGCGGACAAAAGGACTATGTCCTTGAGAATGCGCTAGGTGACGCCCCTGCTGTAGATGCGCCGGCTGATGAGAAAGCTGTTTATCAGTCACGCAAAGATGATTATGTTGTGATTAAGAGCACCATGTTGTTTGCTATGAAATCGTACCTTCAAAATCGTTTTGAAGATTACCCCGGGCCCTATTGAGATTCTTGAGGAACTGAAAACTATGTTTCAGACTCTGAGAGATATGAGATCTCTGAGAAATTCTTTAACTGCAAGATGGAGGAAGGGAGTTCCGTTAGTGAGCACGCCATAAATATGTCGGGCTACACTCAACGCCTTGAGCAACTGGACTGCAAGATTTCAGAGGAGCTCAAGATTGACAGGGTTCTGCAATCACTCCCTCCTAGCTACAAAAGTTTTGTAGTGAATCATAATCAGATTGGTTCCACTGATACGATCACTGAGCTCTTCGCTAAGTTGAAAGCTGCGGAGGTGGACATCAAAAGGATAATCATGTGTTGATGGTCAACAAGCCCCCTAGCTTTAAGAAAGGTAAGGGTGCAAAGAAGCCCTTCAAGAAAGGCAGCGGCAAGCGTGTTGCCCCTGCTGAGAAGAAGCTCAAGTCTGGACCTAAGCCGGACACTGAGTGCTTCTATTGCAAGGACAAGGGTCACTAGAAGCGCAACTGTCCGAAGTACTTAGCGGACAAGAAGGGTGGCACCATCAAAGGTATATTTGATATACATGTTATTGATGTTTTCCTTACTAGCCCTCGTTGTAGTGCCTGGGTATTTGATACTGGTTCAGTTGCTAATATTTGTAACTCGAAACAGGAGCTACGGAATAGACGGCGGCTTGCGAGGGATGAGGTGACGATGCGCGTTGGCAACGGATCAAGAGTTGATGTGATGGCCGTCGGCACGCTCTCCTTAGTTTTACCTTCGGGATTAGTTTAAAACCTTAATAAATGTTATTATGTGCCTGCGTTGAGCATGAATATCATATCTGGATCGTTTTTATTGCAAGACGGTTATTCATTTAAATCTGAGAATAATGGTTGTTCTATTTATA